>JARWIR010000015.1:19785330-24785330 GCA_029959085.1 Nemophila menziesii | reverse complement strand
TAAGGATAATAGGTGGTTTGTAGAACGTGAGATCTAAATGAGTAGATAACCCACTTAGGTATGAACTAGAGGCAAGTTGTGTAAATAGGAAGATGATAGGGGCAGGTCTTTGTGAGCCCTTTGAATTCTTTTTGGCTGTCTATCCCTGAATTAATTTTATCCTTCTTAGCAAAATTTTTAGCCTTTAAGCCTTCTTTTGTCGCCACATTATAAGACAATATCCCTTTAGATTGTTAGGCATGACCATATGACCCGCACTTGAATCACGATCCTGAGACTTCCTGTTTTGAGCTTGAGTTTGGGGTGGTGGGTCCACTATATGGGAATTTACATTGGGTTGGGATTTTTTAGTTTATCAATGATGCTTTGTGTACATGATGATGATTCACATGTTTATTATATTGTAACCCTTTGCCGGGGTAATAGTGAATGGAAAAGAAGCTTCGAGCTCAAGTTATGAATAGGCATAACTATGAAAAATAGCATGATATCTCAAATAATAAAAACGAGAGTCATAGCTATACGAAAGAAAAGAAAAATGAATGATTTGAAAAGAAAATATATTCAGACCAGCAAAGTGGAAATTTTTATGTGAATCATCCTTAGTGCTTATTGGGTTAATTTAGGGACGCTAATTAAGCGCGTCAATTGGGTTGACTGAGGACGTTATTCGAGTGTAAACTCAAGCTCTTGGACAGTTTGTTAATGGTAAGTGAGGAGAGAGCCAAAAGCTCACTTCAAATTTACCAAATATACATACCATACCGTCCTTCAGCCTATGCTAAAACCGTAAAGACCTCGTGATTCCTAGATGCACAGTGAGTTAATAGGGAATATGCTAAGTGGAGCGTTCAAAGCAAGTAAAGATCGAGGAACACCCTATAGCCACCATCTTGAGATAAGTAATAGCGTAACCTTCAAGCATTGTGAAATTAATTTTGGATTGATATTATTTTGTGTTTGATTTTGCATGATCAGTGTATGTGTATATTAATTCCTAGATTAGACTATATGAGATTTGTTTTAAGTTGTGCTTTGAGATTATTTACTAGATTTTACCTTCTGCGTTCACCTAAAACATCCTGGTTTTTATTTAACTTTGTCGGGACGACAAAGGTTTGAGTTTGGGGTCTTGATATCTCCCTATTTGTTCTAATTATTAACCCTTTGGAGACATCATTTTAGGTGAATAAATGACTTAATTGATAGACTTTTAGACTTATTTGATCATATTGCACTTTCTCCCCTTGGAAATTAACTATTTGCAGAATCTGAGCTTTTGTGCGTAAATTTGACTATTTTTAATGCAAAGTTAATCGCTTCTTGAATTTCATGAAAGACCAATCCAACGAGAAGAAGTGAGAATAAAGTCTTACTGTAATTTAGAGTGTTAGGAAATATTTTTACTAGAGTTTCTATTTTTAGAGTGCACATTCCTATTTCGATTTCCTGAATTATTGATTTATACTTTTTAAGCATATGCGGTTTAATTATTTATTTAATGTGAAGCTTTAAAAGATATATGGTAATTACTTAGAGACCAAGTCAAGATAAAGAAGTAAAGGAAAGAAGATTTACTTGAAAATAAGAAGATTTAGGAAGGATATATGCAAAGAAGGAAAAGATAAAGCTGCCTTGTGAATCTGAAATTCTAGCCACGTTTTAAAGATTAATTCATAAATAAAGATTGGCTAGGATTCTGGACGAATGGTCTGCACCAATAGAAAGCTCTTTCTAAGACAAGCAGTTTCATATGTTGGAACTTCTCAAACGGATAAGTATTGAAAAAGATATGACCAAATCAAATCAGCAGCAAAATCTTACCTTTCCTAGAATTTAGAGCTACAAATTTAAGAGTTCTTGCCTTGTCTTCCACTCCAAGTAATTCGACCTAGGGCTTGCTAACACCTATAAATACACCCCTTAGACCTCATTATTCAGTACCTCTCACAATTTATACAATTCATACATCCTTAGAGAGAGAGTCAACCACTTCAGAGCAAGAAGGCAAAGGAGAAGCTAGAGCTGCAGGAATTTTGTTCTTGCATCAACAGTCATCTAATCCTTAGGTTATATATTTCTTTTCTGTAATTAAATATGATGTCTTTCTATTTAGTTTCAGTATTTAATATTACCATGAGCTAAACTTTTATTTAGTTGAGAATCGCAATAAAGGGATGAACCTTAATTAATTTAATCTTTGTTTTGAATTTGGGATTGTTATGATTTAAATTGAATTAGGTCTTATATATTGGATATTACTTTGTTCTTAATCACTGTTTCTTTTTCGTACAACTAGAAATAGATTTTAGTATTTGGGCTATTCACTTTAGTGGCGAAGAGATCATCCGACAGGGGGGTTTGAATACAGATCTAGGTAATACATGTGTAATGTCCGTTATTGACCGACAGGCTTAACTAGTTACATAGCCAAAGAGGTAAAATCATATCATCCGAAGAGGCATATTCGACCATACAGGTGTTTATGATACTTTAGGATAACTCTTAGGTCCACCCGACAGGGGGCTAGGAGATATTAGAGTCCCGACTAATATACTAATACCAATTCTACCCTTAAACATAGCATAGGTTATATTGATTAGGTGGATTCCTTGCGAGACTCAAGTATCTCTCTTATCTGAAGTCAGTCTTTTATTTGCTTTTATTTATTTTAATTTAGTTTTAATTTATTTGCATCTTTAGTTATTAGAAAACCAAACAAAAATCTATTATTTTACTTTTCTATTAAACAATTATTCTTGCTATCTGATTAATACTGGAGTTGAACCTAATCCGTCCCTGAGAACGAACTCGATTTATCGAATATTACTTGGACAACCGTACACTTGCGGTAATTGTGGTTCCTTTATTTTTGTACTTAATTTAATAACACACCAGGACACACCAGTAATACCCGTGTAATGTCCGTTATTGACCGACAGGCTTAACTAGTTACATATATAAAGAGGTAAAATCATATCATCCGAAGAGGCATATTCGACCATACAGGTGTTTATAGTACTTTAGGATAGCTCCTAGGTCCACCCGACAGGGGGCTAGGAGATATTAGAGTCCCGTCTTATATTATAATTCCAATTCTACCCTTAAACATAGCATAGATTATATTAATTAAGCGGATTCCTTGTGAGACTTAAGTATCTCTTTATTTGAAGTTAGTCGTGTATTTGTTTTATTTCCTTTCTGTTTATACTTTTAGTCTTTACTTTATTTGCATCTTTAACTTACAAAAAAAAAACCAAACAAAAATTCTTATCTTTTATTTTCTGTTTAGCAATTTTTCCTACTACTTGATTAATATTTGGGTTGAACCTAATACGTCCCTGAGAACGAACTTGATTATCATATATTACTTGGGAGAACTGTACACTTACAGTTTGTGGTTCCTCTTTATCTATCACTTTAATTTCTAACACCCTAGGACCCACAAGTTGTTCACTTTAATTCTTAGTTTAATCTTATATATATTATTTAGTAGTTAATCATAGAAAACCAAATAAACATTTTATTATTTAAGTCTTTTCCTTGTACTTATTCCTATTGCAAGCTTTAACCATTTACAATAATCGAAGCATAATCGTTTACATTGATAATCCTTTTTGAGAACGATATAACCCTACTTATAAATTTATACTTATCGATGATCTGCATGCTGCAGAGAGTTACCTTCTCCAGTGTTGATTTATTATATCACACCTGGGGGCGAACATCAACATCTAGTTAACTTTATCCCTTCGATGTTCCCTTCTCTAATTTCAAAGTTAGAAGGATTAACAGAGCTTCTATGATGAGTCAAAAGGAAAGGGAGAAATTGGATCTCCTTGCCTAATACGATTAAAAAGAGTGATCAAGCTCAAAGACTCTCCATGCATCAATAGTTGATAAGGAATCGGAGTGACACACTTCATAATTCACCCAATCCATACTTCCTCGAAGCCCAAATTACGTAGAAATGACATCTAACATTTTCATACACGTTTGCCAAATCCAGTTTGATTGCGATGTAGTGTTTATTAAATTGGCGATTTTTCATGAGAAAGAAGGCAATTTCCTGAGCTAGTATGATATTATCTCGAATATCCCAACCTTTGAAGAAAGCTTATTACATTGGGGAAACTATTTCACCAAGACTTGTCTTTAATCTTCTTGCCAAAAGTGATGAAATGACTTTATAGTCGAAGTTTGCACACAAAATGAGCTTAAAGTCTCCAACTTTTTTTATAATTCCCTATAGGGACCAAAGTGATATTCGTCTTATTGAGGGAACAAAATCAATATTTTCTGTAAAGAAGCTACACACCATGTCAAAACATCAAACTTGGTCGTATGCTAGAATATTTGGTAAAACATTCATAAGATTCCATCTGGCCCTGAAGATTTCTTGCCTCCTAGCCGAAAAACTGCCACTTTTAATTTTTCCAATGTCGGTGGTCTTGTAAGCTCATGATTCATGGAATGTGTAACTTTACAAGGAACACTATCTGTCTACTTGTTGTTACATTCTCTGAATTCTCCTCGATATATGTTGTAAAAATCAACAAAGATCCCTTGCTGATTGTCTTAATCCTTGATCCAGGCCCCGTTCTTGTCCTCGATTCTAGTGATCTTGTTTTTATTTCCTTACATTGAGAATAAACCCCAAATATTTAGGAGAAATTATCCTCTGAGTCCCTGCAGAAAAGAAAACCCCAAGAGAGGCCTTCCACCGCCATCGGGACATCCGCTACCATTTAAAGCCATCATACCACTGCTTCCATTTACGAGCCTTCTCAGTCAAAATGAGAAACAAACACCACTTCCCAATTCCCTACCTCCTTCCAACCCAACTCCTCTTCTTATCTCCTCAAATTCTAACAAGATATTGCGACCCAAAGATACCTTTTATGAGCTCAAGAGCTTTGTAATTACTCACTTTACAAGACTAAAATGAGCCCATAAGGGTGTTAAGATTTGTTATATATAACTTATTACACCCTTCAGTCAACCATCCTATCGAGTCCCAACTAAGACTGGAAAAGCTCCATTTCTCGCATACACACTAAGAAAAAGAAGTAAGGGGTCCAATTTCAGCAAATCATCGCCTAATAAAGGGTAATTGCTTCACAAAGAAAGAAACACCTTTAACAATAACTTTCTTAAGGGGTGAACATGACACTTCCACGAATTGAAAACTACGGGAGTTAAACTTCAATTTTTTTTTAGTAGAAAGTAACATTTTCTATTCTCACCAAAAAAGGAGGAGATAAAAATGAGCCTTCCTCCCTATTGAATTAATTTATCTCCTTTCTTTTATATATCACATTACATTTCAATCTCTTCAAGGTGTAAAACTCCCAAAGACCCAATAGTGTTGGAAAAAATTATTCATAGCCTATCCCAACGTCATTTGGCATTTGGACCAACATGATAATCAAAACTACTTAGGTAATTACAACATTGTCATTTATTGAAGAACTAATCATAAATCAGAGTTTTACGTAAATGATGACAAATATAAAAAATCAACATTCGAAATATAAATTTTAGTGATATATTCCATTTTAAAGAAAATATATTCTCAAAAAGAAGAATGAAGAGTAATAAATATAAGAGTTATGATCCAATTCTTCTTTGTAAGGCCTAGTCCATTAAGTTAATAACTCTAGTTCCCTAACTACCTATAAATACACTTATTATGTGATTTATTATTCACACATTTCATAAGAATTTTTTATTGTGATCACTTTATCAATTACAATGAAACTTTCTCATTTTGTTGTGGTTTTTCCCATCTTCACTGGCCTTGAAAACCTTGTGTTTGAAACTTACTTGAGTGTTTTATTTAATCGATCTAAATATCAAAAATTGGTATTAGATTCATAGATACAACAGGTCACGAGTATGAGTCTTGTCGGGGTCACCTATTATAATTTCACGTTAGCGTACTAAGCATGCATGTAAAACTCATATAAGCTATATATAAAGTCATCTCCTATTAGTTTAACCTTATAGTTGAGTCGAAAATTTAACATTGAATTAGAGTTTACACAACCAGTTTTGTATTTTTTAATCACAAAAATCAAGAATTTAAAAATTATCAGAATTTTTTTATGGTTAGACCTTTTGCCCTAGTTTTACTCAATTTAAAAAAAATCAAAATTACTTTTCTGGTGAAACTATAAAATCTCTATTTAGACGATATTATTAGATTTTTTGGAGCAAAGACCCTCTCCTCTTTGCAAGGAATAAAAAGAGGCAAAAAGTAACCAGTTTTGTAAAGAATTGAACGAGATATTCAAACCCTAATTTAATTTCTCTTTCTTCACTTTCTCTACTCTCCACCCTCCAACCATATCCAACCGAAGGTCCGTCAAATTAGGTAAAAAACATCTCTGATGGTGTTGGTGTATATTTGACTATTCCATTAAATACATGTACCCATAATGCAATTTCCCATGAAAGTATGTAATTTTCCAAAAGAAATTGTATATTTTCTAATCATCCCATAAAATAGGTGTAAAGTACATACATCGGGTCCTCCTAGATCTGACTTTCGGATTTTACTACTATTTTAATCCCCCCCTTAAGAAAATTTATTAGAATAGAAATATTAATAGGAATATAAAATTTGAATATCTATTGCTACAAAATTTTAGCGACTAATACTAGATGGGTATAGATATTTAAGGCCTTTACTTTACTAATACAAACGATAAAAATATGGTAAAGTATTTGCATATATCTGATATGTTGCTATTATTGATTAAATAAACAAAATTTTAACAAAATGAGAAGCATTATGCTAAATTTATATACAGACTTATACAAATTTACATATAATTATTTTGCACATTGTAAGCTCGATAGAGGTTCTTGTTTAGTAGTCGTCGTCTCTAAATTTTCTTCCTCCCCTTGGCCACATTCTCGTTTACCATGTGAAAATCCTTTTGTGCATAATGTCTCTCCATTAATCAACCAAACTTTAAAACATGTCTTACCTCCAAATTTGCCTTTGTATTTGAATACCATGATGTCATTTTCTTTGAAGAAATTTTCTTCTACAAAGTATTTCCATCCCTCTTTAATGAAAACGGCATCTTCATACGGGTAGAACCTCATTTCCCATGTTTTTTCCGTCTTAACTTCAAGGAGCACATTGCCCCTAAGCTTGCCCTCCTTATTGTTAGCAAATGTTGCCAGAATAGCCTGCAAAATTCATACATTAGGAATGGTGGAACAAAGATGCTACTTGATATATATCTACCGCTAATAATTTCATCTCAAGATTTGTTTTTACCTACTTTCATTTCATTTGTATTTGTGAATAAGAAAAACAATACTAGGATAATAAAATGCTATTTTGACTCAATTGTTTTGTAAGGATAAGATTGATTTGAAGAAATTAATCTTTTGAGGAAAAATCATTGTGGAAAAAACTTGTTAAAATTAAATTACTAACTCATACAAAGATAGAAATTGAATATTAATTTATCATCTTCATTCTTTAAAACATCCACAATTTAGTAATTGTAGAAAAAATTTGAATATTAATTATAACATATTTATTCTTACTACACACTCCTAGGGTGTGTACACTTATTTAACATGGATATCGACAAGATCTTCAAATCTATATAAAAGAGAATAAACTTTTATATAAAGGGACGATTTATGTTGATCTTATATATATTTCTTCAATTGAATAAACCATAATATTTTAAATTATGTTATATGTGTAGTTATAAAGATTTCACTATATATAAGATATAATTTATGTCCAATATTATGTAAACCATTACTTTAAATTTGGAAGAAATAAAGAATGGAGATGATCTTAGAAAAAATTTGAAATAGAATATTTGCTGAATATTTCAGTGATCATTGGATAATTATTCAAAATCTAAAATTTAAAACAAAAATAAGTAACATTGCAAACGGTATTATCTAATTTTTAAGAAAAAAATATGTCAAAACTTTGGCCTAGCGTATATATATATTTCACCAGATTACTTAAACAATCATATTGTTCAATTGACATTCTACCAATTGCAAAAAATGAGAATTAATGTATTGAGCCAAATTCATTTACCCAATAATGGTCAGCATGTCAGCAGTGACTCATTCAATAGTTTAAAGCGGTAATGATCTAAAAACAAAATAATAAAAATAAAATATTTTTCTCTTTTCTAAGTAGTTAGTCTAGTTGTTAGTAAAAACTATGAACCCTTAGTCATGTAAATTCAAAATTAGTGTGAAAAACAATTGTGTTAAACCATATAATATGTATGGATAATTAAATCTTAATTCATTTTTTCTTTTTAAGATGATTAACTAATCATCTTAACCACCCATGTCTTATTGTTTTTTGTTATCGTTGGATTTTGATATTATACAAATCTATTTATAAAAGAATTCCATATTTGTTAAATTGTCTGCAAGTAAAAAAAAGTTATATTATGAATTTCAGAGAAAAGATAAACAAACAAGAAATAACTTTAGATGTAAGATCTTAATTACTCATCATAGATCAATTGTAAATATTGTGAAGCATATATGAAATTCTAATATTTATGTTACTGTGTTTATCTGATTCAACATGAGAGACTGTAGTTATATATGATGAGATGACATGACGATCGATCATTGATTATTTTGCTGTACATCAAAATATGAGCCGATATATATATATATATATATATATATATATATATATATATATATATATATGTATATATATATATATATATATATATATATATATATATATATATATTCATAAAATTGAACAATACAAATCAATTTTTATAAAATATTATCAAAAATTGAAGTTTAAATTCCTAATTAATAAATACAATTTGAATAACAAATATTAAAGTATTTTTCTTTTTTTTCAGAAAAATCTTAATTGGAATAAACAGGAATATTAAAGTATTTTGTGAAATGAAGCCATTTTCGTTTTCTTTTTGTACATCTTCCTCATCTGCTATATCCATTATGATGGAAAGAAGACAATAACACAGATCAAAAATATTTCAGTTGTTAGTCTATTTAGAAGTTGCAATGACAATTTGTTTATAGGGGCAAGGGAAGAAATGATTTTATGGTGTAGAGAATACGGGCGTGTCAATAAGAAGGGTTTCTATATTATGGAGGGTCTGGTTGTGGGCTTGTTTTGCTTTGTCTTTTGGACCTTGTTGTATCACAAATTAGATAGTGTACTTGCTCAAGTGAATTTGACCATCTATATCTCCTCTAAATTTGAACCGAATCAAAGTGAACAAATAAAAACCTATAATACAATCCGCAAAACGTTTGAGAACTTGGCAAACCATATATACCTATTCTCTATCGTTCTTCTATTTTTGTTTAATTATGAAACTTAAAGTATGATTAAAATCATTGATAATTTTCTATGCATTAATGTGCTGTAGTAGCTAGCAGATTTCATAAGATATTCCAATGTGTAAGTTTTGCAACTACAGTAAAACAATAAGAACCATTTATGAATTTTAATTAATAGTCGAAAACTGTTGCAAGAAAGTTGGAAATGTAGATGAATAATGAATCTGGTGAGGAACAACGGGGGATGTGGATGGAGAAGAGATTAGTTGCATGGAGAATAGATGATTGGGGGTGAGTGAAGAGATGAATTGGGTGAGTTACGTGGAGAAGAAATTATTGAGATCATATTTTTTTATGGTCAATCTCTCTGTGAAGAAGGGGTTTAAACTAATAGAGAAGAAGGGAAGGGGAGGTTTTTTTTTAATAATAATTAGGGTTGTAAATGAACCAAACCGCTCGCGAGCAGCACGAGCTCGGCTCGGAGAAAAACCCGTTTGAGATCGACTCAAGTATAAACAAGCTGAAGCTCAAGCTCCAATTTAAGCTCGTTAAGTAAACAAGCCCGCTCAAACTCGTTCGTGAATGACTCGTTTATATTTATAAATTATAAATTAATATATTATCTATTTATAAATATATTATGAAACCTTCAATATCAACTTGGATATTATTAATTTCTTTAGATAATTATTTTTTCATTAATATTAAGCTTCATAATTTCATATCACACACTCCATCAAATACAAGTCATTCATGAGAGACCCTTTTCCACCATAATAAAACAAATTGTACATAAGCAACTCGAGCTCAACTTTAAAAAAGCTCGTTCAATAACCTAAACAAACGAATATTAGTTGTTGAAAGCTCGGGCTCGACTCGTTTACAGCCCTAATAATAATAATAAAATTTAAAATAATAATTTGGGGGAGGGAGGTTTGTAAAACAATTTTTTAACCTTATGGGTTAAAATAATGATTTAAATTAATTTAAAATGATTAAAAAATAATTTAATAAAAAATTGACGCGAAATTGGACGGAACTTGTTCATAGGAGGTAATCTGGCACACTATTTTTGTACACGAGGTAAAGGGCTATATTTTAGAAGATAAGGGGCAAATTAACAATAATACATATGGATAAATAATGTATTTCCTCATATTAATAGGATATCTCTCTCTAAGTACTTTGTTTTCGTAACCGTTATAGAAGGGAAAAAGTAAATATTAAGGGTCTGTTTTTATTAGAAGGAAATAAAATAATAAAGAAAAAGAAAGGAAAAATTATAAAACAAATGAAAGGAAATGAATTTTGTTGTTTGGATTAGTAATTTTTATAAAAAAAAAAGATTTCATAAATGATTTTAGATATATTTTGTTTATATTGAAAAAATTACAAAATGATAGAAAGAAGAAGGTTAATTTTGGCCTATAATCATTAATAAAGTTCCTATCTTTTCATTTGACTTCAGTTTGGAGTGATAATAAAAATAGATAGAGAATTGATTTTTGGAATGACTTTCTTTCATTTTTTTCATAATTTTTTTTTGATACAAATAATATAAAAAATTAAAGATTTACAATATATAAGAAAAAAGATTTATTTCATTAATAACTATCTTAATGGAAGGTTGAAATAAAATTAAAGTTATTGAATAATAATAATAAACATGACCGGGTATAAAGATGATCAAATTTTCAGAGAATTTATTTTAAATAGCCTAATCAAGAATATCTTTAACATAAAAAAGAATGTAAACATACAGGTGATAGGGTAATAAAGGAGGGTTGACCCTAAGTGTAGAGTGATACTTTGGGTTCCTAACTTTTTAACATTGTTTTTTATTCGGTTGACAAAAAAAAAACATTGTTTTTTAGATTTTCTATCATTCAGATGTATATGTATTGAGGATGCTAATAGTTTATTAGTTGATTAGTTTAATTAGCTAAAAGTCTTAATTATTCTTTTTAGATTTTCTATCATTCAGATGTATATGTATTAAGGATGCTAATAGTTTATTAGTTGATTAATTAGCTAAAAGTCTTAATTATTCTTATAAGTGGTACAAATTTGAACTATGTTAATAATACCGAATCTAACAGTTTTAAATTTTGATTTATATAATTTATTTTAATTTTTTTTTGTTTTTCTAATACAAATTTAATTTTATCTTAAATTTGTGTATCAAAATACTTTTTTATTTTATTAAATCCATTTTTTTTTTTTTTTGGACAAAGTTAGGGTGCAAAACACCCGATGGAAAACAACAATTAACCTATTCCTAATTTGCTAAAAGCAGAAATAACATCGAAAATACTAGTCGTATTTCGACAATCAAAAGATGCTGCGTGCCTAGCTTCCTTCGCCAACTTATCCGCTTCCCTGTTGAGCTTCCGGTTGATGTGTTTAAACAAAATATGATCACGCTCTTCAGATTTGTGGATAACTTCTTGTAGGATGGGTTGGATATTCCAACGCGCTGCTGACACCTGCTTCATACCTTGAATGACCTCAAGGTTATCAGAGTGGATTATTATTTCCTTCTCAGGAAATAATTCCCCGATGTGTGTTGCTGTGAGAATAGCTTCAGCTTCTCCCTCTACTGCTGAGTTACAATTTAGGCTCCGGCTGAATTTAAAACAAGGCTTATTCCCCGTTTGCTTACATATAACTGCGATTCCCGTGGGTTCCCATTTGTTAGTGAAAGAAGCGTCACAAAAAATATTCACTTCTTCTCCTGTACTTTCATTATTTCCTCCTTCTTGTTGTTCTTGTCCCGTGCTTAAACCCTTATATCCTTCTTTGATCCAGTTTATTCCATGAATTTCCTGCATCAGTTTTGTTGATGCCAAGTTGACCCCCTCACCATTCACTGCAGTATCTTCATAAATACCCTTCATCTTAGCTTTCCATATATTCCATAAGTTAATCATAAGAAAATCAGTGACTACTCTTTTCTCCCAACCTCCCTTAGTAAAAGATTTGATTGTTTTTAGGAACCAATTCTCAAACTTATCTTCCAATTCATCCTGTATTTTTATCTGGAGAAAGGAACCTGCCCATATGTCTTTACACATATTACATTGTAACAGTAGGTGTTCAATATCCTCTCTTGGTTTATTGCACCATAGACAATTTGTTTCATCAGCACATTTCCTCTTTTTTAGATTAACCCTCGTCGGAATAGCATTATTGACAAGTCTCCACATAAATAATTTAATCTTCTTTGGAATGTTAGATTTCCAAATTGTTTTCCAGATTTTTGATTCTTGAATAGTTTTTGCTAAAGTGGAAGAAGCTTTTTTTTTGTTAAGTTCCTCTACTATGACTTCATAACCTGTTTTTGTATCATATTTCCCGTCCTTCGAGTAAGGCCAAATGAATCTATCTTTAGTGTCTTTCCCATTAATTTTTGTCTTTTTTATAATGTGAATAATTGGCTCTGGAAAAAGGTTATCTAGAATTTCCTGGTCCCATCTGTTCTCTCTTATTAACTCGCTTACTTTCGTATATTTAGATCCCTTTGGTTTCTCTAGTTCCCATTCCGTATCGATCCATCTGTCTTCCCATATGTATGTGTCTTCTCCATTTCCTATTATTTTTAGACCGTGTTTTTTGATAAAATCCCTTCCTTCCATAATACTAGCCCAACTCCATGTCCTACTTTGTCTCACTTTACAAGATAAAAAATTTGATTTATTAAAATAAATACCTTTGAGAAGTTTCGTAGCCAGGTTATTTGGGTTATGCATTAATCTCCAGGCTTGGGCAGCTAACAGAACCGTATTCATTTTCTTAAAGTCTTTAAACCCGAGTCCTCCTATTAGCTTATTCATTGCCAATTTTTCCCAAGCTATCCAATGTATTCTATTTCTTTCACCTGAATTCCACCAGAAGTTAGAAATAGCTGAAGTAAGTTTATTACAGAATGAAATGGGAAAAGAAAAAATGGACATATAGTAGTTAGGTATAGCTTGCAAGATAGCTTTAATCAGCACTTCTTTCCCTCCTTCTGAAAGAAGTTTAGCTTTCCATCCTTCCGTGTTTTTGAAGATTCTCTGTGCTATCCATTCAAGTGATTCAACCTTTGATCTCTTATGACATAATGGGATCCCGAGGTATTTACCCAGATCATTAGTTTCTTTTATTTCCAATTTTCCCGTTACCTTTTCTTTAATATCATCTGTTGTTTCTTTGCTAAAAATAATAGCTGATTTGTTAAAATTAATTCTTTGACCTGACCCTTTGCAGTAAATATCCAAACATTTCCTAAAGGAATCGATATCAGTATTATCTAAGTCAATGAAGAAAAGTGAGTCATCAGCGAATAAAAGGTGCGAAATCATCGGGCAGTTTCTGTTAATTCTAATTCCACTTATCCAATTATTCTGAATAAAATTATCTACTAAGCAAATGAGAGATTCAGTCATTATAGAAAAAAGAAAAGGGGATAAAGGGTCACCTTGTCTAAGCCCTCTACCAGATTTAAAATTCCCCAATCTCTCCCCATTAATGTTGATATGAAAAGAGACCGAGGTAATGCAATTTTTTATCCAATTTATCCATTTATCACAAAACCCTAATTTATTTAAGACTCTAAATAGAAAAGACCATCTTACCTGATCATACGCCTTTGCCATATCAATTTTAATTGCCGCTAGGTTTTTCTTGTCTTTCCTTTTCCTGCTCATGAAGAAAGAAATTTCTTGTGCAATAATAATGTTGTCTTGAATGGCTCGACCCTTGATAAAAGCAGATTGAGTGGGCGAAATGATAAAATCCATGATTTCTCTTAATCTGTTCGAGAGAATCTTTGTAATAATCTTGTAAATAAAATTAACGCAGGAAATAGGTCTAAAGTCCCCTAAGAGTTCTTGAGTATCTCCTTTCGGAATGAGGGTTATAAGTGTATCATTAATGGTTTCAACAGATCGATTGTTTTCAAAGAAGTCCATAATAACCTCAATAACTTCATTTTTAATAATGTCCCAAAATTCTTTGTAGAATTTACCATTGAGTCCATCTGGTCCTGGAGCTTTTGAAGCCGAAAGTTCAGACACCGCTTTTTCAATTTCCTCTATACTAGGATTTTTTGTCAAATTATCGTTCATTTCTGAACTAAGCTTAGGCTTAATAAATTCAATTGCCTTTTCCATATCTTCCTCCTCCCCTCCACTTTCACTAAACAGATTTTTGTAGAAGTCTTGGAAATTATTTTTGATAGTATCTGGATTATCGATCCAATTGTCATCTTTATCTTTAATTCTTGTTATTTTATTCAGTCTCCTTCTTTTAATAGTAGCCATGTGAAAAAACTTGGTATTTTTATCTCCATATATTAGCCAATTCTGTCTAGCTCTATCGCTCCAATATTTCTCTTCCTTCTCATATTCTTTCTTTATTTCCTCTTTAATTTCTAGTTCTTCTATAGACGTATCCCTTTTTGTATTGTTAATGAGATTAGTTAGTTTATCCTGGAGCCTCTTAATATTGGTTTCGTGGTTTTTGAAAGTCCTTGAGCTCCATTGACTAAGTTTCTTCTTTGTATACTCTCTTTTATCTATAAATTTAGGTATGGGGCTATTATTTTTTGGAATAGGCCAACTTTTTTCAATAATTTGCTTACAACTTTCATCGTCCAACCATCTAGTTTCGAATTTAAAGTGTTTATCTTTAATGCTCATATTGTTATCAAAATAAAGAATTAAAGGTGAGTGATCCGACCCGATAGCAGGAGGTATGAGGATTTCTGATCTCGGGAATCTTTTAAACCACTCAAAGGTTGCAAGTCCTCTGTCTATTCTTGTTTTGACATTCTTTTCGCCTTCTATCCTGTTAGACCATGTAAAAAAACATCCATTAGATTTGTATATAATAATATATTGTGCAATATTTCATTTATTTAATTTTTCTTTATTATATTTTCTTTATTTTATATTAAGTTTGTAAAAAATCATTTTTATATAGACATCTTAAGTTGTAAGTTTTTTGACACATCATGTGATGGAGAATTTCGTACACACACACGAGTTTAGTGAATTTTTTTTATTTAATTTACTTCAACAAAATCCTTAATATATGGTAACTTTACTAAAAATAAGATTTAAAATAAGAAATATTCTACTATAGATAACAAAATGGTCATGAGCTACAAAATAAGTTGATCCACTAGATTTAATTCAAAACAAAGATATCATCAAATATCTAACTATATCACTATTTCCCATCAAATTACTTTAGTAAACGATTCTTCCGGGGCTTCCTTGGCTTTTCGATGAGCATAGGAGGTGGAGGTATCGATGGTTGTGCTGGTGATGGTGATGGCGCCTGGGGAATCACCACTTCCCCGACTCTGAAGATGCTAACATCCCATACGGCTATGGTGATAGCTTCTTCTCTAGCTACTTGGTTAACTACACATACATCGAACTCTTTGACATTATTTTCAACAACAAATTTCTGTCATCCACTGTTTAACGTTCCAGCATTCCTGTTCGGCTTGTATGTGACCATCCATCTATTCTCTTTATATTGCAAATATATTTTCTGTTCCGTCGAATATATACACTCTTTTGCCCATTTTGCAGGAATATTCTGCACAAATACTGACTCGATTTTTTAGTAAGCAAAATATTAAACTTGTTGAACATTAAATACTAAGAATATGAAGTTTCTTACCGCAGAAAAAGTTTTTTGCACATTGTAAGGTTTCATGACAAGTACGAGTGAATCACGCAAAGAAGCTGCAGATGCCCTTTGTGAAGCTTGAGCTTGTGCCTTCTCTTCAGGGGGCAAATTTTATAAACGTATAATTGCATTGTTCAGTTGATACAAAGGGTTTGAACCACCTTGCATATAGACAAATAATAATTATTTTCAAGTATTCATACTCCATATCATATTTAAATCAATTATCGCTAATACTTACTTGCTTGACCCACTTTAAGCTGTTTTCCAACAGAATTTGCATTCCTCTTTGTCCTCTTTGGTCGAGTCCACTCAGGACTTTCCTCTAACTCGTTCTGCGGTTCGGGCTCGGGGTTGGGCTCGGTTATGTGCTCATGATCTTGCATCGGGATATAACCTGATGGAGGTTCTTGTTAATTGTCATTCTACCAATTGTAAAAAATGAGAATAAAAAAGTATTGAGCCGAATTTATTTACCTGATAATGGTCAACATGTCAGCAATGACTCATTTAATAGTTTAAAGCGGTAATGATCTAAAAACAAAATAATAAAAATAAAACACTTTTCTCTTTTCTAAATAGTTAGTCAAGTTGTTAGTAAAAAATATGAACCCTTACTCAGGTAAATTCAAAATTAGTGTGAAAAACAATTGTGTTAAACCATATAATATGTATGGATAATTAAATCTTAATCCACTTTTTCTTTTTAAGATGATTAGATAATCATCTTAACCACCCATGTCTTATTGTTTTTTGTTCGTTGATGGCTTTTGATATTCTACAAGTCAATTTATAAAAAAATTCTATAATTGTTAATTTGCCCGCAAGAAAAAAATAACATTATGAATTTAAGAGAAAAGAGACACAAACAAGAAATAGCTTTAGATGTAAGATCTTATTTACTCATCATAGATCAATTGTAAATATTGTAAAACATATATTAAATTCTAATATTTATGTTGATGTGTTTACCTAATTCAACATGAGAGATGATTCAACATAAGAGACTGTAGTTATAGAAGATGAAATTACATGACCATCGATCATTGATCATTTTGCTGTACATAAAAAAATATGAACCGTTCATAAATTTGGACAATACAAATCAATTTTTATAAAATATTATAAAAAATTGAAGTTTAAATTCCTAATTAATAAATACAATTTGATTATCAAAAATTAACATATTTTTCTTTTTTTCCAGAAATTTTTTAATTGGAATTATAAAAATAAATTAAATGAATAAATGGTATTAAACATGAATAATTTGTTAGAGGGGTTTATCTTTCGCGAAATGAAGCCGATTTTTCATTTTCTTTTTTCTTTTTGTTTATCTTCCTCTCCTGCTATATCCATTATGGTGGAAAGAAGACAATAACACAGATCAATAATATTTCAGTTGTTAGTCTATTTAGAAGTTGCAATGACAATTTGTTTATAGCGGCAAGGGAAGAAATGATAAAGTTATGGTGTAGAGAATACGGCATATCAATAAGAAGGGTTTCTATATTATGGAGGGACTAATTGTGGGCTTGTTTTTCTTTGCCTTTTGGACCTTGCTGTATAAAGAATTAGTTAAAGTACTTGCTCAAATGAATTTGAATATTTATATCTCTTCTAAATTTTGGCCGAGTCAAAGTGAACAAATAAAAACCTATAATACAATCGACAAAACGTTTGAAAACACCATATATACCTATATGGTTCTTCTATTTTTGTTTAATTATGAAACTTAAAATATGATTCAAATCATTGATGATTTTCTATGCATTAATTTGCTGTAGCAGCTAGCAGATTTCATTAGATATTCCAATGTGTAAGTTTTGCAACTATAGTAAAACATTAAGAACCGTTTATTAGTTTTAATTAATAGTCGAAAACTGTGGCATGAAAGTTGGAAATGTAGATTAATAACGAATCTGGTGAGGAACAACGGGGGATGGGGATGGAGAAGAGATGAGTTGGAGAATAGATGAGTGGGGTGCGTGAAGAGATGAATTGGGTGAGTTACGTGGAGAAGAAATTATTCAGATTCTATTTTTTTGGTCAATATCTATGAAGAAGGGGTTAAAACTAATAGAGAAGAAGGGAAGGGGAGGTTTTTTTTTAATAATAATTAGGGTTGTAAATGAACCAAACCGCTCGCGAGCAGTACGAGCTCGACTCGGATAAAAGCTCGTTTGAGATCGGCTCAAATATAAACAAGCTCAAGCTCAAGCTCCAATTTAAGCTCGTTAAGTAAACAAGCCCGCTCAAACTCGTTCGTGAATGACTCGTTTATATTTATAAATTATAAATTAATATATTATCTATTTATTAATATATTATTAAACCTTTAATATCAACTGGATATTATTAATTTCTTTAGATAATTATTTTTTCATTAATATTAAGCTTCATAATTTCATATCACACACTCCATCAAATACCAGCTGTTCGTGAGAGACCCTTTTCCACCATAAAAAAAATTCATGAGCAACTCGAGCTCAACTTTAAAAAAGCTTGATCAATAAGCTAAACAAACGAATATTTGTCGTTGAAAGCGCGGGCTTGACTCGTTTACAACCCTAATAATAATAATAATAAAATTTATCGTGGACTTTCAAGCGATAAATAAGTATTATAATAATAACTTAGGGAGGGATGTTTGTAAAACAATTTTTTAACCTTATGGGTAAAAATAATGATTTCAAATAATTTAAAATGATTAAAAAATAATTTAATAAAAAATTGACGGATAATTGGACGAAACTTGTTCATAGGAGGTAATCCGGCACACTATTTTTGTACACGAGGTAAAGGGCTATGTTTTAGAAGATAAGGGGCAAATCAACAATTAGATAGTAATACATGGATAAATAGTGTATTTACTCATATTAATAAGATATCTCTCTATGTACTTTGTTTTCGTAACCGTTATAGAAGGAAAAAAGTAAATATTTATGGTCTTTTTGTATTTAGAAGGAAATAAAATAATAAAGAAAAAGAAAGGAAATATTATAAAACAAATGAAAGTAAATGAATTTTGTTGTTTGGATTAGAAATTTATATAAAAAAATATTTCATAAATGATTTTAGATATATTTTTCTTTATATGGAAAAAAGTACAAAATAATAGAAAGAAGAAGGTTAATTTTGGCCTATGATCACTAATAAAATTTCTTTCTTTTCATTTGACTTTAATTTAGGGTAATAATAAAAATGGATAGAGAATAGATTTTTTGGAATGACTTTCGTTCATTTTTTCATAATTATTTTTAATACAAATAATATAAAAATTAAAGATTTACTATGTATAAGAAAAAAGATTTATTTCATTAATAACTATCTTAATGGAAGGTTGAAATAAAATTAAAGCTATTAAATAATAATAATAAACACTACAACAGGTCGCTGATTTACCGACGACACGTGTCGTCGGTAAACAGCCCCATTTCGTCGGTAAATTTGTTTACCGACGAGTGGTCGTCGGTAAGCTGTCGTCCCTAGAAGTTTGTCGGTAAATTCGCTCTTGCCGACGGCGAATTTGGTCTCTCGTCGATAGACCAACATTTTTACCGACGAAATGGATGTCGTCGGCAAATCTTAGCTTACCGACGACCTCTAGCTATGTCGCCGGTAATACTTACTACGTTACCGACGACCTGTGTTGTCGGTAAATTACTGAAATACCGACGACACTGTTCTCAAATGCCATAACGACGACATTCATCACATGAATGTCGTCGGTAAACTTTATTTTTTTATTATTTTTATTGCATGATTGCCGACGACATTCATGTGATGAATGTCGGCGGTATTGTGTTTAATTTTTTTGTTAAAAATTTAATTTAATTTTTTTTTAAAATTTAATTTTTTTATTTTTTTCATTTAATTTGATTTTTTGATTTTTTATAATTTAATATACTAGAAATCATGAATTATATTCATAAAATATAAATAAACCTGGGTAGTCAAACCCCGGGCAATAAAGTCAAACCTCGGGAATAAAGTCAAACTCCCGGAGTTAAAAGTCAAAATATTACATAAAAACTTAATAAAAGTCATAAATATAATCTCAAATAAAATAAAAGTCATAAACTTAATAAGATAAAATTCAATCAAGGGCCCGATAAATCTTCTCCTTCATCATCAGCTTCACCGCCTTCACTAGCTTCACTATCTTCATCTTCATCGGAGACCGGAGGGAGACCATTTTTTTCACGAGATTCGTTAAGGCCTTTGAGCATCTTCATGAAAAAAATCATCGGACCTAGAGGAGCTCGGTGGAGTATCGTCATCCGGCATAGGAGGTAATACTTGGATTGCGCGGAGCTCGTTCATCCCGTCGAATATCCGCTGGATCTTTATCGCGTTCTTCTTTGTGGTCTTGTCCGAAACAGGCGGCTTCGGGTCCTTCTTTTTCTTGAAGACAGCTCCGATTGACGGGATCCAGTGTTTACTCTTAGCCGGTTTCATCACCTCCTGAACCGTCTCCTTCAACGCTCCTATCTGCTCCTCCACTGGAACATCCTCAGCCGATTGGGACCCCGTCTCGATAACCCGATCCTTAAGCTTCTCCCGATAAACTCCCTGTAATAAAATTTCAAATAAATAATTAATAAAACTAACAAAGAAATAAATTTAATGTTAAATAATTAATTTTAAACAATAAAAAGAAAAATAAAACACTTACACTAGCATGCTCCCATCTATCATCAACCCATTTGCCCTTCGCCCCGTCATAGCCCAAGTACTCGAAGTATCCGCCCATCGGTGGAAATGGGACCTCCTCTTGGGTCTGCTCGTCGATAAAGCTCAGAGGCTCCTTTGTATTAACCTTCAGCTTACCCTATAAAATATACATAAAAATTATAATTATTAAAAAATTAAATTAAATAACTAATAAATTTTATTTTTACTTTAATAAATTATACCTCGATAATCTCGTGGCGGGTCTGGGTTTGGTTCCGAGAACCTGACTTGTTCGGCTTCTTCTGGCTCTGCCGTTTACTTATTAATCTCCGCCTGAGCCTGTTACAATTCAAGTAAAAAAATAAATAAAGAATAATTTAATAATAAAATAATTAAATTATGATTTTACCTTCTTGTTCGGGTCATTCATCATCTCAAGGCTCAGCTTCCAATCCTCGGGAAGCACATCGGGAGGACACTCGTCCGAATCAAAGTAATCGGTCTTCAAGTCATGCTTCCACCGCCAGTAGGCAGCGGACTGAGACTGTTGTAGCTTCCCGCTAATAATGTTCCAATCTCTGTGGGCCGTCCTTTCCTCGAGGTCGAAGAACTCCTCTAGTTTTTGGAGAATCGTGGTATTTAGTCCCCTCGGCACAGCACTCCACGATCTATAGTAGGGAGGGACACTTTCTCGGACCGCGAGCCCCACCACTTGGGCCACGTGCTTCCCATATTCATCATATGGGTTCCACGTGTCGTCTAAAATGCAGAAATCTACCGGAAGGGGCCCACCCAACTTCTCTTTAGCATCGTTGGCGGTTTTGAGGGTCGAGACATTTCTTGGTCTCCTCTTTCGCCTAACTGTTTAATGAAATTGTATTAATTAGATTACAAATTTATATTAATTGAATTTTATAAATTAATTTATATTTACCAGGCGGCTGGTTACATTCGTTCAAGTTCGGGGGTTGATTCGGGTTCGGATCTTCACCGTTCCCGTCACCCCGGTGGTAGTTAGGCATCACTTCGGCCATCTATAATTTAATTAAAATTAATAAAATAGTTTTTTTTAAGACAATATACTATAAATTGCATTTTAGTCCCCTTTTTATTAAAAATTACAAAAATACCCATATAAATTAAAAAAAAATATTTTAAAAAAAAAATTTAAATTGTAATTTAGTCCTTATAATTTCTATCTTTATAAAAATATATATATATTAATTTTAAAAGTCTATATATTATAAATTGCGTTTTAGTCTTCGTATTTTCAAAAATTACAAAAACACCCTAAAGTCCATAATATTTTTTTTAAATGTTTTTTAATTTGCAATTTAGTCCTTATATTTTATATATTTACAAAAAATACCCTAAATTTCATAAAAAATTGTAACGTTTATTAAATTGCATTTTAGTCCCTAAATTGCATTTTAATCACTAAATTGCATTTTAATCCTTAAATTACATGTTCGTCCATAAATTGCATTTTAGT
The DNA here is from genome assembly GCA_029959085.1 of Nemophila menziesii. Lineage (NCBI taxonomy): Eukaryota > Viridiplantae > Streptophyta > Magnoliopsida > Boraginales > Hydrophyllaceae > Nemophila > Nemophila menziesii. The sequence continues at coordinate 24,763,141 of JARWIR010000015.1, read as the reverse complement.
CCCTAGAGTTTTCATATTTACATAAAGTACCCTAAATTTCACAAATATCACAATATTTAACATACACAAATTAACAAATAATCCTTAAATTCTAAACATAAAAAATCCTTAAATTTCTAAACATAAAAAATCCTTAAAATTACAAAAACATATCCAAACCCTAATTTTTCTAAAAATTAACAAAAAAATCATGTTACATTGTATATTTAACAACAAAATACATATCCAGAATACAAAAATTATCACAATAACTCGGAATTAACAACTAATCCAATACAAAATTAAAAAAAATCAATTCAAAAATTAAAAAAAAAAAATAGGTTTTGATTCGGATTTGTTGTACCTGTTACGTGGAGATTGTGTTGAACATATCCAGCAATCCATGCCAAGCAAGAATAGAGGAAAAACAAAAACAAAAAAAAAGTTAGGATTTGATTTAGAAAAATTGAAGAAACAATTAAGTTTTGGCATGGAACCACTTACAGTTGATGTTATTGGGGTGTTGGAATGGCTCGGAACAGCTCCTTCTACCTCAGAATCGAATTTTTGGAGAGATTTTTGATGTGTTTGTGTTTCAGAAATGAGCTCGGTAGGGTTTAATAGATAAATTGTTTACCGACGACACGCAAAGTCGTCGGTAAACCGGTCAAAGTCGTCGCTAAACGTGACACGCGCCAAACAGTCGTACGCACGACTTTGCGTGTTCTGGTATACCGACGACTACTTTTCACAAGTCGTCGGTAAATACCTTGGGCGGGAAAATGGACCGCCCATTTTGGCCAATAAAATTTGGATTTTGGTTTAACGACGACTTTGTGAATTGAATATCGTCGTTAAAAGTTTACCGACAACATTCTTGAATTGAATGTCGTCGTTAAAGTTTTAACGACGACATTCAAATGAAGAATGTCGTCTGTAAACTTTAAATGTCGCCGGTAAATATTCTTTTTTTTTAATTATTTTTTTCCTAGTTTATTTTCTTTTTTTATTCTTGTTGGGATTAGGATATACACACAAAAAATAGGGTTTGAGGTGTTTAGTCAACAGTTAGGGTCAAATGTTAGTGTTCGGGGTATTTATTCAACAGTTAGGGTCAAACTTGAGTGTTCGGGGTGTTTAGTCAACAGTTAGGGTCAAACTTGAGTGTTCGGGGTGTTTAGTCAACAGTTAGGGTCAAACGTTAGTGTTCGGGGTGTTTAGTCAACAGTTAGGGTCAAATGTTAGTGTTCGGGGTGTTTAGTCAACAGTTAGGGTCAAACGTTAGTGTTTGGGGTGTTTAGTCAACAGTTAGGTTCAGACTTGAGTGTTCGGGGTGTTTTGTCAACAGTTAGGGTCAAACTTGAGTGTTCGGGGTGTTTAGTCAACAGTTAGGGTCAAATGTTAGTGTTCGGGGTGTTTAGTCAACAGTTAGGGTCAAACGTTAGTGTTCGGGGTGTTTAGTCAACAGTTATGGTCAAATGTTAGTGTTCGGGGTGTTTAGTCAACAGTTAGGGTCAAACGTTAGTGTTCGGGGTGTCTAGTCAACAGGTATGGTCAAATGTTAGTGTTCGGGGTGTTTAGTCAACAGTTAGGGTCAAATGTTAGTGTTCGGGGTGTTTAGTCAACAGTTAGGGTCAAATGTTAGTGTTTGAGGTTGTTTAGTGTATCAAAATAAATTAAAGTTCAACTCCAAGGACCATCAAAATGATCTAAGACTAAAAAAAATACAAAATATCCTAATCAGTTTCATATCCACTAATATCTATAGGTTCATCATCGCTATTAACCTCTATAGGTTCTTCTTCATCACCATATTCATCCCACGTGTCGTCTTCGATTTCCTGGTTTTCATCAATAACCATTTCAAAAGCCATCTCAATACGAAAATGAGCTGGGTCAATCTCGATCTCCTCGGTAGTTGCCAAGTTCTACGGTTCGGAAACCGTCCCAGTGTTACCCAAAGGTATACTAATGCTCTCGTTGTTAGTAGATAGTGATTCCGAACCCCATAACTCGGGACTCCATCCGTGACGATCATTTATTTCCCAAACGGCTTTCCAACCCTTCATTGATTTCTTTGCACTAATCTCGTCAATGTAGAACACTTTCTTGGCTTGCGTTGCTACAATGTATGGTTCGTCTTCCCACTCAAAGTTTGATGTGTTAATAAAGGTTACCCCATGTTATGTCCTCGAACCAGCCATTTTGTACCACTTACAAACGAATAAGACAACTGAGCACCCTTTAGTGTAATTGACCTCCAATATTTTCTCTAATTCTCCATAACATGGTCTATCTTCGTACATGGTACAAACTCCGTAATCCTGCGTCACTCTTTTTTCTCCTTTAACCTTAGTTACCCACTTGACACCATTCACAACACATGAATTGTATCTATCCACCGCACCAAAAGACATGCTTGCCAAGGATACCATCTCAGTGGTAGCTAAAACATCACCTGATTCTTTCATTCCATGAACCTGTCATACAAAAATAATACTTAGAACTTTGGAAATAATTAGATTATATTTAAACCAACGTCTAAAGTACATACCTTTTCCAAAAACCAACTCTTAAACCTTTGACGATGCATAATCTCTATTTCATCACTCGTTCCCGTAAGTGTGGATTTATGTTCACTAAAAACATAAATGAATATAAATCAGTTAATATAAATATAAATATAAATATATATATATATATATATATATTTATATATATATATAAATATATAATTAAGTTACTTACATCTTATATGGTTCGAGTTCGTCGCAGTTATTCAAAATATACCAACTGATGTGCTCTTTCTGCAGATCTGGTAAAGCAACCGACTCTTTCTTGCCAATTGGAGTACACTGAGAATTGAAAACGAATAGTTCTTTTGGTTCTGGCAGTTGTTCGTTGTACCTACCTGTATCGTTGAACTTTGTTTTTTCGTCGCTAAGATACCGTGATTTGAAAGTCAACGTCTCTTCCGCCACGTAACCCTCGTCTATGGAACCCTCAGGCCTAGCCGGGTTTCGAATATACTCTTTCAACTTCTTCAAATACCTTTTAAATGGGTACATCCACCGCATTTGAACCGGGCCCCCTAACAATGCTTCATCGTATAAGTGAATCACTAAGTGGATCATTATATCAAAAAACGCGGGAGGTAAGATCATTTCTAACTTGCACATCAATTCAACCACTTTCGCCTTACCGTCCACCAACTCTTTCCTACTCAGATTCTTGTTACAAACGACTCTAAATACGTTAGCTAACCCAATAATGGCGTCGCTAATCGGTTTATCATCTAGAAGCCCGGGGAGACAACAAACAAAAAGAAACTGCATCATAACATGACAATCATGCGATTTCATTCCAATGATCTTCCCCGTATCGACTTGAACGTTATTCCTCATACTAGACGCGAATCCATCGGGAAACCTCTGTGCCTGTAACCACTCAAGAAACAACTTCCTCTTCTCCGCTGACAACGTATACTTTCCTCGTTTTAGAATCGTTTTAGGTCCTACTGTTGTCAACCACAATTCTTTCCTGATAATTATTTTCTCAAGATCCTGCCGCGCCTTAACGTTATCTTTGTTTACTTTCCCATCGACTACTATAACTGTACCGAGAAGAGCATCACACACGTTTTATTCCACCTTACGGAGATTCCCAAAGAATACACAAACTATCGAAAATAAATTAATCATTCCAATATATGATAAATTGAAGAAGAATCTTAAATACTAAAACCTCCATAACAATAAAGAACCATTTAAGATGGATTGGTAAAAGTAGGAAATATTTTAGCTCATATGGTTTCCCAAATTGAACCGTTGAGACCGGTTAACCATCTAATACTGGTCGACGAAATAATAGATAAAAAATATATATACATTTTGATCATCTTGATATGATCTAACAAAAAAAACTATGAGGTTCAAATATTTAAATAACTGGTTAATTATCTAGGTTATGCAGCTTCAGTTTTCTAAATCTTATAAAGGCAATAAAGTCCCTTGTGTGCAAATATACAACACAAAGATCAAGTACAAAAGTGAGGCATTTGTAGCGTAAAACGTACAAGATAGGCAAGATGAAGGCATCGTTGGCAAAGAAAGAAGGAATGTTTCCTAGTGTAGGTATAATTGGTCATGCACGATTATCTGTTCCTGAAGATAAGTCAGAATCTTCAAGTGCTTGATCGGCTAGTCGAGCCCTTTGGGCGGCAATGTCGGTTTACTCATAACGACCGTGGGTGAATTTTCGACATGATGTGAAGCCATACAAAGCACAAGGAATAGAGAGGCATGGCGACCCTTTAGGCGGGATGCTGGTGCAAACCAACCGTCAAGACGTTCAACCCACGATCGAAAAGTCAGAAATATTAAAGTTGATACTAGTATTACCGGCCCTTTAGGATGTACGATGATGCTTACCGCGAGTTTGTGCGAGAAAAAATACATGTTAAATGTTGAACTAAACCTTAAGCCTCATTCTTCCGCAAGTCCTCGACCTTCATTAGAGCTTCGACCATACCTTCACCTACTATCAAAATGCACCCAAATAACAAAATTTCATACCTAAAATCATCCCTACATCATTTCTTACAACAATTACCAAACCAATTCATTCCAACAGCATGAGAAATCAAGATTAATATAAAAAAAATCAAAATTCTATTTCCTAATCCTTCGATTCATTCTTACATCGTTTTCACTCTAAATAGTACCATATTTAACCATTAAAGGTATACTTTCAAGTTTTGTAAAATTTTGAGTTGGAGGTAAAGGGAAGATGTCACGAAGCACGGAGACACTTGCTTATGTGAGGGAGATGAAGAAGAATCCAAACAAGAATTTGGGTGAAAACAAGAGCAAACCACTTGAGGTTTATGAGAGCAAGCAAATAGGCGAAAGAGAAATACAAATCATGTGGCTTGAGAGGAACCAGTTATGGTGGATTCAAGTGTTCAAGAACAAACAATTGAGACTAAATATAAGAAACTGTAACCTCTCCCAGTCAAGATACCTCTTCTCGACAAGAGGGATGGCTTGTAGGGCCCTAGAAGTTTTTGCAACACAAATCATGCCTACTTTGACACTCACAAAATAGAGTACATTTGTAGAGGAAGTGGGAAAATGTGAGTATAAAAGATTTCTTGAGAAGGGGGAAAGACTGGGTTGGAAGACATTCATGATGGAGTGTTCGAGTTTGATTATTGAGCTAGTAAGAGAGTTCTATCTTTGCCTCTTTAGCCGAGATAACAAGGGAAGAGTTCCCATTTGGAACAAGCTAGTTCTTTTCACAGTTGCAACAAAGTCACTCTCCTCCTTCCAAGGAATAAAAAGGGGCAAAAAGTAACAAGTTTTGTAAAGAATTGAACAAGATTTTCAAACCCTAATTAAATTCTCTTTCTTCTCTTTCTCTAGTCTCCACCCTCTAGTCACATCCAACCGAAGGTACATCAAATTAGGTAAAAAAACAACTCTGATGGTGTTGGTGTATATTTGACTATTCCATTATATATATGTACCCATAATGCAATTTCCCATGAAAGTATGTAATTTTCCAAAACAAATTGTATATTTTCTAATCATCCCATAAAATAAGTGTAAAGTATATACATCGGATCTTCCTAGATCTGACTTTCGGATTTTACTACTATTTTAATCCCCCCCTTTAAGAAATTTATCAGATCCTTCTCTAGATCGCAAACGTAGACACATTCAAATATATCTATTAAAATAGAAATATTAATAGGAATATTAAATTTGAATAGCTATTGGATAATTTTTTTTAGTAATACTAGATGTGTATAAATATTTTAAGGCCTTTACTTTTATTAATACAAACGATAAAAATATGGTAAACTATTTGCATGTATCTGATATGTTGCTATTATTGATTACATATACAAAACTTTTAACAAAATGAGAAGCATTATGCTAAATTTATATACAGAATTATAAAAACGATGGAGGTTCTTGTTTAGTAGTCGTCATCTTTAAATTTTCTTCCTCCCCTTGGCCACATTCTCGTTTACCATGTGAAAATCCTTCTCTGCATAATGTCTCTCCATTAATCAACCAAACTTTAAAACATGTCTTACCTCCAAATTTGCCTTTGTATTTGAATACCACGATGTCATTTTCTTTGAAGAAGTTTTCTTCTACAAAGTTTTTCCATCCCTCTTTAATGAAAATGGCTTCTCCATACGGGTAGAACCTCATTTCCCATGTTTTTTACGTCTTAACTTCAAGGAACACATTGCCCCTAAGCTTTCCCTCCTTATCGTTAGCAAATGTTGCCGGAATAGCCTGCAAAATTCATACATTAGGAATGGTGGAACAAAGATGCTACTTGATATATATCTAGCGCTAAGTATTTCATCTCAAGATTTGTTTTTACCTACTTTCATGTCATTTGTATTTGTGAAAAAGAAAAACAATAGTACGATAATAAAATACTATTTTGAGTGAATTATTTTGTAAGGATAAGATTGATTCGAAGAAATTAATTCTTTTAAGGAAAAATCATTGTGGCAAAAACTTGTTAAAATTAAATTACTAACTCATACAAAGATAGAAATTGAATATTAATTTATCATCTTCATTCTTTAAAACATCCTCACAATTTAGTAATTAGAAATTTTTTGAATATTAATTATAACATCTTTATTCTTACTACACACTCCTAGAATCTGTACACTTATTTAACATGGATATCAACAAGATCTTCAAATCTATATAAAAGAGAATAAACCATAATATTTTAAATTATGTTATATGCGTAGTTATAAAGATTTCACTAAATATATGTTTTTTCTGTTGAATAAACCATAATATTTTAAATTATGTTATTTGTGTATATATAAAGATTTCACTAAATATAAGATATAATTTATGTCCAATATGTTTATGTAAACCGTTATTTTAAATTTGAAAGAAAGAAAGAATGGAGATGATCTTAGAAAAAAATTGAAATGGACTATTTGCTGAATATTTCAGTGATCATTTGATAATTATTCAAAATCTAAAATTTAAAACAAAATTAAGTAATTGCAAACGGTAATATTTAATTTTTAAGACAAGAATATGTCAAAAATTTGGCCTAGCGATCTTAAATTTTTGATATATATACTTTTTTTTTGTCAACCACATATATATACATACATACATATATATATATATATATATATATATATATATATATATATATTACATCTGATTACTTAACAATCATATTTGTTCAATTGACATTCTACCAATTGTTAAAAATGAGAATAATAATGTATTGAGCCGAATTCATTTACCCGATAATGGTCAACATGTCAGCAATGACTCATTTAATAGTTTAAAGCGGTAATGATCTAAAAACAAATTAATAAAAAAATACTTTTCTCTTTTCTAAATAGTTAGTCTAGTTGTTAGTAAAAAATATGAACACTTACTCAGGTAAATTTAAAATTAGTGTGAAAAACAATTGTGTTAAACCATATAATATGTATGGATAATTAAATCTTAATCCACTTTTTCTTTTTAAGATGATTAAATAATCATCTTAACCACCCATGTCTTATTTGTTTTTTTTGTTATTGATGGCTTTTGATATTCTACTAGTCTATTTATAAAAAAATTCCATAATTGTTAATTTATCGCAAGTAAAAAAAATAACATTATGAATTTTAGAGAAAAGAGAAACAAATAATAAATAGATTTAGATGTAAGATCTTATTTACTCATCATAGATCAATTGTAAATATTGTGAAACATATATGAAATTATACTATAGAAGATGAAATGAGATGACCATAGATTATTGATCATTTCGAGGAGCATAAGAGGTGGAGGTATCGATGGTTGTGCTGGTGATGGTGATGGCACCTAGGGAATCACCCGACTCTAAAGATGCTAACATCCCAGACGGCTACGGTGACAGCTTCTTCTTTAGCTACTTGGTTAACTACACATACATCGAACTCTTTGACATTATTTTCAACAACAAATTTCTTCCACCCATTGTTCAACGTTCCAGCATTCCTTGTATGTGACCATCCATCTATTCTCTTTATATTGCAAATATATTTTCGGTTCCGTCGGATATATACGCTCTTTTGCCCATTTTGCAGGAATATTCTGCACAAATAATGACTCGATTTTTTAGTAAGCAAAATATTAAACTTGTTGAACATTAAATACTACGAATATGAAGTTTCTTACCACAGAAAAAAAAATTGCACATTGTAAGGTTTCATGACAAGTACGAGTGAATCACGCAAAGAAGCTTCAGCTTGTGCCTTCTCTTCTTCGGTAGGGGGCAAATTTTGAAAAGGTATGATTGCATTGGTTAGTTGATACAAAGGGTTTGAACCACCTTTCATATCGACAAATAATTATTATTTTCAAGTATTCATACTCTATATCATATTTAAACAAATCAAATTATTACTAATACTTACTTGCTTGACCCACTTTAAGTGGTTTTCCAACTGACTCGTTCTGGGTTCGTGCTCGGGGTCGGGCTCGGGCTCGGTTATTTGCTCATGATCTTGCATCGTGATATAACTTGATGGAGGTTCTTGTTAATTGACATTCTACCAATTGTAAAAAATGAGAATAATAATGTATTGAGCCGAATTCATTTATCCGATAATGGTCAACATGTCAGTGACTCATTATTAGTTTAAAGAGGTAATGATCTAAAAACAAAATAATAAAAATAATATGCTTTCTCTTTTCTAAATAGTTAGTCTAGTTGTTAGTAAAAAATATGAACCCTTACTAAGGTAAATTCAAAATTAGTGTGAAAAACAATTATGTTAAACCATATAATATGTATGGATAATTAAATCTTAATCCACTTTTCCTTTTTAAGATGATTAACTAATCATCTTAACCACCCATGTCTTATTGTTTTTTGTTATTGATGGCTTTTGATATTCTACAAGTCTATTTATAAAAAAAATCCATAATTGTTAATTTGTCCGCAAGTAAAAAAAAATAACATCATGAATTTGAGAGAAAAGAGAAACAAACAAGAAATAGCTTTAGATGTAAGATCTATTTACTCATCATAGATCAATTGTAAATATTGTGAAACATATATGAAATTCAAATATTTATGTTACTGTGTTTACCTGATTCGACATGAGAGGCTGTAGTTATAAAAGATGAAATGACATGACCATATGATTGAGCATTTTGCTGTAAATAAACAAATATGAGCCGATAATATAAATATATATATATTCATAAATTTGGACAATACAAATCAATTTTATAAAATATAATCAAAAATTAAAGTTTAAATTTCTAATTAATAAATACAATTTGAATAACACAAATTAACGTATATTTCTTTTTTTTCCAGAAAAAATTTAATTGGAATAATAAAAATTAATTAAATGAATAAATTGTATTAAACATTAATAATTTGTTAGAGGAATTTACCTTTTGTAAAATGAAGCCGAGTTTTCTTTTTTCTTTTTGTTTATCTTCCTCACTTGCTATATCCATTATGGTGGAAAGAAAACAATAACACAGATCAAAAATATTTCAGTTGTTAGTCTATTTAGAAGTTGCAACGAAAATTTGTTTATAGCGGCAAGGGAAGAAATGATAAATTTATGGTGTAGAGAATACGACGTATTAATAAGAAGAGTTTCTATATTATGGACGGCCTAATTGTGGGCTTGTTTTGCTTTGTCTTTTGGGCCTTGTTGTATCACGAATTAGACACAGTACTTTCTCAAGTGAATTTGACCATCTATATCTCCTCTAAATTTGGGCCAAATCAAAGTGAACAAATGAAAACAAAACGCTTGAAAACTTGACAGACCATATATACCTATTCTCTATGGTTCTTCTATTTTTGTTTAATTAATAAACTTAAAATATGATTAAAATCATTGATAATTTTTTTATGCATTAATGTGTTGTACCAGCTTAGCAGATTTCATTAGATATTCCAATGTGTAAGTTTTGCAACTACATTAAAACATTAAGAACCATTTATTAATTTTAATTAATAGTCGAAAACTGTGGCAAGAAAGTTGGAAATGTGAAGAGCTATTAGGTCGAAATAGCCATTGACATTTCAACATAAAAAATTAGAACTCAAACTCCGATAAATATAAACATCATGGGCTGAGATGATTTACCTTATCAACTAAAATGACGAGTGAATTGTGAATTCTCTGATAACTATAATGAGGAAAACCAAAAGAGTAAAGATATATATCACCCCTTTTTGTTTCACCCATATATCGATAAAATAGTTTCTCTCTCTTAAGTGATTATTTTATTTTTACTTTGTTTAATGCTACATTAGATGACACATAGGAGATGATATATGGGTAAAGCAAAAAGGGGTGATATATAGCAATGCTCAAAGAAAAAATGCTAAAGCAAAATTATGTTATAAAACATAATCTCGGCTATTGAAAGTCCATCCGCCGCTGCATCTGAACTATCTAATAGTACGTGTACCTGGTCTACACTATAAACAATCACCCTAATTCTTCAAATGATAATATTGAATACGTGTTTTCGAAAAAAATTGAATAAGCAAAATAAATTAGAAATAAGAGTCATGATGTATCCAAATAAGTCAAATTTGTAAATCTCCCGATGATTCTATAATAATTCTAGTAGCTATAGTTGTCCCCATAGAATAACCTTAAATGACACAAAAACAAAAATCCATTTTCGATTCTGATGTGTATTCTAATAAAATATATATTTTTCAAATACCTTTGTAGTAGGACTTGCATTCCCATAAAACGATCCAAAAATTAATATAGAGAGTGGTGTGAGTCTTTTGATATAGATATTGGAATAAATTTTTTTGTTATTTGTAAGGAAGGGGTATTTGATGTTATGAATGTGCGAGCTAGAAAGGAAGATTTTGAAGGAGAAGAAAGGGAAAAAGTGTGGGATGAATGGGGTTTCGTGTTCCCGGTTCAATCGAGTGTCACGGGTTTAAAGTATTCATAAATAAATGATTATGGTGGAACTAAATAAATGGCATGTCTCATAAGACGTCGTACGTTAAGACTGGAGGACATAGAATGGCTAGGGTTATTTTTTTCTATTGGATTTTATTATAACGTAGTTTTATAATTTGTTTGGGTATGTTCCATTTCTCCTTAGGTGTCTTTTGATAAAACAATTCTCAGTGAGGGATTTGCACAACCCGTCTGGGGAAAATGGGGACAGGAAAAGTGACCATTGTGTTGAAGTTTCTTTAATTTTTATCCGACTCTTTAGACTATTACGTTGGACCGTAGTAATTAGTGATGAAATTGGTGGGTCTCTGTCTGAATTTCTAGAGTTTTAAGGGAAATACACCACCTCACAGATTCAGGGAGTATTTGAAACCAAAATTGAGCAAGAACATGTAGACAAATATAGTGTTTTATTGGGTGAGATCGTGAAGAGTCTGAGTTTTAGCGATAATGGGTCATCGGATACCTCATACTTTACTGATCATGACCAAAGGGGACTCAATCGAAACATTCTGAGCATACTTTTGGTTAGGAGGAAGAAGAATGCATTGTCGTACAAGGACAAGGACACAATTTGTCTTTTTATTCCACCTTACAGAGATTCCCAAAGAATACGCAAACTATCAAAAATAAATTAATCATACCAATATATGATTAATTGAAGAAGAATCTTAAATACTAAAACCTACATAACAATAAAGAACCATTTGAGATAGATTGGTAAAAGTAGGAAATATTTTAGCTCATATGGTTTCCCAAATTGAACCGTTGAGACCGGTTAACCATCTAATACGGGTCGACGAAATAATAGATAAAAAATATATAGACATCTTGATCATGTTGATATGATCTAACAAAAAAACTATGAGGTTCAAATATTTAAATAACTGGTTAATTATCTAGTTTATGCAGCTTCAGTTTTCTAAATCTTATAAAGGCAATAAAGTCCCTTGTGTGCAAATATACAACACAAAGATCAAGTACAAAAGTGAGGCATTTGTAGCGTAAAACGTACAAGATAGGCAAGATGAAGGCATCGTTGGCAAAGAAAGAAGGTATGTTTCCTAGTTTAGGTATAATTGGTCATGTACGATTATCTGTTCCTGAAGATAAGTCAGAATCTTCAAGTGCTTGATCGGCTAGTCGACACCTTTGGGCGGCAATGTCGGTTCACTCATAACGACCGTGGGTGCATTTTCGACATGATGTCAAGCCATACAAAGCACAAGGAATAGAGAGGCATGGCGACCCTTTAGGCAGGATGCTGGTGCAAACCAAACCGTCAAGACGGTCAACCCACGATTGAAAAGTCAGAAAGATTAAAGTTGATACTGGTATTACCGGCCCTTTAGGAGGTATGCTGATGCATACCGCGAGTTTGTGCGAGAAAAGATACATGTTAAATGTTGACCTAAACCTTAAGCCTCATTCTTCCGCAAGTCCTCAACCTTCATTAGAGCTTCAACCATACCTTCACCCACTATCAAAATGCACCCAAATAACCAAATTTCATACCTAAAATCATCCTTACATCATTCCTAACAACAATTACTAAACCAATTCATTCCAATAGCATGAGAAATCAAGATTAGTATAAAAAAAAATCAAAATTCTTTTTCATTATCCTTCGATTCATTCTTACATCTTTTTCACTCTAAATAGTACCTTATTGAACCATTAAAGGTATAATTTCAAGTTTTGTAAAATTTTGAGTTGGAAGTAAAGGGAAGATGCCACGAAGCACGGAGACACTTGCTTATGTGAGGGAGATGAAGAAGAATCCAAACAAGAATTTGGGTGAAAACAAGAGGAAACCAGTTGAGGTTTATGAGAGCAAGCGAATAGGCGAAAGAGAAATCCAAGTCATGTGGCTAGAGAGGAACCGGTTATGGTGGATTCAAGTGTTCAAGAACAAACAATTGAGACTAAATATAAGAAACTGTAACCTCTCCCAGTCAAGATACCTCTTCTCGACAACAGGGGTGGCTTGTAGGGCCCTAGATGTTTTTGCAACACAAATCATGCCTACTTTGACACTCAGAAAATAGAGTACATTTGTAGAGGAAGTGGGAAAATGTGAGTATAAAAGATTTCTTGAGAAGGGGGAAAGACTGGGTTGGGAGACATTCATGATGGAGTGTTCGAGTTTGATTATTGAGCTAGTAAGAGAGTTCTATCTTTGCCTCTTTAGCCGAGATAACAAGGGAAGAGTTCCCATTTGGAACAAGTTAGTTCTTTTCACAGTTGAAGCAAAGTCACTCTCCTCCTTGCAAGGAATAAAAAGAGGCAAAAAGTAACAAGTTTTGTAAATAATTGAACGAGATTTTCAAACCCTAATTTAATTTCTCTTTCTTCTCTTTCTCTACTTTATACCCTCCAACCACATCCAACCGAAGGTCCATCAGATTAGGTAAAAAAACAACTCTGATGGTGTTGGTGTATATTTGACTATTCCATTAAATATATGTACCCATAATGCAATTTCCCATGAAAGTATGTAATTTTCCAAAACAAATTGTATATCTTCTAATCATCCCATAAAATAAGTGTTAAGTATATACATCGGATCCTCTTAGATCTGACTTTCCGATTTTACTACTATTTTAATCCCCCTTTAAGAAATTTATCAAATCCTTCTCTAGATCGGAAACGTAGACACATTCAAATATATCTATTAAAATAGAAATATTAATAGGAATAGTAAATTTAAATAGCTATTGGATACAAAATTTTAGTGATACTAGATGGGTATATATATTTTAAGGCCTTTACTTTTATTAATACAAACGATAAAAATATGGTAAACTATTTGCATATATCTGATATGTTGCTATTACTGATTACATATACAAAACTTTTAACAAAATGAGAAGCATTATGCTAAATTTATATACAGACTTATACAATTATTTGTATAATTATTTTGCACATTCTAAGCTCGATGGAGGTTCTTGTTTAGTAGTCGTCATCTCTAAATTTTTTTCCTCCCCTTGGCCACATTCTCGTTTACCATGTGAAAATCCTTCTGTGCATAATGTCTCTCCATTAATCAACCAAACTTTAAAACATGTCTTACCTCCATATTTGCCTTTGTATTTGAATACCACGATGTCATTTTCTTTGAAGAAGTTTTCTTCTACAAAGTTTTTCCATCCCTCTTTAATGAAAACGGCATCTCCATACGGGTAGAACCTCATTTCCCATGTTTTTTCCGTCTTAACTTCAAGGAGCACATTGCCCCTAAGCTTGCCCTCCTTATTGTTAGCAAATTTTGCCGGAATAGCCTGCAAAATTCATACATTAGGAATGTTGGAACAATGATGCTACTTGATATATATCTACCGCTAAGAATTTCATCTCAAGATTTGTTTTTACCTACTTTCATGTCATTTGTATTTGTGAAAAAGAAAAACAATAGTAGGATAATAAAATGCTATTTTGACTGAATTGTTTTGTAAGGATAAGATTGATTTGAAAAAAAAAATTCTTTTAAGGAAAAATCATTGTGGCAAAAACTTGTTAAAATTAAATTACTAACTCATACAAAGATAGAAATTGAATATTAATTTATCAACTTCATTATTTAAAACATCCTCACAATTTAGTAATTGTAGAAAAAATTTGAATATTAATTATAACATCTTTATTCTTATTACAAACTCCTAGAGTCTGTACACTTATTTAACATGGAAATCGACAAGATCTTCAAATCTATATAAAAGAGAATAAACCATAATATTTTAAATTATGTTATATGTGTAGTTATAAAGATTTCACTAAATATATGTTTCTTCAGTTGAATAAACCATAATATTTTAAATTATGTTATTTGTGTAGATATAAAGATTTCACTAAGTATAAGATATAATTTATGTCCAATATGTTTATGTAAACCGTTATTTTAAATTTGAAAGAAAGAAAGAATGTAGATGATCTTAGAAAAAATTTGAAATGGACTATTTGCTGAATATTTTAGTGATCATTTGATAATTATTCAAAATCTAAAATTTAAAACAAAAATAAGTAATTGAAAACGGTAATATCTAATTTTTAAGACAAGAATATGTCAAAACTTTGGCCTAGCGATCTTAAATTTTTGATATATATATATATATATATCCTTAACCTAATTACTTAAACAATCATATTTATTCAATTGACATTCTACCAATTGTAAACAATGAGAATAATAACGTATTGAGCCGAATTCATTTACCCGATAATGGTCAACATGTCAGCAATGACTCATTTAATAGTTAGTCTAGTTGTTAGTAAAAAATATGAACCCTTACTCTGGTCATTTCAAAATTAGTGTGAAAAACAATTGTGTTAAACCATATAATATGAATGGATAATTAAATCTTAATCCACTTTTTTTAGGATGATTATTTATTCATCTTAACCACCCATGTCTTATTATTTTTTGTTATTGATGGCTTTTGATATTCTATAAGTCTATTTATTAAAGAATTCCATAATTGTTAATTTATCCGCAAGTAAAAAAAACATTATGAATTTGAGAGAAAAGAGTAACAAAGCTTTAGATGTAAGATATTATTTACTCATCCTAGATCAATTGTAAATATTGTGAAACATATATGAAAGTCAACTATAGAAGATGAAATGACATGACCATCGATCATTGATCATTTCGAGGAGAATAAGAGGTGGAGGTATCGATGGTTGTGCTGGTGATGGTGATGGTGCCTGGGGAATCACCTCTTCCCCGTCTCTAAAGTGCTTTATCGGCTAGTCGACCCCTTTGCGCGGCAATGTCGGTTCACTCATAACGACCGTGGGTGCATTTTCGACATGATGTGAAGCCATACAAAGCACAATGAATAGAGAGGCATGGCGACCCTATAGGCGGGATACTGATGCAAACCAAACCGTCAAGACGGTCAACCCACGATTGAAAAATCAGAAAGATTAAAGTTGAGACTGGTATTACCGGCCCTTTAGGAGGTATGCTGATGCTTACCGCAAGTTTGTGCGAGAAAAGATACATGTTAAATGTTGACCTAAACCTTAAGCCTCATTCTTCCGTAAGTCCTCAACCTTCATTAAAGCTTCGACCATACTTTCACCCACCATCAAAATACACCCAAATACCCAAATTTCATACCTAAAATCATCCCTACATCATTCCTAACAAAAATTAATAAACCAATTCATTCCAACAGCATGAGAATCAAGATTAATATAAAAAAATGAAAATTCTTTTCCTAATCCTTCGATTCATTCTTACACCTTTTCCACTCTAAATAGTACCTTATTTAACCATTAAAGGTATACTTTCAATTTTTGTAAAATTTTGAGTTAGAGGTAAAGGGAAGATGTCACGAAGCACAGAGACACTTGCTTATGTGAGGGATATGAAGAAGAATCCAAACAAGAATTTGGGTGAAAACAAGAGGAAACCACTTGAGGTTTATGAGAGCAAGGCAAATAGGCGAAAGAGAAATACAAGTCATGTGACTAGAGAGAAACCGGTTATGGTGGATTCAAGTGTTCAAGCAATTGAGATTCCAAAAGAGAAGAAACAGTAACCTCTCCCTGTCAAGATGCCTCTTCCCGACAAGAGGGATGGCTTGTAGGGCCCTAGAAGTTTTTGCAACACAAATCATGCCTACTTTGACACTCACAAAATAGAGTACATTTGTAGAGGAAGTGGGAAAAGGGGAGTATAAAAGATTTCTTGAGAAGGCGGAGACATTCATGATGGAGCGTTCGAGTTTGATTATTGAGCTAGTAAGAGAGTTCTATCTTTGCCTCTTTAGCCGAGATAACAAGGGAAGAGTTCCCATTTGGAGCAAGTTAGTTCTTTTTACAGTTGAAGAAATTCAAAGCCACTTCAAGTTGAAGAAACTAGTATCAAGAAGTGGTGAAGAAAATGGAGACCTTCGACTGAAATTAACTACATGATCAGGTGTTTCATGAGGAGTTAGTACTAGATGATGGTAAAGAATAAAAGGAGTTGAGGGTAGGAATACATTGTTCCCACCCCCACTTTTATGTGTTTTAATTGCTTTCAATAAGTATGAATGTTGGTTTTGTACTAGTGATGTATCTCTTAAGTGAAATTTTAATGAGTTAATTATAGTAGATAGTAGCTTTATGAGCTTATCTTGTATATGCTTAAAGGATTTACATGAAACACACATCTTAAGTAAACAAAAGATTAGTCAGTAATGCGGTAGAAGTAAATTTGATCATAGGGAGCATGAGTGATGTGTAAAATGTGAGATCTAAAGTTGCTAATAAACAATTTAATGAACGTGCTAGAAGTGAGAAAATAACTAATTTGTATAGGATAGAACATGATTAAGGTGTTTCTTTGTTAGCCCCAGTGCCCTTTTAGCTTGCTACCCAGGTATTATTGTTATATTTTCGGTATCAACCTCTTCTTGCCTGTCTAAGCCTTTTTATTAGCCATATTAAAATACATATTTCTAAGATCATTTGACTTTCCATATTACCGTCACTCAAATAGCGATGCTTTACACTCGTCTAGAGCTTGAGTCTGGGGTGGTGGTTTTATGGGAAATAGAATTGGATGGGATATGCGTTTTGTAATTGAGCTCTTTGATCACTTGTTTATATATTGTAACCTTTTGCCGGGGTAAGAAGAAGAAAAAATATTAGAAATGAATAAAATATATATTGAAAAGAAAACAAATGTAGTAAAATGACTTTAAACATCAAAAATAGAGTTATTGTTACTTACAAAAGAAAACAAATCTAAATTTGGACCGACGAATTCTTAAGGTGATTATAAAAGGGTTTTATTTGGGAAATTGGGAATGCAAATAACTGCATAAAGTTGGGTTGAGTAAGATCATATTTGAGTAACTCAAGCTCAAGGGCGACTCGTTAATGGCTAGTGAGGACAGAGCCAAAGCTCACTCTAAATTATCAAAATATATGTATCTCACCTACCCTAAACCGAAATAAAAACCTTAAAGACATTATGATTCTTGACTATGCAATTCAGAAGCTTTCAAACTAATAAATAATAGTTGGATGGACCTTAGAAACTATGTGAAGATCGAGGAACACCCTATAAAATCCATCATAGCAGACTAGGAGAAGAACTTATCTTTCGTGCATTGTAAATCTAATCTAATCTTAAAATTATTACATGTGTGGATTGTTTACTTGATTAGTACATATTTGATTTAGTTTTTAAATTGAACTATATGAAACTTGTAAGAATTTATGCTTTAGTGTCATTCATTACTTTTCTACTCTTTCTCTCTTCTTTGACTTATTGGACTTAGACCCTTCTAAATTCTATTTTTCTTTCTATTTTATCGGGATGACAAAAATTTTAATTAGGAGTTTTGATGTCTCTCTTTTAGTGATGGATCAAATCATTCACGAAACATTATTTTAGGATCTTACTAGGCTTAAGTGAGGGATTTTTCCCTATTATTTTCTATATTGTACTTTTGCTTCCCGTTTTGGTCATATTATTCATAGAGATTTTGTGCCTTAATTGTGTATTAAGTGTGTATATTTTAGGTACATGTTTATACAAAGTACCAAGATGAGGAGAAGAAGTAACAAAATCAAGATAAACTCCAATCCAAGGTGGAATTTGAGACTAGAGTCACTTTGGTATGTTGGATCGTTTGTCGGAAAAATCTTGAACCCGTAGTGTTTCAGTCACTACAAAATATTGGTAAGAGCTTTATACCGGATTAGTTTTAACTAAAAAGAAGCTTGAAGTAAATGCGGCGCGGGAAGTGACTGAAGTTAATTCAGAGTTAAGATGAAAAAGTTATGTCATTTGTTTCCACTGTGACTCTAACCAGAATTATTTTAAGTAAAAACGGGTTGGGTCCTTCTAATCATAATTAAGTAAGCTAAAGGGGCCCAAACATTTTTTATCTCATATAAAAGTCATTTAGCAACCCCCAAAAACTTACACAATTCATTATCCATTAGCAGAGAACGGATTTTTATAATGGAAGCAAGAGTAGAAGAGCTGGAGAGGTGAAACGAAGCATTTTTCCATAAACCCAACAATTCTTCCCCAACGATTCATCACTTCATCTCTTCCTAAAGAGTAACTTATATTTTTCTTTGCTTTCAAATATTATTTTGTTTTTAATTTTTATTCATGTTATTTCTTTTAGTATGAACTAAACCCTCATTACCTGAGGTTGCCTTTGTAAGAACTTATGCTTAACTAGTTAATTGAATTATTGTATTTGGGACAAATTGTTTAATTGAGAATAGTTTGATTTTTATTCCATTTACTATGTGTTTATTTTAATATTACATGTCATTTGTCCACGTAGTGGGTAGCGTTTGTAATTCAGCTTTCACCAAGGATGGGGGTTTGGTTGCGGACATAGCGTATTGACACCTAGTGTATGATATTGAACCGAGAGGTCTTTCCCACCTAGATAGTCATTAGGTTTAGAACTTCAATAATTGGAACTCATTTCTATGGTCACGCGCGAGGGGTCTGTAATGAGGTTAGATTACCTTTTAAGCTATCGATAGGATTTAAATAGAACGTTGAATCCCGACTAATGTGAATTTCACCAACTCGACCTTATCAATAATACTATTAACTTAGCGGCATAGGTAATTACTAGAAATTCTCCAGCAAACTTCTTTTCAATTATTTCATCTTTTAATTTATTAACTTTATCTAATTGTTGATGTCTCCCTATTTGTTCTAATTATTAGCCCTTTGGAGACATCCTTTTAGGTGAATAATTGACTTATTTGATAGAATTTTATGCTTATTTGATCATATTGCACTTTCTCCCTTTGGAAATTGACTATTTGCGTTTTTAGAGCTTTTGCGCGTAAATTTGATTGTTTTTAATGCAAAGTTAATAGGTTCTTGAATTTCATGAAAGATCAATTCAAGGAGGAGAACTGAGAATTAAATTCTTAGGGTATTTAGTGTGTTAGGAAGTACTTTTACTCGAGTTTCTATTTTTAGAGTGCACTTTCCTATTTCTATTTCTTGAATTATTGATTTATTATTTTTAAAGCATATGCGGTTTAGTTATTTATTTATTGTGAATCTTTAAAAGATATATGGTAATTAATTAGAGACCAAGTCAAGACAAAGAAGTAAAGGAAAGAGATTTACATGGAATTAAGAAGATTAAGGAAAGATATATGCAGAGAAGGAAAAGATAAAGTTGCCTTATGAATCTGAAATTCCTGCCACGTTTCAAAGACGAGTCCATAACTTAAGATTGGCTAGGAATTTGGGCGATTGGTCTGCACCAATAGAAAGAGCTTTCCGAGACAAGCGGTTTCATATATTGGAACGCCTCAAACGGATAAGTATTGAATGAGATATGACCAAAACAAATCAGCAGCAATATCTTACATTTTCTAGATTTTAGGGCTACGAATATAAGAGTTTTTGCTTTGTCTTCCACTCCAAGTAAATTCGACCTAGGGCTTGCTAACACCTATAAATACACCCCTTAGCCTCCACTTTTCACACACTTGAGAGAATTACACAAGAGACTTAAGGTTTTCAAGTCAGAGCAAGAAGGCAAGGAGAAGCTAGTGCTGGAGGAATCTTGTTCTTCCATCAACAGTCATCCTACCCTTTAGGTTATCAATTTATCTTTTGTATTTGAACATGAACTCCTTTTATTTATTGTTAGTCTTTAATTTTATTATGAGCTAAATTTCTTTATACTTGTATGTCTTATGAAGATTCCACTCCCCCGAGGGATGGAAGCGATCAACCGGAAGAAGTAGTTGAGGAGAAGGTGTTGAAGGAATATATTTGTGATAGTGATATGCCCATCATGCCGGTTTTAAATGAAGACCACTATGTGGTTGACAATCCTATTAGCATGGTGGAAGAAGGAGTAGCAACGAAAATCCTAGAAATTGAAACTGAGGTTGCTATTCCTATGGTGCGTGCACATGATCAAGATACTGAACGCAAACAAGAAAAAGAGGTGATCGAGATTAAGATTCCACATCAAGAATATGATGAAGTAATAGTGGAAGACTGGGTTGAAAGCGAAGACGAATGTGAAGTGGTTGAGGAATCAATTGAAGAATTAAAGCTTTATAATAAAAGAGAAGTCGAATCCGCACCACTTAAAGTTCACCAATCACCATCTCCACCACAAATCATTATTAGAGATAAAAAATCGGAATCACCTCTATTACTAAAAATGATCAATAGGTGCTACGCAAGAAAGGTGCTACACCGCGAGAGTAAAGAGGCAAGGAGGAGCACCTACCCACCACACTTTAAAGAGGAACGCGAGATTAAAGAGAATAAAAGTGAGCTTATACCGTTGAGGACGGTTATCTACTATCGTGTGGTGAAGAATACGTTTCGTCGTGACAGTAAGAAGGCGAACCGGAGATACTATCCTCCCCCTTTCAGAGATCGATTGAATAAAATTTTAAGGGGGAAGGTTTCAAAGCTTACATGCCAAGGACGAGGCGAATTCAATCGGAGGAGAACCGCAAGTGCCTCAATACCATCTTCATGGAAGGTAACGCGTCGAACTTAAAGACATAATAAACAAAAGTGCTTCTTGAGAGACAACCCATGTTTAATTTGCTTTTAGTTTTTCAAATCCTAGTGTATAATTCTAAGTTAGTGTCAAGTTTTAGTGTCTACTTTTAAAAGAAATGAGAAAGGTAGTGTGTTAATGGTGCAGGGATTGAGTTTGGGGTGCTAGGAAACGAAAAAGGGAACACATGGGAAAATTCAGCGCGAGGTCCGGTATACCGCCCCATACCGCCGGTATACCGCAGGAGGAAAAACCCGTGCCACGGGTAGAAGACTCGGGTTTTTTGCCGAGGAGTGAAAAAGAGATGCGTTCATGTCTAGTATACCGGGTCATACCTCCGGTATACCGCAGAGAGGTCGGTTTTGAAGAGATTGTTACCTTGTACAACTCTTACCTTATCAGAAGCAAACCCTAGCCTCCCCCAATACGAAATTTTTTAGACCTTAACCCTTATATACCTGCACAAAGACCACTACAACACCCAAGAACATTAAATCCTTCCTCCTAATCCATTCCAAACACACATCCAACACCACAATCATTCAAGAACATCAAGAAATCTTCTCCTTCAACCTTGACCCTCTTCATCAAATCTTCAATCCTATTCATTAAACCTTCCCCGAGCCATTACATATCGATTACCCATCTCATATAATACCATAATACTTCATTATAAATCCTCAAAACATCAAATTCCAAAACTCTTCTCTAGTTTTTGATTATTTGAAGTTGTGAGTTTGGGGTTCATTGAGATGTCGAAGATTGGGAAGACAAGAATACCATGAAGAGGAAGAAGAAGTTGAAGAACCTTGTATTACTTTTGGTGTTGAAAGATGTAGTTGAAAGATGAAAATTTTGGGAGGATAATCATGAAGAGGTGTTGAAACCCATAGGGTAAGTCACAAAAGAGTTGGAGCTTATGCAAATCATATTACATGGAGTGGGCAATGTTCAACATGCCACCTACGCAACACAAGGAGCTCAACCTACACGCAACCATGGAAACCAGCTTCGTGCTAGTTCAGATACGTTTTCCTATCCCTTTCTTATATTTTTTATTAACTTTTTATTTGCTTTATTGAGTCTTTTTCGAGTCGTGGGGACACGACTCATTTTTGAGTTTGGTGTGGGGTTCGTTGCCTCATCCCAATTTTTTTTTTGTGTGTTTAGATGCTTTAAATAAAATTAATCTTAGGGTTGCGTTGACTGTAGAGATTTTAAATGCCCCCATCAAGCATTCTTTTTATGAATTTATGATAGAAAATAGTTGACTTTAGGTGTTAGTATAAAACGCACTTAGATTGCATGCAAGTATGAGATAATTGATAAGAAAAATTAATGAACAATGCAAAATAAGTAAACTTGTGCTTAAGGATAATAGGTGGTTTGTAGAACGTGAGATCTAAATGAGTAGAGAACCCACTTAGGTATGAACTAGAGGCAAGTTGTGTAAATAGGAAGATGATAGGGGCAGGTCTTTGTGAGCCCTTTGAATTCTTTTTGGATGTCTATCCCTGAATTAATTTTATCCTTCTTAGCAAAAATTTTAGCCTTTAAGCCTTCTTTTATCGCCACATTATAAGACAATATCCCTTTAGATTGTTAGGCATGACCATATGACCCGCACTTGAATCACGATCCTGAGACTTCCTGTCTTGAGCTTGAGTTTGGGGTGGTGGGTCCACTATATGGGAATTTACATTGGGTTGGGATTTTTTAGCTTATCAATGATGCTTTGTGTATATGATGATGATTCACATGTTGATTTTCTAGAGAGGATATTTGAGCTGAGTTCGCAGTTATTGCGTCTAAACGAAGCGTTCCTCGGGCCTTTGCTGCAGAAGCTCGCGTTGAAGGCCAACTTCTTTCCTGTTCCATAATGTTTTCTAACACCTCGGAAGCTTCATTGTGATTCATGGACACAAAATTACCCTTTCCAATGTTATCCACCTTTTCTCTACCTTTATCATTAAGACCTTCATAGAACATAGCAAGTTGTAGAGCAGGTGTATAACCATGGAGTGGACATCTAATTAATTTTTGTTGAAACCTTGTCCATGCTTCTCCCACTGTTTCTCCATCTTCTTGGCAAAATCTTGCAAGCTCGGCTTGATCTTTAAGTCTCATGCTCTTCGGATAAAATCGGTTAAAGAATGCGGCTTGAAGTTCTCTCCAAGAGTGAATGGTTCCATGTGGTTGTCTTTCTAGCCAATCGCTAGCTCTTCCGGTCAAGAAAAACGAAAACATATGACAATACAGTTGCTCGCGTGTAATGCCCGGAGTAATGTAGGCATCACAAATCTGCATAAACTTCTGAATCGCTTTTACCGGATCTTGAATAGCTGTACCAGTATAGAGTCCGAAACTTTAAAATTGACTGAGCATACCCGGATCGGGTCTAAAATGGATATTCGGAATCTCAGGAGGGCGGTAACCGATGGGTTGAACATGGAATGGTACATTAAGGCCAGGTAGATCTTGTTCAACTCGGTCCTGTTGATTAAGGTTATTCCCATTACCTCCTCCTGCTGGTAGTTGTTGTCCTTCTAGTCCACCGAGTGGTGGATCTTGTTGACCAAGAGGTGCACCAAGTGGTGGATCTCCTCCCGGTAATTGTTGTCCTCCTCCAACTGGTGGATCTCGTTGGGATGCCATCACTCTTCTCAAGGCTCTTTCTTCACGAACTCGTTTGTTGTAAGGTCTGAAACTCCTCTCAGGCTCCGATAAGGGAGGCCAAGAATTAAACACTGTGAAACCTGAAAAAGACTAAAGCAAACCCAAGCGTAAATCTGGAATAATAAAGACTAAAACTAAACTAAAAACTGAAAAGTAAAAACTAATTAAAAACTAAAACTCGAAATAGATAACCCACACGCTAACGAGACACAAGTCCCCGGCAGCGGCGCCAAAAACTTGGTGTCGCCTAGGGTGTGATAAAAATAAGATCAATTTAAGTATGGAAAACTATGCACTCTCACCCTAGACAGGCACAGTACTGCAAGTATTACAGGACGTATGCAAGTTTTAATGATAAGTAGAGTTCGTTCTCAGGGACTTAAGTGTGTTAATCGCGTAGGAACGGATAACGAGCAAAAGTAAATAACTAGAAAACAGTAAATTAGAGCAAAGAATTCGAGAATAAGAATTAAAACTAAGGAAAATAAAGACAATAAAGTAAAAGATTAAGAAATATGAGATGAGAAGTATAGCTCAGGTTTTGCTAGTATGCACTAATCCTTCTAATTCTATCCATAATCTAGTTCAAAAGGGAGAATATTAGCTCTTGGTAATACTTAGTCAGGATTCTAAATTCCACTACCTTAGACCTTGAGAGCGACTAAGGGGGCTACGGCACAACCAAGAAGTGATTTCAAATAGGGTTATCAAACGCCACTAAGGCCCTAAGCAAATACTGCAATCTTGGTGATATGGTGATTAAAACAAACCTTAATGACTATCTAGTTAGAAGTATGTTTTGTCAGAACTGCTATCGACACTAGACATTATGTGGTGGTTCAATAGTTAAACACCCTGTCAAGGAGACCATCTAACTACTCTTAAAACAATCCTAAACTGATCAATTCTAGGAAAGACATTAAATCAAAACACATAAGCAAATATAAAGTAAGTAGCTAATATCAGATTAAAACATATAATTCCCAAAGAAACTTAGATAGAAGAACTGGAATTCATAGATTATACATATGCAAAACCCAAGCTATGGGGAGTTTAGTTCATACCTGAAGGAAATAAACTAAAAGAAATTACAAAACACATCATCATGCTCTCTACAATAAACTGGAAGAATAAAACCTTAAGAACTAATTACTATGAGGCATGGATGATTTACAAGTTATATAAGGGTGTATTTATAGGTGTTTAGAAGACCTAATTCGTTTTCTTGAGGAATAGTTAAGGTAATGGACTTCTAGCCCAACTCAAATTCGTATGGAAATAAAGATAAACACTGCTGCACCGTTTTGAGTGTATCTTCTTCGTTATTGGTCCGATTATGCTCCACAAGATACCAAAAGAATCGCAACAGAATTATCTAGGCCTTTTAGAAGGAAATCATCAGATTCGGCGTATTTCTTAGGTAAAAACGCATATCTTTGGACGTGTATGCAGAATCCAAGATTTAGGCAGCTTTTCCTTTTCTATCTTTTTAGCTTTTATTTCCTTTTCTCCAATTACCATACTAATATCTTTCCATAAGTTGTTGTCTTTGACTTGGACTCTAATTAAGCTCCATAATTATCTTTAAAGCTACACACTAAATAAATAATTAAACCCAATATGCTCTAAAAATATTATTTCTACAAATCAAGACACAAAATAGGAAAGTGCACTACAACTCAAGAAAATCGACATTATTGACTTCTAAAACACTTAAAATGATGTCTCATCCTAACATTAATCTATCACAAATGAGGAGACATCAAGCGTAAAACGTACAAGATAGGAAAGATGAAGGCATCGTTGGCAAAGAAAGAAGGTGTGTTTCCTAGTGTAGGTGTAATTGGTCATGTACGATTATCTGTTCGTGAAGATAAGTCAGAATCTTCAAGTGCTTGATCGGCTAGTCGAACCCTTTAGGTGGAAATGTCGGTTCACTCATAAAGACCGTGGGGGCATTTTCGACATGATGTGAAGCCATACAAAGCACAAGGAATAGAGAAGCATGGCGACCCTTTAGGCGGGATGCTGGTGCAAACCAAACCGTCAAGACGGTCAACCCATGATTGAAAAGTCATAAAGATCAAAGTTGATACTGGTATTACCGGCCCTTTAGGAGGTATGCTGATGCTTACCGCGAGTTTGTGCGAGAAAAAATACATGTTAAATGTTGACCTAAACCTTAAGCCTCATTCTTCCGCAAGTCCTCAACCTTCATTAGAGATTCGACCATACCTTCACCCACAATCAAAATGCACCCAAATAACCAAATTTCATACCTAAAATCATCCCTACATTATTCCTAACAACAATTACTAAACCAATTCATTCCAACAGCATGAGAAATCAAGATTAATATAAAAAAAATCAAAATTCTTTTTCCTAATCCTTCGATTCATTCTTACATCTTTTTCACTCTAAATAGTACCTTATTTAACCATTAAAGGTATACTTTCAAGTTTTAAAAATTTTGAGTTGAAGGTAAAGTGAAGATGTCACGAAGCACGGAGACACTTGCTTATGCGAGGGAGATGATGAAGAATCCAAACAAGAATTTAGGTGAAAACAAGAGGAAACCACTTGAGGTTTATGAGAGCAAGCAAATAGGCGAAAGAGAAATCCAAGTCATGTGGCTAGAGAGGAACCGTTTATGGTGGATTCAAATGTTCAAGAACAAACAATTGAGACTAAATATAAGAAACTGTAAACTCTCCCAGTTAAGATACGTCTTCTCGACAAGAGGGATGGCTTGTAGGGCCCTAGAAGTTTTTCCAACACAAATCATGCGTACTTTGACACTCACAAAATAGAGTACATTTGTAAAGGAAGTGGGAAAATATGAGTATAAAAGATTTTTTGAGAAGGGGGAAAGACTGGGTTGGAAGACATTCATGATGGAGTGTTCGAGTTTGATTATTGAGCTAGTGAGAGAGTTCTATCTTTGCCTCTTTAGCCGAGATAACAAGGGAAGAGTTCCCATTTGGAGCAAGTTAGTTCTTTTCACAGTTGAAGCAAAGTCACTCTCGTCCTTGCAAGGAATAAAAAGAGGCAAAAAGTAACAAGTTTTGTAATGAATTGAACGAGATATTCAAACCCTAATTTAATTTCTCTTTCTTCTCTTTCTTCTCTTTCTTCTCTTTCTCTAGTCTCCACCCTCTAGTCACATCCAACCGAAGGTACATCAAATTAGGTAAAAAAACAACTCTGATGGTGTTGGTGTATATCTGACTATTCCATTAAATATATGTACCCATAATGCAATTTCCCATGAAAGTATGTAATTTTCCAAAACAAATTGTATATTTTCTAATCATCCCATAAAATAAGTGTAAAGTATATACATCGGATCCTCCTAGTCTGACTTTCGAATTTTACTACTATTTTAATACCCCCTTTAAGAAATTTATCAGATCCTTCTCTAGATCGCAAACATAGACACATTCAAATATATCTATTAAAATAGAAATACTAATAAGAATATTAAATTTGAATAGCTATTGGATACAAAATTTTAGTGATACTAGATGGGTATAAATATTTTAAGGCCTTTACTTTTACTAATACAAACGATAAAAATATGGTAAACTATTTGCATATATCTGATATGTTGCTATTATTGATTACATATACAAAACTTTTAACAAAATGAGAAGCATTATGCTAAATTTATATACAGACTTATAAAAATATACGTATAATTATTTTGCACATTGTAAGCTCGATGGAGGTTCTTGTTTAGTAGTCGTCATCTCTAAATTTTCTTCCTCCCCTTGGCCACATTCTCGTTTACCATGTGAAAATCCTTCTGTGCATAATGTCTCTCCATTAATCAACCAAACTTTAAAACATGTCTTACCTCCAAATTTGCCTTTGTATTTGAATACCACGATGTCATTTTCTTTGAAGAAGTTTTCTTCTACAAAGTTTTTCCATCTCTCTTTAATGAAAACGACATCTCCATATGGATAGAACCTAGTTTCCCATGTTTTTTCTGTGTTAACTTCAAGGAGCACATTGCCCCTAAGCTTGCCCTCCTCATTATTAGCAAATGTTGTCGGAATAGCCTGCAAAATTCATACATTTGGAATGGTGGAAAAAAATGCTACTTTATATATATCTACCGCTAAGAATTTCATCTCAAGATTTGTTTTTACCTACTTTCATGTCATTTGTATTTGTGAAAAAAGAAAAACAATAGTAGGATAATAAAATGCTATTTTGACTAAATTGTTTTGTAAGGATAAGATTGATTTGAAGGAATTAATTCTTTTAAGGAAAAATCATTGTGGCATAAACTTGTTAAAATTAAATTACTAACTCATATAAAGATAGAAATTGAATATTAATTTATCATCTTCATTCTTTGAAACATCCTCACAATTTAGTAATTGTAGAATTTTTTTGAATATTAATTATAACATCTTTATTCTTACTACACACTCCTAGAGTTTGTACACTTATTTAACATGGATATCGGCAAGATCTTAAAATCTATATAAAAGAGAATAAACCATAATATTTAAAAATATGTTATATGCGTAGTTATAAAGATTTCACTAAATATATGTTTCTTCAATTGAATAAACCATAATATTTTAAATTATGTTATTTGTGTAGATATAAAGATTTCACTAAATATAAGATATAATTTATGTCCAATATGTTTATGTAAACTGTAATTTTAAATTTGAAAGAAAGAAAGAATGGAGATGATCTTACAAAAAATTTGAAATGGACTATTTGCTGAATATTTCAGTGATCATTTGATAAGTATTCAAAATCTAAAATTTAAAACAAAAATATATAATTGCAAACGGTAATATCTAATTTTTAAAACAAGAATATGTCAAAACTTTGGTCTAGCGATCTTAAATTTCTGATATATATATATATATACATTTTTTTGTCAACCTCATATATATATATATATATATATATATATATATATAGTGTATATATATATATATATATGTATACATACATATATATATATATATATACACTATATATATATATATATATATATATATATATATATATATATATATACACTTATATATACACATATATATATTTCACCTGATTACTTAAACAATCATATTTGTTCAATTGACATTCTACCAATTGTAAAAAATGAGAATAATAATGTATTGAGCCGAATTCATTTACCTGATAATGGTAAACATGTAAATAGTTTCAAGCGATAATGATCTAAAAATAAAATTATAAAAAATAAAATACTTTTCTCTTTTCAAAATAGTTAGTCTAGTTGTTAGTAAAAAATATGAACCCTTACTCAGGTAAATTCAAAACTAGTGTGAAAAACAATTGTGTTAAACCATATAATATGTATGGATAATTAAATCTTAATCCACTTTTTCTTTTTAAGATGATTAAATAATCATATTAACCACCCATGTCTTATTGTTTTTTTTGTTATTGATGGCTTTTGATATTCTACAAGTCTATTTATAAAAAAAATCCATAATTGTTAATTTATCCGCAAGTAAAAAAAATAACATTATGAATTTGAGAGAAAAGAGAAACAAACAAGAAATAGATTTAGATGTAAGATCTTATTTACTCATCATATATCAATTGTAAATATTGTGAAACATATATGAAATTCTACTATAGAAGATGAAATGACATGACCATCGATCATTGATCATTTCGAGGGCATAAGAGGTGGAGGTATCGATGACTGTGCTGGTGATGGTGATGGCGCCTAGGGAATCACCTCTTCCCCGACTCTAAAGATGCTAACATCCCAGACGGCTATAGTGACAGCTTCTTCTCTAGCTACTTGGTTAACTACACATACATCGAACTCTTTGACATTATTTTCAACAACAAATTTCTTCCATCCAATGTTTAACGTTCCGTTCCAGCATTCCCGTTCGGCTTATATGTGACCATCCATCTATTCTCTTTATATTGCAAATATATTTTCTGTTCTGTTCGGATATATACGCTCTTTTGCCCATTTTACAGGAATATTCTGCACAAATAGTGACTCGATTTTTTAGTAAGCAAAATATTAAACTTGTTGAACAATAAATACTACAAATATGAAGTTTTTTTTATCAACTACGAATATGAAGTTTCTTACCACAGAAAAAGTTTTTTGCACATTGTAAGGTTTCATAAAAAGTATGAGTGAATCACGCAAAGCAGCTGCAGATGCTCTTTGTGAAAAGGTATGATTGCATTGGTCAGTTGATACAAAGGGTTTGAACCACCTTTCATATCGACAAATAATAATTATTTTCAAGTATTCATACTCTATATCATATTTAAACAAATAAAATTATCACTAATACTTACTTGCTTGACCCACTTTAAGCTGTTTTCCAACAGAACCTGCATTCCTCTTTGTTCTCTTTGGTCGAGTCCACTTAGGAGTTTCCTCTGACTCATTCTGGGTTCGTGCTCGGGGTCGGGGTCGGGCTCGGTTATATGCTCATGATCTTGCATCGTGATATAACTTGATGGAGGTTCTTGTTAATTGACATTCTACCAATTGTAAAAAATAAGAATAATAATGTATTGAGCCGAATTCATTTACCCGATAATGGTCAACATGTTAGTGACTCATTTAATAGTTTAAAGAGGTAATGATCAAAAACAAAATAATAAAAATAATATACTTTTCTCTTTTCTAAATAGTTAGTCTAGTTGTTAGTAAAAAATATGAACCCTTACTCAGGTAAATTCAAAATTAGTGTGAAAAACAATTATATTAAACCATATAATATGTATGGATAATTAAATCTTAATCCACTTTTTCTTTTTAAGATGATTAACTAATCATCTTAACCACCCATGTCTTATTGTTTTTTGTTATTGATGGCTTTTGATATTCTACGAGTCTATTTATAAAAAAAATCCATAATTGTTAATTTGTCCACAAGTAAAAAAAATAACATCATGAATTTGAGAGAAAAGAGAAACAAACCAGAAATAGCTTTAGATGTAAGATCTTATTTACTCATCATAGATCAATTGTAAATATTGTGAAACATATATGAAATTCAAATATTTATGTTACTGTGTTTACCTGATTCGACATGAGAGACTGTAGTTATAAAAGATGAAATGACATGACCATCAATCATTGAGTATTTTGCTGTACATAAAAAAAATATGAGCTGATAATATATATATATATATATATATATATATATATATATATATATATTCATAAATTTGGACAATACAAATCAATTTTATAAAATATAATAAAAAATTAAAATCAAAATTTCTAATTAATAAATACAATTTGAATAACACAAATTAACGTATATTTCTTTTTTTTTTCCAGAAAAAATTTAATTGGAATAATAATAATTAATTAAATGAATAAATTGTATTAAACATGAATAATTTGTTAGAGGAATTTACCTTTTGTAAAATGAAGCCGATTTTTCTTTTTTCTTTTTGTTTATCTTCCTCTCCTGCTATATCCATTATGGTGGAAAGAAGACAATAACACAGATTAAAAATATTTCAGTTGTTAGTCTATTTAGAAGTTGCAATGAAAATTTATTTATAGCGGCAAGGGAAGAAATGATAATTTTATGGTGTAGAGAATAGGGCGTATCAATAAGAAGGGTTTCTATATTATGGAGGGCCTTATTGTTGGCTTGTTTTGCTTTGTCTTTTGGCCCTTCTTGTATCACGAATTAGACAAAATACTTGCTCAAGTGAATTTGACCATCTATATCTCCTCTAAATTTGGGCCGAATCAAAGTGAACAAATAAAAACCTATAATACAATCGACAAAACGTTTGAAAACTTGGCAGACCATATATACCTATTCTCAATGGTTCTTCTATTTTTGTTTAATTATGAAACTTAAAATATGATTAAAATCATTGATAATTTTTTTATGCATTAATGTGTTGTACCACCTAGCAGATTTCATTAGATATTCCAATGTGTAAGTTTTGCAACTACAGTAAAACATTAAGAACCATTTATTAATTTTATTTAATAGTCGAAAACCGTGGCAAGAAAGTTGGAAATGTGAAGAACTATTAGGTCGAAATAGCCGTTAACATTTCAACATACAAAATTAGAACTCAAACTCCGATAAATATAAACATCATGGGATGAGATGATTTACCTTATTAACTAAAATGACGAGTGAATTGTGAATTCTCCGATAACTATAATGAGGAAAAGCAAAAGAGTAAAGATATATATCACCCCTTTTTGCTTCACCCATATATCACCTCCTATCTGGAGGTTTTAAACACCAATAAAATAGTTTCTCTCTCTTAAGTGATTATTTTATTTTTACTTTGTTTAATGCTACAATAGATGACACATAGGAGATGATATATGGGTTAAGCACAAAGGGGTGATATATAGCAATGCTCAAAGAAAAAATGCTAAAGCAAAATTATGTTATAAAACATAATCTCGGATTTTGAAAGTCCATCCGCCGCTGCATCTGAACTTTCGAATAGTACGTGTACCTGGTCTACACTAGAAACAATCACCCTAATTCTTCAAATAATAATATTGAATACGTGTTTTCGAAAAAAATTGAATAAGCAAAATAAATTAGAAATAAGAGTCATGATGAAAATCTCCCGACGATGCTATAATAATTCAAGTAGCTATAGTTGTCCCCATAGAATAACCTTAAATAACACAAAAACAAAAATCCATTTTCGATTCTTATGTGTATTCTTATAAAATATATATTTTTCAAATACCTTTGTAGTAGGACTTGCATTCCCATAATACGATACAAAAATTCATATAGAGAGTGGTGTGAGACTTTTGATATAGATATTGGAATAAATTGTTTTGTTATTTGTAAGGAAGGGTTATTTTGATGTTATGCACGAGCGAGCTAGAAAGGAAGATTTTGAAGGAGAAGAAAGGGAAAAAGTGTGGGATGAATGGGGTTTCGTGTTCCCGGTTCAATCGAGTGTCACGGGTTTAAAGTATTCATAAATGAATATGGTGGAACTAAATAAATGGCATGTCTCGTAAGACGCCGTACGTTAAGACTGGAGGACATAGAATTGCTAGGGTTATTTTTTTTCTATTGGGTTTTATTATAACGTAGTTTTATAATTTGTTTGGATATGTTCCATTTCTCTTTAGGTGTCTTTTGATAAAACAATTCTCAGTGAGGGATTTGCACAACCCGTCTGGGAAAAATGGGGACAGGAAAAGTGACCATTGTGTCGAAGTTTCTTTAATTTTTATCCGACTCTTTAGACTATTACGTTGGACCGTAGTAATTAGAGATGAAATTGGTGGGTCTTGGTCTGAATTTCTAGAGTTTTAAGGGGAATACACCTCCTCACAGATTCAGGGAGTATTTGAAACCAAAATTGAGCAAGAACATGTAGAGTCTGAGTTTTAGCGCTAATGGGTAATCGGATACCTCATACTTTACTGATCTTGATCAAAGGGGACTCAATCGAAACATTTTGATCATACTTTTGGTTAGGAGGAAAAAGAATGCATTGTCGTACAAGAACAAGGACACAATTTGTCTTTTTATTCCACCTTTCGGAGATTCCCAAATAATACGCAAACTATCGAAAATAAGTTAATCATACCAATATATGATAAATTGAAGAAGAATCTTAAATACTAAAACCTCCATAACAATAAAGAACCATTTGAGATGGATTGGTAAAAGTAGGAAATATTTTAGCTCATATGGTTTCCCAAATTGAACCGTTGAGACCGGTTAACCATCTAATACGGGTCGACGAAATAATAGATAAAAAATATATATACATTTTGATCATCTTGATATGATCTAACAAAAAAAACTATGAGGTTCAAATATTTAAATAACTGGTTAATTATCTAGGTTATGCAGCTTCAGTTTTCTAAATCTTATAAAGGCAATAAAGTCCCTTGTGTGCAAATATACAACACAAAGATCAAGTACAAAAGTGAGGCATTTGTAGCATAAAACGTACAAGATAGGCAAGATGAAGGAATCGTTGGCAAAGAAAGAAGGAATGTTTCCTAGTGTAGGTATAATTGGTTATGCACGATTATCTGTTCCTGAAGATAAGTCAGAATCTTCAAGTGCTTGATCGGCTAGTCGAGCCCTTTGGGCGGCAATGTCGGTTTACTCATAACGACCGTGGGTGAATTTTCGACGTGATGTGAAACCATACAAAGCACAAGGAATAGAGAGGCATGGCGACCCTTTAGGCGGGATGCTGGTGCAAACCAACCGTCAAGACGGTCAACCCACGATCGAAAAGTCAGAAATATTAAAGTTGATACTGGTATTACCGGCCCTTTAGGAGGTATGATGATGCCTACCGCGAGTTTGTGCGAGAAAAAATACATGTTAAATATTGAACTAAACCTTAAGCCTAATTCTTCCGCAAGTCCTCAACCTTCATTAGAGCTTCGACCATACCTTCACATACTATCAAAATGCACCCAAATAATAAAATTTCATACCTAAAATCATCCCTACATCATTTCTTACAACAATTACTAAACCAATTCATTCCAATAGCATGAGAAATCAAGATTAATATAAAAAAAATCAAAATTCTATTTCCTAATCCTTCGATTCATTCTTACATCGTTTTCACTTTAAATAGTACCATATTTAACCATTAAAGGTATACTTTCAAGTTTTGTAAAATTTTGAGTTGGAGGTAAAGGGAAGATGTCACGAAGCACTGAGACACTTGCTTATGTGAGGGAGATGAAGAAGAATCCAAACAAGAATTTGGGTGAAAACAAGAGCAAACCACTTGAAGTTTATGAGAGCAAGCAAATAGGCGAAAGAGAAATACAAATCATGTGGCTTGAGAGGAACCAGTTATGGTGGATTCAAGTGTTCAAGAACAAACAATTGAGACTAAATATAAGAAACTGTAACCTCTCCCAGTCAAGATACCTCTTCTCGACAAGAGGGATGGCTTGTAGGGCCCTAGAAGTTTTTGAAACACAAATCATGCCTACTTTGACACTCACAAAATAGAGTACATTTGTAGAGGAAGTGGGAAAATGTGAGTATAAAAGATTTCTTGAGAAGGGGGAAAGACTGGGTTGGAAGACATTCATGATGGAGTGTTCGAGTTTGATTATTGAGCTAGTAAGAGAGTTCTATCTTTGCATCTTGAGCCGAGATAACAAGGGAAGAGTTCCTATTTGGAACAAGTTAGTTCTTTTCACAGTTGAAACAAAGTCACTCTCCTCCTTCCAAGGAATAAAAAGGGGCAAAAAGTAACAAGTTTTCAAACCCTAATTAAATTCTCTTTCTTCTCTTTCTCTAGTCTCCACCCTCTAGTCACATCCAACCGAAGGTACATCAAATTAGGTAAAAAAAACAACTCTGATGGTGTTGGTGTATATTTGACTATTCCACTATATATATGTACCCATAATGCAATTTCCCATGAAAGTATGTAATTTTCCAAAACAAATTGTATATTTTCTAATCATCCCATAAAATAAGTGTAAAGTATATACATCGGATCTTCCTAGATCTGACTTTCGGATTTTACTACTATTTTAATCCCCCCTTTAAGAAATTTATCAGATCCTTCTCTAGATCGCAAACGTAGACACATTCAAATATATCTATTAAAATAGAAATATTAATAGGAATATTAAATTTGAATAGCTATTGGATAATTTTTATTAGTAATACTAGATGTGTATAAATATTTTAAGGCCTTTACATTTATTAATACAAACGATAAAAATATGGTAAACTTTTTGCATGTATCTGATATGTTGCTATTATTAATTACATATACAAAACTTTTAACAAAATGAGAAGCATTATGCTAAATTTATATACAGAATTATACAAATATATGTATAATTATTTTGCACGTTGTAAGCTCGATGGAGGTTCTTGTTTAGTAGTCGTCATCTTTAAATTTTCTTCCTCCCCTTGGCCACATTCTCGTTTACCATGTGAAAATCCTTCTCTGCATAATGTCTCTCCATTAATCAACCAAACTTTAAAACATGTCTTACCTCCAAATTTGCCTTTGTATTTGAATACCACGATGTCATTTTCTTTGAAGAAGTTTTCTTCTACAAAGTTTTTCCATCTCTCTTTAATGAAAATGGCATCTCCATACGGGTAGAACCTCATTTCCCATGTTTTTTACGTCTTAACTTCAAGGAACACATTGCCCCTAAGCTTTCCCTCCTTATTGTTAGCAAATGTTGCCGGAATAGCCTGCAAAATTCATACATTAGGAATGGTGGAACAAAGATGCTACTTGATATATATCTAGCGCTAAGAATTTCATCTCAAGATTTGTTTTTACCTACTTTCATGTCATTTGTATTTGTGAAATAGAAAAACAATAGTACGATAATAAAATACTATTTTGAGTGAATTATTTTGTAAGGATAAGATTGATTTGAAGAAATTAATTCTTTTAAGGAAAAATCCTTGTGGCAAAAACTTGTTAAAATTAAATTACTAACTCATACAAAGATAGAAATTGAATATTAATTTATCATCTTCATTCTTTAAAACATCCTCACAATTTAGTAATTAGAAATTTTTTGAATATTAATTATAACATCTTTATTCTTACTACACACTCCTAGAATCTGTACACTTATTTAACATGGATATCAACAAGATCTTCAAATCTATATAAAAGAGAATAAACCATAATATTTTAAATTATGTTATATGCGTAGTTATAAAGATTTCACTAAATATATGTTTTTTCTGTTGAATAAACCATAATATTTTAAATTATGTTATTTGTGTAGATATAAAGATTTCACTAAATATAAGATATAATTTATGTCCAATATGTTTATGTAAACCGTTATTTTAAATTTGAAAGAAAGAAAGAATGGAGATGATCTTAGAAAAAAATTGAAATGGACTATTTGCTGAATATTTCAGTGATCATTTGATAATTATTCAAAATCTAAAATTTAAAACAAAATTAAGTAATTGCAAACGGTAATATTTAATTTTTAAGACAAGAATATGTCAAAAATTTGGCCTAGCGATCTTAAATTTTTTATATATATACTTTTTTTTGTCAACCACATATATATACATATATATATATATATATATATATATATATATATATATATATATATATATATATATATTACATCTGATTACTTAACAATCATATTTGTTCAATTGGCATTCTACCAATTGTTAAAAATGAGAATAATAATGTATTGAGCCGAATTCATTTACCCGATAATGGTCAACATGTCAGCAATGACTCATTTAATAGTTTAAAGCGGTAATGATCTAAAAACAAATTAATAAAAAAAATACTTTTCTCTTTTCTAAATAGTTAGTCTAGTTGTTAGTAAAAAATATGAACACTTACTCAGGTAAATTTAAAATTAGTGTGAAAAACAATTGTGTTAAACCATATAATATGTATGGATAATTAAATCTTAATCCACTTTTTCTTTTTAAGATGATTAAATAATCATCTTAACCACCCATGTCTTATTGTTTTTTTGTTATTGATGGCTTTTGATATTCTACAAGTCTATTTATAAAAAAAATTCATAATTGATAATTTATCGCAAGTAAAAAAAATAACATTATGAATTTTAGTGAAAAGAGAAACAAATAATAAATAGATTTAGATGTAAGATCTTATTTACTCATCATAGATCAATTGTAAATATTGTGAAACATATATGAAATTATACTATAGAAGATGAAATGAGATGACCATAGATTATTGATCATTTCGAGGAGCATAAGAGGTGGAGGTATCGATGGTTGTGCTGGTGATGGTGATGGCACCTGGGGAATCACCCGACTCTAAAGATGCTAACATCCCAGATGGCTATGGTGACAGCTTCTTCTTTAGCTACTTGGTTAACTACACATACATCGAACTCTTTGACATTATTTTCAACAACAAATTTCTTCCATCCATTGTTCAACGTTCCAGCATTCCTTGTATGTGACCATCCATCTATTCTCTTTATATTGCAAATATATTTTCTGTTCCGTCGGATATATACGCTCTTTTGCCCATTTTGCAGAAATATTCTGCACAAATAGTGACTCGATTTTTTAGTAAGAAAAATATTAAACTTGTTGAACATTAAATACTACGAATATGAAGTTTCTTACCACAGAAAAAAAAATGCACATTGTAAGGTTTCATGACAAGTACGAGTGAATCACGCAAAGAAGCTTCAGCTTGTGCCTTCTCTTCTTCGGTAGGGGGCAAATTTTGAAAAGGTATGATTGCATTGGTTAGTTGATACAAAGGGTTTGAACCACCTTTCATATCGACAAATAATTATTATTTTCAAGTATTCATACTCTATATCATATTTAAACAAATCAAATTATTACTAATACTTACTTGCTTGACCCACTTTAAGTGGTTTTCCAACTGACTCGTTCTGGGTTCGTGCTCGGGGTCGGACTCGGGCTCGGTTATTTGCTCATGATCTTGCCTCGTGATATAACTTGATGGAGGTTCTTGTTAATTGACATTCTACCAATTGTAAAAAATGAGAATGATAATGTATTGAGCCGAATTCATTTATCCGATAATGGTCAACATGTCAGTGACTCATTATTAGTTTAAAGTGGTAATGATCTAAAAACAAAATAATAAAAATAAATGCTTTTCTCTTTTCTAAATAGTTAGTCTAGTTGTTAGTAAAAAAATATGAACCCTTACTAAGGTAAATTCAAAATTAGTGTGAAAAACAAATATGTTAAACCATATAATATGTATGGATAATTAAATCTTAATCCACTTTTCCTTTTTAAGATGATTAACTAATCATCTTAACCACCCATGTCTTATTGTTTTTTGTTATTGATGGCTTTTGATATTCTACAAGTCTATTTATAAAAAAAATCCATAATTGTTAATTTGTCCGCAAGTAAAAAAAAATAACATCATGAATTTGAGAGAAAAGAGAAACAAACAAGAAATAGCTTTAGATGTAAGATCTATTTACTCATCATAGATCAATTATAAATATTGTGAAACATATATGAAATTCAAATATTTATGTTACTGTGTTTACCTGATTCGACATGAGAGACTGTAGTTATAAAAGATGAAATGACATGACCATCGATCATTGAGCATTTTGCTGTAAATAAAAAAATATGAGCAGATAATATAAATATATATATATTCATAAATTTGGACAATACAAATCAATTTTATAAAATATAATCAAAAATTAAAGTTTAAATTTCTAATTAATAAATACAATTTGTATAACACAAATTAACGTATATTTCTTTTTTTTCCATAAAAAATTTAATTGGAATAATAAAAATTAATTAAATGAATAAATTGTATTAAACATTAATAATTTGTTAGAGGAATTTACCTTTTGTAAAATGAAGCCGAGTTTTCTTTTTTCTTTTTGTTTATCTTCCTCTCTTGCTATATCCATTATGGTGGAAAGAAAACAATAACACAGATCAAAAATATTTCAGTTGTTAGTCTATTTAGAAGTTGCAACGAAAATTTGTTTATAGCGGCAAGGGAAGAAATGATAAATTTATGGTGTAGAGAATACGGCGTATTAATAAGAAGAGTTTCTATATTATGGACGGCCTAATTGTGGGCTTGTTTTGCTTTGTCTTTTGGGTCTTGTTGTATCACGAATTAGATACAGTACTTTCTCAAGTGAATTTGACCATCTATATCTCCTCTAAATTTGGGCCAAATCAAAGTGAACAAATGAAAACAAAACGTTTGAAAACTTGGCAGACCATATATACCTATTCTCTATGGTTCTTCTATTTTTGTTTAATTAATAAACTTAAAATATGATTAAAATCATTGATAATTTTTTTATGCATTAATGTGTTGTACCAGCTTAGCAGATTTCATTAGATATTCCAATGTGTAAGTTTTGCAACTACATTAAAACATTAAGAACCATTTATTAATTTTAATTAATAGTCGAAAACTGTGGCAAGAAAGTTGGAAATGTGAAGAGCTATTAGGTCGAAATAGCCATTGACATTTCAACATAAAAAATTAGAACTCAAACTCCGATAAATATAAACATCATGGGCTGAGATGATTTACCTTATCAACTAAAATGACGAGTGAATTGTGAATTCTCTGATAACTATAATGAGGAAAAGCAAAAGAGTAAAGATATATATCACCCCTTTTTGCTTCACCCATATATCGATAAAATAGTTTCTCTCTCTTAAGTGATTATTTTATTTTTACTTTGTTTAATGCTACATTAGATGACACATAGGAGATGATATATGGGTAAAGCAAAAAGGGGTGATATATAGCAATGCTCAAAGAAAAAATGCTAAAGCAAAATTATGTTATAAAACATAATCTCGGCTATTGAAAGTCCATCCGCCGCTGCATCTGAACTTTCGAATAGTACGTGTACCTGGTTTACACTATAAACAATCACCCTAATTCTTCAAATGATAATATTGAATACGTGTTTTCGAAAAAAATTGAATAAGCAAAAAAAATTAGAAATAAGAGTCATGATGTATCCAAATAAGTCAAATTTGTAAATCTCCCGACGATTCTATAATAATTCTAGTAGCTATAGTTGTCCCCATAGAATAACCTTAAATGACACAAAAACAAAAATCCATTTTCGATTCTGATGTGTATTCTAATAAAATATATATTTTTCAAATACCTTTGTAGTAGGACTTGCATTCCCATAAAACGATCCAAAAATTAATATAGAGAGTGGTGTGAGTCTTTTGATATAGATATTGGAATAAAAAATTTTGTTATTTGTAAGGAAGGGGTATTTGATGTTATGAACGTGCGAGCTAGAAAGGAAGATTTTGAAGGAGAAGAAAGGGAAAAAGTGTGGGATGAATGGGGTTTCGTGTTCCCGGTTCAATCGAGTGTCACGGGTTTAAAGTAATCATAAATAAATGATTATGGTGGAACTAAATAAATGGCATGTCTCGTAAGACGTCGTACGTTAAGACTGGAGGACATAGAATGGCTAGGGTTATTTTTTTCTATTGGATTTTATTATAACGTAGTTTTATAATTTGTTTGGGTATGTTCCATTTCTCCTTAGGTGTCTTTTGATAAAACAATTCTTAGTGAGGGATTTGCACAACCCGTCTGGGGAAAATGGGGACAGGAAAAGTGACCATTGTGTCGAAGTTTCTTTAATTTTTATCCGACTCTTTAGACTATTACGTTGGACCGTAGTAATTAGTGATGAAATTGGTGGGTCTCTGTCTGAATTTCTAGAGTTTTAAGGGAAATACACCACCTCACAGATTCAGGGAGTATTTGAAACCAAAATTGAGCAAGAACATGTAGACAAATATAGTGTTTTATTGGGTGAGATCATGAAGAGTCTGAGTTTTAGCGATAATGGGTCATCGGATACCTCATACTTTACTGATCATGACCAAAGGGGACTCAATCGAAACATTCTGAGCATACTTTTGGTTAGGAGGAAGAAGAATGCATTGTCGTACAAGGACAAGGACACAATTTGTCTTTTTATTCCACCTTACGGAGATTCTTAACGAATACGCAAACTATCGAAAATAAATTAATCATACCAATATATGATAAATTGAAGAAGAATCTTAAATACTAAAACCTCCATAACAATAAAGAACCATTTGAGATAGATTGGTAAAAGTAGGAAATATTTTAGCTCATATGGTTTCCCAAATTGAACCGTTGAGACCGGTTAACCATCTAATACGGGTCGACGAAATAATAGATAAAAAATATATAGACATCTTGATCATGTTGATATGATCTAACAAAAAAACTATGAGGTTCAAATATTTAAATAACTGGTTAATTATCTAGTTTATGCAGCTTCAGTTTTCTAAATCTTATAAAGGCAATAAAGTCCCTTGTGTGCAAATATACAACACAAAGATCAAGTACAAATGTGAGGCATTTGTAGCGTAAAACGTACAAGATAGGCAAGATGATGGCATCGTTGGCAAAGAAAGAAGGTATGTTTCCTAGTGTAGGTATAATTGGTAAAGTACGATTATCTGTTCCTAAAGATAAGTCAGAATCTTCAAGTGCTTGATCGGCTAGTCGACACCTTTGGGCGGCAATGTCGGTTCACTCCTAACGACCGTGGGTGCATTTTCGACATGATGCCAAGCCATACAAAGCACAAGGAATAGAGAGGCATGGCGACCCTTTAGGCAGGATACTGGTGCAAACCAAACCGTCAAGACGGTCAACCCACGATTGAAAAGTCGGAAAGATTAAAGTTGATACTGGTATTACCGGCCCTTTAGGAGGTATGCTGATGCATACCGCGAGTTTGTGCGAGAAAAGATACATGTTAAATGGTGACCTAAACCTTAAGCCTCATTCTTCCGCAAGTCCTCAACCTTCATTAGAGCTTCAACCATACCTTCACCCACTATCAAAATGCACCCAAATAACCAAAT
This sequence comes from Nemophila menziesii, assembly GCA_029959085.1. NCBI lineage: Eukaryota > Viridiplantae > Streptophyta > Magnoliopsida > Boraginales > Hydrophyllaceae > Nemophila > Nemophila menziesii. The sequence goes on along the minus strand of JARWIR010000015.1, from coordinate 24,720,551 downwards.
TTCATACCTAAAATCATCCTTACATCATTCCTAACAACAATTACTAAACCAATTCATTCCAACAGCATGAGAAATCAAGATTAGTATAAAAAAAATCAAAATTCTTTTTCATTATCCTTCGATTCATTCTTCCATCTTTTTCACTCTAAATAGTACCATATGTAACCATTAAAGGTATAATTTCAAGTTTTGTAAAATTTTGAGTTGGAAGTAAAAGGAAGATGCCACGAAGCACGGAGACACTTGCTTATGTGAGAGAGATGAAGAAGAATCCAAACAAGAATTTGGGTGAAAACAAGAGGAAACCACTTGAGGCTTATGAGAGCAAGCAAATAGGCGAAAGAGAAATCCAAGTCATGTGGCTAGAGAGGAACCGGTTATGGTGGATTCAAGTGTTCAAGAACAAACAATTGAGACTAAATATAAGAAACTGTAACCTCTCCCAGTCAAGATACCTCTTCTCGACAACAGGGATGGCTTGTAGGGCCCTAGATGTTTTTGCAACACAAATCATGCCTACTTTGACACTCAGAAAATAGAGTACATTTGTAGAGGAAGTGGAAAAATGTGAGTATAAAAGATTTCTTGAGAAGGGGGAAAGACTGGGTTGGGAGACATTCATGATGGAGTGTTCGAGTTTGATTATTGAGCTAGTAAGAGAGTTCTATCTTTGCCTCTTTAGGCGAGATAACAAGGGAAGAGTTCCCATTTGGAACAAGTTAGTTCTTTTCACAGTTGAAGCAAAGTCACTCTCCTCCTTGCAAGGAATAAAAAGAGGCAAAAAGTAACAAGTTTTGTAAATAATTGAACGAGATTTTCAAACCCTAATTTAATTTCTCTTTCTTCTCTTTCTCTACTTTATACCCTCCAACCACATCCAACCGAAGGTCCATCAGATTAGGTAAAAAAACAACTCTGATGGTGTTGGTGTATATTTGACTATTCCATTAAATATATGTACCCATAATGCAATTTCCCATGAAAGTATGTAATTTTTCAAAACAAATTGTATATCTTCTAATCATCCCATAAAATAAGTGTAAAGTATATACATCGGATCCTCTTAGATCTGACTTTCCGATTTTACTACTATTTTAATCCCCCTTTAAGAAATTTATCAAATCCTTCTCTAGATCGGAAACGTAGACACATTCAAATATATCTATTAAAATAGAAATATTAATAGGAATAGTAAATTTGAATAGCTATTGGATACAAAATTTTAGTGATACTAGATGGGTATATATATTTTAAGGCCTTTACTTTTATTAATACAAACGATAAAAATATGGTAAACTATTTGCATATATCTGATATGTTGCTATTACTGATTACATATACAAAACTTTTAACAAAATGAGAAGCATTATGCTAAATTTATATACAGACTTATACAATTATTTGTATAATTATTTTGCACATTCTAAGCTCGATGGAGGTTCTTGTTTAGTAGTCGTCATCTCTAAATTTTCTTCCTCCCCTTGGCCACATTCTCGTTTACCATGTGAAAATCCTTCTGTGCATAATGTCTCTCCATTAATCAACCAAACTTTAAAACATGTCTTACCTCCATATTTGCCTTTGTATTTGAATACCACGATGTCATTTTCTTTGAAGAAGTTTTCTTCTACAAAGTTTTTCCATCCCTCTTTAATGATAACGGCATCTCCATACGGGTGGAACCTCATTTCCCATGTTTTTTCCGTCTTAACTTCAAGGAGCACATTGCCCCTAAGCTTGCCCTCCTTATTGTTAGCAAATTTTGCCGGAATAGCCTGCAAAATTCATACATTAGCAATGTTGGAACAAAGATGCTACTTGATATATATCTACCGCTAAGAATTTCATCTCAAGATTTGTTTTTACCTACTTTCATGTCATTTGTATTTGTGAAAAAGAAAAACAATAATAGGACAATAAAATGCTATTTTGACTGAATTGTTTTGCAAGGATAAGATTGATTTGAAAAAAAAAATCTTTTAAGGAAAAATCATTGTGGCAAAAACTTGTTAAAATTAAATTACTAACTCATACAAAGATAGAAATTGAATATTAATTTATCAACTTCATTATTTAAAACATCCTCACAATTTAGTAATTGTAGAAAAAATTTGAATATTAATTATAACATCTTTATTCTTATTACAAACTCCTAGAGTCTGTACACTTATTTAACATGGAAATCGACAAGATCTTCAAATCTATATAAAAGAGAATAAACCATAATATTTTAAATTATGTTATATGTGTAGTTATAAAGATTTCACTAAATATATGTTTCTTCAGTTGAATAAACCATAAAATTTTAAATTATGTTATTTGTGTAGATATAAAGATTTCACTAAGTATAAGATATAATTTATGTCCAATATGTTTATGTAAACCGTTATTTTAAATTTGAAAGAAAGAAAGAATGTAGATGATCTTAGAAAAAATTTGAAATGGACTATTTGCTGAATATTTTAGTGATCATTTGATAATTATTCAAAATCTAAAATTTAAAACAAAAATAAGTAATTGCAAACGGTAATATCTAATTTTTAAGCCAAGAATATGTCAAAACTTTGGCCTAGCGATCTTAAATTTTTGATATATATTTATATATATATATATATATATATATATATATATATATATATATATATATATATATATATATATATATATATATATATATATATATATATCCTTAACCTAATTACTTAAACAATCATATTTATTCAATTGACATTCTACCAATTGTAAACAATGAGAATAATAACGTATTGAGCCGAATTCATTTACCCGATAATGGTCAACATGTCAGCAATGACTCATTTAATAGTTAGTCTAGTTGTTAGTAAAAAATATGAACCCTTACTCTGGTCATTTCAAAATTAGTGTGAAAAACAATTGTGTTAAACCATATAATATGAATGGATAATTAAATCTTAATCCACTTTTTTTAAGATGATTATTTAATCATCTTAACCGCCCATGTCTTACTGTTTTTTGTTATTGATGGCTTTTGATATTCTATAAGTCTATTTATTAAAGAATTCCATAATTGTTAATTTATCCGCAAGTAAAAAATAACATTATGAATTTGAGAGAAAAGAGTAACAAAGAAGAAATATCTTTAGATGTAAGATATTATTTACTCATCCTAGATCAATTGTAAATATTGTGAAACATATATGAAAGTCTACTATAGAAGATGAAATGAAATGACCATCGATCATTGATCATTTCGAGGAGAATAAGAGGTGGAGGTATCGATGGCTATGCTGGTGATGGTGATGGCGCCTGGGGAATCACCTCTTCCCCGTCTCTAAAGTGCTTTATCGGCTAGTCGACCCCTTTGCGCGGCAATGTCGGTTCACTCATAACGACCGTGGGTGCATTTTCGACATGATGTGAAGCCATACAAAGCACAATGAATAGAGAGGCATGGCGACCCTATAGGCGGGATACTGATGCAAACCAAACCGTCAAGACGGTCAACCCACGATTGAAAAATCAGAAAGATTAAAGTTGAGACTGGTATTACCGGCCCTTTAGGAGGTATGCTGATGCTTACCGCAAGTTTGTACGAGAAAAGATACATGTTAAATGTTGACCTAAACCTTAAGCCTCATTCTTCCGTAAGTCCTCGACCTTCATTAGAGCTTCGACCATACCTTCACCCACCATCAAAATACACCCAAATACCCAAATTTCATACCTAAAATCATCCCTACATCATTCCTAACAAAAATTAATAAACCAATTCATTCAAACAGCATGAGAATCAAGATTAATATAAAAAAATGAAAATTCTTTTCCTAATCCTTCGATTCACTCTTACACCTTTTCCACTCTAAATTGTACCTTATTTAACCATTAAAGGTATACTTTCAATTTTTGTAAAATTTTGAGTTAGAGGTAAAGGGAAGATGTCACGAAGCACAGAGACACTTGCTTATGTGAGGGATATGAAGAAGAATCCAAACAAGAATTTGGGTGAAAACAAGAGGAAACCACTTGAGGTTTATGAGAGCAAGAAAATAGGCGAAAGAGAAATACAAGTCATGTGACTAGAGAGAAACCGGTTATGGTAGATTCAAGTGTTCAAGCAATTGAGATTCCAAAAGAGAAGAAACAGTAACCTCTCCCAGTCAAGATGCCTCTTCCCGACAAGAGGGATGGCTTGTAGGGCCCTAGAAGTTTTTGCAACACAAATCATGCCTACTTTGACACTCACAAAATAGAGTACATTTGTAGAGGAAGTGGGAAAAGGGGAGTATAAAAGATTTCTTGAGAAGGGGGAAAGACTAGGTTGGAAGACATTCATGATGGAGCGTTCGAGTTTGATTATTGAGCTAGTAAGAGAGTTATATCTTTGCCTCTTTAGCCGAGATAACAAGGGAAGAGTTCCGATTTGGAGCAAGTTAGTTCTTTTTACAGTTGAAGAAATTCAAAGCCACTTCAAGTTGAAGAAACTAGTATCAAGAAGTGGTGAAGAAAATGGAGACCTTCGACTGAAATTAACTACATGATCAGGTGTTTCATGAGGAGTTAGTACTAGATGATGGTAAAGAATAAAAGGAGTTGAGGGTAGGAATACATTGTTCCCACCCCCACTTTTATGTGTTTTAATTGCTTTCAATAAGTATGAATGTTGGTTTTGTACTAGTGATGTATCTCTTAAGTGAAATTTTAATGAGTTAATTATAGTAGATAGTAGCTTTATGAGCTTATCTTGTATATGCTTAAAGGATTTACATGAAACACACATCTTAAGTAAACAAAAGATTAGTGAGTAATGCGGTAGAAGTAAATTTGATCATAGGGAGCATGAGTGATGTGTAAAATGTGAGATCTAAAGTAGCTGATAAACAATTTAATGAACGTGCTAGAAGTGAGAAAATAACTAATTTGTATAGGATAGAACATGATTAAGGTGTTTCTTTGTTAGCCCCAGTGCCTTTTAGCTTGCTACCCAGGTATTATTGTTATATTTTTGGTATCAACCTCTTCTTGCCTGTCTAAGCCTTTTCATTAGCCACATTAAAAGACATATTCCTAAGATGATTTGACTTTCCATATTACCGTCACTCAAATAGCGATGCTTTACACTCGTCTAGAGCTTGAGTCTGGGGTGGTGGTTTTATGGGAAATATAATTGGATGGGATATGCGTTTTGTAATTGAGCTCTTTGATCACTTGTTTATATATTGTAACCTTTTGCCGGGGTAAGAAGAAGAAAAAATATTAGAAATGAATAAAATATATATTGAAAAGAAAACATATGTAGTAAAATGACTTTAAACATCAAAAATAGAGTTATTGTTACTTACAAAAGAAAACAAATCTAAATTTGGACCGACGAATTCTTAAGGTGATTATAAAAGGGTTTTATTTGGGAAATTGGGAATGCAAATAACTGCATAAAGTTGGGTTGAGTAAGATCATATTTGAGTAACTCAAGCTCAAGGGCGACTCGTTAATGGCTAGTGAGGACAGAGCCAAAGCTCACTCTAAATTATCAAAATATATGTATCTCACCTACCCTAAACCGAAATAAAAACCTTAAAGACATTATGATTCTTGACTATGCAATTCAGAAGCTTTCAAACTAATAAATAGTAGTTGGATGGACCTTAGAAACTATGTGAAGATCGAGGAACACCCTATAAAATCCATCATAGCAGACTAGGAGAAGAACTTATCTTTCGTGCATTGTAAATCTAATCTAATCTTAAAATTATTACATGTGTGGATTGTTTACTTGATTAGTACATATTTGATTTAGTTTTTAAATTGAACTATATGAAACTTGTAAGAATTTATGCTTTAGTGTCATTCATTACTTTTCTACTCTTTCTCTCTTCTTTGACTTATTGGACTTAGACCCTTCTAAATTCTGTTTTTCTTTCTATTTTGTAGGGATGACAAAAATTTTAATTAGGAGTTTTGATGTCTCTCTTTTAGTGATGGATCGAATCATTCACGAGACATTATTTTAGGATCTTACTAGGCTTAAGTGAGGGATTTTTCCCTATTATTTTCTATATTGTACTTTTGCTTCCCGTTTTGGTCATATTATTCATAGAGATTTTGTGCCTTAATTGTGTATTAAGTGTGTATATTTTAGGTACATGTTTATACAAAGTACCAAGATGAGGAGAAGAAGTAACAAAATCAAGATAAACTCCAATCCAAGGTGGAATTTGAGACTAGAGTCACTTTGGTATGTTGGATCGTTTGTCGGAAAAATCTTGAACCCGTAGTGTTTCAGTCACTACAAAATATTGGTAAGAGCTTTAGACCGGATTAGTTTTAATTAAAAAGAAGCTTGAAGTAAATGCGGCACGGGAAGTGACTGAAGTTAATTCAGAGTTAAGATGAAGAAGTTATGTCATTTGTTTCCACTGTGACTCTAACCAGAATTATTTTAAGTAAAAACGGGTTGGGTCCTTCTAATCATAATTAAGTAAGCTAAAGGGGCCCAAACGTTTTTTAGCTCATATAAAAGTCATTTAGCAACCCCCAAAAACTTACACAATTCATTATCCATTAGCAGAGAACGGATTTTTATAATGGAAGCAAGAGTAGAAGAGCTGGAGAGGTGAAACGAAGCATTTTTCCATAAACCCAACAATTCTTCGCCAACGATTCATCACTTCATCTCTTCCTAAAGAGTAACTTATATTTTTCTTTGCTTTCAAATATTATTTTGTTTTTAATTTTTATTCATGTTATTTCTTTTAGTATGAACTAAACCCTCATTACCTGAGGTTGCTTTTGTTAGAACTTATACTTAACTAGTTAATTGAATTATTGTATTTGGGACAAATTGTTTAATTGAGAATAGTTTGATTTTTATTCCATTTACTATGTGTTTATTTTAATATTACATGTCATTTGTCCACGTAGTGGGTAGCGTTTGTAATTCAGCTTTCACCAAGGATGGGGGTTTGGTTGCGGACATAGCGTATTGGCACCTAGTGTATGATATTGAACCGAGAGGTCTTTCCCACCTAGATAGTCATTAGGTTTAGAACTTCAATAATTGGAACTCATTTCTAGGGTCACGCGCGAGGGGTCTCTAATGAGGTTAGATTACCTTTTAAGCTATCGATAGGATTTAAATAGAACGTTGAATCCCGACTAATGTGAATTTCACCAACTCGACCTTATCAATAAAACTATTAACTTAGCGGCATAGGTAATTACTAGAAATTCTCCAGTAAACTTCTTTTCAATTATTTCATCTTTTAATTTATTAACTTTATCTAATTGTTGATGTCTCCCTATTTGTTCTAATTATTAGCCCTTTAGAGACATCCTTTTAGGTGAATAATTGACTTAATTGATAGAATTTTATGCTTATTTGATCATATTGCACTTTCTCCCCTTGGAAATTGACTATTTGCGTTTTTAGAGCTTTTGCGCGTAAATTTGATTGTTTTTAATGCAAAGTTAATAGGTTCTTGAATTTCATGAAAGACCAATTCAAGGAGGAGAACTGAGAATTAAATTCTTAGGGTATTTTAGTGTGTTAGGAAATACTTTTACTCGAGTTTCTATTTTTAGAGTGCACTTTCCTATTTCTATTTCTTGAATTATTGATTTATTATTTTTAAAGCATATGCGGTTTAATTATTTATTTATTGTGAATCTTTAAAAGATATATGGTAATTAATTAGAGACCAAGTCAAGACAAAGAAGTAAAGGAAAGAGATTTACATGGAATTAAGAAGATTAAGGAAAGATATATGCAGAGAAAGAAAAGATAAAGTTGCCTTATGAATCTGAAATTCCTGCCACGTTTCAAAGACGAGTCCATAACTTAAGATTGGCTAGGAATTTGGACGATTGGTCTGCACCAATAGAAAGAGCTTTCCGAGACAAGCGGTTTCATATATTGGAACGCCTCAAACGGATAAGTATTGAATGGGATATGACCAAAACAAATCAGCAGCAAAATCTTACATTTTCTAGATTTTAGGGCTACGAATTTAAGAGTTTTTGCTTTGTCTTCCACTCCAAGTAAATTCGACCTAGGGCTTGCTAACACCTATAAATACACCCCTTAGCCTCCACTTTTCACACACTTGAGAGAATTACACAAGAGACTTAAGGTTTTCAAGTCAGAGCAAGAAGGCAAGGAGAAGCTAGTGCTGGAGGAATCTTGTTCTTCCATCAACAGTCATCCTACCCTTTAGGTTATCAATTTATCTTTTGTATTTGAACATGAACTCCTTTTATTTATTTTTAGTCTTTAATTCTATTATGAGCTAAATTTCTTTATACTTGTATGTCTTATGAAGATTCCACTCCCCCGAGGGATGGAAGCGATCAACCGGAAGAAGTAGTTGAGGAGGAGGTGTTGAAGGAATATATTTGTGATAGTGATATGCCCATCATGCCGGTTTTAAATGAAGACCACTATGTGGTTGACAATCCTATTAGGATGGTGGAAGAAGGAGTAGCAACGAAAATCCTAGAAATTGAAACTGAGGTTGCTATTCCTATGGTGCGTGCACATGATCAAGATACTGAACGCAAACAAGAAAAAGAGGTGATCGAGATTAAGATTCCACATCAAGAATATGATGAAGTAATAGTGGAAGACTGGGTTGAAAGCGAAGACAAATGTGAAGTGATTGAGGAATCAATTGAAGAATTGAAGCTTTATAATAAAAGAGAAGTCGAATCCGCACCACAAAAAGTTCACCAATCACCATCTCCACCACAAATCATTATTAGAGATAAAAAATCGGAATCACCTCTATTCCTAAAAATGATCAATAGGTGCTACACAAGAAAGGTGCTACACCGCGAGAGTAAAGAGGCAAGGAGGAGCACCTACCCACCACACTTTAAAGAGGAACGCGAGATTAAAGAGAATAAAAGTGAGCTTATACCGTTGAGGACGGTTATCTACTATCGTGTGGTGAAGAATACGTTTCGTCGTGACAGTAAGAAGGCGAACCGGAGATACTATCCTCCCCCTTTCAGAGATCGATTGAATAAAATTTTAAGGGGGAAGGTTTCAAAGCTTACATGCCAAGGACGAGGCGAATTCAAGCGGAGGAGAACCGCAAGTGCCTCAATACCATCTTCATGGAAGGTAACGCGTCGAACTTAAAGACATAATAAACAAAAGTGCTTCTTGGGAGACAACCCATGTTTAATTTGCTTTTAGTTTTTCAAATCCTAGTGTATAATTCTAAGTTAGTGTCAAGTTTTAGTGTCTACTTTTAAAAGAAATGAGAAAGGTAGTGTGTTAATGGTGCAGGGATTGAGTTTGGGGTGCTAGGAAACGAAAAAGGGAACACATGGGAAAATTCAGCGCGAGGTCCGGTATACCGCCCCATACCGCCGGTATACCGCAGGAGGAAAAACCCGTGCCACGGGTAGAAGACTCGGGTTTTTTGCCGAGGAGTGAAAAAGAGATGCGTTCATGTCCAGTATACCGGGTCATACCTCCGGTATACCGCAGAGAGGTCGGTTTTGAAGAGATTGTTACCTTGTACAACTCTTACCTTATTAGAAGCAAACCCTAGCCTCCCCCAATACGAATTTTTTAGACCTTAACCCTTATATACCTGCACAAACACCACTACAACACCCAAGAACATTAAATTCTTCCTCCTAATCCATTCTAAACACACATCCAACACCACAATCATTCAAGAACATCAAGAAATCTTCTCCTTCAACCTTGACCCTCTTCATCAAATCTTCAATCCTATTCATTAAACCTTCCCCGAGCCATTACATATAGATTACCCATCTCATATAACACCATAATACTTCATTATAAATCCTCAAAACATCAAATTCCAAAACTCTTCTCTAGTTTTTGATTATTTGAAGTTGTGAGTTTGGGGTTCATTGAGATGTCGAAGATTGGGAAGACAAGAATACCATGAAGAGGAAGAAGAAGTTGAAGAACCTTGTATTACTTTTGGTGTTGAAAGATGTAGTTGAAAGATGAAAATTTTGGGAGGATAATCATGAAGAGGTGTTGAAACCCATAGGGTAAGTCACAAAAGAGTTGGAGCTTATGCAAATCATATTACATGGAGTGGGCAATGTTCAACATGCCACCTACGCAACACAAGGAGCTCAACCTACACGCAACCATGGAAACCAGCTTCGTGCTGGTTCAGATACGTTTTCCTATCCCTTTCTTATTTTTTTATTAACTTTTTATTTGCTTTATTGAGTCTTTTTCGTGTCGTGGGGACACGACTCATTTTTTAGTTTGGGGTGGGGTTCGTTGCCTCATCCCAATTTTTTTTTTGTGTTTTAGATGCTTTAAATAAAATTAATCTTAGGGTTGCGTTGACTGTAGAGATTTTAAATGCCCCCATCAAGCATGCTTTTTATGAATTTATGATAGAAAATAGTTGACTTTAGGTGTTAGTATAAAACGCACTTAGATTGCATGCAAGTATGAGATAATTGATAGGAAAAATTAATGAACAATGCAAAATAAGTAAACTTGTGCTTAAGGATAATAGGTGGTTTGTAGAACGTGAGATCTAAATGAGTAGATAACCCACTTAGGTATGAACTAGAGGCAAGTTGTGTAAATAGGAAGATGATAGGGGCAGGTCTTTGTGAGCCCTTTGAATTCTTTTTGGCTGTCTATCCCTGAATTAATTTTATCCTTCTTAGCAAAATTTTTAGCCTTTAAGCCTTCTTTTGTCGCCACATTATAAGACAATATCCCTTTAGATTGTTAGGCATGACCATATGACCCGCACTTGAATCACGATCCTGAGACTTCCTGTTTTGAGCTTGAGTTTGGGGTGGTGGGTCCACTATATGGGAATTTACATTGGGTTGGGATTTTTTAGTTTATCAATGATGCTTTGTGTACATGATGATGATTCACATGTTTATTATATTGTAACCCTTTGCCGGGGTAATAGTGAATGGAAAAGAAGCTTCGAGCTCAAGTTATGAATAGGCATAACTATGAAAAATAGCATGATATCTCAAATAATAAAAACGAGAGTCATAGCTATACGAAAGAAAAGAAAAATGAATGATTTGAAAAGAAAATATATTCAGACCAGCAAAGTGGAAATTTTTATGTGAATCATCCTTAGTGCTTATTGGGTTAATTTAGGGACGCTAATTAAGCGCGTCAATTGGGTTGACTGAGGACGTTATTCGAGTGTAAACTCAAGCTCTTGGACAGTTTGTTAATGGTAAGTGAGGAGAGAGCCAAAAGCTCACTTCAAATTTACCAAATATACATACCATACCGTCCTTCAGCCTATGCTAAAACCGTAAAGACCTCGTGATTCCTAGATGCACAGTGAGTTAATAGGGAATATGCTAAGTGGAGCGTTCAAAGCAAGTAAAGATCGAGGAACACCCTATAGCCACCATCTTGAGATAAGTAATAGCGTAACCTTCAAGCATTGTGAAATTAATTTTGGATTGATATTATTTTGTGTTTGATTTTGCATGATCAGTGTATGTGTATATTAATTCCTAGATTAGACTATATGAGATTTGTTTTAAGTTGTGCTTTGAGATTATTTACTAGATTTTACCTTCTGCGTTCACCTAAAACATCCTGGTTTTTATTTAACTTTGTCGGGACGACAAAGGTTTGAGTTTGGGGTCTTGATATCTCCCTATTTGTTCTAATTATTAACCCTTTGGAGACATCATTTTAGGTGAATAAATGACTTAATTGATAGACTTTTAGACTTATTTGATCATATTGCACTTTCTCCCCTTGGAAATTAACTATTTGCAGAATCTGAGCTTTTGTGCGTAAATTTGACTATTTTTAATGCAAAGTTAATCGCTTCTTGAATTTCATGAAAGACCAATCCAACGAGAAGAAGTGAGAATAAAGTCTTACTGTAATTTAGAGTGTTAGGAAATATTTTTACTAGAGTTTCTATTTTTAGAGTGCACATTCCTATTTCGATTTCCTGAATTATTGATTTATACTTTTTAAGCATATGCGGTTTAATTATTTATTTAATGTGAAGCTTTAAAAGATATATGGTAATTACTTAGAGACCAAGTCAAGATAAAGAAGTAAAGGAAAGAAGATTTACTTGAAAATAAGAAGATTTAGGAAGGATATATGCAAAGAAGGAAAAGATAAAGCTGCCTTGTGAATCTGAAATTCTAGCCACGTTTTAAAGATTAATTCATAAATAAAGATTGGCTAGGATTCTGGACGAATGGTCTGCACCAATAGAAAGCTCTTTCTAAGACAAGCAGTTTCATATGTTGGAACTTCTCAAACGGATAAGTATTGAAAAAGATATGACCAAATCAAATCAGCAGCAAAATCTTACCTTTCCTAGAATTTAGAGCTACAAATTTAAGAGTTCTTGCCTTGTCTTCCACTCCAAGTAATTCGACCTAGGGCTTGCTAACACCTATAAATACACCCCTTAGACCTCATTATTCAGTACCTCTCACAATTTATACAATTCATACATCCTTAGAGAGAGAGTCAACCACTTCAGAGCAAGAAGGCAAAGGAGAAGCTAGAGCTGCAGGAATTTTGTTCTTGCATCAACAGTCATCTAATCCTTAGGTTATATATTTCTTTTCTGTAATTAAATATGATGTCTTTCTATTTAGTTTCAGTATTTAATATTACCATGAGCTAAACTTTTATTTAGTTGAGAATCGCAATAAAGGGATGAACCTTAATTAATTTAATCTTTGTTTTGAATTTGGGATTGTTATGATTTAAATTGAATTAGGTCTTATATATTGGATATTACTTTGTTCTTAATCACTGTTTCTTTTTCGTACAACTAGAAATAGATTTTAGTATTTGGGCTATTCACTTTAGTGGCGAAGAGATCATCCGACAGGGGGGTTTGAATACAGATCTAGGTAATACATGTGTAATGTCCGTTATTGACCGACAGGCTTAACTAGTTACATAGCCAAAGAGGTAAAATCATATCATCCGAAGAGGCATATTCGACCATACAGGTGTTTATGATACTTTAGGATAACTCTTAGGTCCACCCGACAGGGGGCTAGGAGATATTAGAGTCCCGACTAATATACTAATACCAATTCTACCCTTAAACATAGCATAGGTTATATTGATTAGGTGGATTCCTTGCGAGACTCAAGTATCTCTCTTATCTGAAGTCAGTCTTTTATTTGCTTTTATTTATTTTAATTTAGTTTTAATTTATTTGCATCTTTAGTTATTAGAAAACCAAACAAAAATCTATTATTTTACTTTTCTATTAAACAATTATTCTTGCTATCTGATTAATACTGGAGTTGAACCTAATCCGTCCCTGAGAACGAACTCGATTTATCGAATATTACTTGGACAACCGTACACTTGCGGTAATTGTGGTTCCTTTATTTTTGTACTTAATTTAATAACACACCAGGACACACCAGTAATACCCGTGTAATGTCCGTTATTGACCGACAGGCTTAACTAGTTACATATATAAAGAGGTAAAATCATATCATCCGAAGAGGCATATTCGACCATACAGGTGTTTATAGTACTTTAGGATAGCTCCTAGGTCCACCCGACAGGGGGCTAGGAGATATTAGAGTCCCGTCTTATATTATAATTCCAATTCTACCCTTAAACATAGCATAGATTATATTAATTAAGCGGATTCCTTGTGAGACTTAAGTATCTCTTTATTTGAAGTTAGTCGTGTATTTGTTTTATTTCCTTTCTGTTTATACTTTTAGTCTTTACTTTATTTGCATCTTTAATTTACAAAAAAAAAACCAAACAAAAATTCTTATCTTTTATTTTCTGTTTAGCAATTTTTCCTACTACTTGATTAATATTTGGGTTGAACCTAATACGTCCCTGAGAACGAACTTGATTATCATATATTACTTGGGAGAACTGTACACTTACAGTTTGTGGTTCCTCTTTATCTATCACTTTAATTTCTAACACCCTAGGACCCACAAGTTGTTCACTTTAATTCTTAGTTTAATCTTATATATATTATTTAGTAGTTAATCATAGAAAACCAAATAAACATTTTATTATTTAAGTCTTTTCCTTGTACTTATTCCTATTGCAAGCTTTAACCATTTACAATAATCGAAGCATAATCGTTTACATTGATAATCCTTTTTGAGAACGATATAACCCTACTTATAAATTTATACTTATCGATGATCTGCATGCTGCAGAGAGTTACCTTCTCCAGTGTTGATTTATTATATCACACCTGGGGGCGAACATCAACATCTAGTTAACTTTATCCCTTCGATGTTCCCTTCTCTAATTTCAAAGTTAGAAGGATTAACAGAGCTTCTATGATGAGTCAAAAGGAAAGGGAGAAATTGGATCTCCTTGCCTAATACGATTAAAAAGAGTGATCAAGCTCAAAGACTCTCCATGCATCAATAGTTGATAAGGAATCGGAGTGACACACTTCATAATTCACCCAATCCATACTTCCTCGAAGCCCAAATTACGTAGAAATGACATCTAACATTTTCATACACGTTTGCCAAATCCAGTTTGATTGCGATGTAGTGTTTATTAAATTGGCGATTTTTCATGAGAAAGAAGGCAATTTCCTGAGCTAGTATGATATTATCTCGAATATCCCAACCTTTGAAGAAAGCTTATTACATTGGGGAAACTATTTCACCAAGACTTGTCTTTAATCTTCTTGCCAAAAGTGATGAAATGACTTTATAGTCGAAGTTTGCACACAAAATGAGCTTAAAGTCTCCAACTTTTTTTATAATTCCCTATAGGGACCAAAGTGATATTCGTCTTATTGAGGGAACAAAATCAATATTTTCTGTAAAGAAGCTACACACCATGTCAAAACATCAAACTTGGTCGTATGCTAGAATATTTGGTAAAACATTCATAAGATTCCATCTGGCCCTGAAGATTTCTTGCCTCCTAGCCGAAAAACTGCCACTTTTAATTTTTCCAATGTCGGTGGTCTTGTAAGCTCATGATTCATGGAATGTGTAACTTTACAAGGAACACTATCTGTCTACTTGTTGTTACATTCTCTGAATTCTCCTCGATATATGTTGTAAAAATCAACAAAGATCCCTTGCTGATTGTCTTAATCCTTGATCCAGGCCCCGTTCTTGTCCTCGATTCTAGTGATCTTGTTTTTATTTCCTTACATTGAGAATAAACCCCAAATATTTAGGAGAAATTATCCTCTGAGTCCCTGCAGAAAAGAAAACCCCAAGAGAGGCCTTCCACCGCCATCGGGACATCCGCTACCATTTAAAGCCATCATACCACTGCTTCCATTTACGAGCCTTCTCAGTCAAAATGAGAAACAAACACCACTTCCCAATTCCCTACCTCCTTCCAACCCAACTCCTCTTCTTATCTCCTCAAATTCTAACAAGATATTGCGACCCAAAGATACCTTTTATGAGCTCAAGAGCTTTGTAATTACTCACTTTACAAGACTAAAATGAGCCCATAAGGGTGTTAAGATTTGTTATATATAACTTATTACACCCTTCAGTCAACCATCCTATCGAGTCCCAACTAAGACTGGAAAAGCTCCATTTCTCGCATACACACTAAGAAAAAGAAGTAAGGGGTCCAATTTCAGCAAATCATCGCCTAATAAAGGGTAATTGCTTCACAAAGAAAGAAACACCTTTAACAATAACTTTCTTAAGGGGTGAACATGACACTTCCACGAATTGAAAACTACGGGAGTTAAACTTCAATTTTTTTTTAGTAGAAAGTAACATTTTCTATTCTCACCAAAAAAGGAGGAGATAAAAATGAGCCTTCCTCCCTATTGAATTAATTTATCTCCTTTCTTTTATATATCACATTACATTTCAATCTCTTCAAGGTGTAAAACTCCCAAAGACCCAATAGTGTTGGAAAAAATTATTCATAGCCTATCCCAACGTCATTTGGGATTTGGACCAACATGATAATCAAAACTACTTAGGTAATTACAACATTGTCATTTATTGAAGAACTAATCATAAATCAGAGTTTTACGTAAATGATGACAAATATAAAAAATCAACATTCGAAATATAAATTTTAGTGATATATTCCATTTTAAAGAAAATATATTCTCAAAAAGAAGAATGAAGAGTAATAAATATAAGAGTTATGATCCAATTCTTCTTTGTAAGGCCTAGTCCATTAAGTTAATAACTCTAGTTCCCTAACTACCTATAAATACACTTATTATGTGATTTATTATTCACACATTTCATAAGAATTTTTTATTGTGATCACTTTATCAATTACAATGAAACTTTCTCATTTTGTTGTGGTTTTTCCCATCTTCACTGGCCTTGAAAACCTTGTGTTTGAAACTTACTTGAGTGTTTTATTTAATCGATCTAAATATCAAAAATTGGTATTAGATTCATAGATACAACAGGTCACGAGTATGAGTCTTGTCGGGGTCACCTATTATAATTTCACGTTAGCGTACTAAGCATGCATGTAAAACTCATATAAGCTATATATAAAGTCATCTCCTATTAGTTTAACCTTATAGTTGAGTCGAAAATTTAACATTGAATTAGAGTTTACACAACCAGTTTTGTATTTTTTAATCACAAAAATCAAGAATTTAAAAATTATCAGAATTTTTTTATGGTTAGACCTTTTGCCCTAGTTTTACTCAATTTAAAAAAAATCAAAATTACTTTTCTGGTGAAACTATAAAATCTCTATTTAGACGATATTATTAGATTTTTTGGAGCAAAGACCCTCTCCTCTTTGCAAGGAATAAAAAGAGGCAAAAAGTAACCAGTTTTGTAAAGAATTGAACGAGATATTCAAACCCTAATTTAATTTCTCTTTCTTCACTTTCTCTACTCTCCACCCTCCAACCATATCCAACCGAAGGTCCGTCAAATTAGGTAAAAAACATCTCTGATGGTGTTGGTGTATATTTGACTATTCCATTAAATACATGTACCCATAATGCAATTTCCCATGAAAGTATGTAATTTTCCAAAAGAAATTGTATATTTTCTAATCATCCCATAAAATAGGTGTAAAGTACATACATCGGGTCCTCCTAGATCTGACTTTCGGATTTTACTACTATTTTAATCCCCCCCTTAAGAAAATTTATTAGAATAGAAATATTAATAGGAATATAAAATTTGAATATCTATTGCTACAAAATTTTAGCGACTAATACTAGATGGGTATAGATATTTAAGGCCTTTACTTTACTAATACAAACGATAAAAATATGGTAAAGTATTTGCATATATCTGATATGTTGCTATTATTGATTAAATAAACAAAATTTTAACAAAATGAGAAGCATTATGCTAAATTTATATACAGACTTATACAAATTTACATATAATTATTTTGCACATTGTAAGCTCGATAGAGGTTCTTGTTTAGTAGTCGTCGTCTCTAAATTTTCTTCCTCCCCTTGGCCACATTCTCGTTTACCATGTGAAAATCCTTTTGTGCATAATGTCTCTCCATTAATCAACCAAACTTTAAAACATGTCTTACCTCCAAATTTGCCTTTGTATTTGAATACCATGATGTCATTTTCTTTGAAGAAATTTTCTTCTACAAAGTATTTCCATCCCTCTTTAATGAAAACGGCATCTTCATACGGGTAGAACCTCATTTCCCATGTTTTTTCCGTCTTAACTTCAAGGAGCACATTGCCCCTAAGCTTGCCCTCCTTATTGTTAGCAAATGTTGCCAGAATAGCCTGCAAAATTCATACATTAGGAATGGTGGAACAAAGATGCTACTTGATATATATCTACCGCTAATAATTTCATCTCAAGATTTGTTTTTACCTACTTTCATTTCATTTGTATTTGTGAATAAGAAAAACAATACTAGGATAATAAAATGCTATTTTGACTCAATTGTTTTGTAAGGATAAGATTGATTTGAAGAAATTAATCTTTTGAGGAAAAATCATTGTGGAAAAAACTTGTTAAAATTAAATTACTAACTCATACAAAGATAGAAATTGAATATTAATTTATCATCTTCATTCTTTAAAACATCCACAATTTAGTAATTGTAGAAAAAATTTGAATATTAATTATAACATATTTATTCTTACTACACACTCCTAGGGTGTGTACACTTATTTAACATGGATATCGACAAGATCTTCAAATCTATATAAAAGAGAATAAACTTTTATATAAAGGGACGATTTATGTTGATCTTATATATATTTCTTCAATTGAATAAACCATAATATTTTAAATTATGTTATATGTGTAGTTATAAAGATTTCACTATATATAAGATATAATTTATGTCCAATATTATGTAAACCATTACTTTAAATTTGGAAGAAATAAAGAATGGAGATGATCTTAGAAAAAATTTGAAATGGAATATTTGCTGAATATTTCAGTGATCATTGGATAATTATTCAAAGGGTAGGACTTCCATCCAATATTGGATGGTCCAATATTCATATCAAGGCCATTGCTTGTTATAGAAAAACACATGTCATTAGATTAATAAATTAGTTAATTTTGTAAGTTTAAAACATGAGGTATGTGTACTAATATTATTGGTGTAGGATCATCCAATATTGGATGGAAGAATTTTCCTTATTCAAAATCTAAAATTTAAAACAAAAATAAGTAACATTGCAAACGGTATTATCTAATTTTTAAGAAAAAAATATGTCAAAACTTTGGCCTAGCGTATATATATATTTCACCAGATTACTTAAACAATCATATTGTTCAATTGACATTCTACCAATTGCAAAAAATGAGAATTAATGTATTGAGCCAAATTCATTTACCCAATAATGGTCAGCATGTCAGCAGTGACTCATTCAATAGTTTAAAGCGGTAATGATCTAAAAACAAAATAATAAAAATAAAATATTTTTCTCTTTTCTAAGTAGTTAGTCTAGTTGTTAGTAAAAACTATGAACCCTTAGTCATGTAAATTCAAAATTAGTGTGAAAAACAATTGTGTTAAACCATATAATATGTATGGATAATTAAATCTTAATTCATTTTTTCTTTTTAAGATGATTAACTAATCATCTTAACCACCCATGTCTTATTGTTTTTTGTTATCGTTGGATTTTGATATTATACAAATCTATTTATAAAAGAATTCCATATTTGTTAAATTGTCTGCAAGTAAAAAAAAGTTATATTATGAATTTCAGAGAAAAGATAAACAAACAAGAAATAACTTTAGATGTAAGATCTTAATTACTCATCATAGATCAATTGTAAATATTGTGAAGCATATATGAAATTCTAATATTTATGTTACTGTGTTTATCTGATTCAACATGAGAGACTGTAGTTATATATGATGAGATGACATGACGATCGATCATTGATTATTTTGCTGTACATCAAAATATGAGCCGATATATATATATATATATATATATATATATATATATATATATACATATATATATATATATATATATTCATAAAATTGAACAATACAAATCAATTTTTATAAAATATTATCAAAAATTGAAGTTTAAATTCCTAATTAATAAATACAATTTGAATAACAAATATTAAAGTATTTTTCTTTTTTTTCAGAAAAATCTTAATTGGAATAAACAGGAATATTAAAGTATTTTGTGAAATGAAGCCATTTTCGTTTTCTTTTTGTTTATCTTCCTCATCTGCTATATCCATTATGATGGAAAGAAGACAATAACACAGATCAAAAATATTTCAGTTGTTAGTCTATTTAGAAGTTGCAATGACAATTTGTTTATAGGGGCAAGGGAAGAAATGATTTTATGGTGTAGAGAATACGGGCGTGTCAATAAGAAGGGTTTCTATATTATGGAGGGTCTGGTTGTGGGCTTGTTTTGCTTTGTCTTTTGGACCTTGTTGTATCACAAATTAGATAGTGTACTTGCTCAAGTGAATTTGACCATCTATATCTCCTCTAAATTTGAACCGAATCAAAGTGAACAAATAAAAACCTATAATACAATCCGCAAAACGTTTGAGAACTTGGCAAACCATATATACCTATTCTCTATCGTTCTTCTATTTTTGTTTAATTATGAAACTTAAAGTATGATTAAAATCATTGATAATTTTCTATGCATTAATGTGCTGTAGTAGCTAGCAGATTTCATAAGATATTCCAATGTGTAAGTTTTGCAACTACAGTAAAACAATAAGAACCATTTATGAATTTTAATTAATAGTCGAAAACTGTTGCAAGAAAGTTGGAAATGTAGATGAATAATGAATCTGGTGAGGAACAACGGGGGATGTGGATGGAGAAGAGATTAGTTGCATGGAGAATAGATGATTGGGGGTGAGTGAAGAGATGAATTGGGTGAGTTACGTGGAGAAGAAATTATTGAGATCATATTTTTTTATGGTCAATCTCTCTGTGAAGAAGGGGTTTAAACTAATAGAGAAGAAGGGAAGGGGTGGTTTTTTTTTAATAATAATTAGGGTTGTAAATGAACCAAACCGCTCGCGAGCAGCACGAGCTCGGCTCGGAGAAAAACCCGTTTGAGATCGACTCAAGTATAAACAAGCTGAAGCTCAAGCTCCAATTTAAGCTCGTTAAGTAAACAAGCCCGCTCAAACTCGTTCGTGAATGACTCGTTTATATTTATAAATTATAAATTAATATATTATCTATTTATAAATATATTATGAAACCTTCAATATCAACTTGGATATTATTAATTTCTTTAGATAATTATTTTTTCATTAATATTAAGCTTCATAATTTCATATCACACACTCCATCAAATACAAGTCATTCATGAGAGACCCTTTTCCACCATAATAAAACAAATTGTACATAAGCAACTCGAGCTCAACTTTAAAAAAGCTCGTTCAATAACCTAAACAAACGAATATTAGTTGTTGAAAGCTCGGGCTCGACTCGTTTACAGCCCTAATAATAATAATAAAATTTAAAATAATAATTTGGGGGAGGGAGGTTTGTAAAACAATTTTTTAACCTTATGGGTTAAAATAATGATTTAAATTAATTTAAAATGATTAAAAAATAATTTAATAAAAAATTGACGCGAAATTGGACGGAACTTGTTCATAGGAGGTAATCTGGCACACTATTTTTGTACACGAGGTAAAGGGCTATATTTTAGAAGATAAGGGGCAAATTAACAATAATACATATGGATAAATAATGTATTTCCTCATATTAATAGGATATCTCTCTCTAAGTACTTTGTTTTCGTAACCGTTATAGAAGGGAAAAAGTAAATATTAAGGGTCTGTTTTTATTAGAAGGAAATAAAATAATAAAGAAAAAGAAAGGAAAAATTATAAAACAAATGAAAGGAAATGAATTTTGTTGTTTGGATTAGTAATTTTTATAAAAAAAAAAGATTTCATAAATGATTTTAGATATATTTTGTTTATATTGAAAAAATTACAAAATGATAGAAAGAAGAAGGTTAATTTTGGCCTATAATCATTAATAAAGTTCCTATCTTTTCATTTGACTTCAGTTTGGAGTGATAATAAAAATAGATAGAGAATTGATTTTTGGAATGACTTTCTTTCATTTTTTTCATAATTTTTTTTTGATACAAATAATATAAAAAATTAAAGATTTACAATATATAAGAAAAAAGATTTATTTCATTAATAACTATCTTAATGGAAGGTTGAAATAAAATTAAAGTTATTGAATAATAATAATAAACATGACCGGGTATAAAGATGATCAAATTTTCAGAGAATTTATTTTAAATAGCCTAATCAAGAATATCTTTAACATAAAAAAGAATGTAAACATACAGGTGATAGGGTAATAAAGGAGGGTTGACCCTAAGTGTAGAGTGATACTTTGGGTTCCTAACTTTTTAACATTGTTTTTTATTCGGTTGACAAAAAAAAAACATTGTTTTTTAGATTTTCTATCATTCAGATGT
Organism: Nemophila menziesii; assembly: GCA_029959085.1. Taxonomy (NCBI): domain Eukaryota; kingdom Viridiplantae; phylum Streptophyta; class Magnoliopsida; order Boraginales; family Hydrophyllaceae; genus Nemophila; species Nemophila menziesii. Next base: position 24,698,676 of record JARWIR010000015.1, on the reverse strand, counting down.
ATATGTATTGAGGATGCTAATAGTTTATTAGTTGATTAGTTTAATTAGCTAAAAGTCTTAATTATTCTTTTTAGATTTTCTATCATTCAGATGTATATGTATTAAGGATGCTAATAGTTTATTAGTTGATTAATTAGCTAAAAGTCTTAATTATTCTTATAAGTGGTACAAATTTGAACTATGTTAATAATACCGAATCTAACAGTTTTAAATTTTGATTTATATAATTTATTTTAATTTTTTTTTGTTTTTCTAATACAAATTTAATTTTATCTTAAATTTGTGTATCAAAATACTTTTTTATTTTATTAAATCCATTTAAAAAATTATTTTTGTATATAATAATATATTGTGCAATATTTCATTTATTTAATTTTTCTTTATTATATTTTCTTTATTTTATATTAAGTTTGTAAAAAATCATTTTTATATAGACATCTTAAGTTGTAAGTTTTTTGACACATCATGTGATGGAGAATTTCGTACACACACACGAGTTTAGTGAATTTTTTTTATTTAATTTACTTCAACAAAATCCTTAATATATGGTAACTTTACTAAAAATAAGATTTAAAATAAGAAATATTCTACTATAGATAACAAAATGGTCATGAGCTACAAAATAAGTTGATCCACTAGATTTAATTCAAAACAAAGATATCATCAAATATCTAACTATATCACTATTTACCATCAAATTACTTTAGTAAACGATTCTTCCGGGGCTTCCTTGGCTTTTCGATGAGCATAGGAGGTGGAGGTATCGATGGTTGTGCTGGTGATGGTGATGGCGCCTGGGGAATCACCACTTCCCCGACTCTGAAGATGCTAACATCCCATACGGCTATGGTGATAGCTTCTTCTCTAGCTACTTGGTTAACTACACATACATCGAACTCTTTGACATTATTTTCAACAACAAATTTCTGTCATCCACTGTTTAACGTTCCAGCATTCCTGTTCGGCTTGTATGTGACCATCCATCTATTCTCTTTATATTGCAAATATATTTTCTGTTCCGTCGAATATATACACTCTTTTGCCCATTTTGCAGGAATATTCTGCACAAATACTGACTCGATTTTTTAGTAAGCAAAATATTAAACTTGTTGAACATTAAATACTAAGAATATGAAGTTTCTTACCGCAGAAAAAGTTTTTTGCACATTGTAAGGTTTCATGACAAGTACGAGTGAATCACGCAAAGAAGCTGCAGATGCCCTTTGTGAAGCTTCAGCTTGTGCCTTCTCTTCAGGGGGCAAATTTTATAAACGTATAATTGCATTGTTCAGTTGATACAAAGGGTTTGAACCACCTTGCATATAGACAAATAATAATTATTTTCAAGTATTCATACTCCATATCATATTTAAATCAATTATCGCTAATACTTACTTGCTTGACCCACTTTAAGCTGTTTTCCAACAGAATTTGCATTCCTCTTTGTCCTCTTTGGTCGAGTCCACTCAGGACTTTCCTCTAACTCGTTCTGCGGTTCGGGCTCGGGGTTGGGCTCGGTTATGTGCTCATGATCTTGCATCGGGATATAACCTGATGGAGGTTCTTGTTAATTGTCATTCTACCAATTGTAAAAAATGAGAATAAAAAAGTATTGAGCCGAATTTATTTACCTGATAATGGTCAACATGTCAGCAATGACTCATTTAATAGTTTAAAGCGGTAATGATCTAAAAACAAAATAATAAAAATAAAACACTTTTCTCTTTTCTAAATAGTTAGTCAAGTTGTTAGTAAAAAATATGAACCCTTACTCAGGTAAATTCAAAATTAGTGTGAAAAACAATTGTGTTAAACCATATAATATGTATGGATAATTAAATCTTAATCCACTTTTTCTTTTTAAGATGATTAGATAATCATCTTAACCACCCATGTCTTATTGTTTTTTGTTCGTTGATGGCTTTTGATATTCTACAAGTCAATTTATAAAAAAATTCTATAATTGTTAATTTGCCCGCAAGAAAAAAATAACATTATGAATTTAAGAGAAAAGAGACACAAACAAGAAATAGCTTTAGATGTAAGATCTTATTTACTCATCATAGATCAATTGTAAATATTGTAAAACATATATTAAATTCTAATATTTATGTTGATGTGTTTACCTAATTCAACATGAGAGATGATTCAACATAAGAGACTGTAGTTATAGAAGATGAAATTACATGACCATCGATCATTGATCATTTTGCTGTACATAAAAAAATATGAACCGTTCATAAATTTGGACAATACAAATCAATTTTTATAAAATATTATAAAAAATTGAAGTTTAAATTCCTAATTAATAAATACAATTTGATTATCAAAAATTAACATATTTTTCTTTTTTTCCAGAAATTTTTTAATTGGAATTATAAAAATAAATTAAATGAATAAATGGTATTAAACATGAATAATTTGTTAGAGGGGTTTATCTTTCGCGAAATGAAGCCGATTTTTCATTTTCTTTTTTCTTTTTGTTTATCTTCCTCTCCTGCTATATCCATTATGGTGGAAAGAAGACAATAACACAGATCAATAATATTTCAGTTGTTAGTCTATTTAGAAGTTGCAATGACAATTTGTTTATAGCGGCAAGGGAAGAAATGATAAAGTTATGGTGTAGAGAATACGGCATATCAATAAGAAGGGTTTCTATATTATGGAGGGACTAATTGTGGGCTTGTTTTTCTTTGTCTTTTGGACCTTGCTGTATAAAGAATTAGTTAAAGTACTTGCTCAAATGAATTTGAATATTTATATCTCTTCTAAATTTTGGCCGAGTCAAAGTGAACAAATAAAAACCTATAATACAATCGACAAAACGTTTGAAAACACCATATATACCTATATGGTTCTTCTATTTTTGTTTAATTATGAAACTTAAAATATGATTCAAATCATTGATGATTTTCTATGCATTAATTTGCTGTAGCAGCTAGCAGATTTCATTAGATATTCCAATGTGTAAGTTTTGCAACTATAGTAAAACATTAAGAACCGTTTATTAGTTTTAATTAATAGTCGAAAACTGTGGCATGAAAGTTGGAAATGTAGATTAATAACGAATCTGGTGAGGAACAACGGGGGATGGGGATGGAGAAGAGATGAGTTGGAGAATAGATGAGTGGGGTGCGTGAAGAGATGAATTGGGTGAGTTACGTGGAGAAGAAATTATTCAGATTCTATTTTTTTGGTCAATATCTATGAAGAAGGGGTTAAAACTAATAGAGAAGAAGGGAAGGGGAGGTTTTTTTTAATAATAATTAGGGTTGTAAATGAACCAAACCGCTCGCGAGCAGTACGAGCTCGACTCGGATAAAAGCTCGTTTGAGATCGGCTCAAATATAAACAAGCTCAAGCTCAAGCTCCAATTTAAGCTCGTTAAGTAAACAAGCCCGCTCAAACTCGTTCGTGAATGACTCGTTTATATTTATAAATTATAAATTAATATATTATCTATTTATTAATATATTATTAAACCTTTAATATCAACTGGATATTATTAATTTCTTTAGATAATTATTTTTTCATTAATATTAAGCTTCATAATTTCATATCACACACTCCATCAAATACCAGCTGTTCGTGAGAGACCCTTTTCCACCATAAAAAAAATTCATGAGCAACTCGAGCTCAACTTTAAAAAAGCTTGATCAATAAGCTAAACAAACGAATATTTGTCGTTGAAAGCGCGGGCTTGACTCGTTTACAACCCTAATAATAATAATAATAAAATTTATCGTGGACTTTCAAGCGATAAATAAGTATTATAATAATAACTTAGGGAGGGATGTTTGTAAAACAATTTTTTAACCTTATGGGTAAAAATAATGATTTCAAATAATTTAAAATGATTAAAAAATAATTTAATAAAAAATTGACGGATAATTGGACGAAACTTGTTCATAGGAGGTAATCCGGCACACTATTTTTGTACACGAGGTAAAGGGCTATGTTTTAGAAGATAAGGGGCAAATCAACAATTAGATAGTAATACATGGATAAATAGTGTATTTACTCATATTAATAAGATATCTCTCTATGTACTTTGTTTTCGTAACCGTTATAGAAGGAAAAAAGTAAATATTTATGGTCTTTTTGTATTTAGAAGGAAATAAAATAATAAAGAAAAAGAAAGGAAATATTATAAAACAAATGAAAGTAAATGAATTTTGTTGTTTGGATTAGAAATTTATATAAAAAAATATTTCATAAATGATTTTAGATATATTTTTCTTTATATGGAAAAAAGTACAAAATAATAGAAAGAAGAAGGTTAATTTTGGCCTATGATCACTAATAAAATTTCTTTCTTTTCATTTGACTTTAATTTAGGGTAATAATAAAAATGGATAGAGAATAGATTTTTTGGAATGACTTTCGTTCATTTTTTCATAATTATTTTTAATACAAATAATATAAAAATTAAAGATTTACTATGTATAAGAAAAAAGATTTATTTCATTAATAACTATCTTAATGGAAGGTTGAAATAAAATTAAAGCTATTAAATAATAATAATAAACACTACAACAGGTCGCTGATTTACCGACGACACGTGTCGTCGGTAAACAGCCCCATTTCGTCGGTAAATTTGTTTACCGACGAGTGGTCGTCGGTAAGCTGTCGTCCCTAGAAGTTTGTCGGTAAATTCGCTCTTGCCGACGGCGAATTTGGTCTCTCGTCGATAGACCAACATTTTTACCGACGAAATGGATGTCGTCGGCAAATCTTAGCTTACCGACGACCTCTAGCTATGTCGCCGGTAATACTTACTACGTTACCGACGACCTGTGTTGTCGGTAAATTACTGAAATACCGACGACACTGTTCTCAAATGCCATAACGACGACATTCATCACATGAATGTCGTCGGTAAACTTTATTTTTTTATTATTTTTATTGCATGATTGCCGACGACATTCATGTGATGAATGTCGGCGGTATTGTGTTTAATTTTTTTGTTAAAAATTTAATTTAATTTTTTTTAAAAATTTAATTTTTTTATTTTTTTCATTTAATTTGATTTTTTGATTTTTTATAATTTAATATACTAGAAATCATGAATTATATTCATAAAATATAAATAAACCTGGGTAGTCAAACCCCGGGCAATAAAGTCAAACCTCGGGAATAAAGTCAAACTCCCGGAGTTAAAAGTCAAAATATTACATAAAAACTTAATAAAAGTCATAAATATAATCTCAAATAAAATAAAAGTCATAAACTTAATAAGATAAAATTCAATCAAGGGCCCGATAAATCTTCTCCTTCATCATCAGCTTCACCGCCTTCACTAGCTTCACTATCTTCATCTTCATCGGAGACCGGAGGGAGACCATTTTTTTCACGAGATTCGTTAAGGCCTTTGAGCATCTTCATGAAAAAAATCATCGGACCTAGAGGAGCTCGGTGGAGTATCGTCATCCGGCATAGGAGGTAATACTTGGATTGCGCGGAGCTCGTTCATCCCGTCGAATATCCGCTGGATCTTTATCGCGTTCTTCTTTGTGGTCTTGTCCGAAACAGGCGGCTTCGGGTCCTTCTTTTTCTTGAAGACAGCTCCGATTGACGGGATCCAGTGTTTACTCTTAGCCGGTTTCATCACCTCCTGAACCGTCTCCTTCAACGCTCCTATCTGCTCCTCCACTGGAACATCCTCAGCCGATTGGGACCCCGTCTCGATAACCCGATCCTTAAGCTTCTCCCGATAAACTCCCTGTAATAAAATTTCAAATAAATAATTAATAAAACTAACAAAGAAATAAATTTAATGTTAAATAATTAATTTTAAACAATAAAAAGAAAAATAAAACACTTACACTAGCATGCTCCCATCTATCATCAACCCATTTGCCCTTCGCCCCGTCATAGCCCAAGTACTCGAAGTATCCGCCCATCGGTGGAAATGGGACCTCCTCTTGGGTCTGCTCGTCGATAAAGCTCAGAGGCTCCTTTGTATTAACCTTCAGCTTACCCTATAAAATATACATAAAAATTATAATTATTAAAAAATTAAATTAAATAACTAATAAATTTTATTTTTACTTTAATAAATTATACCTCGATAATCTCGTGGCGGGTCTGGGTTTGGTTCCGAGAACCTGACTTGTTCGGCTTCTTCTGGCTCTGCCGTTTACTTATTAATCTCCGCCTGAGCCTGTTACAATTCAAGTAAAAAAATAAATAAAGAATAATTTAATAATAAAATAATTAAATTATGATTTTACCTTCTTGTTCGGGTCATTCATCATCTCAAGGCTCAGCTTCCAATCCTCGGGAAGCACATCGGGAGGACACTCGTCCGAATCAAAGTAATCGGTCTTCAAGTCATGCTTCCACCGCCAGTAGGCAGCGGACTGAGACTGTTGTAGCTTCCCGCTAATAATGTTCCAATCTCTGTGGGCCGTCCTTTCCTCGAGGTCGAAGAACTCCTCTAGTTTTTGGAGAATCGTGGTATTTAGTCCCCTCGGCACAGCACTCCACGATCTATAGTAGGGAGGGACACTTTCTCGGACCGCGAGCCCCACCACTTGGGCCACGTGCTTCCCATATTCATCATATGGGTTCCACGTGTCGTCTAAAATGCAGAAATCTACCGGAAGGGGCCCACCCAACTTCTCTTTAGCATCGTTGGCGGTTTTGAGGGTCGAGACATTTCTTGGTCTCCTCTTTCGCCTAACTGTTTAATGAAATTGTATTAATTAGATTACAAATTTATATTAATTGAATTTTATAAATTAATTTATATTTACCAGGCGGCTGGTTACAGTCGTTCAAGTTCGGGGGTTGATTCGGGTTCGGATCTTCACCGTTCCCGTCACCCCGGTGGTAGTTAGGCATCACTTCGGCCATCTATAATTTAATTAAAATTAATAAAATAGTTTTTTTTAAGACAATATACTATAAATTGCATTTTAGTCCCCTTTTTATTAAAAATTACAAAAATACCCATATAAATTAAAAAAAAATATTTTAAAAAAAAAATTTAAATTGTAATTTAGTCCTTATAATTTCTATCTTTATAAAAATATATATATATTAATTTTAAAAGTCTATATATTATAAATTGCGTTTTAGTCTTCGTATTTTCAAAAATTACAAAAACACCCTAAAGTCCATAATATTTTTTTTAAATGTTTTTTAATTTGCAATTTAGTCCTTATATTTTATATATTTACAAAAAATACCCTAAATTTCATAAAAAATTGTAACGTTTATTAAATTGCATTTTAGTCCCTAAATTGCATTTTAATCACTAAATTGCATTTTAATCCTTAAATTACATGTTCGTCCATAAATTGCATTTTAGTCCCTAGAGTTTTCATATTTACATAAAGTACCCTAAATTTCACAAATATCACAATATTTAACATACACAAATTAACAAATAATCCTTAAATTCTAAACATAAAAAATCCTTAAATTTCTAAACATAAAAAATCCTTAAATTTACAAAAACATATCCAAACCCTAATTTTTCTAAAAATTAACAAAAAAATCATGTTACATTGTATATTTAACAACAAAATACATATCCAGAATACAAAAATTATCACAATAACTCGGAATTAACAACTAATCCAATACAAAATTAAAAAAAATCAATTCAAAAATTAAAAAAAAAAAATAGGTTTTGATTCGGATTTGTTGTACCTGTTACGTGGAGATTGTGTTGAACATATCCAGCAATCCATGCCAAGCAAGAATAGAGGAAAAACAAAAACAAAAAAAAAGTTAGGATTTGATTTAGAAAAATTGAAGAAACAATTAAGTTTTGGCATGGAACCACTTACAGTTGATGTTATTGGGGTGTTGGAATGGCTCGGAACAGCTCCTTCTACCTCAGAATCGAATTTTTGGAGAGATTTTTGATGTGTTTGTGTTTCAGAAATGAGCTCGGTAGGGTTTAATAGATAAATTGTTTACCGACGACACGCAAAGTCGTCGGTAAACCGGTCAAAGTCGTCGCTAAACGTGACACGCGCCAAACAGTCGTACGCACGACTTTGCGTGTTCTGGTATACCGACGACTACTTTTCACAAGTCGTCGGTAAATACCTTGGGCGGGAAAATGGACCGCCCATTTTGGCCAATAAAATTTGGATTTTGGTTTAACGACGACTTTGTGAATTGAATATCGTCGTTAAAAGTTTACCGACAACATTCTTGAATTGAATGTCGTCGTTAAAGTTTTAACGACGACATTCAAATGAAGAATGTCGTCTGTAAACTTTAAATGTCGCCGGTAAATATTCTTTTTTTTTAATTATTTTTTTCCTAGTTTATTTTCTTTTTTTATTCTTGTTGGGATTAGGATATACACACAAAAAATAGGGTTTGAGGTGTTTAGTCAACAGTTAGGGTCAAATGTTAGTGTTCGGGGTATTTATTCAACAGTTAGGGTCAAACTTGAGTGTTCGGGGTGTTTAGTCAACAGTTAGGGTCAAACTTGAGTGTTCGGGGTGTTTAGTCAACAGTTAGGGTCAAACGTTAGTGTTCGGGGTGTTTAGTCAACAGTTAGGGTCAAATGTTAGTGTTCGGGGTGTTTAGTCAACAGTTAGGGTCAAACGTTAGTGTTTGGGGTGTTTAGTCAACAGTTAGGTTCAGACTTGAGTGTTCGGGGTGTTTTGTCAACAGTTAGGGTCAAACTTGAGTGTTCGGGGTGTTTAGTCAACAGTTAGGGTCAAATGTTAGTGTTCGGGGTGTTTAGTCAACAGTTAGGGTCAAACGTTAGTGTTCGGGGTGTTTAGTCAACAGTTATGGTCAAATGTTAGTGTTCGGGGTGTTTAGTCAACAGTTAGGGTCAAACGTTAGTGTTCGGGGTGTCTAGTCAACAGGTATGGTCAAATGTTAGTGTTCGGGGTGTTTAGTCAACAGTTAGGGTCAAATGTTAGTGTTCGGGGTGTTTAGTCAACAGTTAGGGTCAAATGTTAGTGTTTGAGGTTGTTTAGTGTATCAAAATAAATTAAAGTTCAACTCCAAGGACCATCAAAATGATCTAAGACTAAAAAAAATACAAAATATCCTAATCAGTTTCATATCCACTAATATCTATAGGTTCATCATCGCTATTAACCTCTATAGGTTCTTCTTCATCACCATATTCATCCCACGTGTCGTCTTCGATTTCCTGGTTTTCATCAATAACCATTTCAAAAGCCATCTCAATACGAAAATGAGCTGGGTCAATCTCGATCTCCTCGGTAGTTGCCAAGTTCTACGGTTCGGAAACCGTCCCAGTGTTACCCAAAGGTATACTAATGCTCTCGTTGTTAGTAGATAGTGATTCCGAACCCCATAACTCGGGACTCCATCCGTGACGATCATTTATTTCCCAAACGGCTTTCCAACCCTTCATTGATTTCTTTGCACTAATCTCGTCAATGTAGAACACTTTCTTGGCTTGCGTTGCTACAATGTATGGTTCGTCTTCCCACTCAAAGTTTGATGTGTTAATAAAGGTTACCCCATGTTATGTCCTCGAACCAGCCATTTTGTACCACTTACAAACGAATAAGACAACTGAGCACCCTTTAGTGTAATTGACCTCCAATATTTTCTCTAATTCTCCATAACATGGTCTATCTTCGTACATGGTACAAACTCCGTAATCCTGCGTCACTCTTTTTTCTCCTTTAACCTTAGTTACCCACTTGACACCATTCACAACACATGAATTGTATCTATCCACCGCACCAAAAGACATGCTTGCCAAGGATACCATCTCAGTGGTAGCTAAAACATCACCTGATTCTTTCATTCCATGAACCTGTCATACAAAAATAATACTTAGAACTTTGGAAATAATTAGATTATATTTAAACCAACGTCTAAAGTACATACCTTTTCCAAAAACCAACTCTTAAACCTTTGACGATGCATAATCTCTATTTCATCACTCGTTCCCGTAAGTGTGGATTTATGTTCACTAAAAACATAAATGAATATAAATCAGTTAATATAAATATAAATATAAATATATATATATATATATATATATATATATATATATATATATATATATATATATATTTATATATATATATAAATATATAATTAAGTTACTTACATCTTATATGGTTCGAGTTCGTCGCAGTTATTCAAAATATACCAACTGATGTGCTCTTTCTGCAGATCTGGTAAAGCAACCGACTCTTTCTTGCCAATTGGAGTACACTGAGAATTGAAAACGAATAGTTCTTTTGGTTCTGGCAGTTGTTCGTTGTACCTACCTGTATCGTTGAACTTTGTTTTTTCGTCGCTAAGATACCGTGATTTGAAAGTCAACGTCTCTTCCGCCACGTAACCCTCGTCTATGGAACCCTCAGGCCTAGCCGGGTTTCGAATATACTCTTTCAACTTCTTCAAATACCTTTTAAATGGGTACATCCACCGCATTTGAACCGGGCCCCCTAACAATGCTTCATCGTATAAGTGAATCACTAAGTGGATCATTATATCAAAAAACGCGGGAGGTAAGATCATTTCTAACTTGCACATCAATTCAACCACTTTCGCCTTACCGTCCACCAACTCTTTCCTACTCAGATTCTTGTTACAAACGACTCTAAATACGTTAGCTAACCCAATAATGGCGTCGCTAATCGGTTTATCATCTAGAAGCCCGGGGAGACAACAAACAAAAAGAAACTGCATCATAACATGACAATCATGCGATTTCATTCCAATGATCTTCCCCGTATCGACTTGAACGTTATTCCTCATACTAGACGCGAATCCATCGGGAAACCTCTGTGCCTGTAACCACTCAAGAAACAACTTCCTCTTCTCCGCTGACAACGTATACTTTCCTCGTTTTAGAATCGTTTTAGGTCCTACTGTTGTCAACCACAATTCTTTCCTGATAATTATTTTCTCAAGATCCTGCCGCGCCTTAACGTTATCTTTGTTTACTTTCCCATCGACTACTATAACTGTACCGAGAAGAGCATCACACACGTTTTATTCCACCTTACGGAGATTCCCAAAGAATACACAAACTATCGAAAATAAATTAATCATACCAATATATGATAAATTGAAGAAGAATCTTAAATACTAAAACCTCCATAACAATAAAGAACCATTTAAGATGGATTGGTAAAAGTAGGAAATATTTTAGCTCATATGGTTTCCCAAATTGAACCGTTGAGACCGGTTAACCATCTAATACTGGTCGACGAAATAATAGATAAAAAATATATATACATTTTGATCATCTTGATATGATCTAACAAAAAAAACTATGAGGTTCAAATATTTAAATAACTGGTTAATTATCTAGGTTATGCAGCTTCAGTTTTCTAAATCTTATAAAGGCAATAAAGTCCCTTGTGTGCAAATATACAACACAAAGATCAAGTACAAAAGTGAGGCATTTGTAGCGTAAAACGTACAAGATAGGCAAGATGAAGGCATCGTTGGCAAAGAAAGAAGGAATGTTTCCTAGTGTAGGTATAATTGGTCATGCACGATTATCTGTTCCTGAAGATAAGTCAGAATCTTCAAGTGCTTGATCGGCTAGTCGAGCCCTTTGGGCGGCAATGTCGGTTTACTCATAACGACCGTGGGTGAATTTTCGACATGATGTGAAGCCATACAAAGCACAAGGAATAGAGAGGCATGGCGACCCTTTAGGCGGGATGCTGGTGCAAACCAACCGTCAAGACGTTCAACCCACGATCGAAAAGTCAGAAATATTAAAGTTGATACTAGTATTACCGGCCCTTTAGGATGTACGATGATGCTTACCGCGAGTTTGTGCGAGAAAAAATACATGTTAAATGTTGAACTAAACCTTAAGCCTCATTCTTCCGCAAGTCCTCGACCTTCATTAGAGCTTCGACCATACCTTCACCTACTATCAAAATGCACCCAAATAACAAAATTTCATACCTAAAATCATCCCTACATCATTTCTTACAACAATTACCAAACCAATTCATTCCAACAGCATGAGAAATCAAGATTAATATAAAAAAAATCAAAATTCTATTTCCTAATCCTTCGATTCATTCTTACATCGTTTTCACTCTAAATAGTACCATATTTAACCATTAAAGGTATACTTTCAAGTTTTGTAAAATTTTGAGTTGGAGGTAAAGGGAAGATGTCACGAAGCACGGAGACACTTGCTTATGTGAGGGAGATGAAGAAGAATCCAAACAAGAATTTGGGTGAAAACAAGAGCAAACCACTTGAGGTTTATGAGAGCAAGCAAATAGGCGAAAGAGAAATACAAATCATGTGGCTTGAGAGGAACCAGTTATGGTGGATTCAAGTGTTCAAGAACAAACAATTGAGACTAAATATAAGAAACTGTAACCTCTCCCAGTCAAGATACCTCTTCTCGACAAGAGGGATGGCTTGTAGGGCCCTAGAAGTTTTTGCAACACAAATCATGCCTACTTTGACACTCACAAAATAGAGTACATTTGTAGAGGAAGTGGGAAAATGTGAGTATAAAAGATTTCTTGAGAAGGGGGAAAGACTGGGTTGGAAGACATTCATGATGGAGTGTTCGAGTTTGATTATTGAGCTAGTAAGAGAGTTCTATCTTTGCCTCTTTAGCCGAGATAACAAGGGAAGAGTTCCCATTTGGAACAAGCTAGTTCTTTTCACAGTTGCAACAAAGTCACTCTCCTCCTTCCAAGGAATAAAAAGGGGCAAAAAGTAACAAGTTTTGTAAAGAATTGAACAAGATTTTCAAACCCTAATTAAATTCTCTTTCTTCTCTTTCTCTAGTCTCCACCCTCTAGTCACATCCAACCGAAGGTACATCAAATTAGGTAAAAAAACAACTCTGATGGTGTTGGTGTATATTTGACTATTCCATTATATATATGTACCCATAATGCAATTTCCCATGAAAGTATGTAATTTTCCAAAACAAATTGTATATTTTCTAATCATCCCATAAAATAAGTGTAAAGTATATACATCGGATCTTCCTAGATCTGACTTTCGGATTTTACTACTATTTTAATCCCCCCCTTTAAGAAATTTATCAGATCCTTCTCTAGATCGCAAACGTAGACACATTCAAATATATCTATTAAAATAGAAATATTAATAGGAATATTAAATTTGAATAGCTATTGGATAATTTTTTTTAGTAATACTAGATGTGTATAAATATTTTAAGGCCTTTACTTTTATTAATACAAACGATAAAAATATGGTAAACTATTTGCATGTATCTGATATGTTGCTATTATTGATTACATATACAAAACTTTTAACAAAATGAGAAGCATTATGCTAAATTTATATACAGAATTATAAAAACGATGGAGGTTCTTGTTTAGTAGTCGTCATCTTTAAATTTTCTTCCTCCCCTTGGCCACATTCTCGTTTACCATGTGAAAATCCTTCTCTGCATAATGTCTCTCCATTAATCAACCAAACTTTAAAACATGTCTTACCTCCAAATTTGCCTTTGTATTTGAATACCACGATGTCATTTTCTTTGAAGAAGTTTTCTTCTACAAAGTTTTTCCATCCCTCTTTAATGAAAATGGCATCTCCATACGGGTAGAACCTCATTTCCCATGTTTTTTACGTCTTAACTTCAAGGAACACATTGCCCCTAAGCTTTCCCTCCTTATCGTTAGCAAATGTTGCCGGAATAGCCTGCAAAATTCATACATTAGGAATGGTGGAACAAAGATGCTACTTGATATATATCTAGCGCTAAGTATTTCATCTCAAGATTTGTTTTTACCTACTTTCATGTCATTTGTATTTGTGAAAAAGAAAAACAATAGTACGATAATAAAATACTATTTTGAGTGAATTATTTTGTAAGGATAAGATTGATTTGAAGAAATTAATTCTTTTAAGGAAAAATCATTGTGGCAAAAACTTGTTAAAATTAAATTACTAACTCATACAAAGATAGAAATTGAATATTAATTTATCATCTTCATTCTTTAAAACATCCTCACAATTTAGTAATTAGAAATTTTTTGAATATTAATTATAACATCTTTATTCTTACTACACACTCCTAGAATCTGTACACTTATTTAACATGGATATCAACAAGATCTTCAAATCTATATAAAAGAGAATAAACCATAATATTTTAAATTATGTTATATGCGTAGTTATAAAGATTTCACTAAATATATGTTTTTTCTGTTGAATAAACCATAATATTTTAAATTATGTTATTTGTGTATATATAAAGATTTCACTAAATATAAGATATAATTTATGTCCAATATGTTTATGTAAACCGTTATTTTAAATTTGAAAGAAAGAAAGAATGGAGATGATCTTAGAAAAAAATTGAAATGGACTATTTGCTGAATATTTCAGTGATCATTTGATAATTATTCAAAATCTAAAATTTAAAACAAAATTAAGTAATTGCAAACGGTAATATTTAATTTTTAAGACAAGAATATGTCAAAAATTTGGCCTAGCGATCTTAAATTTTTGATATATATACTTTTTTTTTTGTCAACCACATATATATACATACATACATATATATATATATATATATATATATATATATATATATATATACATATATATATATATATATACATATATATATATATATATACATATATATGTATATACATATATATATATATATATATATATATATATATATATATGTATATACATATATATGTATATATATATATATATATATATATATATATATATATATATATATATATATATTACATCTGATTACTTAACAATCATATATATATATATATATATATATATATATATATATATATATATATATATATATATATATATATATATATATATTACATCTGATTACTTAACAATCATATTTGTTCAATTGACATTCTACCAATTGTTAAAAATGAGAATAATAATGTATTGAGCCGAATTCATTTACCCGATAATGGTCAACATGTCAGCAATGACTCATTTAATAGTTTAAAGCGGTAATGATCTAAAAACAAATTAATAAAAAAATACTTTTCTCTTTTCTAAATAGTTAGTCTAGTTGTTAGTAAAAAATATGAACACTTACTCAGGTAAATTTAAAATTAGTGTGAAAAACAATTGTGTTAAACCATATAATATGTATGGATAATTAAATCTTAATCCACTTTTTCTTTTTAAGATGATTAAATAATCATCTTAACCACCCATGTCTTATTTGTTTTTTTTGTTATTGATGGCTTTTGATATTCTACTAGTCTATTTATAAAAAAATTCCATAATTGTTAATTTATCGCAAGTAAAAAAAATAACATTATGAATTTTAGAGAAAAGAGAAACAAATAATAAATAGATTTAGATGTAAGATCTTATTTACTCATCATAGATCAATTGTAAATATTGTGAAACATATATGAAATTATACTATAGAAGATGAAATGAGATGACCATAGATTATTGATCATTTCGAGGAGCATAAGAGGTGGAGGTATCGATGGTTGTGCTGGTGATGGTGATGGCACCTAGGGAATCACCCGACTCTAAAGATGCTAACATCCCAGACGGCTACGGTGACAGCTTCTTCTTTAGCTACTTGGTTAACTACACATACATCGAACTCTTTGACATTATTTTCAACAACAAATTTCTTCCACCCATTGTTCAACGTTCCAGCATTCCTTGTATGTGACCATCCATCTATTCTCTTTATATTGCAAATATATTTTCGGTTCCGTCGGATATATACGCTCTTTTGCCCATTTTGCAGGAATATTCTGCACAAATAATGACTCGATTTTTTAGTAAGCAAAATATTAAACTTGTTGAACATTAAATACTACGAATATGAAGTTTCTTACCACAGAAAAAAAAATTGCACATTGTAAGGTTTCATGACAAGTACGAGTGAATCACGCAAAGAAGCTTCAGCTTGTGCCTTCTCTTCTTCGGTAGGGGGCAAATTTTGAAAAGGTATGATTGCATTGGTTAGTTGATACAAAGGGTTTGAACCACCTTTCATATCGACAAATAATTATTATTTTCAAGTATTCATACTCTATATCATATTTAAACAAATCAAATTATTACTAATACTTACTTGCTTGACCCACTTTAAGTGGTTTTCCAACTGACTCGTTCTGGGTTCGTGCTCGGGGTCGGGCTCGGGCTCGGTTATTTGCTCATGATCTTGCATCGTGATATAACTTGATGGAGGTTCTTGTTAATTGACATTCTACCAATTGTAAAAAATGAGAATAATAATGTATTGAGCCGAATTCATTTATCCGATAATGGTCAACATGTCAGTGACTCATTATTAGTTTAAAGAGGTAATGATCTAAAAACAAAATAATAAAAATAATATGCTTTCTCTTTTCTAAATAGTTAGTCTAGTTGTTAGTAAAAAATATGAACCCTTACTAAGGTAAATTCAAAATTAGTGTGAAAAACAATTATGTTAAACCATATAATATGTATGGATAATTAAATCTTAATCCACTTTTCCTTTTTAAGATGATTAACTAATCATCTTAACCACCCATGTCTTATTGTTTTTTGTTATTGATGGCTTTTGATATTCTACAAGTCTATTTATAAAAAAAATCCATAATTGTTAATTTGTCCGCAAGTAAAAAAAAATAACATCATGAATTTGAGAGAAAAGAGAAACAAACAAGAAATAGCTTTAGATGTAAGATCTATTTACTCATCATAGATCAATTGTAAATATTGTGAAACATATATGAAATTCAAATATTTATGTTACTGTGTTTACCTGATTCGACATGAGAGGCTGTAGTTATAAAAGATGAAATGACATGACCATATGATTGAGCATTTTGCTGTAAATAAACAAATATGAGCCGATAATATAAATATATATATATTCATAAATTTGGACAATACAAATCAATTTTATAAAATATAATCAAAAATTAAAGTTTAAATTTCTAATTAATAAATACAATTTGAATAACACAAATTAACGTATATTTCTTTTTTTTCCAGAAAAAATTTAATTGGAATAATAAAAATTAATTAAATGAATAAATTGTATTAAACATTAATAATTTGTTAGAGGAATTTACCTTTTGTAAAATGAAGCCGAGTTTTCTTTTTTCTTTTTGTTTATCTTCCTCACTTGCTATATCCATTATGGTGGAAAGAAAACAATAACACAGATCAAAAATATTTCAGTTGTTAGTCTATTTAGAAGTTGCAACGAAAATTTGTTTATAGCGGCAAGGGAAGAAATGATAAATTTATGGTGTAGAGAATACGACGTATTAATAAGAAGAGTTTCTATATTATGGACGGCCTAATTGTGGGCTTGTTTTGCTTTGTCTTTTGGGCCTTGTTGTATCACGAATTAGACACAGTACTTTCTCAAGTGAATTTGACCATCTATATCTCCTCTAAATTTGGGCCAAATCAAAGTGAACAAATGAAAACAAAACGCTTGAAAACTTGACAGACCATATATACCTATTCTCTATGGTTCTTCTATTTTTGTTTAATTAATAAACTTAAAATATGATTAAAATCATTGATAATTTTTTTATGCATTAATGTGTTGTACCAGCTTAGCAGATTTCATTAGATATTCCAATGTGTAAGTTTTGCAACTACATTAAAACATTAAGAACCATTTATTAATTTTAATTAATAGTCGAAAACTGTGGCAAGAAAGTTGGAAATGTGAAGAGCTATTAGGTCGAAATAGCCATTGACATTTCAACATAAAAAATTAGAACTCAAACTCCGATAAATATAAACATCATGGGCTGAGATGATTTACCTTATCAACTAAAATGACGAGTGAATTGTGAATTCTCTGATAACTATAATGAGGAAAACCAAAAGAGTAAAGATATATATCACCCCTTTTTGTTTCACCCATATATCGATAAAATAGTTTCTCTCTCTTAAGTGATTATTTTATTTTTACTTTGTTTAATGCTACATTAGATGACACATAGGAGATGATATATGGGTAAAGCAAAAAGGGGTGATATATAGCAATGCTCAAAGAAAAAATGCTAAAGCAAAATTATGTTATAAAACATAATCTCGGCTATTGAAAGTCCATCCGCCGCTGCATCTGAACTATCTAATAGTACGTGTACCTGGTCTACACTATAAACAATCACCCTAATTCTTCAAATGATAATATTGAATACGTGTTTTCGAAAAAAATTGAATAAGCAAAATAAATTAGAAATAAGAGTCATGATGTATCCAAATAAGTCAAATTTGTAAATCTCCCGATGATTCTATAATAATTCTAGTAGCTATAGTTGTCCCCATAGAATAACCTTAAA
The DNA here is from genome assembly GCA_029959085.1 of Nemophila menziesii. Lineage (NCBI taxonomy): Eukaryota > Viridiplantae > Streptophyta > Magnoliopsida > Boraginales > Hydrophyllaceae > Nemophila > Nemophila menziesii. Next base: position 24,680,407 of record JARWIR010000015.1, on the reverse strand, counting down.
TGACACAAAAACAAAAATCCATTTTCGATTCTGATGTGTATTCTAATAAAATATATATTTTTCAAATACCTTTGTAGTAGGACTTGCATTCCCATAAAACGATCCAAAAATTAATATAGAGAGTGGTGTGAGTCTTTTGATATAGATATTGGAATAAATTTTTTTGTTATTTGTAAGGAAGGGGTATTTGATGTTATGAATGTGCGAGCTAGAAAGGAAGATTTTGAAGGAGAAGAAAGGGAAAAAGTGTGGGATGAATGGGGTTTCGTGTTCCCGGTTCAATCGAGTGTCACGGGTTTAAAGTATTCATAAATAAATGATTATGGTGGAACTAAATAAATGGCATGTCTCATAAGACGTCGTACGTTAAGACTGGAGGACATAGAATGGCTAGGGTTATTTTTTTCTATTGGATTTTATTATAACGTAGTTTTATAATTTGTTTGGGTATGTTCCATTTCTCCTTAGGTGTCTTTTGATAAAACAATTCTCAGTGAGGGATTTGCACAACCCGTCTGGGGAAAATGGGGACAGGAAAAGTGACCATTGTGTTGAAGTTTCTTTAATTTTTATCCGACTCTTTAGACTATTACGTTGGACCGTAGTAATTAGTGATGAAATTGGTGGGTCTCTGTCTGAATTTCTAGAGTTTTAAGGGAAATACACCACCTCACAGATTCAGGGAGTATTTGAAACCAAAATTGAGCAAGAACATGTAGACAAATATAGTGTTTTATTGGGTGAGATCGTGAAGAGTCTGAGTTTTAGCGATAATGGGTCATCGGATACCTCATACTTTACTGATCATGACCAAAGGGGACTCAATCGAAACATTCTGAGCATACTTTTGGTTAGGAGGAAGAAGAATGCATTGTCGTACAAGGACAAGGACACAATTTGTCTTTTTATTCCACCTTACAGAGATTCCCAAAGAATACGCAAACTATCAAAAATAAATTAATCATACCAATATATGATTAATTGAAGAAGAATCTTAAATACTAAAACCTACATAACAATAAAGAACCATTTGAGATAGATTGGTAAAAGTAGGAAATATTTTAGCTCATATGGTTTCCCAAATTGAACCGTTGAGACCGGTTAACCATCTAATACGGGTCGACGAAATAATAGATAAAAAATATATAGACATCTTGATCATGTTGATATGATCTAACAAAAAAACTATGAGGTTCAAATATTTAAATAACTGGTTAATTATCTAGTTTATGCAGCTTCAGTTTTCTAAATCTTATAAAGGCAATAAAGTCCCTTGTGTGCAAATATACAACACAAAGATCAAGTACAAAAGTGAGGCATTTGTAGCGTAAAACGTACAAGATAGGCAAGATGAAGGCATCGTTGGCAAAGAAAGAAGGTATGTTTCCTAGTTTAGGTATAATTGGTCATGTACGATTATCTGTTCCTGAAGATAAGTCAGAATCTTCAAGTGCTTGATCGGCTAGTCGACACCTTTGGGCGGCAATGTCGGTTCACTCATAACGACCGTGGGTGCATTTTCGACATGATGTCAAGCCATACAAAGCACAAGGAATAGAGAGGCATGGCGACCCTTTAGGCAGGATGCTGGTGCAAACCAAACCGTCAAGACGGTCAACCCACGATTGAAAAGTCAGAAAGATTAAAGTTGATACTGGTATTACCGGCCCTTTAGGAGGTATGCTGATGCATACCGCGAGTTTGTGCGAGAAAAGATACATGTTAAATGTTGACCTAAACCTTAAGCCTCATTCTTCCGCAAGTCCTCAACCTTCATTAGAGCTTCAACCATACCTTCACCCACTATCAAAATGCACCCAAATAACCAAATTTCATACCTAAAATCATCCTTACATCATTCCTAACAACAATTACTAAACCAATTCATTCCAATAGCATGAGAAATCAAGATTAGTATAAAAAAAAATCAAAATTCTTTTTCATTATCCTTCGATTCATTCTTACATCTTTTTCACTCTAAATAGTACCTTATTGAACCATTAAAGGTATAATTTCAAGTTTTGTAAAATTTTGAGTTGGAAGTAAAGGGAAGATGCCACGAAGCACGGAGACACTTGCTTATGTGAGGGAGATGAAGAAGAATCCAAACAAGAATTTGGGTGAAAACAAGAGGAAACCAGTTGAGGTTTATGAGAGCAAGCGAATAGGCGAAAGAGAAATCCAAGTCATGTGGCTAGAGAGGAACCGGTTATGGTGGATTCAAGTGTTCAAGAACAAACAATTGAGACTAAATATAAGAAACTGTAACCTCTCCCAGTCAAGATACCTCTTCTCGACAACAGGGGTGGCTTGTAGGGCCCTAGATGTTTTTGCAACACAAATCATGCCTACTTTGACACTCAGAAAATAGAGTACATTTGTAGAGGAAGTGGGAAAATGTGAGTATAAAAGATTTCTTGAGAAGGGGGAAAGACTGGGTTGGGAGACATTCATGATGGAGTGTTCGAGTTTGATTATTGAGCTAGTAAGAGAGTTCTATCTTTGCCTCTTTAGCCGAGATAACAAGGGAAGAGTTCCCATTTGGAACAAGTTAGTTCTTTTCACAGTTGAAGCAAAGTCACTCTCCTCCTTGCAAGGAATAAAAAGAGGCAAAAAGTAACAAGTTTTGTAAATAATTGAACGAGATTTTCAAACCCTAATTTAATTTCTCTTTCTTCTCTTTCTCTACTTTATACCCTCCAACCACATCCAACCGAAGGTCCATCAGATTAGGTAAAAAAACAACTCTGATGGTGTTGGTGTATATTTGACTATTCCATTAAATATATGTACCCATAATGCAATTTCCCATGAAAGTATGTAATTTTCCAAAACAAATTGTATATCTTCTAATCATCCCATAAAATAAGTGTTAAGTATATACATCGGATCCTCTTAGATCTGACTTTCCGATTTTACTACTATTTTAATCCCCCTTTAAGAAATTTATCAAATCCTTCTCTAGATCGGAAACGTAGACACATTCAAATATATCTATTAAAATAGAAATATTAATAGGAATAGTAAATTTAAATAGCTATTGGATACAAAATTTTAGTGATACTAGATGGGTATATATATTTTAAGGCCTTTACTTTTATTAATACAAACGATAAAAATATGGTAAACTATTTGCATATATCTGATATGTTGCTATTACTGATTACATATACAAAATTTTTAACAAAATGAGAAGCATTATGCTAAATTTATATACAGACTTATACAATTATTTGTATAATTATTTTGCACATTCTAAGCTCGATGGAGGTTCTTGTTTAGTAGTCGTCATCTCTAAATTTTTTTCCTCCCCTTGGCCACATTCTCGTTTACCATGTGAAAATCCTTCTGTGCATAATGTCTCTCCATTAATCAACCAAACTTTAAAACATGTCTTACCTCCATATTTGCCTTTGTATTTGAATACCACGATGTCATTTTCTTTGAAGAAGTTTTCTTCTACAAAGTTTTTCCATCCCTCTTTAATGAAAACGGCATCTCCATACGGGTAGAACCTCATTTCCCATGTTTTTTCCGTCTTAACTTCAAGGAGCACATTGCCCCTAAGCTTGCCCTCCTTATTGTTAGCAAATTTTGCCGGAATAGCCTGCAAAATTCATACATTAGGAATGTTGGAACAATGATGCTACTTGATATATATCTACCGCTAAGAATTTCATCTCAAGATTTGTTTTTACCTACTTTCATGTCATTTGTATTTGTGAAAAAGAAAAACAATAGTAGGATAATAAAATGCTATTTTGACTGAATTGTTTTGTAAGGATAAGATTGATTTGAAAAAAAAAATTCTTTTAAGGAAAAATCATTGTGGCAAAAACTTGTTAAAATTAAATTACTAACTCATACAAAGATAGAAATTGAATATTAATTTATCAACTTCATTATTTAAAACATCCTCACAATTTAGTAATTGTAGAAAAAATTTGAATATTAATTATAACATCTTTATTCTTATTACAAACTCCTAGAGTCTGTACACTTATTTAACATGGAAATCGACAAGATCTTCAAATCTATATAAAAGAGAATAAACCATAATATTTTAAATTATGTTATATGTGTAGTTATAAAGATTTCACTAAATATATGTTTCTTCAGTTGAATAAACCATAATATTTTAAATTATGTTATTTGTGTAGATATAAAGATTTCACTAAGTATAAGATATAATTTATGTCCAATATGTTTATGTAAACCGTTATTTTAAATTTGAAAGAAAGAAAGAATGTAGATGATCTTAGAAAAAATTTGAAATGGACTATTTGCTGAATATTTTAGTGATCATTTGATAATTATTCAAAATCTAAAATTTAAAACAAAAATAAGTAATTGAAAACGGTAATATCTAATTTTTAAGACAAGAATATGTCAAAACTTTGGCCTAGCGATCTTAAATTTTTGATATATATATATATATATATATATATATATATCCTTAACCTAATTACTTAAACAATCATATTTATTCAATTGACATTCTACCAATTGTAAACAATGAGAATAATAACGTATTGAGCCGAATTCATTTACCCGATAATGGTCAACATGTCAGCAATGACTCATTTAATAGTTAGTCTAGTTGTTAGTAAAAAATATGAACCCTTACTCTGGTCATTTCAAAATTAGTGTGAAAAACAATTGTGTTAAACCATATAATATGAATGGATAATTAAATCTTAATCCACTTTTTTTAAGATGATTATTTAATCATCTTAACCGCCCATGTCTTACTGTTTTTTGTTATTGATGGCTTTTGATATTCTATAAGTCTATTTATTAAAGAATTCCATAATTGTTAATTTATCCGCAAGTAAAAAAAACATTATGAATTTGAGAGAAAAGAGTAACAAAGCTTTAGATGTAAGATATTATTTACTCATCCTAGATCAATTGTAAATATTGTGAAACATATATGAAAGTCAACTATAGAAGATGAAATGACATGACCATCGATCATTGATCATTTCGAGGAGAATAAGAGGTGGAGGTATCGATGGTTGTGCTGGTGATGGTGATGGTGCCTGGGGAATCACCTCTTCCCCGTCTCTAAAGTGCTTTATCGGCTAGTCGACCCCTTTGCGCGGCAATGTCGGTTCACTCATAACGACCGTGGGTGCATTTTCGACATGATGTGAAGCCATACAAAGCACAATGAATAGAGAGGCATGGCGACCCTATAGGCGGGATACTGATGCAAACCAAACCGTCAAGACGGTCAACCCACGATTGAAAAATCAGAAAGATTAAAGTTGAGACTGGTATTACCGGCCCTTTAGGAGGTATGCTGATGCTTACCGCAAGTTTGTGCGAGAAAAGATACATGTTAAATGTTGACCTAAACCTTAAGCCTCATTCTTCCGTAAGTCCTCAACCTTCATTAAAGCTTCGACCATACTTTCACCCACCATCAAAATACACCCAAATACCCAAATTTCATACCTAAAATCATCCCTACATCATTCCTAACAAAAATTAATAAACCAATTCATTCCAACAGCATGAGAATCAAGATTAATATAAAAAAATGAAAATTCTTTTCCTAATCCTTCGATTCATTCTTACACCTTTTCCACTCTAAATAGTACCTTATTTAACCATTAAAGGTATACTTTCAATTTTTGTAAAATTTTGAGTTAGAGGTAAAGGGAAGATGTCACGAAGCACAGAGACACTTGCTTATGTGAGGGATATGAAGAAGAATCCAAACAAGAATTTGGGTGAAAACAAGAGGAAACCACTTGAGGTTTATGAGAGCAAGGCAAATAGGCGAAAGAGAAATACAAGTCATGTGACTAGAGAGAAACCGGTTATGGTGGATTCAAGTGTTCAAGCAATTGAGATTCCAAAAGAGAAGAAACAGTAACCTCTCCCTGTCAAGATGCCTCTTCCCGACAAGAGGGATGGCTTGTAGGGCCCTAGAAGTTTTTGCAACACAAATCATGCCTACTTTGACACTCACAAAATAGAGTACATTTGTAGAGGAAGTGGGAAAAGGGGAGTATAAAAGATTTCTTGAGAAGGCGGAGACATTCATGATGGAGCGTTCGAGTTTGATTATTGAGCTAGTAAGAGAGTTCTATCTTTGCCTCTTTAGCCGAGATAACAAGGGAAGAGTTCCCATTTGGAGCAAGTTAGTTCTTTTTACAGTTGAAGAAATTCAAAGCCACTTCAAGTTGAAGAAACTAGTATCAAGAAGTGGTGAAGAAAATGGAGACCTTCGACTGAAATTAACTACATGATCAGGTGTTTCATGAGGAGTTAGTACTAGATGATGGTAAAGAATAAAAGGAGTTGAGGGTAGGAATACATTGTTCCCACCCCCACTTTTATGTGTTTTAATTGCTTTCAATAAGTATGAATGTTGGTTTTGTACTAGTGATGTATCTCTTAAGTGAAATTTTAATGAGTTAATTATAGTAGATAGTAGCTTTATGAGCTTATCTTGTATATGCTTAAAGGATTTACATGAAACACACATCTTAAGTAAACAAAAGATTAGTCAGTAATGCGGTAGAAGTAAATTTGATCATAGGGAGCATGAGTGATGTGTAAAATGTGAGATCTAAAGTTGCTAATAAACAATTTAATGAACGTGCTAGAAGTGAGAAAATAACTAATTTGTATAGGATAGAACATGATTAAGGTGTTTCTTTGTTAGCCCCAGTGCCCTTTTAGCTTGCTACCCAGGTATTATTGTTATATTTTCGGTATCAACCTCTTCTTGCCTGTCTAAGCCTTTTTATTAGCCATATTAAAATACATATTTCTAAGATCATTTGACTTTCCATATTACCGTCACTCAAATAGCGATGCTTTACACTCGTCTAGAGCTTGAGTCTGGGGTGGTGGTTTTATGGGAAATAGAATTGGATGGGATATGCGTTTTGTAATTGAGCTCTTTGATCACTTGTTTATATATTGTAACCTTTTGCCGGGGTAAGAAGAAGAAAAAATATTAGAAATGAATAAAATATATATTGAAAAGAAAACAAATGTAGTAAAATGACTTTAAACATCAAAAATAGAGTTATTGTTACTTACAAAAGAAAACAAATCTAAATTTGGACCGACGAATTCTTAAGGTGATTATAAAAGGGTTTTATTTGGGAAATTGGGAATGCAAATAACTGCATAAAGTTGGGTTGAGTAAGATCATATTTGAGTAACTCAAGCTCAAGGGCGACTCGTTAATGGCTAGTGAGGACAGAGCCAAAGCTCACTCTAAATTATCAAAATATATGTATCTCACCTACCCTAAACCGAAATAAAAACCTTAAAGACATTATGATTCTTGACTATGCAATTCAGAAGCTTTCAAACTAATAAATAATAGTTGGATGGACCTTAGAAACTATGTGAAGATCGAGGAACACCCTATAAAATCCATCATAGCAGACTAGGAGAAGAACTTATCTTTCGTGCATTGTAAATCTAATCTAATCTTAAAATTATTACATGTGTGGATTGTTTACTTGATTAGTACATATTTGATTTAGTTTTTAAATTGAACTATATGAAACTTGTAAGAATTTATGCTTTAGTGTCATTCATTACTTTTCTACTCTTTCTCTCTTCTTTGACTTATTGGACTTAGACCCTTCTAAATTCTATTTTTCTTTCTATTTTATCGGGATGACAAAAATTTTAATTAGGAGTTTTGATGTCTCTCTTTTAGTGATGGATCAAATCATTCACGAAACATTATTTTAGGATCTTACTAGGCTTAAGTGAGGGATTTTTCCCTATTATTTTCTATATTGTACTTTTGCTTCCCGTTTTGGTCATATTATTCATAGAGATTTTGTGCCTTAATTGTGTATTAAGTGTGTATATTTTAGGTACATGTTTATACAAAGTACCAAGATGAGGAGAAGAAGTAACAAAATCAAGATAAACTCCAATCCAAGGTGGAATTTGAGACTAGAGTCACTTTGGTATGTTGGATCGTTTGTCGGAAAAATCTTGAACCCGTAGTGTTTCAGTCACTACAAAATATTGGTAAGAGCTTTATACCGGATTAGTTTTAACTAAAAAGAAGCTTGAAGTAAATGCGGCGCGGGAAGTGACTGAAGTTAATTCAGAGTTAAGATGAAAAAGTTATGTCATTTGTTTCCACTGTGACTCTAACCAGAATTATTTTAAGTAAAAACGGGTTGGGTCCTTCTAATCATAATTAAGTAAGCTAAAGGGGCCCAAACATTTTTTATCTCATATAAAAGTCATTTAGCAACCCCCAAAAACTTACACAATTCATTATCCATTAGCAGAGAACGGATTTTTATAATGGAAGCAAGAGTAGAAGAGCTGGAGAGGTGAAACGAAGCATTTTTCCATAAACCCAACAATTCTTCCCCAACGATTCATCACTTCATCTCTTCCTAAAGAGTAACTTATATTTTTCTTTGCTTTCAAATATTATTTTGTTTTTAATTTTTATTCATGTTATTTCTTTTAGTATGAACTAAACCCTCATTACCTGAGGTTGCCTTTGTAAGAACTTATGCTTAACTAGTTAATTGAATTATTGTATTTGGGACAAATTGTTTAATTGAGAATAGTTTGATTTTTATTCCATTTACTATGTGTTTATTTTAATATTACATGTCATTTGTCCACGTAGTGGGTAGCGTTTGTAATTCAGCTTTCACCAAGGATGGGGGTTTGGTTGCGGACATAGCGTATTGACACCTAGTGTATGATATTGAACCGAGAGGTCTTTCCCACCTAGATAGTCATTAGGTTTAGAACTTCAATAATTGGAACTCATTTCTATGGTCACGCGCGAGGGGTCTGTAATGAGGTTAGATTACCTTTTAAGCTATCGATAGGATTTAAATAGAACGTTGAATCCCGACTAATGTGAATTTCACCAACTCGACCTTATCAATAATACTATTAACTTAGCGGCATAGGTAATTACTAGAAATTCTCCAGCAAACTTCTTTTCAATTATTTCATCTTTTAATTTATTAACTTTATCTAATTGTTGATGTCTCCCTATTTGTTCTAATTATTAGCCCTTTGGAGACATCCTTTTAGGTGAATAATTGACTTATTTGATAGAATTTTATGCTTATTTGATCATATTGCACTTTCTCCCTTTGGAAATTGACTATTTGCGTTTTTAGAGCTTTTGCGCGTAAATTTGATTGTTTTTAATGCAAAGTTAATAGGTTCTTGAATTTCATGAAAGATCAATTCAAGGAGGAGAACTGAGAATTAAATTCTTAGGGTATTTAGTGTGTTAGGAAGTACTTTTACTCGAGTTTCTATTTTTAGAGTGCACTTTCCTATTTCTATTTCTTGAATTATTGATTTATTATTTTTAAAGCATATGCGGTTTAGTTATTTATTTATTGTGAATCTTTAAAAGATATATGGTAATTAATTAGAGACCAAGTCAAGACAAAGAAGTAAAGGAAAGAGATTTACATGGAATTAAGAAGATTAAGGAAAGATATATGCAGAGAAGGAAAAGATAAAGTTGCCTTATGAATCTGAAATTCCTGCCACGTTTCAAAGACGAGTCCATAACTTAAGATTGGCTAGGAATTTGGGCGATTGGTCTGCACCAATAGAAAGAGCTTTCCGAGACAAGCGGTTTCATATATTGGAACGCCTCAAACGGATAAGTATTGAATGAGATATGACCAAAACAAATCAGCAGCAATATCTTACATTTTCTAGATTTTAGGGCTACGAATATAAGAGTTTTTGCTTTGTCTTCCACTCCAAGTAAATTCGACCTAGGGCTTGCTAACACCTATAAATACACCCCTTAGCCTCCACTTTTCACACACTTGAGAGAATTACACAAGAGACTTAAGGTTTTCAAGTCAGAGCAAGAAGGCAAGGAGAAGCTAGTGCTGGAGGAATCTTGTTCTTCCATCAACAGTCATCCTACCCTTTAGGTTATCAATTTATCTTTTGTATTTGAACATGAACTCCTTTTATTTATTGTTAGTCTTTAATTTTATTATGAGCTAAATTTCTTTATACTTGTATGTCTTATGAAGATTCCACTCCCCCGAGGGATGGAAGCGATCAACCGGAAGAAGTAGTTGAGGAGAAGGTGTTGAAGGAATATATTTGTGATAGTGATATGCCCATCATGCCGGTTTTAAATGAAGACCACTATGTGGTTGACAATCCTATTAGCATGGTGGAAGAAGGAGTAGCAACGAAAATCCTAGAAATTGAAACTGAGGTTGCTATTCCTATGGTGCGTGCACATGATCAAGATACTGAACGCAAACAAGAAAAAGAGGTGATCGAGATTAAGATTCCACATCAAGAATATGATGAAGTAATAGTGGAAGACTGGGTTGAAAGCGAAGACGAATGTGAAGTGGTTGAGGAATCAATTGAAGAATTAAAGCTTTATAATAAAAGAGAAGTCGAATCCGCACCACTTAAAGTTCACCAATCACCATCTCCACCACAAATCATTATTAGAGATAAAAAATCGGAATCACCTCTATTACTAAAAATGATCAATAGGTGCTACGCAAGAAAGGTGCTACACCGCGAGAGTAAAGAGGCAAGGAGGAGCACCTACCCACCACACTTTAAAGAGGAACGCGAGATTAAAGAGAATAAAAGTGAGCTTATACCGTTGAGGACGGTTATCTACTATCGTGTGGTGAAGAATACGTTTCGTCGTGACAGTAAGAAGGCGAACCGGAGATACTATCCTCCCCCTTTCAGAGATCGATTGAATAAAATTTTAAGGGGGAAGGTTTCAAAGCTTACATGCCAAGGACGAGGCGAATTCAATCGGAGGAGAACCGCAAGTGCCTCAATACCATCTTCATGGAAGGTAACGCGTCGAACTTAAAGACATAATAAACAAAAGTGCTTCTTGAGAGACAACCCATGTTTAATTTGCTTTTAGTTTTTCAAATCCTAGTGTATAATTCTAAGTTAGTGTCAAGTTTTAGTGTCTACTTTTAAAAGAAATGAGAAAGGTAGTGTGTTAATGGTGCAGGGATTGAGTTTGGGGTGCTAGGAAACGAAAAAGGGAACACATGGGAAAATTCAGCGCGAGGTCCGGTATACCGCCCCATACCGCCGGTATACCGCAGGAGGAAAAACCCGTGCCACGGGTAGAAGACTCGGGTTTTTTGCCGAGGAGTGAAAAAGAGATGCGTTCATGTCTAGTATACCGGGTCATACCTCCGGTATACCGCAGAGAGGTCGGTTTTGAAGAGATTGTTACCTTGTACAACTCTTACCTTATCAGAAGCAAACCCTAGCCTCCCCCAATACGAAATTTTTTAGACCTTAACCCTTATATACCTGCACAAAGACCACTACAACACCCAAGAACATTAAATCCTTCCTCCTAATCCATTCCAAACACACATCCAACACCACAATCATTCAAGAACATCAAGAAATCTTCTCCTTCAACCTTGACCCTCTTCATCAAATCTTCAATCCTATTCATTAAACCTTCCCCGAGCCATTACATATCGATTACCCATCTCATATAATACCATAATACTTCATTATAAATCCTCAAAACATCAAATTCCAAAACTCTTCTCTAGTTTTTGATTATTTGAAGTTGTGAGTTTGGGGTTCATTGAGATGTCGAAGATTGGGAAGACAAGAATACCATGAAGAGGAAGAAGAAGTTGAAGAACCTTGTATTACTTTTGGTGTTGAAAGATGTAGTTGAAAGATGAAAATTTTGGGAGGATAATCATGAAGAGGTGTTGAAACCCATAGGGTAAGTCACAAAAGAGTTGGAGCTTATGCAAATCATATTACATGGAGTGGGCAATGTTCAACATGCCACCTACGCAACACAAGGAGCTCAACCTACACGCAACCATGGAAACCAGCTTCGTGCTAGTTCAGATACGTTTTCCTATCCCTTTCTTATATTTTTTATTAACTTTTTATTTGCTTTATTGAGTCTTTTTCGAGTCGTGGGGACACGACTCATTTTTGAGTTTGGGGTGGGGTTCGTTGCCTCATCCCAATTTTTTTTTGTGTTTTAGATGCTTTAAATAAAATTAATCTTAGGGTTGCGTTGACTGTAGAGATTTTAAATGCCCCCATCAAGCATTCTTTTTATGAATTTATGATAGAAAATAGTTGACTTTAGGTGTTAGTATAAAACGCACTTAGATTGCATGCAAGTATGAGATAATTGATAAGAAAAATTAATGAACAATGCAAAATAAGTAAACTTGTGCTTAAGGATAATAGGTGGTTTGTAGAACGTGAGATCTAAATGAGTAGAGAACCCACTTAGGTATGAACTAGAGGCAAGTTGTGTAAATAGGAAGATGATAGGGGCAGGTCTTTGTGAGCCCTTTGAATTCTTTTTGGATGTCTATCCCTGAATTAATTTTATCCTTCTTAGCAAAAATTTTAGCCTTTAAGCCTTCTTTTATCGCCACATTATAAGACAATATCCCTTTAGATTGTTAGGCATGACCATATGACCCGCACTTGAATCACGATCCTGAGACTTCCTGTCTTGAGCTTGAGTTTGGGGTGGTGGGTCCACTATATGGGAATTTACATTGGGTTGGGATTTTTTAGCTTATCAATGATGCTTTGTGTACATGATGATGATTCACATGTTTATTATATTGTAACCCTTTGCCGGGGTAATAGTGTATGGAAAAGAAGCTTCGAGCTCAAGTTATGAATAGGCATAACTATGAAAAATAGCATGATATCTCAAACAATAAAAACGAGAGTCATAGCTATACGAAAGAAAAGAAAAATGAATGATTTGAAAAGAAAATATATTCAGACCGGCAAAGTGGAAATTTTTATGTGAATCATCCTTAGTGCTTATTGGGTTAATTTAGGGACGCTAATTAAGCGCGTCAATTGGGTTGACTGAGGACGTTATTCGAGTGTAAACTCAAGCTCTTGGACAGTTTGTTGATGGTAAGTGAGGAGAGAGCCAAAAGCTCACTTCAAATTTACCAAATATACATACCATACCGTCCATCAGCCTATGCTAAAGCCGTAAAGACCTCGTGATTCCTAGATGCACAGTGAGTTAATAGGGAATATGCTAAGTGGAGCGTTCAAAGCAAGTAAAGATCGAGGAACACCCTATAGCCACCATCTTGAGATAAGTAATAAGCGTAACCTTCTAACATTGTGAAATTAATTTTGGATTGATATTATTTTGTGTTTGATTTTGCATGATCAGTGTATGTGTATATTAATTCCTAGATTAGACTATATGAGATTTGTTTTAAGTTGTGCTTTGAGATTATTTACTAGATTTTACCTTCTGTGTTCACCTAAAAGATCCTTGTTTTTATTTTACTTTGTCGGGACGACAAAGGTTTGAGTTTGGGGTCTTGATGTCTCCCTATTTGTTCTAATTATTAACCCTTTGGAGACATCCTTTTCGGTGAATAAATGACTTAATTGATAGACTTTTAGACTTATTTGATCATATTGCACTTTCTCCCCTTGGAAATTAACTATTTGCAGAATCGGAGCTTTTGTGCGTAAATTTGACTATTTTTAATGCAAAGTTAATCGGTTCTTGAATTTCATGAAAGACCAATCCAACGAGAAGAAGTGAGAATAAAGTCTTAGTGTAATTTAGAGTGTTAGGAAATATTTTTACTAGAGTTTCTATTTTTAGAGTGCACTTTCCTATTTCGATTTCCTGAATTATTGATTTATACTTTTTAAGCATATGCGGTTTAATTATTTATTTAATGTGAATCTTTAAAAGATATATGGTAATTACTTAGAGACCAAGTCAAGATAAAAAAGTAAAGGAAAGAAGATTTACTTGAAAATAAGATGATTTAGGAAGGATATATGCAAAGAAGGAAAAGATAAAGCTGCCTTGTGAATATGAAATTCCAGCCACGTTTTAAAGATTAATTCATAAATAAAGATTGGCTAGGATTCTGGACGAATGGTCTGCACCAATAGAAAGCTCTTTCTAAGACAAGCAGTTTCATATGTTGGAACTTCTCAAACGGATAAGTATTAAAAAAGATATGACCAAATCAAATCAGCAGCAAAATCTTACCTTTCCTAGAATTTAGAGCTACAAATTTAAGAGTTCTTGCCTTGTCTTCCACTCCAAGTAATTCGACCTAGGGCTTGCTAACACCTATAAATACACCCCTTAGACCTCATTATTCAGTACCTCTCACAATTTATACAATTCATACATCCTTAGAGAGAGAGTCAACCACTTCAGAGCAAGAAGTCAAAGGAGAAGCAAGAGCTGCAGGAATTCTGTTCTTCCATCAACAGTCATCTAATCCTTAGGTTATATATTTCTTTTCTGTAATTAAATATGATGTCTTTCTATTTAGTTTCAGTATTTAATATTACCATGAGCTAAACTTTTATTTAGTTGAGAATCGCAATAAAGGGATGAACCTTAATTAATTTAATCTTTATTTTGAATTTGGGATTGTTATGATTTAAATTGAATTAGGTCTTATATATTGGATATTACTTTGTTCTTAATCACTGTTTATTTTCCGTACAACTAGAAATAGATTTTAGTATTTGGGCTATTCACTTTAGTGGCGAAGAGATCATCCGACAGGGGGGTTTGAATACAGATCTAGGTAATACATGTGTAATGTCCGTTATTGACCGACAGGCTTAACTAGTTACATAGCCAAAGAGGTAAAATCATACCATCCGAAGAGGCATATTCGACCATACAGGTGTTTATGATACTTTAGGATAACTCTTAGGTCCACCCGACAGGGGGCTAGGAGATATTAGAGTCCCGACTAATATACTAATACCAATTCTACCCTTAAACATAGCATAGGTTATATTGATTAGGTGGATTCCTTGCAAGACTCAAGTATCTCTCTTATCTGAAGTCAGTCTTTTATTTGCTTTTATTTATTTTAATTTAGTTTTAATTTATTTGCATCTTTAGTTATTAGAAAACCAAACAAAAATCTATTATTTTACTTTTCTATTAAACAATTATTCTTGCTATCTGATTAATACTGGAGTTGAACCTAATCCGTCCCTGAGAACGAACTCGATTTATCGAATATTACTTGGACAACCGTACACTTGCGGTAATTGTGGTTCCTTTATTTTTGTACTTAACTTAATAACACACCAGGACACACCAGTAATACCCGTGTAATGTCCGTTATTGACCGACAGGCTTAACTAGTTACATATCTAAAGTGGTAAAATCATATCATCCGAAGAGGCATATTCGACCATACAGGTGTTTATAGTACTTTAGGATAGCTCCTAGGTCCACCCGACAGGGGGCTAGGAGATATTAGAGTCCCGTCTTATATTATAATTCCAATTCTACCCTTAAACATAGCATAAATTATATTAATTAAGCGGATTCCTTGTGAGACTTAAGTATCTCTTTATTTGAAGTTAGTCGTGTATTTGTTTTATTTCCTTTCTGTTTATACTTTTAGTCTTTACTTTATTTGCATCTTTAATTTAAAAAAAAACCAAACAAAAATTCTTATCTTTTATTTTCTGTTTAGCAATTTTTCCTACTACTTGATTAATATTTGGGTTGAACCTAATACGTCCCTGAGAACGAACTTGATTATCATATATTACTTGGGAAAACTTTACACTTACAGTTTGTGGTTCCTCTTTATCTATCACTTTAATTTCTAACACCCTAGGACCCACAAGTTGTTCACTTTAATTCTTAGTTTAATCTTATATATATTGTTTAGTAGTTAATCATAGAAAACCAAATAAACATTTTATTATTTAAGTCTTTTCCTTGTACTTATTCCTATTGCAAGCTTTAACCATTTACAATAATCGAAGCATAATCGTTTTCATTGATAATCCTTTTTGAGAACGATATAACCCTACTTATAAATTTATACTTATCGATGATCTGCATGCTGCAGAGAGTTACCTTCTCCAGTGTTGATTTATTATATCACACGTGGGGGCGAACATCAACATCTAGTTAACTTTATCCCTTCGATGTTCCCTTCTCTAATTTCAAAGTTAGAAGGATTAACAGAGCTTCTATGATGAGTCAAAAAGAAAGGGAGAAATTGGATCTCCTTGCCTAATACGATTAAAAAGAGTGATCAAGCTCAAAGACTCTCCATGCATCAATAGTTGATAAGGAATCGGAGTGACACACTTCATAATTCACCCAATCCATACTTCCTCGAAGCCCAAATTACGTAGAAATGCCATCTAACATTTTCATACACGTTTGCCACATCCAGTTTGATTGCGATGTAGTGTTTATTAAATTGGCGATTTTTCATGAGAAAGAAGGCAATTTCCTGAGCTAGTATGATATTATCCAGAATATCCCAACCTTTGAAGAAAGCTTATTACATTGGGGAAACTATTTCACCAAGACTTGTCTTTAATCTTCTTGCCAAAAGTGATGAAATGACTTTATAGTCGAAGTTTGCACACAAAATGAGCTTAAAGTCTCCAACTTTTTTTTATAATTCCCTATAGGGACCAAAGTGATATTCGTCTTATTGAGGGAACAAATATCAATATTTTCTGTAAAGAAGCTACACACCATGTCAAAACATCAAACTTGGTTGTATGCTAGAATATTTGGTAAAACATTCATAGGATTCCATCTGGCCCTGAAGATTTCTTGCCTCCTAGCCGAAAAACTGCCACTTTTAATTTTTCCAATGTCGGTGGTCTTGTAAGCTCATGATTCATGGAATGTGTAACTTTACAAGGAACACTATCTGTCTACTTGTTGTTACATTCTCTGAATTCTCCTCGATATATGTTGTAAAAATCAACAAAGATCCCTTGCTGATTCTCTTGTTCCTTGATCCAGGCCCCGTTCTTGTTCTCGATTCTAGTGATCTTGTTTTTATTTCCTTACATTAAGAATAAACCCCAAATATTTAGGAGAAATTATCCTCTGAGTCCCTGCAGAAAAGAAAACCCCAAGAGAGGCCTTCCACCGCCATCGGGACATCCGCTACCATTTAAAGCCATCATACCACTGCTTCCATTTACGAGCCTTCTCAGTCAAAATGAGAAACAAACATCACTTCCCAATTCCTTACCTCCTTCCAACCCAACTCCTCTTCCTATCTCCTCAAATTCTAACAAGATATTGCGACCCAAAGATACCTTTTATGAGCTCAAGAGCTTTGTAATTACTCACTTTACAAGACTAAAATGAGCCCATAAGGGTGTTAAGATTTGTTATATATAACTTATTACACCCTTCAGTCAACCATCCTATCGAGTCCCAACTAAGACTGGAAAAGCTCCATTTCTCGCATACACACTAAGAAAAAGAAGTAAGGGGTCCAATTTCAGCAAATCATCGCCTAAGAAAGGGTAATTGCTTCACAAAGAAAGAAACGCCTTTAACAATAACTTTCTTAAGGGGTGAACATGACACTTCCACGAATTGAAAACTACGGGAGTTAAACTTCAATTTTTTTTAGTAGAAAGTAACTTTCTTCTATTCTCCCCAAAAAAGGAGGAGATAAAAATGAGTCTTCCTCCCTATTGAATTAATTTATCTCCTTTCTTTTATATATCACATTACATTTCAATCTCTTCAAGGTGTAAAACTCCCACAGACCCAATAGTGCTAGAAAAATTATTCATAGCCTATCCCAACGTCATTTGGCATTTGGACCAACATGATAATCAAAACTACTTAGGTAATTACAACATTGTCATTTATTGAAGAACTAATCATAAATCAGAGTTTTACGTAAATGATGACAAATATAAAAAATCAACATTCGAAATATAAATTTTAGTGATATATTCCATTTTAAAGAAAATATATTCTCAAAAAGAAGAATGAAGAGTAATAAATATAAGAGTTATGATCCAATTCTTCTTTGTAAGGCCTGGTCCATTAAGTTAATAACTCTAGTTCCCTAACTACCTATAAATACACTTATTATGTGATTTATTATTCACACATTTCATAACAATTTTTATTGTGATCACTTTATCAATTACAATGAAACTTTCTCATTTTGTCGTGGTTTTTCCCATCTTCACTTGCCTTGAAAACCTTGTGTTTGAAACTTACTTGAGTGTTTTATTTAATCGATCTAAATATCAAAAATTGGTATTAGATTCATAGATACAACAGGTCACGAGTATGAGTCTTGTCGGGGTCACCTATTATAATTTCACGTTAGCGTACTAAGCATGCATGTAAAACTCATATAAGCTATATATAAAGTCATCTCCTATTAGTTTAACCTTATAGTTGAGTCGAAAATTTAACATTGAATTAGAGTTTACACAACCAGTTTTGTATTTTTTAATCACAAAAATCAAGAATTTAAAAATTATCAGAATTTTTTTATGGTTAGACCTTTTGCCCTAGTTTTACTCAATTTAAAAAAAATCAAAATGACTTTTCTGGTGAAACTATAAAATCTCTATTTAGACGATATTATTAGATTTTTTGGAGCAAAGTCGCTCTCCTCTTTGCAAGGAATAAAAAGAGGCAAAAAGTAACCAGTTTTGTAAAGAATTGAACGAGATATTCAAACCCTAATTTAATTTCTCTTTCTTCACTTTCTCTACTCTCCACCCTCCAACCATATCCAACCGAAGGTCCGTCAAATTAGGTAAAAAAACAACTCTGATGGTGTTGGTGTATATTTGACTATTCCATTAAATACATGTACCCATAATGCAATTTCCCATGAAAGTATGTAATTTTCCAAAAGAAATTGTATATTTTCTAATCATCCCATAAAGTAGGCGTAAAGTATATACATCGGGTCCTCCTAGATCTGACTTTCGGATTTTACTACTATTTTAATCCCCCCTTAAGAAAATTTATTAAAATAGAAATATTAATAGGAATATAAAATTTGAATATCTATTGGTACAAAATTTTAGCGACTAATACTAGATGGGTATAGATATTTAAGGCCTTTACTTTACTAATACAAACCATAAAAATATGGTAAAGTATTTGCATATATCTGACATGTTGCTATTATTGATTAAATAAACAAAATTTTAACAAAATGAGAAGCATTATGCTAAATTTATATACAGACTTATACAAATTTACATATAATTATTTTGCACATTGTAAGCTCGACGGAGGTTCTTGTTTAGTAGTCGTCGTCTCTAAATTTTCTTCCTCCCCATGGCCACATTCTCGTTTACCATGTGAAAATCCTTTTGTGCATAATGTCTCTCCATTAATCAACCAAACTTTAAAACATGTCTTACCTCCAAATTTGCCTTTGTATTTGAATACCATGATGTCATTTTCTTTGAAGAAATTTTCTTCTACAAAGTATTTCCATCCCTCTTTAATGAAAACGGCATCTTCATACGGGTAGAACCTCATTTCCCATGTTTTTTCCGTCTTAACTTCAAGGAGCACATTGCCCCTAAGCTTGCCCTCCTTATTGTTAGCAAATGTTGCCAGAATAGCCTGCAAAATTCATACATTAGGAATGGTGGAACAAAGATGCTACTTGATATATATCTACCGCTAATAATTTCATCTCAAGATTTGTTTTTACCTACTTTCATTTCATTTGTATTTGTGAATAAGAAAAACAATACTAGGATAATAAAATGCTATTTTGACTCAATTGTTTTGTAAGGATAAGATTGATTTGAAGAAATTAATCTTTTAAGGAAAAATCATTGTGGAAAAAACTTGTTAAAATTAAATTACTAACTCATACAAAGATAGAAATTGAATATTAATTTATCATCTTCATTCTTTAAAACATCCACAATTTAGTAATTGTAGAAAAAATTTGAATATTAATTATAACATATTTATTCTTACTACACACTCCTAGGGTGTGTACACTTATTTAACATGGATATCGACAAGATCTTCAAATCTATATAAAAGAGAATAAACTTTTATATAAAGGGACGATTTATGTTGATCTTATATATATTTCTTCAATTGAATAAACCATAATATTTTAAATTATGTTATATGTGTAGTTATAAAGATTTCACTATATATAAGATATAATTTATGTCCAATATGTTTATGTAAACCATTACTTTAAATTTGGAAGAAATAAAAAATGGAGATGATCTTAGAAAAAATTTGAAATGGACTATTTGCTGAATATTTCAGTGATCATTGGATAATTATTCAAAATCTAAAATTTAAAACAAAAATAAGTAACATTGCAAACGGTATTATCTAATTTTTAAGAAAAAAATATGTCAAAACTTTGGCCTAGCGTATATATATATTTCACCAGATTACATAAACAATCATATTGTTCAATTGACATTCTACCAATTGCAAAAAATGAGAATTAATGTATTGAGCCAAATTCATTTACCCAATAATGGTCAGCATGTCAGCAGTGACTCATTCAATAGTTTAAAGCTGTAATGATCTAAAAACAAATTAATAAAAATAAAATATTTTTCTCTTTTCTAAGTAGTTAGTCTAGTTGTTAGTAAAAACTATGAACCCTTAGTCATGTAAATTCAAAATTAGTGCGAAAAACAATTGTGTTAAACCATATAATATGTATGGATAATTAAATCTTAATTCATTTTTTCTTTTTAAGATGATTAACTAATCATCTTAACCACCCATGTCTTATTGTTTTTTGTTATCATTGGATTTTGATATTATACAAATCTATTTATAAAAGAATTCCATATTTGTTAAATTGTCTGCAAGTAAAAAAAAGTAATATTATGAATTTCAGAGAAAAGAGAAACAAACAAGAAATAACTTTAGATGTAAGATCTTAATTACTCATCATAGATCAATTGTAAATATTGTGAAGCATATATGAAATTCTAATATTTATGTTACTGTGTTTATCTGATTCAACATGAGAGACTGTAGTTATATATGATGAGATGACATGACGATCGATCATTGATTATTTTGCTGTACATCAAAATATGAGCCGATATATATATATATATATTCATAAAATTGAACAATACAAATCAATTTTTATAAAATATTATCAAAAATTAAAGTTTAAATTCCTAATTAATAAATACAATTTGAATAACAAATATTAAAGTATTTTTCTTTTTTTCCAGAAAAATCTTAATTGGAATAAACAGGAATATTAAAGTATTTTGTGAAATGAAGCCATTTTCGTTTTCTTTTTGTTTATCTTCCTCATCTGCTATATCCATTATGATGGAAAGAAGACAATAACACAGATCAAAAATATTTCAGTTGTTAGTCTATTTAGAAGTTGCAATGACAATTTGTTTATAGGGGCAAGGGAAGAAATGATAAAGTTATGGTGTAGAGAATACGGGCGTGTCAATAAGAAGGGTTTCTATATTATGGAGGGTCTGGTTGTGGGCTTGTTTTGCTTTGTCTTTTGGACCTTGTTGTATCACAAATTAGATAGTGTACTTGCTCAAGTGAATTTGACCATCTATATCTCCTCTAAATTTGAGCCAAATCAAAGTGAACAAATAAAAACCTATAATACAATCCGCAAAACGTTTGAAAACTTGGCAGACCATATATACCTATTCTCTATCGTTCTTCTATTTTTGTTTAATTATGAAACTTAAAATATGATTAAAATCATTGATAATTTTCTATGCATTAATGTGCTGTAGTAGCTAGCAGATTTCATAAGATATTCCAATGTGTAAGTTTTGCAACTACAGTAAAACAATAAGAACCATTTATTAATTTTAATTAATAGTCGAAAACTGTTGCAAGAAAGTTGGAAATGTAGATGAATAACGAATCTGGTGAGGAACAACGGGGGATGTGGATGGAGAAGAGATTAGTTGCATGGAGAATAGATGATTGGGGGTGAGTGAAGAGATGAATTGGGTGAGTTACGTGGAGAAGAAATTATTGAGATTCTATTTTTTTATGGTCAATCTCTCTGTGAAGAAGGGGTTTAAACTAATAGAGAAGAAGGGAAGGGGAGGTTTTTTTTAATAATAATTAGGGTTGTAAATGAACCAAACCGCTCGCGAGCAGCACGAGCTCGGCTCGGAGAAAAGCCCGTTTGAGATCGACTCAAGTATAAACAAGCTGAAGCTCAAGCTCCAATTTAAGCTCGTTAAGTAAACAAGCCCGCTCAAACTCGTTCGTGAATGACTCGTTTATATTTATAAATTATAAATTAATATATTATCTATTTATAAATATATTATGAAACCTTCAATATCAACTTGGATATTATTAATTTCTTTAGATAATTATTTTTTCATTAATATTAAGCTTCATAATTTCATATCACACACTCCATCAAATACCAGTCATTCATGAGAGACCCTTTTCCACCATTAAAAAACAAATTGTACATGAGCAACTCGAGCTCAACTTTAAAAAAGCTCGTTCAATAACCTAAACAAACGAATATTAGATGTTGAAAGCTCGGGCTCGAGACGTTTACAGCCCTAATAATAATAATAAAATATAAAATAATAATTTGGGGGAGGGAGGTTTGTAAAACAATTTTTTAACCTTATGGGTTAAAATAATGATTTAAATTAATTTAAAATGATTAAAAAATAATTTAATAAAAAAATTGACGAAAAATTGGACGGAACTTGTTCATAGGAGGTAATCTGGCACACTATTTTTGTACACGAGGTAAAGGGCTATATTTTAGAAGATAAGGGGCAAATTAACAATAATACATATGGATAAATAATGTATTTCCTCATATTAATAGGATATCTCTCTCTAAGTACTTTGTTTTCGTAACCGTTATAGAAGGGAAAAAGTAAATATTAAGGGTCTGTTTTTATTAGAAGGAAATAAAATAATAAAGAAAAAGAAAGGAAAAATTATAAAACAAATGAAAGGAAATGAATTTTGTTGTTTGGATTAGAAATTTTTATAAAAAAAAGATTTCATAAATGATTTTAGATATATATTGTTTATATTGAAAAAATTACAAAATGATAGAAAGAAGAAGTTTAATTTTGGCTTATAATCATTAATAAAGTTTATTTCTTTTCATTTGACTTCAGTTTGGAGTGATAATAAAAACAGATAGAGAATTGATTTTTGGAATGACTTTCTTTCATTTTTTTCATAATTTTTTTTTTGATACAAATAATATAAAAAATTAAAGATTTACAATATATAAGAAAAAAGATTTATTTCATTAATAACTATCTTAATGGAAGGTTGAAATAAAATTAAAGTTATTGAATAATAATAATAAACATGACCGGGTATAAAGATGATCAAATTTTCAGAGAATTTATTTTAAATAGCCTAATCAAGAATATCTTTAACATAAAAAAGAATGTAAACATACAGGTGATAGGGTAATAAAGGAGGGTTGACCCTAAGTGTAGAGTGATACTTTGGGTTCCTAACTTTTTAACATTGTTTTTTAGATTTTCTATCATTCAGATGAATATGTATTAAGGATGCTAATAGTTTATTAGTTGATTAGTTTAATTAGCTAAAAGTCTTAATTATTCTTTTTAGATTTTCTATCATTCAGATGTATATGTATTAAGGATGCTAATAGTTTATTAGTTGATTAGTTTAATTAGCTAAAAGTCTTAATTATTCTTATAACTGGTACAAATCTGAACTATGTTAATAATACCGAATCTAACAGTTTTAAATTTTGATTTATATAATTTATTTTAATTTTTTTTTTGTTTTTCTAATACAAATTTAATTTTATCTTAAATTTGTGTATCAAAATACTTTTTTATTTTATTAAATCCATTTAAAAAATTATTTTTGTATATAATAATATATTGTGCAATATTTCATTTATTTAATTTTTCTTTATTATATTTTCTTTATTTTATATTAAGTTTGTAAAAAATCATTTTTATATAGACATCTTAAGTTGTAAGTTTTTTGACACATCATGTGATGGAGAATTTCGTACACACACACGAGTTTAGTGAATTTTTTTTATTTAATTTACTTCAACAAAATCCTTAATATATGGTAACTTTACTAAAAATTAGATTTAAAATAAGAAATATTCTACTATAGATAACAAAATGGTCATGAGTTACAAAATAATTTGATCCACTAGATTTAATTCAAAACAAAGATATCATCAAATATCTAACTATATCACTATTTCCCATCAAATTACTTTAGTAAACGATTCTTCCGGGGCTTCCTTGGCTTTTTGATGAGCATAAGAGGTGGAGGTATCGATGGTTGTGCTGGTGATGGTGATGGCGCCTGGGGAATCACCTCTTCCCCGACTCTGAAGATGCTAACATCCCATACGGCTATGGTGACAGCTTCTTCTCTAGCTACTTGGTTAACTACACATACATCGAACTCTTTGACATTAGTTTCAACAACAAATTTCTGCCATCCACTGTTTAACGTTCTAGCATTCCTGTTCGGCTTGTATGTGACCATCCATCTATTCTCTTTATATTGCAAATATATTTTCTGTTCCGTCGAATATATACGCTCTTTTGCCCATTTTGCAGGAATATTCTGCACAAATACTGACTCGATTTTTTAGTAAGCAAAATATTAAACTTGTTGAACATTAAATACTAAGAATATGAAGTTTCTTACCGCAGAAAAAGTTTTTTGCACATTGTAAGGTTTCATGACAAGTACGAGTGAATCACACAAAGAAGCTGCAGATGCCCTTTGTGAAGCTTCAGCTTGTGCCTTCTCTTCATGGGGCAAATTTTATAAACGTATGATTGCATTGTTCAGTTGATACAAAGGGTTTGAACCACCTTGCATATAGACAAATAATAATTATTTTCAAGTATTCATACTCCATATCATATTTAAACAAATCAATTATCGCTAATACTTACTTGCTTGACCCACTTTAAGCTGTTTTCCAACAGAATTTGCATTCCTCTTTGTCCTCTTTGGTCGAGTCCACTCAGGACTTTCCTCTAACTCGTTCTGCGGTTCGGGCTCGGGCTCGGGGTTGGGCTCGGTTATGTGCTCATGATCTTGCATCGGGATATAACCTGATGGAGGTTCTTGTTAATTGTCATTCTACCAATTGTAAAAAATGAGAATAAAAAAGTATTGAGTCGAATTTATTTACCTGATAATGGTCAACATGTCAGCAATGACTCATTTAATAGTTTAAAGCGGTAATGATCTAAAAACAAAATAATAAAAATAAAACACTTTTCTCTTTTCTAAATAGTTAGTCTAGTTGTTAGTAAAAAATATGAACCCTTACTCAGGTAAATTCAAAATTAGTGTGAAAAACAATTGTGTTAAATCATATAATATGTATGGATAATTAAATCTTAATCCACTTTTTCTTTTTAAGATGATTAAATAATCATCTTAACCACCCATGTCTTATTGTTTTTTGTTCGTTGATGGATTTTGATATTCTACAAGTCAATTTATAAAAAAATTCTATAATTGTTAATTTACCCGCAAGAAAAAAAATAACATTATGAATTTAAGAGAAAAGAGACACAAACAAGAAATAGCTTTAGATGTAAGATCTTATTTACTCATCATAGATCAATTGTAAATATTGTAAAACATATATTAAATTCTAATATTTATGTTGATGTGTTTACCTAATTCAACATGAGAGATGATTCAACATGAGAGACTGTAGTTATAGAAGATGAAATTACATGACCATCGATCATTGGTCATTTTGCTGTACATAAAAAAATATGAACCGTTCATAAATTTGGACAATACAAATCAATTTTTATAAAATATTATCAAAAATTAAAGTTTAAATTCCTAATTAATAAATACAATTTGAATAACACAAATTAACATATTTTTCTTTTTTTTCCAGAAAAATTTTAATTGGAATTATAAAAATAAATTAAATGAATAAATGGTATTAAACATGAATAATTTGTTAGAGGGGTTTATCTTTCGCGAAATGAAGCCGATTTTTCATTTTCTTTTTTCTTTTTGTTTATCTTCCTCTCCTGCTATATCCATTATGGTGGAAAGAAGACAATAACACAGATCAAAAATATTTCAGTTGTTAGTCTATTTAGAAGTTGCAATGACAATTTGTTTATAGCGGCAAGGGAAGAAATGATAAAGTTATGGTGTAGAGAATACGGCATATCAATAAGAAGGGTTTCTATATTATGGAGGGACTAATTGTGGGCTTGTTTTTCTTTGTCTTTTGGACCTTGTTGTATAAAGAATTAGACAAAGTACTTGCTCAAGTGAATTTGAATATTTATATCTCTTCTAAATTTTGGCCGAGTCAAAGTGAACAAATAAAAACCTATAATACAATCGACAAAACGTTTGAAAACACCATATATACCTATATGGTTCTTCTATTTTTGTTTAATTATGAAACTTAAAATATGATTCAAATCATTGATGATTTTCTATGCATTAATGTGCTGTAGCAGCTAGCAGATTTCATTAGATATTCCAATGTGTAAGTTTTGCAACTATAGTAAAACATTAAGAACCGTTTATTAGTTTTAATTAATAGTCGAAAACTGTGGCATGAAAGTTAGAAATGTAGATTAATAACGAATCTGGTGAGGAACAACGGGGGATGGGGATGGAGAAGAGATGAGTTGCATGGAGAATAGATGAGTGGGGTGCGTGAAGAGATGAATTGGGTGAGTTACGTGGAGAAGAAATTATTCAGATTCTATTTTTTTGGTCAATATCTATGAAGAAGGGGTTAAAACTAATAGAGAAGAAGGGAAGGGGAGGGTTTTTTCTAATAATAATTAGGGTTGTAAATGAACCAAACCGCTCGCGGGCAGCACGAGCTCGACTCGGATAAAAGCTCGTTTGAGATCGACTCAAATATAAACAAGCTCAAGCTCAAGCTCCAATTTAAGCTCGTTAAGTAAACAAGCCCGCTCAAACTCGTTCGTGAATGACTCGTTTATATTTATAAATTATAAATTAATATATTATCTATTTATAAATATATTATTAAACCTTTAATATCAACTGGATATTATTAATTTCTTTAGATAATTATTTTTTCATTAATATTAAGCTTCATAATTTCATATCACACACTCCATCAAATACCAGCTGTTCGTGAGAGACCCTTTTCCACCATAAAAAAAAAATCATGAGCAACTCGAGCTCAACTTTAAAAAAGCTTGATCAATAAGCTAAACAAACGAATATTAGTCGTTGAAAGCGCGGGCTTGACTCGTTTATAACCCTAATAATAATAATAAAATTTATCGTGGACTTTCAAGCGATAAATAAGTATTATAATAATAACTTAGGGAGGGATGTTTGTAAAACAATTTTTAACCTTATGGATTAAAATAATGATTTCAAATAATTTAATAAAAAATTGACGGATAATTGGACGAAACTTGTTCATAGGAGGTAATCCGGCACACTATTTTTGTACACGAGGTAAAGCTATGTTTTAGAAGATAAGGGGCAAATTAACAATTAGATAGTAATACATGGATAAATAGTGTATTTACTCATATTAATAAGATATCTCTCTATGTACTTCGTTTTCGTAACCGTTATAGAAGGAAAAAAGTAAATATTTATGGTCTTTTTGTATTTAGAAGGAGATAAAATAATAAAGAAAATGAAAGGAAATATTATTAAACAAATGAAAGTAAATGAATTTTGTTGTTTGGATTAGAAATTTATATAAAAAAATATTTCATAAATGATTTTAGATATATTTTGTTTATATTGAAAAAAGTACAAAATAATAGAAAGAAGAAGGTTAATTTTGGCCTATAATCACTAATAAAATTTCTTTCTTTTCATTTGACTTTAATTTAGGGTAATAATAAAAATGGATAGAGAATAGATTTTTTGGAATGACTTTCGTTCATTTTTTCATAATAATTTTTAATACAAATAATATAAAAATTAAAGATTTACTATGGATAAGAAAAAAGATTTATTTCATTAATAACTATCTTAATGGAAGGTTGAAATAAAATTAAAGCTATTAAATAATAATAATAAACACTACAACAGGTCGCTGATTTACCGACGACACGTGTCGTCGGTAAACAGCCCCATTTCGTCGGTAAATTTGTTTACCGACGAGTGGTCGTCGGTAAGCTGTCGTCCCTAGAAGTTTGTCGGTAAATTCGCTCTTGCCGACGGCGAATTTGGTCTCTCGTCGATAAACCAACATTTTTACCGACGAAATGGATGTCGTCGGCAAATCTTAGCTTACCGACGACCTCTAGCTATGTCGCCGGTAATACTTACTACGTTACCGACGACCTGTGTTGTCGGTAAATTACTGAAATACCGACGACACTGTTGTCAAATGCCATAACGACAACATTCATCACATGAATGTCGTCGGTAAACTTTATTTTTTTATTATTTTTATTGCATGTTTGCCGACGACATTCATGTGATGAATGTCGTCGGTATTGTGTTTAATTTTTTTTGTTAAAAATTTAATTTAATTTTTTTTAAAAATTTAATTTTTTTTATTTTTTTATTTAATTTGATTTTTTGATTTTTTATAATTTAATATACTAGAAATCATGAATTATATTCATAAAATATAAATAAACCTGGGTAGTCAAACCCGGGGCAATAAAGTCAAACCCCGGGAATAAAGTCAAACTCCCGGAGTTAAAAGTCAAAATATTACATAAAAACTTAATAAAAGTCATAAATATAATCTCAAATAAAATAAAAGTCATAAACTTAATAAGATAAAATTCAATCAAGGGCCCGATAAATCTTCTCCTTCATCATCATCTTCACCGCCTTCACTAGCTTCACTATCTTCACCTTCATCGGAGACCGGAGGGAGACCATTTTTTTCACGAGATTCGTTAAGGCCTTTGAGCATCTTCATGAAAAAAATCATCGGACCTAGAGGAGCTCGGTGGAGTATCGTCATCCGGCATAGGAGGTAATACTTGGATTGCGCGAAGCTCGTTCATCCCGTCGAATATCCGCTGGATCTTTATCGCGTTCTTCTTTGTGGTCTTATCCGAAACAGGCGGCTTCGGGTCCTTCTTTTTCTTGAAGACAGCTCCGATTGACGGGATCCAGTGTTTACTCTTAGCCGGTTTCATCACCTCCTGAACCGTCTCCTTCAACGCTCCTTTCTGCTCCTCCACTCGAACATCCTCAGCCGATTGGGACCCCGTCTCGATAACCCGATCCTTAAGCTTCTCCCGATAAACTCCCTGTAATAAAATTTCAAATAAATAATTAATAAAACTAACAAAGAAATAAATTTAAAGTTAAATAATTAATTTTAAACAATAAAAAGAAAAATAAAACACTTACACTAGCATGCTCCCATCTATCATCAACCCATTTGCCCTTCGCCCCGTCATAGCCCAAGTACTCGAAGTATCCGCCCATCGGTGGAAATGGGACCTCCTCTTGGGTCTGCTCGTCGATAAAGCTCAGGGGCTCCTTTGTATTAACCTTCAGCTTACCCTATAAAATATACATAAAAATTATAATTATTAAAAAATTAAATTAAATAACTAATAAATTTTATTTTTACTTTAATAAATTATACCTCGATAATCTCGTGGCGGGTCTGGGTTTGGTTCCGAGAACCTGACTTGTTCAGCTTCTTCTGGCTCTGCCATTTACTTATTAATCTCCGCCTGAGCCTGTTACAATTCAAGTAAAAAAATAAATAAAGAATAATTTAATAATAAAATAATTAAATTATGATTTTACCTTCTTGTTCGGGTCATTCATCATCTCAAGGGTCAGCTTCCAATCCTCGGGAAGCACATCGGGAGGACACTCGTCCGAATCAAAGTAATCGGTCTTCAAGTCATGCTTCCACCGCCTGTAGGCAGCGGACTGAGACTGTTGTAACTTCCCGCTAATAATGTTCCAATCTCTGTGGGCCCTCCACTCCTCGAGGTCGAAGAACTCCTCTAGTTTTTGGAGAATCGTGGTATTTAGTCCCCTCGGCACAGCACTCCACGATCTATAGTAGGGAGGGACAGTTTCTCGGACCGCGAGCCCCACCACTTGGGCCACGTGCTTCCCATATTCACCATATGGGTTCCACGTGTCGTCTAAAATGCAGAAATCTACCGGAAGGGGCCCACCCAACTTCTCTTTAGCATCGTTGGCGGTTTTGAGGGTCGAGACATTTCTTGGTCTCCTCTTTCGCCTAACTGTTTAATGAAATTGTATTAATTAGATTACAAATTTATATTAATTGAATTTTATAAATTAATTTATATTCACCAGGCGGCTGGTTACAGTCGTTCAAGTTCGGGGGTTGATTCGGGTTCGGATCTTCACCGTTCCCGTCACCCCGGTGGTAGTTAGGCATCACTTCGGCCATCTATAATTTAATTAAAATTAATAAATTAGTTTTTTTAAGACAATATACTATAAATTTCATTTTAGTCCCCTTTTTATTAAAAATTACAAAAATACCCATAAAAATTAAAAAAAAAAAATTTAAAAAAAATTTTAAATTGTAATTTAGTCCTTATAATTTCTATCTTTATAAAAATAAATATATATTAATTTTAAAAGTCTATATATTATAAATTGCGTTTTAGTCTTCGTATTTTCAAAAATTACAAAAACACCCTAAAGTCCATAATATTTTTTTTAAATGTTTTTTAATTTGCAATTTAGTCCTTATATTTTATATATTTACAAAAAATACCCTAAATTTCATAAAAATTTGTAACGTTTATTAAATTGCATTTTAGTCCCTAAATTGCATTTTATTCACTAAATTGCATTTTAATCCTTAAATTACATGTTCGTCCATAAATTGCATTTTAGTCCCTAGAGTTTTCATATTTACATAAAGTACCCTAAATTTCACAAATATCACAATATTTAACATACACAAATTAACAAATAATCCTTAAATTCTAAACATAAAAAATCCTTAAATTTCTAAACATAAAAAATCCTTAAATTTACAAAAACATATCCAAACCCTAATTTTTCTAAAAATTAACAAAAAAATCATGTTACATGGTATATTTAACATCAAAATACATATCCAGAATACAAAAATTATCACAATAACTCGGAATTAACAACTAATCCAATACAAAATTAAAAAAAATCAATTCAAAAATTAAAAAAAAAATAGGTTTTGATTCGGATTTGTTGTACCTGTTACGTGGAGATTGTGTTGAACATATCCAGCAATCCATGCCAAGCAAGAATAGAGGAAAAACAAAAACAAAAAAAAGTTAGGATTTGATTTAGAAAAATGAAGAAAAATTGAAGAAACAATTAAGTTTTGGCATGGAACCACTTACAGTTGATGTTATTGGGGTGTTGGAATGGCTCGGAACAGCTCCTTCTACCTCAGAATCGAATTTTTGGAGAGATTTTTGATGTGTTTGTGTTTCAGTAATGAGCTCGGTAGGGTTTAATAGATAAATTGTTTACCGACGACACGCAAAGTCGTCGGTAAACCGGTCAAAGTCGTCGCTAAACGTGACACGCGCCAAACAGTCGTACGCACGACTGTTGCGTGTTCTGGTATACCGACGACTACTTTTCACAAGTCGTCGGTATATACCTTGGGCGGGAAAATGGACCGCCCATTTTGGCCAATAAAATTTGGATTTTGGTTTAACGACGACTTTGTGAATTGAATATCGTCGTTAAAAGTTTACCGACAACATTCTTGAATTGAATGTCGTCGTTAAAGTTTTAACGACGACATTCAAATGAAGAATGTCGTCTGTAAACTTTAAATGTCGCCGGTAAATATTCTTTTTTTTAATTATTTTTTTCCTAGTTTATTTTCTTTTTTTATTCTTGTTGGGATTAGGATATACACACAAAAAATAGGGTTTGAGGTGTTTAGTCAACAGTTAGGGTCAAATGTTAGTGTTCGGGGTATTTAGTCAACAGTTAGGGTCAAACTTGAGTGATCGGGGTGTTTAGTCAACAGTTAGGGTCAAACTTGAGTGTTCGGGGTGTTTAGTCAACAGTTAGGGTCAAACGTTAGTATTCGGGGTGTTTAGTCAACAGCTAGGGTCAAATGTTAGTGTTCGGGGTGTTTAGTCAACAGTTAGGGTCAAACGTTAGTGTTTGGGGTGTTTAGTCAACAGTTAGGTTCAAACTTGAGTGTTCAGGGTGTTTAGTCAACAGTTAGGGTTAAACTTGAGTGTTCGAGGTGTTTAGTCAACACTTAGGGTCAAATGTTAGTGTTCGGGGTGTTTAGTCAACAGTTAGGGTCAAACGTTAGGGTTCGGGGTGTTTAGTCAACAGTTATGGTCAAATGTTAGTGTTCGGGGTGTTTAGTCAACAGTTAGGGTCAAACGTTAGTGTTCGGGGTGTTTAGTCAACAGTTAGGGTCAAATGTTAGTGTTTGAGGTTGTTTAGTGTATCAAAATAAATTAAAGTTCAACTCCAAGGACCATCAAAATGATCTAAGACTAAAAAAAATACAAAATATCCTAATCAGTTTCATATCCACTAATATCTATAGGTTCATCATCGCTATTAACCTCTATAGGTCTTCTTCATCACCATATTCGTCCCACGTGTCGTCTTCGATTTCCTGGTTTTCATCAATAACCATTTCAAAAGCCATCTCAATACGAAAATGAGCTGGGTCAATCTCGATCTCCTCGGTAGTTGCCAAGTTCTCCGGTTCGGAAACCGTCCCAGTGTTACCCAAAGGTATACTAATGCTCTCGTTGTTAGTAGATAGTGATTCCGAACCCCATAACTCGGGACTCCATCCGTGACGATCATTTATTTCCCAAACGGCTTTCCAACCCTTCATTGATTTCTTTGCACTAATCTCGTCAATGTAGAACACTTTCTTGGCTTGCGATGCTAAAATGTATGGTTCATCTTCCCACTCAAAGTTTGATGTGTTAATAAAGGTTACCCCATGTTATGTCCTCGAACCAGCCATTTTGTACCACTTACAAACGAATAAGACAATTGAGCACCCTTTAGTGTAATTGACCTCCAATATTTTCTCTAATTCTCCATAACATGGTCTATCTTCGTACATGGTACAAACTCCGTAATCCTGCGTCACTCTTTTTTCTCCTTTAACCTTAGTTACCCACTTGACACCATTCACAACACATGAATCGTATCTATCCACCGCACCAAAAGACATGCTTGCCAAGGATACCATCTCAGTGGTAGCTAAAACATCACCTGATTCTTTCATTCCATGAACCTGTCATACAAAAATAATACTTAGAACTTTGGAAATAATTAGATTATATTTAAACCAACGTCTAAAGTACATACCTTTTCCAAAAACCAACTCTTAAACCTTTGACGATGCATAATCTCTATTTCATCACTCGTTCCCGTAAGTGTGGATTTATGTTCACTAAAAACATAAATGAATATAAATCAGTTAATATAAATATAAATATATATATATTTATATATATATATATAAAAATATATAATTAAGTTACTTACATCTTATATGGTTTGAGTTCGTCGCAGTTATTCAAAATATACCAACTGATGTGCTCTTTCTGCAGATCTGGTAAAGCAACCGACTCTTTCTTGCCAATTGGAGTACACTGAGAATTGAAAACGAATAGTTCTTTTGGTTCTGGCAGTTATTCGTTGTATCTACCTGTATCGTTGAACTTTGTTTTTTCTTCGCTAAGATACCGTGATTTGAAAGTCAACGTCTCTTCTGCCACGTAACCCTCGGCTATGGAACCCTCAGGCCTAGCCGGGTTTCGAATATACTCTTTCAACTTCTTCAAATACCTTTCAAATGGGTACATCCACCGCATTTGAACCGGGCCCCCTAACAATGCTTCATCGTATAAGTGAATCACTAAGTGGATCATTATATCAAAAAACGCGGGAGGTAAGATCATTTCTAACTTGCACATCAATTCAGCCACTTTCGCCTTACCGTCCACCAACTCTTTCCTACTCAGATTCTTGTTACAAACGACTCTAAATACGTTACCTAACCCAATAATGGCGTCGCTAATCGGTTTATCATCTAGAAGCCCGGGGAGACAATAAACAAAAAGAAACTGCATCATAACATGACAATCATGCGATTTCATTCCAATGATCTTTCCCGTATCGACTTGAACGTTATTCCCCATACTAGACGCGAATCCATCGGGAAACCTCTGTGCCTGTAACCACTCAAGAAACAACTTTCTCTTCTCCGCTGACAACGTATACTTTCCTCGTTTTAGAATCGTTTTAGGTCCTACTGTTGTCAACCACAATTCTATCCTGATATTCATTTTCTCAAGATCCTGCCGCGCCTTAACGTTATCTTTGTTTACTTTCCCATCGACTGCTATAACTGTACCGAGAAGAGCATCACACACGTTTTTCTCGCAATGCATGACATCAATGTTATGTTTCAACAAATTTTTGGACCAATAAGGTAAACGATAGAAAATACTCTTTTTCTTCCAGTTGGTCTCGTGAGGACCTGTAGTCTTTGTCACCTTGCCTCCAAAATCCTTGTGTTTTCCGGGAAACACAATGGGAAGGCCATCTAACTGTGTCTGAATACTAGCTAGACTATATTTCTTCGGTCGCTTAGTAGAATTGGTTGCCGGGTACAAAACACATTCTTTTCTAAACCGATGTCCGGTGGGTAACCAACGTCTATGGTCAAAGTAAACCACACCTTTTTTCACACCCAATGACGGTGTGGAATCCATGCATTCTGGGCAAGCCATGTAACCTTGACCCGACCATCCTGAAGTGTATGACCGAGCAGGGAAATCATTGGTCGTGGACAACAGACAAACCTTCATAGTAAACTCTTGCTTTGTATGGGCATCATACGTAAGGATCCCTTTACTCCACAACTCGTCCAACTCATCTATCATAGGGCGGAGGTAAACATCCATGTCCTTACCGGGCGAACGAGGACCCGGAATCAACAAACAAAGCTGAAATGTGGTTTCCTTCATGCATACCCACGATGGCAAGTTATAGACGGTTAATATAACAGGTCACATGCTGTACGAGTTGTTTTGCATAGAGAAAGGACAAAACCCGTCGATACCGAGGCCCAAAAATACATTACGAGGTTTGCTAGCAAACTCAGGGTGTAGCGCTGCAAATCTCTTCCAACTATCACCATCAACCGGATGACGCAACACATCCGGATCGGCACTCTTATCGGTATGGTGCCAAATCATGTCTTCAGCAGTGTGATTTGAAGCGTATAATCGCTGTAACCTGTGAGCAATCGGAAAGTAACGGAGCTTCTTATGCGGTACTTTGATACCCTTCTTTGGGTCCCATCTAGACTCGCTACAAACTGGACATTTATCAAGGTCTTTATACTCTTTATAAAATATTGCACAATCATTCAAACAAACATCGATCGTAATATAACCCATACCCAAGCTTCTCAACTTCTTGTTGCATGCATCATAAGAATCGGGCAAAGTGTGAGGTTTGGGCAAAATACGACCAACCAACTACAATAGCTCGTTGAATGACGTGTTAGTCCACTTGTTCTTTACTTTTACGTGCATAAGCTTGGCAATGAAGTTCAATGAACTCAACGCTTTACAACCCAAATTTAATTCTGTCTCCAATTCGTTAAACAGTTTTTCGAAACTACTTAGAATTTCTGCGTCTCTCATCTCGGTGACACCCTGATGACCGCCAACATCGTAACTGTGTCTCACATCGTCATAAACCTCATTAATTTCATTAACTATATTCGGAATAGGGTTTTCTTTGGGAACGACCGGCTGCTCACCGTGTTTTATCCAAACCCGATACGACTTCATAATCCCTTCCTTATAAAGGTGGTTCGTAACCGTCCGAGAGGGTAATCGACGATTATTTTTACAATAGTTACACGGGCAATAAATAAGATCTTTATATTTCGAATGTTGTTTTGCATAAGTGATAAAATCCAGAACCCCAACAAGATAGTTTGGATCGAATAAATCCATAGCATCAATCCAACTCTTATCCAAAGCCATCTCTTTACAAAAATTTAAGATAACTAGACAACTACATTCATATGAAAATAAAATAAATAATTATTACAACCCAATTAATAAAATAAATAAAAATTACAACACAATGAATAAAAATAATACAAATTACAAACCAATGGCTTGAATATAATTACAAACCAATAAATAAATAAAATTACATCAGAATAAATAAATAAACAAAATTACATCACAATAAATAAATAAATAAAATTACAACACAATAAATATATAAACAATTTCATATAATTAAATACACAAATACAAAAATATATGAAACATAATATATGTAATAAATGAATGTATGCGTGATTTATACACAATATATAACAAGACAATCAAAAAATATACACAATCATAACCTATAGCAACTAATACACAAATCAAAATTCATGCATAAAAAAAAACTTTAAAAGTTTGAAATTTTAAGAAAATACCTTACATTGGTGGAAGAAATTGGAGATTGATGATGAAGTCCCAACCTTGATAATGTATTACTAAACTTAAACCCATAGTATTGCAAGAATTACACCAAATATGATCATAATAAAAAAAATCAAGAATTTACATAATATTTGTGGATGAAATTGTGTATTGAGGATGCCCCACCTTGATTATAAGCTTGCTAATGGTTAAAGATGAATTGGAGAAGGTATTGCAAAAAATTTGAATGAGATTGATTGATGTTTTTGGGAGAAATTCAGAGAAAAAAATGGAGGTTTTTGAGATTTAAGGAGATAAAAATACAGTCTGTCTGGAAATATATGCGCGTCAAGTTTACTGACGACACGTAAATCCGTCGGTAAACTAAATCAACCGTCGGTAAATTTTAAGATTACCCACGACTTTCGATGTTGTCGGTAAATTACCGACGACAAATCCAAACAAAAAAAATTAAAAAAAAAAAGAAATTAACGACGGCGTTTTGACCTTTACCCACGAGACTGGTCGTCGGTAAATTACCGGCGACTCTTTCTCGTGGGTAAATTTTTGTCGTCGGTAAATATCAAAAGTTTACCGACGAGATTACGTGTCGTCGGTAAACTGTCGTGGGTAAATCCCCGATCTGTAGTAGTGAAACATGACCGGGTATAAAGATGATCAAATTTTCAGAGAATTTATTTTAAATAACCTAATCAAAAATATCTTTAACATAAAAAAGAATGTAAACATACAGGTGATGGGGTAATAAAGGAGGTTGAGCCTAAGTGTAGAGTGATACTTTGGGTTCCTAACTTTTTAACATTGTTTTTTAGATTTTTTATCATTCAGATGTATATGTATTAAGGATGCTAATAGTTAATTAGTTGGTTAGTTTAATTAGCTAAAGTCTTGATTATTCTCATATGTGGTACAAATTTGAACTATGTTAATAATACCGAATCTAACAGTTTTAAATTTTGATTTATATAATTTATTTTCCTATTATTTTTGTTTTTCTTATATAAATTTACTTTTATCTTAAATTTGTGTATCAAATTACTTTTTAATTTTATTAAATCCATTTAATAAAAACATTTTTGTATATAATAATATATTGTGCAATATTTCATTTATTTAATTTTTCCTTATTATATTTTCTTTATTTTATATTAAGTTTGTAAAAAATAATTTTTTATAGACATCTTAATTTGTAAGTTTTTTTACTCATCATGTAATGGAGAATTTCATACACACGAGTAGTGAATTTTTTTATTTAATTTACTTCAACAAAATCCTTAATATATAATATATGGTAAGTTTACTAAAAATAAGATTTAAAATAAGAAATATTCTACTATAGATAACTAAATGGTCTTGAGTTACAAAATAAGTTGATCCACTAGATTTAACAAAATAATAATAATTTAAAACAAAGATATCATCAAATATCTAACTATATCCCCATTTCCTGTCAAATTACTTTAGTAATTGAGAGCTATTCTAGTAATGGGTGGGATAAGAGATATGTGTCGGCGGTGGTTTTACTTATATTATGGAATATATGGAAAGCTAGAATGTAAGGTCTATTTGAGAAGAAGAAATGGGCGGTCCAGGAAATTTAAAAAAAACGAAATAACACCATGAAGTACCTATTTGGTGATAGAAAGGAAAATGGGCAAGGTAACAAAAATAGACTTAAGGAGCGGTCCATGGAGGAGGGTAATGATAATCTAGTTCTATGTGATGAGGCGGATTTTATATGGTTATGTGATGCCTCACATAATAAAAAATGGGAGCCAACAAGTATGGTGTCAATTGTAATAAACAAAGAAGGTGAAGTCAGAGAGATTATTAAAAAGAGAGCTAGAGTCAATAGTAGTTTAGAAAGGGAGATGTGGGCGGTCTTATTAGCAATGAGATTGGCCGCAACTCTAGGCATCAAGAGTAGTTCTTTCTACTCAGATAACCTTGAGGTAGTTCAAGGTATTAATAGACGTGGAGGAATCGAGTGGAGGATCCGTCCCATGATCTTTGAGGCATGGAGATGGATAGGGAGATTCCCGGATTGGAAAGTCAATCATATAAGAAGAAAATTTAACGAGGTAGCGGATATCCTGGCGAAATGCACTAGGCTCAATCTTGACGTTTCTAATTGTCCTACTAGGTCTTTAGTAGAGTTCTATGCTTTTATTAATAATGCATATTTGAACTGTACCAGACATCTATGTTAGTTTATTTTATTGAAAAAAAAACTACTCTCACTTATCGCATAACATCATTAGTCATATCCATCCATCCCTGAGATTGATTACCGTTTACCAGATATTACTTGAACGACCCGTACACTTGCGCTACGTGTCCCTCTATTGCAGGGGTGTTATTTTATAACACACCAGGAGACACCAATTGACTGTAGTTCTTGCTAGGGGTGTCTAATTGTTGAAACACTACATACACGTCTAGCGTGCGATAGTGATACTGACGGGCTTTCTTAACTAGATAGTCATTAGGGTTTAAGATTAACCACCGATCATTGCGCAGGTTCTTCTTACCTAAGTTCCCTGGTAATAGTTAGGTCACCACCTAAGTCCACCGGGAAGGGGGTTAGGAGGAATATAGAGTCATGGCTACTTACTTTAAGAGATTTAATCACACTTATAACTAGTAGAAGAAATAGAAGGATAAGTTCATACAAGAAAAACTGAGTTATATCTCTCATCTTATTCTTACATCTTATATTTGTTTGCATTAGTCTTTAGTTTAATCATTACTCTCTCCACAATTAGTCATATTTACTTTTATTGTCTTTTAATTCCACGAGCTAATTCTTAATACACTTTTATCTAATCCATTCGTATAACACACTAAGTCCCTGAAAACGAATTTTACTTATTATTAAATTCTTGCGTACGACCTGTAATACTTGAAGTGAGTAACGTGATTGGTCTGGGTGCTAGTTCTTATCTTTATTTATCAATATTTTATCACTCGATACCAACCACCATATGTATATATAAGACTTTAAATTGACCGAACAACTAGAAACAATAATAGATTCAACAATGTCAAAATTCTTGAAATACTATGACCCATTCCCTTTCCCAATTGTAACTGATGCATGTTGTTTTCCAGATCCCCGTTATAAGATGAAGTTTACTAGATAATTTATCTCTGATTTGCATGTTTTATCTGGTTGCTCAGATAGTGACACATATGCTAACATGAAAAACCAAACAGATGTATATAAAAGTCATGTTACTAGATTGAGCAGGGAATGCTATCACCCGTTACACATGCAAGTGTGATAAGATCAAGAGCTGGTCAAATATTGGGAAATTACAACACTCTAAGATCCAACTTTAACCAAGGCAATTGGAATGGCCTCTATTACTACCTAAAGACTGAACATGAACCACACGTAAACGATTTTAATATAATTGGGTATTGGAAAAAGTATGCTAGTGGTCCCGTCTTGTTCCACATTGAACTTGACATGCTAACGATTCTTGCCTCCTCCATTCCATCTGAATCAGCTTTTAGCGAAGGAAAGATATAATTTTTCAATCGATGAATGAGCATGATTGAGACAATATTGGAGCGTGTGTTCTAGTTACAAGATTGGGTAAAACCGAACGATTGGACTTATGATTAATTAGAGGTGTTATCCGATGATGACGACTTTTGTTTCAACCTTTCGCGTTTGATTGACAAATCTAGACTTCAAGGTCTTCCACTCCCTCATACGAACCTGATGAAGAGGAATGGTGAGCAATCTTTTAAAATCTACTCTTTCAACTTAGTAGTTATTTTTATACGATCATACTAATACTTTTACCAAGTCTATTTAAAGAACTACGTGGTGACTTGATCCTTTCTGGGTATGCATTTTACGCTACCTATAGAAAGGTAGGTAGACAACCTAAATTCCATGTGCACAGTCACCCCCACCGTACCTCGTTGGACCTTTTGAATGCAGTTATGTAATTATTTTTTAAATATTTTATACAATTAGTTTTGTTTATTTGTGTAATAATTTAATTATTTTGGAAGAAATTGTAATGATTTATTGATTTTTATAGTTTTATTTTGCTATTTCCTTATATTCTTTTCCGTAGTTATAAAATTATGTCAAGTACTATGATTTTTAACTATCTTTAAATTATCTCTAAAAATCAAACAATTAATTAGTGATACTCTTATTTTTAAAAAAAATTGAAAAATGGTTAAAAATATTAGAGGAAATACCCCTTTTGCCCCCTGGTTTTTAACGCGATTGACAGGTTGCCCCCCATTATTTAAAATGTGACTGGATACCCCTTAACTTTTGTTTTCGTGTCTCGTTGCCCTCTACTAACGTTTTACATCCAAAATCACCGTTAAGTGTGACGTGGAAGGCACATGCCATCATTTCTTTTTTTATTCTTAATCCTGATTAAACAATTAATTAACTTAAGCCCGTTTTGAAAAGGGAAAAATAGGTTTTTATTAATTTTTTAATATTATTAAATATAAATAATAAAATAACACCCCCACTAACCCCCTAACCCCCCTTCTTCTTCCCCTTCTTCTTCTTCCCCTTCTTCTTCTTCAACAACCACCACCCTCTACTTATGGCCAATCACCTCCATTCATCTCCTTTCAACCTAGTGGCTTTCCTAGTAATAGTAACAACCCTTGAACTGTTTCTGGAATTGGTGGTGGTCTTTCATCTTCAATTTCACCTACCACACCTACCGCCAGTGTTTCCACCGCTCCGCAACCACCATCTCGCCTCGTTGACTCATCTCTAGTTATCGCCACCAGATCCGAAACCCTAATTGACACCAACTCAAAGAAATCCCAACAACCACCACCACCACCACCACAACAAGAACTTCAAATAACCCAACCACTGACAAAGAAACCTACAAAGAACCGGCACATAAAAGTCGATGGTCGTGAACGGCGGATATGAATCCCAGCTGCTTGTGCAACTCGTGTTTTCCAGCTCACTAGAGAATTAGGTCATAAGTCTGATGGTGAAACAGTTGAATGGCTTCTACATCAAGCTGAATCATCCATCATCGCCGCCACAGGTACTGGAACTATTCCAGCAAATTTCTCTACCCTTATCATCTCTTTATGTAGCAGCGGCTCCACCCTTTCAGCTCCACCGTCCGAATTAGCTCCGCATTCTTTTCATAGCACACTAGCTTTATCTCACCGTCCGTACGAAGAACCTAGCTTTTCTCAATTGTTAGGCTTCCACCTCAACATCAACGTCAAGCTCAACTTCATCAAAGTCCTCATCTTTTAACGGAAAGCCAAATTTCGTAAGCTATACCTACTCCTCCTCCAGGTGGTGGTGGTGGTGGTGGTGATAACAATGGTGGAGAAGATTTTCTAAGAAAGAGATATCGAGAAGATTTGTTCAAGGAAGAAGTAAGCAATCATCAAGACGAACAAAGCTCAGGTGGGCATATCCCTTTGGCGGTGGTGGTTGTTGATGAAGAGGAAGGGGAAGAAGAAGTAGAAGAAGAAGAAGATGGGGGGGGGGGGGGTTAGGGGGTTAGTGGGGGTGTTATATTATTATTTATATTTAATA
This sequence comes from Nemophila menziesii, assembly GCA_029959085.1. Classification (NCBI taxonomy): domain Eukaryota; kingdom Viridiplantae; phylum Streptophyta; class Magnoliopsida; order Boraginales; family Hydrophyllaceae; genus Nemophila; species Nemophila menziesii. The sequence continues at coordinate 24,638,559 of JARWIR010000015.1, read as the reverse complement.
ATATAAAACAATTAATAAAAACCTATTTTGCCCTTTTAAAAAATGGGTTTAAGTTAATTAATTGTTTAATTAGGATTAAGAATAAAAAATAATAAAAATACTGACATGTGCCTTCCACGTCACACTTAACATGGATTTTGGACGGAAAACGTTAGTAGGGGGTAACGAGACACAAAAACAAAAGTTCAGGGGGTATTCAATCGCATTTTAAACAATGGGGGCAACCTGTCAATCGCGTTAAAAACCAGAGGACAAAAGAGGTATTTCTTCAAAATATTCTAAGTAAAAAATTTTAAAATAATAGAACTAACCAGTCTCAAACTAGTATACAATCCAGTCTCCAAAAATTAAATTTGGAAGAAAAAAAATTCTCCAAACCAATATAGAAAAATCAATCAAAAAACCAATAAAAACTGTTTAAACCTAACTGTTTAGTAACCGGTAACAGAATCTGTTCGAAACCGAACCCTAAAAACAAGGTTTTCTAATAGGTTTGATTTTCATAAATTGTCCCTTAACACCGGACTTGAACCGGGACCGATATCCATATAAAAGTTAGACTAGATCGATCTGTTAGTGTTTTCAATTGTTAAAAATCGAACCAAACCGATCCGGGTAGAACCGTTTAGTAGGCGGAAGTGAAAGTGAAAGGTTGCATTAATAATTCATCCGTAGCCGAAACAACTGTAGTCGGGCCTACATCATGTGGTCACGGAAGATCCGGAAATAATTTGCAGCCAGCTGTCCTCGTGTCGAAATGTAAAACACTGAAGAAAAAACGGCGTGCGTCTCACGAAATCTGGTAAGCACACGTACCCCGTAGCAATTTTCTTGAGGCACCTAACATTTTAAGCATCTATCAAACCAAAAGAATAGAAAACGTGAAGCTTTCTGTTGTATAATTTGTTAATCCAGGTATCTTGGCCTTTCAACCAATGAAAACTTGCCTGCTGTTTCATCTATTGCGTAGCGATAACTAGTATTATTTTTGTTTCTCAAAATTGTTTTTTTTTTTTTTTTTTGTCATTTCTCAAAATTGTTTAACTACTACTAGTACTATGTTTTATCGACCAGCCAAAAATATATAAAATAAATATAAAAATTCACAAAAAATGTTATGAATTTTTTTCTCTCTTTTTCTTTTCTCTCTTTTCTATTTCATCTCTACAATCTATCTTTTAGATTATAAATTCTTTTCATAAATCTGTAAACTTTCTCTACTAAAATTGTTACACTTGAATATAAACAAGAAGGTTTATCAGACAAACCTTATACGCAGCGGATTGGAATGAAGAGTCCTGAATTTAGCCTTCTTATACTTGATTGAATTATAATAAAGGAATCGCTTCTCTGGTCGTAAGTTTAATTACTAGAACTAAACATTTTGTTTTCACCACCAAAATGTCTCAGAATTATCTATTGTGTGTTATTGATTTGGAGAGAAAAGAATTGTACGTTTAATTGTGTTGTCTGTGTTGTTGTTATTTTGTGAGAAAGAAAGGCTCTATTTATAGAGCTTGAGAGTTGGTTTATTGCCTGTAAATAAACCACTCTCCCACTTTCTCCACTTGCTCCACTTCCTCCACCATCAAAGTGGGAAGTTATCTTTGACAATTTCCTGTACGCTCATGTCTTTCCCATCATGGGTGACATGGGATAAAAATATTTATTTTTATTTCTTTCAAAAATCGATTATCTACATATTTGTTTCCTTCTATCACACTTCCAATCACTCTATCTCTTTCTTTCCTTTCTTCTTTTCCTCTTTGTTACACTCGCTTGCCTTAACTTGAATTTTTACTCCTCGAACCACTCTCATGCTAGAGAAAGTGAGTTGGTAATCACTCCCAAAAGCAATATTAAATACTAAACATTTGTTGAGCCCAAATTTTGTAAAGCTCGTGTTGCGAGAACATGTTAACTTTATCTACATCAAGAACCATATAAACAAGTATTAGACACTATTGGGTCCTGTTGAAACTGAGAAATTAGGAAACAATGAAGTTATTATTAAATTCAACGAATGAAGATGATAAACTCAACGTGTTGTCACAGAGGCCATGAACGATAATGGGGTTACATTTCTCCATTCAGTAATACAAAGAGCTATAAATTCGGTAAATCACACAACGCTATGGGTTAACTTTCAGGTACTCCAATTACTCTACTCACCCAAAAATACATTGAGAAATTAATGAGTTACTTTGGAGTTGTTCACAAAATCAAATTACCTGAATCAAAAATCATAAATGAGAAATCGGTGTCAAGAGTCCATCTCGATTGGTATCTGGCCATAATCTCGGGTATTAACTATTGGAAAGATGAAGCTTTAAAAGTATGGATTAAGTTCAGATATGAGAATATTGGTCAGGTTTGCTATGGTTGCGGGTTATTCGATCATGAAGAAAGAAATTTTGGGAACAATAAGATAGAATCTAAGCTTGGTAGCTGGGTTAAATTCTTGGTCGCTCCTAGAGTGTGATATGAATTCAACAAAAAAGAAGAGAAACAACTAACCACAGTGTACAGGTCGTTCCAAGTAATAGATAAGTAAAGATATTTGTATCCACATGGATTGCGAGATTATGATTAAGTGTTTAGAAAAATTAGTTGAAGTAATTGTGATAAATAATTAAAAAGAGATATTTTTTTTGTTTTTGATTAATTAACTACTAACGCAAGAATTGAAATTAAACTAAGATTAAGAACTAAATTAGACTAAAGAAGGTTACTTAATATGAGAGATATACTTGAGTCTCGTTATGGAATCACCAAAGTTAACAATCTAATGAATTTGTTTAAGGGTAAAGTCGGTATGTTAATATTAGTCGGGACTCTAATATATTCCTAACTCCCGTTAAGGTAGACTTAGGAAGCTATTCTACGGAATTACTGACCCCGTCAGGGTGACAATACGATACTTTCGTATAATTAAGATTATACCCAATTGGCTACACGGTTAGTTAAGGCCACCGGGATCAATAACTGACACCACACGTCTATATCCTAGTTTTGTAGTTAGACCCCCCCTTCCAGATGATCGTCGCCACTAACGAATAACCTAATTACTAAAACCTATCTCTAGTTAGCTATCTTATTTATAGTAAACAAGCACCCGAATATAGCCAATACAAAATACTTCGTCTTAATTTTAATTAAATAAATCTAAATTCAAGAAGCATTAAACTAGAAAAATTAAGGTTTTTCCCATATCGCGATTCTCAAGTATTTAAGGTCTAGCTCATAATTGAATAAAGAAAAGAAATACAAATTGAGACATAAATAATAATAGGAAATGGATTTTATGCTGAATTGTTGAAGATTGGTCGGAAAACCAATCTTCATCTCTTCTACTCCTGGCTCCAAGCGCTTCCTTTCTCTCAAAATATTGTTTCTAATGTTGTCTACTGATAAATGATGTCAAAAGAAGCTTATATAGATGTATAAATGGATTAGGTCTAACTTGGGCCTAATTAAGTGATTAAGGGACCCAAGTTCGTTTAAATCTGCATTACTATACACCACTTTAGTAAAAAGGTTGTAACTTTTGCGTCGTAAGTCCAAATTCACTTATTTCATTTCTCAAATTTCACTAGCTTAAAGTACCATCTTTTTCATATGAACAACTAAGTCAGAATCTGTATATTGTATGCTCGGGAAGGGCTACAAGTGACGACTTTCCAGTTTCTAGGACTCATCCACCTCACTAAAGTGATGTCTTTTACTCTTTTAACACTTTTTACGGATCTTGGACTTCAAAAATTCACTTCTTATCTTCATCTTGGTTCCTCCTAGCATCCATATACCTAATAACTTCACACTAAACATACGAATTAATGCACACAAAAGCTCTAAAAGTAACAACAATCCAAATCCAAAGGAAGAAAGTACATTATATAAAATTATGTCAATTAACCAATTAATTAAGTCCAATTTCAACCTAAAATGATGTCTCGTAAGGGTGTTTTTCTCTCACAAGAAGGGAGACAACAACTGTCTATGTGTGGGACTTCTAATTCCACATTTTTTTTATAAAACTAAAAAATGATCACATTGTTGATAACTTTATTAATGGGGTTAAAAAGTTTCAAACATAGGTGGAACTCAAAAATAGCGAAGCACAACTCGATTTTAGTAAATCCGTCTACTAATGGTGAAGGACGGGAAACGAGTATTAACGATAATAGTATCACTCAGATTAATAACAATGAGGTAGGAATCTACAAATTCAATGTTAGTGGTGAGAGTGGTGGAAAAAACATCAAAGTGGGTACTAAGAGGACATATATGGTTGTACAACTTAGTGCGATTGAGAAGATAAAGAAGTAAAAGGTTTAAATAATAAAGAGAAAGAATTAGCTGAGCTGGAAGCACACCTGGTTATAAAACTAAATACCCCACCTACAAATATTAAAGATATTGATCGTTCCCTAGCCCAAGCCTTAACCCAACCTTATTCAGTCTAAACGTCCTTATCTCAACGAACATATATATTAAACCTTCCCCTTCATAAATTACTAATCTTAAAATAGATATTGTGTCGCGTCCCAGAGTGTGATAAAAAGATACCAATCACCCTAGAAGCCATTTCCCATAAGCGCACATGTCGTGGAAAAGTAATGAAGATAAGTACCATGGTTATTGGTGGTGGTTAGGGTGTGATAAAATTATGATATAAAATTAAGATAACTAAACACCCTAGCCCACTACGATAACGCTCCGCAAGTGCACGGGTTGTTCGTAAGTAATGAATAAGTAAAACAGATATCGATTTCAGGGACTACAAAACTTAGCTATGATTAATGGAAATATAAAGTGCAATAAAAGAAATTAGAAGAATAATACGCTAAAATACTCTAAAATATTTGTTTGGTTTTTTTACTCTAATAATTAACTACTTAAACTAAAGACAGGAAAATAAATAAGAGAAGAGAAGATGTATGAGATTTTAGCTCGAGATATAGCAAGTAATCCCCACTAGCCTTGTTTTATTATTATTACCTAAGGGAGAATTGTGTGATATCAAATAGTTAGGATTCTATTTTCCACTTAACCCCCGTCCGGGTGGACTTATGAGGCAAACAAACATTACCAGGGGACTTGGGTAAGGGGACCCTTCATAATGATTGGTGGTTAATCTCAAACCCTAATGACTATCTCATTAGGAAAGCCCGTTAGGATCACTACCGCTCACTCGATGTTTATGTGGTGTTTCAATAGTAGAACACCCCTTCCGGGTGACCATCCAACTACTATGGTTATCCTATACGTTGTACACCGCAAGAACTACAATATATATATATATATATATATATATATATATATATATATATATATATATATATATATATACATCAAAGCACATAAAAACTGAGTTCACTACTAATTTCAGTTAAATGTAAAAGGATATCCCAAATTAAACTAGATATAAAACAATTATAGGGTTCATAACCATATGCTAATATAAATCTAAATAGATTTAGTTCGTACTAGAGAAAGAAATAAAATAAATTACAAACGGGACAAGTTGGAATGGCGTGAACAGCTTCCAACTCTTTCTTCTCTTCTTGTCATTTACTCCTGATGATCTCTTGATGTATTTTGGACTGAGTAAGGAGTCAAATATGATTCTTCTAAGGTAGGAATGTATGTATATATATATATATACGTCTCTAGATTGATATATAGAGTAAACCCCCAAGTTAAATTATAGGACATGATAAAACCTTACCGATTGATTTGGTCATATCTCCCTCGTTACTTATCAAAATTTAATGTACGACCTACCAAAATGACCGCAATTCAAAAATCTATCTGATCCTACATAGGTTCCTTCAAATTTTTGACTGATTTTCTGCATCTTTCCAATTAATGAACTATTTTCTAGCATGACAGATTCTTTACTTTCCAAATATAAACATACTCTTCCTTTTTAACTGCGACCGGGGGGGGGGGGTTATCTTTACTTATATTCACCTCTTATCATTATCACAAGGTGTAATAGTTTCCATTACCTGAGTGCTACACAAATTACGTACAAAAGCTGATAAAATAGCAAAACACCTAAAACTAGACAAGAAAGTGTAAAGTAAGAATAAACGGGAAAATCCCAAAATTAAGTACCAAATACCCCTAACATGATGTCTCATAAATATATTATTCTATCACATAAATGGAGACATAAAGACCCCCAACTCAAAGTTGTGTCGTCCTGACACAATAAAGATAAGAACAGTAGGGTAGTCAACACAAAACTAAAGAAGAGGAAAAATAAAAAACAATAAAAGATTTTAGAGCAAAATATCCAAAACGTTTCATGTAGTAATGTCAAGGAAATAATGCACATACATGCTTAATATACACAAAATCTTTTTTTTTTGTTCAAACATATACACAGAATCAACAATCCATAAATTCTAGTCAAGATTAACTTTGCAATGCCAGAAAGCAGTTTTCACTTCGTATTTGGCGGCTATAGGGTGATCATAGATCCTAATATGGTATCAAATGGTCCACTGAACTATGCCCTAATTGTTCCATTGTTCCTCAACCAAGTAGTTAGATATCCTAAAGTCGTTATGGTTATAACGTTTGCTTAGGGACGGTATATGATATATTTTTGGATAGTGAAAAAGTGAGCTTTTGGCTCTCTCCTCACATTCCATCAACGAATTGCCATAGAGCTTGAGTTTCACTTGAAGATGTTCTCATTCAAACATATTTTTATGCTTCTTAACATAGAAACCCTGAATAATCCAATAAAACCTTTTTATGATGATTACATAACAGTTTCCACTTTGCCGGTCCAAATTTGTTTTTTGATTTTTTTTTTCATATTTTTCTAATTTAGTTATGACTCCCTTTTTTATGTGAGATGTCATACCACTTTTCTCATATTTTTTTCTTTTCAACATTTAACTTTTCTCGTTTTAACCTAGAAAAGGATTACACATAAACTCATCATTATCAATAATATCACAATTACAATCAAATTCCCAAACCCAAAATTTCCAAATGATGAAACCCACCACCCCAAAATCAAGCTCTAAAACAACTTGTCTCAGGTTTGCGATTCGAGTGTGTGTCATATGGGTAACTCCTATAAACTAATGGGTATGGCTTGCAACGTGGCTAATAAAAGGCTTTAGAAAGGCTCAGAGGGGCTAAGACGTATAATATTAAACTCAATTAAACAGGTGAGAAAGCTAAAAGGATTCAAGTGGAAAATATGAAAGAACTGCCGTATTTATTTCTATAACTACTAGATCTCGTTACTTTTTCACTTTTAGTTCATAAATTAAGAGGGTTATCAACTAATTTCAGACCTCACGTTCTACACATGGCTCAAATACTCCCTAAGATTCAACTTTAAACTTCATACGCATTGCTTATTAATCTTCCCTATCTTTTACTTCTGGTTTTCTTGTATGCATACTAAACATATTTATGAAATTGTTCAGAAAAAACTACCTAATATCATTGACTTAATTAGAAACATGATCAATAGGACATTCACCATATTCTATGCCAAATTCCAACCCTAATTTTTTTATTTTTATGTTAAAACAAAAGGAAGATGAGGACAACGAATCCCCACCCTGAACTCAAGACTGAGTCGTGTCCCCACGACTCAAACAAGACTCAATAAAGCAACTAAAATTTAAACTAAAATAAACTAAGACTAACACATAAGCAATTAAGAAAAAGAGTTAGAAGGTGGTACCCGACCAAAAATTATGTTTTTCCATTCATAATCAAAAGGAGAATCCTTTTGTATTTCTAACATTTCCATGATCCTTTCCATTGTAGTTTATCCTTAACATTTCCATGAAGCAGCATCGATTTTTGTCATCTAACTTTGTGATTCTTGTCATTAACATCTCTGCCCACTTTGGAGGTGTAGAAACAGTCTCCTTTGGATTAATTTGTAAATTTGAAGACGAACCTTGATCATTGGATATTTTTTTCTTCTCTTTTGGTTTGACTGATACCCTCTTTCTCATGTTATATTTACATAGTGGTTCTTGTGTAGTCACTTTGATCTTTGGTTTCTTTTCTATTGGCTCATCAATTTCGATGGTTTTCGATATTGTAGCTCCATGCAAATTTTTTTCTTCCCTAAGGCACAACACTTCCTCTTATAATCCATAACATCAGTTCTGTTTGTCATCTTTGTTAACCCACAACTCAAGATGCACCAAGTAAGAATAAATTTATGAAAGATTGGTGTGGTTTGAGGTTGTTGTTTGGATAGTGGATTGTGAATAATAGGAAGATAAGTTTAATTGTGGTGAAAGAAATCTTGAAAACTTGATAAAATTTGGTGTTTTTATGGTGTATGGAATGGATTTGGTGAAGATTATGTGTTTATGGAGGATGGAAGGAAGTTTTGATGGTTTTTTGTGAGTTGTTTGAATGTTTGATCAAGCTTCAAGCTGTTTTTATAGAGTTTGGGACTAAATTTTTGTATTGGTGAAGTTGAGGGAGGATAGGATTAGGTTTGTCATAGTTGGAGACCCTAAAGTCTCTTTAATATATTTTCAAACCGCCACCGCACTGGCCCACCGACCATTTCACCGGCTAGCCGGGCTTTCTTGCGTCATTCCCAGACCGTGGCCAGATGTCGCGAGCGTCGATACGGTTGTGGGTTGGCTAGCCACTTAGAACGCCAACATGCCGGTCCACCCATTCAAGTTTCTGGCCTTAATCATATTTATGAACCGTCGTGACCCTTTGTCTTGCACCAGTAATGCCGATCACAATTTTCTAATTTACTGTCTTGGACCGTCGCGACCCTCTAGCGCGTGTGACAATACGCTTGCTTCACTGGTATGCCAGTCATATTGGCTAGTATGCAGGTTCTGGATTTTGATGTTTCTGAATGTGATCGTATTTCGCACTGTCGCGGCTCTTAGATGGCACCGGTACGCCGGTCGTATGGCCGGTATGACGGTGGGAGCTGCTGATCATGCAAAAATCAACTCTTTTTCACCCTAAACTTAGAATTTATCATCCTACATGGTGTCGTCTAGGGTGTGATAAAAATATGATAAATAAATACGGGAAACAATGCACTAATCACCCTAGACTAGCACGGTTCTGCAAGTATTACAGGACGTATGCAAGTTTTAAAGATAAGAAGATTCGTTTCTCAGGGACTTAAATGTGTTAGACAGATGGGTAAATAAATTAGAGTAGCAATTAATAATTAAAAAGACAGAAAATAAATACGATTGACTGGGAGATTAATGATTAAACTAATTAAAAGTAAAGACAAATAATTAAAGATGAGAGAAATAAGATGAGAGAATATAGCTTAGGTTTTGCTAGTATGCACTAATCCTTCTAATTCTTTCTATCAATTTCAGTTTATAAGGGAGATAATAGCTCTTAGATAAGTAGTTAGGATTTTAAATTCCCCCTATCCCCGGAGACCGAACTAGGGTGGCAACCTCACAATCATGAGGAGACTCAAATAGGGCTATCCTGCGCTACTAGGGTCCTAGATGCAGTCTGCCCGACTAATGATGATTGGTGATTAAAATAAACCTTAATGACTATCTATTTAGGCTGGTGTTGTCAGGACCAATTCCTTACACTAGACGTTTATGTGGTGTTTCAATAATTAGACCCCCCCCCTTCCGGGTGACTATCTAACTACAATTAGCAAAGTCCTAAATTGATCATGTTTTAGACAGACAATAAATCAAAGCACATAAATCAAATATATGGGTAAGCAGCTAGAATCAGATTAAAACATATAATTCCCAAAGAAACTTAGATTGTGGTGGGTCCTTGTGTGTTATAAAATTAATGCGAAAATAAAAGGAACCACAATACCGCAAGTGTACGGTTGTCCAAGTAATACTCCGACAAGTCGGGTTGGTATAGCCCAAGTGTTCAATAGATAAGTAGTAGTAATTTCAAATACAGAAAATAAAAGATAAAATATATTTGTTTGGTTTTTATATTAATCCTAAGAATGCATGAAAATAAATAACTGAAAATAAATACTAAAGGACTAAGACGCAGATATGAGTTATACTTGAGTCTCGCAAGGAATCCACTTAATCAATATAATCTATGCTATGTTTAAGGGTAGAATTGGAATTATCATATTAGTCGGGACTCTAATATCTCCTAGCCCCCTGTCGGGTGGACCTAGAAGCTATCCTAAAGTATCATAAACACCTGTATGGTCGAATATGGCTTTTCGGATGATAATATTTTACCTCTTTGGCTATGTAACTAGTTAAGCCTGTCGGTCAATAACGGACATTACACGGGTATTACCTAGATCTGTATTCAAACCCCCCTGTCGGATGATCACTTCGCCACTAAAGTGAATAGCCCAAATACTAAAATCTATTTCTAGTTGTACGGAAAAGAAATAGTGATTAAAACAAAATAATATCCAATATCTAAGACCCAATTCAATTTAAATCATAACAATCCCAAATTCAAAACATAAATTAAATTAATTAGGGTTCATCCCTTTATTGCGATTCTCAAGTAATTAAGGTTTAGCTCATATTGAAAGTAAAAACAGTAAAGAAATTAATACTATACATGTCCTAATAACAAAAATAAAATAAGAACCTAGATAGAGGAATTGGCTTGAACTGTTGTTGGAGATATAGACAGTCTCCAGCTTCTGCTCTTGCTTCCGCCTCTTGACGCTCTCTCTAAGGATGTATATATTGAATGAATTATGAGAGGTACTGAATAATGAGGTATAAGGGGTGTATTTATAGGTGTTGGAAGACCCTAGGTCGAATTTGCTTGTAGTGGAAGACAAGTCAAGGACTCTCAAATTCGTAGCTCTAAAAGATAAGATTCTGCTGATTTGATTTGGTCATATCGTTTTCAATACTTATCCGTTTGAGAAGTTCCAATATATGAAACTGCTTGTCTTGGAAAGCTCTTTCTATTGGTGCAGACCATTCGTCCAGAATCCTTGCCAATCTTTAATTATGAATTAATCTCTAAAACGTGGCTGGATTTTCAGATTTCAAAGGCAGCTTTATCTTTTCCTCCTTTGAATAAATCTTTCCTAAATCTTCTTATTTCCATGTAAATCTTCTTTCCTTTAATCTTTATCTTGACTTGGTCTCTAAGTAATTACCATTTATCTCTTAAAGCTTCACATTAAATAAATAATTAAACCGCATATGCTTAAAAAGAATAAATCAAGAAATCAAGAAATCGAAATAGGAAAGTGTACTCTAAAAATAGAAACTCGACTAAAAATCATTTCCTAACACTCTAAAATACACTAAGACTTTATTCTCACTTCTCCTCCTTGGATTGGTCTTTCATGAAATCAAAAACCTATTAACTTTGCATTAAAAATAGTCAAATTTAGGCACAAAAGCTCAGATTCTGCAAATAGTTAATTTCCAAGGGGAGGAAGTGCAATATGATCAATTAAGCCTAAAATTCTATCAACTAAGTCATTTATTCACCTAAAAGGATGTCTCCAAGGGGCTAAGAATTAGAACAAATAGGGAGACATCAAGACCCCAAACTCAAACCTTTGTCGTCCCGACAAAGTAAAATAAAAACAAAGGATCTTTTAGGTGAACGTAGAAGGTAGTATCTAGTAAATAATCCCAAATCAAAGCTTAAAACAAATTTCATATAGTCTAACCTAGGAATTAATATACACCTACACTTATCATGCAAAATCAATTACAAAACAATATCAATCCAAAATTAATTTCACAATGCTAGAAGGTTACGCTTAATACTTATCTCAAGATGGTGGCTATAGGGTGTTCCTCGATCTTTACTTGCATTGAATGCTCCACTTAGAATAATCCCTATTAACTCACTGTGCATCTAGAATCACGAGGGCTTTACGGTTTTAGCATAGGCTGAAGGACGGTATGGTATGTATATTTGGTAAATTTGAAGTGAGCTTTTGGCTCTCTCCTCACTTACCATCAACAAACTGTCCAAGAGCTTGAGTTTACACTCGAATAACGTTCTCACTCAACCCAATTGACGCGCTTAATTAGCGTCCCCAAATTAACCCAATAAGCACTAAGGATGATTCACCTAAAAATTTCCACTTTGCCGGTCCGAATATGTATATTCTTTCCAAATCATTCGTTTTTTCTTATAGCTATGACTCTCTTTATGATGTTGAGATATCATGCTATTTTTCACAGTTATGCCTATTCATAACTTGAGCTCGAAGCTTCTTTTCCATTCACTATTACCCCGGCAAAGGGTTACAATACAATAAACCTGTGAATCATCATCATGTATAGCACAAAGCATCATTAATAAGCTCAAAACTCCCAATCCTAATGTAAATTCCCATATAGTGGACCCATCACCCCAAACTCAAGCTCAAGACAGGAAGTCTCAGGATCGTGATTCAAGTGCGGGTCATATGGTCATGCCTAACAATCTAAAGGGAAATTGGCTTATAATGTGGCGACAAAAGAAAGGCTTAAAGGCTAAAAATTTGTCTAAGAAGGATCAAATTAATTCAGGGATAGACAGCCAAAAAGGATTCAAAGGGCTAACAAAGAACTACCTCTATCATCTTCCTATTTACACAAATTGCCTCTAGTTCATACCTAAGTGGGTTCTCTACTCATTTAGATCTCACGTTCTACAAACCACCCATTATCCTTAAGTACAAGTTTACTTCTTTTGCATTGTTCATTAATTTTTCCTCTCAATTACTTCATATTTGCATGCAATCAAAGTGTGTTTTACACTAACTCCTAAAGTCAACTATTTTCTATCATAAATTTATAAAAATCATGCTTGATGGGGGCATTTAAAACACTCTACATCTCTACAGTCAAAACATTTCTCAAACTAAAATTTAAAAAAAAAAACTGTAAAACACATAAAATTGGGATGAGGCAACGAACCCCACCCCAAACTCAAAAATGAGTCGTGTCCCCATGACTCGAAAAAGACTCAATAAAGCAATAAAATTAACTAAAACTACCTAACTAGTGTCTACCATCAATTAAGAAGAAGAATTAGAACGGGGTACCTGGCCATGAAGATCCATAGTGTCCTCCTCCGAAGGGGGAGTATAATTATCAATATCCAGGAACAAAGTTACCTCTTCCAATGTTGACTTAATCTGTGTAATTTCCTTCCATAGTGCTTCGATGTCTAATCGTAAAAGTTCGAACTCTTGTTGCAAATTGTGAGCCCCTGGAGGAATTCCAGAATCAGTTTGAGAAGAAGAAGAACCTTGAACTTGAAATTGTAGCTTGTCTGTAGGCTTTGATGATACCTTCAACCTTGCTGTTAATTTCCCGTGTTGTGGTGCAGGTGCCTTTTCTTCTTGTGTTTCTTCAGTAGGCTCATCAAGATTGATGGCCTTTTCAAGTGTAGAACCAGGCAAATTCTTGTTCTTCCCTAGGATACAACATTTCCTCTTATAATCCAAAGCATTTGTTCTGTTTGTCATGGTTGAATTGACCCCAAACTCAAGTTATACCAAGGATAGAATAAAGTTAAGAAAACTTGGTATAGCTTGAGTTTCTTGCTTGGATTAGATGAAGGAAGTTGTTTTCTTGATGAATCTTGGAAGAACTCTTGAAAGCTTGATGATCTTGATTGTGTTTAATGGTGTTTTGTGATGAATTTGATGAAGAGGTTATGTTTATGGAGGATGGAGGAGAGATTTGATGATGTTAATGTGTTTGTTGTGGAGGTTTGATCAAGCTTTAAGGTGTCTTTATGAGGTTGGGAACTAGAAAATTCGTTTGGAAGAGGCTAGGGTTTATCTCCTTAAGGTTAGAAGTTGACTGGGCTTTGGACTCTTCACAAACCGCCTGGCGCGGTGCATCCCTGCGGTGCATGGGTATACCGCGGGGGTATACCGCAGCGCTGTTGGTTTGATTTTTCTCGCTTCTGCCTTGTACCCGTGCTAGCACACCGTGGCACGCGTTTTTGCCCTGCGGTGCAGGGGTGCGGTGCATGGGGTAGTCCGCACGTGCTCCGTCAAAAAACCCGCGGTACACACCCCGTGGCACGCGTTATGGGCGTGCGGTATAGGGCGCAGTGCACCGCGGCTGTCAGCTTCTTATTTTTTCTTGCTTCTGGATAAGACCCGTGGTGCGCGACCCGTGGTACGGGTTTTTGGGGCGCGGTACATCCCTGCGGTGTAGGGGGTACACCGCGGGGTAGTTTTGCGCCAGCCTTGAATTTTCCAAAATTTTTCTCCTAGCACCCCAAACTCGATTCTTGCACCATTAACACAATACCCTTCTCATTTCTTTTTAAAAGTAGACACTAAAACTCGACACTAACTTAGAATTATACACTAGGAATTGAAAAACTTAAAGCAATAAACTAATATACATTGAAATGGCTTTTGTTTAACGTCGTTAAGCTCGACGGGTTACCTCTCGCGATTATTTTCTCACGTAACCTCCCCAGCAGTGAGTGAGGTCATCAATATTTGCTACACGGAACTTGCATCCCATAGCTTTTATTACCACCAATTGATCAGAGATAACCCTTGTGACCATGAACGGTCCTTGCCAAGAACTCTTGGCTTTGCGCGTTTTCGGAGGGGGGTCAGGCTTCTTCATTGCGACCTCTTCGCCTACACTAAATGCCCTCCTCTTTCTCTCTTTCTTAGGTTCTTTTGAAACCTTCGTTGTTCGCACCTTTTCTCCGGCAGCGGCGCCAAAAACTTGGTGGGTCCTTGTGTGTTATAAAATTAATGCGAAAATAAAAGGAACCACAATACCGCAAGTGTACGGTTGTCCAAGTAATACTCCGACAAGTCGGGTTTCGTTCTCAGGGATTGGACTGGTATAACCCAAGTGTTCAACAGATAAGTAGTAGTAATTTCAAATACAGAAAATAAAAGATAAAATATATTTGTTTGGTTTTTATATTAATCCTAAGAATGCATGAAAATAAATAACTGAAAATAAATACTAAAGGACTAAGACGCAGATATGAGCTATACTTGAGTCTCGCAAGGAATCCACTTAATCAATATAATCTATGCTATGTTTAAGGGTAGAATTGGAATTATCATATTAGTCGGGACTCTAATATCTCCTAGCCCCCTGTCGGGTGGACCTAGAAGCTATCCTAAAGTATCATAAACACCTGTATGGTCGAATATGACTTTTCGGATGATAAGATTTTACCTCTTTGGCTATGTAACTAGTTAAGCCTGTCGGTCAATAACGGACATTACACGGGTATTACCTAGATCTGTATTCAAACACCTTTGTCGGATGATCACTTCGCCACTAAAGTGAATAGCCCAAATACTAAAATCTATTTCTAGTTGTACGGAAAAGAAATAGTGATTAAAACAAAATAATATCCAATATCTAAGACCTAATTCAATTTAAATCATAACAATCCCAAATTCAAAACATAAATTAAATTAATTAGGGTTCATCCCTTTATTGCGATTCTCAAGTAATTAAGGTTTAGCTCATATTGAAAGTAAAAACAGTAAAGAAATTAATACTATACATGTCCTAATAACAAAAATAAAATAAGAACCTAGATAGAGGAATTGGCTTGAACTGTTGTTGGAGATATAGACAGTCTCCAGATTCTGCTCTTGCTTCCGCCTCTTGACGCTCTCTCTAAGGATGTATATATTGAATGAATTATGAGAGGTACTGAATAATGAGAGGGGTGTATTTATAGGTGTTTGAAGACCCTAGGTCGAATTTGCTTGGAGAGGAAGACAAGTCAAGGACTCTCAAATTCGTAGCTCTAAAAGATAAGATTCTGCTGATTTGATTTGGTCATATCTTTTTCAATACTTATCCGTTTGAGAAGTTCCAATATATGAAACTGCTTGTCTTGGAAAGCTCTTTCTATTGGTGCAGACCATTCGTCCAGAATCCTTGCCAATCTTTAATTATGAATTAATCTCTAAAACGTGGCTGAATTTTCAGATTTCAAAAGGCAGTTTTATCTTTTCCTCCTTTGAATAAATCTTTCCAAAATCTTCTTATTTCCATGTAAATCTTCTTTCCTTTCATCTTTATCTTGACTTGGTCTCTAAGTAATTACCATTTATCTCTTAAAGCTTCACATTAAATAAATAATTAAACCGCATATGCTTAAAAAGAATAAATCAATAAATCAAGAAATCGAAATAGGAAAGTGTACTCTAAAAATAGAAACTCGACTAAAAATCATTTCCTAACACTCTAAAATACACTAAGACTTTATTCTCACTTCTCCTCCTTGGATTGGTCTTTCATGAAATCAAGAACCTATTAACTTTGCATTAAAAATAGTCAAATTTAGGCACAAAAGCTCAGATTCTGCAAATAGTTAATTTCCAAGGGGAGGAAGTGCAATATGATCAATTAAGCCTCAAAGTCTATCAAATAAGTCATTTATTCACCTAAAAGAATGTCTCCAAGGGGCTAAGAATTAGAACAAATAGGGAGACATCAGATTGGAAGAAAATAAAATTCATAGATTATACATAATGCAAAACCCAAGCTATGGGAAAATTAGTTCATACCTAAAGTAAATAAACTAAAAGAATGATACATGATTGTCATCTTGCTCTCTTCAATAACTCTAATGATATAAAACTTAAGGACTAACTTATGGGAGGAAAGGATTAAACCTATGCCTTGGAATTGAGAAAGGATGAATTTAGAAAGGTTTAAGGGTGTATTTATAGGTGTTTAGAAGACCTAATTCGTTTTCTTGTAGTGGAAGACAAGTAACTTGGACTCCTAGCCCAACTCAAATTCGTAACCCTAAATATTGAAAAGTTAATAATCTGCCGCTGTTTTGTTTTGGTCATAACTTCTTCGTTTCAACTCCTTTTGACGCGTTCTGTATATCAAAACTGACCGTCTCGGAAAGCTCTATACTTTTGATTTAGATCATTCTTCCAAATTCCTAGTCAATCTTGAGTTATGATCACTTTAATGGACGCGGCTGCTGAAATTCAGATTTACTTGACAACTTTATCTTTCCATATCTATCTTTTCCTTCCTTTATCTCCAATTTCCATGCATATCTTCTTTCCTTTATCTCTTTAGACCTGATTTGACATCTAATTAATTACTATATATCTTCAAAGCTTCACACTAAATAAATAAATTAAACCAAATATGCTCTAAAAATAATAAATCATTAAATCAGGCCAAGAAATGGGAAAGTGTACTAAATCATATGAAAATCGACTACTAGACTTCCTAAAACACTAAAAATGATGTCTCGAACTAAGATTAAATCATCACAAATAGGGAGACACCAAGACCCCCAACTCAAAGTTGTATCGTCCCGATACAAAAAGATAAGAACAAAGGGAAGTCTTTAAATTACACACCAGGTCAATTACGCACAGTGAGAGAGAAGATAGTAGAATCTATAGAATAGACATAAAGCAACTACTCTGAAAATTTCATGTAATAATATTTACAAACTACATACCTGCACACTTTTTCATATCCACAATCAGCACGGCTAGAATTCATGATTAGATTAGCTTCGTAACATAAGAAGGAGAGGATCTTTACTCAGTTCACCAAGGAGGCTATAGAATGTTCATCGAACTTTACTAGTATCCAAAGATCCACTTAACTACTCTCTATTGGCTCAATCACTTCTAGATTACATAGAAAAGAATCAAAAGGTCTTTAAGGTTGTAATGTCGGCTTAAGGACGGTATGATAAGTATATTTGGATAATTTAGAGTGAGCTTTTGGCTCTCTCCTCACTAGCCATAAACGAATCGCCCTAGAGTTTGAGTTACTCTCATAAAATGTTCTCACTCAACACAATGATTTTATTGATGCACAAAGTAGCATCCCTAATAACCCAATTAAAGCATAAAGATGTTCACATAAAACTTCCATTTTACCGGTCCAAATATATTCAATTTTTTTGTGTCAATTTTTTCCTTTTGTTATATAGCTAGGACTCTCTTTTTAATGTTGAGATATCATGCTATTTATTTCTCATATATTATTTTCATAACTTTTTTTTATTTACTCTTACCCGAACAAAGGGTTACAATTTCATAAACCTGTGAATCATCATCAATATATAGAACAAAGCACAATTAATAAGCACAAAAATCCCAACCCAATAATAATTCCCATAATGGTGGACCCACCACCCCAAACTCAAGCTCTAAAACAACTGTCTATGCATCGTAATTCGAGTGCGGGTCATATGGAAAAGTCCTATAATCTAAAGGGATATGACTTATAATGTGGCTAATAAAAAGGCTTTAGAAAGGCTAGAAGGTGGTGAGAAGGATATAAAATAATAAATGGACAGCAGGCTAAAAGGCAACAAGGGGCTTATGAAAGAACCGCCTTAATCACTTAACTATGCAATTTTGTTATTCTCTTACCTTTAGCACGTTCATCAAATGGGTTTATCAACTAGCTTGATTCTCACGACCTACACACCACTCATGGCTCCTTGAGATCAAACATACTTTCAGTCGCATTGCTAACTAATCTATTCTTTACTATCAATGTGTGTTTTCCTGCAAATACTCAAAGCATACAAAATAAATCAGCTTATAAACATACTACTTTCTATCATTAACTTACTGAGCTTATGCTTTCAAGCTATTAAACACACTCTACATCTAATTCCCATGTATCAAAAATTTTAATTTCTACCTAAAAACACAAAAATGGAGATGAGAGACAACGAATCCCCACACCCCCAACTAAAAAATGAGTCGTGTCCCCACGACTCGAAAAAGACTCGAAAATTATATTAAAATTAGCAGATAAGGCATATACAGAAATGGTTAGGAAGAAAGAGAACATACTCTCAAGGCTATTGCCTCGCATTATCGACATCCAAGATAGGATTTGCTGGGTTTTTCTTTTATTGCTCAAGGAGTGTCATGATGTACACTTGATTAGCTTTGATTTGTGCCACATCATTGGCTAAGGAAGCATGAGCTGCTTCGACTTTATTTAAACGCTCCTCTACCTTCTCTTGCCAAATACGATCCTTTTCTTCTTTTGAAAGTTGCGTAACTCCTGCTCCTCTCAAAATATTCTTGATCCAAGCATTGTAAATATTATTACTCGTCTTAAACTCTAGTTTCTCTCCATCACCCAGAATCACATTCGCTTTTTGAACAAGACATGCGATCATAGTAGTATAATTTACATTAAATAACAAAATGGGAGAGATCGAAAATTGGTGTCTCCTTGTGTGTTCTAAATAAACACACCTAAAAAGGCAAGACACGTACCGCAAGTGTACAGGTCGTCCAAGTAATATCCAGTAAACGGGATTTCGATCTCAGGGACGGATTAGGTATGACTTTAGATGTTATGATATGAATGTAGATAATTGTTATACGATGCAGAAAATAAATGATATAAGATTTGTTTTGGTTTTCGATTAAGAACTAAGACGCAAATAAATTAAAATGCTAAATTAACTAATGCAAATAAGTAAACAAAGGGTTGGACGCAAATAATAGAGGTAGTACTTGACTCACGCAAGGGTTTCGCCTAAATCTACTTAACTAGTGTTTCATTTAAGGGTCAAATTGGTAATTAACAATATTCAGGATTCAATTACTCTTCTAACCCTCGTCAGAGAGGACTTAGAAGCTACTCTAGGGTATTACGAACCCCGTCAGGGAGATCATAACCTACCTTTGAATGATTAAGCACTTTTTACCCAATTGGCTATAAGATTAATTAAGTCAGTCAGGATCAATAACTTCTATCTTACATCTATTATCTATTTCCATACCTAAACCCCCCGTCAAGGTGATCCATACGCCACTATATGGAATAGCCTAGATACTAAATCCTATTACTGATTAATTACTTCAATAATAGTCAACAAGCTTAAAATAATAGAAATTGATTAACTACCCAATTTGAATTAAATCATTACAATCCCAAAACTGAAAACACTGAATTAAATAAATAGGGCTCAACCCATAAATGCGTTCATCAAGTACTTAAAGAATTTAGCTCATACTAATGTTTACAATAATTGAAATAAAATATAAAGGCTTCATAATGAATTACAGAAATAGAAAAACCTAGTTAAAAGGTTGAGTATTGTTGTTGTTGAAGAAGGAATTCTCTAGCTTCATCTTTCTCTCTCCTTTTTGCTTCTCTAACTTCTGCTAAGCGTTGCCTCTTCTCTAATATGAATTGTGTCCCTAAAAACTGAAGTTAAGGCCTATTTATAGTGGGAAAATGGATTGGGCTTTTAAAAAGAAGGATTAGGTTAATTAGAATAAAAGCCCAATCCATTTAATGAAATCTCGTAACTAATGACCAGCTGTTACTAAAACAGCTCTAACCTTTGCGTCCGGACTCGGGATCACTTCGTTCAACTTGGAAAATCTTCCTGACTTCAAGCTCTATCTACCTCATTTTATGCTCCAAGGCTGAATCAGTGGCTAAGATGCTCAAAACTAGTTATTTGTGACAACATTCCAGATCTCATTCTCCACTAATTACTTCTTCGAATCAATTATTCTCGCCTTTGACTTCAACGCTTAATCCAAGACTTTATTTCCCATTTCTTATCCTTGTCTTTATATTCCATCAACTCATAAATCTAAGAACTCTACACTAAAAATAAACTAATTAACGCATAAAAGCTCTAAAACACAAATAACTCTAATCCAAGGGAAGAAATCGTAATATGACCAAATAAGCTTAAAAGTCCAATAAACAAGTCAAATAATCACCTAATTTTATGTCTCCTAAGGGCATATAATTAGAACAAAAAGGGAGACATCAAGACCCCAAACTCAAACCTTTGTCGTCCCGACAAAGCAAAATAAAAAATAGGGTTCAAGGTGATACACAAAAAGGTAGAGTCTAATGAATAACACTCAAAGCATAACTTAAAATAAATCTCATATAGTATGAATATAGAAATTAGTATACACATACAAATGTCATGCAAAATCAAACACAAATAATCAATTAAAAATTAACTTCACAATGCTAGAAGGTTACGCTTGTACTTATCTCAAGATGACGGCTATAGTGTGTTCATCGATCCTCACTAACTTTGAAAGCTCCACTTAGCATACTCCCTATTAGCTTAATTACAAATCCACTATATAACTAGGAATCACGAGGACTTTATGGTTATAGCGTAGGCTTAGGGACGGTATGGAATGTATATTTGGTAAATTTGAAATGAGCTTTTGGCTCTCTCCTCACTTACCATCAACAAACTGTCCTTGAGCTTGAGTTTACACTCGAATATCGTTCTCACTCAACCCATTTGACGCACTAATGTAGCGTCCCCAAAATTACCCAATAAGCACTAAAGATGATTTCTACAATTCCACTTTGCCGGTTACTTTATTTTTTCTTTATTTTATTTTTCATGTCAATTTTCTATTTTTTGTACAAGATACCCATGACCGTCAAATTTAGGCACAAAAGCTCAGATTCTGCAAATAGTTAATTTCCAAGGGGAGGAAGTGCAATATGATCAATTAAGCCTAAAAGTTTATCAAATAAGTCATTTATTCACCTAAAAGGATGTCTCCAAGGGGCTAAGAATTAGAACAAATAGGGAGACATCAGATTGGAAGAAAATAAAATTCATAGATTATACATAATGCAAAACCCAAGCTATGGGAAAATTAGTTCATACCTAAAGTAAATAAACTAAAAGAATGATACATGATTGTCATCTTGCTCTCTTCAATAACTCTAATGATATAAAACTTAAGGACTAACTTATGGGAGGAAAGGATTAAACCTATGCCTTGGAATTGAGAAAGGATGAATTTAGAAAGGTTTAAGGGTGTATTTATAGGTGTTTAGAAGACCTAATTCGTTTTCTTGTAGTGGAAGACAAGTAACTTGGACTCCTAGCCCAACTCAAATTCGTAACCCTAAAATATTGAAAAGGTAATAATCTGCCGCTGTTTTGTTTTGGTCATAACTTCTTCGTTTCGACTCCTTTTGACGCGTTCTGTATATCAAAACTGATCGTCTCGGAAAGCTCTATACTTTTTATTTAGATCATTCTTCCAAATTCCTAGTCAATCTTGAGTTATGATCACTTTAATGGACGTGGCTGCTGAAATTCAGATTTACTTGGCAACTTTATCTTTCCATATCTATCTTTTCCTTCCTTTATCTCCAATTTCCATGCATATCTTCTTTCCTTTATCTCTTTAGACCTGATTTGACATCTAATTAATTACTATATATCTTCAAAGCTTCACACTAAATAAATAAATTAAACCAAATATGCTCTAAAAATAATAAATCATTAAATCAGGCCAAGAAATGGGAAAGTGTACTAAATCATATGAAAATCGACTACTAGACTTCCTAAAACACTAAAAATGATGTCTCGAACTAAGATTAAATCATCACAAATAGGGAGACACCAAGACCCCCAACTCAAAGTTGTATCGTCCCGATACAAAAAGATAAGAACAAAGGGAAGTCTTTAAATACACACCAGGTCAATTACGCACAGTGAGAGAGAAGATAGTAGAATCTATAAAATAGACATAAAGAAACTACTCTGAAAATTTCATGTAATAATATTTACAAACTACATACCTGCACACTTTTTCATATCCACAATCAACACGGCTAGAATTCATGATTAGATTAGCTTCGTAACATAAGAAGGAGAGGATCTTTACTCAGTTTACCAAGGAGGATATAGATTGTTCATCGAACTTTACTAGTATCCAAAGATCCACTTAACTACTCTCTATTGGCTCAATCACTTCTAGATTACATAGAAAAGAATCAAAAGGTCTTTAAGGTTGTAATGTCGGCTTAAGGACGGTATGATAAGTATATTTGGATAATTTAGAGTGAGCTTTTGGCTCTCTCCTCACTAGCCATAAACGAATCGCCCTAGAGTTTGAGTTACTCTCATAAAATGTTCTCACTCAACCCAATGATTTTATTGATGCACAAAGTAGCATCCCTAATAACCCAATTAAAGCATAAAGATGTTCACATAAAACTTCTATTTTACCGGTCCAAATATATTCAATTTTTTTATATCAATTTTTTTGCTTTTGTAATATAGCTATGACTCTCTTTTTAATGTTGAGATATCATGCTATTTATTTCTCATATATTCTTTTCATAACTTTTTTTTATTTACTCTTACCCAAACAAAGGGTTACAATTTCATAAACCTGTGAATCATCATCAATATATAGAACAAAGCACAATTAATAAGCACAAAAATCCCAACCCAATAATAATTCCCATAATGGTGGACCCACCACCCCAAACTCAAGCTCTAAAACAACTGTCTATGCATCGTAATTCGAGTGCGGGTCATATGGAAAAGTCCTATAATCTAAAGGGATATGACTTATAATGTGGCTAATAAAAAGGCTTTAGAAAGGCTAGAAGGTGGTGAGAAGGATATAAAATAATAAATGGACAGCAGGCTAAAAGGCAACAAGGGGCTTATGAAAGAACCGCCTTAATCACTTAACTATGCAATTTCGTTATTCTCTTACCTTTAGCACGTTCATCAAATGGGTTTATCAACTAGCTTGATTCTCACGACCTACACACCACTCATGGCTCCTTGAGATCAAACATACTTGCAGTCGCATTGCTAACTAATCTATTCTTTACTATCAATGTGTGTTTTCCTGCAAATACTCCAAGCATACAAAATAAAGCAGCTCATAAACATACTACTTTCTATCATTAACTTACTGAGCTTATGCTTTCAAGCTATTAAACACACTCTACATCTAATTCCCATGTATCAAAAATTTTAATTTCTACCTAAAAACACAAAAATGGAGATGAGAGACAACGAATCCCCACACCCCCAACTAAAAAATGAGTCGTGTCCCCACGACTCGAAAAAGACTCGAAAATTATATTAAAATTAGCAGATAAGGCATATACAGAAATGGTTAGGAAGAAAGAGAACATACTCTCAAGGCTATTGCCTCGCATTATCGACATCCAAGATAGGATTTGCTGGGTTTTTCTTTTATTGCTCAAGGAGTGTCATGATGTACACTTGATTAGCTTTGATTTGTGCCACATCATTGGCTAAGGAAGCATGAGCTGCTTCGACTTTATTTAAACGCTCCTCTACCTTCTCTTGCCAAATACGATCCTTTTCTTCTTTTGAAAGTTCCGTAACTCCTGCTCCTCTCAAAATATTCTTGATCCAAGCATTGAAATATTATTACTCGTCTTAAACTCTAGTTTCTCTCCTTCACCCAGAATCACATTCGCTTTTTGAACAAGACATGCGATCATAGTAGGATAATTTACATTAAATAACAAAATGGGAGAGATCGAAAATTGGTGTCTCCTTGTGTGTTCTAAATAAACACACCTAAAAAGGCAAGACACGTACCGCAAGTATACGGGTCGTCCAAGTAATATCCAGTAAACGGGATTTCGATCTCAGGGACGGATTAGGTATGACTTTAGATGTTATGATATAAATGTAGATAATTGTTATATGATGCAGAAAATTAATGATATAAGATTTATTTGGTTTTCGATAAAGAACTAAGACGCAAATAAATTAAAATGCTAAATTAACTAATGCAAATAAGTAAACAAAGGGTTGGGCGCAAATAATAGAGGTAGTACTTGACTCACGAATGGGTTTCGCCTAAATCTACTTAACTAGTGTTTCATTTAAGGGTCAAATTGGTAATTAACAATATTCGGGATTCAATTACTCTTCTAACCCTCGTCAGGGAGGACTTAGAAGCTACTCTAGGGTATTACGAACCCCGTCAGGGAGATCATAACCTACCTTTGAATGATTAAGCACTTTTTACCCAATTGGCTATAAGATTAATTAAGTCAGTCAGGATCAATAACTTCTATCTTACATCTATTATCTATTTCCATACCTAAACCCCCCGTCAAGGTGATCCGTACGCCACTATATGGAATAGCCTAGATACTAAATCCTATTACTGATTAATTACTTCAATAATAGTCAACAAGCTTAAAATTATAGAAATTGATTAACTACCCAATTTGAATTAAATCATTACAATCGCAAAACTGAAAACACTGAATTAAATAAATAGGGCTCAACCCATCAATGCGTTCATCAAGTACTTAAAGAATTTAGCTCATACTAATGTTTACAATAATTGAAATAAAATATAAAGGCTTCATAATGAATTACAGAAATAGAAAAACCTAATTAAAGGGTTGAGTATTGTTGTTGTTGAAGAAGGAATTCTCTAGCTTCATCTTTCTCTCTCCTTTTTGCTTCTCTAACTTCTGCTAAGCGTTGCCTCTTCTCTAATATGAATTGTGTCCCTAAAAACTGAAGTTAAGGCCTATTTATAGTGGGAAAATGGATTGGGCTTTTAAAAAGAAGGATTAGGTTAATTAGAATAAAAGCCCAATCCATTTAATGAAATCCCGTAACTAATGACCAGCTGTTACTAAAACAGCTCTAACCTTTGCGTCCGGACTCGGGATCACTTCGTTCAACTTGGAAAATCTTCCTGACTTCAAGCTCTATCTACCTCATTTTATGCTCCAAGGCTGAATCAGTGGCTAAGATGCTCAAAACTAGTTATTTGTGACAGCATTCCAGATCTCATTCTCCACTAATTACTTCTTCGAATCAATTATTCTCGCCTTTGACTTCAACGCTTAATCCAAGACTTTATTTCCCGTTTCTTATCCTTGTCTTTATATTCCATCAACTCATAAATCTAAGAACTTTACACTAAAAATACCCCTCTTATAAGAAAAAGGTAGTTCCATAATTGTTTCCTCGGAGAAGCTATCAGGGCCCTTGAAGCTTTCTCTTTTTCTCTTGGGTGTAAGGTCTTTGATTTGTAGAGGTTGTGTTGTCTTCTTCACTAAAGTTGGAATCTTTTTGCTCTTTGAATCAAACAAAGCATGCTAACCTTTCTTCTCTTGACTTGTTTTACCCTTTGAATTGGAACTAGGACTTTTCTCACTTGATTTCTTCTCAATTAATCCAATACCTTGTTACTCTTCACCTCCCTCTTGTTAGCTAAAATTTTTGTTCTATTAGTCATCTTCAATTAACCCCCAACTCAAAGCTTTAGCAACCCTTGAAATTTGAACTTGTGAATTATTGATTGAACAAGCTTGATTTGGCCCATGATAGGTGAATTGATTATGAATCTCTATGTGGGTAAGGTGGATTTGTAATGGGTTGGCTTGGATTTAAGAAATTGTAGGATGAATTTTTGAAAATTTAAGCTTTTGATCTTGGATTCAAGGTGTTTTGGGATGATATAGGTGGTTGAATCTTCCTTATGATGTGGAGAATGAATTGGATGTGTTTTCATGGTGATTGGGTAGTGTTTTGATGATTGGTGAAGGTTTTTTATGAGCTTCAATGGAGTTGGGAGAGTTTTGGGGAAGAGAAAGAGGTTTAAGGTTTATAAAATTCGGAATAATGAGCATTAGATCTTCATATAACCTTGACACCCTTTCTTTTCTCTCTCTGGAGGCTCGTGCGGACTACCCCTGCGGACCATGGGGTGTACCGCGGGGTACACCGCGATATCTGATGAAAATTTTTGCTCACTGGTTAACACCCGTGGTAGGACCCCGTGGCACGTGTTTTTGTCTGCGGACCAGGGTGCGGTGTACCGCGGGGGTACTCCGCGCCTCCTACGTCAAAATACCCGTGGTAAGACCCCGTGGCACGTTATTGTGCCTCGCGGACCATGGCACGGACCATGGGGTAGTCCGCGGGTCACTTTTTCGCGGCTTCTGGACTCAACCCGTGGCACGGGTTTTTACCCTACGGTGCACCGCGTCTGAGGTCCGGTGTACTGCACTTGGTAAAAACCTCCCCAACAGCTAGATCTCGAAAAGTTATGCAGTTTAGGCTCAAAGATCACCTGATTTCGACATCCAAGCGCAAAGATATGACTTGCCGAAGTTTCTCCGTTCCGAAAAATTTTGCTCGCTTCCCTAACTCGATTTCTCCAATACCTAATCATCAAAAACACTAATAACTTTCTCAAATATGCAATATCAACTAAAATTAACTAAGCTAAATAAATAAATAAAAAAACTAAAAATGTAAAAACATAAACGAAATTACGGGTTGTCTCCCGTATAGCACTTTTGTTTAACGTCTTTCAAAGTTAGACGTGTTACCTTGATTAAGGATGACGAAATTTCCACCCTTTGCCTTTAATTCCCACGAACTTTTCAGCTCGATTCTTTATAATCATGGATGGTACCATCCAAGATTTCGTGGGAGAAGGTGTTTCTGGTGGTAACTCTAATTCATTTGTAGCATTACACTCCTCTGGCAATCCATTCATCTCGAATCTTCGTTTGTTAGAAAGAATGCCCTTCATGAACTGACCGTATTTTGACATTCTTGTGAGAGCTTCTACAAACGGGATGCTAATCTTTAACTTGTTCACCATGTCAACGAACTTCTTGAATTCCAGGTCATTGTCCTTTCTGACACGTGAAGGGAATGGTGGAGGAGGACACGTGTTGGTTACCACTGGGCTCTCTTTCTTTTCTGGTGTCTTTTCTTGGACACTTTTTTGTTCAACTACCTCTTCGACCTTATCTTTTGTCGTTTCTTCTCCCCCCGTTTCTGGAATAGGGACTGGTTCTGGTTCTGGTCTTGGTGGAGGTAGTTGTTTTCCACTTCTTAATTCAACTGCTTGGCAAACTTTGTTTTCTGGAGCACTAGTATCACTTGGAGTTGCCTTTCTGCAAGGATTTGAGCTTTATTCACCATTTGTGACACTGTCTGCACCATCTCCATAAGCGCACTCTATGAGTCTTGGGATTCTTGCTGGCTAATCTCTATATATTCAATTAGGTTCATTATCTTAGCCATGCTTGAATTCGAACTCGAAGGTTGTTGTACGGTTTGCTGCATTGAATAAGGAGGTGGATCTTGATAAGCTTCATCATAAATCGGCGCTTCTTGATAGATAGGTTGTGGAGGATAACAAGATTGTGGTCGTGGTTGATAATAATCATCATAGTGATGGTTATTATGACAATAAGTCTGTTGATCTCCGACCCAATTGTAATTGGTGTGGCCTAAGGTGTGATAAAAAGATGTATAAAATAAGTGCAAATAAACACCCTAAGCTAACACGGTACTGCAAGTATTACAGGACGTATGCAAGTTTTAATGATAAGAAGATTCGTTCCTCAGGGACTGACGAAAGTTAGAGAGAACTTATGCAACTTATCAAGTGCAGATATTAAAGATAGAAAAGATAATACGCAAGAGAAAGAAAAGATAAACAAATATTTATTTGGTTTTCTAATAAATAAACTAAACTAATAATTTAAAAGACAGAAAATAAATAAAAGAAAGAAGATAGTATGAAAGTTTAGCTTGAGTTATTAGCATGCAATCCCCACTAGTGTTGCCGTTCTAAACATGTAAGGGTAAATTATGTAGTATTTCCCTAATCGGTCCCAATATGCTATCGGTAGTTTAAAATGGGATTTACCTGTGTCAATAAGGCTTCCTAAGCAAACTTTTCCTGTAATTGGTAAATAGTCACAAGAACTAAACCATAGTGATTATCTAGCTAGGTTGGGTTGTCAGATCAGACCTAATACTAGACGTTATGTGCTAAACATGCAATTAAACACCGTTGTCAATGGTGACCTAATTACTAGATGGTAATTCTATATGGGCGCGCATCCACAAGAACACAAAATATAAATTCAAACACATAAACAGAGAATAAAAACTATAATTCAATTTAAAACATTAAGTTCCCAAATTAGATAGATGTCAATCAAAACTAGGGTTCATACATATATGCTAAACACTCAAACTAAAAGGAATTAATTCATACTAAGAAGAGAAGAGAAAAGAATTACAAGATAAGAGGTTGAAGAAGACATAGTTGTTGCACAGCTCCCTCCAGACTTCTTCTCTTGTGTTGCAGCTTCCTCTTGGCCTTAAGGTCTGGACAAGGATGATTTTAGAGTGTTAAGAGGCTGTATTTATAGGGTATAGGAAGACCTAATTCGTTTTCTTGAAGGAGAGGGAAAGTAATGGACTCCTAGTCCAACTCAAATTCGTATGGAAATAAAGATAAACACTGCTGGACCGTTTTGAGCATATCTTCTTCGTTATTGGTCGGTTTGAGCTCCATAAGATACCAAAAGAATCGCAACAGAATTATCTTGACTCTAAAGAAGGAAATTACCAAAATCGGCCTATTTATTAGGTAAAAAAGCACATCTTTAGACGTGTATGCAGAATCCCAGATTTAGGCAGCTTTTCCTAATTGAACTCAGTTTCCTTCTATCTCCAATTTCCATGCATATCTCTTTCCATAAGTTGTAGTATTTGACTTGGACTCTAATTAATCTCCATAATTATCTTTAAAGCTTCACACTAAATAAACAATTAAACCCAATATGCTCTAACAATAATAATTCTACAAATCAAGACTCAAAATAGGAAAGTGCACTAAATTAAGCTAAGATCGACCTATAAACTAATAAATAAGCCTAAAATGATGTCTCTGAAGTATATTATATTATCACAAATGAGGAGACATCAGTAATTCTGTGGGGGCTGATAATCAGGGTAATGTCCTTGGGATTGATAATAACCATCATAATAATGGTCTCTTTGATAAGGCATGAAGGAAATTGAGGCTGGATTATTCATGCAATATTCCCACGAGTGATCTCTTGCTCCACAACTAGGACATGAAGGTGCGGTATGTACTAGATTCCTCTGAGCTAGTTTTCGCGATTGTTCTAGTGCTTCCTCAAGTTGTCGGTTTAACTCCTTGAGCTTTAGAGATTCCATCGTGTATTAGATTCTTCAGGATCTAATAGCACGAAACCTTTATCTCCTAATAAATCTGCTTTCGCCTAAAAAAATATGTAAAACAAAAACTAAAAAGAAAAGCGTAAAATAGAACTAACTAAAATATAAGCACAAGATATTGCACAAGGACTAACGATGTAGTCCCCGGCAGCGGCGCCAAAAACTTGGTGTGGCCTAAGCTGTGATAAAAAGATGATATAATTTATATGCAAATAAAAACCCTAAGCTAACACGGTACTGCAAGTATTACCAGACGTATGCATGTTTTAATGATAAGAAAATTCGTTCCTCAGAGACTGACGAAAGTTAGAGAGAACTTATGCAAATTATCAAGTGCATATATAAAAGATAGAAAGATAATACGCAAAGAAAGAAAAGGAAAATAGATTTTTATTTGGTTTTTATAAAGAAAACTAAACTACTAAATAAAAGACAGAAAATAAAAGATATGAATTTCGAAGTAACTAATTAAAACTAAGAAAATAAAAGACAATAAAATAAATATGAAGAATATGAGATGAGAGATATAGCTTAGGTTTTACTAGTATGCACTAATCCTTCTAATTCTATCTATTAGATCTAGTTTATAAGGGAGAATATTAGCTCTTGGTATACTTAGTCAGGATTCTAAATTCCCATTCCTTAGACCTTGAGAGCGACTAAGGGGGCTACGGCACAACCAAGACGTGGTTACACATAGGGTTATCAAGTGCCACCAAGGCCCTAAGCAAACGCAGCAATCAATTGGTGATATGGTGATTAAAACAAACCCTAATGACTATCTAGTTAGAATCATGTTTTGTCAGAACTAATATCGAAACTAGACGTTATGTGGTGGTTCAATAGTTAAACACCCAGCTAAGGTGATCATCTAACTACTATTAAGGTAATCCTAAACGTTGCGCACCGCAAGGAAAACAATCATTAAATCAAAACACATAATCAAATATAAAGGTAAGTAGCTAATATCAGATTAAAACATATAATTCCCAAAGAAACTTAGATAGAAGAATTAGAATTAACAGTTTATACATAATGCAAAACCCAAGCTAATAGAATTAATTTATACAAAGAAAAGAAGAGAAAAGAATTACAAAATAAGAGGTTGAAGGAGACATGATTGATGCACAGCTCCTTCCAGACTTCTTCTCTTGTGTGCAGCTTCCTCTTGGCCTTAAGGTCTGGCCAAGGATGATTTTAGAGTGTTAAGAGGCTGTATTTATAGGGTATAGGAAGACCTAATTCGTTTTCTTGAAGGAGAAGTAAGTGGTGGACTCCAAGCCCAACTCAAATTCGTAAGGAAATAAAGATAAACACTGCTGGATCGTTTTGAGCATATCTTCTTCGTTATTGGTCGGATTGAGCTCCATAAGATACCAAAAGAATCGCAACAAGATTATCTTTGTCCTTGAAGAAGGAAATTACCAAAATCGGCCTATTTCTTAGGTAAATAACCACTTCTTTAGGCGTGTACTGCAGAAATTCAGATTTAGGCAGCTTTTCCTTTTCCTAATTGAACTCTGTTTCCTTCTATCTCCAATTACCATGCATATCCCTTTCCATATCTTGTAGTCTTTGACTTGGAATCTAATTAATCTCCATAATTATCTTTAAAGCTTCACACTAAGTTAAACAATTAAACCCAATATGCTCTAAAAATATCATATTACTAAATCAAGACCCAAAATAGGAAAGTGCACTAAACTAAGCTCAAATCAACCTATAAACTAATAAATAAGCCTAAAACGATGTCTCTGAAGTATATTATATTATCACAAATGAGAAGACATCAACCACCACCATGAACCCGTGAAGAAGAGAGCTAAAGATGTTTGGGGTCCGAAGGCCTCCAAACAAGAGAATAGACCACGAGGATTCAAAAATGAGTGGATGGGACCATTTGTTGTTAATCGAGTAGTGACACAAAAATTAATAGAGATACAACCTTCTAGAGGTCAAAGGACGCGATTTTTAGACATACATAACCTCACCCACTGCTGGGGAGGCTACATAATCAAGGGATAATGGAGGTAACCCGTAAAACTTTAAATGACGTTAAATAAAAGTGCTCTTGGGAGACACCCCAAGCTTTAATTGCTTTCTTAGTTTAGTTTTTTTTTAGTGTATATTATTTAGTTACGCATTTTTCTAGTTGATATTGCATATTTGAGAAAGGTATTCGTGTTTTTGATGCTCAGGAATTGGAGAAATCGAGTTAGGGACGCGAGAAAAAATTTTCGGAGCAAAGAAATAATCTGCGCGGACTACTCCCGCGGTGTACCCCTACACCGCAGCCATGGTCCGCAGGGTGAAAACCCGTACCACGGGTTGGAGCGCGGGTTTTATCCAGAACCGAGAAATTTTGACCCCGCAGACTACCCCCCTGCACCGCACCATGGTCCGCACGGTTAAAACACGTGCCACGGGGTAGATCCACGGGTATTTTGACGAAGAAGGTGCGGAGTACCCCTGCGGTACATCGCCTGCACCGCACCATGGTCCGCACGAAGCGACTGGAGAGAGAAAAGGTTGCGTTTTGAGCTTATAAAAGGAGGAGATTAGGTATTATTCCGAATTTCTCAATCCTTACGCCTCTTTTTCTTCCCCAAACCTCTCCCAACTCCATTAAAGCTTCAACAAACCTTCACCTAACATCAAAACACTACCAAATCACCATGAATTCAAATCTAAATCCTTCCCTACATCGTTACAAAGAAGATACAACCATCCAAATCATATCAAAACATCTAGAATCCAAGAATCAAAAGCCTAAATTTTCAAAATTCATCCAAAATTCCTTAAACCCATCAAAGTTTGATTCCATCATTACCCATATGGAGATTTATAATCCTAAGACCTTCCCTAACCAATTAAAGCTTGTTCCTCCTATAATCAAGAGTTACAAATTTCAAGAGTGTTCAAGGCTTTGAGTTGGGGGTCAAAAGAGATGATAAAGAGACGATAGAGCTATTATCAAGTGTAAGGGAGATGAAGTATCAATGCAAGGTATTGGGTGGAGTTGAAAAGATGAGAAACAAGAGATATCTAGAGTGTGATTGATTGGGATGGAGCACAAGAAGATGTAAGGGACATCGAAATTGGTGATACATGGAGTTTACATACAAGTAATTCACTGCACCCTATCTTGGGTATTAATCAAGCGAGGCAATAGCCTCGAAGAGTATGTTTTCTTCCTTCCTTACCATTTTCTCTATATGCACTATTTGCTATTTTTACTTTATTGAGTCTTTTCGAGTCGTGGGGACACGACTCATTTTTGAGTTGGGGGTGGGGATTCGTTGTCCCTCAGCTCCATTTTTATGTGATTTACTGTTTTTTAGAGAAATTTGAAGAATTTTTGAAATTTTTAAGAGAAGGATTAGATGTAGAATGTGTTTAATAGCTTGAAAGCATAACCTTAGTAAGTTGATGATAGAAAGTAGTATGTTTATGAGATACTTTATTTTGTATGCTTTGAGTATTTGCAAGAAAACACATTGATAGTAAAGAAAAGATTAGTTAGCAATGCGATAGAAAGTATGTTCGATCTCAGAGATCCATGAGTGGTGTGTAGGCCGTGAGACCCAAGCTAGTTGATAAACCCATTTAATGAACGTGCTAATGGTAAGAGAATGACGAAATTGCATGGTTTAGAAAGTGATTAAGGCTGTTCTTTCATAAGCCCCTTGTTGCCTTTTAGCTTGCTGTCCATTTTATTATTATATATCTTTCTCAGCCCCTTCTAGCCTTTCTAAAGCCTTTTTATTAGCCACAATATAAGCCATATCCCTTTAGTTTATTAGGCATTTCCATATGACCCGCACTCGAATCGAGATGCATAGACAATTGTTTTAGAGCTTGAGTTTGGGGTGGTGAGTCCACCATTATGGGAAATTTTTTTGGGTTGGGATTTTTGAGCTTATTAAGTGTGCTCTGTTCTATATATTGATGATGAGTCACAAGTTTATTGTATTGTAACCCTTTGCCGGGGTAAGAGTAATTGAAAAAATCTTAAAAGCATGAAAAGAATTATGAGAAAAATAGTGTGATATCTCAACATCAAAAAGAGAATCATAGCTATACAAAAGAAAAAAATTGATATGAAAAGAATATATATTTGGACCGGCAAAGAGGAATTTTCATGTGAACATCTTATTGCTTTAATTGGGTTATTGGGGATGCTAATTTGTGCATCAAGGAATTCATTGGGTTGAGTAAGAACGTTTTACGAGAGTAACTCAAGCTCTAGGGCGATTCGTTGATGGCTAGTGAGGAGAGAGCCAAAAGCTCACTCTAAATTATCCTAATATACTTATCATACCGTCCCTAAGCCAACATTACAACCCTAAAGACCTTTTGATTCTTTGCTATGTAATCTAGAAGTGATTGAGGCGTTAGAGATTAGTTAAGGGGATCTTTGGATACTAGCGAAGTTCGATGAACAATCTATAGCCTCCTTGGTGAACTGAGTAAAGATCCTCTCCTTCTTACATTGCGAAGCTAATCCAATCTTGAATTCAAGCCGTGTTGATTGTAGATATGACAAGTTTGCAGGTATGTAGTTCGTAAATATTATTGCATGAAATTTTTTAAGTAGTTGTTTTGAGTTTATTCTATATATTCTGCTATCTTCTTCTCCCCTGTGCTTCATTGATATAGCTGATATTTTAGAGACTTCCCTATGTTTTTATTTTTATTGTATCAGGACGATACAAGTTTGAGTTGGGGGTCTTGATTTCTCCCTTTTTGGTCTAAATATAAGACCTTAGGAGACATCATTTTAGGATGAAAATGGTCTTTTTATATAGACTTTAGTGCTTAAAATGCAATATTGCACTTTCTCCCCTTGGAATTAGACTATTTGCATTTATAGAGCTTTTGTGCGTTAATTTACTTATTTTTAATGCAAAGTTAGTAGGTTTATGAATTTCATGAGAAACCAATCCAAGGAGGAGAAGTAAGAATTAAAGTCTTAGAATATTTCTAGTGTGCTTAGTCGAGTTTCCTGAATTTAAATTGCACTTTCCTATTTCATGTCTTGATTTAATGATTTATTATTTTTAAAGCATATGCGGTTTAATTATTTATTTAATGTGAAGCTTTAGAGATAATATGGAAATAAATTAGATGCTAAATCAATTCTAAGGAGATAAGGAAAGAAGATCTTGAAGAAATCTGGAGATAGAAGGAAGTAGAGTTCAATTAGGAAAAGGAAAAGCTGCCTTATGAATCTGAAATTCCAGCCACGTTTCAAAGATTAATTCATAACTAAAGATTGGTTAGGAATCTGGACGAGTGGTCTGCACCAATGAAAAGATCTTTCCGAGGCAAGCGGTTTCATATATTGGAACTCCTCAAACGGATAAGTATTGAAAAAGATATGACCAAATCAAATCAGTAGCAGAATCTTACCTTTCCTAGATTTTAGGGTTACGAATTAAAGAGTCCTTGACTTGTGTTCCACTCCAAGTAATTCGACCTAGGGCTTGCTAACACCTATAAATACCAGCTCTAAACCTTAGAAAATCATCCCTTGGCTGCATAAGCTTAATATACACAAATAATTCATCATAGAAGCAATCAAGAGGATCTAGAGGAGGAAGAAGCAAGAGCTAGAGCTTAACTACATCATTTCAACACTTCTCCATCTCTATTCTTTGGGTAATTTAGTATTAGATCTATTTTGTCTATGAGGTATTTCTAAGATATTTATTCAAGAAGTTTATTATGCATAATTTCTCTTTAGGATTGTAATTATATGAACCTTTGATTATTGTTTTTCTGTTTTACTTTAAATCTGGGATTTTAGTATTTAATTGAATTGGTTCTTAATTTCCATTGACTATATTCTTGTGCTTATTCACTATCATTGATGTCGCGAATCAAGGGTAGGTTTTAGTAATTAGGCTATTACATATAGTGGCGTATGGATCACCTTGACGGGGGGTTTAATTACAGAAATAGAATATAGACGCGTGGTATCCGTTATTTGACCCTGACGGGCTTGACTAACCACGTAGCCAATTGGGTAAAATAGTATTCATCTGAAAGTAGCTTATAATCGCCCTGACGGGGTTTGTAATACCGTAGGATGGCTTCTAGGTCCACCCTGACGGGGGCTAGGAGATTATAGATTCCCGACTATTGTGAAATTTCCCATTCACCCTTATTCTTAGTAATCATAGATTCAATAGGATAGATTCATACTTGCATACCCTTATCTTTCTTGCATAATTATTTATTGTTTCTTTTATTGTCTATTTTATTATTTAGTTAATTAGAAAACAAACATTTTTATTATTTATCTTTTTAAAGCAATCAAACTATCTATTCTGATATTGAACACAACTTTAGAATAACTTCTTAAATCCCTGTGGAGAGGATAATCCCGTATTTACTTATCTATCACTTGGTACGACCCGTACACTTGCGGTCTGTGGATCCTTTATTCCTTTTGCTTTTGTTTCTTTATTTTATAACACACAAGGACCCACCATTATTGCATTTTTAACTCAAAAGTCTATCAAAATATTCAATTAAACATAAAAAATGATGTCTCCCTAGGGTAAAAAATAAGAACAATTAGGGAGACATCAATATCCTTGGAGAATACACCACTCACGATGAGGTTGACTAGATCTGCATACCATGGCACAAACGCATCTTTAAAAGCAAAAAGTTGTTCATCAGGGAATACCTCTTTAACCAATAATGGTTCCTTGTTCGCATCCGATCCTTCGAGCCTTGATAAATGACCAGCAACTTGATTCTCGCATCCCATTCGGTCTCGAATGTCTATGTCGAACTCTTGAAGCAACAGTACCCATCTAATAAGACGCGGCTTAGCGTCCTTTTTCTCCATAAGGTATCTGATAGCTGAATGGTCCGTGTATACAATAGTTTTCTTCCCTATCAGATAGGAACTAAATTTATCAAAAGCATATACTACGGCCAACATCTCTTTCTCCGACACTGTATAATTCATCTGGGCAGCGTTGAAGGTTTTACTTGCATAATAAATCATGTGGAAGAGCTTGTCTTTCCTCTTCCACAACACAACACCCATAGCGTGATCACTAGCATCGCACATAAGTTCAAACGGAGCTTTCCAATCAGGAGGTATGAAAATAGGTGTGGAAATTAGTTGCTCCTTAATCGTAAAAAATGCTTGAAGACATTCGTCAGTGAAGTTAAAAGGAGTATCCTTTTCAAGTAAAGAACAAAGCGGTTTGGCAATCTTGGAGAAATATTTAATAAATCTTCGGTAAAATCCTGCGTGACCCAAGAAACTTCTCACTCCTTTTACAGAAACTGGAGGTGGTAATGTTTTGATAACTTCAATTTTAGCACGATCAACCTCCATTCCTGCCTTCGACACTTTATGTCCCAACACAATTCCTTCTTGAACCATGAAGTGGCATTTTTCTCAGTTAAGCACAAGATATTTTTCTTTACATCTCACAAGGACTTTCTCAAGATTATTCGAACAATCATCAAAACTATCTCCAAACACTGAAAAATCATCCATAAAAACCTCCAAGTATTTATCAATCATGTCCCAAAATATAGCCATCATGCACCTCTGGAAGGTGGCAGGTGCATTACATAAACCAAGCGGTATCCTTCTATAAGCAAAGGTGCCAAACGGACAAGTAAAAGTTATTTTGTGTTGATCAAGGGGATCCACACAAATCTGATTATAACCCGAATATCCGTCAAGGAAACAATAGTACTCTCTCCCTGCGAGTTTGTCTAGCATCTGATCAATGAATGGTAGCGGAAAATGATTTTTCTTTGTAGCTTTGTTGAGTCTTCGGTAATCCATGCATACTCGCCACCCCACAACTGTTCTTGATGGTATGGCTTCACCTTGATCATTAAGGATAGTAGTAATACCTCCTTTCTTTGGAACACATTGCACTGGACTAACCCAATCACTGCTCGTAATCAGATAGATAATTCCTGCGTCTAATAACTTGATAACTTCCTTCCTCACCACTTCTTTCATAGCTGGCATGAGTCTTCTTTGTCCCTCTATAGATCGCCCACCTTTGTTCTCAAGAATGATTTTGTGTTTGCACACGGAAGGACTGATTCCCTTGATGTCAGCAATAGTCCATCTGATTACTTCTTTGTTAGCGCGAAGTACATGAAGTAGCTTCTCCTCTTGAGGACCTGAAAGGTTAGTAAAAATAATAACAGGCAAATTTTTGTTCGTACCTAGATATGCATAACATAGATGATCAGGAAGCGGTTTTTCTTTGAGAACAGGTGGACATATTATGGATGGTTGCTTTATAGGTTTAATGTCACCTGATTCTCAAAGTAGTTCTCGTATATTTGATCCTATTGCAGCAACTTCGTCAGGGGGAATCTCGTTTTCCTCTTGTGATTCAAGTGTTAAGGCCTCGTCAAGGTCATCATCTAAGGTTGCTTTATTGAAGACTTCCTGTGTAATTTTTCCGATGACATCTATTTTGAAACATTCATCATTCGAATTTGGTAACTTCATAGCCTTAAACACATTGAATCGTACCTGTTCGTCTTGTACTCTCATGATCAACTCACCATTCTCAACATCTATTAGTGTACGCCCCGTGGCTAAGAATGGTCTACCCAAGATGATGGGGACATTCTTATCCGCATCATAGTCAAGAATAATAAAATCACAAGGAAAAATAAAAGTACCAGCTTTAACTAAAACATCTTCAATTTTACCTACTAGTCGGGAGAGAGAGCGATCTGCCATTTGTAATACCACAGATATGGGTACTACCTCTCCTATGTTAAGCTTCTCGAAAAGGTTTCTTGGCATGAGATTGATACTCGCGCCTAAATCACATAATGCTTTCGCGGTCCAACTGTCTCCAATGCCAATGGGAATTGTAAAACTTCTGGGATCTTCTAGCTTTGGTGGTAACTTGTTTTGACAAATAGCACTACACTCCACAGGAAATCCAATTGTTTCCCCAGTTTCTATACTTCGTTTGTTAGAAAGAATGTGCTTCATGAATTTTAGATATTTCGGCATTCTTTTGAGCTTCTACAAACGGCATATTAATTTCTAACTTGCTCACCATGTCAACGAACTTCTTGAATTCCTGATTATTGTCCTTTTTTCTGACACGTGAAGGGTATGGTGGTGGAGGGCGTGTATTAAGTTCCACTGAGCTTTTCTTCTTTTCAGGTGTTTTGGCTTGGGCACCCTCTGGTTCAACTACCTCTTCTACCTTATCTTCTGTTGTTTCTTCTCCCCCTTTTCTGGAATAGGGATTGGTTCTGGTTCTCTTCTAGGTGGAGGTAGTTGTTTTCCACTTCACAATTCAACTACATGACAAGCATCATCTCGAGGAGCAATAGTATCACTTGGGAGTTTCCCTATCGGCTTGTTTCGCAATGTACTCGCCATATGTGATAGAGTATGCTCGAGTTTTTTAATCACCTTTTGTTGGGCTTGAATTTTTTGTTGGCTAATACTCATATTTTCTTCAATTGCTTGCATCACTTTACCCATGCTCGAATTCAAGCTCAAGGTTTGTTCTTTCTTTGTTAGTTGCAGTGACTGTTTTGGTGGTTCTTGATAAGCTTTTTCAACAATGGGCGCTTTTTGATGTATAGGTTGTGGTGGATAGTAGGATTGAGGTTGGGGTTGAAAATAAGTCTCTTGATTTCTGACCCAACCTCTCTGTTGTGGAGGGTGTTGATAACTAACGTAGTTTTCTTGAGGATAATCATAACCATTAGAATATTGGTTATTTTGATAAGATATAGAGGAACCTGAAGCTAGATTATTCATACACCGTTCCCACATATTATTTATTGATCCACAACCTGGACACGAAGGTATAGTACACACTAGATTCACCTGAGCAATTGTTCGAGCTTGTTCTTGTAGTTCTTCGAGTTGTTGGCTCAACTCCTTGAGCTTCAGAGATTCTGAAGTGTCTTCTTTTTCTGGTTCCCTTGGCCAACTTCTCTCGTTCTCAAGAATTCTCTCCATATAAAGTTCGGCTTCTTCAGGACTAGTAACACAAAACCTTTGTTTCATAACGAATCTGTTCTTGCCCTTGACTTGTCATTGAGTCCTCCGTAGAACATGGTTAAATATTATTCCGGCGATGATTTATGGTATGGATATCTCGCCTTCTTTTCATTAAATCTTAACCATGCTTCACCCAAATTTTCTCCTTCTTCCTGCATGAACTGTTCAAGCTCCAACATATCTTTTAATCGTCTACTTACCGGATAGAAGTGGTCTAGGAATTTTGCTTGAAGCTTATCCCAATCTGGAATGACATGAGGATATTGGGTATCGTACCGATTGCTTGCACCTCTGGTCAAGAAGAACTGGAACATCACGTAATATGTCTGCTCCTTAGTAACTCCTCTTACGATATAAGCATCACAAATATGCATGAATTTCTGAATATATCGGATCGCATCTTGTTGTGAAGCACCACTAAATAGTCCATGATTTGCAAACTGCGGTAACATCCCCGGATCTGGCCAAAATTTAGCGGCTTGGATTTCTGGAGTGTGAATTCCGCGTGGCTGCACTCTAAACGTGACGGGTAATTCAAGTCTCCTTGGATTCTCCATCTGTAACTATCTATAAAACAAAAACTAAAAAGACAAAAGCGTAAAATAGAACTAACTGAAATAAAAGCACAAGATATATGCACAAGGACTAACGATGTAGTCCCCGGCAGCGGCGCCAAAAACTTGGTGTCGACTAGGGTGTGATAAAAATAGAATATAAATAAGTGCAATTAATCACACTAATCTAGCACGGTTTTGCAAGTATACAGATCGTATGCAAGTTTTAATAAATAAGTAAGATTCATTCCGCAGAGACTACGAAGGTTAGGGGAATCTTATGTAATAATCAAGTGCAAATATTAAAAGCTAGAACAAATAAAATGCGGAAAAAGTAAAGATAAATAAATTTTTATTTGGTTTTTCAATTAACTAAATCAAACTAATAAAGTAAAGACAGAATATAAATGCAAGAGAAGAAGTTAGTATGAGAGTTTAGCTTGAGTCAATAGCATGTAATCCCCACTAGTTTTGCCGTTCTAAACATGCAGGGGTGAATTATGTAGTATTTCAATAATCGGTTCCAATTGCGCTAGGTAGTTTTGAATAGGGTTTACCTGTGTCAATAAGGAGTCCTAAGAAAACTGTTCCTGTAATTGGTAAAATAGAAATACACTAAACCATGGTGATTATCTAGTTAGGTTGATTTGTCAGATCTAAACCGTACACTAGACGTTATGTGCTAAACTTGTAATTAAACACCATTGACAATGGTGACCTAACTACTAGATGGTAATTCTATATGGTCGCGATCCATAAGAACACAGAATATAAATCCCAACACATAAACAGAGAATAATAACAATAATTCAATTTAAAATATAGAAATTCCCAAATTAGATAGATGTCAACCAAAACTAGGGTTCATACATGATGTCTCCTCATTTGTGACAGAATTATGTTAAGATGAGACATCATTTTAGTGATTTAGAAGTCTTTCTAATCGTTTTTCTTGAGAAATAGTGCACTTTCCTATTTTGAGTCTTGATTTAGTAAAATAATATTTTTAGAACATATTGGGTTTAATTATTTATTTAGTGTGAAGCTTTAAATATAATTATGGAGATTAATTAGAGTCCAAGTCAAAGACTACAAGATATGGAAATAGATAAGCATGGAAGTTGGAGATAAGGAAACAAAAGCTAAAAACAGGAAAAAGGAAAAGTTGCCTTAAATCTGAATTTCTGCACCTACGACCACAAATAAGCTTATATCTCAACAACGGTGTGGATTTTGGAGAAACGGTCAAGAGAAAAGTTGAAGATCTTTCCGAGACGATGAATTTGGTGTCCTCATACGCGTCACACGGATGATTATTAAAGCTTCTAGGACCAAAAGAAAAACGGGCCTGATTTCATGTTTTAGGGTTACGAATTTGAGTTGGGCTTGGAGTCCACTACTTACCTTTTCCTTCAAGAAAACGAATAAGGTCTTCTAAACACTTATAAATACACCCTTATATAACTTTTAAATCATCCTTACCTCATAGTAATTAGTTCTTAAGGTTTTATTCTTCCAAGTTATTGTAGAGAGCAAGATGATGTCTTTTATTATTTCTTTTCGTTTATTTCCTTCAGGTATGAACTAAACTTCCCATAGCTTGGGTTTTGCATCATGTATAATCTATGAATTCTAATTTTTTTCTATCTAAGTTTCTTTGGGAATTACATGTTTTAATTTGATATTAGCTTCTTACCTTTATATTTGTTTATGTGTTTTGATTTATTGCCTGTCCTAGAACTGATCACTTTAGGCTTTCATAATAGTAATTAGATGGTCACCTTAGCTGGGTGTCTAATTATTGGAACACCACATAACGTCTAGTGTCGATATTAGTCCTGACAACACTGATTCTAACTAGATAGTCATTAGAATATGATTTAATCACTATCACCATGTATGGAAATTGATTGCTTGGGGCCTTGGTAGCGCTTGATGACCCTATTTGAACCAGCCTCGTGGTGTGTCCGTAGCCCCCTTAGTCGCTCTCAAGGTCTAAGGTATGGGAATTTAGAATCCTGACTAAGTATATAATAGCTAATTATCTCCCTTATTAACTAGATTTAATAGAAAGAATTAGAAGGATTAGTGCATACTAGCAAAACCTAAGCTATATTTCTCATCTCATATTTCTTCGTATTTAATTTACTCTATTTATTTTCCTGTCTTTTAATTAATTGTTTCCTACTCGTTATTTCTACCCATTCGATTAACACACTAAGTCCCTGAGAACGAACTCAACTTATCATTTAAACTTGCATACGTCCTGTAATACTTGCAGTACTGTGCTTGTCTAGGGTGAGGGTGCGTAGTTTTCTGACTTATTATTTATCTTATTTTTATCACACCCTAGGCGACACCAAGTTTTTGGCGCCGCTTTCGGGGACTTGTGTCTCGTTAGCGTGTGGGTTATCTATTTCGAGTAGTATTTTTTAATTAATTTTTATTTTTTCAGTATTTAGTTTTTGTTTTTCTGGATTTACGCTTGTGGTTTGCTTTAGTCTTTTTCAGGTTTCACAGTGTTTAATTCTTGGCCTCCGTTGTCGGAGCCTGAGAGGAGCTTTAGACCTTATAACAAACGTGTTCGTGAGGAAAGAGCCTTAAGAAGAGCTATGGCAGGAACACAAGAGCAGTTAGATCCACTTGGAATCCCACCTGAGGGGTTAGAATACTATGCACCAGGAGGACCACCACCATTCATTCCACCTGGTGTACAACAACAAGGACGAGGTAACGGGAAGAACCGAATTGAGCAAGACCTTCCTGGTCTCCACATGTCGTTCCATGTTCAACCAATAGGCTACCGTCCTCCAGAGATCCAGAATATTAAATTTTGACCCGATCCGGGTATGCTCAGTCAATTTCAAAGTTATTGACTCTACAGTGGTACAAGAATTCCAGATCTGGTAAGAGCGATTCAGAAGTTTATGCAGATTTGTGATGCTTATGTTACTCCAGGCATTACACGCGAGCAACTATATTGTCATATGTTTTTGTTCTTCCTGACCGGTAGAGCTAGTGAGTGGCTAGATAGACAACCACCAGAGACAATTAATTCATGGACAGAACTTCAAGCCGCCTTCTTTAACCGTTTTTATCTGAAGAGTATGAGACTCAAAGACCAAAGCGAGCTTGCAAGATTTTGTCAAGAAGATGGAGAAACAGTAGGAGAATCATGGACAAGGTTTCAACATAAATTAGCAAGATGCCCGCTCCATGGTTTTACCCTGTATTTACAATTAGCAATATTCTATGAAGGTCTCAACGATCGAGGTAAAGAGAAGGTGGATAACATAGGAAAGGGAAATTTTGTGTCCATGAACCATAATGAAGCTTCCGAAGTTTTGGAAAATATTATTGAACAATAAAGGAGTTGGCCTTCTACGCGAGCTCCTGTTGCAAAGACCCGAGGTACGCTTCGATTAGATGCAGAAACTGAAAACTCAGCTCAAATATCCGTATTAGAGAATCAAATCAAAGAACTTAAGCTAGAGATGCAGAAAAATTTAGCCGCAGCAAACGTAGTACAAGAAGCACAAGGTTGTCAACAATGTAGGGTTAATAATCATACATGGGAAGAGTGCGAAGGAAATCCACAATCTGTTTACTTCATATCCAACCGAGGAGGTTATCAATTTGGTAACTGAAACCATCTGGGCATGCAGTATTAAAATCCTTAGGGGGCCGCTAATCCTGGTCATTATAATCCGTGCCCCCAGAACAACTTTTTCCAACCAAGAGGTCAGTATTAGAATAGACCTGCTCCCCCTCAACAACCTGTTCAAGATGCCTATACCGATGCGTTAGATCAGAAAGCTTTACCACAGTATCCTCAAGAAGGATCTATGGATAATCAACAATTAGTAAAAGTCTTGGACCGTTTGACCACGAATATGAACACTCCGGATGA
Organism: Nemophila menziesii; assembly: GCA_029959085.1. Lineage (NCBI taxonomy): Eukaryota > Viridiplantae > Streptophyta > Magnoliopsida > Boraginales > Hydrophyllaceae > Nemophila > Nemophila menziesii. Next base: position 24,594,263 of record JARWIR010000015.1, on the reverse strand, counting down.
AAAGTAACGAGGACAAGATGTCGCAATTCAGATTTTAGGTACTCAAGTAGAACAGTTGAACAAAGTTCTAACTAATTTAATGGAACAAAAAGAATTGAAGGCTATCGAAGGAGGTGATGTCAATGTTGGGTTCGAAGCTTGTAAGGTTATTTGCCTTGAAATTGAAGAAAAGAAGGAAGTACCACATGCTGCCGTTAGTGCCGTGGAGGTTCCGAGTACCGAAGAAGAACCAACCAAGTCTAGCCCCGTGGAATCTGACTGTTCTGAGATTGATGTGGAGGACGATTCAGAAAAATCCGAATTTATACAGCTTCTAAAAGATATGCAAGAAGAGATTAGATCGGTTATGCATTATCAAGCTGAGGTGGCTAAAGAGAAAGAGAAAGAAGCCTCCAAGGAGGAAGTTTAAGTTGCACCTGCTGTGCAAGAAGAGAAAGAAGAAGAGAAGGTGGAACTGCCACCTGTTGTTCAAACAGTGTCATCAACTAATCCTGATACAAATCCTAAAGATGACACTGAACTCAAGACATTTGTAGAGGCGTATACACCTGAAAATATCAATGCCCAGATGCTTGAGATTGCGAAGAAAGGGCTTACACCGCAACAAGTTTTTATGCAAGTTATTCCTGAGAAAAACGCGAGTGTAGAGATCCCAAGAGAGAACCTGAGAGTCTCAAGAAGAAGTGAAAGAGAGTTACCAACGAAGCTTAAAGATCCGGGGAGTTTCAACCTTCCTATTCAAATAAATGATATGCTCAAGGTGAAAGTTGAGTACGATGTAGGTTCTGGTGTGAATCTTATGCCTAAGTCCGTGTTCGAAAGACTTGGACTTCAGAAATCAGAGAAAACTCCAGTGAAGTTGCAGTTCGCTGACAACTCAGTTGCCAGGACATGGGGAATAATGGAGGACGTCTTAGTCCGTGCAGGTAGTATCGTGGTGGGTCCTAGGGTGTTATAAAATTAAGTGCGAAAATAAAGGAACCACTTAACCGCAAGTGTACGGTTGTCCCAAGTAATATATGATAATCAAGTTCGTTCTCAGGGACGGATTAGGTTCAACCCAAATATTAATCAAGTAGTAAGAATAATTGCTAAACAGAAAATAAAAGATAAGAAATTTTGTTTGGTTTTTGTAAATTAAAAGATGCAAATAAAATAAAGACTAAACTTAAATTAAAAGAAATGAAATAAAGCAAATAACGACTAACTTCAGATAAGAGAGATACTTGAGTCTCGCAAGGGAATCCACTTAATCAATCTAATCTATGCTATGTTTAAGGGTAGAATTGGAATTATTATATTAGTCGGGACTCTAATATCTCCTAGCCCCCTGTCGGGTGGACCTAGAAGCTATCCTAAAGTATCATAAACACCTGTATGGTCGAATATGCCTCTTCGGATGATATGATTTTACCTCTTTGGCTATGTAACTAGTTAAGCTTGTCGGTCAATAACGGACATTACACGGGTATTACCTAGATCTATATTCAAACCCCCCTGTCGGATGATCACTTCGCCACTAAAGTGAATAGCCCAAATACTAAAATCTATTTCTAGTTGTACAGAAAAGAAATAGTGATTAAGAACAAAGTAATATCCAATATCTAAGACCTAATTCAATTTAAATCATAACAATCCCAAATTCAAAACAAAGATTAAATTAATTAGGGTTCATCCCTTTAATGCGATTCTCAAGTATATAAAAGTTTAGCTCATGGTAATATTAAAGACTGAAACTAAATAGAAAGACATCATATTTAATTACAGAAAAGAAATATATAACCTAAGGATTAGATGACTGTTGATGGAAGAACAGACTTCCTCCAGCTCTAGCTTCTCCTTTGCCTTCTTGCTCTGAAGTTGTTGACTCTCTCTCTAAGGATGTATGAATTGAATAAATTGTGAGAGGTTATTGTGACTCTCTCTCTCTCTAAGGATGTTAAGAATTGAAAGATTAATGAGAGGTACTGAATTATGAGGTCTAAGGGGTGTATTTATAGGTGTTGGAAAACCCTAGGTCGAATTTGCTTGGAGTGGAAGACAATTCAAAGACTCTCAAATTCGTAGCCCTAAATTCTAGAAAAGGTAAGATTTGCTGCTGATTTGATTTGGTCATATCTTTTTCATTACTTATCCGTTTGAGAAGTTCCAATATATGAAACTGCTTGTCTTGGAAAGCTCTTTCTATTGGTGCAGACCATTCGTCCAGAATCCTTGCCAATATTTAATTACGATTTAATCTCTAAAACGTGGCTGGATTTTCAGATTCACAAGGCAGCTTTATCTTTTCCTTCTTTGAATAAATCTTTCCTAAATCTTTTTGTTTCCATGTAAATCTTCTTTCCTTTCATCTTTATCTTGACTTGATCTCTAAGTAATTACCATTTATCTCTTAAAGCTTCACATTAAATAAATAATTAAACCGCACATGCTTAAAAAGAATAATTCAATAAATCAAGATATCGAAATAGGAAAGTGTACTCTAAAAATAGAAACTCGATTAAAAATCATTTCCTAACACTCTAAAATACACTAAGACTCTATTCTCACTTTCTCTCCTTGGATTGGTCTTTCATGAAATTCAAGAACCAATTAACTTTGCATTAAAAATAGTCAAATTTAGGCACAAAAACTCAGATTCTGCAAATAGTTAATTTCCAAGGGGAGAAAGTGCAATATGATCAAATAAGCCTAAAAGTCTATCAAATAACTCATTTATTCACCTAAAAGGATGTCTCCAATGGGCTAAGAATTAGAACAAATCGGGAGACATCAAGACCCCAAACTCAAACCTTTATCGTCCCGACAAAGTAAAATAAAAACAAAGGATCTTTTAGGTGAACGCAGAAGGTAGAATCTAGAAAATAATCCCAAAGAAAAACTTAAAACAAATTTCATATAGTCTAACCTAGGAATTAATATACACCTACACTTATCATGCAAAATCAAATACAAAACAATATCAATCCAAAATTAATTTCACAATGCTAGAAGATTACGCTTATTACTTATCTCAAGATGGTGGCTATAGGGTGTTCCTCGATCTTTACTTGCTTTGAATGCTCCACTTAGAATACTCATTATTAACTCATTGCGCATCTAGGAATCACGAGGACTTTACGGTTTTAGCATAGGCTGAAGGACGGTATCATGTGTATATTTGGTAAATTGAAGTGAGCTTTTGGCTCTCTCCTCACTTACCATCGACAAAACTGTCCAAGAGCTTGAGTTTACACTCGAATCACGTTCTCAGTCAACCCAATTGACGCGCTTAATTAGCGTCCCCACATTAACCTGATAAGCACTAAGGATGATTCACTTAAAAATTTCCACTTTGCCGGTCCGAATATATTCTCTTTTTAAATCATTCATTTTTTCATTTATATAGTCATGACTCTCTTTTTGATGTTGAGATATCATGCTATTTTTCACAGTTATGCCTATTCATAACTTGAGCTCGAAACTTCTTTTCCATTCACTATTACCCCGGCAAAGGGATACAATACAATAAACCTGTGAATCATCATCATATAAAGCACAAAGCATCATTGATAAGCTCAAATAAAATCCCAACCCAATGTAAATTCCCATATAGTGGACCCACCACCCCAAACTCAAGCTCAAGACAGGAAGTCTCAGGATCGTGATTCAAGTGCGGGTCATATGGTCATGCCTAACAATCTAAAGGGAAATTGTCTTATAATTTGGCAACAAAAGAAAGGCTTAAAGGCTAAAAATTTGTCTAAGAAGGATAAACTTAATTCAGGGATAGAAGGCCAAAAAGGATTCAAAGGGCTAACAAAGAACTGCCTCTATTATCTTCCTATTTACACAACTTGTCTCTAGTTCATACCTAAGTGGGTTCTCTACTCATTTAGATCTCACGTTCTACAAACCACCTATTATCCTTAAGCACAAGTTTACTTCTTTTGCATTGTTCATTAATTTTTCCTATCAATTATCTCATGTTTGCATGCAATCAAAGTTCAGCTTCATACTAACTCCTAAAGTCACTATTTTCTATCATAAATTCATAAAAAGCATGCTTGATGGGGGCATTTAAAATACTCTACAGTCAACGCAACCCTTAGATTAATTTTAAAAAAAAAAAAAAACAGTAAAACACATAAAATTGGGATGAGGCAACGAACCCCACCCCAAACTCAAAAATGAGTCGTGTCCCCACGACTCGAAAAAGACTCAATAAAGCAAATAAACAAATAAAACAAATAAGAAAGGGATAGGAAAACGTATCTGAACCATCACGAAGCTGGTTTCCATGGTTGCGTGTAGGTTGAGCTCCTTGTGTTGCGTAGGTGGCATGCTGAACATTGCTCACTCCACGTAATATGATTTGCATAAGCTCCAACTCTTTTGTGATTTTTCCTATGGGTTTCAACACCTCTTCATGATTATCCTCCCAAAATTCTTTCAACTACATCTTTCAACACCCAAAAGTAATACAAGGTTCTTCAACTTCTTCTTCCTCTTCATGGTATTCTTGACCTTCCAATCTTCGTCATCTCAATGAACCCCAAACTCAAAACTTCAAATAATCAAGAACTAGAGAAGAGTTTTGAAATTTGATGTTTTGAGGATTTGTAATGAACGATTTAGGTGTTATATGAGATGGGTAATCAATATTTAATAGCTTGGGAAGGTTTAATGAATAGGATTGAAGCTTTGATGAAGAGGCTTAAGCTTGAAGTAGAAGATTTCTTGATGTTTTTGAAGGATTGTGGTGTTAGATGTGTGTTTAGAATGAAATAGGAGGAATGATTTGATGTTCTTTGGTGTTGTAGTGGTCTTTGTGCAGGCATATAAGGGTTAGGATCTGGAAAATTCGTTTTTGAAGAGGCTAGGGTTACTTCTTGATGAAGTAAGAAGTTTATAAGGCACAAACTCTTCAAACCGACTTGACTGCGGTATACCGGAGGAATTGTGCGGTATACTGGACCCAGCGGGTCTTTTTTTTTCCGTCTCGGCAAAGACCCCGCGTTATATAACCCGTGGCACGGGTTTTCGCCACTGTTCAATTGCTCTTCTCCGTCCAAAAACCCGCGGTACCTAACCCGTGGTACGGGTTTTTCCCTCCTGCGGTATACCGGACATCTCACGCGGTATACCGGACCGCGCATCGAATTTTTTTTTTCTCCTTTCTGATTAAAATCCGCGTGAGTAACACGTGACACGGGTTTTCTTCTTGCGGTATACCAGGGTTCTGGGGCGGTATACCGGACCTCGCGCCGAATTTTTCCCTCCTAGCACCCCAAACTCGATTCCTGCACCATTAACACACTACCCTTCTCATTTCTTTTAAAAGTAGACACTAAAACTCGACACTAAATTAGAATTATACACTAGGAATTGAAAAACTTAAAGAAAAATTAAACATGGGTTGTCTCCCAAGAAGCACTTTTGTTTATTACGTCTTTAAGTTCGACGCGTTACCTTCCATGAAGATGGTATTGAGGCCTTTGCGGTTCTCCTCCGCTTGAATTCGCCTCGTCCTTGGCATGTAAGCTTTGAAACCTTCCCCCTTAAAATTTTATTCAATCGATCTCTGAAAGGGGGAGGGTAGTATCTCCGTTTCGCCTTCTTACTTTCACGACGAAACGTATTCTTCACCACACGATAGTAGATAACCGTCCTCAACGGTATAAGCTCATTTTTATTCTCTTTAATCTCGCGTGCCTCTTTAAAGTGTGGTGGGTAGGTGCTCCTCCTTTCCGCTTTACTCTCGCGGTGTAGCACCTTTCTTGCGTAGCACCTATTGATCATTTTTAATAATAGAGGTGATTCCAATATTTTATCTCTAATGATGATTTGTGGTGGAGATAGTGATTGGTGAACTTTTTGTGGCGGAGGTTCAACTTCTATTGTATTGTGAATTTTGAATTCTTCGGTGGATACCTCAACCACTTCACATTCGTCTTCGTCTTCAACCCAATCTTCCACTGTTACCTCATCATATTCTTGACGTGGAATCTTAATCCCGATCACCTCTTTTTCTTGTTTGCGTTCAGTATCTTGATCATGTGCACGCACCATAGGAATAGCAATCTCAGTTTCTATTTCTAGGATTTTCGTTGCTACTCCTTCTTCCACCATGCTAATAGGATTGTCAACCACATGGTGGTCTTCATTTATAACCGGCATGATGGTCATATCACTATCACTAATATCTTCCTTCAACACCTCCTCCTGAACTACTTCTTTCGGTTGATCGTTTCCATCCCTCGGGGGAGTGGAATCTTCATAAGACATGCTACCCCATTCTTCTACCATCTGTTGCATGCGTGCTTGGATGGCGTTTGTTTCTTCTACTAAGCGCTAGAGTTTAGAACGTATCTCATTGTCAATTTCTTGCTGATAGTGATGAGGTGGAGGTTGTTGAATGTTTCCAACCCATTGGTTGTTCCATCCTTGCTCCTGGGGATAGTGATATGATGATTGTTGTTGATTATTCCCGATCCATTGGTTGTTCCAATCCTGCTCTTGCGGGTATTGATAGGATTGTTGGTAGAAGTTACTACCCCATTGTTGTTGTCCCGAAGAGTCTTCCCAATATTCGTATGGATCGGGATCCGGGTAATGTCCTCTATACATCTTCAATAAAACCTCTTGATCATTACCTGAATAAAAATCTGTACAACAAAAACAAAAACCAAGCGTAAAACTGAAAAAATAAATAAACAATTACAACTACTAAAGATTAACACCGGAGTCTCACGCTACCGTCCCCGGCAGCGGCGCCAAAAACTTGGTGGGTCCTAGGTTGTTATAAAATTAAGTGCGAAAATAAAGGAACCACTTAACCGCAAGTGTACGGTTGTCCCAAGTAATATATGATAATCAAGTTCGTTCTCAGGGACGGATTAGGTTCAACCCAAATATTAATCAAGTAGTAAGAATAATTGCTAAACAGAAAATAAAAGATAAGAAATTTTGTTTGGTTTTTGTAAATTAAAAGATGCAAATAAAATAAAGACTAAACTTAAATTAAAAGAAATGAAATAAAGCAAATAACGACTAACTTCAGATAAGAGAGATACTTGAGTCTCGCAAGGGAATCCACTTAATCAATCTAATCTATGCTATGTTTAAGGGTAGAATTGGAATTATTATATTAGTCGGGACTCTAATATCTCCTAGCCCCCTGTCGGGTGGACCTAGAAGCTATCCTAAAGTATCATAAACACCTGTATGGTCGAATATGCCTCTTCGGATGATATGATTTGACCTCTTTGGCTATGTAACTAGTTAAGCTTGTCGGTCAATAACGGACATTACACGGGTATTACCTAGATCTGTATTCAAACCCCCCTGTCGGATGATCACTTCGCCACTAAAGTGAATAGCCCAAATACTAAAATCTATTTCTAGTTGTACGGAAAAGAAATAGTGATTAAGAACAAAGTAATATCCAATATCTAAGACCTAATTAAATTTAAATCATAACAATCCCAAATTCAAAACAAAGATTAAATTAATTAGGGTTCATCCCTTTAATGCGATTCTCAAGTATATAAAAGTTTAGCTCATGGTAATATTAAAGACTGAAACTAAATAGAAAGACATCATATTTAATTACAGAAAAGAAATATATAACCTAAGGATTAGATGACTGTTGATGGAAGAACAGACTTCCTCCAGCTCTAGCTTCTCCTTTGCCTTCTTGCTCTGAAGTTGTTGACTCTCTCTCTAAGGATGTATTAATTGAATAAATTGTGAGAGGTTATTGTGACTCTCTCTCTAAGGATGTTAAGGATTGAAAGATTAATGAGAGGTACTAAATTATGAGGTCTAAGGGGTATATTTATAGGTGTTGGAAAACCCTAGGTCGAATTTGCTTGGAGTGGAAGACAATTCAAAGACTCTCAAATTCGTAGCCCTAAATTCTAGAAAAGGTAAGATTTGCTGCTGATTTGATTTGGTCATATCTTTTTCATTACTTATCCGTTTGAGAAGTTCCAATATATGAAACTGCTTGTCTTGGAAAGCTCTTTCTATTGGTGCAGACCATTCGTCCAGAATCCTTGCCAATCTTTAATTATGATTTAATCTCTAAAACGTGGCTGGATTTTCAGATTCACAAGGCAGCTTTATCTTTTCCTTCTTTGAATAAATCTTTCCTAAATCTTCTTATTTCCATGTAAATCTTCTTTCCTTCCATCTTTATCTTGACTTGGTCTCTAAGTAATTACCATTTATCTCTTAAAGCTTCACATTAAATAAATAATTAAACCGCACATGCTTAAAAAGAATAGTTCAATAAATCAAGATATCGAAATAGGAAAGTGTACTCTAAAAATAGAAACTCGACTAAAAATCATTTCCTAACACTCTAAAATACACTAAGACTCTATTCTCACTTTCTCTCCTTGGATTGGTCTTTCATGAAATTCAAGAACCAATTAACTTTGCATTAAAAATAGTCAAATTTAGGCACAAAAGCTCAGATTCTGCAAATAGTTAATTTCCAAGGGGAGAAAGTGCAATATGATCAAATAAGCCTAAAAGTCTATCAAATAACTCATTTATTCACCTAAAAGGATGTCTCCAATGGGCTAAGAATTAGAACAAATCGGGAGACATCATATCACCATCCCTACTGACTTTGTTATACTTGAGTTTGATGCAGATAAGCAGGTTCCAATCATACTTGGATGACCTTTCATGGCCACAAGTCAGAGTGTCATCAACTTTCAAGAAGGGACCATTACCCTTCATGCAAAGAACATATCCGAGACCTTTTATGTCTTGGGAAAGAAACCAAGGAAGTTAGATCCCACCGTTCCTGTCATCCACAGTCTTTCACATCACAAAGTCCCTCCAGAGAAGATCCACTTAAAGCCTGTGGAACTGAGCCAAACATTGAGTTTGGGGTTGGCCATGAAGTACTATGGAAAGCTCACAAACGCGAGAATAGGCCACATAGTTTCAAAGACTCGTGGATGGGACCATTCATTGTCACTAAGGTTGTTTCAGCTAAGGTGATAGAAATCCGACCCAAGAAGGGGATCAAGCGTAGATTAGTTGACGTTCATAGCCTAACTCGGTGTTGGGGAGGCTATATTCTCAAATCTTGATAGAGGTAACGCGTCTAACTTTGAAAGACGTTAAATAAAAGTGTTGTACGGGAGGCAACCCGCATTTTTTTAAGTTTTTATGTCTTTTAAGTTTTTAGTTTATGTTTAGTTTAGTTTTTTTTAGTTGATATTGCATATTTGAGAAAGGTATTAGTGTTTTTGATGCTTAGGTATTGGAGAAATCGAGTTCGGGAGGAGAAAACGAAATTTTTCGGAAAAATCTGACCATCGGACCGGTATACCGCAGAGGAGAAAACCCGTAATACGGGTAGGTGACTCGGGTTTTGTGCCAAGAAGAAAAAAAATCAGGACCATAGTCCCGGTATACCGCAGGACCAAAAACCCGTAATACGGGTAGGAGATTTGGGTTTTTTAACGAGGATAATAATTTCGAGGAACAGTAGTTACGGTATACCGGACCATATACCCGGTATACCGGAGGTCGCCGCTGGAGAGAGAAAAAAGTTGCTTTTTCAAGTTTTTAAAGGAGTAGGTTAGCTTTATTCCGAATTTATTAATCCTTAAACCTCTCTTTCTTCTCCGAACCTCTCCCAACTCCATTAAAGCTTATTCAAACCTTCCCCAATCATCAAAACACTACCCAATCATTCATAAAAACACATCAAAGCTTCTCTCCACATCATTACAAGGGAGATTCAAGCACCCAATTCTCACCAAACACATTCTAATTGAAGAATCAAAAGCTTAAATTTTCAAAATTCATCCTACAATTTCTTAGATCCATACCAATCCATCAAGAATTCACCTTACCCACATAGAGATTCATCATCAATTAACCTTTCCTAAGCCAAATCAAGCTTGTTCAACCAAAAATTCAAAGGTTCAAATTGCAAGAGTTGTTAAAGCTTTGAGTTGGGGGTAAATTGAGGATGACTAAAAGAACATAAACACTATGTAAAAAGAGGGAGGTGAAGAAAAGAAAGGTATTGGGTTCAACTGAGGAAAAATCAAATAACAAAGGTTCTAGTTCTAAAGCTAAGGGTAAAATCGATGTTGAAGATGGAGGTAAGCTAGCTATGTTTGATACGAATGGATAAAGGCTTTACTTTTATTCAAAGGAGAAAACAAAACCTCTACCCTTCAAAGGTCCTACACCTATGGATAAAGAGGAAGCTTCAAAGGCCTTGAAAGCTTCTGCAGAAAAACAATTAAAGGAACTACCTTTTGCTTATGAGAAAGTATTCAATGAAGAATTTGGTACAGGGGAGTATAAGAGATTCTTAGAGCTTGGTGAAAAATTGGGTTGGTCTACATTCATGGTAAGACGTTCTGAGTTATGTCATGAGTTAGTTTTGGAATTCTATTTAGGCCTCTTAAGCTGAGATAGTAAAGGTTGTGTTTCGATTAGAGGAAAGTTAGTTCCTTTCACGGTTGAGGAGATTAGAAACCACTTCAAGTTTAAGAAATTAATTGGATATTGCAAGTATAGTGAAGCGGTTGCTAGACGAAAAATCTTTGATGAGGAATTACTTTTTGAGCATGTTTTAGACAAGGAAAAAGTGCAATCACATAAGGGGGAATTGAAGGCACCTTAGCCTTACAAATATCTTCAACTGGATGCGAGAGTTTGGCACAGTTTCCTTATCCATAATGCCTTTGGAAACCCACGAGCTTGGGATGTTACTAAAAAGAATGCTCTACTCTTGGATTGTATTTTGAGAGGGGAAGAAGTGGATGTGGAACAGTTGATCTATGAGGAGGTGATGCGATTTTCGGTCTCTCCCAAATCAGTTTTTAATGTTAAATTTCCTACTATGATCACGTGTCTTGTGCGAAAAGCGAATGTTACATTGGGTGAAGAAGAGAAACTCGAATTTAAGGAGATTTATATTGATAATGCTTGGATCATGGACGTCTTTAGAAGAGCGAGTTCTACGCAAGTCTCAAAAGAAGAAAATGAGCAAAGTTGGCAAGAGAAGATGGAGGAGCGGTTAAACAAATTCGAAACAGCTCAAACTTCCTTAGCAAATGATGTGGCACAAATCAACGTTAATCAAGTGCACATCATGAAACTCCTTGAGAAATTAACGAAAGATTGAGCAAATCCTACCTTGGATATCAATAATGCGAGGCAATAAGCCTCGAGAGTATGTTCTCTTTCTTCCTTACCATTTCTGTAAATGCTTTTATCTGCTAATTTTAATTTCTGTTTCGAGTCTTTTTCGAGTCGTGGGGACATGGCTCATTTTTGAGTTGGGGGTGTGGGGATTCGTTGTCTCTCATCTCCATTTTTCTGTTTTTAGGTAGAAATTGAAATTTTTGATACATGGGAATTAGATGTAGAGTGTGTTTAATAGCTTGAAAGCATAAGCTCAGTGAATTGATGATAGTAAGTAGTATGTTTATGAGCTATGTTATTTGTATGGTTTGAGTATTTGCAGGAAAACACACATTGATAGTAAAGAAAAGATTAGTGAGCAATGCGATAGAAAGTATGTTCGATCTCAGGGAACCTTGAGAAGTGTGTAAGCCGTGAGATCCAAGCTAATTGACAAACACATTTGATGAAAGTGCTAAAGGTAAGAAAATAACGAAATTACGTAGTGTAGAAAGTGATTAAGGCAGTTCTTTCATATTTGAAGCCATTTGAAGCCTTTTTATACCTTCTCACCTTGTTATTTTGGTTTTATATGCTATATCCTTCTCAGCCCCTTCTAGCCTTTCTAAAAGATTTTTACTGAAACACATTATAAGTCATATCTCTTTAGATTATAAGACTTTTCCATATGACCCGCACTCGAATCGCGATGCATAGATAGTTGTTTTAGAGCTTGAGTTTGGGGTGGTGGGTCCACCATTATGGGAATTGTTATTGGGATGAGATTTTTGAGCTTATTAATTTTGCTTTGTTCTCTATATTGATGATGATTCACAGATTTTTATTGTAACTCTTTGCCGGGGTAATAGTGAATGAAAAAGAAGCTACGAGCTAATTTTGCCAACAAGGGCATACAAAAAAATATATATATATATATGAGAAAATAGCGTGATATCTCAACATTAAAAGAGAGTCATAGCTTAAGAAATTGATTTGAAAAAGAAAATATATATATTCGGACGGGCAAAGTGGAATTTTTATGTGAACATCTTATGCTTTAATTGGGTTATTGGGGATGCTAAGTTGTGCATCAAGGAATTCATTGGGTTGAGTGAGAGACGTTTTATGAGAGTAACTCAAGCTCTAGGGCGATTCGTTGATGGCTAGTGAGGAGAGAACCAAAAGCTCACTCTAAATTATCCAAATATACTATCATACCGTCCCTAAGCCTAAATTACAACCTTAAAGACCTTTTGATTCTTTGCTATGTAATCAAGAAGTGATTGAGCCATTATAGAGTAGTTAAGTGGATCTTTGAATACTAGTGAAGTTCGATGAACAATCTATAGCTTTCTTGGAGAACTGAGTAAAGTCCCAATCCTTCTTACATTGCAAAACTAATCTGATCTTGAATTCAAGCCGTGTTGACTATGGATATGAGGAGTGTACAGTTATTTAGTTTATGAATATTATTGCATGAAATTTTCTGAGTAATTCCTTTATGTCTATTCTATATATTCTGCTATGTTCTTCCCAGTGTATTGAAAATTACCTAAGTGTGTATTTATAGACTTCCCTTTGTTTTTATCTTTATTGTATCGGGACGATACACCTTTGAGTTGGGGGTCTTGATGTCTCCTCATTTGTGATAGAATTATGTTAAGATGAGACATCATTTTTAGTGATTTAGAAGTCTTTCTAATCGTTTTTCTTGAGAAATAGTGCACTTTCCTATTTTGAGTCTTGATTTAGTAAAATAATATTTTTAGAGCATATTGGGTTTAATTATTTATTTAGTGTGGAGCTTTAAAGATAATTATGGAGATTAATTAGAGTCCAAGTCAAAGACTACAAGATATGGAAAGAGATAAGCATGGAAATTGGAGATAAGGAAACAAAAGCTAAAAACAGGAAAAGGAAAGGCTGCCTTAAATCTGAATTTCTGCACCTACGACCACAAATCAGCTTATATCTCAAAAATGGTGTGGAATTTGGAGCAAAGTTGAATATATTTCCGAGGCGATGAATTCGGTGTACTCATACGCGTCAAACTGATGAAAATTGAAGCTGCTAGGACCAAAGAAAAACAGGCCTGATTTCATGTTTTAGGGTTACGAATTTGAGTTGGGCTTGGAGTCCACTACTTACCTTCTCCTTCAAGAAAACGAATTAGGTCTTCTGAACACCTATAAATACACCCTTATATCACTTTTAAATCACCCTTGCCTCATAGTAATTAGTTCTTAAGGTTTTATTCTTCCAAGTTATTGTAGAGAGCAAGATGATGTCTTTTATTATTTATTTTAGTTTATTTTCTTCAGGTATGAACTAAACTTCCCATAGCTTGGGTTTTGCATCATGTATAATCTATGAATTCTAATTTCTTTCTATCTAAGTTTCTTTGGGAATTACATGTTTTAATCTGATATTAGCTTCTTACCTTTATATTTGTTTATGTGTTTTGATTTATTGCCTGTCCTAGAACTGATCACTTTAGGCTTTCTTAATAGTAATTAGATGGTCACCTTAGCTGGGTGTCTAATTATTGAAACACCACATAACGTCTAGTGTCGATATTAGTCCTAATAACACTGATTCTAACTAGATAGTCATTAGGGTATGATTTAATCACTATCACCATGTATGGAAATTGATTGCTTAGGGCCTTGGTAGCGCTTGATAACCCTATTTGAACCAGCCTCGTGGTGTGTCCATAGCCTCCTTAGTCGCTCTAAAGGTCTAAGGTATGGGAATTTAGAATCCTGACTAAGTATATAAGAGCTAATTATCTCCCTTATTAACTCGCTTTAATAGAAAGAATTAGAAGGATTAGTGCATACTAGCAAAACCTAAGCTATATTTCTCATCTCATATTTCTTCGTATTTAATTTACTGTCTTTATTTTCCTTAGTTTAATTAGTTAATTTCGAATTTACTCTATTTATTTTCTCGTCTTTTAATTAATTGTTTCCTACTCGTTATTTCTACCCATTCGATTAACACACTAAGTCCCTGAGAACGAACTCAACTTATTATTAAAACTTTCATACGTTCGGTAATACTTGCAATACTGTGCCTGTCTAAGGTGAGAGTGCGTAGTTTTCTGACTTATTATTTATCTTATTTTTATCACACCCTAGGCGACACCAATACATATATGCTAAAACTCAAGCTAATGGAAATTTAGTTCATACTAATGGAAGAAAAGAAAGAAATTACAAATTCAAAGGTTGAAGAAGACATTGTTGTTGCACAACTCCTTCCAGAATTCTTTTCTTGTGTTGTAAGCTTCCTCTTGGCTTAAGGTTTCACCAAGGATGATTTTCTAGTGTTAAGAGGCTGTATTTATAGTGTATAGGTTGACCTAATCATTTTCTTGAAGGAAAAGGTAAATATTGGAATCTTAGCCCAACTCAAATTCGTAGTCCAAAAACATAGAATCAGTCCCGTTTTTGTTTTGGTCCTAGAAGCTTCAATACTCATCCGATTGACGCGTATGAGTAGTCGAAATTCATCGTCTCGGAAAGATCTTTAACTTTGATCTTGACCGTTTCTCCAGATTTCTCACTGTTTTTAAGATATAAGCTGATTTGTGGTTGTAGGTGCAGAAATTCAGATTTAAGGCAGCTTTTCCTTTTCCATATTTTTAGCTTGTACTTCCTTATCTTCAATTTCCATGTTTATCTTCTTTCATTTAGCTCTTAGACTTTGACTTGGACTCTAATTAATTACCATATATCTCTAAAGCTTCACACTAAATAAAAAATTAAAACCCAATATGCTCTAAAAATAATAAATAATCAATTCACGACCCAAAATAGGAAAGTATACTAAATCATGTGAAAATCGACCTATAAACTAATAAATACGCCTAAAATGATGTCTCAGAAATAGATTTTATTATCACAAATGAGGAGACATCACCAATCCTGGTCACAAGGATTATCTTAGAGAAGCTTGTGGGAGTGAAAGCTAAGGAATTCAAATTTTGCATGGTAAATGTTGATAACCTCACTCACTGTTGGGGAGGTTATGTTAAGAAATGATCTCGGAGGTAACCTGTCGAGCTTAACAACTTTAAACAAAAGCTAGTTTAATTGTATACTAATTTATTGATTCATGTCTTTTATTTCGTAGTGTATAAAAGAGTAATTTGATGTGTATTAGTGTAACTTTCTAAGGAACGAGAAGGTTCAGAGAGTTTTGATGTTTGTAGGTGTTAAGACCTGAGTTTGGGGTGAGAGGTGTGAGAGATGGAGTAACTTGTGTGGCGGAATATCCTTTAAGAAAAGGAACAAACCGGGTACCCGTTTTCTGTAAATCGGGAGCCCGGTAAGCCTTGCAATGTTTCTGGTTAAAATACACGTAGACGCGACTCACAAGTGTGTCCGCGAGGAAAAGCGAGACACAATCGGGCGCCCGTTTTCTACAAACTAGGCACCTGGTTCGTGACATTGTACAGCATGACCTACTGTTCAAATGCCATGTATACGCAACTCGAGGTTACGATAGCGAGAAAAAACGTGTCACAACCGAGCGCCTGTTCACTATAAACCGGGAACCCGGTCTATGACCTATTACAACATTAATCTACTGTTTGACACACGCGTATACGAAATTCGTGGTTGCGTCAGGAAGCCTCGCGATCGGGAACCTGTTCTTTGCAAACCAGGAACCCGGTTTGTGAAGGCAAGCTATTGGATGATGGTATACTTACGCAACTCGAGGTCGTGACAAAAAGAACTAAAATAAACTCGCCCAACCGGGAGCCCAAATTCTGTAAACTGGAAACCCTATATGTCGGATACCTAATCCTTAAGGGATTTTACCTTTTTCCTTTAGCCTCTCACACCAGAAACACCATGAATAACGAACCCAAACTCTGAAAATACCTGCAACCCATCATTAAAACACCAAATTTTCATCGATTTGTCCCTCTAAACATCATCCGAACACATCACCATATCACATATCCCTCCAAAACACCAATAAATTAACACTTCAATCAAAATATTTTTCTTCACCAAGGTTTAAAGTTCATCCAATAAACCTCTTCAAAACCTTGAAATAATGATTACCCAGCTAATAAAACTCTATAATCTATATGTATACACCATCAAGAACAACAAAAGTCACAAATTTCATTCAAACCTTTTGGGAATTCTTGAAGCTTTGAGTTTGGGGTCATTCGAGATGACATGAAAGTTGGAAAGTTTAAGAAGAACATGAAGAGGAAAGAGAGTTTAGCGTTGAGGAAGAATTTTCGAGAATGATGTGATAATTAGGTGAAACATGGGTAGATGATTAAAGCTAAGGGAAATATGAGTTCGAGTTGGTGAAACATTCATTAAAGAAGATGAATTCAACAGCATATGATCTATACACCTTAACTAAGAAGACTTCACAACCTCGATGTGATACTGAAAGTGACCGGCTTAGTGCCGATTAAGATACGTTTCCTTATATATTTTCTCTTTAGTAGTGTATATTAGTTTATTTTCCTTATAAAGTCTTTTCGAGTCGTTGGAACACGACTTGTTTTTGAGTTTTGGGTGGGGTACTCATTGTCCTAATTCCTAATTTATGTGTTACGTGTTTTTATTGTATTTGTAAAAAAATAATTTAAAAAACAAATAAAAATTAGTTTAAAGAATGATTGGGGTGTAAAGTTTTTTGAATTTCCCCGTAAGCAAACGTTTTGAAAAATCAATGATAGAAAATAGTAGACCTTAGAGTTAGTGTATAACGCACCTTCAATGCATGCAAACACTAATTTGTAGATAGGAAAAGATCATGAACAATGCAAAAAATGTAAGCTTGTACTTAGTGAGAATGAGTGGTGTGTAGAACGTGGGATCTAAAGTAGTAGAGAACCCGCTTAATTATGAACAGAGGTAAAAGTAAAGTGAAACTATGTGACTAGGAAAATGGTAGAGTCAGCTTTATGATAGCCACTTGAGAGCTTTTTAGATTACTAACCCGTAATTAATGATATATCCTTCTAAGTCCCATTTTAAACCTTTAAGTCAATCTTTTGAAGCCACATTATAAGCTTATCCTTTAAATGTTAGGACTATACCATATGACCCACACTTGAATCATGATGCTTAAGACTAGTTGTCCTTGAGCTTGAGTTTGGGGTGGGGGGAAATCTTTTTATATTATTACATATGTTGGGTAGATTTGTGATGTGCTTGAATGATTATGCACTTTATTGTAAATTCCTTTGTCGGTTTCTAATTAAAAATACAAAAGAGAAAAGAAAAAAAAATAAAAATGGATAAAATGAGAAAATAAGTTAGCATGACACTTCACATCAAAAAGAATTTCATGTTTAACTTACAGAAAAAAGATTGAATAAATGGTGAAATAAAAGAGGCGACAAAGGAATATTTTTATTGTAATCATATTGATAGGTTTGGGTTTATGTGGGGACGCTAAATCAGTGCGTCAAGTGAGTGAGATCATATATGAGTGTAAACTCAAACTCTAACAGTTGGATGAAGGCTAGTGAGGAGAAAGCCAAAAGCTCACTTTTCATTATCCAAATGTACCATACCGTCCCCAAGCCTACGCTAAAACCGTAAAGACCTCGTGGTTCCTAGGTACATAGTGGAATAACATGTTTTCTAATAGGGTGTAAGTTAGGTGGAGCGTTCGAAGAAAATAAGGGTTAACGAACAACCTATAGCCACCATCCCAAGCTAAGTATCAAGGGTAATCTTCTAGCATTGTGGAATTAATTTTGAATTGAAATTATCTGTGTTTGATGTTGTAGGATTGGTGTATGTGTGCATTAGTTCATATGTTAACATATATGATATTTATTTTAAGTTTTTCTCGGGGTATCTTTCTTTAGATTCTGCATTTGATTCTTACCTTAAACCTCTTCTTTTGTTCTAACTTTGTCGGGACTACAAAGATTTGAGTTGGGGGTCTTGATGTCTCCCGTTCTGTGATAGATAAATCCTCTTTGGAGATATCATTTTAGGTTAAATTTGGACTTAGTTGATAGATTTATAGTTATATTTTACATAATTTATTTTCTTCCTTCAGATTTAAATTATTTGTACTTTTTAGCTATTATGTGTTAATTCGTGTATTTAGTGTGAAGTTCTTAGGCATATGAAAGATAGGAGGCATCAAGATGAAGATAAGAAGTTAATTTTAAAGTCCGATATCAAGAAGAAGCGTTAAAGGAGCGAAAAATATCACTTAGTGAAGATGCAGGAATCCTGGAAACTAGAAATTCGTCACCTGTGGCTCTTCCTAAGACCAAATGGTGCAGATTCTGACTTGGTGTGTCGAATGATAAAGATGGGATTTTTAGTTAACAAAAATTGAAAATTGGTTTCAGTGGATTTGGACTTACGATGCAAAAGTAACAACCTTTTTACTGGAGTTGTGTACAGCAGTGCAGGATTAATAAAACGAATTTAGGCTCTTAATCATTAATTAAGCCTAAAAGTGGACTGAATCCTTTTTTCAACTCTATATAAGGGTTTTAGACCTCTTGATTCCGTACATTTAATATTTTTACTAATTTTCTAAGAGAGGAGATGTTAGAGAAACGTTTGGAAGCAAAATGTAGAAAGTGGAGAGTTTTTTTCCCTCCACGATCAGCCCAACCATTTCAACAATTAAGTTTCTTTCAGTTTTAATTTAATTATATTTTACTATAATTTAATTTCTTTTATGAATTTAATTATGAGCTAAATCCTAAATACTTGAGAATCGCGATATGGGTTGAACCTTAATTTATTTAATTTAATTTTTTTCGAATTTGGGATTGTTTTAATTTAATCAAAGTCGCATAATTCTATCTTAAATATTATTTGACACTTATTTACTATATATACTCTGATCAATTAGGTATAGCCCTTAGTAATTAAGTTATTCGTTAGCGGCGACGATTATCCAGAAAGGGGTGGGGGTGTAATTACTAAACTAGATTATAGATGTGTGATATTTATTATTGAGTCTGACGTCCTTAACTAACTGCATATCCAATTGAGTTAATTTCTTAATCATCTGAAAGTCACTTTAGTGTCACCCTGACGGGGTCATTAATACTGTAGGATTGCCTCCTAAGTCTACCTAGAGTTTCGACTAACATAAAATACCGATTTTACCCTTAAACGAAAGCATTAATTATAAAAACTTAAGTGATTCCCTAGCGAGACTCAAGTATATCTCTTATATCGACATTACAAATCAAGATTGACCGAGACAACAATCAAAGTTTCAAAGAATGGTTCATCAATATCATTAAAAGTTACACGAATAACGGATGGGATAAGAAAATCCTGATCAGTAACATCATTACTATTTTATGGAATCTTTGGAAAGCAAAAATGAAAGGTTTTATGAGTCCAAGGAATGGGATATTTCTGAAATCATTAATAATTGTAATAGACTAATTGATAGGTTATACAAAACAAATCAGGGACAGATGGGGGAGCATATCATCCAAAGAGAAAGACAATCAAGTGAGGGGAGTATAGGAGAAAAGGCAGAAGATCAAGCGGAACAAGTGGATATGTATTGGCACAATGATACATCTTTCGTTGCTAAATATGAACTAGCTGGAATCGCCTCGATCGGAATCAACAAAGACAAAAGGATAATAAAAATTGAACATAGACAGGGTTCTTTCAGAAGTGCTAAGGAGGGAGAAGTATGGGCTATTCTGCAAGCTATGAAGGGGGCTGAAGAATTAGATTGTGGAAGTATCATCTTTTACACCGACAACCTTGAAATTGTCCAAGGTATACATAGGAAAACAGGAATTGACTGGACGATCCGGCCGATGATTGAGGTTATTTGGCAAAGGATTGCAAAATTTCCTGGATGGAAAGTTAAGCACCTAAAAAGGGAACATAACACAGTTGCGGATTTGGCGGCAAAATTAGTGCGGAAATCTGGTAGCATAGGAAACTGGACGTCTACAAGTGTAGAAGATAGTATAGAATGGCTTAAGCAATCACTTAATCATTGTAATAATTCATAACTCTTGTAATCTTACAAAAAAAAAATATATATATCATTTTACTCAGTACTCTTGCGTCTAGTCTCTGTTAATTAAAAAGCTCAACAAATATTTATTTTATTTACCATAGCAATTAGGTCTACTTTATTGAGCATTTAAATCTAATCTATCATTTCTTGTAGAGACGAAATCCCCTATTGTTTACTCCATCCATTTCTAAAAGGTTGTCACTTCTATTAAAAATAGTTGTTCCAAAAAGATTGTCACTTTAAAAAATCAAGACATTTTTTTTATTTTTTATACCACTTTTACTCCTAATTAAATATTATAATATATGTTCCCAATACATATTTAAGATATCAAGGCACTTTATGGAGGGCATTTTAGTAATCACGTGAATATAAATGACATTTCTTAATTTGTGTGTAAAATCAAATATGACAACCTTTTAAGAATGGATGGAGTATTTATTATTTCGAACGTCCCGTAAACTTGCGGTTGTCGCTTATCTTCTTTAGTGTTGATTTTAGTCACACTTAGGAACGACCAGTATCTTATCCTTTAGACACCGATTTCGATTGATATGGTTTCTTATTGCATAGAAATTGAACTGAGTGCCAAACTCCTTCACCGATTTTAGTCGTGGTGAAGGAGTTTGGCACTGAGTTTTTTTTCTCCTTTTTCTTTTTCATAATAAACCTCAGTCGCCTAGTGATGTTTGATGCATCGACATTCATTATAGTGTCAATGATACAATATAGCCGGTACAGATAATGAATTATCATAGTTTTATCTTCTACTACAATTTACAACCGTAGACATAACTCTGAGTTACCTAAATTAGTCGACTGCGATCTTAAACCAATTTTGTAATTGTTGCTTCTTTAGTATTGTCGGCTATCCTTTTCAAACCAATAATGCAGTGATGATTTTTTTTCTTAAATAACTTTGTTACTGTTATCAGTAAGTTAAATGTTCTAGATATTATACGATGGGTGCGACGAAATAATAATCAAAATTCTCGGCCCCATGAAGCACTAGAATAATTTAAGATATTTTAATAATTCATCTAATTACGTAGCCGAAACCACTGATTTTGTAATCGCGCCTACACCATGTTAATACTGATGATGTGAACAATATTTGGTTAACTATCCTCGTGTCGAAATGTGGTTTGTTTTATTAGTTTAAACGCGGAACATCGGAGACGGTGGGTCAAGAAGTCTATAAGCGGCGGACACGTACACCCGCGTGTCATTTTCTTCATGCATCTAAGTCCCAGCATTATAGCCTTTCTATTTGTTTAATGTATGTCTAGTGTTAATGATATGATCCCACGTTGGTGTATTGGTATTTCAACCAATGAATACTTGCTTACTCTTTCATCATTTGCTGAGCGCAACTAGCATTACTTTTGTATTTGTTTGAGAAATTTGTTTAATTATTTGTTTTCTTTGATGTGTTTGTCAAAACATTTGACAATACGTCTCAATCTTAAGTTAAATCTTGGATTAGGATTTTCTCTTTGATTTTCATTTCCTTCTTTTATCATTCTTTGATTTCCAAATAATAGTCTACATTTTTAAGGTTCTTCTAAAAGATAAATTTTTTCTTTTTTTTCATAAAAATTACTAAAAGTTATCTAAAACTATTACAAAGATTAATAAAGAAATTATTAGAAGCAATAAACGAAAAATTCCTTCAGTTTGATAGGTCCCAGTTCCTTCTAAAGGATAAACGATGTATCTGAGATCGGTAATCGTTTAGTATTATAGTACTACCTTCGTCCACTTTTATTTATCTTTTATTCTAAAAATAAGTATCCAACAATATTTATCTTTTTACATTATCAAGACATTTTCCCCAATATTTCCAATATCATCCTAATAACTTAAAGTAATAAGGTAATAGATACATTATACTTGATAAATAAGAGTAATATAATAAAAAAGAGTGTATTTTAATATATTTTTAATCTTTATGCCAAAAAAGTTGGAGAAACAAAAATGGACGGAGGGAATACCTTTTGTTCACCGATAGTTATTGTAGTTAAAATATATCCAAGTAATAAATGACTTTCTGAGGTGTTAAAAAAATCAAAAAAAAATTTGGACAATGAAAGGGGTTAAAACCCCGAAAACAAAAAATTAGACTAGCCTATTCCGAGTTTACAAAAGGACGAGCACAAAATAGAAGTAGAGTTTCCTAACATTACATCATTAACTCCAGTCTCGCGTTTTTTGCAAGTAGATTGATTTTTTTGCTGTATTTGTGCCGAAGATGTATAAAGGAGATTGGTCTTGCAATCACAGCAATTTTATGAATTTTCTTGACGATCGGGTGGATCTTCCAACTTGCTGCTGGCATCCGCTTAATACTTGAATAACCTCAAGGTTATTTGAAAAAATTTGTTTAGTTTTTCTTGGAAAATCTTTGCATTTCTTAGTTGCTTCCAATAAAACAAATGCTTCTCCTTCGAGACTTGTGTTACATCTTGTAGTGAATTTAATTTCCTTATTTCTCCATGATCTTTTGTTCATTAAGAGAATGCCAATGTCGACTAGTTCATAAGCCACGTTAAATGAAGTGTCACAAAAACATTCAGTGTCCACGTCAGGAGGGGGTAGATCGACCCCTAAGACTTGAGAGTTGCTAGTGCTTGTATTATCTAAATGAGTAAAATACCCACATTCAATTCCATGTAATCGGGTTGATATCCTATTTTTCTTCTGTTTTGATTTTTTTTTGTGTTACAAAAAAAAATCGAACCTAATCAATTTTCTCTAATAGTTAATCATTTATTACTTTTTTTATTAATATGAGAGACACTTTGGATTCGGAATCATTTTGACTCCAATAAGATTCGATCACAGGACCTCTTGATCTCTGCGGGGTAGTCAAACCACTATACCAACTATCGATCTTAACTTTTTTTCCTTTTTCACGATTAATGTCTAACTAATGTGATTATCGGCTTATTTTCAAAATTTAAATTTGAATTAATAGCATTCTTAACCTAGTAATAATCACGTTTAATGTGGATGCGTTACTTCCCGTGACAATATGATTATTTTGTTGTTCGAAATCATAAATATATTAGATAAATAGTTTCAAAAGATTACAAATAACCCTACCCTTATAAGTTTGGTTCATTGCAGGACAATATGATCAAAAGGAGGCTAAAAACTACTATTAGGCATGAAGATGAAAAAAAATAGAGCTACTTCCTATATCAAAGTAGGAAACTGAACGTAAATTATTATTATTATAATAATAATAATAATAATAATAATAATAATTACTTTACATATATACACACACACACATGTTCAACCGAATTATTTGGGACATTAAATATTAAGGATAATTCAGACATACGCGGAAGGTGGTTAGCAGCCCACAGTCATAATTGTGTACATGCTTTTAATGATTTGAAAAATATGTAAGTCACAGATGAAAAGTGAACACAACAGAAATAAGGGAATACAGATAATATTATTTGTAAAACTTATTATAACATCAAGGAGTTATTTAGGGCGAATTGGAATTCTCTTGATCAGGGATTGATAAGCAACAATCGATATCAATGCTACTTGATAGTGGTATGAATTTTCTATTGGACATCGCATTTACATTTGATGTATCCTTCCATCATCCATGCAATCCAACTGCCATTGACATTTTTCAAATTCATAAAGCAAGCACAATAAGGATAGAATATTCTAGGACAGATTTATGTGATTCAATAGTTGAAGCCGAGGCACATGCAATTATTAAAGAGTTGAGATGTGCAAAGAATGCATACACGACGAAAAAACATATTTTCAGATAACATTGATCTTATTCAAGGTATTAAGAAAGTGTCTGGAGCTAGTTGGAAGATCAGACCAATGCTAAGGACAATCAAACAAAAGACGGAAGAGGCAAGAGTTGTCAATTGCAGGCACATTCCTTGGTATCTCAACAACCATGTGAAAGTCTATATGCGTCTTAGAAGGGGGGTTGAATAGGACCACAAAAATTAATCGGCTAATTTTATTTTAAGTAAATAAAATTAAATGGTAATTTAAATCCTATTCTCTTTCTAAACTAGATGGACATAAGTTTGATTAATGAGCAATAGATAATAATCACCTACATATTCATACAAGCATAATATCAAACATATAGAGTGCGAAAGTAAATAGTTTAGGCAAAGAGAATACTCAAGCATATATATTGGTTCGGTTTCCCTACTCCACTACCTAAGTAGACACCTTAGGATTTCCAAGCTTCTTTACTAAGCTCCGTGTTTCTCTTAACCGGGGCGAGAACACAATACCCGTTTACAACCACTTCGAAAATCCGAAGCAAACTCTTGTGTAATCACAACACAAGGAAACCAAGTATAATCCCTATACTCACACACTCTCTTAATCTATCTATTATAAGGACTAGACTAAGAGGAAGAAACAAGTGTTTGAATGGTTTTATAATAGTGATGAAACTCCTAAAGAGCGGATATAACTTTATAGCACACTAAGAATGATTTTGTCTATGTAAAGCTCTTGACACCTCCTTTAATGATAACAATTAAGCCCCTTAAAATTGGTAGATGAATGGTGTAGTTTTAGCTTTGAAGAACCTTCATTTTATAGCTGCATGCTCCCAACGGTCATAAGGTTTGTGTCCAACGGATATATTAATATTCCCAACGGATATATGTCTTTTGTCTTCATTTTGCTGCAGAAAACCCTTACATGCGGTGCACCACGGGGTTGGTCCGGTGTACCGCATGAACTCTCGCTTATTTCGGTTTTTTTGTTACGGTCTAGCCATGGTCCGTGGTGTAGTCCGTGCCGTTGCGGTATACCGCTCGTACCTCCGGTATACCGGTCCGCCTACTTAATAATGCTTGAAAAATGATGTTTAATTCATGAATAAAAGGTATTTAGTAAGTACAAATGTAATGCACTATTTTGGAGATGTTTAAAACACGATTTGGCAAATATTAAAACAAGATTAAAAGGACGTTAGGCCAACGATCTCTCCCTTTTTGATGTTTGACAAATCAAAAACTTTTGAAGTGGCTAGTAGCACATTTTTGATCAAAAACTCCCCCTCAACCTAAGCGTGAGATTTTTAAAGATAAGTTAATTTAAGAAGCTCCCCCTTACGAAATGCATAGAGTTTTTGTATCCAACTAAAAAATTTAACTAAAATTTCTCCCCCTTTGTCAACAACAAAAAGAAACGATGACCAAGTTTTAAAGAGAAGGGGTAAAAGATAAATTTGTAAAGTAATAGGAACCAAAATGTAATTTTATCAAAAATATAGGGACCTAAATGCAATTTTTGTTTAAAATTTTTAAATAACTTGAAATTTTCTAACTAAATTTTGCAAGAGGGTTCCTAGATAATAGAGACATCTAATATAAATTTTTAAAACATTTTACATATTTTAGCATCAATGCAAGTAATATCACACTTTATTCCATTTGCATCTT
Organism: Nemophila menziesii; assembly: GCA_029959085.1. Classification (NCBI taxonomy): domain Eukaryota; kingdom Viridiplantae; phylum Streptophyta; class Magnoliopsida; order Boraginales; family Hydrophyllaceae; genus Nemophila; species Nemophila menziesii. The sequence continues at coordinate 24,568,638 of JARWIR010000015.1, read as the reverse complement.
GATGCTTGATTCCTACAAAAAACAATTAAGCTTTAGGTACCCAACTTGGTTTGGGTCCATGAGTGTTAGGAAATTTTCTTTTTACGACCCATAAAGGCTTTTTCCAAGATGGTACAAGAGATCCTAAATCCAACAATTTACGATAATAACAATGAGATGCATTATGACTATGTTTCTCACAATAAGTTTAAGGAATAGAAGATTTTGAAGAATAAGGATTAAGATGAGATGAGGTAGTTTTAACAAAAACATTTTTCAAATTTTTTTGTTTAATCAATGGTTCATAACCAATACCACTTTTTTCAAAACACAATTTTTGAGATCCTAAGATCAAATCCAAATTTTTTTGATCTTTTGTAAATTGTAAAACAATGGCATTTAACTCCTCAACTTTTTTGTTTAACAAAACATTTTCTTTCAAAAGATCCTTTTTAAGAGAACGATGTTCATATTCATTGAAAAACTCATAGTTTTGATTTTGAGAATCTTCCAAAACTTTTAAAATCTCTTTACTCCTATTTCGTTCATTTTCTAATCTTTTGTTAAATATTTGTTTCTTTCTATGGAGTTTAAAAAATCATTATAAAGAGAATCAAAAAGCATCATGAATATCTCCCTCACTAGCATCATCATTAGATAAAGAAAAGCTAAATTGAGAAGTTACCCCATTGTTTTCATCATCCCAACTAGCATGCTCATCTTCTTTGTGATTCACCATGAATGCAAATAAATTCACATGCTCGTTATCACTTTCTTCTTGATCGGAATAGAGAGCATCCCAAGTGATGTTGGTGTGCAAGGCTTTCTTAGATTTTCCTTTGTGAAGATTTGGACAAAAGGTTTTGATATGCCCTATTTTCTTGCAATGGTAGCAAGTAGGTTCTTCTTTCTCAATGACCCTTACATTACTTGAAGAGCTTCCTTTTTAAGCAAAACATTTGTATTTCATAATTTTCTTGAGCAAAGCCATTGCTTCATCTTCACTTGTTTCTTCATCATAGGAATCTTCTTCCTCTTCGAAATTCTTAATTTTCTTCTTTTTGCAACTTGAAGCATGAAGGGAAATGGATTTATTTATCTTCTTCTCTTCATCTTCTCTTGATTTTTCTTCTTCAAGAACAAGTTCCTCCGTCATGAGGTTGCAAATAAGTTCATGTACCGTTATTTTTTAGAGATCCTTTGTATCTCTTATTGAGGTGATCTTTGTATTGAATTTCTTTGGAAGAGCAAATAGGATTTTTCGGCATTGCTCTTTAATGGTGTATTTTTGACCAAGAGTCTTCAAGGTGTTAACTATGTTAGAGAATCTTTGATGCATTGCATTCAAGGTTTCATTGGGCTCCATTCTAAATAGCTCATATTTGGTAATATAGAGACCAATTTTGGTTTCTTTGACATCCTCCGTACCTTGATAAGATAGCTCCAATAGTTTCCATATTTCATGAGCCGAATTGCATTCACTAACTCTACCATATTCTGTAATACTCAAACCATTTATGAGTATATTCATAGCCTTGTTATTCTTGGTGAGTTTGGCTATATCTTGAGGGGTGTAGTCATCTTCATCTTTCTCAATTGTGCCATCTTTATTCGAATAAGGAATAAAAGGACCCTTCTTAATGGCTAACCATAACAAGTAGTCAATTCCTTTGACATGGATCTCCATTTTCTTTTTCCACCCAAACTAATCTTTAACTGTAAAACGGAGGTCTAGTAGAACATGAACCTTCCGGTTGATTAGAGTCCATATCGTTTAAACTCCAAAAACGGTTAAGTACAAATTAGATTTAGGCTCTGATACCAATTGAAAGTCTACATGCGTCCTAGAAGGGGGGTTGAATAGGACCACAGAAAATTAATCGGCTAATTTAATTTTAAGTAAATAAAATTAAAAGCTAATTTAAATCATATCCTCTTTCTAAAATAGATGGACATAAGTTTGATTAATGAGCAATAGATAATTATCACCTAGATATTCATACAAGCATAATATAAAACATATATAGTGCAGAAGTAAATAGTTTAGGGAAAGAGAATACTCAAGAATATATAGTGGTTCGGTTTCCCTACTCCACTACCTAAGGTAGCCACCTTAGGATTTCCAAGCTTCTTTACTAAGCTCCGTGTCTATCTTAACTGGGGCGAGAACACAATACCCGTTTACAACCACTTCGAAAACCCGAAGCAAACTCTTGTGTAATCACAACACAAGGACACCAAGTATAATCCCTATACTCACACACTCTCTTAATCTATCTATTACAAGGACTAGTTTAAGAGGAAGAAACAAGTGTTTGAATGGTTTTATAATAGTGATGAAACTCCTAAAGAGTGGATATAACTTTATAGCACACTAAGAATGATTTGGACTATGTAAAGCTCTTGACACCTCCTTTAATGATAACAATTAAGCCCCTTAATGTTGGTAGATGAATGGTGTAGTTTTAGCTTTGAAGAACCTTCATTTTATAGCTGCAAAATGCTCCCAACGGTCATAAGGTTTGTGTCCAACGGATATATGAATATTCCCAACGGATATATGCCTTTTGTCTTCATTTTGCTGCAGAAAACCCTTACCTACGGTGCACCGCGGGGTTGGTCCGGTGTACCGCATGAACTCTCGCTTATTTCGGTTTTTCTTGTTGCGGTCTAGCCATGGTCCGTGGTGTAGTCCGTGCCGCTGCGGTATACCGCTTGTACCTCCGGTATACCGGTCCGCCTACTTAATAAAGCTTGAAAAATGATGTTTAATTCATGAATAAAAGGTATTTAGTAAGTACAAAGGTATTGCACTATTTTGGAGATGTTTAAAACACGATTTGGAAAATATTAAAACAAGATTAAAAGGACGTTAGGCCAACACTGTGCGAATAAGCTGGAAAAAAAGGTAAGGCACATGGCAACATCAACTATGGAGGATGTAATTAGAGTTCGAGATTGCTTCCACAAGTTAAAAATCGATCAATATCGATTAGGTTTAACTAGGAAGAAGTATTGTATCTCTTACCGTCCACTATATATATAACTGGATAAATGATTAAAAATATATTCAAAAAACTATTATGTAGCAAGGTGAAAAAATAAGACCAATTTCTTGCCTTGAGGCAGCAAGTTGAACATAAATATGCAATGAAATCATAAAATCTGGTCTTAAATTAGTAAAAAGGTCCAAAAACATAGAGAATCATTTGAAGCAAGATCATAATGAAAAAAAGTCAGTAGAAAAATAGAGGCAAGTAGCAAATAAATTGTAAAAGTAGCAATTAAACTTCAAAAATTAACATGTCATAACAATTAAAGAAAATGACTATTCATATGAAGATAATTAAAATATGAATTCAACAATTCAAACAAAAACAAGTAAGTTTGCTTTCAAATATTAAAAAACCCTAAACATTCTCTTCACTCTGACAAAACTAGCACTGTTCTAGATACAGTTACCAATACTAACTTGCATAAGTCCGGCTAGTCTAGGGATTCTATAGCCACTCTATTCCAACTTCTCTGTTTTTACTAACCGTCGAAATCCTGTGTGCCTTCTTTTATCTTTTTTTTTTCTCGTAAAATAATCTTGCTCTAGGTACCCTCCTAAACCTAGGGTTCACCAATGACACCTACAGCTAAACACAACATACCAAAAGTTACCATGATAATATATATTTTAAACACATGCAAAGGATATGTTAAGATTCAGAGTCGTACCCGTAGAGGAGTTATCATCATTAAACGGGTAATAGCCCCATTCGTGTTGAAATAGCTTCTCCATCGGCATCTCCAGAGGGAAAATCTAGAAATATTGTAAAAGTAATTTAAATTATATAAGAGGTTGAAAATGTTGCCTAAATCAAGAGTTTTTGAGAACTTAATACTCAAATAAAGGATATTGGAAGCTCTTATTCATCATCACGAGTGTTTACATCCATACCTAGGGCTACTACGGCAATCACAGAGTTTCCCATATAAGGTATGGACTACCCTTTTTTATGGTAACATAAGCGCAGATCTGAAACTTGATTTATTGAACCAACTATCGTCAATGGTAGAAATACTGTTAAACCATCTCAATAAATAGTATATGAGAGATGTAAAGTGTGGGAACACTTTGTAGTTGGTCAATTCTTAGACAACCCCAACTATTTTATATGGTAAAAGATCTTGTTGATACACATTAGAAACCCTTTGGTAGAAGTATATAAGCAATTCAAATAAAGGACTATATGTTTTCAAGATGGAATCTGATGAAACATGTTTCAAAGTACTAGCGGAGCTCTGACATGTCGACAACAGACCAGCGATACTTAAAATATGAACACCCAGTACCCAGTTTGAAAAATTCACGATGGACAATGTGACAGTTTGGGTTAAACTTAATAAGGCAACATGTGATCTCTATTCTTAAAACGAACTAAGTGTGTTTGCAATATTATTTCTCTCCTTTTGTGATATATTTAGCTACTATAGATACATCATTTGGGTATGATTTTAAGGATTTATTGTGGGATTTATCCCAATATTAGACATTATTTGAGTTGTAGCTACTTTTGAATGATATATGTATGTTTGGAGCATTTTGTGATGATTTTAGTGTTAAGTGTGCAACTCCTAGGTACATGGATGTTATTAGATACAAATATGAGGCTATGAAGTCAAAAGTTCATGAAGAATCCCAAAACAATTCTGGTGGCTTCTAGAGTGTGATAATAATTAACACTGAATAAGAGGAGTAACTAACCGTAAGTGTATGGGTCGTTCCAAGTAATAGATAAGTAAATACAAATTTTCGTCTCCACATGGATTACTAGATTAATATTAAGTTTTTAATATGAATAGTAGAAATAATTGAAATAATAATAAAAAGAGATATTTGTTTTGTTTTTGACTAATTAAAGACTAACAAAAGAATTAAAATTTAACTAATGATTAAAGGTAAGATTGACTAGAAATTAACTAAAAAGAAGATTACGTAAATATGAGAGATATATTTGAGTCTCACTAGGGAATCACCAAAGTCAACAATCTAAAACTATCGTTGAAGGACAAAGTCGGTAATTGATATTAGTCGGGATTCTCATGTCTTCGTATATCCCGTCGGGATAGATAAAAAACTATTCTACGGTACTAATGACCTCGTCAGAGTGACCCTAAAGGTACTTTCAAATGATTATAATGTAAACTAAATTGGCTACGTGGTTAGTTAAGACTGCCAAGTTCAATAACGCACACCACGCGTCTATATTCAATAAGACTCTCTTCCGGATGATCGCGCCACAACGAATAGCCTAATTACTAAAACCTATCAGTAATTGGCCAGAGTAATAATAGTAAACAAGCAAAACAATATAGTCAATAGGAAATAACTCTCCTTTATTTAAATTAAACGATCCCAAATTCAAAATACTTTAAATTAGAAAACTAGTGTTCATCCCATAAATGTGATTCTTAAGTATTAAATGTTTAGCTCGTAATGAAATAAAGAAAACTAATTAAATTAAATGACATAATAATTACTATAACATAAAATAAACTAACATTACTCTAAAGGGTGGAATAATTCGAGATTTGGTTGAGGAATAAAGGCGTTAGTCTTCTTCTCCATCTTCCGCTTCTTGCTTCCAAGAGTTGCAGTTTTTTCACTCTCTTAAAATATGATATATTATGAACTGTACTGATAAATGATGTATAATAAGCCTTATATAGAGGTATAAAATGGACTTGGCCCATATGTGCTTAAGTAAGTGATTAAAAAAGATCAAATATGTTTTAATTAATTCGTATCTGTAATGTACTACTTTAGTACATCGGCCATAACTTATGCACAATAAGTCCAAACCCACTAATTCCAATTCTCAAATTTCAATGATTCGAAAGCCCATAACTTTCATTGAACCACTAAGTCTGAATCATAACCTATTAGCCTCGAGAATAAAAATAAGTACGACTTAACCCTTTCTGAAACTCATCCACCTATACCAAAGTGATTTCTTTCGCTCGTTCAACGCTTTTCCTTGTTCTTGGAATTGAATAGTCACTTCTTTGCTTCATATTGATACCTCCTAGTATCCATATACCTAATAATTTCACACTAAACACGTGAATTAACACACAATAGCTCTAGAAGTACAAATAATTCAAAGTGAATGAAGAAAGTAAAAATACGACTATTAATCAAGTAAATAAGTCCTCTTTAAACCTAAAATGATGTCTCTTGAAGGGATTTTTATATCACAAAATATGAGACATCAAAGTCACAAAAAAAGCAAAGAATTCTAGTAAAAGCTCAACAAAGAGTCTCGCAGAAGGCTTATGTCGACTTACAAATATCATAACATATAATTGATAAAGAATTAGATAATAAAATTTATGCACAAGGTAAGTATGAGATTCTAGTTCACGTGGTAAAGTGGTGTCCAATTATGAGTTGAGACATGAAAGTTATGCTAGTTTTACTATAGAGACACAAGCTGTCCAGATTTAGAAGAGCCCATTGTGCCACTTTTGACTCACTTAAGTTGGCCCAGTTGAGCTAAATAGTTTCTAGGAGGCTATGTATACATATTTTGACCATGAAACAAGTCACTCATCAATTAAAAGAGAAAAAATATGAAGAGAAAGGAGGAAAAGCTGATGCTCAAGATACCACTTTTTATTTCCTTAATCAGTGTAATTCTTCTGTCTTTTTAATTTTTGCTTTAGACATGACATTAGTTGCTTTTATTTTCCTCTTTTCCATTATTAGCTAATTTCCTATAACTTGAGAATTGTTGTAAGGGTTTGGACCATAAATATTGATTTCACACCTTTTCAATTAATTTGAGATTTTAGATTTCAATGAATTTGCGTTATTTCCATTGAATATAAATTTGTTAAGTGTGCGAACCCATTCTTTTGGCCAATCAGTAGGTTTGTGTACCAACTTAACTATTGTCTGACAAGGGGGTTGGGTTGTGGAGCATGGTTCATATTCGTTTGATGTGTGTTAGTGAACCAAGCGTTCTTGACTAATCAAATAGCAGATCGTTTTAAATTTATTCCTCTTAATACTTGGTGATTTCACTCGAAAAATGTCATTAGAGTACTAAGCGAAGACCCTTATCTTGATGTCTCCATTTATGTGATAGATTAATCTAGTCACGAGACATTATTTTATGGGTATTTAGGACTTATTGAGGGGGTTTTCCCTATTATTTGATGTTTTACACTTCCTTGTCTAGTGTCGGTGTTTATGTTACTTTTAGGGTTTTTGTGTGTAATTTGTGTGTTAAGTATGAATATATTAGGTACTTGGATGACAAGACACTCTAAGACGATGATAAGAAGTCAAGGACACGAGATAACCCCTTAGTTATGACATAAAAGGAAGTTTCAACCACTTTTAGAAAGTGAAAGCATGTGCCAACCAGATTTAGAAAGTAAATTGTTCGAGTTACCACAGAATATTGATGAATATTCTGGAGGAATCATTTGGTTTCTAGATAGTAATAGGAGTCAGGAGCAAGAAGGAACCGACGATTTGTGATTCAGAGCTATATTGAGAAAGTTATTAAATTTGTCGTTGTCGTGTTCGAACCAACACTCTCTTTAGTAAAATGTTTTTGGGTTGGATTAGGTCACTTAAAAGGAGTCCACAACCCATAAATCATGATGGACCCTATATATATATATATATCAGCTTTTGACATTATAAAATGTTCCCCATTAATCATAACTCCTTAAAAAATCATCTGGTGCAAAGAAGAGAAGAGGAGAAGAAGATTGGGCAGCAATACATGTCATTCCAACTCTATTCTCCATCATTCGTCATCAATTAATAGTGTAATTTTTTTTCAATCTGAAAATAAATATCACATTATTAGTTGTTAGTTTTTATTATTTCATGATGCACTAGTTACTTTATAGCTTGAGAACAACAATAATGTATGAACCTAGTTTTATTTTATGATTTTATTGAATTGGGAGATTACGTCGTTAATTAAATTGTTATTTTAATTGTTTTGTATTATGTATTTGTCATTATTCCAGCATTTTCACTGCACAAGTATACAACTCCCCTTAGTAGTTAGGATTGTCACCTTAACACGAGATTTGTTTATTGAGAAGAATACATAATCATCTAGTGTGCAGTAATGATCTTGACGGGCTTGCCTAGCTAAATAGTCAATAAGATTAAAATTTATCCACTATTCATTGTGTAGGGTAACCTCACCCGAGTCCCCTAGTAGTTTTGTAGTAGCTTCCTAAGCTACCCTGATGTGAGTTCGGAATGAATTAGAATCTCGGCTATTGCATGTTACACAACTCGCCCTTTAATAATAAAACGTAAAATCAATACTAGTGGAGATTACTTTCGAGTTCTCGAGCTATATTATCTTTCTTTCTTTCTTTGTTCATCTACTTGTCTTTAATTTAAGTCTTTAATTCCTAGTTAATTAATTTTTAATTGCATTTTAGTTTATTAACTCAAACCCCAAATAAATATATGTTTATCTTTCGTGTATTTAATCTAGCAACTCATTCTAGTACACTCTCTAAGAAACTACTTAAAAATTAACGTACGTAGTCCCTTTAAAGATGATACTCTAGTTACTCACTTTATTATTTATCAACAACCGATAGACTTGCAGAAAGTCTCGATCTCTCGAGGTATGCGTTTTACTTGTATTATTTTATCACACCTTGGGAGACGACATCTATTCGATCGGAACTTAAGAGGAAAGTTGAATCCCGGTTAGTGTTTAATACCAAATTCACCCTTAAAACAGGAAAGTCTTAAATTGTGTCTATTAGGGATTATTTGAAATTCTTGACTTACTTACTCCATCCTTAAAACTCTCTTATTTTAATATGGTCTTATTAAACTGTATTTTTATATTTATAGTTGTCTTAGCTACTTAATAATAAAATCAAACAAAAATTAGTTACTTTTTTGTATTTTATTTGACAATGTTTAATTGAACCTATAATGAAGTCAATTATTAATTATCTAGTCCATATGGAGAAAATTTCACATATAATTATATTACTTGGCGACACATACACTTTTCCGTGGTAGTTATTTTATATCACACTTCGAAAGACAACAAGTTTTTGGCGTCATTGTCGGACACTACGAGTTAATCTTCTTTTAGTTTTAGTTTTAGAATTTTTTTGTTATATCTTATGGTTGGTCTTTGATTTTTTCTTAGCATGTACTATACTTAGAGTAATGGATCAAGGTCAGCGATATCTTTGAATATTTATGAAGGATATTATTCGATCTCGGTCCATTCAACTATGGGGAAGACTCTTCGGGTTATCTACAATGTGGTAGTAACTGCTACCAAGAACTTTGTCAATAACTGCAAGAGCAAGGATGTTTGCAATGAAGAGGAGAGTTGGAAGAGGTATATTGGGAAATTTTGATGGTGGAGTCTAGTATGGCAGAGGAAAAGTTAAGAAAATTCAAGTGACTAGACTCAAGCGGTTACAAGATGAACAAAGTTTGACCCTCATTTTGATGGCGCTAGATTGAGGGTGTTCCGTAATACCGGTAACTCATAAAGTAATCATGGAGACTTTGTATGCTCATCTTGCACCAATAAAAACCAAAGTGAAGAGTTGAAGGATTTCGTGGAGTATAGTGACAATGAGTATGTGATTGGAGATGTTGGATTGGTTGAGCTAGACGCATGTATGGAAGAATGTCTTCATGCAAAGAAGTGTCATGGAGATAAATTCGTTAAAGATCAACTAGTATTCAAATATACTATAGAGATTATACCATAAAAGATGCTCATCAAATGGCATGATATCACTTAGTTTTGTCATGAGAACAAAACGACGAAACGGAGAAGCTACCCAACCCCATATAAGGATCAATTAATAAGTGTCATAGGTGAGTGAATCCTTACTAAACTATTCCGGGAAGGAGGCGAGTTCAAGCGGGTAAGTAATGCAAGGACCTCAAGACAATTTACTGGGAAGGTTTCCATGTTGAGATTAACAACATGATAAACAAAAGCACTTCTTGGGAGGCAACTAAAGGTCAAAAGGGGTAAAAATAAAAAATGATACTGCTTCTCATTAGTTAGTGTACAATATTTAAGTATTTTTAAGTTTAATTTAGTGTATATTACACATAAAAAGAAGTGTATTGGAGTTTATTTGATGTACATGTCAATTTTCGTTAAGGATTCGAACGAAAAACATACGAGGACAATGGAGAAATGGTGAATTTCGTGAAAACTGGAATCTATGTTGGGAAATCCGAGAGCGCTGGTGTTGTCGCCTAGGGTGTGATAAAAATAAGATCAATTTAAGTATGGAAAACTATGCACTCTCACCCTAGACAGGCACAGTACTGCAAGTATTACAGGACGTATGCAAGTTTTAATGATAAGTAGAGTTCGTTCTCAGGGACTTAAGTGTGTTAATCGCGTAGGAACAGATAACGAGTAAAAGTAAATAACTAGAAGATAGTAAATAAATATTTGGTTTTCGAATTTTATGAATTAAAACTAAATTAAAGCTAAGAAAATAAAGACAATAAAGTAAAAGATTAAGAATATGAGATGAGATGTATAGCTTAGGTTTGCTAGTATGCACTAATCCTTCTAATTCTATCTATAGATCTAGTTCATAAGGGAGAATATTAGCTCTTGATAATACTTAGTCAGGATTCTAAATTCCACTACCTTAGACCTTGAGAGCGACTAAGGGGGCTACGTCACAACCAAGAAGTGATTTAAAATAGGGTTATCAAACGCCACTAAGGCCCTAAGCAAATACTGCAAGTCTTGGTGATACTGTGGTTAAAACAAACCTTAATGACTATCTAGTTAGAAGTATGTTTTGTCAGAACTGCTATCGACACTAGACATTATGTGGTGGTTCAATAGTTAAACACCCTTACAAGGTGACCATCTAACTACTCTTAAAACAATCCTAAAGTGATCAATTCTAGGAAATACATTAAATCAAAACACATAAGCAAATATAAAGTAAGAAGCTAATATCAGATTAAAACATATAATTCCCAAAGAAACTTAGATAGAAGAATTAGAATTCATAGATTATACATATGCAAAACCCAAGCTATGGGAGGTTTAGTTCATACCTGAAGGAAATAAACTAAAAGAAATAAAAAAAGACATCATCTTGCTCTCTACAATAAACTGGAAGAATAAAACCTTAAGAACTAATTACTATGAGGCAAGGATGATTTACAAGTGATATAAGGGTGTATTTATAGGTGTTTAGAAGACCTAATTCGTTTTCTTGAGGAAGAGTTAAGGTAATTGACTTCTAGCCCAACTCAAATTCGTATGGAAATAAAGATAAACACTGCTGCGTTGTTTTGGTCATAACTTCTTTATTATTGGTCCGATTTTGCTCCACAAGATACCAAAAGAATCGCAACAGAATTATCTAGGCCCTATAGGAGTAATCTACCAAATTCGGCCTCTTTATTAGGTAAAAACGCCTATCTTTGCAGAATCCCAGATTTAGGCAGCTTTTCCTTTTCCATCTTTTTAGCAATTCTTTCCTTATCTCCAATTACCATGCATATCTCCTTCCATAAGTTGTTGTCTTTGACTTGGACTCTAATTAATCTCCATAATTATCTTTAAAGCTACACACTAAATAAACAATTAAACCCAATATGCTCTAAAAATATTATTTCTACAAATCAAGACACAAAATAGGAAAGTGCACTAAAACTCAAGAAAATCGACATTATTGACTTCTAAAACACTAAAAATGATGTCTCATCTTAACATAAATCTATCACAAATGAGGAGACATCAGCTGGTGCATCGGTAACATCATTTCAAGTCAAGAGTGAAAATAAATTGATGGATTTTGAGTTTTTCTGGGAATTATTCAAATAAAAGGAAAAATAGTCCTAGGCACGCCTATAGACGAGATTCCTTATCATAATATGGCACCGGCCGACCTAGAGAATCAAAGTTGCACCTCAGTTGGTGTAACTTTTTTGGAAGTGCCCGAATTTCTCATCACTTGCCGGCGAATAGCTTGTGTCGCTCTTCGTCAAAACTTGTAACATCCATAACTTCCCAGTCGGTTGTTGAAATCCATTTTTTTAAGCTTAGATCACATAATTTTTTGAGATATATCCAATCAAACATGCCATACATAGATAAAGGGGTGAGCATCGTTCGGTTTGATTCGGTTTTTGGCCAAAACGATAACTGAACGGAATGTTTTTTGGTTTTTTATAATTCAATATCCAAACTGGGTGGTTCACATTCAGTTCCATATTTGGATTGCGGTTTCAAATGGGTTCAGTTACAGTTCGCTTCGAATTCGCATGCTTGGTCAATAATATTATCACCCTATTTCTTGAAATACATTGTCCAATAGAGACTAATATTTCAATACAATTATGCTACTATTACTTGTCCATGTGGGCTATTAATATATCAATTAAATAGAAACCTATAATTTTTTAGATGAATCTGTTTTAATTAACATATTTCTCTCTCTTCATTTACCAATTTTTTTCAAATCTTCTTCACTTTTTCCTGAAACTTTCTTCCTTCTTCTCCTTCTTTTTGCTTTTCCTTAGAAAATCACCTATGAATTTCATTTCTCGTCTCCTTTTCTCTCTTCTCTGTTACTATTATCACGAAATTTTTGATACTAGCTCTGCCATATCTAGTATTGAGAAATATGTACCTACAGTGTCTGAAACTCCTACTTCTAGCTCGTCGACGCCCAACGCTCTGAATTTTGGTACTTTCAAGCCTGATGAAATTGTTGAGCTAGTTAAGCAAGGTGAAAATAATGTCGATATACATAGATATACTACTGTAATAGAGGAAACTCATGAGATTTCTCACAAGTGAAAGAACTTATTTAAAGTTAAAATTAAGCAGAGTCTCTAGCCTTCTTATCATGAGCCAATTAAACATTTGGGTAAAACTATCATTAAACTGCCAGCCCAAGTGTTTGAGGAAGGTGCCAAGCTCTGGGAAAATTGCTTGGTGGGTCAATTTAACGATTTTCCACCTCGGTTCTATATGTTAAGAAATTTTATTCACTATCAATGGGATGAGTTTGGTAAAATGGAAATAAAGTCGAATGAAGGAATGTTTGCTTTTAATTTTTCTGATGAAAAATATTGTACTAAGGCATAAGAACATATGTGGCACATCAATAGCAAACCTTTGTTTCTAAGGCCATGGAAAATTGGTATGCAGTTTGAATCAATTGTTTGCACCAAAATTCCTCTAAAGATCTAGCTCAAGAACATACCTATGGCTTTATGGACTCAAAGTGGTCTTCATTATGTGGCGAGTGGTATAAAAAATTCTCTACAAATGGATTATGATACAGAATCGAGATCTCAATTTGGCTATGCGCGCATATGTGTTGAGGTGTGGTGGGTCCTGGTGTGTTATAAAATAATACGATAAAGATTAAGGACTCACAAACCGCAAGTGTACGGTTGTCCAAGTAATAAACCAATAAATCAGATTTGTTCTCAGGGACGGATTAGGTACAACTCAAGTGTGAATCATAAAGTAGAGTAATTTCACGTACAAAAAAGTAAAAGATATAAAGTTTGTTTGGTTTTTGTTTTATAAATAAAGTGCAAGAAAATAAATTACTGAAATGAATTACTGAAATAAAATAATGCATAGAAAAAGAGTTGGACGCAAGATAAGAATGGTACTTGAGTCTCACAATGGATCTACCTATATTTATATAATTAATGCTTCCGTTTAAAAGATAAATTGGTATTTATGTATAAGTCGGGCCTCTATAATCTCCTAACCCCCGTCAGGGTGGACTTAGGAGCTATCCTACGGTATTATAAACCCCGTCAGGGCGATTATACCTACTTTTGAACGGTTTTAGTCTCTTACCCAATTGGCTATTGTTTAGTCAAGCTTGTCAAGGTCATTGACGAATACCAACGGCTATTACCTAGGTCTGTAATTAAACCCCCCTGTCAAGGTGATCACTTCCCCACCAAAGTAAAAAGCCTAATTACTCAATCCTATTTCTAATTGGCCAGAGTAAAAATAGTAATTAACATGCGATAATAGTCAACACAAAATACCAAATATAATTTAAATCAAATAATCCCAAATTTAGAAAAACATCAATTAAAATAATTAAGGGATTATCCCATAATTGTGATTCTCAAGTACTTAAAGTATTTAGCTCATAATGTAGTGAAAAACTGAAATAAAAGATAAAGTAGTCATATTCAATTACAAAGATGAAATGGGTAATCTAATTAAATGATTGATTTTGACTGTTGATGGAGGAATTGGAATTCTCCAGCTTCAGATTTTTTTCTCTCCTTTTGCTTTTGACTTCTCTCTGGCGCTTCTATCTTCTAAAAAATGAGTTGTGTGTTCATAAATGAAGTCTAAGCCTTATATATAGTGGGAAAATGGATTTTTCTTTACTCTAAAGAGGGAATAGGTTAAATGAAATAAAACCCCAATGCTTAATGAAATTCCAAAACTGGTGTGTAGCTGTTACTAAAACAACTGTAACTTTTGTGTCCAGACTCAGAATCACTTTTTTCAACTTGGAAAATCTTCCTGACTCAGAGATGCATCTTCCTTATTTTATACTCTAAGGCTGAATCAACGGATAAGATACTCAAAAGCAGTGATTTGTAATAGCATTGCAGAATCCATTCCCATCTAATAAATTCTTTGAATAATCTTTTCTCGCCTTTAACTTTTACACTCGATTTATGACTTTAATTCTCGATTCCTTCTCCTTGTCTTGATACTCCATCAAATCATAAACCTAAGAACTTTACACTAAAAACAAACAAATTAACGCACAAAATCTCTAAAACACAAATAATACAAATCTAAGGGAAGAAATCGCAATATAATCATATAAGCTTAAAAGTTTAACAAACAAGTCAATTAATCACCTAAAATGATGTCCCCTAAGGGAATATAATTATAACAAAAAGGGAGACATCAAGACCCCAAACTCAAACCTTTATCGTCCCGACAAAGTAAAATAAAAACAAGGGCTCTAGGTGATACGCAAAAAGGTAGAGTCTAATAAATAACACCCAAAGCATAACTTAAAACAAATCTCATATAGTATGATCCTATGAATTAATATACACATACAAATGTCATGCAAAATCAAACATAAATAATTAATTAAAAATTAACTTCACAATGCTAGAAGGTTACGCTTGTACTTATCTCAAGATGATGGTTATAGGGTGTTCATCGATACTCACTAACTTTGAATACTCCACTTATCATACTCCCTATTAGCTAAATTACAAATTCACTATATATCTAGAAATCACGAGGACTTTATGGTTATAGCGTAGGCTTAGGGACGGTATGGAATGTATATTTGGTAAATTTGAAGTAAGCTTTTGGCTCTCTCCTCACTTACCATCAACAAACTGTCCTTGAGCTTGAGTTTACACTCAGTGCCAGTTTTCTTTCTTTAAATAAAAGGATAATGGCAGAGACCTTTTTCATTTGAAAATAGCAAATATTGAGGTCAGTGCTCTTACAGAAGAAGCAGCTGTTCTCACTCAACCCATTTGACGCACTAATGTAGCGTCCCCAAAATTACCCAATAAGCACTAAAGATGATTTTTATAACTTCCACTTTGCCGGTTACTTATTTTTCATGTATATATATATTTTTTTCTTTTTCACTCTTTTTCTCATTTTTTTTGTACAAGGTACTCATGACCATCATCTTGATGTGAAAGGTCATGTCTCCTATAAATTTTTTTCAAAGACCCCGACAAAGGGTTACAAATAATACATCATCAACAATTGGGCATAAATAAAAACACATACAAATTCCTTTCCAATATAATCTCCCAATAATGAAACCCACCACCCCAAACTCAAGCTCAAGACAAGAAGTCTCAGGATTGTGATTCAAGTGTGGGTCATATGTTAATGCCTAATAATCAAAAGGAATGTGGGCTCATATTATGGCGACAAAAGAAAGGCTTAAAGGCTAAAAATGGGGCTAAGGCGGATAATATTATATTAAGGGATAGAAAGCTAAAAAGTCTCAAAAGGCTAACAAAGAACTGCCTCTATCATTTTCCTAATTATATAGTTCGCCTCTAGTTTATACCTAAGTGGGTTCTCTACTAATTTGGATCACACGTTCTACAAACCAAACATTTTTCTTAAGTACAAGTTTAATTCTTTCGCATTGTTCATTAATTCTACCTATCAATTACTTGTGTTTGCATGCAATCTAAATGCGTTTTATACTAACTTCTAAAGTCTACTATTTCTTTCATAAATTCATAAAAAGTTTGCTAATGGGGACATTTAAAATGCTCTATAGTCAAAGGCAACCCTAATATTAATTTTATTGAAAGCAAATAAAACAAATAACATATAAAAATTGGGATTAGGCAATGAACCCCTCCCTAAACTCAAAAATGAGTTGTGTCCCCACGACTCGAAAAGACTCGATAAAGCAATTAAACTATTTTACACTACTAAATGAGAAGGTTAGGAAAACATATCTCAACCAGTACTAGGCTGGTTTTCAGTGTTGCGTTCAGGTTGAAGCTTTGCATTCTTCTTTATCAAGCTGTAAAGATCATTACTTTGTTGCGTTTATCTTGAATAAAGTGTCCTTCATTACCCCAAACTCTTATCGTAATTCCCAAGGTTTTCATCTCTTCCTAGCCCTCTAAATCATCATCTTATCTACGGAATTCTTCCATCAATTCCTAACTTTCTTTTCTCTTCACGTTCCTCGTACCTTTTCCAACCTTCATGGTCATCTCTGATGACCCCAAACTCAAAGCTTCAAGAACTCCAAAAAGTTCCGGATAAAATTAGTGACTTTGGTGTTCTTGAAGGTGTATGGATATGTTTTATAATGCGTTCTGAGTTGGGTCATAAATATTTCAAGGTGTGGGTAAGGTTTAATGGATAATTTCAGCTTTGGTGAAGGAAAGGATGTGGATTAAGTGTGGATATTTGGTGTTTTGGGAGGATTTATGATATGATCGAATGTTTGGATGATGTTTGGATGGATGGTTTGGTGAGGTTTCGGTGTTTTGATGGTGATTTACAGGTATTTCTGGAGTTAGGGTTCTTTCCTTTATTTTTTCGAAGACGCAACTAGTAGCTGCGTGTAAGTGGTCAAATTACAGTATTGTTTTTGCTATATAATCGGTAATCTGACTTCTCCATTGGATAGATCTCGAAAAAAATACGTGGTTTACGCTCAAGAAATAGTTAATTTTGATACCCGAGCGTAAAGTTATGGTCTTCCGAAGTTTTAGTTGCGTATAAGCAACTCTTTCCAGGGGGTCGGGTCGGCATGCCGTGCGCGAATAGACAACACTTCGGGGACGCAATATATAGCTGCGTGTAGGCAACTCCATTCCAGTAAGTTGGGTATCGAGCGCAAATTGCCTACTCGCTGGACGCAAATTGCCTACTCGCTGGACGCAAAGAGTTGTGTATTCGTGCTGATTTTTTTCAGCGACACAATATATAGTTACGTGGAATGGCACCTCGACCAGTAGCTCGCGCTGTAGCGAATTTTCCTGACCAGTATACCGGTCAGGGGAATCGGCTAGCCAGTCGCAACCTTCGACAATTTGGCGACGGACTTTATAGCTGCGTGGAAGTGCTCGCCAAACAGTAGCTCGCGACGTAATGAAATTTCTTGACCGGTATACCGGTCGCGCGAGTTACTTTTTCGGCGACGCACTTTTTAGTTGCGTGTAATTGGTCCGTGGACAGTATGTTTGATCCTTATTGACCGGCATACCAGACATCTGACCGGCTAGCCGGTGCGAGGGATCAAATTTTTGACCAAAAACACGCTTTTTCTTGCGTCTCACACCTATTAACCCCAAGCGCAAGGATTAAAGTACCTGCAATTCATCAAAAACACTCCACCTTTCTCATTTCTTACAATTATACACTAACACTAAATTGTCCACCACGAAATAGAAGACATGAAAGTAATTAAACTAATATACAATTGAAGTTGCTTTTGTTTAACGTCGTTAAGCTCGACGGGTTACCTCTCGCATCATACTTTAGCATAACCTCCCCAGCAGTGAGTGAGGTTATCAAAATTTGCTACTCGAAATTTGCATCATTTGGCTTTTATTCCAACTAAGTTCTCAAAGATAATTTGTGTGACCGTGAATAGTCCATGCCAAGAACCCTTGGATTTACGCGCTTTTGGAGGAGGTTGAGGCCTTTTTAGTGAGACTTCATCTCCAACTCTGATCTTCTCTTTATTTCTTTCTTTCTTAGTTTCTTTTGGAACTTTCATGGCACGTTCATTACCTTTCTTTTTTTGATGTATGGGTGTCCGGGCCAGTTTACGCGCACCACGACTATTCCCATAGGAAATATACACGTCTCCTCATGCATACTCCCACTTAATCAAAACTAGGTTACCCATGTTCAGGGAGGGGACTCGAACCTTGCACCTCTTGCTCACCCCCTATAAGGGCTCAAGAAATAACAAGGCTGAAGGGATTTGAACCTTGTACCTCCTAGATGAGAGACAAGGTCATGGCCATTGAGCTAGTCCCAATGGTTCGTTCCTTACCTTTCTTCTTTGCACGATCAAGGTGTGGGTTTTCTTTAGGGTTCGCAGGAGATTTATTAAGTGGTTTCTTTCTTAGCCTTTTCTCCTCCATTCCTAAGATTTCCACTACCTTGGTTGGTTCTTTGTTTCCTTGTTCAATGGTCTCCAACCGGAAGCAATAGTCCTTGGAATCCAGAAACTTCATTGGCCTAAACACGTTGAACTTTACCTCCTCGTCTTGGATTCGCATAGTCAATTCTCCATTTTCTACATCAATCAAAGTACGCCTCGTGTCTAGGAATGGTCTTCCCAAAATAATGGGGACAATCCTATCCCCTTCGTAATCAAGTATAATAAAATCAACGGGGAAGATTAACGTACTTTCCTTGATAGAGAAATCTGGTGTTGTCTACGGTGTGATAAAATAATATAATAAAATATAGATAAACGATGCACAATTTACCCTAGACTAGCACGGTATCGCAAGTATTACAGGACATATTCAAGTTTTAATGATAAGAAAGTTCGTTCTCGGGGACTTAGTGTGTTACACGAATGAGCAATAATTAAGAGTCACAAGTAATTAATTAAAAGAAAAAAAACTGAAGATGAATAAATTAGGAGATGATTAATTAGACAAATGGAAATAAAGAAAAATAAATAAATACGAAGAATATGAGATGAGAGATATAGCTTAGGTTTTGCTAGTATGCACTAATCCTTCTAATTTTTTCTATCAAATTCTAGTTAATAAGGGAGATAATATCTCTTAAATACTTAGTCAGGATTCTAAATTCATATACCTTAGACCTTGATAGCGACTAAAGGGGCTTCGACACAACCACGAGGCAGTCCAAACTTAGGGTTAGTAAGCGCTACCAAGGCCCTAAGCAGTACAATTCCTTCAATTGGTGATATGGTGGTGAAAACATAACCTAATGACTATCTAGTTAGAATCGGTGTTGTCAGGATCAATATCGGACACTAGAAGTTATGTGGTGTTTCAATAATTAGACACCCCTTCCGGGCGACCATCTAACTACTCTTAAGAAAGCCTAAAGTGATCAGGTTTAGGACAAGCAATAGTTCAAAACACATAAACAAATATATGGGTAAGCAACTAATATCAAATTAAAACATATAATTTCCAAAGAAATTTAGATAGAAAGAAAATAGAATTCATAGATTATACATAATGTAAACCCAAACTATGGGAAAATTAGTTCATACCTGAAGGAAATAAACTAAAAGATTGAATAAAAGACTTCATCTTGCTCTCTACAATAACTCTACTGATATAAACCCTAAGGACTAATTTATGTGAGGCAAGGATGATTTACAAAGGATATAAGGGTATATTTATAGTTGTTTAAAAGACCTAATTCGTTTTCTTGGAGTATAAGACAAGTAATGGACTCCAAGCCCAACTCAAATTCGTAAGCCAAATATATAGAAAAGGCAATAATCAGCCACTGTTTTATTTTAGCCGTAAATGATTCAATACTTATCCGTTTGATGCTTTCCAATAGTCGAAACTGATCGTCTCGGAAAGCTCTTAACTTTGCTTCAGACCATTCTTCCAAATTCCTAACCAATCGTGAGATATAAGCCCTTTCGTGGTCGTGGCTGCTGGAATTCAGATTTATTTGGCAACTTTATCTTTCCATATCCTAGCTTTTCCTTTCTTTTCTCTAATTTCCATGTATATCTTCTTTCCTTTATCTCTTAGATGGACTTTCCATCTAATTAATCTCCATATATATCTTTAAAGCTTCACACTAAATAAATAATTAAACCCAATATGCTCTAAAAATAATAATTCATTAAATCAAGACTAGAAATAGGAAAGTGCACTATATCATGTGAAAATCGAGTATTAGACTTCTAAAATAGTAAAAATGATGTCTCCACTTAATATAAAATCATCACAAATAGGGAGACATCAAGACCCACAACTCAAAGTTGTATCGTCCCGATACAATAAAGATTAAAACAAAGGGAAGTCTCTAAATACACACCTAGGTCAATTAAGCACAATGGGAAAGGAGATGGCAGGATATATAGAATAGACATAAAGCAACTACTCTGAAAATTTCATGTAATAATGTTTACAAACTACATACCTGTACACTTCTCATATCCACAGTCAACACGATTTGAATTCAAGATTAGATTAGCTTCGCAATGTAAGTAGGAGAGGAACTTTACTCAGTTCACCAAGGAGGCTATAGATTGTTCATCGAACTTCACTAGGATCCAAAGATCCACTTAACTACTCTCTACTGGCTCAATCACTTCTAGATTACATAGCAAAGAATCAAAAGGTCTTTAAGGTTGTAATGTTGGCTTAGGGACGGTATAATAAGTAAATTTGGATAATTTAGAGTGAGTTTTTGGCTCTCTTCTCACTAGCCATCAACGAATTTCCCTAAAGCTTGACTTATTCTCATAAAACATTTCTCACTCAACCCAATGATTTAATGCACAAAGTAGCATCCCCAATGACCCAATTAAAGCATAAAGATGTTCACGTAAAAATTCCTCTTTGCCGGTCCGAATATATATTCTTTTCAAATCAATTTTTTTTCTTTTGTATAGCTATGACTCTCTTTTTGATGTTCGGGATATCACGCTATTTTTCTCATAGAATTTTTTCTTTTCTTTTCATGCTTTTTAGCTTTTTCATTCACTATTACCCCGGCAAAGGGTTACAATATAAACCTATGAATCATCATCAATATATAGAACGAGCACAATTAATAAGCTCAAAAATCCCGACCAAATAACAATTCCCGTAATGGTTGACCCACCACCCCAAACTCAAGCTCTAAAACAACTGTCTATGCATCGCGATTCGAGTGCGGGTCATAAGGAAAAGTCCTATAATATAAAGGGATATGGCTTATAAAGGCTAGAAGGGGCTGAAAAGGATATAAAATATTAAATGGACAGCAAGCTAAAAGACAAAAATGGGCTTATGAAAGAATTGCCTTAATTGTTTTCTAAACTATGCAATTTCGTCATTCTCTCACCTTTAACACGTTCATCAGATGTGTTTATCAACTAGCTTGGATCTCACGGCCTACACACCACTCAAGGCTCCTTGAGATCGAACATACTTTCTATCGCATTGCTTACTAATCTTTTCTTTACTATCAATGTGTGTTTTCCTGAAATACTCAAAGCATACAAAATAAAAGAGCTCATAAACATACTACTTACTATCATTAAATCACTGAGGTTATTCTTTCAAGTTATTAAACTCACTCTACATCTAATTCCCATGTATCAAAAAATTTAATTTCTACCAAAAACACAGAAAAATGGAGATGAGAGACAACGAATCCCCACACCCCCAACTCAAAAATGAGTTGTGTCCCCAAGACTCGAAAAAGATATTAAAATTAGCTGATAACATATTTACAGAAATGGTAAGGAAGGAATAGAACATACTCTCGAGGCTATTGCCTCGCATTATCGACATCCAAGATAGGATTTGCTGGATCTTTCTTTAATTGCTCAAGGAGTGTCATGATGTGCACTTGATTGGCTTTGATTTGTGCCACATCATTGGCTAAGGATGTTTGAGCTGCTTCGACTTTATTTAAATGCTCCTCCATCTTCTCTTGCAAACTATGCTCCTTTTCTTCTGTTGAGACTTGCGTAAATCCCGCTCCTCTTAAGACTTTCATGATCCAAGCATTGTCAATAGTATTACTCTTTTTAAACTCCAGTTTCTCTTCTTCACCCAAAATTACATTCGCTTTTCGCACAAGACACGTGATCATAGTAGGATATTTCACATTATAAACTGATATGTGAGAGACCGAAAATCGCATCACCTCCTCAAATATCAACTGTGCCACATCCACTTCTTCTCCTCTCAAAATACAATTAAAAAATAGAGCGTTCTTTTTACTTATGTCCCAAATTCTTGTGTTTCCAAATATGTTAGGGAAAAGGAAATTGTGCCAAACTTTAGAATCTGGTTGAATATATTTGTAAGGCCAAGGTGCATTCAATTCTCCCTTATGTGATTGCACTTTCTCCTTGTCTAAAACATGCTCAAAAAGTAAATTCCAATCGAAGATTCTTTGTCTATCCACCGCTTCTCTATACTTGCATGGTCTAATCAATTTCTTCAACTGGAAGTGGTTTCTAATCTCTTGAACTGTGAAAGGAACTAACTTTTCTCTAACTGGAACACAACCTTCACTATCTCGGCTAAAGAGTCCTAAATAGAAATCTGAAACTAACTCATGACATAAATCAGAATGTCTTACCATGAACGTAGACCAACCCATTTTTTCTCCAATCTCCAAGAATCTCTTGTACTCTCCTTTACCAACTTTTTCATCGAATACTCTCTAATAAGCAAAAGGTAGTTCCTTTAATTGTTTTTCTGCAGAAGCTATCATGGCCTTTGAAGCTTTCTCTTTATCTTTGGGTGTAGGACCTTTGAATTTGAGAGGTTGTGTTGTCTTCTTCACAAAAAGTGGAACCTTTTTGCCCTTTGAATCAAACGCAACTAGCTCACCTTTCTTTCCAATATTTACTTTACCCTTTGTGTTGGAACTATAACTTTTCACACTTGATTTCCTCTCAATAGAAACCAATACCTTGCTTTTCTTCATCTCCCTCTTAGTATATAATGTTTATGTTCTCTTAGTCATTTCAATTAACCTCTAACGCAAAGCTTTAACCACTCTTGAAATTTGAAACTCTTGAAAATTATTTATTTGGGATAGGGAATGTGTTTTGATGATGATTCTCGATGTGGGTAAGATGGATTCTTGATGGATTGGTATGGATCTAAGAAATTGTAGGATGAATTTATGAAATTTAAGCTTTTGATTCTTGGATTCAATGTGTTTTGGTAAGATTTGGGTGGTTGAATCTTCTTTGTAATGATGTGGAGAAAGGATTGGATGTGTTTTTATAGTGATTTGGTAGTGTTTTAATGTTTGGGGAAGGTTTAATGAAGCTTTAATGGAGTTGGGAGAGGTTTGGAGAAGAAAGAGAGGCTTAAGGATTGTAAAATTCGTAATAGACTAACCTTCCTCTTTTTTATACCCTAAAAATCAAAATTTTCTCTCTCCAGTGGCGCGGACCGGCTTACTGGCGGTATGGGCCGGCATACAGGTGAGCTGCTCCTTCGAAAACTCTCATTCGGCAAAAAACCCTATTCGCGAACCTGAGGCCTCGTGTTTTTGTCTGTCCGGTATACCGGTGCGGTAAGCTTAGAAAATCCTCCTCTCGGCAAAGAACCCGAGTCACGTACCCGAGGGCTTGTGTTTTTTACCCGCCGGCTTACCGGTCGTGTGACCGGCATACCGGTGAGCTGGTCTGAATATGCCTAAAAATTTCGTTTTTCCTCCCAAACTCGATTTCTTTAATTCCTGAACATCAAAAACACTAATACCTTTCTCAAATATGCAATATCAACTAAAACATCTAAGCTAAACATGAATTAAAAACATAAAAATATAAAAAATTGTGGATTGTCTCCCGTACAACACTTTTATTTAACGTCTTTTAAAGTTAGACGCATTACCTCTATCAAGATTGGCGAAAATAGCCTCCCCAGCAACGAGCTAGGCTATGAACATCTACTAATCTGCGCTTAATGCCATTCTTAGGCCTGATCTCTATGACCTTAGCTGAAACAACTTTAGTGACTATGAATGGTCCCATCCACGAGTCTTGATAACCTCGTGGCCTATTTTCTGGTTTGAGGGATTTCCATAGAACTTCATGGACGTCCCCAAACTTAATGTTTGGCTCAATATCCACAGGTTTTTCATGGATCTTCTCTTTAGGGACTTTGTGATGTGAAAGGCTGTGGATGATAGGAACGGTGGGATCTTACTTCCTTGGTTTCTTACCCCGGACATAGAATGTCTCAGATCCGTTTTTAACATGAAGGGTAATGGTCCCTTCGTGGAAGTTGATTATGCTTTGGCTTGTGGCCATGAAAGGGCTTCCAAGTATGATTGGAACCTGCTTATCTGCATCAAAATATATTACAACAAAGTCAATAGGGATTGTGATATTACCTTATCGGACAAGAACATCCTCCACTGTTCCCCATGTCTTGGTTACTGAGTTGTCAGGAAACTGCAACTTCACTGGAGTTTTGTCTGATTTCTATATTCCAAGTCTATCGAACACGGACTTTGGCATAAGATTCACCCCTGAACCCACATCACATATAGCTTTCACCTTGAGCATACCATTTATTTGTATTGGAAAAATTAAAGCTTCCAGGATCTTTGATCTTTAATGGTAACTCTTTCTCTACTCTTCTTGAGACTCTCACAGTCTCTTTCTTGGTTTCTACACTCGCTTCTTTCTCAGGAATAACTTGCGTAAAAACTTGTTGCAGTGTAAGCATTTTCTTCGCAATCTCAAGCATTTGGGCGTTGATATTTTCAGGAGTGTACGCCTCTACAAATGTCTTGAGTTCAATGTCACCCTTCGGATTTGTATCAGGAATGGTTGATGACACTGTTTGAACAACTGGTGGCGATTCCACCTTCTCTTCTTCTTTCTTTTCTTGCACAGCAGGTGCAACTTCTACGTTTTCTTTTGAGGCTTCTTCCTCTTTCTCTTTATCTCTCTCAGCTTGTAACTCCATAACCGATCTAATCTCTTCTTGCATATCTTTCAGAAGCTGTATAAATTCGGATTTTTCTAAATCTTTTTCCTCATCATCTTTAGAACAGTTAGAGTCCACAGGGCTAGACTTGGTTTGTTCTTCTTTGGTACTAGGAACTTCCACGGCACTTTCGGCATCATGCGGTACTTCCGTATTCTCTTCAATCTCAAGGCAAATAGCCTTACAAGCTTCGAACCCAACATTGGCATCACCTCCTTCGATAGCCTTCAATTCTTTTTGTTCCATAATATTAGTAAGAACTTTATTCATTTGTTCTACTTGCATACCTAAAATCTGAATTGAAGATTCCTTTTCTCTTAACTTCTTGTTATGAGAATGCATATTAGTGGTCATAAGATCCATAAAATTCTTCAATTGTTGATTTCCCACAGCTCCCTCTTGAGGATACTGTGGTAGAGCTTTTTGAGCTAACGTATCGGTATACGCATCATTCACAGGTTGTTGTGGAGGGACAGGTTGATTATAATTTTGGTTTCCTTGATATGTGGTGGGGCCTAGGGTGTGATAAAATAAGATATAAATAAAGTGCAAAAGCACCCTAGAACTACACGGTTCTGCAAGTATACAGATCTTATGCAAGTTTTAGATTGAGATTCGTTCCGCAGAGACTACGAAGGTTAGAAGAATCTTATGCAAATAGCAAGTGCAAATAATTAAAGCTAGAATAACTAAACGCAACTAAAAGTAAAGACAGATAGATATTTGTTTGATTTTCTAATTAACTAGATTAAAACTAAGAATTAAAAGACAGAAAATAAATATGGAAGAGAAGTGATATGAGAATATAGCTTAAGTTATTAGCATGTAATTCCCACTAGTTTTACCGTTCTAAACATGTAAGGGTGAATTATGTAGTATTTCCCTAATCGGTCCCAATATGCTATCGGTAGTTTAAAATAGGATTTACCTGTGTCAATAAGGCTTCCTAAGCAAACTTTTCCTGTAATTGGTAAATAGTCACAAGAACTAAACCATAGTGATTATTTAGCTAGGTTGGGTTGTCAGATCAGACCTAATACTAGAAGCTATGTGCTAAACATGCAATTAAACACCGTTGTCAATGGTATCCTAATTACTAGATGGTAATTCTATATGGCGGTCGTCCACAAGAACACAGATTATAAATCCAAACACATAAACGGAGAATAAAAACTATAATTCTATTTAAAACATTAAATTCCCAAATTAGATAGATGTCAATCAAAAGGGTGAGAAAGTCTAAAGGCTTCAAGTGTTTTAATCATGAAAGAACTGCCTTATTCATTTTTCTAACTACCGGATTTCGTTACTTTTTCATTATTAGTTCATAGACAAGTGGGTTTTCAACTAATTTTAAACCTCACGTTCTACACACCAAATAACTATTCCTAAGTTTCAACGTGATTTCTTAGCATTGCTCATTAACTTTTCTATCTTTTATTTCCTGTTTTCATACATGCATCTAAACAAATTTGTTGCATCTTTCAAAAACATACTACTTACTATCATTGACCTAATAAAATCATGCTCAAATAGGTACATTCAAGATATTCTATGCCTTAATTCAACCTAATTTTTTTTAATTTTATGCAAAAACGAAAAGAAGATGAGGACAACGAATCCCCACCCCCAACTCAAAAGTGAGCCGTGTCCCCACGACTCGAAAAAGACTCAAGCATGGAATAAAATTTAAAATAAAACTAACTAAACTACCTAATGCATACAAGCTATTAAGAAAACTTAGAATGACCTACCCGGTTGGCCATAGAGATCCATCATATCATCCTCGTCATCCGAAGGATCGGTATAATCATCAACATCCTTATACAAGGTCAAATCTTCTACTTGTGACTCCAACTGCATGATTTCTATCCAAAGGTCTTTGTTATCTTCAGGTAATCTTTCAATTCGTTTTGTAACTTGAGAGCCCCGTGGAAGAGGTAGAAGAACCTTGGTCTTGGATTTTTATTTTCTCCAAAGGCCTCCTTGATGGTATGGACATTCTAGCAGTTAATCTCTTCTTTGGTAGTGGTTGTTCAGGTGCCTTTTCTTTTGATTCTTCAGAAACCTCATCAAGATTGATGGGTTTTTCAATGGTGGCTCCAGGCAATCTCTTATTCTTCCCAAGGATTGAGCACTTTCTCTTGTATTCCATGGCTTCAGATCTGTTAGTCATGCTTGTTTTACCCACAACTCAAGTTATACCAAGGATGGATTAAAAGTTTAAAGACAAATTGGTTTAGCTTGATGTTGTTGCTTGGAATTGATGAAAGAGAAAGGTTATTTGATTGATCTTGGAAGAACTCTTTAAAGCTTGTTGAATTTGATGGTGTAGTGTGATGAATTTGATGAGAGAGAAAGGTTATGGAAGATGTAGGAGAGGATTTGATGAGTTGTTGTGTTAATTGTGAAGGTTTGCACCAGCTTTAAGATGTATATATAGGGTTTGGGTCTGAAAAATTCGTGTATAGAAGGCTAGGGTTAATCTCATAAGGTAAGAATTTGATTAGGAAAAGAATTCCTTCACAAACCGCCTCTCTGCGGTGTACCGGACCAAACGTGCGGTGTACCGCACCCAACATCTCTTGAATTTTTTCGTTTCTGGATTGCACCCGTGCTAGCACCCCTTGGCACGTGTTTTGTTCCTGCGGACCAGGGGTACGGTGTAGGGGGTAGTCCGCGCCTGCTCCGTCAAAAAACCCGTGGTACCCGACACCGTGGCACGCGTTTGAGGCGTGCGGACCAGGGTCCGGTGTACCGCGCCTATCACTCGACTTTTTTCTTGCTTTCTGGATGAAACCCGTGGTACCCGACCCATGGTACGGGTTTTCTGGGCACGGTGCATCCCTGCGGACCATGGGGTAGTCCGCGGGGGTAGTCCGCGCCAGGCTCGAAATTCCCCAGAGTTTTTCCTTTTGACCCCAAACTCGTTTCCTGCACAATAATACACTACCTTTCTCTTCCTATTAGCTTGTAAACACAATTAAAAATATACACTAACTCAAAATTATACACTACAAAGCAAAAACAACTAATCTAAAAAGCAATTTAAACAAGGGGTGTCTCCCAAGAGCACTTTTGTTTAACGTCTTTGAGTTAGACGTGTACCTCAGGCTAAGCGCATTCAACGAGAAGGATTTTCTCCCCTCGCCCAAAGTCCTCACTGTCATAGTATCTCTTCAAACGCTGGCCATTCACCATGAAAGTCCGTTGCTCGGCTGGATTTTCAATCTCAATTGCTCCATGAGGTGTGACTTTGGTAACAATGTAAGGTCCTCCCCAACGGGATTTATGCTTTCCTGGGTAGTTCGAAAATCGAGAGTTGTATAATAAAACCTTTTGTCCTATCTCGAAATGCTTTGGACGGAGCCGTTTATCATGCCATCGCTTTGTTTTCTCCTTATAGAGACGTGAATTTTCATAGGCAAGATAATGAAACTCCTCCAACTCGTTCAACTGCATCATCCTTTGCTTCCCGGCCAAGTCTGGGTCTAGATTCAGAGTTTTAATAGCCCAGTAAGCTCGAGCCTCAAGTTCAATCGGTAGATGACACACTTTGCCGTAGACCATGCGATATGGAGATGCCCCAACTGGTGTTTTAAATGCTGTTCTGTAAGCCCAGAGAGCATCATCTAGCTTTAAAGACCAATCTTTCCTCGATTTAATCACGGTCTTCTCAAGAATAGATTTGATTTCCCGGTTGGAAACTTCAGCTTGACCGTTAGTTTGTGGGTGATAACCGGTTGAAGTACGGTGTTTCACTCCAAACTTCCGTAGAAAATTTCTCAGAGGAGCATTAAGAAAATGGGTACCTTTATCACTGATTAGCACACGTGGCGTACCATGTCTTGAAAAGATGTTTGTTTTTAAGAACTTAATCACAGTTTGAGCATCGTTCTTTGGTGTTGCCACTGCTTCTACCCACTTTGACACATAATCTACCGCAAGCAAAATATAAAGATTTCCATAGGAAGTGATGAAAGGTCCCATGAAATCTATTCCCCATACATCAAAGATCTCGACCTCAAGAATATTATTAAGTGGCATCGCGTCTCTTTTTTATATATTGTCAGTGTGCTGGCATCTGTGACATGACTGGACAAAACGATGACAATCTTTGTGTATGGTAGGCCAATAGAACCCGAATTGAAGAATTTTAGCTGCGGTTCTATCGCCTTTAACGTGACCTCCATAAGGTGAACTGTGACAACTTTCAATGATTTTCTCCATTTCACCTTCATGTACGCATCTTCTAACCACTTGGTCACTACAAATCTTCCAGAGGTACGGTTCATCCCAATAATACTGTTTGGCCTGGTGATTCAATCTTTGTCTTTGTTGTGGGTGGAAATCTTTAGGAAAGACACCACTCACAATGAGGTTGACTAGATCTGCATACCATGGCACAAAAGCACGTTTAATAGCAAAAAGTTGTTCATCAGGGAATACCTCTTTAACCAACATTGGTTCTTTGTTCGTATCAGATCCTTCGAGCCTTGATAAATGATCAGCAACTTGATTTTCGCATCCCTTCCGGTCTCGAATATCTATGTCGAATTCTTGAAGTAACAGTACCCATCTAATAAGACGCG
The DNA here is from genome assembly GCA_029959085.1 of Nemophila menziesii. Classification (NCBI taxonomy): domain Eukaryota; kingdom Viridiplantae; phylum Streptophyta; class Magnoliopsida; order Boraginales; family Hydrophyllaceae; genus Nemophila; species Nemophila menziesii. The sequence continues at coordinate 24,538,842 of JARWIR010000015.1, read as the reverse complement.
GCTTAGCGTCCTTTATCCCCATGAGGTACCTAATAGCTGAATGGTCCGTGTATACAATAGTTTTCTTCCCAACCAGATAGGGACGAAATTTATCGAAAGCATAAACCACGTCCAACATCTCTTTCTCTGTCACTGTATAATTCATCTGGGCAGCGTTGAACGGCTTACTTGCATAATAAATCGTGTGGAAAATTTTGTCTTTCCTCTGTCCCAACACAACACCCATTGCGTGATCACTAGCATCGCACATAAGTTTGAACGGAGCTTTCCAATCAGGAGGTATAACAATAGGTGTAGAGATCAGTTTTTCCTTAATCGTCAAAAACGCTTGAAGACATTCTTTAGTAAAATTAAAAGGAGTATCCTTTTCAAGTAAAGAGCAAAGCGGTTTGGCGATCTTGGAGAAATCTTTAATAAATCTTCGATAAAATCCTGCGTGACCCAAGAAACTTCTCACTCCTTTAACAGAGACAGGAGGTGGTAATGTTTTGATATCTTCAATTTTAGCACGATCAACCTCCATCCCTGCCTTCGAAACTTTATGTCCCAACACAATTCCCTCTTGAACCATGAAGTGGCATTTTTCCCAATTAAGCACAAGATCTTTTTCTCTACATCTCACAAGGACTTTCTCAAGATTATTCAAACAATCGTCAAAACTATCTCCGAACACCAAAAAATCATCCATAAAAACCTCCAAATATTTATCAATCATGTCCCAAAATATCGCCATCATGCACCTCTGGAACGTGGCAGGTGCATTGCATAAACCAAATGACATTCTTCTATAAGCAAAAGTACCAAACGGACATGTAAAAGTTGTTTTGTGTTGATCGAGGGGATCCACACAAATCTGATTATAACCCGAATATCCGTCTAGGAAGCAATAATATTCTCTCCCTATGAGTTTGTCTAGCATCTGATCAATGAATGGTAGCGGGAAGTGATCTTTCTTTGTTGCTTTGTTCAGTCTTCGGTAATCCATGCACACTCGCCACCCCACAACTGGTCTTGATGGTATGGCTTCGCCTTGATCATTAAGGATGGTAGTGATACCTCCTTTCTTTGGAACACATTGCACTGGACTAACCCAATCACTGCTAGCAATCGGATAGATAATTCCTGCGTCTAACAACTTGATAACTTCTTTCCTCACTACTTCTTTCATAGATGGCATGAGTCTTCTCTGTCCTTCTATAGATCGCCCACCTTCGTTCTCAAGAATGATTTTGTGTTTGCAAACGGAAGGACTAATTCCCTTGATGTCGGCAATAGTCCATCCGATTGCTTTTTTTTTTGCGCGAAGTACTTGAAGTAGCTTCTCCTCTTGAGGACCTGAAAGGTTAGCAGAAATAATAACAGGCAAAGTTTTGTTCGTACCTAGATATGCATAGCGTAGATGATCGGGAAGTGGTTTTTCTTCGAGAACAGGTGGACATATTATAGATGGTTGTTTCATTGGTTCAATGTCACCTGGTTCTCGAAGTAGTTCTCGCACGTTTAATGCAGCAACATCTTCAGGGGGAATCTCGAGTTCCTCTGGTGTTTCAAGTGTTGAGGCTTTGTTAAGATCATCATCTAAGCTTGCCTCATTGAAGACTTCTTGCACAATTTTTCCGATGACATCTACTTTGAAGCACTCATCTTTTGCTTTAGGAAATTTCATAGCCTGAAACACATTAAATCGTATCTGTTCGCCTTATTCTCTCATGATCAACTCACCATTCTCAACATCAATTAGTGTACGCCCCATGGCTAAGATTGGTCTACCCAAAACGATGGGGACATTCTTATCCGCGTCGTAGTCAAGGATAATAAAATCACAAGGAAAAATAAAAGAACCACCTTTAACTAAAACATCTTCAATTTTACCTATTGGTCGTGAGAGGGAGCGATCCGCCATTTGTAATACCACAGATGTGGGTACTACTTCTCCAATATTAAGCTTCTCGAACAGGGATCTAGGCATGAGGTTGATGCTCGCACCTAAATCGCATAATGCTTTCCCGGTCCAACTATCTCCAATGCCGATAGGAATTGTAAAACTTCCGGGATCTTCTAGTTTCGGTGGTAACTCACTTTGACATATAGCACTACACTCCCTAGGTAATCCAATTGGTTCCCCAGTCTCTATACTTCGCTTGTTGGAGAGAATGTCTTTCATGAATTTCATGTAGGTTGGCATCCTTTTGAGAGCTTCAACAAGAGGTATATTAACTTCCAATTTCTTCAACATGTCAATGAACTTCTTGAATTCCAGGTCATTGTCCTTCTTTCTGACACGTGAAGGGTATGGTGGCAGAGGGCGTGTATTGAGTGCCACTGGTTTCCTTGTCTTTTCAGGTGTCTCGGCTTGGACACTCTTTGGTTTAACTACCTCCTCAACTGTATCTTTGATGATTTCTTCCCCCCTTTGTTCTGGAATAGGGATTGGTTCTTGTTCTGGTTCTGGTCTTGGTGGAGATAGTTGTTTTCCACTTCGCAATTCAACTGCATGGCAAGAATCATCTCTAGGAGCAATAGTATCACTTGGGAGTTGCCCTTTTGGCCTAGTTTGTAATGTACTCGCCATCTTTGATATAGTATGCTCTAGTTGCTTGATAATCTTCTCCTGGGTTCGAACTTTCTGTTGGCTATGACTCATTTTCTTCTCAATTGTTTGCATTAATCTAGCCATACTCGAACTTAAGCTCTGGAGTTGTTCTTGTTTTGCCAATTGCATTGATTGTTTAGGTGGATCTTTCTTTGGTTCTTGACAAGTTTTAACCATGGATGCCTTTTTCTGAATAGGTTGCGGTGGATTATAAGATTGAAGTTGAGTTTGATGATGAGTCTCTTGCTGTCTGACCCAACTCTGTTGTTGTGGAGGTTGTTGATAATTAGTGTAGCTTTCTTGAGGACAATCATAACCATTAGAGTAATAGTTATCTTGAGGATATTGAACGGAAGCTACTGCTGGATTATTCATACATCCTTCCCACACATGATTTCTTGATCCACAACCAAAACACGAAGGAATTGTGCGTACTGTATTCACGTGAGCAATTATTCGGGCTTGTTCTTGTAGTTCTTCGAGTTGTTTAGCCAATTCCTTAAGCTTCAAAGACTCTGAAGTGTTCTCCTTTGCTGATTTCTTTGGCCAACTTCTCCCGTTCTCAAGAATTCTCTCCATCCCCAACTCAGCTTCTTCAGGGTCTAGTAACACAAAACCTGCGTTTCCCAACGAATCTGCTTTTTCTCTTGATTTATCATTAAGGCCTCCATAAAACAAGGTTAAATAATATTCCGGCGAGGATCTATGATAGGGACATCTCGCCTTCTTCTCTGTAAATCGTAACCATGCTTCACCCAAACTCTCTTCCTCTTTCTGTATAAATTGTTCAAGCTCCAACATATCTTTTAAACGTCTACTAACCGGATAAAAACGGTCTAGGAATCTTGCTTGAAGCTTGTCCCAATCTGGAATAACATGAGGGTATTGGGTATCATACCAATCGCTTGCACATCCGGTCAAGAAGAACTGGAACATCAGGTAATATACTTGCTCCCTAGTAACTCCCCTTACGATATAAGAATCACAGATCTGCATGAATTTCTGAATATATCGGATCGGATCTTGATGTGCATCTCCGCTGAATAATCCATGAGATGCAAACTGAGTTAGCATTCCAGGACCAGGTTTAAATTTTGCGGCTTGGATTTCTGGAGCTCGAATTCCTCGTGGCTCCACTCTGAACTCGATGGGTAGCTCAAGTCTCCTTGGGTTCTCCATCTGTAACTAAATCTGAAAAACAAAAACGAAAAACAACAGCGTAAAATAGAACTAACTAAAAATTAAGCACAAGATATATGCACAAGGACTAACGAAGTAGTCCCCGGCAGCGGCGCCAAAAACTTGGTGGGGCCTAGGGTGTGATAAAATAAGATATAAATAAAGTGCAAAAACACCCTAGAACTACACGGTTCTGCAAGTATACAGATCCTATGCAAGTTTTAGATTGAGATTCGTTCCGCAGAGACTACGAAGGTTAGAAGAATCTTATGCAAATAGCAAGTGCAAATAATTAAAGCTAGAATAACTAAACGCAACTAAAAGTAAAGACAGATAGATATTTGTTTGATTTTCTAATTAACCAGATTAAAACTAAGAATTAAAAGACAGAAAATAAATATGGAAGAGAAGTGATATGAGAATATAGCTTAAGTTATTAGCATGTAATCCCCACTAGTTTTACCGTTCTAAACATGTAAGGGTGAATTATGTAGTATTTCCCTAATCGGTCCCAATATGCTATCGGTAGTTTAAATAGGATCTACCTGTGTCAATAAGGCTTCCTAAGCAAACTTTTCCTGTAATTGGTAAATAGTCACAAGAACTAAACCATAGTGATTATCTAGCTAGGTTGGGTTGTCAGATCAGACCTAATACTAGACGTTATGTGCTAAACATGCAATTAAACACCGTTGTCAATGGTATCCTAATTACTAGATGGTAATTCTATATGGCGGCCGTCCACAAGAACGTAGAATATAAATCCAAACACATAAACAGAGAATAAAAACTATAATTCTATTTAAAACATTAAATTCTCAAATTAGATAGATGTCAATCAAAACTAGGGTTCATAAATATATGCTAAAAACTCAAGCTAAAGAAATTAGTTCATGAAAGAAAAGAAAGAAATTACAAATCTAAAGGTAGAAGAAGACATTGTTGATGAACAGCTCCTTCCAGACTTCTCTCTTGTGTTCTAAGCTTCCTCTTGGTTTAAGGTTTCACCAAGGATGATTTAAGAGTGTTAAGAGGCTGTATTTATAGTGTATAGGTTGACCTAATTCGTTTCTTTAGAGATAAGTTAAGTAATGGACTCCTAGCCCAACTCAAATTCGTAAGGAAATAAAGATAAACACTGCTGGACCGTTTTGAGCGTATCTTCTTCGTTATTGGTCGGTTTTTGCTCCATAAGATACCAAAAGACTCGCAACAGAATTATCTTGACCATTTTGAAGGAAATCTCCAAATTCGGCCTATTTCTTAGGTAAAAACGCATATCTTTGGACGTGTATGCAGAATCCCAGATTTAGGCAGCTTTTCCTTTTCCATCTTTTTAGCCTTTGTTTCCTTATCTCCAATTTCCATGCAAATCTCTTTCCATAAGTTGTTGTCTTTGACTTGGATTCTAATTAATCTCCATAATTATCTTTAAAGCTTCACACTAAATAAACAATTAAACCCAATATGCTCTAAAAATAATAATTCTACAAATCAAGACCCAAAATAGGAAAGTGCACTAAATTAAGCTAAAATCAACCTATAAACTAATAAATAAGCCTAAAATGATGTCTCATGAGTATATTTTATTATCACAAATGAGGAGGCATCAATATGGAACTTGACCTCTTGGTTGGAAAGAGTTATTCTGGGGACGAGGTTGATAATGACCAGGATTAACGGCCCCCTGTGGATTTGAATACTGCATACCCGGATGACTTTTGTTACCAAATTGATAATTTCCTCGGTTGGATATGAATAAACAGATGCTGGATTTCCTTCGCACTCTTCCTATGTATGATTTGTGACCCCACACTGTTGACAACCTTGTGCTTCTTGCACTACATTCGTTGCGGCTAAATTTCTCTGCATCTCAAGCCTAAGTTTTTCGGTTTGATTTTTTAATGCGGATAATTGAGCTGAGTTTGCAGTTTTTGCATCTAATCGAAGCGTACCATTGGCGTTTGTAATAGGAGCTCACGAAAGTGGCCAACTCCTTTCTGTTTCGATAATATTTTCCAAACCTTCGGAGGCTTCTGCAGGATCCATGGACATGAAATTTTCTTTTCCAAGATTATATACCCTTAGTCTACTTTCTCTATTGATACCTTGATAAAATATAGCTAAGTGTAAAGACGGGGTATAACCATGGAGTGGACATCTAGCTAACTTTTGTTGAAACCTTGTCCATGCGTCTCCTACTTCTTCTCCATTTTCTTCACAAAACTTTGCAAGCTCGCTTTGGTCTTTGAGTCTCATACTCTTTGGATAAAAACGGTTAAAGAATGTGGCTTGAAGTTCTTCCCATGTATTAATAGTACCTAGTGGTTGCCTATCTAGCCACTCACTAGCTTTAACGGTCAAAAAGAACGAAAACATGTGACAATACAGTTGCTCGCGTGTAATGCCCGGAGTAACATAGGCATCACAAATCTGCATGAACTTCTTAATCGCTCTTACCGGATCTTGAACTGCTGCACCACTATAGAGTCCAAAACTCTGAAATTGAATAAGCATGCCCAGATCGGGCCTAAATTTGATATTCTAGATCTCTGGAGGACGATAACCCAATGGTTGAACATGAAACGGTGCTCCCAAGCCTGGGAGGTCTTGCTCAATTTTGTTCTGATTATTGTTATTTCCTTTACCTCCTACCAGTGGTGGTTGTTGTTGTCCCATAGGTCCAAGTGCTGGAACTATAGGAATAATTGGTGGATCTACTGGATCTTGTGCTGCCCTAGCTCTTCTTAGGATTCTTCTGGGCGACCATTTAACTATCTAATGAAAACATACCCTAATGAATATCTAGTTAGAATCAGTGTTGTCAGGACCAATATCGGACACTAGACGTTATGTGGTGTTTCAATAATTAGACACCCCTTCTGGGCGACCATCTAACTACTCTTAAGAAAGCCTAAAGTGATCAGGTTTAGGACAGACAATAATTCAAAACACATAAACAAATATATGGGTAAGCAACTAATATCAAATTAAAACATATAATTCCCAAAGAAAATTAGATAGAAATAAAATAGAATTCATGGATTATACATAATGCAAAACCCAAGCTATGGGAAAATTAGTTCATACCTGAAGAAAATAAACTAAAAGATTGAATAAAAGACTTCATCTTGCTCTCTACAATAACTCTAATGATATAAACCTAAGGACTAATTTATGTGAGGGAAGGATGATTTACAAAGGATATAAGGGTGTATTTATAGGTGTTTAGAAGACCTAATTCGTTTTCTTGGAGTATAAGACAAGTAATGGACTCTAAGCCTAACTCAAATTCGTAACCCTAAAATATAGAAAAGGCAATAATCAGTCACTGTTTTGTTTTGGCCGTAACTGCTTCAATACATATCCGTTTGATGCGTTCCAATAGTCAAAACTGATCGTCTCAGAAATCTTTTTAACTTTTCTTTAGACCATTCTTCCAAATTCCTAACCAATCTTGAGATATAATCCCTTTTGTGGTCGTGGGTGCTGGAATTCCGATTTATTTGGCAACTTTATCTTTCCATATCCTAGCTTTTCCTTTCTTTTCTCCAATTTCCATATATATCTTCTTTCCTTTATCTCTTAGAATTTACTTGACATCTAATTAATCTCCATATATATATCTTTAAAGCTTCACACTAAATAAATAATTAAATCCAATATGCTCTAATAATAATAATTCATTAAATCAAGACTAGAAATAGGAAAGTGCACTATATCATGTGAAAATCGAGTATTTAGATTTCTAAAACTCTAAAATTGATGTCTCAACTTTATATTAGATTATCACAAATGGGGAGACTTCATCATCTTCTACTTGTCCCTCTGGATGTACAAGGGATCTTTCAGCCATCTGCAAAACCATAGAGGTCGATTTCCCATTTCCTATCTTCACCTTCTCAAAAATTGATCTAGGCATGAGGTTAATACTCTCACCCAAATCACACAAAGCTCTCCCTTTCCATTCATCACAAATAGAAATAGGAATAGTAAAACTCCCAGTATCAAGTAAGTTAGGTGGCAACTTACTCTTGCATATTGCACTACATTCTTCTGGCAATCCTATCATTTTATTCTCGAGATATTTGCGTTTATTGGTGATAGCTCTTTTCAAGAATTTTAAATATTTTGGTACCCCCTTGATATCCTTTAATAAGGGTATATTAATGTTAAGCTTACTCACCATGTTCATGAATCTTTAATATTCATATGTATCTCCTTTCTTCTGAACTCTGGAAGGGAATGGTGGAGGAGGACGGTTCACTTCCACCACCACATCTTTCTTCTTGGATTTTTTCTTTGTAATCTTAACAGGCCCTTCAACCACTTCTTCCCTTACATCATCAACTAAATTATCCACCACAACTGGTTCCTATTCTTTCTCAACTATATCCTCTACCGTTTTCGTTTTCACAGTTGTTTCTTTTTCTTTCATAACGGGAAAAGATGGTGGTGAGATCTTCTTACCACTTCTGAGCGAGATAACATTACAATCTTCGTATTGGTGAGGAGGCTCTGTATCACTGGGTAATTGTCCTTGTGGACGCTGATTTAATTGTTTCGCCATCTAAGCTAGTTGATTTTCTAATAACTTAATTGCGGCTTCAGAAGCTTGCCGATATTGGATCGATTGTGTTTGAAGTGCAATTAATTTTTTTATAGTTTGACGAAGATCATTCGCACCTTCTTGAGGTTGAGAAGGTAAAGCTCTTTGTTTATGGTGTCATTATAATTGTCTTGAGGAGGTTGTCTCTGAACATGATTTTCGTATCCTTGTCCTCCTTGGTAATTATTCTGTGGTCTAGGTTGATAATTGTTACCTTGGGGACGCGGCCGATATGCATGTGCAGGATTCGCTGCCCCATTATGATTCAAATATTAGAAACCATGATGGTTTCCGTTTGGTTGATATCCTTTCCCACTTGAATTGTAATTCCCTTAGTTAGAAACAAACATTACAGATTCTGGATTTCTTTGACAATGCTCCCAGTCATGATCTTGCACACGACAATTCGAACACCCATATATCTCTTGAGTAACACTAACTTCTGCTCTTTTACCTGAAAATCTTCTTTAACGGCTAAAGTAACCTGCTTCAATTGCTGATCTAATGTATTCTTCAATTTATTCTCCAAAGAGGAGAATTTCTCATCTATTCCCATACTACTTTCTTTTCCACCTCGAATAGGTGTTCTTACTGTATTCCAACCCTGCACATTCTTCATAGTTCAATTCAAAATAATCTTAGCATGTCCTGGAGCTACCTGTAAGAATCCACCACCACATAATAAATCGAGGTCTTTTCTTGATCCTCCATAAAAGCCTTTATACAATATCTTTAATTGTTGTTGTTTTGTAAGGCCATGATCGGGAACTCTACTAAAACACAACTGAAAAATCTTGTCCAAGATCTTCCAAAAGTTTCTTCTTGTTCTTGGACAAATGATGTCAAATCAACCTGTGCATCTAATCTCATGTTACTCGGATAGTAACGATCGAAAAACGCTTTTTTTAGCTCATCCTAATTGTTTATTGCTTCTGGTTCTTGAGAATCATGTCACTCACTAGCTGCGTCTATCACGAAAAATCTGAAATTAGCATGGTACATCTGCTCTTTGGTCACTCCTTGCGTTATGTATGAATCACATATTTGCATGAACTTCTGTACTGCAAGAATAGGATCTTCTCCACGTACTCCATGAAAGTTTCCAAAGTTCTGAAATTAAGATAACATACCAGGGTCGGGTCTATACCGTGTAACATTAATATTTGCAGGACCAATACCAAGAGCAGGAGCGCGATAAGGAACTTGTTCTGGACCATGTATGAACCATGGATCATTATGCAATGGGGGTTGAGCTTGTTTCATAGGTGGATGATTAGGAATAACTGGTGGCACTAGCGGATGGCCATTCGCATCCAACTCAATGCCAGGATCTTCAGCATTATGAATATTCAAAGCTTCTATTTCTCTTTCTTTATTTGCTTTTTCTCTTGCCTCTTTCTCTCTTTTGTTTTTATCTAGGATTAACCTCTCGGGGTTTGAGTACATACATCAAACCTGTAAAACCTGAGAAAGAACAAAAAAAAGAAAAGCGTAAAACTGAAAATAAAAATAAAATAAAAATGCAATTAAACACTAAAGGATAAACACCGGGGTCACACGCCACCGTCCCCAGCAGCAGCGCCAAAAACTTGGTGGGTCCTGGTGTGTTATAAAATAATGCGATAAAGATTAAGGACTCACAAACCGCAAGTGTACGGTTGTCCAACTAATAAACCGATAAATCGGATTCGTTCTCAGGGACGGATTAGGTACAACTCAAATGTGAATCAAATAGTAGAGTAATTGCACGTAAAAAAAAGTAAAAGATATAAAGTTTTTTTGGTTTTTGTTTTATAACTAAAGTGCAAGAAAATAAATTACTGAAATGAATTACTGAAATAAAATAATGCAAAGAAAAAGAGTTGGACGCAAGATGAGAATGGTACTTGAGTCTCACAATGGATCTACCTATATTTATATAATTAATGCTTCCGTTTAAAAGATAAATTGGTATTTATGTATAAGTCGGGCCTCTATAATCTCCTAACCCCCGTCAGGGTGGACTTAAGAGCTATCCTACGGTATTATAAACCCTGCCAGGGCGATTATAACTACTTTCGAACGGTTTTAGTCTCTTACCCAATTGGTTATTGGTTAGTCAAGCCTGTCAAGGTCATTGGCAAATACCAACGGCTATTACCTAGGTCTGTGATTAAACCCCTCATCAACGTGATCACTTCCCCACCAAAGTGAATAGCCTAATTACTCAATCCTATTTCTAATTGGCTAGAATAAAATAGTAATTAACATACGTTAATAGTCAATACAAAGTACCCAATTCAATTTAAATCAAATAATAATAAATTCTTAAAAACATCAATTAAAATAAATAAGGTTTTAACCCATAATTGCGATTCTCAAGTACTTAAAATATTTAGCTCATAATGTAGTAAAAACTGAAATAAAAGATAAAATAGTCATATTCAATTATAAAGATGAAATGGGTAACTTAATTAAAAAATTGATTTTGACTGTTGATGGAGGATCTGGATTCTCCAGCTTCAGTTTTCTTCTCTCCTTTTGCTTTTGACTTCTCTCTGGCGCTTCTATCTTCTAAAAAATGAGTTGTGTGTTAAAAAATGAAGTCTAAGGCTTATATATAATGGTAAAAATGGATTGGGCTTTACTCTAAAGAGGGAATAGGTTAAATGAAATAAAAGTCCAATCCTTAAAGAAATCTCGTAACCAATGTATAGTTGTTACTAAAACAGCTGTAACTTTTGCGTCCGGACTCGGAATCACTTCGTTCAACTTGGAAAATCTTCCTGACTCAGAGACGCATATGCATTATTTTATTCTCCACGGCTGAATCAGTGGCTAAGATACTAAAAAACAGTGATTTGTAACAGCATTTCAGATTCCATTCCCATCTAATAAATTCTTCAAATCAACTTTTCTTTCCTTTGTGTTTTACACTCGATCTATGACTTTAATTCTCGATTCCTTATCCTTTTCTTGTTACTCCATCAAATAATAAACCTAAGAGCTTTAAACTAAAAACAAATGAATCAAAAACTCTAAAACACAAATAATACAAATCCAATGGAAGAAATCGCAATAAAATCAAATAAGCTTAAAAGTTTAACAAATAAGTCAATTAATCACTTAAAATGATGTCTGCTAAGGGAATATAATTAGAACAAATAGGGAGACATCAAGGTGAATATGAAAGACGAACTTCCGAATAATGTGTTTGTTGATGTTGGTACACAGGAGCTTCAAGAAGTTAAAGTGATTTATGATTGGAAGTCTTAACTGTGTAACTGTTTCAACAAATATGGTCACTTTATTATTAAGTGTCATGTGGAAAAAGTTACTAAGGAAAAGAGTAAGGCTAAAAAGAGAAACAAGTATGTGTGCAGAAAAATGTGCAAGACAAACCAAATGATGATTCATGGAAGTTTGTTACACAAAGATCAAATGATAGAGCATCTAATATAGCTATTAGCAGTGACATGGATGTTACTAACTCTTTAACTCTCTGCAAGTAAACAATACTTCATTGGATAAAGATGTCCTTAAACTAATTAATGAAAGTCAATCAAAGGTCTTTGGTGTTGACAGACCTCCTTATCAATGAATATTGGAGTTTGGAACGTGAAAGGCTTTAACAAGCTTCTCAGACACTTATTTGCTCATTTTGTTAATTTCATGCATAGTATTACTATTGACCATATGTACTTACTTGAGACTAAGGTTAAAATAAACAGAGTAAGTAACATTATTGATGCTCATTTTGCTTATCTCAAGTTTAGTAATAATTATGATAAGGATGATTGTGGGAGAATATGGTTACTTTGGAAAGACAATAAGGTGAATGTTACTATTATTGAAAGTACTATTCAAAGTATCTTACATGAAATCATTGAGCTAGTTGGTGGTTGGTGGTCCTTTGTGTGTTCTAAAAATAAATGCAAATGCTAATCGAACCACAACCGCAAGTGTACGGTTGTCCCAAGTAGTATGTATGATAATACAGATTCGTTCCAAGGACGGATGGTTGATCACAATGTTTAGCAAGTAGTGATTGATGCACTTATGAAAGTAAAAGATAATAAAATGTTTGTTTGGTTTTGTTTATTAAAACTACTAAATGAAAGATAAATATTAGATGCAAGTAAAATCTAAGACGCAAGAAAACGCAATATGAGATGTAGTACTTGAGAGACGCAAGGATCCTCCCTATCCTATTTCTTAACTTATGTTGTTTAAGGGCTAAATTAGTCAATTACAATGGTCGGGATTCTAATTTCCTTATACCCCCGTCAGGGTGGACTATAAGGCGATCCTAAAGTGTCACTAGTCCCGTCAGGGTAAATATGATCCACCGTTGGATGTTTAAGTGTTTTACCTCATTGGCCCTAGAATTAGCTAAGTTCGTCAGAATCAATAGCTTCTATTTTAGTTTCAATAAATATTTCCGTACCTAAACCCTCCGTCAGGATGATCCAATCGCCACTAATTGGAATAGCCTAGATACTAACACCTGTTCTTAGTTAGCTACTCCAAAAACAGTAAAATAATCTCAATTTATTGAAAAGTGTAAAAGCCCTAATTTAGTTTAATTCAATAAAAACCCAAATTTCAACATTCGTTAATTAATAAGATTGGGATTCACCCATTGTTTGTTCTCAAGCACTATGAATTGTTTAGCTCATATTAAAATTAAAAACTAAATTAAAAGAAATGGAATTCATAATTGATTACAAAATTAAAATTGAAAGAACCTAATTTCCGGAATTGGAATGACTACGAACGGAGCTATAGACCCACTCCAGCTCTTGTAGCTTCTTCTTTCTTCCTTCTGTTGCTTCTCTCTGGTGTTTAATCTTGTGGAATGTGAATTGTGTGTAAAATAGAAGTCCAGACCTCCTTTTATAAGCATAAATTCGTTCTAGGGCTTGGACCAGAAAATAGAATATTAATTAAATGTCCAAGCCCACTTTCTAAGCCCAAAATCCCGTAACTGCTGATACACCTTCACTAAAACGGCTTTTTCCGATGCGTTACAACTCCGATTGACCTCATTCCAGTTGCTAAAGTTCCGTGACTCGATAAGGAATGATTTCTCTTCAAAGGTCAACAGCTAAATCATCGCTTAAGCACCTCGAAATCAGCAATCTATGGCCTGGAAAATGGATTTTCAGCTCTAAAAATAATATCTTCGGGATTTATCTTCAAGTCTTGACTCTAATTCACGATCTTTGACTTTCTCCTCGGATTCCTCTCCTAGCTAACATCTAAAACCTGTAAACTTTTCACTAAAAATACCAATATTACGCGCAAAAGCTTAATAAATCAAAAATGCTAGAAATAAAAGAGGAAAATCATATTATTGCATATTTAGTCCAAAAGTCTATCAAATTAATTAAATAAACACAAAAAATGATGTCTCCTAAGGGTCGAAAATACGAACAATTAAGGAGACATCAAGACCCCCAACTCAAACCTTTGTCGTCCCGACAAAGCAAAACAAAACAAAACAAGGGGTAGAAGTAAACGCAAGAACAAATAGAAGCTTAGCAAATAAACCTAAAGCAATTCTAAAGATAAATCTCATATAGCAAAACTTTAAGAACTAACATATATACATACACTAATCATGCAACATCAAACATAAGTAATCTCAATCATAAAATTAAAGTCGCAATGCTTGAAGGTTACACTTGTACTCATATCTGTATGATGGCTATAGGGTGGTCATTAATCCTAACTCGCTTTGAACGCTCCACCTAATATATTCCCTATCAACAGAATTATAAATTCACTATGTACTTAAGAATCACGAGGTCTTTATGGTTTTAATAATGGCTTAAGGACGGTATGGATGTATATTTGGTAAATTTGAAGTGAGCTTTTGGCTCTCTCCTCACTTACCATCAACAATGTCCTCGAGCTTGAGTTACGCTCAAAAAATGTTCTCACTCACCCAATTGACGCGCTAATGTTGCGTCCCCAATGTCAACCCAAATACAACTAAGATGATTTCCAAAAATATTCCACTTTGCCGATTTATTTATTTATTTATTTCTTTCTTTTTATTTTCTTTTTTTCATTTCTTTTCTCTCTTTTTTGTACAAGATACCCATGACTATCATTTTAATGTGAAAGGTCATGTCTCTTATATATATATATATATATATATATATATATATATATATATATATATATATATATATATATATATTTTCTTTTCAAATTTCGGCAAAGGGTTACAAATAATAATATCATCTTTCATTTTTGTGCCTCAATACAAACACATATAATCCCTTCCCAATATAAATTCCCCAAATGTGGTCCCACCACCCCAAACTCAAGCTCGAGACAAGTCTCAGGGTTGTGATTCAAGTGCGGGTCATTTGGTCATGCCTAATAATCTAAAGGATAATGGGCTTATATCGTGGCTACAAAAGAAAAGGCTTGAGGCTCAAACTTGGGCTAAGACGGATAAATTTAATATATAAAGGATAGCAAGCTGAAAGGCTTCAAATGGCTAACAAAGAACTGCCCCTATCATTTTCCTAAGTACATAGCTTGTCTTTAGTTCATATCTAGGTGGGTTCTCTACTAATTAAGATTTCACGTTCTACACACCAAACATATTCCTTAAGTACAAGCTTACTTCATTTGCATTGTTCATTAATTTTTCCTATCAATTACCTATGTTCGCATGCAATTGTAAGTGCGTTTTATATCAATCCCTAAAGTCCACTATTTACTATCATTGATTCATCAAAAGTATGCTTAAAGGGACATTTAAAATCTTCTATAGTCAAACGCAACTCCGAAAATTATTTTTATTGAAAGCAAATAAAACATATAACACATAAAAAAAACTGGGATGAGGCAACGAACCCCACCCCAAACTCAAAAATGAGTCGTGTCCCCACGACTCGAAAAGACTCAAAGCAATAAAATAATCTACACTAAATGAGAAGGGATAGAAAACGTATCTTAACCAGCGCGAGGCTGGTTGTCGGTGTTGCATCCCTGAACTTTATCTCGCGTCTAGACATCGTAAGTTGTGCTTTGAACAAATAAAGTTCAACTTGTTTGTAACGTTTCCCAAAATAGCGCACCTCGTATCCTGATTCTCTTCCAACACCTTGATTTTCGATTCCAACCCATCATCGGATCATTTGCTTCCTCACTTTCAGGTTCCTCAATCACTTTCCTCTTCTTCGGATTAGCCTTAATTTGATCCTCTTCAGTCTTGTGAAATAGGAATCTCAATAGCTTGTTCTTGAATAGCACCAAAAGCGTTTCTGTTTCTTGGAGAATTCCTTCGATAAGCACACATGAAAACGGTTTTGATAGGCATCTCTTTCCACCCCAAACTCAAAACTTCAAATAGTGAGAAGCTAAGGCTTTGAACTTTGATGTTTTGAGGCTTAAGACTTGAAGATTATGGTGGAATATGAGATGGGTAAAGGCTAATTGATGTGTGGGAAGAGGGAATTGGATTTACTTTGAAGTTTGGATGAAGAACAATTGGAGAAAAGTGGGAATTTCATGGTGATTTGGGTAGGAGATGAATTGATTGTATGTTATTGTGGTGGAAGAGGGTAAGATTTGAGGTTTGTGTGGTTGTAGATGATGATGTTCAGGAAATTTTTGGGTTTTGGGAGTGTTTTTGGAGGCTGGGTTGAAGAAAGAGGTAAAAATCTAGGGCTAAAAAGCTTCAAACGGCCTTGTCACAGATGAAACCGGGTACCCGCATTTGCAAATGCGGGGCCCCAGTTTCGCGTCGCTGTGTCGACGTGAAAAGTTTTTTTTTTACCTCAAAACGCAGCCAAAACGCGGGACCCAAAACGCGGGGTCAGAGAATTGCCCTTCGAAACCGGGTTCCCGCATTTGCAAATGCGGGTACCCGCATTTTCGTCGATGGCGCAAGCCAAGACGCACCAAAACGCAACCTCCCAAGACGCCGGGTCAGAGAATTTGGAAAAGTACAGCTCCGAAACCGGGTACCCGCATTTGCAAATGCGGGGACCCGGTTTGTGTCGATGGCGCGAATCCAAAACGCAGCAAAACGAAGTGGTGACGCAGCAAAACGCGGGACCCAAGACGCAGGGTCAGAATGTTGGAATTTTTAGCTTTCGAAACCGAGTACCCGCATTTGCGAATGCGGGGACCCGGTTTTGTCCCTGGAACACCACAAATTTTTCTCCTATTTTCGCCCTTTCGACCCCAAACTCATGACCTTTTTATCCCTGAAATCATCAAAAACAACTACCCTTCCTCATTTCTTACTAATAAACACTAAATTAACGAAAATCAAACGAATTTAAACTATGAAAAATAAAAATTTAAACTAATATACAAGAAATGGCTTTTGTTTTACGTCGTTAAGATCGACGGGTTACCTCATTCTTTAGTCATTAACATAACCTCCCCAGCAATGAGTGAGGTTGTCAATATTTGCAACTCGAAATTTGCATCCCTTAGCTTTTATGCCCACTAGTTTGTCTGAGATAACCTTCGCGACCATGAATGGTCCTATCCAAGAACTTTTTGATTCACGTACCTTTGGAGGGGGTTTAGGATTTTTCATAGCTACCTCTTTACCTACTTTGAACCCCTTTTTATTTCTTTCTTTCTTTGGTTCCTTCGGAACCTTCGTGGCACGTGCTTTCTCTTTCTTCTTCGCATGATTTAGTTGTAGATTTTTAGGGTATGGAGGAGCTTTAATTGGTGGTTTCTTTCGTAGCTCTTTCTCCTCCACCCCTAAAGTGTCCACAACATTGATTGGCTCTTTTCTTACCGGTTCCATTACATCTACACGAAAACATTCTTCCTTGGAATCCGGAAACTTCATAGGTCTAAACACATTAAACTTCATTTCCTCGTCTTGGATTCTCATAATCATTTCGCCGTTTTCTACATCAATCAAAGTACGCCCCGTGGCTAGGAATGGTCTTCCCAAAATGATGGGGACATTCCTATCCGCGTCGTAATCAAGTATAACGAAATCAGCGGGAAAAATTAACGTACCTGCCTTGACGAGGACATCTTCGATTCGGCCTTCTAGATGTGCAAGAGATCGATCCGCCATTTGCAAGACCATAGAAGTGGGTCTTGCTTCAATATTAAGCTTGTCAAAGATTGATTTGGGCATAAGATTTATGCTTGCACCCAAATCACAAAGTGCCTTACCTCTCCATTCATTACCAATAGATATCGGAATTGTGAAGCTCCCAGGATCAACTAACTTTGGAGGTAATTTACCTTGACAGATAGCACTACATTCCTCAGGGAGACCAATCATCTCATTATCACAATACGGCCGTTTGTTGGTGAGGGCTCTTTTCAGAAACTTAGCATACTTGGGTACATCTCGAATAGCTTCTAGCAACGGAATATTTATGCTAAGACCTCTTACCTTGTTAATGAATTTTTGATACTCAGCCATATCACCCTTCTTTTGAACTCTCGATGGAAATGGTGGAGGAGGACGATTAATCATAGTATCATCTTTCTTCTTTAGAATCTCACTTGGCCTCACTATTTCTTCGACATCACTATCTTTCTCATTCTCTTTCTCTTTCTCTTTTTCACCCACTTCCTTTTCTTTTCTTGGGACTTCTTTCTCTTTCATAACGGGAAAAGGAGGTGGAGGAAAGTTCTTACCACTTCTGAGAGTAATAGCCTTACAATCTTCGATTTGGATTGGATTCTTAGTATCGCTAGGGAGTTGCCCTTGTGGACGTTGATTCAGTTGTTTATTAATTTGACTCAGCTGATTCTGTAACAACTTCATATTTGCTTCGACTGCATTTTGACTTTCCAAAGCTTGTGTCTGAAGAGCAATCAAACTTTCAACTGTTTTCTGAAGGGTAACTCCTTCTTGTGGATGGGCAGGTAAGGCTTTCTGATTCATTGTGTCATCGTAATTGTCTTGAGGAGCTTGTCTCTGAACATAATTTCCCTGATTCTGTCCTTCTTGATAATTATTTTGTGGTCTTGGATTGTAATTTTTACCTTGGGGACGCGGCTGATACGCATATGTAGGATTGGCTGCCCCATTAGGATTTGAGTATTGAAACCCAGGATGGTTTCTGTTAGGCTGATATCCATTACCACTTGAATTAAAGTTACCTCTATTGGAGACAAACATCACGGATTCTTGGTTATTTTGACAATTTTCCCAACTATGATCATTAACACCGCAATACTCACATCCATATACCTCTTGTGCAACCATTACCTCACCTCTTTTATTCGAAAAACCTTCTTTCACGGCTAAAGTGAGTTGTTTCAATTGTTGTTCTAATGTGGTTTGAATCTTATTCTCAAGCGTAGCAAATTTCTCTTCCATATTAACATTATTGACTCCTCCTCTAACTGGTGTTCTTACTGAATTCCACCCAACTTTGTTCTTGACTGTTCTCTCTAAGATGATCTTTGCATGAGTGGGTTGAACTTGAAGAAAACCTGCACCACATAACATATCCAATTTCTCTCTTGAAATCCCATCAAGGCCTCTATAAAATATTTTTAATTGTTGTTGTTCTGAAAAGCCATGATTGGGGACTCTACGTAAGCACATCTGAAATCTTGTCCAACTCCTACCCAAAGTTTCATCATATTCTTGACGGAAATGCGTCAACTCTAATTCAGCATCTAACCTCATGTTACTTGGGTAATACCTGTCAAAGAAAGCAATCTCTAATTGGTCCCAATTAGTCGGATCTTGCGTATCGTGCCATTCACTTGCTCCATCAATAACAAAAAATTTAAACACAGCGTAGTACATCTGTTCTTTTGAAACTCCTTGTGTGATGTAAGAATCACATATTTGTTTGAATTTCTATATCGCTCTAAGAGGATCTTCTCCAACTCTACCACGAAAATTTCCAAAGTTTTGGAATTGAGCTAACATACCCGGATCTGGACGAAACTTCGGAACATTTATATCTGGAGCACCTACTCCTATAGCAGGGGCACGGAATGGGACTTCTGGTGGGCCATTAGTAAACCAAGGATCTTGATTCATCACGATTTGAGCTTGTCCGTTATTGTTCTGAATATTAATGTTCTCCATTTGGTGAATTAATTCTTCTACTTCTAAGGATTCTTGTTCTTTTCTTCTCTTGTTAGCAAGTCTGATTAATGATTCTGGATTATTAAGGATCAGAGGTGTTGGCTCTAGATCCTTAAAGAGTCTCCTTCGCATACACCAAACCTAAAAACCTGAGAAAACTAAACAAGCAAAAAGCGTAAAACTGATAAAAACAAAAATAAAAATAAATGCAACTATCACTAAAGGATAAACACCGTAGTCACACGCTACCGTCCCCGGCAGCGGCGCCAAAAACTTGGTGGTCCTTTGTGTGTTCTAAAAATAAATGCAAATGCTAATCGAACCACAACCGCAAGTGTACGGTTGTCCCAAGTAGTATGTATGATAATACAGATTCGTTCCAAGGACGGATGGTTGATCACAATGTTTAGCAAGTAGTGATTGATGCACTTATGAAAGTAAAAGATAATAAAATGTTTGTTTGGTTTTGTTTATTAAAACTACTAAATGAAAGATAAATATTAGATGCAAGTAAAATCTAAGACGCAAGAAAACGCAATATGAGATGTAGTACTTGAGAGACGCAAGGATCCTCCCTATCCTATTTCTTAACTTATGTTGTTTAAGGGCTAAATTAGTCAATTACAATGGTCGGGATTCTAATTTCCTTATACCCCCGTCAGGGTGGACTATAAGGCGATCCTAAAGTGTCACTAGTCCCGTCAGGGTAAATATGATCCACCGTTGGATGTTTAAGTGTTTTACCTCATTGGCCCTAGAATTAGCTAAGTTCGTCAGAATCAATAGCTTCTATTTTAGTTTCAATAAATATTTCCGTACCTAAACCCTCCGTCAGGATGATCCAATCGCCACTAATTGGAATAGCCTAGATACTAACACCTGTTCTTAGTTAGCTACTCCAAAAACAGTAAAATAATCTCAATTTATTGAAAAGAGTAAAAGCCCTAATTTAGTTTAATTCAATAAAAACCCAAATTCAACATTCGTTAATTAATAAGATTGGGATTCACCCATTGTTTGTTCTCAAGCACTATGAATTGTTTAGCTCATATTAAAATTAAAAACTAAATTAAAAGAAATGGAATTCATAATTGATTACAAAATTAAAATTGAAAGAACCTAATTTCCGGAATTGGAATGACTACGAACGGAGCTATAGACCCACTCCAGCTCTTGTAGCTTCTTCTTTCTTCCTTCTGTTGCTTCTCTCTGGTGTTTAATCTTGTGGAATGTGAATTGTGTGTAAAATAGAAGTCCAGACCTCCTTTTATAAGCATAAATTCGTTCTAGGGCTTGGACCAGAAAATAGAATATTAATTAAATGTCCAAGCCCACTTTCTAAGCCCAAAATCCCGTAACTGCTGATACACCTTCACTAAAACGGCTTTTTCCGATGCGTTACAACTCCGATTGACCTCATTCCAGTTGCTAAAGTTCCGTGACTCGATAAGGAATGATTTCTCTTCAAAGGTCAACAGCTAAATCATCGCTTAAGCACCTCGAAATCAGCAATCTATGGCCTGGAAAATGGATTTTCAGCTCTAAAAATAATATCTTCGGGATTTATCTTCAAGTCTTGACTCTAATTCACGATCTTTGACTTTCTCCTCGGATTCCTCTCCTAGCTAACATCTAAAACCTGTAAACGTTTCACTAAAAATACCAATATTACGCGCAAAAGCTTAATAAATCAAAAATGCTAGAAATAAAAGAGGAAAATCATATTATTGCATATTTAGTCCAAAAGTCTATCAAATTAATTAAATAAACACAAAAAATGATGTCTCCTAAGGGTCGAAAATACGAACAATTAAGGAGACATCAGTGGTCCCAAAATATATATGTGCTTTGTGTATGCCAACAATAACTATAACGACATATATATGCTTTGGGATGACATGAATAGATGGAGTATTAAATATGTCAATGATAAATTTTCATATGCTGGTGACTTTAATGAAATTCTATGCATTGGGGAGACGCTTCACTGTGATAGTATTAATGTAAAAGCTTAGAGCTTTATTGATTGTCTTGATAATGCAAATTTGTTTGAGCATCAGACAGCTGCAATTTTTTACTTGGACAAATAAAAGTACAAGTGAATTAAGATCCAGTAGAATTGACAGGATAATTATCAACAACTTTTGGCTTGAACATATTCATTCAAATGTGTTATGTATGTCTCCATCTACTTCAGACCATTGTGCCTTGAAGATTACACTCGGTGGTGAGACTGTTAGAAGTCCACAGTTCTTTTAAATTCTTCAATGTTTAGATCTCTCGTCCAGATTATTAGGATATTATAAAAAGATATTGGGAGACTAAATTTGAAGGCTTCTTTATGTTTCAATCATGTAAGAAGCAGGAAGAAGTTAAAAAGAATTTGAAGATCCTTAATCAGGATCACTTCGGGAAAGAGGTTAGTAGTATTGTTGATCTTAGAAATAGTCTTGATATTACTCAAAAATTATTATGAGTGCAAAGGTAATATAATTGATCTAGTAGAAGAAAAAGTTTTTCTTGATAGGTTGGAGAAGGAAATTTAAATTGAGCATGAAATCCTTAAGCAGAAAGCTAAAGTGATTTGGGGAAAGTATACTGATTGTAACATTTCTTACTACTACAAGATAATTAAAGGACGAATTGCGAGAAATAAAATCAGTACTTTAATCTCTGAAGATGGTACTATATTAAAATCGCCTAATGAATAAGTTTCCAGAGTTCTGTGTCAACCTAATTCGAACTAAAGTTGATAGTCAGGAGAGATGCTCTATTCAATCAATAGATAATCTAATTAACAAGAAGTTATAAGATAAATACCCTGCTATTCTCAACGTACATGTGACTCATGATGAAATAAAAAACGCTTTATACTATATTGATGAAAATATGGCTCATACTGAGAGAGTCTCGAGAAGAGTTGAGAAAGAGTTACCACTTAATCTCAAAAATCCAAGAAGCTTTAATCTTCCTATTCAAATTAGTGGTATGCTCAAGATGAATGCCATGTGTGATGTAGTTTCGAGTGTGAATCTTATGCCGAAGTCCGTGTTCGATAGGCTTGGGCTGAAGAAGACAAAATAGAGCTCCCGTGAAGTTACAAAATGTGTATAGCTCAGTGGCAAAGACATGGGGAACAGTGGAGGACGTTCATGTCCGAACATGTAATATCACCATCCTTACTAACTTTTATATTATTGGTTATGATGCAGATAAGAAGGTTCCAATCATACTTGGAAGGCCTTTCTTGGCCACAAGTTAAAGCATCATCAACTTCTAGGAGGGAACAGTTACCCTTCATGCTAAAAACGTGTCTGAGACATTCTATGTCTGGGGTAAGAAACCAAGGAAGGTAGATCCCACATTTCATGTAATCCACGGCCTTTCACATTACAAAGTCCCAGAAAAAATCCACACAAAACCTGTAGATACTACGGCAGTAAGTGAGTTTGAGGTCGACAATGAAGTTGTATGGAAAGCCCGCAACCCCGAGAATAGGCCACGAAGTCACAAGGATTCGTGGATGGGACCATTCATAGTCACTGAAGTTGTTTCAGCTAAGGTGATAGAAATCTGGCCCAAGAGGGGCATTAAACGAAGGTTAGTAGACATTCATAGCCTTACTCGTTGCTGGGGAGGCTATATACGCAAATCTTGATAGAGGTTACGCGTTTAACTTTGATAGACGTTAAACAAAAGTGCAGTACAGGAGACAACCCGCAATTTTTTTATGTTTTAAGTCTTTAATTTATGTTTAGATTAGTTTTTTTTAGTTGATATTGCATTATTGAGGAAGGTACTAGTGTTTTTGATATTCAGGTACTTAAGAAAATCAAGTTCGGGAGAAAAAGATCAAAATTTGGCGAAAACCAGAACTCATGTGCGGTACACCGCACGAGACTTTTGGTTTAGAACATGTCCGAAACCGTGACAACATTTCAAAAATTAGGTCCAATGTCGAGACAAAGGACGAAAAAACGTGTCTTCATTCGCGACCATAGTTAAGATCAGCAAGTCGGTCTGGTGCACCGCAGGTAAGAAACTGTGACAACGGTTTGTAAATCAGGTACATTGCTGAGACCACCTATGCAAAATCGTGTCGACAATTCGCGCCCACGGTTTGGAACCCTTGAGTCCGGTACACCGTGCCGCACGTATGGTGCACCGCAGCCCGCCGCCAGCAAGAGTGATATAAAGGGTTTTTGAGAAGAGAAGGTTAGTTATACACGAATTCAATCCTTAAGCCTCTCTTTCTTCCCCAAAGCTCTCACAACTCCATTAAAGCTTCATCAAGCCTTCACCAAACATCAAAACACTACCCAATAACCATAAATTCACATCCAAATCCTTCCCCACATCATTATATAAAAGATTAAACCACCCAATCATACTAAAACACCTAGCATCCAAGAATCAAAAGCCAAAATTTCCAAATCTTATCCAACAATTTATTAAACCAATACCAATCAAGAAAGAGTTCATCATACCCACATAAGGAATCATCATCATTACACCATTCCTAACCCAAAACAACACTTGTTCAACCTAAATCAAAGGTTACAAATTTCAAGAGTGTTCAAAGCTTTGAGTTGGAGGTCAATTGAGATGACGAAAAGAACAGAAACATTATATACTGTCATGGGAGATGAAGAAGAATCAAAATAAGGTATTGCGTTCTATTGAGAAGAAATCAATTGAGAAAAGTTTGAGTTCTAGTGTAAAGAAGAAGGGTGAGACAGGCCAAGAGAATAGAGGACAACTAGCTGTGGTAAATTCAAAGGGAAAAAAGGTTTCAACTTTCATAAAAAAGACACCACAACCTCTACAAATTGAGATGCCTATGCCCGAGATTAATGAAGCTTCAAAGGCCTTGTTATCTTCTGCAATGAAACACGTACAAGAACTTCCCTTTGCTTATGAGAGAGTATTTGAAAAAGAAGTTGGAGAAGTGAGTACAAGAGATTCTTAAAGATGGGAGATAGATTGGGTTGGTCTATATTCATGTTGCAAAGATCGAATTTATGTATGGAGTTAGTTTCCGATTTATATCTCGGCCTCTTTAGCCGAGATAGTGAAGGTCATGTTCCAGTTAAAGGCAAGTTAGTTCCTTTTACAGTTGAAGAGATTCGAAACCACTTCCAGTTCAAGACATTAGTCGAACCATGTAAGTTTAGAGAAGCGGTGAAAAGATCAATACTTTCGATTGGAATCAAATTTTTGAGCATATTTTGATTGCCCTTCACACACAATCAGCCCAAAGACAACAAGCTTCTGAAGCACACATCAAAATGTTAGAAGATCAAATTGCACAAATGTCCAAACAATTAAACCAGCGTCCACAAGGAAGACTTCCTAGCGATACAGAGGTCCCAAAACAAACCAAAGATTGTAATGCCATAGCATTGAGAAGTGGTAAGAAACTTCCTCCTCCTCCATTTCCAGTCATGAAAGAAAATGAAGTGATAAATAAAGAAAAACCAGTAGTGGAGGAGGTAGAAAAAGAGAGTGAGCCTGAAGTAGTAAAGGTGGAGAAAATTCCAGAAGTTCAGGAAAAGAAAGATATTGTGGAGAATCGTCCTCCTCCACCTTTTCCTTCGAGAGTTCAGAAAAAAGGAGATATGGCCGATTATCAGAGATTCATCAATAGGGTCAAGGGTCTCAACATCAATATTCCGTTACTTGAAGCTATTAAAGATATTCCGAAATACGTGAAGTTTTTGAAGAGAGCCCTAACCAACAAAAGGCCGTATTGTGATAATAAGATGATTGGTTTACCCGAAGAGTGCAGCGCTATCTGTCAAAGTAAGCTGCCACCTAAGTTGCTTGACCCTGGGAGTTTCACAATTCCGATATCGATCGGTAAGGAGTGGCAAGGTAAAGCATTATGCGATTTAGGTGCAAGTATTAATCTTATGCGTAAATCGATCTTTGATAAGCTGAGATTGGGGAATTTGAGAACTACTTCTGTGGTCTTGCAAATGGCCGATAGATCCCTCGTTCATCCGGATGGACGAATAAAAGATGTCCTCGTTAAGGCAGGTAGTTTAGTTTTTCCCGTTGATTTTGTTATTCTTGAATACGACGCTGATAGGAATGTCCCCAATATTTTGGGACGACCATTCCTAGCCACGGGGCGTACCTTGATTGATGTAGAGAACGGAGAATTAACCATGAGAATCCATGACGAGGAGGTGAAATTTAATGTGTTCAGAGCTATGAAATTTCCAGATGTTCCAGGAGATTGCTTTCGAATGGATGTAGCTGAACATGCCACGCAAGAGGTATTTGATTGTTTTAATTATGATGATATCTTGCAGGGCGCTTTGACATTAGACTTACCTGAGATGATGGAAGAGCTTGCTGAAACAGTGGCGGCTCTCAATTCTGGAAACCCAAAATATAGGTGTCCTGCCTATGAACCTGTAAGAGAACCGGGGGAGATGGTCATTAAAAATAAACCATCTATTGAATCTCCTCCGAATCTAGAAGAGAAACCATTGCCAGGTCACTTGAAGTATGTGTATTTGGGTACTAATAATACTCTACCTGCTATTGTTTCAGCAAATTTAACAGGTTTCCAAGAAGATAAACTGCTACGTGTACTAAGGGTGAACAAAGAGGCGATAGGTTAGACCATTGCTGATATCAAAGACATTAGTCCATCCTATTGTCAACATAAAATTATTCTTGAAGATGATAGTGCACGATCAGTTGAAGGTCAAAGAAGATTAATGCCAACAATGAAGGAGGTGGTGAAGAAAGAAGTGATTAAGCTACTAGATGCGGGAATCATCTTTCCCATAGCTAGTAGTGAGTGGGTTATCCAGTTCAGTGCGTACCGAAGAAAGGAGGAATGACTACCATCCTCAATGATCAGAATGAAGCCATCTCCACGAGAACAATTGTTGGTTGGAGGGTTTGTATGGATTACCGCAAGTTGAACAAGGCGACCAGAAAAGACCATTTTCCTCTTCCCTTCATCGATTAGATGTTAGACAAATTGGCTGGTAAGGAGTATTATTGTTTCTTGGATGGTTATTCGGGGTATAATCAAATTTACGTAGATCCAGCTGATCAACACAAAACCATATTCACATGCCCTTTTGGTACCTTTGCATTTCGCCGGATGCCTTTTGGGTTATGTAACGCACCCGCTACCTTCTAGAGATGTATGATGGCGATTTTCTGGGATATGATAGATAATTTTCTCGAGGTATTTATGGATGACTTTTCCGTATTCAGTGATGATTTTGAAGAATGTTTACAGATTTGGAAAAGGGGTTAATAAGATGCAAGGAAACAGATTTGGTGTTGAATTGGGAAAAGTGTCATTTTATGGTTCGAGAAGGAATAGTTTTGGGTCACAAAGTTTCAAGTGCAGGGTTAGAAGTTGATCGTGCAAAGATTGAGGTAATAAAAACTCTTCCCCCTCCGATTTCTGTAAAAGGGGTAAGAAGTTTTCTAGGCCATGCTGGATTCTATCGTCGTTTTATTAAGGATTTTTCAAAGATTTCAAAGACTTTGTGTAACTTACTCGAGAAGGACACCAAATTCCTTTTCGATGAAGCTTGCATGAAGGAATTTCAAGATTTGAAGGAGAAGCTGATTACTGCACCAATTGTATTACCTCCTGGTTGGAAAATTCCTTTTGAAGTTATGTGTGATGCAAGTGATTTAGCTATTGGTGTTGTGTTGGGTCAAAGGAAGGACAAGGTATTTCACTCTATCTATTATGCGAGTAAGACATTCATTAGTGCTCAAGTTAATTATACAGTAACTGAGAAGGAACTTTTAGCGGTAGTTTATGCTTTTGACAAGTTTCGTTCCTATCTTCTAGGAGCGAAAATTGTTGTATTCACCGACCACTCTGCTATAAAGTACCTTATGGAGAAGAAAGATGCTAAGCCGAGGTTAATCAGATGGGTGTTATTGCTTCAAGAGTTTGATTTAGAGATTCGAGATCAAAAGGGTTGTGAGAATCAGGTTGCAGATCATTTGTCTCGTCTTGAATGTTCTGAATCAAACACTAATCCAGAGTCAGTTCGAGAAGAATTCCCAGATGAGAGTTTATCTGCTATCTTTAGTGGATCACCGTGGTATGCTGATAATGCAAATCTTGTGGTAAGTGGTTCTTTTCCTGAAGGAGCTACTTCCCAAGACAAGAAGAGGTTAAGTACACGTGCTAGACAGTTCTTTTGGGAGGACCCTTTCCTCTACAAAGTATGTGGTGATCAAATGGTAAGAAGGTGTATACCTGAGAATGAGATTTATGGGGTTATTGCAGGTTGTCACGATTCACCCTATGGAGGACATTTCAAAGGTGATCGCACAGCTGCTAAGGTACTTCAGTCTGGTTTTCATTGGCCTACGTTACATAAAGATTGTCATGAAAAGAAGTGTAATAGATGTCAATTTACTGGGAATATATCCAAGAGGGATGAAATGCCGCGTAATAACATTCTTGAGGTAGAAATTTTTGATGTGTGGGGTATCGATTTTATGGGTCCCTTTGTACCATCAAATGGGAATTTATATATCTTGCTAGCTGTTGATTACGTATCCAAATTGGTGGAGGCTGTAGCTCTACCTACGAATGATTCATGAGTGGTAATCAAGTTTTTGAAATCCCATATTTTCACTAGACATGGCACACTCGAGTAATTATAAGTGATGGGGGTACACATTTTGTGAACAAATATTTGAAGACTGTTCTGGAGAAACATGGGATTAGACATCGTGTTTCCACTGCTTATCATCCACAAGCCAATGGTCAAGCTGAAGTTTCAAATCGAGAGGTAAAATCTATCCTTGAGAAGACTGTTGGTCCTACTAGAAAAGATTGGTCTTTAAAATTAGATGATGCACTATAGGCTTATCGTACTACTTTTAAAACTCCTGTTGGTGCATCTCCGTATCGAATGGTGTATGGTAAGGCTTGTCATTTACCTCTTGAACTTGAATTGGGTGCATATTGGGCCATATCTTAATTGAATTTAGATCCTACCTTAGCCGCTGAGAATAGAATGATGAAATTAAATGAACTTGATGAGTTCCGATTACATGCGTATGAGAATCCTAAATTGTACAAAGAAAACACGAAGAGATGGCATGATAATCGAATTAGAGTGAAGAAATTTGAAGTTGGACAAAAGGTCCTTAAATATAACTCGAAGTTCAGCAATTATCCGGGTAAGTTGAGGTCTAAATGGCCGGGTCCTTATATCGTAATAAAAGTCACGCCTCATGGAGCTATTGAGATTGAGAATCCAATCGAGCACCGTACCTTCATGGTAAACGATCATCGATTGAAGATTTATCACGGAGGAGAAGATATTAATCGTGCGGTGGACCCACATCCCGGAGATGTTATGTACCTCCTCGAAGCACCTTAGAATATGAGGTAACCGTCGAGCTTAACGACGTTAAACAAAAGCCAATTCATTGTATATTAGTTTCGTATTTTCATTAATTCATAGTGTATACTAGTAATTCTCGTTGATTAGTGTTTATTCTTTAAGAAATGAGAAAGGGTAGATGTTTTGATGATTTCAGGAGTACAAAAGGTCATGAGTTTGGGGTAAATGTGTTAGAAGTAAAAAAAATAAGAAAAGGAGGTCAGGGAAAACAGGGAACCCGGATTTGCACAAACCGGGAACCCGGTTTCGTGAGCTGTGAAGACCCAAGTCTTTGACCACTGCGTGGCGCAAGACGCAAGGCGCTGCGTCTAGGATCCGCGCGTCGACAAAATTCGGGGCCCTGGTTTTGCACAAACCGGGTACCCGGTTTTGAGAGTTGTAGAGATCGAATTTTCTGACCCCTGCGTGGCTCGAGACGCAAGGGGTTGCGTCCAAGCCATCCCACGCTACAGCACCAGACGCAAACCGGGAATCCGGTTTCGCACAAACCGGGAACCCGGTTTTGACAGCTGCTGTTTCCAAACTCTTTAACCACTGCGTGGCGCGAGACGCAGGTCAGTTGCGTCTAAGGCAAAAAAAATCGGAATTTTGAATTTTTCTCACCGACATAGCGTCGAAAACCGGGAACCCGGTTTCGCCACTGTATATGTCTGTTTTAAGTTGTTTTGACCTATTTATTTAGCTTCTTTCTCAAGTTAGCCTCCACATCCGATTTCAGATTTACCCAACTCCGAAAATCATCATCAAAACAAGCTTTATTCACCAATTATGCAGGATAGAGTTCATGGACACAACACCGATGACCAGCCACGCGCTGGTTAAGATACGTTTTCTTTCCTTTCTCATTTAGTGTATATTACTTTAATTGCGTTGAGTCTTTTCGAGTTGTGGGGACACGACTCATTTTTGAGTTTGGGGTGGGGTTCGTTGCCTCATCCCAGTTTTATGTGTTATGTGTTTTATTGCTTTCAATAAAATTAATTAGGAGTTGTGTTTGACTGTAGAAGCTTTTAAATGTCCCCATTAAGCATACTTTTGATAAGTCAATGATAGTAAATAGTGGACTTTAGGAAGTAGTATAAAACGCGCTTTAATTGCATGCAAACATAGATATTTGATAGGAAGAATTAACGAACAATGCAAAAGAAGTAAGTTCGTACTTAAGGAAAATGTTTGGTATGTAGAACGTGAGATCTAAATTAGTAGAGAACCCACTTAGATATGAACTAGAGACGAACCATGTAGCTAGGAAAATGATAGGGACAGTTCTTTGATAGCCATTTGAAGCCTTTTAGCTTTCTATCCCTTGAATTAATATTATCCGCCTTAGCCCAATTTTGAGCCTTAAAGCCTTTTCTTTTGTCGCCATGATATAAGCCCATATCCCCTTAGTTTATTAGGCATCCCCAAAATGACCCGCACTTGAATCACGATCCTGAGACATGTCTCGAGCTTGAGTTTGGGGTGGTGGGTCCATCTTTTGGGGAAATTTCATTGGGAGGGAGAAATATGTGTTTGTATTGAGGCACGAAAAGAAAAATTCAGATGATATTGTTAATTGTAACCCTTTGCCGGGATTGAAAAAAAAAGAGCAAAATAAGATTCTCAAGTCAGTAGAATCCGGGAACCCGGATTTCACAAACCCGGAACCCGGTTTCTACTGTCTTCAATTTTCGAGAAAAAAAAGAAAAAGAAAAATAAAGAAAGAATAAAATACCCGGCAAAGTGGAAGTTTCTAAAATCATCTTAGTATAGATTGGGATAACTTGGGGATGCTAATTAGCGCATCAAAAAGGTTGAGTGAGAACGTTATATGAGTGTAAACTCAAGCTCGTGGACATTTGTTGATGGTAAGTGAGGAGAGAGCCAAAAGCTAACTTCAAATTTACCAAATATACATACCACACCATTCCTAAGCCTACCTTAAAACCGTAAAGTCCTCGTGATTCCTAGGTGCATGGTAAGTTAATATATTATATACTAAGTGGAGCGTTCAAAGCGAGTAAGAATAGAGGAACAACCTATAGCCATCATATTGAGATAAGTACGAATGTAACCTTCTAGCATTGCGAAGTTAATTTTATAATAGAATTAATTTATGTTTGATTGTTTCATGATTAGTGTATGTGTATATTAGTTCCTAATGTTTGCTATATGAGATTTATTTTTAGTAATGCTTTGGGTGTATTTATTTGCGTCTATTTCTTCGTAATCACCTTTTCCCTTTGTTTTTAATTCTACTTTGTCGGGACGACTGATGTCTCCCTATTTGTTCTAATTATTACCCCTCTGGAGACATCCTTTTAGGTGAATAAATGACTTATTTGATAGACTTTTAGGCATAATTTGTCATATTACACTTTTCCCCCTTGGAATTTAACTATTTGCATTTTCTGAGCTTTTGTGCGTTAATTTGACTATTTTTGATGCAAAGTTAAATAGGTTCTTGAATTTCATGAAAGACCAATCCAAGGTGGGGAAGTGAGAATAAAGTCTAAGTGTATTTTATAGTGTTAGGAATGATTTTAACTCGAGTTTCTATTTTTAGAGTACACTTTCCTATTTCGATTTCTTGATTTATTGATTTATTCTTTTTAAGCATATGCGGTTTAATTATTTATTTAATGTGAAGCTTTAAGAGATAAATGGTAATTACTTAGAGACCAAGTCAAGATAAAGATGAAAGGAAAGAATATTTACATGGAAACAAGAAGATTTAGGAAAGATTTATTCAAAGGAGGAAAAGATAAAGCTGCCTTTTGAAATCTGAAAATCCAGCCACGTTTTAGAGATTAAATCATAATAAGAGATTGGCATGGATTCTGAACGAGTGGTCTGCACCAATAGAAAGCTCTTTCCAAGACAAGCAGTTTCATATATTGGAACTTCTCAAACGGATAAGTATTGAAAAAGATATGACCAAATCAAATCAGCAGAATCTTATCTTTTAGAGCTACGAATTTGAGAGTCCTTGACTTGTCTTCCACTCCAAGTAAATTCGACCTAGAGGCTCCTAACACCTATAAATACACCCCTTAGCCTCCTCTTTTACACACACTTCATATCATTATCAAAGAGGCTTAAGGATTCAAGTCAGAGCAAACAGGAAGGAAGAACGCTGAGAGCTGGAGACTGTCTATATCTCCGATTCGAAGCCAAACCCAACCTCTTAATTAGGTTCCTTTATTTTCTTTCTGTAAAACATTATGTCTTTTAATTTCATTGCTTTAGTTTTATTTTCCATTATGAGCTAAACTTTTTAAGTGCTTGAGAATCGCTGTAAGGGTTGAACCTTAATTTATTTAATGAATGCTTTCTGATTTGGGATGTTTTATAATTTAATTCAAATTGAGTAATTTAGTATTGTTTGTTATCGTAAGTTAATTTCACTATATTTAATTTGGCCAATTAGACATAGGTTTGAGTAATTAGGCTATTCCAATTAGTGGCGATTGGATCATCTTGACGGGGGGTTTAATTACTGACATAGATAATAAACGTAAGATAGAAATTATTGAGCCTGACGGACTTAGTTAATCTTATAGCCAATTGGGTAGAGAACCTGACATTCGAAGGTGGATTATGATCGCCCTGACGGGGTTTGTAACACCTGAGAATAGCTCCTAAGTCCACCCTGACGGGGATTAGGAGAATCTAGAATCCCGACTATTACTAGTTACTAATTTGTCCCTTAGAAGAAGCATTGATTAAGTTTATTTCGGTAAAACCTAGCGTGAATCAAGTACTATTCTCTCATCTTTTAGTCACTTCATATTTAATTTCTTGCATTAGTTTAATTTTAGTTTAATATTTACTTTAATTGCACTTTAGTCCCTTAATCAAAAACAAAATAAAAATCTTTTTCTTTACTTTCAATTTTCATTCAAGCAACTATTTCCATTTATTGCATAACACTCTAATCATACCTAATCCGTCCCTGAGATCGAAATCCCATTTACCGGATATTACTTGGACGACCCGTACACTTGCGGTACGTGTCTTTCCTTTTTAGGTGTGTTTATTTAGAACACACTAGGAGACACCAAGTTTTTGGCGCCGCTGCCGGGGACGGTAGCGTGTGACCACGGTGTTAGCCGTAAGTGTTTTAGTTGCTAGTTTTTAGTTTAGTTTTAATTTTTATTTTTCAGTTTTACGCTTTGGGTTGTTCTTGCTTTCTCAGATTTACAGGTTTTGGTATATGCTTGGAGATATCGTGATCCTTGATAATCCCGAAAGCCTAGTTCGAGAGAAAAACAAAAGAGATAAAGAAGCCAGAAAACAAGCAAGGTTAGAAAAAGCAATGGCAGAAGATAATGCTCAAGATCCCGTGATTCAGTTGGATGACAATGGTCTCCCAATAGCTCCGCCGGTAGGAGTTCAATTACCAATTCCACCGGTAGGAGTCCAATTACCAGCTCCTCCCGGAAATCAACAGCAAGTCAATAATAATGGTGGAGTACTTCACGATCATGGACCGCAGATCTTCCAACCGAACAACCATGGACCTTTTCTTCTACCACCACTAGGACTCCGTCCTCCCGCAATTCAAGGAGTTCGATTTAGACCAGACGCAGGGATGATTAATCAGTTTACAACTGTTGGACAGTATAGTGGTGCGGCTCGCGAATATCCTATACGTGCTATGTACAAGTTTATGCAAATCTGTGATGCATATGTCACCCCTGGAGTAACCCAAGAACAAATGTACTTCCATATGTTTCCATTTTTCCTCACCGGAGGAGCTAGTGAGTGGTATGATCAACAACCACACAACGCGATTGTAACTTGGGATCAACTTCAGACAGCCTTTTTCGATAGGTACTATCCTCAAAGTGTTCGACTCAGTGGGCAATTAGATATTGTTTATTTTCGCCAAGAGCCAGGAGAAACTGTAGGTGCTGCATGGACTCATTTTCAAACATTATTACGCAAGTGCCCATTACATGGGTACTCCCTGGAATTACAACTTGGAATATTTTATCGAAGTTTAGGTGATGCTGCGAAAGACAAAATCGATACTATGTGCCAAGGTGGTCTCATGATGGTCACAACTGATCAAGCTCTGATTATCATGGACCGAATTGTGAAGAATGAAATGAGTTGGCAATCCTCGAAATCATCGGTTAGAGCTTCAGAAAGAGGTACTTTGAATTTAGATACAGAAACTGCATTGAACGCTAAGATTGCTGCACTTGAGAAAAAGCTGAAACAATTATCTGTGTCGAATAAAGCTGTGGTAAACGTTGTTAATGAACCAGAATTATGTTCTAGTTGTGGAGGAGATGATCATGGCTGGGAAGAATGTGCCAACAACCCGGAATCCGTCTATATCGTTAATCAGCGAGGTAACTATTCAGGTGGTCAAGGGTATGGAAACCAAAATAGAAATCATTCAGGCTTTCAGTATGCAAATCCACATGGGGCAACCAATCCTGGAACATATCAACAAAGGCCTCAAGGGAACAATTATCAGGTTCGAACACAAAACCAATACCAAGGAAATCAACCTAGAGCCGATCAAGACGCGTATGCCGACACATTAGCTCAAAAAGCGCTTCCCTCTCGACCTCACGAAGGCGAAATTACCGCAAATGAGTTAGCACTTACTGTGACGCAATACATATCCCATGTGAATAAGAGGTCGGAGATAATTGAAAACCAGCTATCTCGATTCATGGAGGAAACCCACAAGAGAGAAAATAGGATGGAAGAAACATTAAACTCTCATTCCGCTTTGTTAAAAGTCTTAGAGACTCAAATATCAAAGATCGCCAATAGTTTAAATGTTCCAGGTCAAGGCCAACTTCCAACTGATACGGAGATTCCTAAGCAATTTGAAAGTTGTAACGCGATCACTACCAGAAGTGGTAAGACTGTGCAACCACCACCCTTCCCGGTTATGAAAGAAAAAGAAGTTAATAGAAAAGAAAAATCATCAGAAGAGGTGGAAGACAAAGAAGAACCTGAAGTGGTAGAGGTGGAGAAGACTCCGGAAAAGACAAAGAAGAAAGATATTATAGAAACTCGTCCTCCTCCACCATTTCCCTCCAGAGATCAGAAGAAAGGAGATACTGCTGAATATGAAAGATTCATGAATATGGTGAGTAAGCTCAATATTAATATACCTTTCTTAGAGGCTATCAAGGGGGTACCAAAGTATTTGAAATTCCTGAAAAGAGCTCTCACGAACAAACGCCGATATCTTGAGAATGAAATGGTGGGCTTGCCAGAAGAATGCAGTGCTATATGTCAGAGTAAGTTACCACCGAAGTTACTTGACCCTGGGAGTTTTACTATTCCTATCTCTATTGGTAATAAGTGGCAAGCGAAGGCTTTATGCGATTTGGGAGCAAGTATTAATCTCATGCCCAAATCAATTTTTGAAAAGTTGAAGATAGGAGATGCAAGACCAACCTCTATGGTCTTGCAAATGGCTGACAGATCCCTTGTGCATCCAGAGGGAAGAGTAGAAAATGTCCTCGTCAAGGCAGGTACGTTAATTTTTCCAGTTGATTTTGTTATACTTGACTACGACGCGGATAGGAATGTCCCCATTATTTTGGGAAGACCATTCCTAGCCACAGGGCGTACTATAATTGATGTAGAGAATGGAGAATTGACGATGCGAATCCAAGACGAGGAAGTGAAGTTTAACGTGTTCAGACCAATGAAGTTTCCGGAATCCAAGGAGGAGTGCTTCCGGATAGATGTGATTGAACAAGAGCCAACTAAGGTTGTGGGAACCTTAGGAATGGAGGAAAAAGAGCTCAGAAAGAAACCACCTAACATAAATCCTCCATATCCTAAGAAAAATCCACACCTTGACCATGCTAAAAAGAAAGAAAAGGTGCAAGCTACGAAGGTTCCAAAAGAACCTAAGAAAGAGAGGAAGAGGAGGGCATATAGTGTAGGCGAAGAGGTCGCAATGAAGAAGCCTGACCCCCCTCCGAAAGGGTGCAAAGCCAAGAGTTCTTGGCAAGGACCATTCAAGGTCACAAGGGTTATTTCTGATCAATTGGTGGTAATAAAAGCTAAGGGATGCAAGTTCCGTGTAGCAAATGTTGATGACCTTACTCACTGCTGGGGAGGTTACGTAAAAAAATAATTCGAGAGGTAACCCGTCGAGCTTAACGACGTTAAACAAAAGCCAGTTCATTGTATATTAGTTTATTGCTTTCAGTTTTTCAATTCCTAGTGTATAATTCTAAGTTAGTGTCGAGTTTTAGTGTCTACTTTTAAAGAAATGAGAAGGGTATTGTGTTAAATGTGCAGGAATCGAGTTTGGGGTGCTAGGAGAAATTTTTTGGAGAATTCAAGGCTGGCGCGGACTTTCCCCGCGGTGTACCCCCTTTACCGCAGGGATGTACCGCGCCCCAAAACCCCGTACCACGGGTCGCGCACCACGGGTCTTATCCAGAGGCGAGAAAAAGAGAAGATGATCGGCGCGGTGCACCGCACGCCCAAAACGCGTGCCACGGGGTATGCACCGCGGGTTTTTTCACGGAGCACATGCGGACTACCCATGCGCCGCACCCCTATACCGCAGGCACAAAACACGTGCCACGGGCTGCTAGCACGGGTACAAGGCAGAGGACAAAAATTTCAACAGCTGTTGCACACGGACTACCCCTGCGGACTACCCATGCACCGCAGGGATGCACCGCGCCAGGCGGTTTGTGAAGAGTTCAAAGCCCAGTCAACTTCTAACCTTAAGGAGATAAACCCTAGCCTCTTCCAAACGAATTTTCCAGCTCCCAACCCTATAAAAACACCTTGAAGCTTGATCAAACCTCTACAACAAACACATTAACATCATCAAATCTCTCCTCCATCCTCCATAAACATAACTTCTTCATCAAATCCATCACAAAACACCATTAACACCTTCAAGATCATCAAGCTTCCAAGAATTCTTCCAAGAGCAATCAAGAAACCACCTTCCTTCATCTAATCCAAGCAAGAAACTCAAGCTACACCAAGTTTTCTTAACTACCCTTGGTATAACTTGAGTTTGGGTTCAATTCAACCATGACCAACAGAACAGATGCTATGGATTATAAGAGGAAGTGTTACACCCTAGGGAAGAACAAGAATTTGCCTGGTTCTACAATTGAAAAGGCCATCAATCTTGATGAGCCTACTGAGAAACAACAAGAAGAGGCACCTGCATCACCACAACACAAGAAATTCACAGCTAGGATGAAGGTACCATCAAAGCCTGAAGAAAAGACACCAATCCAAGATCAAGGTTCTTCTTCCTCTTCCCTGAATGATTCTTACACACCCCCATGGGCTATCAAACATCAACAACAAATCGATCATATAAGAAAACAAGTCTTAGCACTATGGGAGGAAATTTCCAAGATGAATTCAACAAGGGACAAGTTAACTTTGAACATGGATATTGATAATAATTCTTCTTCGGAGGAGGAGGATATGACGGATCTTTATGGCCAGGTACCCCGTTCTAATTCTTCTTCTTAATTGATGGTAGGCACTAGGTAATTTAGTTTTTATTGCTTTATTGAGTCTTTTTCGAGTCGTGGGGACACGACTCACTTTTGAGTTTGGGGTGGGGTTCGTTGCCTCATCCCAATTTTTTGTGTTTTACATGCTTTTCTGAAAGAAATTTTTTTAGGGTTGCGTTTGACTGTAGAGTGTTTTAAATGCCCCCATCAAGCATGCTTTTTATGAATTTATGATAGAAAATAGTTGACTTTAGGAGTTAGTATTAAACACACTTTGATTGCATGCAAATGTGAGATAATTGATAGGAAGAATTTATAAACAATGCAAAAGAAGTAAACTTGTGCTTAAGGATAATAGGTGGTTTGTAGAACGTGAGATCTAAATGAGTAGAGAACCCACTTA
Source organism: Nemophila menziesii (assembly GCA_029959085.1). Taxonomy (NCBI): domain Eukaryota; kingdom Viridiplantae; phylum Streptophyta; class Magnoliopsida; order Boraginales; family Hydrophyllaceae; genus Nemophila; species Nemophila menziesii. Next base: position 24,501,130 of record JARWIR010000015.1, on the reverse strand, counting down.
GGTATGAACTAGAGACAAGTTGTGTTAATAGGAAAATGATAGAGGCAGTTCTTTGTTAGCCCTTTGAATCCTTTTTGGCCTTCTATCCCTGAAATAATTGTATCCTTCTTAGACAAATTTTTAGCCTTTAAGCCTTTCTTTTTTCGCCACATTATAAGCCAATATCCCTTTAGATTGATAGGCATGACCATATGACCCGCACTTGAATCGCGATCCTGAGACTTCATGTCTTGAGCTTGAGTTTGGGGTGGTGGGTCCACCATATGGGAATTTATTGGGTTGGGATTTTTGGAGCTTATAAATTGTGTTTTGTGCTATACATGATGATGATTCACAGGTTTATTATATTGTAACCCTTTGCCGGGGTAATAGTGAATGGAAAAGAAGCTTCGAGCTCAAGTTATGAATAGGCATAACTATGAAAAATAGCATGATATATCAACATCATAAAGAGAGTCATAGCTACAAGAAAAGAAAAGAAAAAACGAATGATTTGAAAAGAATATATTCGGACCGGCAAAGTGGAAATTTTCAAGTGAATCATCCTTAGTGCTTATTGGGTTAATTTGGGGACGCTAATTAAGCGCGTCAATTGGGTTGAGTGAGAACGTTATTCGAGTGTAAACTCAAGCTCTTGGACATTTGTTGATGGTAAGTGAGGAGAGAGCCAAAAGCTCACTTCAAATTTACCAAATATACATACCATACCGTCCTTCAGCCTATGCTAAAACCATAAAGTCCTCGTGATTCCTAGATGCACAGTGAGTTAATAGGGAATATGCTAAGTGAAGCGTTCAAAGCAAGTAAAGATCAAGGAACACCCTATAGCCACCATCTTGAGATAAGTAATAAGCGTAACCTTCTAGCATTGTGAAATTAATTTTGGATTGATATTATTTTGTGTTTGATTTTTCATGATAAGTATAGGTGTATATTAATTCCTAGGTTAGACTATATGAAATTTGTTTTAAGCTTTGCTTTGGGATTATTTACTAGATTCTACCTTCTGCGTTCACCTAAAAGATCCTTTGTTTTAATTTTACTTTGTCGGGACGACAAAGGTTTGAGTTTGGGGTCTTGATGTCTCCCTATTTGTTCTAATTATTAGCCCTCTGGAGACATCCTTTTAGGTGAATAAATGACTTATTTGATAGACTTTTAGGCATAATTTGTCATATTACACTTTTCCCCCTTGGAATTTAACTATTTGCATTTTCTGAGCTTTTGTGCGTTAATTTGACTATTTTTTATGCAAAGTTAAATAGGTTCTTGAATTTCATGAAAGACCAATCCAAGGTGGGGAAGTGAGAATAAAGTCTTAGTGTATTTTAGAGTGTTAGGAATGATTTTTACTCGAGTTTCTATTTTTAGAGTACACTTTCCTAGTTCGATTTCTTGATTTATTGATTTATTCTTTTTAAGCATATGCGGTTTAATTATTTATTTAATGTGAAGCTTTATGAGATAAATGGTAATTACTTAGAGACCAAGTCAAGATAAAGATGAAAGGAAAGAAGATTTACATGGAAACAAGAAGCTTTAGGAAAGAGTTATTCAAAGGAGGAAAAGATAAAGCTGCCTTTTGAAATCTGAAAATCCAGCCGCGTTTTAGAGATTAAATCATAATAAAAGATTGGCATGGATTCTGGACGAGTGGTCTGCACCAATAGAATGATCTTTCCAAGACAAGCAGTTTCATATATTGGAACTTTTCAAACGGATAAGTATTGAAAAAGATATGACCAAATCAAATCAGCAGAATCTTATCTTTTTTGAGAGTCATTGACTTGTCTTCTACTCCAAGTAAATTCGACCTAGAGGCTCCTAACACCTATAAATACACCCCTTAGCCTCCTCTTTTACACACACTTCATATCATTATCAAAGAGGCTTAAGGATTCAAGTCAGAGCAAACAGGAAGGAAGAACGCTGAGAGCTGGAGACTGTCTATATCTCCGATTCGAAGCCAAACCCAACCTCTTAATTAGGTTCCTTTATTTTCTTTCTGTAAAACATTATGTCTTTTAATTTCATTGCTTTAGTTTTATTTTCCATTATGAGCTAAACTTTTTAAGTGCTTGAAAATCGCTGTAAGGGTTGAACCTTAATTTATTTAATGAATGCTTTCTGATTTGGGATGTTTTATAATTTAATTCAAATTGAGTAATTTAGTATTGTTTGTTATCGTAATTTAATTTCACTATATTTAATTTGGCAAATTAGACATAGGTTTGAGTAATTAGGCTATTCCAATTAGTGGCGATTGGATCATCTTGACGGGGGGTTAAATTACTGACATAGATAATAAACGTAAGATAGAAATTATTGATCCTGACGGACTTAGTTAATCTTATAGCCATTTGGGTAGAGAACCTGACATTCGAAGGTGGATTATGATCGCCCTGACGGGGTTTGTAACACCTGAGAATAGCTCCTAAGTCCACCCTGACGGGGGTTAGGAGAATCTAGAATCCCGACTATTACTAGTTACTAATTTGTCCCTTAGAAGAAGCATTGATTAAGTTTATTTCGGTAAAACCTAGCGTGACTCAAGTACTATTCTCTCATCTTTTAGTCACTTCATATTTAATTTCTTGCATTAGTTTAATTTTAGTTTAATATTTACTTTAATTGCACTTTAGTCCCTTAATCAAAAACAAAATAAAAATCTTTTTCTTTACTTTCAATTTTCATTCAAGCAACTATTTCCATTTATTGCATAACACTCTAATCATACCTAATCCGTCCCTGAGATCGAAATCCCGTTTACCGGATATTACTTGGACGACCCTGGTGGTCCTTTGTGTGTTCTAAAAATAATGCAATAAATAATCGAACCACAACCGCAAGTGTAAGGTTGTCCCAAGTAGTATTTCTGATAAATCAGATTCGTTCCAAGGACGGAATGGTTGATCACAATGTTTAGCAAGTAGTGATTGATGCACTTACGAAAATAAAAGACAATAATATATTTGTTTGGTTTTTGTTATAAGACTAATGAATGAAAGACAAATATTAAATTGCAAGTAAAAGCTAAGACGCAAGTAAAATGATGTAAAACGCAATATGAGAAGTAGCACTTGAGAACGCAAGGATCCTCCCTATCCTATTTCTTAACTTATGTTTTTTAAGGGCTAAATTAATCAATTACAATGGTCGGGATTCTAATTTCCTTATACCCCCGTCAGGGTGGACTATAAGGCGATCCTAAAGTGTCACTAGTCCCGTCAGGGTAAATATGATCCACCGTTGGATGATTAAGTATTATTACCTCATTGGCCCTAGGATTAGCTAAGCTCGTCAGAATCATTAACTTCTATCCTAGATTGAATAAATGGTTCCGTATTTAAACCCTCCGTCAGGATGATCCAATTGCCACTAATTGGAATAGCCTAAATACTATTACCTGTTCCTAGTTCATGACGCTAAAAACAGTAAATATTCATGATTTATCGAAAAGAGTAAAAGCCCTAATTTAGTTTAATTCAATAAAAACCCAAATTCAACATTCGTTAATTAATAAGAATTGGTATTCACCCATTGTTTGTTCTCAAGCACTATATAAAACTTAGCTCATATTAAAATGAAATACGAAATTAAAATTAAAGGAATTCATATTGTTTACAGAATTAAAAAGATAAAAGAACCTAATTTCCGGAATCGGAATGACTACGAACGGAGATATAGACCCTCTCCAGCTCTTGTAGCTTCTTCTCCTTCCTTCAGTTGCTTCTCTCTGGTGTTTTTAATCTTGCAGAATGTGAATTGTGTGTAAAATAGAAGTCAAGGGCTGATTTTATAGGTGGAAATTCGGACTTGGACCTAGGCTTTTAATTAAATGAAATATAAAAGGCCCAAGTCCACTAACTTAGCCCAAAATCCCGTAACTGCTGATTAACCTTCACTAAAACAGCTTTTCCCGATGCGTTACAACTCCGATTGACCTCATTTCAGTTGCTAAAGTTCCGTAACTCGATAAGGAATGATTTCTCTTCAAAGGTCAACAGCTAGATCATCGCTTAAGCACCTCGAAATCAACAATCTATGGCCTGGAAAATGGATTTTCAACTCTAAAATTAATATCTTCGGGATTTCTTTTCAAGTCTTGACTCTATCTTTTGATCTTTGTCTTTCTCCTCGGATTCCTCTTCTAGCTAACATCCAAAACCTGTAAAATATTCACTAAAAATACCAATATTACGCGCAAAAGCTTAATAAATGAAAAATGCTAGAAATAAAAGAGGAAAATCATATTATTGCATATTTAGTCCAAAAGTCTATCGAAATGATTAAATAAACACCAAAAATGATGTCTCCTAAGGGTCGAAAATAAGAACATTTAAGGAGACATCAAGACCCCCAACTCAAACCTTTGTCGTCCCGACAAAGCAAAACAAAACAAAACAAGGGGTGGAAGTAAACGCAAGAACAAATAGAAGCTTAGCAAATAAACCTAAAGCAATTCTTAAGATAAATCTCATATAGCAAAACTTTAAGAACTAACATATACATACGCTAATCATGCAAAATCAAACATAAATAATCTCAATCATAAAATTAAAGTTGCAATGCTTGAAGGTTACACTTGTACTCATATCTGTATGATGGCTATAGGGTGGTCATTAATCCTAAATCGCTTTGAATGTTCCACCTAAATATTCCCTATCAACAGAAGTGTAAATTCACTATGTATTTAAGAATCAAGAGGTCTTTATGGTTTTAATATTGGCTTAAGGACGGTATGGATATATATTTGGTAAATTTGAAGTGAGCTTTTGGCTCTCTCCTCACTTACCATCCACATGTCCTCGAGCTTGAGTTACGCTCAAAAATGTTCTCACTCACCCATTTGACGCGCTAAAGTTGCGTCCCCATGTCAACCCAATAAAAACTAAGATGATTTCCAAAAATATTCCACTTTGCCGGTTTATTTTATTCTTTCTTTTTGTTTTCTTTTTCATTTTTTTTTTTTTTTTTTTTTTCTATTTTCTTCAAATCCCGGCAAAGGGTTACAAATAATAATATCATCTACCTTTTTGTGCCTCAATACAAACACATATAATCCCTTCCCAATGTAATTTCCCAAATGTGGACCCTCCACCCCAAACTCAAGCTCGAGACAAGTCTCAGGGTTGTGATTCAAGCGCGGGTCATTTGGTCATGCCTAATAATCTAAAGGATAATGGGCTTATATCATGGCTACAAAAGAAAGGCTTAAGGCTCAAAATTGGGCTAAGACGGATAAAATTATAATATAAGGGATAGCAAGCTAAAAGGCTTCAAATGGCTAACAAAGAACTGCCCCTATCATTTTCCTAAGTACATAGCTTGTCTTTAGTTCATATCTAGGTGGGTTCTCTACTAATTAGGATTTCACGTTCTACACACCAAACATATTCCTTAAGTACAAGCTTACTTCATTTGCATTGTTCATTAATTTTTCCTATCAATTACCTATGTTCGCATGCAATTGTAAGTGCGTTCTATATCAGTCCCTAAAGTCCACTATTTACTATCATAGATTCATCAAAAGTATGCTTAAAGGAACATTTAAAATCTTCTATAGTCAAACGCAACTCCGAAAATTATTTTTATTGAAAGCAAATAAAAGATATAACACATAAAAATTGGGATGAGGCAACGAACCCCACCCCAAACTCAAAAATGAGTCGTGTCCCCACGACTCGAAAAGACTCAACGCAATAAAAATAAACTAAACTAACTAAAACGCGAAAGGGATAGAAAACGTATCTTAACCAGCTCGAGGCTGGTTATCGGTGTTGCGTCCATGAACTTTCTCCTGTGTAAGAATACCATAGGTGGCGTGTTGAATTGTGCTCACCCCCAATAACATGTTTCGGAGAAGTTCTAACTCTTTTGTAACGTTTCCTAAAGATGCAATCATCTTCACTTGGTTCTCTTCTAACACCTTCACTTTAGCTTCCAACTCATCAGTTGTATGCATCTTCTTCTTTGGAGGAGCTCTTGGATTCCTTGTTGCTTTTACCACTTCATCATGAATATTCTTGATCAAAGTTAAACCCATGCTCTCACACCCTACAACACGATCAATCTCTGCGTCTTTACGCGGAACCTTTGCGTCTAAACACAAAGTAGTGACAGTACAAGGAAATTTGAGATTTTGTTGTGAAGTAGGAATTCTAGCAAATTCCATGATGGTATCATATATCACACGAGCAACATCCATGGGTTTCTCCTCAATAATACATTTAATGAACAAAAGATGCTTCTTCTTCACTTCCGATATGTGTTTAACTCCGAAGAAGGTAGGTATTATGAAACGTGACCAAATCTTAGCACATGGTAGCAAGTTACTACTATACATCTGTCCAGGATATCTCTCTCCTTCGGGAATTGGGTGGGCCCCATCAACAATCACTTTCCCCCAAAGGGATTCATAATCAAACGAAGGCTCTTTAAGAGATTCTTGAAACGGACATATTCCGGAAAACTTGGGTAACTTCAATGATTTACGAATAAGCTCAACGGAGAAAGGAACTACCTTTTTGCGAATAATGACAGCTTCTTTTGAGAAGGCGATTCCTTCATAAAAATCTCGCACCAAGGTAGGAATATACTCAAGCTTCCTTTCTCTCAATTCTTTCCAACCCAATTTATCACAAGTAACACCATAATCTTTATAAGCACTAGTCATAATACCTTTAGGAAGATTCATCTCCTCACCAAACTTTAAAAATTCAATTCGATCACGAACCTGAGTATCCCAAGGAACGAAGACTCTCTTAGGCTTTTGAGCCCAAGCTTTCCTACGCGGAGCTTTCGGTTGTTGCACTGGTTCTTCGGGAACTTCTTGTTCAGTTTCTTCAATTTCTTCTTCAACTTCTTCCTCACTTTCTTCATCACTCTCGTCAATTAACCTGCTCTTTTTCGGATTAGCCTTACTTGGATTTTCTTTTCGTTTTGGAGCAATTGGGTTTTGGACAGTCTTTTTGGATCGCGAATCCGGAATCTCAATTGCTTGGTCTGGGCTAGCTCCAACAGTGTTCCTGTTTCTTGGTATGTTTCTTCGATAGTTACACATGGAATCGGTTCTGTTAGTCATCTCTTTTCACCCCAAACTCAAAACTTCAAATAGAGAAAAAGCTAGAGAAAAGCTTTGAAATTTGATGTTTTGAGGCTTAAAACTTGAAGAACTAGGTGTTATATGAGATGGGTTAAGGTTATTAGAGAGAGATTTAGAAAGAATTGGGGTAATTTCAAGGTTGGGAAGAGGAAATTTCTGGAGAAAAGGTGAAATTTGATGATGTTTTGGAGAGGATGTGAGTTGATTTTGTGTTTTCGTGATGATAGAAGGCTTGATTTGATGATTTTATAGCTGTTTGTTGATGATTTTCGGAGTAGGTGGAGGCAAGAATTCGGATTATAAGGTTTGGCTTGGAAAAGAGGCAAAAAACTAGGTTTAATGAAGTCAAAACCGCCTCTCGCAACAGCTGGCCGGCTAGCCGGCGGATTCGCCGGTTTGCCGGGCGAGAGGTCGGCGAAATTTTTTTTTTTTTTTTTTACCTCAAAACGCAAGTGCATTGCGTCGTTGCTGACGCAATGGTCAGGGAATTTGAAATCCTTGACCGGCTAGCCGGCGGTTTCGCCGGTATGCCTGTAAAATCTCGATGGCGCATTTGATGACGCAACAACCTTGCGTCGTCGCTGACGCAAGGACCAGAACATTCTTCCTCGTTGGCCGGCTAGCCGGTCAGTTGACCGGCATGCCGGCGCTTTCTCGCTGGCGCGAATGAAGACGCAGCATTGCTGCGTTGTCGCTGACGCAGTGGTCAGGGAGTTGGGGTCTATCTGCTCGTTTGGCCGGTATGCCGGCTAGCTCGTCGGCTAGCCGGTCAAACCTGCTGTGGACTTCAACTTTTCTCTGTTTTTCCCATCGTTTGACCCCAAACTCATGACCATTATACCCCTGAAATCATCAAAAACAAACACCCTTCCTCATTTCTTAAAAATAAAACTAAAATAAACGAAAACCTTAACTAATTTATACTACGGAAATTGAAATACGTAAACTAATATACAAGAAATTGGCTTTTGTTTAACGTCGTTAAGCTCGACGGGTTACCTCGTGCTTCTAAGGAGCTTCGAGGAGGTACATGACCTCTCCGGGATGTGGGTCTTTTGCACGATCGGTGTCTTCACCTCTATGATAAATTTTTAAACGATGACCGTTCACCATGAATGTACGGTTCTCAAGTGGATGTTCTATCTCTATAGCTCCATGAGGTGTAACCTTTGTTACAATGTAAGGACCCGACCACTTCGATCTTAATTTCCCCGGATAATTACTGAACTTCGAATTATATTTCAACACTCTTTGTCCCACTACAAAGTTCTTCTCTCGAATTCGATTATCATGCCATCTCTTAGTATTTTCTTTATAAAGCTTAGCATTTTCATAAGCATGTAATCTGAATTCATCAAGCTCATTAAGTTTCATCATTCGATTCTCACCAGCTAGCGTAGGATCTAAATTTAACTTTGCAATAGCCCAATAGGCACCCATTTCTAACTCAAGAGGTAAGTGACAAGCCTTACCATAAACCATTCGATACGGAGAAGCGCCTACTGGGGTTTTGAAAGCAGTTCGATATGCCCAAAGTGCATCATCTAATTTCATAGACCAATCTTTTCTTGTAGGACCAACGGTTTTCTCTAAAATAGATTTTACCTCACGATTTGATACTTCGGCTTGACCATTGGCTTGTTGATGATAAGCGGTAGACACACGATGTCTGACTCCATATTTATCTAGAACAGTCTTCAAATACTTATTAACGAAATGAGTACCTCCATCGCTAATAATCACCCTTGGAGTTCCATGTCTAGTGAAAATATGTGATTTAAAGAACTTAATCACCACTCTAGAATCATTGGTAGGTAAAGCCACTGCTTCTACCCACTTAGACACGTAATCAACAGCTAATAAGATGTAGAGGTTACCATTTGAAGGAACGAACGGACCCATAAAATCTATACCCCAAACATCAAATATTTCAACTTCTAATACATTATTACGTGGCATCTCATCCCTCTTGGATATGTTTCCGGTAAATTGGCATCTATTACATCTTTTAGTATATTCATGACAATCTTTTGTAATAGAAGGCCAATAGAAACCAGATTGTAATACCTTAGCAGCAGTTCGATCTCCTTTGAAATGTCCACCGTAAGGTGAATCATGACACCCAGCTATAATCGCCTCAATTTCTTCCTTGGCTACACATCTTCTTACCATCTGATCAGCACACACTTTATAGAGGAACGGATCCTCCCAAAAGAACTGTCTTGCACGGTGAGCTAATCTTTTTCTCTCTTGATAAGTTGAACCTTCAGGAAAAGAACCACTTACCACTAAGTTTGCAATATCCGCGTACCAAGGAGCTTCATAATCACGGACTTCGAATAGATTCTCATCAGGAAATTATTCTCTAACTGCTTCAGTACCACTATTCAACTCTGAACCTTCTAATCTCGATAGATGATCTGCAACCTGATTCTCGCACCCTTTTCTATCCTTGATCTCTAAATCGAACTCTTGAAGTAATAACACCCATCTGATTAACCTTGGTTTAGCATCTTTCTTTTCCATAAGATATCGAATTGCTGAATGGTCTGTATAAACAATAACTTTCGCTCCAAGAAGATAAGAGCGAAATTTATCGAATGAATACACAACCGCTAGCAACTCCTTTTCTGTAACTGTATAATTGATCTGAGCACCATTAAAAGTTTTACTAGCATAATAAATCGAATGAAAAACTTTCTCTTTTCTTTGTCCTAATACAGCTCCCATACATAAATCACTCGCATCACACATAACCTCAAACGGTAGATTCCAATCTGGAGGCACTACTATAGGAGCAGAAATAAGCTTTTCCTTGATTGCTTTGAAAGCCGCTAAACAAGCTTCATCAAAAAGGAATTTGGACTCCTTTTCAAGTAAGTTGCATAACGGTTTCGCAATCTTAGAAAAATCTTTGATAAACCGCCTATAAAAGCCAGCATGGCCTAGAAAACTTCTTACCCCTTTAACAGAAACAGGAGGGGGAAGAGTTTTAATTACCTCAATTTTCGCTCTATCGACTTCCAATCCAACACTTGAAACTTTGTGACCCAGAACAATACCCTCGCGAACCATGAAATGACACTTCTCCCAGTTTAATACCAAATCTGTTTCCTTGCATCTGATTAACACTTTCTCTAAATTGTCTAAGCACTTATCAAAATCATCACCAAATACAGAGAAATCATCCATAAACACTTCAAGAAAGTTATCGATCATATCCCAGAAGATGGCCATCATGCATCTTTGAAAGGTAGCAGGAGCATTACACAGCCCAAATGGCATTCTACGATATGCAAAAGTACCAAAGGGGCATGTAAATGTTGTTTTATGTTGATCTTCTGGAGCCACGTAAATTTGATTATACCCTGAATAACCATCCAAGAAGCAATAGTACTCTCTTCCGGCTAATTTGTCTAACATCTGATCTATGAAGGGCAACGGGAAATGATCTTTTCTGGTGGCCTTGTTCAGCTTTCTATAATCCATGCAAACTCTCCATCCAACTACCGTTCTTGAAGGAATCGCTTCATTTTTATCATTAAGAACTGTTGTCATTCCTCCCTTCTTCGGTACACACTGAACCGGACTCACCCATTCGCTACTCGAAATGGGATAAATAATCCCCGCATCTAAAAGCTTGATCACCTCTTTCTTTACCACATCCTTCATAGCGGGCATTAATCTTCTTTGACCTTCAACTGAGCGTGCGTTAGCATCTTCAAGTATGATTTTGTGTTGACAATAGGATGGACTAATGCCTTTGATGTCAGCAATTGTCCAACCTATTGCTTCTTTGTTTGCTCTTAACACACGCAACAGTTTATCTTCTTGAGGACCTGTTAAATTAGCTGAAACAATAACAGGTAGAGTTTCATTAGTACCTAAATACGCATACCTCAAGTGTGCTGGCAATGGTTTTTCTTCCAATTCCGGAGGAGATTCAATTGAAGGCTTCTTTTTAGGAACAATCTCCCCCGGTTCTCTCACAGGTTCATAGGCAGGACGCCTATACTTCGGATTTTCATAATTGAGAGCTGCTATTGTTTCAGTAAGCTCTTCCATCATCTCAGGTGAATCTAATGTTAAAGCAGCCTGCAAGATATCATCAAAATTTAAACAATTAAATACCTCTTGCGATGCTTGCTCTACTACATCCATTCTGAAGCAATCTTCCTGAGAGTCTGGGAATTTCATAGCTCGAAATACATTGAATTTCACTTCCTCATCTTGTATCCTCATTGTTAATTCGCCATTCTCTACATCGATCAATGTTCTCCCTGTAGCTAGGAATGGTCTACCCAAAATAATGGGGACATTTCTATCTGCATTGTATTCAAGGATTACGAAATCAACAGGAAATATAAGTGTACCTGCCTTAACAAGGACATCCTCAATGCGGCCTTCAGGATGAGCAAGAGATCTGTCCGCCATTTGCAAGACCATAGAAGTGGGTCTTGCGTTTCCAATTTTTAGCTTGTCAAAGATCGACTTGGGCATCAAATTGATGCTAGCTCCCAAGTCACATAGCGCCTTTCCTTTCCATTCCTCTCCAATTGATATAGGAATCGTGAAACTCCCTGGATCTACTAACTTCGGAGGTAATTTACTTTGACAAATCGCGCTACACTCTTCTGGAAGACCAATCATCTCGTTATCACAATAGGGCCTTTTGTTAGTGAGGGCCCTCTTCAAAAACTTCGTATACTTCGGAATATCTCGAATTGCCTCAAGTAACGGAATATTAATACTTAAACCCTTCACTTTATTAAAGAATTTCTGAAAATCACCCAAATCACCCTTTTTCTGAACTCGCGATGGAAACGGTGGTGGAGGGCGGCTACTAACAATATCATCTTTCTTTTTCGGAACCTCTCTTGGTCTCACTATTTCTTAACCTCACTATCTTTCTCATTTTCTTTCTCTTTCTCCACCACTTCCTTTTCTTTTCTTGGTACTTCTTTCTCTTTCATAATGGGAAAAGGAGGGGGAGGAAGATTCTTACCACTTCTCAATGTAACAGCATTACAATCTTCGCGTTGCTTCGGATTCTCAGTATCGCTAGGAAGTTGCCCTTGTGGGTGCTGATTCAGCTGTTTATTAATTTGGCTTAGCTGATTCTGGAAAATCTTCATATTCGCTTCAGCTGCGTTCTGACGTTCTAAGGCTTGTGTTTGAAGAGCAATCAAATTTTCAACGGTTTTCTGAAGGGTAAGTACTCCTTCTTGTGGATGGGCAGGTAAGGCTTTTTGGTTTAAAGTTTCATCGTATGTATTCTGAGGAGTATTCTGAGGAGCTTGCCTTTGTACATAATTTCCCTGATTCTGTCCTCCTTGATAATTATTGTGTGGTCTTGGATTATAGTTGTTACCTTGGGGACGCGGCTGATACGCATAGGTAGGATTGGCTGCCCCATTAGGATTTGAGTATTGAAACCCAGGATGGTTTCTGTTAGGCTGATATCCATTACCACTTGAATTGAAGTTACCTCTATTGGACATGAACATCACGGATTCTTGGTTGTTCGGACAATTTTCCTCATCGTGATCATCTACCTGACAAATCGAACACATATAAACCTCTTGTGTAGCATGCACAGCTACCTTCTTACCCGAAAATCCTTCTTTTACAGCTAAAGTAAGCTGCTTCAATTGTTGCTCAATAGTACTCTGAATCTTGTTTTCAAACGTAGCAAATTTCTCTTCCATATCAACATTATTCACTCCCTTAACCGGTGTTCTTACTGAATTCCACCCAACTTCATTCTTGACTGTTCTCTCTAAGACAATTTTAGCATGAGCGGGTTGAACTTGAAGAAAACCTGCACCACATAGCGTATCCAACTTCTCTCTTGACTTCCCATCAAGGCCTCTATAAAAGATCTTAAGTTGTTGTTGTTCTGAATAGCCATGATTAGGAACTCTACGTAAGCACATCTGAAATCTTGTCCAACTCTTACCCAAAGTTTCATCATATTTTTGACGAAAATGTGTCAATTCTAATTCAGCATCTAACCTCATGTTACTTGGGTAATACCTATCAAAGAACGCAATTTCTAATTGGTCCCAATTGGTGATCTTCGTAGGATCTTGCGTATCGTGCCATTCACTTGCTCCCTCAGTAACAAAGAACTTAAAAGCAGCAAAATACATCTGTTCTCTCGAGACCCCTTATGTGATATACGAATCACATATCTGTTTGAATTTCTGTACTGCCCGGAGAGGATCTTCTGCTGGTCTACCACGAAAATTACCAAAATTCTGGAACTGAGCTAACATACCCGAATCTGGACGAAAACGCGGAACATTAATATCTGGAGCACCTACTCCTATAGCTGGAGCACGGAATGGAACTTCTGGAGGACCATTAGTAAACCACGGATCTTGATTCATCACTATCTGGACTGGAGGATTAGGGTTTAGTGGTTGAACTTGAGGAATAACGCCTGGAGCTAAAGGTTGGCCATTTGCATCTAACTGGCCTTGTCCGTTCTGTTGACCTTGAATAATGATATTCTCCATTCTGTTACTTAATTCTTCTACTTCTAAAGCTTCTCGTTCTCTTCTTCTTCTGTTCGCAAGTCTGATCAACGATTCTGGATTACTAAGGATCGGAGGTGTTGGCTCTAGATCCTTGAATAGCCTTCTTCGCATACACCAAACCTAAAAACCTGAAAAAGCTGACAAACAAAAAGCGTAAAACTGATAAAATAAAATAAATGCACTTATCACTAAAGGATAAACACCGTGGTCACACGCTACCGTCCCCGGCAGCGGCGCCAAAAACTTGGTGGTCCTTTGTGTGTTCTAAAAATAATGCAATAAATAATCGAACCACAACCGCAAGTGTACGGTTGTCCCAAGTAGTATTTCTGATAAATCAGATTCGTTCTAAGGACGGAATGGTTGATCACAATGTTTAGCAAGTAGTGATTGATGCACTTACGAAAATAAAAGACAATAATATATTTGTTTGGTTTTTGTTATAAGACTAATGAATGAAAGACAAATATTAAATTGCAAGTAAAAGCTAAGACGCAAGTAAAATGATGTAAAACGCAATATGAGAAGTAGCACTTGAGAACGCAAGGATCCTCCCTATCCTATTTCTTAACTTATGTTGTTTAAGGGCTAAATTAGTCAATTACAATGGTCGGGATTCTAATTTCCTTATACCCCCGTCAGGGTGGACTATAAGGCGATCCTAAAGTGTCACTAGTCCCGTCAGGGTAAATATGATCCACCGTTGGATGATTAAGTATTATTACCTCATTGGCCCTAGGATTAGCTAAGCTCGTCAGAATCATTAACTTCTATCCTAGATTGAATAAATGGTTCCGTATTTAAACCCTCCGTCAGGATGATCCAATTGCCACTAATTGGAATAGCCTAAATACTATTACCTGTTCCTAGTTCATGACGCTAAAAACAGTAAATATTCATGATTTATCGAAAAGAGTAAAAGCCCTAATTTAGTTTAATTCAATAAAAACCCAAATTCAACATTCGTTAATTAATAAGAATTGGGATTCACCCATTGTTTGTTCTCAAGCACTATATAAAACTTAGCTCATATTAAAATGAAATACGAAATTAAAATTAAAGGAATTCATATTGTTTACAGAATTAAAAAGATAAGAGAACCTAATTTCCGGAATCGGAATGACTACGAACGGAGATATAGACCCTCTCCAGCTCTTGTAGCTTCTTCTCCTTCCTTCAGTTGCTTCTCTCTGGTGTTTTTAATCTTGCAGAATGTGAATTGTGTGTAAAATAGAAGTCAAGGTCTGATTTTATAGGTGGAAATTCGGACTTGGACCTAGGCTTTTAATTAAATGAAATATAAAAGGCCCAAGTCCACTAACTTAGCCCAAAATCCCGTAACTGCTGATATACCTTCACTAAAACAGCTTTTCCCGATGCGTTACAACTCCGATTGACCTCATTTCAGTTGCTAAAGTTCCGTAACTCGATAAGGAATGATTTCTCTTCAAAGGTCAACAGCTAGATCATCGCTTAAGCACCTCGAAATCAGCAATCTATGGCCTGGAAAATGGATTTTCAGCTCTAAAATTAATATCTTCGGGATTTCTTTTCAAGTCTTGACTCTATCTTTTGATCTTTGACTTTCTCCTCGGATTCCTCTTCTAGCTAACATCCAAAACCTGTAAAATATTCACTAAAAATACCAATATTACGCGCAAAAGCTTAATAAATGAAAAATGCTAGAAATAAAAGAGGAAAATCATATTATTGCATATTTAGTCCAAAAGTCTATCGAAATGATTAAATAAACACCAAAAATGATGTCTCCTAAGGGTCGAAAATAAGAACATTTAAGGAGACATCAGACCCTTACACTTGCGGTACGTGTCTTTCCTTTTTAGGTGTGTTTATTTAGAACACACTAGGAGACACCAACGACAAAGGTTTGAGTTTGGGGTCTTGATGTCTCCTCTTTTGTTCTATATTTATATGCCTAGGAGACATCAAATTAGGTGATTATCTGGCTATTTTAATAGACTTTAAGTAATAATATGCAATATTCCAATTTCACTCTTTCGATTTTAGTATTTTTAATTTATTAAGCTCTTGCGCATAATATTGTGTATTTTAGTGAAGAGTTTGTAGGTTTTTAATACTAGCTAGGAGAGGAACACGAGAATAAAGTCAAAAAGATCGTGATATGAAGTCAAAGCATGAAGACAAATCCCGAAAGAATTGATATTTTAGAGCTGCAAATCTGGAAAGTTTCCAAAGATTACTGATTTCGAGCCACCTAAGAGTAGATTGAGCCGCTGACTTGTGAAGAGAAAACGTGCCCCATTGAGTTACACGGAACTTTAGCAACTGGAATGAGGTCAATCGGGCTTGAAATGAGTTGGTCAGAGCTATTTTAGTGGAGGTGGTGCAGCAGTTACGGGATTTTGGGCTAAGATAATTGAATTGGGCCTTTATTATTTCATTTAATTATTAGCTAAGGTCCAAGTCCGATTTTCTCAAATATAAATAGGGTTTTTGACTTCTATTTTTCATACAATTCATTATTCACAAAAGTCAGACAAGAAGAAAAGAAGCAGAGCAAGGAAAAGAAGAAGCTTGAAGCTGGAAACTGTCTATATCTCCACTTTGCAGCCGAATCATCTTCCTAATTAGGTTTGTTAATTTCCTTTCTGTAAAACAATTATGAATTCCTTTTTATTTATTTTCTTAGTTTTTCCAATTATGAGCTAATTTCATTCAGTACTTGAGAATGCGTAATGGATTGAATCATGATTTATTTCGTTCTATGTTATTGAATTTGGGATTATTTTAATTTAATTCAAATTGGGTATTCAGTATTTTTCCTTAATTTACACTTATTGACTTTTATTGAAGTAGCTAATCAATATCAGGACATAGTACTTAGGCTATTGCAATTAGTGGCAATTGGATCACCTTGACGGGGGTCTAGGTACGGAACTAATATACGAAAGTAGGATATAAATTATTTGACCTTGACAGGCTTGATTAATCTTACGGCCAATTGGGTAGTTAGACTTGAACCATTCGAAGGTGGACTATATTCACCCTGACGGGGTTTGTAGCACCTGAGAAGAGCTTCTTAGTCCACCCTGACGGGGGTAAGGAGATAATTGAATCCCGACCAATAGTAATTACCAAATTTGTCCCTTAAAAAATACATGGAATGATTTGATTTAGGTGAAATCCTAGCGTTACTCGATTACTACTTTCTCATATCTTGTGTTCAACTATTTTTACTTGCGTCTAGCTGATTATTTGCATTAATTTAGTCTTTTTAATTATTGTCTTAGTTATTAGAAAAACAACCAAACAATCTTATAATCATTTATCTGCTTTTCAGTGCAATTAAACACTACTTGATAAGCATTAGAGTCAACCAATCCGTCCCTGAGAACGAATCTGTTTATCACTATTATTATTTGGGACAACCGTACACTTGCGGTTGTGGTTCTCTTTACCTATTGCATTATTTAAGAACACACTAAGGACCACAAAATAGCCTCGAGGGTATGTTCTCTTTCTTCCTTACCATTTCTGTATATGCTTTATATGCTAAATTTAATTTTTCTAGAGTCTTTTCCAAGTCATATGGGAACGTCCCATGTTTTATTTGGGGTGTGGGGATCCATTGTCTCTCATATCCATTTTTATGTGATTTTTCTATTTTAGGTAGAAATTAAAATTTTTGATACATGGGATTTAGATGTAGAGTGTGTGTAATAGCTTTAAAGCATAAGCTTAGTAAGTTGATGATAAAAAGTAGTATGCTTATGAGCTTTTTATTTTGTATCCTTTGAGTATTTGCAAGAAACACACATTGATAGTAAATAAAATATTAATAAGCAATGCGGTAGAAGTATGTTTGATCTTAGGGCACCTTGAGGGGTATGTAGGTCGTGAGATCCAAGCTAGTTGATAAACCCATTTGTAAACGTGCTAAAGGTAAGAGAATTATGAAATTTCATAGTTTAGAAAGTGATTTAGGCGGTTCTTATACATGCCCATTGTTGCCTTTTAGCTTGCTGTCCATTTATTATAATTATATCCTTCTCAGCCCCTTCTAGCCTTTCTAAAGCCTTTTTATTAGCCATGTTATAAGTCATATCCTTTTAGATTTTAGGACTTATCCATATGACCCGCACTCGAATCGCGATGCATAGACAGTTATTTTAGAGTTTGATTTTGGGATGGTGGGCCACCATTATGGGAAATATTATTGGGTTGAGAATTTTTTTAACATGTTAATTGTGCTCTATTTTTATTGATGATGATTCACAGGTTTATTATATTGTAACCCTTTTCCGGGGTAAAAGTAAATGAAAAAAGTTATGAAAAGAAAACTATGTGAATAAATAGCATGATATCTCACATCAAAAAAAGAATTATAGTTATACAAAAGAAAATTTTTATATGAAAAGATTGAAATTATTTGGACCGGAAAAGTGGAATTTTTATGTGAACATCATAATGCTTTATTTGGTTATTGGGGATGCTAATTAGTGCATCAAAATCATCGGGTTGAGTGAGAACGTTTTATGAGAGTAACACAAGCTCTAGGGAAATTCGTTGATGGCTAGTGAGAAGAGAGCCAAAAGCTCACTCTAAATTATCCAAATATACTTATCATACCGTCCCTAAGCCAACATTACAACCTTAAAGACCTTTTGTTTGTTTTCTATGTAATCTAGAAGTGATTGAGCCGTTAGAGAGTAGTTAGATGGATCTTTGGATACTAGTGAGGTTCGATGAACAATCTATAGCCTCCTTGGTAAACTGAGTAAAGAGTCACTCCTTCTTACATTGCGAAGCTAATCTGATCTTGAATTCGAGTCGTGTTTATTGTGAGTATGACAAGTGTACAGGAATTCTAGTTTGTAAATATCATTACATGAAATTTTATAAGTAGTTTCTTTAAGTTATTTTATATATTCTGCTATCTTCTTTCCTACTATGCTTAATTGACTTAGGTGTGTACTTAGAGACTTCCCCTTGTTTTTATCTTTATTGTATCGGGACGATACAACTTTGTGTTGGGGTCTTGATGTCTCCCTATTTGTGCTATAATAATCTAGGTTGGAGACATCATTTTAGGTGTATTTCGTTAATTAATATTAGATTTTTATTCATATTTTGATAAATTCCTATTTCTTGGCTTGGTTTAATGAATTATTATTTTTAGAGCATATTGAGTTTAATTTATTTATTTAGTGTGAAGCTTTAGAGATATATGGAAATTAATTAGATGTCAAATGAATTCTAAAGAGATAAGCAAAGAAGATATGGATGAAAATTGGAGATAAACGAAAGTAGAGCTAGAATAGGAAAGGAAAAGTTAACATGTAATTCTGAAACCCTGCAACCACGTCCACTAAAAAGAAGATAACTCAATATATCATGGGAATTTGGAAGAGCAATATACACGAAAGGTTTAGATCTTTTCAGCTCGGTCGTTTAGATATAAAGTAGTTGAATATCGGACCATTAACGAAGAGGTTACGACAAGAATAAGACAACAAATGTTTATCTTATCTCCTATATTTTGGGAAACGAATTTGATTTGGAAAAGAGTCCAATTACTTGCCTCCTACTCCAAGAAATCCAACCTAGGGCTTCCTAAACGCCTATAAATACACACTCTTATCATTGTAAACAGGTCTTTGCTTAGTCCTTAGCCTCCCACAAGTAAACCTTAAGATTATTTATCATTCAAGAGAAGCAAGTTGACCAAATGTATCTTTATTTTAGTTTATTTCTTTCTAGCATGAACTAATTTTCCCATAGCTTGGGTTTTGAATATGTATAATCTTTGAATTTTATTTTCTTCTATCTAAGTTTGTTTGGGAAAACTATTTTAAATTGATTCTAGCATCTTAGCCATATATTTGTTTTATGTGCTTTGATTTATTGTCTGTCTTAAACCTGATCAATTTAGGGTTGTGTTAATAGTAGTTAGATCGTCACCCGGAAGGGGTGTCTAATTATTGAAACATCACATAAGCGTCTAGTGTGCAGTACTGATCCAGAAGGGCTTGCCTAAATAGATAGTCATTAGGGTTTGTTATTAATCACTGATCATTATTTTCAGGACCATCTCATCTAAGAACCTAGTGGCGTAGGACCACCTTAGTTAAGTACCCTAGTAATTGTTAGGTCGCCAGGAATTTAGAATCATGGATACTTATCTAAGAGCTTTTATCACCCTTATTAATTAGTAGAAGAAATAGAAGGATTAGTACATACTTGCAAAACCTGAGTTATATCTCTCTCATCTTGTTCTCTCATATTTAATTTATTGTCTTTAGTTTAATTTAGTTTAATTTTATCTCCTCATTAATCATTGTTATTTACTTTTCTTATCTTTAACTATTAATTGCTACTCTATTTTGTTTATCCATCGTATAACACACTAAATCATTGAGAACAAGTCTTTATTTATCATTAAAACTAACTTACGACTTGTGATACTTGCAGTGAGTACCGTGTTTAGTCTAGGGTGTTAGTGCATCGTTTATTCTCTTTATTTATCAAATTTTTATCACACCCTAGGCGACACCAAGTTTCTGGCGCCGCTGCCGGGGACTTGTGTCTGGTTAGCATGTGGGTTTTTAATTTTTAGTAATAGTAGATTTTAGTTATTTTTCAGATTTACGCTTTTGGTTTGTTTTTGTCTCTTTCAGGTTTCAAGTTTATGCCCGAGAATCCCGAAAGGTGTTTCACTGATTACAATAGACGCTTGAGAGAAGAACGAGAACAAAGAAAAGCAATGGCCTTACGAGAGGAAGAATTACTACCACGAGGGGATGATCTTAATCTTAATGACGATCAACGTCAACCACCAGCCCCTCGTGTACAACTACTTGCTCCTCGAGTACCACCAGTAGGAGATAACAGAAACAACATACGTCATGAACAAGATCGCCCAGGTTTGGGAGCACCTTTTCGAGTTCAACCCTTAGGTTATCGTCCTCCAGAGATCCAAAACATAAAGTTCAGACCCGATCTGGGTATGCTCAGTCAATTTCAAAACTTTGGACTCTACAGTGGTGCAGCAATTCAAGATCCGGTAAGATCGATTCAGAAGTTCATGCAGATTTGTGATGCCTACATTACTTCGGGCATTACATGCGAGCAACTGTATTGTCACATGTTTTCGTTCTTTTTGACCGGAAAAGCTGGTGATTGGCTAAATAGACAACCACCAGGTACACTTAATACTTGGGCAAAACTTCAAGCCGCATTCTTTAACCATTTTTATCCCAAGAGTTTGAGACTCAAAGATCAGATGGAACTTGCCAAGTTTTGCCAAGAGAATGGAGAAGAAGTGGGAGATGCATAAACAAGGTTTCAACAGAATTTAGCTAGATGTCCACCACCCCATCTTTACAGTTAGCGATGTTTTATCAAGGTAGTGATGCCGAAAGTAGATTGAGGGTAGATAATCTTGTAAGAGGAGGATTTGTGTCCATGGATCCTACAGAAGCCACTGAAGGTATGGAACGTATTATAGAAACAAAAAGGAGTTGGCCACTTTCGCGAGCTCCTATTACAAATACCAGAGGAACGCTTCGATTAGATGAAGAGACTGCTAATTCATCTCAATTAACTTATTTATAAAATCAAGTTAAAGAGATTAAACTTGAGATACAACGATGTCAGAATGTAGCAGCAACAAATGTAGTGCAAGAGTCACAAGGTTTTCCACAGTGTGAGGTACTGAATCATACATGGGAAGAGTGTGAAGGAAATCCAGCATCTGTCTATTTCATATCTAACCGAGGGAATTACCAATTTGGTAATAGAAATCATCTGGGTATGCAGTATTCAAATCCACAGGGGGCCGCGAATCAAGGTAACTATCAACCTCGTCCCCAGAATAACTATTACCAACCAAGAGGTCAGAATCTATATCAAGGAAATTAGAATTTTAATAGACCTTCTCCTCCATAACAACCTGCCAATGATGCTTATATCAATACTTTAGCTCAGGAGGCTTTACCACAACATCCTCAAGAGGGAGTAGTGGGAGATAAGCAATTAAAGAGTTTCATGGATATTATGACGAGTAATATTAATACGCAAAATAAGAAGATGAGAGAACAAGAGGCTTCTATTCAAATCTAAGGTACACAAGTAGAACAATTAAGCAAAGTGTTAACAAATATTGTGGAAGCAAGAGAACTGAAGGTCATTGAAGGAGGTAATGACAATGTTGGGTATGAAGCTTGTAAGTCAATTTTCCTTGAAATAAATGAGAAAGAGGAAGTACCGCATGCTGCAAAAACTGCCGTGGATGTTCCCAAAATTGAAGAAGAACCAACCAAGCCTAGCCCCGAAGACTCTGATTTATGAAGATTCATCCAAAATATCCAAATTTATAGACCTTCTAAGAGATATGCAATAAGAGATTAGATTAGTTATCGAGCTACAAGCTACCAGAGCTAAAGAGAAAGATAGTTATCGAGCTACAAGCTACTAGAGCTAAAAAGAAAGAGGAAGAAGCCTCAAAAGAGTAGAAAGAAGAAGTTGCACCTGCTGTGCAACAAAATAAATAAGAAGAAAAGGTGGAATCTCCACCAGTTGTACAAACAATGTCACCACCTATTCCTATGAAAAATCCGAAGGTAGACATTGAACTCAAGACATTTGTAGAGGCGTATAGTCCGGAAAATATCAACACCCAGATGCTTGAGATTGTGAAGAAAGAGCTTACACTGCTACAAGTATTCACGCTAGGTAATCCAGAGATAGAAGCGAATGTAGAAGCCAAAAAAGAGACTGTGGCTCATACTGAGAGAGTCTCGAGAAGAGTTGAGAAATAGTTACCACTTAAGCTCAAAGATCCCAGAAGCTTTAATCTTCCTATTCAAATTAGTGGTATGCTCAAGATGAAAGCTATGTGTGATGTGGGTTCGAGTGTGAATCTTATGTTGAAGTCCGTGTTCGATAGGCTTGGGCTGAAGAAGACAAAAAAAGCTCCCGTGAAGTTACAATTTGCGGATAGCTCAGTAACAAAGACATGGGGAACAATGGAGGACGTTTATGTCTGAAAAGGTAATATCACCATCCTTACTGACTTTTTTATTCTTGATTATAAGCAGGTTCCAATCATACTTGGAAGGCCGTTCTTGGTCACAAGTCAAAGCATCATCAACTTCTAGGAGGGAACAATTACCCTTCATGCTAAAAACGTGTCTGAGACATTCTATGTCTGGGGTAAGAAACCAAAGAAGTTAGATCCCACAGTTCATGTCATCCATAGCCTTTCACATTACAAATTCCTATAAAAAATCCACACAAAACCTGTGGATACTACGCCAATACGTGAGTTTGGGGTCTGCCATGAAGTTGTATGGAAATCCCGCAACCCCGAGAATAGGCCACAAAGGCACAAGGATTCGTGGATGGGACCATTCATAGTCACTAAAGTTGTTTCAGCTAAGGTGAAAGAAATCCAGCCCAAGAGGGGCATTAAACGGAGGTTAGTAGACATTCATAGTCTTACTCGTTGCTTGGGAGGCTATATACGCAAATCTTGATAGAGGTAACACGTCTAACTTTGAAAGACGTTAAATAAAAGTGTAGTACGGGAGACAACCCACAATTTTTTATGTTTTAAGTCTTTAATTTATGTTTAGATTAGTTGTTTTTAGTTGATGTTGCATTATTTAGGAAGGTACTAGTGTTTTTGATATTCAGGTACTTAAGAAAATCGAGTTTAGAAGAAAACGATCAAAATCTGGCGAAAACCAGAACTCTTGTGTTGTACACCGTACGAGAGTTCTGGTGTAGTGCAGGTCCAAAACCATGACAATGGTTTAGAAATTGGGTCCAATGCCGAGACAAAGAAATAAGAACCGTGTCTTTATTCGCGACCATAGTTAAGATCATCAGGTCGGTCCGGTGAACCACAGGTCAGAAAACCGTGACAACGGTTTGTAAATCATGTACATTGCTGAGACCACCTATGCAAAACCGTGTCGACAATTCGTTACCACGGTTTGGAACCCTAAAGTCTGGTACACCGCGGCGCACGTCTGTTGCACCGCAGCCCGCCGCCAGCAAGAGTAAAAAAATGGTTTTTGAGAAGAGAAGGTTAGTTATACACGAATTTATCAATCCTTAAGCCTCCCTTTCTTCCCCAAAGCTCTCCCAACTCCATTACAGCTTCATCAAGCCTTCACCAAACATCAAAACACTACCCAATCACCTTAAATTCACATCCAAATCCTTCCTCACATAATTTTATAGAAGATTTAACCACCCAAATCATATTAAAACACCAAGAATCCAAGAATCAAAAGCCAAAATTTCCAAATCTTATCCAACAATTTCTTAAATCCATACCAATCAAGCAAGATTTTATCGTACCAACATAGAGAATAATCATTATTACACCTTTCCTGACCCAAAAAAACACTTATTCAACCTAAATCAAAGTTTACAAATTTCAAGAGTGTTCAAAGCTTTGAGTTGGAGGTCAATTGAAATGACGAAAAGAACATAAACATTATCTACTGTCAGGGAGATGAAGAAGAATCAAAATAAGGTATCGGGTTTTATTTAGAAGAAATCAATTGAGAAAATTTTGAGTTCTAGTGTAAAGAAGAAGGGTAAAACAAGTCAAGAGAATAGAGGACAACTAGTTGTGGTAAATTCAAAGAGCCAAAAGGTTTCAACTTTCATAAGAAATACACCACAACCTCTACAAATCAAGATGCCTATCCGAGATTAATGAAGCTTCAAATGCCTTGTTAGCTTTTGCAAAGAAACACGTACAAGAACCGCCCTTTGCTTATGAATGAGTATTTGAAAAAGAAGTTGGAGAAGTGAGTGCAAGAGATTCTTAGAGATGGGAGATAGATTGGGTTGGTCTACATTCATGTTGCGAAGATCAAATTTATGTATGGAGTTAGTTTCCGATTTCTATCTAGGCCTCTTTAGCCGAGATAGTGAAGGTCATGTTCCAGTTTGAGGCAAGTTAGTTCCTTTTAGAGTTTAAGAGATTAAAAATCACTTCTAGTTCAAGAAATTGGTCGAAACATGTAAGTTTAGAGGAGCGGTTGAAAAAATCAAAACTTTCTATTAGAATCAACTTTTTGAGCATGTTTTAGATAAGGAGAAAGTGCAATCACATAAGGGAGTTGAAGGAACATTGGCCTTGCAAATATCTTCAAGAAGATACAAGAGTTTGGCACAATTTCCTTACACCAAACGCTTTTGGAAACACGCGAACTTTGGATGTAATTAACAGAAACAAAAAATTTTTGAATTGTATTTTAAGAGGGGAAGAAGTGGATGTGGCACATTTGATCTTTGAGGAGGTTATGCGATTTTCGGTTTCTCCTACTTCGTTATTTAATTTGAAATATCCTACTATGATCACGTGCCTTGTGCAAAAACCGAATGTGATTCCGTAGAAGAAGAGAAACTATTGTATAAGATGAGTAATAATATTGACAATACTTGGATCAAGACAATTTTGAGAGAAGCAGGAGTTACGAAACTCACAAAAGAGGAAGAGGATCGTATTTGGTGAGAAAAGGTAGAGGTTCGATTAAATAAAGTTGAAGCAGCCCAAACTTTCTTGGTCGAAGATGTGGCACAAATCAAAGCTAATCAGGTGCACATCATGACACTCCTGGAGCAACTAAAGAGTGATGCAGTAAATCCTATCTTGGATGTCGATAATGCAAGGCAATAGCCTCGAGAGTATGTTCTCTTTCTTCCTTACCATTTCTGTATATGCTTTATCTGCTAATTTAAATATCTTTTTAGAGTCTTTTCCAAGTCGTATGGATACGTCTCATTTTTGCATTGGGGGTGTGGGGATTCGTTGTCTCTCATCTCCATTTTTCTGTGATTTTTCTGTTTTAGGTAGAAATTAAGATTTTTGATACATGGGATTTAGGTGTAAAGCGTGTTTAATAGCTTTAAATCATAAGCTTAGTAAGTTAATGATAAAAAGTAGTATGTTTATGAGCTATTTTATTTTGTATTGTTTGAGTATTTGCAGGAAACACACATTGATAGTAAAGAAAAGAATAATAATCAATGATGTAGAAGTATGTTTGATCTTAGGGAACCTTGAGGGGTATGTAGGTCTTGAGATCCAAGCTAGTTGATAAACCCGTCTGATGAACGTGCTAAAGGTAAGAGGATTACGAAATTGCATAGTTTAGAAAGTGATTAAGGCGCTTCTTTGATAAGCCTCTTGTTTCCTTTTAGCTTGCTGTCCATTTATTATAATTATATCCTTCACAACCCCTTCTATACTTTATAAAGCCTTTTTATTAGCCATGTTATAAGTCATATCCCTTTAGATTTTAGGACTTATCCATATGACCCGCACTCGAATCGCGATGCATAGACAGTTGTTTTAGAGCTTGAGTTTAGGGTCGTGGGTCCACCATTATGGGAAATATTATTGGGTTGGGAACTTTTGAGCTTATTAATTGTGCTCTAACTTTATTGATGATGATTCACAGGTTCATTATATTGTAACCCTTTGCCGGGGTGAAAGTAAATGAAAAAAGTTATAAAAAGAAAACTATGTGAAAAATAGCATGATATCTCACATCAAAAAGAGAATCATAACTATATAAAAGAAAATTTTGATATGAAAAGATTGAAAATATTTGGACCGGCAAAGTGGAATTTTTATGTGAACATTATAATGCTCTAGTGGGTTATTGGGGATGCTAATTAGTGCATCAAAATCATTGGGTTGAGTGAGAATGTTTTATGAGAGTAACTCAAGCTCTAGGGCGATTCGTTGATGGCTTGTTAGGAGAGAGCCAAAATATCACTCTAAATTATCCAAATATACATATCATATCGTCCCTAAGCCAACATTACAACCTTAAAGACCTTTTGATTGTTTGCTATGTAATCTAGAAGTGATTGAGTCGTTAGGGAGTATTTAAATGGATCGTTGGATACTAGTGAGGTTCGATGAACAATTTATAGCCTCCATGGTAAAGTGAGTAAATAACCTCTCCTTCTTAGATTGAGAAGCTAATCTAATCTTGAATTTGAGTCGTATTGATTGTGAGTATGACAAGTGTACATGTAATCTAGTTTGTAAATATTATTACATGAAGTTTATTTAGTAGTTTCTTTAAGTAATTTTATATATTCTGCAATCTTCTTTCCCACTGTGCTTAATTGACTTAGGTGTGTATTTAGAGACTTCCCCTTGTTTTTATCTTTATTGTATCGGGACGATACAACTTTGAGTTGGGGGTCTTAATGTCTCCCTATTTGGGATATGTTAATATAGGTGAGAGACATAATTTTAGGTGTACTTCGTTAATTAATATTAGATTTTTATTCATATTTTGATAAATTCCTATTTCTTGGCTTGATTTAATAAATTATTTTTTTAGAGCATATTGAGTTTAATTTATTTATTTAGTGTGAAGCTTTAGAGATATATGGAAATTAATCAGATGTCAAATAAATTCTAAATAGATAAGGAAATAAGATATGGATGGAAATTGGAAATAAAAAGAAGTAGAGATAGAATAGTAAAGGAAAAGTTGTCAAGTAATTCTGAAATCCTGCAGACACGTCCACTAAAGTTAAGATAACTCAAAGTATCCTGGGAATTTGGAAGATAAATAAGTAAAAGTTTAGATCTTTTCAGTGCGGTCGTTTCGATATAAAGTAGCCGAAAATAAGACCAATAACGAAGATGTTACGACCAAAACAAGACAACAACTGCTTATCCTATCTCCTATATTTTAGGAAACGAATTTGATTTGGAAAAGAGTCCAATTACTTGCCTCCTACTTCAAGAAATCCAACCTAGGGCTTCGTAAACACCAATAAATACACCCTCTTATCATTGTAAACAGGTCCTTACTTAGTCCTTAGCCTCCCGCAAGTAAACCTTAAGTTTTTTCATCATTCAAGAGAAACAAGTTTACAGTATGTATCTTTATTCTAGTTTATTTTTTCTAGCATGAACTAATTTTTCCATATCTTGGGTTTTGCATATATACAATCTTTGAATTCTATTTTCTTCTATCTAAATTTGTTTGGGAAAACTATTTTATATTTTTTTTCAGTCAAACTACTATTTTATATTGATTCTAGCTTCTTAACCATATATTTGTTTTATGTGCTTTTCTTTATTGCCTGTCTTAAACCTTATGTGTTAATAGTAGTTAGATAGTTACCCGAAAGGGTGTCTAATTATTGAAACATAACATAAGCGTCTACTGTGCGGTAGTGATCCGGAAGGGCTTGCCTAACTAGATACTCATTAGGGTTTGTTATTAATCACCGATCATTATTATTAGGACTGTCTCATCTAAGAACCTATTGACATAGGACCACCTTAGTTAATTCCCCTGGTAATTGTTAGGTCACCACCTAAGTCTACCCGGAAGGGGATTATGAGGAATTTAGAATCCTGACTACTTGTCTAAGAGCTATTATCACCCTTATTAATTAGTAGAAGAAATAGAAGGATTAGTACATACTAGCAAAACCTATGTTATGTCTCTCTCATTTTATTCTCTCATATTTAATTTATTGTCTTTAGTTTAATTTATTTTAATCTTATCTCCTCATTAATCATTATTATTTACTTTTCTTATCTTTAACTATTAATTGCTATGCTATTCTGTTTATCCATTCGTATAACACACTAAGTCCGTGAGAACGAATCTGTATTTATCATTAAAACTAACGTATGACCTGTGATACTTGCAGTGAGTACCGTGTTTAGTCTAGGGTGTTAGTGCATCGTTTAGTCTCTTTATTTATCATATTTTTATCACACTCTAGGAGACACCATCCACCTGGAAGGGGGTTAGGAAAAATATGGAATCCTGACTACTTACTCAAAGAGTTTCACTCACCCTTATAAGTAGAATATTGATTTAAAAGGATAAGTGCATGCTAGCAAACCTAAGCTATATTTTTCATCTCCATTCTTTGTTATTTTGTTTATTTGCATTATCATCTTCCAGATCTGAAAACCAAATAAATATTATTACTTTTATTGTCTTTTTATTTTAACAAGAAAATTCTCCTACACTTATTTATATATACAAGAAAATCTAACAGATTAAATCCCTGTGAACGAACTTTACTTACTAACTAAACTTGCAAACGATCTGTAATACTTGCAGTGAGTTTCTCATGGTAGTCAAGGGTGTGTCCTTTATTATTATCTTTATTCATCTATGTTTTATCACACCTTTGCCTTTACCAGAGGTACATCTAAATCTACTCAGCAAGATATTGTGAATATCCTTGGAATTAAAATGGGAAATATGCCAGTAAGATATCTCGGGCCCCGCTCAATTATAGGAAAATGAGTGTCAAAGATGGAAATCTTTTTGTTGATAAAATATGTTGAAATATGAATCAATGAAGCTCTAAATTACTAACATTTTCTGGTAGAACTGAACTCGTCAAAACAGTACTAGTGAGAAAAGTGTTATAATGGAGCAGTGTATTTTTACTACCTATACAAGTCATACATAATAGGGCAAACGATGGCGAGTTTTCTTTGGAAAGGAAATGCAGATGGGGCTCAAGGTGTGAAGATCGCTTGGTAAACTTTATATACAAAGAAAGAAGAAGGAAGCCTAGGTATTCCTAATCTTGAAGATATAAATTGAACTTGCAATTTGTATATCTTTTGGAGAATGCATAAAAAGGACTCAAATATATGAATTCAATGGGCTCATCAAACTATATCAAAGATAGATGTATTTGGAGTCTCAACACTCAGCAAGAATGGACTTGGATCTGGAAGCAGCTTATGAAGATTAGAGATACTGCTAACACCTTCATGTATCATGAAGTTAAGATGGTAATGATACTTACATTTGCTGGGATAAATGAATGGATTAATCACAAAGCATAGAAGATGTTCTGCAAAATGAAGTGTACAAGGAAGGTTTATGTTGTAATAAAAGTGAAATTCATTAATAATAGATGGCACCTTCATCCAACAATGAAAGTTATATTGAAGCATCTTCAAGCCCTTGTGTTATTGTCTAGCAAAGATATAATTTCTTGGACAGAGTGTGTTAAGAGTTAAGACAAGATTCCATTTTAAAAAGACTATTGATAGAATTAGAGTTTAGCATGAAAAAGTTAATTGGAGCAAAATAGTATGGGCTAAAGCTAATATTCCAAGTTGTAGCTTTTGCAGTTGGTTAGTTTGTCTTGACAGACTAGCCACTAAACAAATGTTAAGCTGGGGAATAAATATAAATCCCATGTGCGAGTTTTGTCATGCTTATACTGAAGATAGGGACCACCTTTTTCTAGAATATCCTTTCACTAAAAGAATTCTGTGAATATGTATTTAAATCTGAGTGCAATTACACTGCTCAATCTTGCGATGACATCATTTAACATCTCTTGAAAGGAAGCACAAGTAAATTTCTTTCAGTCCTTCTTAGCAACTGGTTTACTTGTTACTTATATATTGTTTGGAACGATATACCATGAACGAGGATCAAATACTAGTCAAGATTTAGCGTTTAGTCAGACCCAGCTTAAAAAATCATAATCTAGCATAAAATCTTTTGAAAGATCAGTTGGTAACGGGAATTCGAGTGATATGTGTGCATTGTGATAATATGTAGCAGTTGCCCCTATTTTCAACAGAATCATGAATATCAAGATTAAGAGCTGACTTATTTCTTTATATGAAGTTACTGTAAGGTTCAAAAGGATATGAGTATGCCTGAGGATTGCTCTATGCTAGGAATAATAATCCCTGATGTTTTGTTATTGAAGATGACTTGAAGCTTACTTTTGAATCTTAATGTTTGTAATAGTTTGATTTATGTATTTTGTTTTTATGTAAAGAAACTTTAACGTTGTAAAAGTTTTGGTGTTAGTGCCTAAAAGAAATGAAAATTTGATTTGATAATTTAATAGAGAGATTTTTGGTGTTAGTGCCTAAAAGAAATGAAAATTTGATTTGAGAGAGAGAGAGAGAGAGTATTTTTATTCTTTTGAATTTTCTAATTCTAACATTATTCTATGATGCAAGTGACAAATGCACTATATATTGAAGAATGAGCAACCCAAAAAATCGTCATATAAAGACTCATCAATGACGGGTGATAAAAGCTCTTCAATGCTCATTAAGCCAGACGTTGTGTTGACCAAGTCTTGATAACTTCCGTAAAAAATGAATTAAAGAACCATTAGTTTGTAGTAAAGGGTCACTAAGTTGTCATCAAGTAAAAGAAACATTTTTCAATTAAATAATTGTACTGGTTTTTTTTAAAAATTCTAACGTGAGACTATTAGCACACAAATAGTCTTTTCCACCTCTTCCAAAAATATAAAATAATTAATAAAACAAATCATCTTTAATTTAATAATCCCAACACAATTGAATTAACCCACCTAATTTTTCTATTTTGTCAAAAGATTCAACATTACATATACAAAATATTAATCAATTTCCTCTATTGTGACAAATTAATAATTTTTACTCTTCCGTCCATCAATGTTTGTCATACTTTTTTTTCACATAGATTAAAAAAAGTAATTAATTCTTTCTATTTTTACTAAACTATCCTCAACTAATTAAGTAAATAAATTTAATAATTTTAAATTTATTTATTATTTAATCTAAATAATAATTAAATCAATTTATTTTATATTTATTTATATAATATTAATTAGAGATAATTCCCAATTAATTACACTTCCTCACTTTTCATTCCTAAAAAAAAGGATGGAGGAAATTACTTTCTACTTACTCACAAATTTTCAACTTAATTCCGAATTGAACACATTGTCATATTTATCTTCCAATGTTACCCTTATGTGATTTTTTATATTTTTTTATTGTTTTTTTTTTAGATTTTTTTTTTCGAAATTTTTTTAAAATTTTTTTTTCGGAAATTTTTTTTTAAAATAATTTTTTTCGAAAAAAAAATTTCAAATTTTTTTAAAAAAATCGAAATTTCAGGTTATGTGTTGCTGTAACACACAAATATAGGTTTGTGTGTTGCTGTAACACACAAATATAGATTTGTGTGTTACTGTAACACACAAATATAGATTTATGTGTTCCTGTCACACACAAAGTCATAAAATCGATCTAAATGATTCTCTACTTTAATAATATTGTCTTTTTATATTTATTAATCGCATATACCTTTTTTTTTATTCGTCTTTAACTATCTTGATATATTATCTTTTTGTCCAACTTTTTTTGTTGTTTTTGTGTTTATGTTTTAGGGTTTTGTGTTATTCCAATTTTGTGTATTCTTGGAACACACAAATCTCAGAATTGTGTATTCTTAGAATGCACAAATATAAGATTTGTGTATTCATGGAACACATAAATCTCAAATTTGTGTGTTCATAGAACACATAAAAATTGAATTTATGTATTACTAGAATACACAAAATTTGATTTTGTTTGTTTCAATTCTGTGTGTTCTTAGAACACACAATTCTCTGATTTGTGCCTGAACCACACAAGTCTCTGATTTGTGCCTGAAACACACAAATCTCTGATCTTTGCGTTCCTGGAAGACACAAGTCTCAGGGTTGTGCGTTCCTGGAACACACAAGTCTTTGATTTGTGTATTGATGGAACACATATAAATCAAATTTACAGAACTTGATTTTGTTTGTTCCAATTTTGTGTATTCCTGAACACACAAATCGCAAAATTGTGTATTACTGCAACACACAAATTTGAGATTTGTGTATTCATGGAACACATAAAACTCAAATTTATGTATTTTTGGAATACAAAAAACTTGATTTTGGTTGTCTTAATTTTGTGTGTTCCTGCTGCAACACACAAATCTCAGAATTGTGTGTTCATGGAACACATAAAAAAAATTCGGGGAAAAAAAATTTCGTAAATTTTTTTTTTTTTGAAAAAAAATTCCGAAAAAAATAATAAAAAAGAAAATTTGAAAAAAAAATATATATAAAAAAATAATATTATAATGAAAGTAATTAATTAATTGTCTATGGGTATTTTTATAATCTTTCATTTTTTTGTGTTTAAATAGGAATTAAGTTGAAGTTGTAATTAATTGGGAATTTTTACACTCTCCGTGTAATTAATTAGGCATTGCCCCAATTATATAACATTTAATTTTTTTAATAAATATAATAAATTTTTTATTTAATTTTACTTATAATATATATTTATTTTTACTTTTATTTAATATTTAAATTTTTTTATTTAATAACTTAATTAAAAATATATATTTGATTATAAAATTAATATATAATATTTATTATTGAAATTTAAAAAAATAAAAAAAGAAAAAAAACTTGAGAGAAAAAAATGCCGTGTGAATTGTATGGCTCCATGATTTGCAGTGGCGGCTGAAGTGAGCAATTTGCTTATAAACACTATCTTTTAACTTTTTTTTCAATAATTCATTATTTGGTATAGCCGCTGGAAATGGTCTAACACATTTAGCCCATGGCATCAATAATAATTAGTTAACTCAACTATCACATTAATAAGGGAATCACGTAGTCCAGAAATTTAAAGATTTAAATGGAAGAATCAAAGGTTCAAAATTGCAATGGAAACTTGTTAATATATTCAAGTTGTAATAGCTTTAATAGCTTATTGAGTAAAAGTTAGTTTGTTAAAGGTTTAAAACAAACTATTTTGTAAGTTTAAAATATGGGATATGTGTATTAATATGATTGGTGTAGGATTATCCAATATTAGATGAAAGAATTTTCCTTTGTTAAAATTGTTTTTGATGAGAAAGAAAAAAGGGAATCATATTGTGCAATTAACTTAAAATCACGTGTCATCTTCACTCTCCGACAACCCATCACTCTCGATGTGAGCGTATTGTTCGATTACAGGGCCTAATTAATCTTGTTTTAATAACAGCTCATCACTATCTTTTTCATTAAACGGTCCAAAATTAAGACAGAGCATTTTCTTTTGGTCGTTAAGAAAACACATCAACCCACTGCTTTCAAATATATTTCCAGCATCACTTTATAACTGATATATATATATATATATACTAATACTCTCTGAACCCAACGCTAAACGCTAAACACCAATTACCTCCATACCAACCCAATTGTTAGTAACTGATATCATCAACAACACTAACGTATCATTGGTAATGACGTCATCGTTATCTCCAGCAAAGTCATCTGAGCATCAAGTTATTCAAATCAACGCCCAAGAATTACCTTCCACAAATCCTATATTCGCAAGTACAATATGGCGAGACTCTAGCTATGATTTCACTAACGATCCAAAAGAAAAAGAAAAATCTAAAGCTAAAGCTTTTGGTAACGGTAATGGAAGTAACAACGAGTTTGATTTTGTAACGGAATCTGCTGCGTCACCTTTATCTAAAATAGCTGAGAGTCCAACTTATGGTCAATTGACTCCGAGAGAAGTGAGGGTTTCGTTTAACGAAAACACAGAGCCGGTTCGTCGCAGGTCTAATGTTAACGGTGGAGATGAAGTGGATGAGGTTTTAGTTTGTAGCTCACAATCTTCGTTTAGAAGAAAGTCAAGTGTGTTGCTTACTAAACAAAAGTCTCGGTTAATGGATCCGCCGGAGCAAAAATCACGTATTATGAGGTCCGGTATGATAGCTAAATCTGGTGAAGTTGACGAAGAAGACCCTTTTGCGGATGAAGATTTACCTGATGAATACAGAAAAATAAAATTATTTTCACCCTTCACAATGTTTCAATTGTTTAGCTTGATATTGATCATATCCGGGTTAGTTTGTACACTTACTATCAAAGTTTGGAGGAAAAAAACCCTTTATGATCTCGAGTTATGGAAATGGGAAGCAATGGCTATAGTTTTGATATGTGGGAAATTGGTTTCTGGATGGGGGATAAGAGTGGTAGTGTTTTGTATTGAAAGAAATTTCTTACTGCGTAAAAGGGTTGTTTATTTCGTATATGGTTTAAGAAATGCAGTTCAAAATTGCGTTTGGTTAGCTTTGGTATTAATCGCTTGGACATGTATTTTCGATAAAAAAGTTGAGAAATTGGCTAACAAGAATGTATTGGAATATGTTACAAAAATTTGGGTTTGTTTATTGGTTGGGACGTTTATATGGTTATTGAAAACATTGTTAGTTAAGGTTATGGCTATGTCGTTTCATGTTAGTGCATTTTTCGATAGGATTCAAGAATCTTTGTTTAATCAATATGTAATAGAGACTTTATCTGGACCACCATTAATTGAGATTCAGCAAGAACAAGATGAGGAAGAGAGAGTTTTGGCTGAGGTTCAAAAGCTTCAGATGGCTGGTGCTAAATTACCAGCCGATCTTAAAGCAAATGTACTTCCAAAAACTGTCGGAACACCTAAAACACCATGGAAAAGTCCTGGTACGAATACAAAAAGTCCGGTGTTTTCTAGGATTATGTCTAGAGGTGAACAAGAAGAGTCGGGGATTACTATTGACCATCTTCATAGGTTGAATCAAAGGAATATCTCTGCGTGGAATATGAAAAGGTTAATGAACCTTGTACGAAAAGGCGTTTTGTCTACTTTGGATGAACAATTACAGGACTGTGCCGGTGAAGATGAGTCTGCGGTTCAAATCACAAGCGAGAAGCAAGCGAAATTTGCAGCCAAGAAGATATTTATTAATGTGGCTAAACCCGGATCTAGATTCATCTTCATAGATGACTTAATGAGGTTTTTAAGAGAGGACGAGGCTATGAAGACTGTCCGTCTTTTCGAAGGAGGAGGATGTGAAGACAAAGGAATTAGTAAACGAACACTTAAAAATTGGGTGGTATGTTTTGTTTTATTAATATCTCTCTATATATATATGATATGATATGAATTATGATGGTGAATGTGTTATTTTTCAGGTTAATGCGTTTAGAGAGCGTAGAGCTCTTGCATTATCTCTTAACGACACGAAAACTGCCGTAAAGAAATTGCACCAAATGTTGAATGCGATGGTGGCGATAATTGTATTAGTAATCTGGCTTCTTATACTCAAAGTTGCGACTACACAATTTTTTATTTTTCTAAGCTCACAACTCCTTTTGGTGGTGTTTATGTTTGGAAATACGTGTAAGACTACCTTCGAAGCGATCATCTTCTTGTTCGTAATGCATCCTTTTGACGTGGGTGATCGTATTGAGCTTGAAGGAGTTCAGATGGTAGTTGAAGAGATGAATATATTGACAACAGTTTTTCTAAGGTTTGATAACCAAAAGATTATATACCCAAACAGTGTTTTATCGACAAAACCCATTGCTAATTACTATCGTAGCCCGGATATGGGCGATGCTATTGACTTTTGTATTCACATCTCTACTCCTACTGAAAAGATGGCTACTATGAAGGATAGAATAACAAGGTAAACCTCTGACTTTTTATTGGTTAAATTTAATTTTGTGCTATGATAGCTTAAAAGGATTAACTTTTGCAGGTATATTGAGGCAAAGAGCGATCATTGGTACCCGGCTCCTATGATAGTAATGAGGGATGTGGAGGATTTGAACAAGATAAGTTGGTCGGTGTGGCTTTCACACACGATAAATTTCCAAGACATGGGTGAAAGATGGATGAGGAGATCTCTTCTAGTAGAGGAAATGGTCAAGATTTTCAGAGAGCTTGGTATCGAATACCGTATGCTACCTCGTGATATTAATGTACGAAACATGCCTGCGTTAACTTCGACCCGAGTACCCTCGAATTGGACGGTTTGTAATTGAATGATGGAATCGTCTGGTAAAGGTGAAATTCTTTGAGAATCCTTTGGTTTCGGCTTATAGAGCTATAGATGTGTATTCCTTTAGATAGATTGGGGGCAACAGTTGGCAGTTTGTGTATAGAATTTTGCAATGAGTACATGATATGTTATCTTTGGTTGATCAATCGTTTGTATAAAATGAAATAAACCAAATCGAATATTGGCTTAAATATTAGAATCACTTCTATGCTCATAATAAACAGCTTATTTTACACATACACAAGATCTTTCACTGAACATAATACGTAGTTTAAATGTTATCTAACAAAATTCTTTAATCTCTGCCACAAATTCATAAGAATGGGTTTCTCTTTTCTTTTTTATCGTCTGAGAAGCGTTAAATTTCTTCCTGGCATTATAGTATGGAATATTAATTATTCTTGTTGGCCAAACTTAAAAGTGCGACGTCTGAGAAACGTTAAATTTCTTCCTGGCATTACTGTATGGAATATCAATTATGGTATTGAATATTAATTATTCTTGTTGGCCAAACTCAAAAGTGTGAAAGATTGACAAAAAAATTTCGCTAATCAAATCTTAATATCGAATTTTATCGGAGTTAAAATAATTTTGAGTCTAGTATTTTTAAATAAATTAAAAAATAAATTTAAAAGTGTAACATATTACATTACTAGTTTATATATAAGTAATGATATATGTAACATCTGCCTCCATAAACCACCACAAATCAACGCACCCTTTACCAAATTTTACCACAATTACTACGATTCACCTTCTTCCCCTACTTTTCCTCAGTTTCCCAACCTTCTTCTTCTTCTAGACCAGTAAAACTGAACAAATTTTTTGATTTTCAATTAAGATCTTCTTAGATCTATGAAAATTGAAGTGTTCTTTATTACTTTAGCGAGGTTACGATTTCTTAAAATCACTATTAAGTGCTTTATTTCAATCTCTTTAACTTTTATATTCTAGCAAGTTATAGTAATGGCTGCTATTACTAAGGTTTATGATGCGAATAAGGAAGAATCAGATGATGATTTCTGTTTATCTCCAGATAGAGAAGCTATCTACTCTAAGTTTGACGAACCAAAACTTCTGGTTCGAGTTATTGCTTCAGGTACTATTAACCTCAACTATTTGAAGAAAATTATTATTCAATATTGGGGTGTTAAAGGCAGAATTATTGTTAAGAATAATGGTATGAATATGTTTACGGTTCAATTTGATAATGAAAAAGATTTTGAATTCGTGTGGGCTAATAGACCGTATCACATATTTGGTTTTCATGTTCTTGTTCAGAAATATGTTGAAAGTATCTCAAACCCTGCTCTTCTTGATGAAACAGCCTTTTGGGTAAGATTCACTGGAATACCACTCCTTTTTATTAAAGAAGCTAATGTTATTAAAATAGCTGCTAAGATTGGAAAAGTTACTGATGTTATTCTCCCTGACCCTATTAAATTCAAAGAAGATCCCTCTATTAGAGCTAGAATTGAGGTTTCAGTTAAGAAACCTCTCCTCTCAGGATTGAATTTCAACATCTCTAAAGACCAAAAGGTTTGCATCACTTTTCAATATGAGAAACTCTATGATTTCTGTTATAAATGTGGAATACTTTCACATGAAGAGAAAGACTGTGACAACCCTAATAAATTGGCTATGAGGTTGGGAAATTGGATTAAGTTTGTAGAACAAGATAAATTTGTTTTCAAAGCTACTAGAAGTAACTTTGCTACGCAAAAGACAAAGAAACCCTTAAAGAAAAAATATAAGAAGAAGGAGAATGAGATTGAAGAGGGAGAGATTGTTGCTACTGATAATTTAGTACAAAAATCTTTAATGATCCCAACTGTTAAATTGGGAACTGAAGAGATTAAAGGGACTCTTCTTAAGTCTGAAGTTAGACCTCTAAGGTCAGATGAGATATTTAATCTTTGTGGGCCAAATGAGGAAAATCTGAAATTGGCACCACTTGAAGTGCTAGAAAACAAAGTAGTGATAGATCCATCTATCACTCAGAACTCCAATACTGATATTAGTTTTGGCTCTATTGAAAGAACTAAAAAAGTAAG
This sequence comes from Nemophila menziesii, assembly GCA_029959085.1. Lineage (NCBI taxonomy): Eukaryota > Viridiplantae > Streptophyta > Magnoliopsida > Boraginales > Hydrophyllaceae > Nemophila > Nemophila menziesii. Next base: position 24,462,729 of record JARWIR010000015.1, on the reverse strand, counting down.
AGAAGATCTAGGGATTGCTAATGATGAAGAACTAATATCTCTAGTTCCAGCAACTCTCAACTCCTCTGATTTAGAGGCAGATGATGAGATGGCTGAACCAGATGATATGGACAATCAGAATTTTGAGAAGGACAATGGGATTGAGAAGTGGTATGAGGAAGGGCTGAGTGAAGGTATTGCTAATGAAGAGGTTTGCGGGGTTGACCCAATTCAACCCCTAGACCTTCAATGATACAAGCTTGGAACTGTCAAGGTATAGGCACTACCTTGACAGAATTGAGCTTGATTGACATGATCAAGACTCACAAAATTGAGGTATTATTCCTTTCTGAAACTAAACGTAAATTTGATTACTTATTGTCTTTAAGCTCTAGAATTCATTTAATTTTAGTAGCGCAACTGGACCCTATAGGTCTATCTGGTGGATTAGCAGTTTATGTTAAAGATCCTAATGCTTTTACTCTTATAGGCTCTGATAAAAACTTGATTCAATGCAAGTATATGGGACCTAATTTGAAGGAATTTGAGATAAATTTTGTCTATGGGCCACCAATTGATGAGGAAAAAGAAAATTTTATTAAGAAATTATCTGAGATTCAACATGTTGCAAATGATTGGTGTATCATGGGAGATTTTAATCTGATAAGGTTCTCTTCTGAGAAGTTAGGAGGGGATATAAACACTTATCATAAGAAAAATATGGAATTATTCAATAACTTTATTCAAACTAATTCTTTGCTTGACCTTCCAGTTTTTGGCTGTAATTTCTCTTGGTCTAACAAGAGAAATAGCAACCAACTGATCAAGCAAAGATTAGATAGGATATTGGTTAATAATGAATGGATGAAATCATTTCCCAACTCCTGGAATGATACTCTTCCTCCTTGTGGTTCTGATCATTCACCAATTGTTCTGAAATTGGGCTTATATAATGAGAAACATAAGAAAAGATTTGTTCTTGAAAAAGGTTGGTTATTTGATAGTTCTTTATGTCGAATAATTCAATCTAAGTGGAAAGAAGGATGTTTTTTGGATATGAGAGGTGTTAAGAAATTTAAACACAAATTATCTCAAATCCAAAGACATATATCAAAGTGGGCTCGGCAAAGAATCTTAAACAATAGGATTCTAATTAATAACAACTTGAATCAGTTGGAAACATTATTTAATGGGCCATACAGTGATGAGAATGAAGTAAAATTCATTACTCTGAGTAAAGAGCTTGAGGAATATTGGAAAAAAGAGGAGCTTTACTGGTCTTTGAGATCAAAAAATAATTGGCTTAAGTTAGGGGACAGGAACTCTAAATATTTTCATGCCATAACTAAAGTCAAGAGAACTAAAAATAAAATTCAAAAGATTAAGAATCTGGATAATGTGTGGCTTACTGAAAAGGATGATATAACACAAGAAATTACCAGATACTACAATGATATATTTAAGACAGTGGGTAAGAGAAACTACTCTCCCATTCTGTCTAAGATCAAAAAAGTTGTTACTGATGAGATAAATGGTAATTTAACTGCTAAAATTACCATTGAAGAATTAAAAGAGGCAGTTTGGTCTTTGGGCAGTGATAAATCTCCAGGTCCAGATGGATTTGGGGGATTCTTTTATAAGAAATTTTGGAATGAGATTAAGATGGATCTTTTTGATCTTGTTAATGACTTTCTGGATGGTACTTCTATTGAGGCAATTAATAGTACTATTATTGCTTTGATTCCTAAGTGTAATAACCCAGATCTTGTTGCCTCTTTTAGACCTATAAGTTGTGCTAACTTTGTCTACAAAGTGATTTCTCGCATATTAACATCTAGACTCCAAATTTGGATTGGTTCTTTAATATCTGAAACACAAACTGCATTTATCCCAGATAGATCAATATTTGAGAATATATTACTTGCGCAAGAAGTTACACATTTCTTAAATAATAAAAGATATTCCAAAAAATATAGTTTAGCTATTAAAGCTGACATGTGTAAGGCTTATGAAAACATTGAATGGGATTTTCTGCTTGATCTTTTAACAACAATGGGTTTTAATCACACATGGGTTGGTTGGATAAGGAACTGTATTACTACAGTAACTTACAAAGTTCAAATTAATGGACAGTTGTTTGATCTTCAAAAACCTGAGAAAGGACTGAGACAGGGGGACCCCCTCTCCCCATACCTTTTTTGTCTGGTAACACAAGCTATGACTCATTTGCTGAATTATTATGTGGATATGGGTTTTTTGAAAGGTATTAAAATCTCAAGAGGTGCTCCTATGGTAACACATATCCTTTTTGCAGATGATAGTTTATTTTTCTTGGAAGCAGATGAATATAATATTGACATCTTTATTAATATTCTTAACAGGTACTCCTTTGCTACAGGGCAAAAAGTGAATTTAAACAAAAGTGGTGTTATTTTTAGTAAGAACACTCCCTTTGAAATCAGAAACTTATTATCAACTCAGTTGAATATGAGAAAACTTGAACATTTAGGGAAATATCTTGGTATTCCCTCCTCTTGGGGAAAATCTAAAGTTAAATCCCTTGAATGGCTACTAGAAATGATTATTAGAAGAATGGAAAGTTGGGATACAAACCTACTCTCCAAAAGTGGTAAAGAAATTTTGATTAAGGCTGTTATTAGTGCTATTCCTAACTATATTTTATCTGTTTTTCTTGTCCCTAAGAAAATTACCTCTCATATTTCATCTCTCATCTCCAACTTCTATTGGAATAACCAAGGTGAAGGTAGATGTCATTGGGTAAAATGGAACACACTTATGCAATCTAAAGATGATGGAGGCCTTGGTTTCAAGGACTTTCATTGTCAAAACTTGGCTCTTTTAGCATCTAATGCTTGGAAATTTATGAATAGGAAGAATTCTTTACTGTATAAACTGTTTAAAGGTAAATATTTTCCTAATGTTGACTTTATTGATGCTAAACTTCCAAGTAACTGCTCTTGGGGCTTTAAAAGCCTTATTGAAGGCAGGAACTGTTTTTTGAAAGATTTAAGATGGTCAGTTGGCAATGGTAAAAGTATTAAAATTTGGGAAGATCTATGGATTCCAAATGAAACTTTTATTACAAAACCTTTGGGCTGTGAGATTATGTATGTTTCTGAACTCTTTTGTTTTGAGAAATTTGAGTGGAATATGCAAATGATTAATCAATTGTTTGATGATAATGTGAGTGCAACCATAGCTAATATATATATCCCACCATTCCCATGTGATGACATTCCTTTTTGGAATCTTTCACATGATGGAGAGGTGAATGTTAGTGATATATATAAAGTGCTATGGAGGGCACAACAAGGACAATACATCACAACTAATAGAGGCTTGGCTGAACCTTCATTTAAATTGGATACTGATGATTGGAAGTTTATTTGGAAACTGAAAGTTCAGCCTAAAATAAAAAACTTCATTTGGAAATGCTGTGAGAATGCTTTACCTACTAATGAGAATAGAAGGATTCGAAAATCATGTGATTCATCTATATGTCTTATTTGTGAAAGTGAAAATGAGAATGTTGAACACTTGCTTTTTCATTGTTCTTGGGCCAAAGCTGTTTGGCTTGCTAGTCCTCTTTGTTTTAAAGCTCTTGCTGATCCATCTTTTCATTTCAAGAAATGGATCAATTTTATAAGGCTGTGTATTCTTGAGAATGATAAGGTTGAATTTAAATTTGGTGAAATGGCTTGTACCATTGCTTGGTTCATATGGAAAGGCAGAAATGAATTCTTATTTAGAGGAGTTACTCCTGACCCTTTTGAAACTGTCCAAAAAGCTTTAAAAGCCTATGATGAATACAACTATGCAAATAGAGCTATTTCTGAGGCTAATGTCCATTGTAATCCTATTGAGATTCATGATTCATACACTACTGTTTTGAGCAATAGTGATAGTTTTAACTCTAAAACTGGTTGGTTACCTCCTAGTGTAGGGAATTTTAAAATAAATTGTGATGCTTCTTTTAACTTAATAACTAAGCAAGCTTCTATTGCGTGTGTTATTAGGGACTCAAAGGGGAAGATGATAGATGGATTAGCTAGCATTGTGGCTGCAAACTCTCCTATTGAAGCTGAGGCAAGAGGGATTCTTAGTGCTTGTGGATTAGCAGCTTCACTACCTCTAGGATCAGTTGAAATAGAAAGTGATAGCTCTTTGTTAGTTAATCAAACTGTATTAGGAGCAAAATTGTCTAGTGCTACTAAGGTTTTGGTTCTTTGTATTCGTAGATGTAAATTTTTGTGTAATCTTAAGGTCTCTTTTGCCAAGAGATCAAAGAATGCTTGTGCTGATTGGGTTTCTAAACAAAAGCTCAAGGGCTTGTTGTTTAGTCTTTGGAACTTAGTTCCCCCTCCCCAATTAGCCAAACTCTTACTTGCTGACTTCCAACCTCTAGGGATTGGATGAACTTTTGTAATCTTCTTTTAATATATGTTTCTCTTTCGACCAAAAAAAAAGATATATGAGGATACGGGAGGAGAGATGGCATCCTATTTTTAAAAGTAGGCTAGCAGGTACTAATATATAAACAAAAAATTAAAACAAAATTTCCAATAATTTTGAGCGATTCTCTACTCCCACCAAGCCGCGGCGATTCTCTCCTCCCACCAAGCCGCTCGCCTGAAAAGAACAGCGTCACCATTTGTGCACTATTCTCCACCATCATCGACAAAGCTTGGCTAAGATATACAAATTAAAAGGTAAAAACTTGAATTACAATTTCTTCATTATTATCTGATTTAAGTATATTTTTATTCAAATCCTACAATGCCATTTATGACTAAAGTGGTGCATGTAAATAGTGTATATGGGAAGGGGCTGCTATGAGTTTTGTGGGTCATCACGCACATGTGAGTGAGCAATTTGGTGTTTAATATTTTTACAATTATTCAAATTATCTGATTTGAATTTTTTATTGTTCTTACAGGGTCTGAAGAGGGTGAATCGTGAATCAAGAGTTATTGGTTCAAACAGAGGAGATTTTGCAGAAAAATGCTACTGAAGATGCTCAATTTAAATTTCAATTTGGGAAAGATGGCCTTAATCTGGTACCTTACCTAAGAATTTGAAGGATAGGTTGATAAATTAGCAGGGAAATTAAAGCAAGCTGCTAATGAAGATGCTGTTGTGGGAGCTTTGGATCAGAGCTTGGTAAATTGGTTATTATGATATTATTTTATCTATTTGCAAAAGGTGTCTTGAATATATGTTGTTTAATTATATTTGTAGAGACAAGTGGAGACTCTTGGTGCTCAGCGAGCAGGGCTGGAAGACTTGTTGAAGGAGATGAATAGAAAGGTATTGCGCTTTTTCATTGGAATATAACTTGTATGATATTGAGCAGAGGTAAAAAGTGCCCTTGAACTGCTATATTTAATTTGGAGGATTATACAGGTACATTTTAAAGGCACTCTCTAGTAGTAATGCCTGATGATTGATTATATATTTGACTTGAATGTTTCAGCATCTCGTGGGAGGAGCTATAAGCAACTTGAAGCTAAAATTTATGGAAACAGCCCAAAGATTCACTCCAAATTTACGGACTTGACTCTCCTTATTCGTAGCTTGCAAGCTTTTTATCTATGGGAGGCGCATTGTTCATCAATGGGATCGGTGGCCATCGATCTTTTCAACTCGGAGACGAGTTCCGCAGCATTCACTAATAAGGAAGCTTTGAGTTTCGTGTTACAAAAGAGTGATGACCTTTTTCATCTACCCAGAAGTAGTGAAGCAAATCACCTCCATCACCATTGAACCTGGTGTTGAGGTTGAAGTCAGCATTTGTATGGCATAATCTAAATTATTATTTGTTTTGATATTCTTGAGAATTGATGTAAATGAGTATTAGAAAAGGAAATTGTAGAGAAATTAATGTAATTGAGAAATTGATAGAATTTAATGTAATATATAGGATTTTTGCCAATGTAGTTTGCTAAAATTTCACACAGAAAGTGATTAAAGTAAAGTTATCTGTATGCGTTACTCGTCTTAATCCAGATTCAGCCTAGATGTTTGAATTTCTTTTAAGTTTCTGAATCCGTTATTGGAGGTTAGATTAGTCTTGAACATTTCTAGTAGCTAGTAGACACGTTTATTCGAGTAATTTATGTTTTCTGCTGCAGATAAAATCACCTCATACTACACTATTTTTTAATCTATGGAAAATTTATTTATTATTATCATTAGTTAAAGATAAAGAATTGAACATAGGTGGTATTTATAGTCATCAAAAAATCTGTCTGACTGGTTTCCTGGAGTATACCTGCAGCCGGCAATTCATGACTAATCAAAGTATTATATACAGCCTGCTGCTGATCATTAAAATTCTGTTGCCAGGAATTAATTGCATTCAAAGTCCCTGTGGTTGAAGAAATCTCAGAATCCAAAGCGGACCTCATGAGAGCTCCCTTTATTGTATTCCACTGGTTCCGAAATTACATCCCCAAATAACAGAAATGATTGAGACTAGAATTACTATATTCCTTACTATAAACGCATCTTAGTTTTTACACCTTTGCAATATTTATTTGGAATGCATTAACTAGAAGTTCAAGGGCAGAATCCAAATCAAATGGAATAAGGCCAGCGAACCATAAAAAAACAGAATAAAGAAGGAACCAAAGACACATACATCAAATACCAATACAAAAGCAGAAGGTGCTAATACAACAGAATAAAGGAGCCAAAGACACATACACATCAAGTGCCAATACTAAAACAGAAGGTGCTAATACGACGTATAATCATTTTTATCTGTTACATCGATTCTTAACTCGTCGTCACTTGAATCCTTTTCGATATCATGGTCGACTAATTCTTCATCATCACCCTCTTCCATTTTATTGTCTTCATCAAAAAGTTCGTAAGAGACAAGGAGTGAATCATTATCAATAGTTTCAATATCCATCTTTCCTATACAAACAAAACAAAATAAAATTTATATTAATAAAAATTTATACTTAAATGAGATAATTTTGAAACATTGTGAACCATAAAACTCACAACATCCCATTTCCTATATATGTTATTTACAGTTCGTTGACAAAAAAAAAATCACAGTGCATTACTTTTCATATTCACAGTGCATTAATTCTCATATTTTCATAAAATGGCCAATGTAAGATTTGAGTAAAAAAATATAATAAAAGGATATACAAGATAATTTTGAAGAATTAAAGTCCTAATTCCTATATACACTTTTCGACAGTGCATTACTTCTCATGATGTTATAAATGGCTACTGTAGGCTCTGAATTAAAAATATAATAAAAATTATCTTCTTTAATTGCTCACATCCCATTCCCCATATACCTATATACGGTCCCCACAATGCATTACTTTTTTTTTTATTAGACATCAATACATCATCACTTCATCCATTCAACAAATGGTCACAGTAGATTATATAAAAATATAATAAAAAGTTAGACTTAATTACATAACCCATGTGACCCACCCACAAAATTCCCATGATTCTTCTCCATATATATAGCTATATTATCACTTCTCTTACGGTCAACTAATAACCTACTATAGGATTTGAATTTTTTTCTTTTTTTTTTACGAATGAGTAGGATTTGACTAAAAATATAATAAATGATTATCCTTAATTGCTCAACCCATATGACCATTGTAGGATTTGAATAATAATCAATGAAATTTTTTACATAATTATAATTTAATTTTTTACCTTTTAAATTAGATTTTTTAGGCAAACCGGATGAATGATAGTAGAGAATAATCCACAGGTTGCAGCGAATTTGTTGGATAAATGATGTGGAGAATAATCCACAGGTAGCGGCGATTTTCTTTTGAAGGAGAGCGGCTTGGTGGGATATAAGAGGTGAGAGGTGAGAGATGAGAATAGTTGAAATTAAAAGAGACAATTTGTTTATATATTAAGTACTGCTAGCCTACTTTTAAAAGTAGGATGTCATCTCTCCTCCCTTATTCTCATGATATATACCACCTAAAATCATACTATCTAAATTTACCATCTATGACTTGGCGTGAATTGGTTGACTATAAATCGTTAATCTATTTATTTTCTTGATTTGATTAACTATTTATTGCTAAAAAATTCACGGCCACGTCATGGGTAGTATGATTTTTTGTGGTTTATATCATTGCTCGTTTGTACATTTAGGAGGGATGTATTCAATGTAGAGTCTGTTGGATTTTTTGTATTTCAAAAATTTATAGATACTCAATTTAGATTTTGAAAAATCTTATGATATTTAATAAACAATTTAAAAAGACTTTTAAAATTTTGTGGTATTCAAAAGTGTATGGATTTTATGAATTTCATTAATTATTGAATTTTATAGGATTTAACTGAACAAAACTTTTATTTTGCAATCTCTTGTTTTAAGTAAAAATTTTGATAAATTTTTTTAACTAATACATGCTAAACAAATAAAAATAATGGTGACATATTTTTCATATTATGAGATATTATTTTAAATTTTTTAGTTTTTCCTCGAATATAAATATACAATTCATTAATGTTCAGTTTTTTTATTATAGAACAATGTTTTAGAAAAAAAATTATGAATATTCTTTTATTATTATATTTACTTGATGTAAATACATATGAGAGTCAACTTAAAAAAATTCTCTCTCAACTCATTCATAACCTCTAACCTTATTCCATCTCTAAAAATCCTATACACAACCTAAAACCCTCTTTTATTCACGTTTTTAGCTTTTTATTTCTTCAGATTGTGTGTTATTTCCCAAATCTGGGATCTAACATTCATATGATTTTTCTCTTTCTACCCTTAGATAAACCTTAACCCACCTATTTCTAAACCTTTCATCTCGTTTCCGACCCGTTTCCTTTTATTTTTCTCTTTCTAAGTTGAATCTCAGATCGGTAGAATGACGAAAATGATTAACTCAAATCGTCTTAGTGGTACAAACACAAAATCGAAAGCAAAAACGAAATATACTGATATCACTAAGATGATGTTCTCACCCCAAAGTAATAGTAGTGTTGTCACTCCTCCGATGAGTCCTTGCACTAAGGATTCAAACAGCGAGGAGGAAGACTCACGAAAAGCGGTTGCTCAAAGTAAAGACTCGGTAGTAGTTGCCCAGATTGATGAAAATCAAGTTGAGGTAGCGCCGAAACCTAAGGTATGGTCAAAATTGTTTGGTAAAAATGATAACCCAGCTCTGAATCTGGAGTATTATGTCCCGATGCGTAAGGAAGGTAAACGTATTATAATTCCTGATAAGGAAGTCTTAGATGAGGGCTATGCGTAGTGGGAAAACTGTTTAATCGGTCAATTCCTTGATTCTCCCCCTTTATTTTACAATATTGTTAACTTTGTTAAGTTTCAGTGGTCAAAATTTGGTAAGGTTGATATTAAATCTAGTAGTAATGGTACGTTTATCTTTAAATTTGAGAATGAACAGATGTATGCTAAGGTTTTGGAACAGATGTGGCATATTAATGGTTCTCCTTTATTATTAAGGCCATGGAAAATTGGTATGCAGTTTGAGAAATTAGATGTTGCTAAAATCCCAATCTGGGCCAAGTTAATTAATATACCTATGGTCATGTGGACTAAGAAAGGTTTGGGTTACATTGCTAGTGGTATTGGTGTACCATTACAGATGGATAGTATGACTGAGTCTATGACTAGGCTGGGTTATGCTAGAGTTTGTGTGGAAATTGATACTAAAGAAGAGTTGCCTGATGAACTTTATGTTGATATTGGGTTAGATGATTTACAAATTGTTAAAGTGGAATACGATTGGAAGCCTAAAATCTGTACTAAGTGCAATAAAATTGGGCACTTAGAAAATAAATGTAATAATATTACTAAAGTGTGGGTTCAAAAAGCTGGTAATAATGAAAAGAAGGATAAAGGGAAGGAAAAAGTAAATGATAGAGAATGGAAAGTTGTGGGAAGTAAAACTCAGAGTAGGAAAGAATATGATCATTCCTCAAATGAAGTATCCTGTTCTAACACATTTGACAAGCTACAGGAAACTGTGGTTACTGATATTGATATAGATGTATTGAAATTCATTAATAATGGTGGAGAAGGTGAAATTACTAGACCACCTAATATATGAGTCTAGCTTCATGGAATGTATTCTTAGACAGTTAGATGTTAAAGATTTTCTGATTAAGAATAAGATTAAGCTTATTGGACTCCTGGAAACTAAAGTCGGGATTCAAAATAGCTTAAAAATAATAAGTGATCATTTCTCTCACTTGGAAATGATTCACAACTATAATAAATGTGATAGTAAAGAATTTGGATAATGTGGGATAATAACTATGTTGAGGTATTGAAACTATTTGAAACTTCTCAACTGATCTTTATCAAAGTTAAAGTATTACAATCAAATATCATGTTCTGTGTTGGTTATGTTTATGCGAGTAATGATGATGATGATAGAAAGACATTATGGAATGATATTGTGAAATTAAGTAATGATTATGATGATCATTGCATATGTTACACTAGTGACTTTAATGAGATACTAAGAATTAAAGATAGACTAAATTGTGATACTATTCCTAATAGTTCTATTTTGTTCTCTAATTGTATCGAAGATGCTAATCTTTTTGAACATCAGTATGCAGGACAATACTTTACTTGGACTAATAAAAATGATAGTGGGAATTTGCGCGCAAGTAAGATTGATAGAGTGTTCATCAATACTAAATGGATGAATATATTTCAATCTAATGCTATCCTTGTGCCTCCCTCTACCTCTGACCACTGTGCAATTAAGGTATTGATTGATGAAAAGGAGAAATCAGGGCCTTGCTCCTTTAAATTTTTTAATATTTGGACTAAACATGTGGGCTTTAAAGATATTATAAAAAAAATATGGGATATAGATGTGAAAGGCAATCTGATGTTTCAACTCTGTATGAAGCTAAAGTTAGTAAAAGGGGAACTGAAAAAGTTTAATAACAAATACTTCAGGAGAAATTCTGAAGATATTGAGAATCTCAAAGCTCAACTTGAGACTGTACAACTGAGAATTATGATGGGTAATGGTAATGATGCTGATATTTCTGAAGAAAAAATTCTAATACATCAATTAGAAGAGACTGTAATCACACATCATGAGATTCTGAAGCAAAAAGCTAGGGCTCTGTTTATTAATGATTATGATATAAGCACAGCCTATTATTATAGAGTGATTAAAGGGAGAGTGGCAAAGAACTTTGTGTCTACTATAACTTGTGATGATGGTAGAATTCTTACTGAACAAGAAGAGATAAAAAATGAATTTGTGGGATATTATAAGTCTTTACTTGGTACTGAAGAATCTAACCAAGAAATATGCTCTATAAGTACTATTGCAGCTATATTAAATTAAAGAGTCCCTGAAAATCTACTTGAGGGCTTGATTGCCCCCATAACTGATAAGGAAATTAAAATAGCCTTATTTGCTATGGGTGATGCGAAAAGCCCGGGACCTGATGGGTATACTGCGTGTTTCTTTAAACAAACTTGGGATATTATTGGAGATAGCTTATGCTCTGCTATTAAGCAAACCTTTGAATCAAGTAAATTACTTACTCAGATTAATGCCACAAATATTGTCTTAATACCTAAAGAGAAAAATCCATCCTGTGTAAAGAAATTTAGGCCCATAGCTTGTACTAATATCATATACAAAACCATATCTAGAGTTATTATGAACAGGCTTAAGAAAGTGATGAGTTATATAATATCTCTGAATCAAGGTTCCTATGTAAGTGGGAGAAATATTACTGATAATATACTTGTAGCACAGGAAATAGTAACTGGTTATGAGAAAAAATCTATGAAGTCTTCCTGTACTATTAACTTGGACCTACAAAAGGCCTATGATAGTGTTAATTGGCAATTTTTAATCAATACTCTTTATTCTCTAAGGTTTCCTGAAAAGTTTATTAAATGGATTCACATGTGTATAAGTACTCCCTATTACTCTATTTGTATAAATGGAGACTCTTGTGGATACTTTAAGGGGAAGAGAGGGTTAAGACAAGGTGACCCTCTCTCACCCTACTTATTTGCTATATGCATGGAGGTATTCTCTATGTTACTTTACAATGTTGCTCAGAAGAGAGAATTTGCATTTCACCCTAGATGTAAAGAGATTAATCTCAATCACTTAGTGTGTGCTGATGATATATTAATATTTATGAAAAGCAACACTGAGTCTACTGAAGTGGTTAAAGAAGCTCTCAATCTATTCTCCAGATGTTCTGGTTTAAATATTAATTTTGCTAAAAGTGAATTATACTTTAGTGGAGGAGTAAAGGATAGAGTTAAAAATGATATATCTCAGATACTTAATATTAAAATAGGCAATTTGCCTGTTAGATACTTAGGCATTCCTCTAAACTCAAAAAAAATGAGTGTTACTGATGGTAACAAACTTATTGAGAGAATTTGGCAAAGTATCACTCAATGGAGTTCTAAAATGCTATCATATGCAGGTAAAGTTGAATTAATAAGAGTTGTGCTTATTAGTGAAATTATGTTCTGGTGTAGAGTTTTCTTATTGCCCAAACAGGTTATTTATAAACTTAATAAAAAATTATCAATGTTTCTTTGGGGCTATAGTGAGAATGCTCATGGTGCGAGAGTATCTTGGGCTAAAATTTGTTGTCCCAAAGAGGAAGGTGGGCTAAATATTCCTAATATTGAGAATCTAAACAAAGTTTGCTTACTTTATAATTTTTGGAGATTTTACTGTCTTGAGCAAAATCTATGGTGTAAATGGGTTAAAGTAAACATTCTGAAAAATAGATGTATTTGGAGTATTAGTCATAAACAATATCACTCTTGGATGGGGAAACAAATTTTAAAAGTCAGAAATGAGGCTTCTGATCTTATATACCATGAGGTAGGTAATGGTGATTTGACTTATATAATGTGGGATAAATGGTTGGATAAAAAGAATATTAAGGAAATTTTGGGTATAAAAATTGAGGAACATGATATTAGCTGTAATAAAACAGTTAAGGACTGTTTTGGAAGAGGTAGGTGGAGAATACCACCAAAAATTGCGCAAATTGTCCCTGAAATTCAAGATATAATACTCAGTGATGCCAATGATAAAATTACATGGACTGAGAGTATAAAAAATAAGTTTTCTTTTAAGAAAACTCTGATTAAGATATTAGTTCATGACCCTAAAGTTGACTGGTTTGAAATTGTGTGGGCAAAAACCTGTATTCCTAGGTGTTCATTTGTTTCTTGGCAAGTTGCAATGAGCAGGCTTCCTACTAAAAATAGGATGTTGAGTTGGGGATTAAGTGTTGATCCTGTTTGTCTATTATGTAATAGTGAAGATGAAAGTCATGATCATCTGTTTACTAATTGTAAGTTCTCAAAACCGATACTAAACCGCTTATTGGCAATTTGTGGTTGTAACATTAATATTAGAAATGTGGAGGACCTAGTGGTGGTCCTTTGTGTGTTCTAAAGATAAATGCAAATGCTAATCGAACCACAACCGCAAGTGTACGGTTGTCCCAAGTAGTATGTATGATAATACAGATTCGTTCCAAGGACGGATGGTTGATCACAATGTTTAGCAAGTAGTGATTGATGCACTTATAAAAATAAAAGACAATAAATTGTTTGTTTGGTTTTGTTTATTAATTCTAAATAAAAAATGAAAGACAAATATTAAATGCAAGTAAAGCTAAGACGCAAGTAAAATAAGTGAAAACGCAATATGAGATGTAGTACTTGAGAACGCAAGGATCCTCCTAATTTTAGAGCTGAAAATCCACTTTCCAGGCCATAGATTGCTTAAGCACCTCGAAATCAGCAATCTATGGCCTGGAAAGTGGATTTTCAGCTCTAAAATTAGGAGGATCCTTGCGTTCTCAAGTACTACATCTCATATTGCGTTTTCACTTATTTTACTTGCGTCTTAGCTTTACTTGCATTTAATATTTGTCTTTCATTTTTTATTTAGAATTAATAAACAAAACCAAACAAACAATTTATTGTCTTTTATTTTTATAAGTGCATCAATCACTACTTGCTAAACATTGTGATCAACCATCCGTCCTTGGAACGAATCTGTATTATCATACATACTACTTGGGACAACCGTACACTTGCGGTTGTGGTTCGATTAGCATTTGCATTTATTTTTAGAACACACAAAGGACCACCAAGTTTTTGGCGCCGCTGCCGGGGACGGTAGCGTGTGACCACGGTGTTTATCCTTTAGTGATAAGTGCATTTATTTTATTTTATCAGTTTTACGCTTTTTGTTTGTTAGCTTTTTCAGGTTTTTAGGTTTGGTGTATGCGAAGAAGGCTATTCAAGGATCTAGAGCCAGCACCTCCGATCCTTAGTAATCCAGAATCGTTGATCAGACTTGCGAACAGAAGAAGAAGAGAACGAGAAGCTTTAGAAGTAGAAGAGTTAAGTAACAGAATGGAAAATATAATTCTCAATGGTCAACAAGGCCAGCTAGATGCAAATGGCCAACCTTTAGCTCCAGGCGTTATTCCTCCAGTACCACCAGTGGTTCCTAATCCTCCAGTCCAGATAGTGATGAATCATGATCCGTGGTTCACTAATGGCCCTCTAGAAGTTCCATTCCGCGCTCCAGCTATAGGAGTAGGTGCTCCAGATATTGATGTTCCGAGATTCCGTCCAGATTCGGGTATGCTAGCTCAGTTCCAAAACTTTGGAAATTTTCGCGGAAGACCATCGGAAGATCCTCTTAGAGCGGTACAGAAATTCAAACAGATATGTGATTCTTATATCACACAAGGGGTTTCAAGAGAACAGATGTATTTTGCTGCTTTTAAATTTTTTGTCATTGATGGAGCAAGTGAATGGCACGATACGCAAGATCCTACGAGGATTACTAATTGGGACCAATTATAAATTGCTTTCTTTGACAGGTATTACCCAAGTAACATGAGGTTAGATGCTGAACTAGAATTGACACAATTCCGTCAAGAGTATGAGGAAACTGTGGGTAGGAGTTGGACAAGATTTCAGATGTGTTTGCGTAAAGTTCCCGATCATGGCTTCTCAGAACAACAACAGTTAAAGATCTTTTATAGAGGCCTTGATGGAACTTCAAGAGAGAAGCTGGATACGCTATGTGGTGCAGGTTTTCTTCAAGTTCAACCCGCTCATGCCAAAATTATTTTAGAGAGAACAGTCAAGAATGAAGTTGGGTGGAGCTCAGTAAGAACACCAGTCAAGGGAGTAAATAATGTTGACATGGAAGAGAAATTTGCTACGTTTGAGAATAAGATCCAGAATACTATAGAGCAACAGTTGAAGCAGCTTACTTTAGCTGTAAAAGAAGGTTTTTCGGGTAAGAAAGTAGCTGTGCATGCTGCACAAGAGGTTTATATGTGTTCAATTTGTAAGGAAGATGATCATGATGAGGAAAGTTGTCCGAATAACCAAGAATCAGTGAATTTTATGTCCAATAGAGGTAATTTCAATTCAAGTGGTAATGGATATCAGCCTAACAGAAACCATCCTGGGTTTCAATATTCAAATCCTAATGGGGCAGCCAATCCTACTTACGCGTATCAGCCGCGTCCTCAAGGCAACAACTATAATCCAAGACCACATAACAATCATCAAGGAGGACAGAATCAAAACAATTATGTGCAAAGACAAGCTCCTCAGAATACCTACGATGAGAATTTAAACCAGAAAGCTCTACCTGCCCATCCACAAGAGGGAGTAATTACCCTTCAGAAAACCGTTGAAAACTTGATTGCTCTTCAAACACAAGCTTTGGAACGTCAGAACGCAGCTGAAGCAAATATGAAGATTTTCCAGAATCAGCTAAGTCAAATTAATAAACAGCTGAATCAGCGTCCACAAGGGCAACTTCCTAGCGATACGGAAAATCCAACACAACGTGAAGATTGCAAGGCTGTTACATTAAGAAGTGGTAAGAACCTTCCTCCACCTCCTTTTCCCGTTATGAAAGAAAAAGAAGTTCCAAGAAAAGAAAAGGAAGTGGGTGAGAAAGAGAAAGGGAATGAGAAAGATAGTGAGGTTGAAGAGATAGAAAGACCAAGAGAAATTCCGAAAAAGAGAGATGAAATTGTAAGCAATCGCCCTCCACCACCGTTTCCATCGCGAGTTCAGAAAAAGGGTGATATGGGTGATTTTCAGAAATTCTTCAATAGAGTGAGGGGTTTGAGTATTAATATTCCGTTACTTGAGGCAATTCGAGATATTCCTAAGTATACGAAGTTTTTGAAGAGGGCCCTCACTAATAAAAGGCCCTAATGTGATAATGAGATGATTGGCATTCCTGAAGAGTGTAGTGCAATTTGCCAGAGTAAATTACCTCCGAAGTTAGTTGATCCGGGGAGTTTCACGATTCCCATATCGATTGGAGAAGAATGGAAAGGAAAGGCGCTATGCGATTTAGGGGCAAGCATCAACTTGATGCCCACGTCAGTCTTTGATAAGCTTAAAATTGGAAACGCAAGACTTACCTCTATGGTCTTGCAAATGGCGGACAGGTCTCTTGCTCATCCTGAAGGCCGTATTGAGGATGTCCTTGTTAAGGCAGGTACACTTATATTTCCTGTTGATTTCGTAATTCTTGAATACAATGCAGATAGAAATGTCCCCATTATTTTGGGTAGACCCTTCCTAGCTACAGGGAGGACATTGATCGATGTAGAGAATGGCGAATTAACGATGAGGATACAAGATGAGGAAGTGAAATTCAATGTATTTCGAGCCATGAAATTCCCAGATTCTCAGGAAGATTGCTTCAGAATGGATGTAGAAGAGCAAGCATCGCAAGAGATATTTAATTGTTTAAATTTTGATGATATCTTGCAGGCTGCTTTGACATTAGATTCACCTGAGATGATGGAGGAGCTTACAGAAACAGTGGCAGCTCTCAATTCTGAAAATCCAAAGTATAGGCGTCTTGCCTATGAACCTGTGAGAGAACCGGGGGAGATTATTCCTAAAAAGAAACCTTCAATTGAATCTCCTCCGGAATTGGAAGAAAAACCATTGCCAGCCCACTTAAGGTATGCTTATTTGGGTACTAATGAAACTCTACCTGTTATTGTTTCAGCTAATTTAACAGGTCCTCAAGAAGATAAACTGTTGCGTGTGTTAAGAGCCAACAAAGAAGCAATAGGTTGGACAATTGCTGACATCAAAGGCATTAGTCCATCCTATTGTCAACACAAAATCATACTTGAAGATGTTAACGCACGCTCAGTTGAAGGCCAAAGGAGATTGAGCCCGTGATGAAAGATGTGGTAAAGAAAGAGGTGATCAAGCTTTTAGATGCGGGGATTATTTATCCCATTTCGAGTAGTGAATGGGTGAGCCCAGTTCAGTGTATACCGAAGAAAGAAGGAATTACAACAGTTCTTAATGATAAAAGTGAAGCGATTCCTTCAAGAACGGTAGTTGGATGGAGAGTTTGCATGGATTACAGAAAGCTGAACAAGGCCACCAGAAAAGATCATTTCCCTTTGCCCTTCATTGATCAGATGTTAGACAAATTAGCCGGAAGAGAGTACTATTGTTTCTTGGATGGTTACTCCGGGTACAATCAGATTTACGTGGCTCCAGAAGATCAACATAAGACTACCTTTACATGCCCATTTGGTACTTTTGCATATCGCAGAATGCCATTTGGGTTGTGTAACGCTCCCGCTACTTTTCAAAGGTGTATGATGGCCATCTTCTGGGACATGATAGATAATTTCCTTGAAGTGTTCATGGATGATTTCTCCGTGTTTGGTGATGATTTTGATATATGTTTGGATAACTTGGAGAAAGTGTTAGTGAGATGCAAGGAAACAGATTTGGTGCTCAACTGGGAGAAGTGTCACTTCATGGTTCGCGAAGGTATTGTTCTGGGTCACAAAGTTTCGAGTGTTGGTTTGGAGGTTGATAGAGCTAAGATAGAGGTAATTAAAACTCTTCCCCCTCCTGTTTCTGTTAAAGGGGTAAGGAGTTTTCTTGGCCATGCTGGCTTTTATAGGCGTTTTATTAAGGATTTTCTAAGATTGCTAAACCGTTATGCAACTTACTCGAAAAGGATTGCAAATTCCTTTTTGATGAAGCTTGTTTAACGGCCTTCAAAGCAATCAAAGAAAAGCTTATTTCCGCTCCTATAGTGTTACCTCCAGATTGGAATTTACCGTTTGAGGTTATGTGTGATGCGAGTGATTTGTGTATGGGAGCTGTATTAGGACAAAGAAAAGAGAAGGTCTTTCATTCGATTTACTATGCTAGTAAAACTTTTAGTGGTGCTCAGATTAATTACACAGTTACAGAAAAAGAGTTGCTAGCAGTTGTCTATTCGTTTGATAAATTTCGCTCTTATCTTCTTGGAGCGAAAGTTATTGTTTATACAGATCATTCCGCGATCAGATTTCTTATGGAGAAGAAAGATGCGAAACCAAGGTTAATCAGATGGGTATTATTGCTTCAAGAGTTCGATTTAGAGATCAAAGATAGAAAGGGTTGTGAGAATCAGGTTGCAGATCATCTATCGCGTTTAGAGGGTTCAGAGATGAATAGTGGTACTGAAGCAGTTAGAGAAGAGTTTCCTGATGAGAGTTTATTCGTTGTTCGAGATTATGAGGCTCCGTGGTATGCAGATATTGCGAATTTAGTGGTGAGTGGTGTTTTTCCTGAAGGTTCTACTTATCAAGAAAGAAAGAGGTTAGCTCATCGTGCTAGACAGTTCTTTTGGGAGGATCCGTTCCTCTATAAAGTTTGTGCTGACCAAATGATACGAAGATGTGTAGCAAGGGAAGAGACTCAAGCCATTATAGCTGGATGCCATGATTCATTATATGGAGGACATTTCAAAGGAGACAGAACTGCTGCAAAGGTATTTCAATCAGGTTTTTACTGGCCTTCTCTTATAAAAGATTGTCATGAATATGTTAAGAAATGTACGAGATGCCAGTTTACCGGAAACATATCTAAGAGGGATGAGATGCCGCGTAATAATGTGTTAGAGGTTGAGATATTCGATGTGTGGGGCATAGACTTTATGGGTCCTTTCGTTCCTTCAAATGTTAACCTCTATATCTTATTGGCTGTTGATTATGTGTCTAAGTGGGTAGAAGCGGTGGCTTTACCTACTAATGATTCACGAGTGGTGATTAAGTTCTTGAAGTCACATATTTTCACTAGACATGGCACACCTAGAGTGATTATTAGCGATGGAGGATCTCATTTCGTTAATAAATATCTGAAGACTATTCTAGAGAAATATGGAGTTAGACACCGTGTATCTACTGCATATCATCCACAATCCAATGGTCAAGCTGAAGTTTCGAATCGTGAAGTCAAATCAATCCTAGAGAAAACCGTTGGTCCTACAAGAAAAGATTGGTCAATGAAGTTAGATGATGCGTTGTGGGCCTATCGTACTGCGTTTAAGACTCCAGTTGGTGCATCTCCCTATCGTATGGTGTATGGTAAGGCTTGTCACTTACCTTTAGAGCTTGAAATGGGTGACTATTGGGCAATTGCGCAGTTGAACTTAGATCCTATCTTAGCCGGAAAGAATCGTATGATGAAGCTTAATGAACTTGACGAATTCAGATTGCATGCTTATGAAAATGCTAAACTTTACAAAGAAAATACAAAGAAATGGCATGACAATCGGATTCGTCCAAAGAACTTTGAGGTGGGGCAAAAAGTATTAAAGTATAATTCAAAGTTCAGCAATTTTCC
Organism: Nemophila menziesii; assembly: GCA_029959085.1. Taxonomy (NCBI): domain Eukaryota; kingdom Viridiplantae; phylum Streptophyta; class Magnoliopsida; order Boraginales; family Hydrophyllaceae; genus Nemophila; species Nemophila menziesii. The sequence goes on along the minus strand of JARWIR010000015.1, from coordinate 24,443,009 downwards.
GGGTAAGTTAAGATCTAAGTGGTCAGGTCCATACATAGTGACCAAAGTTACACCTCATGGGGCGATAGAAATAGAACATCCGCTAGAGAACCGTACCTTTATGGTTAACGATCACATATTGAAGATATACCATGGAGGTGAAAATACCAATCGCTCGGAAGATCCACATCCCGGGGAGGTCATGTATCTCCTCGAGACTCCTTAGAAGCGTGAGGTAACCCGTAGAGCTTAACGACGTTAAACAAAAGCCAATTACTTGTATATTAGCTGAGTTTTTACATTTTTGCAATTTAGATTAGTTTAATTTTCGTAATTTTATTATTTTTATTAAGAAATGAGGAAGGGTAGTTGTTTTTGATGATTTCAGGGGTAAAAAGGACTTGAGTTTGGGGTCGATTTGGCGAAAACAGAAGAAAAATTGGTTGGATTTCCAGGAGAAACCGGGAACCCGGTTTCGCACAAACCGGGAACCCGGTTTTGGAGCTGGTACCAACCATTCTAACGTAACACTTGGCGTTTTTGGGAAATATCACAGCGTCGGAACCGGGAACCCGCATTTGGCAAAACCGGGTACCCGGTTTCGGAGCTGTAAACATCCAAAAGTTCTGGTCCAGCGTTTTGAGGTGCTGCGTTTTGGCGCGTTTTGACTCGCGCCATCGAGAAATTCCGGGAACCCGCATTCCACAGAACCGGGTACCCGGTTTCGGCGAAGAAAATCCCTGACCCCGCGTCTTGGGGTCCAGCGTTTTGGTGCGTTCTGAAAAAAAAAAAAAAAAAAAAAAAAAAAAAAGGAAAAGAATTTTTTTTTTACTTAAGTATTTTTTCCGCGCCGTCACAGCGACGCGGAACCGGGAACCCGGTTTTCGAAGCTGTGATGTCGGTTTTGAGGGGTTTAACCTAGTTTTCTTAGCCTCTTTTGCAAGTTTTTACCTAAAACGCACCAATAGCCTCCCCACCTCCGAAATTCATCTACCAAAACACTATATATCATCAAATCCTACCCTCTTTCACCACTAAAACATAAGATCAACTCACCCCCTCTCCAAAATAACATCGAATCCTTAGTTTTTCCCAAGATTCTTCTTCACCCAATTCCTTAAATTAAACCCAATTCTTTCTTCTCCCATACAAATTAACCAAGACCCATCTCATATTTCACCTAGTTCTTAAATTCTTAAACCTCAAAACATCAAAATTCTAAACTTTTCCCTAAGTTTTTCATTATTTGAAGTTTTGAGTTTGGGGTGAAAAGAGATGACTAACAGAACCGGTGATTTCCGAAGAACTGCTCCTAGAAGAAAGACCACCATTGGTGGTTCTCAAGAACAAGCTATTGAGATTCCTGATTCGCGTCCTAAACGAAAAATTGACGAAGTTAAGCTTGATTCTAACAGAAAAGAAATCACAGGTATAAAGAGAAGATTGATTGATGAGATTGAAAGTGAGAAGGAACCAGAAGAGGAAATTGCGAAGAACATTGAGAAGGAAACTGAACAAGAGTTTCCGGAAGCACCCGTTCAAAAACCTCTGCGTATGAAGATGTGGGCCCACAAGCCTAAGAGGGTTTACACTTGTTGGAATACTCAGGTTCGTGAAAGAATTGAATTTTTGAAATTTGGTGAGGAGACGAATTTTCCTAAGGGTATTATGAGTAGTGATTACAAGGAATATGCTGTGACATGTACTAAGTTTGGTTGGAAGGCGTTACAAGAAAGGAAGCTTGAGTTTATTCCTACTTTTGTGCGAGAATTTTACGAAGGTTTAGCTACCTCCCATGATGCCATTGATATCCGCAAAAAGGTAGTTCCTTTCTCTATTGAACGTATTCGGAAATCATTGAAACTACCCAACTTTTCTGGAACATGTCCCTTCCAAGAAATTCTTAATGACCTTTTTTTTGATTTTGAATCCCTTTGGGGGACCGTGCTTGTTAATGGGACTAGCCAAATTCCTGAATGTGAAAGATATCCTGGACAGTTTTACAGCAGTAGTTTGACACCTCGTGCAAAGGTTTGGTCTCGTTTCATAATACCCACTTTCTTTGGTATTAAACACACTTCCGAGTTGAAGAAAGAGCACATATTTGTTATTAAGTGTATTTTGGAGGAGAAACCATTTGATGTTGCTAAGATCATTTATGATACAATAATGGAGTTCGCAAAATCACCAATGAAACAACAAAATCTGAAGTTTCCATGTACTATTACTCAGTTGTGTCTAGACGCAAAGATTCCGCGTAAGAACGCAGATATTGACAGTGTTTCAGTTGGTGTGAGTATAGCTTTGAGCACAATCAAGAACATCCATGAAGAGGCAACACGAGCTACAAGGAGTCCAAGAACTCCTCAATCAAAGAAAGTGAAAACTGTACCTGAGTTGGAAGCAAAGATTCAGGTGTTGGAAGAGAATCAGGAGAAGATGATTGCTACCTTGGGAAACGTTACCAAAGAATTGGACCTGCTTCGAAATTTAATCCTAGGCGTAAATACACTTCAAAACGCGATTTATGATGCTGTTACGCGAGATAAAGGTCCAGAACGCAACACCGATAACCAGCCTCGCGCTGGTTAAGATACGTTTTCTAAACTTTCCTCTTAGTGTATATTAGTTTAAATGCTTTATTGAGTCTTTTCGAGTCGTGGGGACACGGCTCATTTTTGAGTTTGGGGTGGGGTTCGTTGCCTCATCCCAGTTTTTATGTGTTATTTGCTTTATTTGCTTTCAATAAAAGAATTTTCGGAGTTGCGTTTGAATGTAGAAATTTTTAAATATCCCTTTAAGCATACTTTTGATAAATCTATGATAGTAAATAGTGGACTTTAGGGATTGATATAAAACGCACTTACAATTGCATGCGAACATAGATAATTGATAGGAAAAATTAATGAACAATGCAAATGAAGTAAGCTTGTACTCAAGGAATATGTTTGGTGTGTAGAACGTGAAATCCTAATTAGTAGAGAACCCACCTAGATATGAACTAAAGACAAGCTTTGTACTTAGGAAAATGATAGGGGCAGTTCTTTGTTAGCCATTTGTGCCTTTTTAGCCTTCTATCCCTTGTATTAATTATTATCCGTCTTAGCCCACTTTGAGCCTTTAGCCTTTTCTTTGTAGCCACGATATAAGCCATTATCCCTTAGATTATTAGGCATGGCCATATGACCCGCACTTGAATCACAATCCTGAGACATGTCTCGAGCTTGAGTTTGGGGTGGTGGGACCACATATGGGGAATTAAATGGGTAGGGATCGATGTGCTTTGTATTGTAGCACAATTGCAGATGATATATACTTGTAACCCTTTGCCGGGAATGAAGAAAAATGAAAAAGAAAGAAAAAAATGAAAAAAAAATTTGAAAAATCATACAGTAGGAACCGGGAACCCGGATTCGTCAAAACCGGGAACCCGGTTTGCTCCTGTACAAAAAAAAAAGAGAAAAAAAGAGAAAAGAAAAGAAAAAGAAAAATATGAATGAATAAAACATCCGGCAAAGTGGAATTTTTCTGAAATCATCTTGTTTATAGTGGGTAGACAGGGGACGCTAAATTGTTGCGTATATGGGTGAGTGAGAACATCTTTTTGAGCGTTAACTCAAGCTCGAGGACATTGTTGATGGTAAGTGAGGAGAGAGCCAAAAGCTCACTTCAAATTTACCAAATATACATCCACACCCGTCCTTAAGCCAATATTATAACCGTAAAGACCTCGTGATTCCTAAGTGCATAGTGAATTTATGATTCTGTTAATAGGGAATAGACTAGGTGGAGCGTTCAAAGCAAGGTAGGATTAATGACCACCCTATAGCCATCATACAGAGATGAGTACAAGTGTAACCTTCAAGCATTGCGACTTTAATTTTATGATTGAGATTATTTATGTTTGATGTTGCATGATTAGTGTATGTGTATACTAGTTTCTAGAGTTTGCTATATGAGATTTATTTTGAGAATTGCTTTAGGGTTTATTTGCTAGTTTCTATTTTGTTTATACGCTTACTTCTACCCCTTTGTTTTGTTTTACTTTGTCGGGACGACAAAGGTTTGAGTTGGGGGTCTTGATGTCTCCCTAATTGTTCTTATTTTCGACCCTTAGGAGACATCATTTTTGGTGTTTATTTACTTAAATTGATAGACTTTTGTACTAAATATTCAATAATCCGGAATTACCTTTTTATTTCTAGCATTTTTAATTTATTAAACTTTTGCGCGTAATATTGGTATTTTTAGTGTAAAGTTTACAGGTTTTAGATGTTAGCTAGGAGAGGAATCCGAGGAGAAAGTCAAAGATCGTGAATTAGAGTCAAGACTTGAAGACAAATCCCGAAGATATTATTTTTAGAGCTGAAAATCCACTTTCCAGGCCATAGATTGCTGATTTCGAGGTGCTTAAGCGATGATTTAGCCGCTGACCTTTGAAGAGAAATCATTCCTTATCGAGTTATGGAACTTTAGCAACTGGAATGAGGTCAATCGGAGTTGTAACGCATCGGGAAAAGCTATTTTAGTGAAGGCCTATCATCAGTTACGGGATTTTGGGCTCAGAAAGTGGGCTTGGACATTTAATTAGGCTTTTATTTTCTGGTCCAAGCCCTAGTCCGAATTTTTACTTATAAAAGGAGGTCTGGACTTCTATTTTTCATACAATTGACATTCCACAAGATTAAACACCAGAGAGAAGCAACAGAAGGAAGAAAGAAGAAGCTACAAGAGCTGGAGTGGGTCTATAGCTCCGTTCGTAGTCATTCCAATTCCGGAAATTAGGTTCTTTTCGTATTTTAATTTTGTAAACAATATGAATTCCAATTCTTTTAATTTAGTTTTTAATTTTAATATGAGCTAAGCTTTCATTAGTGCTTGAGAACAAACAATGGGTGAATCCTAGTTTTATTTTATAACGAATGTTGAATTTGGGTTTCTGTTAAATTAAATTAAATCAGGTCTTTTACTCTTTTCGACAATTTGTGATTATTTACTGATTTTAGAGTCGCGAACTAAAATTAGGTATTAGTATCTAAGCTATTCCACATATGTGGCGTGTGGATCATCTTGACGGGGGGTTTAGGTACAGAATTAATTGTTCAATCTGGGATAAAAACTATTGATTCTGACGAACTTAGTTAATCCTAGGGCCAAAGTGGTAATAAATCTTAATCATCCAACGGTGGATCATATTTACCTTGACAGGACTAGTGACACTTTAGGATTGCCTTATAGTCCACCCTGACGGGGGTATAAGGAATTTAGAATCCCGACCATTGTAATTGACTGATTTAGCCCTTAAACAGCATAAGTTAGAAAGTAAAATTAGGAGGATCCTTGCGTTCTCAAGTACTACATCTCATATTGCGTTTTCACTTATTTTACTTGCGTCTTAGCTTTACTTGCATTTAATATTTGTCTTTCATTTTTTATTTAGAATTAATAAACAAAACCAAACAAACAATTTATTGTCTTTTATTTTTATAAGTGCATCAATCACTACTTGCTAAACATTGTGATCAACCATCCGTCCTTGGAACGAATCTGTATTATCATACATACTACTTGGGACAACCGTACACTTGCGGTTGTGGTTCGATTAGCATTTGCATTTATTTTTAGAACACACAAAGGACCACCAAGTTTTTGATGAATCATGGCATCCAGCTATAATGGCTTGAGTCTCTTCCCTTGCTACACATCTTCGTATCATTTGGTCAGCACAAACTTTATAGAGGAACGGATCCTCCCAAAAGAACTGTCTAGCACGATGAGCTAACCTCTTACTTTCTTGATAAGTAGAACCTTCAGGAAAAACACCACTCACCACTAAATTCGCAATATCTGCATACCACGGAGCCTCATAATCTCGAACAACGAATAAACTCTCATCAGGAAACTCTTCTCTAACTGCTTCAGTACCACTATTCATCTCTGAACCCTCTAAACGCGATAGATGATCTGCAACCTGATTCTCACAACCCTTTCTATCTTTGATCTCTAAATCGAACTCTTGAAGCAATAACACCCATCTGATTAACCTTGGTTTCGCATCTTTCTTCTCCATAAGAAATCTGATCGCGGAATGATCTGTATAAACAATAACTTTCGCTCCAAGAAGATAAGAGCGAAATTTATCAAACGAATAGACAACTGCTAGCAACTCTTTTTCTGTAACTGTGTAATTAATCTGAGCACCACTAAAAGTTTTACTAGCATAGTAAATCGAATGAAAGACCTTCTCTTTTCTTTGTCCTAATACAGCTCCCATACACAAATCACTCGCATCACACATAACCTCAAACGGTAAATTCCAATCTGGAGGTAACACTATAGGAGCGGAAATAAGCTTTTCTTTGATTGCTTTGAAGGCCGTTAAACAAGCTTCATCAAAAAGGAATTTGCAATCCTTTTCGAGTAAGTTGCATAACGGTTTAGCAATCTTAGAAAAATCCTTAATAAAACGCCTATAAAAGCCAGCATGGCCAAGAAAACTCCTTACCCCTTTAACAGAAACAGGAGGGGGAAGAGTTTTAATTACCTCTATCTTAGCTCTATCAACCTCCAAACCAACACTCGAAACTTTGTGACCCAGAACAATACCTTCGCGAACCATGAAGTGACACTTCTCCCAGTTGAGCACCAAATCTGTTTCCTTGCATCTCACTAACACTTTCTCCAAGTTATCCAAACATATATCAAAATCATCACCAAACACGGAGAAATCATCCATGAACACTTCAAGGAAATTATCTATCATGTCCCAGAAGATGGCCATCATACACCTTTGAAAAGTAGCGGGAGCGTTACACAACCCAAATGGCATTCTGCGATATGCAAAAGTACCAAATAAGCATGTAAAGGTAGTCTTATGTTGATCTTCTGGAGCCACGTAAATCTGATTGTACCCGGAGTAACCATCCAAGAAACAATAGTACTCTCTTCCGGCTAATTTGTCTAACATCTGATCAATGAAGGGCAAAGGGAAATGATCTTTTCTGGTGGCCTTGTTCAGCTTTCTGTAATCCATGCAAACTCTCCATCCAACTACCGTTCTTGAAGGAATCGCTTCACTTTTATCATTAAGAACTGTTGTAATTCCTCCTTTCTTCGGTACACACTGAACTGGGCTCACCCATTCACTACTCGAAATGGGATAAATAATCCCCGCATCTAAAAACTTGATCACCTCTTTCTTTACCACATCTTTCATCACGGGCATCAATCTTCTTTGGCCTTCAACTGAGCGTGCGTTAACATCTTCAAGTATGATTTTGTGTTGACAATAGGATGGACTAATGCCTTTGATGTCAGCAATTGTCCAACCTATTGCTTCTTTGTTGGCTCTTAACACACGCAACAGTTTATCTTCTTGAGGACCTGTTAAATTAGCTGAAACAATAACAGGTAGAGTTTCATTAGTACCCAAATAAGCATACCTTAAGTGGGCTGGCAATGGTTTTTCTTCCAATTCCGGAGGAGATTCAATTGAAGGTTTCTTTTTAGGAATAATCTCCCCCGGTTCTCTCACAGGTTCATAGGCAAGACGCCTATACTTTGGATTTTCAGAATTGAGAGCTGCCACTGTTTCTGTAAGCTCCTCCATCATCTCAGGTGAATCTAATGTCAAAGCAGCCTGCAAGATATCATCAAAATTTAAACAATTAAATATCTCTTGCGATGCTTGCTCTTCTACATCCATTCTGAAGCAATCTTCCTGAGAATCTGGGAATTTCATGGCTCGAAATACATTGAATTTCACTTCCTCATCTTGTATCCTCATCGTTAATTCGCCATTCTCTACATCGATCAATGTCCTCCCTGTAGCTAGGAAGGGTCTACCCAAAATAATGGGGACATTTCTATCTGCATTGTATTCAAGAATTACGAAATCAACAGGAAATATAAGTGTACCTGCCTTAACAAGGACATCCTCAATACGGCCTTCAGGATGAGCAAGAGACCTGTCCGCCATTTGCAAGACCATAGAGGTAGGTCTTGCGTTTCCAATTTTAAGCTTATCAAAGACTGACTTGGGCATCAAGTTGATGCTTGCCCCTAAATCGCATAGCGCCTTTCCTTTCCATTCTTCTCCAATCGATATGGGAATCGTGAAACTCCTCGGATCAACTAACTTCGGAGGTAATTTACTCTGGCAAATTGCACTACACTCTTCAGGAAGGCCAATCATCTCATTATCACAGTAGGGCCTTTTATTAGTGAGGGCCCTCTTCAAAAACTTCGTATACTTAGGAATATCTCGAATTGCCTCAAGTAACGGAATATTAATACTCAAACCCCTCACTCTATTGAAGAATTTCTGAAAATCACCCATATCACCCTTTTTCTGAACTCGCGATGGAAACGGTGGTGGAGGGCGATTGCTTACAATTTCATCTCTCTTTTTCGGAATTTCTCTTGGTCTTTCTATCTCTTCAACCTCACTATCTTTCTCATTCCCTTTCTCTTTCTCACCCACTTCCTTTTCTTTTCTTGGAACTTCTTTTTCTTTCATAACGGGAAAAGGAGGTGGAGGAAGGTTCTTACCACTTCTTAATGTAACAGCCTTGCAATCTTCACGTTGTGTTGGATTTTCCGTATCGCTAGGAAGTTGCCCTTGTGGACGCTGATTCAGCTGTTTATTAATTTGACTTAGCTGATTCTGGAAAATCTTCATATTTGCTTCAGCTGCGTTCTGACGTTCCAAAGCTTGTGTTTGAAGAGCAATCAAGTTTTCAACGGTTTTCTGAAGGGTAATTACTCCCTCTTGTGGATGGGCAGGTAGAGCTTTCTGGTTTAAATTCTCATCGTAGGTATTCTGAGGAGCTTGTCTTTGCACATAATTGTTTTGATTCTGTCCTCCTTGATGATTGTTATGTGGTCTTGGATTATAGTTGTTGCCTTGAGGACGCGGCTGATACGCGTAAGTAGGATTGGCTGCCCCATTAGGATTTGAATATTGAAACCCAGGATGGTTTCTGTTAGGCTGATATCCATTACCACTTGAATTGAAATTACCTCTATTGGACATAAAATTCACTGATTCTTGGTTATTCGGACAACTTTCCTCATCATGATCATCTACCTTACAAATTGAACACATATAAACCTCTTGTGCAGCATGCACAGCTACTTTCTTACCCGAAAAACCTTCTTTTACAGCTAAAGTAAGCTGCTTCAACTGTTGCTCTATAGTATTCTGGATCTTATTCTCAAACGTAGCAAATTTCTCTTCCATGTCAACATTATTTACTCCCTTGACTGGTGTTCTTACTGAGCTCCACCCAACTTCATTCTTGACTGTTCTCTCTAAAATAATTTTGGCATGAGCGGGTTGAACTTGAAGAAAACCTGCACCACATAGCGTATCCAGCTTCTCTCTTGAAGTTCCATCAAGGCCTCTATAAAAGATCTTTAACTGTTGTTGTTCTGAGAAGCCATGATCGGGAACTTTACGCAAACACATCTGAAATCTTGTCCAACTCCTACCCACAGTTTCCTCATACTCTTGACGGAATTGTGTCAATTCTAGTTCAGCATCTAACCTCATGTTACTTGGGTAATACCTGTCAAAGAAAGCAATTTCTAATTGGTCCCAATTAGTAATCCTCGTAGGATCTTGCGTATCGTGCCATTCACTTGCTCCATCAATGACAAAAAATTTAAAAGCAGCAAAATACATCTGTTCTCTTGAAACCCCTTGTGTGATATAAGAATCACATATCTGTTTGAATTTCTGTACCGCTCTAAGAGGATCTTCCGATGGTCTTCCGCGAAAATTTCCAAAGTTTTGGAACTGAGCTAGCATACCCGAATCTGGACGGAATCTCGGAACATCAATATCTGGAGCACCTACTCCTATAGCTGGAGCGCGGAATGGAACTTCTGGAGGGCCATTAGTGAACCACGGATCATGATTCATCACTATCTGGACTGGAGGATTAGGAACCACTGGTGGTACTGGAGGAATAACGCCTGGAGCTAAAGGTTGGCCATTTGCATCTAGCTGGCCTTGTTGACCATTGAGAATTATATTTTCCATTCTGTTACTTAACTCTTCTACTTCTAAAGCTTCTCGTTCTCTTCTTCTTCTGTTCGCAAGTCTGATCAACGATTCTGGATTACTAAGGATCGGAGGTGCTGGCTCTAGATCCTTGAATAGCCTTCTTCGCATACACCAAACCTAAAAACCTGAAAAAGCTAACAAACAAAAAGCGTAAAACTGATAAAATAAAATAAATGCACTTATCACTAAAGGATAAACACCGTGGTCACACGCTACCGTCCCCGGCAGCGGCGCCAAAAACTTGGTGTTCCTTTGTGTGTTCTAAAAATAAATGCAAATGCTAATCGAACCACAACCGCAAGTGTACGTTTGTCCCAAGTAGTATGTATGATAATACAGATTCGTTCCCAGGACGGATGGTTGATCACAATGTTTAGCAAGTAGTGATTGATGCACTTATAAAAATAAAAGACAATAAATTGTTTGTTTGGTTTTGTTTATTAATTCTAAATAAAAAATGAAAGACAAATATTAAATGCAAGTAAAGCTAAGACGCAAGTAAAATAAGTGAAAACGCAATATGAGATGTAGTACTTGAGAACGCAAGGATCCTCCTAATTTTACTTTCTAACTTATGCTGTTTAAGGGCTAAATCAGTCAATTACAATGGTCGGGATTCTAAATTCCTTATACCCCCGTCAGGGTGGACTATAAGGCAATCCTAAAGTGTCACTAGTCCCGTCAAGGTAAATATGATCCACCGTTGGATGATTAAGATTTATTACCACTTTGGCCCTAGGATTAACTAAGTTCGTCAGAATCAATAGTTTTTATCCCAGATTGAACAATTAATTCTGTACCTAAACCCCCCGTCAAGATGATCCACACGCCACATATGTGGAATAGCTTAGATACTAATACCTAATTTTAGTTCGCGACTCTAAAATCAGTAAATAATCACAAATTGTCGAAAAGAGTAAAAGACCTGATTTAATTTAATTTAACAGAAACCCAAATTCAACATTCGTTATAAAATAAAACTAGGATTCACCCATTGTTTGTTCTCAAGCACTAATGAAAGCTTAGCTCATATTAAAATTAAAAACTAAATTAAAAGAATTGGAATTCATATTGTTTACAAAATTAAAATACGAAAAGAACCTAATTTCCGGAATTGGAATGACTACGAACGGAGCTATAGACCCACTCCAGCTCTTGTAGCTTCTTCTTTCTTCCTTCTGTTGCTTCTCTCTGGTGTTTAATCTTGTGGAATGTCAATTGTATGAAAAATAGAAGTCCAGACCTCCTTTTATAAGTAAAAATTCGGACTAGGGCTTGGACCAGAAAATAAAAGCCTAATTAAATGTCCAAGCCCACTTTCTGAGCCCAAAATCCCGTAACTGATGATAGGCCTTCACTAAAACAGCTTTTCCCGATGCGTTACAACTCCGATTGACCTCATTCCAGTTGCTAAAGTTCCATAACTCGATAAGGAATGATTTCTCTTCAAAGGTCAGCGGCTAAATCATCGCTTAAGCACCTCGAAATCAGCAATCTATGGCCTGGAAAGTGGATTTTCAGCTCTAAAAATAATATCTTCGGGATTTGTCTTCAAGTCTTGACTCTAATTCACGATCTTTGACTTTCTCCTCGGATTCCTCTCCTAGCTAACATCTAAAACCTGTAAACTTTACACTAAAAATACCAATATTACGCGCAAAAGTTTAATAAATTAAAAATGCTAGAAATAAAAAGGTAATTCCGGATTATTGAATATTTAGTACAAAAGTCTATCAATTTAAGTAAATAAACACCAAAAATGATGTCTCCTAAGGGTCGAAAATAAGAACAATTAGGGAGACATCACCTAGTAGTAAATCTGAAGGATGGTGCTAGTCCAGAAACTTTGGAGGTTATTGGTGTAAGTGTAACAACTTATATATATTTTATATGGATTGAAAGAAATAGGAGGGAGCATGGAGAATATGCAGCTAATGAGGATATGATTTACAATAAAATTGTTACTTATGCAGCTGTTAAACTTAAAGAAAGGAGATTCAAAAATAGCAAAGTGAAGAGTATAATTGAAAAGTTCATGTAATAGATAGGCATTATGTATTTATTTCTAAATGAGTTTTGTAATGTCTCTATTATATTCGTATGATTGTAATAGTTAGGTAAAAGTTGAGTAGGTTAATGTCCATATTATATGGGTCAAAGTTGTAAAGTTCTTGACAGTTGTGGTTTTCATTTTAATAAAAGTTTGATTTGCCGATCAAAAAAAAAAATACATATGAATTTTTTTATTTAGTCAATATATTTATGTTTAGTTTTTTTAGTCGAACATATTTAAATTTTTTATGACTGTGATGTAAAGAAAAAAAATTATATTTATTTATTTTTTATTAATCTACGTCATATAATTATTTATAAATTTTTCAATCATGTAATTATTTATTTAACATTTACTGATAAAAATTGTTAATACAAAAATATAAAAGTTCAGTAAATTTAAGAGTCTGATAAAGTCAATTATAATAACCATTTGGGTTAATTCAACTAGTCAAAGTCTTGCTATTTCTTCAACACATAAAGGGGAGGTTCTTGGTTCGAATCCCCTCCCTAACGGGTGTAAAGTGGGAGGTACAAGGCTCGAACCCCTCCCTGAACATGGGTAACCTAGTTCTGATTTATCATGAGAATATACATGGTGAGACATGTATATCTCCATGGGATTAGTCGGGTGCGCGTAAACTAGCCCGGATCACCCATGTAACCAAAAGAAAAATTTAATTAAAATATATTAGAATCTACAATAAAATTCAATAAAATCTGTTGAGAGACTTTTAGAATAAAAAAGAGTCTATAAATCCATCAAAATCCATGAATTATACAAAATCCAATACAATCTTTTGAAATATGAATCCAAGAAACCCATCTTAATGACCAACTTTCTAGCGACTGTTGAAAATGGTTGCTAAAACATACACATTAGCACTCTGGTGGTAGTTAGTTTTGATTTAAAAAATAATAATTACAACAATCTCTTTACCGGACATACGTAACCTTTAGAGACCATTAATGAGTTGCTAGAGGTCAAACATTTAGCAACCATTTGCGTGGCTGGTAAAATATCTATCTAAAATATGGAGGGTTCAAACTTGCCCATCCAATTTTAGTGATACACTTTAGCAATAATCTACTTAATCTTTAGCGACCACTAGTTGGTTCCAATAATCTAACTAAAGGTTCCAATCTTTGTCGAATCCTAACATGGTCGCTAAAAAACCCACCAGAATTATTGATGGTCCAAATTTACAAGCCCAGTTTTAGCATTACTTTTTAGCGGCCATTTAATTAATCTCTAGCGACCATCAAGTGTCGCCAGAGGTCTCGAACATTATAATAGCCAAAACGGTTAACCTTCATTTAACTACTTCCCAAACCCCCATCCCCCTTCGATTACTTGATTCCACCTCTCATCTGATTACTCTCGATTGATTCTGACCCTCCTTCTATTACTCCCTCCATCAATTGATTCCGCCACCGCCTCCTCCACCAGGTAATTATATACCTCCCCAGTAAAATGAAAGCTTTTTACCATTTTTTCTAAATTGTATTTAGTTAACTTTTAGTGTATGTATATGTTAGTAAGTGTGTATATGTTAGGGAATATATTTTATTAATTATATAGGGAATTGTCACTGTTTCGAGTTATATAGAGACCATAGTGCAAGTTTTCCATAATTCAGGGACCTATTGTCACTGTTTCGAGTTATGTAGGGACCATAATGCAAGTCTTGCATAAGTTAGAGACTATATGTCCTATTTTTTGCATATTATAGGGAAATAGTGGTAGTTTTGAATAAGTCAGGGACAATATGTCCTTGTTTCACATAATATAGGGACCATAGTACAATTTTTGCATAAGTTAGGGACCTATATTATCCTGTTTTGCATACTATGGGGACCATACTGCAATTTTTTCGTAAGTCATTGACCTATTGTCCTATTTTCGCATATTATACGAACCATAATGCTTTTTTTGCATAAGTCAGGGACCTATTGTCATTATTTCGCATGCTATAAGGACCATAACGTAATGTCTTGCATTACTCAGGGACCTATTGTCCCTGTTTCGCACAATATAGGGACCATAGTGCAATTTAAGTGAATTTGTATTTAATAGAGGGACTATTTTACGAAATATTGGGATGTTGAGTGTTAAATTTTGAAAGTTAAGTGATCCTTTAATGCAATATTTAAATAGTTAGGTGCTTGTTGTGAAATTTACTTTAGTATATGGAATGAAATTACATTTTCGCGAATTATAAAGACTTATATGCAATATTTTAAAAGTTAACAAAATAATTTAATTAGTAAATAAAATTATCTAATACTTTATTTAAATAAAATTTAATAAGTTAAATATTATTTTACCCCTAAGCTTTAAATTTTTTAAATGTAAGTCCTTAGGGTTATAAAATATGATTAATTAGCTTAAAAAGTTCTTAGACCCAATAACCCACCCCCAACAGGTCCAGACCTTGATTTTCCCCCTAGCAGGTCCAGCGAATTTTACAATATTCCATCGTTACCCTTCACCATAATCAGATAATATCAAATCTTTCCATGATTATCGCAATTAACTAATTCCATTTAAGTAACATATCTCTTAATGGAATCCAATCCGATTTCTTCTCTACCCCCTCCGACAACGAGGACAACCATTTCTTCCAATCTACCCAAAGCCAAGCTGCCCTTCTCCACCTTCTGCACTATGATATAACTCCGCGAATGAGCTGCACTCTCGTTGGTGTCCCTTCGTTGTAGTGGTGCATTGAGCAAGACGTAGTAAGGTTGCTGGTGGTCCTTTTGTTGCAGTGCTCGGTTTTTGTGCTCGCCGGAAAGACTGATGCTGCATCCGATGGTGCTCGATCTGTTCATGGTTCTTCTTTTGTTCGTGAATGGCGGATTGCTGCAGATTTTTTTTCAAGATACCTACAAACTAAGTCTTATAGATAAAGGCTTAAACAACAACACGAACCCCAATCAAATCGAATTGAATGCGGTTTCGAAGAAGTACAGATTTGACGGATCTAGAGCTTATATTTAGTTGTTCAAACTTGCTGAGTTTTTACATAGATAACTTGTTTACACCATCAGTCTTAACGCACAAACCATCAAAATAACAAAGGTAACCCACCCCTGTTAACTCGACAAAAAGCGTAACCCATCATTTTGCTCGAACACACCATCAAAACAGTGTTCCGTGTACCACCATTTTTTAAAGACAAAAGGTAACCCCCCCCCAGTTAACTCGACGAAAAGAGTAACCCATCATTTTGCTCGAACACACCATCAATATAGTGTTCCGTGTACCACCACTTTTTAAAGACAGCCCATCACCAAAACAAACATTACCCACCCCCGTTTTTATTACCCAATACCGAATATTTATGCAACTAAATTCTAATTAATGGGTTACTAATTTTTGACTAATTGCATGGAATCAGGGAAATTTCTTTTGGTAACTAAATTCTAATTAATGGGTTACTAATTTTTTACTAATTGCATAGAATCGGGGAAAATTGTTTTGGTAACTAAATTCTAATTAATAGGATAATAAGGGCAGGACGGTCATTTGAGGTGGGTTGGACTTGATGGGCAATCAGCCATCTTCTGTGGGCTGTATAGGTAAATCACCCTTAAAATATTTAAAAATTAATCATAGGGTTTTAGATGTTTACAAATTAGTACCTAAGGTTTAATTTATTTAAAAATATTCCTTAAAGGTTTTAAATATAATCAAGTTAGTCCCTAGGGTTTAATATAATTACAAATTAGTCCCTAGAATTTAAGTTATTTTAATATTATTCTCTAGGGTTTAAAATATTAACAAATTAGTCCATATTGTTACATTTACAGATTAATCCTTGGTATTTAAAATTAACAATTAAGTCCATAGAGTTTAAATATTAACAAATAAGTAAGGTTTATTTATTTTTATTAGTTGGTCCCTAATGTTTAAAATTTGGATTATTAAGTCCCTAGAGTTTGAAATATTAACAAATTAGTTCATAGAAATCCCTGTGGTTTAACATATTTAAAAATTAGTCCCTAGTGGTTTAAAATATTAAGAAAAAAGTCTATATGGTTTAAAATATTAACAATTAAGTTCTTAGCGTTTGAAATATTAACAATTAAGTCATTATGGTTTAATATATTTTAAAGTTAGTCCTTAAAAAATCCAACATGTAACCTTTTTGAATGTTCGTGGTTCGTCATCTAGCATGTAAACTAGGAAGTAAGGATCAAAAGACATAGATAGAGGTTCTCATACTCTTACTGCTTCTTAGTTTATCCTTGTTTGGCAATGACTCGTGGTCTTTCTCTTCAGTTGGCAAGTATTCTTCTTTATTTTTATTTTCTTGAATTTCATTGTATGTTATTTTTAAGGAAACAAATTCTAGTGCAGTTTGTGATTTTTCTCGTTTTGAATTATGCTCGTCATTCGACATTGAGATTTGTGTTTTGATATTTGATAGAGTTTTTTTATTAAAATATGGGAGAATTTTGAGAATCGAAACTTTGTATTACATGAATTTATGAGTTCTTTTTGGCTGATAAGAATTTATAAGAATTAAAAGAGATATATTAATAGAATTGCGAGAAAACCATTTGAGTGTATATTTAATTATATTATTGCTCACAAGTGCATATTTAATTGGATGTTAAAAATCAAGAGAAGGATCGTCTTTTTTGGGCTAGTGAAAAAGAAATAATAAATCTTTCGTCATCCGATACACAGTCTAGCAAACTAGGGCCCGATCTAAAAATAACCAGATCCCCCCGCGATCCTTCACCTAGCACAGTGCGCGGCCTTGTCCGCAAGACCATTGAAACGTCGGGGGAGATGTTTGAAATGCATGTTGTTATGTCTTTCACCAATCTCCCCAATCCGTAAAGCAAAAGGTCTAACTAACGACCCGCAATCGATAGTGAGCTAATACCTTGGATAATACCAAGGTTATCCGAGCATATGATTGTTTTGATTCCCGGCGATTCCTGACAGGTGTAAATTGCCTCTAGAATCGCCATCACTTCTCCTTCCGCAACTGAGTCAATTGAGAAAGGCTTTGTAATTACCCGTCTTCTTGTCCATGTGTCCAAAGTTACAATTCTGGATCTAGCTAGTTCAGCCGAAGAAACAAAAAAACATCCCATGTGATAATAACTTGGACGTCCTGCCTCTCTTCTTCCTTTCACGCCGGGTTGTTGGTATTCCTATGGTTTCCAGTAGTAATGTTAATACTAATATTCCAATAAATACCAAAATAGATCCATAATTCCACTATTAGTAGCCTGAATGATGTCTTCTGACTCCAAACTTCAGTTCTCATTAACTGAATTCATCTTTTATTTCCAGAGATTCCATAATATGAGAAGGAGATAAGCTAAAATCACCCTCCAATGCCAACCACTAGCTTTGAGATCAAGATCTACGTTAATTATCTAGTCGCCTAGGTTTATAGTAACTTAGTCCCTAACCTTGAGTTTGAGAGATGGTCCTGCCCACGCCAGTCTACACACCTGATAGGACAATATAAGATGATTACTAGTTTCCACTTGTTCATCACACCAGTAACACTAGATATTTGTAGCACAGTGGCGGGCTTTAAGATTCTTTCTAGTTTGGAGGGTGTCCTTGCATGCTTTCCACGTAAAGATGCGTACTTTCGTCGGCACGTTACATTTCCATATAGTCTCTCCCATGTAGATAGGTTGTTCAGTTCCCCACGACGTGACGATTGAGGAGTTTTGGAAAGAAAAAAAGTTTCCAGGGCCTAGTAGCTTGATTTAGTATTGTATGCACCCGATCGGTTATGTGGCCATGTAAAGGTATCCTTCCCTTTCCTTTGAAGGGTGGGAATTCGTTCAATCTCAGTTCTCACTGACTCTGGGAAATACTCATCAAAAATCACAAAATCCCAAGCATCTTCATCTGGTCTCATAAGTTGATTTGATTTGAGCAGTTCTGTGAGGGAAGGATCATTTAAATTTATGTTATTCATTTACTAATTCTTTTAAGATAATTGAAATAACCATGTTGTAGTGGATGTGGACTTACCTTTTTCAATACTTGGAATTGGATAAGTTGTTGACAACGATAATATGGTTGATGTGAAAAAAGTGGTTAATCAGTATTTAGAGGATTTAAAATGATAAATATTAATTTATTCTAGACAATTTTTAATTTATCTACCCATTTTAGTTTATGCCATTGTGTTTAGACTATTCAGTCTCAGCAGACGCACCACGAATAAGCGGTTTCAACAGCGAATTACCAGAAATTTTGGGATATTGTGAAATGAGATGGATTTACACTCGTGAAAGATTTTTTTTAAGAATAACATGTCACTACATGTTTCAAATCATACGTCGTTCACACTCATAAAGAGATATCGCCAAGAATGAATGAGTAGTTACAAACCTATTTCATGTGTGAATTTTTCTTATAAGACTATATCAAATTTCTTAACTTTACGTCTCCAGAATATTATGAACGACATTACCTTACCAACTTAGTTAGGTTTTATCGAAGGCAGATACATCTAAGATAATATTTTGATTGCACATGAGGCCTCATATTTTTACGCAAGAAACGGAAAAGTAACAAACATTACACATCAGTGAAGATTGATATGTGTTTGCCCCCAAGTGTGATATAACTAATCAACACTGGATAAGGTGACTCTTCGCAGAATACGAATTGATGACAAGTAAAGATGATAAGTAGGTTATATCATTCTTCACAAGGATTATAAGTGAGAATTATTATGCTTAAACTAGTGTAAATATGTAAAGCTTGTAATGGAATTAAGGAATAATAAAGACATAAATAACAAATTGTTTATCTGGCTTTTCAAATGATTAAACTAATCATGCAATAAGATTAAAATAATGATGTAAATAAATAAGTAAATGATATAAAAGAGATGAACAAATATGAGATGGTTACTTGAGGGATTGCTGGTAGTTATATATGCTGCTAGATAATAGTTATATTGATAAGGGCGAGTGGCGATGTTCACATGAGTCTGGATTCAATGATTTCTCTAAATCCGCCAGGGTAGACTTAGAGCGCAATATTACCCACCAATTGGCTTTCAGATGAATTACATTCCCACCCACTTAACTACCTAATCGGAAAGACCATTAGGTTCAATGCCTCAAACTAGGTGATTATTTTCTATTTCTGCAATTAAGCCCCCTACTTCGAGTGTTAGCCAATTACTATATCCACAAACAACTTGATCAGAGTACAGGTGGTATTATAACAAACATATAAAGAAATTGAATAACAAACCCAACTCAATTAAATGTCATAATATCTCAAATACAATAAAGCCATTAAAAAGCTAAGCATAAACTCGTAGGTAAGAATCCTCAAGCAATGAGGGTTTAGTTCATAATAAAAGAAGAAAAACTAATTAAAACTAAGGATAGAATCATGTTTAAAAGCAAAAATAAATATAAGTTACTCTTAATGATGAATGGAAATTGTGAGCCGTTGGGGAAGAATCGTTAGGTTTATAGACAAATCTTCTCCTCTTCTCCAACTTAAGATCATATGGATATTGTCAAGCGAGTGATACTGAGATGGAGCTGAACATATAGATGGCACAAACCCCAATTTTTCCTCTGTTTGAGTATCATATCGATGGGTTTTTAGGGGATGATGTATTCCATGAAACCATGAGAGAAGATGAGATTTGCAACCTTGTTAAGTCTTCGGAAGAAAAGAATACGATTTGGAGGAAGTGTTATCCAATTTTGGGATTAGAGAGCAAATAATGAAATTGTGTGATCCTTTTTGTGATATCTCTACAGTCCAAGGTGAGGGAAGAAAGGAATGTGCTACTGAAATAGCTAAATAAATGAAAGTTTACCAATTCCAAAATGCCAAAATTGGAAAAAAGTGAAGAAGAAAATTAAAAGCTTTTGGCTTCCGCTGAGTTGAATTCATTGAGAGAATAAAATGTTAAACTGAACGAGGAGGTTTGTATTTTTGGTGCATGATAAAGATATTGCAGATAAGGAGATGCTAATGGGAAAATGTAGTGTCGATTACCTTTGGAAGATGCTTAAAAAAGAATTTGAGAACGCAAAAAAATAAGATTCACATACAAACAAATCGCAAGATGAGCTGAATATGTTGAGGAGTGGATTGGGTTGATATGATAATTCTACACGTGCATCGTCTAGCCTACCAAGGTATAATGACATTTTTATGACACATGGACGTCATGAAGGTAGGAAAATCATTAAGCCACCTCCTCAAGTGCTTGAAGAGGGAGCAAAGTTATGGGAGAATTGTCTAATCGGTCAATTTCTAGATAAGGCTCACCTGTTTCATGTAGTTACTAATTTCGTTCATTTTCAATGGCTGAAACTAGGAAAAGTTGACATCAAATCTAGTAACCAAGGTACATTTATTTTCAAATTTGAAAATGAGAAGGGTTGTAGTAAAGTGTTAGAACAAATGTGGAATATAGATGGTAAGCCGCTATTATTAAGTCCATGGAAAATTGAAATGCAATTTAAGAAAATTGATGTGTCTAGAATTCCCATTTTGGTCAAATTAAATAATATTCCAATGGCTATGTGGACTAGAAAAGGTTTGAGTTATATAGTGAGTGGTGTTGGGATCCCTTTACAAACAGAAATGACTAAGTCTAGATCTCGGCTTGGATATGCTAGCGTGTGTGTTGAGATTGATACTAAAGAGGAGTTTCCTAATAATCTATATGTTGATATAAGTAAAAATGAACTCCAAGTTGTTCAAGTACAATATGACTGGAAACCATTGATTTGTGGTAAGTGCGAAAATATTGGCCATATAGAAGGAAAATGCCAAAATATAAAGAAAGTTTGGTTTCAAAAAACACTCTCAAAAATTTCAGATAAGGGTAAAGAGAAGATGAATGATGACAATTAGGAAGTGGCCAGGAAACATAGAAGTGTTGAAAACAATAAAACATCATCCTTTGTTCTAAGTGTTAATCCGTTTGATAAATTGCAAGATGATAATCTAAGTGAAATGGATAAGGATGTTCTTCGTTTTATAAAGGATTCTAGTGTGCAGGAAGTCACACACCCACCAAATATATGAAACATCTTGGAATGTCAGGGGATTTAATTATCTCCCGAGACAGTTAGATGTTAGATATTTTTTGTTTAATAATAAGGTCAAGCTTATTGGCCTCTTGGAAACAAAAGTTAGAGTAAAAAAGTGTTTGTCTATAATAAATGTAAACTTCCCTCATCTTGAAGTGTTGCGCAACTATAATAAAAGTGAGTCTGTTAGGATTTGGATTTTGTTTGATAAAAATGTTGTTTAGGTCACACTTTTGCATGAGACCTCCCAACTGATGTTTGTTGAGGTATACTATGTTGAATGTGATCTTAGTATCTATGAGGGGTTTGTTTGTGCGAGTAATGATGACGATGAGAGGAAAAATATTTGAGCTGATATGGTTAATTGGATTAAAGATTTTAAGGATCATAAGATTTGTTTCCTTGGATATTTTAATGGGATATCACATATGGATGATAGATTGAACTATGATATGTTGTCAAAAAGTGCAATAAAGAGTAATTACTAATCCTTTTCAAATAAAAAAAGATTTTGTCAACTATTATATTAATTTACTTGGTACTGAACAAGAAAATCAAGAGTGTTATTCTATCTCCACTATTCAGAGCCTTGTGAAATATATTTCAAAGGAACAATGTATTGCTCTTTGCACCTTTTACTAATTAAGAAATAAAACTGCTCTTTTCTCTATAGGTGAAAGTAAAAGCATGGGGCCAGATGGATTAAATTCATGTTTCTATAAGTCTGCTAGGAGTGTAATTGAAAAAGATTTTTGTGGAGCTATTAAACAATATTTTGAGTCATGTGAATTACACATGCAAGTCAATGCAAAAAATGTAGTGTTGATTCCTAAAGAAATTAATGCTTTTAGTGTTAAAAATACCAATATCATGTGTTAACATGACTTACAAGACTATTTCAAGAGTTATGGCTAACAGACTAAAAAAAGTGTTGAGTTCCATAATTTCCCTCGACCAGGCAGACTATGTTGGTGGAAATACATTGGTGACAATATATTGCTGGCTCAGGAAGTTGTACTTGGTTAAGAGAAGAAAAACCTAGCTCCTAGCTGCACTATCAATCTTAATTTGCAAAAAGCATATGATAGTGTGAATTGGAGATTCCTTATCAACGTTTTACATGATACATGTTTTCCTATTAAATTCATTAAGTGGATTGAGATGTGTGTATAATCTCCTTGTTATTCAGTTTGTGTAAATGGAGAAGCTTGTGATTACTTTAAAGAGAAGAGAGGACTCAGACAAGGAGATCCTCTCTCCCCCTATCTATTTGCAATATGTATGGAGGTTTCTTATGGGCTTTTCTATCATGTTTCTAAGAACAAGAATTTCAGTTTTCATCCTAAATGTAAGGATGTTAGTTTGAATCATATGATTTTTGTTGAAGATGTGTTGATATTTATGAAGGCAAACCTTGAATCTGCTAGAGTAGTAAAGGAAACCTTAGACTTGTTCTCTAGGATGTCTGGGATAAACATTAACTTTCAAAAAAGTAAGTTATATTTTGGAGGAGTAAATGAGCAGGATAAACTTCACATCTCTAAAGTCCTCAATTTAAAGGTAGGAATAAGGTACCTTGGTGTACCTTTTAATTCTAAGAAAATGAGTGTAGCTGATGATTATCTCCTTGTTGAGAAGATTTGTATTAGTATTAATCAATGTTCTTAAAGAAGCTCTTTTATGCCGGTAGGCTTGAACTCATAAAGGGTGTTTTGGTAAGTAAAATTTTATGGTGCGGAGTTTTCTTATTACCAAAGCAGGTAGTTACAAGTTAAACCAAAAAATGGCGAGCTTCCTATGGAAAGGTAATGCAGATGGTGCACATGGTGCTAAAGTGGCTTGGGATAATATCTGCACTAATAAATTAGTTTGAGGTCTTAATGTTCCAAACATTGAGGACATTAATAAAACTTGTCAGCTTTTTTCTTTTTGGAGACTATATTATGAATAAAATAACATGTGGAGCAAATGGTCAAGAATACACATATGAAAAGTAAATGTATTTGGAGTTTAAATGCTAAAAGCTATCATTATTGGATTTGGAAACAAATTCTCAAAATCAGACCAGTTGCTTTCAAATTTATTCATCATGAAAAAAAAAATGGTAACAATACATTTATGTTATGGTAAAAGTGGATTAAAAAAAGAAATGTAAAAGATATACATAGAATTACATTGGATGAATACAGTTCTTGCTGCAATAAATTAGTAGTTGATTGTTATGGAAGAGGTCGTTGGAGGCTTCCTCCATGTATTGGTAGGATATTTCCTCATATACAGAATGTATCTCTTTCTTCAGGTTGTGAAAAAGTTTGTTGGATGGACAACAAAAAATTATCCTTGTAAAAGATGGATTGCATCTCAGTGCAACTTGATGAAGTTTCCTGGAGTAAAGTTGTGTTGGGTAAGAGTTGTGTTCCTCGTTGTTCCTTTATTGCTTGGTTAGTTGTCTTTAATCGATTGACCACAAGAAATCAAATAATTGACCGGGGATTATCAATTGACCCTACATGCACGTTGTGTAATCTTTATATTGAATATGTGAATCATATTTTCATCAATAGCCCATATTCGGGAAGTATCCTTATTAGATACTTAACGATGTGTGATATAAACTTTACCCCAAATGTTTTGCTGGATCTATTTGAAGGTATTTGGTGTGGGAAAGGGTGTGATAAAAATATGATAATAAAAGATGCAACTAACACCCTAACCTAAACAGAGTACTCACTGCAAGTATCACAGGTCGTACACAAGTCTTAATGATAAGTAAAGAATTGTTCTCAGAGACTTAGTGTGTTATATGAATGGATCAACTGAAAAGAGTAGAAATAAATAAATCAATGAATTAAAGACAATAAAAGTAAATATGATTGATTGATATAAAATAATGATTAATTAAACTAAATACAAAATAATAATTAAAGGATGTAAGAATAAGATGAGAGAGTATAGCTCAGGTTTTGCTTGTATGCACTAATCCTTATATTTATTCTACTAGTTAATAAGGGTGATTAAAGATCTTAGATAAGTAGTCATGATTCTATATTCCTCCTAACCCCCTTCCGGGTGGACGTAGGTGGCGACCTAACATAACCAGGGGACTTGGGTAAGGGGACCCTGCGCAATGATCGGTGGTTAAATCTCAAACCCTAATGACTATCTAGTTAGGGAAGCCCTTCCAGATCACAACGCACACTAGACGCTTATGTGATGTTTCAATAATTAGACACCCCTTCCGGGTGACCAACTAACTACTATTAAGACAATCCGAACGTGATCAACCTTAAGACTGGAAATAAATCAAAGCACATAAAACAAATATATGGTTAAGAAGTTAGAATCAATTTAAAAAGGGTTTCACAAACAAATTTAGATAGAAGAAAATAGAATTCAAAGATTATACATATGCAAAACCCAAGCTATGGAAAAGTTAGTTCATACTAGAAAGAAATAAACTAAAATAAAGATACATACTGTCAACTTGCTTCTCTTAAATAAACTCTATGATAATTAATATTAAGGACTGTTTAAGGAGAGGCAAGAACATGTTTTCAATGTTTAAAGGGTGTATTTATAGGTGTTAAGAAGACCCTAGGTTGAAATCTTGAAGTAGAAGGCAAGTAATTGGACTCCTTTTCCAATTCAAATTCGTTTCCAAAAATATAGGAGAGAGGATAAATGCTTTTGTCTTGTTTTGGTTGTAACTCCTTCGTTATTGGTCCTATTTTCGCCTACTTTATGTCGAAATGACCGCAACAAAAATATCTACACTTTCTCTTTTGATTGCTCATCCAAATTCCCAACTTATTTAAAGTTATCTTCATTTTAGTGGATGTAACTGCAGAATTTTAGATTTACTTGGTAGCTTTTCTATTCCTATATTATCTCTACTTCCTTTTATCTCTTAATGCCTTCCATATATTCTTTCTTTATCTTCTTAGAATTGATTGGGAATCTGATTAATTTTCATATATCTTTAAAGCTTCACATTAACACACAAATTAAACCAAATATGCTCTAAAATAATAAGAAATAAGAATTTATCAAAATATAAATAAAAATCTATAATTAATTAATCATAAACACCTAAAACGATGTCCCTAACCTACATTATTATATCACAAATAGTGAGACATCAGTATTCTTCATACATGCCCTAACTCGGAGAATCTTATAAGCGTGAGTGCGTGTATTACTTCTTTCATTTATCATATATAGAGTGAGAGGAATAGAAGAGATCATAACATAGCAAAGCAGAATGAAGAAAGGTTAAGAAATTGGATTGTCTCTTTTGACGTCGTTAAGTTACAGAGAAGAAACTTGAAATTTAATGTCTCGAGAGATTTGTTTCAAAAAGTATGTAATAGTTAGTTTTGGGCCAATATGATTTTGTTTTTTAAATTATTTTGGTTTAGGCCTTTGAGTCTTTAGGCATTTTTTGGGCTAAAAAGTTTGTAAGGATAATGGGTGTTTGAGCTTCAAAATTAATATAGTTTGATTTAATGATAAAAATAAAATAAAATATAATTGCCATTTGATATATTAAATAACCAACTTATTATTTAATTATAGTTATATATCTTTTCAGTCTTCTAATTCTCTTGGACACTTCTTGGACATTGAATCTTCAATTTATGTTAAGCTTTTAAGATAAAATCCTCCAACTTCTAAATAGCTATGTTTTGACTAGAAAATGTTTCGACTTGGATGGATCAAATATGATTCATGTGGGTACCTAGTGCTGGTCCATCTGAAGTCCTTTAATTTTAGCTTGAAGTCCAATATTTAAATATTCATTCTATAACTGCTCAAAATAACCACCTTGATTAATAGTTGCAATATCACCTTTTACACCCCATATTCTCCCAATGGGATGGAATTCAACTTATAACTATAAATAATCTATTAATACCAAAAAGTGCATGAAACCGAGATAAAGTGTCCTATATAATGGACATTTTTACCATATTATTTGGACCTATTAATAAGCACCTAAATAATGGTATGAAAAACTAGATAGTACGTTAGCAAAATATGGTTTCATAGTTAACACATATGAATCATGTGTCTACATAAAGTAATAGGAGTAGAATGTGTGATTATTTGTTTATATGATGACGACATGCTAATTTTGGTAGCACCCTTTATGTAATTAATGAGACTAAAATCCTCCTATCTTCTAAGTAGAGATAGAATATAAAGGATAAGCATGTGTCATTATAAGGGGTTGTTAAGATAATTAAAAGTGATAATGATATATCCATATGTCATTCTCATAATGTAGAAAAGATATTGAAGATTTTCAACTCTTTTGATGTTGTTCCTATACAAACTATGTATGACTCTAGTATTCATCTAGACAATAAAAATGGGGAGAATGTTTCCTAAAATGAATATTTTAAGGTCATAGGAATTATGATGTTTTGATGAACTACACTCAACTAGGTATTACCTATGATGTGAGAAGACTTAGTCGCTATGCACATAGTCTTAGTAAGGAACATTGGGATACAATTCATCGATTGTTGAAGTACTTGAGAGGTACTATCGACTAAGTTTTGCATATCAGATAGTTCACTACTATCTTCAGGGGATTATGCGATGCAAACTGGATATCAAATCATGATGAACTAAGTTCCACTACTAATTATATGTACTCCTTAGGTGAAGGAGATATATCGTGAAATTCTTTTAAACATAATTGTAAAGATCCTTCCACCACGGAGTCTGAATTTTACAATGGTAGAATAGAAGGGATAGAAGTTAAATGGTTGAGATATATCCAAGTAGATGTTACATTATAGGAAGGAAAGACTACGCTAGTTTCTCTTTATTGTGATTCACGAGAAGCAACTAGTGTCACTCACAATAACATATACAACCAAATGGATTAACATTCATATGAGGCATGATTCAGTAAAGAAGTTACTACCATGAGAGTAGAATTGAAAACGTCAAGCGGAATAAGGATAAGTCCAATAATGGAGGACATATGGAGGATTAGACCATATGATTCACTATATTTCCATCCCTAAAGAGTGCACCAATGTAAATAAGGTTGAGTCTTTAATCCATATGAATGTATACCCCTGTGTGGTCCTTTCAACATCGTAACTCATAATCTAATAAGGTAATATCACACCTTAATAAATCTATCTGTGCATAAAACAATCACGAACACACAACCTAACGAAAAACTACAATCCTAACACTAGGTTCACATAAATAAATAGACATGCCACACAACCCACAATCTTGATTCAGGTAATTAAACATCAGGGCACATCATACTTTCTATCCAATACACAGGTTCATTACTCAATACTCTACGAGAAACAATTACCACATCTACCCACATAACCTACTAGTTCTAAGGGAATATTGCATTAATAGTTACACAACAGTGATATTTACTATGGTTATCTTATTTTCATACACTTGATTCACACACACCACTTAATATATATCCTTTAACATGACATCACAACAATTGCAAGTTCTATAATATTCACATACACAATTAACATACCCCAGGATATATATCTGATATTACAACTCCGACACAACCCATAATCCAATTTCATCCAAAATCTGTTTTTGATTGGGATAGCCACCATGTACATGCCTTATGAAAAACAAACAACATAAGTTAATCAATTACAATCATACTAAATAAAATGCATCCTAGTATTAAGTTGTGTTCATGAAAACCCAATTGAACGTTAATAAACATAAATGCACTACATCCTAGTACGCTACTTTTTCACACATGAAGAACAATACAAGATAAATTTATACACACCTTTTTTGTTCTTTGTTGGGATATATTTTTTGTTCTTTGCTGAAATACCTTTGTTGTTCTTTGATGGTTACCTTTTTTTATATTATCTTTTACTGAGTTACCTCTTTTGATTTGTGTTTTGTCGTTGTTGTTTATCTTAGACGAAGTCAAGGTTGATTGATGATATATTTCTACTGAAACCGCAACAAACAATTGTAATGGGTTATGTAGTTTGGATCGAGTGAAACTCTTGAGTTCTCTAATCGTGGGTGTTACCAATGCTCCACGAATTTAATAGGCCGCGTGCATTTTTTGTACGGATACTAATGTCATAGGACATTTGAATTTTTTCTTGGATCCTTTTGTTCCAAATTTGTTGGATTGTGGACCTTTTGAGTCTTAAATCATTGTTTTAAATTATGATTACATACATGTGAAATATATATAATATTTAATGATCATTTTAGATAACAATAATAAAAACAATTTATGATATGTTATATAGTCAATAATCAAATCATAAATAAGTTGGGTACCCATAAGATATCGAGTAATGATATATACAACTAATGATGTGATGTAATTCAACTAATTGGGAAAAAAAAGTTAGATTGAGAAAATATATAGATCGATAACTCACATCCTATAAAGTAATGCCTTACCATTAATGATATTTTGGTGGTATATATACTTACACTATTTTGTTTTTTAACCCCGTTTTGAAGTTTCCTTAACCCCATGATATTAGGAATGTCTGAGATAAAACATAGAATATGTATCAATTAGAAGGGTCAAAAATCTGCCACCAGTAATTTCGCTATAAAGGGATTTCTTCCCTGTTTTGAACATCCACCATGCAATTTGTCAACAAGATAATAACTATAATATATCCTTGGTTGTTTTTGACTGTTCTATACCACAAGAACGATTATTCACATGTTAATAATTGAAAGAATACATGTGGGGATGGTGGAGTAAGGGAAGTGGCACGTACGAATTATGCAAAAGGTAGAAAGCATAAGGGTCGTTGGGAGCGTAGGAAGTTTTTTTGTCAAACTGTAGTGAACATAAATACATAAAATAAACTTACACAATTTGGGTTGACATGCCAAACCGGGGGAAGGAAACTAACAACAACAGAGGGAATATAAAAAGAAAAAAGAAAAAAGAAAAAAGAAAAAACAAACACCATGAAATCACATGCTCTATTACCACCCAACCAGAATCAAATCTAACTACTTCCGAGCTACTAAGAAGAACCAATAAACAACACAATCAATGAACCATACGCAACACATAACAATTTATAAACCAACAAAACTATCGTAAATATGATAATGAGTATCGATATACCTAGCCATGCTCTGTAAATTGTATCATAAAAAAGGGTGATAAATGTACCACATTAAATGATGGTAGGGGAGGATCCATACATGGAGAATATATCTAGTTGCGTCATGATAGAGGAAAAATTATGCAACACCATGAGCAGACTAAAATCACAACAAGACCACCTCATAAACCGTTATCAACCAAATTAGTCACAACATTCCCCATCCCACCATTATTTATTAATTTTGACAGGCTCACCACACCATTAACAAAGCCACCCGACTGTCTAGTAAATGATACATTAAAACCCTTAGTTGTCTATGCACGAATAATTATCTAAATGTGAGAAAATATTCGTGCAAAATTCAACATAACTAATTAATTTTTTTAATATAACATAATAATTAATTATTATTTTTTCATTAACTTCGGAATTGCTAAATTAAAAAATAAAATTGATTTGAAATTTAAAAAATCTTCTTCTTATCTAGGTGATATTCATTTTTATTTATTTTAGGTTAAGTTAAATATTCATCTTATTCAATGAATAATCCGACTAAATATATGTTGAAAACTAAAAGAAGATCGAGAAAACATTATGATGCATTAAGATCGATATGGCCAAGGCATATGATCAAGTTAACTAGGATTTTTCTAAAAAGCTTAGGTTTTGGAGAGAAATGGAGGAACCTGATTTTCAACTCTATTTCTTCTGTTTCTATTCAAATAAAAGTCAATGGTGTGAGGTTAAGGAAATTTGAACCATCCCAAGGAATCAGGCAAGGAGATCATCTATCCTCTCTTCTTTTCTCAATGATGACTGAAGCATTAGGTAGCTTGATTAACTATCACACACGAGAGGGCCATATTAAAGTTATATCTATCAAAAGAATTTATCCAAGGTTATCTCATCTCCTTTTTGCGGACGATGCTTTATTTTTTATGGAAGTAACTCATAAAGAATTTGATAACTTCTGACAAATTCTTTCATCTACTGTTGCGCTTCACTAGAAAAAATTAATTTCAACAAGTCATTAATTCAATTCAGTAATGGACCACTAGAGAATATTAATAATTCATTATTTGAAATGCTCAGCATCAGATGTATCGACTCACTTGGAAAATATTTTGGCATTCCTCTCAGTTTAAAGAGATCAAAAATTGAAAATTTGGGGTATATCAAAGATAGGATCTTAAACAAATCAACTAGTTGACCGGCTAATTTACTCTCAGATGGAGGGACAGAAATCCTCATCAAATCTGTTTTGCAAGCGATACCGAATTACACTATGTTGATTTTTGAATTCCCTAAAGATTTATGCAAGAAATGTCTGCGCTTGTATCAAATTTCTGGTGGAACTCGGGAGAGAAAAATAAAATCCATTGGGTCGCATAGAAAAAATAGCAAAGTAAAAATCTATTGGTGGACTTGGTTTCAAAGTTTTTCAAAAAATAAATCTTGCACTTCTTGCTAATCAAATGTGGAGAATTCTTGAAAACCCCAATTCGGTGGTGGCTAAATTTTAAAAGGAATCTACCACCCAACGTCAAATATCTGTAAAGCAAAACTTAAACAAAACAGATCTCGGAGCTGGGCAAGATTATTTAAACGCCTAAAATATCTTAAAAAGGAATGTCGTTGGCAAATAAGGAATGGTTTAAAAATCAATATTTGGGATTCTAGATCAGAAAAGGAGTTACACTCGAGAAGAAGGAAAATTTTAAAATAAACAGAGTCGCTGACCTTTTCATTGAAAATTGTACGAGATGGAACACCCAAATCATAAATTCTTTATGCAACACAAGGGAGAAGTTGGAAATATATAAAATCACAATTATGCAACTTGAGAAAGAATATAAAATTATCTGACCACATATGAAGGATGGCAACCATTCTACAAAATCTAGCTATCATTGTCTTGTTAATAGAGGAACCGGTATTAAAGTCCAAACCTCATCAAATGGAGAAGAGAATAATAATTATCTTTATAAAACCGTGTGGCATTCCAATGTTCCTAAACACATAAGGAATTTCATCTGGAAAATTTGTAATGGAGCGATACCAACTAAACTTAAGCTGCACAAAAGGAAATGCACAAGCAATGTGTCTTGTAAATGGTGTGACTTGGAAAATAAATCTATAGAACATCTCTTCCTCCAATGCCCTTTTAGTGAAGCAGTGTGGGCTGAGTCTTCAATGCAAATCAAGATCGATCAGAAATTCCAAGGATCAATTAGTGACTGGTTGCTTGAAACCATATCCTCCTATTCTAAAAACAGATTGGAAAAAATATCATAATAATTAACATCTTTTGTACTATCTGGAACATATGGAAAGCATAAATGGAGGGTTTCTTTGTAAGGAAGAAATGGAATATTGATGAAATCATCAACAAAATGAATAAGGTCATAAACTAACTCTTTAAGAAAGATCTTGATGTTAATAATATCATGATCATTGATAGAGTAGAAGGCCATGATACGAATATTGATAAAAATAACATACTCCATGATACGGCAAAAACTATATGGTTAAACGATGCGTCGTTTACAAAAGAATGGGAACCTGCTGGCATTGCATCTATTGCGATTGATAAATCGGGGGATATTGTGGGAAAAAAATTTATGAAGTTGTCAGATCAATAGCGCACAAGAAGGGGAATACTATGCAATTCTCATTGCCATGAGATCAGCAGTTGATCTCAATCATCAGAGTTGTTCATTTTACTCTAACAACCTTGAAATCGTTCAGGGTATTAATCAGAAATGGGAAATCAATTGGAAAATCCATCCAATGATTCACAAAATTTGGAAATGGATTGATAGATTCCCAATGTGGAAGGTTTACCATATGTAGAGAGAATTTAATGAAGTCGCGGATCTTCTAGCGAAATGCGCAAGACAAGGAATTGACCTCTCTAAATGGAATCATACATCGTTAATCGAGTCTTTTTCTTTTCTCAAACTATTGTACATGAAAAGAGGAATCAGATAACTCTTTATATCTCATTTTCCTTTGACAAAAAAAAATTGATTTTTGGATCAATCAATTTTATTAGGTTACCTATTAATCGAGTTAAACAACTTATTAATAAATATATATCTAGAAGGAATTTCTCATCAATTTATAATAATTTATTTAAGATAGCTAGGCGGTCCTTTTTCAAAGGGGCAATAACTTTTTACGCCCCAGGCCATCCCAATTAATAAACAAAATCCCCATCCCTCCCCCACTAACAAGTCTATTGAACCCCAACTAAAAAGAAAAAAATGCCTAAAAAGCTAACCCTATCCTTTCTTATTATAGTGAAAACTTCAAAAGCCGAATAAAAACACAATTACAATTTAAAAAATCAAAACATTCCTCTCTCTCTCTCTCTCTCTCTCTCTCTCTCTCTCTCTCTCTCTCTCTCTCTCTCTCTCTCTCGACCGTTCGCTTCTCCCACACAAGAAACCCATTCTCCACACAAGAAACACAATTACAAAACTCTCTCCCGCACAAGACAACCGTTGATATCTCCCTATTTTTTCTAAATATTATCCCTTAGGAGAAATCATTTTAGGTGAATATTTGACTTATTCGATAGACTTTTATGCTTATTTAGTCATACTGCACTTTCTCCCCTTAGAATTAAACTATTTGCATTTTTAGAGCTTTTGTGCGTTAATTTGTTTGTTTTAGTGAAAAGTTAGTAGGTTCATGATTCTATGAAGAACCACTACAAGGAGGAGAAGTAAGAATTAAAGTATTAGATCGAGTGGAGGTGCTAAAGGCAAGAAAAGAAGTTCCAAGAACTTAATTAAAGAAGTTGCAGATCTGAAAGGCTGTTAAAGATTGCTGTTTTTTGGCTACTTAGGAGCGTATTTAGCATTGGGCGGTGAAACATGGTTTGATGACCTATTGACTTAGGAAAACTCTCCAAGTTAAATCAGCCCATTTGGAGTTGTTATGTAAAAGTTACAGCCGTTTTACTAAAGGTTGCACACCAGTTACGGGAATTAAAAAAGAAGATGGGTTTGGACTTTTTATAATTTGACATAATCCTCTTAATCTAAGCCCTAATCCGTTTTTACTAGTATAAATAGACCCTTTAGCCTCCTTTTTATACACACTTCAGAGAATTACATCAGAGACTTCATATTTTCAAGTCAGAGCAAGAAGGCAGAGAAGTTAGAGCTGGAGGAATTTTGTTCTTCCAACAACAGCCAACCAAACCTTTAGGTTATCCTATTTCCTTTTCTGTATTGAGAATTATGTATTCCTTTTATATACTTTCAGTATTTAATTCCGTTATGAAATAATTCTTTTAGTATTTGAGAATCGCTACATGGGTTGAACCTAATTCTATTTAATTTATGTTTTCTGAATTTAGGATTTGATTATTTAAATTAGAAAAGGTATTTTGTGTTGACTATTATTTGTTTTAATCACTAATTTTGAAGTCATGAATCAAACTTAGCTCATAGTAATTAGGCTATTCACTTAAGTTAAAAAGTGATCACCTTGACGGGGGGTTTAATTACAGACATAGATAATAGACGCGTAGTATTCGTGATTGATCCTGACGGGCTTAACTAACCATGCAGCGAATGAGGTTAGAGACTGAACCATCTGATAGTAGCTTATAATCACCCTAACGGGGTTTGTAATACCATATGATAGCTCCTAAGTCCACCCTGACGGGGTTAGGAGATATAAGAGTCCCGACTAGCACAATAATACCAATTAGCCCTTAAACCGAAGCATTAATTAGATAGGTTAGGTGAAACCCTTTCGACGATCAATTATTCTTTCTCTTCTTAAGTTTAAATTTATTTTACTTGCATTATTTCTTTCAGTTAATTAATTTAGTCTTTATTTTATTGCATCTTTAATTTTAGAAAACCAAACAAAAATCCTCTTTTTTATTTTTTTGTTAAGCAGTTACTACTCTATCTGATTAATGCTAGAGTTGTACCTAATTCGTCCCTAAGAACGAAACCCGATTTATCGGATATTACTTGGACAACCGTGCACTTGCGGTATTGTGGTTCCTCTATTTTCAGATTTATTGCATTATTTTTATAACACACCAGGACCCATCAAGTCTTTGGCGCCGCCGCCGGGGACGGTAGCGTGTGACCCCGGTGTTAATCTTTAGTATTTTAATTGTTAGTTTATTTTTCAGTTTTACGCTTTGGTTTGTTTGTTCTTTCTCAGGTTTACAGGTTTGGTATATGATCGAAGATCCCGTGATCCTTGAGAATCCCAAAATCCTAGTTAGAGTAGCAAACAAAAGACAGAAAGAAGTGAAAGCCAAGGAAAAAGAGGAGAAATAGCGAGAGAAGCAATGGCTGAAGAACACGAGATTAATCCTCCTCTTGTTCCACAAGTTCAACCTCCATTTATTAATGATCCATGGTTCATCAATGGTTCTGAAAAAGCTCTATATCGAGCTCCGGCCCTTGGAACTGGCCTCGCCGATATTAATGTCGCGAGATACAAACCCGATCTTGGTATGTTATCTCAACTTCAGAATTATGGAAATTTTCGAGGAGCACCTGGAAAAGATCCAAGTCGTGCTGTACAGAAGTTCGTGCAAATTTGCGACTCCTATATTACACAAGGAGTGACTCGAGATCAGATGTACTTTGAAAATTTTAGATATTTTGTGATAAATGGAGCAAGTGAATGGAATGATTATCAAGAGCATGGATCGATTACTACTTGGGATGCGTTGCAAAGTGCATTTTTCGATAGATACTACCCAACTAACATGAGATTAGATGCACAGATTGCTCTAACTTCCTTTGAGCAAGAACAAGACGAGACTTTGGGTAGGTGTTGTCAAGAGTTCAAATATATTTAAGAAGAGTTCCTGATCATGGCCTTACAAAACTGCAACAAATGAAGATATTCTATAAAGGCCTTGATGGACCATCAAGAAAAAATTTAGACCTGCTTTGTGGTGGTGGATTCTTACAGGTACAACTAGTTCACGCTAAGGTTATTTTGAATAGAACAGTGAAAAATGAGATGGGTTAGAACACCGTGAGAACACCTATCCGAGGTGGAAGTCACAAAGAAAGTAGTGATGTAATTGAGGGAAAAATCTCTTCCTTGGAGAATAAATTGAAGAACACATTGGAGCAGCAATTAAAACAGCTTACTTTAGCTGTTAAAGAAGGTTTTTCAGGTAGAACAGCAGATGTTAATGTTACAGAAGAAGTATATGGTTGTTCTAACTGTGGTATACAATATTATGATTGGGAGCATTGTCAAAGCAATCTGGAAGCCGTAATGTTTGTTGCCAACCGAGGGAATTATAATTCAAGTGGTCAAGGTTATCAACCGAATAGAAACCATCCTGGTTTCCAATATTCAAATCCAAGTGGCTTCGCTAATCCGACATATGCATATCAGCCGCGTCCCCAAGTTAATAACTCTCATCCAAGACCACAGTAAAACTACCAAGGGGGACAAAATTACGGAACTCAAGCTCAGAGACAACCTCCTCAAGATACCTACACCGAGATCATGAATCAGAAAGATCTACCTGCTAAACCTCAATAAAGTGCGTTAAATGTTCAGAAAACCTTGTTGACATTAATCAACCTTCAAATAAAAGCTTGCCAAGATCAACAATCTTCTGCTGCAGCTAGGGGTGGAAATCAGAAGGAACTGATCGAAAAAGGGGTGTTTCGGAAAAATTCCAATTTTTTTTGGAATAGATTTTTTCTTATCCAATTTTTCTAAACTGGGAAAAATAATTCCGAATTCGGAATTTTCAAGAAATTCGGAAATTTCGGCACGGAAATTTTGGAAACTTGTGATCGAAAATTTCGGAATTTTGGGTTCGGAATTTCGAAACTTTTGTTTCGGAAATTGCGAGACTAAGGGTTGAAAATCGGAGCAATAGTTTATCACATACACAAAGATAGTTAAAAACAAAACTTATCAAACTTTTCATGTAACAGTAGTTAAAAAGCTTAACATATAAACTTTATGAACAGTAACAGAAATAACATTAGTAACAATAGGTAAAAGAATAGTAATATAAGTAACATAAGTAACAAAAGGTAAAAAACAATGACTGTGAATTACTTTTCAAATTACATAAAAAACAGATATTGGGCTTCGTGGGAAAGTAATGTAAAATGTGAAGAAATGGGTTAGCCTTATTCTTTAGGTTTTATCAGGTTTATTGTTTTTCTTTATTTTCCTGATATAAAAACAATGTATCATTGTGTTTCAATTTTTCAACGTTTAGATTTTCTTTTCTTCTTTTGTTATGAAAATTTTCAACATTTATGATTGTATATTTTTTCTTTATATCAATATTTATTATTTATTTAATATAGGAAATGTAAAATCGGAAATACAATTCGAAATTAAAAATTGGAAATAAAAATCGGAAACATATTTCGAAAATAAAACCGGATCGGATAACCCGGAAATTTCGGAAATTTATATGTAGTTCCAATTCCAATCCTATTTTTTCGGAAAAATCAAAAATCGGAAATCAGAATTTCGGAACCGTAAAAAGTTTTTCCGAAATCGGAATTTTCTGATCGAAAAAGTCGGAAATCGGAAATTTTGAATCTGATTTCCACCCCTGGTTGCAGCAATTAAATTATTAAAAAATCAGATAGCACAGATGTCGAAACAATTAAGCCAACATCCACATGGACAACTGCCAAGTGACACTGAAGAACCTAAGCCATACGAAGAGTGTAACGCTATCTCGCTTAGAACTAGTAAGAAGCTTCCACCACCACCTTTTCCTAGTTATGAAAGAAAAAGAAATAACTATGAAAACGAAAACGGTAGAGGATGTGGTGGAAAAAGAAGATGAACCAGAAGTGGTGGAAGTGGAGAAGACTCCGGAAAATCCAAAGAAGAAAGATGTTATAGATTTCCGTCCTCCTCCACTATTCCCTTCGAGAGTTCAGAAGAAAGGAGATACTGCTGAATATCAGAGATTCATGAGTATGGTGAGTAAGCTTAACATTAATATACCTTTCTTAGAGGCTATCAAAGGTGTACCGAAATATATGAAATTATTGAAAAGAGCCATCACCAACAAACACCAGTATCTAGAGAATGAAATGATAGGTTTGCCAGAAGAGTGTAGTGTCATCTGCCATAGTAAGTTGCCACCCAAATTACTTGATCCGGGATGTTTTACGATTCCTATTTCTATTGGAACTAAGTGGAAAGGGAAAGCTTTATGAAATTTGGGAGCGAGTATTAATCTCATGCCCAAATCAATTTTTGAAAAGCTGAAGATAGGAAATGCAAAACCGACTTCTATGGTTTTGCAAATGGCTGACAGATCCCTCGTACATCCAAAGGGAAGACTAGAAGATGTCCTCGTCAAGGCAGGTACACTAATTTTTCCTGTTGATTTTGCTATACTTGATTACGATGCGGATAGGAATGTCCCTATTACTTTGGAAAGACCATTCCTAGCCACGGGGCGTACTTTGATTGATGTAGAGAATGGAGAAATGATCATGCGTATCCAAGACGAGGAGGTAAAATTCAATGTGTTTAGGCCAATGAAGTTTCCGGATTTCCAGGAGGATTGCTTCCGGATTGATGTTATTGAACAAGTTGACAAAGATCCTAAGGTTAAACCTTAGGAATGGAGGAAAGAGAGCTAAGAAAGAAACCACCTAATAAAAATCATCCATATCCTAAGGAAAATACACACCTTGATCATGCTAAGAAGAAAGATAAGGCACGTGCTATGAAGGTTCCTAAAGAACCTAAGAAAGAAAGAAAGAAAGAAAGAAGAAGGAGTTTAGTGTGGGCGAGGAAGTCGCAATGAAAAAGCCTGACCCTCCTCCGAAAGCACGTGTAACCAAGAGTTTTTGGCTAGGACCTTTCATGGTCACAAAGGTTATCTCGGATCAATTGGTGGTAATAAAAGCCAAGTGATGTAAATTTCGCGTAGCAAATGTTGATAACCTCACTCACTGCTGGGGAGGTTATGTTAAAAAATGACTCGAGAGGTAACCCGTCGAGGTTAACGACGTTAAACAAAATCCATTTCAGTTGTATATTAGTTCACTGCTTTATGTTTTTCAATTCATAGTGTATAATTATAAGCAAGTGTCGTGTCTTTGTGTTTACTTTTTAAAGAAATGAGAAAGGTAGTGTGTTAAATGGTGCAGGAATTGAGTTTGGGGTGCTAAGGAACAAAACGAAATAAATCTGCAGAGCCTGACCGGTAAGCCGGCGGAAAAATAGTGGCCACCGTTTTTTGAATCGGGTTTATTGCCGAGACAAAAAGAAATATTAAAAGGCCTGACCGGTATACCGGCCAGGGGAGTGGTAAGCCGGCGAAGAAAAAAGTGGCCACGGGTTTTTGGAATCAGGTTTTTCGCCGAAGGGACTATACTAGGACCGGCTACCCGGTCATCTGACCGGTAATGGCGGCCCGCTATGTCGAAAAAAAAACCCATGCCACGGGTTTCTGATGCGGGTTCTTTGCCAAGAGGTGCTCTATTGGGACCGGCTAGCTGGTCATCTGACCGGTATACCAGCGGGAAACTTACCAAAACCTCATGGAAACCCTATTTTCCCCTCTTTTAACCTAGCCACTCATGGAAGATATCATTATGAACAACCCCTAACCCATTATATACGTGCAACACACTACTACAACACCCAGAGACATTCAATCCTTCCTCCTATTCCATTCCAAACACACATCTAATATCAAATCCTTCAAGAACATCAAGAAATATTCTCCTTCAACCTTAAGTCTTCTTCGTCTAAGCCTTAATCTTATTCATTTAACCTTCCCAAATCCACTACATAATCATTACCCATCTCATATAACACCATAATCCTTCTTGCTAAATCCTCAAAACATCAAATTTCAAAACTGTTCTTTAGTTTTTGAATATTTGAAGTTTTGATTTTTGGGTTCATTGAGATGACAAAGATTGGGAAGTCAAGAATACCATGAAGAGGAAGAAGAAGTTGAAGAACCTCTTATTACTATTGGTGTTGAGAGATGTAGTTGAAAGAATGAAAATTTTGGAGGATAAACATGACGAGGTGTTGACAACCATAGGAAAAGTCACAAAAGAGTTGGAGCCTATGTAAAACATATTACGTGGAGTGAGCAATGTTCACCATGCCACCTACGCAACTAGAGAAGCTCAACCTAAACGAAACCATGGAAACCAGCTTTGGGCTGGTTCAGATATGTTTTCCTATCCTTTTCTCATTTGTTTTATTAATTTATTTGCTTTATTGAGTCTTTTTAGAGTCATGGGGACACGACTCATTTTTGAGTTTGGGGTGGGGTTCGTTGCCTCATCCCAATTTATTGTGTTATTTGTTTTACGTGATTTCAATAAAATTAATCTAAGGGTTGTGTTTGACTGTAGAGTATTTTAAATGTCCCCATCAAACATGTTTTTTATGAATTTATGATAGAAAATAGTTGACTTTAGGAGTTAGTATAAAACACACTTAGATTGCATGGAAACATGAGGTAATTGATAGGAAGAATCAATGAACAATGCAAAAGAAGTAAACGTGAACTTAAGGAAAATGAGTGGTTTGTAGAACGTGAGATCTGAATGAGTAGAGAACCCACTTAGGTATGAACTAGAGGAAAGATGTGTAAATAGGAAAATGATAAAGCCTGTTCTTTGTTAGCCCTTTGAAGCCTTTTCGGCCTTCTATCCCTGAATTTAATTATATCCATCTTAGCCTCATTTTTTAGCCTTTAAGCCTTTCTTTTGTCGCCACATTATAAGCCAATATCCCTTTAGTTTATTAGGCATTTCCATATGACCCGCACTTGAATCACGATCCTGAGACTTCCTGTCTTGCGCTTGAGTTTGGAGTGGTGGGTCCACAATTATGGGAATTTACATTGGTTTGGGATTTTTGGAGCTTATCAATTATGCTTTGTTCTATTTTGATGATGATTCACAGTGATTATATTGTAACCCTTTGCCGGGGTAAGAGTAAATGAAAAAAGATACGAAAAGAAAAAATTATGAAAAAATAGCATGATATTTCAACATAGAGAGTCATAGCTACACAAAATAAAAATAAAAAATTTGTATGAAAAGAATACATATATTTGGACCGGCAAAGAGGAAATTTTTATGTGAACATCTTTAGTGCTTATCGGGTAATCTGGGGACGCGAAAAAAGTGCGTCAAATGGGTCGAGTGAGAACATATTCGAGTGTAAACTCAAGCTCTTAGACAGTTTGTTGATGGTAAGTGAGGAGAGAGCCAAAAGCTCACTTCAAATTTACCAAATATACATACCATACCGTCCCTAAGCCTATATTAAAACCGTAAAGACCTCTTGATTCTAGATACATAGTGAGTCTGTGATTAAGCTAATAGGGAATATGCTAAGTGGAGCATCATTCAAAGCAAGTAAGGATCGATGAACACCCTATAGCCACCATCTTGAGATAAGTACTAAGCGTAACCTTCTAGCATTGTGAAATTAATTTTAGATTGATATTATTTTGTGTTTGATTTTGCATGATATGTGTACGTGTATATTAATTCCTAGATCATACTATATGAGATTTGTTTTAAGTTGTGCTTTGGATGTATTTACTAGATTCTACCTTCTGCGTTCACCTGAAAGGCCTTTGTTTTTATTTTACTTTGTCGGGACGACAAATGTTTGAGTTTGGGGTCTTGATGTCTCCCTATTTGTTTGTAATATTAGCCCTTAGGAGACATCATTTTAGATGAATATTTGACTTATTTGATAGACTTTGCACTTGATAGACTTTTATGGTTATTTCGTCATATTGCACTTTCTCCCCTTGGAATTAGACTATTTACATTTTTGGAGCTTTTGTGAGTTAATTTGTTTATTTTAATGCAAAGTTAGTAGGTTCATGATTCTATGAAGAACCACTACACGTATGATAAGTGAGAATTAAAGTCTTAGATCGACTGGAGGAGCTAAAGGCAAGAAAAGAATTTTCAAGAACTTAATTAAAGAAGTTGCAGATCTGGAAGGCTGTTAAAGATTTCTATTTTTGGGCTACTTAGGAGCGGATGTAGCTTTGGGACATGAAACATGGTTTGATGACCTATTGGGTTAGGAAGATTCTCCAAGTTGAATCAGCCCATTTGGAGTTGTTATGCAAATGTTACAGCCGTTTTACTAAAGGCTGCACACCAGTTACGGAAATTAAAGAAGAAGATGTGCTTGATCTTTTTATAATTTGACCAAATCCTCTTAACCTAAGCCCTAATCCGTTTTTACTAGTATAATAGATCCCTTAGCCTCCTTTTTACACACACTTCAGAGAATTACATCAGAGGTTTCATATTTTCAAGTCAGTGCAAGAAGGAAGAGGAGAAGATAGAGTTAGAGGAATTTTGTTCTTCCAACAACAGGCAACCAAACCTTTAGGTTATCCTATTTCTTTTCTGTATTGAGAATTATGTATTCCTTTTATTTAATTTCAGTATTTAATTATGTAATGAACTAATTCCTTTAGTACTTGAGAATCTCTAAATGGGTTGAACCCAATTCTATTTAATTTATGTTTTCTGAATTCGGGATTTGATTATTTAAATTAGACTAGGTATTTTGTGTTGACTATTATTTTGTTTTAATCACTAATTTTAAAATCATGAATCAAACTTAGCTCATAGTAATTAGGCTATTCACTTAAGTGGCAAAGTGATCACCTTGACGGGGGAGGGGGGGTTTAGTTACAGATATAGATAATAGACGCGTAATATTCGTTATTGACCCTAACGGTCTTAACTAGCCATGCAGCCAATGAGGTAAGAGACTGAACCATCTGATACTAGCTTATAATCACCCTGACGGGGTTTGTAATACCGTAGGATAACTCCTAAGTCCACCCTGACGGGGGTTATGAGATATTAGAGTCCCGACTAGCACAATAATACTAGTTTAGTTCTTAAACAGAAGCATTAATTAGATAGGTTAGGTGAACCCTTTCCGAGGATCAAATATTCTTTCTCTTCTCCAGTTTAAATCCATTTTACTTGTTAATTAATTTAGTCTTTATTTTATTGCATCTTTAATATTAGAAAACCAAACAAAAATCCTTTATTTTATTTTTCTGTTAAGAAATTACTACTACTATCTGATTAATACTAGAGTTGTACCTAATCTGTATTTGAGAACGAAACCCAATTTATCAGATATTACTTTGACATCTGTGCACTTGCGATATTGTGGTTCCTCTATTTTCAGATATATTTCATTATTTTATAACACACCAGGACCCACCAACCGTTCACCACCATCTCTCCTGCACAAGAAAGCTTCGCCACTCTACTGCTAAAGAAAACCGATGTCATCGTGGAAAATTCTCCACCACGCTCACCTGCAGAAAAAACGCCGCCGCCGTGAACCTAGCTCCAACATCTGAAAACCTTGCTCACTCCTGCACAAGGCCACTAGGGACCAAATGATGTCTCCCTAATTGTTCTAAATATATGCCCTTATGAGACATCATTTTAGGTAATAAATGGTCCTTTTAAATTGACTTTCATGCTTAATTCGTAATATTCCTATTTCTTGTCTTGATTTGATGATATATTTGTGAAGTTTTATATATAATATGGAAATAAATTATATGCCAAATCAATTCTAAGGAAATAAGGAAAGAAGATCTTAAATAAATCAGGAGATAGAAGGAAACAGAGTTCAATTAGGAAAAGAAAAGTTGTCAAATAAATCTGAATTTCTGCAGCTACGTCTAAAGAAGTGATTATAACTACAAATCCGAGACGGTTCTGGAAGATCCCTTGTAGTGGTAGATAGATTTTTCTATGAGGGTTCTTTTGATATATTAGGGCCCAATAACGGCCCAATAACGAAGAAGATATGGTCAAACCAAGTCAGCAGTACTTATACTTATCTACTTACGAATTTGAGTTGGGTTTGGACTCTTTTACTTGTTCCCTACTCCAAGATTTCGACCTAGCACCTATATATATCAGTTCTAAACCTTAGAAAATCATCCCTTGGCTGCATAAACTTAATATACATGCATAATTCATCATGGAAGCAATTAATAGGATGTAGAGGAGGAAGAAGCAAGAGCTAGAGCTTAACTACATCAATTCAACACTTCTCCATCTCTATTCTTTGGGAAATTTAGTATTAGATCTATTTTGTCT
Source organism: Nemophila menziesii (assembly GCA_029959085.1). Classification (NCBI taxonomy): domain Eukaryota; kingdom Viridiplantae; phylum Streptophyta; class Magnoliopsida; order Boraginales; family Hydrophyllaceae; genus Nemophila; species Nemophila menziesii. The sequence continues at coordinate 24,399,570 of JARWIR010000015.1, read as the reverse complement.
ATGAGGTATGTCTAAGCTATTTATTCAAGAGTTTTAGTATGCACAATTTCTCTTTAGGATTGTACTTATATGAATAATTGATTATTGTTTTTCTATTTTAATTTGAATCTGGGATTTTAGTATTTAATTTATTTGGTTCTTAATTTACATTGACTATATTCTTGTGCCTATTTACTATCATTGATGTCATGAGTCAAGGTTAGGTTTTAGTAATTAGTCTATTCACTTAGTGGCGAATGATCATCCGACGGGGGGGTTTAATTACAGAACTAGGATATAGACGTGTGGTGTCCATTATTTGACCGACAGGCTTGACTAACCACGTAGCCAAAGAGGTAAAAGAACTTATCACACGAAGAGGCATATTCGCCCATATAGGGGTTTATAGTACTTTAGGATAGCTCCTAGGTCCACCCGACAGGGGGCTAGGAGATTATACAGTCCGGACTATTGTGAGATTTCCCATTCACCCTTATTCTTAGGAATCATTAATTCAATATGATAGGTTCATACTTGTATCTCTTTATCTTATTTCCATAATTGTTTATTATTTATTTATTTTATTTAGTTAGTTAGAAAAAAAACTTCTTTGCTACTTATCTTTTTAGTTAAAACAATTAGAACTATGTATTCTGATATTGAACACAAATTTAGAATAACTACTTAAATCCATGTGGAGTCGATTTTCCCGTATTTACTTATTTATTACTTGGAACGACTCGTACACTTGCGGTATGTTGATCCTTTATTCTATTAATTTTATTTCTTTATTTTCTAACACACCTGGACCCACCAAGTTATTGGCGCCGCTGCCGGGGATTTAAAGCGGTTATTTTAATTGTGTTTAAGTTAGGTTAGTAGTTTTAGTTGTTTTCAGTTTTACGTTTGTTTTAATCTCTTTTCAGGTTTTTCTTTAGGTATAGAGATTTCCCTCTATCAAGATAAAAATCCACCACAAGCCAGGTGTTTGCAAGTACAAAACTTCATGAATCTGACACGAGGGAGCTTTACAGATCATGAAGTGAGGCTCAAGAAGTTGGAAGACGCCCTCAATCGTTTCGTTAAGGCTACAATGGATAATGTAGTAAAAAGTGAGGCGAAAAGAGATGTTTCCATATCATTAGTGCAAGATATGCAACAACAATATCAATTGATGGAGCAACGATTAACGCAACTCACAGAAACAATTGAGAGGCTACAACAAGTACCATCTATGCAAACTGGCCAAGGTACAAATTTTGATGATGAGGTCATTCAAATTGATAGAGATGTTTGGTTCGATGTAACTACAAAGTTTAGCCTTCAAGGAGAGAAGGATGTGGAATCGCCACAAGTTACACCTAGTGAACTAGAGATTCCAAAAATAGACGAATCTACCACGCTAAGCATAGATGAGACAAGTTTTGATAAGCGAGTCGAAATTGAAATTAAACCTTGTGAAGGGAAGATTACATCCATGGAAGACCCAGCCAAGCCGCGTTTAGAAGAATCAAATATTGAAATCTTGGTTAGAAAAGAGATAGATGAAGAAGATACTAGGATGGATTCTCAACCTAGTACTCCATTGATGTCACCACCCAATCCAATAAAGACGAATTATTCAAATGGTGACATCGATAAAGCATTTGTAGAGGCGTGCAAAGAAGACAAAACCTACACCCAAATTCTCGAAAGTAATACAAAATATCTCACACCGCAATAATTATTGACAGAAGCTATTCCGGAAATAAATAAGAATGCGAGTGTAGAGATTGAGATTGAAAACGTGGCCCTCATAACAAAAGAAAATTCTAAAACATTCGTTGTTTTGGACAAATAGCTAGAGGAGGTGCCACGTGAGTTACCCATTGTTCTAGAAGTATCCAAAAAGGTTAAAGAGAAGAACCACCACCATGAACCCGTAGAGAAGAGAGCTAAAGATGAGTTTGGTGTCGGAACCACGGTTGCTTGGAAGGCCTCCAACCAAGAGAATAGGCCACGAGGTTTTAAAAATGCGTGGATGGGACCATTTGTTGTTACTCGAGTGGTGACATCAAAATTAATAGAGATACGACCTTCGAAAGGTTAAAGGAGGCGAATTGTAGACATACATAATCTCTCCCACTGCATAACCTCACCCACTGCTGGGGAGGCTACATACTCAAGGGATAATGTAGGTAACCCTTCAAACTTTAAATGATGTTAAATAAAAGTGCTCTTGGGAGACACCCAAGCTTTAATTGCTTTATTAGTTTATTTTTGGTGTGTATAAGTTAGTTTACGTATTTTTTAGTTGATATTGCATTATTGAGGAATGTATTAGTGTTTTTGATGTTCGGGTACTAAGAAAATCGAGTTAGGGAAGAAAAAGAAATTTTTGGGTATATTCTGACCTGCTCGCCGGTGAGCCAAAAACCAATGCCCACGGGTTCGCGTGTCGGGTTCTCTACCGAGAGATGGATCTTCGAAAACTGCTGCACCGGTATGTCGGGCATACCAGCGGTAGCCAGTGAGCCAAAAAGGGGTGCCCACGGGTTCGCGAATCAGGTTTATTGACGAAACGAGTATTTTTTGAAAAGCAGCACCAGTATGCCGGCCATACCAGTGGTATGCCAGTCCGAGTCGCTGGAGATTTTTTTTTTTAGGATATAAAAAAGAGGAGGTGAGCTCTAATCCGAATTTTCCAATGCTTAAGCTTCTCTTTCTTCTCCAAACCTCTCCCAACTCCATTAAATCTTCACCAAACCTTCACCTAACATCAAAACACTACCAAATCACCATGAATTCATATCAAAATCCTTCCCTACATCGTTACAAAGAAGATTCAATCATCCAAATCATATCAAAACACCTAGAATCTAAGAATCAAGAGCCTAAATTTTTAAAATTCATTCAAAAATTTCTTAGATTCATACCAATTAAGGAATAATTCATCCTACCCACATAGAGAATTATCATGCTAACACCTTTCCTATCCCAAATAAAGCTTGTTCCACCTATGATCAAGAGTTACGAATTCCAAGAGTGCTCAAAGATTTGAGTTGGGGGTCAAAAGAGATGATGGAAAGGAAAGAGATTTTATCAAGTGTTAAGGGAGATGAAGTATCAAAGCAAGGTATTGGGTAAGATCAAGAATAAATCAATTGAGATGGGTACTAGTTTGGAAATAAACTACAAGGTAAATCAGATCAAGAGAATAGAGGAAATCTAGCTGTGGTAAATTCAAAGAGCAAAAAGGTTTCAAATTTCATAAGGAAGACACCACAACCTCTACAAATCGAGAGTCCTTTGACCAAAGATGAGCAAAGCTTCTGGGACGCTAGTAGCTGTTGCCACAACTAAATATTCCTGGATGAAAAACTTCTCATGAGAGAGTATTCGAGAACAAAGTTGGAGAAGATGGTAAACATAAGAGATCTCTAGAGTGTGATTGACTGGGATGGAGCATAAGAGGATGTAAGGGATAGCGAAATTTGTGATACATGGAATTTACATACAAGAAAATCACTGCACCCTATCTTGGGTATTAATCAAGCGACGCAATATTCTCGGAAAAGTATGTTTTCTTTCTTCCTTACCATTTCTCTATATGCAATATTTGCTGTTTTTATATTATTGAGTCTTTTCGAGTAGTGGGGACACGACTCATTTTTTAGTTAGGGGTGAGGGGATTCGTTGTCCCTCATCTCCATTTTATGTGATTTACTGTAATTTGTTAGAGAAATTTGAAATTTTTAAGAGATGGATTAGATGTAGAATGTGTTTAATAGCTTGAAAGCATAAGCTTAGTAAGTTGATGATAGAAAGTAGTATGTTTATGAGCTGCTTTATTTTGTATGCTTTGAGTATTTGCAGGAAAACACACATTGATAGTAAAGAAAAGACTAGTTAGCAATGCGATCAAAAGTATGTTCGATCCCAGGGAGCCAAGAGAGGTGTGTAGGCCGTGAGATCCAAGCTAGTTGACAAACCCATTTAATGAACGTGCTAAAGGTAAGAGAATGACGAAATTGCATATTTAGAAAGTAATTAAGGCGGTTCTTTCATAAGCCCCTTGTTGCCTTTTAGCTTGCTCTCCATTTTATTATTATATATCCTTCTCAGCCCATTTTAGCCTTTCTAAAGCCTTTATATTAGAGACATTATGAGCCACATCCCTTTAGATTATAAGACTTTACCATATGACCCGCACTCGAATCGCGATGCATAGACAATTGTTTTAGAGCTTGAATTTGGGGTGGTGGGTCCACCATTATTGGAAATATTATTGGGTTGGGATTTTTGAGCTTATTAATTGTGATCTGTTCTATATTTGGATGATGATTCACAGGTTTATTATATTGTAACCCTTTGTCGGGGTAAGAGTAAATGAAAAAAAAGCTGAAAAGCATGAAAAGAAAAGAAAAAATATATAAGAAAAATAGCATGATATCTCAACATAAAAAAGAGAGTCATAGCTATACGAAAGAAAAAAATTGATCTGAAAAGAATATATATCTGGACCAACAAAGAGGAATTTTTATGTGAACATCTTTATGATTTAATTGGGTTATTGGGGATGCTAATTAGGGCATCAAGGAATTAATTGGGTTGATTGAGAACGTTCTATGAGAGTAACTCAAGCTCTAGGACGATTCGTTGATGGCTAGTGAGGAGAGAGCCAAAAGCTCACTCTAAATTATCCAAATATACTTATCATACCCTCCCTAAGCCAACATTACAACCCTAAAGACCTTATGATTCTTTTTTATGTAATCTAGAAGTGATTAAGCCGTTAGAGAGTAGTTAAGTGGATCTTTGGATACTAGTGAAGTTCGATGAACAATAAATAGCCTCCTTCGTAAACTGAGTAAAGATCCTCGCCTTCTTACATTGCGAAGCTAATCCAATCTTGAATTCAAGTCGTGTTGATTTTAGATATGATAAGTGTGCAGGTATGTAGTTTGTAAATATTATTACATAAGATTTTCTGAGTAGTTGCTTTGAGTTTATTCTATATATTCTTCTATCTTCTTCTCCCCTCTGCATAATTGACTTAGTTGATATTTTAGAGACTTCCCTATGTTCTTATAGTTTTTATTGTATCGGGACGATACAAGTTTGAGTTGGGGGTCTTGATGTCTCCCTAATTGTTCTAAATATTATCCCTTAGGAGACATCATTTTAGGTAGAAAATGGTATTTTTATATTGACTTTCGTGCTTAATTCATAAAATTCCTATTTCTTCTTTTGATTTGATGAATTATTATTTTTAGAGCGTATTTGGTTTAATTTGTGTGTTAATGTGAAGCTTTAAAGATAATATGGAAATAAATTATATTCCAAATCAATTCTAAGGAAATAAGGAAAGAAGATCTTGAAGAAATCAGGAGATAGAAGGAAACAGAGTTCAATTAAGAAAAGGAAAAGCTGTCAAATAAATCTGAATTTCTGCAGGTACGTCTAAATAAGTGATGATAACTCTAAATCTGAGACGATTCTGGAAGAGCCATTTTAGAGGTAGATAGATATTTCTATGAGAATTCTTTTGATATATTACGGGCCAAAAACGGCCCAGTAACGAATAAGATATGGTCAAACCAAGTCAGCAGTAATTATCCTTGTTAACTTATGAATTTGAGTTGGGCTTGGACTCTTTTACTTGTTCCCTACTTCAAGATTTCGACCTAGCACCTATATATATATATCAGTTCTAAACCTTAGAATATCATCCCTTGGCTGCATAAGCTTAATATACATACATAATTTATCATAGAAGCAACCAAGAGGATCTAGAGGAGGAAGAAGCAAGAGCTAGAGCTTAACTACATCAATTCAACACTTCTCCATCTCTATTATTTGGGTAATTTAGTATAAGATCTATTTTGTCTATAAGGTATTCTTAAGCTATTTATTCAAGAGTTTTAGTATGTATAATTTCTCTTTAGGATTGTACTTATATGGATCATTGATTATTGTTTTTCTGTTTCAATTTGAATCTGGGAGTTTAGTATTTACTTGATTTGGTTCTTAATTTACATTGACTATATTGTTGTGCTTGTTTACTATCATTGATGTCATTAATCAAGGTTAGGTTTTAGTAATTAGGGTATTCACTTAGTGGCGAGTGATCATCCGACAGGGGGGCTTAATTACAGAACTAGGATATAGACGCGTGGTGTCCGTTATTTGACCGACAGGCTTGACTAACCACGTAGCCAAAGAGGTTAAAGAAATTATAATCCGAAGAGGCATATTCACCCATATAGGGGTTTATAGTACTTTTGGATAGTGATGTCTCCCTAAATGTTCTCGTTTTATTCCCTTGGGAGACATCATTTTTGGTGTTTATTCGACTATTTAGATAGACTTTTGGTGTTAATATGCAATAAATCGATTTTCCTCTTTTAATTCTAGTATTTTTCATTTATTAAACTTTTGCGCGTAATATGGTTTGTTTTGAGTGAAAAGTTGTAGGTTTTGAATACTATCTAGGATTGGAATCCAAGAATAAAGTCAAATATTGTGTAATGAAGTCAAAGCACGAAGAAATATCCCGAAAGAATTGATAATTTCAAGCTGCAAATCTGGAAAGTTGATAATGATTGCTGATTTCGAGCCATCTAAGAGTGGATTTAGCCTCTGACTTGTGAAGATAATTTGTTCCCCATTGAGTTACGGAAATTTAACAACTGTAATGGAGTCATTCCGAGTGGAAATGAGCCGGTTAGATCTGATTTAGTGAAGGTGGTGCAGCAGTTACGGGATTTGGGCTTAAGTAATGGACTTGGGTTTTTCTAATTTTAATTTAATCCTTTAGAAAAGCCCTAGTCCAAATTTTACATTATAAATAGGCTTTAGACTCTTATTTTTCTTACACACAATTCATACGCTTAGAAGTCAGAACACCAGAGAAGAAGATAGAGCAAGGAAGAGAAGAAGCCAAGAGCTGGAGAAATTCAACATCTCAAATTCTCAGCCAATTCAACTCCGTAATTAGGTTCTTCTATTTTATTCTGTAAAACCATTATGAATTCTTTTTATTTTAATTTCTTATTTTTTCGTATTAGTATGAGCTAAACTTATAAAGTGCTTGAGAACGCCAAATGGGTTAATCCCAATTCTATTTCATTTCATTTGTTTGAATCTGGGATTTTAATAATTGAAATCAAATTGGGTATTTAGTATTTTTCCTTAATTTGTATTTTGTTTACTATTAGTGAAGTTGAGAATCAATAATAGGACTTAATACTTAGGTTATTCCATTTAGTGGCGAATGGATCACCTTGATGGGGGGTCTAGGTATGGAACCAATTAATGTATGTAGGATAGAAATTAATGATTTTGACGAGCTTAATTAATCCTATGGCCTATTGGGTAATAAGAACTTAACCATTCGAAGGTGGACTATAATAACCCTGACGGGGTTTGTAGCCCCTAAGAATAGCTCCTTAGTCCACCCTGACGGGGGTAAGGAGAATCCTGAGTCCCGACCATTACTATTTACCGATTTGTCCCTTAAATAAAACATGGAATGAATATAGTTAGATGAAATCCTTGCGTCTCTCAAGTATTGCCTTTCATACCTTGCGTAAACTACTGTATTTTATCGTGTCTAGTTTAATACTTGCAATAATCTTTTGATTTACTGTCTTAGTTATATAAAACCAAAACAAACAACTTTAAAATTATTTACTTGCTTTTACGTGCAATTAATCACTATTCGATAAGCATTAGAGTCAACCAATCCATCCCTGAGAAAGAATCTATTATCACATATATTACTTGGGACAACTGTACACTTGCAGTTTGTGTTCTCTTATCCTTATTTGAATTTTATTTTAGAACTAACAAAGGACCACCAAGTTTTTGGCGCCGCTACCGGGGACGGTTGCGTGTGACCCCGGTGTTTATCCTTTAGTGATAGTTGAATTTTTATTTTTAGTTTTGCACTATGTTTGTTCATCTTTTTCAAGTTTTTAGTTTGGTGTATGCGAAGGAAGCTATTTAAGGATCTTGAGACATTACCTCCGATCCTTGAAAATCTTGAATCATTAGTCAGACTTGTTAACAAGAAAAAGAGAGAAGAAAGAGAAGCGAAAGAGTTAGAAGAGAGAGTAGCTAGAGAGATGGCTGACCCTCCGATTGATAACAACGGTCAGAATGGCCTAGTCCCACCTCCTAATCCTCCAGTTCAAGCCCAAGTAGCTGATCCATGGTTCATTAATGGTCCAGCACAAGAACCGTTCCTTGCTCATCCTCATGTGATTGGCCCAGCCGGTATTGATGTTCCGAGATTTCGTGCAAATTCGGGTATGTTAGCTAAATTTTAGAATTTCGGAAATTTTCGTGGCAAGCCCAGAGAAGATCCTATTCGCGCAGTACAAAAGTTTATGCAAATCTGCGATTCTTACATCACTCAAGGAGTAACAAAAGAGCAAACGTATTTTGCTACATTCAGATTTTTCGTGATAGATGGAGCGAGTGATTGGCATGATTCACAAGAGCCTGGAAATATTACGAATTGGGAACAATTACAAGCTGCGTTTTTCGACAGATACTATCCATCCAACACGAGATTAGATGCTCAGCTCAAATTATAACATTTTCGATAAGTATATGATGAAGCTTTGGGTAGAACTTGGTCGAGATTCCAGCATTGTTTGCGAAGAGTCTATGATCATGGCCTTTCAGAACAACAACAAATGAAAATCTTTTACAAAGGCCTTGATGGGAAATCAAGAAAAGATTTAGATTTATTATGTGGTGGTGGATTTTTGCAGGTTCTACCCGTTCACGCGAAGATGATCTTGGATAGAACGGTAACTAATGAAGTGGGGTGGAATACTGTGAGAACACCTGCTAAAGGGGGAGTTAATAACGTAAATATTGAAGAAAAGTTCACCTCCTTAGAGAACAAAATACAAACCACATTGGAACAACAATCGAAACAACTCACGTTAGCCGTGAAAGAAGGTTTTTCGAGTAAAAGGGTTGAAGTGAATGCTACGCAAGAATTTTATGGATATTCGTATTGTGGTGTGAATGATCATGAATGGGATAATTGTCAGAATAATCAAGAGTCTGTGATGTTTGTTTCCAACAGAGGGAATTACAATTCGAGTGGTCAAGGATATCAACCAAACAGAGACCATCCTGGGTTTCAGTATTCAAATCCTAATGGGGCAGCAAATCCGACATACGCATATCAGCCGCATCCCTAAGGTAATAACTATAATCCAAGACCGCAGAATAACTACCAAGGGGGACAACACCAAGGAAATTCTGTTCAGAGACAACCTCCTCAAGACAATTATAATGACACCATGAACCAGAAAGCCTTACCTGCTCAACCACAAGAAGGTACAAATAACCTTCAGAAAACCGTAGAAGATTTAATCGCGCTCCATCCACAGTCAGCCCAAAGGTAACAAGATTCTAAAGCACACATTAAGATGTTAGAGAATCAACTTGCGCAAATGTCAAAACAACTAAATCAGCGTCCACAGGGGCAACTCCCTAGTGACAAAGAAAATCCGAAACAGAAAGAAGATTGCAATACAGTGACTCTCAAAAGTGGTAAGAATCTTCCTACACCTCCTTTTCCTGTTATGAAAGAGAAATAAGTTATTAGAAAAGAAAAGGATGTGGTGGATAAAAATAAAGATGATGAAGTAGAGGAATTGGAGAAGCTTATTGAAATTCCGAAAAAGAAAGATGATATGGCTGAATATCAAAAATTCTTTAATAGAGTGAGAGGTCTTAGCATTAATATTCCGCTTTTAGAAGCTATCAGAGATGTACCCAAGTATACGAAATTTTTGAAAAGAGCTCTCACCAACAAAAGGCTGTATTGCGATAATGCAATGATTGGTTTACCTGAAGAATGTAGTGCTATTTGTCAAAGTAAGCTACCTTCTAAGTTACTTGATCCTGGGAGTTTCACAATTCCTATATCGATTGGAGAAGAATGGAAGGGTAAAGCATTATGTGATTTGGGTGCAAGCATTAATCTTATGCCCAAATCAATCTTTGAAAAATTGAAAATTGGAGTAGCAAGACCCACCGCTATAGTCTTGCAAATGGCAGATCGATCCCTGGCACATCCTGAGGGTCGAATAGAAGATGTCCTCGTCAAGGCAGGTACTTTAATATTTTCCGCTGATTTTGTTATTCTTGAATACGACGCGGATAGGAATGTCCCTATTATTTTGGGAAGACCATTCCTAGCCATGGGGCGTACTTTAATTGATGTAGAAAACGGATAATTAACGATGCGAATCCAAGACGAGGAAGTAAAGTTCAACGTGTTCTGAGCTATGAAGTTTCCATATTCTCAAGAGGATTGTTTCCGAATGGATGCAATTAAGCTTGCCACGCAAGAGGTATATAATGAATTTACTTATGATGATGTTTTGCAGGCAGCCTTGACACTTGATCTACCTGAATTGATGGAAGAGTTTGCCGAAACAGTGGAAACTCTTAACTCTGAGAATCCAAAATATAGGCGTCTTGCCTATGAACCTGTGAGAGAACCAGGGGAGATTGTCTCTAAAAAGAAAACTTCAATCTAATCTCCCCCGCAATTGGAAGAAAAACCTTTGCTATCACACTTGAGGTATGCATATTTAGGTACTAATGAAACTCTACATGTTATTGTTTCAACAAATTTAACAGGTCCTCAAGAAGATAAACTGTTGCGTGTGTTAAGAGCTAACAAAGAGGCGATAGGGTGGACTATTGCCGATATCAAAGGCATTAGCCTCTCCTATTGTCAACACAAAAATATTCTTGAAGATAATAACGCACGCTCAGTTGAAGGCCAAAGGAGATTGATGCCAGCAATGAAGGAAGTAGTAAAGAAGGAGGTTATTAAGCTGTTAGATGCAGGGATTATTTATCCCATTTTGAGTAGTGAATGGGTGAGCCCGGTTCAATGTGTGCCAAAGAAAGGAGGAATTACTATAGTCTTCAACGATCAGAATGACACCACCCCCTCAAGAGCCGTTGTTGGTTGGAGTGTATGTATGGATTACCGCAAATTGAACAAGACCACCAGAAAAGATCACTTCCCGCTTCCTTTCATAGATCAAATGTTAGACAAGTTAGCTGGTAGAGAGTATTACTGCTTTTTGGATGGATATTCCGGATATGATCAAATTTATGTGGCTCCAGAAGATCAACATAAGACAACCTTTACATGTCCCTTTGGTATGTTTGCATATCGCAGAATGCCATTTGGGATATGTAATGCACCTGCTACGTTTCAGAGATATATGATAGAAATCTTCTGGGATATGGTCGATAACTTCCTTGAGGTATTTATGGATGATTTCTCTGTATTCGGTGATGACTTCGATAAGTGTTTACAGAATCTAGAGTAAGTTTTGATTCGATGCAAGGAAAGTGATTTGGTTTTAAATTGGGAGAAGTGTCATTTTATGGTTCGAGAAGGTATAGTATTGGGTCACAAGGTTTCTAGTGCTGGTTTAGAGGTTGATCGTACAATGATAGAGGTAATAAAAACTCTTCCCCCTCCTGTTTCTGTAAAAGGGGTGAGAAGTTTTCTTGGCCATGCTGGTTTTTATAGGAGATTTATAAAAGATTTTTCTAAGATTTCTAAACCACTATGTAACTTACTTGAGAAGGACACCAAATTCCTTTTCAATGAATCTTGCATGGTGGCCTTCCAAGCAATCAAAGAAAAACTCATTACCCCTCCTATTGTATTACCACCTAATTGGAATATGCCATTCAAAGTTATGTGTGACGCTAGTGATTTAGCTATGTGAGTTGTTTTAGGCCAAAGAAAAGATAAGATATTTCATTCGATCTATTATGCAAGCAAGACTTTCAATGGTGCTCAAATTAATGATACTGTCACAGAGAAAGAATTGCTAGTTGTTGTTTATTCATTCGATAAGTTTCGTTCCTATCTCCTTGGAGCGAAAGTTGTTGTATATACGGATCATTCTACAATTAGATATCTTATGGATAAGAAAGATGCTAAACCACAGTTAATAAGATGGGATTTATTTCTACATGAGTTTGATTTAGAGATTAAGGATCAAAGGGGTTGTGAGAATCAAGTTGCAGATCATCTATCTCGTCTTGAAGGATCAGAATCAATTGGTGGACCTGAAGTAGTTAGAGAAGAATTCCCTGACGAAAGATTATTCGCGATTCACCTAAACACTACTCCTTGGTATGCTGATATTGAAAACTTAATTGTAAGTGGTTCATTTCTTGAAGGTTCTACTTATCAATAAAGGAAAAGATTAGCTCACCGTGCTAGACAATTCTTTTGGGAGGATCCTTTCCTCTACAAAGTATGTGATGATCAAATGGTGAGAAGATGTATACCAAAGGAAGAAACTGAGGCGATCATAGCTGGTTGTCATGACTCACCTTATGGAGGACATTTCAAAGGAGATCGAACTGCTGCTAAGGTATTACAGTCAGGTTTTTACTGGCCTTCAATAATGAAAGATTGTCATGAATATGTTAAGAGATGTGAAAGATGTCAGATTACGGGAAATATATCAAAGAGGGATGAGATTCCACATAATAATGTCCTTGAAGTAGAGATATTCGATGTATGGGGTATTGATTTTATGGGTCCGTTTGTTCCTTCTAATGGAAACCTTTACATCTTATTAGCTGTTGATTACGTGTCTAAATGGGTAGAGGCCATTGCTCTACCAACTAATGATTCGCGAGTAGTGATTAAGTTTTTGAAATCACACATCTTCACTAGACATGGTACAACAAGAGTAATTATTAGCGATGGAGGTTCTCATTTCGTGAATAAATATTTGAAGACAGTTCTAGAGAAGTATGGAGTGAGACATCGTGTATCTACCACTTATCATCCACACGCCAATGGTCAAGCCGAAGTCTCAAATCGTGAGGTAGAATCTATTTAGAGAAGACTTTTGGTCCTACAAGAAAAGATTGGTCAATGAAGTTAGATGATGCATTATGGGCTTATCGTACTGCGTTCAAGACTCCAGTTGATGCATCCCCGTATCGAATGGTTTATGGTAAGGCTTGTCACTTACCTCTTGAACTTGAAATGGGTGCATATTGGGCTATTGCGTAGTTAAACTTAGATCCTACTTTAGCCGGTAAGAATTGAATTATGAAACTTAATGAACTTGATGAATTCCGATTACATGCTTATGAAAATGCTATGCTTTACAAAGAAAACACTAAGAGGTGGCATGATAATCGTATTCGTGAAAAGAACTTTGTAGTCGGACAAAAGGTATTGAAGTATAACTCAAGGTTCAGCAATTATCCGGGTAAATTAAGATCAAAGTGGTCGGGTCCTTATATTGTGACCAAGGTTACACCTCATGGGGAAATTGAAATAGAACATCCACTCGAGAACCTTACTTTCATGGTGAACGGGCATCGATTAAAGATATACCATGGAGGTGAAGACACCAATCACTCGGAAGACCCACATCCCGGGAAGATCATGTATCTCCTCGAAGCTCCTTAAAAGCGTGAGGTGACCCGTCGAGCTTAACGACGTTAAACAAAAGCCAATTCTTTGTATATTAGTTTAAGTCTTTTATTTTTCGTAGTGTATACTAGATAAATTCGTTTAAATAAGTGTATATTATTAAGAAATAGAGAAGGGTAGTTATTTTTGATGATTTCAGGGGTAAAAATGCCATAAGTTTGGGGTCGAAAAGATGAAAAACGAAGAATTTGGGTTGGAAGACAGGAGCCCACCGGGAACCCGGTGGCTGACCGGGTACCCGGTCACTACGCTGAAGACCAAACTTCTGGTTAGTGCGTCAAGTTTGACGCATGTCATTGCGTCCACGTTTGCGCCAGCGAGAACCCACCGGGAACCCGGTGGCTGACCGGGTACCTGGTCAAGAAGGTGGAATTTTTCTGATTAGTGCGTCAAGTATGACGCAAGGTGCTGCGTCTGAGGTTGCGCCAGCGATGCCCACCGGGAACCCGGTGGATGACCGGTAACCTGGTCAGCAAGGATGGAATGTTCTGGTTAGTGCGTCAAGTATGACTCAAGGTGGCTTGCGTCTGAGGTAAAAAAAATTCTTATTTAATTCGCGCCGACACAGCGACGCGAACCGGGACCCCGGTCAGCCACCAGGTACCCGGTTAGCTACTGGGATTCGCGGTTTCAAGGGTTAAAACCCTATATTTTTGCCTTCTTTTCCAAGCTAGCCTCTTAGTACGAATCCTAGCCTCCAACTACTCCGAAAATCATCATCGAAAACTATATAATCATCAAATCAAACCCTCTTCCAAAACACCATCAATTTCACACTTTTCTCCAAGATTTTTCTTCTTCCTAGCCTCATATTAAATCCAATTCCTTCCTAATTCTCATCAGTTAGCCTCTACCCATCTCATATCTCACCATATTCTTCAAGTTTTAAGCCTCAAAACATCAAAGTTCTAAGCTTTTCTCTAGCTTTTCACTATTTGAAGTTTTGAGTTTGGGGTGAAAAGAGATGACTAACAGAACCGATTCCATGTGTACTTACCGAAGGAAGTTTCTCTGGAGGTAATTTACTCTGGCAAATCGCACTACACTCTTCAGGAAGGCCAATCATCTCATTATCACAATAAGGCCTTTTATTAGTGAGGGCCCTGTTCAAGAATTTCGTATACTTAGGAATATCTCGAATCGCCTCAAGTAACGGAATATTAATACTTATACCCTTCACTCTATTAAAGAAATTCTGAAAATCAGCCATATCACCCTTTTTCTGAACTCGCGATGGAAACGGTGGTGGAGGGGGATTGCTTACAATTTCATCTTTCTTTTTCGGAACTTCTCTTGGTCTTTCGATTTCCTCAACATCACTATCTTTCTCATTCTCTTTCTCTTTCTCACCTACTTCCTTTTCTTTTCTTGGAACTTCTTTCTCTTTCATAACGGGAAAAGGAGGTGGAGGAAGGTTCTTACCACTTCTCAATGTAACAGCCTTGCAATCTTCATGTTGTATCGGATTCTCAGTATCGCTAGGAAGTTGTCCCTATGGACGTTGATTCAGTTGTTTGTTAATTTGACTTAGCTGATTCTGGAACAACTTCATATTTGCTTCAGCTGCGTTTTGACGTTCCATAGCTTGTGTTTGAAGAGCAATCAAATTTTCAACAGTTTTCTGAAGGGTAACTACTCCTTCTTGTGGATGGGCAGGTAAAGCTTTCTGGTTTAAATTCTCATCGTAAGTATTCTGAGGAGCTTGTCTTTGCACATAATTGTTTTGATTCTGTCCTCCTTGATGATTGTTGTGTGGTCTTGGATTATAGTTGTTTCTTTGAGGACGCGGCTGATACGCGTAAGTAGGGTTGGCTGCCCTATTAGGATTTGAGTATTGAAACCCAGGATGGTTTCTGTTAGGCTGATATCCATTACCACTTGAATTGAAGTTACCTCTATTGGACATAAACATCACGGACTCTTGACTTTTCGGACAGCTTTCCTCATCATGATCATCTACCTTACAAATCGAACACATATAAACCTCTTGTGCAGCATGCACAGCTACCTTCTTACCCGAAAATCCTTCTTTTACAGCTAGAGTAAGCTGCTTCAATTGTTGCTCTATGGTATTCTGAATCTTAGTCTCAAGCGTAGGAAATTTCTCTTCCATGTCAACATTATTCACTCCCTTAACTGGTGTTCTCACTGAATTCCACCCAACTTCATTCTTGACTATTCTTTCTAAAATGATCTTTGCATGAGCGGGTTGAATCTGAAGAAAACCTGCACCACATAGCGTATCCAATTTCTCTCTCGAAGTTCCATCAAGGCCTCTATAAAAGATCTTTAACTGTTGTTGTTCTGAAAAGCCATGATTGGGAACTTTACGCAAACACATCTGAAATCTTGTCCAACTCTTACCCACAGTTTCCTCATATTCTTGACGGAAATGCGTCAATTCTAATTCAGCATCTAATCTCATGTTACTTGTGTAATACCTGTCAAAGAAAGCAATCTCTAATTGGTCCCAGTTGGTTATCTTTGTAGGATCTTGCGTATCGTGCCATTCACTCGCTCCATCAATCACAAAAAATTTAAACGCAGAAAAATACATCTGTTCTCTTGAAACTCCTTGTGTGATATAAGAATCACATATCTGTTTAAACTTCTGTACTGCTCTAAGAGGATCTTCTGATGGTCTTCCACGAAAATTCCCAAAATTTTGGAATTGAGCTAACATACCCGAATCTGGACGGAATCGCGGAACATCTATATCTGGAGCACCTACTCCTATAGCAGGAGCGCGGAATGGAACTTCTGGAGGACCATTAGTAAACCACGGATCTTGATTCATCACTATCTGAACTTGAGGATTAGGAATCACTAGTGGAACTGGAGGAATAACGCCTGGAGCTAAAGGTTGGCCATTTGCATCTAGCTGGCCTTGTCCATTATTCTGTTGACCTTGAAGATTGATATTCTCCATTCTGTTAACTAACAAAAAGCGTAAAACTGATAAAATAAAAATAAATGCACTATCACTAAAGGATAAACACCGTGGTCACACGCTACCGTCCCCGGCAGCGGCGCCAAAAACTTGGTGGTCCTTTGTGTGTTCTAAAAATAAATGCAAATGCTAATCGAACCACAACCGCAAGTGTATGGTTGTCCCAAGTAGTATAACTGATAAATCAGATTCGTTCCAAGGACAGAATGGTTGATCACAATGTCTAGCAAATAGTGATTGATGCACTTATGAAAATAAAAGATTATAAAATGTTTGTTTGGTTTTCGTATTAATTCTAAACAAATGAAAGACAAATATTTAAATGCAAATAGAAGCTAAGACGCAAGTAAAATGAATGAAAACGCAATATGAGATGTAGTACTTGAGAACGCAAGGATCATCCTAATCTTATTTCCTAACTTATGCTGTTTAAGGGCTAAATTGGTCAATTACAATGGTCGGGATTCTAAATACCTTATACCCCCGTCAGGGTGGACTATAAGGAAATCCTAAAGTGTCACTAGTCCCGTCAGGGTAAATATGATCCACCGTTGGATGATTAAGTGTTTTACCTCATTGGCCCTAGAATTAGCTAAGTTCGTCATAATCAATAGCTTTTATCCTAGATTGAATAATTAACTCTATACCTAAACCCTCCGTCAGGATGATCCACACGCCACATATGTGGAATAGCTTAGATACTAATACCTGTTCTTAGTTCGCGACTCTAAAAACAGTAAATAATCACAAATTATCGAAAAGAGTAATGAACCCAATCTAATTTTATTTAACATAAACCCAAATTCAACATTCGTTATTTCATAAAATTAAGATTCACCCATTGTTTGTTCTCAAGCACTATGAAAAGCTTAGCTCATATTAAATTTAAAAACTAAATTAAAAGAAATGGAATTCATATTGTTTACAAAATTAAAATATAAAAAGAACCTAATTTCCGGAATTGGAATGACTACGAACGGAGCTATAGACCCACTCCAGCTCTTGTAGCTTCTTCTTTCTTCCTTCTGTTGCTTCTCTCTGGTGTTTAATCTTGTGGAATGTGAATTGTGTGAAAAATAGAAGTCCAGACCTCCTTTTATAAGCATAAATTCGTACTAGGGCTTGGACCAGAAAATAAAAGACTAATTAAATGTCCAAGCCCAAATTCTAAGCCCAAAATCCCGTAACTACTGATACACCTTCACTAAAACGGCTTTTCCCGATGCGTTATAACTCCGATTGACCTCATTCCAATTGCTAAAGTTCCGTAACTCGATAAGGAATGTTTTTTCTTCAAAGGTAAGCGGCTAAATCATCGCTTAAGCACCTCGAAATCAGCACTCTATGGCCTGGAAAATGGATTTTCAGCTCTAAAAATAATATCTTCGGGATTTATCTTCAAGTCTTGACTCTAATTCATGATCTTTGACTTTCTCCTCGGATTCCTCTCCTAGCTAACATCTAAAATCTGTAAACTTTACACTAAAAATACCAATATTACGCGCAAAAGTTTAATAAATAAAAAATGTTAGAAATTAAAAGGAAATTCCGGATTATTGCATATTAAGTCCAAAAGTCTATCAAATTAATTAAATAAACACCAAAAATGATGTCTCCTAAGGGTCGAAAATAAGAACAATTAGGGAGACATCAAATACACACTTCAGAATTGAAAAAGGAACACATTATATTCATCAAGTGTATTATTGAGAACAAACATATGGATGTGGCTCATGTGCTTTATGACAATATTATGGAATTCGAGAAAACCCCTACTACCCAGCAGAATCTTAAATTTCTTTGTACCATCACCACCTTGTGTTTAGACGCTAAAATTCTGCGTAGGTGTGAAGAAGCTGAACCTTCTGTAGTTGGGGAACAGATGTCTTTAATTTCGATTCAGAATGCCCATGACGAAGCCACCCAAGCTGTACGAACTCCTAGAGCTCCTCCGCCAAAGAAGAAGGTACAATCCGATAATGAGTTGGAATCCAAAATTAAAGTGTTGGAAGAGAATCAAGATAAGATGATTGCTACTTTAGGAAGACTTACAAAAGAGTTGGACCTTATCCGGAATATGCTACTTGGGGTGAGCACCATTCAACACGCCACCTATGGTCTACTTACGAAGGATAAAGTCCATGGACGCATCACCGATGACCAGCCACGCGATGTTAAGATACGTTTTCTATCCCTTTCGCGTTTAGTGTAGATTAGTTTAATTGCTTTGCCTCTTTTCGAGTCGTGGGGACACGACTCATTTTTTAGTTTGGGGTGGGGTTCATTGCCTCATCCCAGTTTTTTATGTGCTATGTGTTTTTAATTGATTTCAATAAAATAATTAGGAGTTACGTTTGACTGTAGAAGTTTTTAAATGTCCCTTTTAAGCATACTTTTGATGAATCTATGATAGTAAATAGTGGACTTTAGGGAATAATATAAAATGCGCTTTAATTGCATGCAAACATAGATAATGGATAGGAAAAATTAATAAACAATGCAAAAGAAGTAAGCTTGTACTTAAGGAAAATGTTTGGTTTGTAGAACGTGAGATCTAAATTAGTATAGAACCCACTTAGATACGAACTAGAGACGAACTATGAAACTAGGAAAATGATAGGGGCAGTTCTTTGTTAGCTATTTGTGACCTTCTTAGCCTTTTATCCCTTATATTAATTTTATCCGTCTTAGCCCAATTTTGAGCCTTAAGCCTTTTCTTTTGTAGCCACGATATAAGCCCATTATCCCTTAGATTATTAGGCATGACCAAATGTCCTGCACTTGAATCACGATCCTGAGACCTGTCTCGAGCTTGAGTTTGGGGTGGAGGGTCCACATTTGGGAAATTTTATTGGGTGGGATCTTATGTGTTTGTATTGAGGCACAAAATTCAGATGATATTATTATTTGTAACCCTTTGCCGGAATTGAAAAGAAAAAAAATCGAAAAGTCAATACAGTAGCTGACAGGGAACATGGTCAACGCAAAACCGGGACCCCGGTTATGAACTGTACAAAAGAAAAGAGAAAAAGAAAAGAAAAGAAAAATAAAAAGAAAGAAGTTGAATAAAATAACTGGCAAAGTGGAAAGTTTCTGAAAATTATCTTATTATGTATTGGGTTGACATGGGACGCTAAATTAGTGCGTGAATGGGTTGAGTGAGAATATTATATGAGTGTAAACTCAAGCTCGTGGACAGTTGTTGATGGTAAGTGAGGAGAGAGCCAAAAGCTCACTTCAAATTTACCAAATATACATCCATACCGTCCCTAAGCCTACGCTAAAACCGTAAAGTCCTCGTGATTCCTAGGTACATGGTAAGTTAATAGGGAGTATACTAAGTGGAGCGTTCAAAGTGAGTAAGGATCGAGGGACAACCTATAGCCATCATATTGAGATAAGTACAAGTGTAACCTTCTAGCATTGCGAAGTTAACTTTATGATTGAAGTTATTTGTGTTTGATGTTGCATGATTAGTGTATGTGTATGTTAGTTCTTAAGGTTTACTGTATGAGATTTATCTTTAGCATTGCTTTAGGGTGTATTTACTAGCTTCTATTTTCTCTTCCATCTACTTCATTCCCCTTGTTTTTAGTTGTGCTTTGTCGGGACGACAAAGGTTTGAGTTGGGGGTCTAGATGTCTCCCTAAATGTTCTAATTTTATGCCCTTGGGAGACATAATTTTTTGGGTTTATTCGACTATTTAGATAGAATTTTGGTGTTAATATGGAATAAATCGATTTTCCTCTTTTAATTCTAGTCATTTATTAAACTTTTGCACGTAATATGGTTTGTTTTGAGTGAAAAGTTATAGGTATTGAATACTATCTAGGAGAGGAATCCAAGAATAAAGTCGAAGATTGTGTAATGAAGTCAAAGCAAGAAGAAATATCTCGAAAAAATTGACAATTTCAAGCTGCAAATCTGGAAGGTTGATAATGATTGCTGATATCGAGCCATCTAAGAGTAGATTTAGCCTCTGACTTGTGAAAATAATTTGTTCCCCATTGAGTTACGGAAATTTAGCAACTGGAATGGAGTCATTTTGAGTTGAAACGAGCCGGTTAGAGCTGATTTAGTGAAGGTGGTGCATCAGTTACGGGATTTGGGCTTAACTAATGGACTTGGGTTTTTTCTAATTTTCATTTAATCCTTTAGAAAAGCCCTAGTCCGAATTTTACATTATAAATAGGATTTAGACTCTTATTTTTTAACACACAATTCATACGCTTAGAACACAGAACACCTGGTGGTCCTTTGTGTGTTCTAAAATAAATGCAAAAGTAATCGAACCACAACCGCAAGTGTACGGTTGTCCCAAGTAGTAATAAGTGATTCTAGGATCGTTCGCAGGGACGGTTTGGTCAACTACAATGCTTATCGATTAATGAATGATTGCACTTATGAAAGCAAATAAAAGTTGAATGATTGATTGTTTGTTTTCCTTAATTCTAAGTAATAAAAGACTGCATAGAAAATGCAATTAAAAGCTAAGACGCAAGTAAATAAGTGTGAAACGCCAGTATGAGAAGGTAGCACTTGAGAACGCAAGGGGTCTTCCTAATCCTATTTCGTAACCTATGTTGTTTAAGGGTTAAATTGGTCAATTACAATGGTCGGGATTCTAAATTCCTTATACCCCTGTCAGGGTGGACTATAAGGCTATCCTAGAGTGTCACTAGTCCTGTCAGGGTAAATATGATCCACTTTTAGATGTTTAAGTTAATTACCTCATTGGTCCTAGAATTAGCTAAGTTCTTCAGAATCAATAGCTTCTATTTTAGATTGAATAAATATTTCCGTACCTAAACCCTCCGTTAGGATGATCCAATCGCCACTAATTGGAATAGCCTAGATACTAACACCTGTTCTTAGTTCATGACTCTAAAAACAGTAAATAATCATGATTTATCGAAAAGAGTAAAAGACACAATCTAATTTAATTTAACAGAAACCCAAATTCAACATATGAAATTCAATAAGACTGGGATTCACCCATAAAGCATTTTTTTTTTTTTGGTCAATCGTACAAGTAGAGGAGTCTAAGACAAATTTAGCCTATCCCAAGTCTCGTAAAAGCCGACCCCAACTCCAACGGGTCGAAATGTTCCGGTGCCGATTGCCTAGCTAGTCGCGCGGCTCGGTCAGCCAGACCGTTCCATCTACGCGGAAGATGTTTGAAGCAAAGCGCTCCGTGATCCTCAACCATCTTGTTGATCCGCGTAACGAACGGACGGACTTTCCACCATGCAGCTGGCAACGACTTGAGACCTTGAACAAAGTCAAGGTTGTCTGAACAGATGACGGTCTTAGACCCTGGGTGAGCCAGGCTTAGTCTAGAAGCTTCGAGGACCGCCGTAGCTTCCCCTTCTGCCGCCGAATCTGTCCATATTGGTTTCGAGAATGTAACACGTTGTCCTGTAAGATTATTCCTCTGAACGATTCCGATACCACTTGGCGCGTTAGCTGAAATAAATGAGGCATCACAAGTATAAACAAAAATAGCGTCGTTGAAATCAGAATCGTTCATAGGGTTAACAGCCGGTATCCTGGTAATAGGTGGTGCAGGAGATGGGGGAAAATCCCAAGAGGCTCCGAATAGGTCCGCCATACCTGCATGAATTGAAAAAATAATCGTTTGCGGTCGAATATGAACTCGTTCGTGAAGCATTTTCATTTTAGCCTTCCAAATGTTCCATAGTGTCAGTTGTAAACATGCTATTAAGGTTTTCTCCTCCCAAATAGTATTATCCATCAAGTCACAAGTTTTGGAGATCCAATCTCCTATAGAATCAGGATCCTCCTCCGGTATCCGAACCTGTAATGCAATACCGGCCCAGATCTGTTTTGCGAAATTACAAGATAAAAGCATATGTACTACCGTATCCGTCAAATTTTCACACCATATACAGTATTTGCTGTCACTACAGTGCCTTCTAAATAAGTTCAACTTAGTAGGTAGTAAGTTTCGACATGCTTTCCAGTTAAAAGATCGCACTTTATTGGAAACATTAGATTTCCAAATTCTATTCCACAGTTTTGGGTTATTCAGTTCCGCTTGGATTGAGGTCTGTGCTGTTTCAATCATCGCAAGTTGGGACAATAATTTGTACCCTGTTTTAGTAGTATATGTACCAGATTTAGTAAAAGGCCAAATAAAAGTATCCTGACCTTCCGGCTCAAGGAGAGGGATCCTAGCCACCTCTCCATGGACTGGCCGAGGGAGAGTACTGTCAATCACCGTCCAGTCCCAACTATTCTTCTGAGTTGTCATCAACTGATTAACTGTTTCAATATTAGTTTCTAATGGACGATCTTTAATAATACCTGAGGGGAGCCATTTGTGTTTCCAAATATTGGTAGATTCCCCATTACCAATCTGGATGTAACCATGTTCAACAAGTAAATCCCTTCCTTCAATCAAGCTAGCCCACGACCACGTCCGACTTTGCCTCAGCTTAACGTCTAAGAAAGTCCCATGATGAAAATAAATACCTTTCAATACTCTAGAAACCAGAAGATTAGGGTTGCTAAGGATTCTCCAAGCCTGGGCCGCTAGAAGTGCCCTATTCGCCCTCTTCAGATCTCGAAATCCCATTCCCCCTACTACTTTGGCGGCAGTCATCTTTTCCCACTCAAGCCAATGAATTTTTCTTTTCTCCAAAGAGTTCCACCAAAAACGGGCAATGATAGATGACAGTTTCCTGCAAAAACCAATAGGAAAAGAAAAGATAGACATCGCATAACAAGGTATAGCCTGCAAAACAGCTTTGATAAGTATTTCTTTGCCGCCTTCCGAAAGGAGTTTAGCTATCCATCCTTGGGCTTTGTTAAAGACTCGTTCAACTATCCAGTTTAAAGTTTCCATTCGTGATCTTTTGTGACAGAGTGGTATGCCTAGATATTTACCCAGGTCTCGTGTCTCAGTAATATGTAGTGCTGCTACTACCTGTTGACGTAAATCTTCCGGGGTCTGTTTACTAAAACAAACTGAAGATTTATGATAGTTAATCTTCTGCCCTGAACAGCGGCAGTATGTCTCAATACATTCCTGAAATTCCTGCAGGTCTTGCCCATCCAAAGATATAAAAAACACCCATAAAGCATTCTCAAGCACTAAAATGTATTTAGCTCATACTAATTAAAAATAAAACTAAATTAAATAAAATGTAATTCATATTGTCTTACAAAATTAAAGATAAAAGAAACCTAATTTCCGGAATTGGAATGACTGAGAACGGAGATATAGACCCTCTCCAGCTCTGGCAGCTTCTTCTTTCTTCCTTCTGTTGCTTCTCTCTGATGTTTTATCTTGTAGAAAAAGTGAATTGTTGTGAAAATAGAAGTCAAAGGCTCCTTTTATAAGTGGAAAAACGGATTAGGGCTTGGACCTAAGAATAAAACACTAACTAAATGTCCAAGCCCAATTTCTAAGCCCAATATCCCGTAATAACTGATACACCTTCACTAAAACGGCTTTTCCCGCTTCGTTATAACTCCGGTTGACTTGATTCCAGTTGCTAAAGTTCCGTGACTCGATAAGGAATGTTTTCTCTTCAAACGTCAGCGGCTAAATCATCTCTTAAGTGCCTCGAAATCAACAATCTTTGGCATGGAAAACAAATTTGCAGCTCTAAAAACAAATTCTTTCGGGATTTATCTTCAAGTCTTGACTCCATATCACGATCTTTGACTTTCTTCTCGGATTCCATTCCTAGCTAATATTCAAAACCTACAAACTTTCCACTAAAATACACAAGATTACGCGCAAAAGTTTAATAAATCAAAAATACTAGAAATAAAATAGGAATTCCGGATTATTGCATTTTTAACTCAAAAGTCTATCAAATTAATCAAATAAACACCAAAAATGATGTCTCCAAAGGGTAGAAAATAAGAATAATTAGGGAG
This sequence comes from Nemophila menziesii, assembly GCA_029959085.1. Taxonomy (NCBI): domain Eukaryota; kingdom Viridiplantae; phylum Streptophyta; class Magnoliopsida; order Boraginales; family Hydrophyllaceae; genus Nemophila; species Nemophila menziesii. Next base: position 24,375,219 of record JARWIR010000015.1, on the reverse strand, counting down.
ACATCAAGACCCCCAACTCAAACCTTTGTCGTCCCGACAAAGTAAAACAAAACAAAACAAAACAAAGGGGTAGAAGTAAACGCAAGAACAAATAGAAGCTAGCAAATACACCTAAAGCAATTCTTAAGATAAATCTCATATAGCGAAACTATAGGAACTAATATATACATACACCTAAAATGCAAAATCAAACATAAATAATCTCAATCATAAAATTAAAGTTGCAATGCTTGAAGGTTACACTTGTACTCATCTCAGTATGATGGCTATAGGGTGGTCAATAATCCTAACTCGCTTTGAATGCTCCACCTAGTATATTCTCTATCAACGGAATCATAAATTCACTATGCACTTAGGAATCACGAGGACTTTACGGTTTTAATAATGGCTTAAGGACGGTATGGATGTATATTTGGTAAATTTGAAGTGAGCTTTTGGCTCTCTCCTCACTTACCATCAACAATGTCCTCGAGCTTGAGTTTACGCTCAAAAATGTTCTCACTCACCCATTTGACGCACTAATGTTGCGTCCCCATGTCAACCCAATATAAACTAAGATGATTTTTTAAAATATTCCACTTTGCCGATTTATTTTATTCTTTCTTTCTTTCTTTTTATTTTCTTTTTCATTTCTTTTCTCTTTTTTTTTGTACAAGATACCTATGATCATCATTTTGATGTGAAAGGTCATGTCTCTTATAAAAAAAATTTAGATTTTTTTTTTCAAATCCCGGCAAAGCGTTACAAATAATAATATCATCTTCTATTTTTGTGCCTCAATACAAACACATAATAATCCCTTCCCAATGTAAATTCCCAAATGTGGACCCTCCACCCCAAACTCAAGCTCGAGACAAGTCTCAGGATCGTGATTCAAGTGCGGGTCATTTGGTCATGCCTAATAATCTAAAGGATAATGGGCTTATATCGTGGCTACAAAAGAAAAGACTTAAGGCTCAAAATTGGGCTAAGACGGATACAATTATAATAAGGGATAGCAAGCTAAAAGGCTTCAAATGGTTAACAAAGAACTGCCCCTATCATTTTCCTAAGTATATAGTTCGTTTTTAGTTCACATCTAGGTGGGTTCTCTACTAATTAGGATTTCACGTTCTACACACCAAACATATTCCTTAAGTACAAGCTTACTTCATTTGCATTGTTCATTAATTTTTCCTATCAATTACCTATGTTTGCATGCAATTCTAAGTGCATTTTATATTATTCCCTAAAGTCCACTATTTACTATCATTAATTCATCAAAAGTATGCTTAAAGGGACATTTAAAATCTTCTACAGTCAAACACAACTCCAAAAATTATTTTATTGAAAGCAAGTAAAACATATAACACATAAAAACTGGGATGAGGCAACGAACCCCACCCCAAACTCAAATGAGTCGTGTCCCCACGACTCGAAAAGACTCAACGCAAGAAAATAAACTAAACTAAACTAAAACGCGAAAGGGATAGAAAACGTATCTCAACCAGCGCGTGGCTGGTCATCGGTGTTGCGTCCATGAACTTTCTCCTTCGTAAGTAGACCATAGGTGGCATGTTGAATTGTGCTCACCCTTATTAACATGTTTCGGAGAAGTTCTAGCTCTTTTGTAACGTTTCCTAAAGACGCAGTCATCTTCACTTGATTCTCTTCTAACACCTTCACTTTCGCTTCCAACTCGTTAGTGGTATGCATCTTCTTCTTTGGAGGAGCTCTAGGAGTTCTTACTGCTTTTAACACTTCATCATGAATATTCTGAACCAACGCTATACCCATGTTCTCACCAACTACAACACGGTCAATCTCTGCGTCTTTACGCGGAACTTTTGCGTCTAAGCACAAAGTAGTGATGGTACAAGGGAATTTGAGATTTTGTTGCGAAGTTGGAATTCTAGCAAATTCCATGATGGTATCATAAATTACGCGAGCAACATCCATAGGTTTCTCCTCAATAATACACTTGATAAACAAAAGATGCTCCTTCTTCACTTCCGATATGTGTTTAATTCCGAAGAAGGTAGGGATTATGAAACGGGACCATATCTTAGCACATGGTAAAAAATTACTACTATACATCTGTCCAGGATATCTCTCTCCTTCGGTAATTAGGCGGGCCCCATCAACAAGCACTTGTCCCCAAAAGGACTCATAATCCAAAGAAGGTTCTTTAAGAGATTCTTGGAAAGGGCATAGTCCAGAAAATTCGTGTAATTTCAACGATTTATGAATAAGCTCAACGGAGAAAGGAACTACCTTTTTGCGAATCACAACTGCATCTTTGGAGAAGACGATTCCTTCATAAAAGTCTCGCACCAAGGTAGGAATATACTCAAGCTTCCTTTCTCTCAATTCTTTCCAACCCAATTTGTCACAAGTAATACCATAATCTTTATAAGCACTAGTCATAATACCTTTAGGAAGATTCATCTCCTCACCAAACTTCAAAAATTGAATTATATCACGAACCTGAGTATCCCACGGAATGAAGACTCTCTTTGGCTTTTGAGCCCATGTTTTCCTACGCGGAGGCTTCTGTTGTTGCACGGGGTCTTCGGGAACTTCTTGTTCTGTTTCTTCCTCAATTTATTCCTCAAATTCTTCTTCACTATCTTCATCACTTTCATCAATTAACCTACTCTTTTTCGGATTAGCCTTACTTGGATTTTCCTTCCTTTTCAGAGCAATTGGGATTTGTTCAGTCTTTTTGGAACACGAATCCGGAATCTCAATTGCTTGGTCTGGGCTAGCTCCAACATTGTTCCTATTTCTTGGTAATGTTCTTCGATAGTTACACATGGAAGCAGTTCTGTTAGTCATCTCTTTTCACCCCAAACTCAAAACTTCAAATAGTGAACAAGCTAGAGAAAAGCTTTGAAATTTGATGTTTTGAGGCTTAAAACTTGAAGAATATGGTGGATTATGAGATGGGTTAAGGTTAATTTAGAGGGATTGTAGAAGAATTGGGTTTAATTTTAAGGTTAGGAAGAGGAAATTTTTGGAGAAAACATGAAATTTGGTGATGTGTTGGAGAAGCTATGAGTTGATTGTGTGTTTTTGTGATGAAAGAAGGCTTGATTTTATGATTTTATAGCTGTTTGTTGATGATTTTCGGAGTAGGTGGAGGCAAGGATTCGGAATATGAGGTTGGCTTGGAAAAGGAGGCAGAAAACTAGGTTTAAGAAACTCAAAACCGCCTCTCGCAACAGCTCACCGGCTAGCCGGCGGATTCGCTGGCATGCCGGTCGCGAGGGCGGCGAAAAAAATTACTAAATTTGATATTTTTTTTTATTTTTTTTTACCTCAGACGCAAGCACCTTGCGTCATTGCTGACGCAGTGATCAAAAGCTTCACCTTCCTTGGCCGGCCGGTCATCTGACCGGCATATGCCGACGGCATGTCGATGGCGCAACTCGAGACGCAACGACCTTGCGTCGTTACTGACGCAATGGTCAGAAACTCCTTCGTCATTGGCCGGCTAGCCGGTCATCTGACCGGCATGCCGGCGGTTCCTCGCTGGCGCAAATCGTGACGCAGCAATGCTGCATCATTGCTGACGCAGTGGTCAGAGAGTTTGGGGTTCTCAGCTCTTTTGGTCGGTATGCCGGCCAGCTCGCCGGCTAGCCGGTCAAACCTGCCGTGGACTCCAAATTTTTTTCGTTTTCTCATTGTTTTGACCCCAAACTCATGACCATTGTACCCCTTAAATCATCAAAAACAAACACCCTTCCTCATTTCATAATAATAAAAGCTAAATTCAACGAAAATTTAAATAATTTACACTACGAAAATTGAAATACTTAAACTAATATACAAGAATTGGCTTTTGTTTAACGTCGTTAAGCTCGACGGGTTACCTCATGCTTCTAAGGAGCTTCGCGGAGGTACATGACCTCTCCGGGATGTGGTTCTTTTGCACGATCGTTATCTTCACCTCCATGATATATCTTTAAACGATGACCATTCACCATGAATGTACGGTTTTCAAGTGGATGTTCTATCTCTATAGCTCCATGAGGTGTGACATTGGTCACGATGTAAGGACCTGACCATTTCGATCTTAACTTACCCGGATAATTACTGAACTTTGAATTATATTTCAATACCCTTTGTCCCACTACAAATTTCTTCTCTGGAATTCGATTATCATGCCGTCTCTTGGTATTTTCTTTGTAAAGTTTAGCGTTTTCATAAGCATGTAATCGAAATTCATCAAGCTCATTAAGTTTCATCATTCGATTCTGACCAGCTAGAGTAGGATCTAAATTTAATTTCGCAATAGCCCAATATGCACCCATTTCAAGCTCAAGAGGTAAGTGACAAGCCTTACCATATTCCATTCGATATGGAGATGCACCAACCGGAGTTTTGAACGCAGTACGATAGGCCCATAATGCATCATCTAATTTCATTGACCAATCTTTTCTAGTAGGACCAACGTTTTTCTCTAAAATAGATTTTACCTCACGATTTGAGACTTCGGCTTGACCATTGGCTTGTGGATGATAAGCGGTAGATACACGATGTCTCACCCCATATTTCTCTAAGACTGTCTTCAAATACCTATTAACGAAATGAGTACCTCCATCGCTAATAATTACCCTTGGAGTGCCATGTCTAGTGAAAATATGCGATTTCAAGAACTTAATCACCACTCGTGAATCATTGGTAGGTAAAGCAACCGCTTCTACCCACTTAGACACGTAATCAACAGCTAATAAGATGTAGAGGTTACCATTTGAAGGAACGAAAGGACCCATAAAGTCTATACCCCAAACATCGAATATTTCAACTTCTAACACATTATTACGTGGCATTTCATCCCTCTTGGATATGTTTCCGGTAAATTGACATCTTTCACATCTTTTAGCATATTCATGACAATCTTTCATAATAGAAGGCCAATAAAAACCAGATTGTAATACCTTAGCAGCAGTTCGATCTCGTTTAAAATGTCCACCATAAGGTGAATCGTGACACCCAGCTATAATAGCCTCAATTTCTTCCTTTGGCTACACATCTTCTCACCATTTGATCAGCACACACTTTGTAGAGGAAAGGATCCTCCCAAAAGAATTGTATTGCACGGTGAGCTAATCTTTTTCTCTCTTGATAAGTTGAACCTTCAGGAAAAGAAAGACTTACCACTAAATTCGCAATATCCGCATACCAAGGAGCTTCATAATCACGAACAACAAATAAACCCTCATCAGGGAATTCTTCTCTAACTGCTTCAGTACCACTATTCATTTCTGAACCTTCAAGACGCGATAAATGATCTGCAACCTGATTCTCACACCCTTTTCTATCCTTGATCTCTAAATCGAACTCTTGAAGCAATAAAACCCATCTGATTAACCTCGGTTTAGCATCCTTTTTCTCCATAAGATATCTAATCACTGAACGATCTGTATAAACAATAACCTTCGCTCCAAGAAGATAAGAGCGAAATTTATCAAATGAGTACACAACTGCTAGCAACTCTTTTTCTGTAACTGTATAATTAACTTGGGCACCATTAAAAGTTTTACTAGCATAGTAAATCGAATGAAAAACTTTCTCTTTTCTCTGTCCTAATACAGCTCCCATACAAAAATCACTCGCATCACACATAACCTCAAACAGTAAATTCCAATCTGGAGGTAATACTATAGGAGCAGAAATAAGCTTTTCTTTAATTGCTTGGAATACCGCTAAACAAGCTTCATCAAAAAGGAATTTGGAATCCTTTTCGAGTAAGTTGCATAACGGTTTAGCAATTTTAGAAAAGTCTTTAATAAATCGCCTATAAAAGCCAGCATGGCCAAGAAAACTTCTCACCCCTTTAACAGAAACCAGAGGGGGAAGAGTTTTAATTACCTCTATTTTTGCTCTATCGACTTCTAATCCAGCACTCGAAACTTTGTGACCCAGAACAATACCTTCGCGAACCATGAAATGACACTTCTCCCAGTTTAAGACCAAATATGTTTCCTTGCATCTGATTAACACTTTCTCCAAGTTATCTAAACATTTATCAAAATCATCACCAAATACAGAGAAATCGTCCATAAAAACTTCAAGAAAATTATCGATCATATCCCAGAAGATGGCCATCATACATATTTGAAAGGTAGCAGGAGCATTACACAACCCAAATGGCATTATGCGATATGAAAAAGTACCAAAGGGGCATGTAAATGAAGTTTTATGTTGATCTTCCGGAGCCACGTAAATCTGATTATACCCAGAGTAACCATCCAAGAAACAGTAGTATTCTCTTCCGGCTAATTTATCTAACATTTGATCAATGAAGGGCAAAGGGAAGTGATCTTTTCTGGTGGCTTTGTTCAGCTTTCTGTAATCCATGCAAACTCTCCAACCAACTACTGTTCTTGAAGGAATCGCTTCATTTTTATCATTAAGAACTGTTGTCATTCCTCCTTTCTTCGGTACACACTGAACTAGACTCACCCATTCACTACTCGAGATGGGATAAATAAACCCCGCATCTAAAAGCTTGATCACTTCTTTCTTCACTACATCCTTCATAACGGGCATTAATCTCCTTTGACCTTCAACTGAGCGTGCGTTATCATCTACAAGTATGAATTTGTGTTGACAATAGGAGGGACTAATGCCTTTGATGTCAGCAATTGTCCAACCTATTGCCTCTTTGTTGGCTCTCAACACACGCAACAGTTTATCTTCTTGAGGACCTGTTAAATTAGCTGAAACAATAACAGGTAGAGTTTCATTAGTACCTAAATACGAATACCTCAAGTGTGCTGGTAACGGTTTTTCTTCAAATTCCGGAGGAGATTCAATTGAAGGTTTCTTTTTAGGAATAATCTCCCCCGGTTCTCTCACAGGTTCATAGGCAAGACGCCTATAATTTGAATTTTCAGAATTGAGAGCTGCCACTGTTTCGGAAAGCTCTTCCATCATCTCAGGTAGGTCTAATGTTAAAGCGGCCTGCAAAACATCATCATAATTAAAACAATCAAATACCTCTTGCGATGCCTGCTCAACTACATCCATTCGGAAGCAATCCTCTTGAGAATCTGGAAATTTCATAGCTCGGAACACATTGAATTTGACTTCCTCATCTTGAATCCTCATCGTTAATTTGCCATTCTCTACATCAATTAATGTACGCCCCGTGGCTAGAAATGGTCTACCCAAAATAATGGGGACATTTCTATTCGCGTCGTATTCAAGTATAACGAAATCAACGGGAAATATAAGTGTACCTGCCTTAACGAGGACATCTTCAATTCGGCCTTCCGGACGTGCAAGAGACCTGTCCGCCATTTTCAAGACCATAGAAGTAGGCCTTGCTTCTCTGATTTTTAGCTTATCAAAGATCGACTTGGGCATCAAATTGATGCTCGCACCCAAATCGCATAGCGCTTTTCCCTTCCATTCTTCTCCAATCGATATCGGAATCGTGAAACTCCCAGGATCAACTAACTTTGGAGGTAATTTACTCTGACAAATCGCACTACACTCTTCAGGAAGACCAATCATCTCATTATCACAATAAGACCTTTTATTAGTGAGGGCTCTCTTCAAAAACTTTGTATACTTTGAAATATCTCGAATTGCCTCTAACAACGGAATATTAATACTAAGGCCCTTCACTCTATTGAAGAACTTTGAAAACTCGGCCAAATCACCCTTTTTCTGAACTCGAGATGGAAACTGTGGTGGAGGGCGATTACTCACAATATCATCTTTCTTCTTCAGAATCTCACTTGGCCTCTCTATTTCTTCAACCTCACTATCTTTTTCTTTCTCTTTCTCACCCTCTTCCTTTTCTTTTCTCGGAACTTCTTTCTCTTTCATAATAGGAAAAGGAGGTGGAGGGAGGTTCTTACCACTTCTTAATGTAACGGCTTTACAATCTTCATGTTGTCTCGGATTTTCTGTGTCACTAGGGAGTTGCCCTTGTGGACGTTGATTAAGCTGTTTTAAAATTTGATTCATTTGATTTTGTAATAGCTTCATATTTGCATCAGATGCTTGTTGAAGAGCAATTAAACTTTCTACGGTTTTCTGAAGGGTAACTACACCTTCTTGTGGTTGGGCAGGTAAGGCTTTTTGGTTCATGGTTTCGTCGTAAGTGTTTTGAGGAGCTTGTCTTTGCACATAATTACCCTGATTCTGTCCTCCTTGATAATTTTTGTGTGGTCTTGGATTGTAGTTGTTACCTTGGGGATGCGGCTGATACGCATATGTAGGATTGGCTGCCCCATTAGGATTTGAGTATTGAAACCCACGATGGTTTCTGTTAGGCTGATATCCATTACCACTCGAATTAAAGTTACCTCTATTGGACACAAACATCACAGGCTCTTGGTTATTCGGACAATTTTCCTCATCATGATCATCTACCCTGCAAATCGAACACATATAAACCTCTTGTGCAGCTTGCACAGCTACCTTCTTACCCGAAAATCCCTCTTTTACAGCTAGTGTAAGCTGTTTCAATTGCTGCTCTATAGTAGTTTGAATCTTATTCTCAAGCGTAGCAAACTTTTCTTCGATATTAATATTATTCACTCCTTGAACTGGGGTTCTCACCGAAGTCCACCCAACTTCATTCTTTACTGTTCTTTCCAAAATGATTTTAGCATGAACGGGTTGAACTTGAAGAAATCCCGCACCACATAGCAAATCCAATTTCTCTCTTGAAGTCCCATCAAGGCCTTTGTAAAATATTTTTAGCTGTTGTTGTTCTGTAAAGCCATGATCGGGAACCCTTCGTAAACACATCTGAAATCTTGTCCAGCTCTTACCCAAAGTTTCATCATATTCTTGACGGAAATGTGTTAATTCAAGTTGATCATCTAACCTCATGTTACTTGGGTAATATCTCTCAAAGAAAGCAGTTTCTAGTTGGTCCCAGTTTGTTATCTTCGTAGGTTCTTGCGTATCGTGCCATTCACTTGGTCCATCAATAACAAAAAATCGAAACGCAACATAATACATCTATTCTCTTGAAACCCCTTGTGTGATGTAAGAATCACATATCTGCTCGGATAGGATCTTCTCCAACTCTACCGCGAAAATTTCCAAAATTTTGGAATTGAACTAACATACCTGAATCAGGACGAAACCTTGGAACATCTATATTTGGAGCACCTACTCCTAGAGCAGGTGCACGAAAAGGAACTTCTTCTGGACCATTAACAAACCATGGATCTTGATTAATTAATATCTGAGCTTGGACTTGAGGATTAGGATTTAGTGGCTAAACTTGAGTAATAATGCCTGCTGGCGCTAAAGGTTGGCCATTTGCGTCTAGCTGGCCTTGTCCATTATTTGTTTGGTTCTGAATATTGATATTCTCCATTCTGTAAATTAATTCTTCTACTTCTAAGACTTCTTGTTCTCTCATTCTCTTGTTAGCAACTCTGATTAACGATTCTGGATTATTAAGGATCGGAGGTGTTGGCTCTAGATCCTTAAAAAGTCTTCTTCGCATACACCAAACCTAAAAACCTGAAAAAGATGAACAAACAAAAAGCGTAAAACTGAAATAAAAATAAATGCAACTATCACTAAAGGATAAACATCGTGGTCACACGCTACCGTCCCCGGCAGCGGCGCCAAAAACTTGGTGGTCCTTTGTGTGTTCTAAAATAAATGCAAAAGTAATCGAACCACAACCGCAAGTGTACGGTTGTCCCAAGTAGTAATAAGTGATTATAGGATCGTTCGCAGGGACGGTTTGGTCAACTACAATGCTTATCGATTAATGAATGATTGCACTTATGAAAGCAAATAAAAGTTGAATGATTGATTGTTTGTTTTCCTTAATTCTAGGTAATAAAAGACTAAATAGAAAGTGCAATTAAAAGCTAAGACGCAGGTAAATAAGTGTGAAACGCAAGTATGAGAAGGTAGCACTTGAGAACGCAAGGGGTCTTCCTAATCCTATTTCGTAACCTATGCTGTTTAAGGGTTAAATTGGTCAATTACAATGGTCGGGATTCTAAATTCCTTATACCACCGTCAGGGTGGACTATAAGGCTATCCTAGAGTGTCACTAGTCCCGTCAGGGTAAATATGATCCACTTTTAGATGTTTACGTTAATTACATCATTGGCCCTAGAATTAGCCAAGTTCGTCAGAATCAATAGCTTCTATTCTAGATTGAATAAATATTTCTGTACCTAAACCCTCCGTTAGGATGATCCAATCGCCACTAATTGGAATAGCCTAGATACTAACACCTGTTCTTATTTCATGACTCTAAAAACAGTAAATAATCATGATTTATCGAAAAGAGTAAAAGACACAATCTAATTTAATTTAACAGAAACCCAAATTCAACATATGAAATTCAATAAGACTGGGATTCACCCATAAAGCATTCTCAAGCACTAAAATGTGTTTAACTCATACTAATTAAAAAGAAAACTAAATTAAATAAAATGGAAATCATATTGTCTTACAAAATTAAAGATAAAAGAAACCTAATTTCCGGAATTGGAATGACTGAGAACGGAGATATTGACCCTCTCCAGCTCTGGCAGCTTCTTCTTTCTTCCTTCCGTTGCTTCTCTCTGATATTTTATCTTGTAGAAAAAGTGAATTTTTGTGAAAATAGAAATCAAAGGCTCCTTTTATAAGTGGAAAAACGGATTAGGGCTTGGACCTAAGAATAAAACACTAATTAAATGTCCAAGTCCAATTTCTAAGCCCAAAATCCCGTAATTGCTGATACACCTTCACTAAAACCGCTTTTCCCTCTACGTTATAACTCTGATTGACTTGATTCCAGTTGTTAAAGTTCCGTGACTTGATAAAGAATGTTTTCTCTTCAAAGGTCAGCGGCTAAATCATCTCTTAAGTGCCTCGAAATCAGCAATCTTTGGCCTGGAAAACAGATTTTCAGCTCTTAAAACAAATTCTTTCGGGATTTATCTTCAAGTCTTGACTCCATATCACGATCTTTGACTTTCTTCTCGGATTCCATTCCTAGCTAATATTCAAAACCTACAAACTTTCCACTAAAATACACAAGATTACGCGTAAAAGTTTAATAAATCAAAAATACTAGAAATAAAATAGGAATTCCGGATTATTGCGTTTTTAACTCAAAAGTCTATCAAATTAATCAAATAAACACCAAAAAGGATGTCTCCCAAGGGTCGAAAATAAGAACAATTGGGGAGACATCAACACCAGAGAATAAGCTAGAGCAAGGAAGAGAAGAAGCTAAGAGCTGGGGAAATTCAACATCTCCAATTCTTAGCCAATTCAACTCCGAAATTAGGTTCTTCTATTTTATTCTGTAAAACCATTATGAATTATTTTTATTTTTATTTCTTATTTTTCCGTATTAGTATGAGCTAAACTTATAAAGTGCTTGAGAACGCATAATGGGTTAATCCCTATTCTGTTTCATTTCATGTGTTTGAATTTAGAGTTTTTAATAATTGAAATCAAATTGGGTAATTAGTATTTTTCTTTAATTTGTATTTTATTGACTATTAGTGAAGTTGAGAATCGATAATAGGACTTAATATTTAGGCTATTCCATTTAGTGGCGAATGGATCACCTTGACGGGGGGTCTAGTTATGGAACCAATTAATGAATGTAGAATAGAAATTAATGACTTTGACGAGCTTAATTAATCTTATGGCCTATTGGGTAAGAAGAACTTAACCATTCAAAGGTGGATTATAATCACCCTGACGGGGTTTGTAGCACCTAAGAATAGCTCCTTAGTCCACCCTGACGGGGGTAAGGAGAATCCCGAGTCCCGACCATTACTATTTACCGATTTGTCCATTAAATAAAACATGGAATGAATAGAGTTAGGTGAAATCCTTGCGTCTCTTAAGTACTGCCTTTCATACCTTGCGTAAACTATTTTATTTTCTCGCGTCTAGTTTAATACTTGCATTAATATTTTAATTTACTGTCTTAGTTATAGAAAACCAAAACAAACAACTTTAAAATCATTTACTTGTTTTTACGTGCAATTAATCACTATTCGATAAGCATTAGAGTCAACCAATCCGTCCCTGAGAACGAATCTGTTATCACATATATTACTTGGGACAACTATACACTTGCAATTGTGGTTCTCTTATCCTTATTTGCATTTTATTTTAGAACACACAAAGGACCACCAGATAGCTCCTAGGTCCACCCAACAGGAGGCTAGGAGATTATAGAGTCCCGACTATTGTGAGATTTCTCATTCACCCTTATTCATAGGAATCATTAATTCAATAGGATAGGTTCATACTTGCATCTCCTTAACTTATTTGGATAATTGTTTAGATTTTAATATTTTATTTAGTTAGTTAGAAAACAAACTTCTTTGCTACTTATCTTTTTAGTTAAAATAATTAAAACTATCTATTCTGATATTGAACACAAATTTAGGATAACTACTTAAATCCATGTGGAGACAATTTTCCCGTATTTACTTATTTATTACTTGGAACGACCCGTACACTTGCGGTCTGTGGATCCTTTATTCTATTAATTCTATTGATTTATTTTCTAACACACCAAGACCCACCAAGTTTTTGGCGTCGCTGCTGGGGATTTAAAGCGGTTATTTTAATTGTGTTTAAGTTAGGTTAGTAGTTTTAGTTGTTTTCAGTTTTACGTTTGTTTTTAGTCTCTTTTCAGGTTTTTCTTTAGGTATGGATATTTCCCTCTATCAAGATAAAAATCCACCACAAGCCTGGTTTTTTCAAGTACAAAACTTCATGAATCTGACATGAGGGACCTTTACAAATCATGAAGCGAGACTCACTTTATAATATCTAAAAAACGGCATGGGTACATTATAATATCTAAAAAACGACATGGGTACGTTACCCATGAAAATAAGTATATATCCTTCTTGTGAAATATGTATCCCTCTTTCATATAGATATGTACCATCAGAGTAATTAAAATAATTAAAAAAAGGTATAAAAAAAGTTATAAAAGTAAAAAATCCAAAGAAAAACTTAAACTGAAATTTCCGTAGAATTTTTTTTAGATTAGCTTTAAAAAGTATGTAAATACTATTTTAGACCCAATTTATAGTTTCCTTTTTTTTAAGCATTACCTACCCAAGCGGTGGGTAGGGATGGCAACAGTTCGATTTTTTACAAAAATATCAAAAACCATAACCATAACAGTTTATTTTATTAAAAACCATATCCTAACGGTTTTAACCATCGGTTACACATTTCAAAACCATAATCGCATTATTTGGTTTCGGTTTTTTAAACGGTTTTGCTGTTTTTAACCATATCCAAATGATAATTTAATAAATATATTAATTTTTATAAAATTAAACCACACATATAAGAAAAATAATCGAGATATATAAATTATTGTGTTGGTTTTTTATTAAATTGCATTTTTATTAATTAATTAGTTAAATCTAGTGTTTGAATTTTAATTTTAGATTTTTAATATATTTAATTTAACCTAAATTATTTTAGAATATGAATATATATGATAATAAACAGTTTTCGGTTATTTGGTTTTATTTTTATCTAAAACCATAACCTAACGATTTTAACCATCGGTTTCACTTTTCAAAACCATAACCTAATGGTTTTAACCAAGGTTATATAATTCGGTTTTTAATCGGTTCGGTGATCATCGGTTTCAATTTTTAACCGTAACCATTGTCATCCCTAGCGGTGGGTCTAATTTTTTTTCTTGCGAGGATAATATACTATATATTTAGTAAACTCTTTAACCATTTTTACGTGGCCTTACTCCAAATCGGGGCAGTGTACTACTAAATCAGGTTACAAAATTCTTACACAATTGGCTAACGACTATGCAGGCCAAACTTCTAATCAAGAAGAATTGAACGACCCAAAAATTTGGAATAGGGTCTGGAAATCTAATGTCGCAAATAAAGTACGGTCGTTTACTTAGAAGGCATGTAGGAACATTCTCCATACAAAACAAAACCTATATTATAGACACTATAACGATGATAAGACTTGTATATGGTGCGAAAATGCCACTGATACTGTTGTACACTTATTATTATCCTACTCTTTCTGTAAACAGGTTTGGGCTGGAACGGCCTTCCAAATTAGAGTTCTAGAAAAGGACCCCCATTCGATTGGGGAATGGATTACAAATCTATGTGACAAGATGGGGGATACTTTATGGGAACAACATAAATTTATTGCCTATGTGTAACTAACTCTTTGGAACATCTGGAAATCGAAAATGAAAATGGTCAACGAGAACATCTAAATAGACCCTAAGAACATCGGAATAGACCCTAAGACCTATATGGCGAACATTGGGACTTGGAGCCACAACCCTCCACGACAAACCAATCAAAGCCTACAGATAGCCCATGGGAACCAGGGAAACTTTGTGGAACTCAGTTCAATTTTACTTGTGACGCGTCTTTTATAGAAAAAACAGAATGGAGCGGAATTGACATCGTTAAAAGAGATACTAACACAGGTCAAAGGTATACTTTTTCTAAATCAATCTGAACGGACTCGGCAGCGGAAGGCGAGGCGATTGCAGTTCTAGAAGCTGCACAACTAAATCTTTCCCACGCGGGCCTTACAACTATTATTTGTTCGGACAACCTTGATCTTATTAAAGGTATCAAGTCGTTGCCAGCGGCGTGGTAAAAAGTTAGGTCGTACGTCAAGCGGATTCGCAGGATTGCGGAAGAACACTAGTGTTTGTTCTTCAAGCATCTGCCGCAAAAACTCAACGGATTGGCTGATAGCGCTGCACGTAGAGCTAGGCAAGAAGCCTCAACTGAAGAGGGGCTCTTTGCCCTGGATTCGCTTTTTATGAAACTAGGGATCGGGTGATATTGCGAGGATCGGTTATGTTTGTAACGACCGTAAAAAAAAAACTCTTTAACACGACAAAAGAAAAGGAATTAGATTAAATCTAAGGACTATTTTATGTACAATAAAAAATAATAATATGGTAATCCTTAGGGATGGCAGTTGTTACGATTTTAATCCGAAACCGACGGATTACCGAACCGAATAAAAACCGATTATGTAACCGTGGTTAAATCCGTTAGGGTTTCGTTTTAAAAAGTGAAACTGATGGTTATAACCGTTAGGTTAGGTTTTAGATTAAAAAAATAAGAAAAACTGAAAAACAGAAAATCCGTTATATATATATCCAGATTTAATCCTGACCACCACTTATGTGGGTAAATCTGGATCGTAGAAAAATCTCTGAAATAATATATATATATATATATATATATATATATATATATATATATATATATATATATATATATATGTGTGTGATTTTTTTTTTACCTACTAAAGGCTAAAATCCATATATTTTTATATTTTGAAGTCCATCTTTCTTATATATTTTTGATTTTTAATTACCAAAAGGCCAAAAGTCTC
Organism: Nemophila menziesii; assembly: GCA_029959085.1. NCBI lineage: Eukaryota > Viridiplantae > Streptophyta > Magnoliopsida > Boraginales > Hydrophyllaceae > Nemophila > Nemophila menziesii. Next base: position 24,359,847 of record JARWIR010000015.1, on the reverse strand, counting down.
AACCCAATTATAGATAAGGATGGAAATGGTCATGCTTCAAAATCAAAACCGATGAAAATTTGAACCGATTAAAAATCGATTAAGCAACCATGGATAAAACCGTTAGGTTATGGTTCTGAAAAATGTAACTGATGGTTAAATCCTTTAGGTTAAAATTTTAGATAAAAATAAAACCGAATAACCAAAAACCCGTTTATTATCATCATTTATTTTTGTATATTTTATAGTAATATAGATCAAAAAAGTATTTTCATATCTCAAAACTAAAATCTAAATATTAGAATTAACAAAAGAAGTAATAAAAACGTTATTTAATTAAAAAATCAACATAATATTTTATATATTAGAGATTTGTCATGTATTCGTGATCTTGTTTCAATATTTTCAATATATTTAGAGAGTTATAGTTTAGCATGTCACAAGAGCGAGACGAGGTTAGAAATCCTACTGCGAAAGGGACGCCTCACGAGACGGGTTATGGTTAAAATCTGAAAAATCGTTTTAAAAACCGAATCCGAATTATTCAGATATGGTTTTGAAAAGTAAGTCCGATGGTTAAATCCGTTAGAATTTGATTTTTGATAAATTAAATGGATATGAACATGGTTTTGGATTTTTTTACAATAATTTGATCAGTTGCCATCCCAAGTAGTCCTAAAAAAAATTCAAAAAAAGAGTGGGAAAGGAGGATGTAGCCTATCTGGCCCAATGTCGAATTCTTTAATGGTGTCCGAGAAGTGGACAAGTGGTAAGTGGTAGTGTAACAGTTCAAAAGGGTGCGCAGTTTTTGGTGGGGTTGGTGATACTAATAGTACTTTACAGTGATTTCACCATATTTTATTTTAATAGCGCATCCCTATTTCAGTTGACCAAAGAGTAAGTAGCAAATACTAAATCTCAACAGCACTATTAAGTATCAATGGCGTTCTCACCTGTGAAAGTTCATGGTCCACCTCAGTCAACTTCTGTATCAAGGGTTCTTGTTACCCTTCTAGAAAAAGATGTTCAGTTTCAGTTACTCCCAATTGATATGTCCAAAGGGGAACACAAAAAACCTGCTTTTCTCAAGATTCAGGTCACCACAATACTTAATTTTTGTCTATATATTAATTTCTTTATGTCAAGTCTATATAGTGTTTAATGTTCTCTGTTTAATGTTGATGTCACCAGCCTTTTGGACAAGTTCCAGCTTTCCAAGATGAGAAAATCACTCTTTTTGGTAATTATAAGTTAAAACTCTTGTTATTTATTCCGCAATAATAGTTTCATAATTTTAATTTTGTGTAGAATCAAGATCAATATCTAGATACATATGTGATAAGTATGCAAACAAAGGAAACAAGAAACTATATGGAACAAATTCATTAGAGAAAGCTTCAATTGATCAATGGTTAGAAGCAGAAGGACAAGCTTTTAACGCACCTATTGTAGCACTTGTTTTCCATTTAGTTTTTGCGCCTCGAATGAAGATCAAATCAGATGAGAATGTGATCAAGCAGAATGAAGAACAACTTGCGAAAGTGCTTGATGTGTATGAAAAAAGGCTTGGAGAGAGCCGATACTTAGCTGGCAATGAGTTTACTTTAGCTGATCTCTCTCACCTCCCTAATACACAGTACTTGGTGAATACTAAGGCAAAGCTTTTCACGTCTAGGAAGAATGTGGGAAGGTGGTGGAAAGAGATCTCTAGCCGTGAGACTTGGAAGAAGTTGCTTGAAATTCAGAGCTCATGATCGTTTCCTCACAAAACTTCTTCAAACGTTATGCTTTAGTGAACTGAATAATTAATGCATTTTGCTTAGAAATTAAACATAGTATTTTTCTGAGCAATGTGAGATCTTGATCTTGTTTAGTGTTCTATCCGTTTAATGTTTACAATAAACTTCTATAAATGATGTCTTCTTATGGTATATGGATGGACTTCACATGGCTAGAGGAATAATTAAAATTTGCCAATGTTATTCTTCTCTTTAATCATCAAAATTTCCTTAGCCTTCTCCTCAAGCTACTCAATTAACTTCATCATCTACAACTGTAACACAATTTAATTTGTTCTAAATGTGACTTGGCTGATTCCAATTTCCAAAATCTTTGTCTCCTTTGTTTTTTCAACTATTGTCTTTCTTTTTTATTTTCAGACCAACTTTCTCATTTCCTGTGTGTTGACTGTTTTCTCTTGTCTTTAATTTTTCTTTACTCCTCCCCAACTACCCACACAGTCATTTACTTCTTTTGCCTATTCTGTTTTTTTATCATTTATTCAAAAAAAAAAAAAATCTACTCTGTAGTTTGCAAGAATTCTAACACCACAGGTTAATACAATAATAATAACTAACCAAATGTCAGAACAGAACTTTAAAAAAAAAAAAAAAAACCAATTCGAGTAGCTCAATTGGTCAGAACCTTGCTATTTCTTAGGTATTTAAAGGGAAGGTATAGAATACGAATTCCTTCGGCATATTCCCGTAAAATTAGTCGTGGTACCCGCAAGTTGGTCCAAACCACCCACATACCAAAAAAACCTTAAAAAAATATTTGAAAACCCTAATTAAATATATATGTTATTACAAAAATAGAATAAGATTGGCCAATTTTTAAGCAATTAGAACTCCAAAGAAAGAGGTGAGAAGACCATAAACTTTACAATTTATTATTTTGTATGATTTTTAGGTCATTAGTCATTTCTTTTTATAGAAAAACGACAAGTCTTATAAAATAATTCCTTCAATTTACGGAAAATCTTCTTTACACGATACTTTTTTTTTATGTCTAGATCTTCATTCTGTACGTTTCTGTAAGAGATTCTATTCCATTTATTTTACTATAAAAAAATAAATTCGTTGTTATTTTTAATTGACGGACTGATAAAAAGAATTGCACATTTGTCATCCCATGTTCCTTTTTCCATTGCAATCTCTCTCACTATACCAAAACATGATGAACAAGTTCGCCTTGACGATGAATTTCTCCTGTGAAACTACATTTATAGGTTTTAGAATGGGAGGAGAAGGTGTTGATAACTCAAGTAATGGAACTGAAGTAGTTGGAAGGTCTTCACTTAGCCTTTTGAGGAGAGAAACTTAAAAAAATGGGAGGATTCTTGAAGTAGGAGGAAACTCAAGCTTGTAAGCCAATAATCCTACTTTTTTGAATTCTGAATGGACCATAATAGCGCTGGTCATTCCTTGAGTGTGATGAAAATCAATACTAAAGAGAAGAAGCGACTACCGCAAGTGTACATGTTGTCCAAGTAATAAATAGGTAGAACAGGATAAGCATCTCCAAGGAATTGCTAGATATGATCGATATGTTTAAGTGAAAGTAGAATTAATTGCAATGCAGAATAAAATATAAGATAGATCAATTTTTGTTTGGTTTTTAAATATGAACGGAGTAAAAGCAAGAATGTAAAGTAACTAAAGATTAAAATAGATGTGATAGGAACATATGGGAAAATATTATAGTGGCTCAAGAGATACTCAGAGGATATGAGAAAAACAGTCTTTCACCTAGATGTACAATTAATGTGGATCTTCAAAAAGCTTATGATAGCTTGAATTGGGAATTTCTCTTCAAGTTATTATATGCTTTCAACTTCCTTGAGATAATGATTAGATGGATCATTATGTGTGTCTTTACTCCTACATACTCTCTAATTATAAATCTTGAGATGTTGGGATTTTTTTAGGGTAAAAGAGGGTTAGGACAAGGGGACCCCTTGTCCCTATATCTCTTTATAATGTGTATGTAGATATTTACTTTATTATTTCAGAAACTTGGAGAAAATAAGGGGTTTGAATATCACCCTAAGTGTGAAACTATTAGGTTAAATTATGTTATATTTGCAAATGATGTTCTTATATTCATTAAAGCTAGTGCTCATTCATCTAGAATCATCAAGGATGGACTTGACATATTTGCTTGGCTCTATGGTTTAAGGATTAATGAAGTTAAGAGTGAGATATATTTTGGTGGTACTCCTGATTAGTTGAAGGATGAGATTATGAAGATTTCGGCATTAATGAGGGTTATTTTCCCATTAGATACCTTGGAGTTTCTCTTAGTTCAAGGAAGATGAATGTTACTAATTCTAATAAGCTTGTTGAAAGTATTTGTGCAAGTGTTAATCAATGGAGCAATAAGTTTCTTACTTATGCAGGGAGGCTTTAGCTAGTGAGAGTAGTTCTTTTTAGCAAGCTACTCTACTGGTGTAGGGTGTTTTTGCTTCCAAAAATCATTAGTTATAAACTTAATCAAAAGCTTGCTAGTTTCCTTTGGAAAGGGATCTGGGATGGTGCTAGAGGAGAAAAGGTTTCATGGAAGGATGTATGTAGGGGTAAATTTTATGGTGGTTTGAATATTCCTGACATTGAGAACCTTAATAAGGTTTGTCTCCTAAGTGTATTTCGGAGAATGTACCAAAGAAGTAATAATTTGATCAGTTTATGGGCTCACAAACATATTTTTAAGAATACTTGTATTTGGAATTTCAATATTAAGCAGGATATGTCGTGGACTTGGAGGAAGATACTCAAATTTAGATTTGAGGCTTATCATTTAATAATCCACAAGGTTAATAATGGTGCACAAACCTATATATTTTGGCATAAATGGATCAAAGGTGAGAATGACAATACTTTTCTTAACAGAGAAACCCATGATTGTGATATGTGGTTGAATAAGACGGTTAGCACCAATTTTACTAGGGGAAGGTGGCACCTTCCACCATCTTTGAGTGGGTTAGATGGGGACTTGCCGGATTTAAATGTTAGGGAGGATAAAATTGTGTGGAGAGTTAGTATTAAAAATAGGTTTTCATTTAAGAAGACCATGGTTGAGATCACATAAAAGGGACAAGTGTTAGAGTGGACAAGTGTGGAACTTTATGAATTTCCCTAAACACTCGTTTTGATCTTGGCTTGCTACTCTTAACAGGTTACCTACAAAATTGCAAATGATGGAATAGAGTACTTATAAAGATAATTTGTGTGTGTTGTGTCATAGATCAATCGAGGATAGAGATCATCTCTTTGTCCTTTGTTCTGTTTCTAACTACCACAAACTCGTGACCTTCACTCCTGTAATCATCAAAAACACCAACCTTTCTCATTTCTTAAAAATAAACACTAAATAAATAACCATTACTCTGATTTATACTAAAAATGTAAAGACATGAAAGCAATTTAAAACATGGGGTGTCTTCCAAGAGCACTTTTATTTAACGTCATTTAAAGTTTGACGGGTTACCTCCATTATCCCTTGAGTATGTAGCCTCCCCAGCAGTGGGTGAGGTTATGTATGTCTACAATTCGCCGCCTTTGACCTCTCAAAGGTTGTATCTCTATTAATTTTGTTGTCACCAATCGAGTAACAACAAATGGTCCCATCCACGCATTTTTGAAACCTCGTGGCCTATTCACTTATTTAGAAGTCTTCCAAGCAACCTTGGTTCCAACCCCAAACTCATCTTTAGCTCTCTTTTTCACGGGTTCATGGTGGTGGTCCTTCTCTTTAACCTCTTTAGGTACTTCTAGAACAATGGGTAACTCAAGTTGCACCTCCTCTAGCTTTTTGTCTAAAACAATGGATGTTTCAGAACTTTCTTTAGTTATGAGGGCCACGTCTTCAATCTCAATCTCTACACTCGCATTCTCATTTAATTCTGAAATAGCTTATGTGAATATTTGTTGCGGTGTGAGTTCTTTTGTATCACTTTCAAGCATTTGGGTGTTGGTTTTGTCTTCTTTGCACGCCTCTACAAATGCTTTATCTATGTCATTTGAATGATTCGTCTTTATTGGAATTGTTGGTGACATCAATGGAGTACTAGGTGGCGAATCCATCCTAGTATCTTCTTCTTCTATCTCTTTTCTAACCAAGATCTCAATGTTTGATTCCTCTAAACGCGGCTTGGCTGGGTTTTCCAAGGATGTCATCTTCCCTTCACAAGATTTATTTTCAACTTCGACTCGATTCTCAATACTTGACTCATCTATGCTTAGCGTGGTTGATTCTTCTATTGTTGGAATATTTAGTTCACTAGGTGTAACTTGTGGTGATTCCACTTCCTTCTCTTCTTGAAGGCTGAACTCTGTAGCTACATCGAACCAAACATCGCTATCTTGAATGGCCTCATCATCATAATTTGTACCTTGATTAGTTTGAATAGATGGTACTAGTTGTAGCTTCTCAATTGTTTATGTGAGTTGCGTCTATCGTTGCTCCATTAATTGATGGGTTTGTTGCATGACTTGCACTAATGATATGATAGCATCACTTCTCGCATTTAAACAATTGAGGGATTCCTCCAATTTCTTGAGCCTAAATTCATGATCTATAAAGCTTCCTCGTGTTAGATCCATGTGTTTGTACTGGCATATACCGGGTCTGTGTTGGGTTTTGCTCTTGATAGGGGGAAATCTCCATACCTAAAGAAAAACCTGAAAAGAGACTAAAACAAAACAATGTAAAACTGAAAATAAAAATACAATTAAATACTAAAGGATAAACACCAGGGTCACACGCTACCATCCCCGGTAGCGGCGCCAAAAACTTGGTGGTCCTTTGTGTGTTCTAAAATAAATGCAATAAGGAAAAGAGAACCGCAACCGCAAGTGTACGGTTGTCCCAAGTAATATAAGTGATAATACAGATTCGTTCTCAAGGACAGAATGGTTAACTCTAATGCTTATCAGATAGTAGTTAATTGCACGTAAAAACAAGTAAATGATTTTGAGAATTGTTTGGTTTTCTAATGCTAAGACAACGAATTAAAATACTAAATTAATGCAAGTAATTAACTAGACGCAAGAAAATAAAGTGTTTACGCAAGATGGGAAAGGCAGTACATGAGAGACGCAAGGGTTTCACCTAATTATCATTCATTTCATGTCATGTTTAAAAGACAAATCAGTAAAAATGCATTGGTCGGGATTCAGAATTCTCCTTACCCCCGTCAGGGTGGACTAAGGAGCTACTCTCAAGTGCTAAAACCCCTAGTCCACTCTCAAGTGATTAAGTCTATTTTACCCAATTGACTATAGGTTTAATTAAGCTTGCCAGAGTCTCTAATTTCTAACCTACATTCATTAACTAGGTTTGTATCTAAACCCCCCATCAAGGTGATCCAATCGCCACTAATTGGAATAGCCTAGATACTAAGTCCTAATATTGAGTCGCGAATTCAATAAAAGTAATTAGAAGCAAATTAAAGAAAAATACAATTTACCCAATTTGATTTTAATTATTAAAATCCCATATCCAACCACATGAAATAAAATCAAATTGGGATTAACCCATTATGCGTTCTCAAGCACTTAATGAAATTAACTCATACTAATGCGAAAAACTAAATTAAAACAAAAATAATTCATGTTCTTCAATTACAGAAATAAAAGATATAACCTAATTAGGAATTGGGTTTGACTGTAATTTGGAGAAGATGACTTTCTCCAGCTCTTAGCTTTCTCCTTTTCCTTGCTGCTGACTTTCTCTCTGGACACTCTCTTCTAAAGATGATTTAATTTGAAGAATAAAATGAGAGGTGCTGAATAATGAGGTCTAAAGGCATATTTATAGTGCTAAATTCGGACTAGGCTTTGTACTTAGGTTTAAGTGAATATTAGAAAAGCCCAAGTCCCCTAATTAAGCCCAAATCCCGTAACTGCTGCACCACCTCCATTAAAACAGCTCTAACCAACTCGTTTCAACTCAGATTGACCTCATTCCAGTTGCTAAAGTTCCGTAACTCAATGGGGCACGTTTTCTCTTCACAAGTCAGAGGCTAAATCCACTCTTAGATGGCTCGGAATCAGCAATCTTTGAAAACTTTTCAGATTTACAGCTTAAAATAATCAATTCTTTCGGAATATTTCTTCTTGCTTTGACTTCATTACACGATCTTTGAATTTATTCTTGGCTTCCTCTCCTAGCTATTATTCAAAACCTACAACTTTTCTCTCAAAACAACCCATATTACGCGCAAAAGTTTAATAAATGAAAAATACTAGAATTAAAAGAGGAAAATCGATTTATTACATTTTAATACCAAAAGTCTATCTAAATATTCAAATAAACACAAAAAATGATGTCTCTCAAGGGCATGAAATTAGAACATTTAGGGAGACATCAAAGAGTCTTGATCTCTTCTATATTTGCACGATCAACCTCCAAACCTGTAATACGATTTTCTCTCAAACCATGAAGTGATATTTCTCCCAATTTAAAACCAAATCAGTCTCCTTGCATCAAATTAACACCTATTCTAGATTCTGCAAACAATCATCAAAGTTATCTCCAAAAACTAGAAAAGACATCCATAAATACGTAAGGAACTAATCAATCATATCCCCAAATATTGCCATCATTCAACATTAGAAAGTAGCAGGTGTTACATAATTAAAATGGCATCCTTCGAAATGCAAAGGTTCCAAAAAGACATGTGAAAGTGGTTTTTTGCTGGTCCTCCAGGTCTACGCATATCTGATTATAACTTGAGTACCCATGGTGGGGGCAAAGATGTGATAAAATAATTATTTAAATAACAATAATAAAGATAAGGACACACACCCTTAACAACCATAGAAACTCACTGAAAGTATCACAAATTGTTTGCAAGTTTAGTTAGTAAGTAAAGTTCATTCGCAGGGGATTTAATATTTTAGATATACTTGTGTATATTGAGAAGTGTAGGAGAAATTACTTGTTTAATACAAAGATAAAAGAAATCATATTATTCGGTTTTTGAATTCAAAATATAATAATGCAAATAAATAAATATAATAAAGAATGGAGATGAGAGAATATAGCTTAGGATTTCTAGCATACACTTATCCTTCTAATTTAATACCAGTTATAAGGTTGATTAAAGCTCTTAGAGTAAATAGTCAGGATTCTGTATTCCTCCTAACCCCTTTCCGGGTTGACTTAGGTGGCAACCTAAAAATTACCAAGGGACTTTGGTAAGTGGAACCTGCGCAATGATCGGTGGTTAAATCGAACCTTAGTGACTATCTAGTTAGGCATGCTTGTCAGGATCACTACCACACATTAGACGTTTATGTGTTGTTTTGAACACCCTTCCGAGTGACCATCCAACTACAAAAGACAGTCCTAACATGATCAAAAGTAAGGCTAGAAATACGTCAAAGCACATAAAACAGATATTTAAAGGTAAGAAGCTCAATCTATTTAAAAACGTTAATCTCAAATAACGTGAAAACAAATAAAGAATTAGAATTCAAAGATTATACATATGCAAACCCAAGCAATGGGAAATTACTTCATATCTAAAGACATAGAAATAAACTATGGATAAAAGTAATTAGAAACAAAGATAAGGTAAAGAATTCTAATACAAATTACCCTAATGATAAAGGGATATGGTGGAGAAGAGAAGTTTGCAACTCTCTAACTTCTCATCTTCCTCTCTAGGTCATCTTGCTTCTCTGGATGATAAAACTTTATGCGAAAGAATGATATTCAAGCAAGGACATGCTTACATTGATAAGAAGGTGTATTTATAGGTGTTTTCTAACCCTAAGTCAAAATCTTGGAGTGGAAGGCAATTAATTGGAGTCCAAGTCCAATTCAAATTCGTTTACTAAAATAAAGGATAGTATAAATACTGCTCCATTGATTTGGCCATATCTCCTTCTTTACTTGGTCAAATTTAGTGTACGACCAGTCAAGACGACCGAAATTCAAAGATCTGTCAGCTTGTAAAATATCTCATCCAAATTTGTAATATATATTCTTCAAAACAGTGGACGATTTTATAGCATAGCAGATTTAATTGTCAGCTTTTCCTTTCCTAATTCAATTTTGTTTTCCTTTTATCTCCTAATTTCACCTTGGATCTTCTTTCCCAAACTCCTTGACATTTATTTGGACTCTAACTATTTCCTTTTACTTACGAGATTCACAATAACACACAAAAATACCAAATATGCTAAAAAAGTAATAAATTTCCAAATCAAGACAGTAATTAAGAATTTATCTAACAACGGGGAAAAATCCCTTAACAATTAACGAAATACACCTAAAATGGAGTATCAGACCTAGATTAATATATAAAATATATGGAGACATCAAAACCCCCAACTCAAAGTTGTATCGTACCGACACAATAAAGAATAAGAACGTAGGGAAGTATCTAAAAAATACACCTAGGTCAATTAAGCACAAATGGAAAGAAGATAGAAGAATATGAATAATAATCTCAAATCAACTACTTAGGAAGTTTCATGTAATAATATCTACAAACTAAATTACCTATACACTTATCATACAAACAATCAACACGTTTCAAATTCATGATCAGATTAGCTTTGCAATGCACAAAGGAGAGGTTCTTCACTTAGTTTATCATGGAGGCTATAGATTGTTCTTCGAGCCTAACTAGTATCCAATGATCCATCTAACTACTCTCTAATGGTTAAATCATTCTTATATCACATATAAAAGAATCATAAGGTCTTTAAGGTTGTAATATTGACTTAGGGAATGTATGATCGCATATTTGGATAGATTAGAGTGATCTTTTAGCTCTCTCCTCACTAGCCATCAATTAATCTCCCTAGAGCTTGAGTTACTCTCGTAAATGTTCTCACTCAATCCAATGATTTGATGCACTAATTAGCATCTCCAATAACCAAACATAAAGCATTAAGATGATCACATACAAATTCCATTTTGCTGGTCCAAATCGTATATTTTTTTCATAACAATTTTTTCTTTTGTAATATAGCTATGACTCTTTTTTTTTTATGTGAGATATCATGCTATTTATTTTTCACATATTTCTTTTCTTTTCTATTCTTTTCTCATTTACTATTACCCCGGCAAAGGGTTACAATATAGAAAGTGAATCATCATCAATTATATACCATAATACATAAGCTCAAAAACCCAACAATAGTTCCCATAAGGTGAACCTACAACCCCAAACTCAAAATCTAAAATGACTGTCTAAGCATCGCGATTCAAGTGCTAGTCATATGGAAAAGTCCTAAAATATATGGGGTATGGCTTATAATGTGGCTAATAAAAAAGCTTTAGAAATACTAGAAGGGGCAGAGAAGGATATAAATATAACAATTAAAATGGACAACAAGCTAAAAAGAAACAAGGGTCTTATCAAAGAACCGCCTTAAACACTTTCTAAACTATTCAATTTCATTACTTTCTAACCTCTAGCAAGTTCATTAAATGAGTTTATCAACTATCTCGGATCTCACAGCCTATACATTTCTCAAGGCGCTCTAAGATCAAAGATACTTCTACCGCATAGTTTACTAATCTTTTCTTTACTATTAATGTGTGTTTTCATGTAAATACTCGAAGCATTCAAAATAATCAGCTCATAAACATATTACCTACTATCACTAACTCACTAAATTTATGCTTTTAAGCCATTAAACACAATCTACATCTAATCTCATATATCAAAAAAAATTAATTACATTCCTAAAAAGCAATAAAACACATAAAAAATAGAGATGAGGGACAACGAATCCCCACAGCCCCAACTAAAAAATGAGCTGTGTCCCCACGACTCGAAAAGACTCGATAAGAAATTAACAACTAAAACACATTGCAATTTCAGAAAGATGGTAGGGAAGAAAGAAAATATACTCTTCGAGGCTATTGCCTCACCTGATCAATACCCAGATAGGGTGCAGTGCTTATCTTGTATGTAAGCTTATTTTATCACCAATTTTGCATTTCCTTACGTCCTAATATGCTCCATCTCAATAAATCATACAACTCTAGATATCCTTTATTCTTACCTCTTCCAATTTTGCTCCGGAATACTCTCTCATGTGAAGGTGTGCATCCAGGAATATGTTGTTGTGGCAACAACTAATAAGGCCTTTAGAAGATGTGCTCATCTCTGGTATAGGAATCTTGATATGGAGAGGTTATGGTGTTTTCTCTAGAAATATGTAATTGCTTTGCTTTTTTATTTCACCACTGCATGCTTCTATCTCAAGTCTTGACCCGACTTACCCTTTTTCTTTGTTCCTGATCTTGCACCAATCTCAATTGATTTCTTCTTGATCTCACCCAATACCTTGATTTTATTTTCATCTCCCTTAAATTAGACAATAATTATCGTTCTTTTCATCATCTCTGTTGACCCTCATCTCAAAGGTTTAAACACTCTTGAACTACCTTTTTATTATAGATAGATAAGGTGTTACCTAGGTAAGAAAGAGTGTAAGGATAATGATTCTATATGTGGGTATGCCGAACTCTTGCTTGGATGATATGGGTTTGAGGAATTTTGGGAAAAAGATATTGAATTTTATGGTTTTGATTATTGTATTCTAGGTGTTTTGGATTGACTTGGGTGGTTTATTCTTGTTTAGAGGAAGGTAGGGAAGGATTTGGATATGATTCTATGGTAAATTTATGGTGTTTTGACGTGTGGTGAAGGTTTGGTAAAGGTTTAATGGAGTTTGGGAGGCTTGGGGAAGAAAGAGGTATAAGGTTTAAAATTTATAAGCTAACCTCTTCTCTCCCTTTTCTGTCGGTGTCATGTGGTACACCGCGGTAGGGGTGTGGTGTACCACGGCTTTGTACTGATCCTCAGCGTGGCACGGTATGGCGCGAAGCTCAACACGTTTTTTGAGAGCGGCGCACCGCGGGAAGGGTGTGGTGTACCGCACGCTATGTGCTTCTTCTCGTAATCGAACCCAAATTCTCATACCGTGGCGACAGTTTTTATTTGGTGTGGTATACCGCAGGGTACCTATTTCTCTCTGTACATGACCTGATTTCCTACACATGGCGACGGTTTTTCTTTGGTGCGGTGCACCGCGTGAGAAGTGAGGTGTACCGCATGACTCTTTTGGTTTTCGCGGAAAATTCTGTCTTTTACTTTAGCTCCAATTAAGGTGTTCTCAACTCCATTGGATTTTTTTGAAAATATATGTAATTTAGACTCTAGAAAAAGTGAATTCCGATACTTGAGCACAAAGTTATGCCAATTTGAAGTTTTGGTCAATTTCTATCGCCGATAGGTCGATGTACCGCGAAATGCCTCTGTCCAAGCCTTCTTAACTTCGAAAATTTCAAAATTTTCACCCCAAACTCGAACCTTTTCATACCCACACATAAAAAATACTCATACCTTCCTTATTACTGTAATATGCACTAAAAAACACACAAACTAACAAATCTAAACAATAAACAAAAACATAAAAACATAAAATACCGTGGGATGTCTCCCAGAAAGCACTTTTTTAACCTCTTTTAAAGTTCGACATGTTACCTCGATTATTTCTTAATTATATAGCCTCCCAAACAGTGGGTGAGGTTGTGCACATCTACTATACGAAACTTGTGACCCTTCTTAGCTTGTATTTCAATTTGTTTTGCCGAAGCCGCTCTTGTATCGACAAACAAACATATCTACGAATTCTTGAAACCCCGTGGTCTATTCTCTTTCTTAGGGGATTTCCATGCAACCTTGTCACCAACCCTAAACTCACTTTTTGATTCTCTTCTTCATAGGTTTATTGTGGAATTACTTTTTAACTTCGTTGTTCACAACTCAGAGTGTTAGGGCCTTACGTGACTCATCATGCTTTTTATCCACAAAATGGAATCTTTTGGATTCTTCTTCAGTTCGGAGAGTCACAATTCCCTCGTGAACACCATCTATGCTACGCCTTGTCGCCAAGAATGGGCGTCCAAGTATCAATGGGATATGTTGACCCACAATGCTATCAAGAGTAACGAAATCTGTAGGTATAGCTAAAGTACCTACTTGGACAAACACGTGCACAATGACTCCCCATGGCTTTATCGTGGAGTTATCTAGGAGCAGCAGATTGATGTCTTTTCTTTTGGCATCTCATGTGCCTAACTTTTCAAACATATTTGTAGGTATGATATTTATACCTGAACCCAAGTCACACATCTCTTTAGCCTCGAGGTTACCAACTATATTTGTTTGGAGGTATAAAGCTTCCGGATCTTGCATCTTTGGTGGTAGTTTCTTTGGACTTGTTGTCAAGCATTCTTTAGTAAGGTCCACAGTCTCGATCTCAACCCTACACTCTTACTCTTCTTGGAAAGAATCTCTTCAAAGACCTTTGGTGTTGTAAGTTCTTTATCAATGACCTCAAGTACGAGAACGTTGATTTTTTTCTAGGCTTAATGTTTTAGACTTAGTTTTAACACTAGGATATGTAATTCTTAGGAGATATGGTGGTGATAGAAGCGCATGTGTAGGCGGTATCTTCGCCTTGTTCTATTATTTTCCAACCTCTTGAACCCTATCTTTGATTGTCACGTTGTCCAAGTTAAGCTTCGTGGGTTCTTAAGTTGTTGGAATTTCTAATGTACTCATTGCATCCTTGTCTTCAACCTCATCCTTGCTATCCTAATCTTCAATTGTTACCTCGTCTATGTGAAATAAAATCGGTGGTGATGGTTGTGTAGGTGGTGGCTCCACCGTACTCTCTTCTTCTTGCACTTTTCGTGCAGTTGTCTCTTCTTTGTCTCTTGTTGCACTTCTCTACCCACAGTCTTGAATTCTTGTTCATCCTCTTTGACATTTTGATCCTTAACAATTACTTCTTCTAAGCTAAGCTTGGTTGGTTCTTTTATGGTTGAAACTTTGAACCCAACATTTCTATCGCCCAGTTTCATATGTAAATCTTGTTGTAATTGTTGATTGATCATAGTGACTTGTGTAAATATTTGTTCCATATCTTGAATATTTTGGTGCATAAGTTGCACTAATGATATGGTAGCATTGAGCTTTGCATCACTTTCTCTCCTTTTATCAGTTGAATCTTTAATGAATTGCGTAAGAGAAACTTTTGAATTAATTAATTGTGCGGAGTGCTTTATGACTTTTCCAGATACTTGTATCAAGTTGTTTAATGTTATTTCCATGACATCGTGCTGGGTTTGAAATTCTTTCATATTTGTGTCTTGGTGCATCTGAAATTTGGTTTTTTTATGTTCAGGAATTTTTTCTAGGTTTTGTGAGACTTTATTGTCTGGAGTCTTATTGCGGATTATGCATGGGTTGTGGTGGATCTTGAACTTTATAGCTCGAACCTTCTTGATACAAAATTTGTCTTCGGGCCATGAATATTTGTATACATTGGCGCGTAATAGTTCTCCATACTTAAGAAACCTAAAAAGAGACTAAAAAAAGAAAACAGGTAAAAGTGATAACAAATAAAAAAACTTCTACACTAAATAACACAAATAAACTAACTTAAAGATAAATCCCCGACAATGGTGCTAAAAATTTGGTGTGGGAAAATGTGTGATAAAATAATGAAGTAAATAATTATAATAAATATAAGGACACACACCCTCAATAACAACGGAAACTCACTGCAAGTATCACAGATCGTTTGCAAGTTTAGTTAGTAAGTAAAGTTCGTTTGCACGGATTTAATTTGTTAGATCTACTTGTGTATATAGAGAAGTGTAAGAGAAACTACTTGTTTAATACAAAGATAAAAGAAATAATATTTGTTTGGTAGTTGGATTCAAAATATAATAATGCAAATAAATAAATATAATAAAGAATGGAGATGAGAGAATATAGCTTAGGATTGCTAGCACACACTTATCATTCTAATTCTAATTCTAGTTATAAGGGTGATTAAAGCTCTTAGAGTAAATAGTCAGGATTCTATATTCCTCCTAACCCTCTTCCGGGTGGACTTAGGTGGCAACCTAACAATTACCAGGGTACTTGGGTAAGGAGTCCCTGCACAATGAGCAGTTGTTAAATCAAACCTTTGTGACTATCTAGTTAGGCAAGCCCGTCAAGATCACTACCACACACTAGACGTTCATGTGGTGTTTCAATAGTTGAACATGCCTTCCGGGTGACCTTCCAACTACAAAAGACAGTCCTAGCGTGATCAAGATTAGGGATGGAAATAAGTAAAAGCACATAAAATAGATGTATAAAGGTAAGAAGCTTAATCTATTTAAAAAGGTTAATCCCAAATAATGTGAAAACAAATAAAAAATTAGAATTCAAAGATTATACTATGTAAACTTAAGCTATGGGAAAATTAGTTCATTCTAAATACATAGAATAAACTAAGGATAAAAGTAATTAGAAACAAAGATAAAATAAATAATCTAATACAAATTACCCTACTGATAGAGGGATAGACTCTCCAACTTCTTGTCTTCCTCTCTAGGTCGTCATGCTTCTCTAAATGATAAAACTTTATGCGAAGGACTAATATTCAGTAATGGACATGTTTATAATGATAATAGGGTGTATTTATAGGTTTTTTCTAACCCTAGGTCGAAATATTGAAGTGGAAGGCAAGTAATGGGAGTCCAAATCCATATCAAATTCGCATCCTAAATTATAGAATAGGATAGACACTGCTTCAATGATTTGGACATATATCCTTTGTTACTTGGTCAAATTTAGTGTACGACCAGTAAAAACGACGACAATTCAAAGATCTATCAGCTACAAAAATATCACATCCAAATTCGTAATATATTGTTGGTGTGGCCTAGGGTGTGATAAAAAAATGTATAAATTAGATGCAAATAAACACCCTAAGGTGGCACGGTTCTGCAAGTATGCAGATCGTATGCAAGTTTTAATGATTAAGTAAGATTCGTTACGCAGAGACTACGAAGGTTAGGGGAATCTTATGCAATAATCCAGTACAAATATTAAAACCTAGAATAAATAAAACGCAGAAAAAAGTAAAGACAAATAGATTTTTATTTGATTTTCAATTAACTAAATTAAACTAATGAATTAAAGACAGGAAATTAAATGCAAGAGAAGAAGTAGTATGAGAATATAGCTTGAGTCAATAGCATGTAATCCCCACTAGTTTTGCCGTTCTAAACATGTAAGGTTGGATTATGTAGTATTTCAATAATCGATTCCAATTGCGCTAGGTAGTTTTAAATAGGATTTACATGTGTCAATAAGGAGTACTAAGCAAACTGTTCCTGCAATTGGTAAATAGCAATACACTAAACCATGGTGATTATCTAGTTAGGTTGATTTGTCAGATCTAAACCGAATACTAGACGTTATGTGATTAAACATGTAATTAAACACCGTTATCAATGGTGACCTAACTACTAGATGGTAATTCTATATGGTCGCGATCCACAAGAACACAGAATATAAATCCAAACACATAAACAAAGAATAAAAACAATAATTCAATTAAAAACATAGAATTCCCAAATTAGATAGATGTCAACCAAAACCAGGGTTCATACATATATGCTAAAACTCAAGATAATATAAATTTAGTTCATACTAATGGAAGAAAAGAAAGAAATTACAAATTCAAATGTTGAAGAAGACATTATTGATGAATAGCTCCTTCCAGACTTCTTTTCTTGTGTTGTAAGCTTCCTCTTGGCTTAATGTTTCAACAAGGATGACTTTCTAATGTTAAGAGGCTGTATTTATAGTGTATAGGTTGACCTAATCGTTTTTTTGAAGGAAAAGGTAAACATTGGGCTCCTTGCCCAACTCAAATTCGTAGCCCAAAAACATGCAATCAGCCCCGTTTTTGTTTTGGTCCTAGCAGTTTCAATATTTATCCGATTGACGCGTATGAGTAGTCGAAATTCATCAGATCGGAAAGATATTCAACTTTCCTCTTGACCGTTTCTCCAAATTCTTCACCGATTTTAAGAAATAAGCTGATTTGTGGTCGTAGGTGCAGAAATTCAGATTTAGGGCAGCTTTTCCTTTTCCATGTTTTTAGCTTTTACTTCCTTATCTTCAATTTCCATGTTTATCTTCTTTCCTTTAACTCTTTGAACCAACTTGGACTCTAATTAATTACCATATATCTCTAAAGCTTCACACTAAATAAATAATTAAACTTAATATGCTCTAAAAATAATAATTAATTAATTCAAGACCCAAAATAGGAAAGTGTACTAAATCATGAGGAATTCGACCTATAACGTATAAATACGCCTAAAATGATGTCTCAAAAATAGATTTTATTATCACAAATGAGGAGACTTCAAGACCCCCAACTCAAAGTTGTATCGTCCCGATACAATAAAAGTAAAGAACAGTAGTGGTGGTCCTTTGTGTGTTCTAAAATAAATGCAAAAAGTAATCGAACCACAACCACAAGTGTACGGTTGTCCCAAGTAATACTAGTGATAAAACAGATTCGTTCCAAGGACGGGATGGTTGACTACAATGCTTATCCACTAATGATTGGTTGAACTTATGAATGCAAATAAAAGATAATATGATTGATTGGTTGGTTTTCTAATTCCTAAGATATTAAGACTAATGCGAAAATGTAAATAAATAACTAAGACGCAAGTAAATAAAAGTAAAACGCAAGTATGAGCAGATAGCACTTGAGAACGCAAGGGATCCTCCGAATTCTATTTCATAACCTATTCAGTTTAAGGGTCAAATTGGTCAATTGACATTGGTCGGGATTCAATAATCCTTGTACCCCCGTCAGGGTGGACTACAAGGCTATTCTAGAGTGTCACTAGTCCTGTCAGGGTAAATATGATCCACTTTCGAATGATTAAGCTAAATTACCTCATTGGCCATAAAATTAACTACGCTCGTCAAAGTCAAATAGTGTATATTTTATATTCTGTAATTATTTCTGTACCTAAACCCCCCGTCAAGGTGATCCAATCGCCACTAATTGGAATAGCCTAGATACTAAACTCTATTATTAATTGATCAGGTCGATAATAGTAAATAAGCACCAATTAAAGAAAAATGTAAAAGACCCAATTCGATTTAATTAACATAAACCCAAATTCAGGACATGAAATTCAATAGAATTGGGATTCACCCATAAAACATTTCAAGCACTAAAATGTGTTTAGCTCATACTAATTAAAACGAAAACTAAATAAAAAGAAATTGAATTCATATTGTTTTACAGAAATAAAATACAGAGAAACCTAATTTCGGAATTGGTTTGGCTGTGAATTGGAGAGTCTCCAGCTCCAAGCTTCTCCTTTTCCTTGTTTCTGCTTCTTCTCTGGACACTCTCTTCAAAGGATGAATTGAATTGAAGAATAAAATGAGAGGTGTGAAAAACTGAAGTCAAAAGCTACTTTTATAAGCTCAAAATCGGATTAGGGCTTTTAATTAGGGATTAAGTGAATAATAAAAAAGCCCAAGTCCACTAATTAGGCCCAAATCCCGTAACTGCTGCACCACCTCCACTAAAATAGCTCTAGCCGATTCGTTATAACTCCAATTGACCTCAAATCACTTTCTAAATTTTCGTAACTCGATAAGGAACATAATATCTTCAAAGGTCAGCGGCTAAATTAACTCGTAAGTGCCTAGAAATCAGCAATCTTTGGCCTGTTTTCCAGATTTGCAGCTTCAAAATATAATTCTTTTCGGGATTTATCTTCAATCTTTGACTCCATATCACGATCTTTGACTTTAATCTTTTATTCCTCTCCTAGCTAGTATTTAAAACCTACAATATTTTCACTAAAAACAACCCATATTACGCGCAAAAGCTTAATAAATCAAAAATACTAAAATCTAGAGAGGAAAATTGAATTATTGCATATTAGCACCAAAAGTCTATCTAAATAATCAAATAAACACCAAAAATGATGTCTCCAAAGGGCATAAAATTAGAACATTTAGGGAGACATCAAGACCCCCAACTCAAACCTTTGTCGTCCCGACAAAGCAAAACTAAAAACAAGGGGAATGAAGTAGATGCAAGAGAAAATAGAAGCTAGTAAATACACCCTAAAGCAATTCTAAAAATAAATCTCATATAGAAAACATTAATGACTAACATACACATACACTAATCATGCAACATCAAACATAAATAACTTTAATCATAAAATTAACTTTGCAATGCTAGAAGGTGACACTTGTACTTATCTCATTATGATGGCTATAGTTTGTTCATCGATCCTTACTCGCTTTGAACGCTCCACTTAGTATACAACCTATTAACTTACCATGCACCTAGGAATCACGAGGACTTTACGGTTTTAGCGTAGGCTTAGGGACGGTGTGGTATGTATATTTGGTAAATTTGAAGTGAGCTTTTGGCTCTCTCCTCACTTACCATCAACAACTGTCCACGAGCTTGAGTTTACACTCATATAATGTTCTCACTCAACCCATTTGACGCGCTAATGTTGCGTCCCCATGTCAACCCAATATAAACTAAGATGATTTTTCAAAATATTCCACTTTGGCGGTTTATTTTATTCTTTCTTTCTTTTTGTTTTCTTTTTCATTTCTTTTTTTTTGTACAAGATACCCATGACCATCATTTTGATGTGAAAGGTCATGTCTCTTATAATTTTTTTTTCTTTTTCTTTTTAAATCCCGGCAAAGGGTTACAAATAATAATATCATCTTTATTTTGTGCCTCAATACAAACACATCATTTCCAACCCAATGAAATTTCCCAAATGTGGACCCTCCACCCCAAACTCAAGCTCGAGACAGGTCTCAGGAATGTGATTCAAGTGCGGGTCATTTGGTCATGCCTAATAATCTAAGGGATAATGGGCTTATATCGTGGCTACAAAAGAAAGGCTTAAGGCTCAAAATTGGGCTAAGACGGATAAAATTAATATAAGGGATATCAAGCTAAAAGGCTTCAAATGGCTAACAAAGAACTGCCCCTATCATTTTCCTAACTACATGGTTCGTCTCTAGTTCATATCTAAGTGGGTTCTCTACTAATTTAGATCTCACGTTCTACAAACCAAACATTTTCCTTAAGTACAAGCTTACTTCTTTTGCATTGTTCATTAATTTTCCCTATTCATTATCTATGTTTGCATGCAATTAAAGTGCGTTTTATGTTATTCCCTAAAGTCTACTATCTACTATCATAGATTCATCAAAAGTATGCTTAAAAGGGACATTTAAAATCTTCTACAGTCAAACGCAACTCCTAATTAATTTATTGAAAGCAATTAAAAACAAATAAACACATAAAAACTGGGATGAGGCAACGAACCCCACCCCAAACTCAAAAAATGAGTCGTATCCCCACGACTCGAAAAGACTCAATAAAGCAATTAAACTAATATACACTAAATGAGAAAAGGATTGGAAAACATATTTGGATCGACACTAGGCCGATTACGTGTAGTCTCGTGTTAAGGTTTTGAATACTACTTCATCAAGCTTTAAAGATCATTTAATTGTTGCATCCATCTTGAATAAAGTGTTATTCATCACCTCGAACTCTTTTGCCATATTTCCCAAATCTTCATCATTTTCTATCTCTCTAAATCATCATCTCTTCTACGAAAATCTTTCCTCAACACCAAACTTTCTATCTTCATCATGTTCTTCGTACCTTTTCCAACCTTCATGGTCATCTGTGATGACCCCAAACTCAATTTTTCACCTACTTAAAGATTACTTGCAAAATATATAATATTAATAGGCTCAAACAATTCACCATTCCTCCGCTAAATAACTAAAATAAATCTTAATTCCCAACAGGTAATAGAAAGAAAAGAAGAGTTCTAGCTATTTTACCGGATTGGCCATGGAATTTATGATGACTTGATACCTTGCACTTGCACTTGCAATCTCCAACCTTCAAAGTACCAAAGCTATTGATGAAATTTGTGTTGCTTGATATTGTTGAAAGTGGCACAGTAGTGGAATTGGTGATTTATTTGAGATGGGTATTTAATATCTATGGTGTTGGAAAGGTTTAAAGGATATAATTTAAGCTTTGGTGAAGAAATTTTCGGATTAAAACTTGAATTTCTTGGTGTTTTTGGAAAGATTTATGATTGATTATGTGTTTGGTGGATGTTTAGAGCGATGGATTGGTGATATTTTGGTGTTTTGATGATGAAATTTGAGTGTTTTTGGAGCTTTGGTTCGTCATCAATGGTGTTAAGTGGAGACGCAACCACGAGACGCAACTAATGGCGGGCCTCAAAACGCTGGGTCAGAAACTTTTAGATGCTCATACGAATTTTTTTACTTCACCATTGGATAGAGCTCGAAAAGTTATGCAGTTTAGGCTCAAGAAAAAGTTAATTCCGACCTCCGAGCGTCAAGTTATGATCTTCCGAAGTTTTGATGCCTGGGGTACAACACCAAAAACGGGTCCCCGCATTCTACAAACCGGGAACCCGGTTTCTACTGTGTTGGAACCCACAATTTTCATTCTTTTTCGTTCTAACTACCCCAAACTCGTGACCTTCACTCCTGTAATCATCAAAAACACCAACCTTCCTCATTTCTTAAAAATAAACACTAAATAAATAACCATTACTCTAATTATACTAAGAATTTAAAGACATGAAAGCAACTAACTAGTATACACTTGAAATGGCTTTTGTTTAACGTCGTTAAACTCGACGAGTTACCTCCATTATCCCTTGAGTATGTAGCCTCCCCAGTAGTGGGTGAGGCTATGAACATCTACAATTCGAAGCCTATGACCTTCCAAAGGTCGTATTTCTATCAGTTTTGCCGTCACCACTCGAGTAACAACAAATGGTCCCATCCACGCATTCTTGAATCCTCGTGGCCTATTCTCTTGGTTCGAGGCCTTCCAAGCAACCTTGGTTCCAACCCCAAACTCAACTTTAGCTCTCGTCTTCACGGGTTCATGGTGGTGGTCCTTCTCTTTAACTTCTTTAGACATTTCTGGAACAATGGGGAACCCAAGTGGCACCTCCTCAAGCTTTTTGCCCAAAACAAATGATGTTTCAGTCTTATCTTCAATCACTAGGGCCACTTTTTCTTCTTCAATCTCTACACTCGCATCCTCATACGTTTCCGAGATATCATCTGTGAGTACTTGTTGCGGTGTGAGTCCCTTTTCAAAAATCTCAAGCATTTGAGCGTTGATTCTAGCTTCGCTAAACGCTTCTACAAATGCTTTATTTACTGTATCATCCTCTAACACGTCTATCTTTATCGGATTTGGAGGTGATAAAAGAGGAGTATTAGGTGGAGAATCTATCCTAATCTCTTCTATTTCTTCTGACTCTTTTTCAACCAAGGACTCAACATTTGATTCCTCTAAAACCAGCTTGGTAGGTTCTTCTATAGCCGAAATATCATTTTTACAAGATTCAAACTCATCATCAACTTGCTTATCAATAGTTACCTCATCTATGCTTAGCGTGATTGGTTCTTCTCTCATTGGAATCTCTAGTTCACTAATTGCAACTTGTGGCGATTCCAATTCATCCTCTTCTTGAAGACTAAACTCTTCAAATACATCGAACCAAACATCGCTATCAATTTCAATGGCCTCATCATCAATTGTTGTACCTTGGCCAAGTTGCATAGATGGTGCTTGTTGTAGCCTCTCAATTGTCTTTGTGAGTTGCATCAATCTTTGCTCCATAATTTGATGTTTTTGTTGCATGTCTTGCACTAATGATGTGGTAGCATTGATTATTACCTCATCATTTTTCATATTAACCATTGAAGTGTTGATGAAACAATTGAGTGATTCTTCCAACTTCTTGAGCCTTTCCTCGTGATCTCTAAAGCTCCCCCGTGTCAAATTCTGAAAAGTATATATTTTATCAAAGGAGTCTTGCAGTTGATCCAACCAGGATTGTGGTGGCGTTTGAACTTGATAACGAAAATTCTCCATACCTAAAGAAAAACCTGAAAAGAGACTAAAAAAAACCAAGCGTAAAATAAATGCAATTAAACACTAAAAGATAAACACCGGGGTCACACGCTACCGTCCCCGGCAGCGGCGCCAAAAACTTGGTGGTCCTTTGTGTGTTCTAAAATAAATGCAAAAAGTAATCGAACCACAACCGCAAGTGTACGGTTGTCCCAAGTAATAGTAGTGATAAAACAGATTCGTTCCAAGGACGGGATGGTTGACTACAATGCTTATCCACTAATGATTGGTTGCAATTATGAAAGCAAATAAAAGATAATACGATTGATTGGTTGGTTTTCTAATTCCTAAGATATTAAGACTAATGCGAAAATGTAAATAAATAACTAAGACGCAAGTAAATAAAAGTAAAACGCAAGTATGAGCAGATAGCACTTGAGAACGCAAGGGATCCTCCGAATTCTATTTCATAACCTATTCAGTTTAAGGGTCAAATTGGTCAATTGACATTGGTCGGGATTCAATAATCCTTGTACTCCCGTCAGGGTGGACTACAAGGCTATTCTAGAGTGTCACTAGTCCCGTCAGGGTAAATATGATCCACTTTCGAATGATTAAGCTAAATTACCTCATTGGCCATAAAATTAACTACGCTCGTCAAAGTCAAATAGTTTATATTTTATATTCTGTAATTATTTCTGTACCTAAACCCCCCGTCAAGGTGATCCAATTGTCACTAATTGGAATAGCCTAGATACTAACCCCTATTATTAATTGATCAGGTCAATAATAGTAAATAAGCACCAATTAAAGAAAAATGTAAAAGACCCAATTCGATTTAATTAACAGAAACCCAAATCCAGGACATGAAATTCAATAGAATTGGGATTCACCCATAAAGCATTCTCAAGCACTAAAATGAGTTTAGCTCATACTAATTAAAACGAAAACTAAATAAAAAGAAATTGAATTCATATTGTTTTACAGAAATAATATACAGAGAAACCTAATTTCGGAATTGGTTTGGCGGTGAATTGGAGAGTCTCCAGCTCAAAGCTTCTCCTTTTCCTTGTTTCTGCTTCTTTTCTGGACACTCTCTTCAAAGGATGAATTGAATTGAAGAATAAAATGAGAGGTGTGAAAAACTGAAGTCAAAAGCTCCTTTTATAAGCTCAAAATCGGATTAGGGCTTTTAATTAGGGATTAAGTGAATAATAAAAAAGCCCAAGTCCACTAATTAGGCCCAAATCCCGTAACTGCTGCACCACCTCCACTAAAACAGCTCTAGCCGATTCGTTATAACTCCGATTGACCTCAAATCACTTGCTAAATTTCCGTAACTCGATAAGGAACATAATATCTTCAAAGGTCAGCGGCTAAATTAACTCGTAAGTGCCTCGAAATCAGCAATCTTTGGCCTGTTTTCCAGATTTGTAGCTTCAAAATATAATTCTTTCGGGATTTATCTTCAATCTTTGACTCCATATCACGATCTTTGACTTTAATCTTTTATTCCTCTCCTAGCTAGTATTCAAAACCTACAATATTTTCACTAAAAACAACCCATATTACGCGCAAAAGCTTAATAAATCAAAAATACTAAAATCTAGAGAGGAAAATTGAATTATTGCATATTAGCACCAAAAGTCTATCTAAATAATCAAATAAACACCAAAAATGATGTCTCCCAAGGGCATAAAATTAAAACATTTAGGGAGACATCAAGTAGGGTAGTCATATAAACAAGAAGAAGAAGTCGGAGGAGAATAAGAACAGAACATAATGAATGATCCTAGAGCATAATATCTAAAAAGTATCAAGTAGTAATTCTCACGAAATAATGCACAAGTATGCTTAATATACACATAATCAACAATCCATAAATTCAAGTCAAGATTAATTTCACAATGCCAGAAGGAGAGGAGTATGACTTAGTTCATGTTAATGGCTATAGGTTGTTCATAGGCCCTAATATAGAATTCAATGGTCCACTTACCTACTACCTAATAGCTCAACTGTTTCTCCACCAAGTAGTCCGAAATCCTAAGGTCTTTGGTTCTAACTTGGCTTAGGGACGGTGTGGTGTATTTGGATAAAAAAGTGAGCTTTTGGCTCTCTCCTCACATTCCATCAACGAATCGCCCTAGAGCTTGAGTTTTCACTCGAAGATATTCTCACTCAACCCAATTTATTGATGCTTTTGATTCGCATCCCCAATTAATCCCAAATAAAACTTTTTCATGATGATATACAAATCCCACTTTGCCGGTTCGAATATATATTCTTTTTTTTTCAATTTTTCTTTTGTAGCTATGTCTCTATTTTTGATGTTGAGATATCACGCTATTTTTCATATATATATTCTTTCTTTTTATGCCCTTGTTGGCAAATTTAGCTCGTAGCTTCTTTTTCATTCACT
The DNA here is from genome assembly GCA_029959085.1 of Nemophila menziesii. NCBI lineage: Eukaryota > Viridiplantae > Streptophyta > Magnoliopsida > Boraginales > Hydrophyllaceae > Nemophila > Nemophila menziesii. The sequence goes on along the minus strand of JARWIR010000015.1, from coordinate 24,333,828 downwards.
ATTACCCCGGAAAAGGGTTACAATAATAACTTTTTCATCACAATTACAATTTCCAAATCCCAATGTTCCCTTATGGTGAAAGCCACCACCCCAAACTCAAGCTCTAAAAACGACTTGTTTCAGGTTTTGCGATTCGAGTGCGGGGCATATAGATAAGTCCTACAAAACTAAGGGTATGGATTATAATGTGGTTAATAAAAGGCTTTAGAAAGGCTTAGAGGGGCTAAGACGGATAAATAATAACAATATCAAATAAAAGGGTGAGAAGGTATAAAAGGTTTCAAGTGGCTTCAATATGAAAGAAATGCCTTAATCATTTTTCTAACTACCGGATTTTGTTACTTTTTCATTACTAGTTCATAGATAAGTGTGTTTTCAACTAATTTCAAACCTCACGTTCTACACACCAAATATCTCTCCCTAAGTTTAAACGTGATTTCTTAGCATTGCTCATTAACTTTTCTATCTTTATTTCTTGTTTTCATACATGCATGCTAAACATATTTATGACACCTTTCAATAACATACTACTTACTATCATTGGACTAATTAAATCATGCTCAATTAGGTACATTCAAAATATTCTATACCTTAATTCAACCTAAAATTTTTAAATTTTATGCAAAAACGAAAAGGAAGATGAGGACAAGGAATCCTCACCCCCAACTCAAAAATGAACCGTGTCCCAACGACTCGAAAAAGACTCAAGAAAGAAATAAAATTTAAAATTAAAACTAACTAAACTACCTAATGCATACAAGCTATTAAGAAATAGAATTAGAGTGGCTTACCTGGCTGGCCATAGAGATCCATCATGTCCTCCTCCTCCGAAGAAGATGGAGAAGAATAATTATCAATATCCTGGTCCATTGTTATATCTTCCAAATGTGAATTAATCTGTGTAATTTCCACCCAAAGTTCTCTGTTTTCTTCTTGTAAACGTTCAACTTCATGTTGTAATTTAAGAGCCCATGGGGGAATACTATAATAATCCTTAGAGAAAGAAGTAGAAGAACCTTGGTCATGAATCTTCTTCTTTTTCATAGGCCTTGCTGGTACAGACATTTTAGCAGTTAATTTCTTTGGTAGTGGTTGTGCTGGTGCCTTTTCTTTTGATTCTTCAGTAACCTCATCAAGGTTGATAGGCTTTTCAATGGTGGCTCCAGGCAATTTCTTATTCTTCCCTAAGATGGTACACTTTCTCTTGTATTCCATAGCATCAGATCTATTAGTCAGGTTTGACTTACCCACAACTCAAGTTATACCAAGGATGAATTAAAAGTTTAAGAGAAATTGGTGTAGCTTGAGGTTGTTGCTTGGAATTGATGAAAGAGAAAGGTTTCTTGATGAATCTTGGAAGAAATCTTGAAAGCTTGATGTTCTTGATGGTGTTTAATGGTGTAGTGTGATGAATTTGATGAAGAAATTGTGTTTATGGAGGATGGAGGAGAGAATTATTGATGTTGTTGTGTTAATTGTGGAGGTTTGTACAAGCTTCAAGGTGTATTTATAGTGTTTGGGTCTGAAAATTTTGTGTGGGAGGGGCTAGGGTTAAGTTTGATAAGGTAAGAGTTGGAATAGGAATAAAACTCTTTAAAACCGACCTAGTCCGGTGTACCGGACCTATGGCGCGGTGTACCAGAAGGGTCATGCTGCTATTTTTTCAACTCTCGTCAAAACCTCGAGCCTCCTACCCGTGGTCACGGATTTTTCTTCCTGCGGTGCACCAGATGTATCCTGCGGTATACCGTACCTGACCCTCTTTGTTTTTCGAACTCTCGGCATAAAACCCGAGTCACATACCCGTGGTCACGGGTTTTTCAAGGCGCGGTACACCGGACATATGGCGCGGTATACCAGACTGACCTGCGAATATTTCCAAGTGTTTTGACCCCAAACTCATTTCCTGCACAATAGCACACTACCTTTCTCTCCTATTAGCTTGTAAACACAATTAAAAATCTACACTAACTTAAAATTATACACTACAAAGCAATAAACTAATCTAAAACGCAATTAAAAACAAGGGGTGTCTCCCAAAAGCACTTTTGTTTAACGTCTTTGAGTTAGACGTGTACCTCAGGCTAAGCGTTTTCTACGAGATGGATCTTCTCCCCTCATCCAAAGTCTTCACTGTCATGGTATCTTTTCAAACGCTGGCCATTCACCATGAATGTCCTTTGCTCGGTTGGATGTTCAATTTCAATCGCTCCATGAGGTGTGACTTTTGTAACAATGTAAGATCCTCCCCAACGGGATTTTAGCTTTCCTGGGTAGTTTGAAAATCGAGAGTTGTATAATAAAACCTTTTGTCCTCTCTCGAAATATTTTGGACGAAGTCTTCTATCATGCCATCTCTTTGTTTTCTCCTTGTAGAGGCATGAATTTTCATAGGCAAGATAGCGAAACTCCTCCAACTCGTTCAACTGCATCAACCTTTGTTTCCCGGCAAGTTCTGGGTCTAGATTCAGAGTTTTAATAGCCCAGAAGGCTCGAGCTTCAAGTTCAATAGGTAGATGACACGCTTTGCCATAGACCATGCGATATGGAGATGCCCCAACTGGTGTTTTAAATGCTGTTCTGTAAGCCTAGAGAGCATCATCTAGCTTTAACGACCAATCTTTCCTCGTTTTGTTCACGGTCTTCTCAAGAATAGATTTGATTTCCCGATTGGAAACTTCAGCTTGACCGTTAGATTGTGGGTGATAACCGGTTGAAATGCGGTGTATCACTCCAAACGTACGAAGGAGGTTTCTCAGTTGAGCATTAATGAAATTGGTACCTTTATCACTGACGAAAACACGTGGCGTACCATGTCTTGAAAAGATGTTTGTTTTTAAGAATTTAATTACTGTTTGAGCATCGTTCTTTGGTGTTGCCACTGCTTCTACCCATTTTGATACATAATCTACCGCAAGCAAAATATAAATATTTCCATGGGAGGTAATGAAAGGTCCCATGAAATCTATTCCCCATACATCAAAGATTTCGACTTCAAGGATATTGTTAAGCGGCATCGCGTCCCTTTTTGATAAATTACCAGTGAACTGGCATCTTTGACATGATTGGACAAAACGATGACAATCTTTGTGTAGGGTAGGCCAATAGAAACCGGATTGAAGAATTTTAGATGCAGTTCTATCGCCTTTAAAGTGACCTCCATATGGCGAATTATGACAACTTGCTATAATCTTATCAACTTCGCCTTTATGGACACATCTTCTGACTACTTGGTCACTACAAATATTCCAGAGGTACGGTTCATCCCAATAGTATTGCTTAGCCTGGTGAGATAATCTTTGTCTTTGTTGTGGGTGGATATCCTTTGGGAATACACCACTCACGATGAGGTTGACTAGATCTGCATACCATGGCACAAACGCATATTTAATAGCAAAACGTTGTTCATCAGGGAATACCTCTTTAACCAATAATGGTTCTTTGTTCGCATCAGATCCTTCGAGCCTTGATAAATGATTAGCAACTTAATTCTCGCATCCCTTCCGGTCTCGAACGTCTATGTTGAACTCTTGAAGCAACGGTACCCATCTAATAAGACGGGGCTTAGCGTCCTTTTTCTCCATAAGGTATCTGATAGCTAAATGGTCCGTGTATACAACAGTTTTCTTCCCAATCAGATAGGAACGACATTTATCAAAAGCATATACTACGGACAACATCTCTTTCTCCGTAGCTTTATAATTCATTTGGGCAGCGTTGAAGGTCTTACTTGCATAATAAATTGTGTGGAAGAGCTTGTCTTTCCTCTGCCCCAACACAACACCCATAGAGTGATCACTAGCATCGCACATAAGTTCAAACAGAGCTTCCCAATCAGGAGGTATAACAATAGGTGTGGAGATCAGTTTTTTCTTAATCGTCAAAAACGCTTGAAGACATTCGTCAGTAAAGTTAAAAGGAGTATCCTTTTCAAGCAAAGAACAAAGAGGTTTGGAGATCTTGGAGAAATCTTTAATAAATCTTCGGTAAAATCCTGCGTGACCCAAGAAACTTCTCACTCCTTTTACAGAAACAGGAGGTGGTAATGTTTTGATAACTTCAATATTAGCACGATCAACCTCCATTCCTGCCTTCGAAACTTTATGTCCCAACACAATTCCCTCTTGAACCATGATGTGGTATTTTTCCCAGTTAAGCACAAGATATTTTTCTTTACATCTCACAAGGACTTTCTCAAGATTATTCAAACAATCATAAAAACTATCTCCAAACACCGAAAAATCATCCATAAAAACCTCCAAGTATTTATCAATCATGTCCCAAAATATAGCCATCATGCACCTCTGGAACGAGGCAGGTGCATTACATAAACCAAACAACATCCTTCTATAAGCAAAGGTGCCAAACAGACAAGTAAAAGTTGTTTTGTGTTGATCAAGGGGATCCACACAAATCTAATTATAACCCGAATATCCGTCAAGGAAACAATAATGTTCTCTCCCTGCGAGCTTGTCTAGCATCTGATTTATGAATGGTAGCGGGAAGTGATCTTTCTTTGTAGCTTTGTTGAGTCTTCGGTAGTCCATGCATACTCGACACCCCACAACTGTCCTTGATGGTATGGCTTCACCTTGATCATTAAGGATGGTAGTGATACCTCCTTTCTTTGGAACACATTGCACTGGACTAACCCAATCACTGCTAGCAATCGGATAGATAATTCCTGCGTCTAACAACTTGATTACCTCCTTCCTTACTACTTCCTTCATAGTTGGCATGAGTCTTATTTGTCCCTCTATAGATCGTCCACCTTCGTTCTCAAGAATGATTTTGTGTTTGAAAACGAAAGGACTAATTCCCTTGATGTCGGCAATAGTCCATCTGATTGCTTCTTTGTTAGCGCGAAGTACATGAAGTAGCTTCTCCTCTTGAGGACCTGAAAGGTTAGCAGAAATAATAACAGGCAAAGTTTTGTTCGTACCTAGATATGCATAGCGTAGATGATATGGAAGCGGTTTTTCTTCGAGAACAGGTGGACATATTATGGATGGTTGCTTTATAGGTTCAATGTCACCTGATTCTCGAAGTAATTCTCGTATATTTGATCCTAATGCAGTAACTTCTTCAGGGGGAATCTCGTTTTCCTCTTGTGATTCAAGTGTTAAGGCTTCATCAAGACCATCATCTAAGCTTGCTTCATTGAAGACTACTTGTGTAATTTTTCCGATGACATCTATTTTGAAACATTCATCTTTTGAATTTGGTAACTTCATAGCCTTAAACACATTGAATCGTACCAGTTCGTCTTGTGCCCTCATGATCAACTCACCATTCTCAACATCTATTAATGTACGCCCCGTGGCTAAGAATGGTCTACCCGAGATGATGGGAACATTCTTATCCGTGTCGTAGTCAAGAATAATAAAATCACAAGGAAAAATAAAAGTACCAGCTTTAACTAAAACATCTTCAATTTTACCTACTGGTCGGGAGAGAGAGCGATCCGCCATTTGTAATACCACAGATGTGGGTACTACCTCTACTATATTAAGCTTCTCGAACAGGGATCTTGGCATGAGATTGATACTCGCGCCTAAATCAGATAATGCTTTCCTGGTCCAACTGTCTCCAATGCCAATGGGAATAGTAAAACTTTCGGGATCTTCTAGCTTTGGTGGTAACTTGTTTTGACAAATAGCACTACACTCCACAGGCAATTCAAATGTTTCCCCAGTTTCTATACTTCGTTTGTTAGAAAGAATGTCCTTCATGAATTTTAGATATTTCGGCATTCTCTTGAGAGCTTCAACAAACGACATATTAATTTCTAACTTGCTCACCATGTCAATGAACTTCTTGAATTCCAGGTCATTGTCCTTTTTTCTGACACGTGAAGGGTATGGTGGTGGAGGGCGTGTATTAAGTTCCACTGAATTTTTCGTTTTCTCAGGTGTCTTGGCTTGGACACTCTTTGGTTCAACCACCTCTTCTACTGTATCTTCTGTTGTTTCTTCTCCCCCTTTTCTGGAATAGGGATTGGTTCTGGTTCTGGAGGTAGTTGTTTTCCACTTCGCAACTCAACTGCATGACAAGAATCATCTCGAGGAGCAATAGTATCACTTGGAAGTTACCCTTTCGGCCTGTTTTGCAATGTACTTGCCATATGTGATAGAGTATGCTCGAGTTTCTTGATTACCTTTTGATGGGCTTGAATTTTCTGTTGGCTACGACTCATATTGTTTTCAATTGCTTGCATCAGTTTAGCCATACTCGAATTCAAGCTCAAGGTTTGTTCTTTCTTTGCTAGTTGCGTTGATTGTTTCAGTGGTTCTTGATAAGCTTTTTCAACAATGGGCACCTTTTGATGAATAGGTTGTGGTGGATAGTAAGATTGAGGATGGGGTTGATGATAAGTCTTTTGATTTCTGACCCAACTTCTTTGTTGTGGAGGTTGTTGATAATTAGCGTAGCTTTCTTGTGGATAACCATTAGAATAATAGTTATCTTGAGGATATGTAATGGAAGCTGAGGCTGGATTATTCATACACCTTTCCCACACATGATCTATTGATCCACAACCAGGACACGAAGGTATTGTACGTACTACATTTACCTGAGCAATTGTTCGAGCTTGTTCTTGAAGTTCTTCGAGTTGTTGGGCCAATTCCTTGAGCTTCAGAGATTCTGAAATGTCTTCTTTTTCTGGTTCCCTTGGCCAACTCCTCTCGATCTCAAGAATTCTCTCCATACAAATTTCGGCTTCTTCAGGATCTAGCAACACAAAACCTTTGTTTCCTAACGAATCTGCTTTTTCCCTTTACTTGCTATTAAGTCCTCCATAGAACAAGGTTAAATAATATTCCGGCGATGATTTATGGTACGGACATCTCGCCTTCTTTTCATTAAATCGTAATCATGCTTCACCCAAACTTTTTCCGTCTTCCTGTATAAATTGTTCAAGCTCCAACATATCCTTTAATCGTCTACTAACCGGATAGAATTGGTCTAGGAATCTTGCTTGAAGCTTATCCCAATCTAGAATGACATGAGGATATTCGGTATCGTACCAATCGCTTGCACCCCCGGTCAAGAAGAACTGGAACATCATGTAATACACCTGCTCACTAGTGACTCCTATTACGATATAAGCATCACAGATTTGTATGAATTTCTGAATATATCGGATCGAATCTTGTTGTACAGCACTGCTAAATAGCCCATGAGTTGCGAATTGTGTTAACATCCCTGGATCTGGCCTAAATTTAGCGGCTTGGATTTTTGGAGCGCGGTTTTCTCGGGGTTGCACTCTAAATTCGATGGGTAACTCAAGTATCCTTGGATTCTCCATCTGTAACTATCTAGAAAACAAAAACTAAAAAGACAAAAGCATAAAATAGAACTAACTGAAATAAAAGCACAAGATATATGCACAAGGACTAACGATGTAGTCCACGGCAGCGGCGCCAAAAACTTGGTGTGGCCTAGGGTGTGATAAAAAAATGTACTTATTAGATGCAAATAAACACCCTAAGCTGGCACGGTTCTGCAAGTATATAGATCGTATGCAAGTTTTAATGATTAAGTAAGATGCGTTCCGGAGAGACTACGAAGGTTAGGGGAATCTTATGCAATAATCCAGTGCAAATATTAAAAGCTAGAATAAATAAAATGTAGAAAAAGTAAAGACAAATAGATTTTTATTTGATTTTCAATTAAATAAATTAAACTAATGAATTAAAGACAGGAAATTAAATGCAAGAGAAGAAGTAATATGAGAATATAGCTTGAGTCAATAGCATGTAATCCCCACTAGTTTTTCCGTTCTAAACATGTAAGGGTGAATTATGTAGTTTTTCAATAATCGGTTCCAATTGCGCTAGGTAGTTTTAAATAGGATTTACATGTGTCAATAAGGAGTCCTAAGCAAACTGTTCCTGCAATCGGTAAATAGCAATACACTAAACCATGGTGATTATCTAGTTAGGTTGATTTGTCAGATCTAAACCGAATACTAGACGTTATGTGCTTAAACATGTAATTAAACACCGTTGTCAATGGTGACCTAACTACTAGATGGTAATTCTATATGGTCGCGATCCACAAGAACACAGAATATAAATCCAAACACATAAACAGAGAATAAAAACAATAATTCAATTTAAACCATAGAATCCCAAATTAGATAGATGTCAACCAAAACTAGGGTTCATACATATATGCTAAAACTCAAGCTAATAGAAATTTAGTTCATACTAATGGAAGAAAAGAAAGAAATTACAAATTCAAAGGTTGAAGAAGACATTATTGATGAATAGCTCCTTCCAGACTTCTTTTCTTGTGTTGTAAGCTTCCTCTTGGCTTAAGGTTTCACCAAGGATGATTTTCTAATGTTAAGAGGCTTTATTAATAGTGTATAGGTTGAACTAATAGTTTTCTTGAAGGAAAAGGTAAACATTGGGCTCCTAGCCCAACTCAAATTCGTAGCCCAAAAACATGCAATTAGCCCCGTTTTTGTTTTGGTCCTATCAGTTTCAATATTTATCCGATTGACGCGTATGAGTAGTCGAAATTCATTGTCACGGAAAGATATTCAACTTTTCTCTTGACCGTTTCGCCAAATTCCTCACCTATTTTAAGATATAAGCTGATTTGTGGTCGAAGGTGCAGAAATTCAGATTTAAGGCAACTTTTCCTTTTCCATGTTTTTAGCTTTTACTTCCTTATCTTCAATTTTCATGTTTATCTTCTTTCCTTTAGCTCTTTGAACCAAATTGGACTCTAATTAATTACCATATATCTCTAAAGCTTCACACTAAATAAATAATTAAACCCAATATGCTCTAAAAATAATAATTAATTGATTCAAGACCCAAAATAGGAAAGTGTACTAAATCATGAGGAATTCGACCTATAACGTATAAATACGCCTAAAATGATGTCTCAGAAATATATTTTATTATCACAAATGAGGAGACATCAATTGTTTGCAATCTTGAAAGCACTTGATGACTTTTCAGCATGGCAGATTTACTTGTCAGCTTTTCCTTTCTTAATTCATCTTTGTTTTCCTTTTATCTCCCGATTTCACCTTGGATCTTCTTTCTTTAAATCCTTGATATTTATTTGGCCTCTAAATAATTCTTTTTTTAAGAGTTTCACAATAGCACAGAAATTATACCAATAAGCTACACAAGTAATAATTCTCCAAATCAGGACACAAATTAAGAATTTATCTAATAACGAGGAAAAATCCCCTAACAATTAACGAGATACACCTAAAATAATATATCAAACCTAGACTAATATATAGAAAATATGAGACATCAAACCATCAAGAAAACGATAATATTCTCTCCCTACTAGCTTGTCCCACATTTGATCTATGAATAGAAGAGGAAAATGGTCTTTCTAGGTGGTCTTGTTCAACTTACGATAATCCACACACACTCTCCAACCAACAAAGTTTCTAGAGGATATGGATTCATTCTGATCATTCAGGATAGTGGTAATACCACCCTTCTTTGGTACACATTGAACTGGGCTCACCCATTCACTACTAGATATGCAGAAGATGATCCCCGCATCGAGTAACTTTATCACCTCTTTTATGACAACCTCCTTTATCACTGGCATCAATCTTCTTTGTCCTTCAACTTAGTGTGCCCCATTATCTTCAAGAAGTATTTCACGTTGACAAATTTCTGGACTAATACCTTTGATGTCAGCAATAGTCCACCCGATTCCCTCTTTGTGAGCGCGAAACACACGCAACAATTTGTTTTCTTGAGGACTTGTTAAGATAGCTGAAACAATAACACGTAAAGTGTTATTAGTACCAAAATATGCTTACCTCAAGTGCGATGTGAGTGTCTTTTCTTTGAGTTCCGGAGGAGACTCAGTGGATGGTTTCTTTTGAGGCTTAATCTCCCCCGATTTTCTCACTGGTTCATAGGCAAGATGCTAGGTTTTGTATTTTCAAAAGTTAGAGCTGCCATAGTTTCGACAAACTCTTACACCGTCTTAGGTAAGTCCAGTGTTAGGGTAGCCTGCAAGACATCAACAAAATTTATCTCATCAAATACCTCTTGTGTGGCGTGATCAGTAGCATCCATACGCAAACGACCGTCCTTGGAATCAGTAAACTTCATTGTCCTAAACACATTGAACTTTACCTCCTCGTTTTGAACACGCATGATCAATTCTCCATTTTCTACATCAATTAGAGTACGCCCCGTGGCTAGTAATGGTTTTCCTAAAGTAATGGGGACATTTTATCCACGGCGTAGTCAAGTATAATGAAATAACATGGAAAATACTACCTGCCTTGACGAGGACATCTTCACCTTTCCCTTAGGATGAGCAAGGGATCTATCATCCATTTGCAAGACCACAGTGGTTGGACTTTCTCTTCTTATCTTAAACTTTTAAAAAATTTATCTAGGCATGAGATTAATACTTGCACCCAGATCACACGGAGATCTTACATGACACTCCTCACTAATTGAAATGGGAATATTAAAACTCCCGGAACAACCAACTTAGGTGGCAACTTACTCTGGAAAATCACGCTACACTATTCTAACAAACCTACCATCTCTCCCTCCAAATATTTTCGTTTGTTGGATAACACATCTTTCAAGAATTTTGAGAACTTAGGCATATTCTTGATGGCATCCACAAACGGTAAATTGATGTTGAGCTTACGAACTGCATTCATGAATTTATGAAAGTCTTTCTTATCATCTTTCTTCCAAACTTGTGAGAGGAATGGTGGAGGAGGGCAATTTTCTTAACAACATTGTCTTTCTTCTTCTCTCGAACCTTCTCAATTTCTTCCTCAGCAATAGATGGTTCAACTTCTTTTTCCACCACATCCTTCACTGTCTTGGATTTGACAATTGTTTCTTTTTCTTTCATCACGGGAAAAGGTGGTGGTGGTAATTGCTTCCCACTTCGTAACGCAATAGCGTTACATGATTATTGCCTTCAGGATTTTAAGTGTTGCTTGGGAGTTGTCCTTGACCTCAAACATTTATACTGTTTGCGCTTTTTGATTTCTAAGTCTCCAAAATTTTCAGAGTCGCGGAATGTGAACTCAATATCTCATCTATTTTGGTTGATTTATCGGCTGACACCACTATAAAGTGGTTCAAAGTTATAGTCAAATTGGATGCAGTAAGCTCCCCCTCTTGTGGACGGGAATGGAGTGCTTTCTAAGCCAAAAAGTGTTTGTATAAGCGTCATACCCGAATTCCTGAAGATCTTGACCTCCTTGGTATTGGTTTTGCGGTCTCGACAAGTAATTGTTGCCTTGGGGTCTTGGTTTATAGGTTTTTGAATTAGAAGCCCCTTGCGGATCAAAATATAGGAACCCTAGATGGTTCTTGTTTTGATTACCGTATCCGTGACTACTCGAGTAGTGGTTACCTCGATTATTGATGAAACACACAAATTCTAGATTATGAGGATAGTCTTACCTCATATTATCAATAATTCCTCTACTAGGACATATCTTTGGTTCTTGTACAACATTAACATTAGCTTTCTTGTTGGATACAGACAATTGTTTAATTTGTTCTCTAGAGAGGCAATCTTTGCATTTAAATTTGTTTCCGCGTCTACATTCAAGGTACCTTTTTTGAAAATTCGAACTAGTGATCTTTATGGTTGCCAACTTATTTCATCTTTCACAATCCAATCCATAATAGCTAATGCTTGATTCACAATCACCTTCATAAAACCGCCTTGACACATCGTATCAACTTTTTCTTTTGAGGCTTCATCTAAACTATGATAAAGAGATTCCTAACTGTAACTCTCGTGAATATCCTTGTAGTGGACACTTTTTTAATAGTGATTGAAAATGAGCCCAAGAGACCACTACATCTTCTGCATGTTCTTGTTTAAAACCTGCTAAATCAAGATGTCCACTCAAGATGACACTCTAAGGATAATACCTATCGAAAAATGCAGTTTGCAGTTGCTACCAAGTAGTAATTTCTTCGTGTTGTTGCTGATCATACCACTCACTAGCTCCTCCGTTGAGGAAGAATTGAAACATAGCAAAGTACATTTGTTCCTAAGTAACTCCTGGAGTGATATATGCATCACAAATCTGTATGAATTTGTACATGGCTCGAATAGGATCTTTGCGTGTAGCTCCATTGTATTGACCAATATCGATGAACTGATTGATCATACCCACATCTGGTTTGAATATCACTGCTTGAATTGCAGGTGGGCGAAGTCCCAAAGATGGTAAACAGAATGGTTGGTTTTTTTTATGCTGGAAGAGTCACTGTATGTCTTCAGGTCAAACTTTTGCACCCTGGTTGTTATTAAGTGGTTGTTGTCCTTCAGGATGAATTGGAATTCATTTGTTGACATTATCTCCTAGTAGATAAATTGCAATTTGTGGAGCTCTCGGGTTGCTATTTTCTTATATTTTCACCTGAACGTTGTTATGCAACTCAACCATCTTTTTCTATTGTTTACGGCATTCTCTTTCCCTTTTCCAGTAATCTTTGAGTATCGTCTTGGTATCAGAGAATATACACCAAACCTAGAAGATCTGAAAAAGATAGAAACACAAAAAAAAACGTAAAGCAGAAAAAAACAATTAACTCTACTCAAGGATTAAACACAAAGGTCACACGCTGCAATCCCCAGCAGTGGCGCCAAAAACTTGGTCGCTCCTGAGTGTGATAAAAATCAAAACTGAAGAGAAGAAGCGACTACCGCAAGTGTACGTGCCGTCCAAGTAACCAATAGGTAGAACGGGATAATCGTCTCCATAGGGATTGCTAGGTATGATTGGTTTATAAATATAAAAAGACTTAAAGTAAGAATGTAAAGTAACTAAATATTAAAGCAGACTGAAAATAGAGTAAATATAAAAGAGTGGACACAAATATGAGAGGTATACTTGAGTCTCGTTAGGGAATCACCTAAATACACGTAATTAATGCTTTCGTTAAGGGTAGAATTGGTATTTCTATAATAGTCGGGATTCTAATATTTCCTAACTTTCGTCAAGGTAGACTTAGTAACTATCCTACAGTATTACAAACCCCATTAGGGTGATTATAAGCTAAGTTCAGATGGTTAAGAGCATGGCTACGCGGTTAGTCAAGCCTATCAGGATCAATGACGAATACCACACATTTATTGTTCAGTTAAGTAATTAACCCCCCCTCCCATTCCGGATGATCACCGCCACTAGTGAATAGCCTAGTTACTATGATCTATATCTTATTAAAGAATTCATTGATAGTAAACAAGTGCAAAATAATAATCAGTATGAAATAGTCAATTCAAATTAAATTAGAAACCAATCCCAAATCGATATACATTAATTAACTAAATTAGGGTTCATCCCATTACTCGATTCTCAATTATAAAAGTGTTTAGCTCATATTCGGAATAAAAATTAAAAGTAAATTAAAGGAATACATAGTTCCTAAAAACATAGATAAAATGAATTACATAATTGTTGGGATGATTCGAGTTGTTGAAGAAAGGAGTTTCTCCAGCTTCTGCTCTTGCCTCTACCTTGATCTCTCTCAGAAAGTTGTTAATAAAATTAAGCGTACTGATTTCTGAGGCTTAGGAAGTCTATATATATAGCTTAAAAACGGATTGGGCCCTTATTTGATTTAAACAAATGATTAAGGGCCCAAGTCCATTTTCTAATTTCCGCATCAGTTGTACATACTTTTAATAAAATAGGTGTAACTTTTGCATAGTAAGTCCATATCACTTGATTCTACTTCTCAAATTTCACTAACTCAGAGACTCATCTCTTTCATTTGAACAACCAGGTCTGTACCTACACTGTTTGGGCTTAGAAAGAGCTAGAAGTGACGAATTTCCAGTTTTTAATGCTCTTCCTTATTCATTAAAGTCGTGTCTTTTGCTCCTTTAATGCTCCCATTTGATCTTAGACTTTAAACTTAACTTCTTGTCTTCATCTTTATTCCTCCTAGCATCTATGTACCTAAGAACTTCACACTAAAGAAGCAAATTAACGCATAAAAGCTCTAAAAGTAACAATAAGTATAAAACGAAGGAAGAAAGTGCAATATAGCAGATTAATCTAATAAATCTAATAACTATGTCCAATTTCTGCCTAAAAATGATGTCTTCTAAGGGGATTAATTTTATCACAAACAGGGATACATCAAGCGCCAACTAAGTTTGGTATTGAAGTGGCCTTTAAGTGGTAATTGTTTGGTATGGTTGGAGTTTAAGACATAGTGATTCACCATCCTTGAATTGTTCTTTGACAAAAAAATCCTCGAATTGTTCATAATGGTGTTTCTTATCAGCGTAAAACTTGATTTGCACCTATGAATGTTGGAGATTATGTTTTAAATGTTGATGTACTTAATATATTTGTTGTAACCCATGATCCAAAATATCATTTTAGCTAAGAGTGGGGAAATAATAAGCAATAACATGAGGTGGTCTTCCATTCAAAGCTTCAAACATAGATATCCCAACTATTGCATGATATAAGGAGTTATACAACAATCAATAAAAGGTAGGAATTTAATCCAACGAAAGGGAAAATCTGAGACGAAACATCGCATATACAATTCTAAGGGGTAATTATCTTTTAAAGCCCAACCCCCACCCCCTTTCTTTTAAAAATACCAAACCCAACTAACCCACTAATCAGTCCAACTAGATTGGTATTGTACCAAAATACTCCCAAACCCTTTCCCCACAGTAAAAAACAAAAAACCCACCCCAACCCCATTAAGGAACCGAAAACCCCCCACCCATCCCATTCTGTATCTCACTCTCTTCTCTATCTCTATCTCTCTCTCTATTTGAAAACCCCCAACCGAACCCCTACTCAGCAACATCACCACCACCTAACCACTCCCCTGCATCACCATCACCGACCCCCCCCCACTCCCTACCTTCCTCACCATGACCGAACCATCATCACCCCTACCTCCACCTTCATCACCACCCCCAACCTTACGTTCATCACCCCCTCACCATGGAAGACCGCCGTGCTCCCCCTCCCGATTTGTCCTTCAACTGACATAGCACTACCATCGCCGACAGAGTGCGGAACCAGCCACCTACAGATTTGTTGAAGACCTCCATCGCCGCTCCTCCGCTGCTCAACCATCAGGAGAAAGCCGCTGCTTTCCATCGCCCCAACATTGCTTCACCATCACCCCGCTCCAGATCCGTTGAAGGCCTACCCTGCCATCGCAACCCCCTTCTCGTCGTTCGTCTTCCGTCGCCGCCTCTAGTTCGTGGATCCAGCCCAGTCCAGTAGTAGTGTCAAATGATATTGGGGCCAGCCTCATTATGTTGTATGTAGATGTTGGGGTCAGACCCATATAGTCTAGACATTCTTCACCGGATCTCCAGCCATTCTTCACCAGTCGATCCAGTTGCTTGCTCGGGGTTTGGTGTTTTTTTTGTGTTGTTATGAGAAAATAGGCTAGTCCCATATCCTTTGTATTTTTCTATTGTTGGTCCAGCCCCATATGGGTCAAGATTGTTGGGTTTGTTGATTATTTTTATTTTTTCTGTAATTTGTATGTAATGGGGCTGTCCCCATTTATTCATTTTTGTGTTGTTAGATGTATTTGAGAATAGATTGTTGTGTGGTTAATTCTTTTGTTCCTGTTGGGTATAACCCATTAAAGGGTGATTGCAAAACTGCAAAACTGTAAGACAAACAAAGAATAAGCAGAACAAAGGCAAAAACGTGTTGGGTACAGCCCCAATAAGAATTCGAAGGATATGGGTCTGGCCCCATATTTTTAGAAATAATAAAAAAGACTAAAAAAACCATTGCAAAACATATTGGGTATGTACGCATCATGTTATAGTGTAGCCCGTGATAGTTAGTCTTTATGGATTCGTACCCATAACGAAGAGGGTTAAAAAGGGAAAGTTCCAAACCAGCAAGTTAGATATAGGACTTAAAAAAAAGTTTTGGTAACCAGGATTTTAATTGAAAAATTGGTAAAAATTGGGACTTAATTTATATTTCTCCAATTCTAATTCCTTGTTATCACTTTGGTCGTCTATTTGGGGATGATATGCACTACCCATTGCAATGTTATCCTTTTCAAATCAAGAAGGTCTTGACAAAATGAACTCACACACATATGATTTTTGTGGGGTAAGCCATGTAAACGATTGATTTCAGCTACAAAAATTTCCACAACCTTTAAACTTGTCCATGGGTGAACTAATGCAATAAAATATGAAAATTATGTGAGACTATCAACCACCAAAAAGACAATAGTTTTCCCTTCTGAATTTGATAGCCATGTCACAAAGTCCATCGATAAATCTTCCCACATGTGTTCAGGGATGGGTGTAAAGAATAATTTGGCTTGAATATTGCATTGTATTACACAATATTTATAGTGTTACAATATACAAAAAATATGGAAAATGTCACTATGATTTCTCTAACAAAGGAAACTATCCCTATGATCTTATAATCTCTCTAACAAAGGAAACTATCAATTACATATAATTATTTAGGATCAGGATCAAGATCAAGATCCGATACACTAGCCTTATTACCCCTGTCAAGCTTAGCATGGGATGAGGAAACACGTAAAGCTTCGAGCGTGTAAGTTCGAACATAGGGCGCGGAAGGCTCTTCGTGAATATGTCGGCAAGCTGGAGATGAGACGGCACAATCTGAGTAGTAAGCTTGCCGGAAGAGACGAGTTCCCGAACAAGGTGATAGTCCAAGTCTATATGTTTCACCCGTTTATAAGCGACAGGGTTCTGACTGAGAAAAAAAGCGCTCTGGTTGTCACAAAGCAGCGGAACAGGTGTCGGTGGTGCACGACGAAGCTCAGTGAGAAGATTAATTAGCCAAACAAGTTCAGCAGCAGTGTTCGTCATAGCACAGTACTCTAACTCACAGCTAGATCGAGCAATAGTAGGCTGTTTCTTAGCACTCCAAGAGACGAGATTACCTCCAAGAAAGATTAAGTAACCGTATGTAGAGCGGCGAGTATCAATACGTCTTGCCCAATCGGCATCAGAGTAGCCGAGAAGAGAAAGATCCGATCGGCGAGTGAAGCAGAGGCCGAAATAGATAGTACCTTTGACATAACACAAGTTCCTCTTGACAGCCTGAAAATGATCATCTGATGGAGTCTGAAGGAATTGGCTGACTTGATTAACATCATAAGAAAGGTCAGGACGCGTAATAGTCAAATATTGCAAGGAGCCAACAAGAGAGCGAAAGAAAGTAGGATCACCAAAGGGCTCCCCCTCTCGGTTAAGCACCTCTCCTGCCGAGAGTGGGGTGGTCGTGCGTTTGGCATCAACGAGTTCCACACGCTTGAGGATGTCGTGCGCGTATTTAGCTTGACCGATAAAAATTCCATCATCAGTATAAGTGACTTCTAGGCCAAGAAAATAATTAAGACGCCCCAAATCCTTAAAAGCAAATTCACGATTGGTACGTGAGAAAAAGTTGTGAAGCAGAGCAGAGTCGTGTCCGGTGATAATAATATCATCGACATATAATAGTAAAAAAAACAACCGATGAACCCTGGTGAAAGTGAAATAGAGATGAATCTGCACGACTCTGAATAAAGCCCAAAGAAAGAAGATAAGTACTAAACCTTTGAAACCAGGGAAAAGGAGCCTGACGAAGTCCATAAAGCGCCTTTTTTAGGCGGCAGACATGATCAGGAAAGCGAGGATCAACAAAGCCAGGTGGTTGGTTCATAAGTATCGGTGTGTCAAGAATTCCGTTGAGAAAGGCATTATTGACATCAAGTTGATGGAGATTCCAGCCATGATGATCTGATAATGCTAGAATAACACGAACCGTGGCAGATTTGACCACCGGACTAAAGGTAAGGTGAAAGTCAGATCCATATATTTGTGTGAACCCCTGGGCAACTAACCTCTCCTTATGACACTCAATGGTACCATCCGTATTAAATTTTGTTCGAAACACCCACTTGGACCCAACAATATTCATCCCTGGTGGACGAGGAACAAGATCCCATGTATCATTAGTGTGGAGTGCATTAATTTCCTCCTGCATTGCTGAAAGACAAATAGGAGACTTTGCAGAAGATTTAAAGCCACAAGGAACAGTATCCGAAGCAATAGCTGCTAAGAGAGAAGTATAAGATAAATTCACTTGATACCTGGGATTGGGCTTGACAATACATGAGCGAGCTCGAGTGATCATTGTGTGCTGCGGAGCAGGTGGTTGATTGTCATCAATTGGAGCCACTGGGATCGGCTCAATAACTGGAGCAACAACTTCAGCCGTGTCATCCTCAAGGACCACGGCTGTTGGTCTTAGCCGAATGGAGTCCTTAGACTTTGGTTGTGATGGTGGAGCAGTTTCAGAGCTTCCGAGAAAATCAATAATATCAAGTGGAGTTGCGGATGGTGCCTCAGAGGTTGAGTATGGGAACAATAATTCATTAAATTATGCATGTCTTGTGATAAATACCTGAGAAGTGGAGGGACTAAAACACTTGAAGCCTTTGTATAGGCTGTTGTAGCCCAGAAAGATGCATGGACAGCTTTTCGGTGAAATCTTGTTGGATGCATAATCACGCAAATAGGGGAATACACTGCAACCAAACGGCTTGAAAAAACCATAATCCGGAGTCGAGCTAAATAAAATCTCAAAAGGAGATTTGTCCTGCAAACCAGATGAGGGCAGTCGATTTATGATAAATACCGTTGTTGCAAACGCATCGAACCAGAGGGAGTCCTGAACATTTGCGTGAAAAAGCATGGAGAGCTCCGTTTCAGTGATGTGCCGGTGCTTTCGCTCTGCCCTGCCATTTTGCTGAGGTGTATCGGCACAAGACAGACGATGATGAATGCCCTCAGAAACCATAAACTGCTGCACACAAGAATTAACAAATTTTGTCCCTGCGTCACTTTGAAACACTTTAACAGTACTAGAAAATTGGTTACACACATATTTATGAAATTTCACCAAAATATCATAAAAATCAGATTTCAGTCGCAAAGGATATATCCAGGAGAAGCGAGAAAAATCATCCACAAACACAACATAATATTTGTAACCATCAAAACTAGAAACTGGCGCAAGACCCCATAAATCGCAATGTATCAAATCAAGCACATTTGAAGCGCGTTTTTCATTAAGAGTAAAAGATAAGCGTTTACTTTTCGCAAGCTGACATGAATCACAAATACGAGGGTCCGGTAATACCGAAGTAGTAGCTAAGAGACCCTTTTTATTTAATAAAGTAATAACGTGAGAAGGGACATGCCCCAATCTCAAATGCCACAAATTAAAACTAGCTTTAGATACTTTTTGGCCAAATGCTGCAACTAAAGCTGGAACACCACTGTCAAGAATGTATAAACCTCTATCTATGCGCCCCTGAGCTAAAATCTGCTTGTTTCTCCTGTTCTGAATAGTAAATGTTTTGTCAGAAAAAGTAACATCAACGGGGTAGTCCAAAGTTAATTTGCTAACATATAGTAAATTTTTGGTGATTTGAGGTACTACCAAAACATCCGATAATTTAACACCAGAATCTAAATTTTGAGTGCCAGTATGAGAAATTTGAAGAGAATTACCATTACCGACATAGACTGAAGCATTACCGGTGTAGGAGGCGGTATTATCAAGAGACTCCGCATGAGGTGTCATACGAGAGGTTGCGCCATAGTCAATATACCAGTCAGAAGCAGCAGGGGAAACAGAACAAGACTCGCGAAAAGCTTGAGCCAAGTGAGCACTTGAGTAAGAAATTCTAGTAATGGAGAACTGAGGGAATTTGTCAGCGTAGTGCTCTCCCCAACAAAGCTGGCAGTGAGGAACATAAGAGCGACCTCGGCCGCGATTGTTACCACGACCACGATGACCCCTACGACGGGAGGGCTGCTGAGCGGCAGAATTTTGGTGGACAGCCCAGTGGCTGCTCTCGGCCTTGAGAGTAGCATTTAGCTGAGAAGGCCACGGGTGCTGGTGGCGGTGTGGTGTTATGCATAGCAGAGATTAAAGATTCGTAATGTTTAGCCTGACTTAGTAATTCATGAAAACCTGGAACCGGGTTCATCGCAAGTCACATGTCAGCAAAGGAGGTAAACTGAGGTCCTAATCTACGTAAAAACCAGTGCGCCTTATCAGATTCTTCAACAGGCTTGTTAATAGAACAAAGCTGATCACATATGGACTTGAATTTGCATCCATACTCTTCGACAAACAAAGATCCACGGCGAAGAGAAATTAATTGCTCACGAAGTTGATGAGTTCGTGAAGCGGAAGAATCAGAATAAACCGAATGGAGTCTCTTCCACATGGCACATGAAGTCTTGCATCCAACGACTTCAGTGAGAGCTTCAGGCGACAAGGATGTCCAAATCATAGACATAAGTTTGCAATCTTTGATACTCCATGAGATAAATTCAGGGTTAGGAGAGGTAACCCCATCAGCCGCAGTGGTGGTTTGTGGTGGTGTAGGCACGAACTCAGTGAAGAGACCATGAACATCGAAGCATTCCGCCATTTGAAGAAGTTCTTGTTGCCAAAGGAGAAAAGTGGAAGAGTCCAATTTGATGGGTACCATGTTGATCATGGTGTTAAGGGGAAGATTATCTGAATTGGTGGAAGCCATTATAACTCACGAAGGATGGTGAGATGAAGAAGAAGGACGAACGAGGAAGAAGAAAGGGAAAGAGGGCGGGCGGCTAGGGTTTGGAATTTTTGGCTGATTCCATGTAAAGAATAATTTGGCTTAAAGATTGCATTGTATTTCACAATATTTATAGTGTTACAATATACAACAAATATGGAAAATATCACTACGATTTCTCTAACAAAGGAAACTATCCCTATGATCTTATAATCTCTCTAACAAAGGAAACTATCAATTACATATAATTATTTAGGATCAGGATCAATATCAGGATCCGATACACTAGCCTTATTAATGGGCGATTGTTGTAATATCCTATCTGGATGAACTTGTGAGATTTACATAGATTGAAAAGTGGTGATACTTCCCATAAATAAAAGAACATCTTTACAAATACACGACCAATAAAAACTTGAGGCCACTCTTTAAGAAAAGTTCAAAGGAATCCTGCATGGCCCCTAATCGGTACAACGTGACATTCATGAAGTATCTGTTGGACTCATTTATTGTCCACAATTTATTATCTGCATGTGGGAATCTTCTTTGATCAAATATTCTTTAGTTGTGTAGTGGGAGAAGAGGAGGAGTCAATTTTACTCTCCCACATTGGTTGGCTTAATGAGATGAAAATCACTTATTCACTTTGTGCTATCATTAGCTCCCAAAAAACTAACACCCATGCACATGAAAAGATAATTGGGAAGCCCACACGTGCGCACTAAAACCTGGCCCGCACCTGGGTCGGGTTCTTGGGTCTTGGGGAATTAAAAAAATAAAAATAAACTAGTTTTATAACCAGCTTTTATTTTTTATTTTCTGAAGATGACTTTGTCTACGCTTGACTAATTCCTTCCACGTTGGTCAATAGCTTTACCCACGTTTATAATCAACGGCACTATTGTTACTGGTCCTATTTTCGTGGCATGATTAACAACCAAGACTAAGCCTTAACGTCTAGTCTACTGACTAGTTTTTCTTCTATATTTAGTGATTCTCTTCACTTTATTTAACACACCAGCTTTACACAACAACATCACTTACAAAAATAATCCAGCAGCAATTCTTCTTTATTCTTCACTTCTGTTCTTGAGCGTAATAATAATATATAGATTCCAACCTTCACTTGTGAGTGCACACGAGAGTAGGTAGTAGTGTTTACACCTTGGGGAACGTTCGGAAAAACAGTGTAGCATCTCGGCTGTCCTGGAATTTCGTTCTTAAGGCAGTGGCTCCTGCACGACACTACAGTGTTTATCTTCGTCTTCTACAGTTTAACTTTTAACTTCGTCTTCTACAGTTCAGTTATTACCTTCACTAATCGGGTTCGTTTTTACTTTCGTCTTTTACTTTCATTTTTTACTTTCGTCTTTTACTTTCGGTTTTACATTTCAGTCTTTAACATTTCTTTTCGTAATTAGTAGTTAAAGCTTATTTTCGCATTTAGTTTTAAATGCGAATTACAGTACTTTAATTTTTCCCAACAATTTAAGAACAAAATCTTTCAATAAGTAATCTGTAATGTCCTCTCCTTCTTCGGCTTTAACTACGACTTTAAAAACCTTTAGATGCTTTAATTTTAAACGTTGGTCCCAAAAACTACTTATTTTCTTTGAACAGTTAGAAGTCGATTTTGTATTACTCGAAAACCCTCCTGTTTCAACTGATAATACGGATGCTACTATATCCGCAAATTTTTTTTTTAAATATTATAAGGAAAATAAACTAACTAGGGGTCATCTTTTAAACCACATGTCGAACCCCTTGTTTGATTTATTTGTAAAAGAAAAATCTTCAAAAACTATTTGGGACCGTTTACACACTAAATACGGAGGTGACGACTCCGGTAAGAAAAAATATGTGGTCGGGAACTGGCTTAAATTCACAATCATCGATCAAAAACCAATCATGGAACAAGTTCACATTTAGGAAAACCTTTGTGCCGAAATTGTATCCGAAGGAATGAAAATGTGTGAAATCTTACAAGCTAATGTATTACTCGAGAAATTCCCACCATCCTGGAGTGACTATCGTAACCACCTTATTATTCTTCGAAAGCAAACTTGGTCGAGACTTCTAGGTATGGTAACAAAGAAAGATTCAAGGGTAAAGGAAAATTTCATGGTCAGAATAAGAACAACAAAGCAAAGGGTAAATTTAACAAATCCGGAGGTAACTTCAAACCAACTTCTCATATTTAGAAAACCAAAGCAACTTTCTAATGTTGTGGAAAGGAAGGACACAGGGCATACCAATGCAAGGACAGGTTCGACCCAAATAACCCACCTCGTGCCAACTTGACTGAAACTGAAGAGGTAATTGCCGCGGTAATGGTCGAAACTAATTTGGTAGAAAACAAGGCCTAATGGATTCTCGTTAGTGGAGCTTCAAGACACTTCTGCGCCAAGAAAGAGTTATTTCAAGGGTTTAAAGATGTAGCTGATGGGGAATGCGCATACATGGGAAACTCTACAACTGCAGGCGTCCTTGGCAAGGAAAAGGTGTGTCTTAAACTTACCTCTGGCAAGACCTTAGCCCTTAATGATGTTTTGTATGTCCCCACGCTTCGTAGAAATTTAGTCTCTGGGTCTCTTCTAAACAAAGCTGGACTTAAATTTTTTTTCGAGGGTGGGAAAATAATTATCTCTAGAAATGGTAACTTTGTAGGAAAAGGTTACCTTAATGGTGGACTATTTGTACTTAACGTATTTTCTGATTTTAATGAGAATGCATCTACTTCTGCTTATATTGTTGAATCTCCAGATATGTGGCACGCTGGGTTAGGACACTTAAATGTTACCTTTATTAAAAGACTTAAAAACCATGGACTTATACCTGGAAACTATAGCGATGATTTATTTAAGTTACAAATATGTGTAGAGGCTAAACATGCTAAAAAACCCTTTTAACGTGACCACTAAAGAAACTCAACTTTTAGAACTAGTGTATTCTGACTTAGCTGACTTTAAAACTACTGCTAGTAGAGGAGGAAAACTTTATTATATGACCTTTGTAGATGACTACTCTAGGTTCACCAAAGTATACCTTCTAAAATCTATGGATGAAGCAGAATCCACCTTTTTAAAATATAAGGATGAGGTTGAAAACTAATTAGATAGAAAGATTAAAAGACATAGGTTCGATGGGGGAGGTGAATATAGTTCTAACACACTCAAAGAATTTTGTGAACGTAGTGGAATTATTCATGAACTTACTACCCCTTATACACCCCAACGGCATAGCTGAAAGGAAACATAGACCCCTTAAGGAAATGATGAATGCCATGTTAATTAATTCAGGCCTACCATCCAACATGTGGGGGGAAGCTGTCTTATCTGCATGTTATGTATTAAACCGAGTACCCATTAAACATATCGATAAGACCCCTTACGAATTATGGAAAGGATATCCACCTAACTTGAAATTTTTAAGAGTGTTGGGGTGTTTGGCTAAAGTAGCATTACCCGACCTTAGGAGAGTTAACATTGGACCTAAAACCTTAGACTCTATCTTATAGGATATGCCCAAAATAGTGCAGCTTACAGATTTATGTCCATAGCTGATAGCGCTATTAGTGAATCTAGAGAAACAGTATTCTTTGAGCATATATTTCCTTTGAAAAGGAATATTGTTCATAAATCCTCCTCATCTATCAGTAATGACTCACCTGCCAATACTGATATAACTGTTAGTGATAATTTGTCTGCTTCACCTAACTTGAAATTTTTAAGAGTGTGGGAGTGTTTGGCTAAAGTAGCATTACCCGACCTTAGGAGAGTTAACATTGGACCTAAAACCTTAGACTCTATCTTATAGGATATGCCCAAAATAGTGCAGCTTACAGATTTATGTCCATAGCTGATAGCGCTATTAGTGAATCTAGAGAAACTGTATTCTTTGAGCATATATTTCCTTTGAAAGTAATATTGTTCATAAATCCTCCTCATCTATCAGTAATGACTCACCTGCCAATACTGATATAACTGTTAGTGATAATTTGTCTGCTTCTTCACCCTCTTCGAGTTTAGGACCACACCCTGATAACGAAATTAGGAGAAGTAAAAGACGTAGGACTGAGTCTAGTTTCAGACCAGATTTTATCACTGCTTTCTTGACTGAGGATTTTCACATAGATATGTTATGTGAAGAACTAGTCTCTTGTTTTCTTCTTGAGGAAGAACCTAAGACCTTCTCCGAGGCTATGAGATCCATAGATGCTAGCTTCTGGAAAGAAGCGGTAAATAGTGAGATAGAATCCATTAGATCAAACCACACTTGGGACTTAACTGACTTACCAAAGGGATGTAAGCCAATTACTAGCAAATGGATCTTTAAGAGAAAATTAAGACCTGGTGGCTCCATAGAGAAATTTAAGGCTAGACTTGTTATACGAGGCTTTAATCAAAAGAAAGGTCTAGATTACTTTGACACCTATTCCCCAGTGACAAAAATAGCAACCATAAGAACTCTAATTGCTTTAGCTTCCATTCATAATTCACTATACATCAAATGGATGTTAAGACCACATTTTTTAATGGAGAGTTAGATGAAGAGATATATATGGTTCAATCCGAAGGGTTTGTAGCTTCTGGTCAAGAAAGCAAAGTATGCAAACTCAATAAATCTCTATATGGTTTGAAACAAGCACCCAAACAATGGTACGAAAACTTAGATAGTACTTTAGTTAACGATGGCTTTATAGCCAACACTTCCGACTCATGTGTATACATGAAGGTGATAGGATCCGAATGTGTGATCATCTGTCTATACGTAGATGACATGCTGATCTTTGGCACTAACCTTAAAGTCATTAATGAGATTAAGGACTTTCTATCATCTAAATTCGAGATGAAGGATATGGGTGAAGCTGATGTAATCCTAGGGGTTAAGATCTTAATAAATGAAAATGGTATATCCCTTAGTCAATCTCATTATGAAGAGAAATTGTTGAAGAGATTCAACTCCTTTGATGTCATACCCGCTAGAACCCTGTATGACTCTAGTATTTGTTTGACTAAGAACAAGGGAAGTGCAATATCTCAAACTGAATATGCTAAGATAATAGGAAGTGTGATGTTCTTAATGAACTACACTCGACTTGATATCGCCTATGCCGTAAGTAGACTTAGTCGCTATACCCATAACCCTAGTAGTGAACATTGGGTCGCACTTCAAAGATTATTGAAATATCTAAGAGGTACCATGGATATAGGCATACACTATAGTAGGTTACCTACTGTCTTAGAAGGCTATTGTGATGCAAAATGGATATCAGATAATGATGAAGTGAGCCCCACTAGTTGTTATGTGTTTTCCTTAGGTGGAGGAGCTATATCATGGAAGTCTTCTAAACAAACTTGTAAGCACGATCAACCATGGAATCCGAGTTTATAGCGTTAGAGTTGGCAGTACAAGAGGCTGAATGGTTGAGGAGTCTCCTAGCAGATGTACCATTATGGGAAGATAAAGTTGTACCAGTTTCTCTTCATTGTGACTCGCAAGCGGCTATCAGCGTTGCTCACAACAGCACCTATAATGGTAAATGGAGACATATTCGAATCAGACACAACTCAGTGAAACAGTTACTGAAGAATGGTCTGATAGCTTTGGACTTTGTCAAATCCGAGAAAAATTTGGCTGATCCATTCACTAAAAGGTCTAACCAGGAGAGTGGTTCTGGATATGTCGAGGGGGATGGGGCTTAAGCCCATTCATGGGGGTCATATGGATGACATGTGATGCACCACTTACCCATCCCTATGGCATACAATAGTGCAAATGAGAATGAGTTTGGACTTTTACTGATTCATAGCCCTTTGTGGTGGTCCTATTGAGACGGACTTGATGAATTCACTGATGATTATTTCGAGGTTGAGTTTAACTCTTAATGATATTCATAGCCCTATGTGGTGGTCCTGTTGAGAAGGACTTGATGAACTCACCGGCATATGATGAGGTTGAGCTTTAAGGATCTTAATGACTTCAATACTCTTGAGGGGTAGTCTATGCTGTATAGAAAATCTTGAAATCACCTATGTGAGTGTGAAAGTGGGGGCTGATTTCTATAAAAGACTAGAGAAGTCTTTTTAGATCACTGATGAGAACCAAGGTATGCGCATGGCCTAAAAGGCGCTTGTGATAACATCGCGGAATATGTATATATATCTAACGGGTTTGAGTATGTGTTGTGGGGGTCTCAACTAAAGAACGTCAAGTTCAAGAGTACGTTCACTCGACTGGACTCGTTTGTTGCCTCACGTCACTACGTGTCAATTCAAATCGCAAGATATTGGCACTTAAGTACAATTCACCAAATTTTCGCTCAAAACTTTTCTTTTTTCCAAAAACCTCCTTTTTGTATCTTGTAGACAATCAATGTGTGGGGGATTGTTGGACTCATTTATTGTCCACAATTTATTATCTGCATGTGGGAATCTTCTTTCATCAAATATGCTTTAGTTGTGTAGTGCGGTGCGTTAGTTGTGTAGTGGAAGAAGAGGAGGAGGAGTCAATTTTACTCTCCAACATCGGTAGGATTAATGAGATAAAAGCCACTTATTTACTTTGTGCTATCTTTAGCTCCCAAAGAACTAACACCCATCCACATGAAAAGATAACGGGGAAGCCCACACGCGCGCACCACCACCACCCACCCGGCCTGAGCCCGGGTCTGGGTCCGGGTCCTGGGTCCTGGGCCATGGGTCTTGGGTTTTGGGTCTTGGGGAATTAAAAAATAAAAATAAACTAGTTTTATAACCAACTTTTTTTTTATTTTCTGATTAAGACTTTGTCTACGCTTGACTAATTCCTTCCACGTTGGTCAACAGTTTTACCCACGTTTATAATCAACGACACTATTGTTACTGGTCCTATTTTCGTGGCATGATTAACAACCACGACTAAGCCTTAACGGCTAGTCTACTGGCTAGTTTTTCTTCTATAAATAGTGCTGCTCTTCACTTCATTTAACACACCATCTTTACACAACAATATTGGTGGGTCCTGGTGTGTTATAAAATTAAGTACTAAAATAAAAGGAACCACAATTCCGCAAGTGTACAGTTGTCCAAGTAATACTCTGATAAATTGGGTTTCGTTCTCAGGGATTGAACTGGTCTAACCCAAGTGTTCAATAAATAAGTAGTAGTAATTGCAAATACAGAAAATAAAAGATAAAAGATATTTGTTTGGTTTTGAGTTATTGACTACTAGACGCAAAGAAATAAATTACTGAAAATAAATACTAAAAGACTAAGACACAGATTTGAGCTATACTTGAGTCTCACTAGAGAATCACCTAAACTTACGTAATTAATGCTTTCTTTAAGGGCAGAACTGATATTTCTATATTAGTTGGGACTCTAATATCTCCTAGCCCCCGTCAGGGTGGACCTAGGAGCTATCCTACAGTATTACAAACCTCGTTAGGGCGATTATAAGCTACGTTCAGATGATTGAGATCTTACCCAATTGTCTATAAGGTTAACTAAGTCCGTCAGGATCAGTAATTTCTACCTTACGTTTATTACCTATGTAAATAATTAAACCCCCCGTCAAGGCTATCACTTCCCCCACCAAAGTGAATAGCTTAATTACTATGACCTATCTCCGATTAGCTAATTCATTGATAGTGAAATTAATGTAAAATAATAAGCAATATGAAATACCAATTCAAATTAAACTAGAAACTAATCCCAAATTGAAATACATGAATTAAATAAATTAGGGTTCATCCCATTATGCGATTCTCAAGAATATAAAGTTTAGCTTATATTGAAAGTAAAAAAATAAAGAAATTAATAATATACATGTTCATAATAACATAAATAAAATAAGAACCTAGATAGAGGAATTGACTTGAGCTGTTGTTGGAGGAAAATGATTCTCCAGCTTCTGCTCTTGCTTTCGCCTCTTGACGCTCTCTCTAAGGATGATATCAATTGAAGAATAATTGAGAGGTACCGAATAATGAGGTCTAAGGGGTGTATTTATAGGTGTTAGGAAGCCCTAATTCGTTTTACTTGGAGTGGAAGACAAGTAAAGGACTCTTTAATTTGCAACCCGAAAATATAGGATCAGCCTCGTTTTTGTTTTTGTCATAACATTTTCAATACTTATTCGTTTGATGCATACCAATAGTCGAAATTCATCGTCTCGAAAAGATATTTAACTTTTCTCTTGACCATTCTTTCAAATTTCTCACCGATTTTGAGATATAATCCCATTTGTGGTCGTGGGTGGTGAAATTCAGATTTATTTGGCAGCTTTATCTTTTCCTTCTTTGCATATATCCTTCTTTAATCTTCTTATTTCCATGTATATCTTCTTTCCTTTACTTCTTATACTTTACTTGGTCTCTAATTAATTACCATATATCTTTTAAAGCTTCACGATCAATAAATAATTAAACCGCATATATTTTAAAAATTAATCAATCATTAACTCAAGACTAGAAATAAGAAAGTGCACTCTAAAATTAGAAACTCGAATAAAATACTTCCTAACACACTAAAAATAATCTACAACTTTAATTCTCACTTCTCCTCCTTGTATTGGTTTTTCATGAAATTTAAGAACCTACTAACTTTGCACTAAAAATAATCAAATTAACGCACAAAAGCTCTAAAAATGCAATTAGTCTAATTCCAAAGGGAGAAAGTGCAATATGACGAAATAAGCATAAAAGTCTATCAAATAAGTCAAGTATTCACCTAAAATGATATCTCCTAAGGGCTAATATTTAGAACAAATAGGAAGACATCAAATATCACTTACGAAAATAACCAGCAGCAATTCTTCTTTATTCTTCACTTCTGTTCTTGAGCGAAATAATAATATACAGATTCCAACCTTCATTTGTGAGTGCACACAAGAGTAGGTAGTAGTGTTTACACCTTGGGGAACATTCGGAAAAACAGTGTAGCATCTCGGTTGTCCCAGAATATCGTTCTTAAGGCAGTGGCTCCTCCACGGCACTACAGTGTTTATCTTCGTCTTCTACAATTTAGCTTTTATCTTCGTCTTCTACAGTTTTTTTAGTTATTACCTTCACTAATCGGGTTCGTTTTTACTTTTGTCTTTTACTTTCGTTTTAACTTTCGTCTTTTACTTTCGGTTTTACATTTCAGTCTTTATCTTTTCTTTTCGTAATTAGTAGGTAAAACTTATTTTCACATTTAGTTTTAAAATACCATTACAGTACTTTAATTTTTCCCAACAGTATCTTATCACGAATAAAAGATGTGGTGGATAAGACTAGGCGACGATGGTAATTCAATAAACAGTCGTGAAAAATGAATTTCTTGAGAAGTGAGACTACGCATGCTACATTGATCTATTTTAATAATTACAACGGGTGACTTTTGTTGGAATTATTAAATTAAAGATGCTTTCTTTTTATTAATTTTTCCATACGTTTGGAAAAAATGTAAAAGAATATCGATTTGTTATTAGTTATACATTGAAAATTGAGAGGGAAATTATTCGAATTACGTAAATTATTAAAAAAGTTTTCTTTTATTGAATTTCTCATCCTCTTGGAAGAAGTGTAAAAACTTTTTATTTGTTACAAAATCTCACATAGAAAATAAGTGAGTTTTTTTATTGGTTACCTTTCTATTCATTTAAAATGACTTAACGTTATGGAGGCAAAAGGAGAAATAGGAAGGCCCCACACGGGTGCACCACCACCTCCGCTTGGCCAGGCACCGGCACCTGCATTGGCACTAGCGTAGGGAGTCGTGGGAAATTAAAAATAAAAATAGAACCAAACTTTGAAGAGAGGCTAGTACTTATACTAGTCGTTAGTAGTTCATATCTATCTTGCACTCCTAAAACATTATTGAGGTAGATTAGAGTGATACACTTTGTTAGAGATACTGATACTCCCGAGATATCTTTTTAAAGCAATTCTTTACCGTGTAATCGTATCTAGTTTTTCTTTTCTAAGTTACCGTGTAAATTTTTCAATTTCAATTTATTGGAATAGTTGTAGTATTACTTTTATTGATTTTGTTTTATTAAGTTCATTTTTCTAGAAATTAGTGATATTGTTAGTCTTTCACCTTATTGTTGCAAAATTGCTCCAATACATGTATATGATGCATCCATCTCGATTATGAATGGAATACAAAAGTGGGTAGGGCGAACACAAATGCAGATGCCATAGAGACTTTGAGAGCTTCAAAGGTTGTTTGAGCCGCTTAGGACCATAAGAAATAGTACTTTTAGAAGATCAATCAAAGGGGTTGCAATATGAGCAAGACGATGAATGAATTTCCTATAATATTCTACCAATCTAATAAATTCCCAAAGTTGTTTAATTTAACCACATAATCAGGTTCCACTTCAACATCGTAACGTAACACTATGTGTCCTAAATATTAAAGAGACTCAGTCGCTATACTCATAACTCAAGTAGCGACCACTAGATTATTCTTCGTCATTTAATAAAGTACGTGAAAGGCATTATGTTTTAACAAGTTTTCTGCAATTCTTGTAGGATTGTTTTATGCAAATTGGGACCCAGACAATGACAAATTCAGCTCCACCTGCGGACATGCATTCTCCTCAGAAGGATGTGTTATATTGTTGACGTCCCCTTTTAGACTTGTATATCACAATCCTTCGTGAAGTTTGAGTTCATAGCACTGGAGTTTGAAAGACAATAAGATGAATGGTTGAGGATTCTCCTATCCGATGTGCCACCATGTAAATGAAGTGTCACACCAGTATGTATATATTGTGATTCATAAGAAGTGAATAAATTCATTCATTATAGTGTCCACATTGGAAACATGATACATATTTGCACCAGACATAGCTTAGTAAAACGGTTACTGAAGAATTGTGTGATCGCCTTTAAGTATGGTCGCTTAGATTAGTATTTAGCTGATCCATTTACTAAAGGATTTACTAGGAGAGTAATCCTGGAATGGTCGAGGGGGATGGGACTAGAATCCCTTAATGGGGAGCATATGACTGATGAATCTATTTGATGCACTATCTTCCCATCCTTATGGCGTAAATTATGCATACAAAAGCATATTAACTCGTGATAAATTCATAGCCATTTGGTGATCCTATGGAGGACTTGATGAATTCGCCATTGAGTTTGATATATATTGCTCCTACTTAATTAATTCATAGACATGCATGGCATCCTATGGAGAAAGACTTAATATATTCACCGTTGAGGTTGATATATATTGCTTCTACGTAATGAATTTAGCCATGTGTGGTGGTCCTATAAAGAAGAAATTGATGAACTTACCATTGAGGTTGATATATATTGCCCCCACTTAATGAATTCATTGCCATGTGTGGTGGTTCTA
This sequence comes from Nemophila menziesii, assembly GCA_029959085.1. Classification (NCBI taxonomy): domain Eukaryota; kingdom Viridiplantae; phylum Streptophyta; class Magnoliopsida; order Boraginales; family Hydrophyllaceae; genus Nemophila; species Nemophila menziesii. Next base: position 24,301,883 of record JARWIR010000015.1, on the reverse strand, counting down.
TGGGAATGAGTTGATGAATTCAACGTTGAGATTGATATATATCGTTCCTAAGCTGACATCGAGAACCTAGTGGGAGAGTTTACTCCCGATAGACATTCTTAAAAGGTCCTATATAATGATTTGTTGGACTAAACACAAATTTATATCCTGTAGGGGTGGCCTTAATGGGAAAGGACTTGATGGATTTGTGAGACAGACGATGAGTGTGATCTCTATTTATCTTAATCATCTCGAGATCCAAGAGAGGTCGGTTGTTATGGCTAGACATTCTTGGAGATCACTTATGTGTAAGAAAGGGCGATGATCGAGGAATTTGTAAAAACTAGTGGGTAGAGTATGGGTTGTGAGGGTCTCAACCAGAACCATCAAGTTCAATAGTACATTCACTTGACATGATTTGGTGGTTGCCACACTTCAGTACGTGTCAATTCAAATCAAAATATATTGTCACTTAAGTACAATTCACCCAACGCTGGAACGGAAACATGTTGAAGTTTTATACTAGAGCCTATGTGGGGGATTGTTAGAAATTAAAAGGAATTTTAATAGTTTTCATGCTCTTAGAGAAGGATTTGGACTTTGGGTCTTTGGATATTTGGAAAGAATAACACAAAATATTATTTTATTTGGAAAGATTTAAAAGGTGATTTTATATGGTGGTCAACCGCTATAAATCTTGGTGTTAATACTCGAGATACATTGGTCAAAGTGTCCAGATTCATTGTGAACCGCCAAGCCCAATAGACGTCCAAGTTCATTGGTCAGGGTGAACTACGAGACCAAAAGACGTTCAGGTTTATTGGTCAACCACAAATAATCTATAACCACCAAGTTTTAAATTCATCAATTGAACTATTTTTGTCTCCCATTAATTAACACCATTTAGTACTTTGTCTCCTTCTCACATATATAAAGATCTCTTTATCTCATTTGTTGAAAAACGCAACAAAATTATATTTCAGCAGAAAGTTTAAATTCTCCATTCTCCTTTAAACATTTTTTAGCAATATAATAGTGAAAATATTTCTAGTTTGATAATACTAGTTGCGTCCAAATTTTTTTTTTCTAATGCAAGCATTTTTTTTGTTTCTGATAACGTTGTAAGTTGTGTAATTCATATTTCTATTTCCAGTAATAATTGTTATTTTTTATTTTGAAATATAAATTGTTTAATCATTTTTTCCAATCAATAGTATTCCTTTTACCAACAAGAGTCAGATGCATCGTCGTTAGCATGGAAGTTTATATGACCCTCATATATTACATGCCTTTGGTGTCCAATTCTTTGGGAATATCAGTAGCAGTAACATTTATTAACGCCTTTGGAAGCGTTGAGATTCTGACACTAACGCCTTCCACTACAATAGTTCATCTCTATCCACATAGTTAAGAGAATGTTTCGAACCCTATATAAACCTCCCTTTCATGTCTCAGTTTCGAATGGAATTGTTGATATTTTTGCCAACGATCCCTCCAACGTGTGATTATAAGAAAATTTAAGTCTTTTTGTGGAGAGTTTTCTAACAATGTTCGTCTTGCTAATACTCGAACTGAATTTAACATTAAGTGTAGAAGATGTTAGGATTTATACTATTGATTAACATAAATCCAATCATGATCTTTTGGAGACGTGGAAAATATTCAATTTAATATGAAGTATTTTATCAATGGATTCTTATTCTTTTGGAGAAGTGGGAAAGTCATTTTTTTGTGAAGAAAAAGGCCCACATAGGAGGGGAGATGGAAAAAATAATTGCATATAATATTTTAACCATCTATTACTTTTAAAAGAACTAAAGGCTATGAAAGCCAAAAAGAAAATGGCAAAGCCCCACACGCGCGTACCACCACCACCACCGCCCGCCCGCCCGCTCGACCGTGGGCGTGGGCCGTGGGCCGTGGGGGAGTTTGGGGAGTCAAAAAATAAAAAATAAACGAAATAATTTTTCGGAAGTGAATCCTATGGAAGAAGCCAAGCTCTTACAGTAGCCCATTCAGCCAGAAGACAAACGCCATACTCAAGTGAATTAATATGGATAATCGTTCCATACACATCGAGAACAAGTATGGAGATAGAGGGTCTCCTTGCCGAATTCCTTGCTGTGGGACGAAGGGATTCAACGGCTCTCCATTCCACAATACCTGCATAGAATTAGTTCGCATAGCAGTTATGATAATATGTACCCATTCCGGAGGAAAACCAAAAGTCAAGATAGTATCCTCTAAGAAACGCCAACTCAGTCTGTCATAGGCTTTGGTAAGATCGATTTTCACCGCCATAAAACCCGTTTTTCCCGTTTTCTTATGCATTGTGGAGGCAATCTATTGAACCAAAACAATGTTATCAGTGGTGGACCTCCCCGGGAGAAATCTCGTTTGGTTCGGTCTAATTCGATCAGCCAAGAGAGGGTGCAACCGATTAACCATAGCGGACATAATAAACTTTATCGGAACATTAATAAGGCTGATAGGTCGAAAGTCACTTACTTTTTCCGGATTCTTGATTTTTGGAATAAGATGAATTATTGTACCATTTACTCTCGGATCCACGACCCCCGTGCTAATACATTTTCTTACCATCTTGCAAAGAGAGGAACAAACCACCTCCCAACATTTCTGGTAGAATGCTGTGGACATCCCATCCGGTCCAGGCGCTTGCTCGGATTAGCTCGGAACACCACCTCCTTAATTTCATCATCCGAGAACTCATCTTTAAGTAAATATATTTCGTGTTCGTCCAATCGTGGCATACGCGGTAAAGAAAATGGACCAATAAAGTCCTCTTCTATCGAATATAGTTTGAGAAAAAAAATCTTGAACTACTTTTCTAATTTCATCCTCGTTAGATTCCCAATTACCATCCTCTTTTTTTAGCCTTGAAATTCTCGATCTTCTCTTCTTCTTAATCGTAGATAAATGGTAGAATTTCGTATTACGTTCCCCCTGATTTAATCCACTTTTCCTTCGATCTCTGAAACCATATGAGGTCATCTTACTCAAGTACGCTAAGATACTCATCACGTAACTCTTTACCCAACTGAAACAAGGATGAATTATATTTTTTGTCCAAGGACAGCTGAATTCCCCGTAACCTCGCCCTTAGCAATCTCTTTTTTCGGTTAATATCACCAAACACTTCATTCTTCCAAGACCGGAAATGATTCTGCATTTCAGTTATATTGCTCTCCATATCACCATCTTCCACGTTCCATTTTTGTTGCACAAAGCTTTGGAATTCTTTGTGTAAGCACCACGCAAACTCGAACCGGAATCGGTTATTTTTCTTCGGGATCCATCGATCGCCATGCAACTAAATAAGGATTGGCATATGGTCTGAATGAGCGCGATCAAGATGCGTTACTTTAACCTGCGGAAATAATGATAAAAGGTTAGAATTCCCATTGGCTCTATCGAGCCTTCTCATAATTCTTTGACTCGTGTTCCATGAATTGCTCCATGTGAACCGTTGTCCTTCGAAACCTAAGTCAATCAAACCACATTCGTGTCTCCACTCTTCGAACTTCTCCATTCGTCTAGTGACTCCCATTACTCCACCTCTCTTGTCTTCCTCCTTCCCAACTTTATTAAAATCACCCGCAATCAACCACGGATTAACCAAACCATAAAACACATCTTTAATCGCCAGCCACATATCTTCTTTTTCTGAGGCTTGCGTACGCGCATAAACTGCTGAAAATACCCATGACTCACACCCGGCTTTCGACACCTCTATGTTGATGACTTGTTGCCCAGCTGAAAGAAGTCTAATACTAACATCTGAGTCTCCCCAAATAATCCAAATACCTCCTCTATATGTTTCCGCCTCCACCCTAATCGAATTTGTTTTCCCAATACTACGAATCATCTCACTAGCTTTATCCCCACTCGCGCGAGGCTCTACAATTATCGTTTACCAGACTTTATGAACATAAATCAATTCTCTAACAACTCTATAAAAATTATCCGCACAAGCGTCATGACAGTTCCACACCAAGATATTCAGTGGATGAGATAAACCACTTCATCTCTGTGAATTATTAGTTGTTCACATAATTAAAATAAAACGAGAAGAGATTGTACCGCGGAGAAGACCCTACGCATCTACGGACATGACATCATCCTCATCATTCGGCTCATTATTATCCCCGTTCGCCCTACTCGTTACACCAGGAGTTTCCGGAATCTGACTTTGAGTCTCGAAGTCAGAGTTCAAGTCGAATTGGCAGGCTCTCTGAGTGCCACCTGCAATTCGTGTATTAGGATCTGGTTCCTCGGTGATATAGAAGTCTCCAGCTATTTCAATGCACCCATTATTACTAGTGCACCCCTGTTCATTATTTAGATTACACAAAGCCACTGTACTGCCATTATGTACCGCCTCTATATTGTCCACTAATACATCTAAGTTACTGTTCAATTGGTCCCCATTAATTAAATTAAGAGTAAATAACACTTTTGCCCCCTGGGTTTATACGCGATTGACAGGTTGCCCCCTAACTCTTAAAATGCGCCTCGATGCCCCCTAAGATTTAGTTTTGTGACCCGTTACCCCCTACTGCGTGTTCCGTCCATTTTCGCCGTTAAAAGTGACGTGGCATTTCCATGTCACAATTTTTTTTTTAATCCAGATGTTAATTACATGTTTAATTAATTTAAAACAGGGGTAAAAAAGAAATTTTATATATAGTTTTTATAATATTAAATATAAATAATAAAATAGCCACCCCCCACCCCACCACACCCCCTCTTCTTCTTCCCCGTTCTTCTTCCCCGTTCTTCTTCTTCTTCCCCAACTACACCTCTGGTTCTTTAAAAAAAAAAAAAAATACAGCAGCAACATAAGCTTCTCATTGAGCAGCTTCTCCAGATCTTGAACCATGGAGCTCGATCTTGAACCAGTTACAAACTCCATCATCTTCTCCTTCACCAATTTCACCACAATCTGATATATAAATATCTAAAATCGGAGCTCCATCTATTACATTAACATGTTCAATTGAACGAACCACTCCTAATCCTTTTATAACTTTTCCAAACACAACATGTTTTCCATCTAGATGTGATAGTCTATTAGTACAGATTATGAATTGAGATGCATTACTGTTTGGTCCTGCATTAGCCATTGATAACATTCCTTTTCTTTCGTGTTTTAATTCAAAATTCTCATCATCAAATTTAACTCCGTAGATTGATTCTCCACTTAACACGTCACCACCTTGTACCATAGCACCTCTTATTACACGATTAAACCTACTACCCTGTATTTATTCAACCATTCAACATTAAATTCATCAAATACAACAACCTATTACTCCAATAATACAAACATTAGTTTACACCACTATAGAGAGAACACAGGGTTATATTCAACTATTTCATATAACAAAGGGACCAACACTGCAATTAAACCAGATTTCAACTCAATCTATAAATATCATTTAAATCTACACTCAATATACTCCTAAATTAAGATTAAAATCAATACCCACCAAACATATTAAAACCAAAAATAACTTTAAATTAAACATCATATGTACCTTATAATGGAGGTTAGGACCCATTTCACCAGTGCAAAGTGCTCTGAAATTTTCCACAGTCTTCGGAACAATGTCTTTGTATAACTCCATTACTATTCGACCTTCAAGCTCTCCATCAATGGTGATGTCTAAGTAGCATCTTGGATTCACCATTCTCATAAGCTATTTGATCTGGAGAAGCTGCTCAATGAGAAGCTTATGTTGCTGCTGTATTTTTTTTTTTTTTTTAAAGAACCAGAGGTGTAGTTGGGAAAGAAGAAGAAGAACGGGGAAGAAGAAGAGGGGGGGTGTGGTGGGGTGGGGGGTGGCTATTTTATTATTTATATTTAATATTATAAAAACTATATATAAAATTTCTTTTTTACCCCTCTTTTAAATTAATTAAACATGTAATTAACATCTGGATTAAAAAAAAAATGTGACATGGAAATGCCACGTCACTTTTAACGGTGAAAAATGGACGGAACACGCAGTAGGGGGTAACGGGTCACAAAACTAAATCTTAGGGGCCATCGAGGCGCATTTTAAGAGTTAGGGGGCAACCTGTCAATCGCGTATAAACCCAAGGGGCAAAAGTGTCATTTACTCTTAAATTAATAGGCCTTGGAGTATTCGCCCCTTTATTTTCTGAAATCACCAAATTAGTCCCTACTTTTTTATAAGTAGCCCCTACATTCTTCTTTCTCACAACCTCTCCCCCCAACGAATCCTCACCAGCACTAAACCAAACTATTTCCTTGCCCTTGTCCCCCAATTCCAAACTTTCATTACCATTATTTCCATATAATTTCCGAACCTTGTCTACCTCCTCTATGAATAACGACTCATATCTTGACCCAAACTTAATTATTTATATAACTTAATATCTATATTTTCCGTCTTCATATGTTGTGGATAATGTTTTCACCAAAAGCACCGTGCAAAAAAAAAAAAAAAATAGAACACAAAAGCAAATATTTTAAAGCCTACAAAGAAGATAAGTGATAAGAGCGTTTGATGGCGACTCCAGTGAAAGTGTACGAACCACCTTCATTCACTTCTGTCGCAAGGGTTCTTGTTACCCTTCTGGAAAAGGATGTCCAGTTTCAGCTCGTCTATGTTAATATAGCTAAAGGGGATCACAAAAAGCCCGATCGTCTTAAACTTCAGGTGAAACATTTATAATTTTTTTTCCTATTCAGTAAACTAAATTATTCACACTAACTTCAACTGTTACAACAACTTTATTATAATCTCTCCGTCCATTTTTATTGGTTCTATTTTCTAAAAGAAGGTGTCCAATATTGTTTGTTCATTTTTCATTACCAAGACATTTTTTCCCTACTTTTTCCAATATTACCCCTAATTATATAATAGAAAAAGTAGCGTAATAAATGATCTCATAAATATTAATTAAGAGTATTTGTGTAAAGAAGGAGAGTTTTAATCCTTTTGCATCAAAAAAGTGGACAAATAAAAATGGACGAAAGAAGTATTTAGTATATCGAGAATGATATATCTCTAATGTACCTGAGTATCATAAATTTACCATATATCATGTAACAGAATGTTAGACTCAGAACAAACATCTTATCGCCTTGAAAATGCATCTATCAAATATCCAAAATTCGATAGAATTTTTATTATATATATTTTAGAATTTTAAAGAATACTAATAGTGCAAATTATCACATTGTTACTTATGAAATGGATTTTAGATTAATTAAATGTTATTATTGCAACTGTTTTTTTTCCTTTTATTTGATAGGTGATTCTAATTTCTAATGTTTAATGTTGTCAAGCCTTTTGGTCAAGTTCCAGTATTCCAAGACGAGAACATTACACTTTTTGGTATTTAAAAATTACTTCAACCTTATTGTAATTTATTTAATTTAGTATTTCATTTTCTAATTTAAATACATTTTTGTGTTTGATAATAATGTGTAGAATCAAGATCCATATCTAGATACATTTGTGATAAACATTCCGATGAAGGAAACAAGAAACTTTATGGAACAAATCCATTAGAAAAAGCTTCAATTGATCAATGGTTAGAAGCCGAAGAACAAGTTTATAACTCACCAAGTGGAGCACTTATTTATCAATTAGCTTTCGCGCTACAATTAAAGATCAAGCAAGACGAGAATTTGATCATACAAAATGAAGAAAAGCTGGTAAAAGTTCTCGATGTGTATGAGAAGAGGCTTGGAGAGAGCCGATACTTAGCCAGTCACGAGTTTACACTAGCTGATCTTTCGCACCTTCCAAATACAGAGTATTTGCTGAAGAAAACTGATCGAGCAGAGCTTTTCAATTCAAGGAAGAATGTGAGAAGGTGGTGGAATGAGATTTCGAGTCGTGACACTTGGAAGGAGGTAGTTAAAATGCAAAGTTTATCACCTCCTTACAAGCGTTGTTGAGAGTTAATATTTACATCTTGCTTTGAATTCAACAGAATTTTGTTGTGGAATACTAGATATTTTTTTTTACGGAAGCCAATTGAGTTGATAATAAATTGTAGCAAATTATTTCATCCAGAATCAACATTGCACTCACTTGACTGCATTTAGTTGTATTACAAAAATTGCTCACTTTGTTTGGTTGAAGATGAAGGCACTAATAATAATTGGATTTACACATTCAGGAATAAAGGCAATTAATATGTTATTGATATATTTGAGATTAGATTTATTCATACTAAAATTAGACACCAACCTGAAAAGATCTAGCTTGATGTCCAGTATTTTTTTTAATAAAGAAACCTCCAAAACCATCCGGTAATGGTGATTTACCAAGAGACTATATTATTTTTGTAGTTCTTTTTCACATATTGGTTTAATCAACTTCAAATTCATTTCAAGGGTAACAACTTTTTTAACACAATTTAGAATTAGGCCACAGTCTTTAGAACCAGTACATTTGAAAACATTGTTATAATAAAAAATAATTTTTTTTTTTTAAATTTCCTTTCAGTTTGAACCCAGTCATCTGAATCAAACTGAATCAAGTTTAAGTTTATAGATATGATTTCTTTCTTTTTAGCTTAGTAATAGCATGAAAATACTTTGAATTTTTGTCCTCCAACTTGAACCAAAATGTTCTACATCTCATAGCTTAATAAAATTCTTTTTTTTCTAAACTTCTTCCAAGATAACAGTTAGATGCTTATTGTTATCAGAAGAAGGTTCATTATACAATCTTTCCATCTCTGCAAAAATAATTATTATTAGAATTATGTTATTCAATTGTTAATTCTATTGAGTTTGAAACCATAGAATTCCTTTCCCCTTAGCATAAAGAAGATATTTTCAAGTATCAATTATGATAGTGTTACATGAATCCTCTTGCACCCACGTTTTTTCAAGGATAAATCTCTTCTTCATCTTAAAGGGAGGAACACTAAGTTTACGAACATTAGAGCTATGATCAGAACATGTTGGAGGCAATACAACATTCCGAGAGTCTGGGTACTTAGTCAACCACTCCTTATTCACAAGAATTCTATCAAGTGCCTGCTTAATCAAATAGTTACCATTTCTCTTGTTAGTAAAATTACATCCTTTAAAGGGTAATTCGAGAAAATCATTTATAAGAACAAAATCATTAAACCAACTCACGGTTTTCTTATTCAAAATACTTATCTCTCCTCCTAATTTCTCAGAAGGATAGCTAATCGTATTAAAGTCACCTAAAATGCACCAAGGATGATTAATAGGCTTCTTATCAACTATTTTTTTCAAAAAAGATTCTTTTTCAAGTTCAACATTAGGACCATTTACAAAAGGTATTTCACACATTCCCCAATTAGGACCATTATAAGTACAATGAATTAAGTTCTTCTCCGATCTTATAATATTCAATAGATCACTATTTTCCACAAAAACAGCTCCACCTCCGAGGGCCCCTCAGGGTCAACAAAGGCAACTAATTACATATTTAATTTGGTACTAATCATCTCAATGTAATTAAAATTCCTTTTTTTTCAGAGAGAAAGAATACCTCGATACTGTGAGCTTTGATCATGTCAATTAAGCTCGACTTTGTCAAGGCTGTACCAATGCCTTGACAGTTCTAGGCTTGTATCATTGATCCAGTTGGGGTTGTCGTGGGAGAACCTCGCAAGACACTTCATCAGTTTGTTTTCCCAATTGATGTCTCCCTAATTGTGATATAATAATCTAGGGTGGAGACATCATTTAAGGTGTATTTGAGTAATTAATTATATATTTTTATTCATATTTTTATATTTTATCATTTCTTGTCTGGATTTTATGATTTATTATTTACAGAGCATATTTGGTTTAATTTGTGTTTTAATGTGAAGATTTAAAGATATATAGAATATAATTAGATACCAAATCAATTCTAAAGAGATAAGAAAAGAAGATATGGAAGGAATCCAGAGATAAAAGGAAGTAGAGATAAAATAGGAAAGGAAAAACTGCCAAGTAAATCTAAAATTTTGCAACCACGTCCACTAAAGTGAATATAGTTTTATACCGGCTGGGAATTTGGATGAGCAATCAAAAGACAGTGTAGATCGTTTTGTTGCGGTCGTTTCGATATAAAGTAGGAGAAAATCAGACCATTAACGAAGGAGATACGATCAAAACAAGACAACAACGTTTATCCCTTTTCCTATATTTTAGGAAACGAATTTGAGTTGGACTTTGATTCAAATTACTTGCCTTCTACTTTATGATATATTGACTTATACATAAAATACGTTAGAGAAAAGGCACCACTTTTTATTTTCAGTAATTCTTGGGAAAGAAGGCAAAATTTATAATTTTGGCATTTTCCAATGCATTAAATTTCCATTTTACCTTTTTGTCTTTTTGTTCGAAACTTTTTATTTCCACTTTACCTTCAATTCTCTCTGTTAACTGGTGAAACAGAAAAGCCATGAAGGTTTGGGAGTTCATTAACTCAACCACCGAATCGGTGAAATGAAACACACCGGATCTTACTCCGATCAACAACACTTGCAAAACTACTCCCTTTATTACGGTTCTGCCGCCGCTTCTACGGTGGGCTATTACACTCTTACTCCTATGAAGACCGTATGCAAAACCACTCTTTATTACGGTTCTGCCGCCACTTCTACAGTGGATAATGCCGTCAGAGTCAACGGTTTTCGAAAGGTCAACGAGTACATGCCTGATGAAGAAGCTCGAGACACTCAGCCTTTTATCTCTTCAAGGAAGGATACAAACTTGTCCCGGGTTTGATTTCCTAACTAACTCTGTATTCTATATTCTAACTTGTCCCGGATTTGGATTGTTATCTGAATCGTCTAAAGGGATCATATGAAAAACCTGCATAACTTAGAAATATTTAAATTATATATGAGTTACTAGTGGTCAGGCTGATCAATAAATTTTCTAACTCTAAAAAGTAGAAGGTTAAGTTAGGTTTTCATTGGTGATTAGTTTTATATGTTTGTTAAATGGAAAAGCAGTACATGTGTTTATAATATATGTAACAATTGCATTTTCAGTTGCTATATTATGCGGAAATTACACTATAAGGTCCCTATAATATGATCATGATCCTATTAACAAAATTGCTCCCCCAAGGTTGATTATATTCGGATCATTAATTACTTAAAAATATTATAATGTGCAACAGGTGGAAAAGCAGTAGCTAAAATTGCATCTTCAACAGTTAATGAAATGAAATCCGAGAATTCTAAAGGTGAAGTAGAGGTGAAGAAAAGTAACAGTACAATCGGAAACCAGAAACTTGAAGATGTTCATGATCAAATGAAGTCTGAAAACCATAAACATGTTGAGGTGAAAGGGTTGAAGAGAAGTAACTATAGGAACTTGGGATCAAATGATCATGAAACACTTAATGATACCACAATTGAAAATCGAAAACCTGAAGATGTATTGAGAGTGTTCATGATGAAAGAATTCATGGGTACACGTTTCTTGGACGATCTTATAGTTCCTGGGACAAAAAGGTCTTAAGTCTGAAGCCAGATAAGTGAAATATGTAAAGATTGTTTAATTTTCATTTTGAGTTGTCGTGTCTTTATTTATGGTTGATTGTTTGTTTGTTGCGTTGACAGCATATTAGGCTTAAGTTCTTGGTTATTGAATACTTGTAGGTTTTAAAAATTGGTCCTTAACCTAGTCCCTAAATCCATAGAGCCAATAAAAATGTTTAATATGACTTCTATTCATTCTATGTCAATGATGAAATATAATCTGAGACACTATACTAAACAATTCTACTATTGTAGGATTTTGATATGCATTAACTTTTGATTCTCAGCACAACTTAGTTAAATAAAGCAATCAAACAAATACAACTTTTTTTTATAGAGTTTGGATGTTTTTTGACTACGAGTTTACTGAAATAAAAAATCGACTAAAATCCGCTTCAATCCAAACCTTATTCAAAGTGTCTTAGGGTTGGGTTGTGGGTTAAAATGGTACAAACTGAAAACTTATGGTTGGGTTTGGGGTTTAACTCCTAAGGTTGGTTATCTGACCTGTGTACAACCTAATTTTAATAAACATTGACCCTCATTTTTTAGACAAACGGTGGAGAACAATAAAGATAATATAAGGCAAATTTGGAAAAATCTTGAATCTCAAATAAATAAGTTTATAACAAAGATAGGGAGAACTTTAAAAAAAATATAAGACAAATTTGGGGAAATCCTGAATCTCAAAGAAATGGGTTTATATGAAAATTCCAAACACCGATTTCTTTGACCAGATACACCATTATATAAACCAATACAAAAGAGAGGAATTCCCATAAAATGCATGAATGAGAAGTATTAAAATACAAATTCAACATGCCTATACTGTACCAGAATATCTTAAGAGTTTCAGTGGACAAGAAATATGGAAAGTTTGTTTGAGCTTGCAACATGTTTTGGTGCATTTAACAACTCAGGTCATCTATGAACTACACAAAGTGAACTTAGCCTTGAGATATGAAGATCAATACAATTAAATTGTATTAAGGGGAGTCAGAGAAGGTACTTAGCATAGCACATTCTTCATATATCAGGATCTAATCTACTCTCCTAAAATTAAATTAAGAACAAATAAGCAAAAGTTCAATCAAATTATCAACTATCCTCAAGTTCAGGCCTCATATTCTCTTCGGAGTAGATTTTATCTCGTCTCTTATACAAATTGTCCAAGGAAACCAAGCTGTCCATATAAGATTCACAGTACAAATCACCCCCATAATTAAAATCATCTTCCGTAATCCCTTTAATTTGATCAGATTCTCCCGTATTAACATTGTAAACCATCAAATTTGCATCTCGACGAAACACCAATAACTCCTTACTTCTCAACCACCCAATTGGCAGAGGAGGCCATAAATAAGTAACATTTACATCAATATCAACCAGCTTTTCCCATTGTCCACTTTCTGGATCTTTCAGCACCCAAATATTAAATAAATTCTTCTCTTCAGAAAACGACCAATAGCAAAGAGAATTATCCATTGCAAGTAGACGACTATTATCACAAATCATATTATTTTCAGTAGAAAGAGGAATTTCTGAGAAAGTTTCCGTTTCCATGTCAAAACGAAGGATATATAAAGATGAAAAACTTAAATAATACACACAACCTCTTATGGTAACACGACAAAGTGAAGCCATCAGAAAACTCTGAACATCCATTCTTAACTCAATACGTCTCTATGCCTTATCGACACCGACAGTTAATAATTAAACATTGTTCTGGTAGGGGTGCATAATGCATCACTTTATATACCTTAGAAGAAGTAACATATCCAAAAGAACAAGAATATCTTGAAGGGGCATAACGAAACAGAGGGAGAGGCAAATACTGTTTTGTAAGAGGATTTATAACATAAGATAAGAGGGGATGTTATATTTTTTAAATGGATGACCAATTATAAAGTGTAATCCATCACAACTCCCACAAGCTTGTTGATAAAACTTACGCGTTACATTCTTCACCTCAAGAACAGGACTACCATGAGACGTTGCTTTAATTACAAATCCACTCACTGTGTTATAGTGAAATATTAGGTTATTGGTGGTTATGTGTTTTTCTAGCTGTGAAGCGATAAAAGTAGGGGAATGAATTACCTATACCATTTCCGACATACATACCTCATTACATTATACAGAATATCGGCAGGTAAGCATGTTATATTAATAACCACCAGTTTTACAAGAGAAAAATGGTTTCCGTAAAACAAAAACAAATGAAAAAGAAAAACGGTTTTGAAATAGACTAACTATTACAATAAATCGAAATGCGATTACAACAACCGAATAACAATTACACGGAAAAAACGATTACAAAAATCGAGTTAACAATTACACGGAAAAACGATTACAAAAATCGAGTTTAACAGTTACACGGAAACGGAAATAACAAAGCACTTACACGGAAAAGAAAAGCAAAGCGTCACCGTTGTTAAAAGATATTCCGGCGTGACCGGTATCTCTAACAGAGAATTCCAACGGAAAATATAGAGAGGGTGGTGAGGCAGAGTGTTTTTCTTTAGTGTTATTTTCGTAGACTGTTAAGTGTAGAGAGTGTTCTATATATAGGGGAGTGGATAGGAGGAACCAAGCCTTCAGAAACGTCCTCATTAAAGCCCAAGATTTCCTCCCGAAATTGGCTTAATTGGGTTGACGTTTTTGAGTCTTGTAACCCCCACGTTTGATTTGATTTGATTTTCTGTAACAGCTTAGTTGACCCACGTGTTTGACTTGACCAAGTAACAGCTGGGATATTCTTTCATCTTAACGTGTGCGAGATTTGTGGAGCTTTGTCTCTACGTTTTAAGTTGAGTAGTCAACTCTCCACACTATAAGAGTTGGTACAAAATCCATTTCATTTTTCATTTTTTGACTCCCCAAACTCCCCACGAACCACGAACCACGACCCACGCTCCACGCTCCACGCCTCACGCCGTCGCCGGTGCCGGTGCCGGTGCCGGGCCGGGTCGGGTGGGTGGGTGGTGGTGGTGGTGCGCGCGTGTGGGTTATTCCCTTGCTTTGCTATGTGCATGGTAGTTGGCCATTTGGACTTTGTTAATATTACTCAATATAAAAGAAGCAAATAGCTTACTTCTCCCACCGATGTGGGATAACAAAAAAGTCCAAAAACCTCCTTTATTACATTCAAGTTTTTCCAACAATCCCCCACACACTTGAATGTTAGCAAAAGGTTTGGAGAGAAGGTTCCAGAAAGAAGAATGGGTGAATTGTACTTAAGCGTCAATATCTTGCGATTTGAATTGACACGTAGTGAAGTGAGGCAACCACCGAATTCCGTTTAAGTGAACTTACTCTTGAACTTTAACGGTTATCGATCGAGACCCTCACAGCACATACTCTACCCGATTCAAGGTTATGGTTCCCTCTAACATTACCTTTGGTTCATCAAGTCCTTCTCTAAGGACCACCCTTTAAGGGCTATGAACTTGGTGGATTTATTCATTTGAGAGTGGTGTAAGGACGTCTCCTTAACACTTTACCATGAATATTTGGGTTTCAAAGTTACCCTTGAATTCATCAAGTCCTTCTCAAAGGACCACCATAAAGGCTATGAATTCAAATGTGAGTTTCAACACTCGATACGCCTTTTTCATCAAGTCCTTCTCAAAAGGACCACCACAAGTGGCTATGAACTAGACGATTTGGTTTTGAGCCTTAGGGATGGGGAAATTACATTGACTCATTAGTCACATGTTCCCACTTAATGGGTTTTAGACCCATCCCCCTCGACGTCTCCAGGACTAGTCTCCTGGTCAAGCCTTTGGTGAACGGATCAGCTAGATTCTCCTCTGATCGTACAAATTCCAAGGCTATCACACCATTCTTCAGTAATTGTCTTACTGACCCATGTCTGATGCGAATATGTCTCTTCTTCCCATTATAGGCGCTATTATGAGCGACTCCAATGGCTGCTTGCGAATCACAGTGGATACATACAGGTGTGGCACTTCCTTCCCAAAGTGGCACATCCGATAAGAGACTTCTCAACCACTCAGCTTCTTGCCCAGCTAACTCTAGTGCTATGAACTCAGACTCCATGGTGGAGCGTGCTATACAAGTCTGTTTGGAAGACTTCCACGATATAGCACCTCCCCCTAAGGAGAACACATAACCACTGGTGGAGTTTACTTCGTCATTGTCAGAGATCCAGTTTGCATCACAAAAACCCTCAAGGACTGCAGGGAATTTGTTATAGTGCAAGCCTAGATCGATGGTACCCCTCAAGTATTTCAATAGACGGCGAAGTGCAACCCAGTGGTCACTACTTGGGTTATGAGTATAGCGACTAAGTCTGCTTACGGTATAGGCAATATCGGGTCGAGTATAGTTCATTAAGAACATTACACTTCCTATGATTTTAGCATATTCATTTTGGGATACAGCATCCCCAACATGTTTAGATAAGTTAATGCTAGAATCATAAGGAGTGTTTACAGGCGTTACATCAAAGGAATTGAACTTCTTCAGCATCCTTTCTACGTAATGAGACTGATTCAGGGTAATACCATTACTGCTTCTAATGATCTTTACCCCAAGTATCACATCAGCTTCTCCCATATCTTTCATGTCGAATCTGGAAGACAAGAAACGTTTAGTCTCATTTATAATATGAATAGTAGTACCAAAGATGAGCATGTCATCTACATAAAGGCAGATGATAACACACTCTGAATTTGTTACCTTGGAGTAAACACATGAATCAGAAGTGTTAGCAATAAACCCATATGAAATGAGAGTACTATCTAGTTTTTCATACCATTTTTTCGGTGCCTGTTTCAAACCATACAAGGATTTTTTCAACTTACACACTTTGTCCCCTTGACCAGGGACCACACACCCTTCAGGTTGAGCCATGTAGATCTCTTCATCTAGATCTCCGTTCAAGAACGCGGTTTTGACATCCATTTGATGTATTACAAGTTCGTGAATGACGGCTAAGGCAATAAGGGTTCTTATCGTGGCAATTTTGGTCACTGGGGAATAGGTGTCAAAGTAATCTTGACCTTTCTTTTGGGTGAAGCCCTTAATAACAAGTCTGGCTTTGAATTTTTCTATTGAGCCATCGGGTCTCAATTTTTTCTTAAAAATCCATTTGCTACTAATCGCTTTGCTACCCCTAGGTAAGTCGGTTAATTCCCATGTATGGTTACTTTTAATTGACTCAAGTTCACTATTAATAGCCTCTTTCCAAAAACTAGCATCTATAGATTTTAACGCATCATCATAAGTTTTTGGGTCATCCTCCATGAGGAAGCAATTGACTACCTGTTCGTCTAATAGATCAATGTGAGAACCTTCTGTGATAAAGGCTGTTATAAAGTCAGGGCCGAAGCTAGACTCAATCCTGCGCCTCTTACTTCTCCTAGGTTCTTCCTCGGGAATATTACTAGGCTCCGTGGAAGTGGAGGGGTTAGGAAAAACATCACAAAGAGGTACAAAATCATTAGTAGATAAGTTATCAACAGGTAAAGAAGCATTGACAGTATTTAAATCTTTCAAAGGAAAAACATGTTCAAAAAACTCAGCGTCTCTAGATTCACAAATAGAGTTATCTTCTAATGACAAGAATCTGTAGGCCGCACTATTCTGAGCATACCCTATGAAAATTGAGTCAACGGTTTTGGGACCAACGGTGACAGTTTTAAAATCAGGTAGTTTGACTTTGGCTAGGCACCCCCACACTTTTAAAAATTTCAGGTTTGGTGGAAAACCCTTCCACATTTCATACGGGGTCTTATCTAGGGATTTATGCGGTACCCTATTAAGTACATAACAGGCTGACAGGACAGCTTCCCCCCACATGTTGTTTGGTAAACCTGAACTAATTAACATGGCATTCATAGTCTCTTTAAGGGACCTATTCTTTCTTTCTGCTATGCCGTTTTGTTGGGGTGTATAAGGGGCACTAAGTTCGTGGATAATCCCATTTGTTTCACAAAACTCTTTAAGGGAATTAGAACTATATTCGCCTCCTCTATCGGACCTAAGTCGTTTGATTTTACAATCTAGTAGGTTTTCAACTTCAGCTTTATATTTTAAAAACGCATTTTCCGCCTCATCTTTAGTTTTAAGAAGATACACTTTAGTAAACCTAGAGTAGTCATCTACAAAGGTTATGTAATAAAGTTTTCCACCTCTACTAGCGGAGTTTTTAAAATCAGCTAAGTCCGAATGAACTAATTCAAGTAGTTTAGTTTGTCTCGTGGTAACGGGTTTAAAAGGTTTTTTCGCAAGTTTGGACTCTACACATATTTGACATTTTTCAAAGTCATCCACGTTGTTAACGGGTATTAGTCCAAGATTTTTAAGCCTTTTAATAGACGCAACATTTAAATGGCCTAGTCTACCGTGCCACGTTTGAACGGACTCAACAATATAAGCGGAATTAGTTGCATTCTCATTAAGGGTTACAGTGTTTAAAACAAACAAACCATTATTAAGGTACCCTTTCCCCACGAATTCGTCATTTTTGGTGATAATGACTTTACCCCCCTCGAAAACAAGTTTGAGACTAACTTTATTAAGGAGAGCCCCGGAAACTAAGTTCCTACGGAGAGAGGGAACGAAGAGAACATCATTCAGTTCAAGAGTCTTACCAGATGTGAGTTTGAGGGGAACTTGACCCTTACCAAGAACAGTAGCGGTGGAAGAATCACCCAAGTACACACACTCACCATCAGTTGCCTTTTCGAATTTCTTGAACAAGGATTTGTTTGCGCAGAAATGACGAGAAGCTCCAGTGTCAAGGATCCACTCGCTCTTATTTTCTACCAAGTTTACCTCAACCATTACCGCAGCAATGATTTCTTCGGTCTCAGTCAGATTCACGGCAGCTTTGGGACCCTGGCCAGCTCTCTGGGGACATTCAAAGGCTTTGTGCCCTTCTTTGCCACAACAATAACAGGCCCCTTTAGTTTTTTGAATCTTACCAGAGATCTTGAATCCTCCACCTTGTTTGTTGGAGTTGCCGCGATTCTTGTTTCCCCCAGACTTAGATTTGTTGGACCCTTGTTGCTTTCCCTTCCCTTTGAACCTGTCTTTGTTACCTTGGCCAGAACCTTCGACTAGATTAGCTTTGGAGGAATGAGAAGGGAAAGAGATTGACTTATCCTTTAATCGATTCGCTTCTTCGACTTGGATGTGGCTGATGAGCTCTTGGAGGGTCATTTCTTTCTTTTTGTGCTTGAGGTGGTTGCGGTATTCACTCCAAGATGGGGGAAATTTCTCAAGCAAAATGTTGGCTTGAAGAATTTCACACATCTTCATGCCTTCGGCGATAACTTCCGCGCATAGGTTCTCGTACACGTGAAGTTGTTCAGTCATAGGTTTCTGATCCGTAAGTCTAAAGTTATACCAATTCCCAGTCACATACTTTTTCTTACCCGAATCATCAGCCCCATATTTCTTCTCGAGAGTTTCCCATATGACCTTTGCCGATTTCTCTTTGGCAAGGAGGTCAAAGATGGGATTAGTAACATTGTTCAGCATCCAGCCCCGAGCCATGGTGTTAGCTCTTTTGAACCTAGATTCGAGGGCAGCATGCCTAGCTAGCTCTTGTTCAGTATGAGCTCCAATCTCCAAAAGTGGAGGAGCCTCGACTATAGCAAAGTCAAGTTCATACTGTTCAAGGCATATCATTATTTTTTGCGCCCAACGCTTATAGTTAGAACCATTAAGGGGCTCTAACTTGTTCGCGTCGAGAAGAGGCTTAGTGTTCAAAGAAGAACCAACAGCCGAAACAGGAAGAGCCATTTTCTTAAATAACCGGTGGAAAAGAAAATGAATATCTTTTAAATTGTTATATTAATAACCACCAGTTTTACAAGAGAAAAATGGTTTCCGTAAAACAAAAACAAATGAAAAAGAAAAACGGTTTTGAAATAGACTAACTATTACAATAAATCGAAATGCGATTACAACAACCGAATAACAATTACACGGAAAAAACGATTACAAAAATCGAGTTAACAATTACACGGAAAAACGATTACAAAAATCGAGTTTAACAGTTACACGGAAACGGAAATAACAAAGCACTTACACGGAAAAGAAAAGCAAAGCGTCACCGTTGTTAAAAGATATTCCGGCGTGACCGGTATCTCTAACAGAGAATTCCAACGGAAAATATAGAGAGGGTGGTGAGGCAGAGTGTTTTTCTTTAGTGTTATTTTCGTAGACTGTTAAGTGTAGAGAGTGTTCTATATATAGGGGAGTGGATAGGAGGAACCAAGCCTTCAGAAACGTCCTCATTAAAGCCCAAGATTTCCTCCCGAAATTGGCTTAATTGGGTTGACGTTTTTGAGTCTTGTAACCCCCACGTTTGATTTGATTTGATTTTCTGTAACAGCTTAGTTGACCCACGTGTTTGACTTGACCAAGTAACAGCTGGGATATTCTTTCATCTTAACGTGTGCGAGATTTGTGGAGCTTTGTCTCTACGTTTTAAGTTGAGTAGTCAACTCTCCACACTATAAGAGCTGGTACAAAATCCATTTCATTTTTTGACTCCCCAAACTCCCCACGAACCACGAACCACGACCCACGCTCCACGCTCCACGCCTCACGCCGTCGCCGTCGCCGGTGCCGGTGCCGGTGCCGGGCCGGGTCGGGTGGGTGGGTGGTGGTGGTGGTGCGCGCGTGTGGGTTATTCCCTTGCTTTGCTATGTGCATGGTAGTTGGCCATTTGGACTTTGTTAATATTACTCAATATAAAAGAAGCAAATAGCTTACTTCTCCCACCGATGTGGGATAACAAAAAAGTCCAAAAACCTCCTTTATTACATTCAAGTTTTTCCAACAAAGCAAAGCAGAATGATATATAAAGCATCATCAGGAAGACAAATGATCGTATATTTGTATACCTTACTCTTCTCCGAGTCCATATTGACACATCCTATCATGCCCTAATGCCAAATATCGATTTTTTAAAGCCCAACACCTTAAAACACAATATACTTGCGCAAGATGGCGGACCCAAAAAAACAAATTATGTTTACCCCTAGAAAATCTATATTTAGCACAGGCACCAAATTTCATAAATAAAAAATAACTATTTTCGTGAAACAAATATTATGATAACATATTATATAGTTGGATGTGACTCAAAAGAAGAATGTAACTCAAAAGGCGAATATGAATCCATGTCAGGGTATATTACCCTGGAAGGGGAAACTTATTAATCAGGATAGTGATGTGATTCTCATTCTACATAATTCTTGGATGAGATTTCAAAACAGTTTGTAATTAAAGAAGATAAAATAATCATTGATTTTAAAACGAATGAAATGGATTTTCAAAACAAAAGGTAAATAAATTTGAATTAAAAATAACCCTACGTCTATTACAAGTAACTAAATTTATTACTTGGTATAAAAATTTCATTAAAATGATAATCATGTGGTGTGCCGGTATCTCTAACATATTCTTACTCTAATCTACAAATATGAATGTAGTATAGGTAAGAAGAGTGAAGAGAGTTGTTTTCTGAATTTTTAGTTTCGTAATTTGAAAATGAGTGAAGGCTCTATATATAGGTGAGGAAGAGACCTTTCAAAATCTTCACAATAAATTGTATGTAACGACATATTTATTGCTAACGTATGGTTGGTTTTTGATTCATTCCCGAATTCGACCAACTTTTGTAACCGCTGGGTCTTGATTGTAGAATATTTTGAGTTAACAAGTCTTCAATCTGTGGACGTTATGTCTTATGGGTGGAAGGATATGAAGTGCCAACGACTAGTATAAGTACTAGCACTAGCCTCTCTTCACAATTCATTCTATTTTTTATTTTTTTACACCCCAAACTCCCCCATGACCCCACGCCCCACGGCCCCGCCACCCATTCTGGGGCGGACGGGGGTGTTGATAGTGTAAGCGTGTGGGGTCTTGCCTATTATCGTTTAACCTTCATAGCCTTTAATCCTTTTGGAATGGATAGAGAGGTAAGAAAATAAATACTTACTTAATCTTTTCTCTGTTTTCGATGTGAGACATTTTTATTTATAAAAAATTTCGACATCTACCAATAGGACGAGAAATTTGATAAAGGAAACCATTTTAATCTAAGTATTCCCAATGTTTATATTCTCACCGTCGAATGTGGAACTATTCAATTCATGAATAGTTTTTCCACTTCTCCCTTAAGCTCATGAAGGAATTCACTTAATAAATTAATATTGATGTGCTAATTTCAACAATCCCCCACTCAGGTTCTTCGGAAGAGAAGGTGAATAGGTTTCCATAACTTCTAGTTATTTGGTGAATTGTAATTAAGTGGAAATATCTTTCGATTTGAATTAGTTAAGTGAGGCAACCATCAAATCTCTCTTGAATTTGACGATATTCGATCAAGACCCTCACATCACATACTCTACCCTACTGATAGTTGTAGTTTCCTCGAACATCACCATTTCGTTGTTCATCAGGTCCTTCTTTAAGGACCACCACTGGCGGGCTATGAACTTTGTGGACTTATTCATATGGGATTTTTAAGGACGTCTCCTTAACATCTTATCATGAATGGCGAGTCTCAATTTCAACTACGAATTTATCATGTTCTTCCCAATAAGACCACCATAAGTGGCTACGAATTCCTTAAGAGTTATGCACTCAACCTTGTGCTCTTTTCGGCGCAGTACGCCTTGTAAGTTTATTCATCAAGTCCTTCTCAATAGGACCACCACGAGTGGCTATGAATGCGTTAAGACAGTTTATATTATGCCATAGGGATGGGAAGACATTATATAGACTCATTAGTCACGTGTTTTTCATTAGTGGGTTTCAACCCCACCCCCTTGATGTTTCAGACTACTCTCCTGGTCAAACCTTTGTTAAATGGATCAACCAGATTTTTCTCTAACTGTACATATTCTAAGACTTTCAAACCATTTTCTAGCAACTGTTTTACTGAACCATGTATGATGCGAATGTGTCTTCTTTTTTCATTGTAGATGCTATTCTGAGTGACCTCAATCGTTGCTTGAGAATAACAATGGATACACACTGGTGTGGCACTTCCTTCCCAAAGTGGCACATCGTATAGGAGGCCCCTTAACTACTCAGCTTCTTGCCCAACTAACTCTAGTTCTATGAACTCGGAATCCATGGTGGAGCGTGCTATACAAGTCTGTTTAAGTACTTACACGATACAATATTTCCTCCTTGGTGGTCCTTTGTGTGTTCTAAAATAAATGCAATAAGGAAAGAGAACCACAACCGCAAGTGTACGGTTGTCCCAAGTAATATAAGTGATAAAACAGATTCGTTCTCAGGGACGGAATGGTTGACTCTAATGCTTATTAGATAGTGGTTAATTGCACGTGAAAAAAAGTAAATGATTTTAAGATTTGTTTGTTTGGTTTTCTAATGCTAAGACAATAAAGTAAAATACTAAATTGATGCAAGTAAATAACTAGACGCAAGAAAGTAAAGTGTTTAATCAAGATGAGAAGGCAGTACTTGAGAGACGCAAGGATTTCAACTATCATTCATTTCATACGTTGTTTGAGGGACAAACTGGTAAATTTATATTGGTAGGGATTCGGAATTCTCCTTACCCCATCAGGGTGGACTAAGGAGCTACTTTCAAGTGCTACAAACCCTGTCAGGGTGATTATAGTCCACTCTCAAGTGACTAAGTCTAATTTACCCAATAGGCCATAGGTTTAATTAAGCTCGTCAGAGTCAAATAATTTCTAACCTACATTCGTTAATTAGTTCTGTACCCGGACCCCCCGTCAAGGTGATCCAATCGCCACTAATTGGAATAGCCTAGATACTAAGTCCTATTATCAATTGATCAGGTCAATAACAGTAAATAAAGTACAAATTAAAGAAAAATATAAATTACCCAATTTGATTTAAATAATAATTATCCCAAATTCAAACATATGAAACGAAATCAAATTGGGATTAACACATTATGCGTTCTCAAACACTTAATTAAATTAGCACATACTAATGCGGAAAACTAAATTAAAAGAAATAAGATTGTTCATATTGTTTTACAGAAGCTCTCTAGCTTTTCTGCTTCCTTGCCTTGACTTCTCTCTGATGTTTTTTTTTTGTAAAAAGTGAATTGTGTGAAAAATAGAAGTCAAAACCCTTATTTATACTTAGAAATTCGGACTTGGACCTTAGACTAAAGATTAAATGAAATAATAAAGGCCCAAGTCCATTATCTTAGCCCAAAATCCCGTAACTGCTGCACCACCTTCACTAAAACAGCTCTATCCGACTCGTTTCAACTTGGATTGACCTAACTCTAGTTGCTAAAGTTCTGTAACTCAACGGGGCACGTTTTCTCTTCAAAAGTCAGCGGCTAATATTTTTCATAGGTGGCTCGAAATCAGCAATCTTTGGCAACTTTCCAGATTTGCAACTCTAAAATATCAATTTCTTTGGAATTTGTCTTCACGCTTTGACTCCATATCACGATCTTTGACTTTATTCTCGAATTCCTCTCCTAGCTACTATTCAAAACCTACAAACTTTTCACTAAAATACACAATATTACGCGCAAAAGTTTAATAAATAAAAAATGCTAGAAATAAAAGAGGGAAATCGGATTATTGCATATTTAGTCCAAAAGTCTATCAAAATAAACGAATAAACACAAAAAATGATGTCTCCCAAGGGCATAAAATTAGAACATTTAGGGAGACATCACTCCTAAGGAGAACACATAGCTACTGGTGGAGTTTACTTCGTCATTGTCAAAGATCAAGTTTGCATCACAAAATTCCTTAAGGAATGTAGGAAATTTGTTATAGTGCAAACCTAGATCAATGGTACCCTTCAAGTATTTCAACAGACTACGAAGTGCAACCTAGTGGTCACTACTCGAGTTGTGAATATAGAAACTGAGTCTACTCACGGTATAGGAAATATCGAGTCGAGTATAGTTCATCAAGATCATTGCGTTCCCTATAATATTATCATATTCATTCTGGGATACAACATCCCCATAGTTATTAGACAATGAATACTATAAATATAAGGAGTTTTTACAGTCATTACCTCAAAGGATACAATTTTTTCAACACCCGTTCCACGTAATGAGACTAACTCATGAGAATAACATTACTACCTCTAAAGATATTTACCCCGAGAATCACATCCGCTTCTCTCATGTATTTCATATCAAATCTAGATTACATGAAGCGTTTAGTCTCATTTATGATATAAATAGAAGTACAAAAGATGAGCATGTCATCCACATAAAGACAAATGATAACACATTATGAACGTGTTACTTTAAAATAAACACATGAGTCAGAAGTGTTAGCAAAAAAACCATCTTTAATAAGGACATTATCTAGTTTTCAACACCATTTTTAGGTTCCTGCTTCAAACCATACAATGACGTGCTTAGCTTACAAACTTTGTCGCCCTAACCCAGAACCACACACCCCTCAGATTGCACCATGTAAATCTCTTTATCCAGATCTAATTAAAACCACAGTTTTAACATTTATTTGATGTAAAACTAGTTCGTGAATAACGGCTAGGGAAATAGGGATTATAATCATGACTATTTTGGTCACAATGGAGTAAGTATCGAAGTAATTTAAATATTTATTTTGAGTGAAACCCTTAATAACAAGCCTAGCTTTGAATTTTTCTATTGAACCATTACGTCTCAACTTTTTCTTAAAATGACACTTGATATTAATAGGTTTGCTACCACTAGGTAAGTCGGTGAAATCCAATGTATAGTTTCTTTTAATAGACTCAAGTTCAGTATTAATGACCTACTTTCTAAAAACTAGTATCAACTGATTTTAAAGCATTGTTATAAGTTTTTGGGCTTCTTCCATGAGGAGGCATGAGACTACCTCTTCGCTCATTTAGTCAATGTGAAAACCTTCAGTCATGAAGGTTGTGATAATATCGGGTCCAAAACTAGACTCAATCTTACACCTCTTACTAATCCTAGGTTCGTTCTCAGGAATACTACTAGGATCCATGGAAGGATAAGGGTTAGGGGAAACATCACATATAGGCATATCAACATCAACATGCAAGCTATCAACATGTATAGAAGCATTAACAAAATTCATATTTTTCTAAGGAAAGATGTTTTTGGAAAAACTCAGCATTTTTAGATTCACAAATAGAATTATCATCTAAGGTCAAGAATCTATATGCAACACTATTTTGAGAATATCCTATGAATTAGAGTGTGGTATTTGGTCCAACAGTAACCTTTTTGAAATCGAGTGAGCCAACTTTGTCCAAACATCCCTCCACTTGTAAAAATTTCAACTTTACTGGAAAATATTTCCACAACCCATAAGGGGTCTTGTCTAGAGACATATAGGGTACTCTATTAAGAAAATAAAAAGCTGACAAGATAGCTTCTCCCGACATGTTAGTTGGTAGACCTAAACTAATTAACATGATATTCATAGTATTTTCAAGGGACATATTCTTCCTTTCAGCTATGGCATTTTGTTAGGTGTGTAAATGGCACTAAGTTCATGGATAATTGAAATTCTAGAGGGGGGAGGTGAATAGGTGGTGGTCCTTTGCGTGTTCTAAAATAAATGCAAATGTAATCGAACCACACCCGCAAGTGTACGGTTGTCCCAAGTAGTAATAATGATCTAGGATCGTTCGCATGAACGGTTTGGTTAATCACAATGCTTATCCACTAATGAATGATTGATGTCTCCCGATTTGTTCTAATTATTATCCCCTTGGAGACATCCTTTTAGGTGAATAAATGACCTATTTGATAGACTTTTAGGCTTAATTGATCATATTAAACTTTCTCCCCTTGGAAATTAACTATTTGCGGAATCTGAGCTTTTGTGCGTAAATTTGACTATTTTTAATGCAAAATTAATTGGTTCTTGAATTTCATGAAAGACCAATCCAAGGAGAAGAAGCGAGAATAAAGTCTTGGTCTATTTTAGAGTGTTAGGAAGTGTTTTTTACTCGAGTTTCTATTTTTAGAGTGCACTTTCCTAATTCGTTTTCTTGATTTATTGATTTATTCTTTTTAAGCATATGCGGTTTAATTATTTGTTTAATGTGAAGCTTAAAAAGATAAATGTTAATTACTTAGAGACCAAGTCAAGATGAAGTATTAAAGGAAAGAAGATTTAGGAAAGATATATTCAAAGAAGGAAAAGATAAAGCTGCCTTTTGAATCTGAAATTCCAGCCACGTTTTAAACATTAATTCATAATTAAAGATTGGATAGGAATCTAGACGAATGGTCTGCACCAATAGAAATCTCTTTCCAAGACAAGCAGTTACATATATTGGAATTTCTCAAACGGATAAGTATTCAAAAAGATATGACCAAATCAAATCAGCAGAAGAATCTTACCTTTCCTAAAATTTAGGGCTACGAACTTAAGAGTCCTTGACTTGTCTTCCACTCCAAGAAATTCGACCTAGGGTCCTCCAACACCTATAAATACACCCCTTAGACCTCATAATTCAGTACCTCTCAATTATTATTCAATATATACATCTTTAGAGAGAGAGTCAGAGACTTCAAGAGCAAGAAGGCAAAGGAGAAGTTAGTGCTGGAGGATTCTGTTCTTCCATCAACAGTCATCTAATCCTTAGGTTATATATTTATTTTTTGTAATTAAATATGATGTCTTTCTATTTAATTTCAGTCTTTAATATTACCATGAGCTAAACTTTTATATACTTGAGAATCGCAATAAAGGGATGAACCCTAATTAATTTAATCTTTGTTTTGAATTTGGGATTGTATGATTTAATTTGAATTGAGTCTTAGATATTGGATATTACTTTGTTCTTAATCACTATTTCTTTTCCGTACAACTAGAAATAGAATTTAATATTTGGGCTATTCACTTTAGTGGAGAAGTGATCATCCGACAAGGGGGTTTGAATACAGACTTAGGTAATACCCGTATAATGTTCGTTATTGACCGACAGGCTTAACTAGTTACATAGCCAAAGAGGTAAAAGCATATCATCCGCAGAGGCATATTCGACCATACAGGTGTTTATGATACTTTAGGATAGCTCCTAGGTCCACCCGACAGGGGGCTAGGAGATATTAGAGTCCCGACTAATATTATAATTCCAATTCTACCCTTAAACATAACATAGGTTATATTGATTAGGTGGATTCCTTGCGAGACTCAAGTATCTCTCTCATTTGAAGTCAGTCTTCTATTTGCGTTTATTTATTTTAATTTGGTCTTTATTTATCTGCATCTTAGTTTTAAGAAAAACCAAACAAAAATCTATTATTTACTTTTCTGTTAAACAATTATTCTTACTATCTGATTCATACTGGAGTTGAACCTAATCCGTCCCTGAGAACGAACTCGATTTATCGAATATTACTTGGACAACCGTACACTTGCGGTAATTGTAGTTCCTTTATTTTTGCACTTAATTTAATGACACACCAGGACCCACCAAGTTTTTGGCGCCGCTGCCGGGGACGGTAGCGTGAGACCCCGGTGTTAATCTTTAGTAGTTTTAATTATTTATTTATTTTTTCAGTTTTACGCTTGGTTTTTGTTTTTGTTTTTGTTGTACAGATTTTTATTCAGGTAATGATCAAGAGGTTTTATTGAAGATGTATAGAGGACATTACCCGGATCCCGATCCATATGACTATTGGGAAGATTCTTCGGGACAACAACAATGGGGTAGTAACTTCTACCAACAACCGTATCAATACCCACAAGAGCAAGGATGGAACAATCAATAGATCGGGAATAATTAACAACAACCATCATATCACTATAAGCAAGAGCAAGGATGGAACAACCAATGGGTTGAAAACATTCAAAACTCTCCACCTCATCACTATCAGCAAGAAATTGACAATGAGATACGTTCTATACTCCAGCGCTTAGTAGAGGAAACTAACGACACCCATGCACGCATACAACAGATGGTGGAAGAATGGGGTAGTATGTCTTATGAAGATTCCACTCCCCCGAGGGATGGAAGCGGTCAACCGGAAGAAGTAGTTGAAGAGGAGGTGTTGAAGGAAGATATTAGTGATAGTGATATGCCCATCATGCAGGTTATAAACGAAGACCACCATGTGGTTGACAATCCTATTAGCATGGTGGAAGAAGGAGTAGCAACGAAAATCCTAGAAATTGAAACTGAGGTTGCTATTCCTATGGTGCGTGCACATGATCAAGATACTGAATGCAAACAAGAAAAAGAGGTGATCGAGATTAAGATTCCACATAAAGAATATGATGAAGTAATAGTGGAAGATTGGGTTGAAAGCGAAGACGAATATGAAGTGGTTGAGGAATCAACTGAAGAATTAAAACTTCGGAATAAAAGAGAAGTCGAATCTCCACCACAAAAAGTTCACCAATCACTATCTCCACCACAAATAATCATTAGAGATAAAAAATCGGAATCACCTCTATTACTACAAATAATCAATAGGTTCTACGCAAGAAAGGTTCTACACCGCGAGAGTAAAGCGGCAAGGAGGAGCACCTACCCACCACACTTTAAAGAGGCATGCGAGATTAAAGAGAATAAAAATGAGCTTATACCGTTGAGGACGGTTATTTACTATCGTGTGGTGAAGAATAAGTTTCGTCGTGAAAGTAAGAAGGCGGAACGGAGATACTACCCTCCCCCTTTCAGAGATCGATTGAATAAAATTTTAAGGGGGAAGGCTTCAAAGCTTACATGCCAAGGACGAGGCGAATTCAAGCGGAGGAGAACCGCAAGGGCCTCAATACCATCTTCATGGAAGGTAACGCGTCGAACTTAAAGACGTAATAAACAAAAGTGCTTCTTGGGAGACAACCCATGTTTAAATTGCTTTAAGTTTTTAAATTCCTAGTGTATAATTCTAAGTTAGTGTCAAGTTTTAGTGTCTACTTTCAAAAGAAATGAGAAGGGTAGTGTGTTATTGGTGCAGGAATTGAGATTGGGGTGCTAGGAACGAAAAAGGAACACATGGGAAAATTCAGTGCGAAGTCCGGTATACCGCCCCAGAACCCCGGTATACCGTAGGAAGAAAACCCGTGCCACGGGTTACTAACGCGGGTTTTATACAGAAATGAGAAAAAGTGTCGATGCGCGGTCCGGTATACCGCATGTGGAAAAAAAACCCCGTACCACGGGTTGAATACTGCGGGTTTTTTGACGGAGACGAGAAATTGAACAGTGGCAAAAACCCGTGCCACGGGGTATAGACCTCGGGGTCTTTGCTGAGACGAAAAAATGAAGCACTGATGGGTCCGGTATACCGAAGGTTATGCCCGGTATACCGCAGCTATGTCGGTTTGAAGAGTTTGTGCCTTATAAACTTCCTACTGCATCAAGAAGTAACCCTAGCCTCTTCAAAAACGAATTTTCCAGAACTTAACCCTTATATACCTGCACAAAGACCACTACAACACCCAAGAACATTAAATCTTTCCTCCTAATCCATTCCAAACACACATCCAACACCACAATCATTCAAGAACATCAAGAAATCTTCTCCTTCAACCTTAAGCTTCTTCATCAAAGCTTCAATCCTATTCATTAAACCTTCCCCAAGCCATTACATATTCATTACCTATCTCATATAACACCATAATCCTTTATTACAAATCCTCAAAACATCAAATTTCAAAACTCTTCTCTAGTTTTTGATTATTTGAAGTTTTGAGTTTGGGGTTCATTGAGATGACGAAGATTGGAAGGTCAAGAATACCGTGGAGAGGAAGAAGAAGTTTAAGAACCTTTTATTACTTTTGGAGTGTTGAAAGATGTAGTTGAAAGAGTGGAAATTTTGGAGGATAATCATGAAGAGGTGTTACTAACCGTAGGAAAAATCACAAAAGAGTTGGAGCTTATGCAAATCATATTACGTGGAGTGAGCAATGTTCAACATGCCACCTACGCAACACAAGGAGCTCAACCTACACGCAACCATGGAAACCAGCTTCGTGCTGGTTCATGTACGTTTTCATATCCATTTCTTATTTGTTTTATTTGTTTATTTGCTTTATTGAGTCTTTTTCGAGTCGTGGGGACACGACTCATTTTTGAGTTTGGGGTGGGGTTCGTTGCCTGATCCCAATTTTTTGTGATTTACATGCTTTCAATAAAATTAATCTTAGGGTTGCGTTGACTGTAGAGAATTTTAAATGCCCCCATCAAGCATGCTTGTTATGAATTAATGATAGAAAATAGTTGACTTTAGGAGTTAGTGTAAACTGAACTTTGATTGCATGCAAACATGAGATAATTGATAGGAAAAATTAATGAACAATGCAAAAGAAGTAAACTTGTACTTAAGGATAATGGGTGGTTTGTAGAACGTGAGATCTAAACGAGTAGAGAACCCACTTAGGTATGAACTAGAAGCAAGTTGTGTAAATAGGAAGATGATAGAGGCAGTTCTTTGTTAGCCCTTTGAATCCTTTTTGGACGTCTATCACTGAATTAATTTTATCCTTCTTAGACAAATTTTTAGCCTTTAAGTCTTTCTTTTGTCGCCACATTATAAGCTAATATCCCTTTAGATTGTTAGGCATGACCATATGACCCGCACTTGAATCACGATCCTGAGACTACCTGTCTTGAGCTTGAGTTTGGGGTGGTGGGTCCACTATATGGGAATTTACATTGGGTTGGGATTTTTGAGCTTATCAATGATGCTCTGTGCTTTATATGATGATGATTCATAGGTTTATTTTATTGTAACCCTTTGCCGGGGTAATAGTGAATGGAAAAGAAGCTTCGAGCTCAAGTTATTAATAGGCATAACTATGAAAAATAGCATGATATCTCAAACATTAAAAAACGAGTGTCATAGCTATATAAAAAAAAGAAAAAAATGAATGATTTGAAAAGATTATATATTCGGACCGGCAAAGTGGAAATTTTTATGTGAATAATCCTTAGTGCTTATTGGGTTAATATGGGGACGCTAATTAAGCGCGTCAATTGGGTTGAGTGAGAACGTTATTTGAGTGTAAACTCAAGCTCTTGGGCAGTTTGTTGATGGTAAGTGAGGAGAGAGCCAAAAGCTCACTTCAAATTTACCAAATATACATACCATACCGTCCTTCAGCCTATGCTAAAACCGTAAAGACCTCGTGATTTCAAGATGCACAGTGAGTTAATAGGGAATATGCTAAGTGGAGCGTTCAAAGCAAGTAAAGATCGAGGAACACCCTATAGCCACCATCTTGAGATAAGTAATAAGCGTAACCTTCTAGCATTATGAAATTAATTTTGGATTGATATTGTTTTGTATTTGTTTTTGTATGATAAGTGTAGGTGTATATTAATTCCTAGATTAGACTATATGAGATTTATTTTAAGTTGTGCTTTGGGATTATTTTCTAGATTCTACCTTCTACGTTCACCTAAAAGATCCTTTGTTTTTATTTTACTTTGTCGGGACGACAAAGGTTTGAGTTTGGGGTCTTGATGTCTCCCGATTTGTTCTAATTATTAGCCCCATGGAGACATCCTTTTAGGTGAATAAATGACTTATTTGATAGACTTTTAGGCTTAATTGATCATATTACACTTTCTCCCCTTGGAAATTAACTATTTGCGGAATCTGAGCTTTTGTGCGTGAATTTGACTATTTTTAATGCAAAATTAATTGGTTCTTGAATTTCATGAAAGACCAATCCAAGGAGAAGAAGTGAGAATAAAGTCTTAGTGTATTTTAGAGTGTTAGGAAGTGATTTTTACTCGAGTTTCTATTTTTAGAGTGCACTTTCCTAATTCGTTTTCTTGATTTATTGATTTATTCTTTTTAAGCATATGCGGTTTAATTATTTATTTAATGTGAAGCTTTAAAAGATAAATGGTAATTACTTAGAGACCAAGTCAAGATGAAGGATTAAAGGAAAGAAGATTTACATGGAAATAAGAAGATTTAGGAAAGATATATTCAAAGAAGGAAAAGATAAAGCTGCCTTTTGAATCTGAAATTCCAGCCACGTTTTAAAGATTAATTCATAATTAAAGATTGACTAGGAATCTGGACGAATGGTGAACCAATAGAAAGCTCTTTCCAAGAGAAGCAGTTTCATATATTGGAACTTCTCAAACGGCTAAGTATTGAAAAAGATATTGCCAAATCAAATCAGCAGAAGAATCTTACCTTTCCTAGAATTTAGGGCTACGAATTTAAGAGTCCTTGACTTGTCTTCCACTCCAAGAAATTCGACCTAGGGTCCTCCAACACCTATAAATACACCCCTTAGACCTCATAATTTAGTACCTCTCAATTATTATCCAATATATACATCTTTAGAGAGAGAGTCAGAGACTTCAAGAGCAAGAAGGCAAAGGAGAAGTTAGTGCTGGAGGATTCTGTTCTTCCATCAACAATCATCTAATCCTTAGGTTATATATTTCGTTTCTGTAATTAAATATGATGTCTTTCTATTTAATTTCAGTCTTTAATATTACCATGAGCTAAACTTTTATATACTTGAGAATCGCAATAAAGGGATGAACCCTAATTAATTTAATCTTTGTTTTGAATTTGGGATTGTATGATTTAATTTGAATTGAGTCTTAGATATTGGATATTACTTTGTTCTTAATCACTATTTCTTTTCCGTACAACTAGAAATAGAATTTAGTATTTGGGCTATTCACTTTAGTGGCGAAGTGATCATCCGACAGGGGGGTTTGAATACAGACTTAGGTAATACCCGTGTAATGTCCGTTATTGACCGACAGGCTTAACTAGTTACATAGCCAAAGAGGTAAAAGCATATCATCTGCAGAGGCATATTCGACCATACAGGTGTTTATGATACTTTATGATAGCTCCTAGGTCGACCCGACAAGGGGCTAGGAGATATTAGAGTCCCGACTAATATTATAATTCCAATTTTACCATTAAACATAGCATAGGTTATATTGATTAGGTGGATTCCTTGCGAGACTCAAGTATCTCTCTTATTTGAAGTCAGTCTTCTATTTGCGTTTATTTATTTTAATTTGGTCTTTATTTATCTGCATCTTAGTTTTAAGAAAACCAAACAAAAATCTATTATTTACTTTTCTGTTAAACAATTATTCTTACTATCTGATTAATACTGGAGTTGAACCTAATCTGTCCCTGAGAACGAACTCGATTTATCGAATATTACTTGGACAACCGTACACTTGCGGTAATTGAGGTTCCTTTATTTTTGCACTTAATTTAATAACACACCAGGCCCCACCAATGATTGCACTTAAGAAAGTAAATAAGATAAAATGATTGATTTGATTTTTGTATTAATTTAAGTAATAAAAGACTAAATGGAAAATGCAATTAAAAGCTAAGTCGCAAGTAAAATGATGTAAAACGCAAGTATGAGAAGATAGCACTTGAGAACGCAAGGGGTCTTCCTAATCTTATTTCATAATCTATGCTGTTTAAGGGTCAAATTGGTCAATTACAATGATCGGGATTCTAAATTCCTTATACCCCCGTCAGGTGGACTATAAGGCTATCCTAGAGTGTCACTAGTCCCGTCAGGGTAAATATGATCCACTTTTAGATGTTTAAGTTGATTACCTCATTGGCCCTAGAATTAGCTAAGTTCGTAAGAATCAATAGCTTCTATTCTAGATTGAATAAATATTTCTGTATCTAAACCCTCCGCCAGGATGATCCAATCGCCACTAATTGGAATAGCCTAGATACTAACACTTGTACCTAGTTCATGACTCTAAAAACAGTAAATATTCTCAATTTATAGAAAAGAGTAAAAGACAAAATCTAATTTAATTTAACAGAAACCCAAATTCAACATGTGAAATTCAATACGATTTGGAATTACCCATATAGCATTCTCAAGCACTAAAATGTGTTTAGCTCATATTAATTGAAAATAAAACTAAATTAAAAATAATGGAATTCATATTGTTTTACAAAATTAAATATAAAAGAACCTAATTTCCGGAATAGGAATGACTGAGAACGGAGATATAGACCTTCTCCAGCTCTTGCAGCTTCTTCTTTCTTCCTTCTGTTGGTTCTCTCTGGTGTTTAATCTTGTAGAATGTGAATTGTTGTGAAAATAGAAGTCAAAGGCTCCTTTTATAAGTGGAAAAACGGATTAGGGCTTGGACCTAAGAATAAAACACTAATTAAATGTCCAAGCCCAATTTATAAGACCAAAATCCCGTAACTGCTGATACACCTTCACTAAAACGGCTTTTCCCGCTTCGTTATGACTCCGATTGACTTGATTCCAGTTGCTAAAGTTCCGTAACTCGATAAGGAATGTTTTCTCGTCAAAGGTCAGCAGCTAAATCATCTCTTAAGCGCCTAGAAATCAGCAATCTATGGCCTGGAAAACAGATTTTCAGCTCTAAAAATAATTTCTTCGGGATTTATCTTCAAGTCTTGACTCCATATCACGATCTTTGACTTTCTCCTCGGATTCCTCTTCTAGCTAACATCCAAAACCTGTAAACTTTTCACTAAAAATACCAATATTACGCGCAAAACCTTAATAAATTAAAAATGCTAGAAATAAAAGAGGAAAATCATATTATTGCATATTTAGTCCAAAAGTCTATTAAAATAAACGAATAAACACCAAAAATGATGTCTCCTAAGGGTCGAAAATAATAACAATTTAGGAGACATCAAGACCCCCAACTCAAACCTTTGTCGTCCCGACAAAGCAAAACAAAGCAAAACAAGGGGTAGAAGTAAACGTATAAACAAGTAGAAGCTAGCAAATATACCTAAAGCAAGTCATAAGATAAATCTCATATAGCCAACTATAGAAACTAATATACACATACATCTAAAATGCAACATCAAACATAAATAATCTCAATCATAAAATTAAAGTCGCAATGCTTGAAGGTTACACTTGTACTCATCTCTGTATGATGGCTATAGGGTGGTCATTAATCCTAACTCGCTTTGAACGCTCCACCTAGTATATTCCCTATCAACAGAATCATAAATTCACTATGCACTTAGGAATCACGAGGTCTTTATGGTTTTAATAGTGGCTTAAGGACGGTGTGGATGTATATTTTGTAAATTTGAAGTGAGCTTTTGGCTCTCTCCTCACTTACCATCAACAATGTCCTCGAGCTTGAGTTAACGCTCAAAAGATGTTCTCACTCACCCATCTACGCAACAATTTAGCGTCCCATGTCTACCCACTATGAACAAGATGATTTTCAGAAAAATTCCACTTTGCCGGATGTTTTATTCATGCATATTTTTCTTTTTCTTTTCTTTTCTCTTTTTTTTTTGTACGGATGCAAACCGGGTTCCCGGTTAGCTACTGTAATGGAACTTCGATTTCTTTATTTTTTCTTTCTTTTTCATTTTTTTCTTATTCCCGGCAAAGGGTTACAAGTATATATCATCTGCAATTGTGCTACAATACAAAGCACATCAATCCCAACCCATAAAATTCCCCATAAGTGGACCCACCACCCCAAACTCAAGCTCGAGACATGTCTCAGGATTGTGATTCAAGTGCGGATCATATGGTCATGCCTAATAATCTAAGGGATAATGGCTTATATCGTGGCTACAAAGAAAAAGGCTAAAGGCTCAGAGTGGGTTAAGATGGATAACAATTAATACAAGGGATAGAAGGCTAAAAAGGCACAAATGGCTAACAAAGAACTACCCCTATCATTTTCCTAAGTACATAGCTTGTCTTTAGTTCATATCTAGGTGGGTTCTCTACTTATTAGGATTTCACGTTCTACACACCAAACATATTCCTTAAGTACAAGCTTACTTCATTTGCATTGTTCATTAATTTTTCCTATCAATTATCTACATTTGCATGCAATTCTAAATGCGTTTTATATCAATCCCTAAAGTCCACTATTTACTATCATATATTCATCAAAAGTATGCTTACAGGGACATTTAAAATCTTCTACAGTCAAACGCAACTCCGAAAATTATTTTATTGAAAGCAAATAAAACAAATAGCACATAAAAACTGGGATGAGGCAACGAACCCCACCCCAAACTCAAAAATGAGTCGTGTCCCCACGACTCGGAAAGACTCAATAAAGTAATTAAACTAATCTACACTAAAATGAAGGATTAGGAAACGTATCTTAACCAGCGCGTGGCTGGTTACCGGTGTTGCGTTCTGGACCTTTGTCTTGCGTAACAACATTGTAAATCGCGTTTTGGAGTGTATTTACGCCTAAGACCAAAGTTCGAATAAGGTCCAATTCTTTAGTAACGTTCCCCAAGGTAGCAATCATCTTCTCTTGATTCTCTTCCAACACTCTTATCTTCGATTCCAACTCAGGAACATTCTTCGCTTTCTTAGGTGGAGGAGCTCTAGTAGTCTTCATAGCTCGTGTTGCGTC
Source organism: Nemophila menziesii (assembly GCA_029959085.1). NCBI lineage: Eukaryota > Viridiplantae > Streptophyta > Magnoliopsida > Boraginales > Hydrophyllaceae > Nemophila > Nemophila menziesii. The sequence goes on along the minus strand of JARWIR010000015.1, from coordinate 24,265,028 downwards.
ATCATGGATATCCTGAATTGTAGTTAATTCCATGCTCACTCCACCTGTCACACCATCATCTTCTGCGTTCCTACGCTGAATCTTTGCGTCTAGGCACAACTTAGTAATAGTACAAGGAAATTTAAGATTCTGCTGCTTCATAGGAGCTCTCGCGAATTCCATGATGGTGTCATAAATGATTTTAGAAACATTCATCTGTTTCCCCTCAGCAATACACTTAATAAAAATGATATGCTCTTTCTTCAACTCGGCTGTGTGTTTAATTCCAAAGAAAGTAGGTATTATGAATCGAGACCAAACCTTAGCACTAGGTGTCAAATTACTGCTGTTAAACTGTCCAGGTTATCTTTCCCCTTCAGGAATTGGGCTAGCCCCATTAACAAGCACCGTACCCCAAAGGGATTCATAATCGAAAGAAGGGTCATTAAGAGTGTCTTGGAACGGACATGAACCAGTAAATTTGGGTAATTTCAAAGATTTCCGAATAGTCTCAATAGAGAAAGGGACTACCTTTTTGCGAATTTCAATTGCCTCACGGGAAATAGCTTATCCTTCGTAAAATTCTCGCACAAAAGTAGGAATAAACTCAAGCTTCCTTTCTCTTAATTCTCTCCAACCAAACTTATCACAAATAACAGCATATTCTCTATGAGCACTACTCATAATATTCTTAGGAAAGTCCATCTCTTCACCAAATTTCAAAAATTCAATTCTTTCACGAACCTGGTCATTCCATGAAGTAAAAACCCTTTTTGGCTTCTGGGCCCATATCTTTCTTCGCGGAGGTTTCTGTTGAGTTGGTACTTCTGGAACTTCTTGTTCAGTTTCATCCTCAATGTTTTTCTCAATCTCATCTTCATGGTCATCTTCAATTTCTGGCTTATCAATTAATCATCTCTTTTGACCTGTGATTTCTTTTCTCTTGGGAGCAAGCTTAACTTCACCAGTTTTTTGTTTAGGATGCGAATCAGGAATCTCAATAGCTTGTTCTTGAGTACCACCAATGGTGGTCTTTCTTCTAGGAGCAGTTATTCGGAAATCACCGGTTCTGTTAGTCATCTCTTTCCACCCCAAACTCAAAACTTCAAATAGTGAGGAACTAGAGAAAAGTTTAGAACTTTGATGTTTTGAGGCTTTGGAATGAAGGAACAAGGTGGAATATGAGATGGGTAGTGTTCAATTTGTGTGGGAGAAGCAAGAATTGGGTTTAATTTAAGGATTAGATGAAAAACAATCTTGGGAAAAACTAAGGATTTGATGTTATTTTGGAGAAGAGGTGAGTTGATTTTGTGTTTTTGTGATGAAAGAGGGTAGAATAAGATGGTCTTTATAGATTCTAATGATGATTTTCGGAGGTGGGGAGGCTATGGGTGCGTTTTATGGTAAAAACTTGCAGAAGAGGCTAGAAAATTAGGTCAAAAAATCTCAAAACCGCCATATCACAGACACGAAACGGGTTCCCGGTCAGCGCAAACCGGGTACCCGGTCAGCGTCGCTGTGTCGGCGCGAAAACGCCCTGTTTTTTTTTTTAATACGCAACTTTTGGCTGGACCTCAAGACGCTGGGTCAGTGAGCACCCTCTCGTCAACCGGGTTCCCGGTCAGCGTCGCTGACGTGAGGCGTGACGCAGTACAAGACGCAACACATGGCAGGACCCGATACGCCGGGTTAGAAAGTCCAGCTCTGTGACAGGGTTCCCGGTCAGCGTTGCTGACGTGAGGCGTGACGCAGTACAAGACGAAACACATGGCAGGACCCGATACGCCGGGTCAGAAAGTCCAGCTCCGTGACCGGGTTCCCGGTCAGCGCCAACCGGGTTCCCGGTTTGTGTCGCTGGCGTGAACCCGCACGCAGCATCTTGCGTTTCAAGGGTGGGTTATAAGCGGTTTGACCGGGTTCCCGGTCAACGGCAACCGGGTTCCCGGTTAGCTCCTGGAAACCACCCCTTTTTTCCTTGTTTTTCACCTTTTCGACACCAAACTCTCGACCTTTTTGCCCCTGAAATCATCAAAAACAGCTACCCTTCCTCATTTCTTAATAATAAACACGAAAATCAAACTATTCTAACTTGCGGAAATTTAAAAATTTAAACTAGTATACAAAGAATTGGCTTTTGTTTAACGTCGTTAAGCTCGACGGGTTACCTCACGCTTCTAAAGAGTTTCGAGGAGATACATGACCTCCCCGGGATGTGGATCTTCCGAGCGATTGGTATCTTCACCTCCATGGTATATCTTCAATCTGTGACCGTTTACCATGAAGGTACGGTTTTCTAGCGGATGTTCTATTTCTATAGCTCCATGAGGTGTAACTTTGGTCACAATGTATGGACCTGACCACTTAGATCTTAACTTACCCGGATAATTGCTGAACTTTGAATTATATTTCAATACTCTTTGCCCCACTTCAAAGTTCTTTGTACGAATCCGATTGTCATGCCATTTCTTCGTGTTTTCTTTGTAATGTTTAGCATTTTCATAAGCATTCAATCGGAATTTGTCAAGCTCGTTAAGCTTCATCATACGATTCTTTCCGGCTAAGATAGGGTCTAAGTTCAACTGCGCAATCACCCAATATGCACCCATTTCAAGCTCAAGAGGTAAGTGACAAGCCTTACCATACACCATACGATAGGGAGATGCACCCACGGGAGTCTTAAACGCAGTACGATAGGCCCACAACGCATCGTCTAACTTCATTGACCAATCTTTTATCGTAGGACCAACGGTTTTCTCTAGGACTGACTTAACTTCACGATTTGAAACTTCAGCTTGACCGTTGGATTGTGGATGATATGCTGTAGATACACGGTGTCTTACTCCATACTTCTCTAGAACAGTCTTCAAATATTTATTAACGAAATGAGATCCTCCATCGCTAATAATCACTCTAGGTGTGCCATGTCTAGTAAAAATATGTGACTTCAAGAACTTAATCACCACTCGTGAATCATTTGTGGGCAAAGCCACCGCTTCTACCCACTTAGACACGTAATCAACAGCTAATAAGATGTAGAGGTTACCATTTGAAGGAACAAAAGGACCCATAAAATATATACCCCAAGCATCCAATATTTCAACTTCTAACACATTATTACGTGGCATCTCATCCCTCTTGGATATGTTTCCGGTAAACTGGCATCTCGTACATCTCTTAACATATTCATGATAATCTTTAATAAGAGAAGGCCAGTAAAAACCTGATTGGAATACCTTAGCAGCAGTTCTATCTCCCTTGAAATGTCCTCCATATAGTGAATCATGGCATCCAGCTATAATGGCTTTAGTTTCCTCCCTTGCTACACATCTTCGTATGATTTGGTCAGCACAAACTTTGTAGAGGAAGGGATCCTCCCAAAAGAACTGTCTAGCACGATGTGCTAACCTCTTTCTTTCTTTATAGGTAGACCCTTCAGGAAAAACACCACTCACCACTAAATTTGCAATATCTGCATACCAAGGAGCTTCATAATCCCGAACAACGAATAAACTCTCATCAGGAAATTCTTCTCTAACTGCTCCAGTACCACTATTCATCTCTGAACCCTCTAAACGCGATAGATGATCTGCAACCTGATTCTCACAACCCTTTCTATCTTTGATCTCTAAATCAAACTCTTGAAGTAATAAAACCCATCTGATTAACCTTGGGTTTGCATCTTTCTTTTCCATAAGATATCTAATCGCGGAATGATCTGTATAAACAATAACTTTCGCTCCAAGAAGATAAGAGCGAAATTTATCAAATGAATATACATCTGCTAGCAACTCTTTTTCTGTAACTGTGTAATTTATCTGAGCACCATTAAAAGTTTTACTAGCGTAGTAAATCGAATAAAAAACTTTCTCTTTTCTTTGTCCCAATACAGCTCCCATACACAAATCACTCGCATCACACATAACCTCAAACGGTAAATTCCAATCTGGAGGTAACACTATAGGAGCAGAAATGAGCTTTTCCTTAATTGCTTGGAAAGCTGCTAAACAAGCTTCATCACAAAGGAATTTGGAGTCCTTTTCGAGTAAGTTGCATAACGGTCTAGCAATCTTAGAAAAATCTTTAATAAAACGCCTATAAAAACCAGCATGGCCAAGAAAACTCCTTACCCCTTTAACAGAAACAGGAGGGGGAAGAGTTTTAATTACCTCTATCTTCGCTCTATCGACCTCTAACCCAGCACTCGAAACTTTGTGACCCAGGACAATACCCTCACGAACCATGAAATGACACTTCTCCCAGTTTAAAACAAAATCTGTTTCCTTGCATCTGATTAACACTTTCTCCAAGTTATCTAAACATCTATCAAAGTCATGACCAAACACGGAGAAATCATCCATAAACGCTTCAAGGAAATTATCGATCATATCCCAGAAGATGGCCATCATACATCTTTGAAAGGTAGCAGGAGCATTACACAACCCAAATGGCATTCTGTGATATGCAAAAGTACCAAAAGGGCATGTAAACGGAGTTTTATGTTGATCTTCTGGAGCCACGTAAATCAGATTATACCCGGAGTAACCATCCAAGAAGCAATAGTACTCCCTTCCGGCAAATTTATCTAACATTTGGTCAATGAAGGGCAAAGGGAAATGATCTTTTCTGGTGGCTTTGTTCGGCTTTCTATAATCCATGCAAACTCTCCAACCAACTACCGTTCTTGAGGGAATTGCTTCATTTTTATCATTAAGAACTGTTGTCATTCCTCCTTTCTTCGGTACACACTGAACTGGACTCACCCATTCACTACTCGAGATGGGATAAATAATCCCCGCATCTAAAAGCTTGATCACCTCTTTCTTCACTACATCCTTCATAACGGGCATTAATCTTCTTTGGCCTTCAACTGAGCGTGCTTTGTCATCTTCAAGTATGATTTTGTGTTGAATTTAGGATGGACTAATGCCTTTGATGTCAGAAATTGTCCAACCTATTGCCTCTTTGTTGGCTCTCAACACACGCAACAGTTTATCTTCTTGAGGACCTGTTAAATTAGCTGAAACAATAACAGGTAGAGTTTCATTAGTACCTAAATACGCATACCTCAAGTATGCTGGTAACGGTTTTTCTTCCAATTCCGGAGGAGATTCAATTGAAGGCTTCTTTTTAGGAACAATCTCCACCGGTTCTCTCACAGGTTCATAGGCAAGACGCCTATACTTTGGATTTTCAGAATTCAGAGCTGCAACTGTTTCAGCTAGCTCTTCCATCATCTCAGGTAAGTCTAATGTTAAAGCGGCCTGCAAAATATCATCATAATTAAAACAATCAAATACCTCTTGCGATGCCTGCTCAACTACGTCCACGCGGAAACAATCTTCTTGAGAATCTAGAAATTTCATAGCTCGAAATACATTGAATTTGACCTCCTCGTCTTGTATCCTCATTGTTAATTCGCCATTCTCTACATCAATCAAAGTACGCCCCGTGGCTAGGAATGGTCTTCCCAAAATAATGGGGACATTCCTATCCGCGTCGTATTCAAGGATAACGAAATCAACAGGAAATATAAGTGTACCTGCCTTAATGAGGACATCTTCAATTCGGCTTTCTGGATGTGCAAGAGACGTGTCCGCCAATTGCAAGACCATAGAAGTATGTCTTGCTTCTCCAATCTTTAGCTTATCAAAGATTGATTTGGGCATCAAATTGATGCTCGCACCCAAATTGCATAGCGCTTTTCCTTTCCATTCTTCTCCAATCGATATCGGAATCTTGAAACTCCCCGGATCAACTAACTTTGGGGGTAAATTACTCTGAAAATTCGCACTACACTCTTCAGGAAGACCAATCATCTCATTATCAGAATAAGGCCTTTTATTAGTGAGGGCCCTCTTCAAAAACTTTGTATATTTAGGAATGTCTCGAATCGCCTCTAGTAACGGAATATTAATACTTAGGCCCTTTACTCTATTAAAGAATTTGGAAAACTCGGCCAAATCACCCTTTTTCTGAACTCGAGATGGAAATGGTGGTGGAGGGAGATTAGTGACAATATCATCTTTCTTCTTTGGAATTTCCATTGGCCTCTCTATTTCTTCAACCTCACTTTCTTTTTCTTTCTCACCCACTTCCTTTTCTTTTCTCGGATATTCTTTTTCTTTCATAACGGGAAAAGGAGGTGGAGGAAGGTTCTTACCACTTCTTAGTGTAACCGCTTTACAATCTTCATTGTGTCTCGGATTTTCTGTGTCACTAGGGAGTTGCCCCTGTGGACGCTGATTAAGCTCTTTTGCAAATTGCTCCATTTGATTCTGTATTAACTTCATATTTGCTTCAGATGCTTGTTGACGTTCCATAGCTTGTGTCTGAAGAGCAATTAAACTTTCAACGGTTTTCTGAAGGGTAACTACTCCTTCTTGTGGATGGGCAGGTAAGGCTTTTTGGTTCATGGTTTCATCGTAGGTATTTTGAGGAGCTTGTCTTTGTACATAATTACCCTGATTCTGTCCTCCTTGATAATTGTTGTGTGGTCTTGGATTGTAGTTGTTACCTTGGGGACGCGGCTGATACGCATATGTAGGATTGGCTGCCCCATTAGGATTTGAGTATTGAAACCCAGGATGGTTTCTGTTAGGCTGATATCCATTACCACTTGAATTGAAGTTACCTCTATTGGAAACAAACATCACAGGCTCTTGGTTATTCGGACAATTTTCCTCATCATGATCATCTACCCTGCAAATCGAACACATATAAACCTCTTGTGCAGCTTGCACAGCTGCCTTCTTACCCGAAAATCCCTCTTTTACAGCTAGTGTAAGCTGTTACAGTTGTTGCTCTATAGTAGTTTGAATCTTATTCTCAAACGTAGCAAATTTTTCTTCGATATTAACATTATTCACTCCTTTAACCGGGGTTCTCACCGAAGTCCACCCAACTTCATTCTTGACTGTTCTTTCCAAAATGATTTTAGCATGAACGGGTTGAACTTGAAGAAATCCCGCACCACATAACAAATCCAATTTCTCTCTTGAAGTCCCATCAAGGCCTTTGTAAAATATTTTTAGTTGTTGTTGTTCTGTAAAGCCATGATCGGGAACCCTTCGTAAACACATCTGAAATCTTGTCCAGCTCTTACCCAAAGTTTCATCATACTCTTGACGGAAATGTGTTAAATCAAGTTGATCATCTAACCTCATGTTACTTGGGTAATACCTGTCAAAGAAAGCAGTTTCTAATTGGTCCCAGTTTGTTATCTTCGTAGGATCTTGTGTATCGTGCCATTCACTCGCTCCATCAATGACAAAAAATCGAAAAGCAGCAAAATACAGTTGTTCTCTTGAAACCCCTTGTGTGATGTAAGATTCACATATCTGCTTGAATTTCTGTACAGCTCGGATAGGATCTTCTCCTACTCTACCACGAAAATTTCCAAAATTTTGGAATTGAGCTAACATACCCGAATCTGGACGAAATCTTGGAACATTAATATCTGGAGCACCTACTCCTAGAGCAGGAGCACGAAATGGAGCTTCTGGTGGACCATTAACAAACCATGGATCTTGATTCATTACTATCTGAACTTGAGGATTAGGATTTAGTGGCTGAACTTGAGGAATAATGCCTGGTGGCGCTATTGGTTGGCCATTTGCGTCTAGCTGGCCTTGTCCGTTGTATTGTTGGTTTTGAATATTGATATTCTCCATTCTGTTAATTAATTCTTCTACTTCTAAGGCTTCTTGTTCGCTCCTTCTCTTGTTAGCAAGTCTGATTAACGATTCTCGATTATTAAGGATCGGAGGTGTTGGCTCTAGATCCTTAAAGAGTCTTCTTCGCATACACCAAACCTAAGAACCTGAAAAGAAACGAACAAACAAAAAGCGTAAAACTGAAATAAAAATAAATGCAACTATCACTAAAGGAATAAACACCGTGGTCACTCGCTACCGTCCCCGGCAGCGGCGCCAAAAACTTGGTGGTCCTTTGTGTGTTCTAAAATAAATGCAAATGTAATCGAACCACAACCGCAAGTGTACGGTTGTCCCAAGTAGTAATAATGATCTAGGATCGTTCGCAGGGACGGTTTGGTTAATCACAATGCTTATCCACTAATGAATGATTGCACTTAAGAAAGCAAATAAGATAAAATGATCGATTTGATTTTTGTATTAATTTTAAGTAATAAAAGACTAAACGGAAAATGCAATTAAAAGCTAAGACGCAAGTAAAATGATGTAAAACGCAAGTATGAGAAGATAGCACTTGAGAACGCAAGCGGTCTTCCTAATCTTATTTCATAACCTATGCTGTTTAAGGGTTAAATTGGTCAATTACAATGGTCGGGATTCTAAATTCCTTATACCCCCGTCAGGGTGGACTATAAGGCTATCCTAGAGTGTCACTAGTCCCGTCAAGGTAAATATGATCCACTTTTAGATGTTTAAGTTGATTACCTCATTGGCCCTAGAATTAGCTAAGTTCGTCAGAATCAATAGCTTATATTCTAGATTGAATAAATATTTCTGTATCTAAACCCTCCGTCAGGATGATCCAATCGCCACTAATTGGAATAGCCTAGATACTAACACCTGTTCCTAGTTCATGACTCTAAAAACAGTAAATATTCTCAATTTATCGAAAAGAGTAAAAGACACAATCTAATTTAATTTAACAGAAACCCAAATTCAACATGTGAAATTCAATACGATTTGGAATTACGCATATAGCATTCTCAAGCACTAAAATGTGTTTAGCTCATATTAATTGAAAATAAAACTAAATTAAAAGTAATGGAATTCATATTGTTTTACAAAATTAAAGATAAAAGAACCTAATTTTGGGAATAGAAATGACTGAGAACGGAGATATAGACCTTCTCCAGCTCTTGCAGCTTCTTCTTTCTTCCTTCTGTTGCTTCTCTCTGGTGTTTAATCTTGTAGAATGTGAATTGTTGTGAAAATAGAAGTCAAAGGCTCCTTTTATAAGTGAAAAAACGGATTAGGGCTTGGACCTAAGAATAAAACACTAATTAAATGTCCAAGCCCAAATTCTAAGCCCAAAATCCCGTAACTGCTGATACACCTTCACTAAAACGGCTTTTCCCGCTTCGTTATGACTCCGATTGACTTGATTCCAGTTGCTAAAGTTCCGTAACTCGATATGGAATGTTTTCTATTCAAAGGTAAGCGGCTAAATCATCTCTTAAGCGCCTCGAAATTAGCAATCTATGGCCTGGAAAACAGATTTTCAGCTCTAAAAATAATTTCTTCGGGATTTATCTTCAAGTCTTGACTCCATATCACGATCTTTGACTTTCTCCTCAGATTCCTCTTCTAGCTAACATCCAAAACCTGTAAACGTTTCACTAAAAATACCAATATTACGCGCAAAAGCTTAATAAATTAAAAATGCTAGAAATAAAAGAGGAAAATCATATTATTGCATATTTAGTCCAAAAGTCTATCAAAATAAACAAATAAACACCAAAAATGATGTCTCCTAAGGGTCGAAAATAAGAACAATTAAGGAGACATCAATAGGATACTGAAATAATTAATGCCTAATTAAAAATCTTTTGGATAATTATAAGTTCAAAGAAAAAAATTCCAAGTCAATATATATCAAACTCTTATGGGGTCATGCAAGGGATAACTAGAGGTTTGATATCAAAGGAATACGAGCAATTATAATACAATAAGTAAAGTGTTAAGGGATATAAAGTACACAATCATGTATAATGGTTCAGTTGTCCCTACTGCACTACCTAAGGTAGCCATCTTAGGATTTTCAAGCTTCTTAACTAAGCTTTTGTGTTTGTTTTAACCGGGGTGAGAACACAATACCCTTACAACCACTTCGATACCTCGAAGCAAACTCTTGTGCTATCGCAACACAATTAAACTGAGCATACTCCCTATACTCTCTCTCTCTCTCTCTCTCTCTTAATATATATATTACGAAGACTAGATCTAAGAGGATATAAAAAATTGTTTGATTGGTTGAAATAACTTAGCTAAGAACTCCCAAAGAATAGATATAAGTTTAAGCTTAAAACTCATACTAAGTGGATTAGACATAGAATTCTTATTGGATTAACTCCTTGATTGAGTGGATATGACAAGTTGAATGATCAATATGGGATTGATATATTTGATAGTGTGAGACCTCTAATGGATGTATAAACTTGTAATAATTGTGTTGGTAAGAGGTAAAGAATTGCACATCATTAAGCTCCCTTTTATAGACAACATTCTGCCTCTGGATGGTATGCAGGTCCTCTGGCCAGTATGCTAGTCCGGTTCGTCTCTAATCCAATGACGGAAACCTACGTGGCATGTGACAGTTGGGTAACGACTATCTCTACCGGCTTGTCGGTCAAGGCATTGGTATGCCGGCCCGGTTCTAAAAGAAAGCTTGGAATTTTTTTTTAATAAGTGGAAATATGCATTTATATTTAGTATAAAATATGGTAAGTATAATGCACTATTTATAGGATATTTAAGACGTAATTTAGCAATTATTAAAACAATATAAAAAGGTCGTTAGTCCAACAATGATCCCAGTAGTTTTACAAAACTATTTAAGGAAATCAGAACTATATTTTTCGCCCATATCTAACATAAGTCTTTTGATTTTACAATTAGTTGGTTTTCAACCTCGACCTTGTTGGTAAAAACTAACAATATCACCGATAAAGTAATAATTGTTTTCATATATAAACATTTAGAACACAAATAGTTTTTTCCACTTCTACCATGAACATGAAAGAATTAATAAATTAAATAATCATTCATTTAATAATTCCAACAATCCCCCACTCAGGTTCTTTGGAAGAGAAGGTGAATAGGTTTCCGTAAATACCAACATTTGGGTGAATTGTACTTAAGTGGCAATATCTTTCGATTTGAATTGACACTTAGTGAAGTGAGGCAACCACCAAATTCCTGTCAAGTGAACGTACTATTGAACTTGACGGTTTTCGATCGAGACCCTCACAGCACATACTCTACCCTGCTGATAGTTACAAATTTCTCAAACATCACCTTTTTCTTACACATAGGTGATCTCCAAGAGCATTTAGCCTCACTAGCCGACCCCTCTCGGATTTCAAGATCATTAAGAGCAATAAAGCCCAACCTCATTATGTGTCTCACGAATTCATCAAGTCCTTTCTCTTTAGGACCACCCTTATGGGCTATGAATTTGTGGGGAGTTTAAAAACTCATCCCTTGGGAACATCAAGGACGTCTCCTTAAAGTCATATTATGATCAATATACAACAACCTCAACGGTGAATTCATCAATTTCATCTCAATAGGATCGCCACACATGGCTATGAATTCATTAAGTTTAAGCAATATACAAACACCCTCAACGGTGAATTCATCAAATCCGTCTTGATAGGACTACCACACATGGCTATGAATTCATTAAGTTTGATAGATGTAGAACAACCTCAACGGTGAATTCATCAAGTCCATCTCAATAGGACCACCACGCATGGCTATGAATTCATTAAGTTTGAGAAATATACAACAACCTCAACGGCGAATTCATCAAGTCCATCTCAATAAGACCACCACGCATTGCTATGAATTCATTAAGTTTGAGAAATATACAACAACCTCAACGGTGAATTCATCAAGTCCATCTCAATAGGACCACCACGCATGGCTATGAATTCATTAAGTTTGAGAAATATACAACAACCTCAACGGTGAATTCATCAAGTCTGTCTCAATAGGACCACCACGCATGGCTATGAATTCATTAAGTTTGAATTTTGTCATGTATGCACAATTTCCACTATATAGATAGGAAGTTAGTGCATCATATATAATCATTAGTAATAGGTTCCCAATTAATGGGTTCTAAACCTATCACTCAACATTTCTAGGATTATTCTCCCAATTAAGTGTATCAGTAAAAGAATCAACCATTTATTTCATCATTTATGTGAGATCCAGTTTGCGTAACAAAAAATCCTTCAAGAACTACATGAATTATTTTAAAACGCAGATTAGATCAATAGTACTCTCTCGTACTTTATTAAATGACAAAAAATTAATCCAATGTTCAACACTTGAGTCTCTTTACAATATGGAAAATACCAAGTTGAGTATAGTTCATTTATAACATCATAGTCCTTATAATTATTTCATATTCATCAAGGGGTACACACCCCCACAATTCTCTTATTCATGAATATTTGTATTATAAGGAGTTTTACCATACATTATATCAAGGGAGTCAAACATTTCCACCAAAAATGAGACTAACTAAGGTAAAATCCATTATTGACTAATGAATTTCATCTTTATGATCAGCTTCCCCCACATCTTTTATATATAAAAAGAAGATTGGAAGCAGTAAGCCCCATGAAATGGAGTACCAAAAGACAATCATGTTATACACCTATTGAAAAAAGTGTAACACAACCTGATCTATCTTTTATTAAGGTACTATTAGCAAGGTGCCTGTTTAACAACACAAAACGATGTTCTAAGTTTTCATACTTTATCCCTTTAATCCAAAACCACCAACCCTTCATGTTGCAACATATAGATCTCTTCATATAGATCTTCATTCACACATAGATTTAATATCCAATTGATATATAATCTATGAATGATATTTAGTGCATCAAGAGTTAAATAGTTGTAATAGAAAGGGGAAAAGTAGTCCTCAAACTTATATAAACATGGAAAATTAAGGACTTATCTTTGAGCCGATTCACTTTTCTGACTCGTATGGGACCGGTTGGATCTTTTTGGGTCATTCCCAAGTGATGTATTTCTTCTCATCAGAATCATCACCCTCGTACCTTTTCTAAACCGTTTCACAGATAGTCTTTATTGACTTCTCAACGACTACAGATAAAAGGCGATGTTCGTCACATTATCCAAGATCCATTCCCTAACCACTGAATTATCTTTCTTGAACCGAACTTCAAGAGCTAGGATCCTAGCATAGTGTTCTTTGGTAATTTCCACATTGCCCTCAATAGCAGGGAGTACCTCGAGAACAACAAGATCTAGTTCATATGGTTCAATGAATATCAGTGGCTTTTGTGCCCAACGTTTGTAGTTGGAACCATTAAAAGGATCCAACATAATCACGTCGGGAACGACTTTTGCGTTCAAGGATGAAGCAACCGCCGGAAAATGGAATATAAAGGTATCCCAAAAACTGTAATACAACAACTATTACAAAAAATGGGAAAAGAACTTACATGGAAATATTCAAAAAATATTCTAGATACGAATACACAAAACGTGCAGCGTTGGAAAAGATATTCCGGGAGTACCGGTATCTCCAACAATCGTATCCCTCTTCTACTCTTATCTCTATGTCAAAATGATTTGACTAATCATTGAGAATGGAGTGTTCCATTTTTTGAATTTCTAGAATAATATTCTATTCTCTTTAGAATAATTTCCTTTCTCACTAGAATAATATTCTTTCTCCTTAGAATTATTTTTCTATTCTCTCTAGAATTATTATTCCATTCTCTCTAGAATTACATTTTTCTTTTCTCTCTAGAATAATACAAGTGACAAAGTCACTATTTATAGAGAAAATGATGAGACAAGAAAAATCGTCACATAAATGCCTCTTCAATGCTCATTAATGCTAGCCGTTTTTTTTCTTCCACCAAGTCTTGTGGCAAGACAAAAAACCGTCACTTTAATGCCTCTTCAATGGTCATTAAAGCTAACCGTTTTCTTTCACCAAGTCTTGTAACTTCCGAAACCAATGCCATTAATTTTTTGTCGGTTTTTGCTTTTATTTTCTTCTTCATTTTCTAGGTGAGACTTTTTAACACATAAAAAGTTTTCCCACTTTTCCCAAGAGAAATAAAGAATTAATAAAATAAAGCTCTTGAATTTTAGTACTTCCAACATTTTTTTTCCGCAAAAATTAAGGTGAGACTATTAGAACACAAATAGTTTTTCCCACTTCTCCCATGAACATGAAAGAAGTAATAAATTAAATAATCATTCATTTAATAATTCCAACATACCTTATATTTTAAAAAAGCATGTTCAACCTCATCTTTGGTTTTTAGGAGGTATACTCTCGTGAACCTAGAGTAGTCATTCATGAAGGTTATATAGTATAATTTTCCTCCTCTACTAGCGATGTTTTTAAAATTAGCTAAATCTGAATGCATTAGTTCTAGTAGTTTAGTATTTCTAGTGGTCACGATTTTAAAAAGCCTTTTCGCAAGTTGGACACTACACATGTTTGACATTTTACAAAGTCATCAACTTTGTGAAGAGGTATTAGTTCAAGATATTTTAGTCTTTTAACAAAAGAGACATTTAAATGGCTTAATCTACCATGCCACGTATCTAAAGATTCAACGATATAGGAATAAGTATATGTATTCTCATTAAAGGTTACAGTGTTCAAAAAAACAAACCACCATTTAAATACCATTTCTTCACAAACTCATCATTTTTGGTAATAACTATTTCTCCCCCTCAAAAGCTAGAGTCTCACTTTATTAAGAAGAGCTCCAGAAATTATGTTTCTACCGAGTGAAGGGACAAAGAGAACATGTTTTAACTCTAAAATCTTACCAGAAGTGAGTTCGAAGGGAACCTGTCCTTATCGGAGAACCATGGTAGTGGACGAGTTACCCAGGTACACGCATTCACCACCAATTACTTCCTCAAACTTTATGAACATGGCTTTGTTTACGCATAAGTGTCAGGCAGCTCCAATTTCTAGGATCCACTCGCTTTTGTTTTCCACCAAGTATGCCTCAACCATAACAGCGATGATTATTTCTTCGGTCTTGTTCAGATTTGCGACAACTTCTGGACCCTGGCCCTTCCTTACTCGCACGTGTAGGTTTTGTTCCCTTCTTTCCTGCAACATTAGCAAGGCCTTTTGGTTTTTGGATCCGACCAGTGGTTTTGAACCCTCTACGTTACTTGTTGGAGTTGCCTTAGTTTATTGTTTCAACTAAATTTGTATTTGTTCGAGCCTTGCTATTTTCTTTTTCCTTTGAACCTGTCTTTGTTTCCTTGACCATAAATTTTAACAAGGTTAGCCTTCGAGGAATGAGGAGGGAAAGAGAGAAACTTATCCTTGAGTCAATTGACTACTTCAATTTTCATGTGGCTGATGAGTCTTGGAGAGTCATTTTCTTCTTTTTGTGTTTAAGACGGTTAAGGTATTTGCTCCAAGAAGGGGGGAGCTTCTCAAGTATAATGTTGGCTTGAATAACTTCAAACATCTTCATGACTTCGGCGATTACATCTGCGCATAGGTTTTTGTACACATGAAGTTGTTCAGTCATAGGTTTTTGATCAGTGAGTTTGAAGTTATACCAGTTACCGGTCATCTATTTCTTTTTAACGAAATCATCTATATAAAGACAACTTCTGTAAGGATTGGACAAGAAGTATACTGAAGTTTTTGGAATAAAGTGCGAGCTCCACTAACACAATACTTTGCTTTACAACAATGCTATAAATCAAATATTGCGAACGCATTTCCACTACATCTACATTTACTTGTATAAATCAAAACCAACTTAAAATATTAATCAAATCCAATCACCCACATAATATAGCAAATGTCAAATTATAAAATTAATACACGAAGGGAGAAAACTAATTAAATATAAAGTATCAGTACGTTGTTGACAGAAAATATGAAATGGAAATTGCAAATCACACCCAAATGTCTAAATAGATAAAAACACATGGGCATAATTTTTTGAAATAAGAGTTTGATCCAAATTCAAAATTTAATAATAAGATATTAATATTGAAATTAATTAAAACTTGATTTTTTCTTCTATGTTGCTGTTTAACCGTAGTTAAAAAAAACTAATATTTGATATATTTATATTGTTATACAAGTAATATTATATAAAATTGAGTGTTATTTTGACATTTTATTTTTTTACTAAAATATTTTGCTTCTATTTGATCCCAATTTAAAGTGATTATAAAATAAGGTTCATAGGTAATATTTATAATCATTTTTATTAAAAATTATCCTAATACAAACGGTAAAAAAACACAAAAAACCCACCTCCCTTCCTTTCTTTAGTTTCTAAAACCTTTTATACAAACATTTATTTATTTCATTAACTAAATAAACTATTTATTACTATACCTATTTGTCAATTTTAACCGTTTTTTATAAACCGTGTCATTTTGTCTCATATATAAAATTCTTGTGCCAGATTATCTTCTACTAACGGGATCTCACCCAATTTTTCTGTTAAATTATATTTTAGTCAATTTTAATTATTATATTAACCTATATATTTAAAAATTTAAAACTAACCTTCCAAGTATTTTATTTTTTCAAAAAATCTCCAAAATAAGAAAAATAACTATACTCTTCTTCTTAGTAAGTGTTCTTACTGAAAACCAAGAACACAAAAATACATATTAAAACTTTACAAAAACTAATAAATTTAAAAACTGTATAAAAATACATAAATAAATTAATAACAGTATTAATCAACGCTTTTCATTAACAAGAATAAATTAGTTTTTTTTCCTATTGGACAACACAATAATAAATAACGTTTAATTAATGATGACATAATGCATAGGTGGTGTAGACACGAAGATGAGGTGGCGCTGACATGGCGCCGCGCAGCGTTGACTAACGGTCAACTGATAGTAAAAAAAGGCAACGTTGTTGCAAAAACCTTGAATAGCCATTTCGTGACATTTTAAAGTTAAGGTATCCCAACATAGTTTCGGTAAAGAGAGGGCCATACGGGGGTCTTTACCCTACTTGCTTTTTATCTTAATCTTTTGTTTTTAAAAAAAAAATTCTATTCTTTAAGTTTAGAATAATTATCCCACCTGGACACGTCAATCCCTTTAAAAACTCGTTCATTGCAAGCTAAAAAAACATAAATAGAAATGAATCCAGTGATTTATAATAACATCCATCTATATCCAATGATAACCATGTATGGCCATGAGTAATTTTTTCTGCAGTTAGAAAGAATGCATGCGATAAAATAAAAAAACATTCACAAATTTCTTCATATTCGAGCTTGCAGCATATTAATTAGGTGACATAGATACTTTCACGAGCCGTGACAAGTATCCCAAAAATTCATTTCTATGACCTACATCGCCCATTGTCATGTCTTCCATTTCCATGTGCTTTAGAAGACAAAAAGGTTTACATATATATAAAGACTCCTTTCAGTATTAGCTTCCCATCTCAATGTGTAACATGAAAAATATGCTCCTCAGACAGATAACTTAGCCTACACCACTGGGGCCTAATTACGGATCATGTATTCATGTCACTACCATAATCTCTACCACACACTACAAGAAAAGGTATCTTTAGCGGCAAACATTTTAACACTAAAAATATTAATTTTGCCGCTAATAGCCGTTATTTGTTCGTCCCTATAAGTTTGACTCTAAAGATACCTTTAGTAGCAAATTATATATTTTTGCCTCTATTGACTTTATCTTTAGCAGTAAATATTGTCGCTAATAATATAATTAGAGGCTATTTTGGTGTTTAAAAATATCATTAGAGGCTATTTTAGTGTTGCCTTCATCCCTAATGATACTATGTCTAATAGTGACACCATCATAATATTACTACTATCTATAACAGAGAGCATTAATAAAACAAAATACAAACAATGTCAAATTGTATTACATATTTTTATGAGTAATTCTATTAGTTAGAAAAACAAATATGAATAAGTTAAGAAGAAAGAAATCAAAAGTTTGATATCAACTCTCCTCAAATTCAGGCCTCATATTCTCTTCGGAGTATATTTTATCTCGGCTCTTATACAAATTGTCCAAGGAAAACAAGCTGTCCATATGAGATTCACAGTACAAATCACACCAATACCTTAAATCATCTTCTGTAATCCCTTTAATTTGATCAAATTTTCCCGTATTAACATTGTAAACCATCAAATGTGCATCTCCACGAAGCACCAATAACTCCCTACTTATCAACCACCCAATAGGAAGAGGAGGCCTTAAAAAAGTATGTAGGCCCATATAACCCTTAACTTTAATATTAATCAGCTTTTCCCATTGTCCATATCCACTTTCTGGATCTTTCAACACCCAAATATTAGATAAAAACTTCTCTGTAGACCTCCATGTCCAATAGCAAAGATAACTATCCATTGCAAGTAGACGACTATTAATACAAATCATATTATTTTTAGTAGAAAGAGGAATTTCTGCGAAAGTCTCCGTTTCCATGTCAAAACGAAGGATATAAAATATGAAAAATTAAAATTATACACACAACCTATTATGGTAACACGAAAGTGTGAATCCATCATGATACTCATAACATCCATTCTTAAATTAAACACATAATCAATCTGCCTCCAAGCCTTATCAACACCGACCGTTAATATTAAACATTGTTCTAGTCAGGGTGCATAATGCATCACTTTATAAACCCTAGAAGTAGAAGCATATCCAAAGGGCGTACGATAAGGAGGGAGAGGCAAATACTGTTTTGTAAGAGGATTTACAACATAACAGGGGATGTTACAAATATATGGAATAATAGGACCAATTATAAAGTGTAAGCCATTACAACTCTCCCAATCCTATTGATAAAACTTACGCGTTAGATTCTTCACCTCCAGAAGACAATTACCATGAGACGTTGCTTTTAAAACAAATCCACTCACAGTGTTATAGTGAAATATTACGGCGTTGGTAGTTAAGTGTTTTTCGAGGTGTAAAGCAATAAAAGTAGGGGACTGAATTACGTTATACCACCCTCGACATACATACCTCATTACATTATACAAAATATCGGTAGGCAAGCAAAGCGAAATAATATATATAACATCATATGGAAGATAGATCGTATTTTTGTTTACCTTTCTCTTCTCTGAGTCTGACCAATGAACGGATCTTTTAACTAGGCGGAGGAGAACGGTTAAGTTGGAGGGCTCTGTCTCCTTATAATCTATATTATATACTAGTCATAAGTAGGCCCATTAGAAAACTTAGAACCAATTAAGCCATCTTTAAATCCCAACACCTTCAGTCGAAAATTATTTGACCTAAGTTTGTTATCTGTTTTAAGCTATTTATTCGGTCTTATTTGCCAACATTTTATTTCTTAAATGGTGTGGTTGACTATTACTAAAAACCCAAACAAGCATTAATCAATCAAAATTTATAGAGTAAGACTTTCATTCAATATTGGATGGTCCAATATTCACATCGCAACCATTGATTATTATAACAAAACACATGTTATTAGATTAATAAGTTAGTTACTTTTGTAAGTTTAAAACATGAGGTAGGTGTATTAATATAATTGGTGTAGGATCATCCAATATTTGTTGGATGAATTTTCCAAATTTAGATATCCAAATTTTAAAATTTAGTCGACTTCGCTTTTACCCATAAATTAAAAAAATTATAATTAATTAACATCAAATTTTTACTATATTGTTTATGTTTTAATATTTATTGAACACATAAATTTAATATTTTAATAAATATAAAGTAGATATAAAAAATAAAAAATTGAGATTATTGCTAAAAAAAAAGCCTAATAAAAGTAGCTAACCGCTAAAAGTGATTTTTTATAATTTTATAAAATAATCATTTATAGAAAACTTCTCATCTATCTTAAAAAACTAAACTAATGCATATAAAAATGTTAGGTTAATGAAAACTAGAAACCTCTATATATCTCCTCTCTTTTTAAAACCCTAACCCTAATTTCTTTTTTACTTTAATTATCACTATCGTTTAATTTACTACGGGCCTTTTATTCTATTTTGCAACCTTGCTACTCATAGGATAATTAGGGTGGCTTTGCAATGTCGTTTGGTCAAATGGAAAAGTTTAATTGGATTTGGATGGTCAAGTTTTGTTCGGGTTACGTTGAGGCTTTTACAAGAAGGTTGAGAATTAGGGTGGATGGTTTATTGGTCTTATTCGGATTGATTTTAAGTTAGATGTCAGTTTTAGCTCTGAAATGGAAGATTTGGTCTTGATGGCTTTTGAGATGGGTAATTTTCGCAAAAAATGGAAGCTTTCTTTCCACCTTGTTATGGCAACATAATTATGGGTTTCCTCTATCCAAAAGTTCTACTGACAATAACTTATTCGTTAAAACTTGAAGAGATTGGCGCTCCAACTCCTTTCCCTTGTGACACGATTTGTTTGGTTTACCCCGAGGAAGGAAAGCTGAGGTGCCAAGGTTTTAATTATGGTGTGAGAAGGTCTGCTTGGCTAACTGAGCCTCGTTTGCTTAAAAAATCTCTTTACACGATTGTCCCTACACCATTTAATAGCTGTCACAGTAATTACTACACCTATTTTTGTTTTTTTAAGATGAGCCCCTTAGTTTCTTGTGTGTGCATGTACTCAGGTAAGGATGAGTGTTGTACTCTCTCTGTTGGAGCACGACCGGGCTTCTTGTTTATAACGAGGTTGGGTAATTATTACTTTGATAACTTTGGTAGTATTTATAGAGGTCCATTTCACTGGTTTGATTATGTGTTGTTCTTAGAGTCTCTTCATTTCTTCACTTCTATACAATATTACTTTAGTCTTTTTTCCTCACTCCCCCTTTGTGTTCTACACTTGTACATTGCCTCCCACTCTCCTTTACCCTGTGTCCTTTTGAATGGCATGGCTACCCGTGATCGTCATGCTTGACTTCTTATCCCTATCTAAGGAGTTGATATCCAAAAACTTGAGGTTATTAACATTGGTTCTAAAAAACGTTTCATTGATGATCTGAGGGATGATACTGCGTTTATGTTGCGTGTTTTTGGAGATACTAAGGTCTTCCCTATTGGTTTCAGGAAACAAATATCAGATATTTGGGGAGTACGGGGGGATTTCCACCTTACTAAAGTTAAGAGAAATGTTTTTAAATGGGAAATTCAAGATGATAAGGAGTTAAAAAGATTATGGGAGTTAAGGCCAGTTTTTTTCCTTAAGATGCATATCAGCATCACTGAATGGAACCAGCTCCTCCTTGAGTACGAGGTGGAAGATTTCTACTCCTCAATCCGGGTCCAAGCTAAGGGCTATTGATTATCTAGAGAAACCTGAAGAAGATGTCAAGATCGTTAGATTCTGTATCAAGTTTCATGTAGAACAACCCCTTCCCCCTGGGGTTTACATCTGGAAAGAGGACGGGATTGCGTGGATAACTTTCCAATATGAAAATGCGGGGCCTTTGTGGTTGTATTGGTCACAAGATAGGTAGATGTATGGTGCAAGTCATCAGAGAAATTGATGACATCAATTTGAGGAGGAATACTATTTGGAGTGTGAAAAACATCACAAAGTTTCCCCCATGCAAGCTGATTTTTGGAGTTAGGAAGAGAAACTTGAGTGGTTTTGCAGGCTTTAGGGAACAGTATTGCTGGAATCGTGAGGAAGAGAATGGTAAGAATAGTTGTAACCAGAGAGTGGCAGGTAAATCTAATAGGAATACTCCTATAAGAATTGTGGAGAATTTAGAGCAAGGGTGGACTATTATAGAGAAAAACTTTATCTAGGTAGGGAACAACGTTTCGATACAGTTAATATGTGAAATAGGAACATCTCAAACTGGCGCAAGGACAAAGTTAATGACAAAGACAAGAAGAAGGTTACAATTGTGCATGCTCAAGGTTTCTCTTCATCTAGTTTAGAAGATGGTGGCTTAAATCAGAAGAATAGATTTAAAGCCTTGGAGGGTCTGGAAGATGATGAGAGTTTGGAAGATAACATACTAATGAAGGAGAAATAATTGACAAATATGGTAGACCATCAGGAAGAAAGAGGATTTATTCTGTGCATTAAAAGGAAGAAGAGTGCTGACGGAATGTAGGAAGAAAATCAGTTAGAAAAGAATTCACTGGAGAAACTTATTATGCTTAAACGTAGAAAAGGATTTGTGGAGAAGCCTTGTGGAAAAGATACTGTTGGTGTCAGTAGGCTAGAGAGTGATGATGTTAAAAAGTTCCCAATTGAGGAATTTAAGTAGCAGGGTCACCCTAACACCCTTACTTATGGAACTGAAGGCAAAAATCAAGGCATGGTTTTTGAAGAAGACTTTAAGGATGGAGATGGAAAGAATGAAAGTCCAGTGATGCAGACTTTAAAGGTATGGAAGAGTCTGACAAAGTGGTTAAAGTGGTGGAGGTTAGTGATAATACAGAGATGATTTCTAACTGCAAAGTGAATAAAGACACTGAGATGGAAGAAGAGTACTCTTTTAGTTCAGCAGAATATAAGCGCGTTATCCCAATAAAGAACCGTTGACAATTCCAAGTATTAAACACGTGCTTGCTCGTTTTAATCCTTTTGTCGTTGTGTTATGTTAAACCATGCTTCATGAGGTGGATTCACATGACATTGTTCGCCAATTCCATTTTGATGAATCTTTTGTTCTTAACCCTATGGGGTCAGCCTCCCACTTAGGGTTTTTTTGGTTCTCTGGCATTCTTGTGTGCGTCTTGTCTCTTTCAGCTGCTAGTCTTTTGTAGTCTTGCTTATTATTGAACTGTGTTTTTCTTATTATATTGTTTGCATTCATGCTCCTAACAAATTCGAAGATAGAACACTTGTTTTTGATGAGATAACCAAATAGAGTAATTTCATTAAAGAACCTTGGATTATTATGGGGGGTTTTAATTGTGTCCTTAACATGAATGAGAAGTTCAGTAAAAATCCTACAAACATCTCTCATATTAACGATTTCAGAAACTTCACTAACAAAATGGACTTATTGACATTAAATCTGATGGGTGTTTCTACACTTGGAACAATAGACAACAAGGTGATAAATCTGTTTAAACAAAAATTGACAGGGGACTTGCAACTTATGAATTGAGCTGCACATCCCCTCTTGCACGAATTTATGTTCCTTCAGTTATTGGTTCAGACCATTCTCGATTACTTATACAACTTGATAATTCCTTTATTGATAGTCAGAACAACTTCAAATTTGAGAGTTTTTGGCTTGACAATCAACATGTTTACGAAGTAGTTGAGAAAACTTGGAGTAGGAAGGATTACATAACCGCTTTAATGGAGTTTATTTTTAAAGAAGAAAATACTGTCAAAGACTTAAGAGTCTGGAGTAGGAGAACTTTCAAAAACTATGAAACTGAAATGAAAAGGATAATGGAAAAGCTTATAAAGATCAATAAAGCACCCCACACTCCTGAACTTGAACAGGAGGAAAGGATGCTTAGGAAAGAACTGGAATTTTAAATGAAATGCGAGGAGAAGTATTGGGCTGATAGGGGAATACAAAACTAGTTGCACTTTGGGGATAAGAATAATAAATTCTTCAACCTATCCACCAATAAAAGACGCTCTTTTAATAGGATCTCAAAAATTAACGAGACAAATAACCAATGGGTTCTAACCTCTTTCTTGAACATGGAGTTGAAACTGCAAAGGTGGAAGCATCTACAGAATTTGTTAAGCCTATAGTGACAAATAGTAAGAATGAGGCACTAGCTAAGACTCCCAATATGGAAGAAGTGGAACAAGTTTTGAAGGAGCTCTAACCTACTAAATCTCCTAGCCCTGATGGGCATAATGGTCAGTTTTATAAGGAATTTTGGCCTACTATCAGGATGGATATATTTAATATGATATTGGATTTCTTTGAGAACATGATGTATCCCCATTTGTGATGATTTAATCTTAGTTGGAGACATCATTTTTAGTGTTTAGAAGTCATTTAGTCGAGTTTTATATTTACTTATTCTATTTTCTTATTTCTTGTCTTGATTTGATGATTTATTATTCTTAAAGCATATATGGTCTAATTATTTATTAATTGTAAAGCTTTAGAGATATATGGTAATTTAATTAGAGTACAAATCAATTCTAAGAAGTAAAGGAAAGAAGATATACATGGAAGTTGAAGATAAAGTCAAAAGAAGATAAGTATGGAAAGATAAACTTACCAAGTAATCTTAAATTCACCAGCTACGTCCATTAAAGTGTTATAACTCAAGATTGGTTGGGAATTTGGAAAAAAGTTATGAAGCAAAGTGATAGAAATTTCTGAGATGATCAGTTTCTATATAAAGAACGCGTCAAACGGATAAGTATTGAAGGAGTTATGGCCGAAACAAAACAGCACCGTTTATTACTTTTCCTGTACTTTAGATACGAATTTGAGTTGGGATAGGAGTCCAATTGACTTGTCTTGCACTTCAAGAAAACAAATTAGGGCTTCTAGATACCTATAAATACACACTTTAATCTTTGTAAATAATATCCTTGCCTCACATAATCAAATTAGTGCTTAAGTTTTATATCATAGGATTATTGTAGAGAGCAAGATGAAGTCTTTTATGTATCAATCTTTTAGTTTATATTCTCCAGGTATGAACAAATTTTTCCATAACTTGGGTTTTGCATTATGTATAATCTATGAATTATATTTTATTTCTATCTAAGTTTCTTTGGGAATTATATGTGTTAATTTGATATTAACCGCTTAATAATATATTTGTTTCATGTGTTTTGAATTATTGACTGTCCTAAACCTGATCTCTTTAGGCTTTCTTAATAGTAGTTAGATGGTAATCCGGAAGGGTTGTTAATTATTGAAACAACACATAATCGTCTAATGTCCGGAATTGGTCCTGACAACACCAAACCTAACTAGATAGTCATTAGGGTTTATTTTAATCACCAATCATCAATTGAAGGAAAAGTTTGGTTAGGAACCTAGTGGCGTAGGACAACCCTATTTAAAACTACCTCGTGATTGTGCGGTAGCCCCCTAGTCGTTCTCCAGGTCTAGGAGAGGGAATTTAGAATCTTGACTACGTATCTAAGAGCTATTATCTCCCTAATAAACTGAAACTGATAGAAAGAATTAGAAAGATTAGTTCATACTAGCAAACCCTAAGCTATATTCTCCCATCTTATATCTTTCATATTTAATTACTTATCTTTTATTTTTTTAGTTTAATCATCAATCCCTCAATCAATCATATTTATTTTCTGTCTTTTAATTATTTATTGCTACTCTAAATTTATTTACCCATTCGTATAACACACTAAGTCCCTGAGAACGAATCTGACTTCTCAATTAGAACTTACATACGCCCTGTAATACTTGCAGTACAGTGCTTGTCTAGGGTGATTAATGCATTGTTTTCCGTATTTATTTATCATATTTTAATCACACCCTAGGCGACACCAAGTTTTTGGCGCCGCTGCCGGGGACTTGTGTCTCGTTAGCGTGTGGGTTATTTATTTTTAGTAGTAGTAATTTTTAGTTAATTTAGATTTAGTTTTTATTTTTCCAGATTTATGCTTGGTTGTTTGCTTTAGTCTTTTTCAGGTTTTAGAAGTGAATCTTTTGCCTCCTCTCCCGGAGCCCGAAAGGAGCTTGTTTAGACCTTATAATCGACGTATTAGAGAAGAAAAAGCCTTAAGAAGAGCTATGGTAGAGAACCAACAACAAAAACCTGGATAAGTATTAAGGGACCAGAGGGATCCACCACTTGATCCTTTAGGATCACCACCACCGCCACTGGTAGGCAATAACATACAAGAACAAGATCTCCCAGGCTTGTGAGCACCTTTTCGAGTTCAACCATTAGGTTATCGTCCTCCAGAGATCCAGCATATCAAATTTAGACCCGGTCCGGGCATGCTCAGTCAGTTTCAAAGTTTTGGACTCCATAGTGGTGTAACAATGCAAGATCTGGTAAAAGCGATTCAGAAGTTCATGCAGATTTGTGATACCTACGTTACTCCTGGCATTACACGCGAGCAATTGTATTGTCACATGTTTTCGTTCTTTCTGACCGGTAAAGCTGGTGATTGGCTAGATAGGCAACCACCAGGAGCTATTAATACTTGGGAAGAACTTCAAGCCGCATTCCTTAACCGGTTTTATCCAAAGAGTATGAGACTCAAAGATCAAAGCGAGCTTGCAAAGTTTTGTCAAGAGAATGGAGAAGAACTAGGAGACGCATGTACAATATTTCAACAGAAGTTAGCTAGATGTCCACTCCATGGTTACACCCCATCTTTACAATTAGCTATATTTTATCAAGGAATCAATGCCGAGTAGACTGAGGGTAGATAATCTTGGAAAGGGAAATTTTGTGTCCATAGATCGAAGCCGCCGAAGGTATTGAAAATATAATTGAAACAAAGAGGAGTTGGACACTTTCGCGAGCTCCTATTACAAATACCAGAGGTACGCTTCGATTAGATCCAGATACTGCAGCCTCATCTCAATTTGCTATATTAGGAAATCCAATCAAAGAGATCAAGCTTGAAATTCAGAAGAATTTAGCCGTAACAAATATAGTGTAAGAGGCACAAGGGTGTCTAACGTGTGAGGTAACAAATCATACATGGGAAGAGTGCGAAAGAAATCCAGCATCTAATTAATATCCAACCGAGGGAATTATCAATTCGGTAACAGGACTCATCCTGCCGGGGACTTCCACGAAATATAAACGGGCGGGTATGCAATACTCAAATCCGCAAGGGGCCGCAAATCAATGTACTTATCAACATCATCCCCAGAATAACTCTTACCAACCAAGTGGTCAGACTCCATATCAGAATAATCAGAATTATAATAAACCTGCTCCTCCACCACTACTTGTGAATGATACATATACCGATACTTTAGCTCAGAAGGCTCTACCACAATATCCTCAAAAAGGAGTTGTGGGTGATCAACAATTGAAGAAGTTTATGGATATCATGACCACTAATATGCATTCACAAAACGAGAAGTTAAGAGAACAAGAAGCTTCAATTCAGATTTTGGGTACACAAGTAGAACAAATGAATAAAGTTCTAACGAACATTATGGAAGCAAGAGAATTGAAAGCTATCAACGGAGGTGATTCCAATGTTGGGTTAGAAGCTTGTAAGGCTATTTGCCTTGAATCAGAAAAGAAGAAAGAGGAAGTACCACATGCTGCAGAAATTACCGTTGAAGTTCCAACGATTGAAGTAGTTACAACCAAGTCTAGCCCCGAAGACTCTGACTGTTCTGAGAATGAAGAGTTAACTGAGAAATCCGAATTTTTACACCTTCTGAGAGATATGCAAGAAGAAATTCGATCGGTTATGAAGTTACAAGCTGAAAGAGATAAAGAGAAAGAGGAAGAACCCTCACAAGAGAAGAAGGAAGAAGTTGCACCTGTTGTGCAAGAAGAAGAGAAAGAAGAAGAGAAGGTGGAATCGCCACTAGTTATTATTGAAGCAGTGTCACCAACCATTCCTAAAACAAATTCAAAGGCTGACACTGAGCTCAATGCATTTGTAGAGGCGTATAGTCCTGAAAATATCAACGCCCAAATGCTTGAGATTGCGAAGAAAGAGATTACACCACAACAAGTTTATATGCAATTTATTCCTGAGAAAGAAGCGAGTGTAGAAGCCAAGATAGAGACTGTGGCTCATGCTGAGAGACTCTCTAGAAGAGCTGAGAAAGAGTTACCATTGAAGCTCAAAGATCCTGGAAGCTTTAATCTTCCTATTCAAATAAATGGTATACTCAAGGTCAAAGCTATGTGCGATGTGGGTTCAGGGGTAAATCTCATACCAAAGTCCATGTTCGATAGACTTGGACTTCAAAATCAGAGAAGGCTCCAGTGAAGTTGCAGTTTGCTGACAACTCAGTTACCAAGACTTGGGGAACAGTGGAGGGCTTTCATGTCCGATCAGGTAATATCACCATCCCTACTGACTTTGTTATACTTGATTTCGATGCAGATAAGCAGGTTCTAATTATACTTGGAAGGCCTTTCATGGCCACAAGTTAGAGCATAATCAACTTCCGAGGGGAATAATTACCCTATATGCTAAAAACGTATCCGAGACATTCTATGTCTGGGGTAAGAAACCAAGGAAGTCAGATCCCACCGTTCCTGTCATCCACAAGCTTTCACATCGCAAAGTACTAGATAAAATCCACCCAAAACCTGTAAATACTGAGCCAAACTTTGAGTTTGGGGTCGGCCATGAAGATTTATGGAAAGCCCTCAAACCAGATAATAGGCCACACAGTTACAAAGACTTGTGGATGGGACCTTTCATCGTCACTAAAGTTGTTTCAGCTAACGTGATAATGATCAGGCCCAAGAAGGGCATTAAATGGAGGTTAGTAGACGTTCATAGCCTTGCTCGTTGCTGGAGAGGCTATATTCACAGATCTTGATAGAGGTAATGCGTCTAACTTTGAAAGACGTTAAATAAAAGTGCTGTACGGGAGACAACCCGCAATTTTTTATGTTTTTATGTTTTTAATTCATGTTTAGTTAAGTTTTTTTTAGTTGATATTTCATATTTTAGAAAGGTATTAGTGTTTTTGATGTTCAGGTATTAAAGAAATCGAGTTAGGGAGGAAAAATAAATTTTTGAGCACATTCTGACCTGTTAGCCGGTATGCCGGTGAGCCAAAAACAGTGCCACGGTTTTATGAATTAGGTTCCATGCCGAGAGGCGATTTTTCGAAAACTTGCTTCACTGGTATTCCGCCCCTACCACCGGTATACCGGCCCGCCAAAAACCGTGACACGGTTTTACATGTCAGGTGCAATTACGAGAGCTACACAAAGAAAACCGTGGTCGCGTTGGTTGACACGGTTTATGACGTCAGTGAACGGCTAGCCGGCCAGACCACCGGTATACCGGCCGGCGCAGTTGGAGAGAGAAAATTCTGCGTTTTTTAGGTTATAAAGAAGATGAAGGTTAGTCTATTCCGAATTTTTCAATCTTTAAGCCTCTTCTTCTTCTCCAAACCTCTCCCAACTCCATTAAAGCTTCAACAAACCTTTCCCAAACATCAAAACACTACCCAATCACCATAAAAACACATCAAATCCTTCCTCCACATCATTAGGAGGAAGATTCAACCATCCAAATCATACCAAAACGCTTTGAATCCAAGAATCAAAAGCCAAAATTGAAGAAATTCATCCTACAATTTTTAGATCCATACCAATTGAAGAAGAATTCATCTTACCGATATAGAGAATTATCATCGAAACACCTTTCCTAACCCAATCAAGCTTGTCCAACCTATAATCTAGAGTTTTAAATTTTAAGAGTGGAAAGAGCTTTGAGTTGGAGGTAAATTGAGATGACGAAAATAACAGAAACATTGTCTACTGTGAAGGTTATGAAGAAGAATAAAGTAAGGTAATGGTTTCTATTGAGAAGAAATCGAATGAGAAAAGTTCTAGTTCCAACACAAAGGGCAAAACAGGTTATGAGAATAGAGGAAAGCTAGCAATGGTAACTTCGAAGAGCAAAAAGGTTTCAACATTGATAAAGGAAATACCACAACCCCTACAGACCGAGATGCCTTTACCCAAGATTAGTGAAGTTACAATGGCCATGGTAGCTTCAGCAAAGAAACACTTACAAGAACTTCCTTTAGCTTACGAGAGAGTATTCGAAAAAGAAGTTGGAGAAGGTGAATACAAGAGATTCTTATAGATGGGTGATAATTTGGGATGGTCCACATTCATGGTAAGACGTTCAAATTTATGTAGAGAATTAGTTTCTGATTTCTATGTAGGCCTCTTGAGACGAGATAGTGAAGGTTTTGTTCCAGTTAGAGGCAAGTTAATTCCTTTTACAGTTGAAGAAATTCAAAACCACTTCCAGTTTAAGAAATTAGTTGGACCATGTAAGTATAGAGAAGCGATGGAGAATATTAAGACGTTCAATTGGAATTTACTTTTTGAGCATGTATTAGACAAGGAGAAAGTGCAATCACACAAGGGAGAATTGAAGGCACCTTGGCTTTACAAATACCTCCAAGTGGATACAAAAGTTTGGCACAATACATCGAATGCTTTTGTAAACTTGAGAAACTCGGATGTAACGAAGAAGAACGTAATCTTATTGAATTGTATTTTGAGGGGATTAGAAGTGGATGTGGCACAGTTGATCTTTGAGGAGGTGATGTGATTTTCGGTCTCTCCTACTTCATTATTTAGCTTTAAAAAATCCTACTATGATCACGTGTCTTGTGCAAAAAATGGATGTGATTTTAGGTAAAGAAGAGAAGTTGTATTATAACATGATGAATAATATTGACAATACTTGGACCAAAACAATTTTGAGAGGGGCTGTAAGTAAGGTACCTTCAAAAGAGGAAAGGGATCGTATTTGGCAAGAGAAGATGGAGGAGCGATTAAAAAAAATTGAAGCAGCTCAATCTTCCTTGACCAACGATGTGGCACAAATCGAAGCTAATCAAATGCACATCATGACGCTCCTTGAGCAACTAAAGAAAGATCCAGTAAATCCTAACTTGGATGTCGATAATGCGAGGCAATAGCCTCGAGAGTATGTTCTCTCTCTTCCTTACCATTTCTGTATATGCTTTATCTACTAATTTTAATTTATTTTTAGAGTCTTTTTCGAGTCGTGGGGACACGCCTCATTTTTGAGTTGGGGGTGTGGGGATTCATTGTCTCTCATCTCCATTTTTATGTGATTTTATGTTTTTAGGTAGAAATTAAAATTTTTGATACATGGAAATTAGAGGTAGAGTGTGTTTAATAGCTTGAAAGCATAAGCTTAGTAATTTAACGATAGAAAGTAGTATGTTTATGAGCTGCTTTATTTTGTATGCTTTGAGTATTTGCAGGAAAACACACATTGATAGTGAAGAAAAGATTGGTTAGCAATGCGATAGAAAGTATGTTCGATCTCAAGAAGCCATGACTGGTGTGTAGGCCGTGAGATCCAAGCTAGTTGATAAACCCATTTGATGAACGTGCTAAAGATAAGAGAATGACGAAATTGCATAGTTTAGAAAGTGATTAAGCCGGTTCTTTCATAAGCCCCTTGTTGCCTTTTAGCTTGCTGTCCATTAAATATATATATATATATATATATAAATATACATATATATATATATATTTATATACATACATATATACATATATCCTTCTCAGTACCTTCTAGCCTTTCTAAAAGCCTTTTTATTAGCCACGTTATAAGCCATATCCATTTAGATTATAGGACTTTTCCATATGAACCGCACAAGAATCGTGATGCATAGACAGTTGTTTTAGAGCTTGAGTTTGGGGTGGTGGGTCGACCATTATGGGAAGTATTATTGGTTGGGATTTTTGAGCTTATTAATTGTGCTCTGTTCTTAATATTCATGATGATTCACAAATGATTATATTGTAACCCTTTGCCGGGGTAAAAGTGAATGAAAAAAGTTATGAAAAGAAAAATATTTGAGAAAAATAGCGTGATATCTCAACATAAAAAAGAGAGTCATAGTCATAGATATACAAAAGAATAAATTGATTTGAAAAGAATATATATTTGGACCAGCAAAGTGGAATTTTTTATGTGAACATCATTATGCTTTAATTGGGTTATTGGGTATGCTAATTAGTGCATCAAGAAAATCATTGGGTTAAGTGAGCACGTTTTATGAGAGTAACTCAAGCTCTAGGGCGATTCGTTGATGGCTAGTGAGGAGAGAGCCAAAAGCTCACTCTAAATTATCCAAAAATACTTATCATACCTCCTTAAGCCAACATTACAACCTTAAACACATTATGATTCTATGCTATGTAATCAAGAAGTGATTGAGCCGTTAGAAAGTAGTTAAGTGGATCTTTGAGACTAATAAAGTTTGATGAACAATCTATATCATCCTTGGTAAGCTGAGTAAAGTTCCAATACCTCTTACATTGCGAAGCTAATCTGATATTACATGAAATTTTCTAAGTAGTTGCTTTCTATATATTTTGCTATCTTCTTTCTCATTGTGCTTAATTGACCTAGGTGTGTATTTAGAGACTTCCCTTTGTTCTTTATCTTTATTGTATCAGGACGATACAACTTTGAGTTGGGGGTCTTGATATCTCCCCATTTGTGATGATTTAATCTTAGTTGGAGACATCATTTTTAGTGTTTTAGAAGTCATTTAGTCAAGTTTTATATTTAATTATTCTACATTCTTATTTCTTGTCTTGATTCGATGATTTATTATTTTTTAAAGCGTATATGGTTTAATTATTTATTAATTGTGAAGCTTTAGAGATATATGATAATTTAATTAGAGTCCAAATCAATTATAATAAGTAAAGGAAAGAAGATATACATGGAAGTTGAAGATAAAGTCGAAAGAAGATAAGTATTGAAAGATAAACTTGCCAAATAAATCTGAAATTCACAAACTACGTCCATTAAAGTACTTATAACTCAATATTGGCTTGGAATTTGGAAGAATGGTCTGAAGCAAAGTGATAGAGCTTTCCGAGATGATCAGTTTCGATATAAAGAACACGTCAAACGGATAAGTATATAAGGAGTTATGGCCGAAACAAAACATCACAGTTTATTACTTTTCCTATACTTTAGATACGAATTTGAGTTGGACAAGGAGTCCAATTGAATTGTCTTGCACTTCAAGAAAACGAATTAGGGCTTCTAGATACCTATAAATACACCCTTTAATCCTTGTAAATAATATCCTTGCCTCACATAATCAAATTAGTGCTTAAGGTTTATATCAAAGAATTATTGTAAAGAGCAAGATGAAATCTTTTATGTATCAATCTTTTAATTTATATTCTTCAGGTATGAACTAATTTTTTCCTAGCTTGGGTTTTGCATTATGTATAATCTATGAATTCTATTTTCTTTCTATCTAAGTTTCTTTGAGAATTATATGTTTTAATATGATATTATCTGCTTAATAATATATATCTTTTATGTGTTTTGAATTATTGCTTGTCCTAAAACTGATCACTTTAGAATTTCTTAATAGTAGTTAGATGGTCCTCTGGAAGGGGTGTCTAATTACTGAAACAACACATAAGCGACTAGTGTCCGGAATTGGTCCTGACAACACCAAACCTAACTAGAGAGTCATTAGGGTTTATTTTAATCACCAATCATCAATTGAAGGAAAATTTTGCTTAGGAACCTAATGGCGTAGGACAACCCTATTTAAAACTACCCCGTGATTATGCAGTAGCCCCCTATTCGCTCTCCAGGTCTAGGAGAGGGAATTTAGAATCCTGTTTACATATCTAAGAGCTATTATATTCCGTATAAACAGAAATTGATAGAAATAATTAAAAGGATTAGTGCATACTAGCAAACCCTAAGCTATATTCTCTCATCTTATATTTTTCATATTTAATTACTTGTCTTTTATTTTATAAGTTTAATCATCAGTCCATCAATCAATCATATTTATTTTTTGTCTTGTAATTATTAATTGCTACTCTGAATTTATTTACCCATCCGTATAACACACTAAGTCCCTGAGATCGAATCCGACTTATCAATTAGAACTTGCATACGTCCTGTAATACTTGCAGTATAGTGCATGTCTAGGGTGATTCGTGCATTGTTTTCCGTATTTATTTATCACACCCTAGGTGACACCAGAACAATACCTCTTTGGCTAATATCAATGACACCCTTATTACTCTTGTCTTTAATGGGTCGACTCAGGAAAACCTTGGTGACTTTTGACCCATTTCTTGTGTCAGTTTTTCCTATACGATTATTGGTATGATTTTTGCTAACCGTTTGCGTGATTTTATGAATGATATACTGTCTCCTACTCAGTCTGCTTTTATAAAGGATAGAACAATTCAAGACAACATCTTAATAGCCCAAGAAATATCCTTTTCTTGTGTTGAGCTAGGAAAAAAGAAAGAAATTTAGCATCTATTAAAATTGATATGGCTAAGGCCTATGGCTAGGTACGCTGGAGTTTTTTGCTCTTAGTCCTTAAAATAGTTAGGTTTTGTGATAAATCTATAAACTAGATACAAAACTGCATCTCAACTGTTTCCTTTCAAGTTAACCTAAATGGCAAAAGAATGGATAAGTTCTTTCCTGGGAGGGGTATAAGGCAAGGGGATCTCTTGTATCCTTTCCTTTTCACTATGATGACCGAGGCATTGGTTAGAATAATTGAGGATTTCTCTGCTAACAAAACAATCCAGGGTGTCCAAATTAATAAAAATTGTCCTATGATCTTACATATGCTCTTTGCAGATAACTCACTGTTTTTTCTTGATTTGGAAGGATCTGACCTCCAGAGCTTTAAAAAGTGTCTTAATATTTACTGTGAAGAATCTGGTCAGCGTATCAACTTTGATAAATCTACTATGATCTTTAGTAAAGAGACAAGCAGGGAAGTTAGGAACCAAATGACTCAAGACATCAACATTAAGGAAACTTCTGACTTGGGGATATACTTGGGGATCCCATTTTGTCACAAAATATATAAGATTGAAGCTTCTTAATGGATAGCTAAAAAGTTGTTCGAAAAAATTGATGGCTGGAAAGCTAAGTTACTATCAAATGGGGGCAAAGAAATCTTAATCAAGGCTGTCTTACATGCCATACCTAATTACTCTGTCCATTTTCTCTTTCCCTATTTCCATCTATAAAAAACTTACTCATGCTATTTCAACTTTTGGTGGAACTTAGGTGGAAAAAAAGAATACACTAGATGGCATGGGAGAAAGTGACTATGGGGTAACTCCTAGGAGTCATGGTATTTAGTGATTTCCAACGCATGAATACAACTCTGCTAGCCAAACAAGCTTGGAGGCTGCTTAACAACCCTTAAAGCTTGGCTTTCAAACTTATAAAAGGTATCTATATTCCTAAATGTGTTTTTATGGATGTGGATCTCAGACAAAGCCGTACTTGGAGTTGGGCTAGTATTATTGAGGGAAGGGATTTCCTAAATAAACATATCTTTGCTCAAATTGGAAATGGTAACAATACAAATATTTGGACAGCTAAATGGATCAATTCTTGTTTGAAAATTGAGAAAACCTTCTAATTTTGATCTATTGACGGTTAACCAACTTTCCTTACCTGACACTATTGAGTGGGATAATGAACTCCTAGATGATATTTTACCTAGCCCTATTATTCCAAATATCAAAAGAACTATTATTTCTGGAATAGGGGAGGAAGATAAGATCAATTGGTCCTATTCTAAGGATGGGTTTTATACTACCAAAACCGTCTATAAGGTTCTTACTGATGATAACTTCTTAAATTTACCTTAAGATGTTAATACTGTTGCTAATCTCCTCTGGAAGACTGTTTGGGGAATATCCCTAACAAAATTCGTGTTTTTATGTGGAATGCTTGCAATAATGGTATCCCTAAGAATAATAACCTTTTTGTTCGAAACTGTTTTGATTCTAATGATTGTCTATGGTTCCTTAATAGAGTTGATACGGTGGAACACTTACTTATTTATGGTAAACTTTGTCATCTTGTTTGGTCTGGCTCCATACTCTAGATTCACGTTTCTCTCGACGAATCTCTTAGTGTGGGGGACTGATTCCTCAAAGCTATTGATGCCTACTCGAAACAAGTCTGGGATAAAAGAAAGGTTACTAATTTTCTTATAATATCTATATGGAACATTTGGAAAGATAAAATGAAAAACTTCATGAGAATATGAATTTTGTCTGTGATCATGTGATTTGGGTTTCTAATAATCTCATGTAGGAACTTCATAGCATAAATTGGTATAATAATGTCAATTATACTTCAAACAACACACACATGGGTGGAAATCATAACCAAAGAAAGCACAACACGGAGGAGGACTTGATCTTACAATGTGATGTCTCTTTTCAATTTCCCTTTGAACCAACGGGGATCGGAGTTACTCTTAAAAGTAAAGACAACAGTTTCTCTAGGGAGCTCAAAGATTCTGTTAATTGCAAATCTAGTCTTAATGGAGAAGTATGTGCGGTCTTTAAAGCAACCCTTATTTGCACGAGATATCCTAATCTAAGGAAGCGTGTCTTTTCTGATAACCTTGAGGTCTAACAAGGTATAAAGCAGATGTCAGCAGCGAGTTGGGTTATAAACCCTTATGGGTTACAATAATACCTTTGGGTACAAGTACTACAATGTACCATATATCAAAATCTCTCAATTATCTTCATATACACACTCCTATAATAATTTAATATAATTGAAAAATAGACCGGTCAACCGAAAAATAAACGAGCGTACGTTACTAACATGATAGGGTGTATCGTGGCTCAAATGAAATATCATTCCTTAAATATATTATAATACTCTAGACTAATAATATGTCGTATCATATTACAGGAACTCATAACCTTTAAATTAATATCACATCGTCTATTTGATCAAAAGCGTTCAGTGACATAATAGTATGTGTCTCACTATCATGTTATAGTCTACATTGACTTACATGATCAGTTAACCTTCAATCACACTTTAATACACAATTTTATTCTCTTTACACTTAAATTCTTTTATATAAACTTGGTTACTATATCAAACATATCCCATTAGGTTAAATCATACATGACCATTAATAATATTTTATAGTAGCATACACCAAGTAAAAATATCAAGATATAGTCAAAAGTAATAAGGGCACAATTCAAAGGTATCACACATTGGAGACTCAGGGGTCAAATCTTCATTTTCTTCTAAAAAAAACACATGTGGTATATGACAAACGTGTTATGGTATTAATTATGTAACTCTCATCGCATCTCATGATTTTATATTTACCCTACACACATACATATATATTTACAAAATTAATTAGACAAATCATATTGCCTATGTTGATTTCTTTGACCGATTAATCGTTCTATTAAATTAATTAAACAACTCATATATGATTGTTATAGACTCAGTAGACACTAAGATTCTACTTTGATCATGATATAAACTCAACATGTAGCATCCATGTTTGTGATTTCATATAAACAGTTAGTTAAGGCAATTATGTAATCTGAAGTTCTCTTAAGTGTTCTTCTCTACTATGATTTGGTCTCATCTTTGCACACTTCTTGTACCAAAGGCGATTGCCCGTGTAATAGGGACAATATTAGTCTATTTGACATACATACTTCAGATCCTACACATCAATATATATCAGAAATATCTTGATTAGAACAAACTATTAAATAAACGTACTAATGAAAATATATACATAAATGCGCATAAACTTGCAATATTCTTATATTATACCTTGCTTATTTTTATAAATATAGCATGATCCTTGAACACATCCCTTAATATAGCATTTGTAGAGGTATCAACAAGCATATTTAGTGTGGATATATATTACAAAGTAACTTCCTGTTGAACAATTATATCTCTAACAAATTCTACTTTATATCAATGTTTTTGGTCTTATTGTGATACTTGGGATATTTCAAATAAGACATTGCAGATTCACTACCACGGTGTATTGTTATTGTCCTCCTACTATCACTTGATAATCCTTAATGTTCAAAGAACCCTTTTAACCAAATAGTTTCTTCAAGTGTAGCTGAGCATGCTACGAATTCATCTTCCTTTGTGGATAAAGCTACACATGATTGTTTCTTTCAATTTCATGATATAGCACAGTTATTCAACAAGAATACATAAACTAAGGTAGGTTTACGTCCATCTATATCGCCAACCTAATCAACATTTGTATATACTTATGAGCGTAAATTATATCCTTAAAAGAATAAGACATGTTCGTTGTTGTCTTTTAGGTATCTCAATATCCTTTTCACATCTTCCCAATTCTCTTGTCTCGGGTTCGGTTGAAAAAAACTAACAAAATGCACCTAACTCGGTAATTTCATTATCATAACTCTATATGATATCTAGGCTATAACTTAATCAAAGATATGGATTTATATTATGTAGGAAACTACTATAATGACAAATGATTGCAATATCCTTGTATAAATAATGTAGGGATAACTATCATCGTGTACGATAAAACTTGTGTTCAATTTATTACAAGACAACATAATTTCAACATATAAGGCACAACTTAGGAACCATATGAGCAATGTTAATTACAAAATATTTTAACACTTAATACCACATCAAACACACTATATTGATATGATATGGACTTTGTTATTAATAGTAGCTACTTTTGTTACTTTTACTTTTCAAACCTATGATTATTAATGTCTTTTGTTAGTTATTTGCTGTACTATTTTTTGACTCTCTTTTGTCGGCAATTTCTATTAATATAACACTATTATAAGTCTTCATTTTAAGAAATTATGCGTTAAATACTAGTTCATAAGTATGGATTCAATTTGAGAAGAAGATTATGGGATAAAAATTGAATAATAAAACGAATAGATTATGTATTAGAAAAAATAGTAAAAGAAAAAGAACCTCGGTCATTGCTTTAATTTTTTGGAGCTTATGAAATATTTGCTTCTTCAAAGGGATTTGTAGATGACTTATTTATCTATACTCAAACCCAAGATTTGTACAAAGCCTAATTACGTTGAGAGTCAAAAATGTAATCCAAAATAATTTTACATTGATTGGACATACCGAGAATTTATATGCCTAATACTCAAAAATGTAAATTATTTAAAAGAATATTGATTGGACATACCGAGAATTTATATGCCTTTTTATAATCCTAATTGTATATCCAAGATTTAAATAAACATTTTAAAATTTTGATTGAATACATGACTTATTATGTAATACAAAATAATTTTACATTGTATCAATCGACTACACCCCCCGAATATCTTAAATAATATTAGTAAGCATACTTCTCGAGCCCTTGAAAACATCATAAGGAAGAAAGAAACATGAGACTATTATATGCCCACATCCTTATCCATATGAGAATAATTTGTTCATATCCGTAAGAATCACACTATCAATATGTATGTCTTGATGCCTTGTTTTTTTTGATAGAATAATCTAGTTAGGAGACATCTTTTAAGGGGTTTATAGGACTTAGTTGAGGGATTCTACCCATTATTGGTTAAATGTGTAGTTTCGATGTTTATACTATTTTCAGAGCTTTTGTGAGTTAAATGTGTGTTAATTGTGCATCTATATATACTTGAATACTAGGACCCTCCGAAATGATGATAGGTAGTGAAAACAAATCAAAAGCTTAGCCCTTATTTATCGATACAAAAGAAGATTCATCCACTTGTAGAAATTGGAAGATTATGTTGGTCAGATTTAGAAAGTGGATTGTTCGAGGTACAACATGATATTAACAAGGATTCTGGAGGAAAACTTTCATATATAAATAGGATTTGAATTCAGGAACACGTACGATTTGACAGTTTGCAATTCTGAGCTGAAATAAAAAAGTTATGTTGTATACCGTTGTCGTGGTTTGAACTAGTCCTTTGTTAAGTAAAACGTTTACGGTTGGGTTTGACCACTTAAAAAAGGCCCACATTCCATAAAACGTTTCCAAGGCCTTTAAATACAAAGATTTAGAATAAGAGGAGGATATTTGGTATGTCCTTAGTCATTAAGAAAGAAGGGAAGTGCCTGGACTAGAGGGAAGAAGAAGACGACAAGAGTTTCTACCATAGTTGCACCATTCCAACCTCCGTATTCCAGCAGTTAATAGTGTAATTCTATTCTATTTCTTCTTCTAAACATGAATATTACACTTTTATTTGTTGTTTTCCATTATTTTTTTATGAACTAAATAATTTGTAGCTAGAGAAATGGTTAATGTATGGTCCCTACATTTGGATTATGATGTTTTATT
Source organism: Nemophila menziesii (assembly GCA_029959085.1). NCBI lineage: Eukaryota > Viridiplantae > Streptophyta > Magnoliopsida > Boraginales > Hydrophyllaceae > Nemophila > Nemophila menziesii. The sequence goes on along the minus strand of JARWIR010000015.1, from coordinate 24,225,536 downwards.
GTGTTTTGGGATATTGAAATGAATTGATTGTTTCGCATTTATTATATATTTATATTTTTTCAGCCCTTACGAAGATAGAGTAGTAGGTGGTATTAGTAGACTAGACTGTCACCCGGGAGGGGGAAGGGGGAGGTCGGATTATGGAAAATAATATATAATTATTCGGTGTGTGTTACTGAGTAAGGAGGTCTTGACTAACCGGATAGTCAATTGGGTTATAATTAATTACGTTTGAGAGTGTTGTAAGGTCACTCGGGAGAGGTCCATAGAATTGTAGGATAACTCTCTACCTACCCGGGATGGAATTAATGGATTTGAGAGTTCCGACTATTGCTAAAATAACAATTCACCCTTATATCCATAAATGTGTAAATTCATAAGTAGGGGTCATATATTATCTATTTTCACTTTAATCCTTACTTTTGAGAATAGGGGACAAAAAATGTAAATATTCATTGTAACGACTTTGTCCCTATACTAATGACAAGTAAGGAAACATGCTTCAATACACTGCCACAATGGTACAAAATGTATAGTTGCATACTTATCTTCAAACCTTGACAATTTGAGAGTCCATCATATTTAGAAAATATGTACTTGGCGAATCCTATAGACTATAAGTTAATGTATTTTTCTTGCAATACAGTAACTACACTAATCCACTACTCTTATAATCTTTATTTCTTGAGATCTCATTAGGATAATTTTACCTTTAACTTGAACAAAGCGTCATCAAAAGAATCCTCAATGGCGATATTAGTAATTCTTTTTTTTTGTGGAAGACACTACTAGCTCTAAAATTCTTTGAAGGATTTTAAAAGTTATCTATGCTCGAACAATTTTATGAATGATATTTTGCTTTCTTTATAAAGACACATATTTTTAGTAATAATAAGTGTAAAAATCATATGTTATACTTTTGAGAATGCAATTCACCAATGAATGTTGTAAACTGCATTATAATTCATCATAATCTAACTTTGACAAAAATATTACATTTAACTAGCATCACAATGTCATCATCCTCTATTATTTGTAAATTCAAGGATATTTTAATTGTTAAATGATCTTAGTTTATTGTAAGAAGTTGAGATCATCTATCTGAATAATAAACTATTTATAAACTAAGGTTTATAAACGCTTTGATCAATTCGTATTAAATAAAATATTAAATTTGAATTTTTCTCATAAGTAATGTTCAATTTATAAATGATAACATATAAAGACAATTAGGGAATTCAAAATTTATCGAACAAATATCAAAAGTATCTAATCAAAACCATTTTTAATTTATAGAAGTTAAAATAAAAATTATTTAAAAAATATATGATAAAAAAATTATATTATTTATGAAAATTATAAGTTTAAATAAACAATAAGCTACCCATTAAACCCTAATGTTTCCCGCCTTTTGCTATACATACACATCCATCTTCTTCCACCCTTACTTTCAAACCTACTGTCGGCCTCCTTTTGATATTCTTTTTTTCATTATTTTTACTTTCAAACTCTAATGTCTAAATCTCCGTTCTCTTCTAATCTCGATCTTTTGAATTTCTCTTCCATCCAATCTACTTTTTCCAATTTCTCTATAGTGTCTCTTTCTTCTTCCTTGATTATGACGTTTCACCCTCAGCTAGTGTGCCATCTAGATCGTCAATTTTCTCTCTAAATACTATGTTTACATGCTAGCATCTTAGATCGTTGGCCATATCATTTCAATTTACCTATCTAAGGTACATTTTTTATTTCAAAATTTATTCTATAATGTGTTTCTGCAATTTGGTATAGATTAATTTGATTTTTTTTCATTTTTTTCTATTTTATAATTACTTATGTTGAGAAAAATAGTTAGATATTTTAGAATAAATATTTGATAGAATAGTCAAATATACATCAACACCACAAGAAATCTTTAATGGTTGTATTATATATGGAGAGTAGGCAAATAGTAGTAAGAGAAATTACATTAGGTTGTAAGTATTGTTTGACATCTATTGAAGAAAGCAATTTACAAAAACATATATATTTGTCTACCAATACATTTTTATTTTCTTTTATCTTCTTGTGATTTACACATGTGAATGTAATTTTATTTAGTCTGAAAAATACATAATATCTTTTCTATTCTTAAAATAGTGTGTATAAAATCATGAGATTTAAAAAATATACAATGTCACCTTATGTTATTAGAATAGTACACACACTGATGAATGCAAATTCACTCAAAACTAACAATGAGCGGGGATATATATAACTGCCAATTAATTGATTATCTAATTGAATTATTTATTACTTTTATTTTTTATTTTTGGAATTCACGTCCCTTGGTTAATGGTAGTTGTGGTGTTGCTTTCAGAGGGTGTGCTAGCACACAAGAAACGAGGCCGTAAACCTAAAATGGAGGTTATAATGTGCCTTATGCCCAGGTTCCAACTCCTGTGGAGGTCCTCCACCACCTACTGTTTCAAAGAGACAAGCCTAGCCACCTATTATTTCGAAGAGACAAGGCTAGCCACCCATGGTGCATAGAATACCAAAGAATCCAAGAAATGCAACATGGAAAAATAAGGATACATAGAAAGATATATTATTTAAATGTATTATCTTTAAATAAGAGAACGAGTTTTGTGTAGTAATTAATATAAATTTGATATTCTATTAATGATGTTAAATCTAATATTAATGGGATGCTTACAAATTTGTAATCTTACCTATTTTGCTATAGTATGTGACAATGCAAATAGGCCTAATCTACCTCAAGAAAGTAAGTAAGCACGTTTTCAAAAAGATGCCACAAAAATCGCTATAAGTTGGGTGTGTACCTATAATATCTTTTAGTTCTACTCATATAAGATTTTATGTTTAAATATTATACAAGATACTTGCAAGTTTTTTTGTTTTCCTATAAAATTTTGGATATAAAATTTATATGTTACGAACTTACGGAAGAAAAGTAACGAAGATCAGTAGTTTCTCTAGTGGTTAGAAAAAGAAAAAATTAATGGTTAACAACAATATTGAAGGCTAATTATCTGCTTTTGTTAACTATGTCTCCCCTTTTCTTTAAATATATCTTCATTTCGGATATTAAAATATGAAGTTTTATCACTCTCGTGTTAATATTTTTTCCGTTTCAATGTACAGTGAATACAGTTCTATTAACATCATCTATATTATAGTAGTCCCATATAATTTCATAAGGTACTGGGGATAGCTAGATGGATTAGAATTGGTTTTTATATTTCAAAGTATCTAGGTTTTATTTAATGTTATAAATTTTACCGTCAAGTATTAAATATTTTGAAACATGTAGTTTAGAGAATCAACACTCTTTTGTTCATAGTTAGTACTAGTATTATTAGTTGCCAAAAATGTATGTGCTAAGTAATAAATGTAGTTATCTAACCTATGTAATTTCACTTTCACGAATAGTAGTATATAAAATTATAGTGCTTAGATATTGTGTATAACAATTATAAATCTAAACGGACCAAATTTTGCAAGTGTGTCATCTCTAAGCTTTCTTATAGGATATACTATTGTAGGTTCAGTCCATTAAATATAGATTTACATAGATGTGATTCATTTACATTAACTTCTAATTGAATTATGTAAGGAGTCTTACAAATAAAATAAAGTACATCATAAATAATCAAATGCACAATAGCTTACACAAATTTCACATAGAATTATGTGTAACTTAACGTTATTTGGAATGCATTGAATTTGTTGTTCCTTTTTCTCCAAAAAAAGAAATAATTTTTTTTAAAATTTATAGGGTATCAACCAAACCTTTATTATATCTCTTGAACATTTATTATTCTTATATTTTTTATTTTTTTGTGCATTGAGTTGTTTGTCGCCAAATGTTAACTCATAAATAAATAGATAAAACTATTTGAATTTTCATAGAGAGAAAAAGAATATGTTGTAACAAATAAAAAAAATAAGAAGATAACCATATATCCAATAAATAGACACAATACAGGTAGACGTTCTTCTTACAACTCAATCGCAAACACAGTTTATGAACTGCTAAATCACCATACTAATCACAATGAACGATAACTCTACCGCAATAGAAGTAATATAAATTATTATATTTCTTCTTCCAAACCTGATGTGGTACAAATAAAAATACCATTAGTTTTTATATCCTCCAAGTGCATGCAACTAATTAGAAAAACATTAATTTAAAAAAAATTGACCGTAAAGAATTATCTACACCTTGACTACTAGCACCTTTCCCCGAAATAGGGACTATAAACATGGTGTGGTATTTTTTATCCTTATGTATCATGTATGATGTGTCTCCATAACCCATTTGATAGATCATTCGACATAACTCATGACTCAATTGAGAAGTACTGGTCTATAAAATCCAATCTGATAATTACCTCAGAATATTTGAACACGCTCATTCTGCATTATCCGAGTTAGAAAATGACACAAAAAAGAATGTTCCAAGGTATCCTGGCGTAAATAATTTTGCATGCAATGTACCACACCCACCCCTGAAAAAAATATTCGAGTATGGAAGAAAATCACATATGACCTCCCTCCTCTTTCCCCCATACGTCACAGCCGTTTGTTGTTTGGTATTTCTACTTTGTTGATGTTTCCACTAAGTACGGGACCCACTAAGGTCTCTAGTACATTCCCCAATTGTATCTTCTACATAAAATAAATGTTGTTCCCCGACATATATTGGTACTCAAGACCTCTCGAAGAAACAGTAGCACCGTCCCTAGTCATTTCGGTTATCAAATGTATCTATTAGTCTTAATAAGCGTCGATGTTACTGGTCGATAAACAAACCCCTTCTGCCACTTAGTCCTACCTCAATTGCTTGTTTCAAGTACGTCACTGATTTCCTTATTTATAAGAAACCATACTTATGTTGTCTTGTGGCAATTATGAAAAATGTCTTAGACACCCTGCATTTGAGCCTTGTAACATGGATGAGAAATCATAATGTCGCCCCTGTTTCGAAATATTGAGTCTCTCGTAAACATGATGGTTAAGACTCATGTACAAAAAATAGAGTTATCTGGTGTGATTTATTGTCCAGGAAAAGGGAAATAATTGCTGAATGTTAATGGAATTTTTTTTTCGATGGATTATTGCAATGCTATATTAATATTGTCTTGCACATATAAATCCATAAGTATGATGTTCATTTTTACTATACCATAATTATTGATGAGAGACCATGAAAGAGGATCTATGGAAATGAAAGAGTGAACTCATTTCATAAATAATAATCCACTATTATTATTGAATAGAAATTGCATGAACAAAAAATCAATGACTATCATGGCGCAAAAATTGGCTTTTTGAGCTTTTAGTGACATAAAGTATTCTACAAAAATCTTAACTAATTCCGAAAATCTTCAATCTCACCTAATATTGGTATAAGTGTATGACTTGATTTCCAAGTCACCGTTTCTGTTTGTTGTTCATAGATTAGATCAAATTGTTAGATGACCTTAATTTTATGCTTGTTACAACTTTACAGATAAGAAAGGTTTCTCTGTCTACGAGAAATGAAACTTAAATTTATCCACAAGTTGTGGATAATCCTATAACGGTTCCCATATCAGACATCTACTGTCAAGTTTACTATTTGAAGCATTTGTAGTTAAAAAGTTACTATTTTTAGAATCATACACCCTTTTAATTATACGTTATATAGAAACTAACAAATCTAGTAAATTAATATATGTTTATAATATAGTTCTCAAAGTATTTGATATCAGAATTTGGATTAATGTTGATTTATTTATTAATACACCAAAATAATAGATCAATAAGGAGAAAGTATTTTATATCAATTCGATTTTGCAGACACTATACTTGTTAAGTTGTAAGATTTTTACCTAAAAGGACTATGCTTCCAAATTTTACACAACTTGTTCTTTTCAACTCATCGTCAAGTGCTATTAGATACCATAAAATCATGAATTCTATGAAGCATATTGTTCTCTTCCAACTGCAAGTTAAGAACACAACTTAAAGATGGTAAGAAATATAGACTATATTGATCGATAATAGGTTATTCTCTTCACTTAAACACAAACTAAACTCCACACCATCCTTTATCACTTAATTTGAAAACTAAAAATATATACTGACAAACTAGATTTAGACAATCAAATATTCAAATACAACCTTTGTCAAAATATTTCTTGACCTAAAAGTGGTATTACCTATTGTTATTTGAAATTAAAAGGAAGGTTTTCGACAAACCTCTTACACAACATCATAACGATCATTGATTTCTAGTCATAAACTTAATTACAAGAAGTAAGTTTTTTATTTTCACCACCTAAATATCTCAAAATTATTTTAAGTGTCTAATGATATATATGAGAGAGAGCAGAAATAATCTGATAAAACTTTACTAGGTTGTTTTGGGAAGGAATGAGGCTTATATTTATAGAGTACACGAAGTTTTGGTTTAATAATCGATAAGAAAACCACTTTCTCCTCTCTATCTATTGCCTCCATTCTCTTAATGGATAGTAGATATTTAACAACCCCCATTTGTAACTTCCAACCATCTACGTTCATGTCAACCCATCATGGGCGACATTGAATAATATTAAATATTTCTGTTTTTTTCATTCTCCCATTCGCACATGATGGGGTTACAATAATACCTTTGGGTACAAGTACTACAATGTACCATATATCAAAATCTCTCAATTATCTTCATATACACACTCCTATAATAATTTAATATAATTGAAAAATAGAACGGTCAACCGAAAAATAAACGAGCATACGTTACTAACATGTTAGGGTGTATCGTGGCTCAAATGAAATATCATTCCTTAAATATTTTATAATAATCTAGACTAATAATATGTTGTATCATATTACAGTAACTCATAACCTTTAAATTAATATCACATCGTCTATTGATCAAAAGCGTTCAGTGACATAATAGTATGTGTCTAACTATCATGTTATAGTCTACATTGACTTACATGATCAGCTAACCTTCAATCACACTTTAATACACAATTTTATTCTCTTTACACTTAAATTCTTTTATATAAACTTGGTTACTATCTCAAACATATCCCATTAGGTTAAATCATACATGACCATTAATAATATTTTATAGTAGCATACACCAAGTAAAAATATCAAGATATAGTCAAAAGTAATAAGGGCACAATTCAAAGGTATCACACATTGGAGACTCAGGGGTCAACTCTTTATTTTCTTCTAAAAAAAACATGTGGTATATGCCAAACGTGTTATGGTATTAATTATCTAACTCTCATCGCATCTCATGATTTTATATTTACCCTACATACATACATATATATTTATAAAATTAATTAGACAAATCATATTGCCTAAGTTGAGTTCATTGACCGATCAATCGTTCTATTAAATTAATTAAACAACTCATATATGATTGTTATAGACTCAGTAGACACTAAGATTCTACTTTGATCATGATATAAACTAAACATGTAGCATCCATGTTTGTGATTTCATATAAACAGTTAGTTAAGGCAATTATGTAATCTGATGTTCTCTTAAGTGTTCTTCTCTACTATGATTTGGTCTCATCTTTTCACACTTCTTGTACCAAAGGCGATTGACCGTGTAATAGGGACAATATTAGTCTATTTGACATACATACTTCAGATCATACACATCATTATATATCATAAATATCTTGATTAGAACAAACTATTAAATAAACGTACTAATGAAAATATATACATAAATGCGCATAAACTTGCAATATTCTTATATTATACCTTGCTTATTTCTATAGATATAACATGATCCTTGAACACATCCCTTAATATAGCCTTTGTATAGGTATCAACAAGCATATTTAGTGTGGATATATATTACAAAGTAACTTCCCGTTGAACAATTATATCTCTAACAAATTTCTACTTTATATCAATGTTTTTGGTCTTATTGTGATACTTGGGATATTTCAAATAAGACATTGCAGATTCACTACCACGGTGTATTATTATTGTCCTCCTACTATCACTTGATAATCCTTTATGTTCAAAGAACCCATTTAACCAAATTGTTTCTTGAAGTGTAGCTGAGAATGCTACGAATTCATCTTCCTTTGTGGATAAAGCTACACATGATTGTTTCTTTCAATTCCATGATATAGCACAATTATTCAACAAGAATACATAACCTAAGGTAGGTTTACGTCCATCTATATCGCCAACCTAATCAACGTCTGTATATACTTATGAGCGTAAATTATATCCTTAAAAGAATAAGACATGTTCGTTGTTGTCTTTTAGGTATCTCAATATCCTTTTCACATCTTCCCAATTCTCTTTTCTCGGGTTCGGTTGAAAAAAACTAACAAAATGCACCTAACTCGGTAATTTCATTATCATAACTCTATATGATATCTAGGCTATAACTTAATCAAAGATATAGATTTATATTATGTAGGAAACTACTATAATGAAAAATGATTGTGATGTATTCGAAGACGCGAATCCTTGTATAAATAATGTAGGGATAACTATCATCGTGTACGATAAAACTTGTGTTCGATTTATTATAAAACGACACAATTTCAACATATAAGGCACAACTTAGGAACCATATGAGCAATGTTAATTACAAAATATATTAACACTTAGTACCACATCAAACACACTATATTGATTGGATATGGTTTTTTTTATTACTAGTAGCTACTTTTGTTACTTTTACTTTTCAAACCTATGATTATTAGAGTCTTTTGTTAGTTTTTTGCTGTACTATTTTTTGACTCTCTATTGTCGGCAATTTCTATTAATATAACACTATTTCAAGTCTTCATTTTAAGAAATTATACGTTAAATACTAGTTCATAAGTATGGATTAACTTTGAGAAGAAGATTATGGGATAAAAAATTGAATAATAAAAAGAATAGATTATGTATTAGACAATAGTAAAAGAAAAAGAACCTCGGTCATTGCTTTTATTTTTTGGAGCTTATGAAATATTTGCTTCTTCAAAGGGATTTGTAGATGACTTATTTATCTATACTCAAACCATAGATTTCTATAAAGCCTAATTACGTTGAGAGTCCAACAAATTTTTAATACTCAAAAATGTAAATTATTAGTGGGTCCTAGGGTGTTATAAAATTAAGTGAAAAAATAAAGGAACCACTTAACCGCAAGTGTACAGTTGTTCCAAGTAATATATGATAATCAAGTTCGTTCTCAGGGACGGATTAGGTTCAACCCAAATATTAATCAGATCGTCGAGATAATTGCTAAACAGAAAATAAAAACTAAGAATTTTTGTTTGGTTTTTATTAAAAAATGCAAAATAAACTAAAGACTAAAATTAAATTAACAGAAAGGAAATAAAACAAATAAACGACTAACTTCAGATAAGAGAGATAATTGAGTCTCGCAAAGGAATCCACTTAATCAATATAAACTATGCTAGGTTTAAGGGTAGAATTGGAATTATAATATTAGTCGGGACTCTAAAATCTCCTAGCCCCCTGTCGGGTGGACCTAGAAGCTATCCTAAAGTATCATAAACACCTGTATGGTCGAATATGCCTCTTCGGATGATATGATTTTACCTCTTTGGCTATGTAACTAGTTAAGCCTGTCGGTCAATAACGGACATTACACGGGTATTACCTAGATCTATATTCAAACCCCCCTGTCGGATGATCACTTCTCCACTAAAGTGAATAGCCCAAATACTAACAGCTAATTCTAGTTGTTCCTAAAAGAATTAGTAATAAAAACAAAGTAATATCCAATAAATAAAACTCAATTCAGTTTAAATCTAAACAATCCCAAATTCAAAACATAGAAACAATTAATTAAGGTTCATCCCTTTAATGCGATTCTCAAGTATAAAGAAATTTAGCTCATAATGAAATTAAAGACTAACATAAAATAAACGGAATTCATGTTCAATTACAAGAAAGAAATAAATAACCTAAAGGGTTGAATGACTATTGTTGGAAGAACATGATTCCTCCAGCTTCTAGCTTCTTCTCTCCTTCGTGCTCTAACTTGAAAACCTTAAGCCTCTTGTTTAATTCTCTGAAGTGTGTGAAAGTAGGAGGTTAAGGGGTGTATTTATAGGTGTTGGAGGACCCTAGGTCGAATTTACTTGGAGTGGAAGACAAGTCAAGGACTCTTAAATTCGTAGCTCTAAATTCTAGGAAAGATAAGATTTTGCTGCTAATTTGATTTGGTCATATCTATTTCAATACTTATCCGTTTGAGAAGTTCCAATATATGAAACTGCTTGTCTTGGAAAGAGATTTCTATTGATGCAGACCACTCATCCAGAATCATAGCCAATATTTTATTATGAATTAATCTTTAAAACGTGGCTGGAATTTCAGATTCACAAGGCAGCTTTATCTTTTCCTTCTTTGAATAAATCTTTCCTAAATCTTCTTATTTCCATGTAAATCTTATTTCCTATAATCATTCATCTTGACTTGGTCTCTAAGTAATTACCATTTATCTTTTAAAGCTTCACATTAAATAAATAATTAAACCGCATATGCTTAAAAAGAATAAATCAATAAATCAAGAAAACGAAATAGGAAAGTGCACTCTAAAGATAGAAACTCGACTAAAAATCATTTCCTAACACTCTAAAATACACTAAGACTTTATTCTTACTTCTTCTCCTTGGATTGGTCTTTCATGAGATTCAAGAACCAATTAACTTTGCATTAAAAATAGTCAAATTTATGCACAAAAGCTCAGATTCTGCAAATAGTTAATTTCCAAGGGGAGAAAGTGCAATATGATCAAATAAGCCTAAAAGTCTATAAAATTAGTCATTTATTCACCTAAAAGGATGTCTCCAAGGGGCTAATAATTAGAACAAATCGGGAGACATCAAGACCCCAAACTCAAACCTTTGTCGTCCCAACAAAGTAAAATAAAAACAAAGGATCTTTTAGGTGGAGTCCACCCCTTACTTATCCTTCAAGAAAACGAATTAGGGCTTCCAAGATACCTATAAATACACCCTCATACCATTGTAAACATGTCCTTGCTTAGTTGCAAAGTATAGGCTTAGTCTTTACTTATATTTTCTTAGTTTTAAACAATAGCTTAGTCCTTTAGTTAGATTATCATCCTTAGAATCAAGCTATTAATATAAGAAGCAAGCTGACCTGCAGAGGAAGACAAGAAGAAGAAGATTGGAGACTGACAAACTCCTCTTCTACATCTCACCTTCTCTATATTTAGAGTAATTAGCTATAGATCTATTCTCAACCATATTTCTAAGCTTTTATTCTCTAAGTTTACTTTTAATTGTTTGGTTATTATTTTGTCTTTAAATACTATTTGTTATTTTAATTGATTAAGCTTGGCGTATATTGTTATTATGTGTTTTGACTTATTTCCCTAGATCTGATCAATCTTAGGATTAATCTTAGTTATTGACAACACCACATAATCGTCTAGTTTAACTAGATAGCCATTAAGGTTTGATTTAATCACCAATCATTACATAGGAATCCATAGTGGTGGAGAGGTTGCTCCTAAGCCTAGAAAAGACTAGGTAGAATTTAGAATCCTAGTTAATATATAATGCTTAATGTGACAGGTTAGAATAACAATTTAGTAATAGACCTAGTAATCCTAATTTAATTGACTTACATCCATATTTAGTTATTTGTTTTGTTTATTTGTTTTATTTATTTATTTGCATTAGATAGTTATTTATCTTTTTATATTTTATTCTAAACATCTAAATTCATCTACGCTTGTTAAATATAAATAGATCTAACGGATACAATCCCTGTGAACGAACTTGACTTATCATTAAAACTTGCAAAACTTGCAGTGAGTTCCGTGGTTCTCAAGGGTGTGTGACTCTTTATTATTATCTTTATTTATCTATTATTTTATCACACCTTCGCCCCCACCAATAAACGACTAACTTCAGATAAGAGAGATACTTGAGTCTCGCAAAGGAATCCATTTAATCAATATAAACTATGCTAGGTTTAAGGGTAGAATTGGAATTATAATATTAGTCGGGACTCTAAAATCTCCTAGCCCCCTGTCGGGTGGACCTAGAAGCTATTCAAAGTATCATAAACACCTGTATGGATGAATATGCCTCTTCAGATGATATGATTTTACCTCTTTGGCTATGTAACTAGTTAAGCCTATCGGTCAATAACGGACATTACACGGGTATTACCTAGATCTGTATTCAAACCCCCCTGTCGGATGATCACTTCGCCACTAAAGTGAATAGCCCAAATACTAACAGCTAATTCTAGTTGTTCCTAAAAGAATTAGTAATGAAAACAAAGTAATATCCAATATATAAAACTCAATTCAGTTTAAATCTAAACAATCCCAAATTCAAAACATAGAAAACAATTAATTAAGGTTCATCCCTTTAATGCGATTCTCAAGTATAAAGAAATTTAGCTCATAATGAAATTAAAGACTAACATAAAATAAACGGAATTCATGTTCAATTACAAGAAAGAAATAAATAACCTAAAGGGTTGAATGACTATTGTTGGAAGAACAGGATTCCTCCAGCTTCTAGCTTCTCTCCTTCGTGCTCTGACTTGAAAACCTTAAGCCTCTTGTTTAATTCTCTGAAGTGTGTGAAAGTAGGAGGTTAAGGGGTGTATTTATAGGTGTTGGAGGACCCTAGGTCGAATTTACTTGGAGTGGAAGACAAGTCAAGGACTCTTAAATTCGTAGCTCTAAATTCTAGGAAAGATAAGATTTTGCTGCTAATTTGATTTGGTCATATCTATTTCAATACTTATCCGTTTGAGAAGTTCAATATATGAAACTGCTTGTCTTGGAAAGAGCTTTCTATTGGTGCAGACCACTCATCCAGAATCCTAGCCAATATTTAATTATGAATTAATCTTTAAAACGTGGCTGGAATTTCAGATTCACAAGACAGCTTTATCTTTTCCTTCTTTGAATAAATCTTTCCTAAATCTTCTTATTTCCATGTAAATCTTCTTTCCTTTAATCCTTCATCTTGACTTGGTCTCTAAGTAATTACCATTTATCTTTTAATGCTTCACATTAAATAAATAATTAAACCGCATATGCTTAAAAAGAATAAATCAATAAATCAAGAAAACGAAATAGGAAAGTGCACTCTAAAAAGACCCCAAACTCAAACCTTTGTCGTCCCGACAAAGTAAAATAAAAACAAAGGATCTTTTAGGTGAACGCAGATGGTAGCATCTAGTAAATAATCCCAAAGCAAAACTTAAAATAAATTTCATATAGTCTAATCTAGGAATTAATATACACCTACACTTATCATGCAAAATCAAATACAAAACAATATCAATCCAAAATTAATTTCACAATGCTAGAAGGTTACGCTTATTACTTATCTCAAGATGGTGGCTATAGGGTGTTCCTTGATCTTTACTTGCTTTGAATGCTCCACTTAGAATACTCCCTATTAACTCACTGTGCATCTAGGAATCACGAGGACTTTACGGTTTTAGCATAGGCTGAGGGACGGTATGGTATGTATATTTGGTAAATTTGAAGTGAGCTTTTGGCTCTCTCCTCACTTACCATCAACAAACTGTCCAAGAGCTTGAGTTTACACTCGAATAATGTTCTCACTCATCCCAATTGACGCGCTTAATTAGCGTCCCCAAATTAACCCAATAAGCACTAAGGATGATTCACATAAAAATTTTCACTTTGCCGGTCCGAATATGTTTTCTTTTCAAATCATTCATCATTTTCCTCTTTTGTATAGCTATGACTCTCTTTTTAATGTTGAGATATCATTCTATTTTTCATAGTTATGCCTATTCATAACTTGAGTTCGAAGCTTCTTTTCCATTCACTATTACCCCGGCAAAGGGTTACAATAAAATAAACCTGTGAATCATCATCATATATAGCACAAAGCATCATTGATAAGCTCAAAAAAATCCCAACCCAATGTAAATTCCCATATAGTGGACCCACCACCCCAAACTCAAGCTCAAGACAGGAAGTCTCAGGATCGTGATTCAAGTGCGGGTCATATGGTCATGCCTAACAATCTAAAGGGATATTGGCTTATAATGTGGCGACAAAAGAAAGGCTTAAAGGCTAAAAATTTGTCTAAGAAGGTTAAAATTAATTCAGGGTTAGAAGGCCAAAAAGGATTCAAAGGGCTAACAAAGAACTGCCTCTATCATCTTCCTATCTACACAACTTGTCTCTAGTTCATACCTAAGTGGGTTGTCTACTCATTTAGATCTCACGTTCTACAAACCACCCATTATCCTTAAGCACAAGTTTACTTCTTTTGCATTTTTCATTAATTTTTCCTATCAATTATCTCATATTTGCATGCAATCAAAGGTGTTTTATACTAACTCCTAAAGTCAACTATTTTCTATCATTAATTCACAAAAAGCATGCTTGATGGGGGCATTTCAAATTCTCTACAGTCAACGCAACCCTAAGATTAATTTTATTGAAAGCATGTAAAACACAAAAAATTGGGATGAGGCAACGAACCCCACCCAAAACTCAAAAGTGAGTCGTGTCCCCACGACACGAAAAAGACTCAATAAAGTAATTAAATTAAATTAAACTACCTAATTAGTGCCTACATTTAATTAAGAAGAAGAATTAGAACGGGGTACCTGGCCATGAAGATCCATCGCGTCCTCCTCTGAAGGGGAAGAATAATTATCAATATCCATGAACAAAGTTACCTCTTCCAGTGTTGACTTAATCTGTGTAATTTCCTTCCAAAGTGCTCCGATGTCTAGTCGTAAAAGTTCGAATTCTTGTTGCAAATTGCGAGCCCATGGAGGAATACCAGAATTAGTTTGAGAGGAAGAAGAACCTTGATCTTGAACTTGTGTCTTGTCTTTAGGCTTTGATGATACCCTCATCCTTGCTGTTAATTTCTTGTGTTGTGGTGGTGCAGGTGCCTTTTCTTCTTGTGTTTCTTCAATAGGCTCATCAAGATTGATGGCCTTTTCAATTGTAGAACCAGGCAAATTCTTGTTCTTCCCTAGGATACAACACCTCTTCTTGTAATCCAAAGCATCTGTTCTGTTTGTCATGGTTGAATTTACCCCAAACTCAAGTTATACCAAGGATAGAATAAAGTTAAGAAAACTTGGTATATCTTGAGTTTCTTGCTTGGATTAGATGAAGGAAGTTGGTTTCTTGACAAATCTTGGAAGAACTCTTGAAATCTTGATGATCTTGATTGTGTTTAATAGTGTTGTGTGATGAATTTGATGAAGAGGTTATGTTTATGGAGGATGGAGGAGAGATTTAATGATGTTAATGTGTTTGTTGTGGAGGTTTATTCAAGCTTCAAGGTGTTTTTATAGGGTTAGGAGCTGGAAAATTCGTGTGGAAGAGGCTAGGGTTTATCTCTTTAAGGTTAGAAGTTGACTGGGCTTTGATCTCTTCACAAACCGCCTGGCGTGGTGCATACCCGCGGTGCATGGGTGTACCGCGAGGGTACACCGCATCGCTGTTGGTGTGAATCTCTCGCCTCTGCCTTATACCAGTGCTAGCACCCCGTGGCACGCGTTTTTGTCCTGCGGTGCAGGGGTGCGGTGCATGGGTGTACCGCGCGTGCTCCATGAAAAAACCCGCGGTACATACCCCGTGGCACGCGTTTTGGGTGTGCGGTGTAGGGTGCGGTGCACCGCGCCGATCAGCTTTCTTTTTTCTCGCCTCTGTAGAAAACCCGTGGTGCGCGACCCGTGGTACGGGTTTTTCAGGCGCGGTACATCCCTGCGGTATAGGGGGTACACCGCGAGGGTAGTCCGCGCCAGCCTTTGAAATTTTCTTGCGTTTCCTAGCACCCCGAACTCGATTCCTGCACCATTAACACACTACCCTTCTCATTTCTTTTTAAAAGTAGACATAAAACTCAACACTAACTCAGAATTATACACTAGGAATTGAAAAACTTAAAACATTAAACTAATATACAATGAAATGGCTTTTGTTTAACGTCGTTAAGCTCGACGGGTTACCTCTCGCGTCTATTCAGCTTCAAGGAGGTACATGACCTCCCCAGGATGTGGATCAATTCTGCGATTGGTATCCTCGCCTACATGGTAAAGTTTTAGACGATGCCCATTCACCATGAAGGTGCGTTGCTCGTCTGGATTCTCGATCTCTATCGCTCCATAAGGCGTAACTTTGGTCACCACGAACGGACCAGACCACTTTGATCTCAACTTTCCCGGATAGTTGCTGAACTTGGAGTTATACTTAAGGACCATCTGTCCAACTTTGAATTTGTTTTCACGAATGCGATTGTCATGCCATCTTTTCGTTTTTTCTTTATAAAGTTTAGCATTATCATAGGCATGAAATCGAAACTCATCAAGTTCATTCAGCTTCATCATACGATTCTCCGCAGCTAAGGTTGGATCCATATTCATCTCTGCAATTGCCCAGTAGGCACCCATTTCAAGTTCAAGAGGTAAGTGACAAGCCTTACCATAAACAATACGATACGAAGATGCACCCACAGGCGTCTTGAACGCAGTACGATATGCCCACAACGCGTCATCTAATTTCATTGACCAATCCTTGCGTGTGGAACCAACTGTCTTCTCAAGAATGGATTTGATCTCTCGATTAGAGACCTCAGCTTGACTATTGACTTGTGGATGATACGCGGTAGATACACGATGTCTCACGCCATACTTCTCTAGAACTTTCTTCAGATATTTGTTCACAAAGTGTGAACCTCCATCACTTATAATAACTCGAGGTGTACCATGTCTAGTGAAGATGTGTGACTTCAAGAATTTAATTACTACTCGCGAATCGTTAGTTGGTAGAGCTACAGCCTCTACCCATTTAGACACGTAATCAACAGCTAGTAGGATGTATAGGTTTCCGTTAGATGGTACAAAAGGACCCATAAAATCAATACCCCATACATCGAATATCTCAACTTCCAGAACATTATTACGCGGCATCTCATCTCTCTTAGATATATTACCAGTAAACTGGCATCTGTGACATTTCTTGACATACTCATGACAATCCTTATGTAAAGTGGGCCAATAAAAACCGGATTGTAGTACCTTTGCAGCTGTGCGGTCACCCTTGAAGTGTCCTCCGTACGGTGAATCATGACAACCCATAATAATGGATAGAATATCTTTATCTGGTATGCATCTCCTCACCATCTGATCACTACATACTTTGTAGAGGAAAGGATCCTCCTAAAAGAATTGTTTAGCTCGGTGGGCTAGTCTCTTTTTCTCTTGTAAGGTAGCTCCTTGAGGAAAAGAACCACTCACAATAAGATTTGCAATATCCGCATACCAAGGAGTCTCTAATGAATAAACTGAAAACAAACTCTCATCAGGAAACTCTTCTCTAACCAACTCAGGTCCTCCATTAGACTCAGAACCTTCAAGACGTGACAAATGATTAGCAACCTGATTATCACAACCCTTTCGATCCCGAATCTCTAAATCAAACTCTTGCAACAGTAAAACCCATCTAATCAACCTCGGCTTCGCATCTTTCTTCTCCATAAGGTATTTAATTACAGAATGGTCGGTAAACACAACAACTTTCGCCCCAAGGAGGTAGGAACGAAATTTGTCGAATGCATACACGACAGCTAGTAATTCCTTCTCAGTTACGGTATAATTAATTTGAGCACTTGTGAAGGTTTTACTAGCGTAGTAGATGGAATGAAATACCTTTTCTTTTCTTTGACCCAGAATAGCACCCATCGCAAGATCACTAGCATCACACATAATCTCAAATGAATTCTTCCAATCAGGAGGTAATACAATAGGTGCAGAAATAAGCTTCTCCTTAATCTCGTTGAATGCCTTTATGCAAGCTTCATCAAAAAGGAATTTGGTGTCCTTCACAAGTAAGTTGCACAACGGCTTAGAGATTTTGGAGAAGTCCTTGATAAAACGTCGGTAAAAACCAGCATGACCCAAAAAGCTTCTTACCCCTTTAACAGAAATAGGAGGGGGAAGAGTCTTGATTGCCTCAATATTCGCACGATCAACTTCCAACCCAGCACTTGAAACCTTGTGACCCAACACTATACCCTCTCGAACCATAAAGTGACATTTCTCCCAATTCAAAACCAAATCCGTCTCCTTGCATCTAATCAATACCTTCTCCAAGTTCCGTAAACACTCCTCAAAGTTATCACCAAACACAGAAAAGTCATCCATAAATACCTCAAGGAAGTCATCAATCATATCCCAGAAGATTGCCATCATACATCTTTGAAAAGTAGCAGGTGCATTACATAATCCGAATGGCATCCTTCGGAAGGCAAAGGTACCAAAAGGACATGTAAAGGTTGTCTTGTGTTGGTATTTCGGATCTACATAAATCTGATTGTATCCTGAATATCCATCCAAAAAGCAATAATATTCTCTACCAGCTAGCTTGTCTAACATCTGATCAATAAACGGAAGAGAGAAGTGATCTTTTCTGGTGGCCTTGTTCAACTTTCGATAATCCATACACACTCTCCAACCAACAACGGTCCTTGAGGGAATGGCTTCATTCTGCTCGTTCAAGATGGTAGTAATACCACCCTTCTTTGGTACGCATTGAACTGGACTCACCCATTCAATGCTAGCTATGGGATAGATGATTCCCGCATCTAGCAACTTGATAACCTCTTTCTTCACTACTTCCTTCATAGGTGGCATCAATCTTCGGTGTCCTTCAACTGAGCGTGTGTTCTCATCATCTAGAATGATCTTGTGTTGGCAATAGGAAGGACTAATACCTTTGATGTCAGCAATAGTCCAACCAATTACCTCTTTGTTAGCTCTCAGTATCCGCAACAGTTTATCTTCTTGAGGACCTGTTAAAGTAGCTGAAACAATAACAGGTAGAGTGTTGTCAGTACCTAAATACGCATACCTCAAGTGTGACGGAAGCGGTTTTTCTTCTAGTTGTGGGCGAGACTCAATAGATGGTTTCTTTTTAGGTGTTATCTCCCCAGGCTCTCGGAATGGCTCATAGGCGAGATGCCTATGTTTCATGTTTCCGGAATTCAAAGCAGCTACGGTTTCGATTAGTTCTTCCATCAGTTCCGGTAAGTCAAGTGTTAGGGCTGCTTGCAAGATATCTTTAAAATTCATACAATCAAACGTTTCTTACGTAGTCAAATCGAGTATATCCATTCGAAAGCACTCTTCAGGAATATGTGGAAACTTCATGACCCTGAACACGTTGAACTTTACCGTCTCGTCTTGGATTCGCATGGTTAATTCGCCGTTTTCTACATCAATAACAGTACGCCCCGTGGCTAGGAATGGTCGACCCAAGATGATGGGGACATTCCTATCCACGTCGTATTCAAGAATAACAAAATCAACTGGAAAAATTAACGTACCTGCCTTGACGAGGACATCTTCGATTCGTCCCTCTGGATGAGCGAGGGATCTATCAACCAGTTGTAGGATCATGGAAGTTGGTCTAGCGTTTCCTATCTTCATTTTCTCGAAAATTGACATGGGCATCAAATTGATACTTGCTCCCAAGTCACACAAAGCTTTTCCTTGCCACTCATTACCAATAGAAATAGGAATTGTGAAACTCTCAGGATCAAGTAGTTTAGGTGGCAACTTACTTTGGCATATAGCGCTGCATTCTTCTGGCAATCCTATCATCTCATTCTCACGGTATGGTCTCTTGTTGGTAATGGCTCTTTTCAGAAATTTAACGTACTTCGGAACATTGCGTATAGCATCTAAGAACGGAACGTTAATATTGAGACCACGTACCATATTCAAGAACTTCTGATATTCTGCCATGTCTCCTTTCTTCTGAACACTGGAGGGAAAAGGTGGAGGAGGACGGGTTTCTGTAACATCTTTGGATTTTGGCTTTTCCAGAATCTTCTCCACTTCAATTATTTCAGGCTCATCTTCTTTCTCTTCCACATCTTTTACCGGTTTCTCTTTTACAGTTGTTTCTTTTTCTTTCATCACGGGAAAAGGAGGTGGAGCGAGCTTCTTACCACTTCGAAGTGTCACTGCATTACAATCTTCTCTTTGCTTAGGTTCTTCAGTGTCACTTGGTAATTGTCCTTGCTGACGTTGATTCAATTGCTTATTTATCTGAGCCATCTGAGTTTCCATCAATTTAAGTGCTGCGGCTGTAGATTGTTGAATGTTGATTAGTGTTGTCAAAGTTTGCTGAACATCTAAAGCGCCTTCTTGAGGTTGAGCAGGTAGAGCTTTCTGGTTCATGGTTTCGGTATAAGCATCTTGAGGAGGTTGTCTCTGAGGTTGATTGTCGTATGCTTGTCGACCTTGGTAGTTGTTCTGAGGTCTTGGTTGAAAGTTGTTTCCTTGGGGACGTGGTTGATATGCATAAGTTGGATTAGCAGCCCCATTTGGATTCGAATATTGGAAACCCGGATGGTTTCTGTTTGGTTGATAACCTTGACCACTTGAGTTATAATGTCCTCGGTTGGATACGAACATTACGGATTCTGGATTATTTTGACAGGTCTCCCAATCATGATCTTGTGTACCGCAGTTAGAACATCCATAAACTTCTTGTGTAACATTAACATCTGCTCTTCTACCAGTAGCACCTTTTGTAACAGCTAGAGTAAGCTGTTTCAGTTGTTGTTCGAGTTTTGTTTCCATGGCGGTGAATTTTTCTTCAATCAGTGCAATATTTCCACCTCGGGCAGGTGTTCTTACAGTATTCCAACCTAGTTCATTCGTTACAGTTCTATTCAGAATAATCTTAGCATGGACCGCTTGTACCCGTAAAAATGCACCACCACAAAGCAAGTCTAGATCCTTTCTTGAAGAGCCATCAAGTCCTCGGTAAAATATCTTAATCTGTTGAACTTCTGTGAGGCCATGATCAGGGACTCTTTTTAAGCAAATCTGAAATCTCTTCCAACTTCTACCCAAAGTCTCGTCTTCCTCTTGCTTGAATGACGCTATTTCAACTTGCGCACCTAATCTCATATTCGTTGGGTAGTATCTATCGAAGAACGCGGTTTGTAATGCATCCCATGTTGTAATTGTTCCGGGTTCTTGAGAATCATGCCACTCACTTGCTCCATCAATAACGAAGTATCTAAAATTAGCAAAATACATGTTCTCTTTAGTTACTCCTTGCGTAATATAAGAATCGCAAATTTGCATGTACTTCTGTACAGCACGGATCGGATCTTCGCTAGGTGCTCCTCGGAAATTGCCATAACTTTGAAACTGAGATAACATACCAGGATCGGGTCTGTATCTCGCGACAGTAATATCTGCAGGGCCAATTCCGAGGGCAGGAGCTCGAAACGGAGCTTCTTCAGGGCCATTGATGAACCACGGATCATTATTCTGAGCAACAGGAGCGGCTGGAGGGTTGAGTTGTTGATTGTCAACTGGGTCTTCAGCCATTGTTTCTCTTGCTAATTGCTCCTCTAACTCTTTTGCTTTAGCTTCTCTCTTTCTTTTGTTTGCTTCTCGAACTAGGTTTTCGGGATTTGCAAGAATCACGATATCTTCACGCATAAACCAAAACCTGTAAACCTGAGAAAGAAAGACAACCCAAAGCGTAAAACTGAAAAATAAAACTAAAACTAAACTAACAATTAAACTACTAAAAGATTAACACCGGGGTCAGACGCTACCGTCCCCGGCAGCGGCGCCAAAAACTTGGTGGGTCCTAGGCTGTTATAAAATTAAGTGCAAAAATAAAGGAACCACTTAACCACAAGTGTACGGTTGTCCCAAGTAATATATGATAATCAAGTTCGTTCTCAGGGACGGATTAGGTTCAACCCAAATATTAATCAGATAGTAGAGATAATTGCTAAACAGAAAATAAAAGCTAAGAATTTTTGTTTGGTTTTTATTAAAAGATGCAAAATAAACTAAAGACTAAAATTAAATTAACAGAAAGGAAATAAAACAAATAAACGACTAACTTCAGATAAAAGAGATACTTGAGTCTCGCAAAGGAATCCACTTAATCAATATAAACTATGCTAGGTTTAAGGGTAGAATTGGAATTATAATATTAGTCGGGTCTCTAAAATCTCCTAGCCCCCTGTCGGGTGGACCTAGAAGCTATCCTAAAGTATCATAAACACCTGTATGGTCGAATATGCCTCTTCGGATGATATGATTTTACCTCTTTGGCTATGTAACTAGTTAAGCCTGTCGGTCAATAACGGACATTACACGGGTATTACCTAGATCTGTATTCAAACCCCCCTGTCGGATGATCACTTCGCCACTAAAGTGAATGGCCCAAATACTAACAGCTAATTCTAGTTGTTCCTAAAAGAATTAGTAATGAAAACAAAGTAATATCCAATATATAAAACTCAATTCAGTTTAAATCTAAACAATTCCAAATTCAAAACATAGACAACAATTAATTAAGGTTCATCCCTTTAATGCGATTCTTAAGTATAAAGAAATTTAGCTCATAATGAAATTAAAGACTAACATAAAATAAACGGAATTCATGTTCAATTACAAGAAAGAAATAAATAACCTAGAGGGTTGAATGACTATTGTTGGAAGAACAGGATTCCTCCAGCTTCTAGCTTCTTCTCTCCTTCGTGCTCTGACTTGAAAACCTTAAGCCTCTTGTTTAATTCTCTGAAGTGTGTGAAAGTAGGAGGTTAAGGGGTGTATTTATAGGTGTTGGAGGACCCTAAGTCAAATTTACTTTGAGTGGAAGACAAGTCAAGGACTCTTAAATTCGCAGCTCTAAATTCTAGGAAAGGTAAGTTTTTGCTGCTGATTTGATTTGGTCATATCTTTTTCAATACTTATCCGTTTGAGAAGTTCCAATATATGAAACTGCTTTTCTTGGAAAGAGCTTTCTATTGGTGTAGACCACTCATCCAGAATCCTAGCCAATCTTTAATTATGAATTAATCTTTAAAACGTGGCTGGAATTTCAGATTCACAAGGCAGTTTTATCTGTTCCTTCTTTGAATAAATCTTTCCTAAATCTTCTTATTTCCATGTAAATCTTCTTTCCTTTAATCCTTCGTCTTGACTTGGTATCTAAGTAATTACAATTTATCTTTTAAAGCTTCACATTAAATAAATAATTTAACCGCATATGCTTAAAAAGAATAAATCAATAAATCAAGAAAACAAAATAGGAAAGTGCACTCTAAAAATAGAAACTCGACTAAAAATCATTTCCTTAACACTCTAAAATACACTAAGACTTTATTCTCACTTCTTCTCCTTGGATTGGTCTTTCATGAGATTCAAGAACCAATTAACTTTGCATTAAAAATAGTCAAATTTACGCACAAAAGCTCAGATTCTGCAAATAGTTAATTTCCAAGGGGAGAAAGTGCAATATGATCAAATAAGCCTAAAAGTCTATAAAATAAGTCATTTATTCACCTAAAAGGATATCTCCAAGGGGCTAATAATTAGAACAAATCGGGAGACATAAATTATTTAAAAGAATATTGATTGGACATACCGAGAATTTATATAAATTTTTATAGACTAATTGTATATCCAAGATTTAAATAAACATTTTAAAATTTTGATTGAATACATGACTTATTATGTAATCCAAAATAATTTTACATTGTATCAATCGACTACATCCCCCGAATATCTTAAATAATATTAGTAAGCATACTTCTCGAGCACTTGAAAACTTCAGAAAGAAGAAAGAAACATGAGACTATTATATGCCCACATCCTTATCCATATGAGAATAATTTGGTCATATCCGTAAGAATCACACTATCAATATGTATTTCTTGATGCCTTGTTTTTTTGATAGAATAATCTAGTTAGGAGACATCTTTTAAGGGGTTTATAGGACTTAGTTGAGGGATTTTACCCATTATTGGTTATTTTACATTTTCTTGTCTAGTTTCGATGTTTATACTATTTTCAGAGCTTTTGTGAGTTAAATGTGTGTTAATTGTGCATCTATATATACTGGAATGCTAGGACCCTCCGAAATGATGATAGGTAGTGAAAACAAATCAAAAGCTTAGCCCTTATTTATCGATACAAAAGAAGATTCATCCACTTGTAGAAATTGGAAGATTATGTTGGTCAGATTTAGAAAGTGGATTGTTCAAGGTACAACATGATATTAACAAGGGGTCTGGAGGAGAACTTTCATATATAAATAGGATTTGAATTCAGGAACACGTACAATTTGTTATATACCGTTCTCGTGGTTTGAACTAGTCCTTTGTTAAGTAAAACGTTTACGGTTGGGTTTGACCACTTAAAAAAGGCCCACATTCCATAAAACGTTTCCAAGGCCTTTAAATACAAAGATTTAGAATAAGAGGAGGATATTTGGTATGTCCTTAGTCATTAAGAAAGAAGGGAAGTGCCTGGACCAGAGGGAAGAAGAAGACGACAAGAGTTTCTACCATAGTTGCACCATTCCAACCTCCGTATTTCAGCAGTTAATAGTGTAATCCTATTCGATTTCTTCTTCTAAACATGAATATTACACTTTTATTTTTTGTTTTCCATTATTGTTTTATGAACTAAATAATTTGTAGCTAGAGAAATGGTGAATGTATGGTCCTTACATTTGGATTATGATGTTTTATTGTGTTTTGGGATATTGAAATGAATTGATTGTTTTGCATTTATTATATATTTATATTTCTTCAGCCCTTACGAAGATAGAGTAGTAGGTGGTATTAGTAGACTAGACTGTCACCCGGGAGGGGGAAGGGGGAGGTCGGATTATAGAAAATAATATATAATTATTCGGTGTGTGTTACTGAGTAAGGAGGTCTTGACTAACTGGATAGTCAATTGGGTTATAATTAATTACGTTTGAGAGTGTTGTAAGGTCACTCGGGAGAGGTCCATAGAATTGTAGGATAGCTCTCTATCTACCCGGGATGGAATTAATGGATTTGAGAGTTCCGACTATTGCTAAAATAACAATTCACCCTTATATCCATAAATGTGTAAATTCATAAGTAGGGGTCATATATTATCTATTTTCACTTTAATCCTTACTTTTGAGAATAGGGGACAAAAAATGTAAATACTCATTGTAACGACTTTGTCCCTATACTAATGACAAGTAGAGAAACGGGCTTCAATACACTGCCACAATGGTACAAAATGTATAGTTGCATACTTATCTTCAGACCTTGACAATTTGATTGTCCATCATATTTAGAAAATATGTACTTGGCGAATCCTATAGGCTATAAGTTAATGTATTTTTCTTGCAATACAGTTACCACACTAGTCCACTACTCTTATAAGCTTCATTTCTTGAGATCTCATTAGGATAATTTTACCATTAACTTGAACAAAGTTTCATCAAAAGAATCCTCAATGGCGATATTAGTAGTTCTTTTTTTGTGGAAGACACTACTAGCTCTAAAATTCTTTGAAGGATTTTAAAAGTTATCTATGATCGAACAATTTTATTAATGATATTTTGCTTTCTTTATAAAGACACATATTTTAGTAATAATAAGTGTAAAAATCATATGCTATACTTTTGAGAATGCAATTCACCAATGAATGTTGTAAACTGCACTATAATTCATCATAATCTAATTTTGACAAAAATATTACATTTAACTAGCATCACAATGTCATCAACCTCTATTATTTGTAAATTCAAGGATATTTGAATAGTTAAATGATCTTACTTTATTGTAAGAAGTCGAGATCATCTATCTGAACAATAAACTATTTATAAACTAAGGTTTATAAACGATTTGATCAATTCGTATTAAATAAAATATTAAATTTGAATTTTTCGCATAAGTAATTTTCAATTTATAAACGATAACATATAAAGACAATTAGGGAATTCAAAACTTTATTGAACAAATATCAAAATTATCTAATTAAAACCATTTTTAATTTATAGAAGTTAAAATAAAATCATTTAAAAAATATATGATATAAAAAAAAATATTATATTATTTATGAAAATTATAAGTTTAAACTATAATTAACTTAATAATACAATTTAGGGTCCACACTAATTTAACACAACTCATTAAACAATAAGCTACCCATTAAACCCTAATGTTTTGCAGCCTTTTGCTATACATACACATCCATCTTCTTCCACCCTTACTTTCAAACCTACTGTCAGCCTCCTTTTGATATTATTTTTTTCATTATTTTAACTTTCAAACTCTAATGTCTAAATCATCTTTAGGAATTTCTCTTCCATCCAATCTACTTTTTCCAATTTCTCTATAAAGTCTCTTTCTTCTTCCTTGATTATGACGTTTCACCCTCAGCTAGTGTGCCATCTAGATCTCAATTTTCTCTTTAAATACTATGTTTACATCCTAGTATCTTAGATAGTTGGCCATATCATTTCAATTTACCTATCTAAGGTACATTTTTCATTTCAAAATTTATCCTGTAATGTGTTTCTGCAATTTGGTATAGATTAATTTGATATTTTTTTCATTTTTTTCTATTTTATAATTACTTATGTTGAGAAAAATAGTTAGATATTTTAGAATAAATATTTGATAGAATAGTCAAATATACATCAACACCACAAGAGATCTTTAATGGTTGGATTATATATGGAGAGTAGGAAAATAGAAGTAAGAAAAATTACATTAGGTTGTAAGTATTGTTTGACATCTATTGAAGAAAGCAAATTTACAAAAACATATATATTTGTCTACCAATACATTTTTATTTTCTTTTATCTTCTTGTGATTTACATATGTGAATGTAATTTTATTTAGTCTGAAAAATACATAATATTTTTTCTGTTCTTAAAACAGTGTGTATAAAATCATGAGATTTAAAAAATATACAATGTCACCTTATGTTATTAGAATAGTACACACACTGATGAATGCAAATTCACTCAAAACTAACAATGAGCGGGATATATATAACTGTCAATTAATTCATTATCTAATTGAATTATTTATTACTTTTATTTTTTATTATTGGAATTCACATCCCTTGGTTAATGGTGGTTATTGTGTTGCTTTCAGAGGGTAAGCTCAGAGAAATTCACCAACGATGACAAATGGTCCTAAGGGTGTGCTGGCGCACAAGAAACGAGGTCGTAAACCTAAAATATATGGGTGTAGTCCAAGAAAAGAGGAAGAAAACAAAAAATCACGCACTTTCGGGGGATATAATGTGCCTTATGCCTAGGTTCCAACTCATGTGGAGGTCCTCCACCACCTACTGTTTCAAAGAGACAAGCCTAGCCACCTATTATTTCGAAGAGACAAGCCTAGCCACCCATGGTGCATAGAATACCAAAGAATCCAAGAAATGCAACAAGGAAAAATAAGGATACAAAGAAATATATATTATTTAATTGTATTATCTTTAAATAAGAGAATGAGTTTTGTGTAGTAATTAATATAAATTTGATATTCTATTAATGATGTTAAATCTAATATTAATGGGATGCTTACAAATTTGTCATCTTACCTATTTTGCTATAGTATGTGTTAATGCAAATATGCCTAATCTACCTCAAGAAAGTAAGTAAGCACGTTTTCAAAAAGATGCCACAAAAATCGCTATAAGTTGGATGTGTAGCTGTAATATCTTTTAGTTCTACTCATATAAGATTTTATGTTTAAATATTATACAAGATACTTGCAAGTTTTTTTGTTTTCCTATAAAATTTTGGATATAAAATTTATATGTTTCGAACTTACAGAAGAAAAGTAACGAAGATCAATAGTTTCTCTAGTGGTTAGAAAAAGAAAAAATTAATGGTTAACAACAATATTGAAGGCTAATTATCTGCTTTTGTTAACTATGTCTTCCCTTTTCTTTGAATATATCTTCATTTCCGATATAAAAATATGAAGTTTTATCACTCTCGTGTTAATATTTTTTCCGTTTCA
Organism: Nemophila menziesii; assembly: GCA_029959085.1. Taxonomy (NCBI): domain Eukaryota; kingdom Viridiplantae; phylum Streptophyta; class Magnoliopsida; order Boraginales; family Hydrophyllaceae; genus Nemophila; species Nemophila menziesii. The sequence continues at coordinate 24,197,671 of JARWIR010000015.1, read as the reverse complement.
ATGTACAGTGAATACAGTTCTATTAACATCATCTATATTATAGTAGTCTCATATAATTTCATAAGGTAATGGGGATAGCTAGATGGATTAGAATTGGTTTTTATATTTCGAAGTATCTAGGTTTTATTTAATGTTATAAATTTTACCGTCAAGTATTAAATATTTTGAAACATGTAGTTTAGAGAATCAACACTGTTTTGTTCATAGTTAGTACTAGTATTATTAGTTGCCAAAAATGTATGTGCTAAGTAATAAATGTAGTGATCTAACCTATGTATTTTCACTTTCACGAATAGTAGTATATAAAATTATAGTGCTTAGCTACTGTGTATAACAATTATAAATCTAAACTGCCAAATTTTGCAAGTGTGTCATCTCTAAGCTTTCTTATAGGATATACTATTGTAGGTTCAGTCCATTAAATATAGATTTACATAGATGTGATTCATTTACATTAACTTCTAATTGAATTATGGAAGGAGTCTTACAAATAAAATAATGTACATCATGAATAATCAAATGCACAATGGCTTACACAAATTTCACATAGAATTATGTGTAACTTAATGTTATTTGGAATGCATTGAATTTGTTGTTCCTTTTTCTCCAAGAAAAGAAATAATTTTTTTTAAATTTATAAGGTATCAACCAAACATTTAATTATATCTCTTGAACATTTATTATTCTTATATTTTTTATTTTTTTGTGCATTGAGTTTTTTTCCGCCAAATGTTAACTCATAAATAAATAGATAAAACTAGTTGAATTTTCATAGAGAGAAAAAGAATATGTTGTAACAAATAAAAAAATAAGAAGATAACCATATATCCAATAAATAGACACAATACAGGTAGATGTTCTTCTTACAACTCAATCGCAAACACAGTTTATGAACTGCTAAATCACCATACTAATCACAATGAACGATAACTCTACCGTATTAGAAGTAATATAAATTATTATATTTCTTTTTCCAAACCTGATGTGGTACAAATAAAAATACCATTAGTTTTTATATCCTTCAAGTGCATGCAACTAATTAGAAAAACATTAATTTTAAAAAAATTGACAGTAAAAAATTATCTACACCTTGACTACTAGCACCTTTCCCCAAAATAGGGACTATAAACATGGTATGGTGTTTTTTATACTTATGTATCATGTATGATATGTCTCCATAACCCATTTGATAGATCATTCGACATAACTCATGACTCAAATTGAGAAGTACTGGTCTATAAAATCCAATCTGATAATTACCTCAGAATATTTGAACACGCTCATTCTGCATTGTTCGAGTTAGAAAATGACACAAAAAAGAATGTTCCAAGGTATCCTGGCGTAAATGATTTTGCTATGATATTTAGTAAAGAGACAAGCAGGGAAGTTAGGAACCAAATGACTCAAGACATCAACATTAAGGAAACTTCTGACTTGGGGATATACTTGGGGATCCCATTTTGTCACAAAATATCTAAGGTTGAAGCTTTGGAATGGATAGCTAAAAAGTTGTTCGAAAAAATTGATGGGTGGAAAGCTAAATTACTATCAAATGGGGGCAAAGAAATCTTAATCAAGGCTGTCTTACATGCCATACCTAATTACTCTGTCCATTTTCACTTTCCCTATTTCCTTCTATGAAAAACTTACTCATGCTATTTTGAACTTTTGGTGGAACTTAGGTGGAAAAAAAGAATACACTGGATGGCATGGGAGAAAGTGACTATGGGGTAACTCCTAGGAGGCATGGTATTTAGTGATTTCCAATGCATGAATACAACTCTGCTAGCCAAACAAGCTTGGAGGCTGCTTAACAACCCTTAAAGCTTGGCTTTCAAACTTATAAAAGGTATCTATATTCCTAAATGTGTTTTTATGAATGTGGATCTCAGACAAAGACGTACTTGGAGTTGGGCTAGTATTATTGAGGGAAGGGATTTCCTAAAAAAACATATCTTTTCTCAAATTGGAAATGGTAACAATACAAATATTTGGACAGCTAAATGGATCAATTCTTGTTTGAAAATTGAGAAAACCTTCTAATTTTGATCTATTGACGGTTAACCAACTTTCCTTACCTGACACTTTTGAGTGGGATAATGAACTCCTAGATGATATTTTTCTTAGCCCTATTATTCCAAATATCAAAAGAACTATTATTTCTGGAATGGGGGAGGAAGATAAGATCATTTGGCCCAATTCTAAGGATGGGTTTTATACTACCAAAACCGTCTATAAGGTTCTTACTGATGATAACTTCTTTAATTCACCTTAAGATGTTAATACTGTTGCTAATCTCCTCTGGAAGACTGTTTGGGGATCTAATATCCTTAACAAAATTCGTTTTTTTATGTGGAATGCTTGTAATAATGGTATCCCTAAGAATACTAACCTTTTTGTTTGAAGCTGTTTTGATTCTAATGATTGTCTATGGTTCCTTAATAGAGTTGAAACGGTGGAACTCTAACTTATTTATGGTAAACTTTGTCGTCTTGTTTGGGCTGGCTCCATACTCTAGATTCACGTTTCTCTCGACGAATCTCTTAGTGTGGGGGACTGATTCCTCAAAGCTATTGATGCCTACTTGATGTCTCCTCATTTGTGATAGATTTATGTTAAGATGAGACATCATTTTTAGTGATTTAGAAGTCATAAATGTCGATTTTCTTGAGAAATAGTGCACTTTCCTATTTTGAGTCTTGATTTAGTAAAATAATATTTTTAGAGCATATTAGGTTTAATTGTTTATTTAGTTTGTAGCTTTAAAGATAATTATGGATATTAATTAGAGTCCAAGTCAAAGACAACAACTTATGGAAAGAGATTTGCATGGTAATTGGAGATAAGGAAACAAAAGCTAAAAAGATGGAAAAGGAAAAGCTGCCTAAATCTGAATTCTACAGTACACGCCTAAAGAAGTAGTTATTTACCTAATAAATAGGCCGATTTTGGTAATTTCCTTTCATAGGGACAAAGATAATTCTGTTACGATTCTTTTGGTATCTTATGGAGCTCAAACCCACCAATAACGAAGAAGATATGCTCAAAACGGTCCAGCGGTGTTTATCTTTATTTCCATACGAATTTAAGTTGGGCTAGGAGTCCAATACTTTATCTCTTCCTCAAGAAAACGAATTAGGTCTTCTTTGAAATTTCATGGATTGGCTTGGATTTAAGAAATCGTAGGATGAATTTTTGAAATTTAAGCTTTTGATTCTTGGATTCAATGTGTTTTGGTATGATATGGGTGGTTGAATCTTCCTTGTAATGATGTGGAGGATGAATTGGATGTGTTTTCATGGTGATTGGGTAGTGTTTTGATGATTGGTGAAGGTTTTTATGAGCTTTAATGGAGTTGGAAGAGTTTTGGAGAAGAGGAAGAGGCTTAAGGTTTATAAAATTTGGAATTAAAGAGCTCATACCTCTTTTATAACCCTAGATCCGTTTTTCTCTTTCTCTGGCGGCGCGCCGTGGTATACCGCGCATATCGTCCGGTATACCGCACCTACAGTGTCCAAAATTTTTCGCCTCTGCTCAGTACACGTGGTATGACCCCGTGGCACGGGTTTTGGGATCGCGGACCATGGCACGGACTAGGGGGTAGTCCGCAGGTGTACTCCGCACCTTCTGATGCTCCCTTCGTCAAAATACCCGTGATAACTACCCCGTGGCACGTGTTTTCTTCGTGCGGTGCATGGCGCGGTATAGGGTCCGGTATACCGGACCCATCAGCTTTATCTTTTTTTTTCTTTTCTGTATAAAACACGTGGCTGCTACCGTGGCACGGGTTTTTACCTGCGGTATACCGCGGCTGAGATCCGGTATACCGCACCCTTGCTTCAGTTTTTCCGAAAATTTTTGTTCGCCTTCCCTAACTCAATTTCTCCAATACCTAATCATCAAAAACACTAATACCTTCCTCAAATATGCAATATCAACTAAAATTAACTAAGCTAAACACAAATTAAAAACTGGAAACGTAAAAACATAAAAAAAATTTGGGTTGTCTCCCGTATAGCACTTTTGTTTAACGTCTTTCAAACTTAGACGTGTTACCTCGATTAAGGATGACGAAATTTCCACCCTTTGCCTTTGATTCCCACGAACTTTTCAGCTCGATTGTTCATAATCATGGATGGTGCCATCCAAGATTTCGTGGGAGAAGGTGTTTCTAGTGGTAACTCAGATTCATTTGTAGCACTACACTCCTCTAGCAATCCATTCATCTCTTTAGTTTCGAATCTTCGTTTGTTAGAAAGAATGTCCTTCATGAATTGACCGTATTTTGACATTCTTGTGAGAGCTTCTACAAACGGGATGCTGATCTTTAACTTGTTCACCGTGTCAACGAACTTCTTGAATTCCAGGTCATTGTCCTTTCTGACACGTGAAGGGAATGGTGGAGGAGGGCATGTGTTAGTTACTACTAGGCTCTCTTTCTTTCCTGGTGTCTCATCTTGGACACTGTTTTGTTCAACTACCTCTTCGACCTTATCTTTTGTTGTTTCTTCTCCCCCCGTTTCTGGAATAGGGACTGGTTCCGGTTCTGGTCTTGGTGGAGGTAGTTTTTTTCCACTTCCTAATTCAATTGCATGACAAACTTTGTTTTCTGGAGCACTAGTATCACTTTGGAGTTGCCTTTCTGTAAGGATTTGAACTTTATTCACCATTTGTGACACTGACTGCATAAGCTTCTCAAACGCATTGTCTGAGTTTTGGATTCTTTGCTGGCTAATCTCCATCTTTCCAATTAGGTTCATTATCTCAGCCATGCTTGAATTCAAACTCAAAGATTGTTCTTGTATGGTTTGCTGCATTGAATAAGGAGGTGGTTCTTGATAAGCTTCATTATAAATCGGTGCTTCTTGACAGATGGGTTGTGGAGGATAATAAGATTGTGGTCGTGGTTGATAATAATCATCATGATAATGGTTATTATCATGATAATTCTGTTGATCTCCGACCCAATTGTAACTCTGTGGGGGTTGATAGTCAGCGTAATTTCCTTGAGATTGATAATAACCATCATGATAATGGTCTCTTTGATAAGGCATGAAGGAAATTGAGGCTGGATTATTCATGCAATCTTCCCACGAGTGATCTCTTGCTCCACAACTAGGACATGAAGGTGCGGTATGTACTAGATCCCTCTGAGCTAATTTTCGCGAGTGCTCTAATGCTTCCTCAAGTTGTCGGTTTAATTCCTTGAGCTTCAGAGATTCCATCATGAATTAGCTTCTTCAGGATCTAATAACACGAAACCTTTATCTCCTAATAAATTTGCTTTCGCCTAAAAAAATCTGTAAAACAAAAACTAAAAAGAAAAGCATAAAATAGAACTAACTAAAATAAAAGCACATGATAATTGCACAAGGACTAACGATGTAGTCCCCGGCAGCGGCGCCAAAAACTTGGTGTGACCTAGGGTGTGATAAAATAATGATATAAATAAGTGCAAATAAACACCCTAAACTAACACAGTACTGCAAGTATTAGAGGACGTATGCAAGTTTTAATGATAAGAAGATTCGTTCCTCAGGGACTGACGAAAGTTAGAGAGAACTTATGCAAATTATCAAGTGCTGATATAAAAGATAGAAAGATAATACGCAAAGAAAGAAAAGGAAAATAGATTTTTATTTGGTTTTTATAAAGAAAACTAAACTACTAAATAAAAGACAGGAAATAAATAAAAGCAAAGAAAAGAAGATAGTATGAAAGATATAGCTTAGGTTTTACTGGTATGCACTAATCCTTCTAATTATATCTATTAGATCTAATTTATAACGGAGAATATTAGCTCTTGGTATACTTAGTCAGGACTCTAAATTCCCATACCTTAGACCTTGAGAGCGACTAAGGGGGCTACGGCACAACCAAGAAGTGTTTTATCTTAGGGTTATGAAACTCCACTAAGGCCCTAAGCAAATACTGCAATCCTGGTGATATGGTGATTAAAACAAACCCTAATGACTATCTAGTTAGAATCATGTTTTGTCAGAACTAATATCGACACTAGAAGTTATGTGGTGGTTCAATAGTTAAACACCCAGTTACGGAGACCATCTAACTACTATTAAGGTAATCCTATACTCGTGCACTAGCAAGGAAAACAATCATTCAATCAAAACACATAATCAAATATAAAGGTAAGTAGCTAATATCAGATTAAAACATATAATTCCCAAAGAAACTTAGATAGAAGAATTAGAATTCATAGTTTATACATTATGCAAAACCTAAGCTAATAGAATTAATGTCTCCTCATTTTTGATAGATTTATGTTAGGATGAGACATCATTTTTAGTGATTTAGAAGTCATAAATGTTGATTTTCTTGAGAAATAGTGCACTTTCCTATTTTGAGTCTTGATTTAGTAAAATAATATTTTTAGAGCATATTGGGTTTAATTGTTTATTTAGTGTGTAGCTTTAAAGATAATTATGGATATTAATTAGAGTCCAAGTCAAATACAACAACTTATGGAAAGAGATTTGCATGGTAATTGGAGATAAGGAAACAAAAGCTAAAAAGATGGAAAAGGAAAAGCTGCCTAAATCTGAATTCTGCAGTACACGCCTAAAGAAGTGGTTATTTACCTAAGAAATAGGCCGATTTTGGTAATTTCCTTCCATTGGGACAAAGATAATTCTGTTACGATTCTTTTGGTATCTTATGGAGCTCAAACCGACCAATAACGAAGAAGATATGCTCAAAACGGTCCAGCAGTGTTCATCTTTATTTCCATACGAATTTGAGTTGGGCTAGAAGTCCAATACTTTATCTCTTCCTCAAGAAAACGAATTAGGTCTTCTAAACACCTATAAATACACTCTTATATCACTTGTAAATCATCCTTGCCTCATAGTAATTAGTTCTTAAGGTTTTATTCTTCCAGTTTATTGTAGAGAGCAAGATGATGTCTTTTGTAATTTCTTTTAGTTTATTTCCTTCAGGTATGAACTAAACCTCCCATAGCTTGGGTTTTGCATAATGTATAATCTATGAATTCTAATTCTTCTATCTAAGTTTCTTTGGGAATCACATGTTTTAATCTGATATTAGCTACTTACTTTATATTTGTTTATGTGTTTTGATTTATTGTCTTTCTTAGAACTGATCACTTTAGGATTGTTTTAAGAGTAGTTAGATGGTCTCCTTAACTGGGTGTTTAACTATTGAACCACCACATAATGTCTAGTGTCGATATTAGTTCTGACAAAACATGATTCTAACTAGATAGTCATTAGGGTTTGTTTTAATCACCATATCACCAATGATTGTAGTGTTCTGTTTAGGGCCTTGGTAGCGCTTGATAACACTATTTGAGACCTCGTCTTGGTTGTGCCGTAGCCCCCTTAGTCGCTCTCAAGGTCTAAGGTATGAGAATTTAGAATCCTGACTAAGTATACCAAGAGCTAATATTCTTCCTTATTAACTAGATATATAGATAGAATTAGAAGGATTAGTGCATACTAGCAAAACCTGAGCTATACTTCTCATCTCATATTCTTAATCTTTTACTTTATTGTCTTTTAATTTCTTAGTTTAAGTAATTATTTTCGAAATTCATATATCTTTATTTTCTGTCTTTAATTATTTACTTTTACTCGTTATTTCTACTCACGCGATTAACACACTTAAGTCCCTGAGAACGAACTTAACTTATCATTAAAACTTGTATACGTCCTGTAATACTTGCAGTACTGTGCCTGTCTAGGGTGAGAGTGCTTAGTTTCTTGACTTAATTTTATCCTATTTTTATCACACCCTAGGCGACACCACTACTCGAAACAAGTCTGGGATAAAAGAAAGGTTACTAATTTTCTTATAATATCTATATGGAACATTTGGAAAGATAAAATGAAAACCTTCATGAGAATATGAAATTTGTCTGTGATCATGTGATTTGGGTTTCTAATAATCTCATGCAGGAACTTCATGGCATGAATTGGTATAATAATGTCAATTATACTTCAAACAACACACACATGGGTGGAAATCATAACCAAAGACAGCACAACGCGGAGGAGGACTTGATCTTACAATGTGATGTCTCTTTTAAATTTCCCTTTGAACCAACGGGGATCGGAGTTACTCTTAAAAGTAAAGACAACATTTTCTCTAGGGAGTTCAAAGATTCTGTTAATTGCAAATCTAGTCTTAATGGAGAAGTATGCGCGGTCTTTAAAGCAACCCTTATTTGCACGAGATATCCTAATCTAAGGAAGCGTGTCTTTTCTGATAACCTTGAGGTCATTCAAGGTATAAAGCAGATGTCAGCAGCTAGTTGGGTTATAAAGCCTATTATTGCTAGGATTAAGAGAATTGCAGAGGAAGCTGAACCTATCACCTTTTGCTTCCTGCCTCGTAAACTTAATTATAGAGCGGACCAACTTGTGAAATAAGATAGGCGTGAAGCTAGGAATTTCATAGGGCAAGACCCTAGTTAGTCTCTTCTTGGATCTTTTAATAAGTCAGGAACTAGTTAATTTGTTGTTGTTTTTCTTGGGGTATTCTGTATCCCCCTCCTAGTAAAAAAAATTGATATTCAACATTCCAAAAAAATCCTCTCTACCCATTCATGTAACACTAAACTTATTCAACCATTATCTTTTTTTCATCGAGCTTTTTATAACCTTTTTTATTTTTTCCTTTTCAGATTTGGTGTGAATCCCAAAAAATCTGGGATCTTGCACCTTATCTACTTTCTCTCTCTTCCTCTTTTTCAGAAAACCCACTCACTCTCTTTCAGTATAACCTTCATCTTCACTTCACCACCTACTTTTTACTTTTTTCCATCTTTTTTTCAGTTTTCTTTTGATCTCATCATGACCAAAATGATTAAATCAACTAGAGTTAACCAAACAAACAATGTTCCCCAGTCAAACAACACTCATCAATCAAATCCAAAGAGTAAAACAAAGTATCATGATATAACGAAAATGATTCTATCTCCAGAATCTTCTACAGAGTTTGTCAACACTTCGATTAAAAAAATAGTCCTAAAAAGGGGAGTAGCATTGATGAAGAAAAGAGTGATAGCTAGTAATCCAAGTAAAGGTGCTGAAGCTCATGAAACAGAGACTCATAAGAAGAAAGTTGACCCTAAACCTCAAGCATGGTCAACTCTATTTGAAGGATGTGCTAAGCAAGCTTTGAAGCTTGATTATGATGAACCCATTCATTATAAGGGGAAGAAAATCATAAAACCCCCTCCTCAAGTACTCGAAGAGGGAGCAAAATTATGGGAAAATTGTCTCATAGGCTAATTTTGGATAATCCTCTTCCATTTCATCCTATTGTTAATTTTGTGCGGTTTTAGTGGAGTAGGATGGGCAGAGTTCATGTTAAGTCGAGTAATAGATGTTTTTTCATATTTGAGTTCGAGAATGCTCAATTTTTCAGTTGAGCTTTAGAGCCATTATGGCACGTAAGCGGCAAACCTCTATTATTAAGGTCATGGAAATAATGAATGCAGTTTGAGATAATCGATACTACTAAAATTCCAATATGTGTAAAGCTTCAAAATATTCTTATGGCTATGTGGACTAAAATAGGGTTGAGTTATATTTCAAGTGGAACAGGAACCCTGTTACAATGGATTCGTTGATTGAGTCCAAATCAAGACTTGGATAAGCTAGAGTGTGTGTTGAAGTCAACACAAAGGATGAATTACCAGATACGGTTTATGTTGATAGTGGATTGGATGATTTACAAGAATTAAAGGTTGACTATGATTGGAAGCCTATTATATGTTCTAAATGTAATCAATTCTGTCATGTGGAAGGTAAATGTCAAAAAATGCAGAAGGTTTAAATGTTAAGGACCCTGCAATTGTAGCTGATAAAGGAAAGGATTCAATTGAAACATGGAAGGTGGTTACTCAAATATCTAATGAATGTAATTAATCACCCTCTCACTTATTACCACAAAAAGTTTATTTAGTAAACTTAATAATAATGAATCAAGTTCAATTGATCCAGATGCGGTGGAATTTATCAAAGAAGTAGGTGGTCAAGAGATCACAAGACCTCCAAATTTATGAATATTGTTGCTTGGAACTTAAGAGGATTTAATAAGATAGTTAGGCAGTTAGATGTGAAGAATTTTATGATTTCTAATAAGATTAAAGTAATTGGTCTTTTGGAAACAAAAGTTAAATTCGGTAAGGGCTTGAAAATAAAAGCAGAGCATTTCTCTCATCTTGAAATGCTTCATAATTACAATAAGGATGACTTGGGAAGGGTTCGGTTTTATGGGACAACAATTATGTTAATGTGAATTTTATTTATAATACTTGTCAAGCCATGTTAGTTGAAGTGAAGAATCTGACCGATAATTTTACTTTCTAACATTCTTTATATATGCTAGTAATAATGATGATGATAGGTTAATATTATGGAATGATTTGGTTAAGTGGAGCAATGATTATAGTGACCAGTTTCTGTGTATCTTAGGAGATTTCAATGAGATTCTTAAAAGTGAGGACATACTTAAATTGTGATAATCTTGCTAAAGGTTCTTTGGATTTTGCAGATTTTATAGATAGAGCAAGTTTGTATGAACATCATTATGGTAGTAAATACTACTCTTTGACCAACAAAAATAAAGATGGTCAACTCAGAGCTAGTAAGATCGATAGAGTTTTCATTATCAACAAGTGGATGTAAAAGACTGAATCAAATGTGATCATTATGCCTCCTTCAACTTTTGATCATTGTGCTCTAAATATGGTTATTGGCTCATCAAAGAGAGACAATCCATGCTCTTTTTGATTATTTAATGTGTGGAGTCAACATAGTGATTATCTTGCTGTGATAAAAAAGGCTTGGAGCATTAACATTACAGGTAATATTATGTTTCAACTTATGCAGGAAAGAAAATGAAGTTAAAAAGGAGCTAAAGATATTCAATAATAAGTATTTTAGAAGGAATTCAAATCAAATTAATGAGATTAAAGTTCAGCTTGATATCATTCAGTTAAATATCATGGGTGGAGACACCACTCCTGTAATTATCTCTGAAGAAAAAGAATTAGTCAAAGCTTTAGAGGAAGAAATTATGGTACAAAATGAAATTATGAAGCAAAAATCTTGAGCTATCTTTAATAAATATAGTGATCATAGTACTCAATACTATTATAAAACGATTAGAGGAAGAATTGCAAAAAATACTATATCTACACTTATTAGTGATGCAGGTCTTGCTATTATTGAACCTGAGCTCACATTAAATAGTAATTAATAGACTTCTATATGAATCTGCTTAGTTCCAAGGATATAAATCAAGATAATTGCCCCATCTCTACTATTAAGAGACTCATTCACACAAGCATATTTTAGGATCAAAGTAATGATCTAATTGTTCCTTTTACAAATGAGGAGATTGAAGCATCTTTATTCTCCATTGATGAGAACAAATGCCTTGGGCCAAATGGATTGAATTCATGCTTCTAATAATCATCATGGAGTATTATTGGATATGATCTCTATAGTTCAATTAAACAATGCTTGAGCTCATGTGAACTACTCAGTCAAGTAAATGCAACAAATATTGTGCTAATCCTTAAAGAGAGAAATGCTTCAATTGTGAGGAAGTTCAGACCAATATCTTGTGTACTTACAAAACCATCTCTAAATCTATTTCAAATAGGTTGAAAGAGGTCTTATATTATATCATATCTATGAATCAAGCTGCCTATATTAAAGTCAAGTTCATTAGCGATAATATCCTAGTAGCTCAAGATATTGTGTTAGGCTATGATAAGAAAGTAATCTCTCCAAGATGCACTATTAGTCTTGATATACAAAAAGCCTATGATAGTGTTAATTGGAATTTTCTATTGAATTCACTTGAAGCTTTTGGTTTTCCTATCAAGTTCATACGGTGGATTAAGATGTGTGTGTGTACAACTTAATACTCCATTGTAATAAATGGGCAACCATCTGGTTATATTAAAGAAAAAAGAGGTCTCAGGCAGGGAGATCCTCTTTCTCCATACTTATTTCCTATATGTAGTGAAGTGTTTACTGGTTTATTTCATCATGTGGTAAACAATGAGAACTTCATTTTCCATCCGAAGTGTAATAATTTGAGGCTAAATCACATTGCTTTCGCAAATGATCTACTTAGTTTCATTTAGGCTGTTAGTAGTTTTGCTAAAATTGTTAAAAATGCCCTTGATTTGTTTTCTAGATTAATCAACATCAATTTTCAGAAAAGTGAGATATATTTTGGTGGAACAAGTGTAGCTGCTCCACATGAGATTTCTAACATCTTAAATATTAAAGTTAGAAGAATGCATGTTAGATATTTAGGTGTTTCAATGAATTCAAAGAAACTGAGTGTACAAGATGTAATTATGTTGGTTGACAAGATTTGTCATTGTATTAATTAATAGAGATCAAGTTTGTTATATTATCTAGGAAGAATTGAGCTAATAAAACAATTTTAATGAACAAGGTTCTTTTTTAGTGTAGGGTCTTTTTGCTTCCCAAGCTTGTTATTTATAAATTGAACCAAAAAAATGTCAAGCTTCCTATGGAAGGGTAATACTGATGGTGCACAAGGAGATAAAATCCTATGGTCTCAAGTGTGCTCAAGTAAAGAAACATGAGGACTCAATATTCCTAATCTAGAAGACATCAACAAATTTTGTCTTTTATATACATTTTGGAGAATGTACACTCTGATTAGTAACTCATGGAGTCAATGGGCAACAGTAACATCATAAAAGGGATTTGTATATGGAGTCTTGATTCTAAACAAATTTATACTTGGGTTTGGAAGCAACTATTAAAGGTCATAAAAGACGCATACAACTCTATTTCACATACAGTTACGGATGGAAATAATACTTCATCCTATGGGATCATTTAATTAACAACAAGAGTCTAACTGATATCCTAAATATTAAAGTTGATAAATTCAATTCCTACTGATACAAGATAGTTGCTTCATGTTTTGGTAAAAATCGACGGAGACTTCCACCTTGTATTGGTAATATTCTACCTCTCATTTATAATCATCTATTATCTACTGGTAAAGATAAAATTTTCTAGAGTGAGAACATCAACAGTAAAATTCTCATTTTGGAAAACCTTGATTAAAATCACTATAGATAAACAAAGAGTAAAATGGAGAAAAATTGTGTGGGCTAAATGATGTATTCCGAGGTGCTCCTTTACATCTTGGTTAGTTGTTCAAAATAGATTACCTACAAATAATAGAATGATGGATTGGGGATGTAAAATCGATCCTCTTTGTGTTTTCTGCAAATGTGTGATTATAGATTTAGATCACCTATTAGTAAATTGCCCTTTACTTTGAGGATTTTGAGTAAAGTATTGAGTGAGTGTGGGATTCATAGAACCCAACCCAATCTACAACAGATAAATGATTATGTGCTAGATTTGAAGCTAAATAGAGAAGAACCACTCATTGTAAGTGTATGTATTACTATCTATATATACTGTATTTGGGGTGAGAGAAATGCGAGAGATCATGGTGATGCTAATAGGAATGAAGAGCAAATCTTGAATCATATCTTCTCTCTTGTTTCCATTATAGTGAAGAGCAGGAAGTTTAAAACGAAGAAGGCTTTTGAATTAGCTGTAAAGTTAATGTAATAGGTAGCTTTAATAGTAAAATTAGCCCATAGATTTTATTGTGTATTAACTCTTGCCCAAATGTTTTAGGCTTTTAGTATTTGAGCCCAAATGTATTAGGCTTTTAGTACTTAGCGGCTTAGAATTGATTATATCCTCCCCGAGTATGAATTTTGTAAAGGATAATGGTTATATGACCTTATTTTAATGATATATAATTTGCATATAAAAAATATCATTTATCTTTTTATACCTTTAATACCCTTATTATTAAATATAATATTTTATTTTTTAATATAAAAAAATAATTTGGCAATTCCACCACCATTATTATTATCACCACCACCACCACCATGTAAAAAGGTTTAACCACCACTACATCCACCACCACCACCACAACCACCACAACCACCACCACCTCTTACTAATCCCATCAAACAAGCACGCATCCGAGAGTTTTTTTAAAATCGTCATAACTAATTCCAAAAAATTCCGAAAAATAAAAAATTTGTATTTTTGGGCAAAGCAAATTAATATTTACATTTGTGATTTTTCTGATTTTTTTCGCAAACATGATATTCACTATTCTAAACATGAAATTAACTGTTCAATACAATGAATTTTATTTCGCAAACATGATATTCACTGTTTCGAACAATGAATTTCATTTTTGCGAAAAAATTCAAAAAAATCCATAGACGTTAATATTAATTTGTCTTGTCCAAAAATACAATTTTTTGATTTTTTTTTTTGATTTTTTTAGAATTAGTTATGACGATTTAAAAAGAAATACCCGAACGCGCACGTGTGATGGAACTAGTAGTCATAGGTTGTTGTGGTGGTTGTGGTGGAAAATTGTAATAGGGTGGTCAAATTTAAATGATAAATAACAGAGTAATTAAAAAAATTATATAAGGGTAATAAATAAATCTATAGGAGGTTGATTTTAAGAATTAAGTTTTTAATAGGATGTTTTTCATTAATGGCTCTTAAAACTTTCTTGATTTTCTAGAATAGACAAGTATTTTGTGACAACTATTCTTACCCTTATATGGATTTTGTTATTACTAGTAGCTATATTTGTTACTTTTACTTTTCAAACCTATGATTATTAAAGTCTTTTGTTAGTTTTTTGTTGTACTATTTTTTGACTCTCTTTTGTCGGCAATTTCTATTAATATAACACTATTATAAGACTTCATTTTCAGAAATTATGTGTTAAATACTAGTTCATAAGTATGGATTAACTTTGATAAGAAGATTATGGGATAAAAAATTGAATAATAAAAAGAATAGATTATGTATTAGAAAAAATAGTAAAAGAAAAAGAAAAAAAGACCTCGGCCATTGCTTTTATTTTTTTGGAGCTTATGAAATATTTGCTTCTTCAAAGGGATTTGTAGATGACTTATTTATCTATACTCAAACCCTAGATTTCTACAAAGCCTAATTACGTTGAGAGTCCAACAAATTTTTAATACTAAAAAATATAAATTATTTAAAAGAATATTGATTGGACATACCGAGATTTTATATGACTTTTTAAAATCCTAATTGTATATCCAAGATTTAAATAAACATTTTAAAATTTTGATTGAATACATGACTTATTATGTAATCCAAAATAATTTTACATTGTATTAATCGACTACACCTCCGGAATATCTTAAATAATATTAGTAAGCATACTTCTCGAGCACTTGAAAACTTCATAAGGAAGAAAGAAACATGAGACTATTATATGCCCACATCCTTATCCATATGAAAATAATTTGTTCATATCCGTAAGAATCACACTATCAATATGTGTGTCTTGATGTCTTGTTTTTTTGATAGAATAATCTAGGTAGGAGACATCTTTTAAGGGGTTTATAGGACTTAGTTGAGGGATTTTACCCATTATTGGTTATTTTACATTTTCTTGTCTAGTTTCGGATACTATTTTCATAACTTTTATGAGTGAAATGTGTGTTAAGTGTGCATCTATATATACTTGAATGTTAGGACCCTCCGAAATGATGACAGGTAGTGAAAAAAAATCAAAAGCTTAGCCCTTATTTATCGATACAAAAGAAGATTACACTTGTAGAAATTGGAAGATTATGTTGGACAGATTTAGAAAGTGGATTGTTCAAGGTACAACATGATATTAACAAGGATTCTGGAGGAGAACTTTCATATATAAATAGGATTTGAATTCAGGAACACGTATGATTTGAAAGCTTGCAATTCTGAGCTGAAATAAAAAAAGTTATGTTGTATACCGTTGTCGTGGTTTGAACTAGTCCTTTGTTAAGTAAAACGTTTACGGTTGGGTTTGACCACTTAAAAAAGGCCCACATTCCATAAAACGTTTCCAAGGCCTTTAAATACCAAGATTTAGAATAAGAGGAAGATATTTGGTATGTCCTTAGTCATTAAGAAAGAAGGGAAGTGCCTGGACCAGAGGGAAGAAGAAGACGACAAGAGTTTCTACCATAGTTGCACAATTCCAACCTCCGTATTTCAGCAGTTAATAGTGTAATCCTATTCTATTTCTTCTTCGAAACATGAATATTACACTTTTATTTGTTGTTTTCCATTATTATTTTATGAACTAAATCATTTGTAGCTAGAGAAATGGTTAATGTATGGTCCCTACATTTGGATTATGATGTTTTATTGTGTTTTGGGATATTGAAATGAATTGATTGTTTTTCATTTATTATATATTTATATTTCTTCGGCCCTTACGAAGATAGAGTAGTAGGTGGTATTAGTAGACTAGACTGTCACCCGGGAGGGGGAAGGGGGAGGTCGGATTATAGAAAATAATATATAATTATTCGGTGTGTGTTACTGAGTAAGAAGGTCTTGACTAACCGGATAGTCAATTGGGTTCATTAAATTTCATTGCGAAGCTAATGCACGTGAAGGTGAGGAACAAGTGGACTAACACGTCTTTCATTAAATCTTCTGTGCCGTGTGTTGCCCAAACCTCATACCTTGCCCGATTCATACGAGGCATGCAACAAAAAGTTAAAAAATTTAGGTATGGGTTACAATACCATCGATGTTTGCGTGAACAATTGTGCTTTGTTTTACAAGGAGAATGCCTCTCTCGAAAATTGTCCAGTATGTAGTGAATCCAGATGGGACCCGAAGAAGGGTCTGAAAGTAGCACATAAGAAACTTAGATATTTCCTGATTGCCCCGAGGCTGCAGCGACTTTATGCTTCGAGACACACTGCCGAAAATATGACCTGGCACCAAACAGGGAAGAATACAGATCTAGATTTGTTGCGTCATCCGGTTGACGGTGATAGTTGGAAGAGATTTGTTCAGTTACATCCTGAGTTTGCTAGTGAAACTCGGAACGTCTTCTTGGGTTTGGGTATCGATGGCTTTTGCCCTTTATCTATGCAGAACAACTCGTACAGCATGTGGCCGGTTATATTGACCGTCTACAACTTACCACCGTGGGAGTGTATGAAGGAGACAACATTCCAGCTTTGTTTGTTGATTTTGGGACCCCGTTCACCCGACAAGGACATGGACGTCTTTCTTCGACCTGTTATAGATGAGTTGGAAGAGTTGTGGGATAAAGGGATTCTTACTTATGATTCCCACAAGAAGGAAGATTTTACGATGAAGGTTTGTTTGTTGTCTACGACTAACGATTTTTCCGCTAGGTCATACACCTCGGGATGGTCGGGTCAAGGTTACAAAGCTTGTCCATAATGCATGGATTCTACTCCGTCATTGAGTGTGAAGAAAGGGGTTACTTACTTCGACCATAGACGTTGGTTACCTATCGGCCATCGTTTAGGAACGAAAAGGTTTTGTACAAGAAATCCGATTGTAGGGGCCCACCGAAGAAATATAGACCTGCCGATATTCAAACACAGTTAGATGGGCTTCCCATTATGCTTCCCGGGAAACACAAGGATTTTAGGGTAAAGATCGTGAGACAGACAGGTCCTCGTGTATTCAATTGGAAGAAAAAGAGTATCTTTTATCGTTTACCTTATTGGTCCGAAAATTTGTTGAAACATAACATTGATGTCATGCATTGCGAGAAAAACGTGTGTGATGCTCTTCTCGGCACAGTTATAGGTCTTGATGGGAAACTTAACAAAGACATCGTGAAAGCGAGAATTGATCTTAGGGAAATGAACATCAGGCCAGATTTGTGGTTGACAGAGAGAAATGGTAAAAAAAATAATGACTCGAGCTAGTAATACGTTTTCAACGGAAAAACGGAAAGTATTTCTTGACTGGCTGAAGGCACAGAAGTTTCCCGATGGATTCGCATCGAGTTTGAGAAATAACGTTCAAAGTGACTTGGGCAAGATTATAGGAATGAAATCTCACGACTGTCACGTGATGATGCAGTACCTATTTGTGGCTAGTATACCAGGGCTTTTCGAAGACAAAGCGATTAGTGACGCGATTATCGGTCTAGCCAACGTGTTTAGAGTTGTGTGTAATAAAAACCTGAGTAGGAAAGAGTTAGTAAAGGGGAAGGTGAAAGTGGTTGAAGTTATGTGTAGATTGGAGATGATTTTACCTCCCGCGCTTTTCGATATAATGATCCACCTGGTCATACATTTATTCGACGAAGCTTTGTTAGGGGGGCCGGTTCAGATGCGTTGGATGTACCCGTTTGAGTGGTATCTGAAGAAATTAAATGAGTACATACAAAACCCGGCTAGGCTGGAGGGTTCAATCGCCGAGGGATACGTTGTAGAGGAGACTTTGACATTCATATCGTGTTACCTTAAAGAAGAAAAAACAATGTTTAATGATCCGGTTAGATATACCGAGATCGAAGCTCAACCTAAAGATTTGTCCGTATTTAAGAGCCAATGTATTCCTATAGGTAAAAAAAGAGTATGGTAATTTTCAATACAACGAGAAGGAGCAAATCGACTGGTATATCCTACTTAATTGCGATGAAATCCAACATTTGATGACGTAAGTTTTTAATTTATTTATTAAATGTTTATTCATTATGAGAAATGTATTCAGTTTGATCGTCAAATGTGCAGAGAACACAAAGCCACGCTATCGGGTACTATAGCCGATAAAGATAGGAATCACCGGCAAAAATTTTCGAGACTGGTTTCTGCATAAGGTATAGATCCATTCAAATACAAAATTAATATTCCATTTTAGACAAAATTGTTATAATTGTTTATGCTTGTAGGTTTATGAAATGGAAAAAGAAGGTGATGCATTCGCTACAAGTGAGATGATTTCATTGGCTAGTAAGTCTCATGGTGCAGTTTATAAGTACGATTCATGTGTTGTGAATGGTGTTAAATGGGTCACTCGTGAAAAGGGTGAAATAAGGGTGACACAAGATTACGGAGTATCCACCATCTACGATGGAAAACCTTATTACGGTGAATTAGTCAAGGTTATAGAGGTCACATTTGACGATGACTGTTTTGTTATGCTGTTCAAGTGTAATAGGTATAATACGAGTAAATCGAGGGAAGAGAATGGGGTAACTCTTATTAACACGTCTAAATTTTTTTGGGAAACAGAGCCGTATATCTTAGCTACTCAAGCAAAAAAAGTATTTTACATCGATGAGATTAACCCAAGAAAATCACAAAAAGGATGGAAAGTATTATGGGAACTCAACGATAGACATGGATGGAGTCCCGAGTTATGGGGTGCAGAATCAATGCCTACTGGAGACTCGAGTGTCACTATCCCTTTAGTGAACACCGAGATAATTTCCAATCCGGTGAACTTGGCATCGACCGAGGAGATCAAGATTAACCCTACTCATTTTTTTGTTGAATTGGCTTTTGATACATTTGTTGATGAAAACGAGGAAATTGATGATGACACCTTGGATGAATACGGTGATGAGGAAGAACCTATTGAGGTTGATAGCGATGATGAACCTATAGTTGTTAGTGGATATGATACTGATTAGGAGATTTTTTTTGGGTTTATTTGTATTAAAACATTTTATTGGCTTAAACTTTTTATATTTGAGGTGAATTTGTATTTTTATACTTTTTATATAGTTGACTGGATACTCCAAACACTCAACTTTGACCCCAAACGTTGACTAGATAACCCAAACACTCAACTTTGACCCAAATAGTTGACTAGATAACCCAAACACTCAACTTTGACTCTAAACATTGACTAAATACCCCAAACACTCAACTTTGACCCTAAACGTTGACTGAATACCCCAAACACTCAACTGTGACCCTAAACGTTGACTAGATAACCCAAACACTCAGCTTTGACCCCAAACGTTAACTAGATAACCCAAACACTCAACTTTGACTCTAAACGTTGACTGAATACCCAAAACACTCAACTTTGACCCTAAACGTTGACTGAATACCCCAAACACTCAGCTGTGACCCTAAACGTTGACTGAATACTCCAAATGTTTGATTTGACCCAAGTTTGACTATAAATGCTGACTAGATACCCCAAACGATTGAAAGCTTGAAGCTAAATATAATTTATTGGAGTTTGGAATAGAATTTAATTTAAATGATTATTTTGAAGTGAATTGAAATTTTGGATTATTGGAAATGGATTTTATTTTATTTTTTAAATTAATAAAAAAAAAAATCTAGCGACTACTTATTAGCTCTAGCGACTAGTTCATATTCATGAACTAGTCGCTAATGACACTTAACAACTAGCGACTACATTGTAGTCGGTAAACGTCGAATTAATTCCCCTTTACTCCATGGCGGTCCATTTTCCCGCCCACGAAAGGACACATGTTTTAGTCTGAGGTCTAGCGACTACATTGTAGTCGCTAAAGACTAGTTGACGTGGTTAAAATACAGACACGTGTAAGTAATCGACTCTCTGGCGACTACTTTCCTTGTCTCTAGCGACTACGCGAAGTAGTCTCTAGAAAAAAAGCTTTATGTCTACACCGAGAGCTCATTCTTCACTCTCATTCCTTATACAAAAATTCTAAAAAACGAGAGCTCTTCTTTCAGCCACTCTAAGGGGCGATTCTAGCATCAAATCTTCAACAAAGGTAAACAAATCCAACACCAAATCTCATTCCATTCCATTTTCTATCTTTTATTAAGCTTTTTTCCTCCATTTTTATATTTCTAATCAATTTTTTTGTTTGTTTGTGTTTCAATCCGAATCAATATGGCATGGATTCAACACCAAATTAGCTGCAATTTCATCCTATAAGGTAAGTATTCCAACCAATTTTTGACTTTGAATTTTCATGTCTTTTTTTTGTATTTTTTTCTTTGATGATTACATGTTATTTTTAATTCCGAGAGTATTAGGGTGTAATTAGAGTGTTGTATGAATTTTTTTAAACCAAAAATTGATGTTAAATGGGTGAAAAATCTAATTTGTGAAATCTAATTAAATTTTTTTCCTTTTTTCGGTGCTTGATTCTTAAATCCGAATTTAAGTAGTGTTATTAGGGTTTATTTTTTGTTAATTTAAACATGTAATTCATGGTTTTTTGGAAAATTAATTTGGATGATTTATTGGTAATTTTTTGATTTTTGTTATGATTTTTGGTAAAATTGTATTAAAAAATAAATAGGGACCTTTATGCAATTTAAAATATAATATAAGGACTTTCATGAAATTTTATAAAAATAAATAGGGACATTTATGCAAGTTAAAAAATAATATAGGGACTTTCATGAAATTTTATAAAAATAAATAGGGACCTTTATGCAATTTTTAAAAAATATAGGGACTTTTAAGCAATTTAAGAAAAATAAAATATAAGTCTTTTCATGCAATTTAAAAAAAATATAGGGATTTTTATGCAATTTAAAAAATATATAGGGACTTTTATGCAATTTAAGAAACATATATTTATTTTACTATATAATAATAGATTTTTAAGTATTAAAAGAAATTATAAATTATTTTATTATATGACTAATATAATTTTTTTTGTATAATACAGATTGTACGTGTGCTATATATTGGATGTTAAAGATTCGCGATGATTTATTTACGTTTTTTAATTTATTTGATTTATTTAATTTATGATTGTAATAATTTATTTTATTTTATTTTCATGTTTTTATTTTTGGTGATGTAATAATTTAGTATTTTTTATGTTATTTTTATTCTATATTTTAATTTCCCTACAAAATGCTAGATGGCCGATGTGATGACTAGACAACACGGAGGGGACGGTGGGGGTAGAGAACCAAATCAGAATCCAAACAGAAATCTAGCCGACTATGCAAACCAGCCCGGTAAATAAACAAATTCAAATCAATAATTGCTTAAAAAATAAAGTCAACACTAATTAATTCAATGTTAAAACAGATCCCCCTAGACGGAAAAAAAAGGGGTAGCGCTGCCCTCAAAACTGCGATGAGGGCACTAAAAGCTGTAGGGTGGCCTTTGCCGGTAGATTTTTGTATACTGAACGACACGTGGAGTCCATCAGGCAAGTACGGGCACCACGTTGCGCAAGTGATCGGGATTACAGTTCGAGAGAGGATTCCGCCCTATCACCCGGCTTGGGATAAAGTACCAGACGCGGACAAAAATGCCGTGATTAAGAGATTATCGGTACAAATTAAATTGTTAATATTTTGAAAAATTAATTTTTTATTCTAATTTAAATTTATATAATATTTTTTTTATAGAATTATTTTGACATAAAGAATTGGAGAAAGAGGAAAGACTGGAATTCGATTTACGGAAACTTAGACGATACGACGAGGATTCGATTTAAGGACTACAAACAAAACGTGAAGAAGAAGTTTTGGAGAAAAGGTTTGAAGCCGGATTGGTTATTGGATGAGGTGTGGGCTAAGTGTTGTGAGTATTGGGGCTCGAGAAAAGCGAAGGTGAAATTTGATTTTTTTAAATTTTAGTATATATTTTAAATTATAATAGTCAGTATTAATAATTGAATTTTAAATTTTTTTCAGCATCAAGCAGAAGAAAATAAAACAAATCGAGAAAAGCAAAAAAACAAGAGTGGAGCGGGGTCGAGGAGTTATTCCTGAACTCGGGATATGCTATACGAGGTGGTTTTTTATTTAAGTAAATTTTTTAATTATTAAGTTATTATTTGTTTTGAATATTTTTTATTTTTATGAAACGGGGTGAAGAATTAATCCCAGGAGGGAATCTAGTGATCAGGGATGAGGCTACCAAACAAGACATTCCAATTCCGCGTATGGGTGGTTTTTACGAGGTGGTGGGTAAAAGCAAGAAGACGAAACAGTGGAGGTCGGAGGGCTACGAAAAAGCCGATGTAAGTATTTTTTTAAAAGTCAATTATTAATTATTTTTTTCATCTTAAGTGAAATTTAATTAATTTTTTGTTTATTATGTCACAGAAATTGCTCAAGGACGCGATGAAGGAAAAGGTGACTCAGAGTCAATCTGAGTCAACCGATGGTAAAGGCTTGAGTCAAAAGGAGCAATACGATTACGTGAGGAGCACCGTGAAGGCGATCGGGTCACCGAAGAGGAGCTTTATACCGGGCATTGGCCGTCCGAGAAAATCGAAGAAGAAGGCTAAGACTACTCCAACCCAAAACGAGCAGCACGAGGAGATGATGGCGGCGATTAACGAGCTCCGAGTATCCAGCGGTCTTCCACCGTTCCCCCGCCCTGAAGGCTCTTCTAGCACTAGCATCCAGCCTCCAGTTTATTCGATGGCTGTTGTGAGTGATGCCATCGCGTATAATAACCAGTTGAGGGCAGAGAAAGGTGAGACCCCCCTCCAGCCTATGAATACGGACCCCACTCCTCCTACCGGTGATGAAGATGAAGAAGATGATGATAGTAGTAGTAGTGATGATGGTGAAGATGGTGACGAGGCCGAGAGTGAAGAAGGTGTTTATACCCGGCTTGGATTCTAGGTGGTGATTGTTGGTGTTTATCTTTTATATTTATCCGTTATGTATTAAGACTTTTATTTTATTTTGGTTTGCTTTGACTTTGACTTTGACTGGGTTTGACTTGGTTTGACTTTTGTTTAATTATATATTTTAATTAATTATTTTATATTGTTAATTGTAATAATTCGAAAATTGGATTTTTATTCTTTTTTTAAAAAAAAAATTCTTAACAGCGACCACGAGTAGTCGTTATTGACTACACTAAGTAGTCGCAATATATTGGTATAATAACGACTACAAAGTAGTCGTTAATAAACTACATTTCTCGACTACAATGTAGTCGTTGATAACTACCATACTAACGACTCCAAAGTAGTCGCTAGAATAAGCGCTATCTAACGACTACAAAGTAGTCGTTAGTAATACCACAGTCTCTAGCGACTACTTCTTCGCGTGTAGTCGTAAGGGTTACCTTCTAACGACTAGTTTCTCGCGACTAATTTTTAATGACTACTTGTAGTCGTTATCATTGAATCGATTTCTCGCGACTACTTTTCTTATCTTTAGCGACTACTCATGTAGTCGCTAGACGCTTGACGCGGCGTAGTGTGCAACTAATTAGGAAAACATTAATTTTAAAAAAATTGACCGTAAAGAATTATCTACACCTTGACTACTAGCACCTTTCCCCGAAATAGGGACTATAAACATGGTGTGGTATTTTTTATCCTTATGTATCATGTATGATGTGTCTCCGTAACCCATTTAATAGATCATTCGACATAACTCATGACTCAAATTGAGAAGTACTGGTCTATAAAATCCAATCTGATAATTACCTCAGAATATTTGAACACGCTCCATCTGCATTATCCGAGTTAGAAAATGACAAAAAAAAGAATGTTCCAATGTATCCTGGCGTAAATAATTTTGCACGCAATGTACCACACCCACCCCTGAAAAAAATATTCGAGTATGGAAGAAAATCACATATGACCTCCCTCCTCTTCCCCCCATACGTCACAGCCGTTTGTTGTTTGGTATTTCTACTTTGCTGATGTTTCCACTAAGTACGGGACCCACTAAGGTCTCTAGTACATTTCCCAATTGTATCTTCTACATATAATAAATGTTGTTTCCCGACATATATTGGTACTCAAGACCTCTCGAAGAAACAGTAGCATCGTCCCTAGTCATTTCGGCTATCAAATGTATCTGTTAGTCTTAATAAGCGTCGATGTTACTGGTCGATAATCAAACCCCTGCTGCCACTTAGTCCTACCTCAATTGCTTGTTTCAAGTACGCCATTGACTTCCTTATTTATAAGAAACCATACATATGTTGTCTTGTGGCAATTCTGAAAAATGTCTTAGACACCCTGCATTTGAGCCTTGTAACATGGATGAGAAATCATAATGTCCGCCCCTGTTTCAAAATATTGAGTCTGTCGTAAACATGATGGTTAAGACTCATGTACAAAAAATAGAGTTATCTGGTGTGATTTATTGTGCACGAAAAGGGCAATAAATGCTAAATGTTAATGGTATTTTTTTGATGGATTATTTCAATGCTATATTAATATTGTCTTGCACATATAAATCCATAAGTAAGATGTTCAGTTATACTACACCATAATTATTGATGAGAGACCATGAAAGAGGATCTATGGAAATGAAAGAGTGAACTCATTTCATAAATAATAATCCACTTTTATTATTGAATAGAAATTGCATGAACAAAAAATCAATGACTATCTTGGCGCCGAAATTGGCTTTTCGAGCTCTTAGTGACATAAAGTATTCTACAAAAATCTAGACTAATTCCGAAAATCTTCAATCTCACCTAATATTGGTATAAGTGTATGACTTGATTTCTAAGTCACCGTTTCCGTTGGTTGTTCATAGATTAGATCAAATTGTTAGATGACCTTAATTTTATGCTTGTTACAACTTTACAGATAAGAAAGGTTTCCCTGTCTACAAGAAATGAAACTTAAATTTTTCCACAAGTTGTGGATAATCCTATAACGGTTCCCATATCAGACATCTACTGTCAAGTTTACTATTTGAAGCATTTGTAGTTAAAAAGTTACTATTTTTAGAATCATACACCCTTTTAATTATACGTTATATAGAAACTAACAAATCTAGTAAATTTAAATATGTTTATAATATAGTTCTCAAAGTATTTGATATCAGAATTTGGATTAATGTTGATTTATTTATTAATACACCAAAATAATAGATCAATAAGGAGAAAGTATTTTATATCAATTCGATTTTGCAGACACTATACTTGTTAAGTTGTAAGATTTTTACCCAAAAGGACTATGCTTCCAAATTTTACACAACTTGTTCTTTTCAACTCATCGTCAAGTGCTATTAGAAACCATAAAATCATGAATTCTATGAAGCATATTGTTCTATTCCAATTGTAAGTTCAGAACACACCTTAAAGATGGTAAGAAATATAGACTATATTGATCAATAATAGGTTATTCTCTTCACTTAAACACAAACTAAACTCCACACCATCCTTTATCACTTAATTTGAAAACTAAAAATATATACTGACAAACTAGATTTAGACAATCAAATATTCAAATACAACCTTTGTCAAAATATTTCTTTACCTAAAAGTGGTATTACCTATTGTTATTTGAAATTAAAAGGAAGGTTTTAGACAAACCTCTTACACAACATCATAACGATCATTGATTTCTAGTCATAAACTTAATTACAAGAAGTAAGTTTTTTATTTTCACCACCTAAATATCTCAAAATTATTTTAAGTGTCTAATGATATATATGATAGAGGGGAGAAATAATCTGATAAAACTTTACTAGGTTGTTTTGGGAAGGAATGAGGCTTATATTTATAGAGTGAACAGAGTTTTGGTTTATTAATCGATAAGAAAACCACTTTCTCCTCTCTATCTATTGCCTCCATTCTCTTAATGGATAGTAGATATTTAACAACCCCCATTTGTAACTTCCAACCATCTACGTTCATGTAAACCCATCATGGGCGACATTGAATAATATTAAATATTTCTGTTTTTTTCATTCTCCCATTCGCACATGATGGGGTTACAATAATACCTTTGGGTTCAAGTACTACAATGTACCATATATCAAAATCTCTCAATTATCTTCATATACACACTCCTATAATAATTTAATATAATTGAAAAATAGACCGGTCAACCGAAAAATAAACGAGCATACGTTACTAACATGTCAGGGTGTATCGTGGCTCAAATGAAATATCGTTCCTTAAATATCTTATAATACTCTAGACTAATAATATGTTGTATCATATTAGTAACTCATAACCTTTAAATTAATATCACATCGTCTATTTGATCAAAAGCGTTCAGTGACATAATAGTATGTGTCTCACTATCATGTTATTGTCTACATTGACTTACATGATCAGTTAACCTTCAATCACACTTTAATACACAATTTTATTCTCTTTACACTTAAATCCTTTTATATAAACTTGGTTACTGTATCAAACATATCCCATTAGGTTAAATCATACATGACTGGTGGTCCTTTGTATGTTCTAAAATAAATGTAAAAGTAATCGAACCACAACCGCAAGTGTACGGTTGTCCCAAGTAGTAATAAGTGATTCTAGGATCGTCCGCAGGGACGGTTTGGTTAACTACAATGCTTATCGAATAATGAATGGTTGCACTTATGAATGCAAGTAAAAGATAATATGATTGATTGTTTGTTTTTATTATTTCTAAGTAATGAAAGACTAAATGGAAAATGTAATTAAATACTAAAACGCAAGTAAATAAATGTGAAACGCAAATATGAGAAAGTAGCACTTGAGAACGCAAGGGATCCTCCTAATTTTATTTCATAACCTATGCTGTTTAAGGGTTAAATTGGTCAATTACAATGGTCAGGATTCTAAATTCCTTATACCCCGTCAGGGTGGACTATAAGGCTATCGTAGAGTGTCACTAGTCCCGTCAGGGTAAATATGATCCACTTTTAGATGTCTAAGTTAATTACCACACTGGCCCTAAAATTAGCTAAGTTCGTCAGAATCAATAGCTTCTATTTTAGATTATATAAATGTTTCCGTACCTAAACCCTCCGTCAGGATGATCCAATCGCCACTAATTGGAGTAGCCTAGATACTAACACCTGTTCTTAGCTGGCTACTCCAAAAACAGTAAATAATATCAATTTATTGAAAAGAGTAAAAGACCCAATTTAATTTAATTTAACAGAAACCCAAATTCAGGCATAGAAATTCAATAGAATTGGAATTTACCCATAAAACATTCTCAAGTACTATAATGGAATTAGCTCATACTAATTGAAAAGAAAACTAAATTAATTGAAATGGAATTCATATTGTCTTACAAAATTAAAGATAAAAGAAACCTAATTTCCGGAATTGGAATGACTGAGAACGGAGATATAGACCCTCTCCATCTCTTGCAGCTTCTTCTTTCTTCCTACTGTTGCTTCTCTCTGATGTTTTAATTTGTAAAAGATGAATTGTGTGAAATAATAGAAGTCAAAGGCTCCTTTTATAAGTGGAAAAACGGATTAGGGCTTGGACTTAAGAATAAATCACTAATTAAGTGTCCAAACCCATTTTCTAAGCCCAAAATCCCGTAACTGCTGCACCACCTTCACTAAAACGGCTTTTCCCGCTTCGTTATAACTCTGATTGACCTGAAATTAATTGCTAAAGTTCCGTAACTCGATAAGGAATCTAATCTCTTCAAGGGTCAGCGGCTAAATCATCTCTTAAGCTCCTCAAAATCAGCAATCTTTGGCCTGGAAACCAGATTTGTAGCTCTAAAAACAAATTCTTTCGGGATTTATCTTCAAGTCTTGACTCCATATCACGATCTTTGACTCTCTTCTCGGATTCCATTCCTAGCTAATATTCAAAACCTACAAACTTTTCACTAAAATACACAAGATTACGCGCAAAAGTTTAATAAATCAAAAATATTAGAAATAAAATAGGAATTCCGGATTATTGTATTTTTAACTCAAAAGTCTATCAAAATATTCAATTAAACATAAAAAATGATGTCTCCCAAGGGTCGAAAATAAGAACAATTAGGGAGACATCAAGACCCCCAACTCAAACCTTTGTCGTCCCGACAAAGCAAAACAAAACAAATCAAAGGGGTAGAAGTAAATGTAAGAATAAATAGAAGCTAGCAAATACGCCTAAAGCAATTCTTAAGATAAATCTCATATAGCAAAACTCTAGGAACTAATATATACATACACTTATCATACAAAATCGAACATAAATAATCTCAATCATAAAATTAAAGTTGCAATGCTTGAAGGTTACACTTGTACTCATCTCTGTATGATGGCTATAGGGTGGTCATTAATCCTAACTCGCTTTGAACGCTCCACCTAGCATATTCCCTATCAACAGAATCATAAATTCACTATGCACTTAGGAATCACGAGGTCTTCACGGTTTTAATAATGGCTTAAGGACGGTGTGGATGTATATTTGGTAAATTTGAAGTGAGCTTTTGGCTCTTTCCTCACTTACCATCAACAATGTCCTCGAGTTTGAGTTTACGCTAAAAAATGTTCTCACTCACCCATTTGACGCACTAATGTTGCGTCCTTATGTCAACCCAAATAAAACTAAGATGATTTCCAAAAATATTCCACCTTGCCGGTTTATTTTATTCTTTCTTGTTTTTTTTTTCTCAAATCCCGGCAAAGGGTTACAAATAATAATATCATCTTTTATTTTTGTGCCTCAATACAAACACATAATAATGTAAATTCCCAAATGTGGACCCTCCACCCCAAACTCAAGCTCGAGACAAGTCTCAGGATCGTGATTCAAGTGCGGGTCATTTGGTCATGCCTAATAATCTAAAAGATAATGGGCTTATATCGTGGCTACAAAATAATCTTCTCCAACTCTAACACGAAAATTTCCAAAGTTTTGGAATTGAGCTAACATACCCGAATCTGGACGAAACCTCGGAACATCTATATTTGGAGCACCTACTCCTAGAGCAGGAGCACGAAAAAGGAACTTCTTCCGGACCATTAACAACCCATGGATTTTGATTAATCACCATCTGAGCTTGGACTTGAGGATTAGGAATGCCAGGTGGAACCAAAGGATTGAGAACTTGTGGCGCTATAGGATAGCCATTCGCATCTAGCTGACCATGTCCGTTATTGTTTTGTTGATTCTGAATATTAATATTCTCCATTCTGTTAATTAATTCTTCTACTTCTAAAGCTTCTTGTTCTTTCATTCTCTTGTTAGCAAGTCTGATTAATGATTCTGGATTATTAAGGATCGGAGGTGATGGCTCTAGATCCTTAAAGAGTCTCCTTCGCATACACCAAACCTAAAAACCTGAAAAAGATGAACAAATAAAAAGCGTAAAACTGAAATAAAAATAAATGCAATTATCACTAAAGGATAAACACCGTGGTCACACGCTACCGTCCCCAGCAGCGGCGCCAAAAACTTGGTGGTCCTTTGTGTGTTCTAAAATAAATGCAATAGTAATCGAACCACAACCGCAAGTGTACGGTTGTCCCGAGTAGTAATAAGTGATTCTAGGATCGTTCGCAGGGACGGTTTGGTCAACTACAATGCTTATCGAATAATGAATGGTTGCACTTATGAAAGCAAGTAAAAGATAATATGATTGATTGTTTGTTTTTATTATTTCTAAGTAATGAAAGACTAAATGGAAAATGTAATTAAATAATAAAACGCAAGTAAATAAATGTGAAACGCAAATATGAGAAAGTAGCACTTGAGAACGCAAGGGATCCTCCTAATCCTATTTCATAACCTATGTTGTTTAAGGGTTAAATTGGTCAATTACAATGGTCGGGATTCTAAATTCCTTATACCCCCGTCAGGGTGGACTATAAGACTATCCTAGAGTGTCACTAGTCCCGTCAGGGTAAATATGATCCACTTTTAGATGTTTAAGTTAATTACCACATTGGCCCTAAAATTAGCTAAGTTCGTCAGAATCAATAGCTTCTATTTTAGATTAAATAAATGTTTCCGTACCTAAACCCTCCGTCAGGATGATCCAATCGCCACTAATTGGAGTAGCCTAGATACTAACACCTGTTCTTTGTTAGCTACTCATAAAACAGTAAATAATCTCAATTTATTTAAAAGAGTAAAAGACCCAATTTAATTTAATTTAACAGAAACCCAAATTCAGGCATAGAAATTCAATAGAATTGGGATTTACCCATAAAGCATTCTCAAGTACTATAATGGAATTAGCTCATACTAATTAAAAAGAAAACTAAATTAATTGAAATGGAATTCATACTGTCTTACAAAATTAAAGATTAACGAAACCTAATTTCCGGAATTGGAATGACTGAGATGGGAGATATAGACCCTCTCCAGCTCTTGCAGCTTCTTCTTTCTTCCTTCTGTTGCTTCTCTCTGATGTTTTAATTTGTAAAAGATGAATTGTGTGAAAAATAGAAGTCAAAGGTTCCTTTTATAAGTGGAAAAACGGATTAGGGCTTGGAATGAAGAATAAATCACTAATTAAGTGTCCAAGCCCATTTTCTAAGCCCAAAATCCCATAACTGTTGCACCACCTTCACTAAAATGGTTTTTCCTGCTTCTTTATAACTCCAATTGACCTAAAATCACTTGCTACAGTTCCGTAACTTGATAAGGAATCTAATCTCTTCAAGGGTCGGCGGCTAAATCATCTCTTAAGCGCCTCAAAATCAGCAATCTTTGGCCTGAAAAACAGATTTGCAGCTCTAAAAACAAATTTTTTCGGGAATTATCTTCAAGTCTTGACTCCATATCACGATCTTTGACTCTCTTCTCGGATTCCATTCCTAGCTAATATTCAAAACCTACAAACTTTTCACTAAAATACACAAGATTACGCGCAAAAGTTTAATAAATAAAAAATACTAGAAATAAAATAGGAATTCCGGATTATTGCATTTTTAACTCAAAAGTCTATCAAAATATTCAATTAAACATAAAAAATGATGTCTCCCAAGGGTCTAAAATAAGAACAATTAGGGAGACATCAATGACCATTAATAATATTTTATAGTAGCATACACCAAGTAAAAATATCAAGATATAGTCAAGAGTAATAAGGGCACAATTCAAAGGTATCACACATTGGAGACTCAGAGGTCAACTCTTCATTTTCTTCTAAAAAAACACATGTGGTATATGACAAACGTGTTATGGTATTAATTATGTAACTCTCATCGCATCTCATGATTTTATATTTACCCTACATACATACATATATATTTATAAAATTAATTAGACAAATCATATTGCCTAAGTTGAGTTCTTTGACCGATCAATCGTTCTATTAAATTAATTAAACAACTCATATATGATTGTTATAGACTCAGTAGACACTAAGATTCTACTTTGATCATGATATAAACTCAACATGTAGCATCCATTTTTATGATTTCATATAAACAGTTAGTTAAGGCAACTATGTAATTTGAAGTTCTCTTAAGTGTTCTTCTCTACTATGATTTGGTCTCATCTTTGCACACTTCTTGTACCAAAGACGATTGCCTGTGTAATAGGGACAATATTATTCTATTCGACATACATACTTCAGATCATACACATCATTATATATCAGAAATATCTTGATTAGAACAAACTATTAAATAAACGTACTAATGAAAATATATACATAAATACACATAAACTTGCAATATTCTTTTATTATACCTTGCTTATTTCTATATATATAACATGATCCTTGAACACATCCCTAAATATAGCCTTTGTAGAGGTATTAACAAGCATATTTAGTGTGGATATATATTACAAAGTAACTTCATGTTGAACAATTATATCTCTAACAAATTTCTACTTTATATCAATGTTTTTTGTCTTATTGTGATACTTGGGATATTTCAAATAAGACATTGCAGATTCACTACCACGGTGTATTGTAATTGTCCTCCTACTATCACTTGATAATCCTTAATGTTCAAAGAACCATTTTAACCAAATAGTTTCTTGAAGTGTAGCTGAGCATGCTACGAATTCATCTTCCTTTTTGGATAAAGCTACACATGATTGTTTCTTGCAATTCCATGATATAGCACAATTATTCAACAAGAATACATAACCTAAGGTAGGTTTACGTCCATCTATATCGCCAACCTAATCAACGTCTGTATATACTTATGAGCGTAAATTATATCCTTAAAAGAATAAGACATGTTCGTTGTTGTCTTTTAGGTATCTCAATATCCTTTTCACATCTTCCCAATTCTCTTGTCTCGGGTTCGGTTGAAAAAAACTAACAAAATTCACCTAACTCGGTAATTTCATTATCATAACTCTATATGATATCTAGGCTACAACTTAATCAAAGTTATGGATTTATATTATGTAGGAAACTACTATAATGACAAATGATTGCGATATATTCAAAGACGCGAATCCTTGTATGAATAATGTAGGGATACCTATCATCGTGTACGATAAAACTTGTGTTCAATTTATTACAAGACGACATAATTTCAATATATAAGGCACAACTTAGGAACCATATGAGCAATGTTAATTACAAAATATTTTAACACTTAATACCACATCAAACACGCTATATTGATTGGATATGGATTTTGTTATTACTAGTAGCTACTTTTGTTACTTTTACTTTTCAAACCTATGATTATTAAAGTCTTTTGTTAGTTTTTTGCTGTACTATTTTTTGACTCTCTTTTGTCGGCAATTTCTATTAATATAACACTATTATAAGTCTTCATTTTAAGAAATTATGCGTTAAATACTAGTTCATAAGTATGGATTAACTTTGAGAAGAAGATTATGGGATAAAAAATTGAATAATAAAAAGAATAGATTATGTATTAGAAAAAATAGTAAAAGAAAAAGAACCTCGGTCATTTCTTTTATTTTTTGGAGCTTATGAAATATTTGCTTCTTCAAAGGGATTTCTAGATGACTTATTTATCTATACTCAAAACCTAGATTTCTACAAAGCCTAATTACGTTGAGAGTCCAACAAATTTTTAATACTCAAAAATATAAATTATTTAAAAGAATATTGATTGGACATACCGAGAATTTATATGACTTTTTATAATCCTAATTGTATATCCAAGATTTAAATAAACATTTTAAAATTTTGATTGAATACATGACTTATTATGTAATCCAAAATAATTTTACATTGTATCAATCGACTACACCCCCCGAATATCTTAAATAATATTAGTAAGCATACTTCTCGAGCACTTGAAAACTTTATAAGGAAGAAAGAAACATGAGACTATTATATGCCCACATCCTTATCCATATGAGGGGTTTCCATTATTATTTTATGAACTATATCTTTTGTAGCTAGATAAATGGTTAATGTATGGTCCGTACATTTGGATTATGATGTTTTATTGTGTTTTGGGATATTGAAATGAATTGTTTTTTTGCTTTCATTATATATTTATATTTCTTCAGCCCTTACGAAGATAGAGTAGTAGGTTGTATTAGTAGACTAGACTGTCACCCGGGAGGGGGAAGGGGGAGGTCGGATTACAGAAAATAATATATAATTATTCGGTGTGTGTTACTGAGTAAGGATGTCTTGACTAACCGGATAGTCAATTGGGTTATAATTAATTACGTTTGAAAGTGTTGTAAGGTCACTCGGGAGAGGTCCATAGAATTGTAGGATAACTCTCTATCTACCCGGGATGGAATTAATGGATTTGAGAGTTCCGACTATTGCTAAAATAACAATTCACCCTTATATCCATAAATGTGTAAATTCATAAGTAGGGGTCATATATTATCTATTTTCACTTTAATTCTTACTTTTGAGAATAGGGGACAAAAAATGTAAATACTCATTGTAACGACTTTGTCCCTATACTAATGACAAGTAGAAAAACGGGCTTCAATACACTGCAACAATGGTACAAAATGTATAGTTGCATACTTATCTTCAAACCTTGACAATTTGAGAGTCCATCATATTTAGAAAATATGTACTTGGCGAATCCTATAGGCTATAACTTAATGTATTTTTCTTGCAATACAGTTACCACACTAGTCCACTACTCTTATAAGCTTCATTTCTTGAGATCTCATTAGGATAATTTTACCTTTAACTTGAACAAAGTTTCATCAAAAGAATCCTCAATGGCGATATTAGTAATTATTTTTTTTGTGGAAGACACTACTAGCTCTAAAATTCTTTGAAGGATTTTAAAAGTTATCTATGCTCGAACAATTTTATGAATGATATTTTGCTTTCTTTTTAAAGACACATATTTTAGTAATAATAAGTGGAAAAATCATATGCTATACTTTTGAGAATGCAATTCACCAATAAATGTTGTAAACTGCATTATAATTCATCATAATCTAACTTTGACAAAAATATTACACTTAACTAGCATCACAATGTCATCATCCTCTATTACTTGTAAATTCAAGGATATTTTAATAGTTAAATGAACAATAAACTATTTATAAACTAAGGTTTATAAACGATTTGATCAATTCGTATTAAATAAAATATTAAATTTGAATTTTTCACATAAGTAATGTTCAATTTATAAACGATAACATATAAAGACAATTAGGCAATTCAAAACTTTATCAAACAAATATCAAAAGTATCTAATCAAAACCATTTTTAATTTATAGAAGTTAAAATTAAAATTATTTAAAAAATATATGATAACAAAAAAAAAATTATATTATTTAAGAAAATTATAAGTTTAAACTATAATTAACTTATTAATACAATTTAGGGTCCAGACTAATTTAACACAACTCATTAAACAATAAGCTACCCATTAAACCCTAATATTTCGCCCGCCTTTTGTTATACATACACTTCCATCTTCTTCCACCCTTACTTTCAAACCTACTGTCGGCCTCCTTTTGATATTATTTATTTCATTATTTTTACTTTCAAACTCTAATGTCTAAATCTTTGTTCTCTTCTAATCTCGATCTTTTCTAATAGGAATTTCTCTTCCATCCAATCTACTTTTTCCAATTTCTCTATAGTGTCTCTTTCTTCTTCCTTGATTATGACGTTTCACCCTCAGCCAGTGTGCCATCTAGATCGTCAATTTTCTCTCTAAATACTATGTTTACATGCTAGTATCTTAGATCGTTGGCCATATCATTTCAATTTACCTATCTAAGGTACATTTTTAATTTCAAAATTTATTCTGTAACGTGTTTCTGCAATTTGGTATAGATTAATTTGATTTTTTGTTTTTCATTTTATTCTATTTTATAATTACTTATGTTGAGAAAAATAGTTAGATATTTTAGAATAAATATTTGATAGAATAGTCAAATATACATCAACACCACAAGAGATTTTTAATGGTTGGATTGTATATGGAGAGTAGGAAAATAGAAGTAAGAGAAATTATATTAGGTTGTAAGTATTGTTTGACATATATTGAAGAAACCAAATTTACAAAAACATATATATTTGTCTACCAATACATTTTTATTTTCTTTTATCTTCTTGTGATTTACATATGTGAATGTAATTTTATTTAGTCTGAAAAATACATAATATCTTTTCTGTTCTTAAAATAGTGTGTATAAAATCATGAGATTTAAAAAATATACAATGTCACCTTATGTTATTAGAATAGTACACACACTGATGAATGCAAATTCACTCAAAACTAACAATGAGTGGGATATACATAACTGCCAATTAATTGATTATCTAATTGAATTATTTATTACTTTTTTTTTTTTTGGAATTCACGTCCCATGGTTAATGGTGGTTTTGGTGTTGCTTTCAGAGGGTAAGCCCAGAGAAATTCACCCACGATGACAAATGGTCCTAAGGGTGTGCTGGCGCACAAGAAACGAGGCCGTAAACCTAAAATATATGGGTGTGCTGTAGTCCAAGAAAAGAGGAAGAAAACAAAAAATCACGCACTTTCGGGAGCCTTATGCCCAAGTTCCAACTCTTGTGGAGGTCCTCCACCACCTTCCACCACCTACTGTTTCAAAGAGACAAGCCTAGCCACCTATTATTTCGAAGAGACAAGCCTAGCCACCCATGGTGCATAGAATACTAAAGAAGCCAAGAAATACAACAAGGAAAAATAAGGATACAAAGAAAGATATATTATTTAATTGTATTATCTTTAAATAAGAGAATATGTTTTGTGTAGTAATTAATATAAATTTGATATTCTATTAATTATGTTAAATCTAATATTAATGGGATGCTTACAAATTTGTCATCTTACCTATTTTGCTATAGTATGTGTTAATGCAAATAGGCCTAATCTACCTCTAGAAAGTAAGTAAGCACGTTTTCAAAAAGATGCCACAAAAATCGCTATAAGTTGGGTGTGTAGCTGTGATATCTTTTAGTTCTACTCATATAAGATTTTATGTTTAAATATTATACAAGATACTTGCAAGTTTTTTTGTTTTCCTATAAAATTTTGGATATAAAATTTATATGTTACGAACTTACGGAAGAAAAGTAACGAAGATTAATAGGTTCTCTAGTGGTTAGAAAAAGAAAAAATTAATGGTTAACAACAATATTGAAGGCTAATTATCTGCTTTTGTTAACTATGTCTTCCCTTTTCTTTGAATATATCTTCATTTCCGATATAAAAATATGAAGTTTTATCACTCTCGTGTTAATATTTTTTCTGTTTCAATGTACAATGAATACAGTTCTATTAACATCATCTATATTATAGTAGTCCCATATAATTTCATAAGGTAATGGGGATAGCTAGATGGATTAGAATTGGTTTTTATATTTCGAAGTATCTAGGTTTTATTTAATGTTATAAATTTTACCATCAAGTATTAAATATTTTGAAACATGTAGTTTAGAGAGTCAACACTGTTTTGTTCATAATTAGTACTAGTATTATTAGTTGCCAAAAATGTGTGTGCTAAGTAATAAATGTAGTGATCTAACCTATGTAATTTCACTTTCATGAATATTAGTATATAAAATTATAGTGTATAACAATTATAAATCTAAACGGGCCAAATTATGCAAATGTGTCATCTCTAAGCTTTCTTATATGATATACTATTGTAGGTTCAGTTTATTAAATATAGATTTACATAGATGTGATTCATTTACATTAACTTCTAATTGAATTATGGAAGGAGTCTTACAAATAAAATAAAGTACATCATGAATAATCAAATGCATAATGGCTTAAACAAATTTCACATAGAATTATGTGTAACTTAACGTTATTTGGAATGCATTGAATTTGTTGTTCCTTTTTCTCCAAGAAAAGAAATAATTTTTTTTTAAATTTATAGGGTATCAACCAAAACTTTAATTATATCTCTTGAACATTTATTATTCTTATATTTTTTATTTTTTTGTGCATTGAGTTGTTTTCCGCCAAATGTTAACTCATAAATAAATAGATAAAACTAGTTGAATTTTCATACAGAGAAAAAGAATATGGTGTAACAAATTAAAAAATCAAAAGATAACCATATATCCAATAAATAGACACAATACAGGTAGATGTTCTTCTTACAACTCAATCGCAAACACAGTTTATGAACTGCTAAATCACCATACTAATCACAATGAACGATAACTCTACCGCAATAGAAGTAATATAAATTATTATATTTCTTCTTCCAAACCTGATGTGGTACAAATAAAAATACCATTAGTTTTTATATCATACAAGTGCATGCAACTAATTAGAAAAACATTAATTTTAAAAAAATTGACCGTAAAAAATTATCTACACCTTGACTACTAGCACCTTTCCCCGAAATAGGGACTATAAACATGGTGTGGTGTTTTTTATCCTTATGTATCATGTATGATGTGTCTCCACAACCCATTTGATAGATCATTCGACATAACTCATGACTCAAGTTGAGAAGTATTTGTCTATAAAATCCAATCTGATAATTACCTCTGAAATATTTGAACATGCTCATTCTGCATTATCTGAGTTAGAAAATGACACAAAAAAGAATATTCCAAGGTATCCTGGCGTAAATAATTTTGCTATGATCTTTAGTAAAGAGACAAGCATGGAAGTTAGGAACCAAATGACTCAAGACATTAACATTAAGGAAACTTCTGACTTGGGGATATACTTGGGGATCCCATTTTGTCACAAAATATCTAAGGTTGAAGCTTTGGAATGGATAGCTAAAAAGTTGTTCCAAAACATTGATGGGTGGAAAGCTAAATTACTATCAAATGGGGGCAAAGAAATCTTAATCAAGGCTGTCTTACATGCCATACCTAAGTACTCTGTCCATTTTCTCTTTCTCTATTTCCTTCTATAAAAAACTTACTCATGCTATTTCGAACTTTTGGTGGAACTTAGGTGGAAAAAAATAATACACTAGATGGCATGGGAGAAAGTGACTATGGGGTAACTCCTAGGAGGCATGGTATTTAGGGATTTCTAACGCATGAATACAACTCTGCTAGCCAAACAAGCTTGGAGGCTGCTTAACAACCCTTAAAGCTTGGCTTTTAAACTTATAAAAGGTATCTATATTCCTAAATGTGTTTTTATGGATATGGATCTCAGACAAAGCCGTACTTGGAGTTGGGCTAGTATTATTGAGGGAAGGGATTTCCTAAAAAAACATATCTTTGCTCAAATTGGAAATGGTAACAATACAAATATTTGGACAGCTAAATGGATCAATTCTTATTTGAAAATTGAGAAAACCTTCTAATTTTGATCTATTGACGGTTAACCAACTTTCCTTACCTGACACTTTTGAGTGGGATAATGAACTCCTAGATGATATTTTCCTAGCCCTATTATTCCAAATATCAAAAGAACTATTATTTATGGAATGGGGGAGGAAGATAAGATCATTTGGCCCTATTCTAAGGATGGGTTTTATACTACCAAAATCGTCTATAAGGTTCTTACTGATGATAACTTCTTTAATTCACCTTAAGATGTTAATACTGTTGCTAATCTCCTCTTGAAGACTGTTTGGGGATCTAATATCCCTAACAAAATTCGTGTTTTTATGTGGAATGCTTGCAATAATGGTATCCCTAAGAATAATAACCTTTTTGTTCGAAACTGTTTTGATTCTAATGATTGTCTATGGTTCCTTAATAGATTTGATACGGTGGAACACTTACTTATTTATGGTAAACTTTGTCGTCTTGTTTGGGCTAGCTCCATACTCTAGATTCACGTTTCTCTTGACGAATCTCTTAGTGTGGGGGACTGATTCCTCAAAGCTATTGATGCCTACTCGAAACAAGTCTGGGATGAAAGAAAGGTTACTAATTTTCTTATAATATCTATATGGAACATTTGGGAAGATAAAATGAAAAATCTTCATGAGAATATGAAATTTGTCTTTGATCATGTGATTTGGGTTTCTAATAATCTCATGAAGGAACTTCATGGCATGAATTGGTATAATAATGTCAATTATACTTCACACAACACACACATGGGTGGAAATCATAACCAAAGACAGCACAACACGGAGGAGGACTTGATCTTACAATGTGACGTCTCTTTTAAATTTCCCTTTGAACCAACGGGGATCGGAGTTACTCTTAAAAGTAAAGACAACAGTTTCTCTAGGGAGTTCAATGATTCTGTTAATTGCAAATCTAGTCTTAATGGAGAAGTATGTGCGGTCTTTAAAGCAACCCTTATTTGCACGAGATATCCTA
This sequence comes from Nemophila menziesii, assembly GCA_029959085.1. Classification (NCBI taxonomy): domain Eukaryota; kingdom Viridiplantae; phylum Streptophyta; class Magnoliopsida; order Boraginales; family Hydrophyllaceae; genus Nemophila; species Nemophila menziesii. The sequence continues at coordinate 24,157,492 of JARWIR010000015.1, read as the reverse complement.
ATCTAAGGAAGCGTGTCTTTTCTGATAACCTTGAGGTCATTCAAGGTATAAAGCAGATGTCAGCAGCGAGTTGGGTTATAAAGCCTATTATTGCTAGGATTAAGAGAATTGCAGAGGAAGCCGAACTTATCACCTTCTATTTCCTGCCTCGTAAACTTAATTATAGAGCGGACCAACTTGCGAAATAAGATAGGCGTGAAGCTAGGAATTTCATAGGGCAAGACCATAGTTAGTATCTTCTTGGATCTTTTAATAAGTCAGGAACTGGTTAATTTGTTGTCGTTTTTCTTGGGGTATTCTGTATCCCCCTCCCAGTCAAAAAAAATGAGATTCAACATTCCAAAAAAATCCTCTCTACCCATTCATGTACCACTAAACTTATTCCACCATTATCTTTTTTTATCTAGCTTTTTATAACCTTTTTTCTTTTTTCCTTTTCAGATTTGGTGTGAATCCCAAAAAATCTGGGATCTTGCACCTTATCTACTTTCTCTCTCTTCCTCTTTTTCAGAAAACCCACTCACTCTCTCTCCGTATAACCTTCATCTTCACTTCACTGCCTACTTTTTTTCTTTTTTCCATCTTTTTTTCAGTTTTCTTTTGATCTCATCATGACCAAAATGATTAAATCAACTAGAGTTAACCAAACAAACAATGTTCACCAGTCAAAACAACGCTCATCAATCAAATCCAAAGAGTAAAACGAAGTATCGTGATATAACGAAAATGATTCTATCTCCAGAATCATCTACAAAGTTTGTCAACAATTCGATTCAAAAATATAGTCCTAAAAAGGGGAGTTGCATTGATGAAGAAAAGAGTGATAGCTAGTAATCCAAGTAAAGGTGCTGAAGCTCATGAAACAGAGACTCATAAGAAGAAAGGTGACCCTAAACCTCAAGCATGGTCAACTCTATTTGAAGGATTTGCTAAACAAGCTTTGAAGCTTGATTATGATGAACCGATTCATCATAAGGGGAAGAAAATCATAAAACCTCCTCCTCAAGTACTCGATGAGGGAGCAAAATTATGGGAAAATTGTCTCATAGGCTAATTTTGGATAATCCTCTTCCATTTCATGCTATTGTTAATTTCATGCTATTATATGTTCTAAATGTAATCAATTCTGTCATGTGGAAGGTAAATGTCAAAAAATGCAGAAGGTTTAAATGTTAAGGACCCTGCAGTTGTAGCTGATAAAGGAAAGGATTCAATTGAAACATGGAAGGTGGTTACTCAAATATCTAATGAATGTAATTAATCACCCTCTCACTTAATTACCACAAAAAGTTTATTTAGTAAACTTAATAATAATAAATCAAGTTCAATTGATCCAGATGCGGTGGAATTTATCAAAGAAGTAGGTGGTCAAGAGATCACAAGACCTCTAAATTTATGAATATTGTTTCTTGAAACTTAAGAGGCTTTAATAAGATTCTTAGGCAGTTAGATGTGAAGAATTTTATGATTTCTAATAAGATTAAAGTAATTGGTCTTTTGGAAACAAAAGTTAAATTCGGTAAGGGCTTGAAAATAAAAGCAGAGCATTTCTCTCATCTTGAAATGCTTCATAATTACAATAAGGATGACTTGGGAAGGGTTCGGATTTCATGGGACAACCATTATGTTAATGTGAATTTTATTTATAATACTTGTCAAGCCATGTTAGTTGATGTGAAGAATCTGACCGATAATTTTACTTTCTAACATTCTTTATATATGCTAGTAATAATGATGATGATAGTTTAATATTATGGAATGATTTGGTTAAGTGGAGCAATGATTATAGTGACCAGTGTCTGTGTATCTTAGGAGATTTCAATGAGATTCTTAAAAGTGAGGACATACTTAAATAGTGATAATCTTGCTAAAGGTTCTTTGGATTTTGCAGATTTTATAGATAGAGAAAGTTTGTATGAACATCATTATGGTGGTAAATACTACTCTTTGACCAACAAAAATAAAGATGGTCAACTCAGAGCTAGTAAGATTGATAGAGTTTTCATTATCAACATGTGGATGTAAAAGACGGAATCAAATGTGATCATTATGCCTCCTTCAACTTCTGATGATTGTGCTCTAAAGATGGTTATTGTCTCATCAAAGAGAGACAATCCATGCTCTTTTTGATTATTTAATGTGTGGAGTCAACATAGTGATTATCTTGCTGTGATAAAAAAGGCTTGGAGCATTAACATTAAAGGTAATATTATGTTTCAACTTTCCAGGAAACAAAAGGAAGTTAAAAACGAGCTAAAGATATTCAATAATAAGTATTTTAGAAGGAATTCAAATCAAATTAATGAGATTAAAGCTTAGCTAGATATTATTCAGTTAAATATCATGGGTGGAGACACCAATCCTGTAATTATCTCTTAAGAAAAAGAATTAGTCAAAGCTTTAGAGGAAGAAATTATGATACAAAATGAAATTATGAATCAAAAATCTAGAGCTATCTTTAATAAATATAGTGATCATAGTACACAATACTATTATAAAACGATTAGAGGAAGAATTGCAAAAAATACTATATCTACACTTATTAGTGATGCAGGTCTTGCTATTATTGAACCCGAGCTCACATTAAATAGTAATTAATAGATACGTAAGAATCCCTTTATCCCACAACTCGTCCAACTCATCTATAACAGGTCGAAGAAAGACGTCCATGTCCTTGCCGGGTGAACGGGGTCCCGGAATCAACAAACAAAGCTGGAATGTCGTCTCCTTCATACCCTCCCACGGTGGTAAGTTGTAGACGGTCAATATAACGGCCACATGTTGTACGAGTTGTTCTGCATAGAGAAAGGGCAAAAGCCATCGATACCCAAACCCAAGAACACATTCCGAGGTTCACTAGCAAACTCAGGATGTAACTGAACAAATCTCTTCCAACTATCGCCATCAACCGGATGACGCAACAAATCTAGATCTGTACTCTTCCCTATTCGGTGCCATATCATATTTTCTGCAATGTGTCTCGAAGCATAAAGTCACTGCAGCCTAGGGGCAATCGGGAAATATCGGAGTTTCTTATGTGCTACTTTCTGTCCCTTCTTCGGGTCTCATCTGGATTCACTACATACTGGACACTTTTCGAGGGAGACATTCTCCTTTTAAATAAAGCACAGTCGTTCACGCAAACATCGATGGTATTGTAACCCATACCTAAACTTTTTAAGTTTTTGTTGCACGCCTCGTATGACTCGGGCAAGGTATGAGGTTTGGGCAACACACGGCACAGAAGATCAAGCAACTCTGTGAAAGACGTGTTAGTCCACTTGTTCTTCACCTTCACGTGCATTAGCTTCGCTATGAAATTTAATGAACTCATTACTGCACAACCAGGGTATAACTGGGTCTCTAATTCAAAAAACATCGTTTCGAATTTGCCACGTGCTGAACTGTTCGAGTCTATCATCTCGGTGTCACCGGAATGACCATCACCCTTATAATTAGGTCTCAAATCTTCGTAGACATCCAATATTTCATTTTCTTCATATGGAGTCTCGGTAATTTCCTCGCTCTCACCATGCTTTGTCCAAATCTCATACGTGGACAAAAATCCAAACTGTAAAAGATGGGAAATAACTTTGACCACGTTATACCAACGATAATCGAACACTCATTACACGGACAAAAAATTGTTTTTTCATCAGGAGGTTTATTTTTTGAGAAAAAACGAGGAATGTTTCTATCCCTTTAATAAATTCACGTGACACTTTATGAGTGGAACCAATCCAACTTTTATCAATACCCGAAGCCATAATCAACTACTCCAATGTAAAAGAATACAACATAAATGTCTCATAAATAAAATTGAAAAAGAAATTATTAAATCACCAAATAAATACATAAAAATAAAATGAAAAGGAAGATTATTACATCACCAATTACATACATGAATATAAAAAAAATTATTACATCACCAATTAAATACATGAATATAAAATGAAAAAAAATTATTACATAACCAATTAAATAAATAAATATAAAATGAAAAAAATTATTACATCACCCATTAAATAAATAAATATAAAATTAAAGGCACACAAAATATTACATCACCAAATAAATGCATAAATATAAAATTAAAAGCATACAAACTATAACATCACCAAATAAATACATAAATATAAAATTAAAAGCATACAAAATATAACATCACTAAATAAATATATATCGTATTTATGCATTAATATCTCATACAATAATATATCATATAAATATATATCTATATAATATTGGAGAAGGGCCAACGGCCCGAAATGTCTCCAGTTTTTTTCCACATTTTCTAGCCTTCAGATCAAATTTCTATCATTTTCGGCCTTTAGATCGATTATAATTAATGGTTCAGATTATATAAAATCGATCCACGGTTTAAAATGTCTTGATGTATCCTCTATATTTTTCAGCCCTTGGATTATTATTTTAAAACAAAAAAAAAATCGTCGATCACTTCACCTAAAACAAAAAAAAAACAAAAAAAATTCACTTCGCCGCTTCTTCACCAACATCCCACCAAGCCGCTCCTCCACAATCCCAAACCGCCGCCGCGACCATCCTCTCAACCGGCTTGGTGCACCACTTGGCATCCAGAATCATCGGTGTAAACACCGACGTTGCTCAATCTGAAACGAGAAACCGAAGAACCTTGTGAAACGAAGAACCCTCTTAGCCAAACCGCCATGGAAACACCGCCGTTGCTCAAGAATCTCTGAATCGAAGAACCCTGATAGCCAAACCGCCGCCACGACCATCCTCCACCATCATCAACCGCTCCTCAATAAATGCAGTATATCAAAGGTATGATTTAATCCGTACAGCTTTTCCTCTGCTCTCTCCTTCTTCATCAATTCCCTTTTAAAAAATATAATGGAGCAGGAACCGGTGATGGAGCAGGAACCGTAGTCATTGCTGCTGCGAACCGTAGTCTTTGCTGCTGCGAAGCAACGAAATGGGGCCCACTGAAGCGGAGGAAGAAAAATAGACAAATATAGTGTGCCATTTCATGGAATCGCTTCTGATTATTGGAACCTCCATGCCTGCTGCCAAACACGACCTACTTCCCATATTTTGCTGTTGTTAATTTGATGTAAAGTTAAGAAGACAGACACAATACATTCAAGAGAACATTGTTTGTGTGAACACACCGGAGTGGAGAGGAGAGGGGAGTGGGAGTGAGAATTTTTTGGGAGGGAACATTGTTTTTAATTATGCCATGGTTCATTTTTCATTCCAAATTTTATTGGTTTCAGGAGAGATAAACAAAAGGATGTTGAAGCATCAGCTCCTTCACATATGCTCAAGAAAACAACGTCAAGTAAGGTAATTTCAAGGTGCTTTGACTCAGATAAGATTTAGTAACCAAAAGCATTGACTAATAATTTCCATTTTCTGTTTATAGCGTGATAATATGGAGCACGTGAAAAATAGGAAATGAGAACTTCCATTGTTAACACGTTAAACATTCACCTCTAAAATTTTACAAATTCCGACACAAAGAAACGGTAGGACTAAGATTATTTGTTTATCTACTTTAGCCAAAAGAGGAATGGTGAAGAAACTGACTTTAATTTAGCCAAAGTGGTGTTTTTTTTCTTTCACCAAATAGCTTTTTTGGGCTTTTGGACTAGATAGTAGCCATGTAGCATATGTTTGTGTTAATTTTTTGTTAAACTTCTTTGACTGAAGGTCTCTATTTTGGAGTAATTTACCCTTGCAAATTCACTAACATCAAACCACATTACCAGGTTTTGTTTGCTTTTTAATGGCTTGATCCATTAATTTTATTTAAAAAAATTTCTACTTATTTACTCTGTTGTAAATTGATCCAACCCATGTTTTATACCTGTGTTAATTGTGTCTGTTCCTACTTATCTCTACATTTAATCTAATTTTTCATTTGATGTTTCAGATAACTTATCTCATTTAAATTAAGTAAGGTTTGTTTTTGCAGGTTCTCCATGACTTTCACTCATATGCAGATTTTGGCAAATTTCCTGCAGGAGTTGGATTAAATGCTACCAAATTATCCTGAGCACACGAGCTAGCTCTTAAAGGTTTCTTCTATTACCCTTATCCAATTTAAAATAATTTTGTATATTGGAAGCATGTCTCATTGTTAGCTTTGTACTGGTTCAGTGTTTTGAAGCCGGTATCGAAGATAAAAGGTAAGAGAGACCAATCAGATGTGCATTAGTATTCTACTTACAACCTTTCTTCTATTATTCGAACATATGGTGTAATTGAAAAGTTTGAAATTTTAGTTTATGTTATTGGTTGTTACTTTCGGGTTCTCACAATAAAAAACTAAACCCCTATCAGAAAAAGAAAGATAACCGTATAATATAAAAAACTAAATTTTGTATATTAGTTTATGACCGTTGGAAGCCTTTTTACAGTATGAGAAGTGATGCGCTCTTGGAGTGAGCAATATGGTATTATACTGCATTTTTTGAATTGTTATTCCTTTGCAATTACTAACTTTTTGTTTTTTTTTGTTTCTTAAAAATCGTTTTTCCTGAAGTGAATTAAAAGCTACTTGCTGAGTTTAATGCTAATGTGCTTTGTTGATTAATCAGGTATCACCATAATTAATCCAAGGCTTGGCGATGAACCCGAATTAAGGTAAAAACAAATAATTAGTTTTTATAATTGAAACTCTAAAAAATTAAATTATTTTATGTCGTATTAGTGTATTTCGGTTGATTTAGTTTGTGTTTTAAATATGTTTCAGATTATTTTGAAAGCTGCTGATACATTTACTTACTTCATGTTAGTAGCATTTGAAGCATCAGGTATAATTCGATTCTCATTGTTGTTAATGATGTGGCCATTGATTCGTTGGTTAAAGGTATGTGGTGAATGGGAAATAGGGCTCAAGTCAACCATTTTTGTAGCCACTGCAGGGGTACATCGTTTGAAGTCGAGGCCGTGTCTCAGGCAGTCTTGCCTAAGTTTATGTATGAAGATATTGATATGGATGCGTGGAAAATGTTTAGTTCTCATGAGAAAGACAATTGTTGTGACTAAGATACCTAGGTTTATGGAGGAACAGATTTGGTTAAGCTACGGATTTCATTACACATGATTCAGACTCACTTTCTTTCCGCGGTTGATGTGTTATTTGGGGATCAAAAGCCAAGATCAGACTTAGGAAGGTTAGAATCAGAAAGCTCTTTATTCAAGGATTTATGCAAGGTTAGTAACTTTATTTTATTTTTTTCATTTTTACCTACTGTAATGTAGATTATAATTGAGTTACTTTCATACCTTAAAGTTCAAATGAAGTAATAGTAGGGAGGTGAACTTTAGAAAGATGCAAAGTTAAAAAAACTAGCTATCACAAATAAGTTGTAGATGAAGACTTTTTAGAGTTTATGGTTTATTTTTTTTATATTTATGCTGTATTAGTGTATGCGGGTTCATTTAGTTTATCATTTTTCTTCACATTTTTTCAGTTTATGTCATTGTACATAGAAAATCATAATTTTTTTTATATTTTATTTGATCTTCTTGGTTTTGCAGGCCTGTTTCTTCTTCCAACAACTCATGAGGAGTCAGCTATTGTCGTGCGATGGTATGTCATGTGAATTAGATTCAGTTAAATCACATATTTTTCATATTTTAATTGATCTTTTTCATTCTGTAGGCCAACTTCTTCTTCCAACATTTCATATCAGCTACTGCCATGTGATGGAAGCACAATACATAAGTATAAACATTTGCTTTTGGATACTCCAAGGTCCAATTGTGTAAGTTTGTTAATTCTTTCATAATCGATTGGTGAGTATTTTGTTTTGTAAGCTTAATGGTGTTTTTTCCATTGGTTACACATTGATAAAGGACATTGAGGCATCCTAACATTGTCAGATTTCTAAGAGGCGATTAAATGATTTATATTTGTAATACATATTCCTTATTTAAACTATTTCAAAGCAGGTTATTGTCCCGGTTCCTCAAATCGTCCAAGTTTTGTAGAGTTTGAGACGGATGTACAAAAAACAAAATAATTTTTTCGAAAGGATTCAAGAAAAAGGCATTTAGTAGTTATTTCATATTCATGTTATCTCAATTATTTGAGATTTTTATTTTTTATTACATAAGAGTATATTTTGGTTGATTGAATTATAGTTTATGTAGCGATTCTGTAAAATCCATCCTATTTTTTGTGTTTGGATAAATATTTTCAGTTTATTTTAATTTCAAGAATTGTTCGTTTATTCTGTGTTAAATTAATTTTTTAAAATCAATATTGTTAGAGTGCCTTCAGGCACGGGTTCATATCTAGTATATATATATATATATATATATATATATATATATATATATATATATATATATATATATATATATATATATATTTATACATATATATTTATAAGTCACATAAAATTATAAGATGATTAGAGATATTTACATAGTGATACTATATATTTAGCATTAACAATACAATTTTAATCAAATAAGAAAAAGATGAAAAAGACACCTACTTTTGGGCAAATTTAGAAGGAAAAATTGATAATTGAGGAGGTCCCACGTTGTTGTTTGTCCAGGGAAAGCTTTTCCACGTGTTGAAATAACTAATAAGTGATACTATTTACCATTAATTACACAATTGCATGAAAGTAAATGAAATTTGAAAGAGTTTTATGGAACAAAAAATACCTACTTTTGGGCAAATTTGGAAGGAAAAATTGATATTTGAGGCTGTCCCACGTTGATGAATGATCTGGGCAAGCTTTTCCAAGTCTTGAAATAATTTTTGATGATGTATTGTGGAAAAATATTGAGAGAGTTTTGAGAGGAAGAAAGAGAAATTATAAAATAATGGTGTTTTGAATATCCCAATTCGCAACTTGTTGTAATAAATACGCTACCACTACTAGCGACTACACGAGTAGTCGCCAAAGACTCAAACGTAGTCGTTAGTAAGAACCTCTAACGACTACTTTAAGTAGTCGTTAAATACTCTAACCTCTAGAGACTACTCACTGGCGGTGGGAAATTAATTATAAAATACAAAAATCACTCGCGACTACTTCTTACTTAATAACGACTACTTAAAGTAGTCGTTAATAACAAAAATTACTAACGACTACTTAGTAGTCGAGAAACGTACAATGTATTCGTTAAAGATATGTAGTCGCTAGTGGTGCTTATCTTTAGCGACTACATCGTGTAGTCGCTAAAAGTTTAGTCGCTAGTAGCTTGCGCTGTAGTAGTGCACATTATCTCAAAAGACTAATTTATCTACATTTTGACCGAAGTCCAAATAAACTCCCTATTATGGGATGTACATTTGTATTAAGACTTTATAATAATAATTTTAACTTTCTAATTCGTAATCCACTCTCTATTTTTAGTTTCATCACCATCTAAAGAAAGAGAAAAATATTGCTAGCAAATTAACAACTAGCTTATTATTATTCACCAAGTTCAAATTCTTTTAATGATAAACGGATATTCAAAGTAATATATAGAATCCATCCGCTTCTCTAAGTTTAATTTATTTGATTATTTCTAATTTTTTTTATTTCTAGGTTAGGAGATTTTGTTGAGGGAACAACGAGTTTATGATACAGTACAATGTACATTATTCAACTAACAATGTTTATTTTATGCATGGAGTCATCGGCATGTTGAAGCGTTTATATTTGTGTGCATTTAAGTTATCTTATTAAGCATATGAATCTTCAATTTTTTGATTTTATTACATAAAAATATATGGGTGTTTCTTTTTCAAAAAATAATGTATTAAATTTGAATAAAAATGAGTTATAATTGTATATTTATTTCACTATTATTTTAACATAAATTTTGTATGTTTTATTTTAAGTTTTTCCAATTTTTAAAAATATCATCACAATAAGAATGTCTTTCGTAATTGTATTTTTTATTTTGGTTATTTCAGTTTCATTTGAGTTCTATATAGTGAAAAGTTTGTCACAATTGAGTTTTGTTATTTCCCATATGAATATTTTTAAATGTAGATAGAAAACATATGATATTTATTATTAAATTATTTAAAAATATATTTACATGAATTTGTGAAGACAGCAAAATGAGTATGATAAACTATTAATGTTTAAACATGATTGTGAAGATAGAAATATTTTAATTCTTTTTTCTATAACATACATAGTTACTAAATATATAAATCCCAAAGCACAAGATCCTAAATTGTCAATACATATACTATACATACCTATAGAATTAAAATTGTTGTTCATAAACCACTAAATTGCCAATACACTAGAAAATAAGCTCTAAAATGGGTGATATGAAAAAAACATGTATATTACTTGATATCCATATTTATATATAATTGTTCTTTTTATATATCTAGTGAGGTAATTGAACATTCGTATATCGTTTAGTTCACATTTTTCTATGATAATTTATTTGGTTGTGTGATTATAAAGAGACCCTATTTATGTGATACTGTAATAAAGCATGAGACATGTACGACCTCTTCATAATTAAGTATTTTTTAATTTATTTTTTTTCTAATAAATTACAAGGAGGAATATATATATTTATCTTTCCCTCATCAAATCACCTATATTTGACTAATCTGATCAACAACTACACTATACTGACTAATTTACTTTTTTGGAAAACCATTCTTTCACACAATGATTTTCCATTTTTATTTTATTCCAAATCCAGTCATGTGTGATGTATTATTAGAGAGTATGTTAAATATCAAGCAGAGTGGATAAGTTTGATATACATCTTCGTATTATAGATTCTTATCCTTTAAATACATACTTCTTCAAAGGCTTCACATTGAGTTAGTTTGAGATATTACATTCTAGTTGCATTTGGCCTACTTCAGGAAATTGGACATTTTCTCCTTTTCCAGTGCTTCTTCAAATGCATATGTTCTTCCCATTGACGAGAAGATATTGCTTCGCGAGAATTTTGTTGTCAGTCTTTATGTCGAATGAGTGTGCGTATTCCTTCCCTCCTTGTTATTACCGAGTCTTTGATTTGTATCCGAACAGTGTACATACACTTGCTTTGTATATGATTTGTGTATTTGAACAGTGTACATACAATTTCTTTGTATTATAGATTCTTATCCTTTAAATACACATGTGTCGATAAATGGATTTTCTCTTCTTAGAAAAGAACCTTCACTTGATTATCTAAACAGTGTACATACACTTGCTTTGTATATGATTCTTTTTTTTATTAAAATGAACAATTATTTAAACAAAGACCTTAAATTTTGTCTCCTATGTTGTTTGGCATCATAAATATGGATAATGCTTCCAAGTTGTGGTATCCAATCCCTTTGTATATGCTTCGAAGATAATATAAAATACCTAAATATTATTGTTTACATTGATTACACATTTTGACACTTAAATTATTCTTGTTTACATTGATCACACATTGTATATTGATCACACAGACCTTAAATTATTCTTGTTTACATCGATCACACATTTTGACACTTTGTATATGCTTTGAAGATAATATAAAATACCTAAATATATACTTAATAGTCCATATACAAGTCACTCGGAAGTTATTATTATTCCACATATACAAAGTATCAAACTTATATATTCTTAAGTCATGAAACCGGTCCTTATTAGGGATCATGTAAAAAGTGTGCCAATAATCTAGAATCCAGTTAGCATGCTATATCAAATATATTAAAAGCTTTGTAAGTCACATAATTTTTATCACATATTCTTGCAAAATTATGTTCATTTTTATTAGTATCATTCTTATTCTTAAGATCAAATCAATTCTTCTTAAAATGACCAGCCTTACCACAATGATAATATTTTTTAGATATTTACTTATAGTTATTATTGTACTTTACTTTCTTTTTATTCTTGCTAGGCTAAAAAAGGTCCGTGATTTAGTTTAGTGTACGATAAAGAGTTATTTCCTACTCATTTATGAATCTTTAATTCTAGTTCCATTGTTTTTAATGAGCCTAGAATTTGATCAAATGAGATGATAATATTGGATTATTTAAAATTATCTTTAACATCTTGATAAAACTGATGTATAGAATTCAACAAGATCATGCACATGATAGTGTCATCTAGGACCATCTCAGAACCTTTCAATGCCAAATTAAATTTTAATTATTCATCATTATTTTTTACTATTTTCTTAGTGAACTCGATCCTATAAGTAAAAACATTACCTTAAGAATATCAATATTAGGAACCCATGATATAATTAATTAATATCATGGGTATTTAAGTTTATAGATAAATATTATTTAAATGAAATAAAATTTGTAAAAAATAATAATTTAATAATAGTGTATATATTATTTATTTAGATTTTTTATTATTAAATATAAAAGAAAAGGTATATAATATGATTCAATTACCCAAGAGGTCTTGAGGAGCATATTAGTTCCATAGAGGAACCAAGTTATTCCTCTCTCCTACTTAGAGGACTCAAAATTGACAAATGTCATTACTACCCTTCTAGTGCATATAAAAAAAATAGATTCTTCTCTCTCCTCTTTTATCATTATTTCTCTCCTCCTTCAATAACTACTAATAATATCCAGCTCCGACAACAACCACCGACCACCGCGTGAAAAAATTCTGAGCATAAAGTACTGAGCATGGAAAATGTTTTGAGTATCGGAAAAAGTGCTAAGTATCGGAAAAAGCTGCTGAGTATTCGATATTTTTTTTTGAGTCACTTTACTAAGCATGCTCGTACTGAATTTTTGGGATTTTTACGGAGTATTAGGCCAAGAAAAGCAATTTCTCAGCAATAACTAATTAACAAAAAAAGGGTCAAACTGAAAATTGGGTACAAAACAAAAAGTAATATTTGTCTATTTAAAATTTAACCCTGTATAGGCCCAACTAAGAGATAGTGAATTTTTAGACTTCACTTATTTTAGTTAGAGCATTGCTATATATCATCCATTTTTGCTTCATCCATTTATCACCTCCTATGTGTCATCTAATGTGGCATTAAATAAAGGAAAGAGAAAAAAAATCATTTAAGAGAGAGAAATATTTATATTGGTGTTTAAAACATCCAAATAGGAGGAGGATACATGGGTGAAACAAAAAGGGGTGATATATATCTTTACTCCTTTAGTTAAAAGTATCATAAAGTCAACGATAATAGGTGACTTGGATATCCATTACTGCATAAGGCATATAGTCGAGAAATGAACAATGTATGGAATATCTATATTATACTTATAAACTTATTAACCATATTTATTAGATAAAATGAATATAAACTTATACTTATCAACTTAATAACTACATGTTTGAAAAAATGTGAGCAATTGATCAAAGATAAACATGTGTTGTTTGGTTGCAATATAGATGGCTTGATATCTATGACCTGAGTTTGTTTTTCTCTTTTCTCTATTTTATTTTTATTTTTAGTAAGTTTAATTTCATTTAGTATTATATTAATGGATCTATCATGGAGATATGTAAAAAAATTCACATTTCTAAATCTTATTTTTTACAAAGTCGCAAAATATACTCGTGAAAGGCTACTTTGTGGAACATAGAACATTACTATAGTAAAATTTATGCAATTTGATGGAGAAAAAATATAACTTACCCCATACTTCTACAATTGACATTTTTGAATTTTTTTATACTTTTGAAAGTTCAACATTTTGACTTATTATCCTTTAATGGTGAAAGGTGAGGTGCAAACGGATCTATCATGTGGATACATTAAATTAAAAAAAATAAGAATATTTAATATTGTTGCCTTCATGGTTATTTTACAATGTAACATTCACAAACAATTTATAGTTAGTATTCATTTTTTTTTTATTATTTTAACCCACCATACAGAGAGATGCATGGTCCTTTTTATAGTATTCATATTTGAGAGGAATTTTTATTTTACATAGAAAATCACATGATTTTGTAGAATAGTATGTAATTATCAATTTAATATTTTGATATCTTTTAATAAAATTGTTGTAATTTTTTCTTTTCTTTCTATTTTTTATATATCTGTTCTTCTATGTTGATTCTTCTAAACTATTATATAAATCATTGTTTAATCTCATGATAAAGCATATGATTTAGATTTTTCAAATATACAAGAAGGTTACAATATTTTCATTTAAATATTCATATGTTTATTATCCATTTTTTTTCTTTTTTTACTACTATAGAAATGGAGATTGATGTAACAAAGAAAGAACATAGCTTACGAGAATACAAAATTGTATATGGATTTGCTTATATCTAAAAAGATAATTACTAAAGTATTAATAAAAATAATCTTAATTTGATAGATGAGTCAATTCACTCTTTACTATTTTATAACATTTTTTATCAAGCTTTAAATGTATGTTAATTAGTAGACGGGTCAAGTATATTTTATAGTATTTTTTTTATTTTTTAAATTAAAATTCTTAATGTAAAGTTAGGATTTGAATAGATAGATTTTTCATGTACAAATCTTATGGAATGTTGCAAAGTCTCACCACGGAGCTTAAAAAAAGAAGTTTGACACATGTCATATTTTGTTTTTTTATTTTGAAATTTAGTATCGTTAAACACTAAAATTAACATTTTTTTCTTTTTGTTTGTTTGACGATTTATTTTTTCAAGATAAACAATCATTAAATATGGCGATATTGTTACAACCCAATCACTATAAAAATTACAGACAACTAAATTTTTGGCAGAACAGAAGAACTAAAATTCTAGAATCAGTATAAAAAGTAAAGTAATAATCAAATATTACAACACCGAAAAATAAACCACTAACATTTAAATCGGAATAATTTTGTAAACTAACCGTAGAGTTGAAAAGGTGATGCGTTAAGAAGGAACGATGGTTAAGATAGAAACCTTTTAGTATAGAATAAGATAGGTTTAAATGAATTTAGTATTAAGTTATATAATATAGATATATATTTAAATCTATGGTAAATACTAAAATTAAGGAAATATACTTGGGTAAGTAAATCGCTGAAAATCAAAGAAGATTTAGAAAAATAGTTATGTAAAGTTTTATGATACAAAATTGGAATCTATAAAAAAAATCTTAGTCTAAAACTATTGAGATATTTTAAGAATGTAAATTTATGCAATTTGTATCCTAAGTTAAAGGGTACTTAATCCTTTAATTTATGAAATGTAGGCCTGTAATTGGATATTTTCGCCAAATGGAAACTTTTTGCAAAAAAACAAAAACACAAAAGGGATATTGTCACTCCATTATTTGCGCCATCAAGATAAAAAAGAAATTAAAAAATATATAAGGCCAAATTGCTCACCAACAGTTCTGGAAAATCAGGAAAAAGATGACAAAGTTATTCACTACTTCATTTGCGCAAAATGGATATTGTTTGCAAAAAAATTAAACCAAATTTAGTCACAAAATTACATATAGTCTTATTTTTTTTAAGCGCTTTTGAATTATATTTAACTATGAGTAGATTTTTTCGAAACTCGTCCACCTTTTTTTGAATCATGGTGTTTAATTATAGTGGTTGATATATAATCATCTTTAACAACCACTTGAAATAATATGTATCAACAAACCATAAAGTTGAATTAAGTTGAATTAATTACGTTATTCCAGCATTAACTTCAATAGCAGTGGAAAACCTATCATCACAATTAAGCAATTGAGAATATGACCATAAACTCCACTAAACTTATAATCTCTAGATATTCGTCTTACTGAATTCAGTCTTTTTCTAATGTGGTTCCAATTTCGCATCAACATTTATTATATCAAACAAACCCAAATCTAGGAAAAAGAAAACTCTTACAAAAAATACACCTCAAACATAAGTTGCTTGAATGAATTTTCACACCAAATGTTGCTTGATCAAGTCTTTCAATTTTAACATATAACTGACTTTCGTTTCCCCACGCAATGACCTAAATTTAAAAAACAACACTTAATATTTTTGTATTTGACCTTATATAGTAAACCTAAAGAAGAAAACTTACTTGTGATCATAGAGTAGCTTGTCTGTTACAGTCCTCTATTGATTATAGCCATTCCAATACCCAGATATAAGAGTTGCTTCTTCATTTTTGTGATCATTAATTTTGGTATCTTGTTAAGTCTGACTAAATAATAAATGATTCCGCTTCATTGCTAATAGAACCTGTGTATTTTCTTATCCCAATCATAGAAGATCACATACACAATTTGCTTTTGCTTGATAATTTGTCCCTCAAGACAATCTATAGAACATGGGTTTTCGCATTGAGCTTTAGGACTTCTAACCTGGTTGATATAGTTACTATCTTCCATCTAGGTAAATATAAACTTCAATTCAAAAAGTTACACTTAACTTCAAACAATGCGAAAGAAAGAAGTGTAGAAAATTAACAAACTAAGAGCCAAATGATGATATAATCGGACCCACATGTTGAACTGACCACTCGAGTTACTCAATAAGGCTTGAATAAAAGCCTGCAAGGCAAGGGATCCACCACCACTCTCTTTTGGAAAAAACAATTAATAACCCCTTCAATTCAAAAAGTTATTGTTAACTTTAAACAATGAGAAAAAAAGAAGTGTAGAAAATTAACAAACTAAGAGCCAGATAATGATATAATGGGATCTACCTGTTTGAATTGACCACTCTAGTTTCTCTGTATAAGGCTTGAATAAAAGCCTGGCAAGGGATCCATCAGCATTAGATATAGAACCCCATTTACAATTAATGGTTACAATTAATTTGTCCCGAGACAATCAATTTGACAGTGCACAAATGGGTAATGGAAAAATAAAGGAGAAAATACACCTACTGTACGTGATACTTTACAAATTTTGTAATAAAATGATAAGGAGGTGAATCTACGGTGGAAACTATGGGGGTAGTTTTTTCAAATGTAGATAAAGGTGGAAGGTATAGATGAAGACCGCCAGGATGGATGAGGGATTATTGGAGTGGTGAGAACTCCAAGTTGATGAGGAAATGGAAGCATACATGGCTAATTTCGCTTATGACATGGCTCAGTTGGCTTTGTTCACTAAATTTAATCCTATTTTGTATGATGAAGCTGTAAAAAAAACTTGGAAAGAAGTTATGGATATAGAAATCAAAGCTATAGAAAGCAATGATACTTACTAACTATCTGAGCTACCACTTGGAGTGAGAATTATTGGGGTGAAATGGATATTTAAAGTAAATCTCAATGAGAAAGGATAAGTATAAAAGTACAAGGCTCGAATAGTCCCTAACTGGTATATGCAACAATATGGAGTAGATTATGCTGAAGTTTTTGTAGCTATGGCTCATTTCGATACTGTACGAGTCGTTATCTCTCTTGGTGTTCAAAACAATTAAACAATTTATCAATTAGATGTCAAGTCTGCCTTTCTGCAATGAGAATTAAATGAGGAGAGTTTTGTAGAACAACCTACTGGTTGTGAGCAATAAGACCACGAGAAAATGGTGTAAAAGCTTAAAAAGGCATTACAAGGTGTATAAGCTTAAAAAGGCTAATGGTGTTAAACAATATCCATGTACTTGGAATAGCAGTATTAAGTCATATTTTGTACATGAAGGATACTAGAAGTGCCCATATGAACAACCTTATTCACCAAAATAATCAGTAAAGGTATTTTAATTGTTTTTCTTTGCGTTGATGATCTTATATTTACAGGCAATCATACAATTATGTTCACAAATTTCAAGCAATCCTTGATGAAAGAATTCGATATGACGGATCTTGGAATGATGAGTTACTTTCCAGGTATTGAGTTACTAACAAAACCAGATGGTATCTATATTAGCCGAAAAAATACTCTCTTGAGGTGCTAGAAAGATTTTATATGAATAAGTTTAATATTGTGCAAAACCCAATAGATATTGGTTTCAAGCTAATAAATGATGAAGATGGAGACAGGATTGATAGCACACATTAAAAACAAATGTTTTGGAGTCTCATCTACTTGACTGCTGCCACACGTCCGGACATGATGTTTGTAATAAGTTTGCTTAGTAGATACATAGAAAGACCAAATAAAATTCATTTCCAATCTGTAAAACAAGTTCTAAGTTATTTGAAAGGTACTTTTGATTTTGTATTATTCATAAGAAGGGTGGAGAGGAAGAACTACTTGGATACAAGGATAGCGATTACGCAGGGGATCAAGATGATATAAGGAGCACTTTTTGGTATATTTTTATTATGGGTTCTGGAGCGGTATCTTGGTCATCTAAAAAACAACACGTGCTTACACTTTCTACAACTGAAGATGAGTGCGTGCCATTGTGGTTGAAGAGAATTTTGAAGGAGCTTAAACATGAAAAAATCAATGCTACAATGTTATATTGTGACAATGCTTCAACCGTTAAACTCTACAAGTATCCATTAATGCATGTTTATAGTAAACACATAGACTTTGGCTTTCATTTTCTTCGTGATTTCACCATGGAAAGAGTTGTAAAGGAGCAATTTTATGATACTCTAACAAAACATTTGAAGCTCCATGTATTTTTAAGGTTATGTTGTTTAATTTGTATTGTCTCATATCCAAGCATAAACTCATATATAGTATTTATTTTAAGGGAGGATGTTAGAAATAAGATTACGTTATTTACTTTAGTCCTTTGTTGCGAAATCCTAAATTTTAGGGATAAGATAGTTTCGTATTCTTTTAGATCTATAGAACAACAATAGGAGATACGATTTTCCATTCTGTTACTTTGTAAAGCTATTTAATATCCATCTTTAAACTCATAATGAATAAGAAAGGTCTCTCAAGTTCTAGTGTTAATCACTATATTGTTTTGATCTTTTGGTTTCAACAAATGTTTTCAAATTTAAAAAGACAACAATTCAATAAAAAAGATACATGTTTCAAATGGTATAATGTTGTTGTTATCATTATAAAAATAATAAATTAAAAATCTAAAGTAATTTATCCACTAATGATCATAATTTCAAATTTAAAATAGAAATTAGCTTATAGCAATCATATACTTCGATGTTTTACTTTAAAAAAATTTAAAAAGTATAGTATTGATAGATTTAAAAGAGAATAGTTCTTTAATGTCATTAAATTAAAAAAATCACTTATACTAGTTGGGTTGGAAAAAGACATCTATATCATATTAAATATTTTTATACATAAAAATACACCATACATTTTATGGATCTAGGATTCTAGGATAATGTATGTTTTAGTGAAAGAAAACCCCAAAGATTTGATAATATTATTTTCAACTATTAATATTGTTTATGTAACTTATTATATTTTAAAATTTATATTTATATGTTCATTTGGAAATGGTAATATAGCATTGTTTATCAAAAAACTACATCATTCAAACTATAATATAGATATACACATACTATATATAATAATTAAGAGATTTAGGTACAAACCTTAATATTTTTGGAATGTACTTGAATGTTGAAATGAAATGATTATCAATCTGGACATATACCTGAAAATGACTTTAATTATTATATATTAACCAATCCTATAAATTCTTTTATGACATTTGAGCAATTATAATAAATTATGTTCAACAATAGATAATTATCTGTTATAATTAACTTAATCGAGCATGAAAAAGTAATATTTTTTGGTTATTTAAATAAATAAATATATATATATATATGCATATCACAAATTGATGTGAAATCATAAAAAAATATTATAATAAGTTTATAAAATAGCATTCTCTAACAGAGTAAAATAGTATATATACAATAATATAAGTATTTTAAAATAAAAAAAAACCAAAAAAAACATTAAAACAATAATATTTAGTATGTCCAAATGACCTATTTCAAATATAAAAAAACAAATTAAATTTTTCTACAACTAGTTGATTATTTTACTATACTTTTCAATATTAAGAACGAGATCTCAAAATTAACCAACTAAAAAAAAAATAGTTGTAATTAAACTCTTCATTACATATCAATTTTTTAATAATAACCTTGAGAACAAAAAACCTGTTTTTTGCAAAACATCATTCTATATGGGATCTCAATTTCTTAAGGAATAATTTTCTAAAACAATTTTAAATAAAAATTATAAATCAAAGTAAATTTTTTGCTGTGATTAAATATTTATCATATAAATATATAATTCGAAAGAATTTTACATAAGAATTCATAAAAATTTTCTTTTGATACGTTAAGGTGGTGGTGGTGATTTTGGGTATTCAATATTTTTTACATAACAAAAAGAAGTGTGGAGAAAGTGAAAAAAAGCGGATAGATATTATTGAACAAATTATATATTAGAGTTTTTTGTTTCGGTGGAAGAAAAAAAGGTTAAACTGAAAATTGGGCCCAAAACAAAATGTAATATAAATACATTTAAAATTCAACCCAGTATAGGCCCAAATAAGAGATAGGGTAATTTTAGACTTAACTTATTTTAGTTAAAAGTATCATAATTCAATATTAATAAGTGAGTTAAATATCCGGGATAAGACATATAGTGGAGACTTATATTACAAATTTTGTGAACCATAATAATTCTTAGAATTCTCAAATTCTAAATATATTTTTTCTCATGAGAGCCTTAATACTTTAACATTCATATAGAAATCTTGCCACTTGGTCACCTGGTGTGTACAGTTTTATACAAATTAATATTGATACAACATATATGAAAATAATTGAGATTTTGTGAATATTTTGTATGGATTATAATTATTTGAAAATATATGCAATACTGTCTGTACCTCTTATTTAATTATCAAGGCCTTCCAAATCTGTAATGGTTTGTTTTTAGAGTGCATTTTGTTCCCCTCCAACCTCTCCAAGTATTGTACTAGTGTCACTAAAGGCCATCTAGTCAGTAATAACTAGTTTAAATTTTCAAACCAACTTGATTACTAGAGATGTCATTTAAATTGCTAATGATGTTCGTAGACTTTAATTTAGTTTGTTAGTATAAATGAATATAGAGTAGTTGATTGAGATACAAAAAATGTTTTTGACACATTCACTTTCTAATGGTTGGATTATCTATCTATGTTTTGAAAGTATACATATTTTGACAAATTATTTTCAAATAAGGTTGATTAAAGATATGTTAGCATATTTTGCTTGAAGGGCAGTCTATACACTATAAAAAAAATTAAAAAGTATCTTTGTACGTATCTTTATTATTTAATATTGTAACGAAATTGAGCCATTTTGATATAAAAAAAGTTAATATATTATTTTCCTCATGTTTATACCCCCGCAAAATTTTAAAGGGACATACATATTTCTTTGTTACATTTTTATCTGAATTTTTTTCTGAAAGTTTACATTAGTTATTCTGCATATAGGTTCATCTAATGTGGTTTATTTAGGTGAACTAATTGTTATGTTTCTTTTACAACTATTTTTAAGTTGTTTTTCATATTGGATTAAATAAAACTTTCTTTTGTAGTTAGGTTTTTATTCTTATTATTTGTTTAATAAACAAAATTCTACTCAATATCTAAAGAATAATGATTGTGTTTTAGAAATAAAGGCCATATAATACATTAAATTAAATAAATTATATATTAATAATATTGATATGTATTGTAATATATAGGACACCCCAACCAATTTCATGATATTTGTTTAGTTATTGAATAAATTTTTTAAATTTTGAACAATATTAGTTTGATAAAAATTTTCTTATAGAAAGATCAATAGTTGGTCAAGTAGTTACCTTGAAATTATTAGCATATAGTATGATGAATGTTAAAGTGAGATAAATGGTTGACAATTAGTTATATGAAAAAATATTACTTTTCTTAAAACAAATTAGAATCAAACCATTATGTGAAGAGTTGATTAATATAAATTCTTTAATAATAAAATAAAATTATTAAATAAAATTATTAATCTAATTTCCATCCCTCACTATTTCCTCAAACACATATATTAGTAAGAAAACCCCCAAGAATCCTATTTTTCTCTCATGTATTCAATATATGTATCCCAATATATTTTTCTTTAAAAAATATAACAATGAAAGTGAGCATTAGACATTAAAAAGTTAAAAATGAGACAAATAGTTACATTAGTTATTAAATTTTTTGGTTAATCATTAAGGACATTTTTCGATGTTTGGCAGTTATATATCAAGTCATATATTATTTGTTTCTCTTTTGCGAATATAGATTTGTTTTTATCTAATTAAACAGAAAACTTTATTAGATCATACTTCTTAATATCTAGTCTTTCCAAATATTACAATTTAACTATGTTGTCTATTAATTTATGTAGGAAGAATATCACCTTAAACTAAATATCGAAACTCACAACTTGACATCTTTTATTACATTATTAAACCCAAATAACTTTGAAATTCATACTTGTTCCGATGTATCTACATTTTTGTCCTTTTATTCATAAAATCAATAAATAAACATTTAATAAACATAAAAATATTAACTAATTAATAAATCTTGTAAGTTAAAAAATGAAAAAAAAAACCATAAAATCTATTATATATATACACATACCTCTTAACCTAAATCCAATTTAATTATCCACTCCATATAATATTATTTAACACCATCATCTTACAAAATATAAATATAACCCCAAATTAAGTTAATAAAAAATTTGTTTTACTATTTTCAAGAGTAAAAAAGATAAGTCACGTCCTTTATATGACTAAGGGAGAAGTCACGTCCTTTACAAGACTAAGTAATATTGAAATTTTCATCAGGAGAGATGATTAAAAATATAAAAATTTATGTCTAATGTTAAGTAAAACTGTATCTATAGTTTAATAACTACCTATATAAATTCTCATAATCAAAATTATTGCGTGAATCTAAAATTTGAATAGAAATACCGAAAATATATCATATAAGCATTGTAATTATAAACCAAAAACATCATTCAAGAACTATAGTGTTTTGGTATTAAAAATTGTGTCTTAAAATATACCCATGAATTGAGAGTAAGAACTTCAGTATTAGAGATGTAACAAATAAGTATATTTAACAATTTACTTTCTATTAAAATTTTCAGAAGTGCTGATGATTCATATTTTAGTGTGAATGTAAAAACTGAGAGATTTATCCACTAATGAATTATTTTTTCCAAAATTATCCTTTGCTCGTCAATATTGCACTTTTTCTTAAATAAAATAAGAATGAAGTACGTAATTGTCTCACAATTAGAAGAAAGCGACAAATATAATAAGAAAATACTTTATCTTAGAAGACTAATTTATCTAAATATTTACCCAAGTTTAGATAAACTCCCTTTTATGCAATGTACATTTTGATTTAGTCTTAATAATAATACTCTTGATATAATCCACTCTATTTTTTTAGTTTCAACATAATTCTTAATATAAAGGGAACAAATTGACTACTAGTTTATTATAATGCTCCAAGTTGAAGTTTTTTTAATGAAAACCAAATATTCAAAGTAATATATATGATCCATCCCCTTCTATATGTGTAAATCATTTGATTATTTTTATATTTTTTTATTTTTAGGTTAGGGGATTTTGTTGACGGTACCTCGTGTTTATGATACAGTTTGATCTACACTATTCAATTAACTATGTTTATTTTACGCATAGAGTCCTCGACATGTTAAAGGGTTTAATATTTGGGTCCATTTAAGTTATCTTTTTTAAGATATGAATCATCAATTTTTGATGTTATTACATAAGAATATATGGGTGTATTTATAAATTATGTTTTAAAGTTGGATAATATTGAGTTATACTTGTATATTTATTTCGATGTTATCGTAACATAAATATGATATATTTCATCAAATCCATAAGAATATGTATTTTACAATTGAGTTTTATATTTCCGATATGAATTTTTTTATAACCACTACTAAAAATTCACCTATTGGTGGCATTTAATTGGCGGCAGTTTTAAATAACTGCAACCTATTATATGAAGGTATTTTTATATAGGCGACAGTCTCATCAATTGATGTTAATTAAGTTGAATAAAGACGGCTCATTTGATTAAACCTTCGTCTATAGTCATATTTATTTTATAAAATTTTTTATAACTTATATTTATGATTTTTAAAAAAAATAACACAAACATATTTTTCTTTTTTTGCTAGAGTTCGTGTTTTAGTGGACATTTAGT
The DNA here is from genome assembly GCA_029959085.1 of Nemophila menziesii. Lineage (NCBI taxonomy): Eukaryota > Viridiplantae > Streptophyta > Magnoliopsida > Boraginales > Hydrophyllaceae > Nemophila > Nemophila menziesii. The sequence goes on along the minus strand of JARWIR010000015.1, from coordinate 24,133,437 downwards.
ATGGAGCCAAAAAAATTGCACCATGTTTTTTGCACCATATTTGATTATAAAAAATTACATCTAAACTTGGGCATCCAATAGGGAGCCAAAAAAATTACAAAGATAATTATTGAATTGAGTATCATATTCAAGGTCATATGTTGTAAGACGCTAAACGTTGATGAGTTAGATATCGTGTAGGTTTAGTGTTGTGTGACATGGAAAAATGTTTCTCTTTGTCGTTTTTCTACAATAATGGTGCACATGGTCTACCACTTGGCCGATAAAGCAAAACTTGGAGGTCCCGTTCAATTTAGATGGATGTACCTGATTGAAAGGTATTGTTATAATATTTTGATATTTGTAAGTACAACTAAGTAATTGACTACAACTGAGCCATTGATATTTTGTAAACTCATTAATCATTCAAATATCATTTTAATTGTTTAAAAGATAATAGTATATACGTGTTTAGGCCTTAAATTTTGGAAATGAAATTTTTAAAGGCCTTGCTAGATGTTATATTTTTTAAAGGCCTGGTTAGATATTATGTTCTTTAAATGCTTGGTTATAATTTTTTCTAGTTTCTCGTTAGATTTTTGGAGGTAAATACATACTATTTTTTTTAATTACATTACAAGTCCTTGTTGAAATTTTCTAGTTTTAATTTTCTAGTTCAATGTTCTTTTTTTGCCAAGGTTCATGCTATAATTTGAGGGTATATACCCACTGTATTCACAATACATTTTTCCTTGTCAAGTTCCATACCATTCCATCTCAACGATAAAGATCCATACCCACAAAAATTCAAAATAACGGGTATATAACCACAAAAACTACAAAACAGTGGGTATATACCCACTAAAAATGCAAAATTGTGGGTACGTTAACAGATCTAGATATGAATATACAGAATTGAGATCGATGAAGAGGGCGGCGCTTATGGTGGTGGAGGTGGCACCGTGAGAACGATTTTCTTAGCGCGTGACCGTTTGTGTCTCGTTAATGGTGGTTGAGCGGAAGAAACGGCTTGCTTGAGCTGAAGACCCCCTAAAGATACAAAATAACGGGTATATACCCCCTGAAAATGCAAAATAGTGGGTACATATCTGAGATCCTAGATCTGAAGAAACTAAACTGAGAATGACAAATGGGGGTTTCAGCTTGGTTGGAGATCTGGTGCAAGAGAGTGGTGGCGAAGGTGGGATGGTGAGATCTGAGCGGCGTTGGTTTTATGTTGGCGATGGTGGAGAACGGAAGGTATGACCGGTTTTTTGTGAAGAAGAGCGGTGACCCATCAGATCTATGCTGGCAGCTTGTTCCAGAAGGACTGCGAAGGAGGGGCAGCGAAGGTGGTCTTCTGTGTGCAGCGGAGCTTATGCAAGTGAGATGGTGGAGGTTGGTCACGACGACGGCTTTGCTGGAAACGGAGGGAAGGTGACACCGGAATGATCGGAGGGAATGGGGGACCTGTGGGAACGGAGTGAAGGTGACATCACAGGGAGTGGTTTTCTGGGGCAGATCCGCCGAGAGAGAAAGGGGGAGGGGTGGATTTTTAATTTTCTAAACCTAATGGGAGGGGAGGGTGGTTTTATGGTGTTTTTTTTAGTTGGATTCTATTGACCTAGTTAGGTTGGACCTTTAATTAAAAAATTACTTGTTATTAGGGCCTTTATTCTTCTTTTACCTCAGACAATACTACCATGTTTGAAAGAAATGGACCTTATGATTGTTAAGATTTAAACGAAAAAAACTAGACTCGAGATGAAATTAATAAAAAAATTATTTTAAGATATTTTACACCAATTATAATTTCAAGATATTTTTAATTTATTTTTTGAATAATTATTCAAAATAGTTAATGTCTAGTTGTAAAATTATTTTATTTATATTTTTTATTAGTCTAGATTTAAAATTTTCATAACATTTTATATTACATATCATTTATAATCATATTTTAAATTAATAGTCAGTTTATTCATAAAAAATATTACATTAATTTTAACTATACAAAATTATAATTTTTTTTAAAACAAATTAGACTATATTATTTATTATATAACATAATAAAAAAAGGTAATATTATGTCTTGAAAAATGTGTATAACTATTTTTTAAACGTAAAATAAATTATATTATGGGTTATAATTTTTTTAATTAAAACATTGATTCCTTTTATAATTTTCCCACCCATATTTTTCCCATATCTTTTTTTTTTCCGCGTACTTAACTCAAACCCCTCCAAACGCTCAAACAAAATACACCAGATTCGTTAATCTAAATAAAAATCCCATCTCGAATTACTTCTCATGTAATGGATATCAAGTCTTCTCAACATAACTCATCATTCAAGGTATGTTAAATTTCTATTTCACTTTCAAAGAACACTCTATGTTGTTTAATAAAGTGGAATTATCGATTTATGGATTTTTTTGTTGTTGATTAATTGATTAAATTAGTTAGTGCTCTTCCATTTCTTAAGATCTTTGCAATGGGGCTTATCGCACAAGATAGCCTGTAAAATAAATGATTTTTAATCATTTTTTGTTTGGGTAATTAATCAATCACCTAATAAGCACATATAAAAGATTCTTACTTTATAATTTGTTTGGGTAATTGTCTTGTCAATGGATGAACCCAATTCCAACCCGATTAGCAAAATTATTAGAATTTGATGCCTTCCTTGTAGCGATAAGTTGATTATTATGTAATTTCTCTTGTTAATGAAAACATTTAGAAACAAAAATAAAATCATCACTCATATTTGTAATATAGAATACCCAAATCATAAACTAATTATTCATTACTACAATTTGTTACTAACTTATTCTTTCCATTTAAGTTCGGATTTGATTTCATGGATGGATTTAATCGCTATGTTGAACATGGAAAGGTAAGGAAGCATTAGAAGCTTAAATACTTATTATAAAATCAAGAATAAGACCTGGTCGCTAGCTTTGCTGAACATGGAAAAGGTATCAGATTTTTTTGTTTTTTCAATTCTGTTTTTATTAAATTTATACAGTATTTAAACTACATAAATTTTTATATAATTCTCTAAACAAATGCAACTTTTGGTTTGATTTTCAGACCACCTTACCATATAGGTTGTTAGCAGGTGAATATGGTGCATATTTAACATAAGGAGTATAGATTACTGATCATAAACTTATCAATTGCGAACATTGAATCAATAGTAAATTTACTTCAATAATTTACTATTTCTTCTATCAGTGTATTATATTTGTATTTATTATTTTATAGCCATAATCTAATGCATTGGTTAGCTTTTGATTTCAATGAAGGGTAAATTTCACAATTACTCCTTGGAGTAGCTAGATGTGTGATTTCACTCAATTTGATTAAATACAAGGTCATCTCTAACAAATATTTGTTGAGTTTTAGAAAGGTCTTGCACTGCTGAATTTTCGGCTTTCTTATCTACAAAGAGCTTGGTCGAAGGCTCAAGGTACATATCCGACATTTAGTTCTACCGCTGTTCAGAATTCTATGTAAATTGTGCATTTATCCTTATCTTAAGCATATCTAACTAGTAATTTTTGAAAATTGAAATTCTGAACACTAACAATAACTATAGAATATATATCTTTTGTTTTAGAAGACCAATCATGTAGTAGCTGAGATTTTCTCTCTCATGTCGAGGGATGAAGCTCATGTTATATACAATCCAATAGGTACTCTGCAAAATTTCATGTTTATTTACTGAATTTGCAGGTTCTTGAACAAGGGTCTATCTGATTTTAATTTGGCATTGGACATGGGATTATTGACTAGAGCAAGAAAGTACACATTTTTCAAACCATAGTTTGTTGAATTTTGTGTGTTGTTGACTTTTTCAAAGAACTCCCACAGTTTGTTGTTAAAGTTGGACCAACTTTAAGTAACATATATGGAGAGGATTGGGAGAAGAGATTCGAGTTATGTAGTATTTTGTTGCATGAGTACAAATCTAACATTCTGAGAGATATTTATTGTGCTTTCAGGCAAAGGAATTACAGGCCAGCTTTGTGAATTTGAGCCATATCAGCAAGTGAGTGTCTTTTAAACAACGCTTGGACTCATCTTAACTCCAAAGAAGTTAATAACTATTGGTTTTTATTTTAAACAAAGGTGCTTATCGCGAGTAAAGCTAGTTTGGACGAGAAGTTAGAGTACCATCGTTCTGGATGGCTGTTATTCATGTCTCTTTGGATCCATGCGTTGAGATTTAAAGATATAGTGAGTTGAACAAATGGTTTAGTTTCAATCTTGGTTAGTTACTCCTCTCCATTTGTATATAAAATAATGAATATAAAGAGAGAAAACGTGTTAGTAAATTATGTTTAGTGACTAATACATGTCACTTTGATTATTCATGTTCTTATTGGGTTGAGGAATTTCGACATTAATGACTCAAAATATTTTGGTAATTAATTATCTCACCACCATTTTTATATTACTACTATAGATCAACTCTGTCTCGTTGACTCTTTTGTTGTGCAGTCAAGAAAGGGAACAAAGTTGACCTAATTACATCACTTTGTAGTATTTACAAGACATCTGAAGATGACTTGAGAGAAACATTGGGGAAACCCAATAATTTTATTAGAGATTTACTTAAAGGGAGTCCTTGTTTGGCTTCAGAATCTAGTGCTGAAAATCTGGACAACTTTGACATAGGTCAATATCAATTCAATAACTTTTCGATGTAGCATCTTTTGTTAATAATTCAACTATCTCCTATTTTTCCTTTATAGATGGTATGATATATTTCAAAGGTTTAATGGAAGCACCTTCCTTATCTTATACCTTCCTTATCTTATAGTTTAAGCACACTAGAAAAGGATTATGATGATGCAATGCAAAAAAAGGGAATAATTTACTTGTGCAGTGATTATTAACAGGGACAAGGTATGAGCTTCGTAAAATATGTGTGCATTAGAAACTGTATATTGAATTTTGTGTTTTGTGTAGAGAAAATTTGAGTCTATAGCTTCTCCAATAAAGACAATTACAAGTCCAGTAGCAGCTACACCTGTGACACCTGTGAGTAATGCAATGACAAGTGCAAAGTGGTTAAGGACAATTATATCCCCACTTCCATCAAATTATGCAATTACTCTATAATTTTAATTTTGATGAATATTTTAGCTTGAATTCGAAAATGTAGAAGTTATGGTAAATGTGATATAGATGAACCTAGAAGTAGTATGTGCGCAAGAAAGTTTTTGTTGGCAATGGGATATTGGATGATTGTTGAAGTAATATAGACTCTGACTTCTAATTGTTTAATTACTTTTTATGTAAGTATCAATAAGTATTAGGATATTTGTATCTTTTATTTTTATTAGTTTTAGTTTGGTTAAATGTAAGAAGTATTAGGATATTTGTATCTTTTATTCTTATTAGTTTTAGTTTGGTTAAACGTAAGAAGTTTTAGGAACTTTGTACTTTTTGATGAATGAAATGCATTTTGAATTGATTTAGCTTCTTGTTTAAATAAGTATTTTTTTTTTTAAAATTTAAAGATCTTATATATAATTAATAATATATATATAAATATAATATTGAGATATAAGATTTTTTATACACGGCAGTTTAACATTGCTGTAAAAAACCATTATACATAGGCGGCAGTTTGGAGGCAATTGCCGTCAATGCGAGGTCGAATAGGCGGCATTTTTCTTTGTGCCATCTTTGCATAGGCGTCAGCTTTATAGACGACACTTTTCGCGGCAATAAGCTAACTGCCGCTTATAAATCCACGTCATTTATAAACTCCCGCCTTTGACCCAATAAATTGCCGCGAATACTCTAATTTTTAGTAGTGAACTGAAGATGGAAAACATGTGAATTTTTATTATTGATGTATTTTAAAATGAATATATATAATTTTGTAAAGGCGACAAAATAAGTATGATACATTTTTTTTTTAACCAGGAGCTAGCTCAACTGGCCAGGGCTCTGTCTCTCAAGTGAGAGGTACAAGGTTCGAATCCCGCAGGCAACCTAGTTCTGAATTGCCTGGAGGTATGGTTGGGGAGGCAGTCATATCTCCCGGTGGACCAGTAACCTAGTTCTGAATTGCCGGGAGGTATGGTTGGGGAGGCAGTCATATCTCCCGGTGGACCAGTCGGGTGTAAGAAGATACATTTTTATTGTTCAACGATGAATGTGAAGATATAATTTTTTTCCTAAAACATACATACTAAGTGAAAATATATATCCCAGGAGCACAAGTTCCTAAATTGTTAATACATAGACTACAATCACCTATAAATTGAAACTTGTTGTCTATAAGGGACTAAATTGTCAATAACCCATAAAATAAACTCTAAAATGGGTGTTACGAATAAAAAACATGTATATTACATGATATCCTTAATCATATATATATAAGTTTTCTTTTTATATATTTAGTGAGGTAATTGAACAAAGTACTTAAAAATTAATTATAATATATCATTTGTCCTAAAAACCATAGAACAAACATGTAAATGACCCAACTTAAAATCACATCCATGCATTAAAATCATGTACATGCATTACAGTATGATGATTGTCATGTAGATTTTAATTTATAAGTAACAAACATAATACCATCTCCAATATATAATAACTATGAAGAAAAATATAAATATATTGCAATAATAATTCACTAATTAAATCCATCCATCAACTGAAGTTGCTCGCTCACTCATTCGCCTTCCCAAGAAACTCTATCCATTCTAGTTTGCAACTCATGATCTTTGTAAACACATCTCTTAATTGATGCTCAAGTAGGTCCAGTCAAGACTTGAAAACCTCGCATATTACCATTAACTCCTTCATCACCTCAAAATTTTCATTTAGTCAGATGACATTGAAAAACATAATTCTAAGACATAAAAAGATTTTATGATCCCATGATGTAGGGCTTCTGATGGTCTTCCACCTTTTTTAAATGTAATACAATGAGTAAAATTTATATTTTCCTGACTAGTACAGTATATGATATTTAACTGTTGATTCATATGTTATGCTTTCGTGGAATGGATAATTTATAGTATTTAATTATTTGTTTAATTAAATATCTTATTAAACCATATAGTCATCTTTAGAGTTCAACTACTAAATAAGATTGATATTGTTAATTTTGTGTATTAGATAAAGACTGTAATGTTATCTATTATAAGGCTCGATATATAAAGTTGGGCACATTACTCCAGATTCTAGGCAATCAAGGGCAACAACCGAAGTTGCGCATTATGAATAAGGGGACCTCATGCTAGAATAAAAAGTAAAAGTGAACCTCTAGAGAGATGCTAAAGTGGGAAGCATAAGAGCAACACACGAGACCCACTGAAATGAAGACTAGACAACCAAAACAATGATATCATGCTTTAACATATTATAGACGACTAAACTATATGTGAATATACCTTCACGAAAGTTGTGTTTATCGAATAAAAATAGATGAAATTATAAATGATTGAAAGAGATTCTTTAGTGTATGATTTATCTATAGTGTTCAGAGTCACATCACAAGTCATACAACTTGAAGAATCCGTATGTTCTAAAAGTAAAAAATCAAATAGTATGAAGATATTACGTGGAAAAGAATGTTAGGAAGATATTTCATTTAAATAGAGGCATTTGGGAACATAAAAATTTGTCTTTTTTGTACCGAAGTTTATATTTCTCTAGATGAAAATGGATAATTGTAATTTTTTTATATTTGTCATATATATTAAATAATATCGTATAATCCATGTATAATAGTGATTTATATAATAAATTACATTATACAAGAATGAAAAGATAATTTAAAGGATAAGTTAAAGATAACAATATAACAAAAAAACTTAGATGTCATAGCCTAAGATAATTATCCATTTATTATAAAAGAAAACACATATACATTATAGTTGTTGCTTTGTCTTAATAAATATGTGTATAAATTATTATGCTTAGAATCAAGTGCATAACCCTCAAATTTTGATGGTGTAAATTATGTGTTCTTAAATGTATGATTTAATATAATATAATCGAAATTACAATATGATTTTTAGAATAAATTACACATGTCAAAAAATGACATAAATTATTCTAAGAATTTTTTAGAAGGGTAATACTTGATATAATACATATATTTTTGTCAATTGATAGTTTAAGAGATATTAATTTGGATTTAAATAAGTTTTGTTAATTATAACTATTATAAAATCAAAACTTGATTAATTATAAATACAACACTTTTTCATAATATACTTAGAATTGTGGACACTCGAGGAAGTCTATACAAATATTGGGGTTTATGATGTTGTAGTGTATTTAATAAATATAAACATTTCCAAGTTTACCTAAGTTAGAGATATTCTATAACCGAAGTCAATAATATGGTTCATTTAATAAACACAATTATCTATAAATAATGGTCTTTTATATTAATAAATTAATTAATTAAGAATATTTTCTCAATCTCTCACATTTTTCTTTCAACTCTTATATTTACAAATTTAGGAAAAATTACACGAGATAATAATATCAAAATTCATAAACAAGAAGTCAATAGTAAAAACCCAAGGATGCATAACCTTAACCTTTTAACGCTCAAGAAAGAGATTTAATGTCGTGGTCACCATTCAAACCAACTTGAGTTAACCAAGGTAAATTGAAACATCTTAATTCTCAACACATAAACTCCAATTCGACATGAAACACTTTTGTATATTTTATAATATCCTTATTTCTGAAATAATGTGTAGTCTTTGAAATAGGAGTAGCTTGTCCGTACTCTTAAATTTTCCATAAAAGGCCACGATGGTGAATGGTCATGTAATTCTTACATATAAAAACTCTTAAATATCAAACTAAAATATTTAAAAAGGATTCTAGGGATACATATTTGGATAATAATGAAATGCCATTTTTAATAATTTCCATGAAGTGTTTTGGTGTTGAATTACGCAATATAATGAATAATGTATTCAATTTGTCAAGAAGGTAACTAAGAGATTTATGGAAAATACTTACTTGACAAAGTTTTGTTTGACTGGTTTATGCATATTTTAATGGTTAAAAAGTGTTAAAAGATACGAACGAAGAGTTGCTTGAATTTTATTATTACTTTGATGAATATCCAATTGCATATTATTTTTACACATGGTTAAATATAAGTTTAGGTTTAAAATAGTATAATGTGATATTACAATAACAATTTTAGATATATAGCCTTGCGATTTGTTAATTATTGCTTTTTTTATACATGTTTATTTATTTGAAAGTGTACTATTTTTTTCAGGTTAGTGATGGTTTTTTGTTATTATTTTAGGTTTTTATATATTTTATTTATCTTTCAATAAGTACATGGTTGGTGAATGCAAAATTATTCTTAGTTAGCAATTTGTATGGTGTGTCTAATTGTATTCGTGGTATGCAATTCGCTTGTCATCTTTTTATTCTTTGACAGTATCTGATATCTAGTTGCATTTATATTGATTGTTTAGTCTATATATTTAAATATGTATCATGTGACAAAAAAATTATGCAAACTGAAAGATAAATGAATTTTATGGATACCAACCAAAGTAAAATGATTATTTTATATTTTTATATCATGGTTGTGTGAGATTGGAATTTAACATCAAGTTCACCATGTAGAAAAGCATAGTTAAATAATTCATTTAAATTCCCTCCCTTAGAGGATATGGTGGACCTATTAGTTTGAAATAATAATTATATAAAAAGCTCACACATCTATAAAACTACGATAAACTCTCTACAAGTGTACAGATAGTTACAAGTAATAAGTAAGTAAATCAAGTTTGTTCCTTAAAGATTTAGGTAGTTAATTCAAATATTGTTCAATATTACCTAAATGGTTTTAAATATTTTGATTAAAAGATAATAGAAGCATTGTTTTGTTTTACAATTAAAAAATAATTAAGCATATAAGATAGTAGCTCAATGTTTCAAATATTCACCTAATCCCATTAAGTTAATAGTTCTAGAAATAAATTTGTTTTTTCTTATTAACCCGGATACTAAATTATTTGAGATTAAAACTTAAAACCTAGCGGCTACTTTGTTAGTCAAGTCGACTCACATTAAATCATTCTTTCGGACACAACCTTCATTACTAAGGGTAATCTTTATTTTTCATAATATGATTATTATTTAACTCATATGTATATCTAATAGATGGAAAACACAATTTGTTTAAATGTAATACCAAAATAAGAAATTTAAGAATAAAAACTATGTTCAAAATAAACAATCTTAAGAAAAATAGAAATCGTGAATAAATGAAATTGGAATAAAAAAATTAGAATTAAATTTAAAAAATATATATCTAACACTAATATACGCTAATTATAAAGAAAAAACGGTATATAAATGACCTAGTGAAACTCCAGCTCTTGATACTTCCTTCTTTACATTCTCCTGATCACTTCCATGATGAATTAATTATCAAATGTAAACTTTGGCACCCAAGCGATGAATTTCTAGTGTTCGTAGCGTGTATTATTAAGTGGGAAACTTTTTTAGGGTTTACATATGTTGTGGTATAGGTTTAAATGATCAAGCCCACCCCAAAAAGTGCATGTTTGTTTGTTACAACTCTGAATCATAATCTGTCATAGGACACATGTTCTAATTCAGAGCCCCCTCTTAAGATTAAAGGGGTCATTCAAATTCTTTATAAATCTTAGTTAAGCTCAAAATAAGCGTAAAAGGATATCTTACGTTTATCACAAAAAGAGAGTCATCAGTATACCCTTTGGCAACAAGTCTAGCTTTATATGTAGGGACATCTGTTTATCACAAAAACAGAGTCATCAGTATACCCTTTGGCAACAAGTCTAGCTTTATATGTAGGGACATCTGAATAAAATATGCCCAATTTAACCTTATAAAACTATCTACATTCAATAAGTTTTTATTTATAAAGTTTTATAAAGAGTATCTAAGCTTTTTTAACATTTAAGTATCACGTTTCTTATTCCATATCTTAACCCAAAAAAAAAAAATCATTAAAACTCAATGTATTAAGTTAACTATTTGGGTCATTGTTACTAACCTATGGAGCAATTACAAGAGCAATATAAACAAATTCAACATAAGAGTACCTTGATGAGGTATATTTTTTATCTTTACAATATAATTGTTAACTAATAGTTATCTAAGCCCAATTCATGTTCCTATACACTATTTGGATCAACATGATTAATATCATTTAATGAAGTTGTATTAGGATCCACCTAGATCACAATACTCTTTAGGTGTTATTTCATGTTCACTTTGATCAACATGATTAATATAACTTCAAAATTTGATTCCCATAAAAGCCCCTATGAAAATTCATTAAAAAACCCAACATCTACAACCATTTCACCGTTAATTAACAACAAAATTAGGAAGCGTAAGTCTTCTGGAAAACGAGCCCCAAAGCATGGTGGAGAGACAATAAATGCAACAATAAAAGGCTTTGAAACTAAATTTGGGAATGGAGTAGGTGGCTATGATGGAGCTGATAAATGAAATTATTTAAAAGAAAAGAAACTCATACAAGGGAAGGGATACTCAGATAGTTCATACATTATCGCAAAAATTGTCATATTAATTGATTTTTGTATCCTTGATGAACCATGACCAACAATATATATTATAAACTGATTTTGGGTGATAATGGATATCTCCTAGCACCCATATATAGGTACCTTGCAACTCCTTTTTAATCAATATGATATCAAACCACATGGTTCGAAGATAATATACCACCCATATTCGATGATTAAACAAATAGATCAACCCTATCAAGTGTCAGATCTAATGGTTTTGGGTTTTTGGTTTCGGGCAGGATTTCAGATGATCGGATAGCAAAACAAAATTATGGATTTCAAACACGACCCTAGATGTGGTCGGGTCTTATAAAAGGACTTAGTTAGATGATTTTTTGGGATATGTTGATTTTCAAGGAAAGTCCGCTTACGCTTAGGAATTAGGTTCTCATATGGTTGCAATTGTAGAGAGAATGTACACCTACAGTAGTTAGAAATATGATTATTATGTCTCTTTGAAATAAACTAGGCTTTAGAAAAACATTGTTATAAACTGATATTTGTATTGAAAGAGTCCAAAATTTTATAATAGCATGCACGATTTAAATACCTTTCGATAGAATAGATAAGTACGATAGTATTCACCAAGATTACACACTGTCACATTATTAAATGGGATAATAAATAAAACCTAACACATCAAATATGTCAAACTGGCTTCTTAAAACTTCACAATATCTACATATGTATCATAAAAAACAATAAAAACAATAAAAACAACATAAAAACTACTTAATAAACTCATTCGTCATCCATAATTTACTTTATCAAATTGGAACTTATCTTTATTTATAACTCAAACTACTTAATTAATTACTAACACAAAATAACACACAATACGCTCTTTTTTTCCTTATTTACTTTTTGCTCGCAGGGTTCTATGATTTCAAATGTCCTAATTAAATGAGAACTGGACTACTAATATTCACTCCAAATCTAACAATAGGGTGTAATAGTGCTTCGTTAATCCATATGAAGCACGTTGGTTGGAGAGAACTTAAAAATGTTTCTAATTTCCCTACATTGTCTTGTCGGTAACTACCTAAGAAAACTACCGTAAACAAAGGTTAAAAAGAGTGACGAAATTATTTGTTTTTAATCATAAAAATGTTAAATTGTTTTTATTGATAGATTTAGATAATATACCATATATATAACAACTTTATATAACTATAATGAGATTTAGATACAAACCATATATATATATGAATAATGTACTTGATGTTGAAATGCAATGATCATTGATCTAGACTTATACCTAAAAATAACATTAATTTATTATATATTACCCAATTCTATAAAAACATTTATTACATTTGAACAATTAGAACAATAAATTTTTTTTTTTTTTTTGGTTAGAAGGAGATCCAAACGGATCGTAAGTTTCTAGCTTAATACATCATCCAACAACCGTTTATTATAGACCGCTCGGGAAGTCTTCCATCCCAGCTGATCACGCGTGAGAAATCTCCATACTTCTCTTGGAGGATTCGTGTACCAACAAAAGTCGTCTTTTTGCGTTAGACTAGTATGGGCCAACCAATCCGTGCAACAATTCGCTTCGCGGTAGATAGATCGAAGAGTAAACAACCTATTTCTGTCCAACATCGCTCGAATTTGCTCAATCCAAACCGTCGCCGGTCCGTTGCCTTTCTCCACTCCCCTTATTAACTCTAAAACCTCCCGCGAATCCACCTCGATCTCGACCTCCCTCGGCCGCAAAGCTTCAACTGCCTTAATCCCTTCACATAGCGCTATTAATTCAACAATCACTGGCGTATCATGTTGAATCCTTATCGAAAAACCCCCAATCCACGTACCTTCCCCATTCCTAATAATACCGCCTCCACCTCCAGCTCTATGCCAAACGTTACAACTACCATCCTAATAAATTTTGTTCAACAATATAAAACTATCTATAATATTTAACTTATAAATCTAGCATGAACATTGTAATATCTTTTGGTTAATTAAAAAAATTAAAATAATATATATCACAAATTTATGTGAAAACCATTAGATATGACACTTGATACGGTTGATTTATCATTTAATTTTTTTTACTATCATGTTAGGTTTGGGCTTGGTGTTTGGGCATTTACGTTGGCTATGTGGCCCAAGACACCCATATATGATGGGTGTATGAAAAGGTATATTCTGGATTATGGTGGGGTCGAATATGGGTGGTGTATTATCATCGAACCATGTGGTTGAATATCATATTGATTAAAAAGGAGTTGCAAGGTACAAATATGTGGTTATAGGAATTATCCCTTATTACCCTCAGTTTATAATATATAATGTTGGTCATGGTTTATCAAGGATATTGAACTAATTTAATATGTCAATTTTTGCGATAATGGATGAACTATCCGAGTATCCCTTCCCTTGTATGAGTTTTATTCCTTTTAAATAATTTCGTTTATCACCTCCATTATAACCACCTGCTTGTCTCTCCATCAAGTGGCTCGCTTCCTACACTTCCTAATTTCTTCGTTAATCAACTGAGAAATGATTGTTGTTGTTGGGATTTTTAATTTAAGTATCATTGGGGATTTTAAAGGCATCAAAATTCGGTTAGAAGCAATTATATCTCAGGTTCTCTACCATTTTACAATTATCCTAATACTTAGGAAAGTCTTTATATTTATTTCATAACTTTGAAGTACTTAGCTGTGTTTTTTTAGCTAGATTAAATCCTAGCCACCACTTATTTACCCAGATTTAATCTTGGCCACCACTTATATGGATAAACCGTAGAAAAAACTCTGAAATATAATATAGATATTTTCCAAACAAAAAAACTATATATTAATTATATTCTTATGAACTTCTTCAATTTCTAATCTTTAATACTATCATTCATCGGTGTATCTTTAAACATCTCATTCCGTAGATTTTGAATAACTTTTTCAGAGTTTTGGATTTTCAGCTGTAATTTTTTTTCCCAATTAATTTCTTCATTTATAATACCTTTGATGGATCGTCATTCTGCAAATTTTCATATAGGAGCTCAAAACTAAGAAATTTCGAGTTTTGCGTGATCATCTCTTAAAAAGGTGTGTTTAGTGATTATTTAATTAATTTCTTCAGTTTTGTATCTTAATTATACTCCAATTGGTCTTTTTTATTTCATATCTCAACTTTCTAATTCAGCAAATTTTGATTCAGTGACCCAAAGCTACTTAACTGTTAAATTTTGAGTTTTGAGTGTTCAGCTGTAAAAAAAAGGTAAATTTATGTTAAATTTATTAAATTCTTCAATTTCTAATCTGTTTATTGATAATTTATATTATTTTGATACATGAAAAATAATTATAAAATGGCAAATGAAAAAGACGAAACACCAATGCTTTCAGACACATACATAAAAAGCGATGAACAAGAAACTTCACAAACTCCTAAGATTATTACACCGAGAACTCGAAGTGCATCAATGTCTATTCTAAGACTTACTTATATATGTTTCGAATTTACCAAAATTGTCCCAAAAGTAACACTTTTTCATATAAGTGAAACCTTGTAGGAAGAGGCAAAACGATAGAGGTTGATTATGATTATTGTCTAACAAACAATATATGCTTAACATATTTCAACTCCAAATAATAATTCTCTTTCGTTAATACGTGTTCACTACTATTTTATTTTTTTAGGTTGCTCATTTGTTAACTGTGCGATAACTAGTATATTCTTTAGTTAAATATGTGAATCGTGTGAATACAACATATTCTTATCCCAGGGTTTCAAGGTAGTTAAAATGTAGTTCTGACCACTTTGGAGTAGTATTATTTGGTTTTCAATGAATAACATTTCGTAATAATATGCCTATAACACTTCTTATTTTTTATTATTAATGCTCGATTACAGCTTGAATTGACTTGAATGTATTCAATGCTAGTTATTCAAAGTGTTGAAGCTGCGGTTAAAATCGAAGGGAAATTGTATTGTGGGTACTTGGTCTCGGTAAAAGTTGGTACCAAGGTTTTGAATGGGGTGCTTTGTCATTCGGGACACCCTAATTTTGCGAATTTGTAGAAGGGCACTCATGTTATGCAATTGTTCCCATTACTCCACTACCTAAAGGCATGAATACTTCAACTAAGAGGATAAAAAAGAAGCAAGGAGGAGAAGACCCAAACTGCCCTAAGCCCAATTTTAGTGGCTATAATTTATACTTCTTGACAAACATCGAGAGTTGAAGACTCTTACTCTAAAAAAGAACATGAATTCACTAAGATGGTTATAAATATGTGGAACACTCTTTCCCTAGAGGAAAAAGAAGTAAGTAAACATGTTCTATTGGGTAGTGTACCATATCCTTTATTTCTGTTAAATTTGCAAAATAATATATTGTTAGAGGTACACCATGTTCTCTAGCTCCTAATGAACTTCTTGATTTGTATTGATGTAGGTTTATACATGAAAGAATTGGAGTCATACAAGAAGAGTATGACCATCAACCATTCCTAATCATCAATTCAAGAAAAAAAAATTAAAAAGAACTTCAGAATTATATGAAGTTTAAAGTATAAAGTGACAAGTGTGTTTTTTGAACCTTTTCTGTAGATGTACTTCTCTTGTTTAACATAATTCATTTTTCATGATCCTCACTCTTCTATTTTTTGCCAATATTCTATGCTTGGAAGGTGAGACACATCCAATAATTTTGACTCTCTCCACGCCTATTTTCAAACCTATCAAGCACTTTTACCATATGTTTTCATAATGATTGATCAAATGCTCGTCCTGCTTGATCTTTCTAAGTTGCGCGAAAAAAGAATTGGATAAAAATAGTTATTTTGTGTTAGTAATTAATTAAGTTGTTTGAGTTATAAATAAGGATAACTTCGAACTTGATAAATTAAAGTATGGATGACGAATGACTTCATTTCTGTCCTCAAAATTAATGTACGTCTTGTTTTTATGATGTTTTTTTTGTTCCAATTGTTTTTTAATGATACATATGTAGATATTGTGAAGTTAAAAAAGTCGTTTTGACATATTTTATGTGTTAGGTTTCATTTATTATCATGTTTTGTAATGTGACAAGTAATCTAGTAGGGTAAACTAGGTGAATACGCTTACACATGTCGATTCTATCAAAATGTATTTAATTCGTTCATGCTTGTATAAAATTTTGGACTCATTCAATACAAATACCATTTTATATCAAAGTTATCCTAAAGCCTTGTTTATTTCAAAATGACATAATAATCATATAGCTAGCTACTTAAGGTTTACATTCTCTCTACAATTGCAACCATATGAGAACCTAATTCCTAGGGTGAGCAGCCTTACCTTGAAAATCAACATATCCCAAAAAATCCTCTAATTTAGTCCTTTTATAAGCCCCAACCACATCTAGGGTCCTGTTTAAAATCCATAATTTTTTTTGCTTTACGGTCATCTGAAATCGTGTCCATAACCAAAACACTCAAGACCATTAGATATGACAGTTGATATGGTTGATTTATTTGTTTGATCGTCGAATATGGGTGGTCTATTATCTTCGAACGATGTGGTTGGATATCATATTGATTAAAAAGGAGTTGTAAGGTTCTAATATGTGGGTGCTAGGAGATATCCCTTATCACCCGAAATAATTTATAATATATTTTGTTGGTCATGGTTTATCAAGGATATTAAACTAATTTAATATAACAATTTTTACGATAATGGATGAACTATTTGAGTATCCCTTCTCTTGTATGAGTTTATTTTATTTTAAATAATTTCATTTATCAACTCCATTATAACCACTTGCTCCATTCCTAAATTCAATTTCAATGTCTTCTATTGTTTCATTTATAGTCTCTCTACCATGCTTTGGGGCTCGCTTTCCGGAAGACATACGCTACCTAATTTTGTTGTTAATTAACTGAGAAATTGTTGTAGATGTAGGGTTTTTTAATGCAAGTATCATAGGGGATTTTATGGGCATCAGACTTTGAAAAGAAGTTTTATATCTCAGGTGCTCTATCACCTTACATGTATCCCAATACTCAGGAAAGTCCTTATATGTATTGCATAACTTTAGACTACTTAACTATGTGTGTTTATTTTTGGCAGACGTACTCATATATGTTTTAAATTTACCAAGATTGTCCCAAAAGTAACACTTTTGCATATAATTAAGACCGTGTAGGAAGAGGCAACATAATAGAGGCTGATTATGATTATTGTCTAAAAAACGTAGTTACTTAACATATTTCAGCTGCAAATAATAATATATGAATTAATATATAAATTCTAAACATTGAAAATTAATATATGAATTAATATACAAATGCCAAGCACTGAAAAATGTCCTTAATTACTTATTTCTTTTAGTATTTACGAAGTTATTTTGAATAACCAAAAACTTTTAATGACTAATATCACTATTTGTCTCATTTTTTTACTTCATTAATGTCTAATGCTGGCTATTATTGTTAATTTATATTGAAAGAAAAATTATATTGAGAGACAGATATAAAAGACATAAGAGAAAATTAGATCTCTTTGTTCGGGGTTTCTTACTGATATATATGTATTAGGAAAGATGAAAGTCGATACTAAAGGATATTCAAGTATTCGATAAAGAACTTTTCAAACATCGATGGTAAAAAATTATAGAGTTTTAGGAGGTCATATGAAAATAAGTACGTGAAAAAGTGAGGCATGCAAATTAGATTAAAAACATTATTTAATAAATATATTTTTTTATTAGCGAATACAAAGATCAATATTTGATCAATTATTCACTTAATGGGTTGACTATTATTTATTTTAAGCGAAAGAATATTTTGCCATATAACTAACTTTCAACCATTTATATTATTGTAAGGTTGATCTTACTAAATTCACATAATTTCATGAGTACTAACACTAGACGAACTATTGATCTTTCTATATTTTTTTTTTTATGAAAATAGTATTGTTTAAAATATATATAAATTATTTAGTTACTAAATAGTTATTGTAAAATTTGCTTGGGTGTCTAATATATTACCTTACATATGCATATTATCAATATATAATTAATTTAATTAAAATAAAATATTTATAGGGTCTTGATTTCTAAAACACAATAATCATGTTTTTTAATATTAAGAAGAATTTTGTTCATTAAACAAATAATAATAATTAAAACTTCACTATAGAAGAAAGATTTATTTAATCCAATATTTAAAACCACTTAGAAAATAGTCGTAAAAGAAATAAAATAGTTAGTTCACATACATAAACCACATTACATGAACCCATATGTAGAACATACACAATGAAAAGACATAATTAGTTATTAGCACAACATAGTGCAATGGAGGCTCTCGCGATACAATGTAAATTTTTACAAAAAAATGTTTTTTTAGATAAAAATGTTAGAAATATTTATGTCCATTTATAATTTTGTAGGGGTATACACATGAATAAATTAATATATTAACTGTTTTCCCTTAAAAAGCCTCAATTTTATCACAAAATTGAATGCTAAAGATAAGTACAAAGATACTTTTTTATATTTTTTAGTGGTTAGTCTGCCCTACAACACAAATATGCTAAACATGTCTTTAATTGGTCTTATTTGAAAATAATTTGTCAATATATGTTTTTTTTCAAAATATGGATAGATAAACCAACCATTATAAAGTAAATGTGTCAAATCATCTTTTTATCTCAATCAACTACTATATTTTCATTTATACCCAAAAAACTAAATTAAAGACTAGGTATATCATTAGCCATCTAAATGACATCCATAGTAAATAAGTTGGTTCGAAAATTTAAATTAGTTACTGGGGAGTAGATGTCCTCCAGTGACACTACTACAATACTTGGAGAGGTTGGAGGTGATCAAAATGTATCCCTAAAACAAACCATTCAAGATTGAAAGGGTCTTGACAACTAGATAGGAGGTACAAACGATATTGTATATATTTGCAAATGATCATAATCCAAACAAAGTATTAACACAATTCCAACTACTTACATATATGTTGTATCAATATTGATTTGTATAAAACCCTACACATGTGAACAACTGGCAAGATTTTTCTCCTTATGGAGGTCAAGGTAGTAAGGCTATCATTAGAAAGACAATATATATTTAGAATTTGGGAATTATATGAATTATTACGGTTTACAAAATTTATTATATAATTCTCAATCAAAATTTTGTTTTAATAAACTATATATATCCCATATATTGTTCATTTTTAACTATATGGCTTATCTAGTAATGGATATCCATCTCACTTTTAACATTAACTTGCTATGATACTTTTCACTTAAATAAGTTTAAGTCTAAAAATTCACTATCTCTTATTTGGGTCTACACTGGTTAAATTTTAAATTGACTAATATTGAATTTTTATTGGGCTAATTTTAAGATTTTTCTTTTTTCTCCCACATACAAAAAACCCTAAATACTATATTCATCAATAATATCTCTCTAATCCTTTTTTCTCTTTCTTCACACTTCTTATGTAAAACATACTGAATTCCCAGAATCACCACAATGACTTCCACATATTAATAGAAAAGTAAGATAAACATGTCAACACTGTAAAAAATTAGTTTTAGATCTATATATTTTTTAAATTGTTTTAGTGAATAATTCTTTATGAAATTGAGATCCCGAATAGAATGATGTTTTGTAAAAAAGTGGTTTTATGTTTTGAGGCTATTATTAGAAAAATATTGGTATTTAATAAAATGTTTAATTAGAATTCTTTTTCTTTCAGTTGGTATTTATATTGTTGAACATAATTTATTATTTTAATTGTTCAAATGTAATAATTTTCTTATAGAATTGGGTAATATATAATAAATTAATGTTATTTTTAGGTATAAGTCTAGATCAATGATCATTGCATTTCAACATCAAGTACATTATTTATATATATATATGGTTTGTATCTAAATCGCATCATTGTTATTGATGTCTCCTCATTTGTGATAATAAAATATACTGAGACATCATTTTAGGCTTATTTATTAGTTTATAGGTTGATTTTAGCTTAGTTTAGTGCACTTTCCTATTTTGAGTCTTGATTTAGTAACATAATATTTTTAGAGCATATTGGGTTTAATTGTTTATTTAGTGTGAAGCTTTAAAGATAATTATGGAGATTAAGTAGAGTCCAAGTCAAAGACTACAAGATATGGAAAGAGATTTACATGGAAATTGGAGATAAAGGTAACAAAGGCTAAAAACATGGAAAAGGAAAAGCTGCCTAAATCTGAATTTCTGCAGAAACGCCTAAATAAGTGGTTATAACTCCAAAAAGAAGCCGATTTTGGTAAATTCCTTTCATAGGGACGTAGATAATTCATTAAGGATTCTTTTGGTATATTATGGAGCAAAAACCGACCAATAACGAAGGATATATGCTCAAAACTGTTCAGCAGTAATTATCCATACGAATTTGAGTTGGGCTTGGAGTCCATTACTTAACCTCATCTCCAAGAAAACGATTTAGGTCAACGTATACACTATAAATACAGCCTCTTAACACTCTTAAATCATCCTTGGTGAAACCTTAAACAAAGAGGAAGCTTACAACAGAAGAGAGAAGTCTGGAAGGAGCTGTTCATCAAAAATGTCTTCTTCTACCTTTAAATTTGTAATTTCTTTCTTTTCTTTCATATACTAAATTTCTTTAGCTTGAGTTTTTAGCATATATGTATGAACCCTAGTTTTGGTTGAGATCTATCTAATTTGGTAATTTTAATGTTTTAAATGGAATTATAGTTTTTATTCTCTGTTTACGTGTTTGGATTTATATTTTGTGTTCTTATGGACGGCCGCCATATATAATTACCATCTAGTAGTTAGGTCACCATTGACAACGGTGTTTAATTACATGTTTAGCACATAACGTCTAGTATTCGGTTTAGATCTGACAAATCAACCTAACTAGATAATCACTATGGTTGAACTCGAAATTCCCCCTGAAGATGTTGCTGCATTAGGATCAAATGTACGAGAACTACTTCGAGAATCAGGTGACATTGAACCAATGAAACAACCATCTATATTATGTCCACCTGTTCTCGAAGAAAAACCACTTCCAGATCATCTACGCTATGCATATCTAGGTACGAACAAAACTTTGCCTGTTATTATTTCTGCTAACCTTTCAGTTCCTCAAGAGGAAAAGCTACTTCAAGTACTTCGCGCAAACAAAGAAGCAATCAGATGGACTATTGCCGACATCAAAGGAATTAGTCCTTCCGTTTGCAAACACAAAATCATTCTTGAGAACGAAGGTGGGCGATCTATAAAGGGACAAAGAAGACTCATGCCAGCTATGAAAGAAGTGGTGAGAAAAGGAGTTATCAAGTTATTAGACGCAGGAATTATCTATCTGATTTCTAGCAGTGATTGGGTTAGTCCAGTGCAATGTGTTCCAAAGAAAGGAGGTATCACTACCATCCTTAATGATCAAGGCGAAGCCATACCATCAAGAACAGTTGTGGGGTGGCGAGTATGCATGGATTACCGAAGACTGAATAAAGCTACAAAGAAAGATCACTTCCCGCTACCATTCATTGATCAGATGTTAGACAAACTTGCAGGGAGAGAATATTATTGTTTCCTTGATGGATATTCGGGTTATAATCAGATTTGTGTAGATCCCCTCGATCAACACAAAACAACTTTCACTTGACCGTTTGGTACTTTTGCTTATAGAAGAATACCATTTGGATTATGCAATGCACCTGCCACGTTCCAGAGGTGCATGATGGCTATATTTTGGGACATGATTGATAAATATTTGGAGGTTTTTATGGATGATTTTTCGGTGTTTGGAGATAGTTTTGATGATTGTTTGAATAATCTTGAGAAAGTTCTTGTGAGATGTAGAGAAAAAGATCTTGTGCTTAATTGGGAAAAATGCCACTTCATAATTCAAGAGGGAATTGTGTTGGGACATAAAGTTTCGAAGGCCGGAATGGAGGTTGATCGTGCTAAAATTGAAGTTATCAAAACATTACCACCTCCAGTTTCTGTTAAAGGAGTGAGAAGTTTCTTGGGTCACGCAGGATTTTATCGAAGATTTATTAAAGATTTCTCCAAGATCGCCAAACCGCTCTGTTCTTTACTTGATAACGATACTCCTTTTAATTTTACTGACGAATGTCTTCAAGCGTTTTTGACGATTAAGGAGAAACTGATCTCCACACCTATTGTTATACCTCCTGATTAGAAAGTTCTGTTTGAACTTATGTGCGATGCTAGTGATCACGCTATGGGTGTTGTTATGGGACTAAGGAAGGACAAGATTTTCCACACGATTTATTATGCAAGTAAGACCTTCAACGCTGACCAGATGAATTATACAGTAACGGAGAAAGAGATGTTGGCCGTGGTATATCCTTTTGATAAATTCCGTTCATATCTGATTGGGAAGAAAACTGTTGTATACACGGACCATTCAGCTATCAGGTACCTTATGGAGAAAAACGACGCTAAGCCGCGTCTTATTAGATGGGTACTATTGCTTCAAGAATTTGACATAGACATTCGAGACCGAAAGGGGTGCGAGAACCAAGTTGCTGATCATTTATCAAGGCTCGAAGGATCTGATGCAAACAAAGAACCATTGTTGGTTAAAGAGGTATTCCCTGATGAACAACTTTATGCTATTAAACATGTGTTTGTACCATGGTATGCAGATCTAGTCAACCTCATTGTGAGTGGTGTATTCCCCAAGGATATACACACACAACAAAGACAAAGATTATCTCACCAGGCCAATCAATATTATTGGGATGAACCGTACCTCTGGAAGATTTGTAGTGACCAAGTTGTTAGAAGATGTGTGCATGAAGGTGAAATGGAGATCATTGCAAGTTGTCATAGTTCACCTTATGGAGGCCACTTTAAAGGCGATAGAACCGCCGCTAAAATTCTGCAATCCGGTTTCTATTGGCCTACCATACACAAAGATTGTCATCGTTTTGTCCAGTCATGTCAAAGATGCCAGTTCACTGGTAATATATCAAAAAAGAGACGCGATGCCGCTTAACAATATCCTAGAAGTCAAAGTCTTTGATGTATGGGGAATAGATTTTATGGGACCTTTCATCACTTCCCATGGAAATCTTTATATTTTGTTTGCGGTAGATTATGTATCAAAATGGGTAGAAGCAGTGGCAACACCAAAGAACGATGCTCAGAAAGTGATTAAATTCTTAAAAACAAACATCTTTTCAAGACATGGTACGCCACAGGTTCTAATCAGTGATAAAGGTACCCATTTTATTAATGCTCCTCTGAGAAACTATCTTCGTAAGTTTGGAGTGAGACACCGTATTTCAACCGGTTATCACCCACACACTAACGAAGGAGATATGCTTAAAACAGTTCAGCAGTAATTATCCATACGAATTTGAGTTGGGCTTGGAGTCCATTACTTAACCTCATCTCCAAGAAGACGATTTAGGTCAACCTATACACTATAAATACAGCCTCTTAACACTCTTAAATCATCCTTGGTGAAACCTTAAACCAAGAGGAAGCTTACAACACAAGAGAGAAGTCTGGAAGGAGCTGTTCATCAACAATGTCTTCTTCTACCTTTAAATTTGTAATTTCTTTCTTTTCTTTCATGAACTAAATTTCTTTAGCTTGAGTTTTTAGCATATATGTATGAACCCTAGTTTTGGTCGACATCTATCTAATTTGGGAATTTAAATGTTTTAAATGGAATTATAGTTTTTATTCTCTGTTTATGTGTTTGGATTTATATTCTGTGTTCTTGTGGACGGCCGCCATATAGAATTATTATCTAGTAGTTAGGTCACCATTGACAACGGTGTTTAATTACATGTTTAGCACATAACTTCTAGTATTCGGTTTAGATCTGACAAATCAACCTAACTAGATAATCACTATGGTTTAGTTCTTGTGATTATTTACCAATTACAGGAAAAGTTTTCTTAGGAAGCCTTATTGACACATGTAAATCTTATTTAAAACTACCTAGCGTAATTGGAACCGATTATTGAAATACTACATAATTCACCCTTACATGTTTAGAACGGCAATACTAGTGGGGATTACATGCTAGTAACTCAAGCTATATTCTCATATTACTTCTCTTTCGTATTTAATTTTCTGTCTTTAAATTCTTAGTTTTAATTTAGTTAATTAGAAAATCAAATAAACATCTATTTGTCTTTACTTTTATTGCGTTTTATTTGTTCTACCTTTAAGTATTTGCACTTGATTATTGCATAAGATTAGTCTCTGCGGAATGAATCTTACTTATTTTCTAAAACTTGCATACGATCTGTATACTTGCAGAACCGTGCTCAGTCTAGGGTGATTATTTGGTCTTTATTTATATCTTATTTTATCACACCCTAGGCCACACCAGTTATATAAAGTTGTTATATATATATGGTATATTATCTAAATCTCTCAATAAAATCAATTTAACATTTTTATGATTAAAAACAAATAATTTCATCAATCTTTTTAACCTTTGTTTATGGTAGTTTTCTTAGGTGGTTACCGACAAGACAATGGAGGGAAATTGGAAACATTTTTATGTTCTCTCTAACCAACGTGCTTCATATGGATTAACGAAGCACTATTTCACCCTATTGTTAGATTTGGAGTGAATATTAGTAGTCAAGTTCTCATTTAATTAAGACATTTGAAATCATAGAACCCTCCGAGCAAAAAGTAAATAAGGAAAAAAAGAGCGTATT
Source organism: Nemophila menziesii (assembly GCA_029959085.1). Classification (NCBI taxonomy): domain Eukaryota; kingdom Viridiplantae; phylum Streptophyta; class Magnoliopsida; order Boraginales; family Hydrophyllaceae; genus Nemophila; species Nemophila menziesii. The sequence goes on along the minus strand of JARWIR010000015.1, from coordinate 24,108,152 downwards.
GTGTGTTATTTTGTGTTAGTAATTAACTAAGTAGCTTGATTTATAAATAAAGATAAGTTCCAATTTGATAAAGTAAAGTATGGATGACGAATGAGTTTATTTCTGTCCTCAAAATTAATGTTACGTCTAGTTTTTATGTTGTTTTTATTGTTCAAATTGTTTTTTATGATACATATGTAGATATTGTGAAGGTTTAAGAAGCCAGTTTGACATATATGATGTGTTAGGTTTCATTTATTACCCCATTTAATAATGTGACAGTGGGTAATCTTAGTGAATACTATCGTACTTATCTATTCTATCAAAATGTATTTAAATTGTGCATGCTAGTATAAAATTTTGGACTCTTTCATTACAAATATCACTTTATAACGATGTTTTTCTACAGCCTAGTTTATTTCAAAGAGACATAATAATCATATGTCTAACTACTTTAGGTGTACATTCTCTCTACAATTGCAACCATATGAAAACCTAATTCCTAAGGGTAAGCAGACTTTCCTTGAAAATAAACATATCCCAAAAAGTCATCTAACTAAGTCCTTTTATAAGACCCAACCACATCTAGGGTCGTGTTTAAAATCCGTAATTTTGTTTTGATACGATCATCTGAAATCCTGCCCGAAATCAAAAACCCAAAACCATTAGATCTGACACTTGATAGGGTTGATCTATTTGTTTAATCATCGAATATGGGTGGTATATTATCTTCGAACCATGTGGTTTTATATCATGTTGATTAAAAAGGAGTTGCAAGGTACCAATATGTGGGTGCTAGGAGATATCCATTATCACCCGAAATTAGTTTATAATATATATTGTTTGTCATGGTTCATCAAGGATACAAAACTCAATTAATATGACAATTTTTGCGATAATGTATGAACTATCTGAGTATCCCTTCCCTTGTATGAGTTTCTTTTCTTTTAAATAATTTCATTTATCAGCTCCATTATAGCCACCTGCTCCATTCCCAAATTTAGTTTCAAAGCCTTTTATTGTTGCATTTATTGTCTCTCCACCATGCTTTGGGGCTCGCTTTCCAGAAGACTTATGCTTCCTATTTTTGTTGTTAATTAACGGAGAAATGGTTGTAGATGTTGGGTTTTTTAATTCAAGTTTCATAGGGGCTTTTATGGGAATCAAAATTTGAAGTGATATTAATCATGTTGATCAAAGTGAACATGAAATAACACCTAAAGTGTATCGTGATCTAGGTTGATCCTAATACTTCATTAAATGATATTAATCATGTTGATCCAAATAGTGTATAGGAACATGAATTGGGTTTAGATAACTATTAGTTAACAATTATATTGTAAAGATAAAAAATATACCTCATCAAGTTACTCTTATGTTGAATTTTTTTATATTGCTCTTGTAATTGCTCCATAGGTTAGTAACAATTACCCAAATAGTTAACTTAATACATTGAGTTTTAAAGATTTTTTTTTTGGGTTAAGATATGGAATAAGAAACGTGATACTTAAATGTTAAAAAAGCTTAGATACTCTTTATAAAACCTTATAAATAAAAACTTATTGAATGTAAATAGTTTTATAAGGTTAAACGAGGTATATTTTATTCAGATGTCGCTACATATAAAGCTAGACTTGTTGCCAAAGGGTATACAGATGACTCTATTTTTGTGATAAATAGATGTCCCTACATATAAAGCTAGACTTGTTGCCAAAGGTTATACTGATGACTCTCTTTTTGTGATAAACGTAAGACATTCTTTTACGCTTATTTTGAGCTCAACTAAGATTTATAAAAAAATTTAATGACCCCTTCTTTTTGTGATAAACGTAAGACATTCTTTTACGCTTATTTTGAGCTCAACTAAGATTTATAAAAAAATTTAATGACCCCTTTAATCTTAAGAGGGTGATGTCTCCTTAAATGTTCTTATTTTCGACCCTTAGGAGACATCATTTTTGGTGTTTATTTAATCATTTCGATAGACTTTTGGACTAAATATGCAATAATATGATTTTCCTCTTTTAATTCTAGCATTTTTGATTTATTAAGCTTTTGCGCGTAATATTGGTATTTTTAGTGAGTATTTTACAGGTTTTAGATGTTAGCTAGAAGAGGAGTCTAAGGAGGAAGTCAAAGATCAAAAGATAGAGTCAAGACTTGAAAAGAAATCCCGAAGATATTATTTTTAGAGCTGAAAATCCATTTTCCAGGCCATAGATTGCTGATTTTGAGGTGCTTAAGCGATGATCTAGCTGTTGACCTTTGAAGAGAAATCATTCCTTATCAAATTACGGAACTTTAGCAACTGGAATGAGGTCAATCGGAGTTGTAACGCATCGGGAAAAGCAGTTTTAGTGAAGGCATATCAGCAGTTACGGGATTTTGGGCTAAGTTAGTGGACTTGGGCCTTTTATATTTCATTTAATTAAAAGCCTAGGTCCAAGTCCGAATTTCTAACTATAAAATCAGCCCTTGACTTCTATTTTACACACAATTCACATTCTGCAAGATTAAAAACACCAGAGAGAAGCAACTGAAGGAAGGAGAAGAAGCTACAAGAGCTGGAGAGGGTCTATATCTCCGTTCGTAGTCATTCCGATTCCGGAAATTAGGTTCTTTTATCTTTTTAATTCTGTAAACAATATGAATTCCTTTATTTTTAATTTCGTATTTCATTTTAATATGAGCTAAGTTTTATTTAGTGCTTGAGAACAAACAATGGGTGAATCCCAATTCCTATTAATTAACGAATGTTGAATTTGGGTTTTTAATGAATTAAACTAAATTAGGGCTTTTACTCTTTTCGATAAATTATGAATGTTTACTGTTTTTAGTGTCATGAACTAGGAACAGGTAATAGTATTTAGGCTATTCCAATAAGTGGCAATTGGATCATCCTGACGGGGGGTTTAAATACGGAACTATTTATTCAATCTAGGATAGAAGTTAATGATTCTGACGAGCTTAGCTAATCCTAGGGCCAATGAGGTAATAACACTTAATCATCCAACGGTGGATCATATTTACCCTGACGGGACTAGTGACACTTTAGGATCGCCTTATAGTCCACCCTGACGGGGGTATAAGGATATTAGAATCCCGACCATTGTAATTGACTAATTTAGCCCTTAAACAACATAAGTTAAGAAATAGGATAGGGAGGATCCTTGCGTTCTCAAGTGCTACTTCTCATATTGCGTTTTACATCAATTTACTTGCGTCTTAGCTTTTATTTGCATTTTAATATTTGTCTTTCATTCATTAGCTTTAATAACAAAAACCAAACAAATATATTATTGTCTTTTATTTTCATAAGTGCATCAATCACTACTTGCTAGACATTGTGATCAACCATTCCGTCCTTGGAACGAATCTGATTTATCAGAATTACTACTTGGGACAACCGTACACTTGCGGTTGTGGTTCGATTATTTATTGCATTATTTTTAGAACACACAAAGGACCACCAAGTTTTTGGCGCCGCTGCCGGGGACGGTAGCGTGTGACCACGGTGTTTATCCTTTAGTGATAAGTGCATTTTTATTTTATCAGTTTTACGCTTTTTGTTTAGTTTCTTTTCAGGTTTTTAGGTTTGGTGTATGCGAAGAAGGCTATTCAAGGATCTAGAGCCAACACCTCCGATCCTTAGTAATCCAGAATCGTTGATCAGACTTGCGAACAAGAGAAGAAGAGAACGAGAAGCCTTAGAGGTAGAAGAGTTAAGTAACAGAATGGCAGACATCAATCTTCAAAATAATCAACAGAATAATGGACAAGGCCAGCTAGATGCAAATGGCCAACCTTTAGCTCCTGGCGTTATTCCTCCAGTTCAACCACTGAATCCCAATGCTCCAGTCCAGATAGTGATGAATCATGATCCGTGGTTTACTAATGGTCCTCCAGAAGTTCCATTCCGTGCTCCAGCTATAGGAGTAGGTGCTCCAGATATTAATGTTCCACGTTTTCGTCCAGATTCGGGTATGTTAGCTCAGTTCCAGAATTTTGGTAATTTTCGTGGTAGACCAGCAGAAGATCCTCTCAGGGCAGTACAGAAATTCAAACAGATATGTGATTCTTATATCACACAAGGGGTCTCGAGAGAACAGATGTATTTTGCTGCTTTTAAGTTCTTTGTTACTGAGGGAGCAAGTGAATGGCACGATACGCAAGATCCTACGAAGATCACCAATTGGGACCAATTAGAGATTGCGTTCTTTGACAGGTATTATCCAAGTAACATGAGGTTAGATGCTGAATTAGAATTGACGCATTTCCGTCAAGAATATGAGGAAACTGTGGGTAGGAGTTGGACAAGGTTTCAGATGTGTTTGCGTAAAGTTCCTAATCATGGCTTTTCAGAACAACAACAGTTAAAGATCTTTTATAGAGGCCTTGATGGAATTTCGACAGAGAAGTTGGATACGCTATGTGGTGCAGGTTTTCTTCAAGTTCAACCCGCTCATGCTAAAATTATCTTAGAGAGAACAGTCAAGAATGAAGTTGGGTGGAATTCAGTAAGAGCACCGGTTAAGGGAGTGAATAATGTTGATATGGAAGAGAAATTTGCTACGCTTGAGAACAAGATTCAGAATACTATAGAGCAACAATTGAAACAGCTTACTTTAGCTGTGAAAGAAGGATTTTCGGGTAAGAAGGTAGCTGTGCATGCTGCACAAGAGGTTTATATGTGTTCGATTTGTCAGGTAGATGATCATGATGAGGAAAGTTGTCCAAATAACCAAGAATCCGTGATGTTCATGTCCAACAGAGGTAACTTCAATTCAAGTGGTAATGGATATCAGCCTAACAGAAACCATCCTGGGTTTCAATATTCAAATCCTAATGGGGCAGCCAATCCTACTTACGCATATCAGCCGCGTCCCCAAGGTAATAACTATAATCCAAGACCACACAACAATTATCAAGGAGGACAGAATCAGGGAAATTATGTACAAAGGCAAGCTCCTCAGAATACTCCTCAGAATACATACGATGAAACTTTAAACCAAAAAGCCTTACCTGCCCAACCACAAGAAGGAGTAGTTACCCTTCAGAAAACCGTTGAAAATTTAATTGCTCTTCAAACACAAGCCTTAGAACGTCAGAACGCAGCTAAAGCGAATATGAAGATTTTCCAGAATCAGCTAAGCCAAATAAATAAACAACTAAATCAGCGCCCACAAGGGCAACTTCCTAGCGATACTGAGAATCCGAAGCAACGCGAAGATTGTAATGCTGTTACATTGAGAAGTGGTAAGAACCTTCCTCCCCCTCCTTTTCCCATTATGAAAGAGAAAGAAGTACCAAGGAAAGAAAAGGAAGTGGTGGAGAAAGAGAAAGAGAAAGAGAAAGAGAGTGAGGTTGAAGAAATAGTGAGACCAAGAGAAGTTCCGAAAAAGAAAGATGATATGGTGATTAATCGCCCTCCACCACCGTTCCCATCGCGAGTTCAGAAAAAGGGTGATTTGGGTGATTTTCAGAAATTCTTTAATAGAGTGAAGGGTCTAAGTATTAATATCCCGTTACTTGAGGCGATTCGAGATATTCCGAAATACACTAAGTTTTTGAAGAGGGCCCTCACTAACAAAAGGCCCTATTGTGATAACGAGATGATTGGTCTCCCAGAAGAGTGTAGCGCGATTTGCCAAAGTAAATTACCTCCGAAGTTAGTAGATCCAGGGAGTTTCACGATTCCCATATCAATTGGGGAAGAATGGAAAGGAAAGGCGCTATGTGACTTGGGAGCTAGCATCAATTTGATGCCCAAGTCGATATTTGATAAGCTAAAAATTGGAAACGCAAGACCCACTTCTATGGTCTTGCAAATGGCGGACAGATCTCTTGCTCATCCTGAAGGCCGCATTGAGGATGTCCTTGTTAAGGCAGGTACACTTATATTTCCTGTTGATTTTGTAATCCTTGAATACAATGCAGATAGAAATGTCCCCATTATTTTGGGTAGACCATTCCTAGCTACAGGGAGAACATTGATCGATGTAGAGAATGGAGAATTAACAATGAGGATACAAGATGAAGAAGTGAAATTCAATGTATTTCGAGCTATGAAATTCCCAGATTCTCAGGAAGATTGCTTCAGAATGGATGTAGTAGAGCAAGCATCGCAAGAGGTATTTAATTGTTTAAATTTTGATGATATCTTGCAGGCTGCTTTAACATTAGATTCACCTGAGATGATGGAGGAGCTTACTGAAACAATAGCAGCTCTAAATTCTGAAAATCCGAGGTATAGGCGTCCTACCTATGAACCTGTGAGAGAACCGGGGGAGATTGTTCCTAAAAAGAAGCCTTCAATTGAATCTCCTCCGGAATTGGAAGAAAAACCATTGCCAGCACACTTGAGGTATGCGTATTTAGGTACTAATGAAACTCTACCTGTTATTGTTTCAGCTAATTTAACAGGTCCTCAAGAAGATAAACTGTTGCGTGTGTTAAGAGCCAACAAAGAAGCAATAGGTTGGACAATTGCTGACATCAAAGGCATTAGTCCATCCTATTGTCAACATAAAATCATACTTGAAGATGTTAACGCACGCTCAGTTGAAGGTCAAAGAAGATTAATGCCCGCTATGAAGGATGTGGTAAAGAAAGAGGTGATCAAGCTTTTAGATGCGGGGATTATTTATCCCATTTCGAGTAGCGAATGGGTGAGTCCGGTTCAGTGTGTACCGAAGAAGGGAGGAATGACAACAGTTCTTAATGATAAAAATGAAGCGATTCCTTCAAGAACGGTAGTTGGATGGAGAGTTTGCATGGATTATAGGAAGCTGAACAAGGCCACCAGAAAAGATCATTTCCCTTTGCCCTTCATAGATCAGATGTTAGACAAATTAGCCGGAAGAGAGTACTATTGCTTCTTGGATGGTTATTCTGGGTATAATCAAATTTACGTGGCTCCAGAAGATCAACATAAAACAACATTTACATGCCCCTTTGGTACTTTTGCATATCGTAGAATGCCATTTGGGTTGTGTAATGCTCCTGCTACCTTTCAAAGATGCATGATGGCCATCTTCTGGGATATGATCGATAACTTTCTTGAAGTGTTTATGGATGATTTCTCTGTATTTGGTGATGATTTTGATAAGTGCTTAGACAATTTGGAGAAAGTGTTAATCAGATGCAAAGAAACAGATTTGGTCTTAAACTGGGAGAAATGTCATTTCATGGTTCGCGAAGGTATTGTTCTGGGTCACAAAATTTCGAATGTTGGATTGGAAGTCGATAGAGCGAAGATTGAGGTAATTAAAACTCTTCCCCCTCCTGTTTCTGTTAAAGGGGTAAGAAGTTTTCTAGGCCATGCTGGCTTTTATAGGCGATTTATCAAAGACTTTTCTAAGATTGCGAAACCGTTATGCAACTTACTTGAAAAGGATTCCAAATTCCTTTTTGATGAAGCTTGTTTAGCGGCTTTCAAAGCAATCAAAGAAAAGCTTATTTCTGCTCCTATAGTAGTGCCTCCAGATTGGAATTTACCGTTTGAGGTTATGTGTGATGCGAGTGATTTATGTATGGGAGCTGTGTTAGGACAAAGAAAAGAAAAAGTTTTTCATTCGATTTATTATGCTAGTAAAACTTTTAATGGTGCTCAGATCAATTATACAGTTACAGAAAAGGAGTTGCTAGCGGTTGTGTATTCATTCGATAAATTTCGCTCTTATCTTCTTGGAGCGAAAGTTATTGTTTATACAGACCATTCAGCAATTCGATATCTTATGGAAAAGAAAGATGCTAAACCAAGGTTAATCAGATGGGTGTTATTACTTCAAGAGTTCGATTTAGAGATCAAGGATAGAAAAGGGTGCGAGAATCAGGTTGCAGATCATCTATCGAGATTAGAAGGTTCAGAGTTGAATAGTGGTACTGAAGCAGTTAGAGAAGAATTTCCTGATGAGAATCTATTCGAAGTCCGTGATTATGAAGCTCCTTGGTACGCGGATATTGCAAACTTAGTGGTAAGTGGTTCTTTTCCTGAAGGTTCAACTTATCAAGAGAGAAAAAGATTAGCTCACCGTGCAAGACAGTTCTTTTGGGAGGATCCGTTCCTTTACAAAGTGTGTGCTGATCAGATGGTAAGAAGATGCGTAGCCAAGGAAGAAATTGAGGCGATTATAGCTGGGTGTCATGATTCACCTTACGGTGGACATTTCAAAGGAGATCGAACTGCTGCTAAGGTATTACAATCAGGTTTCTATTGGCCCTCTATTATAAAAGATTGTCATGAATACACTAAAAGATGTAATAGATGCCAATTTACCGGTAACATATCCAAGAGGGATGAGATGCCACGTAATAATGTGTTAGAAGTTGAAATATTCGATGTTTGGGGTATAGATTTTATGGGTCCGTTCGTTCCGTCAAATGGTAACCTCTACATCTTATTAGCTGTTGATTACGTGTCTAAGTGGGTAGAAGCGGTGGCTTTACCTACCAATGATTCTAGAGTGGTGATTAAGTTCTTAAAATCACATATTTTCACTAGACATGGAACTCCAAGGGTGATTATTAGCGATGGAGGTACTCATTTCGTTAATAAGTATTTGAAGACTGTTCTAGAGAAATATGGAGTCAGACATCGTGTATCTACCGCTTATCATCCACAAGCCAATGGTCAAGCCGAAGTATCAAATCGTGAGGTAAAATCTATTTTAGAGAAAACCGTTGGTCCTACAAGAAAAGATTGGTCTATGAAATTAGATGATGCACTTTGGGCATATCGAACTGCTTTCAAAACCCCCGTAGGTGCTTCTCCGTATCGAATGGTTTATGGTAAGGCTTGTCACTTACCTCTTGAGTTAGAAATGGGTGCCTACTGGGCTATTGCAAAGTTAAATTTAGATCCTACACTAGCTGGTGAGAATCGAATGATGAAACTTAATGAGCTTGATGAATTTAGATTACATGCTTATGAAAATGCTAAACTTTACAAAGAAAACACTAAGAGATGGCATGATAATCGAATTCGAGAAAAGAACTTTGTAGTGGGACAAAGAGTGTTGAAATATAATTCGAAGTTCAGTAATTATCCGGGGAAATTAAGATCGAAGTGGTCGGGTCCTTACATTGTAACCAAGGTTACACCTCATGGAGCTATAGAGATAGAACATCCACTTGAGAACCGTACATTTATGGTGAACGGTCATCGTTTAAAAATTTATCATGGAGGTGAAGACACCGATCGTGCAAAAGACCCACATCCCGGAGAGGTCATGTACCTCCTCGAAGCTCCTTAGAAGCACGAGGTAACCCGTCGAGCTTAACGACGTTAAACAAAAGCCAATTCCTTGTATATTAGTTTAAGTATTTCAATTTCCGTAGTATAAATTAGTTAAAATTTTCGTTTATTTTAGTTTTATTTTTAAGAAATGAGGAAGGGTGTTTGTTTTTGATGATTTCAGGGGTATAATGGTCATGAGTTTGGGGTCAAACGATGGAAAAACGGAGAAAAATTGAAGTCCACAGCAGGTTTGACCGGCTAGCCGGCGAGCTAGCCGGCATACCGGCCAAACGAGCAGGTAGACCCCAACTCCCTGACCACTGCGTCAGCGACAACGCAGCAATGCTGCGTCTTCATTCGCGCCAGCGAGAAAGCACCGGCATGCCGGCGAATCCGCCGGCTAGCCGGCCAACGAGGAAGAATGTTCTGGTCCTTGCGTCAGCGATGACGCAAGGTTGCTGCGTCATCAAATGCGCCATCGAGATTTCACAGGCATACCGGCGAATCCGCCGGCTAGCCGGTCAAGGATTTCAAATTCCCTGACCATTGCGTCAGCGACGACGCAATGCACTTGCGTTTTGAGGTAAAAAAAAAAAAAAAAAAAAAAAAAAAAAAATTTCGCCGACCTCTCGGCCGGCATACCGGCGGATCGGCCGGTATACCGGCGAATCCGAAGGCATACCGGCCAGCTGTTACGAGAGGCGGTTTTAACTTCATTAAACCTAGTTTTTTGCCTCTTTTCCAAGCCAAACCTTATAATCCGAATTCTTGCCTCCACCTACTCCGAAAATCATCAATAAACAGCTATAAAATCATCAAATCAAGCCTTCTATCATCACAAAAACACAAAATCAACTCATAGTTTCTCCAAAACATCATCAAATTTCACCTTTTCTCCAAGAATTTCCTCTTCCCAACCTTGAAATTAAACCAAATTCTTTCAAAATCTCTCTAAAATAACCTTAACCCATCTCATATCACACCTAGTTCTTCAAGTTTTAAGCCTCAAAACATCAAATTTCAAAGCTTTTCTCTAGCTTTGTCTCTATTTGAAGTTTTGAGTTTGGGGTGCAAAGAGATGACTAACAGAACCGATTCCATGTGTAACTATCGAAGAAACATACCAAGAAACAGGAACACTGTTGGAGCTAGCCCAGACCAAGCAATTGTAATTCCGGATTCAAGATCCAAAAAGACTGTCCAAAACCCAATTGCTCCGAAACGAAAAGAAAATCCGAGTAAGGCTAATCCGAAAAAGAGCAGGTTAATTGATGAGAGTGATGAAGAAAGTGAGGAAGAAGTTGAAAAAGAAATTGAAGAAACTGAACAAGAAGTTCCCGAAGAACCAGTGCAACAACCGAAAGCTCCGCGTAGGAAAGCTTGGGCTCAAAAGCCTAAGAGAGTCTTCGCTCCTTGGGAAACTCAGGTTCGTGATCGAATTGAATTTTTGAAGTTTGGTGAGGAGATGAATCTTCCTAAAGGTATTATGACTAGTGCTTATAAAGATTATGGTGTTACTTGTGATAAATTGGGTTGGAAGGAATTGAGAGAAAGGAAGCTTGAGTATATTCCTACATTGGTGCGAGATTTTTATGAAGGAATCGCCTTCTCGAAAGAAGCTGTTATTATTCGCAAAAAGGTAGTTCCTTTCTCCGTTGAGCTTATTCGTAAATCATTAAAATTACCCGAGTTTTCCGGAATATGTCCGTTTCAAGAATCTCTTACAGAGCCTTCGTTTGATTATGAATCCCTTTGGGGGAAAGTGATTGTTGATGGGGCCCGCCCAATCCCCGAAGGAGAGAGATATCCTGGACAGATGTATAGTAGTAACTTGCTACCATGTGCTAAGATTTGGTCATGTTTCATAATCCCTACCTTCTTCGGAGTTAAACACATATCGGAAGTGAAGAAGGAGCATCTTTTGTTCATTAAATGTATTATTGAGGAGAAACCCATGGATGTTGCTCGTGTAATATATGATACCATCATGGAATTTGCTAAAATTCCTACTTCACAACAAAATCTCAAATTTCCTTGTACCGTCACTACTTTGTGTTTAGACGCAAAGGTTCCGCGTAAAGACGCAGAGATGGATCGTGTTGTAGTATGTGAGAGCATGGGTTTAACTTTGATCAAGAATATTCATGATGAAGTGGTTAAAGCAACAAGGAATCCTAGAGCTCCTCCAAAGAAGAAGATGCATACAACTGATGAGTTGGAAGCTAAAGTGAAGGTGTTAGAAGAGAACCAAGTGAAGATGATTGCATCTTTAGGAAACGTTACACAAGAGTTAGAACTTCTCCGAAACATGTTAATGGGGGTGAGCACAATTCAACACGCCACCTATGGTATTCTTACACAGGAGAAAGTTCGTGGACGCAACACCGATAACCAGCCTCGTGCTGGTTAAGATACGTTTTCTATCCCTTTCGCGTTTTAGTTAGTTTAGTTTATTTTTATTGCGTTGAGTCTTTTCGAGTCGTGGGGACACGACTCATTTTTGAGTTTGGGGTGGGGTTCGTTGCCTCATCCCAATTTTTATGTGTTATATGTTTTATTTGCTTTCAATAAAAATAATTTTCGGAGTTGCGTTTGACTATAGAAGATTTTAAATGTCCCTTTAAGCATACTTTTGATGAATCTATGATAGTAAATAGTAAACTTTAGGGATTGATATAGAACGCACTTACAATTGCATGCGAACATAGGTAATTGATAGGAAAAATTAATGAACAATGCAAATGAAGTAAGCTTGTACTTAAGGAATATGTTTGGTGTGTAGAACGTGAAATCTTAATTAGTAGAGAACCCACCTAGATATGAACTAAAGACAAGCTATGTACTTAGGAAAATGATAGGGGCAGTTCTTTGTTAAGCCATTTGAAACCTTTTAGCTTGCTATCCCTTATTATAATCTTATCCGTCTTAGCCCAATTTTTGAGCCTTAAGCCTTTTCTTTTGTAGCCACGATATAAGCCCATTATCCTTTAGATTATTAGGCATGACCAAATGACCCGCACTTGAATCACAACCCTGAGACTTGTCTCGAGCTTGAGTTTGGGGTGGAGGGTCCACATTTTGGGAATTTACATTGGGAAGGGATTATATGTGTTTGTATTGAGGCACAAAAATGTAGATGATATTATTATTTGTAACCCTTTGCCGAAAGTTGAAAAAAAAAAAAAAAAAAAAAAAAAAAAAAGAAAAAAGAAAGAAAAAAATATAAGAGACATGACTTTTCACATCAAAATGATGGTCATGGGTATCTTGTACAAAAAAAAGAAATGAAAAAGAAAATAAAAAGAAAGAAAAAAATTGAATAAACCGGCAAAGTGGAATATTTTTGGAAATCATCTTAGTTTTATTTGGGTTGACATTGGGGACGCAACTTTAGCGCGTCAAATGGGTGAGTGAGAACATTTTTGAGCGTAACTCAAGCTCGAGGACATGTGGATGGTAAGTGAGGAGAGAGCCAAAAGCTCACTTCAAATTTACCAAATATATATCCATACCGTCCTTAAGCCAATATTAAAACCATAAGGACCTCTTGATTCTTAAATACATAGTGAATTTATACTTCTGTTGATAGGGAATATTTAGGTGGAACATTCAAAGCGATTTATGATTAATGACCATCCTATAGCCATCATACAGATATGAGTACAAGTGTAACCTTCAAGCATTGCAACTTTAATTTTATGATTGAGATTATTTATGTTTGATTTTGCATGATTAGTGTATGTATATGTTAGTTCTTAAAGTTTTGCTATATGAGATTTATCTTAAGAATTGCTTTAGGTTTATTTGCTAAGCTTCTATTTGTTCTTGCGTTTACTTCTACCCCTTGTTTTGTTTTGTTTTGCTTTGTCGGGACGACAAAGGTTTGAGTTGGGGGTCTTGATGTCTCCTTAAATGTTCTTATTTTCGACCCTTAGGAGACATCATTTTTGGTGTTTATTTAATCATTTCGATAGACTTTTGGACTAAATATGCAATAATATGATTTTCCTCTTTTAATTCTAGCATTTTTGATTTATTAAGCTTTTGCGCGTAATATTGGTATTTTTAGTGAGTATTTTACAGGTTTTAGATGTTAGCTAGAAGAGGAGTCTAAGGAGGAAGTCAAAGATCAAAAGATAGAGTCAAGACTTGAAAAGAAATCCCGAAGATATTATTTTTAGAGCTGAAAATCCATTTTCCAGGCCATAGATTGCTGATTTTGAGGTGCTTAAGCGATGATCTAGCTGTTGACCTTTGAAGAGAAATCATTCCTTATCAAATTACGGAACTTTAGCAACTGGAATGAGGTCAATCGGAGTTGTAACGCATCGGGAAAAGCAGTTTTAGTGAAGGCATATCAGCAGTTACGGGATTTTGGGCTAAGTTAGTGGACTTGGGCCTTTTATATTTCATTTAATTAAAAGCCTAGGTCCAAGTCCGAATTTCTAACTATAAAATCAGCCCTTGACTTCTATTTTACACACAATTCACATTCTGCAAGATTAAAAACACCAGAGAGAAGCAACTGAAGGAAGGAGAAGAAGCTACAAGAGCTGGAGAGGGTCTATATCTCCGTTCGTAGTCATTCCGATTCCGGAAATTAGGTTCTTTTATCTTTTTAATTCTGTAAACAATATGAATTCCTTTATTTTTAATTTCGTATTTCATTTTAATATGAGCTAAGTTTTATTTAGTGCTTGAGAACAAACAATGGGTGAATCCCAATTCCTATTAATTAACGAATGTTGAATTTGGGTTTTTAATGAATTAAACTAAATTAGGGCTTTTACTCTTTTCGATAAATTATGAATGTTTACTGTTTTTAGTGTCATGAACTAGGAACAGGTAATAGTATTTAGGCTATTCCAATAAGTGGCAATTGGATCATCCTGACGGGGGGTTTAAATACGGAACTATTTATTCAATCTAGGATAGAAGTTAATGATTCTGACGAGCTTAGCTAATCCTAGGGCCAATGAGGTAATAACACTTAATCATCCAACGGTGGATCATATTTACCCTGACGGGACTAGTGACACTTTAGGATCGCCTTATAGTCCACCCTGACGGGGGTATAAGGATATTAGAATCCCGACCATTGTAATTGACTAATTTAGCCCTTAAACAACATAAGTTAAGAAATAGGATAGGGAGGATCCTTGCGTTCTCAAGTGCTACTTCTCATATTGCGTTTTACATCAATTTACTTGCGTCTTAGCTTTTATTTGCATTTTAATATTTGTCTTTCATTCATTAGCTTTAATAACAAAAACCAAACAAATATATTATTGTCTTTTATTTTCATAAGTGCATCAATCACTACTTGCTAGACATTGTGATCAACCATTCCGTCCTTGGAACGAATCTGATTTATCAGAATTACTACTTGGGACAACCGTACACTTGCGGTTGTGGTTCGATTATTTATTGCATTATTTTTAGAACACACAAAGGACCACCAGAGGGGCTCTGAATTAGAACATGTATCCTATGACAAATTATGATTTAGAGTTGTAACAAAAAAGCTGGCATTTTTTGGGATGGGCTTAATCATTTAAACCTAGACCACAACATATATAAACCCTAAAAAAGTTTCCCACTAAATAATACACGCTACGAACACTAGAAATTCATCCCTTGGGTGCCAAAGCGTACATTTGATAATTAATTCATCATAGAAGTGATCAGGAGAATGTAAAGAAGGAAGTATCAAGAGCTGGAGTTTCACTAGGTCATTTATATACCGTTTTTTCTTTATAATTAGCGTAAATTAGTGTTAGATATATATATTTTTAATTTAATTCTAATTTTTTTATTCCAAGTTCATTTATTCACGATTTCTATTTTTCTTAAGATTGTTTATTTTGAACATAGTTTTTATTCTTAAGTTTCTTATTTTGGTATTACATTTAAACAAATTGTGGTTTCCATCTATTGGGTATACATAGGAGTTAAATAATAATCATATTATGAAAAATAAAGATTACGCTTAGTAATGAAGGTTCCGAAAGGATGATCTAATGTGAGTCGACTTGACTAGCAAAGTAGCCGCTAGGGTTTAAGTTTTAATCTCTCATAATTTAGTATCCGGGTTAATAAGAAAAAACCAATTTATTTCTAGAACTATTAAATCAATGGGATTAGGTGATTATTTGAAACCTTGAGCTACTATCTCATATGCTTAATTATTTTTTAATTGTAAAACAAAACAATGCTTCCATTATCTTTTAATCAAAATATTTGAAACCATTTACGGTAAAATTGAACAGTATTTTAATTAACTACCTAAATCTCTAAGGAACAAACTTGATTTACTTACTTATTACCTGTACCTATCTGTACACTTGTAGAGAGTTTATCGTGGTTTTCTAGATGTGTGAGCTTTTTATATAATTATTTTATCAAACTAATGGGTCCACCATATCCTCTGAGGGAGGGAATTTGAATGAATTATTTAACTATGCTTTTCTACAAGGTGAACTTGATGTTAAATTCCAATCTCACACAACCATGATATAAAAATATAAAATAATCATTTTACTTTGGTTGGTATTCATAAAATTCATTTTTCTTTCAGTTTGCATGATTTTTTGTCACATGATACATATTTAAATATATAGACTAAACAATCAATATAAATGCAACAAGATATCACATACTGTCAAAGAATAAATAGATGACAAGCGAATTGCATACCACAAATACAATTAGACACACCAAACAAATTTCTAACCAAAAATAATTTTGCATTCACCAACCATGTACTTATTGAAAGATAAATAAAATATATAAAAACCTAAAATAATAACAAAAAACCATCACTAACCAGAAAAAAATAGTACACTTTCAAATAAATAAACATGTATAATTATAACAATAATTAACAAACCGCAAGGCTATATATCTAAAATTGTTTTTGTAATATCACATTATACTATCTTAAACCTAAAATTATATTTAACCATGTGTAAAAATAATATGCAATTGGATATTCATCAAAGTAATAATAAAAATTCAAGCAACTCTTCGTTCGTATATTTTAACACTTTTTAACCATTAAAATTTGCATAAACCAGTCAAACAAAACTTAGTCAAGTAAGTATTTTCCATAAATCTCTTAGTTACCTTCTTGACAAATTGAATACATTATTCATTATATTGCGTAATTCAACACCAAAACACTTCGTGGAAATTATTAAAAATGGCATTTCATTATTATCCAAATATGCCTCCCTAGAATCCTTTTTAAATATTTTAGTTTGATATTTAAGAGTTTTTATATGTAATAATTACAAGACCATTCACCATCGTGGCCTTTTATGGAAAATTTAAGAGTATGGACAAGATACTCCTATTTCAAAGAATACACATTATTTCAGAAACAAGGATATTATAAAATATACAAAAGTTGTTTCATGTTGAATTGGAGTTTATGTGTTGAGAATTAGGATGTTTCAATTTACCTTGGTTAAGTCAAGTTGGTTTGAATGGTGACCACGACATTAAATCTCTTTCTCGAGCGTTAAAAGGTTAAGGTTCATGCATCCTTGGGTTTTTTACTATTGACTTCTTGTTTATGAATTTTGTTATTATTATCTCGTGTAATTTTTCCTAACTTTGTAAATATAATAGATTGAAAGAAAAATATGAGAGATTGAGAAAATATTCTTAATTAATTAATTTATTTATATAAAAGAACATTATTTATAAATAATTGTGTTTATTAAATGAACCATATTACTGACTTCAGTTATAGAATATCTCTAACTTAGGTAAACTTGGAAATGTTTCTATTTATTAGATACAGTACAAAATCATTAACCCCAATATTTGTATAGACTTCCTCTAGTGTCCACAATTCTATGTATATTATGAAAAAGTGTTGTATTTATAATTAATCAAGTTTTGATTTTATAATTAATTATAATTAACAAAACTTATTTAAATCCAAATTAATATTTCTTAAACTATTAATTGACAAAAATATGTGTATTATATCAAGTATTACCCTTATAAAAAAATCTTAGAATAATTTATGTCATTTTTTTACATGTGTAAAACACTAATGTTATGTTTGTAAAATTATTTTAATTGAATTAGATAAGTTAGTGAATTAGTAAGATTCTATACTCCTACATAGACTAAAAAGAAAAGAAAAAAATTATTATCTTACAAGAAAAACATGAATTCATAGTTGTATCATAATTAATTAGGACCACAAAAAAATAAATCAATATTTGCAAATAAAAGATAAAATAATATATGCCTACCCAATTACCTTTGTGCAAACAAGTATCTTTTTCTTTATAGTTGTACAAACATACGAGTATAATTTTAAATTTAAGGATAACAATATATTTATTATGTAAAAATTATTTTCTTAATAAAGAATGAAAAAAAAAATCACATGCTTTAAAAAAAAGAGGAAACGGTTGGGTTTCTTAAAAAAATTCAGGCACCCTGTTGTGTTATTATTACGCTTATACTTGAAATATTTCAATGAAATTTTCATTCAAACGCACAATCTATTTGTTTTGAATTCAATTACAGTATAACTATTCCTTGGCTACAACAAAACAAAATTATTTATGGTTGCCCAACCTAGTTATGATTTCAAAATTATCATTTACATAAACACATGCAAATTAAAATCAGTAAAAGATGAAATGTTGTCACAACATAATATTTTTTACACCACAATCATGTAAGATCTAAAATATTGTTGGTAAAAAGAAAGTACTGTAATGTTATTTTAAAACTAAATGCGAAACTAAGCTTTAACTACTACTTACGGAAAGTAAAGACTGAAAAGTAAAGACTGAAACGTAAAAACAGAATTGTAAAAATCGAAAGTAAAAGACGAACCCGGTTACTGAAGATGAAAACCGTACAATAGTGGACGAAGATATAAATTGTGGTGCCGGGTAGGAGCCACCGCCTTAAGAACGAATTCCGGGACAGGCGAGATGCTACACTGTTTTTCGAACGTTCCCCAAGGATTAAACACTACTAGCCTACTCTCGTGTGCACTCACAATCATAGGTTGGAATCTTTATATTACTATTTCTCTCAAGAACAGAAGTGAAGAAGAAAGAATAATAGATACTGAATGATTTTCGTAAGAGTTATTGCTGTGTAAAGTTGGTGTAAAATGAACTTAAGAGCAGCACTATTTATAGAAGGAAAAATAGCCAGTGGACTAGCCGTTAAGGCTTAGTCGTGGCTGTTCATCATGCCAAGAAAATCAGAGTTGTTACAACAAAGGAGCCGTTGTTGATAAAACGTGGGTAAAATTGTTGACCAATGTGGAGGAATTAGTCAAGCGTAGACAAAGTATTCATCAGAAAATAAAAAATAAAAGCTGGTCATAAAACTAGTTTATTTTTATTTTTTAATTCGCCAAGACCCAAGACCCGGGCTTGGGCCCGGGCCCGGCGTGTGGTCGTGGTGGTGCGCGCGTATGGGCTTCCCCATTATCTCTTCATATGCATGGGTGTTAGTTCTTTGGTAGCTTATGATAGCACAAAGTAAATAAGTGTCACCTTATCGCTCCTATCCGCAGATTTCCTTCTCATTAAGTCTACCGATGTGGGAAAGTGAGATAACCTCTCCACTTTCCCCACTACACTACACGTAACAAGAAAAACACTCCACATGCATTTATAACTTTGTGGACAATGAATGACCAATTAGTCCAATAATTCCCTGCACATTTATTGTCTACAAGATGTACAAAGAAGGTTTTTGAAAAGGAGAAAGGTTTTGAGCCAAATTTGGGTGAATTGTACTTAAGTGTAAATATCTTGCAATTTGAATTGACACGTAGTGGAGTGAGGCAACAACCAAGTTCAGTCAAGTGAACGTACTCTTGAACTTGACGTTCTTTAGTTGAGACCCCCACAACACATACTCAGATCCGTTAGATATATACAGGTTCCGCGATGTTATCACATGCGCCTTTTAGTCCATGCGCATACCTTGGTTCTCATGAGTTCTCTAAAAAGACTTCTCTAGTCTTTTATAGAAAGTGGCCCCCACTTTCACATCACATAGGTGATTTCAAGAATATCTATACAGCATAGACTACCCCTCAAGGGTCTTGAAGTCATTAAGAGCCTTAACGCTCAACCTCATCATATACTGGTGAGTTCATCAAGTCCTTCTCAATAGGACCACCACATAGGGCTATTCAGCCTCTTGTCCTGCCAACTCTAACGCTATAAACTCGGATTCCATGGTTGACCGTGCTATACAAGTTTGTTTAGAAGACTTCCAGGATATAGCTCCTCCACCTAAGGAAAACACATAACCACTAGTGTAGATCACTTCATCATTATCTTATATCCAATTTTCATCACAATAGCCTTCTAGGACAGCAAAGAACCTACTATAGTGTATGCCTATATCAATGATCTTTGAAGTGCAGCCTAATGTTCACTACTAGGATTATGGGTATAGAGACTAAGTCTACCTACGGCATAGGCGATATCAGGTCGAGTGTAGTTCATTAAGAACATCACACTTCCTATTATCTTAGCATATTCAGTTTGAAATATTGTACTTCACTTGTTCTTAGTCAAACGAATATTAGAGTCATATAGGGTTGTAACAGGTATGACATAAAAGGAGTTGAATCTCTTCAACAATTTCTCTACATAATGAGATTGACTAAGGGATATACCATTTTCATTTCTTAAGATCTTAACCCCTACGATTACATCAGCTTCACCCATGTCCTTCATCTCGAATTTAGATGATAGAAAGTCCTAAGTCTCATTAATGACTTTAAGATTAGTGCCAAAGATCAGCATGTCATCTACGTATAGACAGATGATCACACATTCAGATCCTATCACCTTCATGTATACACATGAGTCGGAAGTGTTGACTATAAAGCCATCATTAACTAAAGTACTATATATTTTTTCGTACCATTGTTTGGGTGCTTGTTTCAAACCATATAGAGATTTCTTAAGTTTGCATACTTTGCCTTCTTGACGTTAAGCTACAAAACCTTCGGGTTGAACCATATTTATCTTTTCATCTAAGTCTCCATTAAAAAATGCGGTCTTAACATCCATTTGATGTATATTGAGTTTATGAATGGAAGCTAAAGCAATTAGTGTTCTTAGGGGTAGTATTTTGGTCACTGGGGAATAGGTGTCAAAGTAATCTAAACCTTTCTTTTGAGTAAAGCCTCGGACCACAAGTCTAGCCTTAAATTTATCTATGGAGCCATTAGGTCTTAATTTTATCTTAAAGATTCATTTGCTAGTAATTGGCTTACATCCCTTTGGTAAGTCAGTTAAGTCCCAAGTGTAGTTTGATATAATGGATTCTATCTCACTGTTTACCGCTTCTTTCCAGAAGCTAGCATCTATGGATCTCATAGCCTCGGAGAAGGTCTTAGGTTCTTCCTCAAGAA
The DNA here is from genome assembly GCA_029959085.1 of Nemophila menziesii. Lineage (NCBI taxonomy): Eukaryota > Viridiplantae > Streptophyta > Magnoliopsida > Boraginales > Hydrophyllaceae > Nemophila > Nemophila menziesii. The sequence continues at coordinate 24,087,510 of JARWIR010000015.1, read as the reverse complement.
GAAAACAAGAGACTAGTTCTTCACATAACATATCTATGTAAAAATCCTCATTCAAGAAAGCAGTGATAAAGTCTGGTCCAAAACTAGACTCTGTCCTACGTCGTTTACTTCTCCTAATTTCGTTATCAGGGTGTGGTCTTGAACTCGAAGAGGGTAGAGAAGCAGACAAATTATCACTAATAGGTATATCAGTATTGACAGGTGAGTCATACCTGATAGATGAGGAGGAATTATGAACAATATTCCTTTTCAAATGAAATATATGCTCAAAGAATTCAGTGTCTCTATATTCGCTTATAGTGTTATCCGATAAGGACATAAATCTATAAGCTGCACTATTTTGGGCATATCCTATAATGATAGAGTCTACGGTTTTAGGTCCTATGTTAGCTCTCCTATGTCGGGTAATGCTACTTTAGCCAAACACCCCCACAGTCTTAAAAATTTCAAGTTAGGTGGATATCCTTTCCATAATTCGTAAGGCGTCTTATCTATATGTTTACGGGGTACTCGGTTTAATACATAACATGCAGATAAGACAGCTTCCCCCCACATGTTGGAAGGTAGGACTGAACTAATTAACATGGCATTCATCATTTCCTTAAGGGATCTATTTTTCCTTTCAGCTATTCCATTTTTTTTTGGGTGTATAAGGGGCAGTAAGATCATGATTAATTCCACTACGTTCACAAAATTCTTTAAGTGTGTTAGAACTATATTATCCTCTCCTATCGGACCTAAGTCTTTTAATCTTTCAATCTAATTGATTTTCAACCTCAACCTTATATTTTAAGAAGGTGGATTCTGCTTCATCCTTAGACTTTAGAAGTTATACTTTGGTGAACCTAGAGTAGTCATCTACAAAGATCATATAATAAAGTTTTCCTCCTCTACTAGCAGTAGTTTTAAAATCAGCTAAGTCAGAATGCACTAGTTCTAAAAGTTGAGTTTCTCTATTGGTCACGTTTTTAAAGGGTTTCTTAGCGTGTTTAGCCTCCACACATATTTGACACTTAAATAAATCATCATTATAGTTTCCAGGTATTATTCCATGAGTTTTATGTATTTAATAGAAGAAACATTTAAGTGTCCTAATCTAGCGTTCCACATATCTAGAGATTTAACTATATAGCCAGAAGTAGATGCATTCTCATTAAAAGCAGAAAGAACATAAAGTACAAATAGTCCACCATTAAGGTAACCTTTTCCAACAAAGTCACCATTCCTAGAGATTATTATTTTCCCACCCTCGAAAACAAGTTTAAGTCTAGCTTTGTTTAGAAGAGACCCTGGGACTAAATTTATATGAATCGTGGGGACATACAAAACATCATTAAGGGATAAGGTCTTGCCAGAGGTAAGTTTAAGACACGCCTTTCCCTTGCCAAGGAGGCCCGCAGTTGTAGAGTTTCCCATGTATGCACATTCCCCATCATCTACATCTTCAAACCCTTGGAATAACTATTTGTTGGCTCAGAATTGTCTTGAAGCTCTAGTATCGAGAATCTATTCGGCCTTGTTTTCTACCAAATTAGTTTCGACCATTACCACGGCAATACGCGAGGAGGGTTATTTTGGTTGGACCTATCCTTGCATTGGTATTCTTTGTGACTTCTTTTCCACAATAGTAGCAAGTTGCTTTGGTTTTCTGAGTATGAGAGGTTGGTTTGAAGTTACCTCCGGATTTGTTAAATCTACCCTTTGCTTTGTTGTTCTTATTCTGACCATGAAATTTTCCTTTACCCTTGAAGCCTTCTTTGTTACCCTGCCCAGAAGTCTCGACCAAGTTTGCTTTCGAAGAATAATGAGGTAGAGATTCAAACTTATCTTTGTGACAATTTGCCTCTTCGGTTCTCATGTGGTTGATTAGCTCTTGGATCGTCATGTCTTTTTCTTATGTTTGAAGTGGTTACGATAGTCACTCCAGGATGGTGGGAATTTCTCGATTAATACATTAGCTTGAAATATTTCACACATTTTCATTCCTTCGGATACAATTTCGGCACAAAGGTTTTCGTAAATGTGTACTTGTTCCATGATTGGTTTTTGATCGATGATTGTGAATTTAAGCCAGTTTCCGACCATATATTTTTTCGTACCGGACTCGTCACCTTCGTATTTAGTGTGTAAACGGTCCCAAGTAGTTTTTGAATATTTTTTATTTACAAATAAATCAAACAAGGGGTTCGACATATGGTTTAAAAGATGACCCCTAGTTAGTTTATTTGCCTTATCATATTTTAAAAAAATTTCGGATATAGTAGCATCCGTATTATCAGTTGAAACATGAGGGTTTTCGAGTAATACAAAATCGACTTCTTATTGTTCAAAGAAAATAAGTAGTTTTTGGGACAAACATTTAAAATTAGAACCATCTAATGTTTCGAGTTTCGACATATCTGGTAAGGTTTTCAAAGTTGTAGTTAAAGCCGAAGAAGGAGAGGTCATTACAAATTACTTATTAAAAAATTTGTTCTTAAATTGTTGGTAAAAAGAAAGTACTATAATGGTATTTTAAAACTAAATGCAAAAAATAAGCTGTAACTACTAGTTACGGAAAGTAAAGACTGAAACGTAAAAACGAAAATGTAAAAAACGAAAGTAAAAGACGAATTCAAAGACGAACCCGATTAGTGAAGATGAAAACGGTGCAGTAGTGGACAAAGATAAAAATCGTAGTGCCGTGGACGAACAACTGCCTTAAGAACGAATTCTGGGACAGCCGAGATGCTACACTATTATTCCGAACGTTCCCAAAGGATTAAACTTTACTACCTACTCTCGTGTGCACTCACAATCGTAGGTTGGAATCTGTAAATTATAATTTCGCTCAAGAACAGAAGTGAAGAAGAAAGAATAATAGTTGCTGAATGATTTTCGTAAGTGTTATTGATGTGTAAAGTTGGTGTAAAATGAAGTGAAGAGCAGCACTATGTATAGAAGGAAAACTAGCAAGTAAACTAGTCGTTAAGGCTTAGTCGTGGTTGTTCATCATGCAAATAAAATTGGAGTTGTCTCATTTTTAAATTTTTAATGTCTAATGCTCACTTTTATTGTTATATTTTTGAAAGAAATTATATTGGGATACATATATTCAATACATGAGAGAAAAATAGGATTCTTGGGGGTTTTCTTACAAATATATGTGTTTGAGGAAATAGTGAGGGATGAAATTAGATTAATAATTTTATTTAAATATTTTATTTAAATATTTTATTTAATTATTATAGAATTTATATTAATCAATTCTTCACATAATGGTTTGATTATTATTTGTTTTAAGAAAAGTAATATTTTTTCATATAACTAATTGTCAACCATTTATCTCACTTTAACGTTCATCATACTCACTACGCCGCGTCAAGGGTCTCGCGACTACATGAGTAGTAGCTAAAAATAATAAAAGTAGTCGCGAGAAATCAGATTAAGGATCTAACGACTACATGTAGTCGTTAAAAATTAGTCGCGAAAAACTAGTCGTTAGAAGGTAAACCTTATGACTACACGCGAACAAGTAGTCGTTAGAGACAGTGGCATTACTAACGACTACTTTGTAGTCGTTAGATAGCGCTTCTTCTAGCGACTACTTAGTAGTAGAGAAAAGCTAAGTTTATCAACGACTACAACGTAGTCGAGAATAGAGAAGTTTATTAACGACTACAAGGTAGTCGTTATTACTACAAGGTATAGCGACTACTTGATGTAGTCAATAACGACTACTATGTAGTCGCTATTATTAATATCTTTTTTTTTTAAATAAAAAACAAAATTTTTGAATTATTTTTAATTACAATTCTGTAATTTAAAATAATTCGAAAATCATATTTTTTATTTTTTATTTTTAAATTCAATTAATAAATAAAATAAAAATACAATTAACAATTCAAAATAATTAATTAAAATATATAATTAAACCAAAGTCAAACCCGGTCAAACTAGGTCAAAATTATACCAAACTATACCAAATTAAATTAAAAGTATTAATACAAACCAAATAAAATTAAATTAAAACTCTTAATAGATAATAAAATAAACACCAACAAGCACGATATCTAGAATCCGAGCCGTGTATAAACGTTTTCATCGTTCCAGGGCTCGTAATCATCTTCATCAACTTCAACATCTTCACCATCATCATTACTACTACTATCATCATCTTCTTCATCTTCATCACCGCTAGGAGGAGTGGGGCCCGCATTCATAGGCTGGAAGGGGGTCTCTCCTTTATCTGCCCTCAACTGATTAACGTACGCGATGGCATCATTCACAACAGCCATCGAGAAAGGTGGAGGCTGGGTGCTAGTAGATCCTTCAGGGCGGGGGAATGGTGGAAGACCGCTGGACACTCAGAGCTCGTTAATCGCCGCCATCATCTCCTCGTGCTGCTCGTTCCGGGCTGGAGTAGTATTAGCCTTGTTCTTCGATTTTCTCGGACGGCCAATGCCCGGCATAAAGCTCCTCTTCGGTGACCCTACCGCCTTCGCGGTGCTTCTCACGTAATCGTATTGCTCCTTCTGACTCATCCCTTGACCATCGGTTGACTCAGATTGACTCTGAGTCACCTTTTCCTTCATCGCGTCCTTGAGCAATATCTGTTACATAATAAACAAAATATTAATTAAATTTGACCTTAGATGAAAAAAATAATTTAATAATTAACTTATAAAAAAACCTACATCGGCTTTTTCGTAGCCCTCTGACCTCCACTGTTTGGTCTTCTTGCTTTTCCCCACCACCTCGTAAAAACCACCTATACGCGGAATTGGGATGTCTTGTTGGGTAGCCTCGTCCCTTATCACCAGATTCCCTCCTGGAATTAATTCTTCACCCTGTTTCATAAAAATAAAAAATATTCAAAATAAATAATAAATTAATAATTAAAAAAATTTACTTAAATAAAAAACCACCTCGTATAGCATATCCCGAGTCCGGGAATACCTCCTCGACCCCGCTCCAATATTTTTTTTTTCGCTTTTGTCGATTCTTTCTATTTTCTGCTGCTTGATTCTGAAAAAAAATCAAAATTCAATTATTAATACAAGCTATTATAATTTAAAATATATATTAAAATTAAAAATAATCAAAATTTCACCTTCGCTTTTCTCGAGCCCCAATACTCACAACACTTCTAACACCTCATCTGATATCCAATCCGGCTTCAAATCCTTTCTCCAATAATGCTTCTTCACGTAATGTTTGTAATCCTTAAATCTCATCCTCATCGTATCGTCCAAGTTTCCTCGAATCGAATTCCAGTCTTTCCTCTTTTTCCAAGTCTTTATGTCAAAATATTTCTGTAAAAAAATATATTATTTAAATTAAATTAGAATAATAAATTAATCTTTAAAAATATTAACAATAAAATTTATACCGATAATCTCTTAATCACGGCGTGTTTGACCGCGTCCGGCACTTTGTTCCAAGCCGGGTGATAGGGCGGAATCCTCTCTTGAACTGCAATCCCAATCACTTGCGCAACGTGGTGCCCGTACTTGCCTGATGGACTCCACGTGTCGTCTAATATACAAAAATTGACCGGCAAAGGCCACCCTACAGCTTTTAGTGCCCTCATCGCAGTTTTGAGGGCAGCGCCACCCCTTGTCTTCCGTCTAGGGGGATCTGTTTTAAATTTTAATTAATTAGTAGTGACTTTATTTTTTAAGCAAGTATTGAGTTGAATTTGTTTATTTACCGGACTGGTTTGCACAGTCGGCTAGGTTTCGGTTCGGATTCTCATTTGGGTCCCTACCCCCACCGGCCCCTCCGTGCTGTCGAGTCATCACATCGGCCATCTAGCATTTTGTAGGGAAATTAAAATAAAGAATAAACTCATAACATAAAAAATACTAAATTATTACATCACCAAAAATAAAAACATGAAAATAAAATTAAATAAATTATTATAATCATAAATAAAATAAATCAAATAAATTAAAAACGTAAATAAATCATCGGGAATCTTTAACATACAATATATAGCACATAGCACACGTACAATCTGTATTATACAAAAATAATTATATTAGTCATAATATAAAATAATTTATAATTTTTTAATATTTAAAAATCTATTATTATATAGTAAAATAAATATAAGTTTCTTAGATTGCATAAAAGTCCCTATATATTTTTATAAATTTGCATAAAAGGTCCCTATATTTTTTTTAAAATTGCCTAAAGGCCCGTATATTTTTTTAAATTGCATGAAAGGACTTATATTTTATTTTTTCTTAAATTGCATAAACGTCCCTTTCTTTTTTTAAAAATTGCATGAAAGTCCCTTTATTTTTTCAAAAATTGTATAAAAGTCCCAATTTATTTTTCTAAAATTTCATGAAAGTCCCTATTCATTATTATAAAATTGCATAAACGTCCCTATATTTTTTTTAATTTGCATAAAGGTCCCTATATATTTTTTAACACAATTTTAGCCAAAATAATAATTTCATTCTTTCACATTTTAATCTAACATTTTCTAAAAAACATAACAAAGATTAAAAAATTCCCATAAAATCATCCTACTTAATTTTCAAACAAAAATCATGAATTACATGTTTAAATTAACAAAAACTAACCCCTAATAACACTATTCATTCTCGGAATTAAGAATCAAGCATCAAAAAAAGGAAAATAATTTAATTAGATTTCACAAATTAGATTTTTCACCCATTTAACATCAATTTTTGGTTTAAAAAATTCATACAACACTCTAATTACACCCTACTATATTCGGAATTAAAAATAACATGTAATCATCAAAGAAAAAAAACAAAAAAAAAGACATGAAAATTAAAAATCAAAAACTGGTTGGAATACTAACCTTTTTGGATGAAATTGGAGCTGATTTGGTGTTGAATCCATGCTATATTGATTCGGAATGAAACACAAACAAAAAAAAAATTAATTAGAAATGTAAAAATGGAGGAAAAAAGCTTAATATAAGATTGAAAATGGAATAGAATGACATATGGTGTTGGATTTGTTTACCTTTGTTGAAGATATGGTGTTGGAATGGAATGGAACCTCCCCTTGGAGTGGTTGAAAGAAGCTCTCGTTTTTAAGAAATTTTGTAGAAGGAATGAGAGTGAAGAAATGAGCTCTCGGTTAAGATATAGGTTTTTTTTTCTAGCGACTACTTTGTGTAGTCGCTAGAGACAAGAAAGTAGTCGCCAGAGAGGAGGTTACTTACACGTGTCTTGATTTTGACTACGTCAACAAGTCTTTAGCGACTACAATGTAGTCGCTAGACGTAAGACTAAAACGCGTGTCCTTTCGTGGGCGGGAAAATGGACCGCCATCGAGTAGTGGGAAATTAATTCGACATTTCGCGACTACAAAGTAGTCGCTAGTGGCATAGAGTTATTACCGACTAGTTGATGAACATGAACTAGTCGCTAGAGGTGTAAAGTATTCGCTAGAATTTTTTTTTTAATAATTTAAAAAATAGACATAAATCCACTTACACTTATCCAATATTTTAATTCACTTCCAAATAATCATTTAAATTAAATTCAATTCCACACTCTCGATAAATTCTATTTGGGTTACTCAGTCAACAGTTTGGGTCAAACATGAGTGTTTGGGTTATTCAGTCAACATTTAGAGTCAAACTTGAGTGTTTGGGTTATTCAGTCAACATTTAGAGTCAAACTTAAGTGTTTAGAGTCAAACTTGAGTGTTTAGAGGCAAAGTTGAGTGTTTAGAGTCAAATTTGAGTGTTTAGAGTCAAAGTGAGTGTTTGGAGTCAAAGTTGAGTTATTTGGGTCAAACTTGAGTGTTTAGAGTCAAAGTTGAGTGTTTAGAGTCAAAGTTGAGTTATTTGGGTCAAACTTGAGTGTTTAGAGTCAAAGTTGAGTGTTTAGAGTCAAAGTTGAGTTATTTGGGTCAAACTTGAGTGTTTAGAGTCAAAGTTGAGTGTTTAGAGTCAAAGTTGAGTTATTTGGGTCAAACTTGAGTGTTTAGAGTCAAACTTGAGTGTTTAGAGTCAAAGTTGAGTCAAATATAAAAAATTTAAGTCAATAAAATGTTTTAATACAAATAAACCCAAAAAAAAAACTCCTAATCAGAATCATATCCACTAACAACTATAGGTTCGTCATTGCTATCAACCTTAATAGGTTCTTCCTCATCACCGTATTCATCCAAGGTGTCATCTTCAATTTCCACGTTTTCATCAACAACCATATCAAAACTCAAATCAACAAAAAAATGAGTAGGGTCAATCTCGATCTCCTCGGTGGATGCCAAGTTCACCAGATCGGAAATCGTCTCGGTGTTCACTAAAGGGATAGTGACACTCGCGTCTCCAGTAGGCATTGATTCTGCACCCCATAACTCAGGACTCCATCCATGTCTATCATTGAGTTCCCATACTACTTTCCATCCTTTTTGTGATTTCCTTGGGTTAATCTCGTCGGTGTAGAATACTTTTTTTGCTTGAGTAGCTAAGATGTACGGCTCTGATTCCCAAAAAAATTTAGACGTGTTGATAAGAGTTACCCCATTCTCTTCCCTCAGTTTACTCGTGTTATACCAATTACACTCGAACAGCACAACGGAACAGTCATCGTCAAATGTGACCTCTACAATCTTGACTAATTCACCGTAAAAAGGTTTTCCATCGTAGATGGCGGATACCCCTAATCTTGTGTCACCCTTGTTTCACCCTTTTCACGAGTGACCCATTTAACACTTTTCACAACACATGAATCGTACTTATAAACTGCACCATGAGACTTATTAGCCAATGCAATCATCTCACTCGTAGTGAATGCATCACCTTCTTTTTCCATTTCATTAACCTACAAGCATAAACAATTATAACAATGTTTCCTCAAATGGAATATTATTTTTGTATTTGAATGGATCTATACCTTATGCAGAAACCAGTCTTAGAAATTTTGCCGGTGTTTCCAATCTTTTTCGTCTGGGGTGCCCGATAACGTGGCTTTGTGTTCTCTGCACATTTGACGATCAAACTGAATACATTTTTTCATAATGAATAAACATTTAATAAATAAATTGAAAACTTACGTCATCAAATGTTGGATTTCATCGCAATTAAGTAGGATATACCAGTCGATTTGCTCCTTCTCTTTGTATTGCAAATTACCATACTCTTTTTTACCTAAAGGAATACATTGGCTCTTAAATACGGACAAATCTTTAGGTTGAGCTTCGATATCGGTATATCTACCCGGATCGTTAAACTTTGTTTTTTCTTCTTTAAGGTAACGCGATATGAATGTCAAACTCTCCTCTACAACGTATCCCTCGGCGATTGAACCCTCTGGCCTAGCCGGGTTTTGTATGTACTCCTTTAATTTCTTTAGATACCGCTCAAACGGGTACATCCAACGCATCTGAACCGGTCCCCCTAACAAAGCCTCATCGTATAAATGAATTACCAAGTGGATCATTATATCGAAAAACGCGGGAGGTAAAGTCATCTCGAATCTACGCATAACTTCAACTACTTCCGCCTTTCCCTTTTTTAACTCTTTCCTACTCAGATTTTTATTACACACAACTCTAAACACGTTGGCTAGCCCGATAATCGCGTCACTAATCGCTTTGTCTTCGAAAAGTCCTGGGATACTAGCCACGAATAGGTACTGCATCATCACGTGACAGTCGTGAGATTTCATTCCTATAATCTTGCCCATGTCACTTTGAACGTTATTTCTCAAACTCGATGCGAATCCATCGGAAAACTTCTGTGCCTTTAGCTAGTCAAGAAACACTTTTCGCTTTTCCGTTGATAACGTATAATTACCCTGAGTCATTATTTGTTTACCTTTTTTCTCTTTCAACCACAAATCTGGCCTGATGTTCATTTCCATGAGATCAATTCTCGCTTTCACGTTGTCTTTGTTAAGTTTCCCATCAAGACTTATAATTGTGCCGAGAAGAGCATCACACATGTTTTTCTCTCAATGCATGACATCAATGTTATGTTTCAACAAGTTTTCAGACCAATAAGGTAAACGATAAAAGATACTCTTTTTCTTCCAATGAATACACGAGGACCAGTCTGTCTCACAATCTTTCCCCCAAAATCCTTGTGTTTCCCGGGAAGCACAATGGGATGCCCATCTAACTGTGTCTAAATATCGGCAGGTTTATATTTCTTCGGTGGGCGCCTATCATCGGATTGCTTGTACAAAACATTTTCGCTTCTAAATCGATGGTTTATAGGTAACCAACGTCTATGGTCGAAGTAAGCAACCCCTTTCTTCACACTCAATGAAGGAATAGAATCCATGCATTCTTGACAAGCTTTGTAACCTTGACCCGACCATCCCGAGGTGTATGACCTAGCGGGAAAATCGTTAGTCATAGACAACAAACAAACCTTCATAGTAAACTCTTTCTTCTTGTGGGCATCATAAGTAAGAATCCCCTTACCCCACAACTCGTCCAACTCATCTATAATAGGACGAAGAAAGACGCCCATGTCCTTTCCGGGTGAACAGGGTCCCGAAATCAACAAACAAAGTTGGAATGTCGTCTCCTTCATACACTCCCACGGTGGTAAGTTGTAGACGGTCAATATAACCGGCCACATGAAGTACGAGTTGTTCTGCATAGAGAAAGGGCAAAAGCCATCGATACCCAAACCCAAGAAGACATTCCGAGGTTCACTAGCAAACTCGAGATGTAACTGAACAAATCTCTTCCAACTATCTCTGTCAACCGGATGACGCAACAAATCTGGATATGTATTCTTCCCTGTTTGGTGCCAGATCATATTTTCGGCAGTGTGTCTCGAAGCATAAAGTTGCTGCAGCCTAGGGGCAATCGAGAAATATCTGATTTTATTATGCGCTACCTTCAGACTCTTCTTCGGTTCCCATCTGGATTCACTACATACTGGACACTTTTCGAGGGAGGCATTCTCCTTGTAAAACAAAGCACAATCGTTCACGCAAACATCGATGGTATCGTAACCCATACCTAAATTTTTTAACTTTTTGTTGCATGCCTCGTATGAATCGGGCAAGGTATGAGGTTTGGGCAACACACGACACAAAAGATCAAGCAACTTGGTGAAAGACGTGTTAGTCCACTTGTTCCTCACCTTCATGTGCATTAGCTTTGCAATGAAATTTAATGAACTCATGACATCACAACCAGGGTATAACTCGGTCTCTAAATCGGAAAATATCGTTTCGAATTTGCCACGAGCTGTACTGTTCGAGTCTGTCATCTCGGTGTCACCGGAATGACCACCAATCTCGTAATTAGGTCTCAAATCATCGTATACATCCAACATTCCATGTTCTTCATATCGAGTCTCGAGAATATCCTCGGTCTCACCATGCTTTGTACAAATATCATACGTCTCCAAAAACCCAGACAGTAAAAGATGTGACTTAACTTTGACCACCGTATACCTACGATAATTCGAACACTCTTTACACGGACAAAAATTTGTTTCTTCACTAGGAGGTTTATTCTTTTGAGCAAAAGCGAGGAATGCTTCTATCCCCTTAATAAATTCACGCGAAACTTTATGAGCGGTACCAATCCAACTCTTATCAATACCCGAAGCCATAGTCAACTATTACAATATGAAAGAATACAACATAAATAAAATGATAAAAAATTATTACATCACCAAATAAATAATTAAATATAAAACGAAAAAAATTATTACATCACCGATTACATAAATGAATAAAAAATAAAAAAAATTATTCCATCACCGATTAAATAAATAAATATAAAATAAAAAAAATTATTACATCATCGATTAAATAAATAATTATAAAATTAAAAGCACACAAAATATTACATCACCAAATAAATGCATAAATATAAAATTAAAAGCATACAAAATATAACATCACAAAATAAATACATAAATAAAAAATTAAAAGCATATAAAATATAGCATCATACAATAATATATCATACAAATATAAATATATATATATATATATATATATATATACTTAATATATACTTAATATAATATTTATAATTCACATAAAATTATTAAATGATTAGAGATATATACATAGAGATATTATATATTTAGCATTAACTATACAATTGTAATCAAATAAGGAAAAGATGAAAAAGACACATACTTTTGGGCAACTTTGGAAGGAAAAATTGATAATTGAGGCGGTCCCACGTTGATGTTTGACCCGGGAAAGCTTGTCCACGTGTTGAAATACCTAATAAGTGATACTATTTACCATTTACTACACAATTGAATGAAAGTAAAAGAAATTTGAAAGAGTTTTATGGAATAAAAAATACCTACTTTTGGGCAAATTTGGTAGGAAAAATTGATAATTGAGGCGGTCCCACGTTGATGTTTGACCCGGGAAAGCTAGTCCACGTGTTGAAATACCTAATAAGTGATACTATTTAACATTTATTACACAATTGAATGAAAGTAAAAGAAATTTGAAAGAGTTTTATGGAACAAAAAATACCTACTTTTGGGGAAATTTGGAAAGAAAAATTGATAATTGAGGCGGTCCCACGTGATGATTGACCCGGGCAATCTTTTCCAAGTGTTGAAATAATTTTTTATGATGAATTGTGGAAAAAAATTGGGAGAGTTTTGAGAGAAAGAAAGAGAAATTATATAATAATGGTGTATTGAGTAAAGCAATTCGCAAGTTACTGTTGAAAACACGCTACCCCTATTCGCGGCTACACGTGTAGTCGCCAAAGCCTCACAAGTAGTCGTTAGAAATGACTACTAACGACTACTTCATGTAGTCGTTAAATAATACAACATCTAGCGACTACACGTTGGCGGTGAGAAATTTATTAAAAAATACAAAAACACACTAGTGACTACTTCATAAGTAGTAACGACTACTTTTTGTAGTCGTTAAACAAAAACTTTCTAACGACTACGTTGTAGTCGAGAAACAGTCCCTGTAGTCGTTAAACACATGTAGTCGCTAGAGGGTCTGGTCTTTAGCGACTACCGCGCGTAGTCGTGAGAAGTTTAGTCGTTAGAGGCTTGTGCGGGAGTAGTGACTATATTCTAATAATTTCAAGGTAACTACTTGACCAACTATTGATCTTTTCAATAAACAAAATTTTATCAAACTAATATTGTTCAAAATTTAAAAAATTTATTTAATAACTAAACAAATATCATGAAATTGGTTGGGTTGTCCTATATATTACAATACATATCAATATTATTAATATATAATTTATTTAATTTAATGTATTATATGGCCTTTATTTCTAAAACGCAATCAGTCTTTTTTAGATATTGAGTAGAATTTTGTTCATTAAACAAATAATAAGAATAAAAACCTAACTACAGAAGAAAGTTTTATTTAATCCAATATGAAAAACCACTTAAAAAAATAGTCGTAAAAGAAACATAACAATTAGGTCACCTAAATCAACCACATTACATGAACCTATATGCAGAATATCCAATATAAATTTTTAGAATTTTTTTTTTTGATAAAAATGTAACAAAGAAATATGTATGTCCCTTTATAATTTTGCGGGGGGTATAAACATGAGGAAAATAATATATTAACTTTTTTTTATCAAAATGGCTCAATTTCGTTACAATATTGAATACTAAAGATACGTACAAAGATACTTTTTTATATTTATTTATAGTGTATAGACCGCCCTTCAAGCTAAATATGCTAACACATCTTTAATCAACCTTATTTGTAAATAATTCGTCAAAATATGTATACTTTCAAAATATGGATAGATAATCCAACCATTAGAAAGTGAATGTGTCAAAAACATTTTTTGTATCTCAATCAACAACTCTATATTCATTTATACCAAAAAACTGAATTAAAGTCTACGAACATCATTAGCCATTTAAATGACATCTCTAGTAATCAAGTTGGTTTGAAAATTTAAATTAGTTATTATTGACTAGATGGCCTTTAGTGACACTAGTACAATAATTGAAGAGGTTGGAGGAGAACAAAATGTATTATAAAAACAAACCATTACAGATTTGAAAGGCCTTGATAATTAAATAAGAGGTAAAGACAGTATTGCATATATTTTCAAATAATTATAATCTAACAAAATATTCACAAAATCTCAATTATTTTCATATATGATGTATCAATATTAATTTGTATAAAACCATACACACCATGTGACCAAGTGGCAAGATTTCTTTATGAATGTTAAAGTATTAAGGCTCTCATGAGAAAAAATATATTTAGAATTTGAGAATTCTAAGAATTATTATGGTTCACAAAATTTGTAATATAATTCTCCACTATATGTCTTATCCCGGATATCCAACTCACTTATTAATATTAACTTATGATACTTATAACTAAAATAAGTTAAGTCTAAAATTATACTATATCTTATTTGGGCCTATGCTGGGTTAAATTTTAAATGGACTTATATTACATTTTGTTTTGGGCCCAATTTTCAGTTTAACCTTTTTTTCTTCCACCAACAAAAAACTCTAATATCTAATTTGTTCAATAATATCTATCCGCTTTTTTTTCTATTTCTCCACACTTCTTTTTCTTATGTAAAAAATATTGAATACCCAAAATCACCACCACCACCTCAACGTATCAAAAGAAAAGGTTTATGAATTCTTATGTAAAATCCTTTCGAATTATAAACTTATATGATAAATATTTAATCACCGCAAAAAATTTACTTTGATTTATAATTTTTATTTAAAATTGATTTAGAAAATTATTCTTTAAGAATTTGAGATCCCATATAGAATGATGTTTTGCAAAAAAACAGGTGTTTTTTGTTCTCAATGTTGTTATTAAAAAATTGATATGCAATGAAGAGTTTAATTACAACTATTTTTCTTTTAGTTGGATAATTTTGAGATCCCGTTCTTAATATTGAAAAATATAGTAAAATAATCAACTAGTTGTAGAAACATTTAATGTGTTTTTTTTATATTTGAACTAGGGCATTTGGAGATACTAAATATTATTGTTTAAATGATTTTTTTGTTTATTTTATTTTAAAATACTTATATCATTGTATATATATACTATTTTACTCTGTTAGAGAATGCTATTTTATAAACTTATTATAATATTTCAAATGATTTCACATCAATTTGTGATATGCATATATATATATATTTATTTAAATAACCAAAAAATATTACTTTGTTCATGCTCGATTAAGTTAATTATAACATATAATTATGTATTGTTGAACAAAATTTATTATAATTGCTCAAATGTCATAAAAACATTTATGGGATTGGGTAATATATAATAATTAAAGTTATTTTCAGGTATATGTCTAGATTGATAATCATTTCATTTCAACATTCATGTACATTCCAAAAATATTAAGGTTTGTACCTAAATCTCTTAATTATTATATAAAGTCGGTGTATATCTATATTATAGTTTGAATGATGTAGTTTTTTGATAATCATTGGTATATTACCATTTCCAAATGAACATATAAATATAAATTTTAAAATATAATAAGTTACATAAACAATATTAATAGTTGAAAATAATATTATCAAATCTTTGGGGTTTTCTTTCACTAAAACATACATTATCCTAGAATCCTAGATCCATAAATGTATGGTGTATTTTTATGTATAAAAATATTTAATATGATATAGATGTATTTTTCCAACCCAACTAGTATAAGTGATTTTTTTTAATTTAATGACATTAAAGAACTATTCTCTTTTAAATCTATAATTACTATGCTTTTTAAAAAAAAATTAAAGCAAAACATTGAAGTATTTGATTGCTATAAGCTGATTTCTATTTAAAATTTGAAATTATGATCATTAGTGGATAAATTAAACTATATTTTTTATTTATTATTTTTATAATGATAACAACAAGATTATACCATTTGAAACATGTATCTTTTTTATTGAATTATTGTCTTTTTAAATTTGAAAACGTTTGTTGAAACCAAAAGATCAAAACAATATGGTGATTAACACTAGAACTTGAGAGACCTTTCTTATTCATTATGAGTTTAAAGATGGATATTAAATAGCTTTACAAAGTATCAGAATGGAAAATCGTATCTCCTATTGTTGTGATATAGATCTGAAAGAATACGAAACTATCTTATCCCTAAAAGTTAGGATTTAGCAACAAAGGACTAAATTAAATAACGTAATGTTATTTCTAACATCCTCCCTTAAAATAAATACTATATATGAGTTTATGCTTGGATATGAGACAATACAAATCAAACAACATAACCTTAAAAATACATGGAGCTTCAAATGTTTTGTTAGAGTATCATAAAATTTCTCCTCTACAACTCCTTCCATGGTGAAATCACGAAGAAAATGAAAGCCAAAGTCTATGTGTTTACTACAAACATGCATACTGGATACTTGTAGAGTTTAATGGTTGAAACATTGTCACAATATAACATTGTAGCATTGTTTTATTCATGTTTAAGCTCCCTCAAAATTCTCTTCAACCACAATGGCACGCACTCATCTTCAGTTGTAGAAAGTCTAAGCACATAGTGTTTTTTAGATGACAAAGATACCGCTCCCGAAACCATAATAAAATTATACCCAAAAGTGCTCCTCATATCATCTTGATCCCCTGCGTAATCGCTATCCTTGTATCCGAGTAGTTCTTCCTCTCCACCCTTCTTATGAATAATACAAAATCAAAAGTACCTTTCAAATATCTTAGAACTCGTTTTACAGCTTGGAAATGAATTTTATTTGGTCTTTCTATGTATCTACTAAGCAAACTTATTACAAACATCATGTCCGGACGTGTGGCAGCAGTCAAGAAGATGAGACTCCAAAACATTTGTTTTTAATGTTTGCTATCAATCCTTTCTCCATCTTCATCATTCATTAGCTTGAAACCAGTATCTATTGGGTTGTGCACAAGATTAAACTTATTCATATCAAATCTTTCTAGCTCCTCAAGAGAGTATTTTTTTGGCTAACATAGATACCATCTGGTTTTGTTAGTAACTCAATACCAAGAAAGTAACTCATCATTCATCAAGGATTGCTTGAAATTTGTGAACATAATTGTATGATTCCCCGTAAATATAGGATCATCAACGCAAAGAAAAACAATTAAAATACCTTTACTGATTATTTTGGTGAATAAGGTTGTTCATATAGGCACTTCTAGAATACTTCATGTACAAAATATGACTTAATACAGCTATGCCAAGTACATGGATATTCTTTAACACCATAAGCCTTTTTAAGCTTGTACACCTTGTAATGCCTTTTTAAGCTTTTACACATTTTTCTCGTGGTCTTGTTGCTCACAAACTGTAGGTTTTTCTACAAAAACCTCCTCATTTAATTCTCCTTGCAGAAAGGCAGACTTGACATCTAATTGATAGATCGTTTAATTGTTTTGAACACCAAGAGAGATAACGACTCGTACAGTTTCGAAATGAGCCATAGCTACAAAAACTTCAGCATAATCTACTCCATATTGTTGCATATACCATTTAGGGACTATTCGAGCCTTGTACTTTTATACTTATCCTTTCTCATTGAGATTTACTTTAAATATCTATTTCACCACAATAATTCTCCCTCCAAGTGGTAGCTCAGATAGTTAGTAAGTATCATTGCTTTCGATAGCTTTGATTTCTATATCCATAACTTCTTTCCAAGTTTTTTTTTACAGCTTCATCATACAAAATAGGAATAAAATTTAGTGAACAAAGCCAACTGAGCCATGTCATAAGCGAAATTAACCATGTATACTTCCATTTCCTCATCAACATGGAGTTCTCACCACTCAGATAATCCCTCGTCCATCCTGGCGGTCTTCATCTATACCTTCCACCTTTATCTATATTTAAAAAAAATACCCCCATAGTTTCCACTGTAGTTTCACCTCCTTATCATTTTATTACAAAATTTGTAAAGTATCACTTACAATAGGTGGATTTTCTCCTTTATTTTTCAATTACTCATTTGTGCACTGTCAAATTCATTGTCTTGGGTCCAATTTAATTGTAACCATTAATTGTAAATGGGGGTCTGTATCTAATGCTAATGGATCCCTTCCCATGCTTTTATTTAAGCCTTATACAGAGTACCTGGAGTGGTCAAACAGGTAGGGCCCATTATATCATCATCTGGCTCCTAGTTTGTTAATTTTCTACACTTCTTTTTTTCTCATTGTTTGAAGTTAACTGTAACTTTTTATATTGAAGGGGTTATTAATTGTTTTTGCCCAAAAAGAGTGGTGGTGGATCCCTTGCCTTGCAGGCTTTTATTCAAGCCTTATTGAGTAACTCGAGTGGTCAGTTCAACAGGTGGGTCCGATTATATCATCATATGGCTCTTAGTTTGTTAATTTTCTACACTTCTTTCTTTCGCATTGTTTGTAGTTAAGTGTAACTTTTTGAATTGAAGATTATATTTACCTGGATGGAAGATAGTAACTATATCAACCAGGTTAGAAGTCCTAAAGCTCAATGCGAAACCCCATGTTCTATAGATTGTCATGAGGGACAAATTATCAAGCAAAAAAAAATTGTGTATGTGATCTTCTATGATTTGGATAAGAAAATACACAGGTTCTATTAGCAATGAAGCTGAATCATTTATTATTTAGTTAGACTTAGCAAGATACCAAAATTAATGATCACAAAAATGAAGCAGCAACTCTCATATCTTGGTATTGGAATGGCTATAATAAATAGAGGACTAAAACAGACAAGCTACTCTATGATCACAAGTAAGTTTTCTTCATTAGGTTTACTATATAAGGTCAAATAAAAAAATATTAAGTGTTGTTTTTGAAATTTAGGTCATTGCGTGGGGAAACGAAAGTGAGTTATATGTTAAAATTGAAAGGCTTCAATAAGAAGTTGGAAACGTACAGAGAAGACTTGTCAGGCTACATTTGGTGTGAAAATTCATTCAAGCAACTTATGTTTGAGGTGTATTTTTTGTAAGGGCTTTCTTTTTCCTATATTTGTGTTTGTTTGATATAACAAAACTCAATTGTGAAAAACTTTTCACTATATAGAACTCAAATGAAACTGAAATAACCAAAATAAAAAATACAATTACGAAAGACATTCTTATTGTGATGATATTTTTAAAAATTGGAAAAACTTAAAATGAAACATACAAAATTTATGTTAAAATAATAGTGAAATAAATATACAAGTATAACTCATTTTTATTCAAATTTAATACATTATTTTTTGAAAAAGAAACACCCATATATTTTTAAGTAATAACATCAAAAAATTGAAGATTCATATGCTTAATAAGATAACTTAAATGCACACAAATATTAACGCTTCAACATGCTGATGACTCCATGCATAAAATAAACATTGTTAGTTGAATAATGTACATTGTACTGTATCATAAACTCGTTGTTCCCTCAACAAAATCTCCTAACCTAGAAATAAATTTTTTTAGAAATAATCAAATAAATTAAACTTAGAGAAGCGGATGGATTCTATATATTACTTTGAATATCCGTTTATCATTAAAAGAATTTGAACTTGGTGGATAATAATAAGCTAGTCGTTAATTTGCTAGCAATATTTTTCTCTTTCTTTAGATGGTGATGAAAAAGAGAGTGGATTACGAATTAGAAAGTTAAAATTATTATTATAAAGACTTAATACAAATGTACATCCCATCATAGGGAGTTTATTTGGACTTCGGTGAGAATGTAGATAAATTAGTCTTTTGAGATAATGTGCACTACTACAGCGCAAGCTTCTAGGGACTAAAAATTTAGCGACTATACGATGTAGTCGCTAAAGATAAGCACCACTAGCGACTACATATCTTTAACGACTACATCGTACGTTTCTCGACTACTAAGCAGTTGTTAGTAATTTTTGTTATTAACGACTACTTTAAATAGTCGTTATTAAGTAAGAAGTAGTCGCGAGTGATTTTTGTATTTTATATTTAATTTCTCACCGCCAATGAGTAGTCTCTAGAGGTTAGAGTATTTAACGACTACTTAAAGTAGTCGTTAGATGTTCTTACTAACGACTACGTTTGAGTCTTTGGCGACTACTCGTGTAGTCGCTAGTAGTGGTAGCGTATTTATTACAACAAGTTGCGAATTGGGATACTCGAAACACCATTATTTTATAATTTCTCTTTCTTCCTCTCAAAACTCTCCCAATTTTTTTTCACAATTCATCATCAAAAATTATTTCAAGACTTGGAAAAGCTTGCCTGGGTCATTCATCAACGTGGGACCGCCTCAATTATCAATTTTTCCTTCCAAATTTGCCCAAAAGTAGGTATTTTTTGTTCCGTAAAACTCTTTCAAATTTCATTTACTTTCATGCAATTGTGTAATTAATGGTAAATAGTATCACTTATTAGTAATTTTAACACGTGGAAAAGCTTTCCCTGGACAAACAACAACGTGGGACCTCCTTAATTATCAATTTTTCCTTCTAAATTTGCCCAAAAGTAGGTGTCTTTTTCATCTTTTTCTTGTTTGATTAAAATTGTATAGTTAATGCTAAATATATAGTATCACTATGTAAATATCTCTAATCATCTTATAATTTTATGTGACTTATAAATATATATATGTATATATATATTTATATGATATATTATTGTATGAGATATTAATGCATAAATAGGATATTTATTTATTTAGTGATTTTATATTTTGTATGCTTTTAATTTTATATTTATGTATTTATTTGGTGATGTTTTAGTTTGTATGCTTTTAATTTTATATTTATGCATTTATTTGGTGATGTAATATTTTGTGTGCCTTTAATTTTATATTTATTTATTTAATGGGTGATGTAATAATTTTTTTTCATTTTATATTTATTTATTTAATTGGTTATGTAATAATTTTTTTTATTTTATATTCATGTATTTAATTGGTGATGTAATAATTTTTTTTATATTCATGTATGTAATTGGTGATGTAATAATCTTCCTTTTTATTTGATTTTTATGTTTATATTTGGTGATGTAATAATTTTTTTTTCATTTCATTTATGAGACATTTATGTTGTATTCTTTTACATTGGAGTAGTTGGTTATGGCTTCGTGTATTGATAAAAGTTGGATTGGTTCTGCTCATAAAGTTTCACGTGAATTTATTAAGGGGATAGAAACATTCCTCGTTTTTTCTCAAAGAAATAAACCTCTTGATGAAGAAACAATTTTTTGTCCGTGTAATGAGTGTTCGAATTATCATTGGTATAACGTGGTCAAAGTTATGTCACATCTTTTACAATTTGGGTTTTTGTCCACGTATGAGATTTGGACAAAGCATGGTGAGAGCGAGGAAATTCCCGAGACTCGATGTGAAGAAAATGAAATGTTGGATGTCTACGAAGATTTGCGACCTAATTATAAGGGTGGTGGTCATTCCGGTGACACCGAGATGATAGACTCGAACAGTTCAGCACGTGGCAAATTCGAAACGATGTTTTCCGAATTGGAGACCGAGTTATACCCTGTTGTGCAGTAATGAGTTTATTAAATTTTATTGCGAAGCTAATGCACGTGAAGGTGAAGAACAAGTGGACTAACACGTCTTTCACAGAGAACGATTGTGAAACAAAAAGTTAAAAAGTTTAGGTATGGGTTACAATACCATCGATGTTTGCGTGAACGATTGTGCTTTATTTAAAAGGAGAATGTCTCCCTCGAAAAATGTCCAGTATGTAGTGAATCCAGATGGACCCGAAGATGGGTCAGAAAGTAGCGCATAAGAAACTCCGATATTTCCCGATTGCCCCTAGGCTACAGTGACTTTATGCTTCGAGACACATTGCAGAAAATATGATATGGCACCGAACAGGGAAGAGTACAGATCCAGATTTGTTGTGTCATCCGGTTGATGACGATAGTTGGAAGAGATTTGTTCAGTTATATCCTGAGTTTGATAGTGAACCTCGGAATGTGTTCTTGGGTTTAGGTATCGATGGATTTTGCCCTTTCTCTATGCAGAACAACTCGTACAACATGTGGCCGGTTATATTGACCGTCTACAACTTACCACCGTGGGAGTGTATGAAGGAGACAACATTCCAGCTTTGTTTGTTGATTCCGGGACCCCGTTCACCCGGCAAGGACATGGACGTCTTTCTTCGACCTGTTATAGATGAGTTGGACGAGTTGTGGGATACAGGGATTCTTACTTATGATTCCCACAAGAAGAAAGAGTTTACGAAGAAAGTTTTTTTGTTGTCTACGACTAATGATTTCCCCGCTAGGTCATGCACATCGGGATGGTTGGGTCAAGGTTACAAAGCTTGTCCAGAATGCATGGATTCTACTCCATCATTGAGTGTGAAGAAAGGGGTTGCTCACTTCGACCATAGACGTTGGTTACCTATCGGCCATCGATTTAGAAGCGAAAGTGTTTTGTACAAGAAATCCGATCATAGGGGCCCACCAAAGAAATATAGACCTGCCGATATTCAGACACAATTAGATGGGCTTCCCATTATTCTTCCCGGTAAACACAAAGATTTTGGGGGAAAGATCGTGAGGCAAACTGGTCAACGTCTATTCAATTGGAAGAAAAAGAGTATCTTTTATCGTTTACCTTCTTGGTCCGAAAATTTGTTGAAACATAACATTGATGTCATGCATTGCGAGAAAAACGTGTGTGATGCTCTTCTCGGCACAGTTATTGGTCTTGATGGGAAAGTTAACAAAGACAACGTGAAAGCAAGATTGGATCTTGAAAAAATGAACATTAGGAAAGAATTGTGGTTGACATCGAGAAATGGTAAACAAATACTGAATAGAGCAAATTATACGTTATCAACGGAAAAGCGGAATGTATTTCTTTACTAGTTGAAGGCACAGAAGTTTCCCGATGGCTTTGCATCGAGTTTGAGAAATAATGTTCAAAGTGACTTGGGCAACATTATAGGAATGAAATCTCACGACTATCACGTGATGATGCAGTATCTATTCGTGTCTAGTATCCCAGGGCATTTCGAAGACAAAGCGATTAGTGATGCGATTATTGGGCTAGCTAACGCGTTTAGAGTTGTGTGTAATAAAAATCTGAGTAGGAAAGAGTTAGAAAAGGGGATGGTGAAAGTGGTTGAAGTTATGTGTAGATTGGAAATGATTTTGTCTCCCGCGTTTTTCGATATAATGATCCACCTGGTTATACACTTATACGACAAAGCTTTGTTAGGGGAACCGGTTCCGATGTGTTGGATGTACCCGTTTGAGCGGTATCTAAAGAAATTAAAGGAGTACATACGAAACCCGGCTAGGCCAGAGGGTTCAATCGCTGAGGGGTACGTTGTAGAGGAGACTTTGACTTTCATATCGCGTTATCTTCAAGAAGAAAAAACAAAGTTCAGTGAACCGGGTAGATATACCGAGATCGAAGCTCAACCTAAAGATTTTTACGTATTTAAGAGTCAATGTATTCCTTTAGGTAAAAAAGAGTATGGTAATTTGCAATACAGCGAGAAGGAGCAAATCGACTGGTATATCCTACTTAATTGCGATGAACTCCAACATTTGATGACGTAAGTTTTCAATTTATTTATTAAATGTTTATTCATTATGAAAAATGTATTCAATTTGATCGTCAAATGTGCAGAGAATACAAAGCCACGTTATCCGGTAGTGTAGCCGATAAAGTTAGGAAACACCGGCAAAATTTCCGAGACTGGTTTCTGCATAAGGTATAGATCCATTCAAATACCAAATTAATATTCCATTTTAGACAACATTGTTAAAAAATTGTTTATGCTTGTAGGTTTATGGCATGGAAAAAGAAGTTGATGCGTTCGCTACAAGTGAGATGACTTCATTGGCTAGTAAGTGTCATGTTGCGGTTTATAAGTACGATTCATGTGTTGTGAATGGTGTTAAATGGGTTGACTCATGAAAAGGGTGAAACAAGAGAGACACAAGATTACGGGGTATACACCATTTATGAAGGAAAACCGTATTAGGGTGAATTAGTCAAGATTGTAGAGGTAACATTTGATGATGATTGTTCCATTGTGCTATTCGAGTGCAATTGGTATGACACGAGTACCGCAAAGACAGAGAATGGGGTAACTATTATTAACACGTTTAAATTTTTTGGGAAAGAGAGCCGTACATCTTAACTACTCTAGCAAAAAAAAATATTTTACATCGATGAGATTAACTCAAGGAAATCACAAAAAGGGTGGAAAGTAGTATGGGACCTTAATGGTAGACATGGATGGAGTCCCGAGTTATGGGTGCAGAATCATTGCCTACTAGAGACGCGAGTGTCACGATCCTTTTAGTGAACACCGAGACGATTTCCGATCCGGTGAACTTGGCATCCACTGAGGAGATCGAGATTGAACCTAGTCATTTTTGTATTGATCTGGCTTTTAATATGGTTTTTGATGAAAACGAGGAAATTGATGATGACACCTTGGATGAATACGGTGATGAAGAAGAACCTATAGAGGTTGATAGCGATGATGAACCTATAGTTGTTAGTGGATATGATACCGATTAGGAGATTTTTTATTTAGGTTTATTTGTATTAAAACATTTTGTTGGTTATTGGAGTTGAATTTGAATTTATTTTGATACGCTTAAACTTCGACACATATAGTTGACTGAATACCCCAAACACTCAAGTTTGACCCAAATAGTTGACTGAATACCCCAAACACTCAAATTTGAGTCTAATAGTTGACTGAATACCCCCAAACACTCAACTTTGACCCAAACGATTGATTATTTGGAGCTAAATAGAATTTATTGATAGTTTGGAATTGAATTGAATTCAAATGATTATTTGGAAGTGAATTGAAATATTGGATTATTGTAAATGGAATTAAGTTGAATTTAAAAAAAATAAAAATCTAGCGACTACTTGTAACCTCTAGCGACTAGTTCATCTTTATGAACTAGTCACTAATGAATCTCTACCACTAGCGACTACAAAGTAGTCACAAAACGTTGTAGATATCAAGCCATCTCTTTTTCAACCCAACAACATATGTTTTCCTTTGATCAATTGCTCACTTTTTCTAAAAAACGTAGTTATGAAGTTGATAAGTATAAGTTGATATTCATATTTTCTAAAAAATGTGGTTAGTAAGTTGATAAGTATAATATAGATATTTCATACAATGTTAATTTCACGACTATATGCCTTATGCATTAATGGATATCCAAGTCACCTATTATCGTTGACTTTTTGATACTTTTAACTAAAATAAGTGAGGTCTAAAAATTCACTATCTCTTATTTTGGGCCTATACTGGGTTAAATTTTAAATGGACTAATATTACTTTTTGTATTGGACCCAATTTTCAGTTTGTCCTTTTTTGCTTCCACCTACAAAAAAACCCTAATATCAATTTTCTTCGATAATATCGCAGCTTCTTTTTCAGTTTCTCCACAATTCTTCTTCTTATGTTAAAAATATGGAATGCCCAGAATCACACAACCACCTCAACGTATCAAAAGAAAAGGTATATTAATTATTATGTAGGATTCTTTTGATTAAATACTTACAAGATAAAGATATCATCATAGCAAAAATTTTACTTTGATCTATAATTTTTATTTAAAATTGTTTTAGAAAATTATTCTTTAAGAAATTGAGATCCCGGATAGATTAATGTTTTGTAAGAGGTAGGTTTTTTGTTCAGAAGGTTATTATTAAATAAATTGATTTTAATAAAGATTTTAATTACAATTATTATTCTTTTGGTTGTTTAATTTTGAGATCTCATTCTTATTATTGAAAAATATAGTAAAAAAGTCATCTAGTTATAGACATTTTTTACTTATTTTTTGTATATTTGAAATAGGGCATTTGGAGATACTAAAGATGGTTGTTTAGATTTTTTTAAATACTTATATTATTTTATATTTACTATTTTACTATGTTAGGGAATGCTATTGTATACAACTATTATAATATTATCTTATAATTTCACATCAATTTGTGATATATATATATATATATTTTATTTTATTTTATTAACCAAAAAAATATTACTATGTTCATGCTCAACTTATAAGTTAAATTTGATAGATAATTCTATATTGTTGAACATAATTTATTGCTATTATTGCTCAAATTTCATAAAAAATTCATGGGATTGGGTAATCTATAATGATTAATGTCATTTCAGGTATAAGTCAGTCCAGATCAATGGTCAATTCATTTCATAAATATTTAAGGTTAGTCCCTAAATATCTTAATAGTTATATAAAGGCAGTGTATATTGTATATTATATTTTGATGATGTTGTTTTATATATAATCATTTACTATATTTTCATTTCCTAATGAATATATCAATATACATTTTAAATTAAAAAAATATAAGAATTACAAAATATAATAAGTTACATGAAAAAAACTAATATTTGAAAATAATATTATAAAATCTTTGAGGTTTTTTTTCACTAGAACATACACTTTCTAGCCACATTCTAGCCACAACATAAGTGGTGGCCACCTATCATTAATACCTTAACATAACAAAAAAAGAAAAACTATCGCCACTCATTTCTTATCTAATATCAAAGCAACCCCAAAAGAAAAAAAAGTCAAAATAACAAAAACCATAATCTTTCTGTATCGCCTCAACCTTCTCCTAACATTCTCCATCAAATTCGCCTTTCCACCAGCCCTCGCTCGAGCATTTGTGACTCGCCGCTATGAACCTCATATTTCTCTCTTAAATCCACCTCTCACGACCTTAAACATTTCCCATACCTCTTTGTAATTCATAGGTCTCTCCATTTCTTACAACCTCACCATCTAACCGTTTCTGTCACAACCTCTCCATTTCTCACAAACTCACCATCTCACCGTTTCTCACAATCTCAGTAGTTGTTGTTTCACAAGAATGAAGTTTTGTATTATTTGTGGATAGATTATGGTAACTAATTATTCTCTTGGTACACCTTGAGCAACATTTGAATCTTCAAGACATTATTATTTTCCCAGGAAACTCTAACACCATTTGAATCTTCAAGACATCCCTTCCATAAAAAATCTTACATTCTTTAATTAAGCTGATAGATTCCTTTTTTTGGGAAATGTAGGGAAGTTGGAAACATTTTTATGTTCTCTCCAACCAAAGGGCTTCTCATGGATTAAAGAAGAACTATTACAACGTACTCTGCCACTATGAACATGCTTATTTTTTTGGGTCAAGAGATCTCTCAAGTGTTTATTGTATTAAATCTTTGGCAAAATTAGGATTGACTTGAGAGACAAGAACTTGGAATTTTTAGTAGCTAGTTGAGTAGTTCAATTCTCTTATAATTAGGACATGAAAAATGGTCGGGACCCTACGCGCGAAAAGAAAAAAAAAAGTGTATTGCGTGTTACTTTGTGTTAGTAATTAACTAAGTAGTTTGAGTTATCAATAAATATAAGTTTCAGTTTGAAAAAGTAAAGTATGGATGACGAATGAGTTCGTTTTTGTCCTAAAAATTAATCTCACGTTTAGATTTTTATGATGAAGTTTTAAGAAGCTGATTTGACATATTTTATGTGTTAGGTTTTATTTATTACTTTGTTTTATAATGTGACAAGTAATCTAGTAGGGTAAACAAGGTGAATACTCTTACACTTATCGATTCTATAGAAATGTATCTAAATCGTGCATGCTAGTCAAATTTTGGACTCTTTCAATACAAATATAATTTTATAACAAAGTTTTTCTAGAGCCTAGTTTATTTCAAATAGACATAATAATCCTATGTCTAGCTGCTTTAGGTTTACATTCTCTTTGTAATGGCAACCATATAGACCCTGATTCTTAAGGGTAGGCAGCCTTATCTTGAAACTCAACTCATCCCGAAAATTCATCTAACTCAGTCCTTTTATAAGCCCAACAACATCTAGGGTCGTGTTTAAAATACATAATTTTGTTTTGCTATATGGTCATCTGAAATCCTGCCCGAAACCAAAAAACCCCAAACCGTTAGATATGACACTTGATACGGTTGATTTATCATTTAATTTTTTTTACTATCATGTTAGGTTTGGGCTTGGTGTTTGGGCATTTAGGTTGGCTATGTGTCCCAAGACACCCATATATGATTGGTGTATGAAAAGGTATATTCCGGATTATGGTGGGGTCGAATATGGGTGGTGTATTATCATCGAACCACGTGGTTGAATATCATATTGATTAAAAAGGAGTTGCAAGGTACAAATATGTGGTTCTAGGAATTATCCCTTATTACCCTCATTTTATAATATATAATGTTGGTCATGGTTTATCAAGGATATTGAACTAATTTAATATGTCAATTTTTGTGATAATGGATGAACTATCCGAGTATCCCTTCCCTTGTATGAGTTTTATTCCTTTTAAATAATTTCGTTTATCACCTCCATTATAACCACCTGCTTGTCTCTCCATCAAGTGACTCGCTTCCTACACTTCCTAATTTCTTCGTTAATCAACTGAGAAATGATTGTAGCTGTTGGGATTTTTAAGTTAAGTATCTTAGGGGCTTTTAAAGGCATCACAATTCAGATAGAAGCAATTATATCTCAGGTTCTCTACCATTTTACAATTATCCTAATACTTAGGAAAGTCTTTATATGTATTTCATAACTTTTAAGTACTTAGCGGTATGTGTTTTTTAGCAAGATTAAATCCTAGCCACCACTTATTTAGCCAAATTTAATCTTGGCCACCACTTATATGGATAAACAGTAGAAAAAACTCTGAAATATAATATAGATATTTTCCAAACAAAAAAACTATATATTAATTATATTCTTATGAACTTCTTCAATTTCTAATCTTTAATATACTATCATTAATCGGTGTATCTTTAAACATCTCATTCCGCAGATTTTGAATAACTTTTTCAGAGTTTTGGATTTTCAGCTGTAATTATTTTCCCAATTAATTTCTTCATTTATAATTCCTTTGATGGATCCTCATTCTGCAAATTTTCATATCGGAGCTCAAAACTAAGAAATTTCGAGTTTTGGGTGATCATCTCTTAAAAAGGTGTGTTTAGTGATTATTTAATTAATTTCTTCAGTTTCGTATCTTAATTATACTCCAATTGGTCTTTGTTTATTTCATATCTCAACTTTCTAATTCAGCAAATTTTGATTCAGTGACCCAAAGCTACTTAACTGTTAAATTTCGAGTTTTGAGTGTTCAGCTGTAAAAAAAGGTAAATTTATGCTAAATTTATTATATTCTTCAATTTCTAATCTGTTTATTGATAATTTATATTATTTTGATACAGGAAAAATAATTATAAAATGGCAAATGAAAAAGACGAAACACCAACGCTTTCAGACACATACATAAAAAGCGATGAACAAGAAACTTCACAGACTCCTAAGATTATTACACCAAGAACTCGAAGTGCATCAATGTCTATTCCAAGACTTACTTATATATGTTTTGAATTTACCAATATTGTCCCAAAAGTAACACTTTTTCATATAAGTGAAACCTTGTAGGAAGAGGCAACACGATAGAGGTTGATTATGATTATTGTCTAACAAACAATATATGTTTAACATATTTCAACTCCAAATAATAGTTCTCTTTCGTTAATACGTGTTCACTACTAGTTTATTGTTTTGGTTGCTCATTTGTTAACTGTGCGATAACTAGTATATTCTTTAGTTAAATATGTGAATCGTGTGAATATTCCATTACAACATATTCTTATCTCAGGGTTTCAAGGTAGTTAAAATGTAGTTCTGACAACTTTGGAGTAGTATTATTTGGTTTTCAATGAATAACATTTCGTAATAATATGCCTATAACATTTCTTATTTTTTATTATTAATGCTCGATTACAGCTTGAATAGACTTGAATGTATTTTATGCTAGTTATTCAAAGTGTTGAAGCTGCGGTTAAAATCAAAGGGAAATTGTATTGTGGGTACTTGGTCTCGGTAAAAGTTGGTACCAAGGTTTTGAATGGGGTGCTTTGTCATTCGGGACACCCTAATTTTGCGAATTTGTAGAAGGGCACTCATGTTATGCAATTGTTACCATTACTCCACTACCTAAAGGCATGAATACTTCAACTAAGAGGATAAAAAAGAAGCAAGGAGGAGAAGACCCAAACTGCCCTAAGCACAATTTTAGTGGCTATAATTTATACTTCTTGACAAACATCGAGAGTTGAAGACTCTTACTCTAACAAAGAACATGAATTCACTAAGATGGTTATAAATATGTGGAACACTCTTTCCCTAGAGGAAAAAGAAGTATGTAAACATGTTCTATTAGGTAGTGTACTATATCCTTTATTTTTGTTAAATTTGCAAAATAATATATTGTTAGAGGTACACCATGTTCTCTAGCTCCTAATGAACTTCTTGATTTGTATTGATGTAGGTTTATACATGAAAGAATTGGAGTCATACAAGAAGAGTATGACCATCAACCATTCCGAATCATCAATTCAAGGAAAAAAAATTAAAAAGAACTTCAGAATTATATGAAGTTTAAAGTATAAAGTGACAAGTGTGTTTTTTTGAACCTTTTCTGTAGATGTACTTCTCTTGTTTAACATAATTCATTTTTCATGATCCTCACTCTTCTATTTTTTGCCAATATTCTATGCTTGGAAGGTGAGACACATCCAGTAATTTTGACTCTCTCCACGCCTATTTTCAAACCTATCAATTTTGTATATTAGGTTAATTTGAGTCCATTTTATCTTTTAAACGTGATTCTAGTATTATTTCCATTGTATTTCCATTTATTTAGTATGAGTTAAACATTATATGTTTGATACTTGCAATGCGTATGAACCCTAATTGACTTTTACTCATGTTTTGGTGATTTGGGATAATTTACAGTATTGAAATGAGTTGAAATTTATTATTTCATTGTTTATCATATTTGTACTTGTTGCCTATTTATATCCTGATCAAAGATAGGTAGTTTCAGACTTTTTGACTAACACACGGGTGGGGGTCGAGATTTCATATAATATATGAACGCATAATGTCTCGAATCAGACGGTTCTTGTACGCTAGGTAGTCAATAGGGCCAGGAACTTAAGCCTACCCGAAAACCAAGAGGATGCGTAAGGTAGAGAGCTAAAATCATCCGCGCAGGTTTTAGATGAATTTGCATCCCGGCTAATGTGAAACATTCAATTCGCCCTTATACCATAAACATGATAGTTATTGATTAGGAGAATTAATCGCAAGGATCAATAATTAATTCTCGTACTTTATAATATTTTTTAGCAATTTTACTTAATTTTACTTTAGTTTAATCTTTATCTATTTGCAACTTAGTCCTTTTAATAAAAATCCCCAAATGCAAAATCTTTATTATTCTTATCGTTTCATTTCCAACTTAATATTTTAGCACATTCAAAACATATTATTTAAAACGTTAGTAGTCTCTGATGATCGATAGCCCCCAGGCTTATCATATTTTTACTTGGTTCGAGTCACGTCAGCTGCAATATTAATAACTTATTCATTTCAGCTCCAAATCACGAACCGTCAGCAGACACGTGTTCCTAACTCAAAATACTAGTTGGATATTAAAGGTCTCCTCCAAAATATATGTCAATCTCACGTGGAATCTTGAATAATTCACTTTCTAAATCTAGCCGACAACTCTTACACTTTCTAAAAATGACTTCTTTGTCCTTTAACTCTTGATTTGCAATTTGACCTCCTTTCCTCAACCTCTTATCCATGCTTTAGATTCTAATATCATCCTTTACCTAAGAGCTTCACAGTTCACACTTAACACACAAATGACACCTAAAAAGGTCTAAAAGTAACAAATCTCCAAAATTAGACAAGAAACGAGAATATATCACATAATGGGGGAAATCCCTCACCTAAGCACATAATGAACCTAAAGTGATGTCCCGTGACTAGATTATTCTATCAAAAATATGGATACATCAACCACACAAGGCAAATAGGAAGGCCAAAGTTAATTAGTATATTCCTTTCTCTTGAGAAATACTAGATACACCACTTCCACGACTGCTCAAGCTTCCACAATTTCCCTTGTATTGTATGACAGCTCAAAAGATCCGGACCAGTATGTCAACATGTACAAGAGCCACATGGAGTTGAAACGGAGTCTGATACTATTTTCTATCGAGCATTTCCATCAACCATGTCAGAAAGAACACAACAATGATTTTCAAAATTGGAACCCAAGTCAATTGTAATGTTCGAGCATCTAAGTCAAAGCAACTTAAATCCATTGATTTCCTTGAAAACAGATTGAGCTTGCACCTCATACCCACTCTTTTCTCCTACATGAATATTAGATTTCATAGTAGTGGTTGCCTTTTGTTTTTTAACCCAAATTGTTTCACTTGTAATGTTCGAGCATCTAAGTCAAAGCACTATTTCACCCTATTATTAGATTTGGAGTGAATATTAGTAGTCAAGTTCTCATTTAATTAGGACATTTGAAATCATAGAACCCTCCGAGCAAAAAGTAAATAAGGAAAAAAGAGTGTATTGTGTGTTATTTTGTGTTAGTAATTAATTAAGTAGTTTGATTTATAAATAAATATAAGTTCCAATTTGATAAAGTAAAGTATGGATGACGAATGAGTTTATTTCTGTCCTCAAAATTAATTTTACGTCTAGTTTTTATGTTGTTTTAATTGTTCAAATTGTTTTTATGATACATATGTAGATATTGTGAAGGTTTAAGAAGCCAGTTTGACATATATGATGTGTTAGGTTTCATTTATTATTTTTGAACCTTGTGGTTTTATATCATGTTGATTAAAAAGGAGTTGCAAGGTACCAATATGTGGGTGCTAGGAGATATCCATTATCACCCGAAATTAGTTTATAATATATATTGTTTGTCATGGTTCATCAAGGATACAAAACTCAATTAATATGACAATTTTTGCGATAATGTATGAACTATCTGAGTATCCCTTCCCTTGTATGAGTTTCTTTTCTTTTAAATAATTTCATTTATCAGCTCCATTATAGCCACCTGCTCCATTCCCAAATTTAGTTTCAAAGCCTTTTATTGTTGCATTTATTGTCTCTCCACCATGCTTTGGGGCTCGCTTTCCAGAAGACTCACACTTCCTAATTTTGTTGTTAATTAACGGAGAAATGGTTGTAGATGTTGGGTTTTTTAATTCAAGTTTCATAGGGGCTTTTATGGGAATCAAAATTCGAAGTGATATTAATCATGTTGATCAAAATGAACATGAAATAACAGCTAAAGTGTATTGTGATCTAGGTTGATCCTAATACAACTTCATTAAATGATATTAATCATGTTGATCCAAATAGTGTATAGGAACATGAATTGGGCTTAGATAACTATTAGTTAACAATTATATTGTAAAGATAAAAAATATATCTCATCAAGTTACTCTTATGTTGAATTTTTTTATATTGCTCTTGTAATTGCTCCATAGGTTAGTAACAATGACCCAAATAGTTAACTTAATACATTGAGTATTAAAGATTTTTTTTTTGGGTTAAGATATGGAATAAGAAACGTGATACTTTAATGTTAAAAACGCTTAGATACTCTTTATAAAACCTTATAAATAAAAACTTATTGAATGTAGATAGTTTTATAAGGTTAAACGAGGTATATTTTATTCAGATGTCCCTACATATAAAGCTAGACTTGTTGCCAAAGGGTATACTGATGACTCTATTTTTGTGATAAACAGATGTCCCTACATATAAAGCTAGACTTGTTGCCAAAGGGTATACTGATGAATCTCTTATTGTGATAAACGTAAGACATCCTTTTACGCTTATTTTGAGCTCAACTAAGATTTATAAAAAATTTGAATGACCCCTTTAATCTTAAGAGGGGCTCTTAATTAGAACATGTGTCCTATGACAAATTATGATTTAGAGTTGTAACAAAAAAGCTGGCATTTTTTGGGATGGGCTTGATCATTTAAACCTAGACCACAACATATGTAAACCCTAAAAAAGTTTCCCACTAAATAATACACGCTACGAACACTAGAAATTCATCCCTTGGGTGCCAAAGCGTACATTTGATAATTAATTCATCATGGAAGTGATCAGGAGAATGTAAAGAAGGGAGTATCAAGAGCTGGAGTTTCACTAGGTCATTTATATACCGTTTTTTCTTTATAATTAGCGTAAATTAGTGTTAGATATATATATATTTTTATTTTAATTCTAATTTTTTTATTCCAAGTTCATTTATTCACGATTTCTATTTTTCTTAAGATTGTTTATTATGAACATAGTTTTTATTCTTAAATTTCTTATTTTGGTATTACATTTAAACAAATTGTGTTTTCCATCTATTGGGTATACATAGGAGTTAAATAATAATCATATTATGAAAAATAAAGATTACCCTTAGTAATGAAGGTTCCGAAAGGATGATCTAATGTGAGTCGACTTGTGGTGGTCCTTTGTGTGTTCTAAATAAATGTAAATGCTAATCGAACCACAACCGCAAGTGTACGGTTGTCCCAAGTAGTATAACTGATAAATCAGATTCTTTCCAAGGACGGAATGGTTGATCACAATGTCTAGCAAATAGTGATTGATGCACTTATGAAAATAAAGGATAATAAAATATTTGTTTGGTTTTGTTGATTAAAGCTAATGAAGAAAAGACAAATAATTAAATGCAAGTAGAAGCTAAGACGCAAGTAAAATAAGTGAAAACGCAATATGAGAGGTAGTACTTGAGAACGCAAGGATCTTCCTAATCTTACTTCCTAACTTATGTTGTTTAAGGGCTAAATTGGTCAATTACAATGGTCGGGATTCTAAATTCCTTATACCCCCGTCAGGGTGGACTATAAGGCAATCCTAGGGTGTCACTAGTCCCGTCAGGGTAAATATGATCCACCGTTGGATGTTTAAGTGTTTTACCTCATTGGCCCTAGAATTAGCTAAGTTCGTCAGAATCAATAGCTTTTATCCTAGATTGAATAATTAATTCTGTACCTAAACCCTCCGTCAGGATGATCCACACGCCACATATGTGGAATAGCCTAGATACTAATACCTAATTTTAGTTCGCGACTCTAAAATCAGTAAATAATCACAAATTATCGAAAAGAGTAATAGACCCAATCTAATTTAATTTATTATAAACCCAAATTCAACATTCGTTATTTCATAAAATTAAGATTCACCCATTGTTTGTTCTCAAGCACTATGAAAAGCTTAGCTCATATTGAAATTAAAAACTAAATTAAAAGAATTGGAATTCATATTGTTTACAAAATTAAAATATAAAAAGAACCTAATTTCCGGAATTGGAATGACTACGAACGGAGCTATAGACCCACTCCAGCTCTTGTAGCTTCTTCTTTCTTCCTTCTGTTGCTTCTCTCTGGTGTTTAATCTTGTGGAATGTGAATTGTGTGAAAAATAGAAGTCCAGACCTCCTTTTATAAACATAAATTCGTTTTAGGGCTTGGACCGGAAAATAGAATACTAATTAAATGTCCAAGCCCACTTTCTAAGCCCAAAATCTCGTATATGCTGATACATCTTCACTAAAACGGCTTTTCCCGATGCGTTACAACTCCGATTGACCTCATTCGAGTTGCTAAAGTTCCGTAACTCGATAAGGAATGAAATCTTTCAAAGGTCAACAGCTGAATCATCGCTTAAGCACCTCGAAATCAGCAATCTATGGCCTGGAAAATGGATTTTCAGCTCTAAAAATAATATCTTCGGGATTTATCTTCAAGTCTTGACTCTAATTCACGATCTTTGACTTTCTCCTTTGGATTCCTCTTCTAGCTAAGATCTAGAACCTGTAAACTTTACACTAAAAATACCAATATTACACGCAAAAGTTTAATAAATTAAAAATGCTAGAAATAAAAGAGGAAAATCATATTATTGCATATTTAGTCCAAAAGTCTATCGAATTAAGTAAATAAACACCAAAAATGATGTCTCCCAAGGGTCTAAAATAGGAACAATTAGGGAGACATCAAGACCCCCAACTCAAACCTTTGTCGTCCCGACAAAGTAAAACAAAACAAAGGGGTAGAAGTAAACGTATAAACAAGTAGAAGCTAGCAAATAAACCCTAAAGCAATTCTCAAAATAAATCTCATATAGCCACCTCTAGAAACTAATATACATATACACTAATCATGCAACATCAAACATAAATAATCTCAATCATAAAATTAAAGTTGCAATGCTTGAAGGTTACACTTGTACTCATCTCTGTATGATGGCTATAGGGTAGTCATTAATCCTAACTCGCTTTGAACGCTCCACCTAGTATATTCCCTATTAACAGAATAATAAATTCACTATGCACTTAGGAATCACGAGGTCTTTACGGTTATAATATTGGCTTAAGGACGGGTGTGGATGTATATTTGGTAAATTTGAAGTGAGCTTTTGGCTCTCTCCTCACTTACCATCAACAATGTCCTCGAGCTTGAGTTAACGCTCAAAAAAAATTGTTCTCACTCACCCATATACGCAACAATTTAGCGTCCCATGTCTACCCACTATAAACAAGATGATTTTCAGAAAAAATCCACTTTGCCGGATGTTTTATTCATATGTGTTTTTCTTTTTCTTTTCTTTTCTCTTTTTTTTTGATACAGAAGCAAACCGGGTTCCCGGTTTTGATGAATCCGGGTTCCCGGTTCCTACTGTATGATTTTTCAAAAATTTTCATTTTTTTTTCTTTCTTTTTCATTTTTCTTCATTCCCGGCAAGGGTTACAAGTATAAATCATCTGCAATTGTGCTACAATACAAAACACATCAATCCCAACCCATTAAATTCACCATATGTGGTCCCACCACCCCAAATTCAAGCTCGAGACATGTCTCAGGATTGTGATTCAAGTGCGGGTCATATGGTCATGCCTAATAATCTAAGGGATAATGGCTTATATCGTGGCTACAAAGAAAAGGCTAAAGGCTCAAAGTGGGCTAAGACGGATAATAATTAATACAAGAAATAGAAGGCTAAAAAGGCACGAATGGCTAACAAAGAACTGCCCCTATCATTTTCCTAAGTACATAGCTTGTCTCTAGTTCATATCTAGGTGGGTTCTCTACTAATTAGGATTTCACGTTCTACACACCAAACATATTCCTTGAGTACAAGCTTACTTCATTTGCATTGTTCATTAATTTTTCCTATCAATTACCTATGTTCGCATGCAATTGTAAGTGCGTTTTATATCAATCCCTAAATTCCGCTATTTACTATCATCGATTTATCAAGAGTATGCTTAAAGGGATATTTAAAAATTTCTACAGTCAAACGCAACTCCGAAAATTCTTTTATTGAAAGCAAATAAAGAAAATAACACATAAAAACTGGGATGAGGCAACGAACTCCACCCCAAACTCAAAAATGAGTCGTGTCCCCACGACTCGAAAAGACTCAATAAAGCATTTAAACTAATGTACACTAAGAGGAAAGTTTAGAAAACGTATCTTAACCAGCGCGAGGCTGGTTATCGGTGTTGCGTTCTGGACCTTTATCTCGCGTAACAGCATCATAAATCGCGTTTTTAAGTGTATTTACGCCTAAGATTAAATTTCGAAGCAGGTCCAATTCTTTTGTAACGTTTCCTAAGGTAGCAATCATCTTCTCCCGATTCTCTTCCAACACCAGAATTTTTGATTCCAACTCAGGTACAGTCTTCGCTTTCTTCGATTGAGGAGTTCTCGGACTCTTGGTAGCTCGTGTTGCTTCTTCATGGATATTCTTGATTGTGCTCAAAGCTATACTCACACCAACTGAAACAACGTCAGTATCTGCGTCCTTACGCGGAATCTTTGCGTCTAAACACAACTGAGTAATAGTACAAGGAAACTTCAGATTTTGTTGTTTCATTGGGGATTTTGCGAACTCCATGATTGTATCATAAATGATCTTAGCAACATCAAATCGTTTCTCCTCCAAAATACACTTGATACAAATTACATGCTCTCTCATCAACTCGAAAGTGTGTTTAATACCAAAGAAAGTGGGTATTATAAAGCGAGACCAAACCTTAGCACGAGGTGTCAAACTACTGCTGTAAAACTGTCCAGGATACCTTTCACCTTCAGGAATTGGGCTAGTCCCATTAACAAGAACGGTCCCCCAAAGGGATTCAAAATCGAAAGAAGGGTCATTAAGAGTTTCTTGGAAAGGGCATGTACCAGAAAAGTTGGGCAATTTCAAGGATTTCCGAATACGTTCAATAGAGAAAGGAACTACCTTTTTGCGGATATCAATGGCATCACGGGAGGTTGCTAAACCTTCATAAAATTCGCGCACAAAAGTAGGAATAAACTCAAGCTTCCTTTCTTGTAATTCTTTCCAACCAAACTTAGCACATGTCACAGCATATTCCTTGTAATCACTGCTCATAATACCCTTAGGAAAATTTGTCTCCTCACCAAATTTCAAAAATTCAATTCTTTCACGAACCTGAGTATTCCAACAAGTATAAACCCTCTTAGGCTTGTGGGCCCACATCTTCATACGCGGAGTTTTCTGTTGAACGGGTTCTTCCGGAATCTCTTGTTCAGTTTCCTTCTCAGTGTTCTTCTCAATTTCCTCTTCTGGTTCCTTCTCACTTTCAATCTCATCAATTAACCTTCTCTTTAGACCTGTGATTTTTGTCTTGTTAGAGTCAAGCTTACTTTCATCAATCTTACGTTTAGGACGCGAATCAGGAATCTCAATAGCTTGGTCTTGAGAACCACCAATGGTGGTCTTCTTTCTAGGAGCAGTTCTTCGGAAATCACCGGTTCTGTTAGTCATCTCTTTTCACCCCAAACTCAAAACTTCAAATAATTTTGATGTTTTGAGGTTTAAGAATGTAAAAACTAGGTGAAATATGAGATGGGTCTTGGTTAATTTGTATGGGAGAAGAAAGAATTGGGTTTAATTTAAGGAATTGGGTGAAGAAGAATCTTGGGAAAAACTAAGGATTTGATGTTATTTTGGAGAGGAGGTGAGTTGATTTTTGTGTTTTTGTGGTGAAAGAGGGTAAGATTTGATGATATATAGTGTTTTGGTTGATGATTTTCGTAGGTGGGGAGGCTATTGGTGCGTTTTAGGTAAAAACTTGCAAAAGAGGCTAAGAAAACTAGGTTAAACCCCTCAAAACCGACATCACAGCTTCAAAAACCGGGTTCCCGGTTTTGGCAAACCGGGTTCCCGGTTCCGCGTCGCTGTGACGGCGCGGAAAAAAAATACTTAAATAAATTTTTTTTTTTTTTCAAAACGCACCAAGACGCCATATCTCAAGACGCGGGGTCAGAGATTTTGCTCGCTGAAACCGGGTACCCGGTTCTGTGGAATGCGGGTTCCCGGATTTTTCTCGATGGCGCGAATGAAAACGCGCCAAAACGCAAGACCCCAAGACGCTGGGTCAGAACTTTTGGATTGTATCAGCTCCGAAACCGGGTACCCGGTTCTGCCAAATGCGGGTACCCGGATTTGTGTCGATGGCGCGAATCAAAACGCACGAAGACGCAAGCCACCAAAACGCTGGGTCAGAGTTTTTCAGAAATTACAGCACCAAAACCGGGTACCCGGTTTCGCCAAATGCGGGTTCCCGGTTCCAACGCTGTGATATTACCCCAAAACGCCAAGTGTTGCGTTAAAATGGTTGGTACCAGCTCCAAAACCGGGTTCCTGGTTTTTGCGAAACCGGGTTCCCGGTTTCTCCTGGACATCCAACCAATTTTCTCCTCTTTTCGCCTCAACGACCCCAAACTCATGACCTTTTTACCCCTGAAATCATCAAAAACAACTACTCTTCCTCATTTCTTAATAATAAACACTAAAATTACGAAAATCAAATTATTCTAAAATGCAAAAATTAAAAACTCAGCTAATATACAAGTAATTGGCTTTTGTTTAACGTCGTTAAGCTCGACGGGTTACCTCACGCTTCTAAGGAGTCTCGCG
This sequence comes from Nemophila menziesii, assembly GCA_029959085.1. Taxonomy (NCBI): domain Eukaryota; kingdom Viridiplantae; phylum Streptophyta; class Magnoliopsida; order Boraginales; family Hydrophyllaceae; genus Nemophila; species Nemophila menziesii. The sequence continues at coordinate 24,047,669 of JARWIR010000015.1, read as the reverse complement.
GAGGTACATGACCTCCCCGGGATGTGGATCTTCCGAGCGATTGGTATCTTCACCTCCATGGTATATCTTTAATCGATGACCGTTCACCATAAAGGTACGGTTCTCTAGCGGATGTTCTATTTCTATTGCCCCATGAGGTGTAACTTTGGTCACAATGTATGGACCTGACCACTTAGATCTTAACTTACCCGGAAAATTGCTGAACTTTGAATTATACTTTAATACTTTTTGTCCCACTGAAAAGTTCTTTGGACGAATCCGATTGTCATGCCATTTCTTTGTGTTTTCTTTGTAAAGTTTAGCATTTTCATAAGCATGCAATCGGAATTCATCAAGTTCATTAAGCTTCATCATACGATTCTTTCCGGCTAAGATCGGATCTAAGTTCAACTGCGCAATCGCCCAATAGGCACCCATTTCAAGTTCTAAAGGTAAGTGACAAGCCTTACCATACACCATTCGATAAGGAGATGCACCAACTGGAGTCTTGAACGCAGTACGATAGGCCCACAACGCATCATCTAACTTCATTGACCAATCTTTTCTTGTAGGACCAACGGTTTTCTCTAGGATTGACTTGACTTCACGGTTCGAAACTTCAGCTTGACCATTGGATTGTGGATGATATGCAGTAGATACACGGTGTCTAACTCCATATTTCTCTAGAACAGTCTTCAGATATTTATTAACGAAATGAGATCCTCCATCGCTAATAATCACTCTAGGTGTGCCATGTCTAGTGAAAATATGTGATTTTAAGAACTTGATCACCACTCGTGAATCATTGGTAGGTAAAGCCACCGCTTCTACCCATTTAGATACATAATCAACAGCTAATAAGATATAGAGGTTACCATTTGAAGGAACGAAAGGACCCATAAAGTCTATGCCCCAAACATCGAATATCTCAACCTCTAACACATTATTACGCGGCATCTCATCTCTCTTAGATATGTTTCCGGTAAACTGGCATCTCGAACACTTCTTAACATATTCATGACAATCTTTAATAAGAGAAGGCCAGTAAAAACCTGATTGAAATGCCTTCGCAGCAGTTCTATCTCCCTTGAAATGTCCGCCATATAGAGAGTCATGGCATCCAGCTATAATGGCTTGAGTCTCTTCCTTTGCTACACATCTTCGTATCATTTGGTCAGCACATACTTTGTAGAGGTAAGGATCCTCCTAAAAGAACTGTCTAGCCCGATGAGCTAACCTCTTTCTTTCTTGATAAGTAGAACCTTCAGGAAAAACACCACTCACCACTAAATTCGCAATATTTGCATACCATGGAGCCTCATAATCTCGAACAACGAACAAACTCTCATCAGGAAACTCTTCTCTAACCGCTTCAGTACCACTATTCATCTCTGAACCCTCTAAACGCGATAAATGATCTGCCACCTGATTCTCACAACCCTTTCTATCTTTGATCTCTAAATCGAACTCTTGAAGTAATAACACCCATCTGATTAACCTTGGTTTTGCATCTTTCTTCTCTATAAGAAATCTGATCGCGGAATGATCTGTATAAACAATAACTTTCGCTCCAAGAAGATAAAAGCGAAATTTATCAAACGAATATACAACTGCTAGCAACTCTTTTTCTGTAACTGTATAATTAATCTGAGCACCACTAAAAGTTTTACTAGCATAGTAAATCGAATGAAAAACTTTATCTTTTCTTTGTCCTAATACAGCTCCCATACATAAATCACTCGCATCACACATAACCTCAAACGGTAAATTCCAATCTGGAGGTAACACTATAGGAGCCGAAATGAGATTTTCCTTGATTGCTTTGAAGGCCGCTAAACAAGCTTCATCAAAAAGGAATTTGCAATCCTTTTCGAGTAAGTTGCATAACGGTTTAGCAATCTTAGAAAAATCCTTAATAAAACGCCTATAAAAGCCAGCATGGCCAAGAAAACTCCTTACCCCTTTAACAGAAACAGGAGGGGGAAGAGTTTTAATTACCTCTATCTTTGCTCTATCAACCTCTAAACCAGCACTCGAAACTTTGTGACCCAGAACAATACCTTCGCGAACCATGAAATGACACTTCTCCCAGTTGAGCACCAAATCTGTTTCCTTGCATCTCACTAACACTTTCTCCAAGTTATCCAAACATATATCAAAATCATCACCAAACACGGAGAAATCATCCATAAACACTTCAAGGAAATTATCTATCATATCCCAAAAGATGGCCATCATACACCTTTGAAAAGTCGCGGGAGCGTTACACAACCCGAATGGCATTCTGCGATATGCAAAAGTACCAAATGGGCATGTAAAGGTAGTCTTATGTTGACCTTCTGGGGCCACGTAAATCTGATTGTATCCGGAGTAACCATCCAAGAAGCAATAATACTCTCTTCCGGCTAATTTGTCTAACATCTGATCTATGAAGGGCAAAGGAAAATGATATTTTCTGGTGGCCTTGTTCAGCTTTCTGTAATCCATGCAAACTCTCCATCCAACTGCCGTTCTTGAAGGAATCGCTTCATTTTTATCATTAAGAACTGTTGTCATTTCTCCTTTCTTCGGTACACAGTGAACTGGACTCACCCATTCACTACTCGAAATGGGATAAATAATCCCCGCATCTAAAAGTTTGATCACCTCCTTCTTCACTACATCCTTCATGGCTGGCATTAATCTTCGCTGACCTTCAACTGAGCGTGCATTAACATCTTCTAGTATGATTTTGTGTTGACAATAGGATGGACTAATGCCTTTGATATCAGCAATTGTCCAACCTATTGCTTCTTTGTTGGCTCTTAACACACGCAACAGTTTATCTTCTTGAGGACCTGTTAAATTAGCTGAAACAATAACAGGTAGAGTTTCATCAGTACCCAAATATGCATACCTCAAGTGTGCTGGCAATGGTTTTTCTTCCAATTCCGGAGGAGATTCAATTGAAGGCTTTTTTTTAGGAATAATCACCCCCGGTTCTCTCACAGGTTCATAGGCAAGACGCCTATATTTCGTATTTTCATAATTGAGAGCTGCCACTGTTTCTGTAAGTTCCTCCATCATCTCAGGTGAATCTAGTGTCAAAGCAGCCTGCAGGATATCATCAAAATTTAAACAATTAAATACCTCTTGCGATGCTTGTTCTACTACATCCATTCTGAAGCAATCTTCCTGAGAATCTGGGAATTTCATGGCTCGAAATACATTGAATTTCACTTCCTCATCTTGTATCCTCATCGTTAATTCGCCATTCTCTACATCGATCAATGTTCTCCCTGTAGCTAGGAACGGTCTACCCAAAATAATGGGGACATTTCTATCTGCATTGTATTCAAGAATTACGAAATCAACAGGAAATATAAGTGTACCTGCCTTAACAAGGACATCCTCAATACGGCCTTCAGGATGAGCAAGAGACCTGTCCGCCATTTGCAAGACCATAGAGGTAGGTCTTGCGTTTCCAATCTTAAGCTTATCAAAGATTGACTTGGGCATCAAATTGATACTTGCCCCCAAGTCACATAGAGCCTTTCCTTTCCATTCTTCTCCAATAGATATGGGAATCGTGAAACTCCCCGGATCAACTAACTTCGGAGGTAATTTACTCTGGGAAATCGCACTACACTCTTCAGGAAGGCCAATCACCTCATTATCACAATAAGGCATTTTGTTAGTGAGGGCCCTCTTCAAAAATTTCGTATACTTAGGAATATCTCGAATCGCCTCAAGTAACGGAATATTAATACTTAGGCCTTTCACTCTATTAAAGAACTTCTGAAAATCAGCCATATCACCCTTTTTCTGAACTCGTGATGGAAACGGTGGTGGAGGGCGATTGCTTACGATTTCATCTCTCTTTTTCGGAACTTCCCTCGGTCTTTCTATTTCTTCAACCTCACTATCTTTCTCAATTTCTCTTGGAACTTCTTTCTCTTTCATAACAGGAAAAGGAGGTGGAGGGAGGTTCTTACCACTTCTTAATGTAACAGCTTTGCACTCTTCACGTTGCATTGATGTTGGATTCTCTGTATCGCTAGGAAGTTGCCCTTGAGGGCGCTGATTCAGTTGTTTATTGATTTGACTTAGCTGATTCTGGAACAAATTCATGTTTGCTTCGATTGCGTTTTGACGTTCCATAGCTTGTGTTTGAAGAGCAATTAAACTTTCAACTGATTTCTGAAGAGAGACTACTCCTTCTTGTGGATGAGCAGGTAAAGCTTTCTGGTTTAATGTTTCATCATAAGTATTCTGAGGAGCTTGTCTTTGTACATAATTTCCTTGATTCTGTCCACCTTGATAATTGTTGTGTGGTCTTGGATTATAGTTGTTGCCTTGGGGACGCGGCTGATACGCATAGGTAGGGTTGGCTGCCCCATTCGGATTAGAGTATTGAAACCCAGGATGGTTTCTGTTAGGCTGATATCCATTACCACTCGAATTGAAATTACCTCTATTGGACATAAACATCACTGATTCTGGGTTATTCGGAAAATTTTCCTCCTCATGATCATCTACTCTGCAAATGGAACACATATAAACCTCTTGTGCAGCATGCACAGCCACCTTCTTACTCGAAAACCCTTCTTTAACAGCTAAAGTAAGCTGTTTCAACTGTTGCTCTATCGTATTCTGAATCTTGTTCTCAAGCGTAGCAAATTTCTCTTCCATATCAACATTATTTACTCCCTTAACTGGTGTTCTTACTGAATTCCACCCAACTTCATTCTTGACTGTTCTCTCTAGGATAATCTTTGCATGAGCGGGTTGAACTTGAAGAAAACCTGCTCCACATAGCGTATCCAAATTCTCTCTCGAATTCCCATCAAGGCCTCTATAAAAGATCTTAAGCTGTTGTTGTTCTGAATAGCCATGGTTGGGAACTTTACGCAAACACATCTGAAATCTTGTCCAACTCTTACCCAAGGCTTCATCATATTCTTGGCGGAAATGCGTCAACTCTAATTCAGCATCTAATCGCATATTACTTGGGTAATACCTGTCAAAGAAAGCAATTTCTAATTGGTCCCAATTAGTGATCTTCGTGGGATCTTGCGTATCGTGCCATTCACTCGCTCCATCAATAACAAAGAATTTAAAAGCAGCAAAATACATCTGTTCTCTTGAGACCCCTTGTGTGATATAAGAATCACATATCTGTTTGAATTTCTGTACTGCCCTAAGAGGATCTTCTCCAACTCTACCACGAAAATTTCCAAAGTTCTGGAACTGAGCTAACATACCCGAATCTGGTCAGAATCTCGGAACATTAATATCTGAAGCTCCTACTCCTATAGCTGGAGCACGGAATGGGACTTCTGGAGGACCATTAGTAAACCACGGATCATGATTCATCACTATCTGGACTGGAGGATTAGGATTCACTGGAGGAATAACGCCTGGAGCTAAAGGTTAGCCATTTGCATCTAGCTGGCCTTGTCCATTATTCTGTTGACCATTAAGATTGATATTCTCCATTCTGTTACTTAACGCTTCTACTTCTAAAGCTTCTCGTTCTCTTCTTCTCTTGTTAGCAAGTCTGATCAACGATTCTGGATTACTAAGGATCGGAGGTGTTGGCTCTAGATCCTTGAATAGCCTTCTTCGCATACACCAAACCTAAAAACCTGAAAAGAAACTAAACCAAAAAGCGTAAAACTGATAAAAACAAAAATAAAAATAAATGCACTTATCACTAAAGGATAAACACCGTGGTCACACGCTACCGTCCCCGGCAGCGGCGCCAAAAACTTGGTGGTCCTTTGTGTGTTCTAAATAAATGTAAATACTAATCGAACCACAACCGCAAGTGTACGGTTGTCCCAAGTAGTATAACTGATAAATCAGATTCGTTCCAAGGACGGAATGGTTGATCACAATGTCTAGCAAATAGTGATTGATGCACTTATGAAAATAAAGGATAATAAAATATTTGTTTGGTTTTGTTGATTAAAGCTAATGAAGAAAAGACAAATAATTAAATGCAAGTAGAAGCTAAGACGCAAGTAAAATAAGTGAAAACGCAATATGAGAGGTAGTACTTGAGAACGCAAGGATCTTCCTAATCTTACTTCCTAACTTATGTTGTTTAAGGGCTAAATTGGTCAATTACAATGGTCGGGATTCTAAATTCCTTATACCCCGTCAGGGTGTCACTATAAGGCAATCCTAGGGTGTCACTAGTCCCGTCAGGGTAAATATGATTCACCGTTGGATGTTTAAGTGTTTTACCTCATTGGCCCTAGAATTAGCTAAGTTCGTCAGAATCAATAGCTTTTATCCTAGATTGAATAATTAATTCTGTACCTAAACCCTCCGTCAGGATGATCCACACGCCACATATGTGGAATAGCCTAGATACTAATACCTAATTTTAGTTCGCGACTCTAAAATCAGTAAATAATCACAAATTATCGAAAAGAGTAATAGACCCAATCTAATTTAATTTATTATAAACCCAAATTCAACATTCGTTATTTCATAAAATTAAGATTCACCCATTGTTTGTTCTCAAGCACTATGAAAAGCTTAGCTCATATTGAAATTAAAAACTAAATTAAAAGAATTGGAATTCATATTGTTTACAAAATTAAAATATAAAAAGAACCTAATTTCCGGAATTGGAATGACTACGAACGGAGCTATAGACCCACTCCAACTCTTGTAGCTTCTTCTTTCTTCCTTCTGTTGCTTCTCTCTGGTGTTTAATCTTGTGGAATGTGAATTGTGTGAAAAATAGAAGTCCAGACCTCCTTTTATAAACATAAATTCGTTTTAGGGCTTGGACCTAATAATAAAACACTAATTAAATGTCCAAGCCCAAATTCTAAGCCCAAAATCCCGTAATTGCTGATACACCTTCACTAAAACGGATTTTCCCGCTTCGTTATGACTCCGATTGACCTCATTGCAGTTGCTAAAGTTCCGTAACTCGATAAGGAATGTTTTCTCTTCAAAGGTCAGCAGCTAAATCAGCTCTTAAGCACCTCGAAATCAGCAATCTATGGCCTGGAAAACAGATTTTCAGCTCTAAAAATAATATCTTCGGGATTTATCTTCAAGTCTTGACTCTAATTCACGATCTTTGACTTTCTCCTTTGGATTCCTCTTCTAGCTAACATCTAGAACCTGTAAACTTTACACTAAAAATACCAATATTACGCGCAAAAGTTTAATAAATTAAAAATGCTAGAAATAAAAGAGGAAAATCATATTATTGCATATTTAGTCCAAAAGTCTATCGAATTAAGTAAATAAACACAAAAAATGATGTCTCCCAAGGGTCTAAAATAGGAACAATTAGGGAGACATCAACTTGACTAGCAAAGTAGCCTCTAGGGTTTAAGTTTTAATCTCTCATAATTTAGTATCCGGGTTAATAAGAAAAAACCAATTTATTTCTAGAACTATTAAATTAATGGGATTAGGTGAATATTTGAAACCTTGAGCTACTTTCTCATATGCTTAATTATTTTTTAATTGTAAAACAAAACAATGCTTCCATTATCTTTTAATCAAAATATTTAAAACCATTTACGGTAATATTGAACAGTATTTTAATTAACTACCTAAATCTCTAAGGAACAAACTTGATTTACTTACTTATTACTTGTAACTATCTGTACACTTGTAGAGAGTTTATCGTGGTTTTCTAGATGTGTGAGCTTTTTATATAATTATTTTATCAAACTAATGGGTCCACCATATCCTCTGAGGGAGGGAATTTAAATGAATTATATAACTATGCTTTTCTACATGGTGAACTTGATGTTAAATTCCAATCTCACACAACCATGATATAAAAATATAAAATAATAATTTTAATTTGGTTGGTCTTCATAAAATTCATTTTTCTTTCAGTTTGCATGATTTTTTGTCACATGATACATATTTAAATATATAGACTAAACAATCAATATAAATGCAACTAGATATCACATACTGTCAAAGAATAAAAAGATGACAAGCGAATTGCATACCACAAATACAATTAGACACACCAAACAAATTGCTAACTAAGAATAATTTTGCATTCACCAACCATGTACTTATTGAAAGATAAATAAAATATATAAAAACCTAAAATAATAACAAAAAACCATCACTAACCTGAAAAAAATAGTACACTTTCAAATAAATAAACAAGTATAAAAATAACAATAATTAACAAACCGCAAGGCTATATATCTAAAATTGTTATTGTAATATCACATTATACTATTTTAAACCTAAACTTATATTTAACCATGTGTAAAAATAATATGCAATTGGATATTCATCAAATTAATAATAAAAATTCAAGCAACTCTTCGTTCGTATCTTTTAACACTTTTTAACCATTAAAATATGCATAAACCAGTCAAACAAAACTTAGTCAAGTAAGTATTTTCCATAAATCTCTTAGTTACCTTCTTGACAAATGATGTCTCCCTAATTGTTCTTATTTTCGACCCTTAGGAGACATCATTTTTGGTGTTTATTTAATTAATTTGATAGACTTTTGGACTAAATATGCAATAATATGATTTTCCTCTTTTATTTCTAGCATTTTTTAATTATTAAACTTTTACGCGTAATATTGGTATTTTTAGTGAAAAGTTTACAGGTTTTAGATGTTAGCTAGAATAGGAATCCAAGGAGAAAGTCAAAGATCGTGAAATAGAGTCAAGACTTGAAGATAAATCCCGAAAATATTATTTTTAGAGCTGAAAATCTGTTTTCCAGGCCATAGATTGCTGATTTCGAGGTGCTTAAGAGCTGATTTAGCTGCTGACCTTTGAAGAGAAAACATTCCTTATCGAGTTATGGAACTTTAGCAACTGCAATGAGGTCAATCGGAGTCATAACGAAGCGGGAAAAGCCGTTTTAGTGAAGGTGTATCAGCAATTACGGGATTTTGGGCTTAGAATTTGGGCTTGAACATTTAATTAGTGTTTTATTATTAGGTCCAAGCCCTAATCCGTTTATACACTTATAAAAGGAGCCTTTGACTTCTATTTTTCACACAATTCACATTCCACAAGATTAAATATCAAAGGGAAGCAACAGAAGGAAGAAAGAAGAAGCTGCAAGAACTGGAGAGGGTCTATATCTCCGTTCTCAGTCATTCCAACTCCGGAAATTAGGTTTCTTTCAATTTAAATTTTGTAATCAAATATGAATTCCATTTCAATTAATTTAGTTTTTCTTTTTAATATGAGCTAAACATTTCATAGTGCTTGAGAACAATTAATGGGTGAATCCCAATCTTATTAAATTTCGAATGTTGAATTTGGGTTTCGGTTAAATTAAATTAGATTGGGGCTTTTACTCTTTTCTATAAATTAAGAATATTTACTGTTTTTAGCGTCATGAACTAGGAACAGGTGTTAGTATTTAGGCTATTCCAATTAGTGGCAATTGGATCATCCTGACGGAGGGTTTAAATACGGAACCATTTATTCAATCTAGGATAGAAGCTACTGATTCTGACAAACTTAGCTAATTCTAGGGCCAATGAGGTAAATAAACTTAAACATCCAAAAGTGGATCATATTTACCCTGACGGGACTAGTGACACTCTAGGATCGCCTTATAGTCCACCCTGACGGGGGTATAAAGAATTTAGAATCCTGACCATTGTAATTGACCAAATTAGCCCTTAAACAACATAAGTTAGGAAATAGGATTGGGATGATCCTTGCGTTCTCAAGTGCTACTTCTCATATTGCGTTTTACATCATTTTACTTGCGTCTTAGCTTTTACTTGCATTTATAATATGTCTTTCATTTAGTAGTTTTAATAACAAAAATCAAACAAACATATTTTCTTTAATTGTTTTCATAAGTGCAACCATTCATTATTTGTTAAACATTGTAGTCAACCATCTCGTCCTTGGAACGAATCTGTTTTATCAATTATACTACTTGGGACAACCGTACACTTACGGTTGTGGTTCGATTATTTATTGCATTTATTTAGAACACACAAAGGACCACCAAGTTTTTGGCGCCGCTGCCGGGAATGGTAGCGTGTGACCACGGTGTTTACCTTTAGTGATAGTTGCATTTATTTTATTTTATCAGTTTTACGCTTTTTGTTTGTTTATCTTTTTCAGGTTTTTAGGTTTGGTGTATGCGAAGAAGGCTATTCAAGGATCTAGAGCCAACACCTCTGATCCTTAATAATCCAGAATCGTTGATCAGACTTGCTAACAAGAGAAGAAGAGAACAAGAAGCTTTAGAAGTAGAAGAGTTAGTTAACAAAATGGAGAATATCAATCTTCAGAATCAACAGAATAATGGACAAGGCCAGCTAGATGCAAATGGCCAACCTTTTGCTCCAGGCGTTATTCCTCAAGTTCAACCACTAAATCCTAATCCTCAAGTTCAGATAGTGATGAATCAAGATCCATGGTTTACTAATGGTCCACCAGAAGTTCCATTCCGTGCTCCTGCTATAGGAGTAGGTGCTCCAGATATTAATGTTCCGCGATTCCGTCCAGATTCGGGTATGTTAGCTCAATTCCAAAATTTTGGGAATTTTCGTGGTAGACCAGCAGAAGATCCTCTTAGAGCAGTACAGAAATTTAAGCAGATATGTGATTCTTATATCACACAAGGAGTTTCAAGAGAACAAATGTATTTTGCTGCGTTTAAATTTTTTGTTACTGAGGGAGCGAGTGAATGGCACGATACACAAGATCCTACGAAGATAACAAACTGGGACCAATTAAAGACTGCTTTCTTTGACAGGTATTACCCAAGTAACATGAGGTTAGATGCTGAATTAGAATTGACGCATTTCCGTCAAGAATATGATGAAACTGTGGGTAAGAGCTGGACAAGATTCCGGATGTGTTTACGTAGAGTTCCTGCTCATGGCTTTTCAGAACAACAACAGCTAAAAATCTTTTACAGAGGCCTTGATGGGACTTCGAGAGAGAAATTGGATACGTTATGTGGTGCAGGTTTTCTTCAAGTTCAACCCGCTCATGCTAAAATCATTTTAGAAAGAACAGTCAAGAATGAAGTTGGGTGGAATTTAGTAAGAACACCGGTTAAAGGAGTGAATAATGTTGATATGGAAGAAAAATTTGCTACGCTGGAGAATAAGATTCATAATACTATAGAGAAACAATTGAAGCAGCTTACTTTAGCTGTAAAAGAAGGATTTTCGGGTAAGAAGGTAGCTGTGCAAGCTGCACAAGAGGTTTATATGTGTTCGATTTGCAGGGTAGATGATCATGATGAGAAAAATTGTCCGAATAATCAAGAGCCTGTGATGTTCGTGTCCAACAGAGGTAATTTCAATTCAAGTGGTAATGGATATCAGCCTAACAGAAACCATCCTGGGTTTCAATACTCAAATCCTAATGGGGCAGCCAATCCTACATATGCGTATCAACCGCGTCCCCAAGGTAACAATTATAATCCAAGACCACATAACAATTATCAAGGAGGATAGAATCAGGGTAATTATATACAAAGACAAGCTCCTCAGAATACTTACGATGAAACATTGAACCAAAAAGCCTTACCTGCCCATCCACAAGAAGGAGTAGTTACCCTTCAGAAAACCGTTGAAAGTTTGATTGCTCTTCAAACACAAGCTATGGAACGACAACAAGCGTCAGAAGCAGACATGAAATTACTACAGAATCAAATGGAGCAATTTGCAAAACAGCTCAATCAGCGTCCACAAGGGCAACTCCCTAGTGACACAGAGAATCCGAGACAACATGAAGATTGCAAAGCTGTGACATTAAGAAGTGGTAAGAACCTCCCTCCACCTCCTTTTCCCGTTATGAAAGAGAAAGAAGTCCCGAGAAAAGAAAAGGAAGTGGGTGAGAAAGAAAAAGAGAATGAGAAAGATAGTGAGGTTGAAGAAATAGTGAGGCCAAGAAAGATTCCAAAGAAGAAAGATGATGTTGTGATTAATCGCCCTCCACCACCGTTTCCATCACGAGTTCAGAAGAAGGGTGATTTGGGTGATTTTCAGAAATTCTTTAATAGAGTGAAGGGTTTAAGTATTAATATTCCGTTACTAGAGGCTATTCGAGATATTCCCAAGTATACGAAGTTTTTGAAGAGAGCCCTCACTAACAAAAGGCCTTATTGTGATAATGAGATGATTGGCCTTCCTGAAGAGTGTAGTGCGATTTGCCAGAGTAAATTACCTCCAAAGTTAGTTGATCCTGGGAGTTTCATGATTCCGATATCGATTGGAGAAGAATGGAAAGGAAAAGCGCTATGCGATTTGGGTGCAAGCATCAATTTGATGCCCAAGTCGATCTTTGATAAGCTAAAAATTGGAGAAGCAAGACCCACTTCTATGGTCTTTCAAATGGCGGACAGGTCTCTTGCTCATCCTGAAGGCCGAATTGAGGATGTCCTCGTTAAGGCAGGTACACTTATATATCCCGTTGATTTCGTAATACTTGAGTACGATGCAGATAGGAATGTCCCCATTATTCTGGGTAGACCATTTCTAGCTACAGGGCGTACCCTAATCGATGTAGAGAATGGCGAATTAACGATGAGGATTCAAGATGAGGAAGTCAAATTCAATGTATTTCGAGCTATGAAGTTTCCAGATTCTCAGGAAGATTGCTTCAGAATGGATGTAGTTGAGCAAGCATCGCAAGAGGTATTTAATTGCTTAAATCTTGATGATATTTTGCAGGCTGTTTTAACATTAGATTCACCTGAGATGATGGAAGAGCTTGCCGAAACAGTGGCAGCTCTCAATTCTGAAAATCCGAAGTATAGGCGTCTTGCCTATGAACCTGTGAGAGAACCGGGGGAGATTGTTCCTAATAAGAAGCCTTCAATTGAATCTCCCCCGGACTTGGAAGAAAAACCATTACCAGCACACTTGAGGTATGCATATTTAGGTACTAATGAAACTCTACCTGTTATTGTTTCAGCTAATTTAACAGGTCCTCAAGAAGATAAGTTGTTGCGTGTGTTAAGAGCCAACAAAGAAGCAATAGGTTGGAAAATTGCTTACATCAAAGGAATTAGTCCATCCTATTGTCAACACAAAATTATACTTGAAGATAACAACGCACGCTCAGTTGAAGGTCAAAGGAGATTGATGCCCGTGATGAAGGATGTAGTGAAGAAAGAGGTGATCAAGCTTTTAGATGCGGGGATTATCTATCCCATTTCGAGTAGTGAATGGGTGAGCCCGGTTCAGTGTGTACCGAAGAAAGGAGGAATGACAACAGTTCTGAATGATAAAAATGAGGCGATTCCTTCAAGAACGGTAGTTGGTTGGAGAGTTTGCATGGATTACAGAAAGCTCAAAAAGCCACCAGAAATGATCACTTCCCTTTGCCCTTCATCGATCAAATGCTAGATAAATTAGCCGGTAGAGAATACTATTGCTTCTTGGATGGTTACTCCGGGTACAATCAGATTTACGTGGCTCCAGAAGATCAACATAAGACTACCTTCACATGTCCATTTGGTACTTTTGCATATCGTAGAATGCCATTTGGGTTGTGTAACGTTCCTGCTACTTTTCAAAGGTGTATGATGGCCATCTTCTGGGACATGATAGATAATTTCCTTGAAGTGTTTATGGACGATTTCTCCGTGTTTGGTGATGACTTCGATATATGTTTAGATAACTTGGAGAAAGTGTTAGTAAGATGTAAGGAAACAGATTTGGTGCTCAACTGGGAGAAGTGTCATTACATGGTTCGCGAAGGTATTGTTCTGGGTCACAAAGTTTCAAGTGCTGGGTTAGAGGTTGATAGAGCAAAGATAGAGGTAATTAAAACTCTTCCCCCTCCTGTTTCTGTTAAAGGGGTAAGGAGTTTTCTTCGCCATGCTGGCTTTTATAGGCGTTCCATTAAGGATTTTTCTAAGATTGCTAAACCGTTATGCAACTTACTCGAAAAGGACTCCAAATTCCTTTTTGATGAAGCTTGTTTAGCAGCCTTCCAAGCAATTAAGGAAAAGCTTATTCTGCTCCTATAGTGTTACCTCTAGATTGGAATTTACCGTTTGAGGTTATGTGTGATGCGAGTGATTTGTGTATGGGAGCTGTATTGGGACAGAGAAAAGAGAAAGTTTTTCATTCGATTTACTATGCTAGTAAAACTTTTAGTGGTGCTCAGATTAATTACACAGTTACAGAAAAGGAGTTACTAGCAGTTGTATATTCATTTGATAAATTTCGCTCTTATCTTCTTGGAGCGAAAGTTATTGTTTATACAGATCATTCCGCGATCAGATTTCTTATGGAAAAGAAGGATGCGAAACCAAGGTTAATCCGATGGGTATTATTGCTTCAAGAGTTCGATTTAGAGATCAAAGATAGAAAGGGTTGTGAGAATCAGGTTGCAGATCATCTATCGCGTTTAGAGGGTTCAGAGATGAATAGTGGTACTGAAGCAGTTAGAGAAGAGTTTCTTGATGAGAGTTTATTCGTTGTTCGAGATTATGAAGCTCCGTGGTATGCAGATATTGCGAATTTAGTGGTGAGTGGTGTTTTTCCTGAAGGTTCTACTTATCAAGAAAGAAAGAGGTTAGCTCATCGTGCTAGACAGTTCTTTTGGGAGGATTCGTTACTCTATAAAGTTTGTGCTGACCAAATGATACGAAGATGTGTAGCAAGGGAGGAGACTGATGCCATTATAGCTGGATGCCATGATTCACTATATGGAGGACATTTCAAAGGAGATAGAACTGATGCGAAGGTATTCCAATCAGGTTTTTACTGGCCTTCTCTTTTTAAAGATTGTCATGAATATGTTAAGAAATGCACGAGATGCCAGTTTACCGGAAACATATCAAAGAGGGATGAGATGCCACGTAATAATGTGTTAGAAGTTGAAATATTCGATGTTTGGGGTATAGACTTTATGGGTCCGTTCGTTCCTTCAAATGGTAACCTCTACATCTTATTAGCTGTTGATTATGTATCTAAGTGGGTAGAAGCGGTGGCTTTACCTACCAATGATTCACGAGTGGTGATTAAGTTCTTGAAATCACATATTTTCTCTAGACATGGCACACCTAGAGTAATTATTAGCGATGGGGGATCTCATTTCATTAATAAATATCTGAAGACTGTTCTAGAGAAGTATGGAGTAAGACACCGTGTATCTACCACATATCATCCATAATCCAATGGTCAAGTTGAAGTGTCGAATCGTGAAGTCAAGTCAATTCTAGAGAAAACCGTTGGTCCTACAAGAAAAGATTGGTCAATGAAGTTAGATGATGCGTTGTGGGCCTATCGTACTGCGTTCAAAACTCCAGTTGGTGCATCTCCTTACCGTATGGTGTATGGTAAGGCTTGTCACTTACCTTTAGAGCTTGAAATGGGTGCCTATTGGGCGATTGCGCAGTTGAACTTGGATCCTATCTTAGCCGGAAAGAATCGTATGATGAAGCTTAACGAACTTGACGAATTCCGATTGCATGATTATGAAAATGCCAAACTTTACAAAGAAAACATGAAGAAGTGGCATGATAACCGGATTCGTATAAAGAACTTTGAAGTGGGGCAAAGAGTATTGAAGTATAACTCAAAGTTCAGCAATTATCCGGGTAAGTTAAGATCTAAGTGGTCAGGTCCATACATTGTGACCAAAGTTACACCTCATGGGGCGATAGAAATAGAACATCTGCTAGAGAACCGTACCTTTATGGTGAACGGTCACAGATTGAAGATATACCATGGAGGTGAAGATACCAATCGCTCGGAAGATCCACATCCCGGGGAGGTCATGTATCTCCTCGAAACTCCTTAGAAGCGTGAGGTAACCCGTCGAGCTTAACGACATTAAACAAAAGCCAATTCTTTGTATATTAGTTGAGTTTTTGAATTTTCGCAATTTAGAATAGTTTGATTTTCGTAATTTTAGTGTTTATTATTAAGAAATGAGGAAGGGTAGTTGTTTTTGATGATTTCAGGGGTAAAAAGGTCACGAGTTTGGGATCGATAAGGCGGAAATAGGAGAAAAATAGGTTGGATGTCCAGGAGAAACCGGGTACCCGGTTTCGCAAAAACCGGGAACCCGGTTTTGGAGCTGGTGTTAACCCTATACACGTAACACTTGGCGTTTTGGGTTCATGACACAGCGTCGGAACCGGGTACCCGCATTTTCAAAACCAGGAACCCGGTTTTGGTGCTGTAACTTCTGAAAATCTCTGACCCAGCGTTTTGGTGGCTTGCGTTTTGCTGCGTTTTGATTCGCGCCATCGACACAAAACCGGGAACCCGTATTTGGAAAAACCGGGTACCCGGTTTCGGAGCTGTAACTTCTGAAAATCTCTGACCCGGCATTTTGGGGTCCTGCGTTTTGGCGCGTTTTGACTCGCGCCATCGAGAAAATCCGGGTACCCGCATTCCACAAAACCGGGAACCCGGTTTCGGCGAGTAAAAGTTCTGACCCTGCGTCTTGGGGTCCAGGGTTTTGGTGCGTCTCGGTATTAAAAAAAAAAAAGTCTTTTATTTATTTTTCCGCGCCGTCACAGCGACGCGGAACCGGGAACCCGCATTTCACAAATGCGGGAACCCGGTTTTGAAGCTGTGATGTCGGTTTTTAGGTGTTTAACCTAGTTTGCTTAGCCTCTTCTGCAAGTTTTTACCTAAAACGCACAAATAGCCTCCCCACCTCCGAAAATCATCAACACAAACACTATATATCATCAAATCCTACGCTCTTTCACCACAAAAACATAAACTCAACTCACCTCCTCTCCAAAATAACATCAAATCCTTAGTTTTTCCCAAGTTTCTTCTTCATCAAATCCTTAAATAAATTCAATTTTTTTCTTCTCCCATCAAAATTAAACGAAACCCATCTCATATTCCACCTAGTTCTTCAATTCCTAAGCCTCAAAACATCAAAATTCCAAACTTTTTCTCTAAGTTTTTCATTATTTGAAGTTTTGAGTTTGGGGGTGGAAAAAGATGACTAACAGAACCGGTGATTTCCGAAGAACTGCTCCTAGAAGGAAAACCACCGTTGGTGGTTCCCAAGACCAAGCTATTGAGATTCCTGATTCGCGTCCTAAACGTAAGATTGATGAGGTTAAGCTTGATCCGAAGAGAATCGAAATCACAGGACAAAAGAGAAGATTAATTGATGAGTTTGAAAGTGCGAAGGACCAAGAAGAGGAAATTGAGAAGAACATTGAGAATGAAACTAAACAAGAGGTTCCGGAAGTGCCAGTTCAACAGAAACCTCCGCGTATGAAAATGTGGGCCCACAAGCCTAAGAGGGTTTATACTTGCTGGAATACTCAGGTTCATGAAAGAATTGAATTTCTGAAGTTTGGTGAGGAGACAAATTTTCCTAAGGGTGTTATGAGTAGTAAATACAAGGAATATGCTGTAACATGTGCTAAGTTTGGTTGGAAAGATTTGCAAGAAAGGAAGCTTGAGTTTATTCCTACTTTTGTGCGAGAATTTTATGAAGGTTTAGCTACCTCCAGAGATGCAATTGATATCCGCAAAAAGGTAGTTCCTTTCTCTATTGAACGTATTCGAAAATCATTGAAATTACCCAACTTTTCTGGAACATGTCCTTTCCAAGAAACTCTTAATGACCCTTCTTTCGATTTTGAGTCCCTTTGGGGGACCGTGCTTGTTAATGGGGCTAGCCCAATTCCTGAAGGAGAAAGATATCCTGGACAGTTTTACAGCAGCAGTTTGACACCTCGTGCGAAGGTTTGGTCTCGTTTCATAATACCCACTTTCTTTGGTATTAAACACACTTCCGAGTTGAAGAAAGAGCATGTATTTGTTATTAAGTGTATTTTGGAGGAGAAACCATTTGATGTTGCTAAGATTATTTATGATACAATCATGGAATTCGCAAAATCCCCAATGAAACAACAAAATCTGAAGTTTCCTTGTACTATTACTCAGTTGTGTCTAGACGCAAAGATTCCGCTTAAGAACGCAGATATTGACGTTGTTTCAGTTGGTGTGAGTATGGCTTTGAGCACAATCAAGAATATCCATGAGGAAGCAACAAGAGCTACCAAGAGTCCTAGAACTCCTCAATCAAAGAAAGCGAAGACTGTTCCTGAGTTGGAATCGAAGATTCAGGTGTTGGAAGAAAATCAGGAGAAGATGATTGCTACCTTGGGAAACGTTACAAAAGAATTGGACCTGCTTCGAAATTTGATCTTAGGCGTAAATACACTTCAAAACGCGATTTATGATGCTGTTACGCGAGATAAAGGTCCAGAACGCAACACCGATAACCAGCCTCGCGCTGTTTAAGATACGTTTTCTAAACTTTCCTCCTAGTGTAGATTAGTTTAAATGATTTATTGAGTCTTTTCGAGTCGTGAGGACACGACTCATTTTTGAGTTTGGGGTGGGGCTCGTTGCCTCATCCCAGTTTTTATGTGTTATTTGTTTTATTTGCTTTCAATAAAAGAATTTTCGGAGTTGCTTTTGACTGTAGAAATTTTTAAATATCCCTTTAAGCATACTTTTGATGAATCTATGATAGTAAATAGTGGACTTTAGGGATTGATATAAAACGCATTTAGAATTGCATACAAACATAGGTGATTAATAGGAAAAATTAATGAACAATGCAAATGAAGTAAGCTTGTACTTAAGGAATATGTTTGGTGTGTAGAACGTGAAATCCTAATTAGTAGAGAACCCACCTAGATATGAACTAAAGACAAGCTATGTACTTAGGAAAATGATAGGGGCAGTTCTTTGTTAGCCATTTGTGCCTTTTTAGCCTTCTATCCCTTATGTTAATTATTATCCGTCTTAGCCCACTTTGAGCCTTTAGCCTTTTCTTTGTAGCCACGATATAAGCCATATTCCCTTAGATTATTAGGCATGACCATATGACCCGCACTTGAATCACAATCCTGAGACATGTCTCGAGCTTGTGTTTGGGGTGGTGGGACCACTTATGTGGAATTAAATGGGTAGGGATCGATGTGCTTTGTATTGTAGCACAATTGCAGATGATATATACTTGTAACCCTTTGCCGGGAATGAAGAAAAATGAAAAAGAAAGAAAAAAAATGAAAAATTTTGAAAAATCATACAGTAGAAACCGGGAACCCGGTTTCGTCAAAACCGGGAACCCGGTTTGCGTCTGTACGAAAAAAAAGAGAAAAGAAAAAGAAAAAAAATATGAATGAATAAAACATCCGGCAAAGTGGAATTTTTCTGAAAATCATCTTGCTTATAGTGTGTAGACATGGGACGCTAAATTGTTGCGTATGGGTGAGTGAGAACATCTTTTGAGCATTAACTCAAGCTCGAGGACATTGTTGATGGTAAGTGAGGAGAGAGCCAAAAGCTCACTTCAAATTTACCAAATATACATCCACACCCGTCCTTAAGCCAATATTATAACCATAAAGACCTCGTGATTCCTAAGTGGATAGTGAATTTATGATTTTGTTGATAGGGAATACACTAGGTGGAGCGTTCAAAGCGAGTTAGGATTAATGACCACCCTATAGCCATCATACAGAGATGAGTACAAGTGTAACCTTCAAGCATTGCGACTTTAATTTTATGATTGAGATTAGTTATGTTTGATGTTGCATTTTAGATGTATGTGTATATTAGTTTCTAGAGTTTGCTATATGAGATTTATCTTAAGAATTGCTTTAGGGTTTATTTGCTAGATTCTACTTGTTTATACGCTTACTTATACCCCTTTGTTTTGTTTTACTTTGTCGGGACGACAAAGGTTTGAGTTGGGGGTCTTGATGTCTCCCTAATTTTTCTTATTTCGACCCTTAGGAGACATCATTTTTTGTGTTTATTTAATTATTTTGATAGACTTTTGGACTATATATGCAATAATATGATTTTCCTCTTTTATTTCTAGCATTTTTAAATTATTAAACTTTTGCGCGTAATATTGGTATTTTTAGTGAAAAGTTTACAGGTTTTAGATGTTAGCTAGAAGAGGAATCCAAGGAGAAAGTCAAAGATTGTGAAATAGAGTTAAGACTTGAAGATAAATCCCGAAGAAATTATTTTTAGAGCGGAAAAACTGTTTTCCAGGCCATAGATTGCTGATTTCGAGGTGCTTAAGAGCTGATTTAGCCACTGACCTTTGAAGAGAAAACATTCCTTATCGAGTTACAGAACTTTAGCAACTGGAATGCGGTCAATCTGAGTCATAACGAAGCGGGAAAAGCCGTTTTAGTGAAGGTGTATCAGCAGTTACGGGATTTTGGGCTTAGAATTTGGGCTTGGACATTTAATTAGTGTTTTATTATTAGGTCCAAACCCAAATCCGTTTTTACACTTATAAAAGGAGCCTTTGACTTCTATTTTTCACACAATTCACATTCCACAAGATTAAACAGCAATGAGAAGCAACAGAAGGAAGAAAGAAGAAGCTGCAAGAACTGGAGAGGGTCTATATCTCCGTTCTCAGTCATTCCAACTCCGGAAATTAGGTTTCTCTCAATTTAAATTTTGTAATCAAATATGAATTCCATTTCAATTAATTTAGTTTTTCTTTTTAATATGAGCTAAACATTTCATAGTGCTTGAGAACAATTAATGGGTGAATCCCAATCTTGTTAAATTTCGAATGTTGAATTTGGGTTTCTGTTAAATTAAATTAGATTGGGGCTTTTACTCTTTTCTATAAATTAAGAATATTTACTGTTTTTAGCCTCATGAACTAGGAATAGGTGTTAGTATTTAGGCTATTCCAATTAGTGGCAATTGGATCATCCTAACGGAGGGTTTAAATACGGAACCATTTATTCAATCTAGGATAGAAGCTACTGATTCTGACGAACTTAGCTAATTCTAGGGCCAATGAGGTAAATTAACTTAAACATCCAAAAGTGGATCATATTTACCCCGACGGGACTAGTGACACTCTAGGATCGCCTTATAGTCCACCCTGACGGGGGTATAAGGAATTTAGAATCCCGACCATTGTAATTGACCAATTTAGCCCTTAAACAACATAAGTTAGGAAATAGGATTGGGAGGATCCTTGCGTTCTCAAGTGCTACTTCTCATATTGCGTTTTACATCATTTTACTTGCGTCTTAGCTTTTACTTGCATTTATAATTTGTCTTTCATTTAGTAGTTTTAATAACAAAAATCAAACAAACATATTTTCTTTACTTGTTTTCATAAGTGCAACCATTCATTATTTGTTAAACATTGTAGTCAACCATCTCGTCCTTGGAACGAATCTGTTTTATCAATTATACTACTTGGGACAACCGTACACTTACGGTTGTGGTTCGATTATTTATTGCATTTATTTAGAACACACAAAGGACCACCAACAAATTGAATACATTATTCATTATATTGCGTAATTCAACACCGAAACACTTCATGAAAATTATTAAAAATGGCATTTCATTATTATCCAAATATGCCTCCCTAGAATCCTTTTTAAATATTTTAGTTTGATATTTAAGAGTTTTCATATGTAATAATTACATGACCATTCACCATCGTGGCCTTTTATGGAAAATTTAAGAGTATGGACAAGATATTCCTATTTCGAAGACTACACATTATTTCAGAAATAAGGATATTATAAAATATACAAAAGTTGTTTCATGTTGAATTGGAGTTTATGTGTTGAGAATTAGGATGTTTCAATTTACCTTGGTTAACTCAAGTTGGTTTGAATGGTGACCACGACATTAAATCTCTTTCTCGAGCGTTAAAAGGTTAAGGTTCATGCATCCTTGGGTTTTTGACTATTGACTTCTTGTTTATGAATTTTGTTATTATTATCTCGTGTAATTTTTTCTAAATTTGTAAATATAATAGATTGAAAGAAAAATGTGAGAGATTGAGAAAATATTCTTAATTAATTTATTTATTTAAATAAAAAAACATTATTTATAGATAATTGTGTTTATTAAATGAACCATATTACTGACTTCAATTATAGAATATCTCTAACTTAGGTAAACTTGGAAATGTTTCTATTTATTAGATACAGTACAAAATCATTAACCCCAATATTTGTATAGACTTCCTCTAGTGTCCACAATTCTAAGTATATTATGAAAAAGTGTTGTATTTATAATTAATCAAGTTTTGATTTTATAATTAGTTGTAATTAACAAAACTTATTTAAATCCAAATCAATATTTCTTAAACTATTAATTGACAAAAATATATGTATTATATCAAGTATTACCCTTATAAAAAATTCTTAGAATAATTTATGTCATTTTTTGACATGTGTAAAACACTAATGTTATGTTTGTAAAATTATTTTAATTGAATTAGATAAGTTAGTGAATTAGTAAGATTCTATACTCCTACATAGACTAAAAAGAAAAGAAAAATATTATTATCTTACAAGAAAAACATGAATTCATAGTTGTATCATAATTAATTAGGACCACAAAAAAATAAATCAATATTTGCAAATAAAAGATAAAATAATATATGCCTACCCAATTACCTTTGTGCAAACAAGTATCTTTTTCTTTCTAGTTGTACAAACATACGAGTATAATTTTAAATTTGAGGATAACAATATATCATATTATGTAAAAATTCCACTTTGCCGGTCCAAATATATATATATATATATATATATATATATATATATATATATATATATATATATATATATATATATATATATGTATTCTTTCTTCATATCAATTTTTTCTTTTGTATAGCTATGACTCTCTTTTTTATGTTAAGATATAATGTTATTTTTTCATATATTCTCTTTTTTTTCTTTTCATAACTTTTTTTTTCATTTACTCTTACCCCGGCAAAGGGTTACAATATAATAAACATGTGAATCATTATCAAAATATAGAACAGAACACAATTAATAAGCTCAAAATTTCTAATCCAATAATAATTCCCATAATGGTGGACCCACCACCCCAAACTCAAGCTCTAAAACAATTGTCTATGCATCGCGATTCGAGTGCGGTCATATGAGAAAGTACTTAAATCTAAAGGATATGACTTATAATGTGGCTAATAAAAAGACTTTAGAAAGGCTAGAAGGGGATGAGAAGGATACAAAATATAATAATTTGGACAGCAGGCTAAAAGGCAACAAGGGGCTTATGAAAGAACCGCCTTAATCACTTTCTAAATTATGCAATTTCGTCATTCTCTTACCTTTAGCACGTTGATCAAATGGGTTTATCAACTAGCTTGGATCTCATGGCCTACACACCACTCATGGCTCCCTGAGATCGAACATACTTTTTATCGCATTGCTAACTAATATTTTTTTTACTATCAATGTGTTTCCTGCAAATACTCAAAGCATACAAAATGAAATAGCCCATAAGCATACTACTTTATATCATCAACTTACTGATATTATGCTTTCAAGCTATTAAACACCCTCTACATCTAAATCGCATGTATCAAAATTTTAAATTTCACCTAAAAACGGAAAAATCACATAAAAATGGAGACGAGACACAACGAATCCCCACAACCTCAACTCAAAAATGCGGCGTGTCCCCACGACTCGGAAAAAACTCTAAAAAGAAATTAAAATAAGAAGATAAAGCATATACATAAATGGTAAGGAAGACAGAGAACATACTCTCGAGTCTATTGTCTCGCATTATCGACATCCAATATAGGATTTAATGTATCTTTCTTTAATTGTTCCAGGAGTGTCATGATGTGCACCTGATTAGCTTTGATTTGTGCCACATCTTCGGCCAAGAAAGTTTGAGCTGCTTCGACTTTATTCAATTGGTCATCTACCTTTATTCGCCAAATACGATCCTCTTCTTCTTTTGTGAGTTTCGTAACTCCTGATCCTCTCAAAATTGTCTTGATCCAATTATTGTCAATATTATTACCCATTTTAAACAATAGTTTCTCTTCTTCACCTGAAATCACATTCGATCGAACAAGGCATGTGAACATAGTAGGATATTTCAAATAAAATAATGAAGTAGGAGAGATCGAAAATCGCATCACTTCCTCAAAGATCAACTATGCCACATCTACTTCTTCCCCCCTTAGAATATAATTCGAAAAGATTGTGTTCTTCTTAGTTACATCCGAAAAGGCAATAGGTGTAAGAAAATTGTGTCAAACTCCTGTATCTGCTTGAATATATTTGTAAGGCCAAGGTGCCTTCAACTCTCACTTATGTTATTTCACTTTCGCCTTATCTAAAACATGCTCAAAAATTAGATTCGAATAGAAAGTCTTGATATTTTCCACCGCTTCTCTGTACTTACATGGTCTAACTAATTTCTTGAACTTGAAGTGGTTTCGAATCTCTTCAACTGTAAAAGGAATTAACTTGCCTCTAACTGGAATACAACCATTACTATCTTGGCTAAAGAGGCCTAGATAGAAATCGGAAACTAACTCTAAACATAAATTTGATCTTCGCAACATGAATGTATACCAACCCATTATATCTCCTCTCTATAAGAATCTCTTGTATTCACCTTCTCCAACTTTTTTTCAAATACTCTCTCATAAGAAAAAGGTAGTTCATGTACCTGTCTTCTTGCAGAATCTATCAAGGCCTTTGAACCTTTATTAATCTCGGGCATCAGAATCTCACTTCGTAGGAGTTGTGGTGTCTTCCTTATGAAAGTTGAAACCTTTTTACTCTTTGAATTTACCACAACTAGCTTTCCTTTATTCTTTGGACCTGTTTTTCCCTTTATGCTGGAACTTGAACTTTTCTCAGTTGATTTCTTCTCAATAGAACAATATACCTTACTTTGATTCTTCTTCATCTCCCTAACTGTAGATATTGTTTCTGTTCTTTTTGTCATCTCAATTGACCTCCAACTCAAAGCTTTTGAACACTCTTGAAATTTGTAACTCTTGATTATAGATGGAACAAGCTTTATTTGGGTTAGGAAATGTATAAGGATGATGGATCTGTATATGGGTAGGATGAACTCTTGCTTGATTAGTATGGATCTAAGAAATTGTTGGGTAAAATTTTGAAATTTAAGCTTTTGATTCTAGGATTCAAGGTTTTTCGATATGATATGTGATGTCTCCCCATTTGTGACGATTTAATCTTAGTTGGAGACATCATTTTAGGTATTTTAGGAAGTCTTCTAGTCGATTTTCTCATGAATTATTATATTTTCTTATTTCTTGTCTTGATTTGATGATTTATTATTTTTAGACCATATTTGGTTTAATTGTTTGTTAATTGTGAAGCTTTAAATATATATGGTAATTAATTAAATGTCAAATCAATTCTAAGAGATAAAGGAAAGAAGATAAAGATTAAAATTGGAGATAAAGGAAAGAAAAGATAGATATGGAAAGATAAAGTTGCCAAGTAAATTTGAATTACACCAGACAAGTCCATAAAAGTGATAATAACTCAAGATTGGCTAGGAAATTGGAAGAATGGTCTGAAGCAAAGCTATATATCTTTTCGTGACGATCAATTTTGATACAAAGAACACGTCATTTAGAGTTGTATTGAAGGAGTTAGGCCAAAACAAAACAGCAACAATTTATTACCTTTTCTATATTTTAAGGTTACGAATTAGAGTTGGGCTAGAAGTCCAATTAATTGCTTCCACTCCAAGAAAATGTTTTAGGGCTTCCTAGACTCCTATAAGTACACCCTTTGACCTTTGTAAAATCATACTTTCCTCCCACAACTAGTTCTTAAGTTTATTTATCATTAAAAGTATTCAAGAGAGCAAGATGACAATCATGTATCTTTATTTTCGTTTATTTCTTTCAGGTATGAACTAATTTCCCATAGCTTGGGTTTTGCATTATGTATAATCTATGAATTTTATTTTCGTCTTATCTAAGTTTATTTGGGAATTATATGTTTTAAATTGATTCTAGCAACTTAACCTTATATTTGATTTATGTGCTTTGATTTATTGTCTGTCTTAAACCTGATCAATTTAGGGTTGTGCTAACAGTAGTTAGATGGTCACCCGGAAGGGGTGTCTAATTATTGAAACACCACATAAAATTCTAGTGTACGGAAGTAATCCTGACAAGATTTTCCTAACTAGATAGTCATTAGGGTTTAATTTAATCACCAATCATCATTAGTAGGACAGTGTCATTTAGGAACCTAGTAGCACGGGAACACCCTATTTGAGTCCCCTCGTGATTGTGAGGTCGCCACCCTAGTTCGCTCTCCGGGATAGGGGGAATTTAAAATCCTGAGTACATATCTAAGAGTTATTATCACCCTTATAAACTGATAGAAGAAATAGAAGGATTAGTGCATACTAGCAAAACCTAAGCTATATTCTCTCATCTTATTTCTCTCATATTTACTTTTATTGTCTTTAGTTTTATACTTTAATCATTAATCTCTCAATCAATCATATTTATTTTCTGTCTTTTAATTATTAATTGTTACTCTGATTTGTCTACCCATTCGTATAACACACTTAAGTCCCTGAGGAACGAATTATCTTATCATTAAAACTTGCATACGTCCTGTAATAGTTGCAGTACCGTGCTAGTCTACGGTTCTTATTTGCGTTATTTATTCTATTATTTTATCACACCCTTGGAAACACCAATATGGGTGGTTGAATCTTCTTTATAATGTTGTGGGGGAAAGGATTGGATTTGAATTTTTGTGGTTGGGTAGTGTTTTGATGCTTGGTGAAAGTTTGGTGAAGCTTTAATAGAGTTAGGAGAGGTTTGGGGAAAAAGAGACGCTTAAGGATAAAGAAATTTGTGTAAAAACTAACCTTCTCTTTAATACCCATCTTATAACCTTTTGGATTTGGATCTAGCTGCACCGTGCGGTGCACCGGAGTAGCAGTGCGGTGTACTGGACTCAAGGGTTTCAGACCGTGGTCGCTAGTTGTCGACACAATTTTGACTAAGTGGCCTCGGAAATGTACTTGATTTATCAACCATTGTCAGTTTCCGGAGTTGCGGTGCACCAACGGTTCTTCTCGTGCGGTGCACCGGACCTCTCCTGCGGTGTACCGCAATAGTGGTCTGGTTTTCGCCAAATTTTCGTAATTCTTTTCCTAACTCGATTCCTTAAATTCATGAACATCAAAAACACTAATATCTTTCTCAAATATGAAATATCAATTAAAAACAACTAAACCCAACAAAATTGAAAGACATAAAAACATTAAACAATTGCGGGTAGTCTCCCATACATTACTTTTATTTAACGTCTTTCAAAGTTAGACGTGTCACCTCTATCAGGATTTGCGAATATAGCCTCCCCAACAACGAGAATGTCTATGAATGTCTACTAACCTCTGTTTGATGTTCCTCTTGGGCCTGATCTTATCACCTAGCTAAAACAACTTTAGTGACTATGAATGGTCCCATCCACGAGTTTTTGTGACTTCGTGGCCTATTCTTGAGTCTTCAAACTTTCCATACAACTTCATGGCCGACCCCAAACTCAATCTCTGGTTCAGTTTCCACAGGTTTTGCGTGGATTTCTTTAGGGACACGATGGTGTGAAAGGCTGTGGATGATAGGAACTGTGAGATCTAACTTTCTCGGTTTCTGACCCCAGACATGGAAGGTTTCGGATACGATTTTAGCATAAAGGGTAACCGTCCTTTCCTAGATGTTGATGATGCCTTGAATTTTGGCCAAGAAAGGCCTTCCAAGTATAATTGGATTGGAACTTGCTTATCTGCATCATAATCAAGTATAACAAAGTCAGTAGGGATGGTGATTTTACCTGTTCGGACATGAACGTCCTCCATTGTTCCCCATATCTTTGAAACTGATCTATCCACAAATTTTAACTTCACGGGAGCCTACTTTGTCTTCTAAAGTCCAAGCCTATCGAATACAGAATTTGACATAAGATTCACACTTGAACCCACATCATACATTGCTTTCATATTGAGCATACCATCTATCTAAATAGGAGGATTAAAGCTTCCTGGATCTTTCAGCTTTAATGGATACTCCTTATTTTCAACTCTTCGCGAGACTCTCTCAGCATGAGCCACTGTCTCTTTCCTGGCTTCAACACTCACTTCTTTCTTTGAGATAACTTGCGCGAAAACTTGTTGTTGTATAAGCCATTTCTTCGCAATCTCAAGCATCTGGGCGTTGATATTTTTCCGGATTATACACCTCTACAAATGTCTTAAGTTCAATGTCAACCTTCGGATTTGTATCAGGAATAGATGGTGACTCTGTTTAATCAATTGGTGACGAATCCTGCTTCTCTTCTTCTTTCTTTTCTTGCACAGCAGGTGCAACTTCATCCTTCAACTCTTTTGAGGCTTCTTCCTATTTTCCCTTTAGCTTTGATAACTTGTAGATCAATAAGAGGTCGAATATCTTCTTGCTTATCTCTCATAAGGTCTATAAACTCAGATCTTTCAGATGAAGTCGAAAGTCAGAGTGGTGGGGCCTAGGGTGTGATAAAATAAGGTATAAATAAAGTGCAGATAAACACCCTAGACTAACACTGTTCTGCAAGTATACAGATCGTATGAAAGTTTTAGTTAAATGATTAAGATTCGTTCCACAAAGACTACGAAGGTTAGGGAAATCTTATGCAATTATCAAGTGCGAGAACTTAAAGCTAGAACAACTAAACGAAAATAAAAGTAAAGACAAATAGATTTTTGTTTGATTTTCTAATTAACTAAATTAAAGATATAAATTTAAAAACAGAAAAGTAAATACGAAGAGAAGTAATATGAGAATATAGCTTGAGTCACTAGCATGTAATCCCCGCTAGTTTTGCCGTTCTAAACATGTAAGGGTGAATTATGTAGCATTTCAATAATTGGTTCCAATTCGCTATCGGTAGTTTAAAACAGGATTTACCTGTGTCAATAAGGCTTCCTAAGCAAACTTTTCCTGTAATTGGTAAATAGTCACAAGAACTAAACCATAGTGATTATCTAGTTAGGTTGATTTGTCAGATCTAAACCGAATACTAGACGTTATGTGCTAAACATGTAATTAAACACCGTTGTCAATGGTGACCTAACTACTAGATGGTAATTCTATATGGCGGTCGTTCACAAGAGAACAGAATATAAATCCAAACACATAAACAGAGAATAAAAACTGTAATTCAATTTAAAACATTAAGTTCCCAAATCAGATAGATGTCAATCAAAACTAGGGTTCATACATATATGCTAAAACTCAAGCTAAAGAAATTTAGTTCATGAAAGAAAAGAAAGAAATAAAAAATTTAAAGGTAGAAGAAGACATTGTTGATGAACAGCTCCTTCCAGACTTCTCTCTTGTGTTGTAAGCTTCCTCTTGGTTTAAGATTTCACCAAGGATAATTTTAGAGTGTTAAGAGGTTGTATTTATAGTGTATAGGTTGACCTAATTCGTTTCTTGAAGGAAAGGCCAAGTAATAGACTCCAAGCCCAACTCAAATTCGTATGGATAATTATTGCTGAACTGTTTTGAGTATATCTTCTTCGTTATTGGTCGGTTTTTGCTCCATAAGATACCAAAAGAATCCTCACAGAATTATCTACATCTCTATGAAAGGAATTTACCAAAATCGGCTTCCTTGTAGGAGTTATCACCACTTCTTTAGGCGTTGCTGCAGAAATTCAGATTTTGGCAGCTTTTCCTTTTCCATGTTTTTAGCCTTTGTTTCCTTTATCTCCAATTTCCATGTAAATCTCTTTCCATAAGTTGTAGTCTTTGACTTGGACTCTAATTAATCTCTATAATTATCTTTAAAGCTTCACACTAAATAAACAATTAAACCCAATATGCTCTAATAATATTATATTACTAAGTCAAGACTTAAAATAGGAAAGTGCACTAAACTAAGCTAAATTCAACCTATAAACTAATAAATAAGCCTAAAATGATGTCTCATGAATAGATTTTATTATCACAATTGAGGAGACATCAAGACCCCCAACTCAAAGTTGTATCGTCCCGATACAATAAAAGTAAAGAACAGAAGGGTAGTCAAATAAATAAGAAGAAGAAGACGGAGGAGAATAAGAACAGAACACAATGAATGATCCTAGAGCAAAATATCTAAAAAGTCTCATGTAGGAATGCTCAAGAAATAATGCACAAATATGCTTAATACACATGTAATCAACAATCCATAAATTCAAGTTCAGATTAATTTCGCAATGCCAGAAGGAGAGGATGATAACTTAGTTCAGGTTAATGGCTATAGGTTGTTCATAGGTCCCAAATACAGCATCCAATGGTCAACTTACCTATTACCTAATAGCTCAATTGTTTCTCCATCTAGTAGTTAGAAATCCTAAGGTCTTTGGTTATAACTTGGCTTAGGGACGGGTGTGGTATATTTGGATAATGAAAAGTGAGCTTTTGGCTCTCTCCTCACTAGCCATCAACGAATCGTCCTAGAGCTTGAGTTTTCACTCGAAGATGTTCTCACTCAACCCAATTTATTGATGCTTTTGATTTGCATCCCCAATAAATCCTAATTAAAACCTTTGATGATATCAAATCCACTTTGCCGGTCCGAATATATATTTTCTTTTCATATCAATTTTTCCTTTTAGATAGCTATGATTCTCTTTTTTTGATGTTGAGATATCACACTATTTTTTCCATATATATATTCTTTTTATGCCCTTGTTGGCAAATTTAGCTCGTAGCTTCTTTTTCATTCACTATTACCCCGGCAAAGGGTTACAATAATAACAATTTCATCATCAATAAAATCACAAATATAATTCCTAAAACCCAATGTTCCCTAATGATGAAATCCCACCACCCCAAACTCAAGCTCTAAAACGAGTTGTCTCAGGTTTTGCGATTCGAGTGCGGGTCATATGGACAAGTCCTACAAACTAAGGGTATGGATTATAATGTGTTTCAATTAAAAGGCTTTAGAAAGGTTTAGAGGGGCTAAGACGGATAAATAATAACAATATCAAACAAAAGGGTGAGAAAGTATAAAAGGCTTCAAGTGTTTTATCATGAAGGATCTGCCTTACTCATTTTTCTAACTACCAGATTTCGTTACGTTTTCATTATTAGTTCATAGACAAGCGGGTTTTCAACTAATTTCAAACCTCACGTTCTACACACCAAATAACTATCCCTAAGTTTCAATGTGAATTCTTAGCATTGCTCATTAACTTTTCTATCCTTTATTTCCTGTTTTCATACATGCATCTAAAAAAATTTATGACATTTTTCAAAAACATACTACTTACTATCATTGACCTAATAAAATCATGCTCGGATAGGTACATTCAAAATATTCTATGCCTGAATTCAACCTAAAATTTTTAAATTTTATGCAAAAACGAAAAGAAGTTGAGGACAACGAATCCCCACCCCTAACTCAAAAGTGATCCGTGTCCCCACGGCTCAAAAAAAGACTCAAGAAAATAAAATTTAAAATAAAGCTAACTAAACTACCTAATGCATACAAGCTATTAAGAAAAATTAGAATGACTTACTTGGCTGGCCATAGAGATCCATTATATCTTCATCCTCTTCCGAAGCTGAGGTGTCAGTATAACTATCAATATCCCGTTCCAAGCTAAAATCTTCCAGCTGTGATTGCATCTGTATGACTTCCGCCCAAAGTTCTCTGTTATCTTCTTGTAATCTTTCGATTTCATGTTGTAATTTGAGAGCCCATGGAGGAAGATCATGAACAATTTAAGAGGAAAAAGTAGAAGAACCTTGGTCTTGAATTTTTATCTTCTTCAAAGGCCTTGATGGTATGGACATTCTAGCAGTTAACTTCTTTGGTAGTGGTTGTGCTGGTGCCTTTTCTTTTGATTCTTCAGTAGCCTCATCAATGGTGATAGGCTTTTCAATGGTGGCTCTATGCAATTTCTTATTCTTCCCAAGGATAGAGCACTTTCTCTTGTATTCCATAGATTCAGATCTGTTAGTCATGCTTGATTCACCCACAACTCAAGTTATACCAAGGATGGATTAAAAGTTTAAGGAAATTTGGTTTAGCTTGAGGTTGTTGCTTGGAATTTATGAAAGAGAAAGGTTTCTTGATGAATATTGGAAGAATTCTTTATAGCTTGTTGAATTTGATGGTGTTTTAATGGTGTAGTGTGATGAATTTGATGAAGAGATTGTGTTTATGGAAGATGGAGGAGAGAATTTGTGGAGTTGTTGTGTTAATTGTGAAGGCTTGCACAAGCTTTAAGGTGTATATATAGTGTTTGGGTCTGAAAAATTCGTATGGGAGAGGCTAGGGTTAATCCTATTAAGGTAAGAAGTTCTATGGGTTTCAAATTCTTCACAAACCGCCTGGCGCGGTACATCCCTGCGGTATACGGGTGTACCGCATGGGTACACCGTAGCGCTGTTGCTCCAAAAATTTTAGCCTCGGTAATATACCCGTGATAGCACCCCGTGGCACGCGTTTTTGGGCGTGCGGTATAAGGTGCGGTGCATGGGTACACCGCAACAGCTCCGTGAAAAAACCCGCGGTACATCACCCCGTGGCACGCGTTTTGGGCGTGCGGTATAGGGGTGCGGTGCACCGCGCCTATCAGCCATCCATTTTTTGTCTCGGTATAAAACCCATTGTTGCCCGACCCGTGGTACGGGTTTTTCATGCACGGTACATAGGTGCGGTATATGGGTGCACTGCATGGGTGCACCGCACCAGCCTTCGAATTTTTCCAAGAATTTCCTTTTGACCCCAAACTCATTTCCTGCACAATAGCACACTACCTTTCTCTCCTATTAGCTTGTAAACAAAATTAAAAATATACACTAACTTAAAATTATACACTACAAAGCAATAAAACTAATCTAAAAAGCAATTAAACAAGGGGTGTCTCTCAAGAGCACTTTTGTTTAACGTCTTTGAGTTAGACGTGTACCTCAGGCTAAGCGCATTCTACGAGATGGATCGTCTCCTCACGGCCAAAGTCCTCACTGTCATGGTATCTTTTCAAACGTTGGCCATTCCCCATGAATGTCCTTTGCTCGGTTGGATGTTCAATTTCAATCGCTCCATGAGGTGTGACTTTCGTAACAATGTAAGGTCCCCCCCCCAACGGGATTTAAGCTTTCCTGGGTAGTTCGAAAATCGAGAGTTGTATAATAAAACTATTGTCCTCTCTCGAAATGATTTGGACGGAGTCGTTTATCATGTCATCGCTTTGTTTTCTCCTTATAGAGACGTGAATTTTCATAGGCAAGATAACGAAACTCCTCCAACTCGTACAACTGCATCATCCTTTGTTTCCCGGCCAATTCTGGGTCTAGATTCAGAGTTTTAATGGCCCAGTAGGCTCGAGCTTCAAGTTCAATCGGTAGATGACACGCTTTACCGTAGACCATGTGATATGGAGATGCCCCAACTGGTGTTTTAAATGATGTTCTGTAAGCCTAGAGAGCATCATCTAGTTTTAAGGACCAATCTTTCCTCGATTTATTCACGGTCTTCTCAAGAATAGATTTGATTTCCCGGTTGGAAACTTCAGCTTGACCGTTAGTTTGTGGGTGATAACCGGTTGAAGTACGGTGTCTCACTCCAAACTTACGAAGATAGTTTCTCAGAGGAGCATTAATAAAGTGGATACCTTTATCACTGATGAGAACACGTGGCGTTCCATGTCTTGAAAAGATGTTTGTTTTTAAGAATTTAATCACTGTTTGAGCATCGTTCTTTGGTGTTGCCACTGCTTCTACCCACTTCGATACATAATCTACCGCAAGCAAAATATAAAGATTTACATGGGAAGTGATGAAAGGTCCCATGAAATCTATTCCCCATACGTCAAAGATTTCAACTTCTAGGATATTGTTAAGCGGTATCGCGTCTCTTTTTGATATATTGCTAGTGAACTGGCATCTTTGACATAATTGGACAAAACGATGACAATCTTTGTGTATGGTAGGCCAATAGAACCCGGATTGAAGAATTTTGGATTCGGTTCTATCGCCTTTAAAGTGACCTCCATAAGGTGAACTATGACAACTTTCAATGATTTTTTCCGTTTCACCTTCATGCACACATCTTCTAACAACTTGGTCACTACAAATCTTCCAGAGATATGGTTCATCCCAATAATACTCTTTGGCCTGGTGATTTAATCTATGTCTTTGTTGTGGGTGGATATCTTTGGGGAATACACCACTCACAATGAGGTTGACTAGATCTGCATACCATGGCACAAACACATGTTTAATAGAAAAAAGTTGTTCATCAGGGAATACCTCTTTAACCAACAATGGTTCTTTATTCGCATCAGATCCTTCGAGCCTTGATAAATGATCAGCAACTTGATTCTCGCATCCCTTTCGGTCTCGAATATCTATGTCGAATTCTTGAAGCAACAGTACCCATCTAATAAGACGCGGCTTAGCGTCCTTTTTCTCCATAAGGTACCCAATAGCTGAATGGTCCGTGTATACAACAGTTTTCTTCCCAATCAGATAGGAACGGAATTTGTCAAAAGCATACACCACGGACAACATCTCTTTCTCCGTTACTGTATAATTCATCTGGGCAGTGTTGAAAGTCTTACTTGCATAATAAATCATGTGGAAGATCTTGTCTTTCCTCTGTCCCAACACAACACCCATAGCGTGATCACTAGCATCACACATAAGTTCAAACAGAGCTTTCCAATCGGGAGGTATAACAATAGGTGTAGAGATCAGTTTCTCCTTAATCGTCAAAAATGCTTGAAGACATTCTTCAGTAAAGTTAAAAGGAGTCTCCTTTTCAAGTAAAGAGCAAAGCAGTTTGGCGATCTTGGAGAAATCTTTGATAAATCTTCGATAAAATTTCGCGTGACCCAAGAAACTTCTCACTCCTTTTACAGAAACTGGAGGTGGTAACATTTTGATAACTTCAATTTTCGCACGATCAACCTCCATTCCTGCCTTCGAAACTTTATGTCCCAACACAATTCCCTCTTGAACCATGAAGTGGCATTTTTCCCAATTAAGCACAAGATCTTTTTATCTACATCTCACAAGGACTTTCTCAAGATTATTCAAACAATCATCGAAACTATCTCCAAACACCGAAAAATCATCCATGAAAACCTCCAAATATTTATCAATCATGTCGCACAATATCGCCATCATGCACCTCTGGAACGTGGAAGGTGCATTGCATAAACCAAACGGCATTCTTCTATAAGCAAAAGTACCAAACGGACAAGTAAAAGTTGTGTTGTGTTGATCAAGGGGATCCACACAAATCTGATTATAGCCCAAATATCTGTCAAGGAAACAATAATATTCTCTCCCTGCAAGTTTGTCTAGCATCTGATCAATGAATGGTAGCGAGAAGTGATCTTTTTTTGTAGCTTTGTTCAGTCTTCGGTAATCCATGCACACTCGCCACCCCACAACTGGTCTTGATGGTATGGCTTCGCCTTGATCATTAAGGATGGTAGTGATACCTCCTTTCTTCGGAACACATTGCACTGGACTGACCCAATCACTGCTAGCAATCGGATAGATAATTCCTGCATCTAACAACTTGATAACTTCCTTCCTCACTACTTCTTTCATGGCTGACATGAGTCTTCTTTGTCCCTCTATAGATCGCCCACCTTCGTTCTCAAGAATGATTTTGTGTTTGCAAACGGAAGGACTAATTCCCTTGATGTTGGCAATAGTCCATCTGATTGCTTCTTTGTTTGCACGAAGTAAATGAAGTAGCTTCTCCTCTTGAGGACCTGAAAGGTTAGCAGAAATAATAACAGGCAAAGTTTTATTCGTACCTAGGTATGCATAGCGTAGATGATCTGGAAGCGGTTTTTCTTCGAGAACAGGTGGACATATTATAGATGGTTGTTTCATTGGTTCAATGTCACCTGATTCTCGAAGTAGTTCTCGTACATTTGATCCTAATGCAGCAACATCTTCAGCGGGAATCTTGAGTTCCATTTGAGATTCAAGTGTTAAGGCTTCGTCAAGATCATCATCTAAGTTTGCTTCATTGAAGACTTCTTGCGCAATTTTTCTGATGACATCTATTTTGAAACATTCATCTTTTGAATTTGGTAACTTCATAGCCTTAAACACATTGAATCGTATCTGTTCGTCTTGTACTCTCATGATCAACTCACCATTCTCAACATCAATTAGTGTACGCCCCGTGGCTAAGAATGGTCTACCCAAAATGATGGGGACATTCTTATCCGCGTCGTAGTCAAGAATAATAAAATCGCAAGGAAAAATAAAAGAGCCAGCTTTAACTAAAATATCTTCAATTTTACATATTGGTCGTGAGAGGGAGCGATCTGCCATTTGTAATACCACAGATGTGGGTACTACTTCTCCAATATTAAGCTTCTCGAACAGGGACCTAGGCATGAGATTGATGCTCGCGCCTAAATCACATAATTCTTTCCCGGTCCAACTATCTCCAATGCCGATGGGAATTGTAAAACTTCCAGGATCTTCTAGCTCTGGTGGCAACTTACCTTGACATATAGCACTACACTCCATAGGTAATCTAATTGTTTCCCCAGTTTCTATACTTCGCTTGTTGGAGATAATGTCTTTCATGAATTTAAGATAGGTTGGCATCCTCTTGAGAGCTTCAACAAGCGGTATATTAACCTCCAACTTCTTCAACATGTCAACGAACTTCTTGAATTCCAGGTCATTGTCCTTCTTTCTGACACGTGAAGGGTATGGTGGTGGAGGGCATGTATTAAGTTCCACTGGTTTTCTTGTTTTTTCAGGTGTCTCACCTTGGACACTCTTCGGTTTAACTACCTCCTCTACCGTATCTTTGATTGTTTCTTCCCCCTGGTTTCTGGAATAGGGACTGGTTCTGTTTCTGGTCTTGGTGGAGGTAGTTGTTTTCCACTTCGCAATTCAACTGCATGGCAAGAATCATCTCTAGGAGCAATAGTATCACTTGGAAGTTGCCCTTTTGGACGATTTTGTAATGTACTCGCCATATGTGATAAAGTATGCTCTAGTTGCTTGATAATAAATTGCTGGGCTTGAATATTCTGTTGGCTACGACTCATGTTGTTTTCAACTGTTTGCATTAATTTAGCCATACTCGTATTCAAGCTCTGGAGCTGTTCTTGTTTTGCCAGTTGCATTGATTGTTTAGGCGGATCTTTCTTCGTCTCTTGATAAGCTTTCTTAACAATGGGTGCCTTTTGCTGAATAGGTTGTGGTGGATTATAAGATTGAGGTTGGGGTTGATGATAAGTCTCTTGCTTTCTGACCCAACTCTTATGCTGTGGAGGTTGTTGATAATTTGTGTAGCTCTCTTGAGGAATAGTATAACCATTAGAATAATAGTTATCTTGCGGATAGGTAACGGAAGCTACTGCTGGACTATTCATACATCCTTACCACACATGATTTCTTGATCCACAACCAGGACACGAAGGAATTGCACGTATTGTATTCACTTGAGCAATTGTTTGGGCTTGTTCTTGTAGTTCTTCAAGTTGTTTAGCAAATTCTTTAAGCTTCAGAGATTCTGAAGTGTTTTCTTTTTCTGGTTTCTTTGGCCAACTTCTCTCGTTCTCAAGAATTATTTCCATCCCCAACTCAGCCTCTTCAGGATCTAGCAACACAAAACCTGCGTTTCCTAACGAATCTGCTTTCTCTCTTGATTTGTCGTTAAGGCCTCCATAAAACAAGGTTAAATAATATTCCGGCGAGGACCTATGATATGGACATGTCGCCTTCTTTTCTGTAAATCGTAACCATGCTTCACCCAAATTCTCTCCGTCTTCCTGTATAATTGTTCAAGCTCCAACATATCTTTTAAACGTCTACTAACCGGATAGAAACGGTCTAGGAATCTTGCTTGAAACTTGTCCCAATCTGGAATAACATGAGGGTATTGGGTATCATACCAATCGCTTGCACATCCGGTCAAGAAGAACTGGAACATTAGGTAATACACTTGTTCCCTAGTGACTCCTCTTACGATATAAGCGTCACAAATTTGCATGAATTTTTGAATATATCGGATCGGATCTTGATGTGCAGCACCGCTGAATAATCCATGAGTTGCGAACTGAATTAGCATCCCTGTATCAGGTTTAAACTTTGCGGCTTGGATTTCAGGAGCGCGAATTCCTCGTGGCTCCACTCTAAACTCGATGGGTAGCTCAAGTCTCCTTGGGTTCTCCATCTGTATCTAAATATGAAAAACAAAAACTAAAAAACAAAAGCGTAAAATAGAACTAACTAAAAATAAAAGCACAAGATATATGCACAAGGACTAACGATGTAGTCCCCGGCAACGGCGCCAAAAACTTGGTGGGGCCTAGGGTGTGATAAAGTAAGGTATAAATAAAGTGCAGATAAACACCCTAGACTGACACTGTTCTGCAAGTATACAGATCGTATGCAAGTTTTAGTTAAATGATTAAGATTCGTTCCACAGAGACTACGAAGGTTAGGGGAATCTTATGCAATTATCAAGTGCGAGAACTTAAATCTAGAACAACTAAACGCAAATAAAAGTAAAGACAAATAGATTTTTGTTTGATTTTCTAATTAACTAAATTAAAACTAAGAATTTAAAAACAGAAAAGTAAATACGAAGAGAAGTAATATGAGAATATAGCTTGAGTCACTAGCATGTAATCCCCACTAGTTTTGCCGTTCTAAACATGTAAGGGTGAATTATGTAGTATTTCAATAATTGGTTCCAATTCGCTATCGGTAGTTTAAAACAGGATTTACCTGTGTCAATAAGGCTTCCTAAGCAAACTTTTCCTGTAATTGGTAAATAGTCACAAGAACTAAACCATAGTGATTATCTAGTTAGGTTGATTTGTCAGATCTAAACCGAATACTAGACGTTATGTGCTAAACATGTAATTAAACACCGTTGTCAATGGTGACCTAACTACTAGATGGTAATTCTATATGGCGGCCGTCCACAAGAACACAGAATATAAATCCAAACACATAAACAGAGAATAAAAACTGTAATTCAATTTAAAACATTAAGTTACCAAATTAGATAGATGTCAATCAAAACTAGGGTTCATACATATATGCTAAAACTCAAGCTAAAGAAATTTAGTTCATGAAAGAAAAGAAAGAAATAAAAAATTTAAAGGTAGAAGAAGACATTGTTGATGAACAGCTCCTTCCAGACTTCTCTTGTGTTGTAAGCTTCCTCTTGGTTTAAGGTTTCACCAAGGATAATTTTAGAGTGTTAAGAGGCTGTATTTATAGTGTATAGGTTGACCTAATTCATTTCTTGAAGGAAAGGCCAAGTAATAGACTCCAAGCCCAACTCAAATTCGTATGGATAATTACTGCTGAACTGTTTTGAGTATATCTTCTTCGTTATTGGTCGGTTTTTGCTCCATAAGATACCAAAAGAATCCTCACAGAATTATCTACGTCCTTGTGAAAGGAATTTACCAAAATCGGCTTCCTTGTAGGAGTTATCACCACTTCTTTAGGCGTTGATGCAGAAATTCAGATTTAGGCAGCTTTTCCTTTTCCATGTTTTTAACCTTTGTTTTCTTTATCTGCAATTTCCATGCAAATCTCTTTCCATAAGTTGTAGTATTTGACTCGGACTCTAATTAATCTCTATAATTATCTTTAAACCTTCACACTAAATAAACAATTAAACCCAATATGCTCTAAAAATATTATATTACTAAATCAAGACTCAAAATAGGAAAGTGCACTAAACTAAGCTAAATTCAACCTATAAACTAATAAATAAGCATAAAATGATGTCTCATGAAAGATTTTATTATCACAAATGAGGAGACATCACAGAGTCTTCGAGGCTAGACTTGGTTGGTTCTTCTTCAATTTCTGGAACTTCCACGGCAATTTATGCAGCATGCGGCACTTTCTTACTCTCTTCTATTTCAAGCCAAATAGTCTTACAAGTTTCAAACCCAACATTGGTATCACCTCCTTCAATAGCTCTCAATTCTTTTGCTTCCATGATATTTGTTAGAACTTTATTCAATTGTTATATCTGCGTACCTAAGATCTGAATCGAAACTTCTTATTCTCTCAACTTCTTGTTCTATGAATGCATATTACTTGTCATAAGATCCATAAAAAAATTCAATTGCTTATCACCCACAACTCCCTCTTGAGGATGTTGTGGTAAAGCCTTCGGAGCTAAAGTATCGGTATAAGCATCATTAATAGGTTGTTGTGGAGGAGATGGTCGATTATAATTCTAATTTCCCTGATACGGAACTTGACCTCTTAGTTGGGTAAGAGTTGTTCTGGGGATGAGGTTGATAGTTACCTTGATTAGTGACCCCTTGTGGATTTGAATACCGCATACCTAGATTATTCATGTTACCAAATTGGTAACTTCCTCGGTTGGATATGAAATAAACAGATGCTGGATTTCATTTTCACTCTTCCCATGCATGATTCGGTACCTCACACTTCATAAAACCTTGTGCCGCTTGCACTACATTTGTTGCTTCTAAATTCTTTTGCATCTCAACCTTAATATCTTTTATTTGATTCTATAATGTGGTTAATTGAGCTGAATTCACAGTATCTGCATCTAATCGAAGCGTACCTCTAGTGTTTATAACAGAAGCTCGCGAAAGTGGCCTACTCCTTTCTGTTTCTATAATACGTTCCATACCTTATGCGGCTTCTGCAGGATCCCTGGACACAAAACCTTCTTTTCCAAGATTATCTACCCTCAATCTACTCTCAGAATTAGTACCTTGATAAAACATTGCTAACTGTAAAGATGGGGTGTAACCATGGAGCGGAGATCTAGCTAACTTATATTGAAACATAGTCCATGCGTCTCCTACTTCTTCTTCATTCTCTTGGCGAAATTTAGCAAGTTCCATCTAATCTTTGAGTCTCATACTCTTTGGATAAAAACTGTTAAAGAATGCAGCTTGAAGTTCTGCCTAAGTATTAACTATACCTGGTGGTTGTCTATCTAGACAATCACCAGCTTTGTCGGTCAGAAAGAACAAAAACATGTGACAATACAGTTGCTCGCTTGTAATGCATGGAGTAATGTAGGCATCACAAATCTGCATGACCTTCTAAATCGCTCTTACCGGATCTTGAATTGTTGTACCACTATAAAGTCAACAATTTGAAAATTGACTGAGCATACCCGGATTGGGTCTGAATTTGACATTTTGGATCTATGGAAGACGATAGCCTAAAGGTTGAACTCAAAAAGGTGCTCCCAAGCCTGGGAGATCTTGTTCTTGTTTGTTATTGTTTCTGTTACCTCCTCATGGTGGTAGTTGAGGACCTATTGGCGGATCACGAGGGACTAGTGGTTGACGTTGATCGTCATTCTTATTAATAAGAATAGCATCATCCCCTAGTGGAGGATCTTCTCCCTCTCGTAAAGCCATTGCTTTTCTCTATTCTCTTTCTTATCTCAAGCGTCTGTTATAAGCTGTGAAGCACCTCTCGAGATCCGAAAGCATACACTATAAACTTAGAAGAGACTAAAACAAACCAAAAGTATAAATCTGGAAGAATAAAATAACTAAAACTTACTACTACTAAAAATAAATAATCCCACACGCAAACGTGATACAAGTCCCCAGCAGCGGCGCCAAAAACTTGGTGTCGCCTAAGGTGTGTTAAAAATATGATAATAAAAGATGGATAAACGATGCACTAACACCCTAGACAAAACATGTTACTCACTGCAAGTATCACAGGTCGTACGCAAGTTTTAATGATAAGTTAGATTCGTTTTCTGGGACTTAGTGTGTTATACGAATGGGTAAACATAAATAGAGTACCAGGTAATAGTTAAAGAAATAAAATAAATATGATTGATGAGGAGATAAGATTAAACTAAATTAATTAAATAAAATACAAGAGAAATAATATGAGAAAGTATAGCTCAGGTTTTGCCAGTATGCACTAATCCTTCTATTTCTTCTACTAATTAATAAGGGTGATTATAGCTCTTAGATAAGTCGACATGATTCTAAATTCCTCTTAACCCCCTTCTAGGTGGACTTAGGTGGCGACCTCACAATTACCATGGGACTTAACTAAGGTACTCCTACGCAACTTGGTTCATAGATTAGACTAGCCTGCAATAATGATCGGTGCTTACATCAAATTCTAACGACTATCTAGTTAGGCAAGCCTTTCCGGATCACTACCGCACATTGGACGTTTATGTGGTGTTTTAATAATTAGACACCCCTTCCGGGTGACCATCTAACTACTATTAGCACAACCCTAAATTGATCAGGGTTAAGACATACAATAAAAAAATCACATAAAACAAATATATGGTTAAGAAACTATAATGAATTTAAAATACTTCTCCCAAAGAAACATAGATAGAAGTAAATAGAATTCATATATTATACATATGAAAAACCCAAGTTATGGGAAAATTAGTTCATACTAGAAAGAAATAAAGTAAAATAAAGATATATACTGTCAACTTGCTCTCTTGAATGATTTCTAATGATGAATAAAACTTAAGGACTAATTGTGGAAGCAAGGACCTGTTTACAATTGGTAAAGGGTGTATTTATAGGAGTATAGGAAGACCTAATTCGGAATTCTTGGAGTAGGAGGCAAGCAATTGGACTTTTTTTCCAAATCAGATTCGTTTCTTAAAATATAGGAGAATGGAAAAACTGCTATTGTCTTGTTTTGGCCGTAACTTCTTCAATATTGCTTTGATTTTCACCCACTTATATCGAAAAGACCGCTTCGAAAAGCTCTACGATTCTCCTTTATATCACATCTCCAAAATCCTAGTCGATTTTAAGTTATCTTCACTTTAGTGGACGTGTCTGCTGAATTTTATATGTACTTGCCAACCTTTCTTTTCCTATTTTATCTTTACTTCCTTTCATCTCCAATTTCCATCCATATCTTATTTCCTTTATCTCTTTATAAATGATTTGACATCTAATCAATCTCCATATAACTTTAAAGCTTCACACTTAATATACAAATGAAACCAAATATGTTCTAAAAATAATAAATCATCAAATCAAGACAAGAAATAAAAAATATAATAATATGACTAAAAATAAAGTATTAATTTCCCAATACACCTAAAATGATGTCTCCAACGTATATTTATTCATCACAAATAGGGAGACACCATCAATATTATATTTATTACCTATTTAAAGTGAAGGAATTAATCACATATCTTTCTATAAATGTTTAAATAAATTATTTCATTTTGATTCCTTTATATATTTCTCGAAGAAACCTCAAGTCTTCTTCACACCCTTAGAGAGATAATTTGTAGATATACCTTCCTCCGACCCATTAAAAGATATGGAAAAGACCTCTGCAAAATTGGGTCTTACAATAACATTCATGCTTATGACGTTAACTAATTACTTAATCCTGATTTCTCCTCTACAATTCTATTTCTTCATATGATCATATTTATATCATTATTTTTCCTAAATGTATAATAATTGTATCGTATCGGGTGTTGTAGAAAGGATAAATTTGTCGTATAATGTATATTTATATATATAAATCAAAGATTTTAGAACTCTGATATAATTGTTTTTATAAATTTATTTTATAACCTCTATTGATAAACACTTCAAGATGTATTGCCAGAATAAATTTACTAATAATAAATTATTATCAGGTACTAAAGTGACATCATGAACAATTGAGGTAAGGCCTTGTAATTCAATTTCTGATTGTGATGCCTATTCTTTCCATTTTGGACAAAAAAATTGTCTTGGGGGCCTTTGTCGTTGCAAGATCCCGCAAAAACACTTAGATGTTGGGGAATGCAATACAAAAGGCGACAACTTTCCTCTCGTTG
Organism: Nemophila menziesii; assembly: GCA_029959085.1. Taxonomy (NCBI): domain Eukaryota; kingdom Viridiplantae; phylum Streptophyta; class Magnoliopsida; order Boraginales; family Hydrophyllaceae; genus Nemophila; species Nemophila menziesii. The sequence goes on along the minus strand of JARWIR010000015.1, from coordinate 24,004,055 downwards.
ATCCTACTTGCAAAGTTCATGATTGTGAATAGGGGAATTGTGTTTACGTGTCTTAATTATTAATAAGGCTTTTTATATAATGATAATTAATTTTAACTAATATCTTACCTAATATCGATTTTATTCTTTTATATATTTTTTGGTTAAGATTTCTCCCATTTTAAATAATATGCTACAACTATAAGCTAATGATCAATTTTAGATATTATTAATTCTATATTTATGAGTCATTAAATAAAAAGAGAGAAAAAAATTACTAAGAGAATGATAAGACATGCATGCCCTAGTGGATTTTTCAATGATAAAAAATTATACAAGAAATCATTTTGCAATTTGTTTAAGTTAGTTTTAGTATTTCATTCTCTATTTATCCTAAACACGCTAGGTTATCAATTATAACATTACACTAATAATTCGATCTTAATTGATATATGAATCTTGTAAGAAATGCTTAAGATACATATTTCAAAATTAATATTAGCCGTAATTGTTCCAACAATAGTGATCTTATTGTTACTTGTTTATCTTTTTGTGTTTCCAGCTCATAGGAACACAAATGATATATTTAATAAGCAACAAGAGCTTTTCCAAATTTTATGAGGAATACAAGAATTTTGTAAAATGTTTACTTACAAGGAAGCTATCACACATATAACTCGTTATTTGAGGATAAAAAATTTATTGAAAATATACTGGATAATTCAAATTTGATTACACAAGGATTTATCAGATCCCTCTAATTTTAAATTATATACCATTCATAAGCCTTGATAGCTATATAGGCTAAGTTATAGGAGTAGTGTGAGATGTTTTTATGGAAAAACAATTCATGCAATAAAACCAATATGTCATAAAAGTGATAGGATGTGCTAATCAATAAACAATATAGTATAACTATATTATTTATAAAAATGGTATAAAATCCTGAGTCTGAAGACACTTAAGAAATTACTATTCAATCAAGAAAAATCGTATTGAGGTTCCTTGGGTGAAAGTCAAGATTAAGGTTAAGGCAAAGTTTAAGGGTAAGTTAAAGTTAAGGTTAAGGATAAGGTTATGGTTAAGTTTAAGGTTAAGTTTAAGGTTAAGGTTAAGGTTTAAGTTAAGGTTAAGGTTAAGGTGAAGGCTAAGGTTAAGGTTAATGTTAAGTTTAAGGTTAAGGTTAAGGTTTAAGTTAATTATAAGGTTAAGGTCAAGGGTCAAGGTAAAGGGTTAAGATTTTAGTCAAGGTTAATGTTAAGGTTAAGGTTAAGATTAATTTTAAATTTAAGGCTAAAATTATAATTAAGGTTTAAGATTTAACATTTAAATTTTAAGGTTAAGGTTTAATAAGATTTAAGGTTTAAGGTCGAATATTAATGTGATGAATCTTCATCTAGTTAAGGTCAAGGTTAAGATGAATGTTAAGGTTAAGGTTTAGATTTCAAGGTTTAAGGTAACTTTTAAGGTTATATGTTAAGGTTATGGTTATGTTTATTGTTAAATTTAAGGTTATTGTTTAAGGTTTAAGATTGTAGGTTAGAGGTTCAAGGTTAAGTTTTAACATTAAAGTTAAGATTATTGTTAAGGTTAAGTTTAAATTTAATATGAAGGTGAAGGTTAAGGTTTACAGTTTACTGTTTAAGATTTAAAGGTCAAGAGTTAAGGTTAAGGTTGATGTGAAGAATAAGGTTTAAGGTTTATAGTGTAATGGTTAAGGTTAAGTTAAGTTTAAGGTTTAGGTCAAGGTTAAAGTTAAGTTTAAGGTTAAGGTTAAGGTTAAAGTTATGTTTAAAGTTATGGTTAAGGTTAAGCTTAAGGTTAGATTACGGTAAGGTTAAGGTTAATGTTAAGTTTAATATTAAGGTTAGGTTAAGGTTAAGGCCAGGATTATGGTAAAGTTTTAGAGTAAAGGTTAAGGTTAAGGGGTTCAGTGTTATGTTTAAGGTTAAGTTTAATGTTAAGGTTAAAGTTAAACTTATGTTTAAGCTCATGTTTAATGTTAAGGTTAATGTTAAGATGAAGGCTAAGTTTAAGGTTAAGGTTAAGATTAAGGATAAGGTCAAGGTCAAGGTTGATATCAAGGTCAAAATTTAGTTCAATGTCAAGGTTGATGTGTGTAGTTGGATTACGAGAAATAATTGAATGCATGTCATGTTGTTTAGTCACATATTAGGCTAGCGTTCAATTATTTACACGTACTCTAAAATAGTATTAGAAACATCTAATTAGATATTCTGTAATAGTGATAACAAATGATAGGTATTTTAACATTTTTATCCTATTTCTAGTAAATCTAGCTTATACTATATTTTTGTTTGAAATATGTACCAAAATAAATAAATAATGTAGAATTAATGATTAAATATTACTTGCGATACTTGAGATGTGTTATCGTTTTGTTTTGGTTGTACTCGAGATGCTCTTGCTTTTGTGAGCTTCTTCTCTACATTCATTATGTTCTCCATTGTCTTAATTAAGATTCTAAATATAATGTATTTTATTAACAACTGGTGAATCAAACGAGATAGTTAATTAGTATAAAATATTTACGTATAATTAAATAAAATAAATAATATAAACTTGCAACTAGATAATCCATATAATATTGTTTAAAAAAGACAATTTATATGAATACTTTGTCTTATTGAATTCATTAGTGGCCAAATGTAAGGTATATTAAATTATATTGTTTTTATTTTTTATTATTCAGAAAATGGTTCAAGGAACATTTATGAATATTTAACTAAAATAAATTATATAAATATACAATAAATAATTCACATAATATTGTTTGAAACATTCATTAATATATATAAACACTTTGTGACCCTTTTGGATTACTTCTTAAAAAAATCACTTAAAGTGACTTTAGATCCTTAAAAATATTTAAAACCATTAAATCACTTTTAGAAAAATCACTAGATATATGATTATTAAAAATTACTTAAAGGAATTTTAGGTGTCAAAATACTTTTTAATATTTTTTACCAATATATAAATTTTACTTGAAAAGCGCTTTTCGCTATAAAACAAACCAACCTGAATCTGGTAGAAATGATTGAATTCAATTAATGGTCATATAAGTAAGGTAACTTAAATTGTTTTAACCAATCGGGGTTAGCTCAATAGAGTCTTAGTTATCTTTCTAGGCAGTACATGTTCGAACCGTGTCAGTGACACCGAGTCAAAAAATGGCTCTCCTATGTAACAAAAAAAATTAAATTGTTTTTATTGTTTATTATCCAAAAGATGGTAAAAAAATTAAATGTAATTAATGCAAAGGAGTATTATAAGGGTCCCAGACATTCTACTGCTCTTTATGTAGAGGATTTGGCCTGTCGAATAATATGTTTTATAAGATATATGTTATATAAATATAGATATTATTAGGTACTTAAGTGACAACGGGAACAATTGGGGTAAGGCCTTGTAATTCGGTTTCTGATTGTGACGCCTTATCTTCCAATTTTGGACAAACATCTTGTCTTGGAGAAGTTTGTCGTTGCATGATCCTGTCAAATCACTTAGCTGCTGAAGAATGCAATACCAACGGTGACTGCCTTCCTCGTTGATCCTTCTTGCAAAGTTCATGAATGTTAAAAAAGGAATTGTGTTTATGTGTGTTAATAAAAATTAATGATTTTTATATAATGATGATTAATTATCAATTAATATCTCACCTAATATTATTTTTATTCTTTTATATATGTTTTGGTTAAGCTTTCTCCCATTTTACAAAATTTCTACAACTATCTAACTACTTAGCAATTTTAGATATTATTAAATTTTAAACATTAAATCTTAAACCATAAATCAACCTTAACCTTAAATCTTAAACCTTAAACTTGACTTTCACTTAGGGAACGTGAGTTCGATTCCTGTTAATAGAACAATTTTTTTCTTAGTGTCTTCGGACACGGATTTTACCTAGTATAAATATAAAATAGATAATCCACATACTATTGTTTGAAATAGACAATTAATATGAATACTTTGTCTCATTGAATTCAATTAATAGCCAGATAAGTAAGGTAAGTTAAATTATAGTGTTTTTATTTTTTATTATTTAGAAAATGGTAAAAAGAACATTTATGAATATTTCAGTAAAATAAATAATATAAATATGCAATAAACTATTCACATGATATTGTCTGAAACATAATTTACCATAAACACTTTGTGCTTGCTCACTACAACAGGTCGCTGATTTACCGACGACACGTGTCGTCGGTAAACAGCCACGTTTCATCGGTAAAAGGCTTACCGACGACAGCTCGTCAATAAACAATCGTCCGTATTAATTGGTCGGTAAATCACGCTTGCCGACTGCGTCTTTGGGCTCTCGTCTGTAAACGAAATTTTTTTACCGACGAAGGCTTCCCGTCGGTAAATCTTTATCTTACCGACGACTACAATTTGAGTCGCCGGTAACTTGTATCTCTTTACCGACGACCACAGACGTCGGTATCTCTATAAATTACCGACGACAAGTCGTCGGTATAATATTAATCAATAATTCAATTTTTTTCGCACTCCTTTTTTTTGAATTTAGAACATTACCGATGACATTCTTCACATGAATGTCGTCGGTAAACATTCTTTATTTAATTTTTTTTTAAATTTTTTTTTAATTTTTTTTTAATTTCATTTTTATTTAATTTTTTTTATATAATTTGGTTGTTTGATTTTTTTAAATTTAATATACTAAAAAGAGAATAACTATAAACCGTGACATATATTCATAAAATATAAATAAACCCGGGTAGTCAAACCCCGGGCAATAAAGTCAATCCTCGAGAATAAATTCAAACTCCCAGAGTTAAAAGTCAAAATATTACATATCATAATAAAAGTCATAATAAATATAAAAACAATAGAATAAAAGTCTTAACACATAACAAATCAATTAAGGGCCAGATAAATCATCTTCATCTTTGTTATCTTCGTCATCTTCATCTTCATCTGAGACCGGAAGGAGAACATTGGCGGCTCCAGATTCGTTGAGGCCTTTGAGCATCTTAGAGATAAAATCATCGGACTTAGACGAGGCACTCGATGGAGTAGCTTCATCCGCCATAGGAGGCAATCCTTGCAGTTCACGGAGCTCGTTCATACCCTCGAATATCCGCTGGATTTTTACCGCGTTTTTCTGTGCGGTCTTGTCCGGAACAGACGGCTTTGGTTCCCTTTTTTTATTGAAGACAGCTCCAATTGACGGAATCCAGTGTCTACTCTTTGCCGGTTACATCACCTCCTGTACCGTCTCCTTTAACGCTCCTATCTGCTCCTCCACCGGAACATCTTCAGCCGATTGGGACCCTGACTCGATAAACCGATCTTTAAGCTTCCCCTTATAAACTCCCTGTAATTAATTTCAAATAAATAATTAATAGAATTATAAAAAATTTAAGTTACATAATTAATTTTAAACAATAAAAAGGAAAATAGACCACTTACACTAGACTGCTCCCATCTATCGTCCACCCAGCTTCCCTTCGCCCCGTCATAGCTCAAATACTCGAAATATCCGCCTATCGGTGGAAGTGGGACCTCCTCTTGGAACCGCTCGTCAATAAAGCTCAGGGGATCCTTCGTAGTAACCTTCAGCTTACCCTATAAAATATACATAAAAAAATTATAATTATTAAAAAAGTAAATTAAATAACTAATAAATTTTATTTTTACTTTAAGAAATTAAACCTCGATAATCTCGTGTCGGGTCTGTGTTTGGTTCCTAGAACCTGACCTGTTCGGCTTCTTCTGGTTCTGCCTATTCTTTTTATTAATCTTCGCCTGAGCCTGTTACAATTCAAGTTTAAAAAAATACTTAAAGACCAATTTAATAATAAAATAATTAAATTATAATTTTACCTTTTTGTTCGGGTCATTCAGCATTCAAGGGTTCTCTGCCAATCCTCGGGAAGCACCTCGGGAGGAATATCGTCCGTATCGTAGTAGTCAGCCTTAAGGTCATGCTTCCACCGCCTGTAGGCAACGGCCTGAGACGACTGTAGCTTCCCGCTGATAAAGTTCCATCCTCTCGGGCCCTCCATTTCTCGAGGTTGAAAAACATCTCGAGTTTTACGAGAATCATGGATTTGAGTGCCCTCGGGACATCACTCCACTGTCTATAGTACGGAGGGACTGTGACTCGGACCGCAGACCCCACTACTTGGGCCACGTGCTTCCCATACTCACCGTATGGGTTCCACGTGTTATATAGGATGCAGAATTCGACTGGTAGGGGCCCACCTAATTTCTCTTTAGCATCTTGGGCTGTTTTCAGGGACGAAATCGTTCGGGCTCTCTTTTTTCCCTAACTGTTTAATGAAATTAATTAAATTATTAATTTATATTAATTGAATTTTATATAGTAATTTATATTACCGGGCGGCTGGTTACAGTCATTTAGGATTGGTAGTTGATTCCTATTCGGATCTTCACCGTTACCATCTCCCCAATGATAATTAGGCATCACATCGGCCATCTATAATTTAAAAAAAATTAATAAATTAGTTTTTTTTAAAGACTATATAGTATAAATTGCATTTTAGTCCTTTTTTATTAATAGTTACAAAAATACCCTTAAAAATTACAAAAATAATATTCTATAAAAGTTTTTTAAATTGCAATTTAGTCCTTATAATTTATATATTCACAAAAATAAATATATATATTAATTTTAAAAAGACTATATATTATAAATTGCATTTTAGTCCTTATATTTTCAAAAATTACACAAAATACCCTAAAGTCCGTAATATTTTTTTTTAAGTTTTTAAAATTGCATTTTAGTCCTTATAATTTATATATTTACAAAAATACCCTAAAGTCAAAAAAAATTGCAAATTTTTTTAAGTTGCATTTTAGTCCTTAAAAGTCTCATATTTACAAAAATAAACATATTTCTTTTCACATTAAGTCCCTAAATTTCACAAATATTAAAATTCTTCACATACACAAATTCTAAATCCTACAGTTCACACAACATATTTACAATTTAATCGAATAACATCCATAAATTATCAAAAAATCCAAAAATCATTCAAAACCCTAATTTTGCTAAAAATTACAAAATATCCTATTTACATGGTGTATTTAACTAACCAAAACGTTTAAACAATCCTTAATACTAACGAAATAATTCGTAAATCATAATAAATCAAATAGAAATCCGAAAAAAAATCAATTCTTAAAAAAAACTAGGATTTGAATAGGATTTCGTGTACCTATTACGTGAAATTTGTGTTGAAGATGTCTAGGAATCCATGCCACGAAAGTAGAGAGGAAGAACACAAACAACAAAAAAGTTAGGATTTGATTTAGAAAAATTGAAAAAAAATTGAAAAAACAATTGATTTTTGGCATGAAATCACTTACATTCGATGTTGTTTGAGTGTTGGGATGCCTCGGAATAGCTCATTCTTGCTCGGAACTGGATTTTGGAGAGTGTTTTAAAGATTTTGTGTTTCAGAAATGAGCTCGGTAGGGTTTAATAGATAAAATGTTTACCGACGACACGTGGGTCGTCGGTAAAAAGAGAGTTTTCGTCGTTAAAAGTGACACGCGTCAAACAGTCGTACGCATGACTGTTGCATGTCTTGGTTTACCGACGGTTACTTTTCGCTAGTCGTCGGTAAACCCCTTGGTCGGGAAAATGGACCGCCCATTTTGACCAATGAATATTGGATTTTCGTTTACCGACGACTTGTGGGATGAATGTCGTCGGTAAATCTTTGAATGTCGCCGGTATATTTTTTTTTCATTTCATTTCTTTTTTTATTCTTTTTGAGATTGAGATATACACAAAAATTAGTATTTTATAAAAGGTGAAATACGAATATAAAAATATTAGCTGTGATATTCTTAACACTTTAAAAATATTGAGTCGGATTTCCCCGTTTTGCATCAGAAATCAAAGTTAGTGTTTAAGGTGTTTAGTCAACAGTTTGAATCAAATGATAGTGTTTGGGGGTATTCAGTCAACTATTCGAGTCAAACTCGGGTGTTTGAGGTGTTAAGTCAACTGTTTGAGTCAAATGTTAGTGTTTGAGGTGTTTAGTCAACTGTTCGAGTCAAATCATAGTGTTTGGGGGTATTCAGTCAACTATTCGAGTCAAACGCGAGTGATTGGGGTGTTCAGTCAACTGTCCAAGTCAAACTCGAGTGTTTGAGGTGTTTAGTCAACTGTTCGAGTCAAATGATAGTGTTTGAGGGTATTCAGTCAACTATTCGAGTCAAACCTGAGTGTTTGGGGTGTTTAGTCAATTGTTCGAGTCAAATGTTAGTGTTTGAGGTGTTTAGTCAATTGTTCGAGTCAAATGATAGTCTTTGGGGGTATTCAGTCAACTATTCGAGTCAAACTCGAGTGTTTGGGGTGTTCAGTCAACTATTCGAGTCAAACTCGAGTGTTTGAGGTGTTTAGTCAACTGTTCGAGTCAAATGTTAGTGTTTGAGGTGTTTAGGAAACTGTTTGAGTCAAATGTTAGTGTTTGATGTTTTTAGTCAACTGTTCGAGTCAAATGATAGTGTTTGGAGGTATTCATCTAGAAGTCCGGGGAGACAACAAACAAAAAGATACTGCATCATAACATGAAAATCATGCGATTTCATTCCAATGATCTTCCCCGTATTGACTTGAACGTTATTCCTCATACTAGACGCGAATCCATCGGGAAACCTCTGTGCCTGTAACCACTCAAGAAAAATCTTCCTCTTCTCCGCTGACAACGTATACTTTCCCCGTTTTAGAATCGTTTTAGGTCCTCTTGTTGTCAACCACAATTCTTTCCTGATTTTCATTTTCTCAAGATCCTCTCGCGCCTTAACGTTATCTTTGTTTACTTTCCCATCGAGTGCTATAAATGTACCGAGAAGAGCATCAAACACGTTTTTCTCGCAATGCATGACATCAATGTTATGTTTCAACAAATTTTCGGACCAATAAGGTAAACGATAAAAGATACTCTTTTTATTCCAATTGAATAGGCGTGGACCAGTTTGCCTCACGATCTTTCCCCCAAAATCCTTGTGTTTGCCGGGAAACAGAATAGGAAGGCCATCTAACTGTGTCTGAATACTAGCTGGAATATGTTTCCTCGGTCGGCTAATATAATTGGTTTGCGGGTACAAAACATTTTCTTTTCTAAACCGATGTTCGGTAGGTAACCAACGTCTATGGTCAAAGTAAACCACGCCTTTTTTCACACTAAATGACGAAGTAGAATCCATGCATTCTGGGCAAGCCATGTAACTTTGACCCGACCACCCTGAGTGTATGACCGAGCGGGGAAATCATTGGTCGTGGACAACAGAAAAACCTTCATAGTAAACTCTTGCTTTGTATGGGCATCATATGTAAGGATCCCTTTACCCCACAACTCGTCCAACTCATCTATCATAGGGCGGAGGTAAACATTTATGTCCTTATCGGGTGAACGAGGACCCGGAATCAACAGACAAAGCTGAAATATGGTTTCCTTCATTCATACCCACGGTGGCAAGTTATAAACGGTCAATATGACAGGACACGTGTTGTACAAGTTGTTTTGCATAGAGAAAGGACAACACCTGTCGATACCAAGACCCAAATATACATTACGAGGTTCGCTAGCAAACTCAGGATGTAGCGCTGCAAATCTCTTCCAACAATCACCATCAACCGGATGACGCAACACATCTGGATCGGCACTCTTTCTGGTATGGTGCCATATCATGTCTCCAGCGGTGTGCTTCGAAGCGTATAGTCGCTGTAATATTGGAGCAATCGGAAAGTACGAAGCTTCTTATGCGGTACTTTGATACCCTTCTTTGGGTCTCATCTAGACTCGCTACAAACTGGACACTTATCGAGGTCTTTATTCTCTTTGTAAAATATGGCACAATCGTTCAAACAAACATCGATAGTAATATACCCCATACCCAAACTTTTCAACTTCTTGTTGCATGCATCATAAGAATCGGGCAAAGTGTAGGTTTGGGCAAAATACGACCAACCAACTCCAATAGCTCAGTAAATGACGTGTTAGTCCACTTGTTCTTTACTTTTACGTGCATAAGCTTGGCAATGAAGTTCAATGAAATCATCGCTGTACAACCCGGATATAATTTTTTCTCCAATTCGTTAAACAGTTTTTCGAAACTGCTACTAATTGGAATTTCTGCATCTCTCATCTTGGTGTCACCCTGATGTCCGCCAACATCGTAACTGTGTCTCACATCGTCATAAACCTCAGCAATTTCATTAACTATGTTCAGAATAGGATTTTCTTCGGGAATGACCAACTGCTCACCGTGTTTTATCCAAACCTGATACGACTTCATAATCCCTTCCTTATAAAGGTGGCCCGTAACCGTCCGAGTGGGTAATCGGCGATAATTTTTAAAATAGTTACACGGGCAATAAATAAGATCTTTATAATTTTGTTGTTGTTTTGCATATGCGATAAAATCCAGAACCCCCGTAACATAGTCTGGATCGAGTAAATCCGTCGCATCCATCCATCTCTTTACTTCAATTTTAGATAACTAGACAACTACATTCATATGAAAATAAAATAAATAATTATTACAAACCAATTAATAAAATGAATAAAAATTACAACAAAATGAATAAAAATAATACAAATTACAAACCAATGGCTTGAATATAATAACAAACCAATTAATAAATAAAATTACATCACAATAAATAATTAAATAAAATTAGAACACAATAAATATATAAACAATTTCATATAATTAATTACACAAATACAAAAATATATGAAAACATAATAGAAATAAATGAATGTATGCATGATTTACACTTAATAATTAACTAGACAATCAAAAAATATACACAATCATAACTTGTAGCAACTAATACACAAATCAAAATCCATGCATAATAAAAATTAAAAAGATTGAAATTTAAAGAAAATACCTAGCACTGGTGGAAGAAATTGGAGATTGATGATGAAGTCCTAACCTTGATAATGTATTACTTAACCTAAACACAAAATATTGCAAGAATTACACCAAATATGATAATAAAAAATAATAATAATTTCAAGAATTTACCTAATATTCGTGGATGAAATTGTGTATTGCGGATGCCCCACCTTGATTATAAGCTTGGAAATGGTTAAAGATGAATTGGAGAAGGTATTGCAAAATTTTTGAATAAGATTGATTGAAGTTTTTGGAAGAAATTGGGAGGAAAAATAGGGTTTTTGGGGTTTTAAGAGATAAAAATACAGTTTGTCCAGAATAATATACACGTTTTTTTATCGACGACACGTCTTTTTGTCGGTAAACAAGAAACGTCGTCGGTGAATGGTCTTAATACCGACGACTTCATTGTTGTCGGTAATTTACAGACGACACATCTAAACAAAAAAAATTTAAAAAAAACCTATAGCGACGACATTTTAACCAATTACCCACGAGACACGTCGTCGGTAAATTACCGGCAACTGTTTATCGTTGGTAAATTGTTGTCGTCAGTAAATAACAAAAATTTACCAACGAATCTGCGTGTCGTCAGTAAGCTGCCATGGGCAAATCCGGGCAAATCCACGAACTTTAGTAGTGGCTTTTTAAAATAATCAATTGAAGTGATTTTAGATCCTTAAAAATATTCTAGACCTTCGAAATTAATTGTAGATGTCAAAATATTTTTTAATATTTATTACAAAAATTTTAATATTAAATGAAAAAAGCTCTTAGCTCTAAAATAATCAATCCCAAATGCATACAAATTATTGAAATCAATAAATGGTCATATAAATAAAGTAAGATAAATTGTTTTTATTGTTTATTATTTAAAAGATGGCAAAAGAAATTAAATATAATTAATGCAAAGGAGTATTATTTGGGCCTCGTTCCTAGTCGCTCTTTATATAGAAAATTTGGCCTATCAAACATTAAATCACATCCTATTCCGTAGGCCAAATCCTCTATAAAGAGCGATAGGAACTCCTGGGACCCAAATAAAAATCCTTTGCATTAATTACATTTAATTTTTTAACCTTATTTATATGACCATTAAACTAATTCAATAATTTATACCCATTTGGGATTGATTATTTTAGAGCTAAAAATATTTTACAATTAAAATTCAAAAATTTGTAAAATATTTTGACATCTAAAATCACTTTGAGGGACTTTTTTTAATAATCACTTATCAAGTGCTTTTTCAAAAATTGATTTTAAAGGTTTGGAATATTTTTAAGGTTCTAAAATAGCTTCAAGTGATTATTTTTAAAAGCAATAAAAAACAGGCACAAAGTGTTTATATTAATTTATGTTTCAAATAATATTATGTGAATTATTTAATGCATATTTATATTATTTGTTTTAGTTCAATATTTGTAAATTTTCCTTTTACCATTTCTAAATAATAAAAAATAAAATAATATAATTTAACTTACCTTACTTATTTGGCCATTAATTGAATTCGATAAATCAAAGTATTCATATTAGTTGTCTATTTCAAACAATATTACGTAGATTATCTGTTTTATATTTATATTAGGTAAAATCCGTGTCTTGAAGACACTTAGGAAAAAATTGTTCTATTAACGGGAATCGAACTCAGGTTCCCTAGGTGAAAGTCAAGGTTAAGGTTTAAGTTTGAGGTTGGTTTAGGGGTTTAAGAATTAATGTTTAAGGTTGGTTCGGCATCTTATCATATCCGAACTTCATGCTATTATTTCTTACATTACTTGACCTTTTATCTCACATTCATGACTGTTGTTAAAAAAATAATTGGAAAAAATCACCCATTTATGGTTCTTAAGGCCGAAGAGAAAAAATAAAACCATTATAGAAAATTAGGATATAAATGTTTAATTATAGTTTAAATTTCGATCAATTGGTAAGTATGAGTTTTTTGACCAAAAAATGAGTAGTATGCTTTATGGCCCATTTGAATAATTTTCCAATAAATAATGGTCCACTTAGTATATAACTTTTTTTGGACAATATTATATATATTACCTTTATAAAGGGAAGGCAATAATCACATATCTTTCTATCAATAATTAAATTAATTATTTTGTTTCGATTCCCCTATATATATCTCTCAAAAACATCCAGTCTTCTACACACGCTCAGAGAAATCATTTGTAGATTATACCTTCCTCCCACAACCATTAAAAGATATGGAAAAGACCTCAGCAAAAATGATTCTTATACTAACATTCTTGCTTATGACGTTAAGTAAGTACTTAATCCTGGTTTCTCCTCTACAATTCTACTTCTTCATATAAGCATATTTATATCATTTTTTTCCTAAATGTATGATAATTGGATCGTATCAATTTGTCAAACAGTGTGTATATATATATATATATATATATATATATATGAATCTGATATTTATGAACCCTGATATAATTGTTACTATAAATCTATTTTATAACCTCTATTGATAGACATTTTTAGATGATTTGCAAGAATAAATTTACTAATAATTCATTTTATCAGGTACTAAAGTGACAACAGGAACAACTGAAGAAAGGCTTTGTCAATCGAAATCTGACTGTGATACCTATTCTTGCCATCTTGGACGAGCATTTTGTATTGGAGGCTTTTGTCGGTGCATGGTCAAAGAATGCAATGTGACAGACGACTGCCTTCCTTACGCTGATCCTGCTTGCCCAGTTCTTGCTTGTACTTGGGAAGGGAAATGTGTTTTCGGGTGTAATAAAAAATATTATTAAGTTTTATATAATGATGATTAGTTTTCAAATATGTCTTACCTAATATCGATTTTATTCTTTTATATAAGTGTTGGTTAAGCTTTCTCCCATTTTATAAAACTGCTACAACTATTTAACTATTGAGCAATTTTAGATATTATTAACTCTATATCTATGCATCATTAAATTAAAAAAAAAGAGAAAAATAATTATTAAGGGAAAGACAAGTCATGCATGCCCTAGTGGATTTTTTAATGACAAAAAAATTACGCAATAAACCACTTTATAAAATCACTCTTAATATGTGTTTTTTTGGGACAAGGAAAGAAAACTGAAAAAATAAAGGAGAACAAAATTACATTCGATAGGCCAAATCCTCTATATAAAGAGCGGTAGGAACTTATGGGACACACATAATACTCATTAGCATTAATTACATTTAATTTCTTTTGCTATCTTTTGAATAATAAACAATAAAAACATTTTAACTTTCCTTACTTATATGACCATTAAATTAATTCAATAATTTGTACCCGTTTGGGATTGGTTATTTTAGAGCTAAAGGCGCTTTCACTACTACAGATCGGGTATTTACCCACGTCAGCTTACCGACGACACGTATATTCGTCGGTAAATTTTTATAGTTTACCCACGACATATATTTACCGACGAGATCTCTCGTCGTTAACTCACCGGCGACAGTTTCTCGTAGGTAAATGGTTAAAACGTAGTCGCTATAGTTTTTTTGTTTTAAATTGTCGTCGGTAAATTAGCGAGAACAATGGTGTCGTCGGCATTAAGACCTTTTACCGACGACCGCTTCTTGTTTACCGACGACACGTATGTTCGTCGGTAAAAAAACGTGTATATTCTGGACAGACTGTATTTTTATCACTTAAAAACCCAAAAACCCCACTTTTCCTCCCCAATTTCTCCCAAAAACTTCAATCAATCTCATTCAAATTTTTTGCAATACCTTCTCCAATTCATCTTTAAGCATTTCCAAACTTATAATCAAGGTGGGCATCCTCAACATACAATTTCATCCACAAATATTATGTAATTTCTTGAAATTCTTTTTTTTTATTATCATATTTGGGTGTAATTCTTGCAATATTATGTGATTAGGTTAAGTAATACATTATCAAGGTTGGGACTTCATCATCAATCTCCAATTTCTTCCACCAATGCAAGGTATTTTCTTTAAATTTCAAACTTTTTAATTTTTTTTTTATGCATGGATTTTGATTTGTGTATTAGTTGCTATAAGTTATGATTATGTATATTTTTTGATTGTCTAGTTAATTATTAAGTGTAAATCATGCATACATTCATTCATTTCTATTATGTTTTCATATATTTTTGAAATTGTGTAATTAATTATAGGAAATTGTTTATGTATTTATTGTGTTGTAATTTTATTTATTTATTTATTATGTTGTAATTTTATTCATTTATTGGTTTGTAATTATATTCAAGCCATTGGTTTGTAATTTGTATTATTTTTATTCATTGTGTTGTTATTTTATTCATTTTATTAATTGGGTTGTAATAATTATTTATTTTATTCTCATATGAATGTAGTTGTCTAGTTATCTAAAATTGTTATTATGAGATGGCTTCGGGTTTGGATAAGAGTTGGATGGATGCGACGGATTTTCTCGATCCAGATTATGTTTTGGGGGTTATGGATTTTATCACATACGCACAACAACAAAAAAATTATAGAGATCTTCTTTATTGCCCGTGTAACTATTGTAGAAATAATCGCCAATTACCCACTCAGACGGTTAGGGGCCACCTTTTTACGAAAGGGATTATGAAGTCGTATCGGGTTTTGATAAAACACGGTGAGCAGTTGGTCATTCCCAAAGAAAATCCTATTCCGAATATAGTTAATGAAATGGCTGAGGTTTGTGACGATGTGAGTCACAGTTACGATGTTGGCGGACATCAGGGTGACACCGAGATGAGAGACGTAGAAATTCCAAGTCGTAGCAGTTTCGAAAAACTGTTTGACGAATTGGAGACAGGATTATATCAGGGTTGTACATCGATGAGTTCATTGAACTTCATTGCCAAGCTTATGCTCGTAAAAGTAAAGAACAAGTGGACTAACACGTCATTCACCGAGCTATTGGAGTTGGTTGGTTGTATTTTTCCCAAACCTCACACTTTGACCAGTTCTTATGATGCATGCAACAAGAAGTTGAAAAGTTTGGGTATGGGGTACATTACTATCGATGTTTGTTTGAATGATTGTGCCATTTTTTACAAAGAGAATAAAGACCTCGATTAGTGTCTAGTTCGTAGCGAGTCTAGATGGGACCCAAAGAAGGCTATCAAAGTACCGCATAATAAGCTTCGTTACTTTCCGATTGCTCCCAGATTACAGCGACTATACGCTTCGAAGCACACCGCTGAAGACATGATATGGCACCATACCGGAAAGAGTGCCGATCCGGATGTGTTGCGTCATCCGGTTGATGGTGATAGTTGGAAGATATTTGCAGCGCTACATCCTGAGTTTGCTAGCGAACCTCGTAATGTATATTTGGGTCTCAGTATCGACGGGTTTTGTCCTCTCTCTATGCAAAACAACTCGTACATCATGTAGCCTGTCATATTGACCGTCTATAACTTGCCACCATGGGTATGCATGAAGGAAACCACATTTCAGCTTTGTTTGTTGATTCTGGGTCCTCGTTCACCTGGTAAGGACATGGATGTTGACCTCCGCCCTATGATAGATGAGTTGGACGAGTTGTGGGGTAAAGGGATCCTTACGTATGATGCCCATACAAAGTAAGAGTTTACTATCGAGGTTTGTCTATTGTCCAAGACCAATGATTTCCCCGCTCGGTCATACACTTCAGGATGGTCGGGTCAAGGTTACATGACTTGCCCAGAATGCATGGATTCTACTCCGTCATTGAAGGTGAAAAAATGTGTGTTTTACGTTGACCATAAACATTGGTTACCTACCGGACATCGGTTTAGAAAAGAAAGTGTTTTGTACCCGAAACCCAAGCATAGTGGCCGACCGAGGAAACATAGTCCAGCTAGTATTCAAACATAGTTAGATGGTCTTCCCATTGTGTTTCCCGGCTACTGCAAGGATTTTGGGGGCAAGGTGACGAAGACTAGAGGTCCTCGCGAGACCAACTGGAAGAAAAAGAGTATTTTCTATCGTTTACCTTATTTGTCGAAAAATGGGTTAAAACATAACATCGATGTAATGCATTGCGAGAAAAATGTGTGTGATGCTCTTCTCGGTACAGTTATAGCACTTGATGGGAAAGTAAAGAAAGATAACGTTACGACGCGATAGGATCCTGAGGCTATGAAAATCAGAAAAGAGTTGTGGTTGACAACAAGAGGACCTAAAACGATTCTAAAACGGGGAAAGTATAAGTTGTCAGCAGAGAAGAGGAAGATTTTTCTTGAGTGGTTACAGGCAAAGAGGTTTCCTGATTGATTCACGTCTAGTATGAGGAATAACGTTCAAGTCGATACGGGGAAGATCATTGGAATGAAATCTCATGATTGTCATGTTATGATCCAGTATCTTTTTGTTTGTTGTCTCCCTGTACTTCTAGATGATAAACCGATTAGCGACACGATTATTGGGTTAGCTAACGTGTTTACAGTCGTTTGTAACGAGAATCTGAGTAGAAAAGAGTTGGAAGACGGTAAGGCGAAAGTGGTTGAAGTGATGTGCAAATTAGAAATGATCTTACCTCCCGCGTTTTTTGATGTAATGATCCACTCAGTGATACACTTATACGATGAAGCGTTGTTAGGGGTGCCGGTTCAAATGCGGTGGATGTACCCATTTGAAAGGTATTTTAAGAAGTTGAAAGAGTATATTCGAAACCTGGCTAGGCCTGAGGGTTCCATAACCGAGGGTTACGTGGCGGAAGAGACGTTGACCTTCATATCACGGTATCTTAGTGAAGAAAAAACGAAGTTCAACGATCCAGGTAGATACAACGAACCACTGGCAGAACCAAAAGAGCTATCCGTTTTCAAGTCTCAGTGTACTCCAATTGGCTAGAAAGAGTCAGGTTCTCTACCAGCTCTGCAGAAGGAGCACGTTAGTTGGTATATTTTGAATAACTGCGACGAACTCGGACCATATAGGACGTAAGTAACGTTTACTTATTTATATTCATATTTATATTCATATTTATATTTATATTCATATTTATATTTATATTCATATTCAAATGTATATTTATATAAATATAAATATAAATATACATATGAATTTTATATTTATATTCATATTCATATTTATATTTATATTTATATTTATATTTATATTTATATTTATATTCATATACATATTCATATTCATATTTATATTCATATTCATATTTATATTTATATTCATATTTATATTCATTTATGTTTTTAGTGAACACAAATCCATACTTACGGGAACGAGTAGGGAAATTGAGATTATGCGTCGTCAAACGTTTAAGAGATGGTTTTTGGAAAAGGTAAGTAACTTTACACATTGGTTTAAATATTATCTAATTTTTTTGAAAGTATTAAGTATTATTTTTGCATGATAGGTTCATGGAATGAAAGAGTCAGGTGATGTATTAGCTACCACTGAGATGGTATCCTTGGCAAGCATGTCTTTTGGTGAGGTGCATAGATACGATTCATGCGTTGTGAATGGTGTCAAGTGGGTAACTAAGGGTAAAGGAGATAAAAGAGTGACGCAGGATTACGGAGTTTGTACCATGTACGATGATAGACCATATAATGGAGAATTTTTGAAAATATTGGATGTTAAATACACTAAAGGGTGCTCAGTTGTCTTATTCGTTTGTAAGTTATACAAAATGGCTGATTCGAGGACAGGACATGGGGTAACCTTTATCAACACATCAAACTTTGAGTGGGCCGACGAACCATACATTTTAGCATCGCAGGCCAAGAAAGTGTTCTACATTGACGAGATTAGTGCAAAGAAATTAATGAAGGGTTGGAAAACCGTTTGGGAAATAAATGATCGTCACGGATGGAGTCCCGAGTTATGGGGTTCAGAATCACTACCTACTAACAACGAGAGCATCAGTATACCTTTGGTTAACACTGAGACGGTTTGAACCGGCGAACTTGGCAACTACCGAGGAGATCGAGATTGACCCATCTTATTTTCGTATTGATTTGGCTTTTGATATGGTTATTGAAGAAAACGAGGAAATTGAAGATGACACGTGGGAAGAATATGGTGATGAAGAAGAACCTATAGAGGTTAATAGCGATGATGAACCTATAGATATTAGTGGATATGAAACTGATTAGGAGATATTTTATTTGTTTATTAGTCTTAAAACATTTTGCTTGTTTTTGGATTTGAACTTTAATTTATTTTGATACACTAACCACCCCAAACACTAACATTTGACTCGAACAGTTGACTAAACACCCCAAACACTAACATTTGACTCGAATAGTTGACTAAACACCCCAAAACACTAACATTTGACTCTAACTGTTGACTAAACACCACAAACACTAACATTTGACTCGAATAGTTGACTAAACACCCCAAACACTAACATTTGACTCGAATAGTTGACTAAACACCCCAAACACCAACATTTCACTCTAACTGTTGACTAAACACCCCAAACAGTAACATTTGACTCGAATAGTTGACTAAACACCCCAAAACTAACATTTGACTCGAATAGTTGAGTAAACACCCCAAACACTGACATTTGACTCGAATAATTGACTAAACACCCCACACACTCGAGTCTGACTCAAATAGTTGACTAAACACCCCGAACACTAACATTTGACTCTAAATGTTGACTGAATACCCCCAAACACTCGGGTTTGACTCTAATTGTTTGGTCGAGGTGTTTATTATAAAGTGAAAGTTTGGATCTCCCGGGCCTTCTGATGATGGTGCATACGAAAGAAAGAAAAAAGGAAAAAAGAACAAAGATGAAAGAAAGAAAAAAGCAAGAAAAAAGAATAAAAAAAGAAAGGAAAGTAAAAATAAATAAATATATATACCGGCGACGTTTAAGGGTTTACCGACGACATTCTTAACATGAATGTCGTCGGTAAATTATTAACGACGATATTCTTCCCACAAGTCGTTGGTAAACGAAAACCAAAAATTCATTGGTCAAAATGGGCGGTCCATTTTCCCGCCCAAGGGATTTACCGACGACTAGCGAAAAGTATTCGTCGGTAAACAGGGACACGCAACAGTCGTGCATACGACTGGTTGATGTGTGTCAAACCCTACCGAGCTCATTTCTGAAACACAAAATCTTCAAAACACGCTCAAAAAATTCCATTCCGAGCAAGAAGGAGCTATTCCGAGGCATCCCAACACTCAAACAACATCAAATGTAAGTGATTTCATGCCAAAAATCCATTGTTTTTTCAATTTTTTTTCTTTTTTTTTAAAAATCAAATCCTAACTTTTTAGTTGTTTGTTTTCTTCCGCTCTACTTGCGTGGCATGGATTCCTGGACATCTTCAACACAAATTACACGTAATAGGTACACGAAATCCGATTCAGATCCTAGTTTTTATTTATTTAAGAATTGAATTTTTTTTTTTGGCTTTGTATTTGATTATTTATGATTTCCGAATTATTGTGTTAGTATTAGGGATTGTTTAAACGTTTTTGCTAGTTAAATACACCATGTAAATTGATTTTTCTGTAATTTTAGCAAAATTAGGGTTTTGTATGTGGAATTTTTGATAATTTATGGATGTAAGTTGTAAATATGTGGTGTAAAATGTAGGTTTTAGAATTTGTGTATGTGAAGAATTTTGGATATTGTGAAATTTAGGGACTTAATGTGAAAATAAATATGTTTAGTTTTGTAAATATGAAACTTTTGAGGACTAAAATGCAATTTAAAAAAAATTACATTTTTTATGACTTTAAGGGAATTTTTGTAATTTTAAAAAATATGAGGACTAAAATGCAATTTACAACATTTACACTTTAAAAATTAATATATATTTATTTTTGTAAATAAATAAATTATAAGGACTAAAATGCAATTTAAAAAACTTTTAAACAAAAAATTATAGACTTTAAGGGTATTTTTGTAATTTTTAAAAATATGAGGACTAAAATGAAAATTATAATATATAGACTTTTAAAATTAATATATATTTATTTTTGTAAATATATAAATTATAAGGACTAAAATGCAATTTAAAAAACTTTAAAAAAAATATTGTATACTTTAAGGGCATTTTTGTATTTTTTAATAAAAAGAGGACTAAAATGAAATTTATACTATATAGTCTTTAAAATAAAAACTAATTTATTAATTTTATTTAAATTATAGATGGCCGATGTGATGCCTAATTATCATCGTGGTGATGGTAACGGTGAGGATCCGAATTGGAATTAACCCCGCAACCTAAATGACCGTAACCAGCCGTCTGGTAATTTAAAATAATATATAAAATTCAATTAATATAAATTAGTAATTTAATTAATACAATTTCATTAAACAGTTAGGAGAAAAAGGAGACCGAGAACGATTTCGACTTTAAAAACCGCCCAAGAGGCGAAAGAGAAATTAGGTGGGCCCTTACCAGTCGACTTCTGCATCCTCGATGATATGTGGAACCCCTACGGTGAGTATGGGAAGCACGTGGCCCAAGTAGTGGGGTCTGCGGTCCGAGACACAGTCCCTCCATACTATAACCGATGGAGTGATGTCCTGAGGACACTCAAATCCACGATTCTCGAAAAACTTGAGGAGTTTTTCGACCTTGAGGAGTGAAGGGCCCGAAAGGATTGGGACTTTATCAGCGGTAAGCTACAATCGTCTCAGACCACTGCCTACAGGCGGTGGAAGCATGACCTTAAGGCTGACTACTACGATACGGACAAGTGTCTTCCGGAGGTGCATCCCGAGGATTGGAAGAGAACCATTGAGATACTCAATGACCTGAAAAAATGGTAATATTATACTTTAATTATTTTATTATTAAATTAGTTTTTAATTATTTTCTTAACTTGAATTGTAACAGGCTCAGTCGGAGATTAATAAAAAGAATAGGAAGCTGCAGATGAAGCCGAACAAGTCAGGTTCTAGGAACGAAACACAGACCCGGCACGAGATTATCGAGCTATAATTTCTTAAAGTAGAAATAAAATTTATTAGTTATTTAATTTAATTTTTTAATAATTATAATTTTTTAATGTATATTTTATAGGGTAAGCTGAAGATTACTACGAAGGATCCCCTGAGCTTTTTGGACGAGTAGACCCAAGAGGAGATACCACTTCCACCGATAGACGGATATTTCGAATATTTGGGCTATGATGGGGCAAAGGGAAACTGGCGGGACGATAAATGGGAGCAGGCTAGTGTAAGTGGTCTATTTTCCTTTTTATGGTTTAAAATTAATTATTTAACTTAAAATTTAATTTTTTGTTAGTTTTGTTAATTATTTATTTGAAATTTTATTACAGGGCGTTTATAGGGAGAAGCTTAAAGATCGGGTTATCGAGTCAGGTTCCCAATCAGCTAAAGATGTTCCGTTGGAGGATCATATAGGAGCGATGAAGGAGACGGTACAACAGGTGATGAAACCGTCAAAGTGTAGACATTGGATCCCATCAATTGGAGCCATCTGGAAGAAATAAAGGAACCAAAGCTGTCTGTTCCATACAAGACTGCACAGAAAAACGCGGTGCTACTCCAGCGGATATTCGAGGGTATGAATGACCTCCGCCAACATCAAGGATTACCTCCTATACCGGGTGAAGCTACTCCATCGAGTGCCTAAGTCCGAAGATTTTATCGATAAGATGCTCCGAGGCCTCAACGAATCTCGATCCGCCTATGGTCTCCCTCCGATTGAAGATGAAGATGACGAAGATGAAGAGGATTTATCCGACCCTTGATTTATTTGTTATGTTTTAAGACTTTTATTCTATTAAGTTTATATTTATTATGACTTTTATTTGTAATATTTTGACTTTTAACTCCAGAGTTTGACTTTACTTCTGGAGTTTGACTTTATTTCCCGGGGTTTGACTTTATTCCTGGAGTTTGACTTTATTTCCCAGGGTTTGACTACACGGGTTTTGTTTATATTTTATGGATATATGTCATGGTTTTTTAGGTATTCTCTTTTATTAATATATTAAATTAAAAAAAATCAAAAAAACAAATTTAAATAAAAATAAAAATTAAATAAAAAAATTTAAAAAAAATTAAATCAATACCGACTATATTCTTGACATGAATGTCGTCGGTGAACATTTTTCTAAATGTTTACCGACGACATTCATGTCAAGAATGTCGTCGGTATTGATTTAATATTTTAAAAAAGGCGTGCGAATAAAAAATAGAATTATTAATTAATATAATACTGAAGACACGTTCGTCGGTAATGAATACAGATACCGACAACAGGTGTCGTCGGTAAAAACATAGTTTAACGGCGACTCGAAATACGTCGTCGGTAAGGATAACACTTTACCGACGACAGCTTTCGTCGGTAAAAAAAGCTCGTTTAGGGACGATAGACCAAGATGCCGTCGGCAAACCTTGAGTATACCGACCAAGTACTAGGGACGAGCATTTACTAATGAGTGGTCGTCGGTAAGCTCTTTTACCGATGAAATGCGAGGTTTTATCGACGACACGTGTCGTTGGTAAACAACCGCGCTATTGTAGTGTTTTCAATAAAATTTCAAAAATTTGTCAAATATTTTGACATCTAAAATCACTTTGAACGATCTTTTTTAATAATCACTTATCTTGTGCTTTTTCAAAAATTGATTTTAAAGGTTTAGAATATTTTTAAGGATATAAAATCACTTCAAGTGATTATTTTTAAAAGCAATCCAAAACGGAAACAAAGTGATTATATTAATTTATGTTTCAAACAATATTATGTGAATTATTTATTGAATATTTATATTATTTATTTTAGTTAAATATTCATAAATAATCCTTTTACTATTTTCTAAATATTAGAAAATAAAAACAATATAATTTAACTTACCTTACTTAGCTAGCCATTAATTGAATTCAATATGATAGAGTATTCATATTAATTGTTTGGAATGTTATGTGGATTATCTGTTTTATATTTATACTAGGTAAAATTTGTGTTTGAAAACACTAAGAAAAAACATTGTTCAATTAACATGAATCGAACTCAGGTTCCTAGGTGAAAGTCAAGGTTAAGGTTTAAATTAAGGCTGGTTTTGGTTTTAAGATTTAATGTATAAGGTTGGTTTAGCGTCTTATCATGTCCGACCTTCATGCTATTATTTCTTACATTACTTGACCTTTTATCACACATTCACGACTGTTGTTAAAAAAAGAATTGGAAAAAAATCACCCATTTATGGTTCTTAAGGCCAAAGAGGAAAAAAGAAAACCAATACACAAAATTAAGATGTAATTGTTAAACTATAGTCTAAATTATTATCAATTGGATAAATATGAGTTTTTTACCAAAAAAGGAGTAGTATCCGTTATGACCTATTTGAATAATTTTCCAATAAATAATGGTCTATTTATTTGATTACTTTGTTTGTAAAAAATTATATATATTACCTATTTAAAGGGAAGGCATTAATCACATATCTTTCTATCAATAATAAAATGTATTATTTTGTTTCGATTACACTATATATATATATGTGTGTGTCTTGAAAAATGTCAAGTCTTCTTTACACCCTACGAGAGATCATTTGTATATTATACCTTCCTCCCACCACCATTGAAAGATATGGAAAATACCTCAGCAAAATTGATTCTTACAGTAACATTCTTGCTTATGACGTTAAGTAACTACTTAATCCTAGTTTCTGCTCTACATTTCTACTTCTTCATATGAGCATATTTATATTTTTTCCCTAAATGTATGATAATTGGATTGTATTGGTGTTGTAGGAGGGTTCAATTTGTCATATAATGTATAATTATATATATGAATCTGGTATTTTAGAACTCTGATATAATTATTACTATAAATATATTTTATAACCTCTGTTGATAAACATTTTTAGATGATTTGTAAAAATAAATTTACTAATAATTAATCATTATCAGGTACTAAAGTGACAGCATGAAAAATTGAGTTAAGGCCTTGTAATTCGATTTATGATTGTGACGCCTCTTCTTGCCATTTCGGACAAACACTTTTTCTTGGAGGCCTTTGTCATACATTATCCCACCACATCACGTTATTGCTAAAGAATGCAATGTGGAAGGCGACTGCCTTTCTTTCGCTGATCCTGCTTGCCCACTTCTTGATTGTAAAGATGGGAAATGTGTTTACGGGTGTTAAGAAAACATCAATGCTTTTTATATAATGATGATTAATTTTCCAATATATCTTACCTAATATCGATTTTAATCTTTTATATATTTTTGGTTAAGCTTTCTCCTATTTTACAAAATTGCGACAACTATTTAACAGTTGAGCAATTTTATATATTATTAACTCTTTATCAATGAGTTATTGAATAAAAAAAAGAGAAAAAAATTATTAAGGGGAGGACAAGTCATGCATGCCTAGTGGATTTTTCAATGATAAAAAATTATGCAATAAATCACTTTGCAATCTATTTAAGTTAGTTTTACTGTTTTATTTCCATTTATCCTAAACATACAAGGTTATCAATTATAATGTTACTAATAATTCTATCGGAACTGATATATGAATCTTTAAATAAATGCTTGAGATACATATTTCGAAATTAATGTTAGTCGTGATTGTTCCAACAATACTGATCTTAATGTACTTGTATATCTTATTGTGTTTCTAAATCATAGGAATACAAATGAGATATTTAATAAACAGTAAAAAAATTTGTCCCAAATTTTGTTGATGAATACAAGAATATCACATATAACTCGTAATTTGAGGACAAAAAAATTGTTGAAAATGTACTGGAGAATTCAAAAGTGTTTACACAAGGATTTACTAGATCCCTCTTATTTTAAAGTATATATAAAATGTAAGCCTTTATAGATATATAGGGTGAGTTATCGGATAAGTTCGAGATATTTTAAGGGAAAAAATATTTTGTGTAAGAAGACAAAATGTCATAAAAGTGATGGGATGTTCTGACCAATCAAAAAATATGGTATAACTATCTTGTTTATAGAAATGGTATAAAATCCTGAGTCTGAAGACACTTGAGAAAAAAATTGTTCCATCAAGGGGAATCAAATCCAGGTTCTATGAGTTAAGGTTATGGTTAAGGTTAAGGTTAATGTTAAGGGTAAGGTTAAGGTTAAGGTTAAGGTTAAGGTTAAGGTTAAGGTTATACTTAAGGTTAAGGTTAAGGTTAAGGATAAGGTTAAGGTTAAGGTTAAGGTTAAGGTTAAGGTTAAGTTTCAGTTTAAGGTTAAGGTTAAGGTTAAGGTTAAGATTAAGGTTAAGGGGAATTGAACCTAGGTTCTCTGAGTGAAAGTATGGTTAAGTTTAAGGTTAAGGGTAAGGTTAAGGTTAAGGTTAAGGGTAATGTTATGGTTAAGGTTAAGTTTAAGTTAAGGTTAAGGTTAAGGTTAAGGTTAAGGTTAAGGTTAAGGTTAAGGTTAAGGTTAAGGTTAAGGTTAAGGTTAAGGTTAAGGTTAAGGTTAAGGTTAAGGTTAAGGTTAAGGTTAAGGTTAAGGTTAAGGTTAAGGTTAAGGTTAAGGTTAAGGTTAAGGTTAAGGTTAAGGTTAAGGTTAAGGTTAAGGTTAAGGTTAAGGTTAACTTTAAGGTTAAGGTTAAGGTTAAGGTTAAGGTTAAGGTTAAGGTTAAGGTTAAGGTTAAGGTTAAGGTTAAGGTTAAGGTTAAGGTTAAGCTTAAGGCTAAGGTTAAGGTTAAGACTAAGGGTAAGATTAAGGGTAAGGTTGAGGTTAAGGTTAAGGTTAAGGTTAAGGTTGATGTTATGGTTAAGGTTAAGGTTAATGTGAAGGTTAAGGTTAATGCTAAGATTATGGATCAAGTCAATGGTCAAGGTAAAAGTGTAAGGGTTAAGGTTAAGGTCAAGGTCAAGTTTAAGGTTAATGTTAGTTTTAAGTTTAAGGTTTAAGATTTAATGTTTAACATATAAGGTTAAGGTTTAATAATATTTAAGGTTTAAGGTCGAATATCCGCGAGATGAATCTTCATCTAGTTAAGTTTGAGGTTAATGTTAAGATGAAAGTTAATATTAAGGTTTAGATTTCAAGGTCTATGGTTAATTTTAAAGTTAAATGTTAAGGTTATGGTTATGGTCATGGTTTTTGTTAAAGTTAAGGTTAATGTTCAAGGTTTAAGATTTTTGGTTAAAGGTTAAAGGCTAATTATTAACTTTAAATTTATGATTATGGTTAAGGTTAAATTTAAAGTTAATATGAAGTGAAGGTTAAGGTTTACGGTGTAAGATTTAAGGGTCAAGGGTTAAGGTGAAAATTAAGGTTTAAGGTTTACGATGAGAGGTTTAAATTGAGAATAAGGGTAAGGTTAAGTTTAAGCTTAAGGTTTATGTTAAGGTCAAAGTTAAGGTTAAGGTTAAGGTTAATGATAAGGTAAATGTTAAGATTAAGGTAAGGTTTTGGTTAATGTTAAGATTAAGGTTAAGTTTAATAGTTAAGGTAAAGGGTATGGAGTTTAGGGTTATGGTTGTGGTTAAGGTTATGTTTAAGGTTAAGGCTAAGGTTAAGGTTGAGCTTGAGTTTAGAGTTAATGTTAATGTTAAGATTAAGCTCAAGGTTAATGTTAAGGTTAAGGTTAAGGTTAATGTTAAGGTCGATGTCAAAATCAAGGTCAATGTTAAGGTTAAGGTCAAAATTAAGGTCAAGGTCAAGGTTACTGTGTGTATTTGGATTAGGAGAAATACTTGAATGCATGTCATGTTGTCTAGTCTCATGTTGGGCTAGTGTTCAATTATTTACATGTACTCAAATAGTATTATAAACATCTAATAAAATATTATGTAATAGACATAACAAATTATAGGTATTTTATCCTTTATGATCGTATTTCTAGTAAATCTAGCTTATACTAGATTTTTGTTTAAAATATGTCCCAAAATAAATAAATAATGTAGTAGGCATGATTAAATCTTACTTGAGACGTGTTATCCTTTGATTTTTGTTGTAATTAGGTTGCTCTAACTTTTGCGAATTCTTTTCTATTCATTACAGTCTTCATTATTTTAACTAATATTTTTAATATAATGTATTTTATTAACAATCAATGAATCAAACAATAGGTTTAATTATTATAAAATATTTACAAATAACTAATTAAAATAAATAATATAAATAATATAAATATACAACATATAATATACATAATATTGTTTGAAGTAGATAATTAATGTGAATACTTTGTCTTATTGGATTCAATTAATGGTTAAATAAGTAAGATAAGTTAAATTTTATTGTTTCTATTTTTTATTATTCAGAAAATGGTAAAAGGAACATTTATGAATATTTAACTAAAATAAATAATATAAATATGCAATAAATAATTCATAAAATATTTTTTGAAACATAAATTAATACAAACACTTTATGTTTGGAATTTATTTTAAAAAAAATGACTTGATGTGATTTTAGATCCTTAACAATATTTTAGAACTTTAATATAATTTTTTAAAAGCACTAGATAAGTGATTATTAAAAAAATCACTTAAAGTGATTTTAGATGTCAAAATATTTTTTTAATATTTTTAAAAATATTTGAATTTTAATTGAAAAACGCGTTTAGCTATAAAATAATCAATTCCAAACGGGTAGAAATTTTTTAATTCAATTAATGGTCGTATAAGTAAGGTAAGTTGAATTGTTTTCACTGTTAATTATTCAAAATATGGTAAAATTAATTAAATGTAATTAATGCAAAGGAGTATTTTTAGGGTCCCATACATTCCTACCGCTCTTTATGTTGAGATTTGGCATGTCGAATAGTATGTTATATAAGATATTATTGATACATATTAGAAGTATAATTATTTAAAAAAAAATTACATATAATACTAGATATATCAAAATTATATAATATTATATTATTTGAACAAATACCCCTTTTATCTCATGTACAATTACGAAATTGACACCTTACCCCCTCGATCCTATAAAGTCTAAAATTTACCTCCACTAACTTTTGTTTGTCGACTCATTGTCCCCTGATGACTATGACTGAATCCGTATGATTCCTCTACTAAGTATTACTTAATTTGCCTACCTATCCTATTAAGTATTAATTAATTTTTCTGTTTATCCCCTTAAATATTTATTAGTAGCCTACCCACCCCTTTAATTTCACGTGTACGTGCCTACTTAATGGAGGAATTGAACGAATTTCCTCATCAGGGGGTAACTATTTACAAAAAAAGAATTAGGGGGTAAATTTACAATATATACGATCGAGGGGGTAAGTTGTCAATTTAATTAAAATGCAGGAGGCATCCCATGTATTTACTCTTTTAGTTTTCAGTAAGTTGTGAATTTGAGACATATCTAACTTTTGTTTCGTATGAAAGTAATGTTATATGCTAGATAATAGTTTAAAATTGTCGTATATGACTAAAAAAATGGGGAAAATATGATCTCACCTCTCTCTATATTCTCTTTCTAGGGTTTGTAAATTCTTTTAGCTCCTTAAGGTAGCTTGCGCTAAGTCATTGCCAGAATTCTCGCCCAAGTGGCCATGTCGTCACTGAATGAATTTTATCCGCGTTAGGTGGATTTTTTTTTCTTCCATTTCTTTTATACTAATCCGCTGCTTAAAGCTTTTCATATCAAATATTGTGGTTAATGGAAGAAATTACTTCTTTGTCGGCCATTACCGCACCATTACTTAGCTTTATGACTCGTGTATTTTACGCATCTTGTTTTTCTAATTAACGTTTGTTTTGGTCAATTATTAGGCAAACATTGCTCAATATTTCTAGGATCAAACTTTTCACGGATTTTGTGACGATTCTGTGCGCAGAAAATCTTCCTTTCTTTCTGTCCATTTAAGGGAATGTTTTTCAGCTTTCTTTAGTTATTTCGGTATTCTTCTTCGATCATTGTTTCTTCATTATTTTAGCTATAATTTTTTTACTCTACTCTTGTTTAGCATAGTTCTTATGGCACCACATAAGTAAAAACTCTGGACAAGTGTTGAAAAATTCCAAAAAAGATTTTAAGAAAACAAAGTATATTCCTCCTAACTAGCCGAAGGTCATGATTAGTAATAATTTTTCTGGTTCTAAGAGTGATAATTCTTCTATGTATGTTTCTACTTTTGCTTTCCCAAGGATAATTTATCTAAAGATACGCAAAATAATGTCAAAAATATGATAACAGCTATTGAAATCCCTAAAGTGTTTGATAAAAGTATTACTACTGTGTCAAGTGTGGATAATGATATTCGAGAAATAGCTAAACCTGACTCTATCATTGATGATCATTTCTGCTACACCTATTACAGTAGTAGAGGCAAATAATTGCCTTAGGGCTCAGAAACTCCTTCAAGACAGGTATCACCATTGAGGAGGGTCAAGAGTGTAACTACAGTTTTAGTGCAGGGATGTTCCTTACCCTCCACCAATTGTAAGTGCAGCCATAAGATAAGCTAATCTCTTGGACAATGCTCGTGGTTGTAATACTAATGTTGAAAAAGATGAGCATATTTATACATATGCTTGGTCAAATATTCTTTCAAAATATATCTACAAGGATTTTAAGCTTAACTTTTTTCCACCTCAATTAGTGGATGGTAAAATGTTGGGTAAGCCTCCTAAGAATGTCAAGAACAATGGGAAAATCATATGGAATCACTGCCTTGTGGTGAAATTCTATGGGGATTCCCTTTCTTTCTACATGATCAAACATATGGTGAATACTTAATGGAAAAATATGGGGAAGGTTGAGATCAAATCCACTAATTCTAATATTTTCTTATTCAAATTTTAAATTGAGTTGGATTGTGTTGAAATTCTTGATAAATGTGGCATGTTAAGAAGATGGAATCCAAAACTAGTTATAGAAAAACTTGATAAGGAGAAAATATCTCTTTGGATTAAACTCATAAAATTCCCCTTAAAACTATGTACTAATGAAGGCTAGGGTTATATTATAAGTTTTATAGGGGATTCCTATTAAATTGATGATGTAACAAATACTCACAATAGGCTTAATTATGCCAGATTTAGTGATGAGGTTGATCTCTCTAAGGAAATTGTGAAGAATATTCATGTTTATCTTGAAGAAGATGACATTCATAATGTAAGTGTTAGCTATGAATTGTTTGCCTCTTAATGTTCTACTTGTAAGTGTTTTGGTCACAAAACTACTGAATGCCCTAAAGGAAAGGTTAATTGGGGTTGGGTTGCTAGGACTGCTAAAACTAATGAAGATACTAGCATTACAACCCTTGTAAATTCTAATAAAGAATGGAATTAGGTTAAAAGAAGGATTCAAATTAGAGACTTAATTCCAATTAGTAATCCTATCTCCAAAGGAAATGTTGAATTAACATGAGTAACAATTCTAATTCTATAAGTGCTCTTGGTCAAATTGAAGATAATCTTGAAGAATCTTTTAACCATTTCATTAATTCTAACAAGGTTTCTAAGAGTAACAAACGTCGTGATTTAATATAATCATCATATCTTGGAATATAAGAGGCTTGAACAAGTCTTACAAGCAAAAGAAAGTTGAAAAAATTGTATAAAAGAATAAGGATATCATAATTGGTATTTTGGATACTAAAATTTCTGAATAATTATTTCAAGTTCAAGAACAACTATCTTTGGATTGGAACTCTATTAGAAATTATGATCTTGATTGTAATGGTAAGATCTGTGCTAGATGGAATAAGAGTGAATCAATGCTCTCTTGCATTGCTGGTGGTGCCTAGGGTGTGATAAAAATAAGATAAAATTAATCCAAGAAACTACGCACTCTCACCCTAGACAGGCACAGTACTGCAAGTATTACAGGACGTACGCAAGTTTTAGTTAGTAAGTTGAGTTCCTTCTCAGGGACTTAAGTGTGTTAATCGCGTGAGTAGGAATATCGAGTAAAAGTAAATAATTAGAAGACAGTAAATTAAAGGGAACAGATTTCGAAAATAAGAATTAAAACTAAGAAAATAAAAGACAATAAAATAAAATATTAAGAATATGAGATGAGAGATATAGCTTAGGTTTTGCTAATATGCACTAATCCTTCTAATTCTATCTATAAATCTAGTTCATAAGGGAGAATATTAGCTCTTGGTATACTTAGTCAGGATTCTATATTCCCATACCTTGGACCTTGAGAGCGACTAAGGAGGCTACGGCACAACCAAGAAGTGATTTAAAATAGGGTTATCAAACGCCACTAAGGCCCTAAGCAAATACTGCAATCCTGGTGATATGGTGGTTAAAACAAACCCTAATGACTATCTAGTTAGAATCATGTTTTGTCAGAACCAATATCGACACTAGACATTATGTGGTGGTTCAATAGTTAAACACCCTGTCAAGGAGACCATCTAACTACTATTAAAACAATCTTAAAGTGATCAGTTCTAGGAAAGACATAAAATCAAAACACATAAACAAATATAAAGTAAGTAGCTAATATCAGATTAAAACATATAATTCCCTAAGAAACTTAGATAGAAGAATTAGAATTCATAGTTTATACATTATGCAAAACCCAAGCTATGGGAGGTTTGGTTCATACCTGATGGAAATAAACTAAAAGAAATTACAAAAGACATCATCTTGCTCTCTACAATAAACTTGGAAGAATAGAACCTTAAGAACTAATTACTATGAGGCAAGGATGATTTACAAGTGATATAAGGGTGTATTTATAGGTGTTTAGAAGACCTAATTCCTTTTCTTGAGGAAGAGGTAAGGTATTGGACTTCTAGCCCAACTCAAATTCGTATGGAAATAAAGATAAACACTGCTGGACCGTTTCGAGAATATCTTCTTCGTTATTGGTCGGTTTGAGCTCCATAAGATACCAAAAGAATCGTAACAGAATTATCTTTATCCTTAGGTAAAAACGCACATCTTTAGACGTGTATGCAGAATCCCAGATTTAGGTAGCTTTTCCTTTTCCATCTTTTTAGCTTTTGTTTCCTTATCTCCAATTACCATGTAAATCTCTTTCCATAAGTTGTTGTCTTTGACTTGGACTCTAATTAAGCTCCATAATTATCTTTAAAGCTTCACACTAAAATAAACAATTAAACCCAATATGCTCTAAAAATAATAATTCTACAAATCAAGACTCAAAATAGGAAAGTGCACTAAAACTCAAGAAAATCGACATTATTGACTTCTAAAACACTAAAAATGATGTCTCATCCTAACATTAATCTATCACAAATGAGGAGACATCAAGACCCCCAACTCAAAGTTGTATCGTCCCGATACAATAAAGATAAAAAACAAAGGGAAGTCTATAAATACACACTTATAAAATTCTCAACACAATGGGAAAAAGCATAGCAGAATATATAGAATAAACCTAAAGAACATAACTCAGAAAATTTCATGCAATAATATTCATAAACTACATACATGTACACTTCTCATATCCACAGTCAACACGGCTTGAATTCAAGATCAGATTAGTTTCGCAATGTAAGAAGGATTGAGACTTTACTCAGTTCCCCAAGAGAGCTATAGATTGTTCATCGAACTTCACTAGTATTCAAAGATCCACTCACTAATCTTTAATGGCTCAATCACTTCTCAATTACATAGCAAAGAATCACAAGGTCTTTAAGGTTGTAATTTAGGCTTAGGGACGGTATGATAGTATATTTGGATAATTTGGAGTGAGCTTTTGGCTCTCTCCTCACTAGCCACCAACGAATCGCCCTAGAGCTTGAGTTACTCTCATAAAACGTTTCTCACTCAACCCAATGAATTCCTTGATGCATAATTCAGCATCCCCAATAACCCAATTAAAGCTTTAGATGTTCACATAAAAATCCACTTTGCCGGTCCGAATATATATATTTTATTTTCTTTTCACATCAATTTTCTATAGCTATGACTCTCTTTTTAATGTTGAGATATCATGCTATTTTTCTCATATATATATTTCTTTTAATGCCCTTGTTGGCAAATTTAGCTCGAAGCTTCTTTTTCATTCACTATTACCCCGGCAAAGGGTTACAATAAGAATTTGTGAATCATCATCAATATAAACACAAAGCACAGTTAATAAGCTCAAAAAATCCCATCCAAATAACAATTCCCATAATGGTGGACCCACCACCCCAAACTCAAGCTCATTGATATCCAAGGTTGGATTTGCTGGACCTTTCGTTAATTGCTCGAGGAGTTTCATGATGTGCACTTGATTAGCGTTGATTTGTGCCACATCATTGACTAAGGAAGTTTGAGTTGCTTCGAATTTCATTAAACGCTCCTCCATCTTCTCTTGCCAACTTTGCTCCTTTTCTTATTTCGAGACTTGCGTAGAACCCGCTATTCGAAAGATATCCTTGATCCAAGCATTATCAATATAACTCCCTTTAAATTCAAGTTTCTCTTCTTCACCCAATGTAACATTCGCTTCTCGCACAAGACACGTGATCATAGTAGGAAATTTAACATAATATACTGACTTAGGAGAGACCGAGAATCGTATCACCTCCTCATAGATCAACTGTGCCACATCAACTTCATCTCCTCTCAAAATATAGTCCAAAAGTAGAGCGTACTTCATAGTGACATCCAAAGTTAGTGTGTTTCCAAAGATATTAGGGACAAGGAAATTGTGCCAAATTCTTGCATCTGCTTGAAGATATTTGTAAGGCCAAGGTGCCTTCAATTCTCCCTTATGTGATTGCACTTTCTCTTTGTCTAAAACATGCTCAAAAAGTAATTCCTTATCAAAGATTTTTCCTTTAGCAACCGCTTCTTCAAATTTGCAACAACCTTTCAATTTCTTAAACTTGAAGTGGTTTCTAATCTCCTCAATTGTGAAAGGAACTAGCTTTCCTCTAATCGGAACACAACCTTTACTATCTCGCCTAAAGAGGCCTAAATAGAATTCCAAAACTAACTCGTGACATAGTTCAGAACGTCTTACCATGAACGTAGACCAACCCAATTTCTCACCAAGCTCTAAGAATCTCTTGTATTCTCCATCTCCAACTTCTTCCTTGAATACTTTCTCATAGGCAAAAGGTAGCTCTTTTAACTGTTTCTCTGCAGAAGTCTTCAAGGCCCTTGAAGTATCCTCTTTTTCTTTGGGTGCAGGACCTTGTTGAGGTTGTGTTTTCTCCTTTGCATAAAAGTAAAGCTTTTTACCATTACGATCAAACAAAGGTATCCCACTCTTCTCAACTTTATCTTTACCCTTTGATTTA
This sequence comes from Nemophila menziesii, assembly GCA_029959085.1. Classification (NCBI taxonomy): domain Eukaryota; kingdom Viridiplantae; phylum Streptophyta; class Magnoliopsida; order Boraginales; family Hydrophyllaceae; genus Nemophila; species Nemophila menziesii. The sequence continues at coordinate 23,969,046 of JARWIR010000015.1, read as the reverse complement.
GAACTAGAACCTTTGTCAATTGATTTCTTCTTGATTAAATCCAATCCCTTGCTACTCTTCACCTCCCTCTTGTTAGCTAAAATTGTTGTTCTATTAGTCATCTTCAATTAACCCCCAACTCAAAGCTTTAGCCACCCTTGAAATTTGAACTTGTGACATAATGGTTGAACAAGCTTGATTTGGCCTAGGATAGGTGAATTGGTGATGAATCTCTATGTGGGTGGGGTGGATTTGTAATGGGTTGGCTTGGATTTAAGAAATTGTAGGATGAATTTTGAAAATTTGGCTCTTTGATTCTTCAATTTGAATGGATTTGGTGATGATTAGGTGTTTGATTCTCTCTTGTAATGATGTGGAGAGAAGGTTTGATGTGTTTTTCTTGATGATTGGGTAGTGTTTTGGTGATTGGTGAAGGTTTTGATGAGCTTCAATGGAGTTAGGAGAGTCTTGGAGAAGAGAAAGAGGCTTTAGGTTTATAAAATTCGGATTAATGAGCTCAATACCTCCTTTATACATCAATCCCGTAGGTTTCTCTCTCTCTGGCGGCGCTTCGGACTACCCCTGCGCACCATGGGTACACCGCAAGGTAGTCCGCGACATCTGATTCTCGAAATTTTTTGCTCACTGGATAACACCCGTGGTACAACCCCGTGGCACGCGTTTTTGCTCTGCGGACCATGGTGCGGTACACCGGAGGGTACCCTGCACCTTCTGATGCTTTCCACGTCAAAATACCCGTGGACCTACCCCGTGGCATGCGTTTTTGGCTCGCGGACCATAGCGCGGTGCAGGGGGTAGTCCGCGGTCAACTTTTTTCTCGGTTCTGGATCAAACCCGCGGTGCAACCCGTGGTATGGGTTTTGGCCCTGCGGTACATACCTGCGGACTAGGGGTAGTCCGCGTAGTTCAAAACTTCGCTTCGAAAATTTTTCCTCGCGTCCCTAACTCGATTTCTCCGATTCCTACACACCAAAAACACTAATACCTTTCTCAAATATGCATTATCCACTAAAAACAACTAAACTAAACATAAATTAAAGACCTGAAAACTAAAAAACTACGGGTTGTCTCCCGTACAGCACTTTTGTTTAACGTCTTTCAAAGTTAGACGTGTTACCTCTGTTAAGATTTGCGAATATAGCCTCCCCAACAACGAGTAAGGCTATGAACGTCAACTAATCTGCGCTTGACCCCAATTTTGGGTCGAATTTCTATCACCTTGGCTGAAACAACCTTAGTGAAAATGAATGGTCCCATCCACGAGTCTTTGAAACTTCGTGGCCTATTCTCGCGTTTGTGAGCTTTCCATAGAATTGCATGGCCAACCCCAAACTCAATGTTTGGCTCAGTATCCACAGGCTTTAAGTGGATCTCCTCAGGAGGGACTTTGTGATGTGAAAGGTTGTGGATGACAGGAACTGTGGCATCTAACTTCCTTGGTTTCTTACCCAAGACATAGAAGGTCTCGGATACATTCTTTGCGTGAAGGGTAATGGTCCCTTCTTGGAAGTTGATCACACTTTGACTTGTGGCCATGAAAGGTCGTCCCAGTATGATTGGAACCTGCTTATCTGCATCAAACTCAAGAATAACAAAGTCAGTAGGGATGGCGATATTACCTGCACGGACTAAGACGTCCTCCACTGTTCCCTACGTCCTTTTAACTGAGTTGTCAGCAAACTGCAACTTCACTGGCGTTTTCTCTGATTTCTGAAGTCCAAGTCTCTCGAACACGGACTTAGGCATATGATTCACGCCAGAACCCACATCGTACATCGCTTTCACCTTGAGCATACCATGTAATTGAATAGGAAGGTTGAAACTTCCCGGATCTTTAAGCTTTGTTGGTAGCTCTCTTTCACTTCTTCTTGAAACCCTCAGGTTCTCTCTCGGGATCTCTACACTCGCCTCTTTTTCAGAAATAACTTGCATAAAAACTTGTTGCGGTGTAAGTCCTCTCTTCGCAATCTCAAGCATTTGGGCGTTGATATTTTCAGGTTGATACGCCTCCACAAATGTCTTGAGGACAGTGTCATCTTTAGGATTTGTATCAAGAATAGTTGATGACACTGGTTAAACATTAGGTGGCGAGTCCACCTTCTCTTTTTCTTTTTCTTCATGCACAGCAGGTGCAACTTCATCTTTTGATTCCTCCTTTGAGGCTTCTTCCTCTTTCTCTTTAGCCAGCTCAGCTGCATAATCCACTACCGATCGAATTTCCTCTTGCATCTTCCTCAGTAGCTGTATAAACTCGGCTTTCTCTTGAATCAAATGATAGTGTTTGGGGGTATTCAGTCAACTATTCGAGTCAAACTCGGGTGTTTGAGGTGTTAAGTCAACTGTTTGAGTCAAATGTTAGTGTTTGAGGTGTTTAGTCAACTGTTCGAGTCAAATCATAGTGTTTGGGGGTATTCAGTCAACTATTCGAGTCAAACGCTAGTGTTTGGGGTGTTCAGTCATTTGTCCGAGTCAAACTCGAGTGTTTGAGGTGTTTAGTCAACTGTTCGAGTCAAATGATAGTGTTTGGGGGTATTCAGTCAACTATTCGAGTCAAACTCGAGTGTTTGGGGTGTTTAGTCAATTGTTCGAGTCAAATGTTAGTGTTTGAGGTGTTTAGTCAATTGTTCGAGTCAAATGATAGTCTTTGGGGGTATTCAGTCAAATATTCGAGTCAAACTCGAGTGTTTGGGGTGTTCAGTCAACTATTCGAGTCAAACTCGAGTGTTTGAGGTGTTTAGTCAACTGTTCGAGTCAAATGTTAGTGTTTGAGGTGTTTAGGAAACTGTTTGAGTCAAATGTTAGTGTTTGATGTTTTTAGTCAACTGTTCGAGTCAAATGATAGTGTTTGGCGGTATTCATCTAGAAGTCCGGGGAGACAACAAACAAAAAGATACTGCATCATAACATGACAATCATGCGATTTCATTCCAATGATCTTCCCCGTATTGACTTGAACATTATTCCTCATACTAGACGCGAATCCATCAGGAAACCTCTGTGCCTGTAACCACTCAAGAAAAATCTTCCTCTTCTCCGCTGACAACGTATACTTTCCCCGTTTTAGAATCGTTTTAGGTCCTCTTGTTGTCAACCACAATTCTTTCCTGATTTTCATTTTCTCAAGATCCTCTCGCGCCTTAACGTTATCTTTGTTTACTTTCCCATCGAGTGCTATAAATGTACCGAGAAGAGCATCAAACACGTTTTTCTCGCAATGCATGACATCAATGTTATGTTTCAACAAATTTTCGGACCAATAAGGTAAACGATAAAAGATACTCTTTTTATTCCAATTGAATAGGCGTGGACCAGTTTGCCTCACGATCTTTCCCCCAAAATCCTTGTGTTTGCCGGGAAACAGAATGGGAAGGCCATCTAACTGTGTCTGAATACTAGCTGGAATATGTTTCCTTGGTCGGCTAATATAATTGGTTTGCGGGTACAAAACATTTTCTTTTCTAAACCGATGTCCAGTAGGTAACCAACGTCTATGGTCAAAGTAAACCACGCCGTTTTTCACACTAAATGACGAAGTAGAATCCATGCATTCTGGGCAAGCCATGTAACCTTGACCCGACCACCATGAAGTGTATGACCGAGCGGGGAAATCATTGGTCGTGGACAACAGAAAAACCTTCATAGTAAACTCTTGCTTTGTATGGGCATCATATGTAAGGATCCCTTTACCCCACAAATCGTCCAACTCATCTATCATAGGGCGGAGGTAAACATCCATGTCCTTATCGGGTGAACGAGGACCCGGAATCAACAGACAAAGCTGAAATATGGTTTCCTTCATTCATACCCACGGTGGCAAGTTATAGACGGTCAATATGACAGGACACATGTTGTACAAGTTGTTTTGCATAGAGAAAGGACAACACCCGTCGATACCGAGACCCAAATATACATTACGAGGTTCGCTAGCAAACTCAGGATGTAGCGCTGCAAATCTCTTCCAACAATCACCATCAACCGGATGACGCAACACATCTGGATCGGCACTCTTTCTGGTATGGTGCCATATCATGTCTCCAGCGGTGTGCTTCGAAGCGTATAGTCGCTGTAATATTGGAGCAATCGGAAAGTACGAAGCTTCTTATGCGGTACTTTGATACCCTTCTTTGGGTCTCATCTAGACTCGCTACAAACTGGACACTTATCGAGGTCTTTATTCTCTTTGTAAAATATGGCACAATCGTTCAAACAAACATCGATAGTAATATACCCCATACCCAAACTTTTCAACTTCTTGTTGCATGCATCATAAGAATCGGGCAATGTTTAGGTTTGGGCAAAATACGACCAACCAACTCCAATAGCTCGGTAAATGACGTGTTAGTCCACTTGTTCTTTACTTTTACGTGCATAAGCTTGGCAATGAAGTTCAATGAAATCATCGATGTACAACCCGGATATAATTTTTTCTCCAATTCGTTAAACAGTTTTTCGAAACTGCTACTAATTGGAATTTCTGCATCTCTCATCTTGGTGTCACCCTGATGTCCGCCAACATCGTAACTGTGTCTCACATCGTCATAAACCTCAGCAATTTCATTAACTATGTTCGGAATAGGATTTTCTTCGGGAATGACCAACTGCTCACCGTGTTTTATCCAAACCTGATACGACTTCATAATCCCTTCCTCATAAAGGTGGCCCGTAACTGTCCGAGTGGGTAATCCGCGATAATTTTTAAAATAGTTACACGGGCAATAAATAAGATCTTTATAATTTTGTTGTTGTTTTGCATATGCGATAAAATCCAGAACCCCCATAACACAGTCTGGATCGAGTAAATCCGTCGCATCCATCCAACTCTTATCCAAAACCAAAGCCATCTCTTTACTTCAATTTTAGATAACTAGACAACTACATTCATATGAAAATAAAATAAATAATTATTACAAACCAATTAATAAAATGAATAAAAATTACAACAAAATGAATAAAAATAATACAAATTACAAACCTATGGCTTGAATATAATAACAAACCAATTAATAAATAAAATTACATCACAATAAATAAATAAATAAAATTACAACACAATAAATATATTAACAATTTCATATAATTAATTACACAAATACAAAAATATATGAAAACATAATAGAAATAAATGAATGTATGTATGATTTACACTTAATAATTAACTAGACAATCAAAAAATATACACAGTCATAACTTATAGCAACTAATACACAAATCAAAATCCATGCATAATAAATATTAAAAAGATTGAAATTTAAAGAAAATACCTTGCACTGGTGGAAGAAATTGGAGATTGATGATGAAGTCCTAACCTTGATAATGTATTACTTAACCTAAACACAAAATATTGCAAGAATTACACCAAATATGATAATAAAAAATAATAATAATTTCAAGAATTTACCTAATATTCGTGGATGAAATTGTGTATTGCGGATGCCCCACCTTGATTATAAGCTTGGAAATGGTTAAAGATGAATTAAAGAAGGTATTGCAAAATTTTTGAATGAGATTGATTGAAGTTTTTGGAAGAAATTGGGAGGAAAAATAGGGTTTTTGGGGTTTTAAGAGATAAAAATACAGTTTGTCCAGAATAATATACACGTTTTTTTACCGACGACACGTCTTTTTGTCGGTAAACAAGAAACGTCGTCGGTGAATGGTCTTAATACCGACGACTTCATTGTTGTCGGTAATTTACAGACGACACATCTAAACAAAAAAAATTAAACAAAAACCTATAGCGACGACATTTTAACCAATTACCCACGAGACACGTCGTCGGTAAATTACCGGCGACTGTTTATCGTTGGTAAATTGCTGTCGTCAGTAAATAACAAAAATTTACCAACGAATCTGCGTGTCGTCAGTAAGCTGTCGTGGGCAAATCCGGGAAAATCCCTGAACTTTAGTAGTGGCTTTTTTAAAATAATCAATTGAAGTGATTTTAGATCCTTAAAAATATTCTAGACCTTCGAAATTAATTGTAGATGTCAAAATATTTTTTAATATTTATTACAAATATTTTAATATTAAATGAAAAAAGCTCTTAGCTCTAAAATAATCAATCCCAAATGCATACAAATTATTGAAATCAATAAATGGTCATATAAATAAAGTAAGATAAATTGTTTTTATTGTTTATTATTTAAAAGATGGCAAAAGAAATTAAATATAATTAATGCAAAGGAGTATTATTTGGGCCTCGTTCCTAGTCGCTCTTTATATAGAAAATTTGGCCTATCAAACATTAAATCACATCCTATTCCGTAGGCCAAATCCTCTATATAAAGAGCGATAGGAACTCCTGGGACCCAAATAAAAATCCTTTGCATTAATTACATTTAATTTTTTAACCTTATTTATATGACCATTAAACTAATTCAATAATTTATACCCATTTGGGATTGATTATTTTAGAGCTAAAAATATTTTACAATTAAAATTCAAAAATTTGTAAAATATTTTGACATCTAAAATCACTTTGAGGGACTTTTTTTAATAATCACTTATCAAGTGCTTTTTCAAAAATTGATTTTAAAGGTTTAGAATATTTTTAAGGTTCTAAAATAGCTTCAAGTGATTATTTTTAAAAGCAATAAAAAACAGGCACAAAGTGTTTATATTAATTTATGTTTCAAATAATATTATGTGAATTATTTAATGCATATTTATATTATTTGTTTTAGTTCAATATTTGTAAATGTTCCTTTTACCCATTTCTAAATAATAAAAAATAAAATAATATAATTTAACTTACCTTACTTATTTGGCCATTAATTGAATTCGATAAATCAAAGTATTCATATTAGTTGTCTATTTCAAACAATATTACGTAGATTATCTGTTTTATATTTATATTAGGTAAAATCCGTGTCTTGAAGACACTTAGGAGAAAATTGTTCTATTAACGGGAATCGAACTCAGGTTTCCTAGGTGGAAGTCAAGGTTAAGGTTTAAGTTTGAGGTTGGTTTAGGGGTTTAAGAATTAATGTTTAAGGTTGGTTCGGCATCTTATCATATCCGAACTTCATGCTATTATTTCTTACATTACTTGACCTTTTATCTCACATTCATGACTGTTGTTAAAAAAATAATTGGAAAAAATCACCCATTTATGGTTCTTAAGGCCGAAGAGAAAAAATAAAACCATTATAGAAAATTAGGATATAAATGTTTAATTATAGTTTAAATTTCGATCAATTGGTAAGTATGAGTTTTTTGACCAAAAAATGAGTAGTATGCTTTATGGCCCATTTGAATAATTTTTCCAATAAATAATGGTCCACTTAGTATATTACTTTTTTTGGACAATATTATATATATTACCTTTTTAAAGGGAAGGCAATAATCACATATCTTTCTATCAATAATTAAATTAATTATTTTGTTTCGATTCACCTATGTATATCTCTAAAAAACATCCAGTCTTCTACACACGCTCAGAGAAATCATTTGTAGATTATACCTTCCTCCCACAACCATTAAAAGATATGGAAAAGACCTCAGCAAAAATGATTCTTATACTAACATTCTTGCTTATGACGTTAAGTAAGTACTTAATCCTGGTTTCTCCTCTACAATTCTACTTCTTCATATAAGCATATTTATATCATTTTTTTCCTAAATGTATGATAATTGGATCGTATCAATTTGTCAAATAGTGTGTATATATATATATATATATGAATCTGATATTTATGAACCCTGATATAATTGTTACTATAAATCTATTTTATAACCTCTATTGATAGACATTTTTAGATGATTTGCAAGAATAAATTTACTAATAATTCATTTTATCAGGTACTAAAGTGACAACAGGAACAACTGAAGAAAGGCTTTGTCAATCGAAATCTGACTGTGATACCTATTCTTGCCATCTTGGACGAGCATTTTGTATTGGAGGATTTTGTCGGTGCATGGTCAAAGAATGCAATGTGACAGACGACTGCCTTCCTTACGCTGATCCTGCTTGCCCAGTTCTTGCTTGTACTTGGGAAGGGAAATGTGTTTTCGGGTGTAATAAAAAATATTATTAAGTTTTATATAATGATGATTAGTTTTCAAATATGTCTTACCTAATATCGATTTTATTCTTTTATATAAGTGTTGGTTAAGCTTTCTCCCATTTTATAAAACTGCTACAACTATTTAACTATTGAGCAATTTTAGATATTATTAACTCTATATCTATGCATCATTAAATTAAAAAAAAAAGAGAAAAATAATTATTAAGGGAAAGACAAGTCATGCATGCCCTAGTGGATTTTTTAATGACAAAAAAATTACGCAATAAACCACTTTATAAAATCACTCTTAATATGTGTTTTTTTGGGACAAGGAAAGAAAACTGAAAAAATAAAGGAGAACAAAATTACATTCGATAGGCCAAATCCTCTATATAAAGAGCGGTAGGAACTTATGGGACACACATAATACTCATTAGCATTAATTAAATTTAATTTCTTTTGCTATCTTTTGAATAATAAACAATAAAAACATTTTAACTTTCCTTACTTATATGACCATTAAATTAATTCAATAACTTGTACCCGTTTGGGATTGGTTATTTTAGAGCTAAAGGCGCTTTCACTACTACGAATCGGGTATTTACCCACGTCAGCTTACCGACGACACGTATATTCGTCGGTAAATTTTTATAATTTACCCACGACATCTATTTACCGACGAGATCTCTCGTCGTTAACTCACCGGCGACAGTTTCTCGTAGGTAAATGGTTAAAACATAGTCGCTATAGTTTTTTTGTTTTAAATTGTCGTCGGTAAATTAGCGAGAACAATGGTGTCGTCGGCATTAAGACCTTTTACCGACGACCGCTTCTTGTTTACCGACGACACGTATGTTCGTCGGTAAAAAAACGTGTATATTCTGGACAGACTGTATTTTTATCACTTAAAAACCCAAAAACCCCACTTTTCCTCCCCAATTTCTCCCAAAAACTTCAATCAATCTCATTCAAATTTTTTGCAATACCTTCTCCAATTCATCTTTAAGCATTTCCAAACTTATAATCAAGGTGGGCATCCTCAATATACAATTTCATCCACAAATATTATGTAATTTCTTGAAATTATTATTTTTTTATTATCATATTTGGGTGTAATTATTGCAATATTATGTGATTAGGTTAAGTAATACATTATCAAGGTTGGGACTTCATCATCAATCTCCAATTTCTTCCACCAATGCAAGGTATATTCTTTAAATTTCAAACTTTTTAATTTTTTTTATGCATGGATTTTGATTTGTGTATTAGTTGCTATAAGTTATGATTATGTATATTTTTTGATTGTCTAGTTAATTATTAAGTGTAAATCATGCATACATTCATTCATTTCTATTATGTTTTCATATATTTTTGAAATTGTGTAATTAATTATAGGAAATTGATTATGTATTTATTGTGTTGTAATTTTATTTATTTATTTATTATGTTGTAATTTTATTCATTTATTGGTTTGTAATTATATTCAAGCCATTGGTTTGTAATTTGTATTATTTTTATTCATTGTGTTGTAATTTTATTCATTTTATTAATTGGGTTGTAATAATTATTTATTTTATTTTCATATGAATGTAGTTGTCTAGTTATCTAAAATTGTTATTATGAGATGGCTTCGGGTTTGGATAAGAGTTGGATGGATGCGACGGATTTTCTCGATCCAGATTATGTTTTGGGGGTTATGAATTTTATCACATACGCACAACAACAAAAAAATTATAGAGATCTTCTTTATTGCCCGTGTAACTATTGTAGAAATAATCGCCAATTACCCACTCAGACGGTTAGGGGCCACCTTTTTACGGAAGGGATTATGAAGTCGTATCGGGTTTTGATATAACACGGTGAGCAGTTGGTCATTCCCAAAGAAAATCCTATTCCGAATATAGTTAATGAAATGGCTGAGGTTTGTGACGATGTGAGTCACAGTTACGATGTTGGCGGACATCAGGGTGACACCGAGATGAGAGACGTAGAAATTCCAAGTCGTAGCACTTTCGAAAAACTGTTTGACGAATTGGAGACAGGATTATATCATGGTTGTACATCGATGAGTTCATTGAACTTCATTGCCAAGCTTATGCACGTAAAAGTAAAGAACAAGTGGACTAACACGTCATTCACCGAGCTATTGGAGTTGGTTGGTTGTATTTTTCCCAAACCTCACACTTTGCCCAGTTCTTATGATGCATGCAACAAGAAGTTGAAAAGTTTGGGTATGGGGTACATTACTATCGATGTTTGTTTGAACGATTGTGCCATTTTTTACAAAGAGAATAAAGACCTCGATTAGTGTCTAGTTCGTAGCGAGTCTAGATAAGACCCAAAGAAGGCTATCAAAGTACCGCATAAGAAGCTTCGTTACTTTCCGATTGCTCCCAGATTACAGCGACTATACGCTTCGAAGCACACCGCTGAAGACATGATATGGCACCATACCGGAAAGAGTGCCGATCCAGATGTGTTGCGTCATCCGGTTGATGGTGATAGTTGGAAGATATTTGCAGCGCTACATCCCGAGTTTGCTAGCGAACCTCGTAATGTATATTTGGGTCTCAGTATCGACGGGTTTTGTCCTCTCTCTATGCAAAACAACTCGTACATCATGTAGCCTGTCATATTGACCGTCTATAACTTGCCACCATGGGTATGCATGAAGGAAACCACATTTCAGCTTTGTTTGTTGATTCTGGGTCCTCGTTCACCTGGTAAGGACATGGATGTTGACCTCCGCCCTATGATAGATGAGTTGGACGAGTTGTGGGGTAAAGGGATCCTTACATATGATGCCCATACAAAGTAAGAGTTTACTATGGAGGTTTGTCTATTGTCCAAGACCAATGATTTCCCCGCTCGGTCATACACTTCAGGATGGTCGGGTCAAGGTTACATGGCTTGCCCAGAATGCATGGATTCTACTCCGTCATTGAAGGTGAAAAAATGTGTGTTTTACGTTGACCATAAACATTGGTTACCTACCGGACATCGGTTTAGAAAAGAAAGTGTTTTGTACCCGAAACCCAAGCATAGTGGCCGACCGAGGAAACATAGTCCAGCTAGTATTCAGACATAGTTAGATGGTCTTCCCATTGTGTTTCCCGGCTACTGCAAGGATTTTGGGGGCAAGGTGACGAAGACTAGAGGTCCTCGCGAGACCAACTGGAAGAAAAAGAGTATTTTCTATCGTTTACCTTATTTTTTGAAAAATGGGTTAAAACATAACATCGATGTAATGCATTGCGAGAAAAATGTGTGTGATGCTCTTCTCGGTACAGTTATAGCACTTGATGGGAAAGTAAAGTAAGATAACGTTACGACGCGATAGGATTCTGAGGCTATGAAAATCAGAAAAGAGTTGTGGTTGACAACAAGAGGACCTAAAACGATTCTAAAACGGGGAAAGTATACGTTGTCAGCAGAGAAGAGGAAGATTTTTCTTGAGTGGTTACAGGCAAAGAGGTTTCCTGATTGATTCACGTCTAGTATGAGGAATAACGTTCAAGTCGATACGGGGAAGATCATTGGAATGAAATCTCATGATTGTCATGTTATGATCCAGTATCTTTTTGTTTGTTGTCTCCCTGTACTTCTAGATGATAAACCGATTAGCGACATGATTATTGGGTTAGCTAACGTGTTTACAGTCGTTTGTAACGAGAATCTGAGTAGAAAAGAGTTGGAAGACGGTAAGGCGAAAGTAGTTGAAGTGATGTGCAAATTAGAAATGATCTTACCTCCCGCGTTTTTTTGATGTAATGATCCACTCAGTGATACACTTATACGATGAAGCGTTGTTAGGGGTGCCGGTTCAAATGCGGTGGATGTACCCATTTGAAAGGTATTTTAAGAAGTTGAAAGAGTATATTCGAAACCTGGCTAGGCCTGAGGGTTCCATAACCGAGGGTTACGTGGCGGAAGAGACGTTGACCTTCATATCACGGTATCTTAGTGAAGAAAAAACGAAGTTCAACGATCCAGGTAGATACAACGAACCACTGGCAGAACCAAAAGAGCTATCCGTTTTCAAGTCTCAGTGTACTCCAATTGGCTAGAAAGAGTCAGGTTCTCTACCAGCTCTGCAGAAGGAGCACGTTAGTTGGTATATTTTGAATAACTGCGACGAACTCGGACCATATAGGACGTAAGTAACGTTTACTTATTTATATTCATATTTATATTTATATTCATATTCAAATGTATATTTATATAAATATAAATATAAATATACATATGAATTTTATATTTATATTCATATTCATATTTATATTTATATTTATATTTATATTTATATTCATATACATATTTATATTCATATTCATATTTATATTTATATTCATATTTATATTCATTTATGTTTTTAGTGAACACAAATCCATACTTACGGGAACGAGTAGGGAAATAGAGATTATGCGTCGTCAAACGTTTAAGAGATGGTTTTTGGAAAAGGTAAGTAACTTTACACATTGGTTTAAATATTATCTAATTTTTTTGAAAGTATTAAGTATTATTTTTGCATGATAGGTTCATGGAATGAAAGAGTCAGGTGATGTATTAGCTACCACTGAGATGGTATCCTTGGCAAGCATGTCTTTTGGTGAGGTGCATAGATACGATTCATGCGTTGTGAATGGTGTCAAGTGGGTACCTAAGGGTAAATGAGAAAAAAGAGTGACGCAGGATTACGGAGTTTGTACCATGTACGATGATAGACCATATAATGGAGAATTTTTGAAAATATTGGATGTTAAATACACTAAAGGGTGCTCAGTTGTCTTATTCGTTTGTAAGTTATACAAAATGGCTGATTCGAGGACAGAACATGGGGTAACCTTTATCAACACATCAAACTTTGAGTGGGCCGACGAACCATACATTTTAGCATCGCAGGCCAAGAAAGTGTTCTACATTGACGAGATTAGTGCAAAGAAATTAATGAAGGGTTGGAAATCCGTTTGGGAAATAAATGATCGTCACGGATGGAGTCCCGAGTTATGGGGTTCGGAATCACTACCTACTAACAACGAGAGCATCAGTATACCTTTGGTTAACACTGAGACGGTTTGAACCGGAGAACTTGGCAACTACCGAGGAGATCGAGATTGACCCATCTTATTTTCGTATTGATTTGGCTTTTGATATGGTTATTGAAGAAAACGAGGAAATTGAAGATGACACGTGGGAAGAATATGGTGATGAAGAAGAACCTATAGAGGTTAATAGCGATGATGAACCTATAGATATTAGTGGATATGAAACTGATTAGGAGATATTTTATTTGTTTATTAGTCTTAAAACATTTTGCTGGTTTTTGGAGTTGAACTTTAATTTATTTTGATACACTAACCACCCCAAACACTAACATTTGACTCGAACAGTTGACTAAACACCCCAAACACTAACATTTGACTCGAATAGTTGACTAAACACCCCCAAACACTAACATTTGACTCTAACTGTTGACTAAACACCACAAACACTAACATTTGACTCGAATAGTTGACTAAACACCCCAAACACTAACATTTGACTCGAATAGTTGACTAAACACCCCAAACACCAACATTTCACTCTAACTGTTGACTAAACACCCCAAACACTAACATTTGACTCGAATAGTTGACTAAACACCCCAAAACTAACATTTGACTCGAATAGTTGAGTAAACACCCCAAACACTGACATTTGACTCGAATAATTGACTAATCACCCCACACACTCGAGTCTGACTCAAATAGTTGACTAAACACCCCGAACACTAACATTTGACTCTAAATGTTGACTGAATACCCCCAAACACTCGGGTTTGACTCTAATTGTTTGGTCGAGGTGTTTATTATAAAGTGAAAGTTTGGATCTCCCGGGCCTTCTGATGATGGTGCATACGAAAGAAAGAAAAAAGGAAAAAAGAACAAAAAAGAAAGAAAGAAAAAAGCAAGAAAAAAGAATAAAAAAGGAAAGGAAAGTAAAAATAAATAAATATATATATACCGGCGACGTTTAAGGGTTTACCGACGACATTCTTAACATGAATGTCGTCGGTAAATTATTAACGACGATATTCTTCCCACAAGTCGTTGGTAAACGAAAACCAAAAATTCATTGGTCAAAATGGGCGGTCCATTTTCCCGCCCAAGGGATTTACCGACGACTAGCGAAAAGTATTCGTCGGTAAACAGGGACACGCAACAGTCGTGCGTACGACTGGTTGATGTGTGTCACGTTTCACGACGAATACGTCCAGTTTACCGACGACACGCGTGTCGTCGGTAAACTTTTAATCTATTAAACCCTACCGATCTCAGTTCTGAAACACAAAATCTTCAAAACACGCTCAAAAAATTCCATTCCGAGCAAGAAGGAGCTATTCCGAGGCATCCCAACACTCAAACAACATCGAATGTAAGTGATTTCATGCCAAAAATCCATTGTTTTTTCAATTTTTTTTCTTTTTTTTTTAAATCAAATCCTAACTTTTTAGTTGTTTGTTTTCTTCGGCTCTACTTGCGTGGCATGGATTCCTGGACATCTTCAACACAAATTACACGTAATAGGTACACGAAATCCGATTCAAATCCTAGTTTTTATTTATTTAAGAATTGAATTTTTTTTGGCTTTGTATTTAATTATTTATGATTTCCGAATTATTGTGTTAGTATTAGGGATTGTTTAAACGTTTTTGCTAGTTAAATACACCATGTAAATTGATTTTTCTGTAATTTTAGCAAAATTAGGGTTTTGTATGATTTTTGGAATTTTTGATAATTTATGGATGTAAGTTGTAATTATGTGGTGTGAAATGTAGGTTTTAGAATTTGTGTTTGTGAAGAATTTTGGATATTGTGAAATTTAGGGACTTAATGTGAAAATAAATATGTTTAGTTTTGTAAATATGAAACTTTTGAGGACTAAAATGCAATTTAAAAAAATTACATTTTTTATGACTTTAAGGGAATTTTTGTAATTTTAAAAAATATGAGGACTAAAATGCAATTTACAACATATAAACTTTAAAAATTAATATATATTTATTTTTGTAAATATATAAATTATAAGGACTAAAATGCAATTTAAAAAACTTTTAAACAAAAAAATATAGACTATAAGGGTATTTTTGTAATTTTTAAAAATATGAGGACTAAAATGAAAATTATAATATATAGTCTTTTAAAATTAATATATTTATTTTTGTAAATATATAAATTATAAGGACTAAAATGCAATTTAAAAAACTTTAAAAAAATATTGTATACTTTAAGGGTATTTTTGTATTTTTTAATAAAAAGAGGACTAAAATGAAATTTATACTATATAGTCTTTAAAATAAAAACTAATTTATTAATTTTATTTAAATTATAGATGGCCGATGTGATGCCTAATTATCATCGTGGTGATGGTAACGGTGAGGATCCGAATTGGAATTAACCCCGCAACCTAAATGACCGTAACCAGCCGTCCGGTAATTTAAAATAATATATAAAATTCAATTAATATAAATTAGTAATTTAATTAATACAATTTCATTAAACAGTTAGGAGAAAAAGGAGACCGAGAACGATTTCGACTTTAAAAACCGCCCAAGAGGCGAAAGAGAAATTAGGTGGGCCCTTACCAGTCGACTTCTGCATCCTCGATGATATGTGGAACCCCTACGGTGAGTATGGGAAGCACGTGGCCCAAGTAGTGGGGTCTGCGGTCCGAGACACAGTCCCTCCATACTATAACCGATGGAGTGATGTCCTGAGGACACTCAAATCCACGATTCTCGAAAAACTTGAGGAGTTTTTCGACCTTGAGGAGTGGAGGGCCCGAAAGGATTGGGACTTTATCAGCGGTAAGCTACAATCGTCTCAGACCACTGCCTAAAGGCGGTGGAAGCATGACCTTAAGGCTGACTACTACGATACGGACAAGTGTCTTCCGGAGGTGCATCCCGAGGATTGGAAGAGAACCATTGAGATACTCAATGACCTGAAAAAATGGTAATATTATACTTTAATTATTTTATTATTAAATTAGTTTATAATTATTTTTTTAACTTGAATTGTAACAGGCTCAGTCGGAGATTAATAAAAAGAATAGGAAGCTGCAGAAGAAGCCGAACAAGTCAGGTTCTAGGAACGAAACACACACCCGGCACGAGATTATCGAGCTATAATTTCTTAAAGTAGAAATAAAATTTATTAGTTATTTAATTTCTTTTTTTAATAATTATAATTTTTTAATGTATATTTTATAGGGTAAGCTGAAGATTACTACGAAGGATCCCCTGAGCTTTTTGGATGAGTAGACCCAAGAGGAGATACCACTTCCACCGATAGACGGATATTTCGAATATTTGGGCTATGACGCGGCAAAGGGAAACTGGCGGGACGATAAATGGGAGCAGGCTAGTGTAAGTGGTCTATTTTCCTTTTTATTGTTTAAAATTAATTATTTAACTTTAAATTTAATTTTTTGTTAGTTTTGTTAATTATTTATTTGAAATTTTATTACAGGGCGTTTATAGGGAGAAGCTTAAAGATCGGGTTATCGAGTCAGGGTCCCAATCAGCTAAAGATGTTACGGTGGAGGATCAGATAGGAGCGATGAAGGAGACGGTACAACAGGTGATGAAACCGTCAAAGAGTAGACATTGGATCCCATCAATTGGAGCCATCTGGAAGAAAAAAAAGGAACCAAAGCTGTCTGTTCCATACAAGACTGCACAGAAAAACGCGGTGCTACTCCAGCGGATATTCGAGGGTATGAATAAGCTCCGCCAACATCAAGGATTACCTCCTATACCCGGTGAAGCTACTCCATCGAGTGCCTAAGTCCGAAGATTTTATCGATAAGATGCTCCGAGGCCTCAACGAATCTCGATCCGCCTATGGTCTCCCTCTGATTGAAGATGAAGATGACGAAGATGAAGAGGATTTATCCGACCCTTGATTTATTTGTTATGTTTTAAGACTTTTATTCTATTAAGTTTATATTTATTATGACTTTTATTTGTAATATTTTGACTTTTAACTCCGGAGTTTGACTTTATTTCTGGAGTTTGACTTTATTTCCCAGGGTTTGACTTTATTCCTGGAGTTTGACTTTATTTCCCAGGGTTTGACTACAAGGGTTTTGTTTATATTTTATGGATATATGTCATGGTTTTTTAGGTATTCTCTTTTATTAATATATTAAATTAAAAAAAATCAAAAAAACAAATTTAAATAAAAATAAAAATAAAAATTAAATAAAAAAATTTTAAAAAAAATTTTAAAAAAAATTTTAAAAAAAATTAAATCAATACCGACGATATTCTTGACATGAATGTCGTCGGTAAACATTTTTCTAAATGTTTACCGACGACATTCATGTCAAGAATGTCGTCGGTATTGATTTAAATTTTTAAAAAAGGCGTGCGAATAAAAAATAGAATTATTAATTAATATAATACTGACGACACGTTTGTCGGTAATGAATACAGATACCGACAACAGGTGTCGTCGGTAAAAACATAGTTTAACAGCGACTCGAAATACGTCGTCGGTAAGGATAACACTTTACCGACGACAGCTTTCGTCGGTAAAAAAAGCTCGTTTAGGGACGAGAGACCAAGATGCCGTCGGCAAACCTTGAGTATACCGACCAAGTATTAGGGACGAGCATTTACTTATGAGTGGTCGTCGGTAAGCTCTTTTACCGACGAAATGCGAGGTTTTATCGACGACACGTGTCGTTGGTAAACAGCCGCGCTATTGTAGTGTTTTCAATAAAATTTCAAAAAGTTGTCAAATATTTTGACATCTAAAATCACTTTGAGCGATCTTTTTTAATAATCACTTATCTTGTGCTTTTTCAAAAATTGATTTTAAAGGTTTAGAATATTTTTAAGGATATAAAATCACTTCAAGTGATTATTTTTAAAAGCAATCCAAAACGGAAAGAAAGTGATTATATTAATTTATGTTTCAAACAATATTATGTGAATTATTTATTGAATATTTATATTATTTATTTTAGTTAAATATTCGTAAATAATCCTTTTACTATTTTCTAAATATTAGAAAATAAAAACAATATAATTTAACTTACCTTACTTAGCTAGCCATTAATTGAATTCAATATGATAGAGTATTCATATTAATTGTTTGGAATGTTATGTGGATTATCTATTTTATATTTATACTAGGTAAAATTTGTGTTTGAAAACACTAAGAAAAAACATTGTTCAATTAACATGAATCGAACTCAGGTTCCTAGGTGAAAGTCAAGGTTAAGGTTTAAATTAAGGCTGGTTTTGGTTTTAAGATTTAATGTATAAGGTTGGTTTAGCGTCTTATCATGTCCGACCTTCCTGCTATTATTTCTTACATTACTTGACCTTTTATCACACATTCACGACTGTTGTTAAATATGGAATTGGAAAAAAATCACCCATTTATGGTTCTTAAGGCCAAAGAGGAAAAAAGAAAACCAATACACAAAATTAAGATGTAATTGTTAAACTATAGTCTAAATTATTATCAATTGGATAAATATGAGTTTTTTTACCAAAAAAGGAGTAGTATCCGTTATGACCTATTTGAATAATTTTCCAATAAATAATGGTCTATTTATTTTATTACTTTGTTTGTAAAAAATTATATATATTACCTATTTAAAGGGAAGGCATTAATCACATATCTTTCTATCAATAATAAAATGTATTATTTTGTTTCGATTACACTATATATATATATATATATATATATATATATATATATATATATATATATATATATATATATGTGTGTGTGTGTGTGTCTTGAAAAATGTCAAGTCTTCTTTACACCCTACGAGAGATCATTTGTATATTATACCTTCCTCCCACCACCATTGAAAGATATGGAAAATACCTCAGCAAAATTGATTCTTACAGTAACATTCTTGCTTATGACGTTAAGTAACTACTTAATCCTAGTTTCTGCTCTACATTTCTACTTCTTCATATGAGCATATTTATATTTTTTTTCCCTAAATGTACTGGAGAATTCAAAAGTGTTTACACAAGGATTTACTAGATCCCTCTTATTTTAAAGTATATATTAAATGTAAGCCTTTATAGATATATAGGGTGAGTTATAGGATAAGTTCGAGATATTTTAAGGGAAAAAATATTTTGTGTAAGAAGACAAAATGTCATAAAAGTGATGGGATGTTCTGACCAATCAAAAAATATGGTATAACTATCTTGTTTATAGAAATGGTATAAAATCCTGAGTCTGAAGACACTTGAGAAAAAAATTGTTCCGTCAAGGGGAATCAAATCCAGGTTCTATGAGTTAAGGTTATGGTTAAGGTTAAGGTTAATGTTAAGGGTAAGGTTAAGGTTAAGGTTAAGGTTAAGGTTAAGGTTATACTTAAGGTTAAGGTTAAGGTTAAGGCTAAGGTTAAGGTTAAGGTTAAGGTTAAGGTTAAGGTTAAGGTTAAGGTTAAGTTTCAGTTTAAGGTTAAGGTTAAGGTTAAGGTTAAGATTAAGGTTAAGGGGAATTGAACCTAGGTTCTCTGAGTGAAAGTATGGTTAAGTTTAAGGTTAAGGGTAAGGTTAAGGTTAAGGTTAAGGGTAATGTTATGGTTAAGGTTAAGTTTAAGTTAAGGTTAAGGTTAAGGTTAAGGTTAAGGTTAAGGTTAAGGTTAAGGTTAAGGTTAAGGTTAAGGTTAAGGTTAAGGTTAAGGTTAAGGTTAAGGTTAAGGTTAAGGTTAAGGTTAAGGTTAAGGTTAAGGTTAAGGTTAAGGTTAAGGTTAAGGTTAAGGTTAAGGTTAAGGTTAAGGTTAAGGTTAAGGTTAAGGTTAAGGTTAAGGTTAAGGTTAAGGTTAAGGTTAAGGTTAAGGTTAAGGTTAAGGTTAACTTTAAGGTTAAGGTTAAGGTTAAGGTTAAGGTTAAGGTTAAGGTTAAGGTTAAGGTTAAGGTTAAGGTTAAGGTTAAGCTTAAGGCTAAGGTTAAGGTTAAGGTTAAGGTTAAGGTTAGGGTTAAGGTTAAGGTTAAGGTTAAGTTTAAGTTTAAGGTAAAGGTTAAGGTTAAGGTTACGGTTACGGTTAAGGTTAAGGTTAAGGTTAAGGTTAAGGTCAAGGTTAAGGTTAAGGTTAACGTTAAGGTTAAGGTTAAGATTAAGGGTAAGGTTGAGGTTAAGGTTAAGGTTAAGGTTAAGGTTGATGTTATGGTTAAGGTTAAGGTTAATGTGAAGGTTAAGGTTAATGCTAAGATTATGGATCAAGTCAATGGTCAAGGTAAAAGTGTAAGGGTTAAGGTTAAGGTCAAGGTCAAGTTTAAGGTTAATGTTAGTTTTAAGTTTAAGGTTTAAGATTTAATGTTTAACATATAAGGTTAAGGTTTAATAATATTTAAGGTTTAAGGTCGAATATCCGCGAGATGAATCTTCATCTAGTTAAGTTTGAGGTTAATGTTAAGATGAAAGTTAATATTAAGGTTTAGATTTCAAGGTCTATGGTTAATTTTAAAGTTAAATGTTAAGGTTATGGTTATGGTCATGGTTTTTGTTAAAGTTAAGGTTAATGTTCAAGGTTTAAGATTTTTGGTTAAAGGTTAAAGGCTAATTATTAACTTTAAATTTATGATTATGGTTAAGGTTAAATTTAAAGTTAATATAAAGTGAAGGTTAAGGTTTACGGTGTAAGATTTAAGGGTCAAGGGTTAAGGTGAAAATTAAGGTTTAAGGTTTACGATGAGAGGTTTAAATTAAGAATAAGGGTAAGGTTAAGTTTAAGCTTAAGGTTTAGGTTAAGGTCAAAGTTAAGGTTAAGGTTAAGGTTAATGATAAGGTAAATGTTAAGATTAAGGTAAGGTTTTGGTTAATGTTAAGATTAAGGTTAAGTTTAATAGTTAAGGTAAAGGGTATGGAGTTTAGGGTTATGGTTGTGGTTAAGGTTATGTTTAAGGTTAAGGCTAAGGTTAAGGTTGAGCTTGAGTTTAGAGTTAATGTTAATGTTAAGATTAAGCTCAAGGTTAATGTTAAGGTTAAGGTTAAGGTTAATGTTAAGGTCGGTGTCAAAATCAAGGTCAATGTTAAGGTTAAGGTCAAAATTAAGGTCAAGGTCAAGGTTACTGTGTGTATTTGGATTAGGAGAAATACTTGAATGCATGTCATGTTGTCTAGTCTCATGTTGGGCTAGTGTTCAATTATTTACATGTGCTCAAATAGTATTATAAACATCTAATAAAATATTATGTAATAGACATAACAAATTATAGGTATTTTATCCTTTATGATCGTATTTCTAGTAAATCTAGCTTATACTAGATTTTTGTTTAAAATATGTCCCAAAATAAATAAATAATGTAGTAGGCATGATTAAATCTTACTTGAGACGTGTTATCCTTTGATTTTTGTTGTAATTAGGTTGCTCTAACTTTTGCGAATTCTTTTCTATTCATTACAGTCTTCATTATTTTAACTAATATTTTTAATATAATGTATTTTATTAACAATCAATGAATCAAACAATAGGTTTAATTATTATAAAATATTTACAAATAACTAATTAAAATAAATAATATAAATAATATAAATAATATAAATATACAACATATAATATACATAATATTGTTTGAAGTAGATAATTAATGTGAATACTTTGTCTTATTGGATTCAATTAATGGTTAAATAAGTAAGAAAAGTTAAATTTTATTGTTTCTATTTTTTATTATTCAGAAAATGGTAAAAGGAACATTTATGAATATTTAACTAAAATAAATAATATAAATATGCAATAAATAATTCATAAAATATTTTTTGAAACATAAATTAATACAAACACTTTATGTTTGGAATTTATTTTTTTAAAAATGACTTGATGTGATTTTAGATCCTTAACAATATTTTAGAACTTTAATATAATTTTTTAAAAGCACTAGATAAGTGATTATTAAAAAAATCACTTAAAGTGATTTTAGATGTCAAAATATTTTTTTAATATTTTTAAAAATATTTGAATTTTAATTGAAAACCGCGTTTAGCTATAAAATAATCAATTCCAAACGGGTAGAATTTTTTTAATTCAATTAATGGTCGTATAAGTAAGGTAAGTTGAATTGTTTTCACTGTTTATTATTCAAAATATGGTAAAATTAATTAAATGTAATTAATGCAAAGGAGTATTTTTAGGGTCCCATACATTCCTACCGCTCATTATGTAGAGATTTGGCATGTCGAATAGTATGTTATATAAGATATTATTGATACATATTAGAAGTATAATTATTTAAAAAAAAATTATATATAATACTAGATATATAAAAATTATATAATATTATATTATTTGAACAAATACCCCTTTTATCTCATGTACAATTACGAAATTGACACCTTACCCCCTCGATCCTATAAAGTCTAAAATTTACCTCCACTAACTTTTGTTTTGTCGACTCATTGTCCCCTGATGACTATGACTGAATCCGTATGATTCCTCCACTAAGTATTACTTAATTTGCCTACCTATCCCATTAAGTATTAATTAATTTTTCTGTTTATCCCCTTAAATATTTATTAGTAGCCTACCTACCCCTTTAATTTCACATGTACGTGCCTACTTAATGGAGGAATTGAACGAATTTCCTCATCAGGGGGTAACTATTTGCAAAAAAAGAATTAGGGGGTAAATTTACAATTTATACGATTGAGGGGGTAAGTTGTCAATTTAATTAAAATGCAGGAGGCATCCCATGTATTTACTCTTTTAGTTTTCAGTAAGTTGTGAATTTGAGACATATCTAACTTTTGTTTCGTATGAAAGTAATGTTATATGCTAGATAACAGTTTAAAATTGTCGTATATGACTAAAAAATGGGAAAAATATGATCTCACCTCTCTCTATATTCTCTTTCTAGGGTTTGTAAATTCTTTTAGCTCCTTAAGGTAGCTTGCGCTAAGTCATTGCCAGAATTCTCGCCTAAGTGGCCATGTCGTCACTGAATGAATTTTATCCGCGTTAGGTGGCTTTTTTTTTCTTCCATTTGTTTTATACTAATCCGCTGCTTAAAGCTTTTCATATCAAATATTGTGGTTAATGGAAGAAATTACTTCTTTGTCGGCCATTACCGCACCATTACTTAGCTTTATGACTCGTGTATTTTACGCATCTTGTTTTTCTAATTAACGTTTGTTTTGGTCAATTATTAGGCAAACATTGTTCAATATTTTTAGGATCAAACTTTTCACGGATTTTGTGACGATTCTGTGCGCAGAAAATCTTCCTTTCTTTCTGTCCATTTAAGGGAATGTTTTTCAGCTTTCTTCAGTTATTTCGGTATTCTTCTTCGATCATTGTTTCTTCATTATTTTAGCTATAATTTTTTTACTCTACTCTTGTTTAGCATAGTTCTTATGGCACCACATAAGTAAAAACTCTGGACAAGTGTTGAAAAATTCCAAAAAAGATTTTAAGAAAACAAAGTATATTCCTCCTAACTAGCCGAAGGTCATGATTAGTAATAATTTTTCTGGTTCTAAGAGTGATAATTATTCTATGTATGTTTCTACTTTTGCTTTACCAAGGATAATTTATCTAAAGATACGCAAAATAATGTCAAAAATATGATAACAGCTATTGAAATCCCTAAAGTGTTTGATAAAAGTATTACTACTGTGTCAAGTGTGGATAATGATATTCGAGAAATAGCTAAACCTAACTCTATCATTGATGATCATTTCTGCTACACCTATTACAGTAGTAGAGGCAAATAATGGCCTTAGGGCTCAGAAACTCCTTCAAGACAGGTATCACCATTGAGGAGGGTCAAGAGTGTAACTACAGTTTTAGTGCAGGGATGTTCCTTACCCTCCACCAATTGTAAGTGCAGCCATAAGATAAGCTAATCTCTTGGACAATGCTCGTGGTTGTAATACTAATGTTGAAAAAGATGAGCATATTTATACATAAGCTTGGTCAAATATTCTTTTAAAATATATCTACAAGGATTTTAAGCTTAACTTTTTTCCACCTCAATTAGTGGATGGTAAAATGTTGGGTAAGCTTCCTAAGAATGTCAAGAACAATGGGAAAATCATATGGAATCACTGCCTTGTGGGGAAATTCTATGGGGATTCCCTTTCTTTCTACATGATCAAACATATGGTGAATACTTAATGGAAAAATATGGGGAAGGTTGAGATCAAATCCACTAATTCTGATATTTTCTTATTCAAATTCTAAATTGAGTTGGATTGTGTTGAAATTCTTGATAAATGTGGCATGTTAAGAAGATGGAATCCAAAACTAGTTATAGAAAAACTTGATAAGGAGAAAATATCTCTTTGGATTAAACTCATAAAATTCCCCTTAAAACTATGTACTAATGAAAGCTAGGGTTATATTATAAGTTTTATAGGGGATTCCTATTAAATTGATGATGTAACAAATACTCACAATAGGCTTAATTATGCCATATTTAGTGATGAGGTTGATCTCTCTAAGGAAATTGTGAAGAATATTCATGTTTATCTTGAAGAAGATGACATTCATAATGTAAGTGTTAGCTATGAATTGTTTGCCTCTTAATGTTCTACTTGTAAGTGTTTTGGTCACAAAACTACTGAATGCCCTAAAGGAAAGGTTAATCGGGGTTGGGTTGCTAGGACTGCTAAAACTAATGAAGATACTAGCATTACAACCCTTGTAAATTCTAATAAAGAATGGAATTAGGTTAAAAGAAGGATTCAAATTAGAGACTTAATTCCAATAAGTAATCCTATCTCCAAAGGAAAGGTTAAATTAACATGAGTAACAATTCTAATTCTATAAGTGCTCTTGGTCAAATTGAAGATAATCTTGAAGAATCTTTTAACCATTTCATTAATTCTAACAAGGTTTCTAAGAGTAACAAACGTCGTGATTTAATATAATCATCATATCTTGGAATATAAGAGGCTTGAACAAGTCTTACAAGCAAAAGAAAGTTGAAAAAATTGTATAAAAGAATAAGGATATCATTATTGGTATTTTGGATACTAAAATTTCTGAATAATTATTTCAAGTTCAAGAACAACTATCTTTTCGATTGGAACTCTATTAGAAATTATGATCTTGATTGTAATGGTAAGATCTGTGCTAGATGGAATAAGAGTGAATCAATGCTCTCTTGCATTGCTGGTGGTGCCTAGGGTGTGATAAAAATAAGATAAAATTAAGCCAAGAAACTACGCACTCTCACCCTAGACAGGCACAGTACTGCAAGTATTACAGGACGTACGCAAGTTTTAGTTAGTAAGTTGAGTTCGTTCTAAGGGACTTAAGTGTGTTAATCGCGTGAGTAGGAATATCGAGTAAAAGTAAATAATTAGAAGACAGTAAGTTAAAGGGAACAGATTTCGAAAATAAGAATTAAAACTAAGAAAATAAAAGACAATAAAATAAAATATTAAGAATATGAGATGAGAGATATAGCTTAGGTTTTGCTAATATGCACTAATCCTTCTAATTCTATCTATAAATCTAGTTCATAAGGGAGAATATTAGCTCTTGGTATACTTAGTCAGGATTCTAAATTCCCATACCTTAGACCTTGAGAGCGACTAAGGAGGCTACGGCACAACCAAGAAGTGATTTAAAATAGGGTTATCAAACGCCAATAAGGCCCTAAGCAAATACTGCAATCCTGGTGATATGGTGGTTAAAACAAACCCTAATGACTATCTAGTTAGAATCATGTTTTGTCAGAACTAATATCGACACTAGACATTATGTGGTGGTTCAATAGTTAAACACCCTGTCAAGGAGACCATCTAACTACTATTAAAACAATCTTAAAGTGATCAGTTCTAGGAAAGACATAAAATCAAAACACATAAACAAATATAAAGTAAGTAGCTAATATCAGATTAAAACATATAATTCCCTAAGAAACTTAGATAGAAGAATTAGAATTCATAGTTTATACATTATGCAAAACCCAAGCTATGGGAGGTTTGGTTCATACCTGATGGAAATAAACAAAAAGAAATTACAAAAGACATCATCTTGCTCTCTACAATAAACTTGGAAGAATAGAACCTTAAGAACTAATTACTATGAGGCAAGGATGATTTACAAGTGATATAAGGGTGTATTTATAGGTGTTTAGAAGACCTAATTCGTTTTCTTGAGGAAGAGGTAAGGTATTGGACTTCTAGCCCAACTCAAATTCGTATGGAAATAAAGATAAACACTGTTGGACCGTTTCAAGAATATCTTCTTCGTTATTGGTCGGTTTGAGCTCCATAAGATACCAAAAGAATCATAACAGAATTATCTTTATCCTTAGGTAAAAACACACATCTTTAGACGTGTATGCAGAATCCCAGATTTAGGCAGCTTTTCCTTTTCCATCTTTTTAGCTTTTGTTTCCTTATCTCCAATTACCATGTAAATCTCTTTCCATAAGTTGTTGTCTTTGACTTGGACTCTAATTAAGCTCCATAATTATCTTTAAAGCTTCACACTAAAATAAACAATTAAACCCAATATGCTCTAAAAATAATAATTCTACAAATCAAGACTCAAAATAGGAAAGTGCACTAAAACTCAAGAAAATCGACATTATTGACTTCTAAAACACAAAAAATGATGTCTCATCCTAACATTAATCTATCACAAATGAGGAGACATCAAGACCCCCAACTCAAAGTTGTATCGTCCCGATACAATAAAGATAAAAAACAAAGGGAAGTCTATAAATACACACTTATAAAATTTTCAACACAATGGGAAAAAGCATAGCAGAATATATAGAATAAACCTAAAGCACATAACTCAGAAAATTTCATGCAATAATATTCATAAACTACATACCTGTACACTTCTCATATCCACAGTCAACACGACTTGAATTCAAGATCAGATTAGTTTCGCAATGTAAGAAGGATTGAGACTTTACTCAGTTCCCCAAGAGAGCTATAGATTGTTCATCGAACTTCACTAGTATTCAAAGATCCACTCACTAATCTCTAATGGCTCAATCACTTCTCAATTACATAGCAAAGAATCACAATGTCTTTAAGGTTGTAATTTAGGCTTAGGGACGGTATGATAGTATATTTGGATAATTTGGAGTGAGCTTTTGGCTCTCTCCTCACTAGCCATCAACGAATCGCCCTAGAGCTTGAGTTACTCTTATAAAACGTTTCTCACTCAACCCAATGAATTCCTTGATACATAATTCAGCATCCCCAATAACAAATTAAAGCTTTAGATGTTCACATAAAAATCCACTTTACCGGTCCGAATATATATATTTTCTTTTCTTTTCACATCAATTTTCTATAGCTATGACTCTCTTTTTAATGTTGAGATATCATGCTATTTTTCACATATATATATATATTTCTTTTAATGCCCTTGTTGGCAAATTTAGCTTGAAGCTTCTTTTTCATTCACTATTACCCCGGCAAAGGGTTACAATAAGAATTTGTGAATCATCATCAATATAAACACAAAGCACAATTAATAAGCTCAAAAAATCCCATCCAAATAACAATTCCCATAATGGTGGACCCACCACCCCAAACTCAAGCTCATTGATATCCAAGGTTGGATTTGCTGGACCTTTCGTTAATTGCTCGAGGAGTTTCATGATGTGCACTTGATTAGAGTTGATTTGTGCCACATCATTGACTAAGGAAGTTTGAGTTGCTTCGAATTCCGTTAAACACTCCTCCATCTTCTCTTGCCAACTTTGCTCCTTTTCTTCTTTCGAGACTTGCGTAGAACCCGCTATTCGAAAGATATCCTTGATCCAAGAATTATCAATATAACTCCCTTTAAATTCAAGTTTCTCTTCATCACCCAATGTAACATTCGCTTCTCGCACAAGACACGTGATCATAGTAGGAAATTTAACATTATAAACTGACTTAGGAGAGACCGAGAATCGTATCACCTCCTCATAGATCAACTGTGCCACATCAACTTCTTCTCCTCTCAAAATACAGTCCAAAAGTAGAGCGTACTTCATAGTGACATCCAAAGTTAGTGTGTTTCCAAAGATATTAGGGACAAGGAAAATTGTGCCAAATTCTTGCATCTGCTTGAAGATATTTGTAAGGCCAAGGTGCCTTCAATTCTCCCTTATGTGATTGCACTTTCTCTTTGTCTAAAACATGCTCAAAAAGTAATTCCTTATCAAAGATTTTTCCTTTAGCAACCGCTTCTTCAAATTTGCAACAACCTTTCAATTTCTTAAACTTGAAGTGGTTTCTAATCTCCTCAACTGTGAAAGGAACTAGCTTTCCTCTAATCGGAACACAACATTTACTATCTCGGCTAAAGAGGCCTAAATAAAATTCCAAAACTAACTCGTGACATAGTTCAGAACGTCTTACCATGAACGTAGACCAACCCAATTTCTCACCAAGCTCTAAGAATCTCTTGTATTCTCCATCTCCAACTTCTTCCTTGAATACTTTCTCATAGGCAAAAGGTAGCTCTTTAAACTGTTTCTCTGCAGAAGTCTTCAAGGCCCTTGAAGTATCCTCTTTTTCTTTGGGTGCAGGACCTTGTTGAGGTTGTGTTTTCTCCTTTGCATAAAAGTAAAGCTTTTTACCATTACGATCAAACAAAGGTATCCCACTCTTCTCAACTTTATCTTTACCCTTTGATTTAGAACTAGAACCTTTGTCAATTGATTTCTTCTTGATTAAATCCAATCCCTTGCTACTCTTCACCTCCCTCTTGTTAGCTAAAATTGTTGTTCTATTAGTCATCTTCAATTAATCCCCAACTCAAAGCTTTAGCCACCCTTGAAATTTGAACTTGTGAAATAATGGTTGAACAAGCTTGATTTGGCCTAGGATAGGTGAATTGGTGATGAATCTCTATGTGGGTGGGGTGGATTTGTAATGGGTTGGCTTGGATTTAAGAAATTGTAGGATGAATTTTGAAAATTTGGCTCTTTGATTCTTCAATTTGAATGGATTTGGTGATGATTGGGTGTTTGATTCTCTCTTGTAATGATATGGAGAGAAGGTTTGATGTGTTTTTCTTGATGATTGGGTAGTGTTTTGGTGATTGGTGAAGGTTTTGTTGAGCTTCAATGGAGTTAGGAGAGTCTTGGAGAAGAGAAAGAGGCTTTAGGTTTATAAAATTCGGATTAATGAGCTCAATACCTCCTTTATACATCAATCCCGTAGGTTTCTCTCTCTCTGGCGGCGCTTCGGACTACCCCTGCGCACCATGGGTACACCGCAGGGTAGTCCGCGACATCTGATGCTCGAAATTTTTTGCTCACTAGATAACACCCGTGGTACAACCCCGTGGCACGCGTTTTTGCTCTGCGGACCATGGTGCGGTACACCGGAGGGTACCCCGCACCTTCTGATGCTTTCCACGTCAAAATACCCGTGGACCTACCCCGTGGCACGCGTTTTTGGCTCGCGGACCATAGCGCGGTTCAGGGGGTAGTCCGCGGTCAACTTTTTTCTCGGTTCTGGATCAAACCCGCGGTGCAACCCGTGGTACGGGTTTTGGCCTTGCGGTACATACCTGCGGACTAGGGGTAGTCCGCGGGGGTAGTCCGCGCAGGTCAAAACTTCGCTCCGGAAAAGTTTCCTCGCGTCCCTAACTCGATTTCACCGATTCCTACACACCAAAAACACTAATACCTTTCTCAAATATGCATTATCCACTAAAAAAAACTAAACTAAACATAAATTAAAGACCTGAAAACTAAAAAACTACGGGTTGTCTCCCGTACAGCACTTTTGTTTAACGTCTTTCAAAGTTAGACGTGTTACCTCTGTTAAGATTTGCGAATATAGCCTCCCCAACAACGAGTAAGGCTATGAACGTCAACTAATCTGCGCTTGACCCCAATTTTGGGTCGAATTTCTATCACCTTGGCTGAAACAACCTTAGTGACAATGAATGGTCCCATCCACGAGTCTTTGAAACTTCGTGGCCTATTCTCGCGTTTGTGAGCTTTCCATTGAACTGCATGGCCAACCCCAAACTCAATGTTTGGCTCAGTATCCACAGGCTTTAAGTGGATCTCCTCAGGAGGGACTTTGTGATGTGAAAGGCTGTGGATGACAGGAACTGTGGCATCTAACTTCCTTGGTTTCTTACCCAAGACATAGAAGGTCTCGGATACATTCTTTGCGTGAAGGGTAATGGTCCCTTCTTGGAAGTTGATCACACTTTGACTTGTGGCCATGAAAGGTCGTCCCAGTATGATTGGAACCTGCTTATCTGCATCAAACTCAAGAATAACAAAGTCAGTAGGGATGGCGATATTACCTGCACGGACTAAGACGTCCTCCACTGTTCCCTACGTCCTTTTAACTGAGTTGTCAGCAAACTGCAACTTCACTGGCGTTTTCTCTGATTTCTGAAGTCCAAGTCTCTCGAACATGGACTTAGGCATAAGATTCACACCAGAACCCACATCGTACATCGCTTTCACCTTGAGCATACCATGTAATTGAATAGGAAGGTTGAAACTTCCCGGATCTTTAAGCTTTGTTGGTAGCTCTCTTTCACTTCTTCTTGAAACCCTCAGGTTCTCTCTAGGGATCTCTACACTTGCCTCTTTTTCAGGAATAACTAGCATAAAAACTTGTTGCGGTGTAAGTCCTCTCTTCGCAATCTCAAGCATTTGGGCGTTGATATTTTCAGGTTGATACGCCTCCACAAATGTCTTGACGACAGCTTCATCTTTAGGATTTGTATCTAGAATAGTTGATGACACTGGTTGAACATTAGGTGGCGAGTCCACCTTCTCTTCTTCTTTTTCTTCATGCACAGCAGGTGCAAATTCATCTTTTGATTCCTCCTTTGAGGCTTCTTCCTCTTTCTCTTTAGCCAGCTCAGCTGCATAATCCACTACCGATCGAATTTCCTCTTGCATCTTCCTCAGTAGCTGTATAAACTCGGCTTTCTCTTGATCGTCCTCCACATAAACTTCAGAACAGTCAGATTCCACGGGGCTAGACTTGGTTGGTTCTTCTTCAGTACTCGGAACTTCCACGGCACTAATGGCAGCATGTGGTATTTCTTCTTTTGCTTCTTCAATTTCAAGGCATATAGCCTTGCAAGCTTCGAACCCAACATTGTTTTCACCTCCTTCGATTGCCTTTACTTCCTTTTGTTCTACCAAATTTGTTAGAACTTCGTTTAATTGTTTTACTTGAGTACTTAACATTTGAAGTACGGCATCGTGTCCTCGGACCTTTTCATCCTGAGCGTTTATAGTCGTGGTCAAACGGTCTAGAGTTTGTACCATCTGTTGATTATCCATAGATCCTTCTTGCGGATACTGAGGTAAAGCTTTCTGATCTAATGAATTGGTATAGGCATCTTGAGCAGGTTGTTGTGGGGGAGCAGGTCTATTCTGATATTGATTTTGATACTGGCCTCTCTGTTGGAAAGAGTTGTTCTGGCGGCGCGGTTGATAATGACCAGGATTAGCGGCCCCTTGTGGATTTGAATACTGCATACCCGGATGGTTTCGGTTGCCCCATCGGTTGGATATAAAGTAAACAGATTGCGGATTTGATTCGCACTCTTCCCATGTATGGTTGTTAACCCCACATTGTTGACAACTTTGTGCTTCTTGTACTACGTTTGCAGCGGCTAAATTCTTTTCCATAGCTATTTTCAGCTCCTTGATTTGATTCTCTAAAGCGGATATTTGAGCTGAGTTCGCAGTTTCTGCATCTAAACGAAGCGTTCCTTGGGTCTTTGCTACAGAAGCTCGCGTTGAAGGCCAACTTCTTTCTTGCTCCATAATGTTCTCTAACACCTCGGAAGCTTCATTGTGATTCATGGACACGAAATAACCCTTTCCAATGTTATCCACCTTTTCTCTAACTTTATCATCAAGACCTTCATAGAACATAGCAAGTTGTAGAGCAGGTGTATAACGATGGAGTGGACATCTTGTTAATTTTTGTTGAAACCTTGTCCATGCTTCTCCCACTGTTTCTCCATCTTCTTGGCAAAATCTTGCAAGCTCGGTTTGATCTTTGAGTCTCATACTCTTCGGATAAAAACGGTTAAAGAACGCGGCTTGAAGTTCTCTCCAAGAATGAATGGTTCCATGTGGTTGTCTCTCTAGCCAATCGCTAGCTCTTCCGGTCAAGAAAAACGAAAACATATGACAATACAGTTGCTCGCGTGTAATGCCAGGAGTAATGTAGGCATCACAAATCTGCATGAACTTCTGAATCGCTTTTACCGGATCTTGAATTGCTGTACCAGTATAGAGTCCGAAACTTTGGAACTGACTGAGCATACCCGGATCGGGTCTGAATTTGATATTCGGAATCTCAGGAGGGCGGTAACCGATGGGTTGAACATGGAATGGTACATTAAGGCCAGGAAGGTCTTGTTCAACTTGGTTCTGTTGATTGTTATGGTTATTCTGCCCATTACCTCCTCCTGCTAGTAGTTGTTGTCCTTCTTGTCCACCAAGTGGTGGATCTTGAACACGAAGGGGAGGATCTTGTTGAACCCCTCCAAGTGGTGGATTTAGTTGGGTTGCCATTGATCTTCTTAAGGCTCTTTCCTCACGAACACGTCTGTTATAAACTCTAAAGCTCCTCTCAGGCTCCGGTAACGGAGGCCAGGAATTAAACACTGTGAAACCTGAAAAAGACTAAAGCAAACCACAAGCGTAAATTTGGAAAAATAAAACTAAACTAAAAACTGAAAAGTAAAAACTAATTAAAAACTACTACTCGAAATAGATAACCAACACGCTAACGAGAGACAAGTCCCCGGCAGCGGCGCCAAAAACTTGGCGGTGCCTAGGGTGTGATAAAAATAAGATAAAATTAAGCCAAGAAACTACGCACTCTCACCCTAAACAGGCACAGTACTGCAAGTATTACAGGACGTATGCAAGTTTTAGTTAGTAAGTTGAGTTCGTTCTCAGGGACTTAAGTGTGTTAATCGCGTGAGTAGGATTATCGAGTAAAAGTAAATAATTAGAAGACAGTAAATTAAAGGGAGCAGATTTCGAAAATAAGAATTAAAACTAAGAAAATAAAAGACAATAAAATAAAAGATTAATAATATGAGATGAGAGATATAACTTAGGTTTTGCTAGTATGCACTAATCCTTCTAATTCTATCTATAAATCTAGTTCATAAGGGAGAATATTAGCTCTTGGTATACTTAGTCAGGATTCTGAATTCCCATACCTTAGACCTTGAGAGTGACTAAGGAGGCTACGGCACAACCAAGAAGTGATTTAAAATAGGGTTATCAAACGCCACTAAGGCCCTAAGCAAATACTGCAATCCTGGTGATATGGTGGTTAAAACAAACCCTAATGACTATCTAGTTAGAATCATGTTTTGTCAGAACTAATATCGACACTAGACATTATGTGGTGGTTCAATAGTTAAACACCCTGTCAAGGAGACCATCTAACTACTATTAAAACAATCCTAAAGTGATCAGTTCTAGGAATGACATTAAATCAAAACACATAAACAAATATAAAGTAAGTAGCTTATATCAGATTAAAACATATAATTCCCAAAGAAACTTAGATAGAAGAATTAGAATTCATAGTTTATACATTATGCAAAACCCAAGTTATGGGAGGTTTAGTTCATACCTGATGGAAATAAACTAAAAGAAATTACAAAAGACATCATCTTGCTCTCTACAATAAACTTGGAAGAATAGAACCTTAAGAACTAATTACTATGAGGCAAGGATGATTTACAAGTGATATAAGGGTGTATTTATAGGTGTTTAGAAGACCTAATTCGTTTTCTTGAGGAAGAGGTAAGGTATTGGACTTCTAGCCCAACTCAAATTCGTATGGAAATAAAGATAAACACTGCTGGACCGTTTCAAGAATATCTTCTTCGTTATTGGTCGGTTTGAGCTCCATAAGATACCAAAAGAATCGTAACAGAATTATCTTTATCCTTAGGTAAAAACACACATCTTTAGACGTGTATGCAGAATCCCAGATTTAGGCAGCTTTTCCTTTTCCATCTTTTTAGCTTTTGTTTCCTTATCTCAATTACCATATAAATCTCTTTCCATAAGTTGTTGTCTTTGACTTGGACTCGAATTAAGCTCCATAATTATCTTTAAAGCTTCACACTAAAATAAACAATTAAACCCAATATGTTCTAAAATTAATAATTCTATAAATCAAGACTCAAAATAGGAAAGTGCACTAAAACTCAAGAAAATCGACATTATTGACTTCTAAAACACTAAAAATGATGTCTCATCCTAACATTAATCTATCACAAATGAGGAGACATCAATTGCTAAAATGGATCAAGCTATTCTCATCAAAGCTATTGACCCTGGTAACAATAAAACTTTCCATATATGATTGGAATACTCTTAATGATTGGAGTATTATTGTTAATTATGAAGCCTGGATTTGGATTGGAAATTTTAATAAATTTCATAGTTGTAGTGACAAAACAAGTTACACTATTCTTCCCAGTAATTTGTATTGGCTATACTGACATGTATGAGCATCATTCTATTGGCTGCCTCTATACTTGGACTAATAAATTGGTGGATAGGTTTATTCTAGCAAGTTTTATAGAGTCTTTCCTAATGACCCTTGGTTTACAAACTTCAAATCTATTGTTAATGTTATTACACCAGGCATCTCAGATCATTCCCCTATCACTATTAACATTCTTGAAAATGACAAAAAGAGATCTTCTTACTTCAAATTCCTTAGTATTCGGGAAAAACATGATGAGTTTTTACCTCTTGCTCAAGATGCTTGGAAAGTTGAATGTGATGGAACTCTTATGTATAAACTCATCTTTAAGCTCAAAGAGGTCAAATGACAACTCAATATCTTCAACAATTTTTTTTTAAAATTTTAATGATAGTGCTATTGAATTTCTAAGAAATTCACTTACTTCTTTGCAAAATTCTATTCGTAATGGTGACAGTTTTAAACTTGAGGAGGAGAAGAAGGTTAGTGACAAGCTAGATACTCTGTTGTATATTCATAATGAAACTTTCAAAAAATTATCAAGATTCATATTGGATCTGAAGAGTCATATGGGCTCTAAAGTCTATCATAAATATATGAAAGCTCAAGCTAGCAAAGACAAGATTTCCTTTATCACTCTTGATAATGGAGACTGTGTTACAAGTGATGTTTACATTAAGAACGCTTCTGGTCTGTACTATGAGGACCTTATTGGTAGCTGTAGGTAAGAAAATCACAAGGAACATATTTCTTCTAGATGCTTAAAGAAGATTCTAGAAAAGGAAATAAGTCATGTTGATGCTAATGCTATGACTATTGACTTTATGGATGAGAAAATAAAAAATTATATGTTCTCTATTGATGGCAACATAAGTCCTAGCCCTAGTGGATTTAATTGCACCTTTTTCCAGTATGATTGGCCTATTATAGGCCTTGATGTGTGCAATGACATTAAAGACACACTTAATTCTGGTACTTTTCTGAAGTAGCATAATACTACTACTCTTGTGCTTATTCCTAAGATTAGTAGTCCTACGTCTCTTAAACATTTTAGGCCTATTTCTTGTTGCAATACTCTCTGTAAAGGCATTTCTAAGACTTTCTCTAATAGAATGTAAAGTTTCATGAGTAGTGTTATTTCTCTTAATCAAGTTGCCTTCATTAATAGCAAAAATATTGTCGATCATATCTTAGTTGCTCAAAGCATTATTACGGTTTATGACATAATGTCCAATAGTCCTGGATGTACCCGTAATTTGGATTTACAAAAGGCAAATGATAATGTTAATTGGGCTTTCCTCCTCAACATGCTCATTCTCTTGGTTTTCATCCTAAATTCATAAGTTGAATTCATATGTTGTTCAATACTTCTTATTTTTCTCTATCCATTAATAGTGACATTGCTTCGGGTTTTAAATGCAAGAGAGGACTTAGGCTGGGGGATCCTATTTCCCCTACCTCTTTGTTATTTGTATGGAGGGTTTTTATCTATTATGGAATATGTTGTAGCTTCTAATGACTTTTTCTACAATCCTAGATACTATAATGTCAAGCTTAACCACCTTATCTTTGCAGATGACTGCCTTCTCTTCTTTAATGGTGATCTCTCTTCAGCTGCAAAAATCAAGCTTCGCCTTGATCTAATATCTAGGCTCACGGGACTTAAACGAGTCTTGACAAAAGGTAGTTCTATGTTAGTTGCTTGGACAACTGTACTCAAAATGAGCTTTGTATTATTCTTAATATTAAAGTTGGTCAATTACATGTTATATACCGAGTTAATCCTCTTACTACTAGGAGTCCTAATTTTATTGCTTGTGAAGTTTTGGTTAATTATATATGTGGTAGCATTGACAATTGTATGCCAAATATTTGTCTTTTGCTAGAAGACTTAATCTTATCAAATATGCTTTGTAGAGTAAACCCAGGTTTTGGTGTAGTGTTATCATCTTTCCTAAGAAAAATGATAAAACTATTGTTTGGTATCTTTCTGGATTTCTGTGGAAAGGCAACATTAATGATTTTAGTGGTGTTAAGATTGCTTTGGGAAATATATCTGCTTAAAGAAGAGTCAGGGTGGTCTTGGAGTTACTAGAATTAAACATATCAATGATGCTTCTACTTTAAGGATGTTTTGGAGGTTTTATTGTTTAATAAAAATATATGGGCTAAGTATGTAAAAATCAACTGATTTAAGGATAAATGCATTTGGGAAAATTTAATATTAACAACTCAATTCCTCAGGCTTGGACGAAAATGCTTAAAATTAAGACAAATGGCTTATTGTTTCATTGAGAGAAGGTTCACAATGGAGTTAATACTTAAATTAATATGGACAAATGGATTATTGGCAAGAATATTCAGGAGGTCTGCAATATATTTACTGATTTGAGAAACATTGGTAACAAATCTATTGATGTATAGTTGCTTTGGTAACAACAGATAGAGACTACCGGCTGAAACTTCTAGTGCTTTAAACTACATGAATTCTATCACTGTCAATAACATTTCTGATGTTATTATTTGGAGGAATGGAGATAAATCTTTCTTTTGAACTAAACTAATTCTGCACACTTAGGAAGGGCATACTAATGAAGTTAAATAGGTTGACTTTGTTTGGAAAAATCTTACTTTTCATATACATAGTTTCATTCAAGGCTTATATGTTAGAACAAGCTGGCTAATAAAGATTGACTTTGCAGTTGGAAATGGTTATCTCAGATACTTGTGTTCTATGTGGCTTGGAGACGGAGAGCAGGGACTATCTATTCGCTCAGTGCCCTTATACTCGATTAATTTGGAAAGAGTGTTGTAAGCTTCTCGGATGTAGAGACTCTTCTAAAACTTGGATCAACAAATTTGAGGTGGATTATGCTTATAAGTAAAGTAACTCACCCAAGAATATTATATGAAATCTTAGCTTTCAATATTTTCTTTACCAAACTTAAATTACAAGAAATAATAAGGTCACATTGATTATGTAAGATCAAATCTTTGTGGAGTTAAAAATTTTTCTTACACTATGGGAAACAATATTAGTAAGAGGAAATGGAAGCTTGTTGATGACTTAGTCTCAAATTTTGCTACCTTCTTTTAGTCCTCCATGCTTTACTTTACTTTGCTCTATTGTTGAGGTTTTGTTGATGTGAAGACTTGAAGAAGGTCATACTTCTTTAGTTTGAACTTTGACCCTTTAGCTTTCTTTTGTATTGTTTTATCTCTGTTTGTTTTGTAATTGTTTTGCTTTGTTGTAATTGGTTGTATTTGGTTTTCTATTGTTGGTTTTATTGCCGAGAGACTTTATCTAGTAGTCAAATTATAACATAGTAATTTTTGTATCTTCAAAATTGGTGATATAAAATTATACTTATTTGTCAAAAAATAATAGTTTAAAATAAATCCCAACAAAATTATACTTAGTCTACCATAACAGTTACTGTTCAAATTAAAATCCTAAATCCCAACAAAATGCCGAAAAATTCCTTCTTCTCCAAAATAACTCTCTTTATTTTTCTTCACCTTTTCTTTTCATTTCTTCAATTCTCAACCCTGTTAATCGATAAATACCTTCTCTGGGCTTTCTTAATGTCTGATTCTCTTACCTTACTAATAGCGGATTGCTCAACTTCTGTTTCTTATATCGATAAAATTGTGTAATGGGCTTTAATCCTTTTAAAATGGTTTCTATTGATAAATATTGGTGCTTATGATTGTTGCTGTGTAAGGAATTTGGGACGGGTTACTGATATTTCAAAAACAATTGGGTGGACCAATGATCCAAGAACATGCAGGCAAATGCAATGGTGTTTAAACACCAAGAAGCCCATTAAAAGATTGGGGTCTGGTATAAAAGAGATGGATTGTATCAGCATGGGCTTTGGACTCCAACAAAGTCTTATTGGATATCTAAGCTGATAAAGTGTCTAATTAGAAGATTAATGGGCCGGAGTATGTTGTGGGCTAATCCTAATTACATAAGGTATGTTAATCGATATATAAAACGAATTATTATCAGTGACTCTTCACATACCGATTGCTGCCTTATTACATTTCTTAATGGCTAGCGTGTAAAATTGTTGGCCCCGAAATCAACTGCTGCATTATCCAAGAAGAATAAACCTAGATTGGATACGCTATGTAGGGTATGGAGTGTTATCTCAGGTGTTGTGTGTGGTATTTGCTTAATAAGAATAATCAAAAATAGATTTTCTACCTATAATGTGATCATTAAGCTATCTTGCACGTCCTACTTCTCACATCTCGATGGAGTAATGGAACGTGTGTCAAAAATCTTCTGTCTCATATGCAATAAAGCAGCTGTGGTAGATTATATAGAGACTCTTCAAATCCTATATATGTGGAGAATAATTGTCTTCTATAGAAAAACAACCTTAATTCGTCATACTATCTCTATCAACTAAGGCAGCAGCTGTTAAACCAAAAGTCCAAGAGTTCAACTTGGTTGCTAGAGTCGTTTCTGAGAGAATCATCCCACTACCGGTATTCAGAAAAGCTGTACTCGATTACTGGAATGTTAGATGCCGATTGATCTTCGAAGAAGACTCTCCAAATATCTTCAAGATAACGATGGATGATGAAGAAGAGGCAAATCGTTTGTTCTTTATCAGACCTTGCCTCTTTCAGTCAATGCATGTTGTGATTTCTAAACTGAATGAAGGTGAGAAGATTAAAGATTTGGATCTCATCAATTCTTCTCCGTGGGTTCGAGTTTATGGGCTGGCAGGATTCCAATGGAATATTGATACAATAGAGACGCTTGGAAATTTCATCGGTGAAGTAACTGAGATTGATCATCCTGTGGTAGATAAGGATGACCAGGAACTTATAAGGTTTAGGGTCAAATTTGTTACAAACAAAACGCTTAAAACGGGGGTCTACATTGAACAATTCGAAGGCCCTGCTTGGGTAGATTTTATTTATGAGAACATTGGAATGTATTGTTTCAATTGCGGAGTTCTTGGACACAATAAAAACGCTTGTTCAACCTGCATCGTGAAGCCAAGATGGAATGACTCATCTTTCAAATATACTAACTGGAGCAAAGAACTAACAGTTATGAGTGAAGATAAACCCCTATTTGTGATTAGGAGGAGAGACATATGGGGAGTTTTTGACGAGATAATACGCTTTTACCCTTTTAGGAGATTTGATGGAGATGATGAGGACACAGATGGTGATTCACGGCAAGGAGGACCAACAGGGAACATCTCAAGTTTCAAAGTTGGTTCGATTCAACTACCTGTTCAAGCTACTGTTGAGAATACTAATAAAGAAAAGAAAAATGAAGGTTTTGAGTCAAGCAAAAGGAAGAGAGAAAACACAGGTTTACTGGGTGACATAACTAATGGGACTGAGCTACCGGATGAGCCTTTTGAAATCTCAGCAACAAAGTTTCCGGGTTTATATAGAGCTTTTCAAAGTGAATGGAAAGACATGGGAAAAAATCCTTGTAGTCAACAGTGATAGTGTCAAGGAGATGATGAATGCGGAGTACAATACCATTGAGGAGCTTTACAAAGACTTTCTTCATGGGGACAGGGAAAACTTCAAAGTGAGAAATGATCAAGGTTTGGGGGTGCAGGACAAAGGTAAGGCAATAGTGGTAGCAACAACTGAGGAGTGTTAGAGAAGAACAAAGTTCAAGTTTGATAGTAGGGCAGGGTTGGTTAATAACTTTGAAAATGATGTCGCAATTGTACCATATATCAACTATGGTACTAAGATGAGGATGAATTACCTCCAAAATAATAGCTCTTGGGTTGAGAAGAGTGTGGATGAGAAGTACTCAACGAGGATGACAGTACAAACTCCTAGGGAACTAATTGTTCTGAACCTCAACAATAATCAGAAGAGGAAAAATCCAGAGTACATAGATGCTGAATTATTTTCTAACAAAAGAAGAAAACAAGAGGAGTTTGAGATGATGGGTAAGAAGATAGGAGAAATCCAACTCTTTATGGATGATATTTATGACTGTTTAAGCGATGTCAAGCACCAGTTTATGCTGAAGGAGGGTTATATCCTCAACCAAAAGGTGGAATGGTGAAAAATCAGAACAATAACAACAAAATGTACTATTGTGAGGGCATTTCATGTGATGGACACTTTGAGAAGGACTTTGAAAGAGATGGTGATTCCAATGATGCTGCTACTTCTGAGGTTCCACCTGTGAGAAGGAGCAACATTGAGTACATGATGGAGAATGGGGAAGCTACTAATGCAAATATGGTTAATGGATAACTATATGCTATGGAACTGCCAAGGTGTGAGGGCAACCTTGACTCAACGCAGCTTAAAGTCCCTAATATCTAGATTTAATGTGTCTATTTTATGTTTGTTAGAGTCTAAGCAAAGAAGTGATTGTTTTAGTTCTGTTAAAGCTATTCAGTCTTTCAAGTACATCCACTATGTTAACCCAACTGGCTCTCATTCAAAGTCAGGAGGGGTTTTAGTGGCATGGAAAGAAAATGTCAATTTAAGTATTTGCTTTTCAAATCCCTACTATGTAATATGTAAAATTAATGAACTCTGTGATTGGACCTGGTTCCTAATCCTTGTTTATTCACCCTGTGATGACACTATGAGATACAAATATGGGAAGAACTAACGAATTGGATGTCAAATCATGAGGAAGCTATCCTACTTTTAGGAGATTTCAATGAAGTTGCAAAATTCACCGAGAAAGACGGTAAAATTCAAGCTAACTTGAACATAATTTTAAAGTTCAACAGTTTCATTAGTGATAATAGTTTGATAGAGCTAGAATCAAAGGGGTGCTTTTATACATGGAACAACAATAGAGAGGGAAAAGATAATGTAAGAAAAAAGCTAGATAAAGGACTTTGCAATTTAAAATTTCTAGATTTCTTTCCAAATGCAATTATCAAAGTACCGCCGGCGGTGGGGTCAGACCATTCCCCGTTAATAATTGAAAGAGAAATCAAAAATAGAAAAAGAAAACAACACTTTATTTTTTATTCTAGATGGTTGGATAATGAGAATTGCCTCGAAGTAGTTAAAAAGTCATGGTGCACTATCAATAAAGGAAACTCAATCTCTAATTTTCAAGCTAAGAAATATAAAACTTGCAAATCTTTAACAATGTGGAGCAAGAACAGTTTTCCAAACTCGAAAAAAAGAATAATAGAATTACAACAAGAATTAGAAATGTTTCAAGACAAAGAAAATAGTGAGTATCAACAGGGTAAAATGAGAGAGATTAAGATGGAAATTGAGAGTCTCTGGGAAAAAGAAGAAGTATACTGGGCAGATAGGGCGAGAGATCAACATATACAATGCAGAGATAAAAATACAATGTATTTTCACAATAGTACTAAAGTCAGAAGAAATATCAATAGGATTGTTGCGATTAAAGATGAAAATGGAAGCTGGAGGGAGGAAATTGAAGAAATTAAAAATATATTTCAAAATTATTATATTAAGCTATTCAAAAAGGGAGAAAAAGACGAGGAGGAAGACATCACGGGATATATACCTTGCAAGATTACTAAAGAAATGAATAAGGAATTGATCAAGATACCAGATATCGAGGAGATTAGAGAAGTCGTATTTAGTATGTCGGGAGCGAAAGCACCTGGGCCTGACGGGTTAACAGGTGAATTTTATCAAGAATTTTGGTAAATTGACAAGAAAGATGTGACAAAAATAGTGTGGGATTTTTTCAACTTTAGATGCAACATTGAAGATATTAATGACACACTAATTACCTTGGTGCCTAAAAGAGAGACATAAGAAGAACCGAAAGATTATAGACCAAAAACGTGTATTAATTTCATTTACAAGATAATTGTAAAATTACTTGCACTTAGATTACAACCACATATGCACACTATAATATCACCAACACAATCGGCTTTTATAAAAGGAAGAAGCATCCAAGACAACATTTTAGTGGCTCGGGAGGTATCTTTTTTCTTAAATTGCAAGAGAAATTCGAAAAAAAATTATACGGCGGTTAAAATTGATATGGCCAAAGCTTATGATAGATTCGATTGGGAGTTTTTGATAGGAGTGTTGAAACAAATTGGTTTTTGTGAAAAATAGAGGAAATTAGTATTTATGTGTATTTCTACTGTTAGTATGCAAATCAAGATTAATGGAGAAAGGCTAAGAAAATTTAACACGGAGAGAGGTTTAAGGCAAGGAGACCCATTATCACCACTGCTATTCTCTATTATGACGGAAGCTTTAATATATCTTATCAAAGAATATATGGAAAATGAGAATTTCAAAGGGTTAAAAATTGCTAGAAACTGTCCGACACTAACTCACATATTGTTTGCTGATGACGCCCTTTTTTTATGGAAGCTAATTCGGAAGAATTTGACAAATTCAAAGAAATTCTGGATTAATACTGTCGGGCTTCAGGACAAGCCGTGAATTATGGAAAGTCTTCTATTTTATTCAGTAAAGGAATTGATGATAGATTGAAGTTGAAGCTTGAGAGCAAATTGGGAATATCTAGCACAAATTCTTTGGGTAAATATTTAGGAATACCACTCACTCTTAAAAGATCCAAAACAGAGAATCTAAACTATATTAAAGATAAAGTGATTAGTAAAGCATCGAGTTGGGCATCGAAATATCTATCGGAAGGTGGGAAGGAGGTCCTTATAAAAGAAGTTTTACAATCTTTACCGAATTATGC
The DNA here is from genome assembly GCA_029959085.1 of Nemophila menziesii. Lineage (NCBI taxonomy): Eukaryota > Viridiplantae > Streptophyta > Magnoliopsida > Boraginales > Hydrophyllaceae > Nemophila > Nemophila menziesii. The sequence continues at coordinate 23,925,898 of JARWIR010000015.1, read as the reverse complement.
CATGTCTATTTTTGAATTTCCAAAGGCTCTTTGTAAATAACTTGTGAGCATCACTTCAAACTTTTATTGGGATTCGAAAGACAAGAAGAAAATTCATTGGGTCTCTTGGAAAAATGTTGCTAGGTCGAAAAAAATTGGAGGATTAGGATTTCGAGATTTTCAAAAAATGAATTTGGTAATGCTCGCTAAACAAGCATGAAGATTGGTTAACAACCCAAACTCACTAGTGGCACAGATTTTTAAAGGAATCTATCACCCTAATACGGATATGTGGAATGCAAAAGTTAAACAAAGAAGGTCTTGGAGTTGGGCTAGCATAATGAAAGGGCTACAATTCCTGAAAAAAGAATGCTGTTGGCAGATAGGTAATGGATTGACCGCAAAAATTTGGGAAGATAAGTGGATCGGGCCGGGAATGAAAATGGACAAATGTGACTGGTTGTCAATAGAGAAAGTAGCGGAATTATTTAATAATGGTTGTATGGGATGGAATATGAACCTACTCAATTTAATTTGTAACAAAAGGGAGATATTTGAAATAGATAGTACACTAATTATTAATATCCACAAAAAAGATAAAATTGTATGGCCTTGTACAAAGGACGGGAATATGCCACCAAGTCTGGATACCACCTATTAGTAAATGAAGAGATAAGCAATGAAGGAAATGTATCTATAAAAGCAACGAAAGAAGGAAAATCAGCTTTGTGGATCATGGTATGGTCATCTAATGTTCCAACTAGAATGAGAAATTTTGTATGGAAAATAATTAGGAATGCAATACCAACTAAGAAGAATTTAAAAAAGAAAAAATACATTACAGATGTGTCTTGCGAATGGGGTGAGAATGGAGACAAAACAATTGAACATCTTTTCATCCAATGTCCTTTTAGTTCAGCAATATGGGCAGAATCCCCGCTTCAATTAAAGATTAATAGAGATGAAAAGTATATATTTAAGGAATGGTTCGTTAAAACAATAGATAGCTACTCAAACAATGGGTGGGACAAGAAAAGGTTGACTAGTACCATGATAGCGATTCTGTGGAGTTTATGGAAAGCCAGAATGAAAGGTTTCCACGAGCGTAAAAAATTGGATGTCATTGAAGTCATAAATAATGTGAAGCGAATTACAGAAACAATATATAAAGAGAAACAAAACAATAAGGGTACAAATATCAACAATAAGGGAGACCACAACACAAAGAATAATAATGGCAACAACAGGGATAATAACATGTTTGAAACAACTAACATTAATTGGCTAAATGATTCCTCATTTATTAACACAAAGGAACCAGCAGGGATAACATCGATTGCAATGGATAAAGATGGGAAAATTTGTGATGAACAGTGCAGAAAGAAAATAGTTAGAAGCGCGAAGGAAGGAGAGGCATAGGCTATTCTAAAAGCAATGAAGGCTTCGGAAAACTCAAATTACAGAAGGATCGATTTCTACACGGACAACCTTGAAATCGTCCAAGGAATTTATGACAACAAAAGGAAAGATTGGAGGATTCAACCGCTGATTGAATTAATCTGGACATGGATTGCAAGATTTTCGGATTGGAAAGTGTACCATAACAAAAGGGAACATAACACTATAGTATGTAGGAAAACTGGAAAGCTAGATCATTGGAAATTAGATAATGTATCTGATAGCATAGGATTTATTAGCAAATCCCCACAAAGTTGTAATAACATTTGATCTATTTTCTTTAGACAAAAAAAAAAAAAAACACCTAATCTCACTTCACACCCTCCATAAAAGAATTCAGTTCACTTCACACTCGCCTCCCTTCCCATCGCGTTTACATTCACCGTTCACAATCACCTTTCTCCGACAACCTCTCACCGGTGGGATCAACTGCCACTGCTGCCCCACCCCCTTCGCCTCCCAGACATCAATACTGAGCCAAATCCCCTCTGATCCACAAACGAATGCAGCTTAATACATATACCTTACATAGCCCAAATAACCTAGGCCTAAATTCGAAGCCTGCCAGATATTATACTTACATTTATCTCATTTCTCAGGCAATGGCGATCAATAATGACCTAGGTGATTGAGATTTTGTTTCAAAACACACCTACACACTCGCTGGTGGTTGTGGCACGGTGCTGTGGAGATTTTCTTCCATCTTCACTCCACAGTGATGTTTGTGAAAATCAGATCCACCGTTCAAAATGTGTTCGATTAGAAAGCGGAGAAAAGGTCTTAAGTCTAATCTGGTGCTTAAATCTTCGATTTTTTCAAAATTAATGGTATGATTCTTAATTTTCTTTTATGTTCTCAATTTTCAGTATACTCTCTTAGGCTTCTTAGGCTTCTTCGTCATCCAGATATTGTGGAAATCAAACAGATTTTATTACCACCTTCTAGAAGAGAATTCAGAGATATCTATGTAGTGTTTGAATTAATGGAATCTGAACTTCACCATTTTATTAAAGCTAATGATTATTTGAATATATACTAGATTGTTGATCAATAGATATGATTAGCTGTGACATTTTAATAGCCGTAATGACATGGCAATGCGAAAAGCTCTTATGAGTTTTTAATAACCATTTCGAGGGCTGTAATGGTTACTAAATGTGATTAGCTGGGATGCCAGAAACAAGATTAATAATTATATAATATTAATTAGATGTTTTAATAAATAATGTTGGTAGTAAGGTCACAAGAGCTGAGCTTTACTATTTATTAATGGCTATCTCTCGATTTTCTACTACAACAAGCACACTAAATTAGTCTTCCAAGCTTCTATTTCTTTTTTCTTTAACGATCTGCTTACCTTTGAAACAGGGCCAGCTGTCAATCTCGGATGATCAAATTGCGAGTATTTTTATACGATTTTCACTTTCAGCATGGTGAAGAAAATGATATTTTTGCTGGTGATGCTGAAGAATGTGAAGATAGTGCAGAAGCTACTAATCGAGCTTTTCACTTTCAGCATGGTGAAGAAAATGATATTTTTGCTGGTGATGCTGAAGAATGTGAAGATAGTGCAGAAGCTACTAATCGAGCAAAGCAAGATAAAATTAGAACAAGGGTTTTCAAGCACAAGCTGAATATGTAGCTGCTGAATTATGTAAAATTGTTAATGAATTATGTAAATTGTTAATGGATGGTAATGATATTATAATATTCTTTTGAAATGAAATGATTACATGAGACTGATGCTATAAAAGTATTGCATACATTTGACATACTGTTGAATAATGTAGGGATCTATACTGCATTTTTACCTATATATAAGAGTCTACAGTGAAGTTTTTTCAAAATATTTGGGTCCTGTATTGCAATTTGTATTAATACAAGTACATGGCAGGGTATATTTGGTATTTAAATACTTTTAAAAGGAACAAATACCACTATAGTTTTAAAGAGGGGGAATTTTCCCCTATATTTTGAAAAATTTCAAAAAACAACCCTATAATTTTAAAAGGGACAAATACACCTTATATTTTGTAAAACTTCAAAATATAATCCTATAGTTTTAAAAGTGACAAATACCCCCTATAGTTTGTAAAAATTTACAAAACAACCCTATAATTTCAAAAGAGATAAATACACCCCTATGTTTTGTAAAATTTTAAAAAATAAAAATATGTTTGTATTTGGCCGTATCCAGATACGGAATATTTCTAGTATATATATATATATATATAAAATAGTATTATTTAGATATAAATGTTTTTTAATTTATAATTTAGAGTTTAAATTTATGTAAGGTTTAACGTAAAAAAAAGTAGTGGAGAAATTTTTTTCACATTTAATCTCATAAGATCTAAGTTTAATTTAGGGATGAATTTAGAAATTTTTGTTAATGAAGGTTAAATGTTATAATAGTAAGTATAATTCGGACGAAACCCTAATTTTTTGTTTAATATATATATATAAAAATTGAGATGGGATTAACACTACAAGAAAATATAATGGGTAACATTATATTCTATGGGGGCTAATAATTTTTTTCTAGCATTTTCATTAAACAAAAAACAGATTAAATAAATTTATATTGTATTCTAGACAATGTAGAAGCTGCAATAGATTTTTGGTCCATAATTCTTTAGGTAAAATTGTATTATTTAATACAAATGTTTTCAAATGACATTTTGCTATTATCAACAACTATGATGTAGAAAGTTAAACCAATGCGCCTACCAGTGGCTTGAATAGTGATTTTAATATTCTTTTAATCAACTTTAGTCTTGATAACAAATCTATTGAAATATACAATAACTATTAATATTTTTACTTAGTAATTTAAATTTCTTAATATTATATTTTATTTATAATATTTACCAATTATTATAAAATCTATAATTTTTTTGCTTCGATGTATAAATTTTACTTTTATACTTTTACCAATTTTTAGCAAAAAAAGATTTATATTTAAAGATATGAACCGTGTAGAAGACTAGATGTTGGAATTTTACTTATTTTATAATTTTATAATTTTTTATATTATATCATAAATTATGACATATAAATATTATTATATTTTTTCTTTGTTTTTTTCTATTTTATAAATAAATATTTGAGGCGATATTCTTAGATTTCATTCAATAAATCTCTAATATATTCTTAAATCTTTCTCTCTCTTTAAATTTTCTTGTTGTTTTCAAATTGTCCTCCTTAAATTTTCTCATTATTTTTAAAAAAATTCTTTATATTTAAACCTATCCTATTTTTTCCCTTGATTTGTCACTTGCACCCACCTAAGTGTTATGCAAAGTATTACTTAGACAAAAGGTTAGGCGATTTTGTCTCTTGCCTACGTTTACATATAATTTCATAATATATTTTAATTATTTGTATATTTTTTTTTGAAGTATCTAGTATTATGTATTTTTTCTAGTTGCATAGTTACTTCAAGGTTTCTAATGGTTGATAAAACAAACCCGGTCCAGAAGACCGGGACCCTCACCCTAGTAAACTAATACCAAATTTGTTGAACCAATCAAGCAAAACTGGTATGGGAATTGAAGAGTTTTAAATGGCCCTATGTGTAGCAGATTTTGCAAGTTTGTCAGCCCATATGTTGTGTTGTATAGGCACGTGTTTGAAGGAAATCGGCCCACATGCATGTTGCAGTTCCTCAATCTTTCTAAGTATCTGATGAATTCTATAGTTTGCTGCTAACAGTCGTCTGGTACCCTGATTGACTTCAAGGTTATCTGAGAATATAATCTTCTCTTGTTTTGGATAGTTCCCGCACAATGTACTCGCCTACAAGACTAATCCTTTTCCCCTTCAATCGTGTGATCAACCAGGGTCGTCTTTTCCATGCCAATCATATACCTTGACATCTTATGAATCTAGACGATACATATTCCATTTTTATCTAAAGCATTGTTGAACAAGGCATCGCATATAAACACATTATCCAAATCTGTATCAATAACACGTTTCTTGTCCCAGTCACCTACATTGTTTTTTAGGTGTTAATAGATTAGGTCCACCATTTATTTTCAAAAAGATCATTCATGGAGGATAGAAGGCTCTAATCACTACATCAACATCAATTCTTATGTTTACATGAATTCCTTTCGTCTTGTCCACCTAGATATTCTAAATTCGTAACCCTAGCAAAACTGACATAGTCTCAGTATCCCAGCCTCCTTCTATGTATGTTTTATTTATGCTCAAAAAAACATTCCCCCAGATCCAAATTTTGTTTGCCATGTATCCTAATTGTAAGTGCCAAACCAGCCCAAATCAGTTGAGAAATTTGGAAGCTGAGAAGTAGGTGTTGGGTGGATTCGGTTTTTTCGTGACACCATCTACATTCCTTAGTGTCTAAGAATTTTTATTTTAAATAGGTTTTGTTAGCCTCACCTTGTTTTTATTCCCGTTTTAATATTCGACAAATCATCATTTAAACTAAAATTCATTTTGGTATCACTTTAGATGTTTTCCAAAACCCCTCATTAGATTAGTTGTGTTTATATCCTTGGACTTTAGCTTGAGATTCAAAAGAACAGCTCCGCGGTACACCGGACAAGTCATGCGGTACACCGCAGAGCCACGGACCAGAGGCGCGGTGCACAGGATAGCCCGTCAGTAAGCTCATGAATTTGCACGGTACACCGGACCAAGGCGCGGTACACCGGACTGAGGCACGGACCAGGGACGCGGTACATAGGATAGTCCGACCAGTAAGCTTGAAGTTAAGACGAACGTTTTCGCGGTGCATCGGACCATACCCGCGGTACACCGCAAGAGAGGGTTTTCTGCACTATTACTAGAGGACAAAGCTTATATCCGTTGGAGATATAATAGATCCGTTAGATAGAAGCCTTATGACCGTTGGACCACATTTTCAGTTATAAAATGGAGCTCATTCAAGACACAACTCAAGCCTTACATCTACCAATCTTAAGAGCAATTAATATTATCATTCAAGGAGGTTTCAAAGGAGCATTCAAGTCATATTCATTGTGAAGCTACATAGTTCATATCTACTCATTTAGGAGTTTAGTTACAAAGCTTTTATTAGCACCCCTAAACACTTTTCCCTTTCCTCTTAGTTCTTGTAATAGATTAAGAGAGTAGTGTAAGCATAGGTTTTATGCTTGGTTCCTTGTGTTGGTGATAACACAAGTGTATTTCCTTCAAAGGTTTTTGAAGTGGTTGTAAAGGGTTTGTATCTCACCCGGTTAAGAGTTACGAACATTAGTTGAGAATCTTGCAAATCCTAAGGAGGCTTCCTTAGGTAGTGGATGTAGGGAAACCGAACCACTATACATCGTTGTGTATCGTATTCTATCTCTACACTCTTTATATTTCCGCACTCTATATGCTTGATAAAATGCCTACATGAATAGTTTGATAATATTGTCTTTTAGGATTATCTAGTTCTATACTATTTAGTTTGCTAAAACAATAGGATTCAAATTAGCTTTTAATTTTATTTACTTGAAATAAAATTAGCCGATTAATTTCCATTGTCCTATTCAACCCCCCTTCTAGGACGCATATAGAATATCAGGTTTTAATTGTTGAAGATCTCATTGTTGAAAGCTTTCCAAAGAAAGATAAAAGCTTTTATAGGTATGATTGTGTTCCAGATTCTTTTCCAAAGGTCTGGTTTGGCAATTTCAAACCTCTTGGTATCATGTGGCTCGTTTGTAACCTCCTTTGGTATAAGAACTTTGTACACTATTTAGTTGCATACTCTCTATGTATGGAGTGGTCTGTATAAAAAAAATTATCTTTTGTATATTTTATTATGAGAGGTTGTGGAAATTTTTTATATAGTAGATCATAGTTCCATTGTTTAGTCCTATTTCATCTATTATCCCAAATATTAATGCTTTCCCATTCCCAACCAGGTAGATTCCTTGTTCTTTCAGGAAGTGTCTTCCTTCCACGATTATTTCTCATGACCACTACCTTCTTTGTCTAAGTTTTATGTGCATAAATTAAGATTTTGGGTAGTAAATACATTTTAAAAGTTTTGCGATGAGGGTCTTTAGGTGATTTAAAAGTCTCCATGCTTACACACATGGAAGGGACTTGTTCATTCTTTACAATATTTGAACCCCAAGCCCCCATAAGTTTACCTACTACTAGAGTTTCCCATGATATCTAGTATATTATCTTACGTTCTCCTGAGCTCTACCAGAAGTTTGAGATGGCGGACATCAGTTTCCTACAGAAGGTATCGGAGTAGGAGAAAATAGACATGGTGTACATCGGAATAGCTTATAGTATGGAATTTATGAGAAGTTATTTACCTCCCTCCATGAGTAACTGCGCATTCCAACCTTCACTCTTATTAAAAAAATCTTTCGGCAATACAATATAAGGAGTCCACTTTACATCTTTTATGGCAAAGAGATATTCCCAGGGACTTTCCTAAGTCTTCATTGTGTGGAAGAAAAATACAGAGTTAGAGAAATTTAGAGAAAATAAACAATGGAAAATAAAAAGACATAAGATTTATGTGGTTCAGCAAATTTCCTACATCCACAGAGGTTCACATGTTTCACTATAATATTAGGAACTTTGAATAAGAACAACCCTCTTATGTGTTCTACAAGAATCAATCTTATATTTTCTCACAATTGAATCACTCACACTCTGGTCGCACACCTCTCTATAATTCCTATACACATACTACATATATATGGGAGAGAAAAGTTGAGGAAAAGATAACTTGGTGTCCATGACAACTTGGAGCTTAAGAAAAGATAAACTATTAACAAAGTTTCTTGTAACCAAAGTTAATTGGTCCCCACCCAATAAGTCTCCATAAAAACAACATTCTCCCACTTGGAGAATTATCCAATAACCAATTGTGCTTGACCATCATTTGAACATGGTAGGAACCTCAATCCACCTTCTAACATTGAAGGTTCGGTGAAAGAAAACAGTAGTTGAGTTTCTCGATTGTAACCACCTTAGTGAACATGTCTGCAGGATTCTCACTTGTATGGATCTTCTCTAGACTCAATATCCCATCCTTAAGAAGATATCGAATATAATGATAATTCTTCCCAACATTCTTAGTCTTGTTATGAAATTCGGAATTTCTAGAAAGTTGAATTGCACTTTGACTATCATTGTATAACTTGTTAAATTTCCTCGATGCAGGTCTATTTCCTCCATTAATCCTTTGAGCCAAATTCTTTCCTTACTAGCTTATACATCTACAATATACCATGCCTCTATGGTAGAATGAGCAACTACCTTTTGTAACTTGTAAATCTAGCTGATTGATGCACTACCAAGGGTAAACACATATCCCATAGTGCTTCTTCATACATCTAAGTCCCCATCCAAATCTGAATCAACATAACCGCGAAGACAAACCTATGGTCCTCCATAACAAAATTTCCAATCTGATGTAGCTTTCAAGAATCTGAATATCCACTTACTACTTGCCAATGAGCTTTCTCTGGATTACACAAAATCTGCTTACTACTCCCACTATATGTGTGATATCTGTTCTCGTGCAAACCATATTGATATACTATATGCGTCCTAGAAGGGGGATTGAATAGGACAATAGAAATTAATCGGCTAATTTTATTTCAAGTAAATAAAATTAAAAGCTAATTTGAATCCTATTGTATTAGCAAACTAAATAGTATAAAACTAGATAATCCTAATAGACAATATTATCAAACTATTCAAGTAGGCATTTTAACAAGCATATAGAGTGCGGAAATATAAAGAGTGTAGAGATAGAATACGATACACAACGATGTATAGTGGTTCGGTTTCCCTACATCCACTACCTAAGGAAGCCTCCTTAGGATTTGCAAGATTCTCAACTAATCTTCGTAACTCTTAACCGGGTGAGATACAAACCCTTACAACCACTTCAAAAACCCTTTGAAGGAAAATACACTTGTGTTATCACCAACACAAGGAACCAAGCATAAACCTATGCTCACACTACTCTCTTAATCTATTACAAGAACTAAGAAGAAAGGGAAAAGTGTTTGGGGGTGCTTAAAAAAGCTTTGTAACTAAACTCCTAAAAGAGTAGATAAGAACTAATTAGCTTCACAATAAATATGACTTGAATGCTCCTTTGAAACCTCCTTGAATGATAGAATTAATTGCTCTTAAGATTGGTAGATGGAAGGCTTGAGTTGTGTCTTGAATGAACTCCATTTTATAGCTGAAAATATGGTTCAACGGTCATAAGGCTTCTATCTAACGGATCTATTTTATCTCCAACGGATATAAGCTTTGTCCTCTTGTAATAGTGCAGAAAACCCTCTTGTGCGGTGTACCGCGGATATGGTCCGGTGCACCGCGGAGCTGTTCGACTTAACTTCGAGCTTACTGGTCGGACTATCTAATGTACCGCAACCCTGGTCCGTGCCTTGGTCCGGTGTACCGCGCCTAGGTCCGGTGTACCGTGCAATTTCATGAGCATACTGACGGGCTATCCTGTGCACCGCGCTTCTGGTCCGTGACTCTGCGGTGTACCGCGTGATTCGTCCGGTGTACCGCGGAGCTGCTCTTTTGAATTTCAAGCTAAATACAAGGAAGTAAACACAACTAATCTAATGAGGGGTTTTGGAAAATGTCTTAAGTGATACCAAAATGAATTTTAGTTTAAATGATGATTTGTGGAATATTAAAACGGGAATAAAAACAAGGTGAGGCTAACAATTTCCCCCTTTTTGATGTTTGACAAATCATAAACTTTTGAAGATGCCTAAGATTTAGTTTTGATCAAAAACTCCCCCTCAACCTAATCACTAGAGTTTTTATAAAAACTCCCCCTCACAAAATGCATTTGAAAAAGTTTAACTAAAATTTCTCCCCCTTTGTCAACAACAAAAAGAACAAATGATACGATTTTTAAAATATTAAGGGGTCAAAAACACATTTTGAGTAAAAAACAAGGACCAAAGGAATAAATGGATAACAATTAGAAGCTTCAAAGAACATATAAAATCAAGAAGATATTAGCAACAAGAGAATATACACAACAAGCACTAAACAAAAATGGCAAGATACGAAGGTTAGAGAATTTGCATGCCAATCTCACAACGAATTTTCTCAAAAAGATCTTGGGGTAGAGGTTTAGTAAAGATATCGGCTAGTTGATTTTCGGAGGTGACAAATTCAAGTACAATATCCCCTTTTTGAGTGTGATCACGGATAAAATGATGACGGATTTCTATGTGTTTCGTTCTAGAGTGTTGAATAGGATTTTTGGTAAGATTGATAGCACTAGTGTTATCACAACGAATGGGAACACGATCATACTCTAGGCCAAAATCTAGTAAGGTTTGTTTCATCCAAAGAATTTGAGTCACACAATTTCCGGCCGCAACATATTCGGCTTCGGTCGTGGATAAAGCAACACTATTTTGTTTTCTACTAGACCATGAAACAAGGGATTGACCTAAGAATTGGCAACTACCACTAGTACTCTTCCTATCAAGTCTACAACCGGCATAATCGGCATCCGAATAACCTATTAGCTCAAAAGAGGTAAATCTAGGGTACCAAAGTCCTAGACTAAGGGTTCCTTTCAAATACCTAAAAATACGCTTAACGGCACTAAGATGGGTTTCTTTAGGAGAAGATTGAAATCTAGCACAAAGACATACGGGGAACATAATATCGGGTCTAGAGGCGGTTAAATAAAGTAAGCTACCAATCATACCTCGATATAGTTTCTCATCAACATCCTTACCATCTTTATCTTTGTCTAATTTTGTGGATGTGCTCATTGGAGTTCCAATTTCCTTTGCATCTTCAAGGCCAAATTTTTTGATCAATTCTTTTGTGTATTTGGCTTGATTGACAAAGATACCATCTTTCATTTGCTTGATTTGAAGTCCAAGAAAGTAATTTAATTCTCCCATCATGCTCATCTCAAATTCCTTATGCATGCTTTTAGAAAAATTCTCACAAAGATTTTCATTAGTAGCACCAAATATAATATCATCCACATAAATTTGAACAAGAAGGATATCTTTTGAAGACCTTTTTATAAATAAAGTGGAGTCAATTTTTCCTCTTTTAAAACCATCATCTAATAAAAATTTGCTTAAACGTTCATACCAAGCACGAGGTGCTTGTTTTAAACCATATAAAGCCTTTGAAAGTTTAAAAACATGATTTGGAAATTTTGGATCCTCAAAACCCGGAGGTTGTTTAACAAAAACTTCCTCGTCTATAAAACCATTTAAAAAAGCACTTTTGACATCCATTTGGTAAAGTTTAAAATTCATATAACAAGCAAAAGCAAGTAGCATACGAATAGATTCAAGTCTAGCTACGGGAGCAAAAGTTTCATCGAAATCAATACCTTCTTCTTGATTGTATCCTTGAGCAACTAACCTTGCTTTATTTCTAGTGATTATACCGGTGTCATCTAGCTTGTTGCGAAATATCCAATTAGTGCCAATGATAGTAGGGCCAATTGGTTTCTCCATTAATGTCCAAACTTTACTACGCTCAAATTGATTTAATTCCTCATGCATAGCGTTAATCCAATGATCATCTAACAATGCTTCTTTAATATTCTTGGGCTCAATTTGAGATAAGAACGCTTGATGAGCACATAGAGCAATAATATGAGAGCGAGTGGTAACACCTTCTTTTGGATCACCTAGAATTAATTCACTTGGGTGATCTTTGATATGTTTCCAACACTTTGGTAAATCCGTACTAGCTTCATTTAGCATTTGATCATTTTCCTTAGAAGATTCATCATGAAATTTTACTTCTTGAGTAGGAGATTCTAAGGATTTATCTTGTGGAGCATCTTCATGTAATTCAACATCTACTACTTTCTTGATATTGAAAGGATTGGTCTCATCAAAGTCAACATGCATAGATTCCTCAATAGTACGTGTACGTTTGTTGAAAATGCGATAGGCTTTTCCCTTAGTGGAATAACCAAGAAAAATACCTTCATCCGATTTAGCATCAAATTTTCCCAAATAGTCCCTAGTGTTTAAGATAAAACATTTGCACCCAAAAACACGAAAATAAGCAATGGTTGGTGGTCTACCATTCCAAAGCTCATAAGGAGTTTTCTTAATAAGGGGTCTAATTAGAACTCTATTTAACACATAACAAGCCGTATGAACGGCTTCACCCCAAAAGTATGTAGGCAAGCTATGTTCTTTTAGCATTGTTCTAGCCATTTCTTGTAGAGTTCGGTTTTTCCTTTCCACTACCCCATTTTGTTGGGGAGTTCTAGGGGCCGAAAAATTATGCTCAATACCAAATTCATCACAAAAATGCACAAAAGGAGAATTCACATATTCACTACCATTATCACTACGAATGCATGTAATAGAGTAGCCTTTCTCATTTTGCACCTTTCTACAAAGTTTTGCAAATTCATTGAAGGCATCACTTTTTAAAGCAAGGAACATCACCCATGTGAATCTAGTGTAATCATCAACAACAACAAAGACATATCTAGATCCTCCTAGACTAGTGACATCAACGGGACCAAAAAGGTCCATATGCAATAATTGAAGTGGCCTAACGGTGATGACCTTATTAATGGATTTAAAAGATGAACGATGTTGTTTACCAAGTTGACATGCATCACATAATTTATCTTTATCAAATTTGTAAATAGGCAAACCAACAACAAGATTTTTTCTAGATAATTTTGAAATTAAATCCATGCTAGCATGTCCTAAACGTCTATGCCAAAGCCAACTATCATTTACCACGGATAAGCATTTAATATGTTTACACATAAGACTCTCAAGATCAACAACAAAAACATTATCCGATCTTTTTGCAATAAACATAGTATCTAACTCATCATTTTTGAAAACAACACATCTAGATGCTTCAAATTTAACACTAAAACCAACATCACAAAGTTGACTTATACTAAGCAAGTTAAATGAGAGACCCTCAACAAGTAACACATTAGAGATAAGTAAAGAGTTCATATTACCAATGTTACCTTTACCCAAAACGCGTTTCTTAGTGTTGTCGGCAAAAGTAACTCTATCACCTTTAGTTTTATATAAATTAGTAAATAATGATGGATTTCCGGTCATGTGTCTTGAGCATCCACTATCAAGTAGCCATATATTTTGCTTCTTGATGCTCAATCCCTACATACAAAAATAATTTAAGCTTTAGGTACCCAATTTGGATTGGGTCCATGAGGGTTAGTGGATTTCCTTTTTAAAACCCATGTAGGCCTTTTCCAAATTGGCACAAGAGATCCCAAATCCAATAATTTACGATAGTAACAATGAGATGCATCATGACCAAGTTTTTCACAATAGGTGCAAGTGATAGAAGATTTTGAAGAGGATGGAATTGCATTTGAAATTTTTGATTTTACAAAGACATTTTTCAAAGGTTTTTGGTGAGTGAATGGATCATATCCAACACCACTTTTTTCACAAGCCATTCTTTGAGAACCTAAAATCAAATCCAAGTTTTCTTGCCCACTAGTAAATTTTAAAATAATAGCATTTTGATCAATAATCTTTTTCTCTAATAAAGCTTTTTCTTCCAAAAGATTTTTCTCAATAAGATGAAGTTTTTCATTTTCATCTATACATTCATCACAAAGATTTTGACAATCTTCCAAAACTTTCAAAACCTCTTTAGTTCTATTTTTCTCAAATTCTAAATCTTTTGTTAAAACTTTGTTTGTTTCAATAGAATTTAAAAAATCATTATAAAGAGAATCAAATGCCTCATGAGTATCTTGTTCACTAGCATCATCATTAGTTAAAGAGAGTTTAGATTTAGGAGTTACCTCATCATGATTTGCCATAAAGGCAAAGTGAGTAGTACCGGTATCATCATCCGAAGAAGCATCTTCATCATTCTCAAGTTTTCCCATAAAAGCAACAAGATTGACATTTTCATTGTCACTTTCTTCTTCCTCCGAATTTTGAGTATCCCAAGTGATATTAGCATGCATTGCTCTCTTAGGTTTCTCCTTTTGAAGAAGAGGACAATAAGTTTTGATGTGACCAACTTTCTTGCAATGATAGCAAGTGGGTTCATCTTGTTTGATAGCTCTATCATTCTTCTTGTAAGGTGAGGAAGAACTTCCTTTCTTGGCAAAGCGTTTGTATCTCATGAATTTTTTCATATCTCTTGCCAACATAGCTACTCCTTCATCTTCACTAGTTTCTTCTTCATGAGAATTTTCTTCTTCACTTTCCTTCCTTTCTTTTCGTTCTTTCAATTTGGTACTCATGGCATGGAAAGCAATAGATTTCTTAATCTTTTTCTCCTCATCATCTCTTATCTTTTCTTCTTCAAGCACAAGTTCTTCCGTCATGAGATTGCAAATGAGTTCATGAACCGTCATTTTTGAAAGATCTTTAGTATCCCTTATAGAGTTGATCTTTGTCTTGTATTTCCTTGGAAGAGCAAATAAGATTTTTCGGCATTGTTCCTTGTTGGTGTATTCTTGACCAAGAGTCTTCAAAGTGTTAACAATGTTCGAAAATCTTTGATGCATAGCATTCAAGGCTTCATCGGGGTCCATACGAAAAAGCTCATACTTAGTGATAAAGAGACCAATCTTAGTTTCTTTAATATCTTCCGTTCCTTGATATGATAGCTCCAAGAGTTGCCACATTTCATGAGCGGAATTGCATTCACTAACTCTAGCGTATTCCGTGACGCTTAATCCATTAATGAGAATGTTCATAGCTTTGTTGTTTTTGGTGAGTTTCGCTATGTCTTGATCATTGTAATCATCTTCATTTTTCACCTCCGTAGTACTACCCGTAGCATAAGGAATATAAGGACCTTTCTTGATAGCAAGCCATAAGAAGTAATCAATTCCTTTCACATGAATCTCCATTTTCTTTTTCCATCCAAAGTAATCTTTTCCTACAAAAAGCGGATGTCTAGTAGAACATGAACCTTCCGGTTGATTAGAATCCATATCGTATTAACTCTAGAAACGATTAAGTACAATAGAGCTAGGCTCTGATACCAATTGATATACTATATGCGTCCTAGAAGGGGGGTTGAATAGGACAATAGAAATTAATCGGCTAATTTTATTTCAAGTAAATAAAATTAAAAGCTAATTTGAATCCTATTGTATTAGCAAACTAAATAGTATAAAACTAGATAATCCTAATAGACAATATTATCAAACTATTCAAGTAGGCATTTTAACAAGCATATCGAGTGCGGAAATATAAAGAGTGTAGAGATAGAATACGATACACAACGATGTATAGTGGTTCGGTTTCCCTACATCCACTACCTAAGGAAGCCTCCTTAGGATTTGCAAGATTCTCAACTAATCTTCGTAACTCTTAACCGGGTGAGATACAAACCCTTACAACCACTTCAAAAACCCTTTGAAGGAAAATACACTTGTGTTATCACCAACACAAGGAACCAAGCATAAACCTATGCTGACACTACTCTCTTAATCTATTACAAGAACTAAGAGGAAAGGGAAAAGTGTTTGGGGGTGCTTAAAAAAGCTTTGTAACTAAACTCCTAAAAGAGTAGATAAGAACTAATTAGCTTCACAATAAATATGACTTGAATGCTCCTTTGAAACCTCCTTGAATGATAGAATTAATTGCTCTTAAGATTGGTAGATGGAAGGCTTGAGTTGTGTCTTGAATGAACTCCATTTTATAGCTGAAAATATGGTCCAACGGTCATAAGGCTTCTATCTAACGGATCTATTTTATCTCCAACGGATATAAGCTTTGTCCTCTTGTAATAGTGCAGAAAACCCTCTTGTGCGGTGTACCGCGGATATGGTCCGGTGCACCGCGGAGCTGTTCGACTTAACTTCGAGCTTACTGGTCGGACTATCTAATGTACCGCAACCCTGGTCCGTGCCTTGGTCCGGTGTACCGCGCCTAGGTCCGGTGTACCGTGCAATTTCATGAGCATACTGACGGGCTATCCTGTGCACCGCGCTTCTGGTCCGTGACTCTGCGGTGTACCGCGTGATTCGTCCGGTGTACCGCGGAGCTGCTCTTTTGAATTTCAAGCTAAATACAAGGAAGTAAACACAACTAATCTAATGAGGGGTTTTGGAAAATGTCTTAAGTGATACCAAAATGAATTTTAGTTTAAATGATGATTTGTCGAATATTAAAACGGGAATAAAAACAGGGTGAGGCTAACACATATCCTACATCAAACTTCATGTAGCCGACTAATAAGGGGTTTTAGACATATACTCTTTGTCTTCAACCGTTACATTACCTTATCCCTTTATAACTTGATATAAGTTGCCAATGGAGTGCTAACAAGCTTAGAATCATTCATATTGAATCTCTTCAACATTTTGTCAACATAATCAGCTTGAGATAAACAAAGCTCTCTTTTATCTCTCTTTATCTCTATTTCTGCTGATCTTTATCCCAATTATTTTTTTAGTTGTACCCAAATATTTCATTGAAAATTATGTGGATAGATCTATCTTCAATTTTTCATTATCTTTCATGTTGGATCGTGAAACAAGCATGCCATCTACATACAAGAGTAGTATAGTAAATGAATTATTAAACTTCTTGTAAAAATTACAATGATCTGAATTACATTTATGTAGTCATACTGACTCATGAAGTTTTCAAACTTCAACTACCGCTACCTAGGAGCTTGTTTTAGTCCATACAAGAATTTCTTGAACTTACAGACCAACTTTTAGTGCCCACAACTTCTAGTTGGTGCATGTACACATCTTCACCAAGATATCCATGAAAAAAGCAGGTTTGACATCTAGTTTTTCTAAATGTAAATCCTTAACAACTATAATCTTTAAAACAACTCTAATAGTAGTCATCCTCACAACCGAAGCAAATATTTCAGTATAGTAAATACCTTTTTTTGTCTCAAAACCATTCCCCACTAACCTGGTGGTCGGTCCTAGGGTGTGATAAAATTAACGATAAATAAAAGGATCTACTAACCGCAAGTGTACGAGTCCTTCCAAGTAATAATTAGATAAATGGGATTGCGTTCTCAGGGATTGGTCTGGTATAACTAAAGTGTTTAACAAATAAGTAGTAGTAATTGCAAATAAAAAAAATAAAATACACATGTAGAATTTTTGTTTGGTTTTGAAGATTTAACTACTCGACGCAAGTAAATAAATAACTAAAGATTAACATAAAGTAAATGACTTAAAATTAAAGAGATGTGGACGCAAATATGATAGGGGTACTTGATTCACGCAAAGGTTCCACCTAAGTTCCTATAATTAATGCTTTCATTTAAGGGTTAAACCGGTATTTATGTATTAGTCAGGATTCTAATATCTCCTAACCCACGTCAGGGTGGACTTATGAGCTATCCTACGATATTACAAACCCTTGTCAGGGCGATTATACCTCTTTTCAGATGTTGAAGTCTTTTACCCAATTGGCTGCATGGTTAGTCAAGCCCGTCAGGATCAATGACGAATACCACACGTCTATTACCTAGGTCTGTAATTAAACCACCGTCAAGGTGATCACCGCCACTTGTGAATAGCCAAATTACCAATATCTATTTCTAATTAGCTAAGTCCTAAATAGTAAATAATCTCAAGATAATAGTCAATAAAAAATACCCAATTTAAATTAAATTGAAACAATCACAAAAGTGAAAAACATTCAATTAAAGAAACTAGAGCTTAACCCATAGTGTGATTTTTAAGTACTAGATGTTTAGCTCATATTAAAACTAAAACCTATAAATAAATAAAAAGCATTCATGTTCCTAATTTACAGAAGTGAAATAAAGAACCTAATTAAAGAGTTGGACTGAGCTGTTGTTGGAAAAAAAAATTCTCCAGCTCTTTCTCTCTCTTTTGCCTTTTTGCTCTATTCTAGAATTTAGAAAATAATGACGCATCCTAAAAAATGAGGTGTAAAAGGCTATTTATACTATCCAAATCGGATTGGGCTTTTATTTTAATTAAATGATTAAAAATCCCAAGTCCAATTAGTATTTCCCGTAACTGATGTACACACTCTAGTAAAACGGGCGTAACTTTTGCGTCTTAAGTCCAAATCACCTGATTCGGCTCCTCAATTTGAGCTAACTCAGAGGTGCCACTTTCTCCTTTAAATGACCAGACCTGAATCAGTGCCGATTTGGTTTGAAATCGGCAAGAGTGATAGATTTCCAAATTCTTATTCTTTTCTTCAACTCTTTGAGTGGTACTTTCTCTCTTTTGACGTCTCGATCTAAGACTTTAAACTCCACTTCTCCTCGTCATTTTGGTGCTCCATAGCATCCATGTACCTAATAACTTTATGCTAAAAACAAACGAATTGACGCATAAAAGCTCTAAAAACTCAAATAACACAATTTCAAGGGGAGACAGTGCAATATATTAAAATAAGTATAAAAGTCTATCAAATAAGTCTAATTTCCACGTAAAACGATGTCTCCTAAGGGTATATTATTTATCAAATAAAGGGAGATATCACCTGGCTTTATAAGTTTAGAACCATCATGTTCCTTTTTTAGCCTATATAACTAATTGTTGTAAAATGGCTTCTTTTCCTTTTGCAGTTTAATTAAATGCCAAGTCCGATTAGAGTGTAGAGATCTCAATTCCTCGTCCAATATTTCCTCCCACTTGCTTTTGGCTTCATCAAAACTTTATGGTTCACCATTTTCCGTCAGCAATAAATAATAAAGAGATTGTGGAAAATGGTTTGGATCTTTACAAAATCTAGTAGACCTCAAAACTTTGGTAGAAGGTGTAGTGGGTTCTGGACCAATGTTTATACTTTGAGTTTTTAAAACATTCTTGTTAGGAATTTCATTCATCTCAATATACTTTTTTTCAGACTCTTGCACTACTTTGCATTAGTCTATGTCCTTCTCAGATTCTTCAAATTAAAACCAACATCCCTACTTCTGATAATTTATTGATTATATGTATCACAAAAGAGGTACCCAAACTCATAGATACCATAACCAATGAAAATGAATTTTCTAGATTTGGAATCAAATTTATTTCTATTCTCGGAATCAATATAAACATAGGAGGTACAACCAAAAATATTCAAATAAGAATTTTACCTCTTTTCTTTTCCAAGCTTCCTCGGAATTCCCCCATCCTAAGGTATTAAAGGTCCTCTTTTTATCAAATACAATGTGGTACTAACTGCATCTGCCCAAAACTATTATAGCAATCCAGCATAAAGTCTCATACTTCTAGCTCTCTCCATAATGGTTCTATTCATGCATTCAGCTACGTCATCATTTTGGGGAGTATATGGAACAATTTTCTCCCTTTTAACTCCATTTTTTGTGTAGTAGTCTTTAAACTCCTTGTTGTAGTATTCTCCTCCATTATATGATCTCAATCATTTCAATTTCATCCATGTCTCATTCTCAAGAAGAGCTATTAACTTTTTGAATATTTCAAACACATCAGCTTTTTTTTAATGAAATAAACCCTTAATTTTCTTGTACAATCATATATGTAGGAAACAAAATAAACAGAGCCTCCAAGAGAAGGTACATGATTAAAACCGCAAATATTAGTGTGCACCAATTCAAGACTATGAGACTTTGGCGTTCTTCCAACCGTATTTGAAACTAACTTGCTTCTGGTTCCCATAAATACAATCTTTACAAAGATCTAATTCATAAAAAGCCATACAAGAAAGCTTTCCTTACGAGCGAAGTATTTTCATACCCTCTCGCCTATATGTCCAAGCCTACAGTTCCACAATTTTGATCCATACCATTGAATGCGACCGAAATCTGATTATTCTTACCGAGTGTAAGATATAAGATTCCTCTTTCTTTCCTTGAGCTACTACTAGATATCCTTTGGTGATTCTCCATGAGTCAGTGGTGAATGATGTGAAATATCCATCATCTGCTACTTGTCCACCTGAAATGAGGTTTCTTCCTAAATCCGACACAAATCTGAATTCTATTAATTGGAATGTTGACCCATTTAGGAACTTTATTTGTACACCTCCTTCTCTAATAATGCTACTACTCACATCATCAACTAAGTATACCTTTCAAAGGTCTCCTTGTACAAAGTTTGAGATAATCTCATTTTGACCAGTTGCATGAAATGAAGCACCATAATTTATAACCCAAGACTAGTTATGTGTATCTAATGATTAAATTAAAACATCCTGTAATTATTCGATAATATTGAAAGCATTAAATTTCTCAACTTGATTGTTTCCATGTTTATTCAAGGCAAAATAATTTCTTTTGTAACGTCCCACCTTGCCACAGTGCCAGCAACCTTCATCTTTTTCATTACCATTTCCATCTTGGAGATGTTTGGAATTGCTCCTACAATATTTTGGGGTTCCTCGTGCAAACCCTTGAACCTTGTTGTTGTTTCCACCAAATGAATATGACTTTCCTCAGCTCTCAATATTAAGAATTATATCAGAAGATTCACCAGAAGTTCTTCTTTGCATTTCCTCATTAAGAACTGCATCAATAACATCTGCATCTCGCTATTTGATTAGACCTTATGAATTTCTAACCTTGTCGTTCCACAAGTCTGACAAAGAAGACAAATTTAAAAGGGCCTTGACTTCATCTTTAAAAATAATACCCACAAAAGATAACTGACTAGTCATAGTATTTACCTCATTCATATGTTCTGCAACATCTACGCCTTCACCCATCTTCATGTTGAATAAGCGCTTCATTTTCTTGTACACACTCTCTAAAGTCGTGATTACATCTTCTATGATCTTTTTTGTTATTAATGTTGAAAGCAACTTATGGAATTGGAGATAACCGCGACATTAAAAACGATCCTTTCTATCCAATATCTCCCAATCTGACTGTCTCATCATTGGTGGTTTTTTTATACTTTTTGCCAGGTGGTAGATCCTTTTGATACTAATAGTCCTCTATTTGCATATGATAGAAACCAAAATTTAGACCATTGAATTTCTCAATCTTGACCTCCCCTTCGTCTGCCATTACTCCCACTTGAAGAAAAGCTCTATACCAGTTGTTGGAAAAAAATATGGAGATAGAGAAAAATAGAGAAATAGATAACAGAAAAGTGGAGACACAAGATCTATGTGATTCAACAAATATCCTACATCCACGAGTGTTCACACGATTTCACTATAATATTGAAACCCTTGAACAAGAATAACAACCCTCTTCTATGTTATACTTATGTTTTCTCACAAGTGTATCACTCACTCACTTTAGTGGTTGCACACCTCTCTATAATTCCTATACACACACTACATATATATAGGATACAAAAGTTGGAGCCAAAGATAACTTGGTGTCCAAAACAACTTGGAGCCTAAGAAAAGATAAATTAGGTAACAAAGTTTCTTGTAGCTAAAATTACTTGGTCCCCATCCAAACAATATCTATAAATATAACATTTAGTTTCCTAGGTATTGGCGGATTCATAGACCTAGTTCCTAACCTCTAGTAGTGTATCTCTGTTGAAAAGATAACAGATTTTGAGAAGTTTATATGCTGACCTGATGCTTTGCAATACATATTAATGCATTCCTGGAAAACATTTAGCTCCTCCTCTCTACAACGTAGGAAAAAGAGTAAATCGTCTACAAAAAGAAGGTGAGTAAGCACTAGGCAATTTCTAGTAATCTTGATACCCTGTATCCTACCTTTTGTAATTCTATCTTTGCTAAGGCTAGTTTGCGAATCCGTCATCATGGTAAATAGAAAAGAGGATAATGGGTCTCCTTGCCTAAGTCCCCTTCGGGGGTAAATTTCTCCATTCTATCCCCATTAATGTTTATCTGAAATGAAATAGTGGAGATACAGTTTCTATCCAGATGGTTTGTTTGTCACTAAAACCAAGTCTCCTCAAGATTGTAAGAGGGAAAGACCAATTTACATGATCATAGGCTTTTGCCATGTATTATTTTATAGTAGCCATATGCGTAGGATCTTTTCTTTCCTTTTCATGTAGAAGGGAACTTCTTTCACAATTAGGATGTTATCCTGGATGGCTCTACCTTTTATAAAGGCAATTTGTGTATGTGAGATAGTTAAGTCCATGAAATCTTGTAACCTTGAAAGGAGAATCCTCGTGATAATTTTATATTCAACATTAATACATGGAATGGGTCTGCAGTCTCCTACAACGGTTTGTTGCTCTCCTTTAGGTATGAGTATAATTAATGTGTCATTTAGTTTGTCCAAATATATATTATTTTGAAAGAATTTCCCATGTTGAGTACGTCCCAGATTTGTGGTAGAAGTTTTTATTCAACCGGTCAGGGCCTGGGGATTTAGCCCCGGACATGTCAAAAACTGTGGTTTGATGACCCTATAGCAGGTGGCACAAAGATTTGTGCTCTTTGAAAATTTTTAAGCCAGTCATGCATGACAAATGCATGATGAAGTTTTCCTTAAAGATGTTTGTGTATGTACGATGTTTTATCCAAGTGAAGAAATACCATGTTTAGAGTTTGCGTCTAATTTAAGTATTAGTTGTTATTGGTTTGACCCTATAGTCGATGGCAAAAAGATTTATGCATTTAGAAACTTTTTAAGCCAGTCATGCGTGAAAAATGCATGATCAAGTTTTTCCTTAGAGATGTTTGTGCATGTACGATGTTTTATCCAAGTGAAGAAACACCCAATAAATTGTACCTCAATAAGATTGCTATTGTATAGGAAGTTTTTAAATTCTAGCATATGATTGTTGTTAGCCGGTTGTAGCTGTATTTCTTATTTGTATTTAGAACATCGTTAAAACTCCAATAATTATGTATATTCCATTATTAGATTTTTTCCATTCAGTTAATTTGTCCACAAAACAAATTCTCTCCTAAAAAATATTCAAGAGCATAAACGCAAATCGTATAGTGCGGAAAAACATTATCATTAATTTAAAGGATAATATTATACTTACTTTACTTAAATCACTTGTGTTAGTCGAGTTATGCCAAAAAAAGGAACCCCCCCAGTGGTAAGCCTCACCCAGGGGGTTAACTAGAAAATTGTTGCCATATTTAAAACACGTAATAAAATAGGTAGCATCATAGTCACATAGCATATTATTGGTAAAAACTATTATGCTAGATTTTACTTGTTAAGGGCGACTTTCACATTCTCCACTATCAAGGGAGCCCTGATCCCTTGACAATTCCAAACTAAGACCGTCATATCACTCTTGCGATCCTAACAACGTTGGGGGGGGGGGTTATTTCGGATATATAGTCTTCTTAGACTTCTTCCTCGTCAAAGCAATATTACCTGAACTATCTTCGCTACCTGCTCTTCACGAACTCGTAGTCCCCCACATCTCCATTGTGCATATTTTCTAGGACTTCTTCCTCGGGATCCTTAACGAGTTCACTAACTGGAAGCCCATTGTCTTTTCCATCCACATCTTCAAAAAAGTCACTGTTGTGGGTTATGGTGTGGTAAAATAACGATAAATAAAGATGAAACTAACACCCTAACCTAAACACGGTACTCACTGCAAGTATCACAAGTCGTATGCAAGTTTAATTGATAAGTAAAGATTCGTTCACATGGACTTTGTGTGTTATATGAATGGATTAACAAGAAAACATAATAATAAATAGTCGCAATGAATTAAAGACAATAAAAGTAAATAGGAATGATTTATAGATTAATGAGTAAACTAATTAAACTAAAGACAATAAATATAAAATTCAAGAATAAGATGAGAGAGATATAGATTAGGTTTGCTAGTATGCACTTTTCCTTCTATTTCTTCTACTAGTTAGTAAGGGTGATTCAAGCTCTTATATAAGTAGCCAGGATTCTATATTCCTCTTAGCCCCTTTGACGGTAGACTTAAGTTGCGACCTAAGAATTACCAGGAAACTTAAGTAATGGGACCCTACACAATGATCGATGATTAAATCTCAAACCCTAATGACTATCTCGTTAGGCAAGCCCTTCCAGATCACAATCGCATACTAAACGCTTATGTGATGTTTCAGTAATTAGACACACCTTCCGTTTTACAATCTAACTACTATTAATACATCCGTAAGGTGATCAAGATTACGACAGGAAATAAATCAAAGCACATATAATAAATATATGGTTAAAAAACTATAATTAATTTAAAAGGGATTTACCAAACAAACTTAGATAAAACAAAAATAGAATTCAAAGATTATACATATGAAAACCCATGGGAAAATTAGTTCATGCTAACAAGAAATAAACTAAAATACAGATACGTATGGTCAACTTGCTTTTCTTGAATGGCTTCTATGATGAATAATGTTAAGGACTACTTAAGGAGTGGCAAGGACGGACAAGGACATGTTTCTAATGATACTAGGGTGTATTTATATGTGTTGAGAAGACCATAGGTAGAAATTGGTAAGTAAAAGGTAAGTATTTTGAGTCCAAGTACAACTCCAATTCATTTCCTAAAATATCGGAGAGGATAAACACTGCTCACTCTTTTGATCATATATCTTTCGTTATTGATCCAATTTTTGCCTACATTATATCAAAACGATGACGACGAATAGATCTACATTTTCACTTTTGAATGATCTTCAAAATTTGCAGCTCATTTTAATCTTTCTTCACTTACACAAAAAAAAGAGAAAATGTGGCGGTTATAACCTCCACTAATACCTTTTTGGTACTTAGCCAACCGCCACCAAGACCCACTATCTTTAGATCCACCTACTATTTTGGTGGCAGTTACAAAATACCGCTACATATATTAAATGTGGCGGTCTCGTGAGCAAACGCCACGATTTCGCAGTTCCGGTTTTGCTTCGACGCAACTAAAATGAAAAGTGGATAAATTGAAAATTTCTTCCTAACAGCCACCAAAAAGTAAAAAAGTAAAAAATAAAATTAAACCAATTTATTATACTACTCTAATTCTGAGATTACAATTTTCTTTTACAAACTTGACTTCATACATCCGACCACTCTTTGATATATGGACCTATAGTGCATTTGTTGCATTTTTTCGATAGTTAGAAGATGCATCCAAAAAAAAATATATAAATATCACTAAAAAATCCATAATTTAAATTTTGATCTGCCTCTCCAGTGGCCCCCACCACTATATCCTTGTAGGAAAATCATATTATAAGACCCCCTGTTACAAAATATCATCAATAATATCCCTATAGTATGCAAAAATTGCAATATATGCCCCTAGAGAAAATCCGAGTCTATACTTTGTTGCTAGCTGGAGAGCTTCGAAGCTATATACATGACATTAATTAGCTACAACAAAGATACAAATTCGAACATTAATACAATAATATTAAAATTATCTTTAATCTATAGATTTTATTTAGTTGTTTTTATGATAAAATATAGTTATTTTGCATAATATAGCGACTTACTATGCAACTAACTCAAAAACAAAATGTAGGGAATAGGGACCTACAATTCGACTGTTGCATAAAATAAGGATTAAAAGTGCAATTAAGAAAAATTTCTAGCTCCAAACTCTAACAACTAACCTTTTCCTTTCCTATCCATGGATAGATCCTTACTAACAGTGAAAATTGGTGGTCCTTTGTGTGCTCTAAAATAAATGCAATGAGTAGGAGAACCACAACCACAAGTGTACGGTTGTCCCAAGTAATAATATTGATAATACGATCGTTCGCAGGGACGGTTGGTTAACTACAATGTTTATCAAGTAATGATTGGTTGCACTTATGAAAGCAAATAAAAGATATATTGTTATCCTCAAATTGTCAAGGAGGCCCACAGTTGTAGAGTTTCCCATGTATGCACATTCCCCATCAGCTACATCTTTAAACCCTTGGAATAACTATTTGTTGGCTCAAAAGTGTCTTGAAGCTCCAGTATCGAGAATCCATTCGGCCTTGTTTTCTACCAAATTAGTTTCGACCATTACCGCGACAATTACCTCTTCAGTTTCAGTCAAGTTGGCGCGAGGAGGGTTATTTTGGTTGGACCTGTCCTTGCATTGGTATGCTTTGTGCATTCTTTTCCACAATAGTAGCAAGTTGCTTTGGTTTTTCTAAATATGAGAGGTTGGTTTGAAGTTACCTCCGGATTTGTTAAATCTACCCTTTGCTTTGTTGTTCTTATTCTGACCATGAAATTTTCCTTTACCCTAGAAGCCTTCTTTGTTACCATGCCCAGAAGTCTCGACCAAGTTTGCTTTCGAAGAATAATGAGGTAGAGATTCAGACTTATCTTTGTGACGATTTGCCTCTTCGGTTCTCATGTGGTTGATTAGCTCTTGGATCGTCATGTCTTTTTCTTATGTTTGAAGTGGTTACGATAGTCACTCCAGGATGGTGGGAATTTCTCGAGTAATACATTAACTTGAAATATTTCACACATTTTCATTCCTTCGGATACAATTTTGGCACAAAGGTTTTCGTAAATGTGAACTTGTTCCATGATTGGTTTTTGATCGGTGATTGTGAATTTAAGCTAGTTTCCGACCACATATTTTTTCGTACCGGACTCGTCACCTTCGTATTTAGTGTGTAAACGATCCCAAATAGTTTTTGAAGATTTTTTGATTACAAATAAATGAAACAAGGGGTTCGACATATGGTTTAAAAGATGACCCCTAGTTAGTTTATTTGCCTTATCATATTTTAAAAAAATTTCGGTTATAGTAGCATCCGTATTATCAGTTGAAACATGAGGGTTTTCGAGTAATACAAAACCGACTTCTAATTGTTCAAAGAAAATAAGTAGTTTTTGGGACAAAAATTTAAAATTAGAACCATCTAATGTTTTGAGTTTCGACATATCTGGTAAGGTTTTCAAAGTTGTAGTTAAAGCCGAAGAAGGAGAGGCCATTACATATTACTTATTAAATAAATTGTTCTTAAATTGTTGGTAAAAAGAAAGTACTATAATGGTATTTTAAAACTAAATGCGAAAATAAGCTGTAACTACTAGTTACGGAAAGTAAAGACTGAAACGTAAAAACGAAAATATAAAAAACGAAAGTAAAAGACGAATTGAAAGACGAACCCGATTAGTGAAGATGAAAACCGTACAGTAGTGGACAAAGATAAAAATCGTAGTGCCGTGGAGGAACAACTGCCTTAAGAACGAATTCTGGGACAGCCGAGATGCTACACTATTATTCCAAACGTTCGCCAAGGATTAAACATTACTACCTACTCTCGTGTGCACTCACAATCGTAGGTTGGAATCTGTATATTATAATTTCGCTCAAGAACAGAAGTGAAGAAGAAAGAATAATAGCTGCTGAATGATTTTCGTAAGTGTTATTGATGTGTAAAGTTGGTGTAAAATGAAGTGAAGAGCAGCACTATATATAGAAGGAAAACTAGCAAGTAAACTAGTCGTTAAGGATTAGTCATGGTTGTTCATCATGCAAATAAAATCGGAGTTGTCTCATTTTTAAATTTTTAATGTCTAATGCTCACTTTTATTGTTATATTTTTGAAAGAAATTATATTGAGATACATATATTGAATACATGAGAGAAAAATAGGATTCTTGGGGGTTTTCTTACTAATATATGTGTTTGAGGAAATAGTGAGGGATGGAAATTAGATTAATAATTTTATTTAATAATTTTATTTAATTATTAAAGAATTTATATTAATCAATTCTTCACATAATGGTTTGATTATTATTTGTTTTAAGAAAAGTAATATGTTTTCATATAACTAATTGTCAACCATTTATCTCACTTTAACGTTCATCATACTATATTCTAATAATTTCAAGGTAACTACTTGACCAACTATTGATCTTTCTATAAACAAAATTTTATCAAACTAATATTCACTGCTACATGGAAGACCTCTAGTGGGGACTTTTGTCCTCGCAAAAGGTGTACAATGTCGTCGCTAAAAGCTTTAACGAGGACAAGTCCTCGCCTAAAGGTCGTCGCTAAAATTTCGTCGAGAAAAGTGGGATTTTACGACGGCGTAGAAAAGTCGTCGAGAAAGGAAAACTTCTTGCGAGGACCATAAGTTCCTTGCTAGAAGTACTTTCTAATGACGACTTATGTTCCTCGCTAGAAGTCCTTTCTTACGAGGAACAGATTTTCTCGCTAGAGGTAACTTCTTGCGAGGACATATGTCCTCGCTAAAACGTAATTAAACAAATAAAAAAATTAATTTGTTTTATTTTTTTTAGAAATTTGATTTTTTTTATTTGTTGTATTGTTAATTTTTCTTTTGTAATCTGTTTTTTTTTTATATTTGTTTGTATTGTTAGAATACAATCAATAAGATAAGAAACAATAAAAATTAAAAGTAATTAAAATTAATTAAAATAAAACGCAAATTAAAACCCGATAATTTAAAAAGTCAAAAGAAACCATGGAAAAAAAATATACAGTACTAGTAGTCATAACATAAAAAACAATCAGAATAAATCATTATCATCTTCTTCTTCTTCAGCTGTCCGATCGGCTTGGGGAGAAGGGGGGTCTTGCTCGTCCATTCAGCTTTCCCTCCGGCATCTATTAAGCATGTTAATGACTGTCGTCATCTCCTCATGTATCGCGTCTCGAGTCGGGGGGGTCCTCGTGGAGGAGGTAGTGGCGTTTTCTTGCATCGGTTCCTTGCCGAGAGAGACAAGGTAGTCATTGAGCGACTTCACTATCCACCGGTAGTCTTTTAATATCTTCGCGGAAACTGGTTCTGACGGATTTGCAGTCGAGCTCGAGCTCGACTGTGACAATGTGTGTCCAATTCCCGGTAGCCAGTTACGGGTCCCGCCGCCTAAACCGATACCTGCCGCGTCCAAAACAGCTTGAATCTTCTCTCGATTGGATAATCTGGGGGTCGAAGATGGATCTCCACTTTGGGATTGCACTTCACGGACTCGAATTTCGAGAATTGACTTCAAAGCCGCCTGTAAAATAAAGAAAAAACGAAATAATTAGTTAGTAATTAAAAAAAATTAAAAGTTTACGTTTCGTAAAACTCACATGCGCCCGCTCGTAGTTTTTGCTCCGCCAACAATTCTTTTTCGTATTAAATCCAATTTGGGAGAAGAAATTTTTAATCTTGGGAAGTGGTTGAGGCCGAGACGATGGTTCCCCCGATCCCTCGCCCAAATCCATAATCTCCTCTTCGACGTCCTGTTTAGGTAGATTAGTCAAACATTAGTCAACCATACAATTAACATGATATCAATAAATTTGACAAAATCAACCTACCGTGTCATCCATCAACGAATATCTCGACCTCGAGTGGGTCCTCGAGCCTGCCCCGCTTTGGTTTTTCATCTGCTCCCTGTCCTTTTTATTTTCTTTTGCTTGGTTCTTGTAAAAAAAAAAATAGTCAATAGAAATTAAAATCAATATAAATAAGAAATAATACCTGAGCTTTTAAGGAGTCCCAATGCTGCAGCGTAAGTTCCCAATTCTCGGGCGACTGGTCATCCGGACATTGACGACTCTCGTAATACAACTTCTTCACACGGAATTTGTTGTCCGATAACCCAATTCCGCATTTGTGGTTGACCATTTTCACAATACTAGGCCAATCAGCACGTGCCTCCCAATCCTCAACTAAAAAGTAGTCCTGTATGCAATTTAAAAAATAAATAAGTGTATACTTTATGAAATGGTAAAAAAATAAAATTACATTACCCTTAGGCGCTGCCAAACTTTCCTATGGTAATCCTCCGGGACTTTATTCCAACTCGGGTAGAATAGTGGAACCGTCTCTCTAATAGTCAGGTTTATAACCTGAGTCACATGTTGAGAGTAAGGACCGATCGGGTTCCATGTGAGATCCTCTGCGTCAAACTCCATTGGAAGGAGTCCCCCATATGATTGTCGGGCCTTAGTCACGCTTGCAAGTGTAGTCGGGCCCCGTGTGTTTTTGTTACATCCCCCGGTAAGAATGTTTGGATTCTGTGTTGGGTCTCGTCCATCACTATCGCCACCGTGTCCCCGTGCTACTTGAGCCATCTAAATACAGATATACGAAACAAGTAATATACA
This sequence comes from Nemophila menziesii, assembly GCA_029959085.1. NCBI lineage: Eukaryota > Viridiplantae > Streptophyta > Magnoliopsida > Boraginales > Hydrophyllaceae > Nemophila > Nemophila menziesii. The sequence continues at coordinate 23,895,537 of JARWIR010000015.1, read as the reverse complement.
CGTAATATATTCATAAAATTACTAAAATACGCCTATGGTCATAAAATTACTAAAATACCCCTATGGTCATAAAATTACTAAAATACCCCTATGGTCATGAAATTACTAAAATACCCCTATGGTCATAAAATTACTAAAATACCCCTATGGTCATAAAATTACTAAAATACCCCTTTTGGTCTTAAAATTACTAAAATACCCCTATGGTAATAAAATTACTAAAATACCCCTATCAACACACAATACTAGTTTGATCATGATATACACAAAATATTAACAACAAATGAAGCTAGAATTAGCAATTTTGATAACAAAAATATATTAATTCATATTAAAAAAAATTTAATCATATACAAGATAATTTAGCAAGTTTTATACACTAAATAATCACCAAAAACATCATACATAATTCGGAAATAATTAAAACCTACTAACAATTCGGAATAAAAAAAAAAAGGAGAACATACCTTTAATCCGAAGTGTATTGCGTGATTTGATGGATAATTAACCCCTACAAAACATATCCAAGACCAAAACACATGTATTAGACCCGGAATTAGTGAAAAAAAGATTTTTAATTTGATAAAAAAAAAGATTAAACAATCTTACCTTTTTGTAGTTGTGGAAGGTGTTGATGATGCTTTTAGATGCTTATAATTGCTCGGGGGTAGGATTGGAGGGTGAAATCGGCAGAATTTTGGAGGAAAAAATGGAGGGTTTTGTAATGGAGAAAGAAGAAATGGGGAAGAAGAAGAAGAAGGTCGCGGCTTATAATTCTGCGTCAAGCCTTTTGCGAGGACCCCATGTCCTCGCTAGAAGTTTTTGCGAGGAACCAATGTCCTCGCTAAAGCCCGTACGACGTCGTTTTATTTTTGGCAATAGTGAAGGCGGGAAATTCCACCGCCTAATTGGGGAATTAAAAAAATTCAGAAATTAAATTCAGAACCCGTCGCAAAAACTTTTAGCGAGGACTTTTTTTTTTTTTTTTTTTTAAAATTTAGGAGGATAGATGGTTTATACTAATCTGAATACTCTAGTTTCAGCTAGTTCTTCAAACTTTTTTTATCCACAACTAATCAAAAGTAGTCACAATTATAACTTATACAACACAACTAATCAAAAGTAGTCAAAATTATAACGTATACAACACAACTAATCAAAAGTAGTGAAAACTATAACTTATACAACACAACTAATCTGAATCGTCACCATCATCAACTATGATAGGTTCATCATCACTATCAAGGTGAATACTGTCATTGTCAGTCGCGTACTCGCCCATAGTGTCATCAAATTCATCTTCATCATCTACATTTACGGGAATTGTTGTCTCTTGCACAATATCGAACATCGAAAAATCAATCTCTATCCCCTGTCCAGTACTCAACTGAATAACCGGGTACTCCGAATCCAACGTAGTATCTGCCAATGGAATCTCTATAGGTTCTTCTCCTGTGGAAATTGACTCAGCGCCAAATAATTCTGGACTCCATCCGTGACGGTCGTTCACTTCCCAAACCACTTTCCAACCTTTTGCGTAAATTTGATCGATATAGAAGACCTTTTTCGCTTGACTAGCTAAAATGAACGGCTCCTCAGTCCACCAATAAGAGTTTGTGTTAATCATTGTCGCCCCGTGTTCTGTTCTACGTAACTTCTTCTTTTCATAACACACGTCCTAACAATTGCAGAAGCTCGGTAAACGAAGTGTTAGTCCACTTGTTCTTCACTTTCACATGCATTAACTTTGCAATGAAATCCAAAGAACTTATCTTAGTACAACCGGGATACAAATCAGTCTCCATTTCCGTGAACAACGCGTCCAAAGACCCACGACCAGTACCACTACCATTCACGTCACTCATCTCAGCGTCACCGGAATACCCGCCAGTTTCAAACGTGGGACCTAAATCATGAATTACATTACCCATTACGTTTTCTTGGACCGGTTCGTCGTCGGGGATAACAATAACTTCACCGTGTTTCGTCCAAACTTCATACGATGAATCCATACCCCATTGAAAAAGATGACCTTTAACTTCATCGATTGGAAATCTTCGATTATTATAACAATGATTACATGGACAGAATATTTTACCGACTCGATCCACTTTGTTTCGCGAAAATTCTATAAACCCTCTTATACCTTTAATGTATTCCCTCGAAACCTTATTCGTTAATTTGATCAAACTCTTGTCTATTTGAGGGTTCATTATCTAAATTTAAATTAATTACCAAAAGTTAATACTTCAAATGTAACAATTATAACAAATAAAAAAACAACAACTATTTTATCACAATAATTAAAAAGGGCACCTAATTCAAAAATCAAATAAATATATGGTCACTAATACCAAAATATATTTTTAAAACTAAGCAAAAATTTATAAATAATTCAACTATCATCCGCAATAAATTTCAATTAATAATATAACACCTAAATATACAATTTAACTTAATAAAATCATAATATACACAAAATATTCAAATAATAAATTCATATCATAATATTTTAACAATATATCACAAACAAAACACTAAAAACAATTAATTACACCTAAACCATACAAAATATTACAATATTTATACAAAACAAAAAAAATTAAATGAAAATTAAAAGAAAATACCTTAAAATGATGAAAATAATTTTCTTCAAAACTTGATCAAAAGGAGTTAGATTTGTTGTTCAAGCCACAAGCTAGAGATGCCCAAGATTAAATTATGAACTCTATATAAAAATTAGGAGAATTTTGGGATTTTTTTTGGGTTTTTTGGGGGTTTTTGAAGCTCAAGCTCGCATTAATGGCCAACTGGCCGTATTTAATAGGGTCAAGCCTTTTGCGAGGACATCGGGTCCTCGCTAAAACACATTAAAGTCCTCGCAAAAAGGTGGGTTCTAGCGAGGACAACACAGTCCTCGCTAAAGGTTGGTCTTTTGCGACGACAACCAACGGTCAAATTCTTTTTTTATTATTATTGGTGGCTTATTTTCCACGCACACCTTTAGCGAGGACTTTTCCCGTCGCAAAAGGTGTCCTCGCTAAAAGGTTACTTCTTGCGAGGACATCATGTCCTCGTGAAAAGTGTCCTCGAGAAAAGCTATTATTGTAGTAGTGATTGTTCAACATTTAAAAAATTTATTCAATAACTAAAAAAATATCATGAAATTGGTTGGGGTGTCCTATATATTACAATACATATCAATATTATTAATATATAATTTATTTAATTTAATGTATTATATGGCCTTTATTTCTAAAACGCAATCATTATTCTTTAGATATTGAGTAGAATTTTGTTCATTAAAAAAATAATAAGAATACAAACCTAACTACAGAAGAAAGTTTTATTTAATCCAATATGAAAAACCACTTAAAACATAGTTGTAAAAGAAACATAAGAATTAGTTCACATAGATAAACCACATTAGATGAACCTACATACAGAATATCCAATGTAAATTTCCAGAATTTTTTTTTCAGATAAAAATGTAACAAAGAAATATGTATGTCCCTTTATAATTTTGCGGGGGTATAAACATGAGGAAAATAATATATTAACTTTTTTTTATCAAAATGGCTCAATTTTGTTACAATATTGAATACTAAAGATGCGTACAAAGATACTTTTTTATATCTTTTCATAGTGTATAGACCGTCCTTCAAGCTAAATATGCTAACACATCTTTAAACAACCTTATTTGAAAATAATTTGTCAAAATATGTATACTTTCAAAATATGGATAGATAATCCAACCATTAGAAAGTGAATGTGTCAAAAACATTTTTTGTATCTCAATCAACTACTCTATATTCATTTATACCAACAAACTGAATTAAAGTCTACGAACATCATTAGCCATTTAAATGACATCTCTAGTAATGAAGTTGGTTTGAAAATTTAAATTAATTATTACTGACTAGATGGCCTTTAGTGCCACTAGTACAATACTTGGAGAGGTTGGAGGGGAACAAAATGTATTATAAAAACAAACCATTACAGATTTGAAAGGCCTTGAAAATTAAATAAGAGGTACAGACAGTATTGCATATATTTTCAAATAATTATAATCCATACAAAATATTCACAAAATCTCAATCATTTTCATATATGATGTATCAATATTAATTTGTATAAAACCGTACACACCAGGTGACCAAGTGGCAAGATTTCTTTAGGAATGTCAAAGTATTAAGGCTCTCATGAGAAAAAATATATTTAGAATTTGAGAATCCTAAGAATTATTATGGTTCACAAAATTTGTAATATAATTCTCCACTATATGTCTTATCCAGGATATCCAACTCACTTATTAATATTGACTTATGATACTTTTAACTAAAATAAGTTAAGTCTAAAATTACATTATATCTTATTTGGGCCTATACTGGGTTAAATTTTAAATGGACTTATATTACATTTTGGGCCCAATTTTCAGTTTAACCTTATTTTCTTCCACCAACAAAAAACTCTAATATCTAATTTGTTCAATAATATCTATTCGCTTTTTTTTTTCTATTTCTCCACACTTCTTTTTCTTATGTAAAAAATATTGAATACCCAAAATCACCACCACCACCTCAACGTATCAAAAGAAAAGGTTTATGAATACTTATGTAAAATCCTTTCGAATTATAAACTTATATGATAAATATTTAATCACCACAAAAAATTTACTTTGATTTATAATTTTTATTTAAAATTGATTTAGAAAATTATTCTTTAAGAATTTGAGATCCCATATAGAATGATGTTTTGCAAAAAAAATAGGTTTTTTGTTCTCAAGGTTATTATTAAAAAATTGATATGCAATGAAGAGTTTAATTACAACTATTTTTCTTTTAGTTGGTTAATTTTGAGATCCCGTTCTTAATATTGAAAAATATAGTAAAATAATCAACTAGTTGTAGAAAAATTTAATTTGTTTATTTATATTTGAACTAGGGCATTTGGAGATACTAAATATTATTGTTTAAATGATTTTTTTGTTTATTTTATTTTAAAATACTTATATTATTGTATATATACTATTTTACTTTGTTAGAGAATGCTATTTTATAAACTTATTATAATATTTTCTTATGATTTCACATCAATTTGTGATATGCAGATATATATATTTATTTAAATAACTAAAATATATTACTTTGTTCATGCTTGATTAAGTTAATTATAACATATAATTATGTATTGTTGAACAAAATTTATTATAATTGCTCAAATGTCATAAAAAAATTTATGGGATTGGGTAATATATAATTATTAAAGTTATTTTCAGGTATATGTCTAGATTGATAATCATTTCATTTAAACATTCAAGTACATTCCAAAAATATTAAGGTTTGTACCTAAATCTCTTAATTATTAAATAAAGTCGGTGTAAATCTATATTATAGTTTGAATGATGTAGTTTTTTGATAATCATTGGTATATTACCATTTCCAAATGAACATATAAATATAAATTGTAAAATATAATAAGTTACATAAACAATATTAATAGTTGAAAATAATATTATCAAATCTTTGGGGTTTTCTTTCACTAAAACATACATTATCCTAGAATCCTAGATCCATAAAATGTATGGTGTATTTTTATGTATAAAAGTATTTAATATGATATAGATGTATTTTTCCAACCCAACTAGTATAAGTGATTTTTTTAATTTGATGACATTAAAGAACTATTCTCTTTTAAATCTATTAATACTATTCTCTTTTAAATTTTTTTAAAGCAAAACATCGAAGTATTTGATTGCTATAAGCTGATTTCTATTTAAAATTTGAAATTATGATCATTTGAAATTAGATTTTTTATTTATTATTTTTATGATGATAACAATAAGATTATACCATTTGAAACATGTATCTTTTTTATTGAATTGTTGTCTTTTTAAATTTGAAAAGGTTTGTTGAAACCAAAAGATCAAAACAATATGGTGATTAACACTAGAACTTGAGAGACCTTTCTTATTCATTATGAGTTTAAAGATGGATATTAAATAGCTTTACAGAGTAACAGAATGGAAAATCGTATCTCCTATTGTTGTGCTATAGATCTAAAAGAATACGAAACTATCTTATCCCTAAAAGTTAGGATTTAGCAACAAAGGACCAAATTAAATAACGTAATCTTATTTCTAACACCCTCCCTTAAAATAAATACTATATATGAGTTTATGCTTGGATATGAGACAATACAAATCAAACAACATAACCTTAAAAATACATGGAGCTTCAAATGTTTTGTTAGAGTATCATAAAGTTTCTCCTCTACAACTCCTTCCATGGTAAAATCACGAAGAAAATGAAAGCCAAAGTCTATGTGTTTACTACAAACATGCATTACTGGATACTTGTAGAGTTTAATGGTTGAAACATTGTCACAATATAACATTTTAGCATTGTTTTATTCATGTTTAAGCTCCTTCAAAATTCTCTTCAACTACAATGGCACGCACTCATCTTCAGTTGTAGAAAGTCTAAGCGCATGTTGTTTTTTAGATGACCAAGATACCGCTCCCGAAACCATAATAAAATTATACCCAAAAGTGATCCTCATATCATCTTGATCCCCTGCGTAACCGCTATCCTTGTATCCGAGTAGTTCTTCCTCTCCACCCTTCTTATGAATAATACAAAATCAAAAGTACCTTTCAAATATCTTAGAACTCGTTTTACAGCTTGGAAATGAATTTTATTTGGTCTTTCTATGTATCTACTAAGCAAACTTATTACAAACATCATGTCCGGACGTGTGGCAGCAGTCAAGTAGATGAGACTCCAAAACATTTGTTTTTAATGTTTGCTATCAATCCTTTCTCCATCTTCATCATTTATTAGCTTGAAACCTGTATCTATTGGGTTGTGCACAAGATTAAACTTATTCATATCAAATCTTTGTAGATCCTCAAGAGAGTATTTTTTTGGCTAACATAGATACCATCTGGTTTTGTTAGTAACTCAATACCAAGAAAGTAACTCATCATTCCAAGATCTGTCATATCGAATTCATTCATCAAGGATTTCTTGAAATTTGTGAACATAATTGTATGATTCCCCGTAAATATAAGATCATCAACGCAAAGAAAAACAATTAAAATACCTTTACTGATTATTTTGGTGAATAAGGTTGTTCATATGGGCACTTCTAGAATCCTTCATGTACAAAATATGACTTAATACAGCTATGCCAAGTACATGGATATTGTTTAACACCATAAGACTTTTTAAGCATGTACACCTTGTAATGCCTTTTTAAGCATTTACACCTTTTTCTCATGGTCTTGTTGCTCACAACCAGTAGGTTGTTCTACAAAAACCTCCTCATTTAATTCTCCTTGCAGAAAGGCAGACTTAACATCTAATTGACAGATCGTTTAATTGTTTTGAACACCAAGAGAGATAACGACTCGTACAGTTTCTAAATGAGCCATAGCTACAAAAACTTCAGCATAATCTACTCCATATTGTTGCATATACCATTTAGGGACTATTCGAGCCTTGTACTTTTATACTTATCCTTTCTCATTGAGATTTACTTTAAATATCCATTTCACCACAATAATTCTCCCTCCAAGTGGTAGCTCAGATAGTCAGTAAGTATCATTGCTTTCTATAGCTTTGATTTCTATATCCATAACTTATTTCCAAGTTTTTTTTACAGCTTCATCATACAAAATAGGAATAAAATTTAGTGAACAAAGCCAACTAAGCCATGTCATATGCGAAATTAGGAATGTATACTTCCATTTCCTCATCAACATGGAGTTCTCACCACTCAAATAATCCCTCGTCCATCCTGGCGGTCTTCATCTATACCTTCCACCTTTATCTACATTTGAAAAAACTACCCCCATAGTTTCCACTGTAGTTTCACCTCCTTATCATTTTGTTACAAAATTTGTAAAGTATCACTTACAGTAGGTGGATTTTCTCCTTTATTTTTCCATTACTCATTTGTGCACTGTCAAATTGATTGTCTCGGGACCAATTTAACTGTAACAATTAATTGTAAATGGGCTTCTGTATCTAATGCTGATGGATCCCTTTCCATGCTTTTACTCAAGCCTTATACAGAGCAACTGGAGTGGTCAATTCAAACATGTAGGGCCCATTATATCATCATCTGGCTCTTAGTTTGTTAATTTTCTACACTTCTTTTTTTCTCATTATTTGAAGTTAACTGTAACTTTTTGAATTGAAGTGGTTATTAATTGTTTTTGCCAAAAAAGAGTGGTGGTGGATCCCTTGCCTTGCAGGCTTTTATTCAAGCCTTATTGAGTAACTCGAGTGGTCAGTTGAAGAGGTGGGTCCGATTATATCATCATATGGCTCTTAGTTTGTTAATTTTCTACACTTCTTTCTTTCGCATTGTTTGTAGTTAAGTGTAACTTTTTGAATTGAAGATTATATTTACCTGGATGGAAGATAGTAACTATATCAACCAGGTTAGAAGTCCTAAAGCTCAATGCGAAAACCCATGTTCTATAGATTGTCATGAGGGACAAATTATCAAGCAAAAGCAAATTGTGTATGTGATCTTCTATGATTGGGATAAGAAAATACACAGGTTCTATTAGCAATGAAGCTGAATCATGTATTATTTAGCCAGACTTAGCAAGATAACAAAATTAATGATCACAAATATGAAGCAACAACTCTCATATCTGGGTATTGGAATGGGTATAATATATAGAGGACTAAAACAGACAAGCTACTCTATGATCACAAGTAAGTTTTCTTCTTTAGGTTTACTATATAAGGTCAAATACAAAGATATTAAGTGTTTTTTTTGAAATTTAGGTCATTGCGTGGGGAAACGAAAGTAAGTTATATGTTAAAATTGAAAGGCTTAAATAAGAAGTTGGAAAAGTACAGAGAAGACTTGTCAAGCAACATTTGGTGTGAAAATTCATTCAAGCAACTTATGTTTGAGGTGTATTTTTTGTAAGGGCTTTCTTTTTCCTATAATTGTGTTTGTTTGATATAACAAAACTCAATTGTGAAAAACTTTTCGCTATATAGAACTAAAATTAAACTGAAATAACCAAAATAAAAAATACAATTACGAAAGACATTCTTATTGTGATGATATTTTTAAAAATTGGAAAAACTTAAAATGAAACATACAAAATTTATGTCAAAATAATAGTGAAATAAATATACAAGTATAACTCATTTTTATTCAAATTTAATACATTATTTTTTGAAAAAGAAACACCCATATATTTTTATGTAATAACATCAAAAAATTGAAGATTCATATGCTTAATAAGATAACTTAAATGCACACAAAAATTAACGCTTCAACATGCCGATGACTCCATGCATAAAATAATCATTGTTAGTTGAATAATGTACATTGTACTATATCATAAACTCGTTGTTCCCTCAACAAAATCTCCTAACCTAGAAATAAGAAAATTTAGAAATAATCAAATAAATTAAACTTAGAGAAGCGGATGGATTCTATATAATACTTTGAATATCCGTTTATCATTAAAAGAATTTGATCTTGGTGGATAATAATAAGCTAGTTGTTAATTTTCTAGCTATATGTTTCTCTTTCTTTAGATGGTGATGAAACTATAAAAAGAGAGTGTATTACGAATTAGAAAGTTAAAATTATTATTATAAAGACTTAATACAAATGTACATCCCATAATAAGGAGTTTATTTGGACTTCGGTCAGAATGTAGATAAATTAGTCTTTTGAGATAATGTGCACTACTACAGCGCAAGCTTCTAGCGACTAAACATTTAGCGACTACATGATGTAGACGCTAAAGATAAGCACCACTAGCGACTACATACCTTTAACGACTACATCGTACGTTTATCGACTACTAAGTAGTTGTTAGTAATTTTTGTTATTAACGACTACTTTAAGTAGTCGTTATTAAGTAAGAAGTAGTCTCGAGTGATTTTTGTATTTTATAATTAATTTCCCACCACCAATGAGTAGTCTCTAGAGGTTAGAGTATTTAAGGACTACTTAAAGTAGTCGTTCGAGGTTCTTACTAACGATTACGTTTGAGTCTTTGGCGACTACTCGTGTAGTCGCTAGTAGTGGTAGCGTATCTATTACAACAAGTTGCGAATTGGGATACTCAAAACACCATTATTTTATAATTTCTCTTTCTTTCTCTCAAAACTCTCCCAATTTTTTTCCACAATTCATCATCAAAAATTATTTCAAGACTTGGAAAAGCTTGCCCGGGTCATTTATCAACGTGTGACCGCCTCAATTATCAATTTTTCCTTCCAAATTTGCCCAAAAGTAGGTAAATTTTTTCCGTAAAACTCTTTCAAATTTCATTTACTTTCATGCAATTGTGTAATTAATGGTAAATAGTCTCACTTATTAGTAATTTCAACACGTGGAAAAGCTTTCCCTGGACAAACAACAACGTGGGACCTCCTCAATTATCAATTTTTCCTTCTAAATTTGCCCAAAAGTAGGTGTCTTTTTCATCTTTTTCTTGTTTGATTAAAATTATATAGTTAATGCTAAATATATAGTATCACTATGTAAATATCTCTAATCATCTTATAATTTTATGTGACTTATAAATATATATGTATAAATATATATATATATATATATATATATATATATATATATTTATATGATATATTAATGCATAAATAGGATATATATTTATTTAGTGATGTTATATTTTCTATGCTTTTAATTTTATATTTATGTATTTATTTGGTGATGTTATAGTTTGTATGCTTTTAATTTTATATTTATGTATTTATTTGGTGATGTAATATTTTGTGTGCCTTTAATTTTATATTTATTTATTTAATGGGTGATGTAATAATTTTTTTTAATTTTATATTTATTTATTTAATTGGTTATGTAATAATTTTTTTTCATTTTATATTCATGTATTTAATTGGTGATGTAATAATCTTCCTTTTCATTTTATTTTTATGTATTTATTTGGTGATGTAATAATTTTTTTTTCATTTTATTTATGAGACATTTATGTTGTATTATTTTACATTGGAGTAGTTGATTATGGCTTCGAGTATTGATAAAAGTTGGATTGGTTCTGCTCATAAAGTTTCACGTGAATTTATTAAGGGGATAGAAACATTCCTCGATTTTGCTCAAAAAAATAAACCTCCTGATGAAGAAACAATTTTTTGTCCGTGTAATGAGTGTTCGAATTATCATTGGTATAACGTGGTCAAAGTTATGTCACATCTTTTACAGTTTGGGTTTTTGTCCACGTATGAGATTTGGACAAAGCATGGTGAGAGCGAGGAAATTCTCGAGACTCGATATGAAGAAAATGAAATGTTGGATGTCTACGAAGATTTGAGACCTAATTATAAGGGTGGTGGTCAATTGGGTGACACCGAGATGATAGACTCGAACAGTTCAGCACGTGGCAAATTCGAAATGATGTTTTTCGAATTAGAGAACGAGTTATACCCTGGTTGTGCAGTAATGAGTTCATTAAATGTTATTGCGAAGCTAATGCTCGTGAAGGTGAAGAACAAGTGGACTAACACGTCTTTCACAGAGTTGCTTGATCTTCTGTGCCGTGTGTTGCCCAAACCTCATACCTTGCCCGAGTCACATATGAGGCGTGCAACAAAAAGTTAAAAAGTTTAGGTATGGGTTACAATACCATCGATGTTTGCGTGAACGATTGTGCTTTATTTAAAAGGAGAATGTCTCCCTCGAAAAGTGTCCAGTATGTAGTGAATCCAGATGGGACCCGAAGAAGGGTCAGAAAGTAGCGCATCAGAAACTCCGATATTTCCCGATTGCCCCTAGGCTGCAACGACTTTATGCTTCGAGACACATTGCAGAAAATATGATATGGCACCAAACAGGGAAGAGTACAAATCCAGATTTGTTGCGTCATCCGGTTGATGGCGATAGTTGGAAGAGATTTGTTCAATTATATCCTGAGTTTGCTAGTGAACCTCGGAATGTGTTCTTGGGTTTGGGTATCGATGGCTTTTCCCCTTTCTCTATGCAGAACAACTCGTACAACATGTGGCCGGTTATATTGACCGTCTACAACTTACCACCGTGGGAGTGTATGAAGGAGACGACATTCCAGCTTTGTTTGTTGATTTTGGGACCCCGTTCACCCGACAAGGACATGGACGTCTTTCTTCGACCTGTTATAGATGAGTTGGACGAGTTGTGGGATACAGGGATTCTTAAGTATGATTCCCACAAGAAGAAAGAGTTTACGAAGAAAGTTTTTTTGTTGTCTACGACTAATGATTTCCCCGCTAGGTCATACACATTGGGATGGTTGGGTCAAGGTTACAAAGCTTTTCCAGAATGAATGGATTCTACTCCGTCATTGAGTGTGAAGAAAGGGGTTGCTTACTTCGACCATAGACGTTGGTTACCCATCGGCCATCGATTTAGAAGCGAAAGTGTTTTGTACAAGAAATCCGATCATAGGGGCCCACCAAAGAAATATAGACCTGCCGATATTCAGACACAATTAGATGGGCTTCCCATTGTGCTTCCCAATAAACACAAAGATTTTGGGGGAAAGATCGTGAGGCAAACTGGTCAACGTCTATTCAATTACAAGAAAAAGAGTATATTTAATCGTTTACCTTCTTGGTCTGAAAATTTATTGAAACATAACATTGATGTCATGCATTGCGAGAAAAACGTGTGTGATGCTCTTCTCGGCACAGTTATTGGAAAAACAACGTGAAAGAGAGAATGGATCTCGAGAAAATGAACATGAGGAAAGAATTGTGGTTGACATCGAGAAATGGTAAACAAATACTGAATAGAGCAAATTATAAGTTATTAACGGAAAAGCGGAATGTATTTCTTTACTAGTTGAAGGCACAGAAGGTTCCCAATAGCTTTGCATCGAGTTTGAGAAATAATGTTCAAAGTGACTTGGGAAACATTATAGGAATGAAATCTCACGACTATCACGTGACGATGCAGTATCCATTCGTGGCTAGTATCCTAGGGCATTTCGAAGACAAAGCGATTAGTGATGCGATTATTGAGCTAGCTAACGCGTATAGAGTTGTGTGTAATAAAAATATGAGTAGGAAAGAGTTAGAAAAGGGGATGGTGAAAGTGGTTGAAGTTATGTGTAGATTGGAAATGATTTTGTCTCCCGCGTTTTTCGATATAATGATCCACCTGGTTATACACTTATACGACGAAGCTTTGTTAGGGGAACCGGTTCAGATGCGTTGGATGTACCCGTTTGAGCGGTATCTAAAGAAATTAAAGGAGTACATACGAAACCTGGCTAGGCCAGAGGGTTCAATCGCCGAGGGGTACGTTGTAGAGGAGACTTTGACTTTCATATCGCGTTATCTTCAAGAGTCAATGTATTCCTTTAAGTAAAAAAGAGTATGGTAATTTGCAATACATCGAGAAGGAGCAAATCGACTGGTATATCATACTTAATTGCGATGAACTCCAACATTGATGACGTAAGTTTTCAATTTTATTTATTAAATGTTTATTCATTATGAAAAATGTATTCAATTTGATCGTCAAATGTGCAGAGAATACAAAGCCACGCTATCCGGTAGTGTAGCCGATAAATTTAGGAAACACCGGCAAAATTTCCGAGACTGGTTTCTGCATAAGGTATAGATCCATTCAAATACCAAATTAATATTCCATTTTAGACAACATTGTCAAAAAATTGTTGATGCTTGTAGGTTTATGGCATGGAAAAAGAAGTTGATGCATTCGCTACAAGTGAGATGACTTCATTGGCTAGTAAGTCTCATGGTGCAGTTTATAAGTACGATTCATGTGTTGTGAATTGTGTTAAATGGGTTACTCATGAAAAGGGTGAAACAAGAGTGACACATAATTACAGGGTATGCACCATTTATGAAGGAAAACCGTATTAGGGTGAATTAGTCAATATTGTAAAGGTAACATTTGATGATGATTGTTCTGTTGTGCTATTCGAGTTTAATTGGTATAACACGAGTACCGCGAAGACAGAGAATGGGGTAACTATTATTAGCACGTTTAAATTTTTTTGGGAAGGAGAGCCGTACATCTTAGCTACTCAAGCAAAAAAAGTATTTTACATCGATGAGATTAACTCAAGGAAATCACAAAAAGGGTGGAAAGTAGTATGGGACCTCAATGGTAAACATGTATGGAGTCCCGAGTTATGGGTGCAGAATCATTGCCTACTAGAGACGCGAGTGTCACGATCCTTTTAGTGAACACCGAGACGATTTCCGATCCGGTGAACTTGGCATCCACCGAGGAGATCGAGATTGACCCTACTCATTTTTGTATTGATTTGGCTTTTGAAATGGTTATTGATGAAAACGAGGAAATTGATGATGAAACCTTGGATGAATACGGTGATGAAGAAGAGCCTATAGAGGTTGATAGCGATGATGAACCTATAGTTGTTAGTGGATATGATATCGATTAGGAGATTTTTAATTTTGGTTTATTTGTATTAAAACATTTTGTTGGTTATTGGAGTTGAATTTGAATTTATTTTTGATACGCTTAAACTTTGACCCATATAGTTGACTGAATACCCCAAACACTCAAGTTTGACCCAAATAGTTGACTGAATACCCCAAACACCCAACTTTGAGTCTAATAGTTGACTGAATACCACAAACACTCAACTTTGACCCAAACGATTGATTATTTGGAGCTAAATAGAATTTATTGATAGTTTGGAATTGAATTGAATTTAAATGATTATTTGGAAGTGAATTGAAATATTGGATTATTGTAAATGGAATTAAGTTGAATTTAAAAAAAAAACATCTAACGAATACTTGTAACCTCTAGCGACTAGTTCATCTTTATGAACTAGTCGCTAATGAATCTCTACCACTCGCGACTACAAAGTGGTCGCAAAACGTTGTAGATATCAAGCCATCTCTTTTTCTACCCAACAACATATGTTTTCCTTTGATCAATTGCTCACATTTTTTGAAAAATGTAGTTATGAAGTTGATAAGTATAAGTTGATATTCATATTTTCTAAAAAATGTGGTTAGTAAGTTGATAAGTATAATATAGATATTTCATACATTATTAATTTCACGACTATATGCCTTATGCAGTAATGGATATCCAAGTCACCTATTATCGTTGACTTTTTGATACTTTTAACTAAAATAAGTGAGGTCTAAAAATTCACTATCTCTTATTTTGGGCCTATACTGGGTTAAATTTTAAATGGACCAATATTACTTTTTGTATTGGACCCAATTTTCAGTTTGGCCTTTTTTGCTTCAACCTAAAAAAAACCCTAATATCAATTTTCTTCGATAATATCACAGCTTAATTTTTTCAATTTCTTATGTTAAAAATATGGAATGCCCAGAATCACACAACCACCTCAACGTATCAAAAGAAAAGGTATATGAATTCTTATGTAGGATCCTTTTGATTAAATACTTACAAGATAAAGATTTCATCATAGCAAAATTTTTACTTTGATCTATAATTTTTATTTAAAATTGTTTTAGAAAATTATTCTTTAAGAAATTAAGATCCCGGATAGATTAATGTTTTGTAAGAGAGAGGTTTTTTGTTCTGAAGGTTATTATTAAACAAATTGATTTTAATAAAGAGTTTAATTACAATTATTTTTCTTTTGGTTGTTTAAATTTTAGATCTCATTCTTATTATTGAAAAATATAGTAAAAAAGTCACCTACTTATAGAATTTTTTTACTTATTTTTTGTATATTTGAAATAGGGCATTTGGAGATACTAAAGATGGTTGTTTAGATTTTTTTTAAATACTTATATTATTTTATATTTACTATTTTACTATGTTAGGGAATGCTATTGTATACAACTATTATAATATTATCTTATGATTTCACATCAATTTGTGGTATATATATTTTAGTTTATTTGATTAACCAAAAAAATATTACTATGTTCATGCTCAACTTATAAGTTAAATTTGATAGATAATTTTATATTGTTGAACATAATTTATTGTTATTATTGCTCAAATTTCATAAAAAATTCATGGGATTGGGTAATCTATAATGATTAATGTCATTTCAGGTATAAGTCAGTCCAGATCAATGGTCATTTCATTTCATAAATATTTAAGGTTAGTCCTAAATATCTTAATAGTTATATAAATACAGTGTATATTGTATATTATATTTTGATGATGTTGTTTTATATATAATCATTTACTATATTTTCATTTCCTAATGAATATATCAATATACATTTTAAATTAAAAAATATAAGAATTACAAAATATAATAAGTTACATGAAAAAAACTAATAGTTGAAAATAATATCATAAAATCTTTGAGGTTTTTTTTCACTAGAACATACACTTTCTAGCCACATTCTAGTCACAACATAAGTGGTGGTCACCTATTATTAATACCTTAACATAACAAAAATAGAAAAACTATCGCCACTCATTTCTTATCTAATATCAAAGCAACCCCAAAAGAAAAAAAAAGTCAAAATAACAAATACCATAATCTTTCTCTATCGCCTAAACCTTCTCCTAACATTCTCCATCAAATTCGCCTTTCCACCAGCCCTCGCTCGAGCATCTGTGACTCGCCGCTATGAACCCCATATTTCTCTCTTAGCCGCCTTAAAACTCCACCTCTCACGACCTTAAACATTTCCCATACCTCTTTGTAACTCATATGTCTCTCCATTTCTTACAACCTCACCATCTAACCGTTTCTGTCACAGCCTCTCCATTTCTCACAAACTCACCATCTCACCGTTTCTCACAATCTCATCAGTTGTTGTTTCAGAAGAATGAAGTTTTGTATTATTCGTGGATAGATTATGGTAACTAATTATTCTTTTGGTACACCTTGAGCAACATTTGAATCTTCAAGACATTATTATTTTCCAGGAAACTCTAACACCATTTGAATCTTCAAGACATCCCTTCCATAAAAAACCTGACATTCTTTAATTAAGCTGATAGATTCCTCGTTTTGGGAAATGTAGGGAAGTTGGCAACATTTTTATGTTCTCTCCAACCAAAGTGCTTCTCATGGATTAAAGAAGAACTATTACAACGTACTCTACCACTATGAACAGGCTTATTTTTTCGGGTCAAGAGATCTCTCAAGTAATTCAAGTAAATAGAGTTTTTGTCTTTACCAATTTTGTGAGTTATAACAGTTTATCAAAGTGTATATTGTATTAAATCTTTGGCAAAATTAGGATTGGCTTGAGAGACCAAAACTTGGAATTTTTAGTAGCTAGTTGTGTAGTTCAATTCTCTTATAATTAGGACATGAAAAATGGTCGGGACCCTACGCGCGAAAAGAAAAAAAAAGAGTGTATTGCGTGTTACTTTGTGTTAGTAATTAACTAAGTAGTTTGAGTTATCAATAAATATAAGTTTCAGTTTGAAAAAGTAAAGTATGGATGACGAATGAGTTCATTTTTGTCCTAAAAATTAATCTCACGTTTAGATTTTTATGATGAAGTTTTAAGAAGCTGATTTGACATATTTTATGTGTTAGGTTTTTTTTATTACTTTGTTTTATAATGTGACAAGTAATCTAGTAGGGTAAACAAGGTGAATACTCTTACACTTATCGATTCTATAGAAATGTATCTAAATCGTGCATGCTAGTCAAATTTTGGACTCTTTCAATACAAATATAATTTTATAACAAAGTTTTTCTAGAGCCTAGTTTATTTCAAAGAGACATAATAATCCTATGGCTAGCTACTTTAGGTTTACATTCTCTTTGTAATGGCAACCATATAGACCCTGATTCTTAAGGGTGTGCCGCCTTATCTTGAAACTCAACTCATCCCGAAAATTCATCTAACTCAGTCCTTTTATAAGCCCAACAGCATCTAGGGTCGTGTTTAAAATCCATAATTTTGTTTTGCTATATGGTCATCTGAAATCCTTCCCGAAACCAAAAAACCCCAAACCATTAGATATGACACTTGATACGGTTGATTTATCATTTAATTTTTTTTACTATCATGTTAGGTTTGGGCTTGGTGTTTGGGCATTTAGGTTGGCTATGTGGCCCAAGACACCCATATATGATGGGTGTATGAAAAGGTATATTCCGGATTATGGTGGGGTCAAATATGGGTGGTGTATTATCATCGAACCATGTGGTTGAATATCATATTGATTAAAAAGGAGTTGCAAGGCACAAATATGTAGTTATAGGAATTATCCCTTATTACCCTCAGTTTATAATATATAATGTTGGTCATGGTTTATCAAGGATATTGAACTAATTTAATATGTCAATTTTTGCGATAATGGATGAACTATCCGAGTATCCCTTCCCTTGTATGAGTTTTATTCCTTTTAAATAATTTCGTTTATCACCTCCATTATAACCACCTGCTTGTCTCTTCATCAAGTGGCTCGCTTCCTACACTTCCTAATTTCTTCGTTAATCAACTGAGAAATGATTGTAGCTGTTGGGATTTTTAATTTAAGTATCATATGGGATTTTAAAGGCATCACAATTCGGATAGAAGCAATAATATCTCAGGTTCTCTACCATTTACAATTATCCTAATACTTAGGAAAGTCTTTATATGTATTTCATAACTTTGAAGTACTTAGCTGTATGTGTTTTTTTAGCTAGATTAAATCCTAGCCACCACTTATTTAGCCAGATTTAATCTTGGCCACCACTTATATGGATAAACCGAAGAAAAAACTCTGAAATATAATATAGATATTTTCCAAACAAAAAAACTATATATTAATTTTATTCTTATGAACTTCTTCAATTTCTAATCTTTAATATACTATCATTCATCGGTGTATCTTTAAACATCTCATTCTGCAGATTTTGAATAACTTTTTAAGAGTTTTGGATTTTCAGATGTATTTTTTTCCCAATTAATTTCTTCATTTATAATTCCTTTGATGGATCCTCATTCTGCAAATTTTCATATAGGAGCTCAAAACTAAGAAATTTCGAGTTTTGGGTGATCATCTCTTAAAAAGGTGTGTTTAGTGATTATTTAATTAATTTCTTCAGTTTTGTATCTTAATTATACTCCAATTGGTCTTTGTTTATTTCATATCTCAACTTTCTAATTCAGCAAATTTTGATTCAGTGACCCAAAGCTACTTAACTGTTAAATTTCAAGTTTTGAGTGTTCAGCTGTAAAAAAAGGTAAATTTATGTTAAATTTATTCAATTTCTAATCTGTTTATTGATAATTTATATTATTTTGATACAGGAAAAACAATTATAAAATGGCAAATGAAAAAGACGAAACACCAATGCTTTCAGACACATACATATAAAGCGATGAACAAGAAACTTCACAAACTCCTAAGATTATTACACCAAGAACTCGAAGTGCATCAATGTCTATATCAAGAATTACTTATATATGTTTTTAATTTACCAATATTGTCCCAAAAGTAACACTTTTCCATATAAGTGAAACCTTGTAGGAAGAGGCAACACGATAGAGGTTGATTATGATTATTGTCTAACAAACAATATATGCTTAACATATTTCAACTCCAAATAATAATTCTCTTTCGTTAATACGTATTCACTACTAGTTTATTTTTTTAGGTTGCTCATTTGTTAACTGTGCGATAATTAGTATATTCTTTAGTTAAATATGTGAATCGTGTGAATATTCCATTACAACATATTCTTATCTCAGGGTTTCAAGGTAGTTAAAATGTAGTTCTGACCACTTTGGTGTAGTATTATTTGGTTTTCAATGAATAACATTTCGTAATAATATGCCTATAACACTTCTTATTTTTTGTTATTAATGCTCGATTACAGCTTGAATTGACTTGAATGTATTTAATGCTAGTTATTCAAAGTGTTGAAGCTGTGGTTAAAATCGAAGGGAAATTGTATTGTGGGTACTTGGTCTCGGTAAAAGTTGGTACCAAGGTTTTGAGTGGGGTACTTTGTCATTCGAGACACCCTAATTTTGCGAATCTGTAGAAGGGCACTCATGTTATGCAATTGTTCCCATTACTCCACTAACTAAAGGCATGAATACTTCAACTAAGAGGATAAAAAAGAAGCAAGGAGGAGAAGACCCAAACTGCCCTAAGCCCAATTTTAGTGGCTATAATTTATACTTCTTGACAAACATCGAGAGTTGAAGACTCTTACTCAAACAAAGAACATGAATTCAATAAGATGGTTATAAATATGTGGAACACTCTTTCCCTAGAGGAAAAAGAAGTAAGTAAACATGTTCTATTGGGTAGTGTACCATATCCTTTATTTCTGTTAAATTTGCAAAATAATATATTGTTAGAGGTACACCATGTTCTCTAGCTCCTAATGAACTTCTTGATTTGTATTGATGTAGGTTTATACATGAAAGAATTGGAGTCATACAAGAAGAGTATGACCATCAACCATTCCTAATCATCAATTCAAGAAAAAAAATTTAAAAAGAACTTCAGAATTATATGAAGTTTAAAGTATAAAGTGACAAGTGTGTTTTTTGAACCTTTTCTGTAGATGTACTTCTCTTGTTTAACATAATTCATTTTTCATGATCCTCACTCTTCTATTTTTTGCCAATATTCTATGCTTGGAAGGTGAGATACATCCAATAATTTTGACTCTCTCCACGCCTATTTTCAAACTTATCAAGCACTTTTACCATATGTTTTCATAATGATTGATCAAATGCTCGTCCAACTTGATCTTTCTAAGTTGCGCGAAAACCAATTGGATAAAAATAGTTATTTTGTGTTAGTAATTAATTAAGTTGTTTGAGTTATAAATAAGGATAACTTCCAACTTGATAAATTAAAGTATGGATGACGAATGACTTCATTTCTGTCCTCAAAATTAATGTTACGTCTAGTTTTTATGATGTTTTTTTTGTTCTAATTGTTTTTTAATGATACATATGTAGATATTGTGAAGTTAAAAGAAGTTCTTTTGACATATTTGATGTGTTAGGTTTCATTTATTATCCTGTTTCCTAATGTGACAAGTAATCTAGTAGGGTAAACTAGGTGAATACGCTTACACATATTGATTCTATAAAAATTTATTTAAATTCGTTCATGCTAGTATAAAATTTTGGACTCATTCAATACAAATACCATTTTATATCAAAGTTATCCTAAAGCCTTGTTTATTTCAAAATGACATAATAATCATATAGCTAGCTACTTAAGGTTTACATTCTCTCTACAATTGCAACCATATGAGAACCTGATTCCTAGAATGAGCAGCCTTACCTTGAAAATCAATATATCCCAAAAAATCCTCTAATTTAGTCCTTTTATAAGCCCCAACCACATCTAGGGTCGTGTTTAAAATCCATAATTTTTTTTTGCTTTACGGTCATCTGAAATCGTGCCCATAACCAAAACACTCAAGACCATTAGATATGACAGTTGATATGGTTGATTTATTTGTTTGATCGTCGAATATGGGTGGTCTATTATCTTCGAACGATGTGGTTGTATATCATATTAATTAAAAAGGAGTTGTAAGGTTCCAATATGTGGGTGCTAGAGATATCCCTTATCACCCGAAATAATTTATAATATATTTTGTTGGTCATGGTTTATCAAGGATACTAAACTAATTTAATATAACAATTTTTACGATAATGGATGAACTATTTGAGTATCCCTTCTCTTGTATGAGTTTATTTTATTTTAAATAATTTCATTTATCAGCTCCATTATAACCACTTGCTCCATTCCTAAATTCAATTTCAATGCCTTCTATTGTTTCATTTATAGTCTCTCTACCATGCTTTGGGGCTCGTTTTCCGGAAGACATACGATACCTAATTTTGTTGATAATTAACTGAGAAATTGTTGTAGATGTAGGGTTTTTTAATGCAAGTATCATAGGGGATTTTATGGGCATCAGAGTTTGAAAAGAAGTTTTATATCTCACGTGCTCTATCACCTTACATGTATCCCAATACTCAGGAAAGTCCTTATATGTATTGCATAACTTTGGACTACTTAACTATGTGTGTTTTTTTCGGCAGACTTACTCATATATGTTTTGAATTTACCAAGATTGTCCCAAAAGTAACACTTTTGCATATAATTAAGACCGTGTAGGAAGAGGCAACATAATAGAGGCTGATTATGATTATTGTCTAAAAAACATAGTTTCTTAACATATTTCAGCTGCAAATAATAATATATGAATTAATATATAAATTCTAAACATTGAAAAATAATATATGAATTAATATACAAATGCCATGCACTGAAAAATGTCCTTAATTACTTATTTCTTTTAGTATTTACGAAGTTATTTTGAATAACCAAAAACTTTTAATGACTAATATCACTATTTGTCTCATTTTTTACTTCATTAATGTCTAATGCTAGCTATTATTGTTAATTTATATTGAAAGAATAATTATATTGAGAGACAGATAAAAAAGACATAAGAGAAAAATAGATCTCTTTGTTCGGGGTTTCTTACTGATATATGTGTATTAGGAAAATTGAAAGTCGATTCTAAAGGATATTCAAGTATTCGATAAAGAACTTTTCAAACATCGATGGTAAAGAATTATAGAGTTTTAGGAGGTCATATGAAAATAAGTACATGAAAAAGTGAGGCATGCAAATTAGATTAAAAAAATTATTTAATAAATATATTTTTTATTAGCGAATACAAAGATCAATATTTGATCAATTATTCACTTAATGGTTTGACTATTATTTATTTTAAGCGAATGAATATTTTACCATATAACTAACTTTCAACCATTTATATTATTGTAACGTTGATCTTACTAAATTCACATAATTTCATGAGTACTAACACTAGACGAACTATTGATCTTTCTATAATTTTTTTTTATGAAAATAGTATTGTTTAAAATATATATAAATTATTCAGTTACTAAATAGTTATTGTAAAATTTGCTTGGGTGTCTAATATATTACCTTACATATGCATATTATCAATATATAATTAATTTAATTAAAATAAAATATTTATATGGCCTTGATTTCTAAAACACAATAATCATGTTTTTTAGTATTAAGAAGAATTTTGTTCATTAAACAAATAATAATAATTAAAACTTTACTATAGTAGAAAGATTTATTTAATCCAATATTTAAAACCACTTAGAAAATAGTCGTAAAAGAAATAAAATAATTAGTTCACATACATAAACCACATTACATGAACCCATATGTAGAACATCCACAATGAAAAGACATAATTAGTTATTAGCACAACATAGTGCAATGGAGGCTCTCGCGATACAATGTAAATTTTTACAAAAAAATATTTTTTTAGATAAAAATGTTAGAAATATTTATGTCCATTTATAATTTTGTAGGGTTATACACATGAATAAAATAATATATTAACTGTTTTCCCTTAAAAAGCCTCAATTTTATAACAAAATTGAATGCTAAAGATAAGTACAAAGATACTTTTTTATATTTTTTAGTGGTTAGTCTGCCCTACAACACAAATATGCTAAACATGTCTTTAATTAGCCTTATTTGAAAATAATTTGTCAATATATGTTTTTTTTTTTCAAAATATGGATAGATAAACCAACCATTATAAAGTAAATGTGTCAAATCATCTTTTTATCTCAATCAACTACTATATTTTCATTTATACCCAAAAAACTAAATTAAAGACTAGATATATCATTAGCCATCTAAATGACATCCATAGTAAATAAGTTGGTTCGAAAATTTAAATTAGTTACTGGGGAGTAGATGGCCTCCAGTGACACTACTACAATACTTGGAGAGGTTGGAGGTGATCAAAATGTATCCTTAAAACAAACCGTTCAAGACTGCAAGGGTCTTGACAACTAGATAGGAGGTACAAACGATATTGTATATATTTGCAAATGATCATAATCTAAACAAAGTATTAACACAATTCCAACTACTTTCATATATGTTGTATCAATATTGATTTGTATAAAACCCTACACATGTGAACAACTGGCAAGATTTTCCTCCTTATGGAGGTCAAGGTAGTAATGCTATCATTAGAAAGACAATATATATTTAGAATTTGGGAATTATATGAATTATTACGGTTTACAAAATTTATTATATAATTTTCAATCAAAAATTTGTTTTAATAAACTATATATATCCCATATATTGTTCATTTTTAACTATATGGATTATCTAGTAATGGATATCCATTAACTTGCTATGATACTTTTCACTACAATAAGTTTAAAATTTAACATTAACATTAACTTGCTATGATACTTTTCACTACAATAAGTTTAAGTCTAAAAATTCACTATCTCTTATTTGGGTCTACACTGGTTAAATTTTAAATTGACTAATATTGAATTTTGATTGGGCTAATTTTAAGATTTTCCTTTTTTCTCCCACATACAAAAAACCCTAAATACTATATTCATCAATAATATCTCTCTAATCCTTTTTTCTCTTTCTTCACACTTCTTCTTATGTAAAACATATTGAATGCCCAGAATCACCATAATGACTTCCACAGATTAATAGAAAAGTAAGATAAACATGTCAACACTGTAAAAAATTTAGTTTTAGATCTATATATTTTTTAAATTGTTTTAGTGAATAATTCTTTATGAAATTGAGATCCTGAATAGAATGATGTTTTGTAAAAAAGTGGTTTTATGTTTTGAGGCTATTATTAGAAAAATTTTGGTATTTAATAAAATGTTTAATTAGAATTCTTTTTCTTTCAGTTGGTATTTATATTATTGAACATAATTTATTGTTCTAATTGTTCAAATGTAATAATTTTCTTATAGAACTGGGTAATATATAATAATTAGAATTGTTCATATGTAATAGTGTTCTTGTGGACGGCCGCCATATAGAATTACCATCTATTAGTTAGGTCACCATTGATAACGGTGTTTAAATACATGTTTAGCACATAACGTCTAGTATTCGGTTTAGATCTGACAAATCAACTTAACTAGATAATCACTATGGTTTAGTTCTTGTGACTATTTACCAATTACAGGAAAAGTTTGCTTAGGAAGCCTTATTGACACAGGTAAATCTTATTTAAAACTACCTAGCATAATTGGAACCGATTATTGAAATACTATATAATTCACCCTTACATGTTTAGAACGGCAAGACTAGTGGGATTACATGCTAGTAACTCAAGCTATATTCTCATATTACTTCTCTTTCGTATTTAATTTTCTGTCTTTAAATTCATAGTTTTAATTTAGTTAATTAGAAAATCAATTAAACATCTATTTGTCTTTACTATTATTGTGTTTTATTTGTTCTAGCTTTAAGTATTTGCACTTGATTATTGCATAAGATTCCCCTAACCTTCGTAGTCTCTGCGGATCGAATCTTACTTATTTTCTAAAACTTGCATACGATATGTATACTTGCAGAACCGTGCTCAGTCTAGGGTGATTATTTTCTCTTTATTTATATCTTATTTTATCACACCCTAGTGCACACCAAGTTTTTGGCGCCGCTGCCGGGGACTACATCGTTAGTCCTTGTGCATATATCTTGTGCTTTTATTTTCAGTTAGTTCTATTTTACGCTTTTGTCTTTTAGTTTTTGTTTTTCAGATTTAGTTACAGATGGAGAACCCAAGGCGACTTGAGCTACCCATCGAATTTAGAGTGGAGCCACGAGGAATTCGCGCTCCAGAAATCCAAGCCGCTAAATTCAAGCCTGATCCAGGGATGCTAACTCAGTTTGCAACTCATGGATTATTCAGCGGTGATGCACATCAAGATCCAATCCGATATATTCAGAAATTCATGCAAATCTGTGATGCGTATATCTTAAGAGGAGTTACTAAGGAACAAGTATATTACGTGATGTTCCAGTTCTTCTTGACTGAAGGTGCAAGCGATTGGTATGATACCCAATACCCTCATGTTATTCCAGATTGGGACAAGCTTCAAACCAGATTCCTAGACCGCTTCTATCCGGTTAGTAGACGTTTAAAAGATATGTTGGAGCTTGAACAATCTATACAGGAAAACGGAGAATGTTTGGGTGAAGCATGGTTACGATTTACAGAAAAGAAGGCGAGATGTCCATATCATAAATCCTCGCCGGAATATTATTTAACCTTGTTTTATGGAGGTCTTAATGATAAATCACGAGAGAAAGCAGATTCGTTAGGAAACGCAGGTTTCGTGTTACTAGACCCTGAAGAAGTTGAGTTGGGGATGGAGAGAATTCTTGAGAACGAGAGAAGTTGGCCAAGGAAACCAGAAAAAGAAGACACTTTAGAATCTCTGAAGCTTAAAGAATTGGCCCAACAACTCGAAGAACTACAAGAACAAGCCCGAACAATTACTCAGGTAAATGTAGTACGCGCAATTCCTTCGTGTCCTGGTTGTGGATCAAGAAATCATGTGTGGGAAGGATGTATGAATAACCCAGCAGTAGCTTCCGTTACATATCCGCAAAATAACTATTATTCGAGTAGTTATAATTATCCTCAAGAAAGCTACACTAATTATCAACGACCTCCACAACAAAGAAGTTGGGTCAGAAAACAAGAAACTTATCATCAACCCCAACCTCAATCCTATAATCCACCACAACCTATTCAGAAAGAGGCACCCATTGTTAAGAAAGCTTGTTAAGAAACGAAGAAAGATCCACCTAAACAATCAATGAAACATACAAAGAAGGAACAAATCCAAAGATTGAATTCGAGTATGGCTAAGTTAATGCAAACAGTTGAGAACAATATGAGTCATAGCCAACAGAAGATTCAAGCCCAGCAGAAGATAATCAAGAAAGTAGAGCATACTTTATCACATATGGCGAGTACATTACAAAATCGGCCAAAAGGGCAACTTCCAAGTGATACCATTGCTCCTAGAGATGATTCATGCCATGCAGTTGAATTGCGAAGTGGAAAACAACTACCTCCACCAAGACCAGAAACATAACCAATCCCTATTCCAGAAACCAGGGGGAAGACACAATCAAAGATACAGTAGAGGAGGTAGTCAAACTAAAGAGTGTCCAAACCGAGACACCAAAATACACAAGAAAACAAGTGGAACTTAATACACGCCCTCCACCACCATACCCTTCACGTGTCAGAAAGAAGGACAATGACCTGGAATTCATGAAGTTCGTTGACATGTTGAAGAAGTTGGAGGTTAATATACGCTTGTTGAAGCTCTCAAGAGGATGCCAACCTATCACAAATTCATGAAAGACATTCTCTCCAACAAGCGAAGTATAGAAACTGGGGAAACAATTGGATTGCCTATGGAGTGTAGTGCAATATGTCAAAGTAAGTTGCCACCAAAGCTAGAAGACCCCAGAAGTTTTACAATTCCCATCGGCATTGGAGATAGTTGGACCGGGAAAGCATTATGTGATTTAGGTGCGAGTATCAATCTCATGCCTAGATCCCTGTTCGAGAAGCTTAATATAGGAGAGGTAGTACCCACATCTGTGGTATTACAAATGGCGGACCGCTCCCTCTCACGACTAGTAGGTAAAATTGAAGATCTTTTAGTTAAAGTTGGTTCTTTTATTTTTCCTTATGATTTTATTATTCTTGACTACGACGCGGATAAGAATGTCCCCATCATCTTGGGTAGACCATTCTTAGCCCCGGGGCGTACACTAATTGATGTTGAGAATGTTGAGTTGATCATGAGAGTACAAGAGGAACAGATACGATTCAATGTGTTTAAGGCTATGAAGTTACCAAATTCAAAAGATGAATGTTTCAAAATAGATGTCATCGGAAAAATTGCGCAAGAAGTCTTCAATGAAGCTAGCTTAGATGATGATCTTGATGAAGCCTTAGCACTTGAATCTCAAAAGGAACTCGAAGTTCCCCCTGAAGATGTTGTTGCATTAGGATCAAATGTACGAGAACTACTTCGAGAATCAGGTGACATTGAACCAATGAAACAACCATCTATAATATGTACACCTGTTCTCGAAGAAAAACCACTTCCAGATCATCTACGCTATGCATATCTAGGTACGAACAAAACTTTGCCTGTTATTATTTCTGCTAAGCTTTCAGGTCCTCAAGAGGAGAAGCTACTTCAAGTACTTCGCGCAAACAAAGAAGCAATCAGATGGACTTTTGCCGACATCAAAGGAATTAGTCCTTCCGTTTGCAAACACAATATCATTCTTGAGAACGAAGGTGGGCGATCTATAGAGGGACAAAGAAGACTCATGCCAGCTATGAAAGAAGTGGTGAGAAAAGAAGTTATCAAGTTATTAGATGTAGAAATTACCTATCTGATTGCTAGCAGTGATTAGGTTAGTCCAGTGCAATGTGTTCCAAAGAAAGGAGGTATCACTACCATCCTTAATGATCAAGGCGAAGCCATACCATCAAGAACAGTTGTGGGGTGGCGAGTATGCATGGATTACCGAAGACTGAATAAAGCTACAAAGAAAGATCACTTCCCGCTACCAGTCATTGATTAGATGTTAGACAAACTTGCAGGGAGAGAATATTATTGTTTCCTTGACGGATATTCGGGTTATAATAGATTTGTGTAGATCCCCTCGATCAACACAAAACAACTTTCACTTGACCGTTTGGTACTTTTGCTTATAGAAGAATGCCGTTTGGATTATGCAATGCACCTGCCACGTTCCAGAGGTGCATGATGGCGATATTTTGGGACATGATTGATAAATATTTTTAGGTTTTTATGGATGATTTTTCGGTGTTTGGAGATAGTTTTGATGATTGTTTGAATAATCTTGAGAAAGTCCTTGTGAGTTGTAGAGAAAAAGATCGTGTGCTTAATTGGGAAAAATGCCACTTCATAGTTCAAGAGGGAATTGTGTTGGGACATAAAGTTTCGAAGACCGGAATGGAGGTTGATCGTGCTAAAATTGAAGTTATCAAAACATTACCACCTCCAGTTTCTGTTAAAGGAGTGAGAAGTTTCTTGGGTCACACAGGATTTTATCGAAGATTTATTAAAGATTTCTCCAAGATTGCCAAACCGCTTTGTTCTTTACTTAAAAACGATACTCCTTTTAATTTTACTGACGAATGTCTTCAAGCGTTTTTTACGATTAAGGATAAACTGATCTCCACACCTATTGTTATACCTCCTGATTGGAAAGCTCCGTTTGAACTTATGTGTGATGCTAGTGATCACGCTGTGGGTGTTGTGTTGGGTCAGAGGAAGGACAAGATTTTCCACACGATTTATTATGCAAGTAAGACCTTCAACGCTGCCCAGATGAATTATACAGTAACAGAGAAAGAGATGTTGGCCGTGGTATATGCTTTTGATAAATTTCGTTCATATCTGATTGGGAAGAAAACTATTGTATACACGAACCATTCAGCTATCAGGTACCTTATGGAGAAAAAGGACGCTAAGCCGCGTCTTATTAGATGGGTACTATTGCTTCAAGAATTCGACATAGACATTCGAAACCGAAAGGGGTTCGAGAACCAAGTTGTTGATCATTTATCAAGGCTCGAACGATCTGATGCGAACAAAGAACCAGTGTTGGTTAAAGAGGTATTCCCTGATGAACAACTTTTTGCTATTAAACATGCGTTTGTACCATGGTATGCATATCTAGTCAACCTCATAGTGAGTGGTGTATTCCCCAAGGATATACACCCACAACAAAGACAAAGATTATCTCACCAGGACAAACAATATTATTTGGATGAACCATACCTCTGGAAGATTTGTAGTGACCAAGTTGTTAGAAGATGTGTGCATGAAGGTGAAATGGAAAATATCATTGCAAGTTGTCATAGTTCACCATATGGAGGTCACTTTAAAGGCGATAGAACCGCCGCTAAAATTCTGCAATCCGGTTTCTATTGGCCTACCATACACAAAGATTGTCATTGTTTTGTCCAGTCTTGTCAAAGATGCCAGTTCACTGGTAATATATCAAAATGAGACGCGATGCCGCTTAACAATATCCTAGAAGTCGAAATCTTTGATGTATGGGGAATAGATTTCATGGGACCTTTCATCACTTCCCATGGAAATCTTTATATTTTGCTTGCGGTAGATTATGTATCAAAATGGGTAGAAGCAGTGGCAACACCAAAGAACGATGCTCAGACAGTGATTAAGTTCTTAAAAACAAACATCTTTTCAAGACATGGTACGCCACGGGTTCTAATCAGTGATAAAGGTACCCATTTTATTAATGCTCCTCTAAGAAACTATCTTCGTAAGTTTGGAGTGAGACACCGTATTTCAACCGGTTATCACCCACAAACTAACGGTCAAGCTGAAGTTTCCAACCAGGAAATCAAATCTATTCTTGAGAAGACCGTGAATAAAACAAGGAAATATTGGTCTTTAAAGCTAGACGATGCTCTCTCGGCTTACAGAACAGCATTTAAAACACAAGTTGGGGCATCACCATATCGCATGGTCTACGACAAAGCTTGTCATCTACCTATTGAACTGGAAGCTCGAGCCTACTAGGCTATTAAAACTCTGAATCTAGACCCAGAATTGGCCGGAAAACAAAGGTTGATGCAGTTGAACGAGTTGGAGGAGTTTCGTTATCTTGCCTATGAAAATTCTTGCCTATACAAGGAGAAAACAAAGGGATGGCATGATAATTGACTCCGTCCAAAGCATTTCGAGAGAGGACAAAAAGTTTTATTATATAACTCTCAATTTTCGAACTACCCAGAAAAACTTAAATCCCGTTGGGGAGGACCTTACATTGTTACGAAAGTCACACCTCATGGAGCGATTGAAATTGAACATCCAACCGAGCAAAGGACATTCATGGTGAATGGCCAGCGTTTGAAGAGATACCATGACAGTGAGGACTTCGGGCGAGAGGAGACAATCCATCTCGTAGAAAGCGCTTAGCCTAAGGTACACGTCTAACTCAAAGACGTTAAACAAAAGTGCTTTTGGGAGACACCCCTTGTTTTAATTGTTTTTTTTAGATTAGTTTATTACTTTGTAGTGTATAATATTAAGTTAGTGTAGATTTTTAATTGTGTTTACAAGCTAATAGGAGAGAAAGGTAGTGTGTTATTGTGAAGGAAATGAGTTTGGGGTCAAGGAAAAATTCTGGAAAAATTCGCAGGCAGGTTCGGTATACCGCGCCTGGAAAATCACGTGTCACGGGTTGGCCACCATGGGATTTACACCGAGACAAAAAAATGGACACTTGATAGGTGCGGTGTACCGCGGCTCAAGTGGGATATACGGCACGAGCCAAAAACCCGTACCACGGGTGATGTACCGCGGGTTTTTTAACGGAGTTGCTGCTGTATACCCATGTACCGCACCCCTATACCGCACACCCAAATACGCGTGCCACGGGGTGCTACTACGTGTATTGTGCCGAGGCTAAAATCTCTGGAGCTACAGATGCTGCGGTGTACCCATGCGGTACACCCATGTACCGCACCCATGCACCGCGCCATGGTGGTTTGTGAAGAAATCAAGGCTCATTTAACTTCTTACCTTAACAAGAATAACCCTAGCCTCTCCCATACGAATTTTTCAGACCCAAACACTATATATACATCTTAAAGCTTGTGCAAACCTTCACAATTAACACAACAACTCCACAAATTCTCTCCTCCATCTTCCATAAACAAAATCTCTTCATCAAATTCATCACACTACACCATTAAACACCATCAAATTCAATAAGATTTAAAGATTTCGTCCAAGATTCATCAAAGAAACCTTTCTCTTTCATCAATTCCAAGCAACAACCTCAAGCAAAACCAATTTCTCTTAAACTTTCAATCCATCCTTGGTATAACTTGAGTTGTGGGTAAATCAAGCATGACTAACAGAACTGTAGCTATGGAATACAAGAGAAAGTGGTATATCCTTGGGAAGAATAAGAAATTGCCTGGAGCCACCATTGAAAAGTCTATCACCATTGATGAGGCTACTGAAGAATCAAAAGAAAAGGCACCAGCACAACCACTACCAAATAAGTTAACTGCTAGAATGTCCATACCATCAAGAAGGCCTTTAAAGAAGAAAAAAATTCAAGACCAAGTTTCTTCTACTTCTTCCTCTGAAATTGATCATGATCTTCCTCCATGGGCTCTCAAATTACAACACGAAATCGAAAGATTACAAGAAGATAACAAAGAACTTTGGACGGAAGTCATACAGATGCAATCACAGCTGGAAGATTTTACCTTGGAAAGGGATATTGATAGTTATACCGATCCCTCATCTTCGAATGAGGAGGATGATATAATGGATCTCTATGGACAACCAGGTAAGTCATTCTAATTCTCTAAATAGCTTGTATGCATTAGGTAGTTTAGGTATTTTAGTTAGTTTTAATTTTAAATTTTATTCCATTCCTTAGTCTTTTTCGAGTCGTGGGGACACGACTCACTTTTGAGTTGGGGGTGGGGATTCGTTGTCCTCATATTCTTTTCCTTTTTGCATAAAATTTAAATTTTTTAGGTTGAATTAAGGCATAGAATATTTTGAATGTACCTATTTGAGCATGATTTTATTAGGTCAATGATAGTAAGTAGTATGTTTTTGAAAGATGCAACAGATTTGTTTAGATGCATGTATGAAAACAGGAAATAAAAGAGAGGAAAGTTAATGAGCAATGCTAAGAATTCACGTTGAAAATTAGGGAGAGTTATTTGGTGTGTAGAACGTGAGGTTTAAAATTAGTTGAAAACCCGCTTGTCTATGAGCTAATAATGAAAACGTAACGAAATCTGGTAGTTAGAAAAATGAATAAGGCGGTTCTTTCATAATAAAACACTTGAAGCCTTTTATACTTTCTCACCCTTTTTATTTGATTATTGTTATTTATCCGTCTTAGCCCCTCTGCGCCTTTCTAAAGCCTTTTTCTTGAAACACATTATAATCCTTAACCTTAGTTTGTAGGACTTATCTATAGGACCCGCACTCGAATCGCAAAACCTGAGACAACTCGTTTTAGAGCTTGAGTTTGGGGTGGTGGGATTTTTATCATTAGGGAACATTGGGTTTTGGGAATTATATTTGTGATTTTATCGATGATGAATTGTTATTATTGTAACCCTTTGCCGGGGTAATAGTGAATGAAAAAGAAGCTACGAGCTAAATTTGCCAACAAGGGCATAAAAAGAATATATATATATATATATATATATATATATATATATATATATATATATATATATATATATATGAAAAAAATAGTGTGATATCTCAACATAAAAAAGAGAATCATAGCTATACAAAAGAAAAAAATTGATTTGAAAAAAAATATATATTCGGACCAGCAAAGTAGATTTGATGTCATCAAAGGTTTTAATTGGGATTATTGGGGATGCAAAGCATAAATAAATTGGGTTGAGTGGAGTGAGAACATCTTCGAGTGGAAACTCAAGCTCTAGGGAGATTCGTTGATGGCTAGTGAGGAGAGAGCCAAAAGCTTACTTTTCATTATCCAAATATACCACACCCGTCCTTAAGACACGTTATAACCAAAGACCTTAGGATTTCTAACTACTAGATGGAAAAACGATTGAGCTATTAGGAAATAGGGAAGTGGACCATTGGATGTTGTATTTGGGACCTATGAACAACCTATAGCCATTAACCTGAACTAAGTTATCATCCTTTTCTTCTGGCATTGCGAAATTAATCTGGACTTGAAATTATGGATTGTTGATTATGTGTATATTAAGCATACTTGTGCATTATTTCTTGAGCATTACTAGATGAGACTTTTTAGATATTCTGCTCTAGGATCATTCATTGTGTTCTGTTCTTGTTCTCCTCCGACTTCTTCTTCTTGTTTATTTGACTACCCTTCTGTTCTTTACTTTTATTATATCGGGACGATACAACTTTGAGTTTGGGGTCTTGATTTCTCCTCATTTGTGATAATAAAATACACTTCTGAGACATCATTTAAGGCTTATTTATTAGTTTATAGGTTGATTTTAGCTTAGTTTAGTGCACTTTCCTATTTTGAGTCTTGATTTAGTAACATAATATTTTTAGAGCATATTGGGTTTAATTGTTTATTTAGTGTGAAGCTTTAAAGATAATTATGGAGATTAAGTAGAGTCCAAGTCAAAGACTACAATATATGCAGAGAGATTTACATGGAAATTGGAGATAAAGGTAACAAAGGCTAAAAACATGGAAAAGGAAAAACTGCCTAAATCTGAATTTCTGCAGCAACGCCTAAAGAAGTAGTGATAACTCCAAAAAGAAGCCGATTTTGGTAAATTTCTTTCATCAGGACGTAGATAATTCGCTGAGGATTCTTTTGGTATATTATGGAGCAAAAACCGACCAATAACGAATGAGATATGCTCAAAACAGTTCAGCAGTAATTATCTACTTAACCTCATCTCCAAGAAAACGATTTAGGTCAACCTATACACTATAAATACAACCTCTTAACACTCTTAAATCATCCTTGGTGAAACCTTAAACCAAGAGGAAGCTTACAACACAAGAGAGAAGTCTGGAAGGAGCTGTTCATCAACAATGTCTTCTTCTACCTTTAAATTTATAATTTCTTTCTTTTCTTTCATGAACTAAATTTCTTTAGCTTGAGTTTTTAGCATATATGTATGAACCCTAGTTTTGGTTGACATCTATCTAATTTGGGAATTTTAATGTTTTAAATAGAATTATAGTTTTTATTCTCTGTTTATGTGTTTGGTTTTATATTCTGTGTTCTTGTGGACGGCCTCCATATTGAATTACCATCTAGTAGTTAGGTCACCATTAACAATGGTGTTTAATTACATGTTTAGCACATAACGTCTAATATTCGGTTTAGATCTGACAAATTAACCTAACTAGATAATCACTATGGTTTAGTTCTTGTGACTATTTACCAATTACAGGAAAAGTTTGCTTAGGAAACCTTATTGACACAGGTAAATCTTATTTAAAACTACCTAGCGTAATTGGAACCGATTATTGAAATACTACATAATTCACCCTTACATGTTTAGAACGACAAGACTAGTGGGGATTACATGCTAGTAACTCAAGCTATATTCTCATATTACTTCTCTTTCGTATTTAATTTTCTGTCTTTAAATTCTTAGCTTTAATTTAGTTAATTAGAAAATCAAATAAACATCTATTTGTCTCTACTTTTATTGTGTTTTATTTGTTCTAGCTTTAAGTATTTGCACTTGATTATTTCATAAGATTCCCCTAACCTTCGTAGTCTCTGCGGAACGAATCTTACTTATTTTCTAAAACATGCATACAATTTGTATACTTGCAGAACCGTGCTCAGGGTGATTATTTGCTCTTTATTTATATCTTATTTTATCACACCCTAGGCCACACCAGTTATATAAAGTTGTTATATATATATGGTATATTATCTAAATCTCTCAATAAAAACAATTTAACATTTTTATGATTAAAAACAAATAATTTCGTCAATCTTTTTAACCTTTGTTTATGGTAGTTTTCTTAGGTGGTTACCGACAAGACAATGGAGGGAAATTGGAAACATTTTTATGTTCTCTCTAACCAACGTGCTTCATATGGATTAACGAAGCACTATTTCACCCTATTGTTAGATTTGGAGTGAATATTAGTAGTCAAGTTCTCATTTAATTAGGACATTTGAAATCATAGAACCCTCCGAGCAAAAAGTAAATAAGGAAAAAAATAGCGTATTGTGTGTTATTTTGTGTTAGTAATTAACTAAGTAGTTTGATTTATAAATAAAGATAAGTTCCAATTTGATAAAGTAAAGTATGGATGACGAATGAGTTTATTTCTGTCCTCAAAATTAATGTTACGTCTAGTTTTTATGTTGTTTTTATTGTTCAAATTGTTTTTTATGATACATATGTAGATATTGTGAAGGTTTAAGAAGCCAGTTTGACATATATGATGTGTTAGGTTTCATTTATTACCCCATTTAATAATGTGACAGTGGGTAATCTTGGTGAATACTATCGTACTTATCTATTCTATCAAAATGTATTTAAGTCGTGCATGCTAGTATAAAATTTTGGACTCTTTCATTACAAATATCACTTTATAACAATGTTTTTCTAAAGCCTAGTTTATTTCAAAGAGACATAATAATCATATGTCTAACTACTTTAGGTGTACATTCTCTCTACAATTGCAACCATATGAGAACCTAATTCCTAAAGGTAAGCCGACTTTCCTTGAAAATCAACATATCCCAAAAAATCATCTAACTAAGTCCTTTTATAAGACCCAACCACATCTAGGGTCGTGTTTAAAATCCATAATTTTGTTTTGCTATACGATCATCTGAAATCGTGCCTGAAATCAAAAAACCAAAACCATTAGATCAGACACTTGATAGGGTTGATCTATTTGCTTAATCATCGAATATGGGTGGTATATTATCTTTGAACCATGTGGTTTTATATCATGTTGATTAAAAAGGAGTTGCAAGGTACCAATATGTGGGTGCTAGGAGATATCCATTATCACCCGAAATTAGTTTATAATATATATTGTTTGTCATGGTTCATCAAGGATACAAAACTCAATTAATATGACAATTTTTGCGATAATGTATGAACTATCTGAGTATCCCTTCCCTTGTATGAGTTTCTTTTCTTTTAAATAATTTCATTTATCAGTTCTATTATAGCCACCTGCTCCATTCCCATATTTAGTTTCAAAGCTTTTTATTGTTGCATTTATTGTCTCTCCACCATGCTTTGGGGCTCGCTTTCCAGAAGACTTACGCTTCCTAATTTTGTTGTTAATTAACGGAGAAATGGTTGTAGATGTTGGGTTTTTTAATTCAAGTTTCATAGGGGCTTTTATGGGAATCAAAATTCGAAGTGATATTAATCATGTTGATCAAAGTGAACATGAAATAACACCTAAAGTGTATTGTGATCTAGGTTGATCCTAATACAACTTCATTAAATGATATTAATCATGTTGATCCAAATAGTGTATAGGAACATGAATTGGGCTTAGATAACTATTAGTTAACAATTATATTGTAAAGATAAAAAATATACCTCATCAAGTTACTCTTATGTTGAATTTTTTTATATTTCTCTTGTAATTGCTCCATAGGTTAGTAACAATGACTAAAATAGTTAACTTAATACATTGAGTTTTAAAGATTTTTTTTTGGGTTAAGATATGGAATAAGAAACGTGATACTTCAATGTTAAAAAAGCTTAGATACTCTTTATAAAACCTTATAAATAAAAACTTATTGAATGTAGATAGTTTTATAAGGTTAAACGAAGTATATTTTATTCAGATGTCCCTCCATATAAAGCTAGACTTGTTGCCAAAGGGTATACAGATGACTCTATTTTTGTGTTAAACAGATGTCCCTACATATAAAGCTAGACTTGTTGCCAAAGGGTATACTGATGACTCTCTTTTTGTGATAAACGTAAGACATCCTTTTACGCTTATTTTGAGCTCAACTAAGATTTATAAAAAATTTGAATGACCCCTTTAATCTTAAGAGGGGCTCTGAATTAGAACATGTGTCCTATGACAAATTATGATTTAGAGTTGTAACAAAAAAGCTGGCATTTTTTGGGATGGGCTTGATCATTTAAACCTAGACCACAACATATGTAAACCCTAAAAACGTTTCCCACTAAATAATACACGCTACGAACACTAGAAATTCATCCCCTGGGTGCCAAAGCGTACATTTGATAATTAATTCATCATGGAAGTGATCAGGAGAATGTAAAGAAGGAAGTATCAAGAGCTGGAGTTTTACTAGGTCATATATATACCGTTTTTTATTTATAATTAGCGTAAATTAGTGTTAGATATATATATTTTTAATTTAATTCTAATTTTTTTATTCCAAGTTCATTTATTCACGATTTCTATTTTTCTTAAGATTGTTTATTTTGAACAGAGTTTTTATTCTTAAATTTCTTATTTTGGTATTACATTTAAATAAATTGTGTTTTCCATCTATTGGGTATACATAGGAGTTAAATAATAATCATATTATGAAAAATAAAGATTACCCTTAGTAATGAAGGTTCCGAAAGGATGATCTAATGTGAGTCGACTTGACTAGCAAAGTAGCCGCTAGGGTTTAAGTTTTAATCTCTCATAATTTAGTATCCGGGTTAATAAGAAAAAACCAATTTATTTCTTGAACTATTAAATTAATGGGATTAGGTGAATATTTGAAACCTTGAGCTACTATCTCATATGCTTAATTATTTTTTAATTGTAAAACAAAACAATGCTTCCATTATCTTTTAATCAAAATATTTAAAACCATTTACGGTAATATTGAACAGTATTTTAATTAACTACCTAAATCTCTAAGGAACAAACTTGATTTACTTACTTATTACTTGTAACTATCTGTACACTTGTAGAGAGTTTATCGTGGTTCTCTAGATGTGTGAGCTTTTTATATAATTATTTTATCAAACTAATGGGTCCACCATATCCTCTGAGGGAGGGAATTCAAATGAATTATATAACTATGCTTTTCTACATGGTGAACTTGATATTAAATTCCAATCTCACACAACCATGATATAAAAATATAAAAGAATCATTTTACTTTGGTTGGTATTCATAAAATTCATTTTTCTTTCAGTTTGCATGATTTTTTGTCACATGATACATATTTAAATATATAGACTAAACAATAAATATAAATGCAACTAGATATCACATACTGTCAAAGAATAAAAAGATGACAAGCGAAATGCATACCACAAATACAATTAGACACACCAAACAAATTGCTAACTAAAAATAAGTTTGCATTCACCAACCATGTACTTATTGAAAGATAAATAAAATATATAAAAACCTAAAATAATAACAAAAACCATCACTAACCTGAAAAAAATTGTACACTTTCAAATAAATAAACATGTATAATTATAATAATAATTAACAAACCGCTAGGCTATATATCTAAAATTGTTATTGTAATATCACATTATACTATTTTAAACCTAAACTTATATTTAACCATGTGTAAAAATAATATGCAATTGGATATTCATCAAAGTAATAATAAAAATTCAAGCAACTCTTCGTTTGTATCTTTTAACACTTTTTAACCATTAAAATATGCATAAACCAGTCAAACAAAACTTAGTCAAGTAAGTATTTTCCATAAATCTCTTAGTTACCTTCTTGACAAATTGAATACATTATTCATTATATTGCGTAATTCAACACCAAAACACTTCATGGAAATTATTAAAAATGGCATTTCATTATAATCCAAATATGCCTCCCTAGAATCCTTTTTAAATATTTTAGTTTGATATTTAAGAGTTTTTATATTTAATAATTACATGACCATTCACCATCGTGGCCTTTTATGGAAAATTTAAGAGTATGGACAAGATACTCCTATTTCAAAGACTACACATTATTTCAGAAATAAGGATATTATAAAATATACAAAAGTTGCTTCATGTTGAATTGGAGTTTATGTGTTGAGAATTAGGATGTTTCAATTTACCTTGGTTAACTCAAGTTGGTTTGAATGGTGACCACGACATTAAATCTCTTTCTCGAGCGTTAAAAGGTTAAGGTTCATGCATCCTTGGGTTTTTGACTATTGACTTCTTGTTTATGAATTTTGTATTATTATCTCGTGTAATTTTTCCTAAATTTGTAAATATAATAGATTGAAAGAAAAATGTGAGAGATTGAGAAAATATTCTTAATTAATTAATTTATTTATATAAAAGAACATTATTTATAGATATTGTGTTTATTAAATGAACCATATTACTGACTTCAGTTATAAAATATCTCTAACTTAGGTAAACTTGGAAATGTTTCTATTTATTAGATACAATACAAAATCATTAACCCTAATATTTGTATACACTTCCTCTAGTGTCCACAATTCTATGTATATTATGAAAAAGTGTTGTATTTATAATTAATCAAGTTTTGATTTTATAATTATTTATAATTAACAAAACTTATTTAAATCCAAATTAATATTTCTTAAACTATTAATTGACAAAAATATATGTACTATATCAAGTATTACCCTTATAAAAAATTCTTAGAATAATTTATGTCATTTTTTGACATGTGTAAAACACTAATGTTATGTTTGTAAAATTATTTTAATTGAATTAGATAAGTTAGTGAATTAGTAAGATTATATACTCCTACATAGACTAAAAAGAAAAGAAAAATATTATTATCTTACAAGAAAAACATGAATTCATAGTTGTATCATAATTAATTAGGACCATAAAAAAATAAATCAATATTTTCAAATAAAAGATAATATAATATATGCCTACCCAATTACCTTTGTGCAAACAAGTATCTTTTTCTTTCTAGTTGTACAAACATACGAGTATAATTTTAAATTTGAGGATAACAATATATCATATTATGTAAATCATTCAGCAGCTATTATTATTTCTTCTTCACTTCTGTTCTTGAGAGAAATAGTAATATACAGATTCCAACCTACGATTGTGAGTGCACACGAGAGTAGGGTAGTAGTGTTTAATGATTGGGGAACGTTCGGAAAAACAGTGTAGCATCTCGCCTGTCCCGGAATTCGTTCTTAAGGCGGTGGCTCCTACCCGGCACCACAATTTATATCTTCGTCCAATATTGTACGGTTTTCATCTTCACTAACCGGGTTCGTCTTTTACTTTCGATTTTTACATTTCTGTTTTTACGTTTCAGTCTTTACTTTTCAGTATTTACTTTCCGTAAGTAGTAGTTAAAGCTTAGTTTCGCATTTAGTTTTAAAATACCATTACAGTACTTTCTTTTTACCAACAATATTTTACATCTTACATGATTGTGGTGTATAAAATATTAGGTTGTGATAACATTTCATCTTTTACTGATTTTAATTTGCATGTGTTAATGTAAATGATAATTTTGAAATCATAACTAGGTTGGGCAACCATAAAGATTTTTGTTTTGTTGTAGCCAAGGAATAGTTATACTTTATTTTAATTCAAAACAAATAGATTGTGCGTTTGAATGAAAATTTCATTGAAATATTTCATTGAAATATTTCAAGTATAAGCGTAATAATAACACAACAGGGTGCATGATTTTTTTTAAGAAACCCAACTGTTTCCTCTTTTTTTTAAAGCATGTGATTTTTTTTTTCATTCTTTATTAAGAAAATAATTTTTACATAATATAATATATTGTTATCCTCAAATTTAAAATTATACTCGTATGTTTGTACAACTAGTTATGATTTCAAAATTATCATTTACATAAACACATGCAAATTAAAATCAGTAAAAGACGAAATGTTATCACAACCTAATATTTTTTACACCACAATCATGTAAGATCTAAAATATTGTTGGTAAAAAGAAAGTACTGTAATGGTATTTTAAAACTAAATGCGAAACTAAGATTTAACTACTACTTACGGAAAGTAAATACTGAAAAGTAAAGACTGAAACGTAAAAACGGAAATGTAAAAATCGAAAGTAAAAGACGAACCCGGTTAGTGAAGATGAAAACCGTACAATAGTGGACGAAGATATAAATTGTGGTGCCGGGTAGGAGCCACCGCCTTAAGAACGAATTCCAGGACAGGCGAGATGCTACACTGTTTTTACGAACGTTCCCCAAGGATTAAACACTACTACCCTACTCTCGTGTGCACTCACAATCGTAGGTTGGAATCTGTATATTACTATTTCTCTCAAGAACATAAGTGAAGAAGAAAGAATAATAGCTGCTGAATGATTTTCGTAAGAGTTCTTGCTGTGTAAAGTTGGTGTAAAATGAGCTTAAGAGCAGCACTATTTATAGAAGGAAAAATAGCCAATGGACTAGCCGTTAAGGCTTAGTCGTCGCTGTTCATCATGTCAAGAAAATCAGAGTTGTTACAACAAAGGAGCCGTTGTTGATAAAACGTGGGTAAAATTGTTGACCAACGTGGAGGAATTAGTCAAGCGTAGACAAAGTCTTCATCAGAAAATAAAAAATAAAAGCTGGTTATAAAACTAGTTTATTTTTATTTTTTAATTCGCCAAGACCCAAGACCCGGGCCCGGGCCCTGGCCGGGCGTGTTGTGGTGGTGGTGCGCGCGTGTGGGCTTCCCCATTGTCTCTTCATATGCATGGGTGTTAGTTCTTTGGTAGCTTATGATAGCACAAAGTAAATAAGTGGCTTTTAAATCATTAAGTCTACCGATGTGGGAAAGTTAGATAACCTCTCCACTTTCCCTACTACACTACACGTAACAAGAAAAACACTCCACATGCATTTATAACTTTGTGGACAATGAATGACCAATTAGTCCAATAATTCCCTGCACATTTATTGTCTACAAGATGTACAAAGAAGGTTTTTGAAAAGGAGAAAGGCTTTGAGCAAAATTTGGGTGAATTGTACTTAAGTGTCAATATCTTGCAATTTGAATTGACACGTAGTGGAGTGAGGCAATAACCAAGACCAGTCAAGTGAACGTACTCTTGAACTTGACTTTCTTTAGTTGAGACCCCCGCAACACATACTCAGATCCGTTAGATATATACAGGTTCCATGATGTTAGCACAAGCGCCTTTTAGGCCATGCGCATACCTTGGTTCTCATGAGTGCTCTAAAAAGACTTCTCTAGTCTTTTATAGAAAGCGGCCCCCACTTTCACACTAACATAGGTGATTTCAAGAATATCTATAAAGCATAGACTACCCCTCAAGGGTCTTGAAGTCATTAAGAGCCTTAAAGCTCAACCTCATCATAAACTGGTGAGTTCATCAAGTCCTTCTCAATAGGACCACAACATAGGGCTATTCAGCATCTTGTCCTGCCAACTCTAACGCTATAAACTCAGATTCCATGGTTGACCGTGCTATACAAGTTTGTTTAGAAGACTTCCAGGATATAGCTCCTCCACCTAAGGAAAACACATAACCACTAGTGGAGCTCACTTCATCATTATCTTATATCCAATTTTCATCACAATAGCCTTCTAGGACAGCAGGGAACCTACTATAGTGTATGCCTATATCCATGGTACCCCTTAGATATTTCAGTGATCTTTGATGTGCAGCCTAATGTTCACTACTAGGGTTATGGGTATAGAGACTAAGTCTACTTACGGCATAGGCGATATCAGGTCGAGTGTAGTTCATTAAGAACATCACACTTCCTATTATCTTAGCATATTCAGTTTGAAATATTGCACTTCACTTGTTCTTAGTCTAACGAATACTAGAGTCATATAGGGTTCTAACAGGTATGACATAAAAGGAGTTGAATCTCTTCAACAATTTCTTTACATAATGAGATTGACTAAGGGATATACTATTTTCATTTCTTAAGATCTTAACCCCTATGATTACATCAGCTTCACCCATGTCCTTCATCTCGAATTTAGATGATAGAAAGTCCTAAGTCTCATTAATGAATTTAAGTTTAGTGCCAAAGATCATCATGTCATCTACGTATACTCAGACGATCACACATTCAGATCCTATCACCATCATGTATACACATGAGTCGGAAGTGTTGACTATAAAGCCATCGTTAGCTAAAGTACTATATATTTTTTCGTACCATTGTTTTTGTGCTTGTTTCAAACCATATAGAGATTTCTTAAGTTTGCATACTTTGCTTTCTTGACATGAAGCTACAAACCCTTCGAGTTGAACCATATATATCTTTTTATCTAAGTCTCCATTCAAAAACGCGGTCTTAACATCCATTCGATTTATATTGAGTTTATGAATGGAAGCTAAAGCAATTAGAGTTCTTAGGGGTGATATTTTGGTCACTGGGGAATAGGTGTCAAAGTAATCTAAACCTTTCTTTTGAGTAAAGCCTCGGATTACAAGTCTAGCCTTAAATTTATCTATGGAGCCATTAGGTCTTAATTTTCTTTTAAAGATCCATTTGCTAGTAATTGGCTTACATCCCTTTGGTAAGTCAGTTAAGTCCCAAGTGTAGTTTGATATAATGGATTCTATATCACTGTTTAACGCTTCTTTCCAGAAGCTAGCATCTATGGATCTCATAGCCTCGGAGAAGGTCTTAGGTTCTTCCTCAAGAAGAAAACAAGAGACTAGTTCTTCACATTACATATCTATGTGAAAATCCTCATTCAATAAAGTAGTGATAAAGTCTGGTCCAAAACTAGACTCACTCCTACGTCGTTTACTTCTCCCAATTTCGTTATCAGAGTGTGGTCCTAAACTCGAAGAAGGTAGAGAAGCAGACAAATTATCACTAATAGGTATATCAGTATTGATAGGCGAGTCATTACTGATAGATGAGGAGGAATTATGAACAATATTCCTTTTCAAATGAAATATATTCTCAAAGAATTCAGCGTCTCTATATTAGCTTATAGTGTTATCAGATAAGGACATAAATCTCTAAGCTGCACTATTTTGGGCATATCCTATAAAGATAGAGTCTACGGTTTTAGGTCCAATGTTAGCTCTCCTAAAGTCGGGTAATGCTACTTTAGCCAAACACCCCCACAGTCTTAAAAATTTCAAGTTAGGTGGATATCCTTTCCATAATTCGTAAGGCGTCTTATCTATATGTTTATGG
Source organism: Nemophila menziesii (assembly GCA_029959085.1). Taxonomy (NCBI): domain Eukaryota; kingdom Viridiplantae; phylum Streptophyta; class Magnoliopsida; order Boraginales; family Hydrophyllaceae; genus Nemophila; species Nemophila menziesii. The sequence goes on along the minus strand of JARWIR010000015.1, from coordinate 23,851,084 downwards.
GGTACTCGGTTTAATACATAACATACAGATAAGACAGCTTCCCCCATATGTTGGAAGGTAGGCCTGAACTAATTAACATGGCATTCATCATTTCCTTAAGGGATCTATTTTTCCTTTCAGCTATTCCATTTTTTTTGGGTGTATAAGGGGCAGTAAGTTCATGAATAATTCCACTACGTTCACAAAATTCTTTAAGTGTGTTAGAACTATATTATCCTCTCCTATTGGACCTAAGTCTTTTAATCTTTCTATCTAATTGATTTTCAACCTCAACCTTATATTTTAAAAAGGTGAATTCTACTTCATCCTTAGACTTTAGAAGTTATACTTTGGTGAACCTAGAGTAGTCATCTACAAAGATCATATAATAAAGTTTTCCTCCTCTACTAGCAGTAGTTTTAAAATCAGCTAAGTCAGAATGCACTAGTTCTAAAAGTTGAGTTTCTCTATTGGTCACGTTTTTAAAGGGTTTTTTAGCGTGTTTAGCCTCCACACATATTTGACACTTAAATAAATCATCGTTATAGTTTCCAGGTATTATTCCATGAGTTTTAAGTCTTTAATAGAAGAAACATTTAAGTGTCCTAATCTAGCGTTCCATATATCTAGAGATTTAACTATATAGCCAGAAGTAGATGCATTCTCATTAAGAGCAGAAAGAACATAAAGTACAAATAGTCCACCATTAAGGTAACCTTTTCCTACAAAGTCGCCATTCTTAGAGATTATTATTTTCCAACCCTCGAAAACAAGTTTAAGTCTAGCTTTGTTTAGAAAAGACCCTGGGACTAAATTTGTATGAATCGTGGGGACATACGAAACATCATTGAGGGATAAGGTCTTGCCAGAGGTAAGTTTAAGACACGCCTTTCCCTTGCCAAGGAGGCCCGCATTTGTAGAGTTTCCCATGTATGCACATTCCCTATCATCTACATCTTCAAACCCTTGGAATAACTACTTGTTGGCTCAGAAGTGTCTTGACGCTCCAGTAGCGAGAATCCATTCGGCCTTGTTTTCTACCAAATTAGTTTCGACCATTACCACGACAATTACCTCTTCAGTTTCAGTCAAGTTGGCGCGAGGAGGGTTATTTTGGTTGGACCTATCCTTGAATTGGTATGCTTTGAGCCTTCTTTTCCACAACAGTAGCAAGTTGCTTTGGTTTTCTGAATATGAGAGGTTGGTTTGAAGTTACCTCCGGATTTGTTAAATCTACCCTTTGCTTTGTTGTTCTTATTCTGACCATGAAATTTTCCCTTACCCTTGAAGCCTTCTTTGTTACCATGCCCAGAAGTCCTGACCAAGTTTGCTTTCGAAGAATAATGAGGTAGAGATTCAGACTTATCTTTGTGACGATTTGCCTCTTCGGTTCTCATGTGGTTGATTAGCTCTTGGATCGTCATGTCTTTTTCTATGTTTGAAGTGGGTACGATAGTCACTCCAGGATGGTGGGAATTTCTCGATTAATACATTAGCTTGAAATATTTCACACATTTTCATTCCTTCGGATACAATTTCGGCACAAAGGTTTTCGTAAATGTGAACTTGTTCCATGATTGGTTTTTGATCGGTGATTGTGAATTTAAGCCAGTTTCCGACCACATATTTTTTCGTACCGGACTCGTCACCTTCGTATTTAGTGTGTAAACGGTCCCAAATAGTTTTTGAATATTTTTTGTTTACAAATAAATCAAACAAGGGGTTCGACATATGGTTTAAAAGATGACCCCTAGTTAGTTTATTTGCCTTATCATATTTTAAAATTTTTTTGGATATAGTAGCATCCGTATTATCAGTTGAAACATGAGGGTTTTCGAGTAATACAAAATCGACTTCTTATTGTTCAAAGAAAATAAGTAATTTTTGGGACAAACATTTAAAATTAGAACCATCTAATGTTTCGAGTTTCGACATATCTGGTAAGGTTTTCAAAGTTGTAGTTAAAGCCGAAGAAGGAGAGGCCATTACAGATTACTTATTAAAAAATTTGTTCTTAAATTGTTGGTAAAAAGAAAGTACTATAATGGTATTTTTAAAACTAAATGCGAAAATAAGCTGTAACTACTAGTTACGGAAAGTAAAGACTGAAACGTAAAAACGAAAATGTAAAAAACGAAAGTAAAAGAGGAATTAAAAGACGAACCCGATTAGTGAAGAGGAAAACCGTACAGTAGTGGACAAAGATAAAAATCATAGTGCCGTGGAGGAACAATTGCCTTAAGAACGAATTCTGGGAAAGCCGAGATGCTACACTATTATTTTGAACGTTCCCCAAGGATTAAACATTACTACATACTCTCGTGTGCACTCACAATCGTAGGTTGGATCCTGTATATTATAATTTCGCTCAAGAACAGAAGTGAAGAAGAAAGAATAATAGCTGCTGAATGATTTTCGTAAGTGTTATTGATGTGTAAAGTTGGTGTAAAATGAAGTGAAGAGCATCACTATGTATAGAAGGAAAACTAGCAAGTAAACTAGTCGTTAAGGCTTACTCGTGGTTGTTCATTATGCAAATAAAATTAGAGTTGTCTCATTTTTAAATTTTTAATGTCTAATGCTCACTTTTATTGTTATATTTTCAAAAGAAATTATATTGGGATACATATATCCAATACATGAGAGAAAAATAGGATTCTTGGGGGTTTTCTTACTAATATATGTGTTTGAGGAAATAGTGAGGGATGGAAATTAGATTAATAATTTTATTTAATTATTAAAGAATTTATATTAATCAATTCTTCACATAATGGTTCGATTATTATTTATTTTAAGAAAAGTAATATTTTTTCATATAACTAATTGTCAACCATTTATCTCACTTTAACGTTCATCATACTAATATTGTTCAAAATTTAAAAAAATTATTTAATATCTAAACAAATATCATGAAATTGGTTGGGGTGTCCTATATATTACAATATATATCAATATTATTAAAATATAATTTATTTAATTTAATGTATTATATGGCCTTTATTTCTAAAACGCAATCAGTATTCTTTAGATATTAAGTAGAATTTTGTTCATTAAACAAATAATAAGAATAAAAACCTAACTACAGAAGAAAGTTTTATTTAATCCAATATGAAAAACCACTTAAAAAAATAGTTGTAAAAGAAACATAACAATTAGTTCACCTAAATAAACCACATTAGATGAACCTATATGCAAAATATCCAATGTAAATTTTCAATTTTTTTTTTCAGATAAAAATGTAACAAAGAAATATTTATGTCCCTCTATAATTTTGCGGGGGTATAAACATGAGGAAAATAATATATTAACTTTTTTTTTATCAAAATGGCTCAATTTCGTTACAATATTGAATACTAAAGATACGTACAAAGATACTTTTTTATATTTATTTATAGTGTATAGACCGCCCTTCAAGCTAAATATGCTAACACATCTTTTATCAACCTTATTTGTAAATAATTTGTCAAAATATGTATACTTTCAAAATATGGATAGATAATCCAACCATTAGAAAGTGAATGTGTCAAAAACATTTTTTGTATCTCAATCAACTACTCTATATTCATTTATACCAACAAACTGAATTAAAGTCTACGAACATCATTAGCCATTTAAATGACATCTCTAGTAATCAAGTTGGTTTGAAAATTTAAATTAGTTAATATTGACTAGATGGCCTTTAGTGACACTAGTACAATACTTGGATAGGTTGGAGGGGAACAAAAAGTATTATAAAAACAAACCATTACAGATTTGAAAGACCTTGATAATTAAATAAGAGGTACAAACAGTATTGCATATATTTTCAAATAATTATAATCCATACAAAATATTCACAAAATCTCAATTATTTTCATATATGATGTATCAATATTAAATTGTATAAAACCATACACACCAGATGACCAAGTGGCAAGATTTCTTTATGAATGTTAAAGTATTAAGGCTCTCATGAGAAAATATATATTTAGAATTTGAGAATTCTAAGAATTATTATGGTTCACAAAATTTGTAATATAATTCTCCACTATATGTCTTATCCCGGATATCCAACTCACTTATTAATATTGACTTATGATACTTTTAACTAAAATAAGTTAAGTATAAAATTACACTATATCTTATTTGGGCCTATACTGGGTCAAATTTTAAATGGACTTATATTACATTTTGTTTTGGGCCCAATTTTCAGTTTAACCTTTTTTTCTTCCACCAACAAAAAACTCTAATATCTAATTTGTTCAATAATATCTATCAGCTTTTTTTCTATTTCTCCACACTTCTTTTTCTTATGTAAAAAATATTGAATACCCAAAATCACCACCACTACCTCAACGTATCAAAAGAAAAGGTTTATGAATTCTTATGTAAAATCCTTTCGAATTATAAACTTATATGATAAATATATAATCACGGCAAAAAATTTACTTTGATTTATAATTTTTATTTAAAATTTATTCAGAAAATTATTCTTTAAGAATTTGAGATCCCATATAAAATGATGTTTTGCAAAAAAACAGGTTTTTTGTTCTCAAGGTTATTATTAAAAAATTGATATGCAATGAAGAGTTTAATTACAACTATTTTTCTTTTAGTTGGTTATTTTTGAGATCCCGTTCTTAATATTGAAAAATAGAGTAAAATAATCAACTAGTTGTAGAAAAATTTAATGTTTTTTTTTATATTTGAACTAGGGCATTTGAAGATACTAAATATTATTGTTTAAATGATTTTTTTGATTATTTTATTTTAAAATACTTATATTATTGTATATATACTATTTTACTCTTTTAGAGAATGCTATTTTATAAACTTATTATAATATTTGCAAATGATTTCACATCAATTTGTGATATGCATATATATATATATATATATTTATTTAAATAACCAAAAAATATTACTTTGTTCATGCTAGATTAAGTTAATTATAACATATAATTATGTATTGTTGAACAAAATTTATTATAATTGCTCAAATGTAATAAAAACATTTATGGGATTGGGTAATATATAATAATTAAAGTTATTTTCAGGTATATGTCTAGATTGATAATCATTTCATTTCAACAGGTTTGTACCTAAATCTCTTAATTAGTATATAAAGTCGGTGTATATCTATATTATAGTTTGAATGATGTAGTTTTTTGATAATCATTGGTATATTACCATTTCCAAATGAACATATAAATATAAATATTAAAATATAATAAGTTACATAAACAACATTAATAGTTGAAAATAATATTATCAAATCTTTGGGGTTTTCTTTCACTAAAACATACATTATCCTAGAATCCTAGATCCATAAAATGTATGGTGTATTTTTATGTATAAAAATATTTAATATGATATAGATGTATTTTTCCAACCCAACTAGTATAAGTGAGTTTTTTTAATTTAATGACATTAAAGAACTATTCTCTTTTTAATCTATCAATACTATGCTTTTTAAATTTTTTTAACGCAAAACATTGAAGTATTGTATTGCTATAAGCTGATTTCTATTTAAAATTTGAAATTATGATCATTAGTGGATAATTTACATTAGATTTTTTATTTATTATTTTTATAATGATAACAACAAGATTATACCATTTGAAACATGTATCTTTTTCATTAAATTGTTGTCTTTTAAAATTTGAAAACGTTTGTTGAAACCAAAAGATCAAAACAATATGGTGATTAACACTAGAACTTGAGAGACCTTTCTTATTCATTATGAGTTTAAAGATGGATAATAAATAGCTTTACAAAGTATCAGAATGGAAAATCGTATCTCCTATTGTTGTGCTATAGATCTAAAAGAATACGAAACTATCTTATCCCTAAAAGTTAGGATTTAGCAACAAAGGACTAAATTAAATAACATAATCTTATTTCTAACATCCTCCCTTAAAATAAATACTATATATGAGTTTATGCTTGGATATGAGACAATACGAATCAACCAACATAACCTTAAAAATACATGAGCTTCAAATGTTTTGTTAGAGTATCATAAAATTTCTCCACTACAACTCCTTCCATGGTGAAATCACGAAGAAAATGAAAGCCAAAGTCTATGTGTTTACTACAAACATGCATTACTGGATACTTGTAGAGTTTAATGGTTGAAACATTGTCACAATATAACATTGTAGCATTGTTTTATTCATGTTTAAGCTCCTTCAAAATTCTCTTCAACCACAATGGCACGCACTAATCTTCAGTTGTAGAAAGTCTAAGCACATATTGTTTTTTAGATGACCAAGATACCACTCCCGAAACCATAATAAACTTATACCCAAAAGTGCTCCTCATATCATCTTGTTCCCTTGCGTAATCGCAATCCTTGTATCCGAGTAGTTCTTCCTCTCCACCCTTCTTATGAATAATACAAAATCAAAAGTACCTTTCAAATATCTTAGAACTCGTTTTACAGCTTGGAAATGAATTTTATTTGGTCTTTCTATGTATCTACTAAGCAAACTTATTACAAACATCATGTCCGAACATGTGGCAGCAATCAAGTAGATGAGATTCCAAAACATTTTTTTAATGTTTGCTATCAATCCTTTCTCCATATTCATCATTTATTAGCTTGAAACCAGTATCTATTGGGTTGTGCACAAGATTAAACTTATTCATATCAAATCTTTCTAGCTCCGCAAGAGAGTATTTTTTTGGCTAACATAGATACCATCTGGTTTTGTTAGTAACTCAATACCAAGAAAGTAACTCATCATTCCAATACCTGTCATATCTAATTCATTCATCAAGGATTGCTTGAAATTTGTGAACATAATTGTATGATTCCCCGTAAATATAAGATCATCAACGCAAAGAAAAACAATTAAAATACCTTTACTGATTATTTTGGTGAATAAGGTTGTTCATATGGGCACTTCTAGAATCCTTCATGTACACAATATGAATTAATACAGCTATGCCAAGTACATGGATATTGTTTAACACCATAAGCCTTTTTAAGCTAGTACACCTTGTAATGCCTTTTTAAGCTTTTACACCTTTTTCTCGTGGTCTTGTTGCTCACAACCATTAGGTTGTTCAACAAAAACCTCCTCATTTAATTCTCCTTGCAGAAAGGCAGACTTGACATCTAATTGATAGATCGTTTAATTGTTTTGAACACCAAGAGAGATAACTACTCGTACAGTTTCGAAATGAGCCATAGTTACAAAAACTTCAGCATAATCTATTCCATATTGTTGCATATACAATTTAGGGACTATTCGAGCCTTGTACTTTTATACTTATCCTTTCTCATTGAGATTTACTTTAAATATCCATTTCACCACAATAATTCTCCCTCCAAGTGGTAGCTCAGATATTTAGTAAGTATCATTGCTTTCTAGAGCTTTGATTTCTATATCCATAACTTCTTTCCAAGTTTTTTTACAGCTTCATCATACAAAATAGGAATAAAATTTAGTGAACAAAGCCAACTGAGCCATGTCATAAGCGAAATTAGCCATGTATACTTCCATTTCCTCATCAACATGGAGTTCTCACCCCTCAAATAATGCCTCGTCCATCCTGGCGGTCTTCATCTATACCTTCCACCTTTATCTACATTTGAAAAAACTACCCCCATAGTTTCCACAGTAGTTTCACCTCCTTATCATTTTATTAAAAAATTTGTAAAGTATCACTTACAGTAGGTGGATTTTCTCCTTTATTTTTCCATTACTCATTTGTGCACTGTAAAATTGATTGTCTCGGGACCAATTTAATTGTAACCATTAATTGTAAATGGGGTTCTGTATCTAATGGTGATGGATCCCTTGCCATGCTTTTATTCAAGCCTTATACAAAGTACCTGGAGTGGTCAATTCAAACAGGTAGGGCCCATTATATCATCATCTGGCTCTTACTTTGTTAATTTTCTACACTTCTTTTTTCTCATTGTTTGAAGTTAACTGTAACTTTTTGAATTGAAGGGGTTATTAATTGTTTTGGCCAAAAAAGAGTGGTGGTGGATCCCTTGCCTTGCAGGCTTTTATTCAAGCCTTATTGAGTAACTCGAGTGGTCAGTTCAACAGGTGGGTCCGATTATATCATCATATGGCTCTTAGTTTGTTAATTTTCTACACTTCTTTCTTTCGCATTGTTTGTAGTTAAGTGTAACTTTTTGAATTGAAGATTATATTTACCTGGATGGAAGATAGTAACTATATCAACCATGTTAGAAGTCCTAAAGCTCAATGCGAAAACCCATGTTCTATAGATTGTCATGAGGGACAAATTATCAAGCAAAAGCAAATTGTGTATGTGATCTTCTATGATTGGGATAAGAAAATACACAGGTTCTATTAGCAATGAAGCTGAATCGTTTATTATTTAGTCCGACTTAGCAAGATACCAAAATTAATGATCACAAAAATGAAGCAGCAACTCTCATATATGGGTATTGGAATGGCTATAATAAATAGAGGACTAAAACAGACAAGCTTCTCTATGATCACAAGTAAGTTTTCTTCTTTAGGTTTACTATATAAGGTCAAATACAAAAATATTAAGTGTTGTTTTTGAAATTTAAGTCATTGCGTGGGGAAACAAAAGTGAGTTATATGTTAAAATTGAAAGGCTTAAATAAGAAGTTGGAAAAGTACAGAGAAGACTTGTCAAGCAACATTTGGTGTGAAAATTCATTCAAGCAACTTATGTTTGAGGTGTATTTTTTGTAAGGGCTTTCTTTTTCCTATATTTGTGTTTGTTTGATATAACAAAACTCAATTGTGAAAAACTTTTCACTATATACAACTCAAATGAACTGAAATAACCAAAATAAAAAATACAATTACGAAAGACATTCTTATTGTGATGATATTTTTAAAAATTGGAAAAACTTAAAATGAAACATACAAAATTTATGTTAAAATAATAGTGAAATAAATATACACGTATAACTCATTTTTATTCAAATTTAATACATTATTTTTTGAAAAAGAAACACCCATATATTTTTATGTAATAACATCAAAAAATTGAAGATTCATATGCTTAATAAGATAACTTAAATGCACACAAATATTAACGTTTCAACATACCGATGAATCCATGTATAAAATAAACATTGTTAGTTGAATAATGTAAATTGTATTGTATCATAAACTCGTTGTTCCCTCAACAAAATCTCCTAACCTAGAAATAAAAATGTTTAGAAATAATCAAATAAATTAAACTTAGAGAAGCGGATGGATTCTATATATTACTTTGAATATCCGTTTATCATTAAAAGAATTTCAACTTGGTGGATAATAATAAGCTAGTTGTTAATTTGCTAGCAATATTTTTCTCTTTCTTTAGATGGTGATGAAAAATAGAGTGGATTACGAATTAGAAAGTTAAAATTATTATTATAAAGACTTAATACAAATGTACATCCTATAATAGGGAGTTTATTTGGACTTCGGTTAGAATGTAGATAAATTAGTCTTTTGAGATAATGTGCACTACTACAGCGCAAGCTTCTAGCGACTAAACTTTTAGCGATTACACGATGTAGTCGCTAAAGATAAGCACCACTAGCGACTACATATCTTTAAGGACTACATCGTATGTTTCTCGACTACTAAGTAGTTGTTAGTAATTTTTGTTATTAACGACTATTTAAGTAGTCGTTATTAAGTAAGAAGTAGTCGCGAGTAATTTTTGTATTTTATAATTAATTTCCCACCGCCAATGAGTAGTCTCTAGAGGATAGAGTATTTAATGACTACTTAAAGTAGTCGTTAGAGGTTCTTACTAATGGCTACGTTTGAGTCTTTGGCGACTACTCGTGTAGTCGCTAGTAGTGGTAGCGTATTTATTACAACAAGTTGCGAATTGGGATACTCAAAACACCATTATTTTATAATTTCTCTTTCTTCCTCTCAAAACTCTCCCAATTTTTTTCCACAATTCATCATCAAAAATTACTTCAAGACTTGGAAAAGCTTGCCCGGCATTCATCAACGTGGGACCGCCTCAATTATAAATTTTTCCTTCCAAATTTGCCCAAAAGTAGATATTTTTTGTTCCGTAAAACTCTTTCAAATTTCATTTATTTTCATGCAATTGTGTAATTAATGGTAAATAGTATCACTTATTATTAATTTCAACACGTGGAAAAGCTTTCCCTAGACAAACAACAACGTGGGACCTCCTCAATTATCAATTTTTCCTTCTAAATTTGCCCAAAAGTAGGTGTCTTTTTCATCTTTTTCTTGTTTGATTAAAATTATATAGTTAATGCTAAATATATAATATCACTATGTAAATATCTCTAATCATCTTATAATTTTATGTGACTTATAAATATATATGTATATATATATTTATATGATAGATTATTGTATGAGATATTAATTCATAAATAGGATATATATTTATTTAGTGATTTTATATTTTGTATTATTTTAATTTTATATTTATGTATTTATTTGGTGATGTTATAGTTCGTATGCTTTTAATTTTATATTTATGCATTTATTTGGTGATGTAATATTTTGTCTGCCTTTAATTTTATATTTATTTATTTAATGGGTGATGTAATAATTTTTTTTTTCATTTTATATTTATTTATTTAATTGGTTATGTAATAATTTTTTTCATTTTATATTCATGTATTTAATTGGTGATGTAATAATTTTTTTTACATTCATGTATGTAATTAGTAATGTAATAATCTTCCTTTTTATTTTATTTTTGTGTATTTATTTGGTGATGTAATAATTTTTTTTTTCATTTTATTCATGAGACATTTATGTTGTATTCTTTTACATCGGAGTAGTTGATTATGGCTTCGGGTATTGATAAAAGTTGGATTGGTTCTCCTCATAAAGTTTCACGTAAATTTATTAAGGGGATAGAAACATTCCTCTTTTTTTCTCAAAGAAATAAACCTCCTAATGAAGAAACAATTTTTTGTCCGTGTAATGAGTGTTCGAATTATCGTTGGTATAACGTGGTCAAAGTTATTTCACATCTTTTACAATTTGGGTTTTTGTCCACGTATGAGATTTGGACAAAGCATGGTGAGAGCGAGGAAATTCCCGAGACTCGATATGAAGAAAATGAAATGTTGGATGTCTACGAAGATTTGAGACCTAATTATAAGGGTGGTGGTCATTCCGGTGACACCAAGATGATAGACTCGAACAGTTCAGCACGTGGCAAATTCGAAACGATGTTTTCCGAATTAGAGACCGAGTTATACCCTGGTTGTGCAGTAATGAGTTTATTAAATTTTATTGCGAAGCTAATGCACGTGAAGGTGAAGAACAAGTGGACTAACACGTCTTTCGCAGAGTTGCTTGATCTTCTGTGCCGTGTGTTGCCCAAATCTCATACCTTACCCGAGTCATACGAGGCGTGCAACAAAAAGTTAAAAAGTTTAGGTATGGGTTACAATACCATCGATGTTTGCGTGAACGATTGTGCTTTATTTAAAAGGAGAATGTCTCCCTCGAAAAGTGTCCAGTATGTAGTGAAATTTGAGAATTCTAAGAATTATTACGGTTCACAAAATTTGTAATATAATTCTCCACTATATGTCTTATCCCGGATATCCAACTCACTTATTAATTTTGACTTATGATACTTTTAACTAAAACAAGTTAAGTCTAAAATTACACTATATCTTAGTTGGGCCTATACTGGGTCAAATTTTAAATGGACTACTGTTACATTTTGTTTTGGGCCCAATTTTCAGTTTAACCTTTTTTTCTTCCACCAACAAAAAACTCTAATATCTAATTTGTTCAATAATATCTATCAGTTTTTTTTTCTATTTCTCCACACTTCTTTTTCTTATGTAAAAAATATTGAATACCCAAAATCTCCACCACCACCTCAACGTATCAAAAGAAAAGGTTTATGAATTCTTATGTAAAATCCTTTCGAATTATAAACTTATATGATAAATATTTAATCACCGCAAAAAATTCACTTTGATTTATAATTTTTATTTAAAATTGATTTAGAAAATTATTCTTTAAGAATTTGAGATCCCGTATAGAATGATGTTTTGCAAAAAAACAGGGTTTTTGTTCTCAAGGTTATTATTAAAAAATTGATATGCAATGAAGAGTTTAATTACAACTATGTTTCTTTTAGTTGGTTAATTTTGAGATCCCGTTCTTAATATTGAAAAATATAGTAAAATAATCAACTAGTTGTAGAAAAATTTAATGTGTTTTTTTATATTTGAACTAGGGCATTTGGAGATACTAAATATTATTGTTTAAATGATTTTTTTGTTTATTTTATTTTAAAATACTTATATTATTGTTTATATACTATTTTACTCTGTTAGAGAATGCTATTTTATAAACTTATTATAATATTTTCAAATGATTTCACATCAATTTGTGATATGCATATATATATTTATTTAAATAACCAAAAAATATTACTTTGTTCATGCTCGATTAAGTTAATTATAACATATAATTATGTATTGTTGAACAAAATCTATTATAATTGCTCAAATGTCATAAAAACATTTATGGGATGTGGTAATATATAATAATTAAAGTTATTTTCAGGTATATGTCTAGATTGATAATCATTTCATTTCAACATTCAAGTACATTCCAAAAATATTAAGGTTTGTACCTAAATCTCTTAATTAGTATATAAAGTCGGTGTATATCTATATTATAGTTTTAATGATGTAGTTTTTTGATAATCATTGGTATATTACCATTTCCAAATGAACATATAAATATAAATTTTAAAATATAATAAGTTACATAAACAACATTAATAGTTGAAAATAATATTATCAAATCTTTGGGGTTTTCTTTCACTAAAACATACATTATCCTAGAATCCTAGATCCATAAAATCTATGGTGTATTTTTATGTATAAAAATATTTAATATGATATAGATGTATTTTTCCAACCCAACTAGTATAAGTGATTTTTTTAATTTAATGACATTAAAGAACTATTCTCTTTTTAATCTATCAATACTATGCTTTTTAAATTTTTTTTTAAAGCAAAACATTGAAGTATTTGATTGCTATAAGCTGATTTCTATTTAAAATTTGAAATTATGATCATTAGTGGATAAATTACATTAGATTTTTTATTTATTATTTTTATAATGATAACGATAAGATTATACCATTTGAAACATGTATCTTTTTCATTGAATTGTTGTCTTTTAAAATTTGAAAACGTTTGTTGAAACCAAAAGATCAAAAAAATATGGTGATTAACACTAGAACTTGAAAGACCTTTCTTATTTATTATGAGTTTAAAGATGGATATTAAATAGCTTTACAAAGTATCAGAATGGAAAATCGTATCTCCTATTGTTGTGTTATAGATCTAAAAGAATACGAAACTATCTTATCCCTAAAAGTTAGGATTTAGCAACAAAGGACTAAATTAAATAACGTAATCTTATTTCTAACATCCTCCCTTAAAAGAAATACTATATATGAGTTTATGCTTGGATATGAGACAATACAAATCAAACAACATAACCTTAAAAACACATGAGCTTCAAATGTTTTATTAGAGTATCATAAAATTTCTCCTCTACAACTCCTTCCATAGTGAAATCACGAAGAAAATGAAAGCCAAAGTCTATGTGTTTACTACAAACATGCATTACTAGATACTTGTAGAGTTTAATGGTTGAAACATTGTCACAATATAACATTGTAGCATTGTTTTATTCATGTTAAGCTCCTTCAAAATTCTCTTCAACCACAATGGCACGCACTCATCTTCAGTTGTAGAAAGTCTAAGCACATGTTGTTTTTTAGATGACCAAGATACCACTCACGAAACCATAATTTAATTATACCCAAAAGTGCTCCTCATATCATCTTGATCCCCTGCGTAATCGCTATCCTTGTATCCGAGTAGTTCTTCCTCTCCACCCTTCTTATGAATAATACAAAATCAAAAGTACCTTTCAAATATCTTAGAACTCGTTTTACAGCTTGGAAATGAATTTTATTTGGTCTTTCTATGTATCTACGAAGCAAACTTATTACAAACGTCATGTCCGAACATGTGGCAGCAGTCAAGTAGATGAGATTCCAAAACATATTTTTTAATGTTTGCTATCTATCCTTTCTCCATCTTCATCATTTATTAGCTTGAAACCAGTATCTATTGGGTTGTGCACAAGATTAAACTTATTCATATCAAATATTTGTAGCTCCTCAAGAGAGTATTTTTTTGGCTAACATAGATACCATCTGGTATTGTTAGTAACTCAATACCAAGAAAGTAACTCATCATTCCAATATCTGTCATATCGAATTCATTCATCAAGGATTGCTTAAGTTTGTGAACATAATTGTATGATTCCCCGTAAATATTATATCATCAACGCAAAGAAAAACAATTAAAATACCTTTACTGATTATTTTGGTGAATAAGTTTGTTCATATGGGCACTTCTAGAATCCTTCATGTACAAAATATGACTTAATACAGCTATGCCAAGTACATGGATATTGTTTAACACCATCAGCCTTTTTAAGCTTGTACACCTTGTAATGCCTTTTTAAGCTTTTACACCTTTTTCTCGTGGTCTTGTTGCTCACGACCAGTAGGTTGTTCTACAAAAACCTCCTCATTTGATTCTGCTTGCAGAAAGGCAGACTTGACATCTAATTGATAGATCGTTTAATTGGTTTGAACACCAAGAGAGATAACGACTCGTACCGTTTCGATATGAGCCATAGCTACAAAAACTTCAGCATAATCTACTCCATATTGTTGCATATACCATTTAGGGACTATTCGAGCCTTGTACTTTTATACTTATCCTTTCTCATTGAGATTTACTTTAAATATCCATTTCACCACAATAATTCTCCCTCCAAGTGGTAGCTCAGATAGTTAGTAAGTATCATTGCTTTCTATAGCTTTGATTTCTATATCCATAACTTTTTTCCAAGTTTTTTTTACAGCTTCATCATACAAAATAGGAATAAAATTTAGTGAACAAAGCCAACTGAGCCATGTCATAAGCGAAATTAGCCATGTATACTTCCATTTCCTCATCAACATGGAATTCTCACCACTCAAATAATCCCTCGTCCATCCTGGCGGTCTTCATCTATACCTTCCACCTTTATCTACATTTGAAAAAGGTACCCCCATAGTTTCCACTATAGTTTCACCTCCTTATAATTTTATTACAAAATTTGTAAAGTATCACTTACAATAGGTGGATTTTCTCCTTATTTTTCCATTATTCATTTGTGCACTGTCAAATTGATTGTCTCGAGACCAATTTAATTGTAACCATTAATTGTAAATGGGGTTCTGTATCTAATGCTGATGGATCCCTTGCCATGCTTTTATTCAAGCCTTATACAGAGTACCTGGAGTGGTCAATTCAAACAGGTAAGGCCCATTATATCATCATCTGGCTCTTACTTTGTTAATTTTCTACACTTCTTTTTTTCTCATTGTTTGAAGTTAACTGTAACGTTTTGAATTGAAGGGGTTATTAATTGTTTTGGAAAAAAAAGAGTGGTGGTGGATCCCTTGCCTTGCAGGCTTTTATTCAAGCCTTATTGAGTAACTCGAGTGGTCAGTTCAACAGGTGGGTCCGATTATATCATCATATGGCTCTTAGTTTGTTAATTTTCTACACTTCTTTCTTTCGCATTGTTTGTAGTTAAGTGTAACTTTTTGAATTGAAGATTATATTTACCTGGATGGAAGATAGTAACTATATCAACCAGGTTAGAAGTCCTAAAGCTCAATGCGAAAACCCATGATCTATAGATTGTCATGAGGGACAAATTATCAAGCAAAAGCAAATTGTGTATGTGATCTTCTATGATTGGGATAAGAAAATACACAGGTTCTATTAGCAATGAAGTTGAATCATTTATTATTTAGTCAGACTTAGCAAGATACAAAAATTAATGATCACAAAAATGAAGCAGCAACTCTCATATCTGGGTATTGGAATGGCTATAATAAATAGAGGACTAAAACAGACAAGCTACTCTATGATCACAAGTAAGTTTTCTTCTTTAAGTTTACTATATAAGGTCAAATACAAAAATATTAACTGTTGTATTTGAAATTTAGGTCATTGCGTGGGGAAACGAAAGTGAGTTATATGTTAAAATTGAAAGGCTTAAATTAGAAGTTGGAAAAGTACAGAGAAGACTTGTCAAGCAACATTTGGTGTGAAAATTCATTCAAGCAACTTATGTTTGAGGTGTATTTTTTGTAAGGGCTTTCTTTTTCCTATAATTGTGTTTGTTTGATATAACAAAACTCAATTGTGAAAAACTTTTCGCTATATAGAACTAAAATTAAACTGAAATAACCAAAATAAAAAATACAATTACGAAAGACATTCTTATTGTGATGATATTTTTAAAAATTGGAAAAACATAAAATGAAACATACAAAATTTATGTTAAAATAATAGTGAAATAAATATACAAGTATAACTCATTTTTATTCAAATTTAATACATTATTTTTTGAAAAAGAAACACCCATATATTTTTATGTAAAAACATCAAAAAATTGAAGATTCATATGCTTAATAAGATAACTTAAATGCACACAAATATTAACGTTTCAACATGCCGATGACTCCATGTATAAAATAAACACTGTTAGTTGAATAATGTACATTGTACTGTATCATAAACTCGTTGTTCCCTCAACAAAATCTCCTAACCTAGAAATAATTTTTTTTAGAAATAATCAAATAAATTAAACTTAGAGAAGCGGATAGATTCTATATATTACTTTGAATATCCGTTTATCATTAAAAGAATTTGAACTTGGTGGATAATAATAAGCTAGTTGTTAATTTGCTAGCAATATTTTTCTCTTTCTTTAGATGGTGATGAAAAAGAGAGTGTATTACGAATTAGAAAGTTAAAATTATTATTATAAAGACTTAATACAAATGTACATCCCATAATAGGGAGTTTATTTGGACTTCGGTTAGAATTTAGATAAATTAGTCTTTTGAGATAATGTGCACCACTACAGCGCAAGCTTCTAGCGACTAAACTTTTAGCGACTACACGATGTAGTCGCTAAAGATAAGCAACACTAGCGACTACATATCTTTAACGACTACATCGTATGTTTCTCGACTACTAAGTAGTTGTTAGTAATTTTTGTTATTAACGACTACTTTAAGTAGTCGTTATTAAGTAAGAAGTAGTCGCGAGTAATTTTTGTATTTTATAATTAATTTTCCACCGCTAATGAGTAGTCTCTAGAGGTTAGAGTATTTAACGACTACTTAAAGTAGTCGTTAGAGGTTCTTACTAACGACTACGTTTGAGTCTTTGGCGACTACTCGTGTAGTCGCTAGTAGTGGTAGCGTATTTATTACAACAAGCTGCGAATTGGGATACTCAAAACACCATTATTTTATAATTTCTCTTTCTTCCTCTCAAAACTCTCCCAATTTTTTTCCACAATTCATCATCAAAAATTATTTCAAGACTTGGAAAAGCTTGCCCGGGTCATTCATCAACGTTGGGCCGCCTCAATTATCAATTTTTCCTTCCAAATTTGCCCAAAAGTAGAAATTCTTTTTTCCGTAAAACACTTTCAAATTTCATTTAATTTCATGCAATTGTGTAATTAATGGTAAATAGTATCACTTATTAGTAATTTCAACACGTGGAAAAGCTTTCCCTTGACAAACAACAACGTGGGACCTCCTCAATTATCAATTTTTCCTTCTAAATTTGCCCAAAAGTAGGTGTCTTTTTCATCTTTTTCTTGTTTGATTAAAATTGTATAGTTAATGCTAAATATATAATATCACTATGTAAATATCTCTAATCATCTTAAATGTATATATATATATATCTATATGATATATATTATTGTATGAGATATTAATTCATAAATAGGATATATATTTATTTAGTGATTTTATATTTTGTATGCTTTTAATTTTATATTTATGTATTTATTTGGTGATGTTATAGTTTGTGTGCTTTTAATTTTATATTTATGCATTTATTTGGTGATGTAATATTTTGTGTGCCTTTAATTTTATATTTATATATTTCATGGGTGATGTAATAATTTTTTTTAATTTTATATTTATTTATTTAATTGGTTATGTAATAATTTTTTTTCATTTTATATTCATTTATTTAATTGGTGATGTAATAAATTTTTTTATATTCATGTATGTAATTAGTAATGTAATAATCTTCCTTTTTATTTTATTTTTATGTATTTATTTGGTGATGTAATAATTTTTTTTCATTTTATTTATGAGACATTTATGTAGTATTCTTTTACATCGGAGTAGTTGATTATGGCTTCGTGTATCGATAAAAGTTGGATTGGTTCTGCTCATAAAGTTTCACGTGTATTTATTAAGGGGATAGAAACATTCCTCGTTTTTTCTCAAAGAAATAAACCTCCTAATGAAGAAACAATTTTTTGTCCGTGTAATGAGTGTTCGAATTATCGTTGGTATACCGTGGTCAAAGTTATGTCACATCTTTTACAATTTAGGTTTTTGACCACGTATGAGATTTGGACAAAGCATGGTGAGAGCGAGGAAATTCCCGAGATTCGATATGAAGAAAATGAAATGTTGGATGTCTACGAAGATTTGAGACCTAATTATAAGGGTGGTGGTCATTCCGGTGACACCAAGATGATAGACTCGAACAGTTCAGCACGTGGCAAATTCGAAACGATGTTTTCCGAATTAGAGACCGAGTTATACCCTGTTTGTGCAGTAATGAGTTTATTAAATTTTATTGCGAAGCTAATGCACGTGAAGGTGAAGAACAAGTGGACTAACACGTCTTTCACAGAGTTGCTTGATCTTCTGTGCCGTGTGTTACCCAAACCTCATACCTTGCCCGAGTCATACGAGGCGTGCAACAAAAAGTTAAAAAGTTTAGGCATGGGTTACAATACCATCGATATTTGCGTGAACGATTGTGCTTTATTTAAAAGGAGAATGTCTCCCTCGAAAAGTGTCCAGTATGTAGTGAATCCAGATGGGACCCGAAGAAGGGTCAGAAAGTAGCGCATAAGAAACTCCGATATTTCCCGATTGCCCTAGGCTGCACCGACTTTATGCTTCGAGACACATTGCAAAAAATATGATATGGCACCGAACAGGGAAGAGTACAGATCCAAACTTGTTACGTCATCTGGTTGATGGCAATAGTTGGAAGAGATTTGTTCAGTTATATCCTGAGTTTGCTAGTGAACCTCGGAATGTGTTCTTGGGTTTGGGTATCGATGGATTTTGCTCTTTCTCTATGCAGAACAACTTGTACAACATGTGGCCGGTTATATTGACCGTCTACAACTTACCACTGTGGGAGTGTATGAAGGAGACGACATTCCAGCTTTGTTTGTTGATTCCGGGACCCCGTTCACCCGGCAAGGACATGGACGTCTTTCTTCGACCTATTATATATGAGTTGGTCGAGTTGTGGGATACAGGGATTCTTACGTATGATTCCCACAAGAAGAAAGAGTTTACGAAGAAAGATTTTTTGTTGTCTACGACTAATGATTTCTCCGCTAGGTCATACACATCGGGATGGTTGGGTCAAGGTTACAAACCTTGTCCAGAATGCATGGATTCTACTCCGTCATTGGGTGTGAAGAAAGGGGTTGCTTACTTCGACCATAGACGTTGGTTACCTATCGGCCATCGATTTAGAAGAGAAAGTGTTTTGTACAAGAAATCCGATCATAGGGGCCCACCAAAGAAATATAGACCTGCCAATATTCAGACACAATTATATGGGCTTCCCATTGTGATTCCCGGTAAACACAAAGATTTTGGGGGAAAGATCGTGAGGCAAACTGGTCAACGTCTATTCAATTGGAAGAAGAAGAGTATCTTTTATCGTTTACCTTCTTGGTCCAAAAATTTGTTGAAACATAACATTGATGTCATGCATTGCGAGAAAAACTTGTGTGATGCTCTTCTCGGCATAGTTATTGGTCTTGATGGGAAAGTTAACAAACACAACGTGAAAGCGAGAATGGATCTTGAGAAAATGAACATTAGGAAAGAATTGTGGTTGACATCGAGAAATGGTAAACAAATACTGAATAGAGCAAATTTTACGTTATCAATGGAAAAGCGGAATGTATTTCTTTACTAGTTGAAGGCACATAAGTTTCCCGATGTCTTTTTATCGAGTTTGAGAAATAATGTTCAAAGTGACTTGGGGAACATTATAGGAATGAAATCTCACGACTGTCACGTGATGATGCAGTATCTGTTCGTGGCTAGTATCGCAGGGCATTTCGAAGACAAAGCGATTAGTGATGCGATTATTGGGCTAGCTAACGCGTTTAGAGTTGTGTGTAATAAAAATTTGAGTAGGAAAGAGTTAGAAAAGGGGATGGTGAAAGTGGGTAGATATACCGGGTAGATATACCGTAATCGAAGCTCAACCTAAAGATTTTTCCGTATTTAAAAGTCAATGTATTCCTTTAGGTAAAAAAGAGTATGGTAATTTGCAATACATCGAGAAGGAGCAAATCGACTGGTATATCCTACTTAATTGCGATGAAATCCAACATTTGATGACGTAAGTTTTCAGTTTATTTATTAAATGTTTATTCATTATGAAAAATGTATTCAATTTGATCGTCAAATGTGCAGAGAATACAAAGCCACGCTATCCGGTAGTGTAGCCGATAAAGTTAGGAAACACCGGCAAAATTTCCGAGACTGGTTTCTGCATAAGGTATAGATCCATTCAAATACCAAATTAATATTCCATTTTAGACAACATTGTTAAAAAATTGTTGATGCTTGTAAGTTTATGGCATGGAAAAAGAAGTTGATGCATTCGCTACAAGTGAGATGACTTCATTAGCTAGTAAGTGTCATTGTGCGGTTTATAAGTACGATTCATGTGTTGTGAATGGTGTTAAATGGGTTACTCATGAAAAGGGTGAAACAAGAGTGACACAAGATTACGGGGTATGCACCATTTATGAAGGAAAACCGTATTAGGGTGAATTAGTCAAGATTGTAGAGGTAACATTTGATGATGATTGTTTCGTTGTGCTATTCGAGTGCAATTGGTATAACACGAGTACCGCGAAGACAGAGAATGGGGTAACTATTATTAACACGTCTAAATTTGTTTGCGAAGGAGAGCCGTACATCTTAGCTACTCAAGCAAAAAAAATATTTTACATGGATAAGATTAACTCAAGGAAATCATAAAAAGGGTGGAAAGTAGTATGGGACCTCAATGGTAGATATCGATGGAGTCCCGAGTTATGGGTGCAGAATCATTGTCTACTGGAGACGCGAGTGTCACGATCCTTTTAGTGAACACCGAGACGATTTCCGATCGGGTGAACTTTGCATCCACCGAGGAGATCGAGATTGACCCTACTCATTTTTGTATTGATTTGGCTTTTGATATGGTTATTGATGAAAACGAGTCAATTGATGATGACACCTTAGATGAATACGGTGATGAAGAAGAACCTATAGAGGTTGATAGCGATGATGAACCTATAGTTGTTAGTGGATATGATACCGATTAGGAGATTTTTTATTTTGGTTTATTTGTATTAAAACATTTTGTTGGTTATTGGAGTTGAATTTGAATTTATTTTTGATACGCTTAAACTTTGACCCATATAGTTGACTGAATACCCCAAACACTCAAGTTTAACCCAAATAGTTTACTGAATACCCCAAACACTCAACTTTGAGTCTAATAGTTGACTGAATACCCCAAACACTAAACTTTGACCCAAACGATTGATTATTTGGAGCTAAATAGAATTTATTGATAGTTTGGAATTGAATTGAATTTAAATGATTATTTGGAAGTGAATTGAAATATTGGATTATTGTTAATGGAATTAAGTTGAATTTTAAAAAAAAACATCTAGCGACTACTTGTAACCTCTAGCGACTAGTTCATCTTTATGAACTAGTCGCTAATGAATCTCTACCACTAGCGACTACAAAGTAGTCGCAAAACGTTGTAGATATCAAGCCATCTCTTTTTCAACCAACCAACATATGTTTTCCTTTGATCAATTGCTCACTTTTTCTGAAAAATGTAGTTATGAAGTTGATAAGTATAAGTTGATATTCATATTTTCTAAAAAATGTGGTTAGTAAGTTGATAAGTATAATATAGATATTTCATACATTGTTAATTTCACGACTATATGCCTTATGCAGTAATGGATATCCAAGTCACTCATTATCGTTGACTTTTTGATACTTTTAACTAAAATAAGTGAGGTCTAAGAATTCACTATCTCTTATTTTGGGCCTATACTGGGTTAAATTTTAAATGGACTAATATTACTTTTTGTATTGGACCCAATTTTCAGTTTGGCCTTTTTTGCTTCCACCTAAAAAAAACCCTAATATCAATTTTCTTCAGTTTCTCCACAATTCTTCTTCTTATGTTAAAAATATGGAATGCCCAAAATCACACAACCACCTCAACGTATCAAAAGAAAAGATATATGAATTATTATGTAGGATCCTTTTGATTAAATACTTACAAGATAAAGATTTCATCATAGCAAAATTTTTACTTTGATCTATAATTTTTATTTAAAATTGTTTTAGAAAATTATTCTTTAAGAAATTGAGATCCCGGATAGATTAATGTTTTGTAAGAGAGAGGTTTTTTGTTCTGAAGATTATTATTAAACAAATTGATTTTAATAAAGAGTTTAATTACAATTATTATTCTTTTGGTTGTTTTAATTTTCAGATCTCATTCTTATTATTGAAAAATATAGTAAAAACGTCATCTAGTTATAGAATTTTTTTACTTATTTTTTGTATATTTGAAATAGGGCATTTGAAGATACTAAAGATGGTTGTTTGGATTTTTTATTAAATACTTATATTATTTTATATTTACTATTTTACTATGTTAGGGAATGCAATTGTATACAACTATTATAATATTATCTTATGATTTCACATCAATTTGTGATATATATATATATATATTTTATTTTATTTGATTAACCAAAAAAATATTACTATGTTCATGCTCAACTTATAAGTTAAATTTGATAGATAATTATATATTTTTGAACATAATTTATTGTTATTATTGCTCAAATTTCATAAATAATTCATGGGAGTGGGTAATCTATAATGATTAATGTCATTTCAGGTATAATGGTCATTTCATTTCATAAATATTTAAGGTTAGTCCCTAAATATCTTAATAGTTATATAAAGGCCGTGTATATTATATATTATAGTTTGATGATGCTGTTTTATATATAATCATTTACTATATTTTCATTTCCTAATGAATATATCAATATACATTTTAAATTAAAAAATATAAGAATTACAAAATATAATAAGTTACATGGAAAAAACTAATAGTTGAAAATAATATTATAAAATCTTTGAGGTTTTTTATTCACTAGAACATACACTTTCTAGCCACATTCTAGCCACAACATAAGTGGTGGCCACCTATCATTAATACCTTAACATAACAAAAAAATAAAAACTATCGCCACTCATTTCTTATCTAATATCAAAGCAACCCCAAAAGGAAACAAAAGTCAAAATAAAAAATACCATAATCTTTCTCTATCGCCTCAACCTTCTCCTAACATTCTCCATCAAATTCGCCTTTCCACCAGCCCTCGATCGAGCATTTGTGACTCGCCGCTATGAACCCCATATTTCTCTCTTAGCCGCCTTAAAACTCCACCTCTCACGACCTTAAAAATTTCCCATACCTCTTTGTAACTCATAGGTCTCTCCATTTCTTACAACCTCACCATCTAACCGTTTCTGTCACAGCCTCTCCATTTCTCACAAACTCACCATCTCACCGTTTCTCACAATCTCAGCAGTTGTTGTTTCAGAAGAATGAAGTTTTGTATTATTTGTGGATAGTTTATGGTAACTAAGTATTCTCTTGGTACACCTTGAGCAACATTTGAATCTTCAAGACATTATTATTTTCCCAGGAAACTCTAACACCATTTGAATTTTCAAGACATCCCTTCCATAAACCTGACATTCTTTAATTAAGCTGATAGATTCCTCGTTTTGGGAAATGTAGAGAGGTTGGCAAAATTTTTATGTTCTCTCCAACCAAAGTGCTTCTCATGGATTAAAGAATAACTATTACAACGTACTCTACCAGTATGAACAGGCTTATTTTTTCGGGTCAAGAGACCTCTCAAGTAATTCAAGTAAATAGAGTTTTTGTCTTTACCAATTTTGTGAGTTATAACAGTTTATCAAAGTGTTTATTGTATTAAATCTTTGGCAAAATTAGGATTGACTTGAGAGACCAAAACTTGGAATTTTTAGTAGCTAGTCGAGTAGTTCAATTCTCTTATAATTAGGACATGAAAAATGGTCGGGACCCTACGCGCGAAAAGAAAAAAAAGAGTGTATTGTGTGTTACTTTGTGTTAGTAATTAACTAAGTAGTTTTAGTTATCAATAAATATAAGTCTCAGTTTGAAAAAGTAATGTATAGATGACGAATGAGTTCATTTTTGTCCTAAAAATTAATCTCACGTCTAGATTTGACATATTTTATGTGTTAGGTTTTATTTATTACTTTGTTTTATAATGTGACAAGTAATCTAGTAGGGTAAACAAGTTGAATACTCTAACACTTATCGATTCTATAGAAATGTATCTAAATCGTGCATGCTAGTCAATTTTTGGACTCTTTTAATACAAATATAATTTTATAACAATGTTTTTCTAGAGCCAAGTTTATTTCAAAGAGACATAATAATCCTATGTCTAGCTGCTTTAGGTTTATATTCTCTTTGTAATGGCAACCATATAGACCCTGATTCTTAAGGGTGGGCAGCCTTATCTTGAAACTCAACTCATCCCGAAAATTCATCTAACTCAGTCCTTTTATAAGCCCAACAACATCTAGGGTCGTGTTTAAAATCCATAATTTTGTTTTGCTATATGGTCATCTGAAATCCTGCCCGAAACCAAAAAACCCCAAACCATTAGATAAGACACTTGATACGGTTGATTTATCATTTAATTTTTTTTACTATCATGTTAGGTTTGGGCTTGGTGTTTGTGAATTAGGTTCGCTATGTGGCCCAAGACACCCATATATGATTGGTGTATAAAAAGGTATATTCCGGATTATGGTGGGGTCGAATATGAGTGGTGTATTATCATCGAACCATGTGGTTGAATATCATATTGATTAAAAAGGAGTTGCAAGGTACAAATATGTGGTTCTAGGAATTATCCCTTATTACCCTCAGTTTATAATATATAATGTTGGTCATCGTTTATCAAGGATATTGAACCAATTTAATATGTCAATTTTTGTGATAATAGATGAACTATCCGAGTATCCCTTCCCTTGTATGAGTTTTATTCCTTTTAAATAATTTCGTTTATCACCTCCATTATAACCACCTGCTTGTCTCTCTATCAAGTGACTCGCTTCCTACACTTCCTAATTTCTTCGTTAATCAACTGAGAAATGATTATAGCTGTTGGGATTTTTAATTTAATTATCATAGGGGCTTTTAAAGGCATCACAATTCGGATAGAAGCAATTATATCTCAGGTTCTCTACCATTTTACAATTATCCTAATACTTAGGAAAGTCTTTATATGTATTTCATAACTTTGAAGTACTTTGCTGTATGTGTTTTTTTAGCTAGATTAAATCCTAGCCACCACTTATTTAGCCAGATTTAATCTTGGCCACCACTTATAATGATAAACCGTAGAAAAAACTCTGAAATATAATATAGATATTTTCCAAACAAAAAACTATATATTAATTATATTCTTATGAACTTCTTCAATTTCTAATCTTTAATATACTATCATTAATCGGTATATCTTTAAACATCTCATTCCGCAGATTTTGAATAACTTTTTTAGAGTTTTGGATTTTCAGCTGTAATTTTTTTCCCAATTAATTTCTTCATTTATAATTTCTTTGATGGATCCTCTTTCTGCAAATTTTCATATAGGAGCTCAAAACTAAGAAATTTCGAGTTTTGGGTGATCATCTCTTAAAAAGGTGTGTTTAGTGATTATTTAATTAATTTCTTCAGTTTCATATCTTAGTTATACTCCAATTGGTCTTCGTTTATTTCATATCTCAACTTTCTAATTCAGCAAATTTTGATTCAGTGACCCAAAGCTACTTAACTGTTAAATTTCGAGTTTTGAGTGTTCAGCTGTAAAAAAAAGGTAAATTTATGTTAAATTTATGTTAAATTTATTATATTCTTCAATTTCTAATCTGTTTATTAATAATTTATATTATTTTGATACAGGAAAAATAATTATAAAATGGCAAATGAAAAAGACAAAACACCAATGCTTTCAGACACATACATAAAAAGCGATGAACAAGAAACTTCACAAACTCCTAAGATTATTACACCAAGAACTCGAAGTGCATCAATGTCTATTCTAAGACTTACTTATATATGTTTTGAATTTACCAATATTGTCCCAAAAGTAACACTTTTTCATATAAGTGAAACCTTGTAGGAAGAGGCAACACGATAGAGGTTGATTATGATTATTGTCTAACAAACAATATATGCTTAACATATTTCAACTCCAAATAATAATTCTCTTTCGTTAATACGTGTTCACTACTAGTTTATTTTGTTGGGTTGCTCATTTGTTAACTGTGCGATAACTCGTATATTCTTTAGTTAAATATGTGAATCGTGTGAATATTCCATTCCAACATATTCTTGTCTTAGGGTTTCAAGGTAGTTAAAATGTAGTTCTGACAACTTTGGAGTAATATTACTTGGTTTTCAATGAATAACATTCCGTAATAAATGCCTATAACACTTCTTATTTTTTATTATTAATGCTCGATTACAGCTTGAATTGACTTGAATGTATTTAATGCTAGTTATTCAAAGTGTTGAAGCTGCGGTTAAAATCGAAGGGAAATTGTATTGTGGGTACTTGGTCTCGGTAAAAGTTGGTACTAAGGTTTTGAATGGGGTGCTTTGTCATTCAGGACACCCTAATTTTGCGAATCTGTAGAAGGGCACTCATGTTATGCAATTGTTACCATTACTCCACTAACTAAAGGCATGAATACTTCAACTAAGAGGATAAATAAGAAGCAAGGAGGAGAAGACCCAAACTGCCCTATGCCCAATTTTAGTGGCTATAATTTATACTTCTTGACAAACATCGAGAGTTGAAGACTCTTACTCTAACAAAGAACATGAATTCACTAAGATGGTTATAAATATGTGGAACACTCTTTCCCTAGATGAAAAAGAAGTAAGTAAACATGTTCTATTGGATAGTGTACCATATCCTTTATTTCTGTCAAATTTGCAAAATAATATATTGTTAGAGGTACACCATGTTCTCTAGCTCCTAATGAACTTCTTGATTTGTATTGATGTAGGTTTATACATGAAAGAATTGGAGTCATACAAGAAGAGTATGACCATCAACCATTCCTAATCATCAATTCAAGAAAAAAAATTAAAAAGAACTTCAGAATTATATGAAGTTTAAAGTCATCCTCACTCTTCTATTTTTTGCAAATATTCTATGCTTGGAAGGTGAGACACATACAATAATTTTGACTCTCTCCCCGCCTATTTTCAAACCTATCTAGCACTTTTACCATATGTTTTCATAATGATTGATCAAATGCTCGTCCTGCTTGATTTTTCTAAGTTGCGCGAAAAGCAATTGGATAAAAATAGTTATTTTGTGTTAGTAATTTATTAAGTTGTTTGAGTTATAAATAAGGATAACTTCCAACTTGATAAATTAAAGTATGGACGACGAATGACTTCATTTCTGTCCTCAAAATTAATGTTACATCTAGTTTTTATGATGTTTTTTTGTTCCAATTGATTTTTAATGATTCATATGTAGATATTGTGAAGTTAAAAGAACTCGTTTTGACATATTTGATGTGTTAGGTTTCATTTATTATCCTGTTTTCTAATGTGACAAGTAATCTAGTAGGGTAAACTAGGTGCATACGCTTACACATATCGATTCTATCAAAATGTATTTAATTCGTTCATGCTAGTATAAAATTTTGGACTCATTCAATACAAATACCATTTTATATCAAAGTTATCCTAAAGCCTTGTTTATTTCAAAATGACATAATAATCATATAGCTAGCTACTTAAGGTTTACATTCTCTCTACAATTGCAACAATATGAGAACCTGATTCCGAGGGTGAGCAGCCTTACCTTGAAAATCAACATATCCCGAAAAATCCTCTAAGTTAGTCCTTTTATAAGCCCCAACCACATCTAGGGTCGTGTTTAAAATCCATAATTTTTTTTGCTTTACGGTCATCTGAAATCGTGCCCATAACCAAAACACTCAAGACCATTAGATATGACAGTTGATATGGTTGATTTATTTGTTTGATCGTCGAATATGGGCTGTCTATTATCTTCGAACGATGTGGTTGGATATCATATTGATTAAAAAGGAGTTGTAAGGTTCCAATATGTGGGTGCTAGGAGATATCCCTTATCACCCGAAATAATTTATAATATATTTTGTTGGTCATGGTTTATCAAGGATTCTAAACTAATTTAATATGACAATTTTTACGATAATGGATGAATTATTTGAGTATCCCTTCACTTGTATGAGTTTATTTTATTTTAAATAATTCATTTATCAGATTCATTATAACCACTTGCTCCATTCCTAAATTCAATTTCAATGCCTTCTATTGTTTCATTTATAGTCTCTCTACCATGCTTTGGGGCTCGCTTTCCGGAAGACATACGCTACCTAATTTTGTTGTTAATTAACTGAGAAATTGTTGTAGATGTAGGGTTTTTAATGCAAGTATCATAGGAGTTTTTATGGGCATCAGAGTTTGAAAAGAAGTTTTATATCTCCGGTGCTCTATCACCTTACATGTATCCCAATACTCAGGAAAGTCCTTATATGTATTGCATAACTTTGCACTATTTAACTATGTGTGTTTTTTTTTGGCAGACTTACTCATATATGTTTTGAATTTACCAAGATTGTCCCTAAAGTAACACTTTTGCATATAATTAAGACCGTGTAGGAAGAGGCAACATAATAGAGGCTAATTATGATTATTGTCTAAAAAACGTAGTTGCTTAACATATTTCAGCTGCAAATAATAATATATGAATTAATATATAAATTCTAAACATTGAAAAATAATATATGAATTAATATAAAAATGCCAAGCACTGAAAAATGTCCTTAATTACTTATTTCTTTTAGTATTTACGAAGTTATTTTGAATAACCAAAAACGTTTAATGACTAATATCACTATTTGTCTCATTTTTTACTTCATTAATGTCTAATGCTGGCTATTATTGTTAATTTATATTGAAAGAATAATTATATCGAGAGACAGATATAAAAGACATAAGAGAAAAATAGATCTCTTTGTTCGGGGTTTCTAAATGATATATGTGTATTAGGAAAGATGAAAGTCGATTCTAAAGGATATTCAAGTATTCAATAAAGAACTTTTCAAACATCAATGGTAAAGAATTATAGAGTTTTAGGAGGTCATATGAAAATAAGTACGTGAAAAAGTGAGGCATGCAAATTAGATTAAAAAAATTATTTAATAAATATATTTTTTATTAGCTAATACAAAGATCAATATATGATCAATTATTCACTTAATGGTTTGACTATTATTTATTTTAAGCGAAAGAATATTTTGCCATATAACTAACTTTCAACCATTTATATTATTGTACCGTTGATCTTACTGAATTCACATAACTTCATGAGTACTAACACTAGACGAACTATTGATCTTTCTATAAATTTTATTTTATAAAAATAGTATTGTTTAAAATATATATAAATTATTCAGTTACTAAATAGTTATTGTAAAATTTGCTTGGGTGTCTAATATATTACCTTACATATGCATATTATCAATATATAATTAATTTAATTAAAATAAAATATTTATATGGCCTTGATTTCTAAAACACAATAATCAAATTTTTAATATTAAGAAGAATTTTGTTCATTAAACAAATAATAATAATAATTAAAACTTCACTATAGAAGAAAGATTTATTTAATCCAATATTTAAAACCACTTAGAAAATAGTCGTAAAAGAAATAAAATAGTTAGTTCACATACATAAACCACATTACATGAACCCATATGTATAACATCCACAATGAAAAGACATAATTAGTTATTAGCACAACATGGTGCAATGGAGGCTCTCGCGATACAATGTAAATTTTTACAAAAAAAATGTTTTTTTAGATAAAAATGTTAAAAATATTTATGTCCATTTATAATTTTGTAGGGGTATACACATGAATAAAATAATATATTAACTGTTTTCCCTTAAAAAGCCACAATTTTATTACAAAATTGAAAGTTAAAGATAAGTACAAAGATACTTTTTTATATTTTTTAGTGGTTAGTCTGCCCTACAACACAAATATGCTAAACATGTCTTTAATTGGTCTTATTTGAAAATAATTTGTCAATATATGTTTTTTTTTTTCAAAATATGGATAGATAAACCAACCATTATAAAGTAAATGTGTCAAATCATCTTTGTATCTCAATCAACTACTATATTTTCATTTATACCCAAAAAACTAAATTAAAGACTAGGTATATCATTAGCCATCTAAATGACATCCATAGTAAATAAGTTGGTTCGAAAATTTAAATTAGTTACTGGGGAGTAGATGGCCTCCAGTGACACTAATATAATACTTGGAGAGGTTGGAGGTGATCAATATGTATCCTTAAAACAAACCGTTCAAGATTGCAAGGGTCTTGACAACTAGATAGGAGGTACAAACGATATTGTATATATTTGCAAATGATCATAATCCAAACAAAGTATTATCGCAATTCCAACTACTTTCATATATGTTGTATCAATATTGATTTGTATAAAACCCTACATATGTGAACAACTGGCAAGATTTTCCTCCTTATGGAGGTCAAGGTAGTAAGGCTATCATTAGAAAGACAATATATATTTAGAATTTGGGAATTAAATAAATTATTACTGTTTACAAAATTTATTATATAATTCTCAATCAAAATTTTGTTTTAATAAACTATATATATCCCATATATTGTTCATTTTTAACTATATGGCTATTCTAGTAATGGATATCCATCTCACTTTTAACATTAACTTGCTATGATACTTTTCACTAAAATAAGTTTAAGTCTAAAAATTCACTATCTCTTATTTGGGCCTACACTGGTTAAATTTTAAATTGACTAATATTGAATTTTGATTGGGCTAGTTTTAAGATTTTCCTTTTTTCTCCCACATACAAAAAACCCTAAATACTATATTCTTCAATAATATCTCTCTGATCCTTTTTTCTCTTTCTTCACACTTCTTCTTATGTAAAACATATTGAATGCCCCCACAATGACTTCCACATATTAATAGAAAGGTAAGATAAACATGTCAACACTGTAAAAAATTTAGTTTTAGATCTATATATTTTTTAAATTGTTTTAGTGAATAATTCTTTATGAAATTGAGATCCCGAATAGAATGATGTTTTGTAAAAAAGTGGTTTTATGTTTTGAGGCTAGTTTAGAAAAAAATTGGTATTTAATAAAATGTTTAATTAAAATTCTTTTTCTTTCAGTTGGTATTTATATTGTTGAACATAATTTATTGTTCTAATTATTCAAATGTAATAATTTTCTTATAGAATTGGGTAATATATAATAAATTAATATTATTTTTAGGTATAAGTCTAGATCAATGATCATTGCATTTCAACATCAAGTACATTATTTATATATATATATATGGTTTGTATCTAAATCGCATCATAGTTATATAAAGTTGTTATATATATGGTATATTATCTAAATCTCTCAATAAAAACAATTTAACATTTTTATGATTAAAAACAAATAATTTAGTCAATCTTTTTAACCTTTGTTTATGGTAGTTTTCTTAGGTGGTTACCGACAAGACAATGGAGGGAAATTGGAAACATTTTTATGTTCTCTCTAACCAACGTGCTTCATATGGATTAACGAAGCACTATTTCACCCTATTGTTAGATTTGTAGTGAATATTAGTAGTCAAGTTCTCATTTAATTAGGACATTTGAAATCATAGAACCCTCTGAGCAAAAAGTAAATAAGGAAAAAAGAGCGTATTGTGTGTTATTTTGTGTTATTAATTAATTAAGTAGTTTGATTTATAAATAAAGATAAGTTCCAATTTGATAAAGTAAAGTATGGATGACGAATGAGTTTATTTTTGTCCGTAAAATTAATGTTACGCCTAGTTTTTATGTTGTTTTTATTGTTCAAATTGTTTTTTATCATACATATGTAGATATTGTGAAAGTTTAAGAAGCCAGTTTGACATATATGATGTGTTAGGTTTCATTTATTATCCCATTTAATAATGTGACAGTGGGTAATCTTGGTGAATACTATCGTACTTATCTATTCTATCAAAATGTATTTAAATCGTGCATGCTAGTATAAAATTTTGGACTCTTTCATTACAAATATCACTTTATAACAATGTTTTTCTAAAGCCTAGTTTATTTTAAAGAGACATAATAATCATATGTCTAACTACTTTAGGTGTACATCTCTCTACAATTGAAACCGTATGAGAACCTAATTCTTAAGGGTAAGCAGACTTTCCTTGAAAATCAACACATCCCAAAAAATCATCTAACTAAGTCCTTTTATAAGACCCAACCACATCTAGGGTCGTGATTAAAATCCATAATTTTGTTTTGCTATACGATCATCTGAAATCCTGCCCGAAATCAAAAACCCAAAACCATTAGATTTGACACTTGATAGGGTTGATCTATTTGTTTAATCATCGAATATGGGTTGTATATTATCTTCGAACCATGTGGTTTTATATCATGTTGATTAAAAAGGAGTTGCAAGGTACCAATATGTGGGTGCTAAGATATATCCATTATCACCCAAAATTAGTTTATAATATATATTGTTTGTCATGGTTCGTCAAGGATACAAAACTCAATTAATATGACAATTTTTGCGATAATGTATGAACTATCTGACTATCCCTTCCCTTGTATGAGTTTCTTTTCTTTTAAATAATTTCATTTATCGGCTCCATTATAGCCACCTGCTCCATTCCCAAATTTAGTTTCAAAGCATTTTATTGTTGCATTTATTGTCTCTCCACCATGCTTTGGGGCTTGCTTTCCAGAAGACTTACGCTTCCTAATTTTGTTATTAATTAACGGAGAAATAGTTGTAGATGTTGGGTTTTTTAATTCAAGTTTCATAGGGGCTTTTATTGGAATCAAAATTCGAAGTGATATTAATCATGTTGATCATGAAATAACACCTAAAGTGTATTGTGATCTTGGTTGATCCTAATACAACTTCATTAAATGATATTAATCATGTTGATCCAAATAGTGTATAGGAACATGAATTGGGCTTAGATAACTATTAGTTAACAATTATATTGTAAAGATAAAAAATATATCTCATAAAGTTACTCTTATGTTGAATTTTTTTATATTGCTCTTGTAATTGCTCCATAGGTTAGTAACAATGACCCAAATAGTTAACTTAATACATTGAGTTTAAAAGATTTTTTTTGAAGATATGGAATAAGAAACGTGATACTTAAATGTTAAAAAAGCTTAGATACTCTTTATAAAACCTTATAAATAAAAACTTATTGAATGTAGATAGTTTTATAAGGTTAAACGAGGTATATTTTATTCAAATGTCCCTACATATAAAGCTAGACTTGTTGCCAAAGGGTATACTGATGACTCTATTTTTGTGATAAACAGATGTCCCTACATATAAAGCTAGACTTGTTGCCAAAGGGTATACTGATGACTCTCTTTTTGTGATAAACGTAAGACATCCTTTTACGCTTATTTTGAGCTCAACTAAGATTTATAAAATTTTTGAATGACCCCTTTAATCTTAAGAGGGGCTCTGAATTAGAACATGTGTCCTATGACAAATTATGATTTAGAGTTGTAACAAAAAAGCTGGCATTTTTTGGGATGGGCTTGATCATTTAAACCTAGACCACAACCTATGTAAACCCTAAAAAAGTTTCCCACTAAATAATACACGCTACGAACACTATAAATTCATCCCTTGGGTGCCAAAGCGTACATTTGATAATTAATTCATCATGGAAGTGATCAGGAGAATGTAAAGAAGGAAGTATCAAGAGCTGGAGTTTCACTAGATCATTTATATACCGTTTTCTCTTTATAATTAGCGTAAATTAGTGTTTGATATATATATTTTTAATTTAATTCTAATTTTTTAATTCCAAGTTCATTTATTCACGATTTCTATTTTTCTTAAGATTTTTTATTTTGAACATAGATTTTATTCTTAAATTTCTTATTTTGGTATTACATTTAAACAAATTGTGTTTTCCATCTATTGGGTATACATAGGAGTTAAATAATAATCATATTATGAAAAATAAAGATTACCCTTAGTAATGAAGGTTCCGAAAGGATGATCTAATGTGAGTCGACTTGACTAGCAAAGTAGCAGCTAGGGTTTATGTTTTAATCTCTCATAATTTAGTATCCAGGTTAATAAGAAAAAACCAATTTATTTCTAGAACTATTAAATTAATGGGATTAGGTGAATATTTGAAACCTTGAGCTACTATCTCATATGCTTAATTATTTTTTAATTGTAAAACAAAACAATGCTTCCATTATCTTTTAGTCAAAATATTTAAAACCATTTACGGTAATACTGAACAATATTTTTATTAACTACCTAAATCTCTAAGGAACAAACTTGATTTACTTACTTATTACTTGTAACTATCTGTACACTTGTAGAGGGTTAATCGTGGTTTTCTAGATGTGTGAGCTTTTTATATAATTATTTTATCAAACTAATGGGTCCACCATATCCTCTGAGGGAGGGAATTTAAATGAATTATTTAACTATGCTTTTCTACATGGTGAACTTGATGTTAAATTCCAATCTCACACAACCATGATATAAAAATATAAAATAATAATTTTATTTTGGTTGGTATTCATAAAATTCATTTTTCTTTCAGTTTGCATGATTTTTTGTCACATGATACATATTTAAATATATAGACTAAACAATCAATATAAATGCAACTAGATATCACATACTGTCAAAGAATAAAAAGATGACAAGCGAATTGCATACCACAAATACAATTAGACACAACAAACAAATTGCTAACTAAGAATAATTTTGCATTCACCAACCATGTACTTATTGAAAGATAAACAAAATATATAAAAACCTAAACTAATAACAAAAAACCATCACTAACCTGAAAAAAATAGTACACTTTCAAATAAATAAACATGTATAAAAATAACAATAATTAACAAACCGCAAGGCTATACATCTAAAACTGTTATTGTAATATCACATTATACTATTTTAAACCTAAACTTATACTTAACCATGTGTAAAAATAATATGCAATTGGATATTCATCAAAGTAATAATAAAAATTCAAGCAACTCTTCGTTCGTATCTGTTAACACTTTTTAACCATTAAAATATGCATAAACCAGTCAAACAAAACTTAGTCAAGTAAGTATTTTCCATAAATCTCTTAGTTACCTTCTTGACAAATTGAATACATTATTCATTATATTGCGTAATTCAACACCGGAACACTTCATGGAAATTATTAAAAATGACATTTCATTATTATCCAAATATGCCTCCCTAGAATCCTTTTTAAATATTTTAGTTTGATATTTAAGAGTTTTTATATGTAATAATTACATGACCATTCACCATCGTGGCCTTTTATGGAAAATTTAAGAGTATGGACAAGATACTCCTATTTCGAAGACTACACATTATTTCAGAAATAAGGATATTATAAAATATACAAAAGTTGTTTCATGTTGAATTGGAGTTTATGTGTTGAGAATTAGGATGTTTCAATTTACCTTGGTTAACTCAAGTTGGTTTGAATGGTGACCACGACATTAAATCTCTTTCTCGAGCGTTAAAAGGTTAAGGTTCATGCATCCTTGGGTTTTTGACTATTGACTTCTTGTTTATGAAGTTTGTTATTATTATCTCGTGTAATTTTTCCTAAATTTGTAAATATAATAGATTGAAAGAAAAATGTGAGAGATTGAGAAAATATTCTTAATTAATTTATTTATTTATATAAAAGAACGTTATTTATAGATAATTGTGTTTATTAAATGAACCATATTACTGACTTCAGTTATAGAATATCTCTAACTTAGGTAAACTTGGAAATGTTTCTATTTATTAGATACTGTACAAAATCATTAACCCCAATATTTGTATAGACTTCCTCTAGTGTCCACAATTCTAAGTATATTATAAAAAAGTGTTGTATTTATAATTAATCAAGTTTTGATTTTATAATTAGTTATAATTAACAAAACTTATTTAAATCCAAATTAATATTTCTTAAACTATTAATTGACAAAAATATATGTACTATATCAAGTATTACCCTTATAAAAAATTCTTAGAATAATTTATGTCATTTTTTTACATGTGTAAAACACTAATGTTATGTTTGTAAAATTATTTTAATTGAATTAGATAAGTTAGTGAATTAGTAAGATTCTATACTCCTACATAGACTAAAAAGAAAAGAAAAATATTATTATCTTACAAGAAAAACATGAATTCATAGTTGTATCATAATTAATTAGGACCAAAAAAAATAAATCAATATTTGCAAATAAAAGATAAAATAATATAGGCCTACCCAATTACCTTTGTGCAAACAAGTATCTTTTTCTTTCTAGTTGTACAAACATACGAGTATAATTTTAAATTTGAGGATAACAATATATCATATTATGTAAAAATTATTTTCTTAATAAAGAATGGAAAAAAAAAATCACATGCTTTAAAAAAAAGAGGAAACGGTTGGGTTTCTTAAAAAAAATTCAGGCACCCTGTTGTGTTATTATTACGCTTATACTTGAAATATTTCAATGAAATTTTCATTCAAACGTACAATCTATTTGTTTTGAATTCAAATAAAGTATAACTATTCCTTGGCTACAACAAAATTAAAATATTTATGGTTGCCCAACCTAGTTATGATTTCAAAATTATCATTTACATAAACACATCCAAATTAAAATCAGTAAAAGATGAAATGTTATCACAACCTAATATTTTTTACACCACAATCATGTAAGATCTAACATATTGTTGGTAAAAAGAAAGTATTGTAATGGTATATCAAAACTAAACGCGAAACTAAGCTTTAACTACTACTTACAAAAGTAAAGACTGAAAAGTAAAGACTGAAAGGTAAAGACTGAAACGTAAAAACGGAAATGTAAAAATCGAAAGTAAAAGACGAACCCGGTTAGTGAAGATGAAAACCGTACAATAGTGGACGAAGATATAAATTGTGGTGCTGGGTAGAAGCCACCGCCTTAAGAACGAATTCCGGGACAGGCGAGATGCTACACTGTTTTTCCAAACGTTCCCCAAGGATTAAACACTACTACCCTACTCTTGTATGAACTCACAATCCTAGGCTGGAATCTGTATATTACTATTTCTCTGTAGAACAGAAGTGAAAAAGAAAGAATAATAGCTGTTGAATGATTTTCGTAAGAGTTATTGCTGTGTAATGTTGGTGAAAAATGAACTTAAGAGCAGCACTATTTATAGAAGGAAAAATATCCAGTGGACTAGCCGTTAAGGCTTAGTCGTGGCTGTTCATCATGCCAAGAAAATAAGAGTTGTTACAACAAAGGAGCCGTTGTTGATAAAAGGTGGGTAAAATTGTTGACCAACGTGGAGGAATTAGTCAACCGTAGACAAAGTCTTTATCAGAAAATAAAAAATAAAAGCTGGTTATAAAACTAGTTTATTTTTATTTTTTAATTCGCCAAGACCCAAGACCCGGACCCGGGCCCGGGCTCGGGCCGGACGTGTGGTGGTGGTGGTGCGCGCGTGTGGGCTTCCCCATTGACTCTTCATATGCATGGGTGTTAGTTCTTTGGTAGCTTATGATAGCACAAAGTAAATAAGTTGCTTTTAAATCATTAAGTCTACCGATGTGGGAAAGTGAGATAACCTCTCAACTTTCCCTACTACACTACACATAACAAGAAAAACACTCCACATGCATTTATAACTTTGTGGACAATGAATGACCAATTAGTCCAATAATTACGTGCACATTTATTGTCCAAAGATGTACAAAGAAGGTTTTTGAAAAGGAGAAGGGTTTTGAGCAAAATTTGGGTAAATTGTACTTAAGTGTCAATATCTTGCAATTTGAATTGACACGTAGTGGAGTGAGGCAACAACCAAGTCCAGTCAAGTGAACGTACTCTTGAACTTGACGTTCTTTAGTTGAGACGCCCACAACACATACTCAGACCCGTTAGATATATACAGGTTCCGCGATGTTATCACAAGCGCCTTTTAGTCCATGCGCATACCTTGGTTCTCATGAGTGCTCTAAAAAGACTTCTCTAGTCTTTTATAGAAATCGGCCCCCACTTTCACACCCACATAGGTGATTTCAAGAATATCTATTCAGCATAGACTACCCGTCAAGGGTCTTGAAGTCATTAAGAGCCTTAAAGCTCAACCTCATCATATACTGGTGAGTTCATCAAGTCCTTCTCAATAGGACCACCACATAGGGCTATTCAACCTCTTGTCCAGCCAACTCTAACGCTATAAACTCAGATTCCATGGTTGACTGTGCTATACAAGTTTGTTTAGAAGACTTTCAGGATATAGTTCCTCCACCTAAGGAAAACACATAACCACTAGTGGAGCTCACTTCATCATTATCTTATATCCAATTTTCATCACAATAGCCTTATAGGACAGCAGGGAACCTACTATAGTGTATGCCTATATCCATGGTACCTCTTAGATATTTCAATGATCTTTGAAGTACAGCCTAATGTTCACTACTAGGGTTATGGGTATAGAGACTAAGTCTACTTACAGTATAGGCGATATCAGGTCGAGTGTAGTTCATTAAGAACATTACACTTCCTATTATCTTAGCATATTCAGTTTGAAATATTGCATTTCACTTGTTCTTAGTCAAACGAATACTAGAGTCATATAGGGTTCTAACAGGTATGACATAAAAGGAGTTGAATCTCTTCAACAATTTCTCTACATAATGAGATTGACTAAGGGATATACCATTTTCATTTCTTAAGATCTTAACCCCTATGATTACATCAGCTTCACCCATGCCCTTCATCTAGAATATAGATGATAGAAAGTCCTAAGTCTCATTAATGACTTTAAGATTAGTGCCAAAGATCAGCATGTCATCTACGTATAGACAGATGATCACACATTCAGATCCTATCACCTTCATGTATACACATGAGTCGGAAGTGTTGACTATAAAGCCATCGTTAACTAAAGTACTATATATTTTTTCGTACCATTGTTTGGGTGATTGTTTCAAACCATATAGAGATTTCTTAAGTTTGCATACTTTGCTTTCTTAACATGAAGCTACAAACCCTTCGGGTTGAACCATATATATCTTTTCATCTAAGTCTCCATTCAAAAACGCGGTCTTAACATCCATTTGATGTATATTAAGTTTATGAATGGAAGCTAAAGCAATTAGAGTTCTTAGGGGTGATATTTTGGTCACTGCGGAATAGGTGTCAAAGTAATCTAAACCTTTCTTCTGAGTAAAGCCTCGGATTACAAGTCTAGCCTTAAATTTATCTATGGAGCCATTAGGTCTTAATTTTCTCTTAAAGATCCATTTGCTTGTAATTGGCTTACATCCCTTTGGTAAGTCAGTTAAGTCCCAAGTGTAGTTTGATATAATGGATTCTATCACACTGTTTACCGCTTCTTTCCAGAAGCTAGCATCTATGGATCTCATAGCCTCGGAGAAGGTCTTAGGTTCTTCCTCAAGAAGAAAACAAGAGACTAGTTCTTCACATTACATGTCTATGTGAAAATCCTCATCAAAGAAAGCAGTGTTAAAGTCTGGTCCAAA
Source organism: Nemophila menziesii (assembly GCA_029959085.1). Taxonomy (NCBI): domain Eukaryota; kingdom Viridiplantae; phylum Streptophyta; class Magnoliopsida; order Boraginales; family Hydrophyllaceae; genus Nemophila; species Nemophila menziesii. Next base: position 23,811,096 of record JARWIR010000015.1, on the reverse strand, counting down.
ACTAGACTCAGTCCTACGTCGTTTACTTCTCCTAATTTCGCTATCAGGGTGTGGTCCTGAACTCGAAGAGGGTAGAGAAGCAGACAAATTATCACTAATAGGTATATCGGTATTGACAGGTGAGTCATTACTGATAGATGAGGACGAATTATGAACAATATTCATTTTCAAATGAAATATATGCTCAAAGAATTCAGCGTCTCTATATTCGCTTATAGTGTTATCAGATAAGGACATAAATCTATAAGCTGCACTATTTTAAGCATATCCTATAAAGATAGAGTCTACGGATTTAGGTCCAATGTTAGCTCTCCTAAAGTCGGGTAATGCTACTTTAGCCAAACACCCCCATAGTCTTAAAAATTTCAAGTTAGATGGATATCCTTTCCATAATTCGTAAGGCGTCTTATCTATATGTTTATGGGGTACTCGGTTTAATACATAACATGCTGAAAAGACAGCTTCCCCCCACATGTTGGAAGGTAGGCCTGAACTAATTAACATGACATTCATCATTTCCTTAAGGGATCTATTTTTCCTTTCAGCTATTCCATTTTTTTTGGGTGTATAAGGGGCAATAAGTTCATGAATAATTCCACTACGTTCACAAAATTCTTTAAGTGTGTTAGAACTATATTATCCTCTCCTATCGGACCTAAGTCTTTTAATCTTTCTATCTAATTGATTTTCAACCTCAACCTTATATTTTAAAAAGGTGGATTCTGCTTCATCCTTAGACTTTAGAAGTTATACTTTGGTGAACCTAGAGTAGTCATCCACAAAGATCATATAATAAAGTTTTCCTTCTCTACTAGCAGTAGTTTTAAAATCAGCTAAGTCAGAATGCACTACTTCTAAAAGTTGAGTTTCTCTATTGGTCACGTTTTTAAAGGGTTTCTTAGCGTGTTTAGCCTCCACACATATTTGACACTTAAATAAATCATCGTTATAGTTTCCAGGTATTATTCCATAAGTTTTAAGTCTTTAATAGAAGAAACATTTAAGTTTCCTAATCTAGCGTTCCACATATCTAGAGATTTAACTATATAGCATAAGTAGATGCATTCTCATTTAAAGCAGAAAGAACATAAAGTACAAATAGTCCACCATTAAGGTAACCTTTTCCTACAAAGTCACCATTCCTAGAGATTATTATTTTCCCACCCTCGAAAACAAGTTTAAGTCTAGATTTGTTTAGAAGAGACCCTAGGACTAAATTTATATGAATCGTGATCATTAAGGGATAAGGTCTTGCCAGAGGTAAGTTTAAGACACGCCTTTCCCTTGCCAAGGAGGCCCGCAGTTGTAGAGTTTCCCATGTATGCACATTCCCCATCAGCTACATCTTCAAACCCTTGGAATAACTATTTGTTGGCTCAGAAGTTTCTTGAAGCTCCAGAATCGAGAATCCATTCGGCCTTGTTTTCTACCAAATTAGTTTCAACCATTACCGCGGCAATTACCTCTTTAGTTTCAGTCAAGTTGACGCGAGGAGGGTTATTTTGGTTGGACCTGTCCTTGCATTGGTATGCTTTGTGCCTTCTTTTCCACAACAGTAGCAAGTTGCTTTGGTTTTCGGAATATGAGAGGTTGGTTTGAAGTTACCTCCGGATTTGTTAAATCTACCCTTTGCTTTGTTGTTCTTATTCTGACCATGAAATTTTCCTTTCCCTTGAAGCCTTCTTTGTTACCATGCCCAGAAGTCTCGACCAAGTTAGCTTTCGACGAATAATGAGGTAGAGATTCAGACTTATCTTTGTGACGATTTGCCTCTTCGGTTCTCATGTGGTTGATTAGCTCTTGGATCATCATGTCTTTTTCTTATGTTTGAAGTGGTTACGATAGTCACTCCAGGATGGTGGGAATTTCTCGAGTAATACATTAGCTTGAAATATTTCACACAATTTCAATCCTTCGGATACATTTTCGGCACAATGGTTTTCGTAAATGTGAACTTGTTCCATGATTGGTTTTTGATCGGTGATTGTGAATTTAAGCCAGTTTCCGACCACATATTTTTTCGTACCGGACTCGTCACCTTCGTATTTAGTGTGTAAACGGTCCCAAATAGTTTTTAAAGATTTTTTATTTACAAATAAATCAAACAAGGGGTTCGACATATGGTTTAAAAGATGACCCCTAGTTAGTTTATTTGCCTTATCATATTTTAAAAAAAATTCGGCTATAGTAGCATCCGTATTATCAGTTGAAACATGAGAGTTTTCGAGTAATACAAAATCGACTTCTTATTGTTCAAAGAAAATAAGTAGTTTTTGGGACAAACATTTAAAATTAGAACCATCTAATGTTTCGAGTTTCTACATATCTGGTAAGGTTTTCAAAGTTGTAGTTAAAGCCGAAGAAGGGGAGGCCATTACAGATTACTTATTAAAAAATTTGTTCTTAAATTGTTGGTAAAAAGAAAGTACTATAATGGTATTTTAAAACTAATTGCGAAAATAAGCTGTAACTACTAGTTACGGAAAGTAAAGACTGAAACGTAAAAACGAAAATGTAAAAAACGAAAGTAAAAGACGAATTAAAAGACGAACCCGATTAGTGAAGATGAAAACCGTACAGTAGTGGACAAAGATAAAAATCGTAGTGTCGTGGAGGAACAGCTGCCTTAAGAACGAATTCTAGGACAGCCGTGATGCTACACTATTATTCCGAACGTTCCCCAAGGATTAAACATTACTACCTACTCTCGTGTGCACTCACAATCGTAGGTTGGAATCTGTATATTATAATTTCGCTCAAGAACAGAAGTGAAGAAGAAAGAATAATAGCTGCTGAATGATTTTCGTAAGTGTTATTGATGTGTAAAGTTGGTGTAAAATTAAGTGAAGAGAAGCACTATGTATAGAAGGAAAACTAGCAAGTAAACTATTCGTTAAGGCTTAGTCGTGGTTGTTCATCATGCAAATAAAATCGGAGTTGTCTCATTTTTAAATTTTTAATGTCTAATGCTCACTTTTATTGTTATATTTTTTAAAGAAATTATATTGGGATACATATATTGAATACATGAGAGAAAAATAGGATTCTTGGGGGTTTTCTTACTAATATATGTGTTTGAGGAAATAGTGAGAGATGGAAATTAGATTAATAATTTTATTTAATTATTAAAGAATTTATATTAATTAATTCTTCACATAATGGTTTGATTATTATTTGTTTTAAGAAAAGTAATATTTTTTCATATAACTAATTGTCAACCATTTATCTCACTTTAACGTTCATCATACTATATTCTAATAATTTCAAGGTAACTACTTGACCAACTATTGATCTTTCTATAAACAAAATTTTATCAAACTAATATTGTTCAAAATTTAAAAAATTTATTCAATAACTAAACAAATATCATGAAATTGGTTAGGGTGTCCTATATATTACAATACATATCAATATTATTAATATATAATTTATTTAATTTAATGTATTATATGGCCTTTATTTCTAAAACGCAATCATTATTCTTTAAATATTGAGTAGAATTTTGTTCATTAAACAAATAATAAGAATAAAAACCTAACTACAGAAGAAAGTTTTATTTAATCCAATATGAAAAACCACTTAAAAAAATATTTGTAAAAGAAACATAACAATTAGTTCACCTAAATAAACCACATTAGATGAACCTATATGCAAAATATCCAATGTAAATTTTCAGAAATATTTTTTTCAGATAAAATGTAACAAAGAAATATGTATGTCCCTTTATAATTTTGCGGGGGTATAAACATGAGGAAAATAATATATTAACTTTTTTTTATCAAAATGGCTCAATTTCATTACAATATTGAATACTAAAGATACATACAAAGATACTTTTTTATATTTTTTTTATAGTGTATAGAGTGCCCTTCAAGCTAAATATGCTAACACATCTTTAATCAACCTTATTTGAAAATAATTTGTCAAAATATGGATAGATAATCCAACCATTAGAAAGTGAATGTGTCAAAAACATTTTTTGTATCTCAATCAACTACTCTATATTCATTTATACCAACAAACTGAACTAAAGTCTACAAGCATCATTAGCCATTGAAATGACATCTCTAGTAATCAAGTTGGTTTGAAAATTTAAATTAGTTATTACAGACTATAGATGGCCTTTAGTGACACTAGTCCAATACTTGGAGAGGTTGGAGGGGAACAAAATTTATTATAAAAACAAACCATTACAGATTTGAAAGGCCTTGATAATTAAATAAGAGGTACAGACAGTATTGCATATATTTTCAAATAATTATAATCCATACAAAATATTCACAAAATCTCAATTATTTTCATATATGATGTATCAATATTAATTTATATAAAACCGTACACACCAGGTGACCAAGTGGCAAGATTTCTTTATGAATGTTAAAGTATTAAGGCTTTCATGAGAAAAAATATATTTAGAATTTTAGAATTCTAAGAATTATTATGGTTCACAAAATTTGTAATATAATTCTCCACTATATGTCTTATCGCGGATATCCGACTCACTTATTAATATTAACTTATGATACTTTTAACTAAAATAAGTTTAGTCTAAAATTACACTATATCATATTTGGGCCTATAATGGGTTAAATTTTAAATGGACTTATATTACATTTTGTTTTGGGCCCAATTTTCAGTTTAACCTTTTTTTCTTCCACCAACCAAAAAACTCTAATACATAATTTGTTCAATAATATCTATCCGCTTTTTTTTCTCTTTCTCCACACTTCATTTTCTTATGTAAAAAATATTGAAAACCCAAAATCACCACCACCACCTCAACGTATCAATAGAAAAGGTTTATGAATTCTTATGTAAAATCCTTTCGAATTATAAACTTATATGATAAATATTTAATCACGGCAAAAAATTTACTTTGATTTATAATTTTTATTTAAAATTGATTTAGAAAATTATTCTTTAAGAATTTGAGATCCCATATAGAATGATGTTTTGCAAAATAACAGGTTTTTTGTGCTCAAGGTTATTATTAAAAAATTGATATGCAATGAAGAGTTTAATTACAATTATTTTTCTTTTAGTTGGTTAATTTTGAAATCCCGTTCTTAATATTGAAAAATATAGTAAAATAATCAACTAGTTGTAGAAAAATTTAATTTATTTTTTTATATTTGAACTAGGGCATTTCAACTAAATATTATTGTTTAAATGATTTTTTTTGTTTATTTTATTTTAAAATACTTATATTATTGTATATATACTATTTTACTTTATTAGAGAATGCTATTTTATAAACTTATTATAATATTTTCTTATGATTTCACATCAATTTGTGATATGCATATATATATATATATATATATATATATATATATATATATATATACATATATATATATATATATTTAAATAACCAAAAAATATTACTTTGTTCATGCTCGATTAAGTTAATTATAACAAATAATTATGTATTGTTGAACAAAATCTATTATAATTGCTCAAATGTCATAAAAACATTTATGGGATTGGGTAATATATAATAATTAAAGTTATTTTCAGGTATATGTCTTGATTGATAATCATTTCATTTCAACATTCAAGTACATTTCAAAAATATTAAGGTTTGTACCTAAATCTCTTATGTATTATATAAAGTTGGTGTATATCTATATTATAGTTTGAATAATGTAGTTTTTTGATAATCATTGGTATATTACCATTTCCAAATGAACATATAAATATAAATTTAAAATATAATAAGTTACATAAACAATATTAATAGTCGAAAATAATATTATCAAATCTTTGGGGTTTTCTTTCACTAAAACATACATTATCCAAGAATCCTAGATCCATAAAATGTATGGTGTATTTTTATGTGTAAAAATATTTAATATGATATAGATGTATTTTTCCAACCCAACTAGTATAAGTGATTTTTTTAATTTAATGACATTAAATAACTATTCTCTTTTAAATTTATCAATACTATGCTTTTTAATTATTTTTTAAAGCAAAACATCGAAGTATTTGATTGTTATAAGCTGATTTCAGTGTAAAATTTGAAATTATGATCATTAGTGGATAAATTACATTAGATTTTTCATTTATTATTTTTATAATGATAACAACAAGATTATACCATTTGAAACATGTATCTTTTTTATTGAATTGTTGTCTTTTCAAATTTTAAAACGTTTGTTGAAACCAAAAGATCAAAACAATATGGTGATTAACACTATAACTTGAGAGACCTTTCTTATTCATTATGAGTTTAAAGAAGGATATTAAATAGCTTTACAAAGTAACAGAATGGAAAATCGTATCTCCTATTGTTGTGCTATAGATCTAAAAGAATACGAAACTATCGTATCCCTAAAAGTTAAGATTTAGCAACAAAGGACTAAATTAAATAACGTAATCTTATTTCTAACATACTCCCTTAAAATAAATACTATATATGAGTTTACGCTTGGATATGAGACAATACAAATCAAACAACATAACCTTAAAAATACATGGAGCTTCAAATGTTTTGAAAGAGTATCATAAAATTTCTCCTCTACAACTCTTTCCATGGTGAAATCACGAAGAAAATGAAAGCCAAAGTCTATGTGTTTACTACAAACATGCATTACTGGATACTTGTAGAGTTTAATTGTTGAAACATTGTCACAATATAACACTGTAGCATTGTTTTATTCATGTTTAAGCTCCTTCAAAATTCTCTTCAACCACAATGGCACGCACTCATCTTTAGTTGTAGAAAGTCTAAGCACATAGTGTTTTTTAGATGACAAAGATACCGCTCCCGAAACCATAATAAAAATATACCCAAAAGTGCTCCTCATATCATCTTGATCCCCTGCATAATCGCTATCCTTGTATCCGAGTAGTTCTTCCTCTCCACCCTTATTCTGAATTATACAAAATCAAAAGTATCTTTCAAATATCTTAGAACTCGTTTTACAGCTTGGAAATGAAATTTATTTGGTCTTTCTATGTATCTACTAAGAAAACTTAATACAAACATCATGTCGGACGTTTGGCAGCAGTCAAGTAGATGAGACTCCAAAACATTTTTTTTTAATGTTTTCTATCAATCCTTTCTCCATATTCATCATTTATTAGCTTGAAACCAGTATCTATTGGGTTGCGTACAAGATTAAACTTATTCATATCAAATCTTTCTAGCTCCTCAAGAGAGTATTTTTTTGGCTAACATAGATACCATCTGGTTTTGTTAGTAACTCAATACCAAGAAAGTAACTCATCATTCCAGGATTTGTCATATCGAATTCATTCATCAAGGATTGCTTGAAATTTGTGAAAATAATTGTATGATTCCCCTTAAATATAAGATCATCAACGCAAAGAAAAACAATTAAAATACCTTTACTGGTTATTTTGGTGAATAAGGTTGTTCATATGGGCACTTCTAGAATCCTTCATGTACAAAATATGACTTAATACAGCTATGCCAAGTACATGGATATTGTTTAACACCATAAGCCTTTTTAAGCTTGTACACCTTGCCTTTTTAAGCTTTTACACCTTTTTCTCGTCGTCCTGTTGCTCACAACCATTAGGTTGTTCTACAAAAACCTCCTCATTTAATTCTCCTTGCGGAAAGGCAGACTTGACATCTAGTTGATAGATCGTTTAGTTGTTTTGAACACCAAGAGAGATAACGACACGTACTGTTTCGAAATGAGCCATAGCTACAAAAATTTCAGCATAATCTACTCCATATTGTTGGATATACAATTTAGGGACTATTCGAACCTTGTACTTTTATACTTATCCTTTCTCATTGAGATTTATTTTAAATATCCATTTCACCACAATAATTCTCCCTCCAAGTGGTAGCTCAGATAGTTAGTAAGTATCATTGCTTTCTATAGCTTTTATTTCTATATCCATAACTTCTTTCCAAGTTTTTTTTACAGCTTCATCATACAAAATAGGAATAAAATTTAGTGAACAAAGCCAACTGAGCCATGTCATAAGCGAAATTAGCCATGTATACTTCCATTTCCTCATCAACATGGAGTTCTCACCACTCAAATAATCCCTCCTCCATCCTGGCGGTCTTCATCTATACCTTCCACCTTTATCTACATTTAAAAAAACTACCCCCATAGTTTCCACTGTAGTTTCACCTCCTTATCATTTTATTACAAAATTTGTAAAGTATCACTTACAATAGGTGGATTTTCTCCTTTATTTTTCCATTACTCATTTGTGCACTGTCAAATTGATTGTCTCGGGACCAATTTAATTGTAACCATTAATTGGAAATGGGGTTTTGTATCTAATGCTGATGGATCCCTTGCCATGCTTTTATTCAAGCCTTATACAGAGTAACTGGAGTGATCAATTCAAACAGGTAGGGCCCATTATATCATCATCTGGCTCTTAGTTTGTTAATTTTCTACACTTCTTTTTTTCTCATTGTTTGAAGTTAACTGTAACTTTTTGAATTGAAGGGGTTATTAATTGTTCTTTCCAAAAAAGAGTGGTGGTGGATCCCTTGCCTTGCAGGCTTTTATTCAAGCCTTATTGAGTAACTCGAGTGGTCAGTTTAACAAGTGGGTCCGATTATATCATCATATGTCTCTTAGTTTGTTAATTTTCTACACTTATTTCTTTGGCATTGTTTGTAGTTAAGTGTAACTTTTTGAATTGAAGATTATATTTAACTGGATGGAAGATAGTAACTATATCAACCAGGTTAGAAGTCCTAAAGCTCAATGCGAAAACCCATGTTCTATAGATTGTCATGAGGGACAAATTATCAAGCAAAAGCAAATTGTGTATGTGATCTTCTATGATTGGGATAAGAAAATACACAGGTTCTATTAGCAATGAAGCTGAATCATTTATTATTTAGTCAGACTTAGCAAGATACCAAAATTAATGATCACAAAAATGAAGCAGCAACTCTCATATCTGGGTATTGGAATGGCTATAATAAATAGAGGACTAAAACAGACAAGCTACTCTATGATCACAAGTAAGTTTTCTGCTTTAGGTTTACTATATAAGGTAAAATATAAAAATATTAAGTGTTGTTTTTGAAATTTAGGTCATTGCGTGGGGAAACGAAAGTGAGTTATATGTTAAAATTGAAAGGCTTAAATAACAAGTTGGAAAAGTACGGAGAAGACTTGTCAAGCAACATTTGGTGTGAAAATTCATTCAAAGCAACTTATGTTTGAGGTGTATTTTTTGTAAGGGCTTTCTTTTTCCTATATTTGTGTTTGTTTGATATAATAAATGTTAATGGGAAATTGGCACCACATTAGAAAAAGACTGAATTCAATAAGATGAATATCTAGAGATTATAAGTTTAGTGGAGTTTATTGTCTTATTCTCGAGTTGCTTGATTGTGATGATAGGTTTCCACTACTATTGAAGTTAATGCTGGAATAAGGTAATTAATTCAACTTAATTCAACTTTATGGTTTGTTGATATAGGTTATTTCAAGTGGTTGTTAAAGATGATTATATATCAACCACTATAATTAACCACCATGATTCAAAAAAAGGTGGACGAGTTTCCAAAAAGAAAAAATGTTAATTTTTGTGTTAACCAATACTAAATTTCAAAATGAACAAACTGTACAAACCCTAAAGAAACTAAAAACCCATTAAAATAAATAAGAAAACAAATCATGACATGTGTCCAACTTCTTTTTATAAACTCGGTGGCGAGACTCCACAACATTCCATAAGATTTGTACATGATAAATCTATTTATTTAAATCCTAACTTTACATTAAGACTTTTAATTTTTAAAATAAAAAATACTATAAAATATACTTGGCTCATCTGTTAATTAACATACATTTAAAGCTTGATAAAAAAATTACAAAATAGTAAAAAGTGAACTGCCTCATCAATCAAATTTTATTTAAGATTTTTTTTAATTATACTTTGGTAATTATCTTTTTAGTTATATTAAAATCCATATACCATTTTGTATTATCGTAAGCTATGTTCTTTCTTTATTGGATCAATCTCCATTTCTATAGTAGTAAAAAAAGAAAAATGGATAGTAAACCTATGAATATTTAAATTAAAATATAGTGTCCTTCTTGTATATTTGAAAAATATAAATCATATGCTTTATCATGAGATTAAAAAATGATTTATATAATAATTTAGAAGAATCAACATAGAATAACCGATTTAAAAAAAAAATAGAAAGACAAAGAAAAAATTCCAACGATAATCATACATACTATTCTACAAAATCATGTTATTTTATATGTAAATAAAATTCCTTCTCAAGTATGAATACAATAAAGAGGACCATGCATCTCTCTTTATGGCGGGTAAGATTAATAAAAAAATAAATACTAACTTTAAATTATTTATAAATGTTACATTGAAAATAACCATGATGGCAGCAAAATTAAATATTCTTATTATGTTTAATTTAACGTATCCCCATGATAGATCTGTTTGCACTTCATATTTCACCTTTAAAAGATAATAATTCAAAATGTTGCACTTTCAAAAGTATAAAAAGTTTTAAAAAAACCAATTGTAGAAATATGGGGTAAGTTATATTTTTCTCTATCAAATTGCATAAATTGTACTAAAGTAATGGTCTATGTTTTACATAGTAGCCCTCACGAGTATATTTTGAGACTTTGCAAAAAACAAGATTTAGAAATGTGATTTTTTTACATATCTTCATGGTAGATCCATTTATATAATACTAAATGAAATTAAACTTACTGAAAATAAAAAAAGAAAAGAGAAAAACAAACTCAGGCCATACATATCAAGCAATCTCTATTGCAACCCAAAAACATATGTTTTTCTTTGATTAATTGCTCACATTTTTTGAAAAATGTAGTTATTAAGTTGATAAGTATAAGTTGATATTCATATTATCTAAAAAATGTTGTTAGTATGTTGATAAGTATAAATTTAATAAAATGATGTAATGAAATTAAAAAGAATTATTTAAAAGAGAGTGGGTATAGTGGTTTAGAATAGAAGTTGAAAACTGAGAGCGTTTTACTTGACATGTGGTGTGATCTTGATTCTTATTTGGTCATGTATTTTTGTTTTAGGAAGATCTAGGAAAATATTTTGATTTTAAAATATCTTATAATATAGATATTCCATACATTGTTCATTTCTCAACTATATGCCTTATGTAGTAATGGATAACAAAGTCACCTATTATGGTTTACTTTATGATACTTTTAACTAAAATAAGTAAAGTCTATAAATTCACTAACTCTTATTTGGGCCTATACTGGATTAAATTTAAACAGACAAATATTACTTTTTGTTTCGCACTTATTTTTCAGTTTGACATTTTTTTCTTCTAGCTACAAAAAAACCCTAATATCAATTTTCTTCAACAATAACTATGATTCTTTTTTCTCTTTCTCCACATTTCTTCTTCCAATGTTAAAAATATTGAATGCCCAGAATAACACAACCACCTCAACGTATCAAAAGAAAAGGCTTATGAATTCTTTTTTAGGATCCTTTCGATTAAATACTTACAAGATAAAGATTTCATCACTGCAGAATTTTACTTAGATCTATAATTTTTATTTAAAATTGTTTTAGAAAATTATTCTTTAATAAATTGAGATCCCCGATAGATTGATGTTTTGTAAAAGAGAAGTTTTTTTTCTTAAGGTTATTACTAAAAAAAACTAATATGTGATAAAGAGTTTAATTACAACTATTTTTCTATTGGTTGTTTAATTTTGAGATCTCATTCTTATAATTGAAAAATATATTAAAAAATCAACCAATTATAGAAAAATTTAACTTATTTTTTGTATATTTGAAATATGGCATTTGGAGATACAAAACATGGTTGTTTAGATGTTTTTTTATTTTTAAAATACTTATATAATTTTATATGTACTATTTTACAATGTTAGGAAATGCTATTGTATACAACTATTATAATATTATCTTATGATTTCACGTCAATTTGTGATATATAAATTTTATTTGATTTGATTAACCAAATAAATATTACTATGTTCATGGGGAATTTCTAAGTTAATTTTTATAGATAATTTTTTATTGTTGAACATAACTTATTGTTCTTATTGCTCAGATGTTATAAAAAATTCATGGGATTGGGTAATATATAATAATTAATGTCATTTCGGGTATGGTCATTTCATTTTAACATTCAAGTACATTCCATAAATATTTAAGGTTACTCCCTTAATATCTTAATAGTTATATAAAGGATAGTTGAAAATGATATTATAAAATCTTTGGGGTTTTTTCCACCAGAACATACACTATCCTAGAATTCTACAACCATCTATATACATAACTGGTGGTCAAGGATTGATTATAGCCACAAATTAAGTGGTGTCCATGATCTGGCCCACCTATCATTAATACCCAAACATAAAAAAAAAATATCGCCACTCCATCCTTATCTAATATCAAAGCAACCCCAAAAGAAAAAAAAAGCAAAATAATAACAACCTTAATCATTCTTTATCGCCTCAACCTTCTCTTCATATTCTTAACCTTTCCACCAGCCCCTAACTCGAGGACGACTATCGACCGACTCTCCACCATGACAGCATTTATGACTCGCCCGCTTCGAACCCCATAATTCTCTCTTACACCCCCGCCGCCTTTAAATTCCAACTCTCATGGCCTTAAATACTTCACATACCTCTTTGTAACTCACATCCTCTCAATTTATCACAAGCTCACCATCTCACCGTTTCTCTCACAGCCTCTCCATTTCTCACAACCTCACCATCTCACCGTTTCTCACAATCTCATCAGTTGTGGTTCCAGAAGAATGAATTTTTGTATGATTTGTGGATAGATTATGGTAACTAATTATTCTCTTATGATTGTTACACCTTGAGAAATTAGGGCAAGAAGGAGATAAAATTGAGCTTGATAATGAAAATCTTCTGGTAATTCTGTTCCAACATCTTTTACAACAAGAAAGGCGATGAGGTAATAATATATTTTGCAAATTACTGTATTTTCTTGATTTTGTAAATGGGGTTCTCATTCTAATTTTGGTTATTAATCGTAACCATTAATTGTAAATAGGATTCTTTATCTGATGATGATGGTGGATCCCTTGCCAAGCTTATATTCAAGACTTATTCAGTAGTTGAGTAACTGGAGTGGTGAGTTCAAACATGTGGGTCCCATTGTATCATCATCTGGCTCTTAGTTTGTTAATTTTCTACACTTCTTTCTTACTCATTGTTTTAAGTTACATGTAACTTTTTGAATTGAAGGGGTTATTAATTGTTTTTGCCAAAAAAAAATGGTGGTGGATCCCTTGCCCTGCAAGCTTTTATTGAAGCCTTATTCAATAGTTAAGTAACTCGAGTGGCCAGTTCAACAGGTAGGTTCGATTATATCATCATCTGGCTCTTAGTTTGTTAATTTTCTAAACTTCTTTCTTTCTTATTGTTTGAAGTTAAATGTGAATTTTTTAATTGAAGATTATATTTACCTGGATGGAAGATAGTAACTATATCAACCAGGTTAGAAGTCCTGAAGCTCGATGCAAAAACCTATGTGCTATAGATTGTTACGAGGGACAAATTATCAAGCAAAAGCAAATTGTGTATGTGGTTTTCTATGATTGGGATAAGAAAATACACAGGTTCTATTAGTATTGAAGCTAAATCGTTTATTATTTAGTTAGACTGAGCAAGATACCAAAATTAATGATCACAAAAATGAAGCAGCGTCTCTCATATCTTGGTATTGGAATGGCTATATTCAACAGAGGACTGAAACAAACAAACTACTCTATGATCGCAAGTAAGTTTTCTTCTTTAGGATTACTATATAGGCTCAAATACAAAAATATTAAGTTTTGTTTTTTAAATTTAGGTCATTGTGTGGGGAAAAGAAAGTGAGTTATATGTTAAAATTGAGAGGCTTAAATTAGAAGTTGGACAAGTACATAGAAGACTTGATCAAGCAACACCTGGTGTGAAAATTCATTCAAGCAACTTATGTTTTAGGTGTATTTTCTATAAGGGGTTGCTTTTCCTATATTTGTGTTTGTCTGATATAATAAATGTTGATGGGAAATTGGCAGCACTTTAAAAAAGGACCGGATTCAGTTAGACGGATATCTGGAAATTATAAGATTAATGGTGTTTATGGGCCTATTCTTGAGTTGCTTGATTGTGATGATAGGTTTTTCACTGCTATTGAAGTTAATGATGGAATAAGGTAATTAATTCAACATATATGTTAGAGGAAATAAATAAGTATTGATTTTTATGGTTTGTTGATACAAGTTATTTCAAGTTGTTGTTAAAGATGATAATATATCAACCACTATAATTAAACACCATAATTAAAAAAAAGGTGGACGAGTTTCGAAAAAACCTACTCATAGTTGGATATAATTCAAAAGCGATTAACAAAAAATTGGACTATATTTAATTTTGTGACTAATCTGGGTTTAATTTTTTTGCAAACAATATCTATTTTGCCGCAAATGAAGCAGTGACTAAATGGGTCATCTTTTTCGTGATTTTCCAGAATTATTAGTGAGCAATTTGGCCTTATATATTTTTTAAATTTTTTTTATCTTGATGGCGCAAATGATGGAGTGACAATATCCATTTCATGTTTCTTTTTTTTACAGAAAGTTTCCATTTTGCGAAAATATCCAATTAGTGGCCTACATTTCGTAAATTAAAGAATTAAGTACCCTTTAACTTAGGATAAAATTGCATAAATTTACATTCATAAAATATATCATTAGTTTTAGACTAATATTTTTTATAGATTCCTATTTTTTTGTGAATAACCTTCCTTAATCATAAAACTTTACATAACTATTTTCTATAAATCTTCTTTGATTTTCATCAATTTACTTACCCAAATATGTTTCCATAATTTTATTTACTTACCATAGATTTAAACAAATATCTATATTATATAACTCAATACTAATTTCATTTCAAAATCATCTCTTCTTCTACTCTAAATAGTTTCTTTCATAATCAACGTTTCTTCTCAACGCATCACCTTTTCAACTCTACGGTGAGGTTACAAAATTATTTCGATTTAAATGTTAATGGTTTTTTTTTCGATATTGTAATATTTGATTATTACTTTCCTTTTTATAGTGGTTCTATAATTTTAGTTCTTTTATTCTACCAAAAATTTAGTCGTCTGTAATTTTTATAGTGTTTCAGGGTTGTAACAATATCGCCATATTTAATTATTGTTTATCTTAAAAAAAATCGTCAAACAAACAAAAAGAAAATTATTAATTATAGTGTTAAAAAAAACTAAATTTCAAAATGACCAAACTTTACAAAACATAGAGAAACTAAAAACCATTAAAATAAATAAAAAAACAAAACATGACATGTGTCAAACATATTTTTTAAGCTCCGTGGCAACATTCCATAAGATTTGTACATGATAAATCTATTTATTCAAATCCTAACTTTACATTAAGACTTTTAATTTACAAAATAAAATAATACTATAAAATATACATGACCCTAATTAATAAACATTTAAAGCTTGATAAAAAATGTCATAAATAGTAAAGAGTGAATAAACTCATCTATCAAATTAAGATTTTTTTATTAATACTATGGTAATTATCTTTTTAGATATATTCAAATCCATATACAATTATTTTTTCTCGTAAGCTATGTTCTTTCTTTATTACATCAATCTCCATTTCCGTAGTAGTAAAAAAAGAAAAGTGGATAATTAACATATGAATATTTAAACGAAAATATTGTGTCCTTTTTGTATTTTTGAAAAATCTAAATCGTATGCTTTATCATGAGATTAAAAATTGATTTATATAATAGTTTAGAAAAATCAACACAGAAGAACCGATATATAACATAATAGAAAGACAAAGAAAAAAATTGCAACAAATTTACTAAAAGATATTAAAATATTAAATTGATAATTTAACATACTATTCTACAAAATCATGTGATTTTCTAAGTATATCAAAAATCCCTCTCAAGTATGAATACAGTAAAAAGGACTATACATCTCTCTTTATGGCGGATAAGAATAATAAAAATAATAAATACTAAGTTTAAATTATTTGTGAATGTTGCATTGTAAAATAACCATGAAGGAAGCAAAATTAAATATTCTTATTCTGTTTAATTTAATGTATCAACATGATAGATCCGTCTGCACCTCAACTTTCACCATTTAAGGATAATAATTCAAAATGTTAAACTTTCAAAAGTATAAAGAATTTCAAAAAAATCAATTGTATAAGTATGGGGTAAGTTATATTTTTCTCCATCAAATCACATAAATTGTACTAAAGTAATGGTCTATGTTTCACAAGTAGCCCTTCACGAGTATATTTTGCTGCTTTGCAAAAAACAAGATTTAGAAATGTAAAATTTTCTAGATATCCCCATGATATATCCGTTAATATAATACTAAATGAAATTATAATTATTAAAAATAAAAATAAAAAAGAAAAAAAGAGAAAAACAAACTCATGTCCTAGATATCAAGCCATCTCTTTTTCAACCCAACAACATATGTTTTCCTTTGATCAATTGCTCACTTTTTCTAAAAAATGTAGTTATGAAGTTGATAAGTATAAGTTGATATTCATATTTTCTAAAAAAATGGGTTAGTAGGTTGATAATTATAATATAGATATTCCATACATTGTTAATTTCATGACTATATGCCTTATGCAGTAATTGATATCCAAGTCACCTATTATCGTTGACTTTTTGATACTTTTAACTAAAATAAGTGAGCTCTAAAAATTCACTATCTCTTATTTTGTGCCTATACTGGGTTAAATTTTAAATGGACAAATATTACTTTTTGTATTGGACACAATTTTCAATTTGGCCTTTCTTGCTTCCACCTACAAATAAACCCTAATATCAATTTTCTTCAATAATATCGCTGCTTCTTTTTTCAGTTTCTCCACATCTCTTCTTCTTATGTTAAAAATATGGAATACCCAGAATCACAAAACCACCTCAACTTATCAAAAGAAAAGGTATATGAATTGTTCTATAGGATCCTTTCGATTAAATACTTACAAGATAAAGATTTAATCATCGCAAATTTTTTACTTTGATCTAAAGTTTTTATTTAATATTGTTTTAGAAAATTCTTCTTTAAGAAATTGAGATCCCGGATAGATTAATGTTTTGTTAGAGAGAGGTTTTTTGTTCTGATGGTTATTATTAAACAAATTGATTTTAATAAAGAGTTTAATTACAATTAATTTTCTTTTGGTTGTTTAATTTTGAGATCTCATTCTTATTATTGAAAAATATAGTAAAAAAGTCATCTAGTTATAGAAATTTTTTACTTATTTTTTGTATATTTGAAATAGGGCATTTGGAGATGCTAAATATGGTTGTTTAGATTTTTTTTAAATACTTATATTATTTTATATGTACTATTTTACTATGTTAGGGAATGCTATTGTATACAACTATTATAATATTGTTTTATGATTTCACATTAATTTGTGATATATATATATATATTTTATTTTATTTGATTAACCAAAAAATATTACTATGTTCATGCTCAATTTAAAAGTTAAATTTGATAGATAATTCTATATTGTTGAATATATTTATTGTTATTATTGCTCAAATTTCATAAAAAATTCATGGGATTGGGTAATCTATAATGATTAATGTCATTTCAGGTATAAGTCAGTCCAGATAGATGGTCATTGCATTTCGATATTCAAGTACATTTCATAAATATTTAAGGTTAGTCCCTAAATATCTTAATAGTTATATAAATGCAGTGTATATTGTATATTATATTTTGATGATGTTGTTTTTATATAATCATTTACTATATTTTCATTTCCTAATGAATATATAAATTTACATTTTAAATTAAAAAATATAAGAATTACAAAATATAATAAGTTACATGAAAAAAACTAATAGTTGAAAATAATACTATAAAATCTTTGAGGTTTTTTTAACTAGAACTTACACTTTCTAGCCACACCATAAGTGGTGGCCACCTATCATTAATAACTAAACATAACAAAAAAAGAAAAACTATCGCCACTCATTTATTATCTAATATCAAAGCAACCCCAAAAGAAAAAAAATCAAAATAAAAAAACCCTAATCTTTCTCTATCGCCTCAACCTTCTCCTCACATTCTCCATCAAAATTCGCCTTTCCACCAGCTCGCTCGAGGACTACTCTCGACCGACTCTCACCGGACCATCACAGCATCTGTGACTCGCCGCTATGAACCCCATATTTCTCTCTTAGCCGCCTTAAAACTTCACCTCTCATGGCCTTAAACATTTCCCATACCTCTTTGTAACTCATAGGTCTCTCCATATCTTACACCTCACCATCTAACCGTTTCCATTTCTCACAAACTCACCATCTCACCGTTTCTCACAATCTCATCAGTTGTGGTTTCAGAAGAATTAAGTTTTGTATTATTTGTGGATAGATTATGGTCACTTATTATTCTCTTGGTACACCTTGAGCAACATTTGAATCTTCAAGACATTATAATTTTCCCATGAAACTCTAGCACCATTTGAATCTTCAAGACATCCCTTCCATAAAAAACCTGACATTCTTTAATTAAGCTGATAGATTCCTCGTGTTGGGAAATATAGGGAAATTGGCAACATTTTTATGTTCTCTCCAACCAAAGTTCTCATGGATTAAAGAAGAACTATTACACCATACTCTACCACTATGAACAGGCTTATTTTTTCGGGTCAAGATATCTCTCAAGTAATTCAAGTAAATAGAGTTTTTGTCTTTACAATTTTGTGAGTTATAACAGTTTATCAAAGAGTTTATTGTATAAAATCTTTAGCATAATTAGGATTGACTTGAGAGACCAGAACTTGGAATTTTTAGTAGCTAGTTGAGTAGTTTAATTCTCTTATAATTAGGACATGAAAAACAGTCGGGACCCTACGTGCGAAAAGAAAAAAACGAGTGTATTGCGTGTTACTTTGTGTTAGTAATTAACTAAGTAGTTTGAGTTATCAATAAATATAAGTTTAAGTTTGATAAAGTATAGTATGGATGACGAATGAGTTCATTTTTGTCCTAAAAATTAATCTCATGTCTAGATTTTTATAATGAAGTTTTAAGAAGATGATTTGACATATTTTATGTGTTAGGTTTTATTTATTATCTTGTTTTATAATGTGGAGAGTAATCTAGTAGGGTAAACAAGGTGAATACTCTTACACTTATCGATTCTATAGAAATGTATCTAAATCTTGGATGCTAGAAAAATTTTGGACTCTTTCAACAAAAATATAATTTTATAACAAAATTTTTCTAGAGCCTAGTTTATTTCAAAGAGACATAATAATCATATGGCTAGCTGCATTAGGTTTACATTCTCTTTATAATGGCAACCATATAGACCCTGATTTCTAAGGGTGAGCAGCCTTACCATGAAACCCAACTAATCCCGAAAATTCATCTAACTCAGTCCTTTTATAAGCCCAACAACATCTTTGGTCGTGTTTAAATTACATAATTTTGTTTTGCTATATGGTCATCTAAAATCTTGCCCGAAGCCAAAAAACCCCAAACGATTAGATATGACACTTGATACGGTTGATTTATCATTTAATTTTTTTTACTATCATGTTAGGTTTGGGCTTGGTGTTTGGGAATTTAGGTTGGCTATGTGGCCCAATATATATGATGGGTGTATGAAAAGGTATATTCCGGATTGTGGTGGGGTCGAATATGGGTGGTGCATTATCATCGAACCATGTGGTTGGATATCATATTGATTAAAAAGGAGTTGCAAGGTACAAATATGTGGTTCTAGGAATTATCCCTTATTACCCTCAGTTTATAATATATAATGTTGGTCATGGTTTATCAAGGATATTGAACTCATTTAATATGTCAATTTTTGCGATAATGGATGAACTATCAAAGTATCCCTTCCCTTGTATGAGTTTTATTCCTTTTAAATAATTTTGTTTATCAGCTCCATTATAATCACCTGCTTGTCTCTCCATCAAGTGGCTCGCTTCCTACACTTCCTAATTTCTTCGTTAATTAACTGAGAAATGATTGTAGTTGTTAGGTTTTTTAATTGAAGTATAATAGGGGCTTTTAAAGGCATCACAATTCGGATAGAAGAAATTATATCTCATGTGCTATCCATTTTACAATTATCCTAATACTTAGGAAAGTCTTTGTATGTATTTCATAACTTTGAAGTACTTAGCTGTATGTGTTTCTTTTAGCTAGATTAAATCCTAGCCACCACTTATGTTTAGTCAGATTTAATTTTGGCCACCACTTATGTGGATAAATCTGAACCATAGAAAAAACTCTGAAATATAATATAGATATTTTCCAAACAAAAAAACTATATATTAATTATAATCTAATAAATCGGACGGACATTAATGCATTTCCAAGCTGGCAACTCAAATCTAGTCAGTCGTTTTTAATTTTATTTTGTCTCAGTCGTCGCTTTTAAAGTCTTTCACAGTACAATCTAACTCCACACCTCTCATAGCAACTCAAGACTCTTTGCCATGTTAAGCTTTCAATAATAATTTATCTCTAAAATTGGTTCATTTTTTATGAAGTTTTTAATTTCTAATCTTTAATATACTATCATTTATGGGTGTATCTTTAAACATTTCATTCCGCAAATTTTGAATAACTTTTTCGACTTTTGGATTTTCAACTATAATTTTTTTTCCCAATTAATTTCTTCATTTATAATTCCTTTAATGGATCCTCATTCTGCAAATTCTCATACATGAGCTCAAAACTAAGAAATTTCGAGTTTTGGGTGATCATCTCTTAAAAAGGTGTGTTTTCTTCAGTTTCGTATCTTAATTATACTCCAATTGGTCTTTGTTTATTTCATATCTCAACTTTCTAATTCTGCAAATTTTGATTGAGTGACCCAAAGCTACTTAACTGTTCAGAAATTTCGATTTTTGAGTGTTCAGCTGTAAAAAAAAGATAAATTTATGTTAAATTTCTTAAATTCTTCAATTTCTAATCTGTTTATTGATAATTTATATTATTTTGATACAGGAAAAACAATTATAAAATGGCAAATGAAAAAGACAAAACACCAATGCTTTCAGACACATACATAAAAAGCGATGAACATGAAACTTCACAAACTCCTAATATTATTACACCAAGAACTCGAAGTGCATCAATGTCTATTCCAAGACTTACTTATATATGTTCTGAATTTATCAAGATTGTCCCAAAAGTAACACTTTTTCATATAAGTGAAACCTTGTAGGAAGAGGCAACACGATAGAGGTTGATTATGATTATTTTCTAACAAACAATAGTTGCTTAACATATTTCAACTCCAAATAATAATTCTCTTCCGTTAATACGTGTTCACTACTAGTTTATTTTTTTAGGTTGCTCATTTGTTAACTGTGCGATAACCAGTATATTCTTTATTTAAATATGAGAATCGTGTGAATATTCCATTACAACATATTCTTTTCTCAATGTTTCAATGTAGTTAAAATGTAGTTCTGACCACTTTGGAGTAGTATTATTTGGTTTTCAATGAATAAAATTTCGTAATAGTATGCCTATAACACTTCTTATTTTTTATTATTGATGCTCGATTACAGATTGAATTGACTTGAATGTATTTAATGCTAGTTATTCGAAGTTTTGAAGCTACGGTTAAAATCAAAGGGAATTTGTATTGTGGATACTTGGTCTCGGTAAAAGTTGGTACCAAGGTTTTGAGTGGGGTGCTTTGTCATTCGGGACACCCTAATTTTGCGAATCTGTAGAAGGGCACTCATGTTATGCAATTGTTCCCATTAGTCTACTACCTAAAGGCATGAATACTTAAACTAAGAGGATAAAAAAGAAGAAAGGAGAGAAGACCCAAACTGCCCTAAGCCCAATTGTAGTGGCTATAATTTATACTTCTTGACAAACATCGAGAGTTGAAGACTCTTACTCTAACAAAGAACATGAATTCACTAAGATGGTTATAAATATGTGGAACACTCTTTCCCTAGAGGAAAAAATAAGTAAGTAAACATGTTCTATTGGGTAGTGTAACATATCCTTTATTTCTGTTAAATTTGCAAAATAATATATTGTTAGAGGTAGACTATGTTCTCTAGCTCCTAATGAACTTCTTGATTTGTATTGATTGTAGGTTTATCAGGGTTATGTTATGGAGGACAAAATGAGATACAAGAAATGAAAGAAATAAAAAAAAATTTATCCCATGTTACCCATGATGGGAAAGACATGAGCGTACAGGAAGTTATCAAAGATAACTTCCTACTTTGATGGTGGAGGAAGTGGAGCAAGTGGAGAAAGTGTGAGAGTGGTTTATTTACATGCAATAAACCAACTCTCCAGCTCTACAAATAGAGTCTTTCTTTCTCACAACAACACAACAACACAACCACACAGACAACCTAAGCGTACAAAATTTCTCTCAAAATCAATAATACACATAGATACTTCTGAGACATTTAGGTGGTGAAAACAAAAAGTTTAGTTCTAGTAATTAAACTTACGACCAGATAGCAGAAGCGATTTATTCCAATTCAATCACGTACAAGAAGGCAGAATTCTGGACTCTTCATTTCAATCTGCTGCGTATAAGGTTTGTCTAATAAACCTTCTTGTTTATATTCTAGAGTAACAATTGGTATCAGAGCTTGTTACCTAATTGAATATATTCAATGAAGATATTTTTGACAATTTTTTGCGTCGAACAGAAGAAAAAAAAATTAATTTTTTCTTGGGGTTATGTCGTAAAAGGAAAAGCAAAAGAGGTTTAAGATATATAGAATTCTTTTGATGTACATTTTAACTTGATATTTGTATTCATAATTGTATAAGACCATATTAAATTAGTTTTCCAATCATAGGCCCGCGAATTAATTTATTTTTGAGCCTCGAATTATTAATTAATTTGGGCCGCCGCAATATTTTATTTTTATTTTTCGGACCTATATATTGTTTGAAAAATTGAAATGCATGTTACGGTATTCGAACCTAGACCACCTAGTAAAGTGACAAGAAGCCTTACCAGATTTGCTACCTTAAATTATTGTTAATGAATAGAGTTTCTGGAAAGATACTATTATTATTTTTTCTTGTTTCCTATATCAATTTTGGTGTATTATTTTTTACCTTTCTTAATTTTATCTATATGTAGAAAAATGGTATTGGCACGATCCAGGGGATCACGAGCATCAATGCTTGAGCAACTGACAAGTGTACAGATGGCTCAACAGGAACGTAAGAAATTCTAATGGAACATCAAAGATCCTTAGATCAAAAGTTGTAAGGACACCGAAAGAAAAACAGTCTTTGAAAAAAAGTATCAAAGCACTCCGATATATGAAGAGACCTAATCATACTTTAGTGCAACATGTAGTAGTTGTGAATAAGTTGATTCAAGATGTCATTAATTAGGGTGATATCATATGTGAAGGACACAAAGTAGAAGTTCTTTACAATACTTTGCCAAGAGAGATGCAAAGGGATCTCATAATCTTATGGGAGAATGACTTTCCGAAAGACTATGTTCATGGAAGACAAGCTACATATGAGTTGCTAGTCTATGCTTTGACTGAATCTCACTTGTGGAGGCACTATAATAATTCTACTATGTCGGACCAGTGCAACTGTATGCATTATCGAACTACTAGTGTTGATAATTATTTTCCAATTAGACTCTATGAGGAAGTGAACTTTGAGCAGTCAATTCCTAAATTAAGGTTTTGAATATGAAAGACATATGCTAGTTAGGACTTGCAATAGGTCGTTTGCTTAGTGGTTTATTTTTCAATTTTTTTTTAATCCATGTTTGTTAAGAATTGCATTAGTTGCTTTGATTCAATTATTTTTTTATTGAACATGTACTTCATTTATGTATGAATTCAACTAGTTACTTTGTTTTTATGTTATTAGTTGTTTATTTTCATACATTTTCGCTCCAGTTATGTTAGAGTAAGTGGGAGTTCTAGTGAAACATATTTTGCAGTTAATGAAATTAATGAATGGTTAAGACGAAAAAGATATAGTGATTCATGATTGGGAACATAGTGAACTTTCTTTATCACTTATTTTGTTATCTTTCTTGTTCATTATATTTGCATTAATAACATTGGGTAGTTAAATAATTGTATGTATGCTAATGAAAAATCTCTTACTTTATAAGAAAATGACAACCGTCATTGACGATCTCAAAGCAGACATAATGAATGGTGAGAACTATACCCTGGTAAACTCAAAATACATTATGTTATAGAGGAACAAGATATTTTTGAGATTATTAACAATGTCATGGCTCAGCCTAAGGAAGGCATCACAACTCAAAACAAAAGGGACATGGAGGTTTATGAGAAGTGGAAAAAGAGATATTCCACTGCAAGAGGCATCTTGATAAGTTCCATGTATGACGATCTTGTCCATGAGTGTCAATAATACCCCACTGCTCACGAGATGTGGGACGCTCTTAATGAAAAGTACAAGGGTCCAACTATGATTAAGTTGAGTCAATTTACCATTAAGTTTGACACTTAAAAGAGGAAGTCTAATCAAACCAAGCATCTTTGTGAGATGTCTAATATGATTGGCGAACTTGAACTGCAGGTCATAACCTTGCCGATGAACATCAGGTTCAAGCTGTGATCCGATCTCTTTCAAATTAGTGGGAGCATTTGAAGATAAACTTGACTCAAAATGACCATATCATAACTTTTGATAATGTTGCTCGTCATGTGACGTTGGAAGATAAACGTCTTGATGCAATTAAGTCTCCGAGTCAAACTTATATATTGCTGAGTCAAGTTCCCAAAAAGGTTCTGGCCTTAAGTGCAAGAACAATGGGAAGAGAAACGAAAATGAGCATGCTTCCAAGAAGAACGAGAATGGTGGTAACAACGTTTTTTAAGAAAGACGAGAGTAAAGTAAAATGCTATAATTGTGACAAGATAGCTCACTTCGCTCGCGAGTGAGGATAAAGATAGCAATATCATTTACTTCATATAACTTTACATATGTTACCAGTACTGTTTGCTAGGTGATTTTAATCCTTTGTGGATTGTGGCTTCAGAAGTGACAGACCATGTAGCCTAAGACCAAGAGGCATATGTAGAGTACCATCTAATTCCAGAGCAAATGTGATGAATATAAGTTAGGAGACAACAACAAGGTTGAAGTCAACATATTTGACACTTGCAAGTTAAACTTGCGAGGTGGTGAAACGTTATAACTGCATAATGCACTTTACACACCTGAAATTCGAAGGAATTTGGTCTTGGTCACTATTATTCTACGATTAGGTTTTCATATGCATTTTCATAACAATCAAGTAGACATCTATTATGATGCTAAGTGTTAAGTTTTTGGTTTTATTTCTCATGTTTTAGTAGTACTAGATGATGATAACTCATTTAATAGTTATTATGTAAGTAGTTGATTTTCTACTAATACTTCTTCTAGTAATTTTAACGTAGAAGAAAGGTATGCAATGCTAGATGGTGGTGCCTAGGGTGTGATAAAAATAAGATTAAAATAAGTCAAGAAACTACGCACTCTCACCCTAGACAGGCACAGTACTGCAAGTATTACAGGACGTATGCAAGTTTTAATGATAAGTAGAGTTCGTTCTCAGGGACTTAAGTGTGTTAATCGCGAGAGTAGAAATTACGAGTAAAAGTAATTAATTAGAAGACAGAAACTAGAAGCAAATAGGAATTCGAAATTGAGAATTAAAACTAATTAAAACTAGGAAAATAAAGACAATAAAATGAAAGATTAAGAATTTGAGATGGGAGATATAGCTTAGGTTTTGCTAGTATGCACTAATCCTTCTAATTCTATCTATAATCTAGTTAATAAGGGAGAATATTAGCTCTTGGTATACTTAGTCAGGATTCTAAATTCCCATACCTTAGACCTTGAGAGCGACTAAGGGGGCTACGGCACAACCAAGAAGTGATTTCAAATAGGGTTATCAAATGCTACTAAGGCCCTAAGCAAATACTGCAATCATTGGTGATATGGTGGTTAAAACAAACCCTAATGACTATTTAGTTAGAATCATGTTTTGTCAGAACTAATATCGACACTAGACATTATGTGGTGGTTGAATAGTTAAACACCCTGTCAAGGAGACTATCTAACTACTATTAAAACAATCCTAAAGTGATCAGTTCTAGGAAAGACATTAAATCAAAACACATAAACAAATATAAAGTAAGTAGCTAATATCAGATTAAAACATATAATTTCCAAAGAAACTTAGATAGAAGAATTGGAATTCATAGATTATACATATGCAAAACCCAAGCTATGGGGGGTTTAGTTCATACCTGAAGGAAATAAACTAAAAGAAATTACAAAAGACATCATCTTGCTCTCTACAATAATCTGGAAGAATAAAACCTTAAGAACTAATTACTACGAGGCAAGGATGATTTACAAGTGACATAAGGGTGTATTTATAGGTGTTTAGAAGACCTAATTCGTTTTCTTGAGGAAGAGGTAAGTTATTGGACTTCTAGCCCAACTCAAATTCGTATGGAAATAAAGATAAACACTCCTGCACTGTTTTGAGCCTATCTTCTTCGTTATTGGTCGGATTTTGCTCCATAAGATACCAAAAGAATCGCAACAGAATTATCTTGACCCAAATGAAGGAAATCTCCAAATTCGGCCTATTTCTTAGGTAAAAACGCATATCTTTGGACGTGTATGCAGAATCCCAGATTTAGGCAGCTTTTCCTTTTCCATCTTTTTAGCTTTTATTTCCTTATCTTCAATTACCATGCAAATCTCTTTCCATAAGTTGTTGTCTTTGACTTGGACTCTAATTAAGCTCCATAATTATCTTTAAAGCTACACACTAAATAAACAATTAAACCCAATATGCTCTAAAAATAATAATTCTGCAAATCAAGACACAAAATAGGAAAGTGCACTAAAACTCAAGAAAATCGACATTATTGACTTCTAAAACACTAAAAATGATGTCTCATCCTAACATAAATCTATCACAAATGAGGAGACATCAAGACCCCCAACTCAAAGTTGTATCGTCCCGATACAATAAAGATAAAAACAGCGAAAAGTCTATAAATACATATAGAATGATTATTGTCTAAAAAACGTAGTTGCTTAACATATTTCAGCTGTAAATAATAATATATGAATTAATATATAAATGTTAAACATTGAAAAATAATATATGAATTAATATACAAATGCCAAGCACTGAAAAATGTCCTTAATTACTTATTTCTTTTAGTATTTACGAAGTTATTTTGAATAACCAAAAACTTTTAATGAATAATATCACTATTTGTCTCATTTTTAACTTCATTAATGTCTAATGCTGACTATTATTGTTAATTTATATTGAAAGAATAATTATATTGAGAGACATATATAAAAGACATAAGAGAAAAATAGATCTCTTTGTTCGGGGTTTCTTACGGATATATGTGTATTAGGAAAGATGAAACTCGATTCTAAAGATTATTCAAGTATTCAATAAAGAACTTTTCAAACATCAATGGTAAAGAATCATAGAGTTTTAGGAGGTCATATGAAAATAAGTACGTGAAAAAGTGAGGCATGCAAATTAGATTAAAAAAATTATTTAATAAATATATTTTTTATTAGAGAATACAAAGATCAATTTTTGATCAATTATTCACTTAATGGTTTGGCTATTATTTATTTTAAGCGAAAGAATATTTTTTCATATAACTAACTTTCAACCATTTATATTATTGTAACGTTGATCTTACTAAATTCACATAATTTCATGAGTACTAACAACTAGACGAACTATTGATCTTTCTATAAATTTTTTTTATGAAAATAGTATTGTTTAAAATATATAAAATTATTCAGTTACTAAATAGTTATTGTAAAATTTCCTTGGGTGTCTAATATATTACCTTACCTATGCATATTATCAATATATAATTAATTAAATTAAAATAAAATATTTATATGTAATTTATTATATAAATCACGATTATACATTGATTATACAATATTATTTAATATATATGACAAATATAAAAAAATTACAATTATCCATTTTCATCTAGAGAAATATTAAACTTCCGTACAAAAAAGACAAATTTTTATGTTCCCAAATGCCTTTATTTAAAGGAAATATCTTCCTAACATTCTTTTCCACGTAATATCTTCGTACTATTTGATTTTTTACTTTTAGAACATACGGATTCTTCAAGTTGTATGACTTGTGAGGTAACTCTGAAGACAATAAATAAATCATACACTAAAGAATCTCTTTCAATCATTCATAATTCTCATCTGTTTTTATTCGATAAACACAACTTTTGTGAAGGTATATTCAAATATAGTTTAGTTGTCTATAATATGTTAAAGCATGATATCTTTTTATTTGGTTGTCTAGTCTTCATTTCATTGGGTCTCGTGTGTTGCTCTTATGCTTCCCACTTTAGCATTTCTTTGGAGGTTCACTCTTACTTTTTATTGTAGCATGTTTATTCATAATGCACAACTTCGGTTGTTGTCCTTGATTGATTAGAATCTGGATTAATGAGCCCAACTTTATATACCGAGCCTTATAATAGATAACATTGCAATCTTAATCTAATACATGAAATTAACAATATCAATCTTGTTTAGTAGTTGAACTCTAGAGATGACTATATGGTTTAATAAGTTATTTAATTAAACAAATAATTAAATACTATAAATTATCCATTCCACGAAAGCATAACATATGAATCAACAGTTAATATCATATATCATACTAGTCAGGAAAATATGAATTTTACTCATTGTATTACATTTAAAAAAGGTGGAAGACCATCAGAAGCCCTACATCATGGGATCATAAAATCATTTTATATCTTAGAATTATGTTTTTCAATGTCATCTGACTAAATGAAAATTTTGAGGTGATGAAGGAGTTAATGGTAATATGCGAAGTTTTCAAGTCTTGACTGGACCTACTTGAGCATCAATTAAGAGATGTGTTTAAAAAGATCATGAGTTGCAAACTAGAATGGATAGAGTTTCTTGGGAAGGCGAATGAGTGAGCGAGCAGCTTCAGTTGATGGATGGATTTAACTAGTGAATTATTATTTCAATATATTTATATTTTTCTTCATAGTTATTATATATTGGAGATGGTATTATGTTTGTTACTTATAAATTAAAATCTCCATGACTATCATCATACTGTAATGCATGTACATAATTTTAATGCATGGATGTGATTTTAAGTTGGGTCATTTACATGTTTTTTCTATGATTTTTAGGACAAATGATATATTATAATTAATTTTTAAGTACTTTGTTCAATTACCTCCCTAAATATATAAATAGAAAACTTATATATATATATATATATATATATATATATGATTAAGGATATCATGTAATATACATGTTTTTTATTCGTATCACCCATTTTAGAGCTTATTTTATGGGTTATTGAAAAGTTAGTCCCTTATAGACAGCAACTTTCATTCTATAGGTAATTGTAGTCTATGTATTAACAATTTAGGAACTTGTGCTCCTGGGATATATATTTCCACTTAGTATGTGTGTTTTAGGAAAAAAATTATATCTTCACATTCATCATTGAACAATAAAAATGTATCATACTTATTTTGTCGCCTTTACAAATTTATATATATTCATTTTAAAATACATCAATAATAAAAATTCACATGTTTTCCATCTTCAGTTATAAAAAAAATCATATCGCAAATATAAAACGCAATTGTAAAATTCATATTCTTATTGATTTGATGAAATATATTATATTTATGTTACGATAACATCGAAATAAATATACAAGTATAACTCAATATTATCCAACTTTAAAACATATTTTATAAAAATACACTCATATATTCGTATGTAATAACATCAAAAATTGAAGAAAAAGTGCAATATTGACGAGCAAAGGATAATTTTGGAAAAAATAATTCATTACTGGATAAATCTCTCAGTTTTTACATTCACACTAAAATATGAATCATCAGCACTTTTGAAAATTTTAATAGAAAGTAAATTGTTAAATATACTTACTTGTTAGATCTCTAATACTGAAGTTCTTACTCTCAATTCATGGGTATATTCTAAGACACAATTTTTTATACCAAAAGACTATAGTTCTTGAATGATTTTTTTGGTTTATAATGACAATGCTTATATGATATATATTCGGTATTTCTATTCAAATTTTAGATCCACGCAATAATTTTGATTATGAGAATTTATATAGGTAGTTATTAAAGTATAGATACAGTTTTACTTAACATTAGACATAAAATTTTAGATTTTTAATCATCTCTCCCAATGAAAATTTCAATATTACTTAGTCTTGTAAAGGACGTGACTTCTCCCTTAGTCATATAAAGGATGTGACTTATCTTTTTTACTCTTGAAAATAGTAAAACAAAAAATTTATTAACTTAATTTGGGGTTATATTTATATTTTGTAATATGATAGTGTTAAATAATATTATATGGAGTGGATAATTAAATTGGATTTAGGTTAAGAGGTATGTGTATATATATAACAGATTTTATGGTTTTTTTTCATTTTTTAACTTACAAGATTTATTAATTAGTTAATATTTTTATGTTTTTCAAATGTTTGTTTATTGATTTTTTGAATAAAAGGACAAAAATGTAGATACATCGGAACAAGTATGCATTTCAAAGTTCTTTGTGTTTAATAATGTAACAAAAGTTGTCAAGTTGTGTGTTTCGATATTTAGTTTAAGGTGATATTCTTCCTACAAAAATTAATAGACAACATAGTTAAATTGTAATATTTGGCAAGACTAGATATTAATAAGTATGATCTAATAAAGTTTTCTGTTTAATTAGATAAAAACAAATCTATATTCGCAAAAGAGAAACAAATAATTTATGAATTGATATATAACTGCCAAACATCGAAAAATGTCCTTAATGATTAACCAAAAATTTTAATAACTAATGTTACTATTTGTCTCATTTTTAACTTTTTAATGTCTAATGCTCACTTTTATTGTTATATTTTTGAAAGAAAAATATATTGGGATACATATATTGAATACATGAGAGAAAAATGGGATTCTTGGGGGTTTTCTTACTAATATATGTGTTTGAGGAAATAGTGAGGGATGGAAATTAGATTAATAATTTTATTTAATAATTTTATTTTATTATTAAAGAATTTATATTAATCAATCTTCACATAATGGTTTGATTCTAATTGGTTTTAAGAAAATTAATATTTTTTCATATAACTAATTATCAACCATTTATCTCACTTTAACGTTCATCATACTATATTCTAATAATTTCAAGGTAACTACTCGACCAACTATTGATCTTTCTATAAACAAAATTTTATCAAACTAATATTGTTCAAAATTTAAAAAATTTATTCAATAACTAAACAAATATCATGAAATTGTTCGGGGTGTCCTAGATATTACAATACCTATCAATATTATTAATATATAATTTATTTAATTTAATGTATTATATGGCCTTTATCTCTAAAACGCAATCATTATTCTTTAGATATTGAGTAGAATTTTGATCATTAAACAAATAATAAGAATAAAAACCTAACTACAGAAGAAAGTTTTATTTAATCTATTATGAAAAACCACTTAAAAAAATAGTTGTAAAAGAAAGATAACAATTAGTTCACCTAAATAAACCACATTAGATGAACCTATATGCAGAATATCCAATGTAAATTTTCAGAAAAATATTTTTTCAATAAAAATGTAACAAAAAAATATGTATGTCCCTTTATAATTTTGCAGGGATACAAACATGAGGAAAATAATATATTAACTTTTTTTATATCAAAATGGCTCAATTTCGTTACAATATTGAATACTAAAGTTACGTGCAAAGATACTTTTTTATACTTTTTTATAGTGTATAGACCGCCCTTCAAGCTAAATATGCTAACACATCTTTAATCAACCTTATTTGAAAATAATTTGTCAAAATATGTATACTTTCAAAACATGGATAGTTATTCAACCATTAGAAAGTGAATGTACCAAAAACATTTTTTATATCTCAATCAACTACTCTATATTCATTTGTACCAACAAACTGAATTAAAGTCTACGAACATCATTAGTCATTTAAATGACATCTCTAGTAATCAAGTTGGTTTGAAAATTTAAATTAGTTATTACTGACTAGATGGCCTTTAGTGACACTAGTACAATACTTGGAGAGGTTGGAGGGGAACAAAATGTATTCTAAAAACAAACCATTACAGATTTGAAAGACCTTGATAATTAAATAATAGGTACATACAGTATTGGATATATTTTCATATAATTATAATCCATACAAAATATTCACAAAATATCAATTATTTTCATATATGTTGTATCAATATTAATTTGTATAAAACCGTACACACCAGGTGACCAAGTGGCAAGATTTCTATATGAATGTTAAAGTATTAAGGCTCTCATGAGAAAAAATATATTTAGAATTTTAGAATTTTAAGAATTATTATGGTTCACAAAATTTGTAATATAATTCTCCACTATATGTCTTATCCCGGATATCCAACTCACTTATTAATATTGACTTATGTTACTTTTAACTAAAATAAGTTAAGTCTAAAATTATACTATCTCTTATTTGGGCTTATACTGGGTTAAATTTTAAATGGACTTATATTACATTTTGTTTTGGGCCCAATTTTCAGTTTAACCTTTTTTTCTTCCACCGAACAAAAAACTCTAATATCTAATTTGTTCAATAATATCAATCCGCTTTTTTTTCTCTTTCTCCACACTTCTATTTCTTATGTAAAAAATATTGAATACCCAAAATCACCACCACCACCTCAATGTATCAAAAGAAAAGGTTTATCAATTCTTATGTAAAATCCTTTCGAATTATATACTTATATGATAAATATATTTAATCACCGCAAAAATTTTACTTTGATTTATAATTTTTATTTAAAATTGATTTAGAAAATTATTCCTTAAGAAATTGAGATCCCATATAAAATGATTTTTTGCAAAAAACAGGTTTTTTGTTCTCAAGGTTATTATTAAAAAATTGATATGTAATGAATAGTTTAATTACAACTATTTTTCTTTTAGTTGGTTAATTTTGAGATCTCTTTCTTAATATTGAAAAATTTAGTAAAATAATCAACTAGTTGTAGAAATTTTATTTTTTTTTATATTTGAAATAGGGCATTTGGAGAGACTAAATATTATTGTTTAAATGTTTTTTTTGTTTATTTTATTTTAAAATACTTATATTTTTGTATATATACTATTTTACTCTGTTAGAGGATGTTATTTTATAAACTTATTATAATATTTTTTTATGATTTCACATCAATTTGTGATAGACATATATATATATATATATATATTTATTTAAATAACCAAAAATATTACTTTTTCATGCTCGATTAAGTTAATTATAACAGATAATTATGTATTGTTGAACATAATTTATTATAATTGCTCAAATGTCATAAAAAAAATTATAGAATTGGGTAATATATAATAATTAAAGTTATTTTCAGGTATATGTCGAGATTGATAATCATTTCAATTCAACATTCAAGTACATTCCAAAAATATTAAGGCTTGTACCTAAATCTCTCAATTATTATATAAAGTCTGTGTATATCTATATTATAGTTTGAATGATGTAGCTTTTTGATAATCATTGCTATATTACCATTTCCAAATGAACATATAAATATAAATTTTAAAATATAATAAGTTACATAAACAATATTAATAGTTGAAAATAATATTATCAAATCTTTGGGGTTTTCTTTCACTAAAACATACATTATCCTAGAATCCTAGATCCATAAAAACGTATGGTGTATTTTTATGTATAAAAATATTTAATATGATATAGATATCTTTTTCCAACCCAATTAGTATAAGTGATTTTTTTAACTTAATGACATTAAAGAACTATTCTCTTTTAAATCTATCAATACCATAGTTTTAAATTTTTTTTTAAAGCAAAACATCGAAGTATATGATTGCTACAAGCTGATTTCTATTTTAAATTTGAAATTATGATCATTAGTGGATAAATTACTTTAGATTTTTAATTTATTATTTTTATAATGATAACAAGAAGATTATACTATTTGAAACATGTATCTTTTTTATTGAATTGTTGTCTTTTTAAATTTGAAAACATTTGTTGAAACCAAAAGATCAAAACAATATAGTGATTAACACTAGAACTTGAGAGACTTTTCTTATTCATTATGATTCTAAAGATGGATATTAAATAGCTTTACAAAGTAACAAAATGGAAAATCGTATCTCCTATTGTTGTTCTATAGATCTAAAAGAATACGAAACTACCTTATCCCTAAAAGTTAGGATTTAGCAACAAAGGACTAAAGTAAATAACCTAATATTATTTCTAACATCCTCCCTTAAAATAAATACTATATATGAGTTTATGCTTGGATATGAGACAATACAAATCAAACAACATAACCTTAAAAATACATGGAGCTTCAAATGTTTTGTTAGAGTATCATAAAATTGCTCCTTTACAACTCTTTCCATGGTGAAATCACGAAAAAAATGAAAGCCAAAGTCTATGTGTTTACTACAAACATGCATTAATGGATACTTGTAGAGTTTAATGGTTGAAACATTGTCACAATATAACATTGTAGCATTGTTCTATTCATGTTTAAGCTCCTTCAAAATTCTCTTCAACCACAATGTCACGCACTCATCTTTAGTTGTAGAAAGTGTAAGCACATGTTGTTTTTTAGATGACCAAGATACTGCTCCGGAACCCATAATAAAAATATACCCAAAATCAAGCTTGTATCCAAGTAGTTCTTCCTCTCCACCCTTCTTATGAATAATACAAAATCAAAAGTACCTTTCAAATAACTTAGAACTTGTTTTACATCTTGGAAATGAATTTTATTTGGTCTTTCTATGTATCTACTGAGCAAACTTATTACAAACATCATGTCCGGACGTGTGGCAACAGTCAAGTAGATGAGACTCCAAAACATTTGTTTTTTATGTGTACTATCAATCCTTTCTCCATCTTCATCATTTATTAGCTTGAAACTAATATCTATTGGGTTGTGCACAAGATTAAACTTATTCATATCAAATCTTTCTAGCACCTCAAGAGAGTATTTTTTCGGCTAATATAGATACCATCTGTTTTGTTAGTAACTCAATACCTGGAAAGTAACTCATCATTCCAAGATCTGTCATATCGAATTCATTCATCAAGGATTGCTTGAAATTTGTGAACATAATTGTATGATTCCCGTAAATATAAGATCATCA
The DNA here is from genome assembly GCA_029959085.1 of Nemophila menziesii. Taxonomy (NCBI): domain Eukaryota; kingdom Viridiplantae; phylum Streptophyta; class Magnoliopsida; order Boraginales; family Hydrophyllaceae; genus Nemophila; species Nemophila menziesii. The sequence continues at coordinate 23,775,758 of JARWIR010000015.1, read as the reverse complement.
GCGCAATGAAACACAATTAAAATACCTTTACTGATTATTTTGGTGAATAAGGTTGTTCATATGGGCACTTCTAGAATCCTTCATGTACAAAATATGACTTAATACAGCTATGCCAAGTACATGGATATTGTTTAACGCCATTAGCCTTTTTAAGCTTGTACACCTTGTAATGCCTTTTTAAGCTTTTACACCCTTTTCTCGTGGTCTTATTGCTCACAGCCAGTAGGTTGTTCTACAAAAATCTCCTCATTTAATTCTCCTTGCAGAAAGGCAGACTTGACATCTAATTGATGAATCGTTTAATTGTTTTGAACACCAAGAGAGATAACGACTCGTACAGTTTCGAAATGAGCCATAGCTACAAAAACTTCAGCATAATCTACTCCATATTGTTGCATATACCATTTAGGGACTATTCGAGCCTTGTACTTTTATACTTATCCTTTCTCACTGAGATTTACTTTAAATATCCATTTCACCCCAATAATTCTCACTCCAAGTGGTAGCTCAGATAGTTAGTAAGTATCATTGCTTTCTATAGCTTTGATTTCTATATCCATAACTTCTTTTCATGTTTTTTTTACAGCTTCATCATACAAAATAGGATTAAATTTAGTGAACAAAGCTAACTGAGCCATGTCATAAGCGAAATTAGCCATGTATACTTCCATTTCCTCATCAACTTGGAGTTCTCACCACTCAAATAATCCCTCATCCATCCTGGCGGTCTTCATGTATACCTTCCACCTTTATCTACATTTGAAAAAACTACCCCCATAGTTTCCATCGTAGATTCACCTCCTTATCATTTTATTACAAAATTTGTAAAGTATCACATACAGTAGGTGTATTTTCTCCTTTATTTTTCCATTACCCATTTGTGCACTGTCAAATTGATTGTCTCGGGACAAATTAATTGTAACAATTAATTGTAAATGGGGTTCTATATCTAATGCTGATGGATCCCTTGCCAGGCTTTTATTCAAGACTTATACAGAGTAACTAGAATGGTCAATTCAAACAGGTAGGTCCCATTATATCATTATCTGGCTCTTACTTTGTTAATTTTCTAGACTTCTTTTTTTCTCATTGTTTAAAGTTAACTGTAACTTTTTGAATTGAGGGGTTATTAATTGTTTTTGCCAAAAAAGAGTGGTGGTGGATCCCTTGCCTTGCAGGCTTTTATTCAAGCCTTATTGAGTAACTCGAGTGGTCAGTTCAACAGGTGGGTCCGATTATATCATCATCTGGCTCTTAGTTTGTTAATTTTCTACACTTCTTTCTTTCGCATTGTTTGAAGTTAAGTGTAACTTTATAAATTGAAGTTTATATTTACCTGGATGGAACATAGTAACTATATCAAACAAGTTAGAAGTCCTAAAGCTCAATGCGAAAACCCATGTTCTATAAATTGTCACGAGGGACAAATTATCAAGCAAAAGCAAATTGTGTATGTGATCTTCTATACTTGGGATAAGAAAATACAAAGGTTCTATTAGAACTTAGCAAGATACCAAAATTAATGATCACCAAAATGAAGCAGCAACTCTCATATCTGGGTATTGGAATGACTATAATCAATAGAGGACTGAAACAGACAAGCTACTCTATGATCACAAGTAAGTTTTCTTCTTTAGGTTTACTATATAAGGTCAAATACAAAAATATTAAGTGTTGTTTTTTAAATTTAGGTCATTGCGTGGAGAAACGAAAGTGAGTTATATGTTAGAATTGAAAGGCTTAAATAAGAAGTTGGAAAAGTACAGTGAAGACTTGATCAAGCAACATTTGGTGTGAAAATTCATTCAAGCAACTTATGTTTGAGGTGTATTTTTTGTAAGGGTTTACTTTTTCCTAGATTTGGGTTTGTTTGATATAATAAATGTTGATGGGAAATTGGCACCACATTAGAAAAAGACTGAATTCAGTAAGACGAATATATAGAGATTATAAGTTTAGTTGAGTTTATGGTCATATTCTTGAGTTGCTTGATTGTGATGATAGGTTTTCCAATGATATTGAAGTTAATGCTGGAATAAGGTAATTAATTCAACTTAATTCAACTTTATAGTTTGTTGATACAGGTTATTTCAAGTGGTTGTTAAAGATGATTATATATCAACCACTATAATTAAACACCATGATTCAAAAAGAGGTAGACGAGTTTCAAAAAAATCTACTCATAGTTAAATATAATTCAAAAGCGCTTAAAAAAATAAGACTATATGTAATTTTGTGACTTAATTGAGTTTAATTTTTTTGCAAACAATATCCATTTTGCGCAAATGAAGTAGTGACTAACTTGGTCATCTTTTTCCTGGCCTTATATATTTTTTAATTTCTTTTTTATATTGATGGCGCAAATGATGGAGTGACAATATCCCTTTTGTGTTTTTGTTTTTTTACAAAAAGTTTCCATTTGGCGAAAATACCCAATTACAGGTCTACATTTCATAAATTAAAGGATTCATTACCCTTTAACTTAGGATACAAATTGCATAAATTTACATTCTTAAAATATCTCAATAGAACTAAGATTTTTTTTTATAGATTCCAATTTGTATCATAAAACTTTACATATCTATCTATCTAAATCTTCTTTGATTTTCAGCGATTTACCTACCCAAGTATATTTCCTTAATTTTAGTTATTTACCATAGATTTAAATAAATATCTATATTATATAACATAATACTAAGTTCATTTAAACCTATCTTCTTCTACACTAAAAGGTTTCTATCTTAACTATCGTTTCTTCTTAACGCATCACCTTTTCAACTCTACGGTTAGTTTACAAAATTATTTTGATTTAAATGTTAGTGGTTTATTTTTCAGTATTGTAATATTTGATTATTACTTTACTTTTTATACTGATTCTAGAATTTTAGTTCTTCTGTTCTGCAAAAAATTTAGTTGTCTGTATTTTATATAGTGTTTGCGTTGTAACAATATCGTCATATTTAATGATTGTTTATCTTGAAATAATTAATCGTCAAACAAGCAAAAAGAAAAAAATGTTAATTTTAGTGTTTAACAATACTAAATTTCAAAAAAAAAAGACATGTGTCAAACTTCCTTTTTTAAGCTCCGTGGTGAGACTTTGCAACATTCCATAAGATTTGTACATGAAAAATCTATCTATTCAAATCCTAACTTTACATTAAGAATTTTAATTTAAAAAATAAAAAAATACTATAAAATATACTTGGTCCGTCTACTAATTAACATACATTTAAAGCTTGATAAAAAATGTTATAAAATAGTAAAGAGTGAATTGACTAATCTATCAAATTAAGATTATTTTAATTAATACTTTGGTAATTATCTTTTTAGATATATGCAAATCCATATACAATTTTGTATTCTCGTAAGCTATGTTCTTTATTTATTACATCAATCTCAATTTCTATAGTAGTTAAAAAAGAAAAATGGATAATAAACATATGAATATTTAAATGAAAATATTGTAACCTTCTTGTATATTTGAAAAATCTAAATCATATGCTTTATCATGAGATTAAACAATGATTTATATAATAGTTTAGAAGAATCAACATAGAAGAACAGATATATAAAAAATAGAAAGAAAAGAAAAAATTACAACAAATTTATTAAAAGATATTAAAATATTAAATTGATAATTACACACTATTCTACAAAATCATGTGATTTTCTATGTAAATCAAAAATTCCTCTCAAGTATGAATACGATAAAAAAAAAGGACCATGCATCTCTCTGTATGGTGGGTTAAAATAATAAAAAAATGAATACTAACAATAAATATTTGTGAATGTTACATTGTAAAATAACCATGAAGGCAACAAAATTAAATATTCTTATTTTGTTTAATTTAATGTATCCACATGATAGATCCGTTTGCACCTCACCTTTCACCATTAAAGGATGATAATTCAAAATGTTAAACGTTCAAAAGTATAAAAAAAAAATCAAAAATGTCAATTGTAGAAGTGTGGGGTAAGTTATATTTTTTCTCCATCAAATTGCATAAATTTTACTACAGTAATGGTCTATGTTCCACAAAGTAGCCTTTCACGAGTATATTTTGCGACTTTGCAAAAAACAAGATTTAAAAATGTGAATTTTTTTACATATCCCCATGATAGATCCATTAATATAATACTAAATAAAATTAAACTTACTAAAAATAAAAATAAAATAGAGAAAAGAGAAAAACAAACTCAGGTCATAGATATCAAGCCATCTATATTGCAACCAAACAACATATGTTTTTCTTTGATCAATTGCTCACATTTATTCAAAAATGTAGTTATTAAGTTGAGAAGTATAAGTTTATATTCATATTATCTAATAAATATGGTTAATTAGTTGATAAGTATAATATAGATATTCCATACATTGTTCATTTCTCGATGCCTTATGCAGTAATGGATATCCAAGTCACCTATTATCGTTCACGTTATGATACTTTTAACTAAATGAGTAAAGACATATATCACCCCTTTTTGTTTCACCCATGTATCCTCCTCCTATTTGGAGGTCTTAAACACCAATATAAATGTTTCTCTCTCTTAAATGATTTTTTTCTCTTTCATTTATTTAATGCCACATTAGATGACACATAGGAGGTGATAAATGGATGGAACAAAAATGGATGATATATAGCAATGCTCTAACTAAAATAAGCGAAGTCTAAAAATTCACTATCTCTTAGTTGGGCCTATACATGGATAAATTTTAAATAGACAAATATTACTTTTTGTTTTGTACCCAATTTTCAGTTTGGCCCTTTTTTTGTTAATTAGTTATTGCTGAGAAATTGCTTTTCTTGGCCTAATACTCCGTAAAAATTCCAAAAATTCAGTACGAGCATGCTTAGTAAAGTGACTCAAAAAAAAATATCGAATATTCAGCAGCTTTTTCCGATACTTAGCACTTTTTCCGATACTCAAAACTTTTTCCATGCTCAGTACTTTATGCTCAAATTTTTTTTCCGCGGTGGTCGGTGGTTGTTGTCAGAGCTGGATATTATTGGTAGTTATTGAAGGAGGAGAGAAATAATGATAAAGGAGGAGAGAGATTAATGGTAATGGAGGAGAGAGAAGAATATTTTTTTATATGCACTAGAAGGGTAGTAATGACATTTGTCAATTTTGAGGCCTCTAAGTAGGAGAGAGGAATCACTTGGTTCTTCTATGGAACTAATATGCTCCTCAAGACCTCTTGGGTAATTGAATCATATTATATACCTTTTCTTTTATATTTAATAATAAAAAATCTAAATAAATAATATATACACTATTATTAAATTATTATTTTTTACATATTTTATTTCATTTAAATAATATTTATCTATAAACTTAAATACCCATGATATTAATTAATTATATCATGGGTTTCTAATATTGATATTCTTAAGGTAATGTTTTTACTTATAGGATCGAGTTCACTAAGAAAATAGTAAAAAATAATGATGAATAATTAAAATTTAATTTGGCATTGAAAGGTTCTGAGATGGTCCTAGATGACACTATCATGTGCATGATCTTGTTGAATTCTATACATCAGTTTTATCAAGATGTTAAAGATAATTTTAAATAATCCAATATTATAAGCTCATTTGATCAAATTCTAGGCTCATTAAAAACAATGGAACTAGAATTAAAGATTCATAAATGAGTAGGAAATAACCTCTTTATCATACACTAAACTAAATCACGTGACCTTGTTTAGCCTAAAAAGAATAAAAAGAAAGTAAAGTACAATAATAACTATTAGTAAATATCTAAAAAATATTATCATTGTGGTAATGTTGGTCATTTTAAGAAGAATTCATTTGATCTTCAGAATAAGAATGATACTAATAACAATGAACCTAATTTTGCAAGAATATGTGATAAAAATTATGTGACTTACAAAGCTTTTAATATATTTGATATAGCATGCTAACTGGATTCTAGATTATGGGCACACTTTCCACATGATCCCTAATAAGGACCAGTTTCATGACTTGAGAATATATAAGTTTGATACTTTGTATATGTGGAATAATAATAAATTCTGAGTGGCTTGTATAGGGACTATTAAGTATATATTTAGGTATTTTATATTATGTTCGAAGCATATACAAAGTGTCAAAATGTGTGAACGATGTAAACAAGAATAATTTAAGGTTTGTGGGATCAATATACAATGTGTGATCAATGTAAACAAGAATAATTTAAGTGTCAAAATGTGTGATCAATGTAAACAAGAATATTTAGGTATTTTATATTATCTTCGAAGCATATACAATGGGATTGGATACAAAAACTTGGAAGCATTATCCATATTTATGATGCCAAACAACATAGGAGACAAAATTTAATGTCTTTGTTTAAATAATTGTTCATTTTAATAAAAACAAGAATCATATACAAAGCAAGTGTATGTACACTATTCAGATAATCAAGTGAAGGTTCTTTTCTAAGAAGAGAAAATCCATTTATCGACACGTGTGTATTTAAAGAATAAGAATCTATAATACAAAGCAAGTGTATGTATACTGTTCAAATACAAATCATATACAAAGCAAGTGTATGTACACTGTTCAAATACAAATCAAAGACTCGATAATAACAAGGAGGGAAGGAATACGCACACTCATTCGACAAAAGACTCACAACAAAGATCTCGTCAAGCAATATCATCTCCTCAATGGGAAGAACATATGCATTTGAAGAAGTACTGGAAAACGAGAAAATGTCCAATTTCCTGAAGTAGGCCAAATGCAACTAGAATGTAATATCTCTAACCAACTCAATGTGAAGCCTTTGAAGAAGTATGTATTTAAAGGATAAGAATCTATAATACGAAGATGTATATCAAACTTATCCACTCTGCTTGATATTTAACATAGTCTCTTATAATAAATCACACATGACTGACTGGCTTTGGAATAAATTAAAAATGGAAAATTATTGTGTGAAAGAATGGTTTTCCAAAAAAGTAAATTAGTCAGTATAGTGTAGTTGTTGATCAGATTCGTCAAATATAGGTGATTTGTTGAGGGAAAGATAAATATTTATTCCTCCTTGTAATTTATTAGAAGAAAATAAATTTAAAAAATACTTAATTATGAAGAGGTCGTACATGTCTCATGCTTTTCTATAGTATCACATAAATAGGGTCTCTTTATAATCACACAACCAAATAAATTATCATAAAAAAATGTGAACTAAACGATATACGAATGTTCAATTACCTCACTAGATATAAAAAAAGAACAATTATATATAAATATGGATATCAAGTAATATACATGTTTTTTTCATATCACTCATTTTAGAGCTTATTTTATAGGTTATTGACAATTCAGTGGTTTATGAACAACAATTTTAATTCTATAGGTATGTATAGTATATGTATTGACAATTTAGTATCTTGTGCTTGTGGGATTTATATATTTAGTAACTATGTATGTTTTAGAAAAAAGAATTAAAATATTTCTATCTTCACAATCATGTTTAAACATTAATAGTTTAGCATACCCATTTTGCTGTCTTCACAAATTCATGTATATATATTTTTAAATAATTTAATAATAAAAATCATATGTTTTCTATCTACATTTAAAAATATTCACATGGGAAATAACAAAACTCAATTGTGAAAAACTTTTCACTATATAGAACTCAAATGAAACTGAAATAACCAAAATAAAAAATACAATTACGAAAGACATTCTTATTGTGATGATATTTTTAAAAAATGGAAAAACTTAAAATGGAACATACAAAATTTATGTTAAAATAATCGTGAAATAAATATACAAGTATAATTTATTTTTATTCAAATTTAATACCTTATTTTTTGAAAAAGAAAAACCCATATATTTTTATGTAATAACATCAAAAAATTGAAGATTCATATGCTTAATAAGATAACTTAAATGCACACAAATATTAACACTTCAACATGCCGATGACTCCATGAATAAAATAAATATTGTTAGTTGAATAATGTACATTGTACTGTATCATAAACTCGTTGTTCCCTCAACAAAATCTCCTAACCTAGAAATAATTTTTTTAGAAATAATCAAATAAATTAAACTTAGAGAAGCAGATGGATTCTATATATTACTTTGAATATCCGTTTATCATTAAAAGAATTTGAACTTGGTGGATAATAAAAAGCTAGTTGTTAATTTGCTCGCAATATTTTTCTCTTTCTTTAGATGGCGATGAAACTAAAAAAAGAAAGTGGATTACGAATTAGAAAATTAAAATTATTATTATAAAGACTTAATACAAATGTACATCCCATAATAGGGAGTTTTTTTGGACTTCGGTCAGAATGTAGATAAATTAGTCTTTTAAGATAATGTGCACTACTACAGTGCAAGCTTCTAGCGACTAAACTTTTAGCGACTACACGATGTAGTCGCTAAAGATAAGCACCACTAGCGACTACATATCTTTAACGACTACATCGTACGTTTCTCGACTACTAAGTAGTTGTTAGTAATTTTTGTTATTAACGACTACTTTAAGTAGTCGTTATTAAGTAAGAAGTAGTTGCGAGTGATTTTTGTATTTTATAATTAATTTCCCACCGCGAATGAGTAGTCGCTAGAGGTTGAAGTATTTAACGACAACTTAAAGTAGTCGTTAGAGGTTCTTACTAACGACTACGTTTGAGTCTTTGGCGACTACTCGTGTAGTCGCTAGTAGTGGTAGCGTATTTATTACAACAAGTTGCGAATTGGGATACTCAAAACACCATTATTTTATAATTTATCTTTCTTCCTCTCGAAACTCTCCCAATTTTTTTCCACAATTCATCATCAAAAATTATTTCAAGACTTGGAAAAGCTTGCCCGGGTCATTCATCAACGTGGGACCGCCTCAATTATCAATTTTTCCTTCCAAATTTACCCAAAAGTAGGTATTTTTTGTTCCATAAACTCTTTCAAATTTCATTTACTTTCATGCAATTGTGTAATTAATGGTAAATAGTATCACTTATTAGTTATTTCAACACGTGGAAAAGCTTTCCCTGGACAAACAACAACGTGGGACCTCCTCAATTATCAATTTTTCCTTCTAAATTTGCCCAAAAGCATGTGTCTTTTTCATCTTTTTCTTGTTTGATTAAAATTGTATAGTTAATGCTAAATATATAGTATCACTATGTAAATATCTCTAATCATCTTATAATTTTATGTGACTTATAAATATATATGTATATATATATATATTTATTTAGTGATGTTATATTTTGTATACTTTTAATTTTATATTTATGTATTTATATGGTGATGTTATAGTTTGTATGCTTTTAATTTTATATTTATGCATTTATTTGGTGATGTAATATTTTGTGTGTCTTTAATTTTATATTTATTTATTTAATGGGTGATGTAATAATTTTTTTTCATTTTATATTTAGTTATTTAATTGGTTATGTAATAATTTTTTTTCATTTTATATTCATGTATTTAAATGGTGATGTAGTAATTTTTTTTATATTCATGTATGTAATTGGTGATGTAATAATCTTTCTTTTCATTTTATTTTTATGTATTTATTTGGTGATGTAATAATTTTTTTTCATTTTATTTATGAGACATTTATGTTGTATTCTTTTACGTTGAAGTAGTTGATTATGGTTTCGGGTATTGATAAAAGTTGGATTGGTTCTTCTCATAAAGTTTCACGTGAATTTATTAAGGGGATAGAAACATTCCTCGTTTTTGCTCAAAAAACAAACCTCCTGATGAAGAAATAATTTTTTGTCCGTGTAATGAGTGTTCGAATTATCGTTTGTATAACGTGGTCAAAGTTATGTCACATCTTTTACAGTTTGGGTTTTTATCCACGTATGAGATTTGGACAAAGTATGGTGAGAGCGAGGAAATTTCCGAGACTCGATATGAAGAAAATTAAATGTTGGATGTCTACGAAGATTTGAGATCTAATTATAAGGGTGGTGGTCATTCCGGTGACACCGAGATGATAGACTCAAACAGTTCAGCACGTGGCAAATTCGAAACGATGTTTTTCGAATTAGAGACCGAGTTATACCCTGGTTGTGCAATAATGAGTTCATTAAATTTCATCGCGAAACTAATGCATGTGAAGGTGAAGAACAACTAGACTAACATGTCTTTCAAAGAGTTGCTTGATCTTCTATGCATGTGTTGCCCAAACCTCATACCTTTCCCGAGTCATACGAGGCGTGCAACAAAAAGTTAAAAAGTTTAGGTATGGGTTACAATATCATCGATGTTTGCGTGAACGATTGTGCTTTATTTAAAAGGAGAATGTCTCCCTCGAAAAGTGTCTAGTATGTAGTGAATCCAGATAGGACCCGAAGAAGGGTCAGAAAGTAGCGCATAAGAAACTCCGATATTTCCCGATTGCCCCTAGGCTGCATCGACTTTATGCTTCGAGACACATTGTAGAAAATAGGATATGGCACCGAACAGGGAAGAGTACAGATCCGGATTCGTTGCGTCATCCGGTTGATGACGATAGTTGGAAGAGATTTGTTCGGTTACATCCTGAGTTTGCTAGTGAAACTCAGAATGTGTTCTTGGGTTTGGGTATCGATAGCTTTTGCCCTTTCTCTATGTAGAACCACTCGTACAACATGTGGCCGGTTATATTGACCGTCTACAACTTACCACCGTGGGAGTGTATGAAGGAGACGACATTCCAGCTTTGTTTGTTGATTCCGGGACCCCGTTCACCCGACAAGGACATGGACGTCTTTCTTCGACCTGTTATAGATGAGTTGGACGAGTTGTGTGATACAGGGATTCTTACGTATGATTCCCACAAGAAGGAAGAGTTTACGAAGAAAGTTTTTTTGTTGTCTACGACTAATGATTTCCCTGCTAGGTCATACACATCGGGATGGTTGGGTCAAGGTTACAAAGCTTGTCCAGAATGCATGGATTCTACTCCGTCATTGAGTGTGAAGAAAGGGGTTGCTTACTTCGACCATAGACGTTGGTTACCTATCGGCCATCAATTTAGAAGCGAAAGTGTTTTGTACAAGAAATCCGATCATAGGGGCCCACCAAAGAAATATAGACCTGCCGATATTCAGACACAATTAGATAGGCTTCCCATTGTATTTCCCGGTAAACACAAAGATTTTGGGGGAAAGATCGTAAGGCAAACTGGTCAACGTCTATTCAATTGGAAGAAAAAGAGTATCTTTTATCGTTTAGCTTCTTGGTCCGAATATTTGTTGAAACATAACATTGATGTCATGCATTGCGAGAAAAACGTGTGTGATGCTTTTCTCAGCACAGTTATTGGTCTTGATGGGAAAATTAACAAAGACAACGTGAAAGCGAGAATGGATCTTGAGAAAATGAACATTAGGAAAGAATTGTGGTTAACATCGAGAAATGGTAAACAAATACTGAATAGAGCAAATTATACGTTATCAACGGAAAAGCGGAATGTATTTCTTTACTAGGTGAAGGCACAGAAGTTTCCCGATGGCTTTGCATCGAGTTTGAGAAATAATGTTCAAAGTGACTTGGGCAAGATTATAGGAATTAAATCTCACGACTGTCACGTGATGATGCAGTATCTATTCGTGGCTAGTATCCCAGGGCATTTCGAAGACAAAACGATTAGTGATGCGATTATTGGGCTAGCTAACGCGTTTAGAGTCGTGTGTAATAAAAATCTGAGTAGGAAAGAGTTAGAAAAGGGGATGGTGAAAGTGGTTGAAGTTATGTGTAGATTGTAAATGATTTTGTCTCCCGCGTTTTTCGATATAATGGTTCACCTGGTTATACACTTATACGACGAAGCTTTGTTAGGGGAACCGGTTCAGATGCGTTGGATGTACCCGTTTGAGCGGTATCTAAAGAAATTAAAGGAGTACATACGAAACCCGGCTAGGCCAGAGGGTTCAATCGCCGAGGGGTACGTTGTAGAGGAGACTTTGACTTTCATATCGCGTTATCTTCAAGAAGAAAAAACAAAGTTCAGTGAAACGGGTAGATATACCAAGATCGAAGCTCAACCTAAAGATTTTTCCGTATTTAAGAGTCAATGTATTCCTTTAGGTAAAAAAGAGTATGGTAATTTGCAATACAGCGAGAAGGAGCAAATCGACTGGTATATCCTACTTAATTGCGATGAACTCCAACATTTGATGACGTAAGTTTTCAATTTATTTATTAAATGTTTATTCATTATGAAAAATGTATTCAATTTGATCGTCAAATGTGCAGTGAATACAAAGCCACGCTATTCGGTAATGTAGCCGATAAAGTTAGGAAACACTAGCAAAATTTCCGAGACTAGTTTTTGCATAAGGTATAGATCCATTCAAATACCAAATTAATATTCCATTTTAGACAACATTGTTAAAATATTGTTTATGCTTGTATGTTTATGGCATGGAAAAAAAGTTGATGCAATCGCAACAAGTGAGATGACTTCATTGGCTAGTAAGTCTCATGGTGCGGTTTATACGTATGATTCATGTGTTGTGAATGGTGTTAAATGGGTTACTCATGAAAAGGGTGAAACAAGAGTGACACAAGATTACGGGGTATGCACCATCCATGAAGGAAAACCGTATTAGGGTGAATTAGTCAAGATTGTAGAGGTAACATTTGATGATGATTGTTCCGTTGTGCTATTCGAGTGCAATTGGTATAACACGAGTACCGCGAAGACAGAGAATGGGGTAACTATTATTAACACGTCTAATTTTTTTTTGGGAAGGAGAGCCGTACATCTTAGCTACTCAAGCAAAAAAAGTATTTTACATCGATGAGATTAACTCATGGAAATACAAAAAGGGTGGAAAGTAGTATGGGACCTCAATGGTAGACATGGATGGAGTCCCGAGTTATGCGGTGCAGAATCATTGCCTACTGGAGACGCGAGTGTCACGATCCTTCTAGTGAACACCGAGACGATTTCCGATCCGGTGAACTTGGCATCCACCGAGGAGATCGAGATTGACCCTACTCATTTTTGTATTGATTTGGTTTTTGATATGGTTATTGATGAAAATGAGGAAATTGATGATGACACCTTAGATGAATACGGTGATGAAGAAGAACCTATAGAGGTTGATAGCGATGATGAACCTATAGTTGTTAGTGGATATGATACCGATTAGGAGATTTTTTATTTTGGTTTATTTGTATTAAACATTTTGTTGGTTATTGGAGTTGAATTTGAATTTATTTTTGATACACTTAAACTTTGACCCAAATAGTTGAATGAATACCCCAAACACTCAAGTTTGACACAAATTGTTAACTGAATACCCCAAATACTCAACTTTGACTCTAATTGTTGACTGAATACCCCAAACACTCAACTTTGACCCAAACGATTGATTATTTGGAGCTAAATAGAATTTATTGATAGTTTGGAATTGAATTGAATTTAAATGATTATTTGGAAGTGAATTGAAATATTGGATTATTGTAAATGAAATTAAGTTGAATTTAAAAAAAAACATCTAGCGACTACTTGTAACCTCTAGCGACTAGTTCATCTTTATGAACTAGTCGCTAATGAATCTCTACCACTAGCGACTACAAAGTAGTCGCAAAACGTTGTAGTTATGAAGCCATCTATTTTTCAACCCAACAACATATGTTTTCCTTCGATCAATTGCTCACTTTTTCTGAAAAATGTAGTTATGAAGTTGATAAGTATAAGTTAAGTCATATTTTGTAAAAAATGTGGTTAGTAAGTTGATAAGCATAATATAGATATTTCATACATTGTTAATTTCACGACTATATGCCTTATGCAATAATGGATATCCAAGTCACCTACTATCGTTCACTTTTTGATACTTATAACTAAAATAAGTGAGGTCTGAAAATTCACTATCTCTTATTTTGGGCCTATACTAGGTTAAATTTTTTAAATGGACTAATATTACTTTTTGTATTGGACCCAATTTTCAGTTTGGCCTTTTTTGCTTCCAATTACAAAAAATCCCTAATATCAATATTCTTCGATAATATTGCAGCTTCTTTTTTCACTTTCTCCACATTTCTTCTTCTTATGTTAAAAATATAGAATGCCCAGAATCACACAACCACCTCAACGTATAAAAAGAAAAGGTATATGAATTCTTATGTAGGATCCATTAAACACTTACAAAATAAAAATTTCATCATAGCAAAATTTTTACTTTGATCTATAATTTTTATTTAAAATTGTTTTAGAAAATTATTCTTTAAGAAATTGAGATCCCGGATAGATTAATGTTTTGTAAGAGAGGGGTTTTGTGTTCTGAAGGTTATTATTAAACAAATTGATTTTAATAAAGAGTTTAATTACAATTATTTTTCTTTTGGTTGTTTAATTTTGAGATCTCATTCTTATTATTGAAAAATATAGTAAAAAATTCATCTGGTTATAGAATTTTTTTACTTATTTTTTGTATATTTGAAATAGGGCATTTGGAGATACTAAAGATGGTTGTTTAGATTTTTCTTAAATACTTATATTATTTTATCTTTACTATTTTACTATATTAGGGAATGCTATTGTATACAACTACTATAATATTATCTTATGATTTCACATCAATTTGTGATATATATATATATAGATTATTTTATTTGATTAACAAAAAAATATTACTATGTTCATGCTCAACTTATAAGTTAAATTTGATAGATAATTCTATATTGTTGAACATAATTTATTGTTATTATTGCTCAAATTTCATAAAAAATTCATGGGATTGGGTATCTATAATGATTAATGTCATTTCAGGTATAAGTCAGTCCAGATTAATGGTCATTTCATTTCATAAATATTTAAGGTTAGTCCCTAAATATCTTAATAGTTATATAAAGGCAGTGTATATTGTATATTATATTTTGATGATGTTGTTTTATATATAATCATTTACTATATTTTCCTTTCCTAATGAATATATCAATTTACATTTTAAATTAAAAAATTTAAGAATTACAAAATATAATAAGTTACATGAAAAAAACTAATAGTTGAAAATAATATTATAAAATCTTTGAGGTTTTTTTTTTCACTAGAACATACACTTTCTAGCCACAACATAAGTGGTGGCCACCTATCATTAATACCTTAACATAACAAAAAAAGAAAAACTATCGCCACTCATTTCTTATCTAATATAAAAGCAACCCCAAAAGAAAAAAAAAAAGTCAAAATAACAAAAACCATAATCTTTCTCTATCACCTCAACCTTCTCCTCACATTCTCCATCAAATTCGCCTTTCCACCATCCCTCGCTCGAGGACTACTCTCGACCGACTCTCATTGGACCATCACAACATCTGTGACTCGCCGCTATGAACCCCATATTTCTCTCTTAGCCGCCTTAAAACTCCATCTCTCACGACCTTAAACATTTCCCATACCTCTTTGTAACTTATAGGTCTCTCCATTTCTTACAACCTCACCATTTAACCGTTTCTGTCATAGCCTCTTCATTTTTCACAAACTCACCATCTCACCGTTTCTCACAATCTCATCAGATGTGGTTTCAGAAGAATGAAGTTTTGTATTATTTGTGGATAGATTATGGTAAGTAATTATTCTCTTGGTACACCTTGATCAACATTTGAATCTTCAATACATTATTATTTTCCCAGGAAACTCTAGCACCATTTGAATCTTCAAGACATCCCTTCCATAAAAACCTGACATTCTTTAATTAAGCTGATAGATTCCTCGTTTTGGGAAATGTAGGGAAGTTGGCAACATTTTTATGTTCTCTCCAACCAAAGTGCTTCTCATGGATAAAAGATGAACTATTACACCGTACTCTACCACTATGAACATGCTTATTTTTTCGGGTCAAGAGATCTCTCAAGTAATTCAAGTAAATAGAGTTTTTGTCTTTACCAATTTTGTGAGTTATAACAGTTTATCAAAGTGTTTATTGTATAAAATCTTTGGCATAATTAGGATTGACTTGAGAGACCAAAACTTGGAATTTTTAGTAGCTAGTTCAGTAGTTCAATTCTCTTATAATTAGGACATGAAAAATGGTCGGGACCCTACGCGTGAAAAGAAAAAAAAAGAGTGTATTGCGTGTTACTTTGTGTTAGTAATTAACTAAGTAGTTTGAGTTATCAATAAATATAAATTTCAGTTTGATAAAGTAGAGTATGGATGACGAATGAGTTCATTTTTTTCCTAAAAATTAATCTCACGTCTAGATTCTTATGATGAAGTTTTAAGAAGCTGACTTGACATATTTTATGTGTTTGGTTTTATTTATTACTTTGTTTTATAATGTGACAAGTAATCTAGTAGGGTAAACAAGGTGAATACTCTTACACTTAACGATTCTATAGAAATGAATCTAAATCGTGTATGCTAGTAAAATTTTGGACTCTTTCAATACAAATATAATTTTATAACAAAGTTTTTCTAGAGCCTAGTTTATTTCAAAAAGACATAATAATCATATGGCTAGCTGCTTTAGATTTACATTCTCTTTGTAATGGCAACCATATAGACCCTGATTCTTAAGGGTGAGCAGCCTTACCTTGAAACTCAACTTATTCCGAAAATCCATCTAACTCAGTCCTTTTATAAGCCGAACAACATCTAGGGTCATGTTTAAAATCCATAATTTTGTTTTGCTATATGGTCATCTGAAATCCTGCCCGAAACCAAAAGACCCCAAACCATTAGATATGACACTTGATACGGTTGATTTATCATTTAATTTGTTTTACTATCAGGTTAGGTTTGAGCTTGGTGTTTGGGCATTTAGGTTGGCTATGTGGCCCAAGACACTGATATATGATGGGTGTAGAAAAAGGTATATTCTGGATTGTGGTGGGGTTGAATATGGGTGGTGTATTATCATCGAACCATGTGGTTGAATATCATATTGATTAAAAAGGAGTTGCAAGGTACAAATATGTGGTTCAAGGAATTATCCCTTATTATGGTTTATCAAGGATATTGATCTAATTTAATATGTCAATTTTTGTGATAATGGATGAACTATCCGAGTATCCCTTCCCTTGTATGATTGTTATTCCTTTTAAATAATTTCGTTTATCAGCTCCATTATAACCACCTGCTTGTCTCTCTATCAAGTGGCTCGCTTCCTACACTTCCTAATTTCTTCGTTAATTAACAAAGAAATGATTGTAGCTGTTGGGTTTTTTAATTTAAGTATCATAGGGGCTTTTAAAGGCATCACAATTCGGATAGAAGCAATTATATCTCAGATGCTCTACCATTTTACAATTATCCTAATACTAAGGAAAGTCTTTATATGTATTTCATAACTTTGATGTACTTAGCTGTATGTGTTTTTTTAGCTAGATTAAATCCTAGCCACCACTTATTTAGCCAGATTTAATCTTGGCCACCACTTATATGGATAAACCGTAGAAAAAACTCTGAAATATAATATAGATATTTTTTAAACAAAAAAACTATATATTAATTATATTCTTATGAACTTCTTCAATTTCTAATCTTTAATATACTATCATTCATGGGTGTATCTTTAAACATCTCATTCTGCAGATTTTGAATAACTTTTTCAGAGTTTTGGATTTTTTAGCTGTAATTTTTTTTCCCAATTAATTTCTTCATTTATAATTCCTTTGATGGATCCTCATTCTGCAAATTTTCATACAGGAGCTCAAAACTAAGAAATTTCGAGTTTTGGGTGATCATCTCTTAAAAAGGTGTGTTTAGTGATTATTTAATTAATTTCTTCAGTTTCGTATCTTAATTATACTCCAATTGGTCTTTGTTTATTTCATATCTCAACTTTCTAATTCAGCAAATTTTAATTCAGTGACCCAAAGCTACTTAACAGTTCAGAAATTTCGAGTTTTGAGTGTTTAGCTGTAAAAAAATGGTAAATTTATGTTAAATTTATTAAATTCTTCAATTTCTAAATTGTTTATTGATAATATATATTATTTTGATACAGGAAAGATAATTATAAGATGGAAAATGAAAAAGACGTAACAACAATGCTTTCAGACACATACATAAAAAGCGATGAACAAGAAACTTCACAAACTCCTAAGATTATTACACCAAGAACTCGAAGTGCATCAATGTTTACTCCAAGACTTACTTATATATGTTTTGAATTTACCAAGATTGTACCAAAAGTAACACTTTTTCATATAAGTGAAACCTTGTAGGAAGAGGCAACACGATAGAGGTTGATTATGATTATTGTCTAACAAACAATATATGCTTAACATATTTCAACTCCAGATAATAATTCTCTTTCGTTAATATGTGTTCACTGCTAGTTTATTTTTGTAGGTTGCCCATTTGTTAACTGTGCGATAACTAGTATATTCTTTAGTTAAATATGTGAATCGTGTGAATATTCCATTACAACATATTCTTATCTCAGGTTTCAAGGTAATTAAAATGTAGTTCTGACCACTTTGTTGTAGTATTATTTGGTTTTCAATGAATAAAATTTCGTAATAATATGCCTATAACACTTATTGTTTTTTATTATTGATGCTCGATTACAGATTGAATTGACTTGAATGTATTTAATGCTATTTATTCGAAGGGTTGAAGCTGCGGTTAAAATCGAAGGGAAATTGTATTGTGGGTACTTGGTCTCGGTAAAAGTTGGTACCAAGGTTTTGAGTGGTGTGCTTTGTCATTCGGGACACCCTAATTTTGAGAATCTGTAAAAGGGCACTCATGTTATGCAATTATTCCCATTACTCCACTACCTAAAGGCATGAATACATCAACTAAGAGGAAAAAAAAGAAGCAAGGAGGAGAAGACCCGAACTGCCCTAAGCCCAATTTTAGTGGCTATAATCTATACTTCTTGACAAACATCGAGAGTTGAAGACTCTTACTATAACAAAGAACATTAATTCACTAAGATGGTTATAAATATGTGGAACACTCTTTCCCTAGAGGAAAAAAAAGTAAGTAAACATGTTCTATTGGGTAGTGTAACATATCCTTTATTTCTGTTAAATTTGCAAAATAATATATTGTTAGAGGTACACCATGTTCTCTAGCTCCTAATGAAATTCTTGATTTGTATCGATATAGGTTCATCAGGGTTATGTTATGGAGGACAAAATGAGATACAAGAAAGAACTGGAGTCATACAAGAAGAGTATGACCATCAACCATTCCTAATCATCAATTCATGAAAAAGAAATTAAAAAGAACTTCAGAATTATATGAAGTTTAAAGTATAAAGTGACAAGTGTGTTTTTTTGAACCTTTTTTGTAGATGTACTTCTCTTGTTTAACATAATTCATTTTTTCATGATCCTCACTCTTCTGTTTTTTGCCAATACTCTATGTTTGGAAGGTGAGACACATCCGATAATTTTGACTCTCTCCACGACTATTTTCAAACCTATCAAGTACTTTTACCATATATTGTCATAATGATTGATCAAATGCTCGTCCTGCTTGATCTTTCTAAGTTGAGTGAAAAGAAATTGGATAAAAATAGTTATTTTGTGTTAATAATTAATAAAGTTGTTTGAGTTATAAATGAGGATAACTTCCAACTTGATAAATTAAAGTATGGATGACGAATGACTTCATTTCTGTTCTCAAAATTAATGTTATGTCTAGTTTTTATGATGTTTTTTTTTCAAGTGTTTTTTGATGATACACATGTAGATATTGTGAAGTTAAAAGAAGTCGGTTTGACATATTTGATGTGTTAGGTTTCATTTATTATCCTGTTTTCTAATGTGACAAGTAATCTAGTAGGGTAAACCAGGTGAATACGCTTACACATATCGATTCTATCAAAATGTATTTAATTCGTGCATGCTAGTATATAATTTTGGACTCATTCAATACAAATACCATTTTATATCAAAGTTATCCTAAAGCCTTGTTTATTTCAAAATGACATAATAATCATATAGCTAGCTACTAAGGTTTACATTCTCTCTACAATTGCAACCATATGAGAACCTGATTCCTAGGGTGAGCAGCCTTACCTTGAAAATCAACATATCCCAAAATATCATCTAATTTAGTCCTTTTATATGCCCCAACCACATATAGGGTCGTGTTTAAAATCCATAATTTTTTTTGCGTTACGATCATCTGAAATCGTGCCCATAACCAAAAAACTCAAGACCATTAGATATGACAGTTGATATGGTTGATTTATTTGTTTGATCGTCGAATATGGGTGGTCTATTATCTTCGAACGATGTGGTTGGATATCATATTGATTAAAAAGGAGTTGTAAGGTTCCAATATGTGGGTACTAAGAGATATCCCTTATCACCCGAAATAATTTATAATATATTTTGTTGGACATGGTTTATCAAGGATACTAAACTAATTTAATATGACAATTTTTACGATAATGGATGAACTATTTGAGTATCCCTTCTCTTGTATGAGTTTATTTTATTTTAAATATTTTCATTTATCAGCTCCTTTATAACCACTTGCTCCATTCCTAAATTCAATTTCAATGCCTTCTATTGTTTCATTTATAGTCTCTCTACCATGCTTTGGGGCTCGCTTTCCAGAAGACATACGCTACCTAATTTTGTTGTTAATTAACTGAGCAATTGTTGTAGATGTAGGGTTTTTTAATTCAAGTATCATCGGGGTTTTTATGGGCATCAGAGTTTGAAAAGAAGTTTTATATCCGAGGTGCTCTATCACCTTACATGTATGCCAATACTAAGGAAAGTCTTTATATGTATTGCATAACTTTGGACTACTTAACTTTGTGTGTTTCTTTTGGCAGACTTACTCATATATGTTTTGAATTTACCAAGATTGTCCCAAAAGTAATACTTTTGCATATAACTAAGACCGTGTAGGAAGAGGCAACATAATAGAGGCTGGTTATGATTATTGTCTAAAAAACGTAGTTGCTTAACATATTTCAGCTGCAAATAATAATATATGAATTAATATATAAATGTTAAACATTGAAAAATAATATATGAATTAATATACAAATGCCAAGCACTGAAAATGGTCCTTAATTACTTATTTCTTTTAGTATTTACGAAGTTATTTTGAATAACCAAAAACTTTTAATGACTAATATGTCTATTTGTCTCATTTTTAACTTCATTAATGTCTAATGCTCACTATTATTGTTAATTTATATTGAAATAATAATTATATTGAGAGACATATATAAAAGACATAAGAGAAAAATAGATCTCTTTGTTCGGGGTTTCTTACGGATATATGTGTATTAGGAAAGATGAAACTAGATTCTAAAGGATATTCAAGTATTCAATAAAGAACTTTTCAAACATCAATGGTAAAGAATCATAGAGTTTTAGGAGGTCATATGAAAATAAGTAAGTGAAAAAGTGAGGCATGCAAATTAGATTAAAAAAATTATTTAATAAATATATTTTTTTATTAGAGAATACAAAGATCAATTTTTGATCAATTATTCACTTAAGGGTTTGACTATTATTTATTTTAAGCGAAAGAATATTTTTTTATATAACTAACTTTAAACCATTTATATTATTGTAACGTTGATCTTACTAAATTCACATAATTTCATGAGTACTAACAACTAGACGAACTATTGATCTTTCTATAAATTTTTTTTGATGAAAATAGTTTTGTTTAAAATATATATAAATTATTTAGTTACTAAATAGTTATTGTAAAATTTGCTTGGGTGTCTAATATATTACCTTACCTATGCATATTATCAATATATAATTAATTAAATTAAAATAAAATATTTATATGGCCTTGATTTCTAAAACACAATAATCACATTGTTTAATATTAAGAAGAATTATGTTCATTAAACAAATAATAATAATTAAAACTTCACTATAGAAGAAAGATTTATTTAATCCAATATTTAAAACCACTAAGAAAATCGACGTAAAAGAAATAAAATAGTTAGTTCACATACATAAACCACATTACATGAACCCATATGTAGAACATCCACAATGAAAAGACATAATTAGTTATTAGCACAACATAGTGCAATGGAGGCTCTTGCGATACAAAAAAATGTTTTTTTAGATAAAAATGTTAGAAATATTTATGTCCATTTATAATTTTGTAGGGGTATACACATGAATAAAATAATATATAAACTGTTTTCCCTTAAAAAGCCTCAATTTAATTACAAAATTGAATGCTAAAGATAAGTACAAAGATATTTTTTTATATTTTTTAGTGGTTAGTCTGCCGTACAACACAAATATGCTAAACACGACTTTAATTGGTCTTATTTGAAAATAATTTGTCAATATATGTTTTTTTTTTCAAAATATGGATAGATAAACCAACCATTATAAAGTAAATCTGTCAAATAATCTTTTTATCTCAATCAACTACTATATTTTCATTTATACCGAAAAAACTAAATTAAAGACTAGGTATATCATTAGCCATCTAAAAGACATCCATAGTAAATAAGTTGGTTCGAAAATTTAAATTAGTTACTGTGGAGTAGATGTCCTCCAGTGACACTACTACAATACTTGGAGAGGTTGGAGGTGATCAAAATGTGTCCTTACAACAAACCGTTCAAGATTGCAAGGGTCTTGACAACTAGATAGGAGGTACAAACGGTATTGTATATATTTGCAAATGATCATAATCCAAACAAAGTATTAACACAATTCCAACTACTTTCATATATATTGTATCAATATTGATTTGTATTAAACCCTACACATGTGAACTGGCAAGATTTTCCTACTTATGGAGGTCAAGGTAGTAAGACTATCATTAGAAAGACAATATATATTTAGAATTTGGGAATTATATGAATTATTACGGTTTACAAAATTTATTATATAATTCTCAATCAAAATTTTGTTTTAATAAACTATATATATACCATATATTGTTCATTTTTAACTATTTGGCTTATCTAGTAATGGATATCCATCTCACTTTTAACATTAACTTGCTATAATACTTTTCACTAAAATAAGTTTAAGTCTAAAAATTCACTATCTCTTATTTTGGTCTATACTGGTTAAATTTTAAATTGACTAATATTAAATTTTGTTTGGGCTAATTTTAAGTTTTTCCTTTTTCTCCCACATACAAAAAACCCAAAATACTATATTCTTCAATAATATCTCGCTGATCCTTTTTTTTTCTTTCTTCACCCTTATTCTTATGTAAAACATATTGAATGCCCAGAATCACCACAATGACCTCCACATATTAATAGAAAAGTAAGATAAACATGTCAACACTATAAAAAATTTAGTTTTAGATCTATATATTTTTTAAATTGTTTTAGTGAATAATTCTTTATGAAATTGAGATCCCGAATATAATGATGTTTTGTAAAAAAAGTGGTTTTATTTTTTGAGGCTATTATTAGAAAAAAATTGGTATATAATAAAATATTTAATTAGAATTCTTTTTCTTTCAGTTGGTTAATTTTGAGATATCATTCTTATAATTGAAAATATAATATAAAAATGAAATAATTATAGAAATATTTATTTGTTTCTTTATTAGAAATTGGGCATATTGGAGATAATAAATATGGTTGTTTAAATGTTTTATTGTTATTTTAATTATTTTTAAATAGTTATATTATTTTATAAATACTATTTTCCTTATTTTGGGGATGTTATTGTATATAAATATTATAATACCATCTTATGATTTCACATAAATTTGTGATATATATTTTTTAATTTATTTAATTAACCAAAAAATATTACAATGTTCATGCTAGATTTATAAGTTAAATATAATAGATAGTTTTATATTGTTGAACATAATTTATTGTTCAAATTGTTCAAATGTAATAATATTTTTTATAGAATTGGGTAATATATAATAAATTAATGTTATTTTTAGGTATAAGTCTAGATCAATGATCATTGCATTTCAACATGAAGTACATTATTCATATATATATGGTTTGTATCTAAATCTCATTATAGTTATATAAAGTTGTTATATATATATGGCATATTATCTAAATCTCTCAATAAAAACAATTTAACATTTTTATGATTAAAAACAAATAATTTCGTCACTCTTTTTAACCTTTGATTATGGTAGTTTTCTTAGGTGGTTACCGACAAGACAATGGAGGGAAATTGGAAATATTTTTATGTTCTCTCCAACCAACGTACTTCATATGGATTAACGAAGCACTATTACACCCTATTGTTAGATTTGGAGTGAATATTAGTAGTCCAGCGCTCATTTAATTAGGACATTTGAAATCATAGAACCATGCGAGCAAAAAGTAAATAAGGAAAAAAAGAGCATATTGTGTTTTATTTTGTGTTAGTAATTAATTAAGTAGTTTGAGTTATAAATAAAGATAAGTTCCAATTTGATAAAGTAAAGTATCAAATGACGAATGAGTTTATTTATGTCCTCAAAATTAATGTTATGTCTAGTTTTTATGTTGTTTTTATTGTTTTTATTGTTTTTTATGATACATATGTAGATATTGTGAAGTTTTATGAAGCCAGTTTGACATATTTGATGTGTTAGGTTTCATTTATTATCCCATTTAATAATGTGACAGTGGGTAATCTTGGTGAATACTATCGTACTTATCTTTCTATCGAAATGTATTTAAATTGTGCATGCTAGTATAAAATTTTGGAACCTTTCAATACAAATATCACTTTATAACAATGTTTTTCTAAAGCCTAGTTTATTTCAAAGAGACATAATAATCATATGTCTAACTACTTTAGGTGTACATTCTCTTTACAATTGCAACCATATGAGAACCTAATTCCAAAGGGTAAGCAGACATTCCTTGAAAATCAACATATCCCAAAAAATCATCTAACTAAGTCCTTTTATAAGACCCAACCACATCTAGGGTCGTGTTGAAAATCCATAATTTTGTTTTGCTATACGATCATCTGAAATCCTGCCCGAAACCAAAAACCCAAAACCATTAGATCTGACACTTGATAGGGTTGATCAATTTGTTTAATCATCGAATATGGGTGGTATATTATCTTCGAACCATGTGGTTTGATATCATATCGATTAAAAAGGAGTTGCAGGGTACCAATATGTGGGTGCTAGGAGATATCCATTATCACCCGAAATCAGTTTATAATATATATTGTTGGTCATGGTTCATCAAGGATACAAAACTCAATTAATATGACAATTTTTGCGATAATGTATGAACTACCTGAGTATCTCTTCCATTGTATGAGTTTCTTTTCTTTTTAAATAATTTCATTTATCAGCTCTATTATAGCCACCTGCTCCATTCCCAAATTTAGTTTCAAAGCCTTTTATTGTTGCATTTATTGTCTCTCCACCATGCTTTGGGGCTCGCTTTCCGGAAGACTTACGTTTCCTAATTTTGTTGTTAATTAACGGAGAAAAGGTTGTAGATGTTGGGTTTTTTAATTCAAGTTTCATAGGGGCTTTTATGGGAATCAAAATTCGAAGTGATATTAATCATGTTGATCAAATTGAACATGAAATAACACCTAAAGTGTATTGTGATCTAGGTGGATCCTAATACAACTTCATTAAATGATATTAATCATGTTGATCCAAATAGTGTATAGGAACATGAATTGGGCTTAGATAACTATTAGTTAACAATTATATTGTAAAGATAAAAAATATACCTCATCAAGGTACTCTTATGTTGAATTTGTATATATTGCTCTTGTAATTGCTCCATAGGTTAGTAACAATGACCCAAATAGTTAACTTAATACATTGAGTTTTAAAGATTTTTTTTTGGTTAGGATATGGAATAAGAAACGTGATACTTAAATGTTAAAAAAGCTTAGATACTCTTTATAAAACCTTATAAATAAAAACTTATTGAATGTAGATAGTTTTATAAGGTTAAACGGGGCATATTTTATTCAGATGTCCCTACATATAAAGATAGACTTGTTGCCAAAGGGTATAATGATGACTCTATTTTTGTGATAAACAGATGTCCCTACATATAAAGCTAGACTTGAGGCCAAAGGATATACTGATGACTCTCTTTTTATGATAAACGTAAGATATCCTTTTACGCTTATTTTGAGATCAACTAAGATTTATAAAGAATTTGAATGACCCCTTTAATCTTACGAGGGGGCTCTGAATTAGAACATGTGTCCTATGACAGATTATGATTCAGAGTTGTAACAAAAAAGCAGGCATTTTTTGGGATGGGCTTGATCATTTAAACCTAGACCACAACATATGTAAACCCTAAAAAAGTTTCCCACTTAATAATACACGCTACGAACACTAGAAATTCAACCCTTGGGTGCCAAAGCTTACATTTGATAATTAATTCATCATGGAAGTGATCAGAATAATGTAAAGAAGGAAGTATCAAGAGCCGGAGTTTCACTAGGTCATTTATATACCGTTTTTCTTTATAATTAGCGTAAATTATTGTTAGATATATATATATTTTTAATTTAATTCTAATTTTTTTATTCCAAGTTCATTTATTCACGATTTCTATTTTTCTTAAGATTGTTTATTTTGAACATAGTTTTTATTCTTAAATTTCTTATTTTGGTATTACATTTAAACAAATTGTGTTTTCCATCTATTGGGTATAAAAATGAGTTAAATAATAATCATATTATAAAAAATAAAGATTAACTTTAGTAATGAAGGTTGCGGTCAGAAAGAATGATCTAATGTGAGTCGATGAATAAAATTTCGTAATAATATGCCTATAACACTTATTATTTTTAATTATTGATGCTCGATTACAGATTGAATTGACTTGAATGTATTTAATGCTATTTATTCGAAGGGTTGAAGCTGCGGTTAAAATCGAAGGGAAATTGTATTGTGGGTACTTGGTCTCGGTAAAAGTTGGTACCAAGGTTTTGAGTGGTGTGCTTTGTCATTCGGGACACCCTAATTTTGAGAATCTGTAAAAGGGCACTCATGTTATGCAATTATTCCCATTACTCCACTACCTAAAGGCATGAATACATCAACTAAGAGGAAAAAAAAGAAGCAAGGAGGAGAAGACCCGAACTGCCCTAAGCCCAATTTTAGTGGCTATAATCTATACTTCTTGACAAACATCGAGAGTTGAAGACTCTTACTATAACAAAGAACATTAATTCACTAAGATGGTTATAAATATGTGGACCACTCTTTCCCTAGAGGAAAAAAAAGTAAGTAAACATGTTCTATTGGGTAGTGTAACATATCCTTTATTTCTGTTAAATTTGCAAAATAATATATTGTTAGAGGTACACCATGTTCTCTAGCTCCTAATGAACTTCTTGATTTGGGATGGGCTTGATCATTTAAACCTAGACCACAACATATGTAAACCCTAAAAAAGTTTCCCACTTAATTATACACGCTACGAACACTAGAAATTCAACCCTTGGGTGCCAAAGCTTACATTTGATAATTAATTCATCATGGAAGTGATCAGAATAATGTAAAGAAGGAAGTATCAAGAGCCGGAGTTTCACTAGGTCATTTATATACCGTTTTTCTTTATAATTAGCGTAAATTATTGTTAGATATATATATATTTTTAATTTAATTCTAATTTTTTTATTCTAAGTTCATTTATTCACGATTTCTATTTTTCTTAAGATTGTTTATTTTGAACATAGTTTTTATTCTTAAATTTCTTATTTTGGTATTACATTTAAACAAATTGTGTTTTCCATCTATTGGGTATAAAAATGAGTTAAATAATAATCATATTATAAAAAATAAAGATTACCTTTAGTAATGAAGGTTGCGGTCCGAAAGAATGATCTAATGTGAGTCGACTTGACTAGCAAAGTAGTCGCTAGGGTTTAAGTTTTAATCTCTCATAATTTAGTATTCGGGTTAATAAGAAAAAACCAATTTATTTCTAAAACTATTAAATTAATTGGATTAGGTGAATATTTGAAACCTTGAGCTACTATCTTATATGCTTAATTATTTTTTAATTGTAAAACAAACCAATGCTTCCATTATCTTTTAATCAAAATATTTAAAACCATTTACAGTAATATTGAACAGTATTTGAATTAACTACCTAAATCTTTAAGGAACAAACTTGATTTACTTACTTATTACTTGTAACTATTTGTACACTTGTAGAGAGTTTATCGTGGTTTTCTAGATGTGTGAGCTTTTTATATAATTATTTTATCAAACTAATGGGTCCACCATATCCTCTGAGGGAGGGAATTTAAATGAATTATTTAACTATGCTATTCTACATGGTGAACTTGATGTTAAATTCCAATCGCACACAACCATGATATAAAAATATAAAATAATCATTTTACTTTGGTTGGTATCCATAAAATTCATTTTTCTTTCAGTTTGCAAATTTTTTTGTCACATGATACATATTTAAATATATAGACTAAACAATCAATATAAATGCAACAAGATATCACATACTGTCAAAGAATAAAAAGATGACAAGCGAATTGCATACCACGAATACAATTAAACACGCCAAACAAATTGCTAACTAAGAATAATTTTGCATTCACCAAACATGTACTTATTGAAATATAAATAAAATATATAAAAACTAAAATAATAACAAAAAACCATCACTAACTAACCTGAAAAAAATAGTACACTTTCCAAAAAATAAACATGTATAAAAATACCAATAATTAACAAACCGCAGTGCTATAAATCTAAAACTGTTATTTTAATATCACATTATACTATTTTAAACCTAAACTTATATATAACCATGTGTAAAAATAATATGCCATTGGATATTCATCAAAGTAATAATTAAAGTTCAAGCAACTCTTCGTTCGTATCTTTCAACACTTTAACCATTAAAATATGCATAAACCAGTCAAACAAAACTTAGTCAACTAAGTATTTTCCATACATCTCTTAGTTACCTTCTTGACAAATTGAATATATTATTCATTATATTGCGTAATTCAACACCAAAACACTTCATGGAAATTATTAAAAATGGCATTTCATTATTATCCAAATATGCATCCCTAGAATCCTTTTTAAATATTGTAGTTTGATATTTAATAGATTTTATATGTAAGAACTACATGACCATTCACCATCGAGGCCTTTTATAGAAAATTTAAGAGTATGGACAAGCTACTCCTATAACAAAGACTACACATTATTTCAGAAATAATGATATTATAAAATATACAAAAGTTGTTTTATGTTGAATTGGAGTTTATGTGTTGAGAATTAGGATGTTTCAATTTACCTTGGTTAACTCAAGTTGGTTTGAATGGTGACCACGACATTAAATCTCTTTCTTGAGCATTAAAAGGTTAAGGTGATGCATTCTTGGGTTTTTGACTATTGACTTCTTGTTTATGAATTTTGATATTATTATCTCGTGTAATTTTCCTAAATTTGTAAATATAAGAGATTGAAAGAAAAATGTGAGAGATTGAGAAAATATTCTTAATTAATTAATTTATTTATACAAAAGAACATTATGTATAGATAATTGTGTTTATTAAATGAACTATATTACTGACTTCGGTTATAGAATATCTCTAACTTAGGTAAACTTGGAAATGTTTCTATTTATTAGATACACTACAACATCATAAACCCAATATTTGTATAGACTTCCTCTAGTGTCCACAATTCTACGTATATTATGAAAAAGTGTTGTATTTATAATTAATCAAGTTTTGATTTTATAATTAGTTATAATTAACAAAACTTATTTAAATCCAAATTAATATCTCTTAAACTATTAATTGACAAAAATATATGTATTATATCAAGGATTACCCTTCTAAAAAATTCTTAGAATAATTTATGTCATTTTTTGACATGTGTAATTTATTCTAAAAATCATATTGTAATTTCGATTATATTATATTAAATCATACATTTAAGAACACATAATGTACAAAATTAACCATCAAAATTTGAGGGTTATGCACTTGATTCTAAACATAATAATTCATACACATATCTCTGTTGATCGATGGTAGTATAAGAGATCTGTTTGACTGAGCAAAGAAGTCAAGGAACGTAAGACAAGGCAACCACTATAATGTATATGTGTTTTCTTTTATAATAAATGGATAATTATCTTAGACTAAGACATCTAAGTTTTTATGTTATATTGTTATCTTTAACTTATCCTTTAAATTATCTTTTCATTCTTGTGTAATTTAATTTATTATATAAATCACGATTATACATTGATTATACAATATTATTTAAAGATAAATATATATTCCTCCTTGTAATTTATTAGAAGAAAATAAATTAAAAAATACTTAATTATGAAGAGGTCGTACATGTCTTATGCTTTTCTATAGTATCACATAAATAGGGTCTCTTTATAATCACACAACCAAATAAATTATCATAAAAAAATGTGAACTAAACGATATACGAATGTTCAATTACCTCACTAGATATATAAAAAGAACAATTATATATAAATATGGATATCAAGTAATATACATATTTTTTTTCATATTACCCATTTTAGAGCTTATTTTCTAGGTTATTGACAATTTAGTGGTTTATGAACAACAATTTTAATTCTATAGGTATGTATAGTATATGTATTGACAATTTAGTATCTTGTGCTTGTGGGATTTATATATTTAGTAACTATGTATGTTTTAGAAAAAAGAATTAAAATATTTCTATCTTCACAATCATGTTTAAATATTAATAGTTTATCATACCCATTTTGCTGTCTTCACAAATTCATGTATATATATTTTTAAATAATTTAATAATAAAAATCATATGTTTTCTATCTATATTTAAAAATATTCACATGGGAAATAACAAAACTCAATTGTGATAAACTTTTCACTATATAGAACTCAAATGAAACTGAAATAACCAAAATAAAAAATACAATTACGAAAGACATTCTTATTATGATGATATTTTTAAAAATTGGAAAAACTTAAAACGGAACATACAAAATTTATGTTAAAATAATCGTGAAATAAATATACAAGTATAACTTATTTTTATTCAAATTTAATACATTATTTTTTGAAAAAGAAACACCCATGTATTTTTATGTAATAACATCAAAACATTGAAGATTGATATGCTTAATAAGATAACTTAAATGCAAACAAATATTAAGGCTTCAACATGCCGATGACTCCATGCATAAAATAAACATTGTTAGTTGAATAATGTACATTGTACTGTATCATAAACTCGTTGTTCCCTCAACAAAATCTCCTAACCTAGATATAAAAAAATTTAGAAATAATCAAATAAATTAAACTTAGAGAAGCGGATGGATTCTATATATTACTTTGAATATCCGTTTATCATTACAAGAATTTGAACTTGGTGGATAATAATAAACTAGTTGTTAATTTGCTAGCAATATTTTTCTCTTTCTTTAGATGGTGATGAAACTAAAAAAAGAGAGTGGATTACGAATTAGAAAGTTAAAATTATTATTATAAAGACTTAATACAAATGTACATCCCATAGTAGGGAGTTTATATGGACTTCGGTCAGAATGTAGATAAATTAGTCTTTTGAGATAATATGCACTACTAGAGCGCAATCTTCTAGCGACTAAACTTTTAGTGACTACACGATGTAGTCGCTAAAGATAAGCACCACTAGCGACTACATATCTTTAACGACTACATCGTAGGTTTCTCGACTACTAAGTAATTGTTAGTAATTTTTGTTATTAACGACTACTTTAAGTAGTTGTTATTAAGTAAGAAGTAGTTGCGAGTGATTTTTGTATTTTTGAATAACTTTTTCAGAGTTTTGGATTTTTCAGCTGTAATGTTTTTTTTGCCAATTAATTTCTTCATTTATAATTCCTTTGATGGATCCTCATTCTGCAAATTTTCATACAGGAGCTCAAAACTAAGAAATTTCGAGTTTTGGGTGATCATCTCTTAAAAAGGTGTGTTTAGTGATTATTTAATTAATTTCTTCAGTTTCGTATCTTAATTATACTCCAATTGGTCCTTGTTTATTTCATATCTCAACTTTCTAATTCAGCAAATTTTGATTCAGTGACCCAAAGCTACTTAACAGTTCAGAAATTTCGAGTTTTGAGTGTTTAGCTGTAAAAAAAAGGTAAATTTATGTTAAATTTATTAATTTCTTCAATTTCTAAATTGTTTATTGATAATCTATATTATTTTGATACAGGAAAGATAATTATAAAATGGAAAATGAAAAAGACGAAACAACAATGCTTTCAGACACATACATAAAAAGCGGTGAACAAGAAACTTCACAAACTCCTAAGATTATTACACCACTATTCCAAGACTTACTTATATATGTTTTGAATTTACCAAGATTGTACCAAAAGTAACACTTTTTCATATAAGTGAAACCTTGTAGGAAGAGGCAACACGATAGAGGTTGATTATGATTATTGTCTAACAAACAATATATGCTTAACATATTTCAACTCCAGATAATAATTCTCTTTCGTTAATACGTGTTCACTGCTAGTTTATTTTTGTAGGTTGCCCATTTGTTAACTGTGCGATAACTAGTATATTCTTTAGTTAAATATGTAAATCGTGTGAATATTCCATTACAACATATTCTTATCTCAGGGTTTCAAGGTAATTAAAATGTAGTTCTGACCACTTTGGAGTAGTATTATTTGGTTTTCAATGAATAAAATTTCGTAATAACATGCCTATTACACTTCTTTTTTTTTATTATTGATGCTCGATTACAGATTGAATTGACTTGAATGTATTTAATGCTATTTATTCGAAGGGTTGAAGCTGCGGTTAAAATCGAAGGGAAATTGTATTGTGGGTACTTGGTCTCGGTAAAAGTTGGTACCAAGGTTTTGAGTGGTGTGCTTTGTCATTCGGGAGACCCTAATTTTGCGAATCTGTAGAAGGGCACTCATGTTATGCAATTATTCCCATTACTCCACTACCTAAAGGCATGAACACATCAACTAACAAGATAAAAAAGAAGCAAGAAAACATGATAATTTAGTGGCTATAATTTATACTTCTTGACAAACATCGAGAGTTGAAGACTCTTACTATAACAAAGAACATTAATTCACTAAGATGGTTATAATATGTGGAACACTCTTTCCCTAGAGGAAAAAAAGTAAGTAAACATGTTCTATTGGGTAGTGTAACATATCCTTTATTTCTGTTAAATTTGCAAAATAATATATTGTTAGAGGTACACCATGCTCTCTAGCTCCTAATGAACTTCTTGATTTGTATTGATATAGGTTTATCAGGGTTATGTTATGGAGGACAAAATGAGATACAAGAAAGAATTGGAGTCATACAAGAAGAGTATGACCATCAACCATTCCTAATCATCAATTCAAGAAAAAAAATTAAAAAGAACTTCAAAATTATATGAAGTTTAAAGTATAAAGTGACAAGTGTGTTTTTTGAACCTTTTTTGTAGATGTACTTCTCTTGTTTAACATAATTCAATTTTTCATGATCCTCACTCTTCTGTTTTTTGCCAATACTCTATGCTTGGAAGGTGAGACACATCAATAATTTTGACTCTCTCCACGACTATTTTCAAACCTATCAAGTACTTTTACCATATATTGTCATAATGATTGATCAAATGAACGTCCTGCTTGATCTTTCTAAGTTGCGTGAAAATCAATTGGATAAAAATAGTTATTTTGTGTTAGTAATTAATAAAGTTGTTTGAGTTATAAATGAGGATAACTTCCAACTTGATAAATTAAAGTATGGATGACGAATGACTTCATTTTTGTCCTTAAAATTAATGTTACGTCTATTTTTTATGATGTTTTTTTGTTGCAATTGTTTTTTGATGATACATATGTAGATATTGTGAAGTTAGAAGAAGTCGGTTTGACATATTTGATGTGTTAGGTTTCATTTACTATCCTGTTTTCTAATGTGACAAGTAATCTAGTAGGGTAAACTAGGTGAATACGCTTACACATATCGATTCTATCAAAATGTATTTAATTCGTGCATGCTAGTATAAAATTTTGGACTCATTCATTACAAATACCATTTTATATCAAAGTTATCCTAAAGCCTTGTTTATTTCAAAATGACATAATAATCATATAGCTAGCTACTTAAGGTTTACATTCTCTCTAGAATTGCAACCATATGAGAACCTGATTCCTAGGGTGAGCAGCCTTACCTTGAAAATCATCATATCCCAAAAAATCATCTAATTTAGTCCTTTTATAAGCCCCAACCACATCTAGGGTCGTGTTTAAAATCCATAATTTTTTTTGTTTTACAGTCATCTGAAATCGTGCCCATAACTAAAAAACTCAAGACCATTAGGTATGACAGTTGATATGGTTGATTTATTTGTTTGATCGTCGAATATGGGTGGTCTATTATCTTCGAACAATGTGGTTGGATATCATATTGATTAAAAAGGAGTTGTAAGGTTCCAATATGTGGGTGCTAGGAGATATCCCTTATCACCCGAAATAATTTATAATATATTTTGTTGGACATGGTTTATCAAGGATACTAAACTAATTTAATTTGACAATTTTTACTATAATGGATGAACTATTTGAGTATCCCTTCTCTTGTAACCACTTGCTCCTTTATAAATAAGTTTTAAATAATTTCATTTATCAGCTCCTTTATAACCACTTGCTCCATTCCTAAATTCAATTTCAATGCCTTCTATTGTTTCATTTATAGTCTCTCTACCATGCTTTGGGGCTCGTTTTCCAGAAGACATACGCTACCTAAATTTGTTGTTAATTAACTGAGCAATTGTTGTAGATGTAGGGTTTTTTAATTCAAGTATCATAGGGGTTTTTATGGGCATCAGAGTTTGAAAAGAAGTTTTATATCTCAGGTGCTCTATCACCTTACATGTTTCCCAATACTCATGAAAGTCCTTATATGTATTGCATAACTTTGGACTACTTAACTATGTGTGTTTCTTTTGGCAGACTTACTCATATATGTTTTGAATTTACCAAGATTGTCCCAAAAGTAACACTTTTGCATATAATTAAGACCATGTAGGAAGAGGCAACATAATAAAGGCTGGTTATGATTATTGTCTAAAAAACGTAGTTGCTTCACATATTTCAGCTGCAAATAATAATATATGAATTAATATATAAATTTTAAACATTGAAAAATAATATATGAATTAATATACAAATGCGATGCATTGAAAAATGTCCTTAATTACTTATTTCTTTTAGTATTTTACGAAGTTATTTTGAATAACCAAAAACTTTTAATGACTAATATCACTATTTGTCTCATTTTTAACTTCATTAATATCTAATGCTGACTACTATTGTTAATCTATATTGAAAGAATAATTATATTGAGAGACAGATATAAAAGACATAAGAGAAAATAGATCTTTTTGTTCGGGGTTTCTTACCGGTATATGTGTATTAGGAAAGATGAAAGTCGATTCTAAAGGATATTCAAGTATTCGATAAAGAACTTTTCAAACATCAATGGTAAAGAATCATAGAGTTTTAGGAGGTCATATGAATATAAGTACGTGAAAAAGTGAGGCATACAAATTAGATTAAA
Source organism: Nemophila menziesii (assembly GCA_029959085.1). NCBI lineage: Eukaryota > Viridiplantae > Streptophyta > Magnoliopsida > Boraginales > Hydrophyllaceae > Nemophila > Nemophila menziesii. The sequence continues at coordinate 23,740,311 of JARWIR010000015.1, read as the reverse complement.
AAAATTATTTAATAAATATTTTTTTTTATTAGAGAATACATAGATCAATTTTTCATCAATTATTCAGTTAATGGTTTGACTATTATTTATTTTAAGCGAAAGAATATTTTTTCATATAACTAACTTTCAACCATTTATATTATTGTAACGTTGATCTTACTAAATTCACATAATTTCATGAGTACTAACAACTAGACGAACTATTGATCTTTCTATAATTTTTTTTATGAAATAGTATTGTTTAAAATATATATAAATTATTCAGTTACTAAATAGTTATTGTAAAATTTGCTTGGGTGTCTAATATATTACCTTACATATGCATATTATCAATATATAATTAATTTAATTAAAATAAAATATTTATATGGCCTTGATTTCTAAAACACAATAATCATACTTTTTAATATTAAGAAGAATTTTGTTCATTAAACAAATAATAATAATTAAAACTTCACTATAGAGGAAAGATTTATTTAATCCAATATTTAAAAGCACTTAGAAAATACTCGTAAGAGAAATAAAATAGTTAGTTCACATACATAAACCACATTACATGAACCCATATGTAGAACATCCACAATGAAAAGACATAATTAGTTATTAGCACAACATAGTGCAATGGAGGCTCTCGCGATACAATGTAAATTTTTACAAAAAAATGTTTTTTTAGATAAATATGTTAGAAATATTTATGTCCATTTATAATTTTGTAGGGGTATACACATGAATAAAATAATATATAAACTGTTTTCCCTGAAAAAGCCTTAATTTTATTACAAAATTGAATGCTAAAAATAAGTACAAAGATACTTTTTTATATTTTTTAGTGGTTAGTCTGCCCTACAACACAAATATGCTAAACACGTCTTTAATTGGTTTTACTTGAAAATAATTTGTCAATATATGTTTTTTTTTAAAATATGGATAGATAAACCAACCATTATAAAGGAAATCTGTCAAATCATCTTTTTATCTCAATCAACTACTATATTTTCATTTACACCCAAAAAACTAAATTAAAGACTACGTATATCATTAGCCATCTAAATGAAATCCATAGTAAATAAGTTGGTTCGAAAATTTAAATTAGTTACTGTGGAGTAGATGGCCTCCAATGACACTACTACAATACTTGGAGAGGTTGGAGGTGATCAAAATGTATCCTTAAAACAAACCATTCAAGATTGCAAGGGTCTTGACAACTAGATAGGAAGTACAAACGGTATTCTACATATTTGCAAATGATCATAATCCAAACAAAGTATTAACACAATTACAACTACTTTCATATATGTTGTATCAATATTGATTTGTATAAAACCCTACACATGTGAACAACTGGCAACATTTTCCTCCTTAGGGAGGTCAAGGTAGTAAGACTATCATTAGAAAGACAATATATATTTAGAATTTGGGAATTATATGAATTATTACGGTTTACAAAATTTATTATATAATTCTCAATCAAAATTTTGTTTTAATAAACTATATATATCTCATATATTGTTCATTTTTAACTATTTGGCTTATCTAGTAATGGATATCCATCTCACTTTTAACATTAACTTGCTATGATACTTTTCACTAAAATAAGTTTAAGTCTAAAAATTCACTATCTCTTATTTGGGTTTATACTGGTTAAGTTTTAAATTGACGAATATTGAATTTTGTTTGGGCTAATTTTAAGTTTTTCTTTTTTTCTCCCACATACAAAAAACCCTAAATACTATATTCTTCAATAATATCTTTCTGGTCCTTTTTTCTCTTTCTTCATACTTCTTCTTATGTAAAACATATTGAATGCTTAGAATCACCACATTGACCTCCACATATTAATAGAAGAGTAAGATAAACATGTCAACACTATAAAAAAAATTGTTTTAGATCTATATATTTTTAAAATTGTTTTAGTGAATAATTCTTTATGAATTTGAGATCCCGAATAGAATGATGTTTTGTAAAAAAGTGGTTTTATGTTTTGAGGCTATTATTAAAAACAAATTGGTATATAATAAAATATTTAATTAGAATTCTTTTTCTTTAGTTGGTTAATTTTGAGATATCATTTTTATAATTGAAAATATAATATAAAAATGAAATAGTTATAGAAATATTTATTTGTTTCTTTATTAGAAATTGGGCATATTGGAGATAATAAATATGGTTGTTTAAATGTTTTATTGTTATTTTAATTATTTTTAAATAGTTATATTATTTTATAAATACTATTTTCCTTATTTTGGGATGTTATTGTATATAACTATTATAATACCATGTTATGATTTCACATAAATTTGTGATATATATATTTTAATTTATTTAATTAACCAAAAAATATTACAATGTTCATGCTAGATTTATAAGTTAAATATAATAGATAGTTTTATATTGTTGAACATAATTTATTGTTCTAATTGTTCAAATGTAATAAATTTTTTCATAGAATTGGGTAATATATAATAAATTAATGTTATTTTTAGGTATAAGTCTAGATCAATGATCATTTCATTTCAACATCAAGTACATTATTCATATATATATGGTTTGTATCTAAATCTCATTAAAGTTATATAAAGTTTTTATATATATATGGTATATTATCTAAATCTATCAATAAAAACAATTTAACATTTTTATGATTAAAAACAAATAATTTCGTCACTCTTTTTAACCTTTGTTTATGGTAGTTTTCTTAGGTGGTTACCGACAAGACAATGGAGGGAAATTGGAAACATTTTTATGTTCTATCCAACCAACGCACTTCATATGGATTAACGAAGCACTATTACACCCTATTGTTAGATTTGGAGTGAATATTAGTAGTCCAGAGCTCATTTAATTAGGATATTTGAAATCATAGAACCATGCGAGCAAAAAGTAAATAAGGAAAAAAAGAGCATATTGTGATATCCAGCCCGGAATCAAAAACCCAAAACCATTAGATCTGACACTTGATAGGGTTGATCTATTTGTTTAATCATCGAATATGGGTGGTATATTATCTTCGAACCATGTGGTTTGATATCATATTGATTAAAAAGGAGTTGCAAGGTACTAATATGTGAGTACTAGAAGATATCCATTATCACCTGAAATCAGTTTATAATATATATTGTTGGTCATGGTTCATCAAGGATACAAAACTCAATTTAATATGACAATTTTTGCGATAATGTATTAACTATCTGAGTATCCCTTCCCTTGTATGAGTTTCTTTTCTTTAAAATAATTTCATTTATTAGCTCCATTATAGCCACCTGATGCATTCCCAAATTTAGTTTGAAAGCTTTTTATTGTTGCATTTATTGTCTCTCCACCATGCTTTGGGGCTCGCTTTCCAGAAGACTTATGCTTCCTTATTTTGTTGTTAATTAACAGAGAAATGGTTGTAGATGTTGGGTTTTTTAATTCAAGTTTCATAGGGGCTTTAATGGGAATCAAAATTCGAAGTGATATTAATCATGTTGATCAAAGTGAACATGAAATAACACCTAAAGTGTATTGTGATCCAGGTGGATCCTAATACAACTTCATTAAATGATATTAATCATGTTGATCCAAATAGTGTATAGGAACATGAATTGGGCTTAGATAACTATTAGTTAACAAATATATTGTAAAGATAAAAAATATACCTCATCAAGGTACTCTTATGTTGATTTTTTTTATATTGCTCTTGTAATTGCTCCATATGTTAGTAATAATGACCCAAATAGTTAACTTAATACATTGAGTTTTAAAGAATTTTTTTTTGGGTTAAGATATGGAATAAGAAACGCGATACTTAAATGTTAAAAAAGCTTAGATACTCTTTATCAAACCTTATAAATAAAAACTTATTGAATGTAGATAGTTTTATAAGGTTAAATGGGGCATATTTTATTCAGATGTCCCTACATATAAAGCTAGACTTGTTACCAAAGGGTATACTGATGACTCTATTTTTGTGATAAACAGATGTCCCTACATATAAAGCTAGACTTGTTGCCAAAGGGTATACTGATGACTCTCTTTTTGTGATAAACGTAAGATATCTTTTACGCTTATTTTGAGCTCAAATAAGATTTATAAAGAATTTAAATGACCCCTTTAATCTTAAGAGGGGGCTTTGAATTAGAACATGTGTCATATGACAGATTATGATTCAGAGTTGTAACAAAAAAGCATGCATTTTTTGGGATGGGCTTGATCATTTAAACGTAGACCACAACATATGTAAACCCTAAAAAAGTTTCCCACTTAATAATACACGCTACGAACACTAGAAATTCATCCCTTGGGTGCCAAAGCTTAGAAGTATCAAGAGCTGGAGTTTCACTACGTCATTTATATACCGTTTTTTCTTTATAATTAGTGTAAATTAGTGTTAGATATATATATTTTTAATTTAATTCTACTTTTTTTATTCCAAGTTTATTTATTCACGATTTCTATTTTTCTTAAGATTGTTTATTTTGAACATAGTTTTTATTCTTAAATTTCTTATTTTTATATTACATTTAAACAAATTGTGTTTTCCATCTATTGGGTATACATAGGAGTTAAATAATAATCATATTATGAAAAATAAAGATTACCCTTAGTAATGAAGGTTGCGTCCGAAAGAATGATCTAATGTGAGTCGACTTGACTAGCAAAGTAGCCGCTAGGGTTTAAGTTTTAATCTCTAATAATTTAGTATCCGGGTTAATAAGAAAAAACCAATTTATTTCTAGAACTATTAAATTAATGGGATTAGGTGAATATTTGAAACGTTGAGCTACTATCTTATATGCTTAATTATTTTTTAATTGTAAAACAAAACAATACTTCCATTATCTTTTAATCAACATATTTAAAACCATTTACGGTAATATTGAACAGTATTTGAATTAACTACCTAAATCTTTAAGGAACAAACTTGATTAACTTACTTATTACTTGTAACTATCTTTACACTTGTAGAGAGTTTATCGTGGTTTTCTAGATGTGTGAGCTTTTTATATAATTATTTTATCAAACTAATGGGTCCACCATATCCTCTGAGGGAGGGAATTTAAATGAATTATTTAACTACGCTTTTCTACATGGTGAACTTGATGTTAAATTCCAATCTCACACAACCATGATATAATAATATAAAATAATAATTTTACTTTGGTTGGTATCCAAAAAATTTATTTTTCTTTCAGTTTGTATAATTTTTTGTCACATGATACCTATTTAAATATATAGACTAAAAAATCAATATAAATGCAACTAGATATCACATATTGTCAAAGAATAAAAAGATGACAAGCAAATTGCATACCACGAATACAATTAGACACACAAAACAAATTGCTAACTAAGAATAATTTTGCATTCACCAACCATGTACTTATTGAAAGATAAATAAAATATATAAAACCTAAAATAATAAAAAAAAACCATCACTAACTAACCTGAATTAATAGTACACTTTCAAAAAAATAAACATGTATAAAAATAACAATAATTAACAAACCGCAGTGCTATAAATCTAAAACTGTTATTGTAATATCACATTATTCTATTTTAAACCTAAAGTTATATATAACCATGTGTAAAAATAATATTCAATTGGATATTCATCAAAGTAATAATTAAAGTTCAAGCAACTCTTTGTTCGTATCTTTTAACACTTTTTAACCATTAAAATATGCATAAACCAGTCAAACAATACTTAGTCAAGTAGGTATTTTCCATACATCTCTTAGTTACCTTCTTGACAAATTGAATATATTATTCATTATATTGCGTAATTCAACACCAAAATACTTCATGGAAATTATTAAAAATGGCATTTCATTATAATCCAAATATGCATCCCTAGAATCCTTTTTTAACATTTTAGTTTGATATTTAAGAGTTTTTATATGTAAGAATTACATGACCATTCACCATCGTGGCGTTTTATGGAAAATTCAAGAGTATGGACAAGCTACTCCTATTTCCAAGACTACACATTATTTCAGATATAAGGATATTATAAAATATACAAAAGTTGTTTCATGTTGAATTTGAGTTTATGTGTTGATAATTAGGATGTTTCAATTTACTTTGGTTAACTCAAGTTAGTTTGAATGGTGAGCACGACATTAAATCTCTTTCTCGAGAGTAAAAAGGTTAAGGTTATGCATCCTTGATAATTGTGTAAATATAAGAGATTGAAAGAAAAATGTGAGAGATTGAGAAAATATTCTTAATTAATTAATTTATTTATATAAAAGAACATTATTTATAGATAATTGTGTTTATTAGATGAACCATATTACTGACTTCGGTTATAGAATATCTCTAATTTAGGAAAACTTGGAAATGTTTCTATTTATTAGATACACTACAACATCATAAACCCCAATATTTGTATAGACTTCCTCAAGTGTCCACAATTCTAAGTATATTATGAAAAGTGTTGTATTTATAATTAATCAAGTTTTGATTTTATAATTAGTTATAATTAACAAAACTTATTTAAATCCAAATTAATATCTCTTAAACTATTAATTGACAAAAATATATGTATTATATCAAGTATTACCCTTCTAAAAAATTCTTAGAATAATTTGTGTCATTTTTTGACATGTGTAATTTATTCTAAAAATCATATTGTAATTTCGATTATATTATACTAAATCATACATTTAAGAACACATAATGTACAAAATTAACCATCAAAATTTGAGGGTTATGCACTTGATTCTAAACATAATAATTCATACACATATTTATTAAGACAAAGCAACCACTATAATGTATATGTGTTTTCTTTTATAATAAATGGATAATTATCTTAGACTATGACATCTAAGTTTTTATGTTATATTGTTAACTTTAACTTATCCTTTAAATTATCTTTTCATTCTTGTATAATGTAAATTATTATATAAATCACGATTATACATGGATTATACAATATTATTTAATATATATGACAAATATAAAAAAATTACAATTATCCTTTTTCATCTAGAGAAATATTTAACTTCGGTACAAAAAAGACAAAATTTATGTTCCCAAATGCCTCTATTTAAAGGAAATATCTTCCTAACATTCTTTTCCACGTAATATCTTCGTACTATTTGATTTTTTACTTTTAGAACATACGGATTCTTCAAGTTGTATGACTTGTGATGTGACTCTAAAGACTATAGATAAATCATACACTAAAGAATCTCTTTCAATCATTTATAATTCTCATCTATTTTTATTCGATAAACACAACTTTTGTGAAGGTATATTCACATATAACTTAGTTGTCTATAATATGTTAAAGCATGATATCTTTTTATTTGGTTGTCTATTCTTCATTTCATTGGGTCTCGTGTGTTGCTCTTATGCTTCCCACATAGGCATCTCTCTAGAGGTTCACTCTTACGTTTTATTCTAGCTTGAGGTCCCGTTATTCATAATGCACAACTTCGGTTGTTGTCCTTGATTGCCAAGAATCTGGAGTAATGTGCCCAACTTTATATACCGAGCCTTATAATAGATAAAATTGTAGTCTTCATCTAATACATGAAATTAACAATATCAATCTTGTTTAGTAGTTGAACTCTAGCGATGACTATATGGTTTAATAAGATATTTAATTAAACAGGTAATTAAATACTATAAATTATCCATTCCATGAAAGCATAACATATGAATCAACAGTTAAATATCAGTTATCGTACTAGTCAGGAAAATATAAATTTTACTCATTATATTACATTTAAAAAAGGTGGAAGACCATCAGAAGCCCTACATCATGGGATCATAAAATCTTTTTATGTCTTAGAATTATGATTTTCAATGTCATCTGACTAAATGAAAATTTTGAGGTGATGAAGGAGTTAATGGTAATATGCGAGGTTTTCAAGTCTTGACTGGACCTACTTGAGCATCAATTAAGAGATTTGTTTACAAAGATCATGAGTTGCAAACTAGAATGGATAGAGTTTCTTTGGAAGGCGAATGAGTGAGCGAGCAGCTTCAGTTGATGGATGGATTTAACTAGTGAATTATTATTGCAATATATTTTTATTTTTCTTCATAGTTATTAAATATTGGATGTGACTATCATCATACTGTAATGCATGTACATGATTTTAATGCATGGATGTGATTTTAAGTTGGGTCATTTACATGTTTGTTCTATGGTTTTTAGGACAAATGATATATTTTAATTAATTTTTAAGTAAATTTTTAAATATACTTATTTGTTACATATCTAATACTAAAGTTACTCTCAATTCATGGGTATATTCTAAGACACAATTTTTTATACCAAAACACTATAGTTCTTGAATGATTTTTTTGGTTTATAATGACAATGCTTATATGATATATTTTTGATATTTCTATTCAAATTTTAGATCTATGAGAATTTATATAGGTAGTTATTAAAGTATAGATACAGTTTTACTTAACATTAGACATAAGTTTTTAGATTTTTAATCATCTCTCCCGATGAAAATTTCAATATTACTTAGTCTTGTAAAGGAAGTGACTTCTCCCTTATGTAAAATCCTTTCGAATTATATACTTATATGATAAATATATTTAATCACCGCAAAAAATTTACTTTGATTTATAATTTTTATTTAAAATTGTTTTAGAAAATTATTCCTTAAGAAATTGAGATCCCATATAGAATGATATTTTGCAAAAAACAGGTTTTTTGTTCTCAAGGTTATTATTAAAAAATTGATATGTAATGAAGAGTTTAATTACAACTATTTTTCTTTTAGTTGGTTAATTTTGAGATCTCGTTCTTAATATTGAAAAATATATTAAAATAATCAACTAGTTGTAGAAAAAATTATTTTGTTTTTTTTATATTTGAAATAGGGCATTTGGAGATACTAAATATTATTGTTTAAATGTTTTTTTTTGTTTTTTTTTATTTTAAAATACTTATATTTTTGTATATATACTATTTTACTCTGTTAGAGAATGCTATTTTATAAACTTATTATAATATTTTTTTTTGATTTCACATCAATATGTGATATGCATATATATATATATATATATATATTTATTTAAATAACCAAGAAATATTACTTTTTCATGCTCGATTAAGTTAATTATAACAAATAATTATGTATTGTTGAATATAATTTATTATAATTGCTCAAATGTCATAAAAAAATTTATAGGATTGGGTAATATATAATAATTAAAGTTATTTTCAGGTATATGTCCAAATTGATAATCATTTCAATTCAACATTCAAGTACATTCCAAAAATATTAAGGTTTGTAGCTAAATCTCTCAATTATTATATAAAGTCTGTGTATATCTATATTATAGTTTGAATGATGTAGTTTTTTGATAATCATTGCTATATTACCATTTCCAAATGAACATATAAATATAAATTTTAAAATATAATAAGTTACATAAACAATATTAATAGTTGAAAATAATATTATCAAATCTTTGGGGTTTTCTTTCACTAAAACATACATTATCCTAGAATCCTAGATCCATAAAACGTATGGTGTATTTTTATGTATAAAAATATTCAATATGATATAGATGTCTTTTTCCAACCCAATTAGTATAAGTGATTTTTTTTTATTTAATGACATTAAAGAACTATTCTCTTTTAAATCTATCAATACTATACTTTTAAATTTTTTTTTAAAGCAAAACATCGAAGTATACGATTGCTATAAGATGATTTCTATTTTAAATTTGAAATAATGATCATTAGTGGATAAATTACTTTAGATTTTTAATTTATTATTTTTATAGTGATAACAACAAGATTATACCATTTGAAACATGTATCTTTTTTATTGAATTGTTGTCTTTTTAAATTTGAAAACATTTGTTGAAACCAAAAGATCAAAACAATATAGTGATTAACACTAGAACTTGAGAGACTTTTCTTATTCATTATGAGTTTAAAGATGGATATTAAATAGCTTTACAAAGTAACAGAATGGAAAATCGTATCTTCTATTGTTGTTCTATAGATCTAAAAGAATACGAAACTATCTTATCCCTAAAAGTTAGGATTTAGCAACAAAGGACTAAAGTAAATAACGTAATCTTATTTCTAACATCCTCCCTTAAAAGAAATACTATATATGAGTTTATGCTTGGATATGAGACAATACAAATCAAACAACATAACCTTAAAAATACATGGAGCTTCAAATGTTTTGTTAGAGTATCATAAAATTGCTCCTTTACAACTCTTTCCATGGTGAAATCACAAAGAAAATGAAAGCCAAAGTCTATGTGTTTACTACAAACATGCATTAATGGATACTTGTAGAGTTTAATGGTTGAAACATTGTCACAGTATAACATTGTAGCATTGTTTTATTCATGTTTAAGCTCCTTCAAAATTCCCTTCAACCACAATGGCACGCACTCATCTTTAGTTGTAGAAATTGTAAGCACATTTTGTTTTTTAGATGACCAAGATACCGCTCCGGAACCCATAATAAAAAATATACCCAAAAGTGCTCCTTATATCATCTGGATCCCCTGCGTAATCGCTATCCTTGTATCCAAGTAGTTCTTCCTCTCCACCCTTCTTATGAATACTACAAAATCAAAAGTACCTTTCAAATAACTTAGAACTTGTTTTACAGCTTGGAAATGAATTTATTTGGTCTTTCTATGTATCTACTAAGAAAACTTATTAAAAATATCATGTCCGGACGTGTGGCAGCAGTCAAGTAGATGAGACTCCAAAACATTTGTTTTTTATGTGTACTATCAATCCTTTCTCCATCTTCATCATTTATTAGCTTGAAACCAATATCTATTGGGTTGTGCACAAGATTAAACTTATTCATATCAAATCTTTCTAGCACCTCAAGAGAGTATTTTTTCGGCTAATATAGATACCATCTGGTTTTGTTAGTAACTCAATACCTGGAAAGCAACTCATCATTCCAAGATCTGTCATATCGAATTCATTCATCAAGGATTGCTTGAAATTTGTGAACATAATTGTATGATTCCCGTAAATATAAGATCATCAGCGCAAAGAAAAACAATTAAAATACCTTTACTGATTATTTTGGTGAATAAGGTTGTTCATATGGGCACTTCTAGAATCCTTCACGTACAAAATATGACTTAATACAGCTATGACAAGTACATGGATATTGTTTAACAGAATTAGCCTTTTTAAGCTTGTACCCCTTGTAATGCCTTTTTAAGCTTTTACACCCTTTTCTCGTGGTCTTCTTGCTCACAGCCAGTAGGTTGTTCTACAAAAATCTCCTCATTTAATTCTCCTTGCAAAAAGGCAGACTTGACATCTAATTGATAAATTGTTTAATTGTTTTGAACACCAAGAGAGAAAACGACTCGTACAGTTTTGAAATGAGCCATAGCTACAAAAACTTCAGCATAATCTACTCCATATTGTTGCATATACCGTTTAGGGACTATTCGAGCCTTGTACTTTTATACTTATCCTTTCTCATTGAGATTTACTTTAAATATCCATTTCACCCCAATAATTCTCACTCCAAGTGGTAGCTCAGATAGTTAGTAAGTATCATTTCTTTCTATAGCTTTGATTTCTATATCCATAACTTCTTTCCATGTTTTTTTTACAGCTTCATCATACAAAATAGGATTAAATTTAGTGAACAAAGCCAACTGAGCCATGTCATAAGCGAAATTAGCCATGTATACTTCCATTTCCTTATCAACTTGGAGTTCTCACCACTCAAATAATCCCTCATCCATCCTGGCGGTCTTCATCTATACCTTCCACCTTTATCTACATTTGAAAAAATTACCCCCATAGTTTCCACTGTAGATTCACCTACTTATCATTTTATTACAAAATTTGTAAAGTATCACATACAGTAGGTGTATTTTCTCCTTTATTTTTCCATTACCCATTTGTGCACTGTCAAATTGATTGTCTCGGGACAAATTAATTGTAACAATTAATTGTAAATGGGGTTCTATATCTAATGTTGATGGATCCCTTGCTAGGCTTTTATTCAAGCCTTATACAGAGTAACTAGAGTGGTCAATTCAAACAGGTAGGTCCCATTATATCATTATCTGGCTCTTACTTTGTTAATTTGTTAGACTTCTTTTTTTCTCATTGTTTAAAGTTAACTATAACTTTTTGAATTGAAGGGGTTATTAATTGTTTTTGCCAAAAAAGAGTGGTGGTGGATCCCTTGCCTTGCAGGCTTTTATTCAAGCCTTATTGAGTAACTCGAGTGGTCAGTTCAACAGGTGGGTCTGATTATATCATCATTTGGCTCTTTGTTTGTTAATTTTCTACACTTCTTTCTTTCGCATTGTTTGAAGTTAAGTGTAACTTTATGAATTGAAGTTTATATTTACCTGGATGGAACATAGTAACTATATCAACCAGGTTAGAAGTCCTAAAGCTCAATGCGAAAACCCATGTTCTATAAATTGTCGTGAGGGACAAATTATCAAGCAAAAGCAAATTGTGTATGTGGTCTTCTATGATTGGGATAAGAAAATACACAGGTTCTATTAGAACATAGCAAGATACCAAAATTAATGATCACAAAAATGAAGCAGCAACTCTCATATCTGGGTATTGGAATGGATATAATGAATAGAGGACTGAAACAGACAAGCTACTCTATGATCACAAGTAAGTTTTCTTCTTTAGGTTTACAATATAAGGTCAAATACAAAAATATTAAGTGTTGTTTTTTAAATTTAGGTCATTGCGTGGAGAAACGAAAGTGAGTTATATGTTAAAATTGAAAGGCTTAAGTAAGAAGTTGGAAAAGTACAGTGAAGACTTGATCAAGCAACATTTGGTGTGAAAATTCATTCAAGCAACTTATGTTTGAGGTGTATTTTTTGTAAGGGTTTTCTTTTTCCTAGATTTGGGTTTGTTTGATATAATAAATGTTGATGGGAAATTGGCACCACATTAGAAAAAGACTGAATCAGTAAGACGAATATCTAGAGATTATAAGTTTAGAGGAGTTTATGGTCATATTCTTGAGTTGCTTGATTGTGATGATAGGTTTTCCAATGCTATTGAAGTTAATGCTGGAATAAGGTAATTAATTCAACTTAATTCAACTTTATAGTTTGTTGATACAGGTTATTTCAAGTGGTTGTTAAAGATGATTATATATCAACCAGTATAATTAAACACCATGATTCAAAAACAGGTAGACGAGTTTCGAAAAAATCTACTCATAGTTAGATATAATTCAAAAGCGCTTAAAAAAATAAGACTATATGTAATTTTGTGACTTAATTGGGTTTAATTTTTTTGCAAACAATATCCATTTTGCGCAAATGAAGTAGTGACTAACTTGGTCATCTTTTTCATGATTTTCCAGAACTGTTAGTGAGCAATTTGGCCTTATATATTTTTTAATTTCTTTTTTATCTTGATGGCGCAAATGATGGAGTGACAATATCCCTTTTGTGTTTTTGTTTTTTTACAAAAAGTTTCCATTTCGCGAAAATACCCAATTACAGACCTACATTTCATAAATTAAAGGATTAATTACCCTTTAACTTAGGATACAAATTGCATAAATTTACATTCTTAAAATATCTCAATACGACTAAGATTTTTTTTTATAGATTCCAATTTTGTATCATAAACTTTACATAACTATTTTTCTAAATCTTCTTTGATTTTCAGCGATTTACCTACCCAAGTATATTTCCTTAATTTTAGTTATTTACCATGGATTTAAATAAATATCTATATTATATAACTTAATACTAAGTTCATTTAAACCTATCTCCTTCTACAGTAAAAGGTTTCTATCTTAACTATCGTTTTTAACGCATCACCTTTTCAACTCTACGGTTAATTTACAAAATTATTTCGATTTACATGTTAGTGGTTTATTTTTCGGTAATGTAATATTTGATTATTACTTTACTTTTTATACTGATTCTAGAATTTTAGATCTTCTGTTCTGCAAAAAATTTAGTTGTCTGTAATTTTTATAGTGATTGGGTTGTAACAATATCGTCATATTTAATGATTGTTTATCTTGAAAAAATAAATCGTCAAACAAGCAAAAAGAAAAAAATGTTAATTTTAGTGTTTACCAATACTAAATTTCAAAAAAAAAAAATGACATGTGTCAAACTTCTTTTTTTAAGCTCCGTGGTGAGACTTTGCAACATTCCATAAGATTTGTACATGAAAAATCTATCTAGTCAAATCCTAACTTTACATTAAGAATTTTAATTTAAAAATAAAAAAATACTATAAAATATACTTGGCCCGTCTACTAATTAACATACATTTAAAGCTTGATAAAAAATGTTATAAAATAGTAAAGAGTAAATTGACTCATCTATCAAATTAAGATTATTTTTATTAATACTTTGATAATTATCTTTTTAGATATATGCAAATCCATATACAATTTTGTATTCTCGTAAGCTATGTTCTTTCTATATTACACCAATCTCCATTTCTATCGTAGTAAAAAAAGAAAAATGAATAATAAACATATGAATATTTAAATGAAAATATTGTAACCTTCTTGTATATTTGAAAAATCTAAATCATATGCTTTATCATGAGATTAAACAATGATTTATATAATAGTTTAGAAGAATCAACATAGAAGAACAGATATATAAAAAATAGAAAGAAAAGAAAAAATTACAACAAATTAATTAAAAGATATTAAAATATTAAATTGATAATTACATACTATTCTACAAAATCATGTGATTTTCTATGTAAATCAAAAATTCCTCTCAAGTATGAATACGATAAAAAGGACCATGCATCTCTCTGTATGGTGGGTTAAAATAATAAAAAAATTAATACTAACAATAAATTATTTGTGAATGTGACATTGTAAAATAACCATGAAGGCAACAAAATTAAATATTCTTATTTTGTTTAATTTAATGTATCCACATGATAGATCCGTTTGCACCTCACCTTTCACCATTAAAGGATAATAATTCAAAATGTTAAACTTTCAAAACTATAAATAAATTCAAAAATGTCAATTGTAGAAGTATGGGGTAAGTTATATTTTTTCTCCATCAAATTGCATAAATTTTACTACAGTAATGGTCTATGTTCCACAAAGTAGCCTTTCACGAGTATATTTTGCGACTTTGCAAAAAACAAGATTTAGAAATGTGAATTTTTTTACATATCCTTATGATAGATCCATTAATATAATACTAAATGAAATTAAACTTACTAAAAATAAAATAGAGAAAAGAGAAAAACAAACTCAGGTCATAGATATCAAGCCATCTATATTGCAACCAAACAACATATGTTTTTCTTTGATCAATTGCTCACATTTATTCAAAAATGTAGTTATTAAGTTGATAAGTATAAGTTTATATTCATATTATCTAATAAATATGGTTAATTAGTTAATAAGTATAATATAGATATTCCATACATTGTTCATTTCTCGACTATATGCCTTATGCAGTAATGGATATCCAAGTCACCTATTATCGTTGACTTTATGATACTTTTAACTAAATGAGTAAAGATATATATCACCCCTTTTTGTTTCACCCATGTATCCTCCTCCTATTTGGAGGTTTTAAACACCAATATAAATGTTTCTCTCTCTTAAATGATTTTTTTCTCTTTCTTTTATTTAATGCCACATTAGATGACACATAGGACGTGATAAATGGATGAAGCAAAAATGGATGATATATAGCAATGCTCTAACTAAAATAAGTGAAGTCTAAAATAAATGTTTTGTACCCAATTTTCAGTTTGGTCTTTTTTTTTGTTAATTAGTTATTGCTGAGAAATTGCTTTTCTTGGCCTAATACTCCGTAAAAATCCCAAAAATTCAGTACGAGCATGCTCAGTAAAGTGACTCAAAAAAAAATATCGAATACTTAGCAGCTTTTTCCGATACTCAATACTTTATGCTCAAATTTTTTTTACGCGGTGGTCGGTGGTTGTTGTCAGAGCTGGATATTATTGGTAGTTATTGAAGGAGGAGAGAAATAATGATAAAGGAGGAGGGAGATTAATGGTAATGGAGGAGAGAGAAGATTTTTTTTTATATGCACTAGAAGGGTAGTAATGACATTTCTCAATTTTGAGGCCTCTAAGTAGGAGAGAGGAATCACTTGGTTCTTCTATGGAACTAATATGCTCCTCAAGACCTCTTGGGTAATTGAATCATATTATATACCTTTTCTTTTATATTTAATAATAAAAATCTAAATAAATAATATATACACTATTATTAAATTATTATTTTTTACATATTTTATTTCATTTAAATAATATTTATCTATAAACTTTAATACCCATGATATTAATTAATTATATCATGGGTTCCTAATATTGATATTCTTAAGGTAATGTTTTTACTTATAGGATCGAGTTCACTAAGAAAATAGTAAAAAATAATGATGAATAATTAAAATTTAATTTGGCATTGAAAGGTTCTGAGATGGTCCTAGATGACACTATCATGTGCATGATCTTGTTGAATTCTATACATCAGTTTTATCAAGATGTTAATGATAATTTTAAATAATCCAATATTTTCAGCTCATTTGATCAAATTCTAGGCTCATTAAAAACAATGGAACTAGAATTAAAGATTCATAAATGAGTAGGAAATAACCTCTTTATCGTACACTGAACTAAATCACGTGACCTTGTTTAGCCTAAAAAGAATAAAAAGAAAGTAAAGTAAAATAATAACTATAAGTAAATATCTAAAAATTATTATCATTGTGGTAATGTTGGTCATTTTAAGAAGAATTGATTTGATCTTAAGAATAAGAATGATACTAATAACAATGAACCTAATTTTGCAAGAATATGTGATAAAAATTATGTGACTTACAAAGCTTTTAATATATTTGATATAGCATGCTAACTGGATTCTAGATTATGGGCACACTTTTCACATGATCCCTAATAAGGACCGGTTTCATGACTTGAGAATATATAAGTTTGATACTTTGTATATGTGGAATAATAATAAATTCTGAGTGGCTTGTATAGGGACTATTAAGTATATATTTAGGTATTTTATATTATCTTCGAAGCATATACAAAGTGTCAAAATGTGTGATCGATGTAAACAAGAATAATTTAAGGTTTGTGTTATCAATATACAATGTGTGATCAATGTAAACAAGAATAATTTAATTGTCAAAATGTGTGATCAATGTAAACAAGAATATTTAGGTATTTTATATTATCTTCGAAGCATATACAAAGGGATTGGATACCAAAACTTGGAAGCATTATCCATATTTATGATGCCAAACAACATAGGAGACAAAATTTAATGTCTTTGTTTAAATAATTGTTCATTTTAATAAAAACAAGAATCATATACAAAGCAAGTGTATGTACACTGTTCAGATAATCAAGTGCAGGTTCTTTTCTAAGAAGAGAAAATCCATTTATCGACACGTGTGTATTTAAAGGATAAGAATCTATAATACAGAGCAAGTGTATGTATACTGTTCAAAAACAAATCATATACAAAGCAAGTGTATGTACACTGTTCAGATACAAATCAAAGACTCAATAATAACAAGGAGGGAAGGAAATGCACACTCATTCGACAAAAGACTCACAACAAAGATCTCGCGAAGCAATATCATCTCCTCAATGGGTAGAACATATGCATTTGAAGAAGTACTGGAAAACGAGAAAATGTCCAATTTCTTGAAGTAGGCCAAATGCAACTAGAATGTAATATCTCTAACTAACTCAATGTGAAGCCTTTAAAGAAGTATGTATTTAAAGGATAAGAATCTATAATACGAAGATGTATATCAAACTTATCCACTCTGATTGATATTTAACATACTCTCTTATAATACATCACACATGACTGGCTTTGGAATAAATTAAACATGGAAAATTATTGTGTGAAAGAATGGTTTTCCAAAAAAGTAAATTAGTCAGTATAGTGTAGTTGTTGATCAGATTCGTCAAATATAGGTGATTTGTTTAGGGAAAGATAAATATATATTCCTCCTTGTAATTTATTAGAAGAAAATAAATTAAAAAATACTTAATTATGAAGAGGTCGTACATGTCTCATGCTTTTCTATAGTATCACATAAATAAGGTCTCTTTATAATCACACAACAAAATAAATTATCATAAAAAAATGTGAACTAAACGATATACGAATGTTCAATTACCTCACTAGATATATAAAAAGAACAATTATATATAAATATTGATATCAAGTAATATACATGTTTTTTTTCATATCACCCATTTCAGAGCTTATTTTCTAGGTTATTGACAATTTAGTGGTTTATGAACAACAATTTTAATTCTATAGGTATGTATAGTATATGTATTGACAAATAGTATCTTGTGCTTGTGGGATATATATATTTAGTAACTATGTATGTTTTAGAAAAAAGAATTAAAATATTTCTATCTTCATAATCATGTTTAAACATTAATAGTTTATCATACCCATTTTGCAGTCTTCACAAATTCATGTATATATATTTTTAAATAATTTTATAATAAAAATCATATGTTTTCTATCTACATTTAAAAATATTCACATGGGAAATAACAAAACTCAATTGTGAAAAACTTTTCACTATATAGAACTCAAATGAAATTGAAATAACCAAAATAAAAAATACAATTACGAAAGACATTTTTATTGTGATGATATTTTTAAAAATTGGAAAAACTTAAAATGGAACATACAAAATTTATGTTAAAATAATCGTGAAATAAATATACAAGTATAACTTATTTTTATTCAAATTTAATACATTATTTTTTGAAAAAGAAACACCCATATATTTGTATGTAATAACATCAAAAAATTGAAGATTCATATGCTTAATAAGATAACTTAAATGCACACAAATATTAACGCTTCAACATGCCGATGACTCCATGCATAAAATAAACATTGTTAGTTGAATAATGTACATTGTACTGTATCATAAACTCGTTGTTCCCTCAACAAAAACTCCTAACCTAGAAATAAAAAAATTTAGAAATAATCAAATAAATTAAACTTAGAGAACCGGATGGATTCTATATATTACTTTGAATATCCGTTTATCATTAAAAGAATTTGAACTTGGTGGATAATAATAAACTAGTTGTTAATTTGCTAGCAATATTTTTCTCTTTCTTTAGATGGTGATGAAACTAAAAAAAGAGAGTAGATTACGAATTAGAAAGTTAAAATTATTATTATAAAGACTTAATACAAATGTACATCCCATAATAGGGAGTTTATTTGGACTTCGGTTAGAATGTAGATAAATTAGTCTTTTGAGATAATGTGCACTACTACAGCGCAAGCTTCTAGCGACTAAACTTTTAACGACTACACGATGTAGTCGCTAAAGATAAGCACCACTAGCGACTACATATCTTTAACGACTACATCGTACGTTTCTCGACTACTAAGTAGTTAGTAATTTTTGTTATTAACGACTACTTTAAGTAGTCGTTATTAAGTAAGAAGTAGTTGCGAGTGATTTTTGTATTTTATAATTAATTTCCCACCGCCAATGAGTAGTCGCTAGAGGTTAGAGTATTTAACGACTACTTAAAGTAGTCATTAGATGTTCTTACTAACGACTACGTATGAGTCTTTGGCGAGTACTCGTGTAGTCGCTAGTAGTGGTAGCGTATTTATTACAACAAGTTGCGAATTGGGATACTCAAAACACCATTATTTTATAATTTCTCTTTCTTCCTTTCAAAACTCTCCCAATTTTTTTCCACAATTCATCATCAAAAATTATTTCAAGACTTGGAAAAACTTGCCCAGGTCATTCATCAACGTAGGACCGCCTCAATTATCAATTTTTCCTTCCAAATTTGCCAAAAAGTAGGTATTTTTTGTTCCATAAAACTCTTTCAAATTTCATTTACTTTCATGCAATTGTGTAATTAATGGTAAACAGTATCACTTATTAGTTATTTTAACACGTGGAAAAGCTTTCCATGGACAAACAACAACGTGGGACCTCCTCAATTATCAATTTTTCCTTCTAAATTTGCCCAAAAGTAGGTGTCTTTTTTATTTTTTTCTTGTTTGATTAAAATTGTATAGTTAATGCTAAATATATAGTATCACTATGTAAATATCTCTAATCATCTTATAATTTTATGTGACTTATAAATATATATGTATATATATATATATATATATATATATATATATATTTATATGATATATTATTGTATGAGATATTAATGCATAAATAGGATATATATTTATTTAGTGATGTTATATTTTATATACTTTTAATTTTATATTTATGTATTTATTTGGTGATGTTATAGATTGTATGCTTTTAATTTTATATTTATGCATTTATTTGGTGATGTAATATTTTGTGTGTCTTTAATTTTATATTTATTTATTTAATGGGTGATGTAATAATTTTTTTTCATTTTATATTTATTTATTTAATTGGTTATGTAATAATTTTTTTTCATTTTATATTCATGTATTTAATTGGTGATGTAGTAATTTTTTTTATATTCATGTATGTAATTGGTGATGTAATAATCTTTCTTTTCATTTTATTTTTATGTATTTATTTGGTGATGTAATAATTTTTTTTTTCATTTTATTTATGAGACATTTATGTTGTATTCTTTTACGTTGAAGTAGTTGATTATGGCTTCGGGTATTGATAAAAGTTGGATTGGTTTTTCTCATAGTTTCACGTGAATTTATTAAGGGGATAGAAACATTCCTCGGTTTTGCTCAAAAAAATAAACCTCCTGATGAAGAAACAATTTTTTGTCCGTGTAATGAGTGTTCGAATTATCGTTGGTATAACGTGGTCAAAGTTATGTCACATCTTTTACAGTTTGGGTTTTTCTCCACGTATGAGATTTGGACAAAGCATGGTGAGAGCGAGTAAATTCCCGAGAATCGATATGAAGAAAATGAAATGTTGGATGTCTACGAAGATTTGAGACCTAATTATATGGGTGGTGGTCATTCCGGTGACACCGAGATGATACACTCGAACAGTTCAACACGTGGCAAATTCGAAACGATGTTTTCCGAATTAGAGACCGAGTTATACCCTGGTTGTGCAGTAATGAGTTCATTAAATTTCATGTGAATGTGAAGAACAACTGGACTAACATGTCTTTCACAGAGTTGCTTGATCTTATGTGTCGTGTGTTGCCCAAACCTCATACCTTGCCCGAGTCATACGAGGCGTGCAACAAAAAGTTAAAAAGTTTAGGTATGGGTTACAATATCATCGATGTTGGCGTGAACGATTGTACTTTATTTAAAAGGAGAATGTTTCCCTAGAAAAGTGTCTAGTATGTAGTGAATCCAGATGGGACCCGAAGAAGGGTCAGAAAGTAGCGCATAAGAAACTCCGATATTTCCCGATTGCCCCTAGGCTGCATCGACTTTATGCTTCAAGACACATTGTAGAAAATAGGATATGGCACCGAACAGGGAAGAGTACAGATCCAGATTTGTTGCGTCATCCGGTTGATGACGATAGTGGGAAGAGATTTGTTCAGTTACATCCTGAGTTTGCTAGTGAACCTCAGAATGTGTTCTTGGGTTTGGGTATCGATGGCTTTTGCCCTTTCTCTATGCAAAACCACTCGTACAACATGTGACCGGTTATATTGACCGTCTACAACTTACCACCGTGGGTGTGTATGAAGGAGACGACATTCCAGTTTTGTTTGTTGATTCCGGGACCCCGTTCACCCGACAAGGACATGGACGTCTTTCTTTGACCTGTTATAGACGAGTTGGACGAGTTGTGGGATACAGGGATTCTTACGTATGATTCCCACAAGAAGTAAGAGTTTACAAAAAAAAAAATTGTTGTCTACGACTAATGATTTCCCTGCTAGGTCATACACATCGGGATGGTTGGGTCAAGGTTACAAACCTTGTCCAGAATGCATGGATTCTACTCCGTCATTGAGTGTGAAGAAAGGGGTTGCTTAGTTCTACCATAGACGTTGGTTACCTATCGGCCATCAATTTAGAAGCGGAAGTGTTTTGTACAAGAAATCCGATCATAGGGGCCCACCAAAGAAATATAGACCTGCCGATATTCAGACACAATTAGATGGGCTTCCCATTGTACTTCCCGGTAAACAAAAAGATTTTGGGGGAAAGATCGTGAGGCAAACTGGTCAACGTCTAATCAATTGGAAGAAAAAGAGTATCTTTTATCGTTTACCTTCTTGGTCTGAAAATTTGTTGAAACATAACATTGATGTCATGCATTGCGAGAAAAACGTATGTGATGCTCTTCTCGGCACAGTTATTGGTCTTGATGGGAAAATTAACAAAAACAACGTGAAAGCGAGAATGGATCTTGAGAAAATGAACATTAGGAAAGAATTGTGGTTGACATCGAGAAATGGCAAACAAATTCTGAATAGAGCAAATTATACGTTATCAACGGAAAAGCGGAATGTATTTCTTTACTAGTTGAAGGCACAGAAGTTTCCCGATGGCTTTGCATCGAGTTTGAGAAATAATGTTCAAAGTGACTTGGGCAAGATTATAGGAATTAAATCTCACGACTGTCACGTGATGATGCAGTATCTATTCGTGGCTAGTATCCCAGGGCATTTCGAAGACAAAGCGATTAGTGGTGCGATTATTGGGCTAGCTAACGCGTTTAGAGTTGTGTGTAATAAAAATCTGAGTAGGAAAGAGTTAGAAAAGGGGATGGTGAAAGTGGTTGAAGTTATGTGTAGATTGTAAATGATTTTGTCTCCCGCGTTTTTCGATATAATGATTCACCTGGTTATACACTTATACGACGAAGCTTTGTTAGGGGAACCGGTTCAGATGCGTTCGATGTACCCGTTTGAGCGGTATCTAACGAAATTAAAGGAGTACATACGAAACCCGGCTAGGCCAGAGGGTTCAATCGCCGAGGGGTACGTTGTAGAGGAGACTTTGACTTTCATATCGCGTTATCTTCAAGAAGAAAAAACAAAGTTCAATGAACCGGGTAGATATACCAAGATCGAAGCTCAACCTAAGATTTTTCCGCATTTAAGAGTCAATGTATTCCTTTAGGAAAAGAAGAGTATGGTAATTTGCAATACAGCGAGAAGGAGAAAATCGACTGGTATATCCTACTTAATTGCGATGAACTCCAACATTTGATTACGTAAGTTTTCAATTTATTTATTAAATGTTTATTCATTATGAAAAATGTATTCAATTTGATCGTCAAATGTGCAGAGAATACAAAGCCACGCTATCCGGTAGTGTAGCCGATAAAGTTAGGAAACACCAGCAAAATTTCCGAGACTAGTTTCTGCATAAGGTATAGATCAATTCAAATACCAAATTAATATTCCATTTTAGACAACATTGTTAAAATATTGTTGATGCTTGTAGGTTTATGGCATGGAAAAAGAAGTTGATGCAATCGCTACAAGTGAGATGACTTCATTGGCTAGTAAGTCTCATGGTGCGGTTTATAAGTACGATTCATGTGTTGTGAATGGTGTTAAATGGGTTACTCATGAAAAGGATGAAACAAGAGTGACACAAGATTACAGGGTATGCACCATCTATGAAGGAAAACCGTATTAGGGTGAATTAGTCAAGATTGTAGAGGTAACATTTGATGATGATTGTTCCGTTGTGCTATCCGAGTGCAATTGGTATAACACGAGTACCGCGAAGACAGAGAATGGGATAACTATTATTAACACATCTAATTTGTTTTGGGAAGGAGAGCCGTACATCTTAGCTACTCAAGCAAAAAAAGTATTTTACATCGATGAGATTAACTCAAGGAAATCACAAAAAGGGTGGAAAGTAGTATGGGACCTCAGTGGTAGACATGGATGTAGTCCCGAGTTATGGGGTGCAGAATCATTGCCTACTGGAGACGCGAGTGTCACGATCCTTTTAGTGAACACCGAAACGATTTCCGATCCGGTGAACTTGGCATCCACCGAGGAGATCGAGATTGACCCTACTCATTTTTGTATTGATTTGGTTTTTGATATGGTTATCAATGAAAATGAGGAAATTGATGATGACACCTTGGATGAATACGGTGATGAAGAAGAACCTATAGAGGTTGATAGCGATGATGAACCTATAGTTGTTAGTGGATATGATACCGATTAGGAGATTTTTTATTTTGGTTTATTTGTATTAAAACATTTTGTTGGTTATTGGAGTTGAATTTGAATTTATTTTTGATACGCTTAAACTTTGACCCAAATAGTTGAATGAATACCCCCAAACACTCAAGTTTGACCCAAATAGTTGACTGAATACCCCCAAACACTCAACTTTGACTCTAATTGTTGACTAAACACCCCAAACACTCTATTTTGACCCAAACGATTGATTATTTGGAGCTAAATTGAATTCATTGATAGTTTGGAAAATTTAAATGATTATTTGGAAGTGAATTGAAATATTGGATTATTATAAATGGAATTAAGTTGAA
Organism: Nemophila menziesii; assembly: GCA_029959085.1. Lineage (NCBI taxonomy): Eukaryota > Viridiplantae > Streptophyta > Magnoliopsida > Boraginales > Hydrophyllaceae > Nemophila > Nemophila menziesii. The sequence continues at coordinate 23,715,891 of JARWIR010000015.1, read as the reverse complement.
TTTAAAAAAAAAAACATCTAGCGACTACTTGAAACCTCTAGCGACTAGTTCATCTTTATGAACTAGCCGCTAATGAATCTCTACCACTAGCGACTACAAAGTAGTCGCAAAACGTTGTAGTTATGAAGCCATCTATTTTTCAACCCAACAACATATGTTTTCCTTTGATCAATTGCTCACTTTTTCTGAAAAATGTAGTTATGAAGTTGATAAGTATAAGTTGATATTCATAATTTCTAAAAAATGTGGTTAATAAGTTGATAAGTATAATATAGATATTCCATACATTGTTAATTTCACGACTATATGCCTTATGCAATAATGGATATCCAAGTCACCTACTATCGTTCACTTTTTGATACTTTTAACTAAAATAAGTGAGGTCTAAAAATTCACTATCTCTTATTTTGGGCCTATAATGGGTTACATTTTAAATGGACTAATATTACTTTTTGTATTGGACCCAATTTTCAGTTTGGCCTTTTTTGCTTCGAACTACAAAAAAACCCTAATATCAATTTTCTTCGATAATATCGCAGCTTCTTTTTTCACTTTCTCCACATTTCTTTTTCTTATGTTAAAAATATAGAATGCCCAGAAATCACACAACCACCTCAACGTATAAAAAGAAAAGGTATATGAATTCTTATGTAGGATCCTTTCGATTAAACACTTACAAAATAAAAATTTCATCATAGCAAAATTTTTACTTTGATCTATAATTTTTATTTAAAAATGTTTTAGAAAATTATTCTTTAAGAAATTGAGATCCCGGATAGATTAATGTTTTGTAAGAGAGAGGTTTTGTGTTCTGAAGGTTATTATTAAACAAATTGATTTTAATAAAGAGTTTAATTACAATTATTTTTCTTTTGGTTGTTTAATTTTGAGATCTCATTCTTATTATTGAAAAATATAGTAAAAAAGTCATCTAGTTATAGAATTTTTTTACTTATTTTTTGTATATTTGAAATAGGGCATTTGGAGATACTAAAGATGGTTGTTTTGATTTTTTTTAAATACTTATATTATTTTATATTTACTATTTTACTATATTAGGGAATGCTATTGTATACAACTATTATAATATTATCTTATGATTTCACATCAATTTGTGATATATATATATATATATATATATATATATATATATATATTTTATTTTATTTGATTAACCAAAAAAATATTACTATGTTTATGCTCAACTTATAAGTTAAAATTGATAGATAATTCTATATTGTTGAACATAATTTATTGTTATTATTTCTCAAATTTCATAAAAAATTCATGGGATTGGGTAATCTATAATGATTAATGTCATTTCAGGTATAAGTCAATCAATGGTCATTTCATTTCATAAATATTTAAGGTTAGTCCCTAAATATCTTAATAGTTATATAAAGGCAGTGTATATTGTATATTATATTCTGATGATGTTGTTTTATGTATAATCATTTACTATATTTTCATTTCTTAATGAATACATCAATATACATTTTAAATTAAAAAATATAAGAATTACAAAATATAATAAGTTACATGAAAAAAACTAATAGTTGAAAATAATATTATAAAATCTTTGAGGTTTTTTTTTTCACTAGAACATACACTTTCTAGCCACAACATAAGTGGTGGCCACCTATCATTAATACCTTAACATAACAAAAAAAGAAAAACTATCGCCACTCATTTCCTATCTAATATAAAAGCAACCCCAAAAGAAAAAAAGAGTCAAAATAACAAAAACAATAATCTTTCTCTATCACCTCAACCTTCTCCTCACATTCTCCATCAAATTCTCCTTTCCACCAGCCCTCGCTCGAGGACTACTCTCGACCGACTCTCATTGGACCATCACAGCATCTGTGACTCGCCGCTATGAACCCCATATTTCTCTCTTAGCCGCCTTAAAACTCCACCTCTCACGACCTTAAACATTTCCCATACCTATTTGTAACTTATAGGTCTCTCCATTTCTTAAGACCTCACCAATTAACTGTTTCTTTCATAGCCTCTCCATTTCTCACAAACTCACCATCTCACCGTTTCTCACAATCTCATCAGTTGTGGTTTCAGATGAATGAAGTTTTGTATTATTTGTGGATAGATTATGGTAACTAATTATTCTCTTCGTACACCTTGAGCAACATTTGAATCTTCAAGACATTATTGTTTTCCCAGGAAACTCTAGCACCATTTGAATCTTCAAGACATCCCTTCCATAAAAACCTGACATTCTTTAATTAAGCTGATAGATTCCTCGTTAATGGAAATGTATCTAAATCGTGCATGCTAGTAAAATTTTGGACTCTTTCAATACAAATATAATTTTATAACAAAGTTTTTCTAGAGCCTAGTTTATTTCAAAGAGACATAATAATCCTATGGCTAGCTGCTTTAGGTTTACATTCTCTTTGTAATGGCAACCATATAGACCCTGATTCTCAAGGGTGAGCAGCCTTACCTTGAAACTCAACTCATCCCGAAAATCCATCTAACTCAGTCCTTTTATAAGCCCAACAACATATAGGGTCGTGTTTAAAATCCATAATTTTGTTTTGCTATATGGTCATCTGAAATCCTGCCCGAAACCAAAAGACCCCAAACCATTAGATATGACACTTGATACGGTTGATTTATCATTTAATTTGTTTTCCTTGATTGCCTAGAATCTGGAGTAATGTGCCCAACTTTATATACCGAGCCTTATAATAGATAACATTGCAGTCTTCATCTAATACATGAAATTAACAATATCAATCTTGTTTAGTAGTTGAACTCCATAGATGACTATATGGTTTAATAAGATATTTAATTAAACAAATAATTAAATACTATAAATTATCCATTCCATGAAAGCATAACATATGAATCAACAGTTAAATATCATATATCGTACTAGTCAGGAAAATATAAATTTTACTCATTGTATCACATTTAAAAAAGGTGGAAGACCATCAGAAGCCCTACATCATGGGATCATAAAATCTTTTTATGTCTTAGAATTATGTTTTTCAATGTCATCTGACTAAATGAAAATTTTGAGGTGATGAAGGAGTTAATGGTAATATGCGAGGTTTTCAAGTCTTGATTGGACCTACTTGAGCATCAATTAAGAGATGTGTTTACAAAGATCATGAGTTGCAAACTAGAATGGATAGAGTTTCTTTGGAAGGCGAATGAGTGAGCGAGCAGCTTCAGTTGATGGATGGATTTAACTAGTGAATTATTATTGCAATATATTTTTATTTTTCTTCATAGTTATTTAATATTGGATGTGATTATCATCATACTATAATGCATGTACATGATTTTAATGCATGGATGTGATTTTAAGTTGGGTCATTTACATGTTTGTTCTATGGTTTTTAGGACAAATTATATATTTTAATTAATTTTTAAGTAAATTGTTAAATATACTTATTTGTTACATATCTAATACTAAAGTTACTCTCAATTCATGGGTATATTCTAAGACACAATTTTTTATACCAAAACACTATAGTTCTTGAATGATTTTTTTGGTTTATAATGACAATGTTTATATGATATATTTTCGGTATTTCTATTCAAATTTTAGATCTATGAGAATTTATATAGATAGTTATTAAAGTATAGATACAGTTTTACTTAACATTAAACATAAATTTTTAGATTTTTAATCATCTCTCCCGATGAAAATTTCAATATTACTTAGTCTTGTAAAGGACGTGACTTCTCCCTTAGTCATATAAAGGATGTGACTTATCTTTTTTACTCTTGAAAATAGTAAAAAAAATTATTAACTTAATTTGAGGTTATATTTATATTTTGTAAGATGATGGTGTTAAATAATATTATATGGAGTGGATAATTAAATTGGATTTAGGTTAAGAGGTATGTGTATATATATAACATATTTTATGGTTTTTTTTCATTTTTTAACTTACAAGATTTATTAATCAGTTAATATTTTTATGTTTTTCAAATGTTTGTTTATTGATTTGTTGAATAAAAGGACAAAAATGTAGATACATCGGAACAAGTATGCATTTCAAAGTTCTTTGGGTTTAATAATGTAATAATAGTTGTCAAGTTGTGAGTTTCGATATTTAGTTTAAGGTGATATTCTTCCTACATAAATTAATAGACAACATAGTTAAATTGTAATATTTGGCAAGACTAGATATTAAGAAGTATGATCTAATCAAGTTTTCTGTTTAATTAGATAAAAACAAATCTATATTCTCAAAAGAGAAACAAATAATATATGAATTGATATATAACTGCCAAACATCGAAAAATGTCCTTAATGATTAACCAAAATTTTTAATAACTAATGTAACTATTTGTCTCATTTTTAACTTTTTAATGTCTAATGCTCACTTTTATTGTTATATTTTTGAAAGAAAATTATATTGGGATACATATATTGAATACATGAGAGAAAAATATGATTCTTGGGGGGTTTTCTTACTAATATATGTGTTTGAGGAAATAGTGAGGGATGAAAATTAGAGGAATAATTTTATTTAATAATTTTATTTTATTATTAAAGAATTTATATTAATCAATTCTTCACATAATGGTTTGATTATTATTTGTTTTAAGAAAAGTAATATTTTTTCATATAACTAATTGTCAACCATTTATCTCACTTTAACATTCATCATACTATATTCTAATAATTTCAAGGTAACTACTTGACCAACTATTGATCTTTCTATAAACAAAATTTTATCAAACTAATATTGTTCAAAATTTAAAAAATTTATTCAATAACTAAACAAATATCATGAAATTTGTTGGGGTGTCCTATATATATTACAATACATATCAATATTATTAATATATAATTTATTTAATTTAATGTATTATATGGCCTTTATTTCTAAAACGCAATCATTATTCTTTAGATATTGAGTAGAATTTTGTTCATTAAACAAATAATAAGAATAAAATCCTAACTACAGAAGAAAATTTTATTTAATCCAATATTAAAACCCACTTAAAAAATAGTTGTAAAAGAAACATAACAATTATTTCACCTAAATAAACCACATTAGATGAACATATAAGCAGAATATCCAATGTAAATTTTTAGAAAAATATTTTTTCAGATAAAAATGTAACAAAGAAATATGTATGTCCCTTTATAATTTTGCGGGGGTATAAACATGAGGAAAATAATATATTAACTTTTTTATATCAAAATGGCTCAATTTCGTTACAATATTGAATACTAAAGATACGTACAAAGATAATTTTTTATATTTTTTTATAGTGTATAGACCGCCCTTCAAGATAATATGCTAACACATCTTTAATCAACCTTATTTGAAAATAATTTGTCAAAATATGTATACTTTCAAAACATGGATTGATAATTCAACCATTACAAACTGAATGTGTCAAAAACATTTTTTGTATCTCAATCAACTACTCTCTATTCATTTATATCAACAAACTGAATTAAAGTCTACAAACATCATTAGCCATTTAAATGACATATCTAGTAATCAAGTTGGTTTGAAAATTTAAATTAGTTATTACTGACTAGATGGCCTTTAGTGACACTAGTACAATACTTGGAAAGGTTGGAGGGGAACAAAATGTATTCTAAAAATAAACCATTACAGATTTGAAAGGCCTTGATAATTTAATAAGAGGTACACACAGTATTGCATATATTTTTCAAATAATTATAATCCATACAAAATATTCACAAAATCTCAATTATCTTCATATATGTTGTATCAATATTAATTTGTATAAAACCGTACACACCAGGTGACCACGTGGCAAGATTTCTATATGAATGTTAAAGTATGAAGGCTCTCATGAGAAAAAATATATTTAGAATTTTAGAATTCTAAGAATTATTATGTTTCACGAATTTGTAATATAATTCTCCACTATATGTCTTTTCGTGGACATCCAACTCACTTATTAATATTGACTTATGATACTTTTAACTAAAATAAGTTATCTCTTCTTTGGGCCTATACTGGGTTAAATTTTAAATAGACTTATATTACATTTTGTTTTGGGCCCAATTTTCACTTTAACCTTTTTTTCTTCCACCGAACAAAAAACTCTAATATCTAATTTGTCAATAATATATATCCGCTTTTTTTTTCTCTTTCTCCACACTTCTTTTTCTTATGTAAAAAATATTGAAGACCTAAAATCACCACCACCACCTCAATGTATCAAAAGAAAAGGTTTATGAATTCTTATGTAAAATCCTTTCGAATTATATACTTATATGATAAATATTTAATCACAACAAAAAATTTACTGATTTATAATTTTTATTTAAAATTGTTTTATAAAATTATTCCTTAAGAAATTGAGATCCCATATAAAATAATGTTTTGCAAAAAACAGGTTTTTTGTTCTCAAGATTATTATTAAAAAATTGATATGTAATTAAGAGTTTAATTACAACTATTTTTCTTTTAGTTGGTTAATTTTGAGATCTCGTTCTTAATATTGAAAAATATAGTAAAATAATCAACTAGTTGTAGAATTAATTTACTTTTTTATATTTGAAATAGGGCATTTGGAGATACAAAATATTATTGTTTAAAATATTTTTTTGTTTATTTTATTTTAAAATACTTATATTATTGTATATATACTATTTTACTTTGTTAGAGAATGCTATATTATAAACTTATTATAATATTTTTTTATGATTTCACATCAATTTGTTATATGCATATATATATATATATATATATTTAAATAAACAAAAAATATTACTTTTTCATGCTCGATTAAGTTAATTATAACAGATAATTATGTATTGTTGAACATAATTTATTATAATTGCTCGAATGTCATAAAAAAATTTATAGGATTTGGTAATATATAATAATTAAAGTTATTTTTAGGTATATGTCAAGATTGATAATCATTTCATTTCAACATTCAAGTACATTCCAAAAATATTAAGGTTTGTACCTAAATCTCTTAATTATTATATAAAGTCTGTGTATATCTAAATTATAGTTTGAATGATGTAGTTTTTTGATAATCATTGCTATATTACCATTTCCAAATGAACATATAAATATAAATTTTAAAATATAATAAGTTACATAAACAATATTAATAGTTGAAAATAATATTATCAAATCTTTGAGGTTTTCTTTCACTAAAACATACATTATCCTAGAATCCTAGATCCATAAAATGTATGATGTATTTTTCTTTCACTAAAACATACATTATCCTAGAATCCTAGATCCATAAAATGTATGGAGTATGCACCATCTATGAAGGAAAACCGTATTAGGGTGAATTAGTCAAAATCTTAGAGGTAACATTTGATTATGATTGTTCCGTTGTGCTATTCGAGTGCAATTGGTATAACACGAGTACCGCGAAGACAGAGAATGGGGTAACTATTATTAACACGTCTAATTTTTTTTGGGAAGGAGAGCCGTACATCTTAGCTACTCAAGCAAAAAAAGTATTTTACATCGATGAGATTAACTCAAGGAAATCACAAAAAGGGTGGAAAGTAGTATGGGACCTCAATGGTAGACATGGATGGAGTCCCGAGTTATGGGGTGAAGAATCATTGTCTACTGGAGACGCGAGTGTCACAATCCTTTTAGTGAACACCGAGACGATTTCCGATCCGGTGAACTTGGAATCCACCGAGGAGATCGAGATTGACCCTACTCATTTTTGTATTGATTTGGTTTTTGATATGGTTATTGATGAAAACGAGGAAATTGATGATGACACCTTGGATGAATACGGTGATGAAGAAGAACCTATAGAGGTTGATAGCGATGATGAACCTATAGTTGTTAGTGGATATGATACCGATTAGGAGATTTTTATTTTGGTTTATTTGTATTAAAACATTTTGTTGGTTATTGGAGTTGAATTTGAATTTATTTTTTATACGCTTAAACTTTGACCCAAATAGTTGAATGAATACCCCAAACACTCAAGTTTGACCCAAATAGTTGACTGAATACCCCAAACACTCAACTTTGACTCTAATTGTTGACTGAATACCCCAAAACACTCAACTTTGACCCAAACGATTGATTATTTGGAGCTAAATAGAATTTATTGATAGTTTGGAATTGAATTGAATTTAAATGATTATTTGGAAGTGAATTGAAATATTGGATTGTTGTAAATGGAATTAAGTTGAATTTAAAAAAAAAAAACATCTAGCGACTACTAGTAACCTCTAGCGACTAGTTCATCTTTATGAACTAGTCGCTAATGAATCTCTACCACTAGCCACTACAAAGTAGTCGGAAAACGTTGTAGTTATGAAGCCATCTATTTTTCAACCCAACAACATATGTTTTCCTTTGATCAATTGCTCACTTTTTCTGAAAAATGTAGTTATGAAGTTGATAAGTATAAGTTGATATTCATAATTTCTAAAAAATGTGGTTAGTAAGTTGATAAGTATAATATAGATATTCCATACATTGTTAATTTCACGACTATATGCCTTATGCAATAATGGATATCCAAGTCACCTACTATCGTTCACTTTTTGATACTTTTAACTAAAATAAGCGAGATCTAAAAATTCACTATCTCTTATTTTGGGCCCATACTGGGTTAAATTTTAAATGGACTAATATTACTTTTTGTATTGGACCCAATTTTCAGTTTGGCCTTTTTTTGCTTCCAACTACAAAAAAACCCTAATATCAATTTTCTTCGATAATATCGCAGCTTCTTTTTTCAGTTTCTCCACATTTCATCTTCTTATGTTAAAAATATAGAATGCCCAGAATCACACAACCACCTCAACGTATAAAAAGAAAAGGTATATGAATGCTTATGTAGGATCCTTTCGATTAAACACTAACAAAATAAAAATTTCATCATAGCAAAATTTTTACTTTGATATATAATTTTTATTTAAAATTGTTTTAGAAAATTATTCTTTAAGAAATTGAGATCCCGGATAGATTAATGTTTTGTAAGAGAGAGGTTTTGTGTTCTGAAGGTTATTATTAAACAAATTGATTTTAATAAAGAGTTTAATTACAATTATTTTTCTTTTGGTTGTTTAATTTTGAGATCTTATTCTTATTATTGAAAAATATAGTAAAAAAGTCATCTAGTTATAGAATTTTTTTACTTATTTTTTGTATATTTGAAATAGGGCATTTGTAGATACTAAAGATGGTTGTTTAGATTTTTTTAAATACTTATATTATTTTATATTTGCTATTTCACTATATTAGGGAATGCTATTGTATACAACTATTATAATATTATCTTATGATTTCACATCAATTTGTGATATATATATATATATATTTTATTTGATTAACCAAAAAAATATTACTATGTTCATGCTCAACTTATAAGTTAAATTTGATAGATAATTTTATATTGTTGAACATAATTTATTGTTATTATTGCTCAAATTTCATAAAAAAATCATGGGATTGGGTAATCTATAATGATTAATGTCGTTTCAGGTATAAGTCAGTCCAGATCAATGGTCATTTCATTTCATAAATATTTAAGGTTAGTCCCTAAATGTCTTAATAGTTATATAAAGGCAGTGTATATTGTATATTATATTTTGATGATGTTGTTTTATATATAATCATTTACTATATTTTCATTTCCTAATAAATATATCAATAATCATTTTAAATTAAAAAATATAAGAATTACAAAATATAATAAGTTACATGAAAAAAAACTAATAGTTGAAAATAATATTATAAAATCTTTGAGGTTTTTTTTTCACTAGAACATACACTTTCTAGCCACAACATAAGTGGTGGCCACCTATCATTAATACCTTAACATAACCAAAAAAGAAAAACTATCGCCACTCATTACTTATCTAATATAAAAGCAACCCCAAAAGAAAAAAAAAGTCAAAATAACAAAAACCATAATCTTTCTCTATCACCTCAACCTTCTCCTCACATTCTCCATCAAATTCGCCTTTCCACCAGCACTCGCTCGAGGACTACTCTCAACCGACTCTCATTGGACCATCACAACATCTGTGATTCATCGCTATGAACCCCATATTTCTCTCTTAGCCGCCTTAAAACTCCACCTCTCACGACCTTAAACATTTCCCATACCTCTTTGTAACTTATAGGTCTCTCCATTTCTTACAACCTCACCATTTAACCGTTTATGTCATAGCCTCTCCATTTCTCACAAACTCACCATCTCACCGTTTCTCACAATCTCATCAGTTGTGGTTTCAGAAGAATGAAGTTTTGTATTATTTATGGATAGATTATGGTAACTAATTATTCTCTTGGTACACCTTGAGCAACATTTGAATCTTCAAGACATTATTATTTTCCCAGGAAACTCTAGCACCATTTGAATCTTCAAGACATCCCTTCCATAAAAACCTGACATTCTTTAATTAAGCTGATAGATTCCTCGTTTTGGGAAATGTAGGGAGGTTGGCAAAATTTTTATGTTCTCTCCAACCAAAGTGCTTCTCATGGATTAAAGATGAACTATTACACCGTACTATACCACTATGAACAGACTTATTTTTTCGGGTCAAGAGATCTCTCAAGTAATTCAAGTTAATAGAGTTTTTGTCTTTACCAATTTTGTGAGTTATAACAGTTTATCAAAGTGTTTATTGTATAAAACCTTTGGCATAATTAGGATTGACTTGAGAGACCAAAACTTGGAATTTTTAGTAGCTAGTTGAGTAGTTCAATTCTCTTATAATTAGGACATGAAAAAGGGTCGGGACCCTACGCGCGAAAAGAAAACAAAAGAGTGTATTGCGTGTTACTTTGTGTTAGTAATTAACTAAGTAGTTTGAGTTATCAATAAATATAAATTTCAGTTTGATAAAGTAGAGTATGGATGACGAATGAGTTCATTTTTTTCCTAAAAATTGATCTCACGTCTAGATTTTTATGATGAAGTTTTAAGAAGCTGACTTGACATATTTTATGTGTTAGGTTTTATTTATTACTTTGTTTTATAATGTGACAAGTAATCTAGTAGGGTAAACAAGGTGAATACTCTTACACTTAACGATTCTATAGAAATGTATCTAAATCGTGCATGCTAGTAAAATTTTGGACTCTTTCAATACAAATATAACTTTATAACAAAGTTTTTCTAGACCCTAGTTTATTTCAAAGAGACATAATAATCCTATGGCTAGTTGCTTTAATGGCAACCATATAGACCCTGATTCTTAAGGGTGAGCAGCCTTACCTTGAAACTCAACTCATCCCGAAAATCCATCTAACTCAGTCCTTTTATAAGCCAACAACATCTAGGGTCGTGTTTAAAATCCATAATTTTGTTTCGCTATATGGTCATCTGAAATCCAGCCTGAAACCAAAAGACCCCAAACCATTAGATATGACACTTGATACGGCTGATTTATCATTTAATTTATTTTACTATCATGTTAAGTTTGAGCTTGGTGTTTGGGCATTTAGGTTGGATATGTGGCCCAAGACACTCATATATGATGGGTGTATAAAAAGGTATATTCCGGATTGTGGTGGGGTTGAATATGGGTGGTGTATTATCATCGAACCATGTGGTTGAATGTCATATTGATTAAAAAGGAGTTGCAAGGTACAAATATGTGGTTCTAGGAATTATCCCTTATTACCCTCAGTTTATAATATATAATGTTGGTCAAGGTTTATCAAGGATATTGAACTAATTTAATATGTCAATTTTTGCGATAATGGATGAACTATCTGAGTATCCCTTCCCTTGTATTATTTTTATTCCTTTTAAATAATTTTGTTTATCAGCTCCATTATAACCACCTGCTTGTCTCTCCATCAAGTGGCTCGCTTCCTACACTTCCTAATTTCTTCGTTAATTAACAAAGAAATGATTGTAACTGTTGGGTTTTTTAATTTAAGTATCATAGGGGCTTTTAAAGGCATCACAATTCGGATAGAAGCAATTATATCTCAGGTGCTCTACCATTTTACAGTTATACTAATACTTAGGAAAGTCTTTATATGTATTTCATAACTTTGAAGTACTTAGCTGTATGTGATTTTTTAGCTAGATTAAATCCTAGCCACCATTTATTTAGCCAGATTTAATCTTGGCCACCACTTATATGGATAAACCGTAGAAAAAACTCTGAAATATAATATAGACATTTTTCAAACAAAAAAACTATATATTAATTATATTCTTATGAACTTCTTCAATTTCTAATCTTTAATATACTATCATTCATGGGTGTATCTTTAAACTCTCATTCCGCAGATTTTGAATAACTTTTTCAGAGTTTTGGATTTTTCAACTGTAATTTTTTTCCCAATTAATTTCTTCATTTATAATTCCTTTGATGGATCCTCATTCTGCAAATTTTCATACAGGAGCTCAAAACTAAGAAATTTCGAGTTTTGGGTGATCATCTCTTAAAAAGGTGTGTTTAGTGATTTTTTAATTAATTTCTTCAGTTTCGTATCTTAATTATACTTCAATTGGTCTTTGTTTATTTCATATCTCAACTTTCTAATTCAGCAAATTTTGATTCAATGACCCAAAGCTACTTAACAGTTCAGAAATTTCGAGTTTTGAGTGTTTAGCTATAAAAAAAAGGTAAATTTATGTTAAATTTATTAAATTCTTCAATTTCTAAATTGTTTATTGATAATCTATATTATTTTGATACATGAAAGATAATTATAAAATGGAAAATGAAAAAGACGAAACAACAATGCTTTCAGACACATATATAAAAAGCGATGAACAAGAAACTTCACAAACTCCTAAGATTATTACACCAAGAACTCGAAGTGCATCAATGTCTATTCCAAGACTTACTTATATATGTTTTGAATTTACCAAGATTTTACCAAAAGTAACACTTTTTCATATAAGTGAAACCTTGTAGGAAGAGGCAACCCGATAGAGGTTGATTATGATTACTGTCTAACAAACAATATATGCTTAACATATTTCAACTCCAGATAATAATTCTCTTTCGTTAATATGTGTTCACTGCTAGTTTATTTTTGTAGGTTGCCCATTTGTTAACTGTGCGACAACTAGTATATTCTTTAGTTAAATATGTGAATCGTGTGAATATTCCATTACAACATATTCTTATCTCAGGGTTTCAAGGTAATTAAAATGTAGTTCTGACCACTTTGGAGTAGTATTATTTGGTTTTCAATGAATAAAATTTCGTAATAATATGCCTATAACACTTCTTATTTTTTATTATTGATGCTCGATTACAGATTGAATTGACTTGAATGTATTTAATGCTATTTATTTGAAGGGTTGAAGCTGCGGTTAAAATCGAAGGGAAATTGTATTGTGGGTACTTGGTCTCGGTAAAAGTTGGTACCAAGGTTTTGAGTGGTGTGCTTTGTCATTCGGGACACCCTAATTTTGCGAATCTGTAGAAGGGCACTCATGTTATGTAATTATTCCCATTAGTCCACTACCTAAAGGCATGAATACATCAACTAAGAGGATAAAAAAGAAGCAAGGAGGAGAAGACCCAAACTTCCCTAAGCCCAATTTTAGTGGCTATAATTTATACTTCTTGACAGACATCGAGAGTTGAAGACTCTTACTATAACAAAGAACATTAATTCACTAAGATGCTTATAAATATGTGGAACACTCTTTCCCTAGAGGAAAAAAAAGTAAGTAAACATGTTCTATTGGGTAGTTTAACATATCCTTTATTTCTGTTAAATTTGCAAAATAATATATTGTAAGAGGTACACCATGTTCACTAGTTCCTAATGAACTACTTGATTTGTATTGATATAGGTTTATTAGGGTTATGTTATGGAGGACAAAATGAGATACAAGAAAGAATTGGAGTCATACAAGAAGAGTATGACCATCAACCATTCCTAATCATCATTTCAAGAAAAAAAAATTAAAAAGAACTTCATAATTATATGAAGTTTAAAGTATAAAGTGACAAGTGTGTTTTTTTTAACCTTTTTTGTAGATGTACTTCTCTTGTTTAACATATATCATTTTTTCATGATCCTCACTCTTCTGTTTTTTGCCAATACTCTATGCTTGGAAGGTGAGACACATTCAATAATTGTGACTCTCTCCACGACTATTTTCAAAACTATCAAGTACTTTTACCATATATTGTCATAATGATTGATCAAATGCTCGTCCTGCTTGATCTTTCTAAGTTGCGTGAAAAGCAATTTGATTAAAATAGTTAGTTTGTGTTAGTAATTAATAAAGCTGTTTGAGTTATAAATGAGGATAACTTCCAACTTGATAAATTAAAGTATGGATGACGAATGACTTCATTTTTGTCCTCAAAATTAATGTTACGTCTAGTTTTTATGATGTTTTTTTGTTCCAATTGCTTTTTGATGATACATATGTAGATATTGTGAAGTTCAAAGAAGTCGGTTTGACATATTTGATGTGCTAGGTTTAATTTATTATCCTGTTTTCTAATGTGACAAGTAATCTAGTAGGGTAAACTAGGTGAATACGCTTACACATATCGATTCTATCAAAATGTATTTAATTCGTGCATGCTAGTATAAAATTTTGGACTCATTCAATACAAATACTATTTTATATCAAAGTTATCCTAAAGCCTTGTTTATTTCAAACTGACATAATAATCATATAGCTAGCTACTTAAGGTTTACATTCTCTCTACAATTGCAACCATATGAGAACCTGATTCCTAGGGTGAGCAGCCTTACCTTGAAAATCATCATATCCCAAAAAATCATCTAATTTAGTCCTTTTATAAGCCCCAACCACATCTAGGGTCGTGTTTAAAATCCATAATTTTTTTTGCTTTACAGTCATCTGAAATCGTGCCCATAACCAAAAAACTCAAGACCATTAGATATGACAGTTGATATGGTTGATTTATTTGTTTGATCGTCGAATATGGGTGGTCTATTATCTTCGAACGATGTGGTTGGATATCATATTGATTAAAAATGAGTTGTAAGGTTCCAATATGTGGGTGCTAGGAGATATCCCTTATCACCCGAAATAATTTATAATATATTTTGTTGGACATGGTTTATCAAGGATTCTAAACTAATTTAATATGACAATTTTTACAATAATGGATGAACTATTTGAGTATCCCTTCTCTTGTAACCACTTGCTCCTTTATAAATATTTTTTAAATAATTTCATTTATCAGCTCCTTTATAACCACTTGCTCCATTCCTAAATTCAATTTCAATGCCTTCTATTGTTTCATTTATAGTGTCTCTACCATGCTTTGGGGCTCGCTTTCCAGAAGACATACGCTACCTAATTTTGTTGTTAATTAACTGAGAAATTGTTGTAGATGTAGGGTTTTTTAATGCAAGTATCATAGGGGATTTTGTGGGCATCAGAGTTTGAAAAGAAGTTTTATATCTCAGGTGCTCTATCACCTTACATGTATCCCAATACTCAGGAAAGTCCTTATATGTATTGCATAACTTTGGACTACTTAACTGAAAATGTCCTTAATTACTTATTTCTTTTAGTATTTTACGAAGTTATTTTGAATAACCAAAAACTTTTAATGACTAATATCACTATTTGTCTTATTTTTAACTTCATTAATATCTAATGTTGACTATTATTGTTAATCTATATTGAAAGAATAATTATATTGAGAGACAGATATAAAAGACATAAGAGAAAATAGATCTCTTTGTTCGGGGTTTCTTACCGATATATGTGTATTAGGAAAGATGAAAGTCGATTCTAAAGGATATTCAAGTATTCAATAAAGAACTTTTCAAACATCAATGGTAAAGAATCATAGAGTTTTAGGAGGTCATATGAAAATAAGTACGTGAAAAAGTGAGGCATACAAATTAGATTAAAAAAATTATTTAATAAATATATTTTTTTATTTGAGAATACAAAGATCAATTTTTCATCAATTATTTAGTTAATGGTTTGACTATTATTTATTTTAAGCGAAAGAATATTTTTTCATATAACTAACTTTCAACCATTTATATTATTGTAACGTTGATCTTACTAAATTCACATAATTTCATGAGTACTAACAACTAGACGAACTATTGATCTTTCTATAATTTTTTTATGAAAATAGTATTGTTTAAAATATATATAAATTATTTAGTTACTAAATAGTTATTGTAAAATTTGCTTGGGTGTCTAGTATATTACCTTACATATGCATATTATCAATATATAATTAATTAAATTAAAATAAAATATTTATATGGCCTTGATTTCTAAAACACAATAATCATATTTTTTAATATTAAGAAGAATTTTGTTCATTAAACAAATAATAATAATTAAAACTTCACTATAGAAGAAAGATTTATTTAATCCAATATTTAAAACTACTTAGAAAATAGTCGTCAAAGAAATAAAATAGTTAGTTCACATACATAAACCACATTACATGAACCCATATGTAGAACATCCACAATGAAAAGACATAATTAGATATTAGCACAACATAGTGCAATGGAGGCTCTCGCGATACAATGTAAATTTTTACAAAAAAATGTTTTTTTAGATAAATATGTTAGAAATATTTATGTCCATTTATAATTTTTAAGGGGTATACACATGAATAAAATAATATATAAACTGTTTTCCTTTAAAAAGCCTCAATTTTATTACAAAATTGAATGCTAAAGATAAGTACAATGATACTTTTTTATATTTTTTAGTGGTTAGTCTGCCCTACAACGCAAATATGATAAACACGTCTTTAATTGGTTTTATTTGAAAATAATTTGTCAATATATGTTTTTTTTTTCAAAATATGGATAGCTAAACCAACCATTATAAAGGAAATCTGTCAAATCATCTTTTTATCTCAATCAACTACTATATTTTCATTTATACCCAAAAAACTAAATTAAAGACTAGGTATATCATTAGCCATCTAAATGAAATCCATAGTAAATAAGTTGGTTCGAAAATTTAAATTAGTTACTGTGGAGTAGATGGCCTCCAATGACACTACTACAATACTTGGAGAGGTTGGAGGTGATCAAAATGTATCCTTAAAACAAACAATTCAAGATTTCAAGGGTCTTGACAACTAGATAGGAGGTACAAATGGTATTGTATATATTTGCAAATGATCATAATCCAAACAAAGTATTAACACAATTCCAACTACTTTCATATATACTGTATCAATATTGATTTGTATAAAACCTTACACATGTGAACAACTGGCAACATTTTCCTCCTTATGGAGGTCAAGGTAGTAAGACTATCATTAGAAAGACAATATATATTTAGAATTTGGGAATTATATGAATTATTACGGTTTACAAAATTTATTATATAATTCTCAATCAAAATTTTGTTTTAATAAACTATATATATCCCATATGTTGTTCATTTTTAACTATTTGGCTTATCTAGTAATGGATATCCATCTCACTTTTAACATTAACTTACTATGATACTTTTCACTAAAATAAGTTTAAGTCTAAAAATTCACTATCTCTTATTTGGGTCTATACTGGTTAAATTTTAAATTGACTAATATTGAATTTTTTTTGGGCTAATTTTAATTTTTTCCTTTTTTCTCCCACATACAAAAAACCCTAAATACTATATTCTTCAATAATATCTCTCTGGTCCTTTTTTCTCTTTCTTCACACTTCTTCTTATGTAAAAAATATTGAATGCCCAGAATCACCACAATGACCTCGACATATTAATAGAAGATTAAGATAAACATGTCAACACTGTAAAAAAAATTGTTTTAGATCTATATATTTTTTAAATTGTTTTAGTGAATAATTCTTTATGAATTTGAGATCCCGAATAGAATGATGTTTTGTAAAAAAGTGGTTTTATGTTTTGAGGCTATTATTAGAAAAAAATTGGTATATAATAAAATGTTTAATTAGAATTATTTTTCTTTCAGTTGGTTAATTATGAGATATCATTCTTATAATTGAAAATATAATATAAAAATGAAATAGTTATAGAAATATTTATTTGTTTCTTTATTAGAAATTGGGCATATTGGAGATAATAAATATGGTTGTTTAAATGTTTTATTTTTATTTTAATTATTTTTAAATAGTTATATTATTTTATAAATACTGTTTTCCTTATTTTGGGGATGGTATTGTATATAACTATTATAATACCATGTTATGATTTCACATAAATTTGTGATATATATTTTAATTTATTTAATTAACCAAAAAATATTACAATGTTCATGCTAGATTTATAAGTTAAATATATTAGATAGTTTTATAATAAATTTTTTCATAGAATTGGGTAATATATAATAAATTAATGTTATTTTTAGGTATAAGTCTAGATCAATGATCATTGCATTTCAACATCAAGTACATTATTCATATATATATATGGTTTGTATCTAAATCTCATTATAGTTATATAAAGTTGTTATATATATGGTATATTATCTAAATCTATAAATAAAAACAATTTAACATTTTTATGATTTAATTTCGTCACTCTTTTTAACCTTTGTTTATGGTAGTTTTCTTAGGTGGTTACCGACAAGACAATGGAGGGAAATTGGAAACAGTTTTATGTTCTCTCCAACCAACGCGCTTCATATGGATTAACGAAGCACTATTACACCCTATTGTTAGATTTAGAGTGAATATTAGTAGTCCAGTTCTCATTTAATTAGGACATTTGAAATCATAGAACCCTGCGAGCAAAAAGTAAATAAGGAAAAAAGAGTGTATTGTGTGTTATTTTGTGTTACTAATTAATTAAGTAGTTTGAGTTATAAATAAAGATAAGTTCCAATTTGATAAAGTAAAGTATGGATGACGAATGAGTTTATTTCTGTCCTCAAAATTAATGTTATGTCTAGTTTTTATGTTCTTTTTATTGTTTTTATTGGTTTTATTGTTTTTTATGATACATATGTAGATATTGTGAAATTTTAAGAAGCCAGTTTGACATATTTGATGTGTTAGGTTTCATTTATTATCCCATTTAATAATGTGACAGTGGGTAATCTTGGTGAATACTATCGTACTTATCTATTCTATCGCAATGTATTTAAATCGTGCATGCTAGTATAAAATTTTGGACTCTTTCAATACAAATATCACTTTATAACAATATTTTTCTAAAGCCTAGTTTATTTTAAAGAGACATAATTATCATATGTCTAACTACTTTAGGTGTACATTCTCTCTACAATTGCAACCATATGAGAACCTAATTCCTAAGGGTAAGCAGACTTTCCTTGAAAATCAACATATCCCAAAAAATCATCTAACTAAGTCCTTTTATAAGACCCAACCACATCTAGGGTCGTGTTTAAAATCCATAATTTTGTTTTGCTATACGATCATCTGATATCCTGCCCAACACCAAAAACCCAAAACCATTAGATCTGACACTTGATAGGGTTGATCTATTTGTTTAATCATCGAATATGGGTGGTATATTATCTTCGAACCATGTGGTTTGATATCATATTGATTAAAAAGGAGTTGCAAGGTACCAATATGTGGGTGCTAGGAGATATCCATTATCACCCGAAATCAGTTTATAATATATATTGTTGGTCATGGTTCATCAAGGATACAAAACTCAATTAATATGACAATTTTTGCGATAATGTATGAACTATCTGAGTATCCCTTCCCTTGTATGAGTTTCTTTTCTTTAAAATAATTTCATTTATTAGCTCCATTATAGCCACCTGCTGCATTCCCAAATTTAGTTTCAAAGCTTTTTATTGTTGCATTTATTGTCTCTCCACCATGCTTTGGAGCTCGCTTTCCAGAAGACTTACGCTTCCTAATTTAGTTGTTAATTAACAGAGAAATGGTTGTAGATGTTGGGTTTTTTAATTCAAGTTTAATAGGGGCTTTTATGGGAATCAAAATTCGAAGTGATATTAATCATGTTGATCAAAGTAAACATGAAATAACACCTAAAGTGTATTGTGATCTAGGTGGATCCTAATACAACTTCATTAAATGATATTAATCATGTTGATCCAAATAGTGTATAGGAACATGAACTGGGCTTAGATAACTATTAGTTAACAATTATATTGTAAAGATAAAAAATATAATTCATCAAGGTACTCTTATGTTGATATTTTTTTATATTGCTCTTGTAATTGCTCCATGTGTTAGTAATAATGACCCAAACAGTTAACTTAATACATTGAGTTTTAAAGATTTTTTTTTTGGGTTAAGATATGGAATAAGAAACGTGATACTTAAATGTTTAAAAAGCTTAGATACTCTTTATAAAACCTTATAAATAAAAACTTATTGAATGTAGATAGTTTTATAAGGTTAAATGAGGCATATTTTATTCAGATGTCCCTACATATAAAGCTAGACTGGTTGCCAAAAGGTATACTGATGACTCTATTCTTGTGATAAACAGATGTCCCTCCATATAAAGCTAGATTTGTTACCAAAGGGTATACTGATGACTCTCTTTTTGTGATAAACGTAAGATATCTTTTACGCTTATTTTGAGCTCGAATAAGATTTATAAAGAATTTGAATGACCCCTTTAATCTTAAGTGGGGGCTCTGAATTAGAACATGTGTCCTATGACAGATTATGATTCAGAGTTGTAACAAAAAAGCAGGCATTTTTTGGGATCGGCTTGATCATTTAAACCTAGACCACAACATATGTAAACCCTAAAAAAGTTTTCCACTTAATAATACACGCTACGAACACTAGAAATTCATCCCTTGGGTGCCAAAGCTTAGAAGTATCAAGAGCTTGGAGTTTCACTAGGTCATTTATATACCGCTTTTTCTTTATAATTAGAGTAAATTAGTGTTAGATATATATATATTTAATTTAATTCTACTTTTTTTTATTCCAAATTCATTTATTCATGATTTCTATTTTTCTTAAGATTGTTTATTTTGAACATAGTTTTAATTCTTAAATTTCTTATTTTGGTATTACATTTAAATATATTGTGTTTTCCATCTATTGGGTATACATAGGAGTTAAATAATAATCATATTATGAAAAATAAAGATTACCCTTAGTAATGAAGGTTGCGTCTGAAAGAATGATCTAATTTGAGTCGACTTGACTAGCAAAGTAGCCGGGTTTAAGTTTTAATCTCTCATAATTTAGTATTCGGGTTAATAAGAAAAAACCAATTTATTTCTAGAACTATTAAATTAATGGGATTGGGTGAATATTTGAAACATTGAGCTACTATCTTATATGCTTAATTATTTTTTAATTGTAAAACAAAACAATACTTCCATTATCTTTTAATCAACATATATTTAAAACCATTTACGGTAATATTGAACAGTATTTGAATTAACTACCTAAATATTTAAGGAACAAACTTGATTAACTTACTTATTACTTGTAACTATCTTTACACTTGTAGAGAGTTTATCGTGGTTTTCTAAATATGTGAGCTTTTTATATAATTATTTTATCAAACTAATGGGTCCACCATATCCTCTGAGGGAGAGAATTTAAATGAATTATTTAACTACGCTTTTCTACATGGTGAACTTGATGTTAAATTCCAATCTCACACAACCATGATATAATAATATAAAATAATATTTTTACTTTGGTTGGTATCCATAAAATTCATTTTTCTTTCAGTTTGTATAATTTTTTGTGACATGATACCTATTTAAATATATAGACTAAACAATCAATATAAATGCAACTAGATATCACATACTGTCAAAGAATAAAAAGATGACAAGCAAATTGCATACCACGAATACAATTAGACACGCCAAACAAATTGCTAACTAAGAATAATTTTGCATTCACCATCCATGTAATTATTGAAAGATAAATAAAATATATAAAACCTAAAATAATAACAAAAAACCATCACTAACTAACCTGAAAAAAATAGTACACTTTCAAAAAAATAAACATGTATAAAAATAACTATAAATTAACAAACCGCAGTGCTATAAATCTAAAACTGTTATTGTAATATCACATTATACTATTTTAAACCTAAACTTATATATAACCATGTGTAAAAATAATATGCAATTGGATATTCATCAAAGTAATAATTAAAGTTCAAGCTACTCTTTGTTCATATCTTTTAACACTTTTTAACCATTAAAATATGCATAAACCGGTCAAACAAAACTTAGTTAAGTAGGTATTTTTCATACATCTCTTAGTTACCTTCTTGACAAATTGAATACATTATTCATTATATTGCGTAATTCAACACCAAAACACTTCATGGAAATTATTAAAAATGGCATTTCATTATTATCCAAATATGCATCCCTAGAATCCTTTTTTAATATTTTTGTTTGATATTTAAGAGTTTTTATATGTAAGAATTACATGACCATTCACCATTGTGGCCTTTTATGGAAAATTTAAGAGTATGGACAAGCTACTCCTATTTCAAAGACTACACATTATTTCAGGAATAAGGATATTATAAAATATACAAAAGTTGTTTCATGTTGAATTGGAGTTTATGTGTTGATAATTAGGATGTTTCAATTTACTTTAGTTAACTCAATTTGGTTTGAATGGTGACCACGACATTAAATCTCTTTCTCGAGAGTAAAAAGGTTAAGGTTATGCATCCTTGATAATTGTGTAAATATAAGAGATTGAAAGAAAAATGTGAGAGATTGAGAAAATATTCTTAATTAATTAATTTATTTATATAAAAGAATATTATTTATAGATAATTGTGTTTATTAAATGAACCATATTACTGACTTCGGTTATAGAATATCTCTAACTTAGGAAAACTTGGAAATGTTTCTATTTGTTATATACACTACAACATCATCAACCCCAATATTTGTATAGACTTCCTCAAGTGTCCACAATTCTAAGTATATTATGAAAAAGTGTTGTATTTATAATTAATCAAGTTTTGATTTTATAATTAGTTATAATTAACAAAACTTATTTAAATCCAAATTAATATCTCTTAAACTATTAATTGACAAAAATATATGTATTATATCAAGTATTACCCTTCTAAAAAATTCTTAGAATAATTTGTGTCATTTTTTGACATGTGTAATTTATTCTAAAAATCATATTGTATTTTCGATTATATTATATTAAATCATACATTTAAGAACACATAATGTACAAAATTAACCATCAAAATTTGAGGGTTATGCACTTGATTCTAAACATAATAATTCATACACATATTTATTAAGACAAAGCAACCACTATAATGTATATGTGTTTTCTTTTATAATAAATGGATAATTATCTTAGACTATGACATCTAAGTTTTTTTGTTATATTGTTAACTTTAACTTATCCTTTAAATTATCTTTTCATTATTGTATAATGTAATTTATTATATAAATCACGATTATACATGGATTATACAATATTATTTAATAAATATGACAAATATAAAAAAATTACAATTATCCATTTTCATCTAGAGAAATATTAAACTTCAGTACAAAAAGACAAAATTTTATGTTCCCAAATGCCTCTATTTAAAGGAAATATCTTCTTAACATTCTTTTCCACGTAATATCTTCGTACTATTTGATTTTTTACTTTTAGAACATACGGATTCTTCAAGTTGTATGACTTGTGATGTGACTCTGAAGACTATAGATAAATCATACACTAAAGAATCTCTCTCAATCATTTATAATTCTCATCTATTTTTATTCGATAAACACAACTTTCGTGAAGGTATATTCACATATAGTTTAGTTGTCTATAATATGTTAAAGCATGATATCTTTTTATTTGGTTGTCTAGTCTTCATTTCATTGGGTCTCGTGTGTTGCTCTTATGCTTCCTACTTTAGCATCTCTCTAGAGGTTCACTCTTACTTTTTATTCTAGCTTGAGGTCCCCTTATTCATAATGCACAACTTCGGCCTAAAATCTGGAGTAATGTGCCCAACTTTATATACCGAGCCTTATAATAGATAACATTGCAGTCTTCATCTAATACATGAAATTAACAATATCAATCTTGTTTAGTAGTTGAACTCTAGAGATGACTATATGGTTTAATAAGATATTTAATTAAACAAATAATTAAATACTATAAATTATCCATTCTATGAAAGCATAACATATGAATCAACATTTAAATATCATATATCGTACTAGTCAGGAAAATATAAATTTTACTCATTGTATTACATTTAAAAAAGGTGGAAGACCATCAGAAGCCCTACATCATGGGATCATAAAATCGTTTTATGTCTTAGAATTATGTTTTTCAATGTCATCTGACTAAATGAAAATTTTGAGGTGATGAAGGAGTTAATGGTAATATGCGAGGTTTTCAAGTCTTGACTGGACCTACTTGAGCATCAATTAAGAGATGTGTTTACAAAGATCATGAGTTGCAAACTAGAATGGATAGAGTTTCTTTGGAAGGCGAATGAGTGAGCGAGCAGCTTCAGTTGATGGATGGATTTAACTAGTGAATTATTATTGAAATATATTTTTATTTTTCTTCATAGTTATTAAATATTGGATGTGATTATCATCATACTTTAATGCATGTACATGATTTTAATGCATGGATGTGATTTTAAGTTGGGTCATTTACATGTTTGTTCTATGGTTTTTATGACAAATGATATATTTTAATTAATTTTTAAGTAAATTGTTAAATATACATATTTTTTACATATCTAATACTAAAGTTACTCTCAATTCATGGCTATATTCTAAGACACAATTTTTTATACCAAAACACTATAGTTCTTGAATGATTTTTTTGGTTTATAATGACAATGCTTATATGATATATTTTCGGTATTTCTATTCAAATTTTAGATCTATGAGAATTTATATAGGTAGTTATTAAAGTATAGATACAGTTTTACTTAACATTAGACATAAATTTTTAGATTTTTAATCATCTCTCCCGATGAAAATTTCAATATTACTTAGTCTTGTAAAGGACGTGACTTCTCCCTTAGTCATATAAAGGATGTGACTTATCTTTTTTACTCTTGAAAATAGTAAAAAAAAAAATTATTAACTTAATTTGAGGTTATTTTTATATTTTGTAAGATGATGGTGTTAAATAATATTATATGGAGTGGATAATTAAATTGGATTTAGGTTAAGAGGTATGTGTATATATATAACATATTTTATGGTTTTTTTTCATTTTTTAACTTACAAGATTTATTAATTAGTTAATATTTTTATGTTTTTCAAATGTTTGTTTATTGATTTGTTGAATAAAAGGACAAAAATGTAGATACATCGGAACAAGTATGCATTTCAAAGTTCTTTGGGTTTAATAATGTAATAAAAGTTGTCAAGTTGTGAGTTTCGATATTTAGTTTAAGGTGATATTCTTCCTACATAAATTAATAGACAACATAGTTAAATTGTAATATTTGGCAAGACTAGATATTAAGAAGTATGATCTAATCAAGTTGTCTGTTTAATTAGATAAAAACAAATCTATATTCGCAAAAGAGAAACAAATAATATATGAATTGATATATAACTGCCAAACATCGAAAAATGTCCTTAATGATTAACCAAAATTTTTAATAACTAATGTAACTATTTGTCTCATTTTTAACTTTTTAATGTCTAATGCTCACTTTTATTGTTATATTTTTGAAAGATAATTATATTGGGATACATATATTGAATACATGAGAGAAAAATAGGATTCTTGGGGGGTTTTCTTACTAATATATGTGTTTGAGGAAATAGTGAGGGATGGAAATTAGATTAATAGTTTTATTTAATAATTTTATTTTATTATTAAAGAATTTATATTAATCAATTCTTCACATAATGGTTTGATTATTATTTGTTTTAAGAAAAGTAATATTTTTTCATATAACTAATTGTCAACCATTTATCTCACTTTAACATTCATCATACTATATTCTAATAATTTCAAGGTAACTACTTGACCAACTATTGATCTTTCTATAAACAAAATTTTATCAAACTAATATTGTTCAAAATTTAAAAAAATTATTCAATAACTAAACAAATATCATGAAATTGGTTGGGGTGTCCTATATATTACAATACATATCAATATTATTAATATATAATTTATTTAATTTAATGTATTATATGGCCTTTATTTCTAAAACACAATCATTATTCTTTAGATATTGAGTAGAATTTTGTTCATTAAACAAATAATAAGAATAAAAACCTAACTACAGAAGAAAGTTTTATTTAATCCAATATGAAAACCCACTTAAAAAAATAGTTGTAAAAGAAACATAACAATTAGTTCACCTAAATAAACCACATTAGATGAACCTATATGCAGAATTTCCAATGTAAATTTTCAGAAAAATATTTTTTCAGATAAAAATGTATCAAAGAAATATGTATGTCCTTTTATAATTTCGCGGGGGTATAAACATGAGGAAAATAATATATTAACTTTTTTATATCAAAATGGCTGAATTTCATATCAATATTGAATACTAAAGATACGTACAAAAATACTTTTTTATATTTTTTTATAGTGTATAGACCGCCCTACAAGATAATATGCTAACACATCTTTAATCAACCTTAACTGAAAATAATTTGTCAAAATATGTATACTTTCAAAACATGGATAGATAATCCAACCATTAGAAACTGAATGTGTCAAAAAAAAAATTTGTATCTCAATCAACTACTCTATATTAATTTATATCAACAAACTGAATCAAAGTCTACGAACATCATTAGCCATTTAAATGACATCTCTAGTAATCAAGTTGGTTTAAATATTTAAATTAGTTATTACCGACTAGATGGCCTTTAGTGACACTAGTACAATACATGGAGAGGTTGGAGGGGAACAAAATGTATTCTAAAAATAAACCATTACAGATTTGAAAGGCCTTGATAATTTAATAAGAGGTACATACAGTATTGCATATATTTTCAAATAATTATAATCCATACAAAATATTCACAAAATCTCAATTATCTTCATATATGTTGTATCAATATTAATTTGTATAAAACCGTACACACCAGGTGACCATGTGGCAAGATTTCTATATGAATGTTAAAGTATTAAGGCTCTCATGAGAAAAAATATATTTAGAATTTGAGAATTCTAAGAATTATTATGTTTCACAAATTTGTAATATAATTCTCCACTATATGTCTTCTCGCGGATATCCAACTCACTTATTAATATTAACTTATGATACTTTTAACTAAAATAAGTTAAGTCTAAAATTACACTATCTCTTATTTGGGCCTATACTGGGTTAAATTTTAAATGGGCTTATATTACATTTTGTTTTGGGCCCAATTTTCAGTTTAACCTTTTTTTCTTCCACCGAACAAAAAACTCTAATATCTAATTTGTCAATAATATCTATCCTCTTTTTTTCTCTTTCTCCACACTTCTTTTTCTTATGTAAAAAATATTGAAGACCCAAAATCACCACCACCACCTCAATCGTATCAAAAGAAAAGGTTTATGAATTCTTATGTAAAATCCTTTCGAATTATATACTTATATGATAAATATTTAATCACAACAAAAAATTTACTGATTTATAATTTTTATTTAAAATTGTTTTAGAAAATTATTCCTTAAGAAATTGAGATCCCATATAAAATGATGTTTTGCAAAAAACAGGTTTTTTGTTCTCAAGGTTATTATTAAAAAATTGATATGTAATTAATAGTTTAATTACAACTATTTTTCTTTTAGTTGGTTAATTTTGAGATCTCGTTCTTAATATTGAAAAATATAGTAAAATAATCAACTAGTTGTAGAAATTTGTTTTTTTATATTTGAAATAGGGCATTTGGAGATACTAAATATTATTGTTTAAAAGATTTTTTTGTTTATTTTATTTTAAAATACTTATATTATTGTATATATACTATTTTACTCTGTTAGAGAATGCTATTTCATAAACTTATTATAATATTTTTTATGATTTCACATCAATTTGTGATATGCATATATATATATATATATATATATATATATATATTTATTTAAATAACCAAAAAATATTACTTTTTCATGCTCGATTAAGTTAATTATAACAGATAATTATGTATTGTTGAACATAATTTATTATAGCATACACTTTCTAGCCACATTCTAGCCACAACATAAGTGGTGCCCACCTATCATTATTACCTAAACATAACAAAAAAAGAAAAACTATCGCCACTCATTTCTTATCTAATATCAAAGCAACCCAAAAAGAACAAAATAGTCAAAATAACAAAAACCATATCTTTCTCTATTGCCTCAGCCTTCTCCTCACATTCTCCATCAAATTCGCCTTTCCACCAGCCCTCGCTTGAGGATTACTCTCGGACTCTCACTGGACCATCACAGCATATGTGACTTGCCTCTATGAACCCCATATTTCTCTCTTAGCCGCCTTAAAACTCCACCTCTCACGACCTTAAACATTTCCCATACCTCTTTGTAACTTATAGGTCTCTCCATTTCTTACAACCTCATCATCTAACCGTTTCTGTCATAGCCTCTCCATTTCTCACAAACTCACCATCTCACCGTTTCTCACAATCTCATCAGTTGTGGTTTCAGAAGAATGAAGTTTTGTATTATTTATGGATAGATTATGGTGACTAATTATTCTCTTGGTACACCTTGAGCAACATTTGAACCTTCAAGACATTATTTTTTTCCCAAGAAACTCTAGCACCATTTGAATCTTCAAGACATCCCTTCCATAAAAAACCTGACATTCTTCAATTAAGTTGATAGATTCCTTGTTTTTGGAAATGTAGGGAAGTTGGCAACATTTTTATGTTCTCTCCAACCAAAGTGTTTCTCATGGATTAAAGAAGAACTATTACACCGTACTCTACCACTATGAACAGGCTTATTTTTCGGGTCAAGAGATCTCTCAAGTAATTCAAGTAAATAGAGTTTTTGTCTTTACCAATTTTGTGAGTTATAACAATTTATCAAAGTGTTTATTGTATAAAATCTTTGGCATAATTAGAATTGACTTGAGAGACCAAAACTTGGAATTTTTAGTAGCTAGTTGAGTAGTTCAATTCTCTTATAATTAGGACATGAAAAATGGTCGGGACCCTACGCGCGAAAAGAAAAAATCAAGAGTGTATTGCGTGTTACTTTGTGTTAGTAATTAACTAAGTAGTTTGAGTTATCAATAAATATAAGTTTCAGTTTGATAAAGTAGAGTATGGATGACGAATGAGTTCATTTGTTTCCTAACAATTAATGTCACGTCTAGATTTTTATGATGAAGTTTTAAGAAGCTGACTTGACATATTCTATGTGTAAGGTTTTATTTATTACTTTGTTTTATAATGTGACAAGTAATATAGTAGGGTAAACAAGGTGAATACTCTTACACTTATCGATTCTATAGAAATGTATCTAAATCGTGCATGCTAGTAAAATTTTAGACTCTTTCAATACAAATATAATTTTATAACAAAGTTTTTCTAGAGCCTAGTTTATTTCAAAGAGACATAATAATAATATGGCTAGCTGCTTTAGGTTTACATTCTCTTTGTAATGGCAACCATATAGACCCTGATTCTTAAGGGTGAGCAGCCTTACCTTGAAACTCAACTCATCCCGAAAATTCATCTAACTCAGTCCTTTTATAAACCCAACAACATCTAGGGTCGTGTTTAAAATCCATAATTTTGTTTTACTATATGGTCATCTGAAATCCTGCCCGAAACCAAAAGACCCCAAACCATTAGATATGACACTTGATATGGTTGATTTATCATTTAATTTTTTTTACAATCATGTTAGGTTTGAGCTTGGTGTTTGGGTATTTAGGTTGGCTATGTGGCCCAAGACACTGATATATGATGGGTGTATAAAAACGTATATTCCGGATTGTGGTGGGGTCGAATATGGGTGTTGTATTATCATCGAACCATGTGGTTGAATATCATATTGATTAAAAAGGAGTTGCAAGGTACAAATATGTGGTTCTAGGAATTATCCCTTATTACCCTCAGTTTATAATATATAATATTGGTCATGGTTTATCAAGGATATTGAACTAATTTAATATGTCAATTTTTACGATAATGGATGAACTATGCGAGTATCCCTTCCCTTGTATGAGTTTTATTCCTTTTAAATAATTTCGTTTATCAGCTCCATTATAACCACCTGCTTGTCTCTCCATCAAGTGGCTCGCTTCCTACACTTCCTAATTTCTTCGTTAATTAACAAAGAAATTATTGTAGCTGTTGGGTTTTTGAATTTAAGTATCATAGGGGCTTTTAAAGGCATCACATTTCAGATAGAAGCAATTATATCTCAGGTGCTCTACCATTTTACAATTATCCTAATACTTAGGAAAGTCTTTATATGTATTTCTTAACTTTGAAGTACTTAGTTGTATGTGTTTTTTTTAGCTAGATTAAATCCTAGCCACCATTTATTTAGCCAGATTTAATCTTGGCCACCACTTATATGGATAAACCGTAGAAAAAACTCTGAAATATAATATAGATATTTTCCAAACAAAAAACCTATATATTAATTATATGCTTGTGAACTTCTTCAATTTCTAATATTTCATATACTATCATTCATGTGTGTATCTTTAAACATCTCATTCCGCAGATTTTGTAAAAAAAAGGTAAATTTATGTTAAATTTATTAAATTCTTCAATTTCTAAATTGTTTATTGATAATCTATATTATTTTGATACATGAAAGATAATTATAAAATGGAAAATGAAAAAGACGAAACAACAATGCTTTCAGACACATACATAAAAAGCGATGAACAAGAAACTTCACAAACTCCTAAGATTATTACACCAAGAACTCGAAGTGCATCAATGTCTATTCCAAGACTTACTTATATATGTTTTGAATTTACCAAAATTTTACCAAAAGTAACACTTTTTCATATAAGTGAAACCTTGTAGGAAGAGGCAACACGATAGAGGTTGATTATGATTATTGTCTAACAAACAATATATGCTTAACATATTTCAACTCCAGATAATAATTCTCTTTCGTTAATATGTGTTCACTGCTAGTTTATTTTTGTAGGTTGCCCATTTGTTAACTATGCGACAACTAGTATATTCTTTAGTTAAATATGTGAATCGTGTGAATATTCCATTACAACATATTCTTATCTCATGGTTACAAGGTAATTAAAATGTAGTTCTCACCACTTTGGAGTAGTATTATTTGGTTTTCAATGAATAAAATTTTGTAATAATATGCCTATAACACTTCTTATTTTTTATTATTGATGCTCGATTATAGATTGAATTGACTTGAATGTATTTAATGCTATTTATTCGAAGGGTTGAAGCTGCGGTTAAAATCGAAGGGAAATTGTATTGTGGGTACTTGGTCTCGGTAAAACTTGGTACCAAGGTTTTGAGTTGTGTGCTTTGTCATTCGGGACACCCTAAATTTGCGAATCTGTAGAAGGGCACTCATGTTATGTAATTATTCCCATTAGTCCACTACCTAAAGGCATGAATACATCAACTAAGAGGATAAAAAAGAAGCAAGGAGGAGAAGACCCAAACTTCCCTAAGCCCAATTTTAGTGGCTATAATTTATACTTCTTGACAAACATCGAGAGTTGAAGACTCTTACTATAACAAAGAACATTAATTCACTAAGAAGGTTATAAATATGTGGAACACTCTTTCCCTAGAGGAAAAAAAGTAAGTAAACATGTTCTATTGGGTAGTGTAACATATCCTTTATTTCTGTTAAACTTGCAAAATAATATATTGTTAGAGGTACACCATGTTCACTAGTTCCTAATGAACTTCTTGATTTGTATTGATATATGTTTATTAGGGTTATGTTATGGAGGACAAAATGAGATACAAGAAAGAATTGGAGTCATACAAGAAGAGTATGACCATCAACCATTCCTAATCATCAATTCAAGAAAAAAAAATTAAAAAGAACATCATAATTATATGAAGTTTAAAGTATAAAGTGACAAGTGTGTTTTTTTTAACCTTTTTTGTAGATGTACTTCTCTTGTTTAACATATATCATTTTTTCATGATCCTCACTCTTCTGTTTTTTGCCAATACTCTATGCTTGGAAGGTGAGACACATCCAATAATTTTGACTCTCTCCACGACTATTTTCAAACCTATCAAGTACTTTTACCATATATTGTCATAATGATTGACCAAATGCTCGTCCTGCTTGATCTTTGTAAGTTGCGTGAAAAGCAATTGGATAAAAATAGTTAGTTTGTGTTAGTAATTAATAAAGCTGTTTGAGTTATAAATGAGGATAACTTCCAACTTGATAAATTAAAGTATGGATGACGAATGACTTCATTTCTGTCCTCAAAATTAATGTTACGTCTAGTTTTTATGATGTTTTTTTTGTTCCAATTGTTTTTTGATGATACATATGTAGGTATTGTGAAGTTCAAATAAGTCGGTTTGACATATTTGATGTGCTAGGTTTAATTTATTATCCTGTTTTCTAATGTGACAAGTAATCTAGTAGGGTAAACTAGGTGAATACGCTTACACATATCGATTCTATCAAAACGTATTTAATTCGTGCATGCTAGTATAAAATTTTGGACTCATTCAATACAAATACCATTTTATATCAAAGTTATCCTAAAGCCTTGTTTATTTCAAACTGACATAATAATCATATAGCTAGCTACTTAAGGTTTACATTCTCTCTACAATTGCAACCATATGAGAACCTGATTCCTAGGGTGAGCAGCCTTACCTTGAAAATCATTATATCCCAAAAAATCATCTAATTTAGTCCTTTTATAAGCCCCAACCACATCTACGGTCGTGTTTAAAATCCATAATTTTTTTTGCTTTACAGTCATCTGAAATCGTGCCCATAACCAAAAAACTCAAGACAATTAGATATGACAGTTGATATGGTTGATTTATTTGTTTGATCGTCGAATATGGGTGGTCTATTATCTTCGAACGATGTGGTTGTATATCATATTGATTAAAAATGAGTTGTAAGGTTCCAATATGTGGGTGCTAGGAGATATCCCTTATCACCCGAAATAATTTATAATATATTTTGTTGGACATGGTTTATCAAGGATTCTAAACTAATTTAATATGACATTTTTTACAATAATGGATGAACTATTTGAGTATCCCTTCTCTTGTAACCACTTGCTCCTTTATAAATAATTTTTAAATAATTTCATTTATCAGCTCCTTTATAACCACTTGCTCCATTCCTAAATTCAATTTCAATGCCTTCTATTATTTCATTTATAGTCTCTCTACCATGCTTTGGGGCTCGCTTTCTAGAAGACATACGCTACCTAATTTTGTTGTTAATTAACTGAGCAATTGTTGTAGATGTAGGGTTTTTTAATTCAAGTATCATAGGGGTTTTTATGGGCATCAGAGTTTGAAAAGAAGTTTTATATCTCAGGTGCTCTATCACCTTACATGTTTCCCAATACTCATGAAAGTCCTTATATGTATTGCATAACTTTGGACTACTTAACTATGTGTGTTTCTTTTGGCAAACTTACTCATATATCTTTTGAATTTACCAAGATTGTCCCAAAAGTAACACTTTTGCATATAATTAAGACCATGTAGGAAGAGGCAACATAATAGAGGCTGGTTATGATTATTGTCTAAAAAACGTAGTTGCTTCACATATTTCAGCTGCAAATAATAATATATGAATTAATATATAAATTCTAAACATTGAAAAATAATATATGAATTAATATACAAATGCGAAGCACTGAAAAATGTCCTTAATTACTTATTTCTTTTAGTATTTTACGAAGTTATTTTGAATAACCAAAAACTTTTAATGACTAATATCACTATTTGTCTCATTTTTAACTTCATTAATATCTAATGTTGACTATTATTGTTAATCTATATTGAAAGAATAATTATATTGAGAGACAGATATAAAAGACATAAGAGAAAATAGATCTCTTTGTTCGGGGTTTCTTACCGATATATGTGTATTAGGAAAGGTGAAAGTCGATTCTAAAGGATATTCAAGTATTCAATAAAGAACTTTTCAAACATCAATGGTAAAGAATCATAGAGTTTTAGGAAGTCATATGAAAATAAGTACGTGAAAAAGTGAGGCATACAAATTAGATTAAAAAAATTATTTAATAAATATATTTTTTTATTAGAGAATACAAAGATCAATTTTTCATCAATTATTCAGTTAATGGTTTGACTATTATTTATTTTAAGCGCAAGAATATTTTTTCATAGAACTAATTTTCAACCATTTATATTATTGTAACGTTGATCTTACTAAATTCACATAATTTCATGAGTACTAACAACTAGACGAACTATTGATCTTTCTATAATTTTTTTATGAAAATAGTATTGTTTAAAATATATATAAATTATTCAGTTACTAAATAGTTATTGTAAAATTTGCTTGGGTGTCTAATATATTACCTTACATATGCATATTATCAATATATAATTAATTAAATTAAAATAAAATATTTATATGGCCTTGATTTCTAAAACACAATAATCATATTTTTTAATATTAAGAAGAATTTTGTTCATTAAACAAATAATAATAATTAAAACTTCACTATAGAAGAAAGATTTATTTAATCAAATATTTAAAACTACTTAGAAAATAGTCGTCAAAGAAATAAAATAGTTAGTTCACATACATAAACCACATTACATGAACCCATATGTAGAACATCCACAATGAAAAGACATAATTAGATATTAGCACAACATAGTGCAATGGAGGCTCTCACGATACAATGTAAATTTTTACACAAAAATGTTTTTTTAGATAAATATGTTAGAAATATTTATGTCCATTTATAATTTTTTAGGGGTATACACATGAATAAAATAATATATAAACTGTTTTCCTTTAAAAAGTCTCAATTTTATTACAAAATTGAATGCTAAAGATAAGTACAAAGATACTTTTTTATATTTTTTAGTGGTTAGTCTGCTCTACAACACAAATATTATAAAAAAGTCTTTAATTGGTTTTATTTGAAAATAATTTGTCAATATATGTTTTTTTTTTCAAAATATGGATAGATAAACCAACCAATATAAAGGAAATCTGTCAAATCATCTTTTTATCTCAATCAACTACTATATTTTCATTTATACCCAAAAAACTAAATTAAAGACTAGGTATCACTACTACAGATCGCGGATTTACCCACGACAGTTTACCGACGATGCGTAAAGTCGTCGGTAAACTTTTACCATTTACCGACGACTTCACCTTACCCACGAGAAACAGGTCGCCGGTAATTTAACGACGACTGCTGTCGCGGGTAAACGACAAAACGCCGTCGTTATTAAATTTTTTTTTTTTTTTTTTGGCTTAGGCTTGTTGTCGGTAACTTACCGACAGTTGCTGAAGTCGTCGTTAAACCCATGTTTTTAACGACGACATTTCCAGTTTACCGACGACTTTACGTGTCGTCGGTAAACTTGACGTGCATATATGCGAACAGCCTGTATTTTTTTCTCCATAAACCCCAAAAACCCCATTTTTTTTCTCCCAATTTCTTCCAAAAACATCAACCAAACTCATCCAAATTTTTTGCAATACCTTCTCCAATTCATCTCTAAACATTTGCAAGCTTGTAATCAAGGTGGGGCATCATCAACACACAATTTCATCTACAAAGATTAGGTAAATTCTTGATTTTTTTTTTTTTTTTTTATGATCATATATGGTTTAATTCTTGCAATATTATGGGTTTAGGCTTATTATTACATTATCAAGGTTAAGACTTCATAATCAATATCCAATTTCTTCCACCAATTCAAGGTATTTTCTTAAAATTTCAAACTTTTTAATTTTTTTTTTTATGCATGAATTTTGAATTGTGTATTAGTTGATATATAAAGGTTATTAGTTTGTATATTTTTTGATTGTCTTGTTATATATTGTGTATAAATCATGCATACATTCATTTATTTCATATATTATGTTTCATATATTTTTGTATTTGTGTGTTTATTTATGTGAAATTGTTTATATATTTTTATTGTGTTGTAATTTTATTTATTTATTTATTTGTGATGTAATTTTATTTATTTATTTGTGATGTAATTTTATTTATTTAGTTGTGATGTAATTTTATTTATTTTTTGGTTTGTATTAATATTCAAGCCATTGTGTTGTAATTTTTTTTTCCATTTTATCAATTGGGTTGTAATAATTATTTATTTTATTTTCATATGAATGTAGTTGTCTAGTTATCTAAAATTGTTGTAAAGAGATGGCTTTGGATAAGAGTTGGATGGATGCTACGGATTTATTCGATCCAAACTATCTTGTTGGAGTTTTGGGTTTTATCGCATATGCAAAACAACATTCGCAATATGGAGATCTTATTTATTGCCCGTGTAACTATTGTAAAAATAATCGTCGATTACCCTCTAATAAGGTTACGAACCACCTTTATAATCAAGGGATTATGAAGTCGTATCGGGTTTGGATAAAACACGGTGAGCAGCCTGTCATTCCCCAAGAAAACCCTATTCCGAATATAGTTAATGAAATTGCCGAGGTTTATGACGATGTGAGACACAGTTACGATATTGGCGGTCATCAGGGTGACACCGAGATGAGAGACGGAGAAATTCCAAGTAGTTTCGAAAAACTGTTTAACGAATTGGAGACAGAATTATATCCGGGTTGTGATGCGATGAGTTTATTGAACTTCATTGCCAAGCTTCTTCACATAAAAGTTAAGAACAAGTGGACTAACACGTCATTCACCGAGCTATTGGAGTTGATTGGTCG
This sequence comes from Nemophila menziesii, assembly GCA_029959085.1. NCBI lineage: Eukaryota > Viridiplantae > Streptophyta > Magnoliopsida > Boraginales > Hydrophyllaceae > Nemophila > Nemophila menziesii. The sequence goes on along the minus strand of JARWIR010000015.1, from coordinate 23,679,196 downwards.
TATTTTGCCCAAACCTCACACCTTGCCCGATTCGTATGATTCATGCAACAAGAAGTTGAAAAACTTGGGTATGGGGTATATTACCATCGATGTTTGTGTGAACGATTGTGCCATATTTTATAAAGAGTATAAAGACCTCGATAAGTGTCCAGTTTGTAGCGAGTCTAGATGGGACCCGAAGAAGGGTATCAAAGTACCACATAAGAAGCTCCGCTATTTTCCGATTGCTCCCAGGTTACAGCGACTATACGCTTCAAAGCACACCGCTGAAGACATGATTTGGCACCATACCGGTAAGAGTGCCGATCCGAATGTGTTGCGTCATCCTGTTGATGGTGATAGTTGGAAGAGATTTGCAGCGCTACACCCTGAGTTTGCTAGCGAACCTCGTAATGTTTTTTTGGGTCTCGGTATCGACGGGTTTTGTCCTTTCTCTATGCAAAACAACTCGTATAGCATGTGGCCTGTTATATTAACAGTCTACAACTTGCCACCGTGGGTATGCATGAAGGAAACCACTTTTCAGCTTTGTTTATTGATTCCGGGTCCTCGTTCGCCCGGTAAGGACATGGATGTTTTCCTCCGCCCTATGATAGATGAGTTGGACGAGTTGTGGAGTACAGGGATCCTTACGTATGATGCCCATACAAAACAAGAGTTTACTATGAAGGTTTGTCTGTTGTCCACCACCAATGATTTCCCCGCTCGGTCATACACTTCAGGATGGTCGGGTCAAGGTTACATGGCTTGCCCGGAATGCATGGATTCCACACCGTCATTGGGTGTAAAAAAAGGTGTGGTTTACTTTGACCATAGACGTTGGTTACCCTTCGGACATCGGTTTAGATCAGATAAGGTTTCGTACCCGAAAACCAATTTTACTAAGCGATCGAAGAAATATAGTCCAGCTAGTATTCAGACACAGTTAGATGGTCTTCCCATTGTGTTTCCCGGCAAACACAAGGATTTTGTATTTTGTATTTATTTATTAGTCTTAGGGTATTTTGTATTTATTTATTAGTCTTAGAATATTTTGATAATGAATGTTGACCGTCTAACAGTTGACCAAACACCTCAAACACTAACATTTGACCATAACTGTTGACCAAACACCTCAAACACTAACATTTGACCATAACTGTTGACTAAACACCTCAAACACTAACATTTGACCATAACTGTTGACCAAACAACTCAAACACTCACATTTAACTATAATAGTTGACCAAACACCTCAAACACTAACATTTGACTCTAATAGTTGACCAAACACCTCGAACACTAACATTTGACTCTAATAGTTGACCAAACAACTCAAACACTAACATTTGACTCTAATAGTTGACCAAACACCTCAAACACTAACATTTGACTCTAATAGTTGACCAAACACCTCGAACACTAACATTTGACCATAACTGTTGACCAAACAACTCAAACACTAACATTTGACCATAACTGTTGACCAAACAACTCAAACACTCACATTTAACTATAATAGTTGACCAAACACCTCGAACACTCACATTTAACTCTAATAGTTGACCAAACACCTCGAACACTAACATTTGACTCTAATAGTTGACCAAACACCTCAAACACTAACATTTGACTCTAATAGTTGACCAAACACCTCAAACACTAACATTTGACTCTAATAGTTGACCAAACACCTCGAACACTAACATTTGACCATAACTGTTGACCAAACACCTCGAACACTAACATTTGACTCTAATAGTTGACCAAACACCTCAAACACTAACATTTGACTCTAATAGTTGACCAAACACCTCAAACACTAACATTTGACTCTAATAGTTGACCAAACACCTCGAACACTAACATTTGACTCTAATAGTTGACCAAACACCTCAAACACTAACATTTGACTCTAATAGTTGACCAAACACCTCAAACACTAACATTTGACTCTAATAGTTGACCAAACACCTCGAACACTAACATTTGACTCTAATAGTTGACCAAACACCTCGAACACTCACATTTGACTCTAATAGATGACCAAACAACTCAAACACTAACATCTGACTCTAATAGTTGACCAAACAACTCAAACACTAACATTTGACCATAACTGTTGACCAAACAACTCAAACACTAACATTTGACCATAACTGTTGACTAAACACCTCAAACATTAATTTGTGTGTGTATATCTTAACCCCAACAGAATAAAAATAGAAAAGAAATCAGGAAAAAAATAAAATACTAAAAAAAAAAAAAAAAAAAAAAAAAAAAAAAAAAAACGACGACATTGGTTATTTACCGACAACCTGCTTGACATGAATGTTGTCGGTAAATTTTTACCGACGACATTCAATTCAAGAAGGTTGTCGGTAAACATTTACCGACAAAATTCAGTACCCAAATCGTCGGTAAACATCATTCCAAATTTAATTGGCCAAAAGTGGGCGGTTCGTTTTTCCCGCCCAAGGTTTTACCGACGACTAGCGAAAATTAAGTCGTCGGTAAACAGGACACGCAACAGTCGTGCGTACAACTGTTTGACGCGTGTCGTGTTTAACGACGGATATGACCTGTTTACCGAAGACTTTGCTGTCGTCGGTAAACATCTGTTCTATTAAACCCTACCGAGCTTCATTTCTGAAACACAAACACACCAAAACACTCTCCAGAAATCCGATTCCGAGCACCAAGGAGCTATTCCGAGGCATCCCCACACGCAAACAACACTCAATGTAAGTGATTCAATGCTTTTTCTTAATGATTTCTTCAATTTTTTTTCTTTTTTAAAAATCAAATCCTAACTTTTTTTTGGTTTTTGTTTTTCCTCTACTCTTGCTTGGCATGGGATGCTGGATATATTCAACAACATCTTCACGTAACAGGTACCAAACACCTGAATCAAATCCTATTTTTTTTTTTAATTTTCGAATTGAATTTTTTTTTTTTTTGGTATTGTATTGAATTTCTTGTTAAATCCGAGAATCCTAGCTGTATTGTAGATTCTGAATATGTAATTTGTTGTTAATTATACCATGTAACATGTTTTTTTTGTTAATTTTTAGAAAAATTAGGGTTTTGTTAAGTTTTTGTTGATTTTGCTTGATAATTGCTATATTGTAATAGTTAAGTTGTTGATTTTGTATGTATGTAGTGTATTTTATGGACTAAAATGCAATTCTAAAAAATTAAGGGACTAGAATGCAATATAGAGACCAAAATAAAATTTAGGGCCTAAAATGCTATTTTAAAAAATTTAGGGACTAAATTGCAATATAGGGACTAAAATAAGATTTAGGGTATTTTTGCTATTTTAAAAAATTTATGGACTAAAATGCAATATAAGGACTAAAATAACATTTAGGGTATTTTTGTAATTTTTAAAAATACAAGGACTTAAACGCAATTTTTTCTAAAAATCTAATTTATTAATTTTATTTAAATTATAGATGGCCGATGTGATGCCAAACTACCACCGGGGTGACGGGAACGGAGAAGATCTGAACCGGAATCCACCCCCAAACCTCAATGACTGTCACCAGCCACCCGGTAATATTATTTAATTTATAAAATTCAATTAATATAAGTTAGTAATGTATTTAATATAATTTTATTAAACAGTTAAGCGAAAGAGGAGACCCCGAAATGTCTCCACTCTCAAAACCGCCAACGATGCTAAGGAGAAGCTAGGCGGGCCCCTCCCGGTCGACTTCTGTATCCTTGACGACACGTGGAACCCAGTCGGAGAATATGGGAAACACGTGGCCCAAGTGGTGGGTCTCGCGGTTCGAGAAACGGTCCCTCCTTACTACCCCTCGTGGAGTGCCGTTCCACCCAACCTGAAGAGCGTGATCCTCGAAAAACTCGAGGAGTTCTTCAACCTCGACGAGTGGAGGGCCCGCAAAGATTGGCACTTGATTAGCGGGAAGCTGTCCCAGTCTCAGTCCGCTGCTTACAGAAGGTGGAAGTATGACTTGATTGCCGATTATGGCGAATCGGGTGAGTGTCCACCTGACATGCTTCCCGAGGACTGGGAGCTAACCCAGAAGATGCTGAATGACCCGCAAAAGAAGGTAAAATTTTAATTCAATTATTTAATTATTAAATTATTGTTTATTTAATTTTTTAAGTTGAATTGTAACAGGCCCAGTCTGCGATTAATAAGAAGAATCGGCAGAACCAGAAGAAGCCGAACAAGTCTGGTTCTCGGAACCAAACCCAGACCCGCCACGAGATTATGGAGGTATAATTTGTTAAATTAAAAATAAATTTTATTAGTTATTTAATTTAATTTTTTAATAATTATATTTTTTTATAGGGTAAGCTGAAGATTAATACGCAGGAGCCCCTGAGCTATATAGACGAGATGACCCAAGAGGAGGTCCCACTTCCACAGATGGGCGGATACTTCGAGTACCTGGGCTATGATGGGGCGAAGGGCAAATGGGTCGATGATAGATGGGAGCAGGCTAGTGTAAGTTTTTATTTAACTTTAAATTAATTTTTTGTTAGTTTTATTAATTATTTATTTTAAATTATTTTATTAATTATTTATTTTAAATTTTATTACAGGGAGTTTATCGGGAGAAGCTTAGGGAGCGGGTTATCGAGACAGGGACCCAATCGGCTGAGGATGTTCCAGTGGAGGAGCAGATAGGAGCGCTGAAGGAGACGGTTCAGGAGGTGATGAAACCGCCTAAGAGTCGGCATTGGATCCCTTCGATCGGACCCTGCTTCAAGAAGAAGAAGGACCCGAAGCCGCCTGTATCGGAGAAGATCGCGAAAAAGAACGCGAGAAAGTTACAGCGGATCTTCGATGGGATGAACGAGGTCCGCGCAGTCCAGGGATTACCTCCTATACCGGAAGAAGATGCTCCACCGAGCTCCTCTAGGTCCGATGATTTTTTTAGTAAGTTGCTCAGCGGCCTCAATGAATCCCGTGAAAAGAATGGTCTCGAGCCGCTCTCCGATGAAGAAGAAGATGAAGATAGTGATGATTGATTTTCTTATGATTGTGCTTAAGACTTTTATTTTATTTCAGTTTATATTTTATGACTTTTATTTTATGAATTTTTTATGGTTATGTAATATTTTGACTTTTAACCCCGGGGTTTGACTTTATTGCCCGGGGTTTGACTTTATTGACCGGGGTTTGACTACCCGGGTTTATTTATCTATTTCTGAATATAATGCATGATTTCTATTTATATTCGTGATTTCTATAAATATTAATTTATAAAAAATCGAAAAACCAATTAATATTAAAAAAAAACGAAAAACCAATTTAAATTAAAAAAAAAATAAAAAAAAAATAAAAAAATAAAAATTAAAAAAAAAAAAAAAAATAATAATAATAATACCGACAACATTCATTGTATGAATGTCGTCGGTAAAGTTTAAAAAAAAAAATAATTAAATATAGTTTACCGACGACATTCATACAATGAATGTTGTCGGTAAATTATTAAATTTTAAAAATTAAACAATTTAATTATGAAGATAACGACAACATGTTTGTCGGTAAATTTTTTATTTACCGACAAAAAAAAATTTCTAAATTGTCGGTAACAATTTGATGTTTGCCGACGGCAGGAGAAATGTTGTCGGTAAGTTCAGGTTTACCGACGACATGGGTTTTGTCGGTAAACCGTTCTGTGTTATCGACGAGACACCAATTCCGTTGTCGGCAACCATGATTTTACCGACAAACTTCTAGGGACGACAGTTTACCGACGAGTGGTCGTCGGTAAACCTGTTTACCGACGAGTACGGGATTATTACCGACGACAGCTGTCGTCGGTAAATACCCGACCTGCTGTAGTGTATATCATTAGCCATCTAAATAAAATCTATAGTAAATAAGTTGGTTCGAAAATTTAAATTAGTTAATGTGGAGTAGATGGCCTCCAATGACACTACTACAATACTTGGAGAGGTTGGAGGTGATCAAAATGTATCCTTAAAACAAACAATTCAAGATTGCAAGGGTCTTGACAACTAGATAGGAGGTACAAATGGTATTGTATATATTTGCAAATGATCATAATCCAAACAAAGTATTAACACAATTCCAAATACTTTCATATATGTTGTATCAATATTGATTTGTATAAAACCTTACACATGTGAACAACTGGCAACATTTTCCTCCTTATGGAGGTCAAGGTAGTAAGACTATCATTAGAAAGACAATATATATTTAGAATTTGGGAATTATATGAATTATTACGGTTTACAAAATTTATTATATAATTCTCAATCAAAATTTTGTTTTAATAAACTATATATATCCCATATATTGTTCATTTTTAACTATTTGGCTTATCTAGTAATGGATATCCATCTCACTTTTAACATTAACTTACTATGATACTTTTCACTAAAATAAGTTTAAGTCTAAAAATTCACTATCTCTTATTTGGGTCTATACTGGTTAAATTTTAAATTGACTAATATTGAATTTTTTTTGGGCTAATTTTAATTTTTTCCTTTTTTCTCCCACATACAAAAAACCCTAAATACTATATTCTTCAATAATATCTCTCTGGTCCTTTTTTCTCTTTCTTCACACTTCTTCTTATGTAAAACATATTGAATGCCCAGAATCACCACAATGACCTCCACATATTAATAGAAGATTAAGATAAACATGTCAACACTGTAAAAAAAATTGTTTTAGATCTATATATTTTTTAAATTGTTTTAGTGAATAATTCTTTATGAATTTGAGATCCCGAATAGAATGATGTTTTGTAAAAAAGTGGTTTTATGTTTTGAGGCTATTATTAGAAAAAAATTTGTATATAATAAAATGTTTAATTAGAATTATTTTTCTTTTAGTTGGTTAATTATGAGATATCATTCTTATAATTGAAAATATAATATAAAAATTAAATAGTTATAGAAATATTTATTTGTTTCTTTATTAGAAATTGGGCATATTGGAGATAATAAATATGGTTGTTTAAATGTTTTATTTTTATTTTAATTATTTTTAAATAGTTATATTATTTTATAAATACTGTTTTCCTTATTTTGGGGATGTTATTGTATATAACTATTATAATACCATGTTATGATTTCACATAAATTTGTGATATATTTTAATTTATTTAATTAACCAAAAAATATTACAATGTTCATGCTAGATTTATAAGTTAAATATAATAGATAGTTTTATATTGTTGAACATAATTTATTGGTCTAATTGTTCAAATGTAATAAATTTTTTCATAGAATTGCGTAATATATAATGAATTAATGTTATTTTTAGGTATAAGTCTAGATCAATGAACATTGCATTTCAACATCAAGTACATTATTCATATATATATGGTTTGTATCTAAATCTCATTATAGTTATATAAAGTTGTTATATATATGGTATATTATCTAAATCTAAAAATAAAAACAATTTAACATTTTTATGATATAATTTCGTCACTCTTTTTAACCTTTGTTTATGGTAGTTTTCTTAGGTGGTTACCGACAAGACAATGGAGGGAAATTGGAAACATTTTTATGTTCTCTCCAACCAACGTGCTTCATATGGATTAACGAAGCACTATTACACCCTATTGTTAGATTTGGAGTGAATATTAGTAGTCAAGTTCTCATTTAATTAGGACATTTGAAATCATAGAACCCTGCGAGCAAAAAGTAAATAAGGAAAAAAGATTGTATTGTGTGTTATTTTGTGTTACTAATTAATTAAGTAGTTTGAGTTATAAATAAAGATAAGTTCCAATTTGATAAAGTAAAGTATGGATGACGAATGAGTTTACTTCTGTCCTCAAAATTAATGTTATGTCTAGTTTTTATGTTGTTTTTATTGTTTTTATTGTTTTTTATGATACATATGTAGATATTGTGAAATTTTAAGAAGCCAGTTTGACATATTTGATGTGTTAGGTTTCATTTATTTTCCCATTTAATAATGTGACAGTGGGTAATCTTGGTGAAAACTATCGTACTTATCAATTCTATCGCAATGTATTTAAATCGTGCATGCTAGTATAAAATTTTGGACTCTTTCAATACAAATATCACTTTATAACAATGTTTTTCTAAAGCCTAGTTTATTTTAAAGAGACATAATTATCATATGTCTAACTACTTCAGGTGTACATTCTCTCTACAATTGCAACCATATGAGAACCTAATTCCTAAGGGTAAGCAGACTTTCCTTGAAAATCAACATATCCCAAAAACTCATCTAACTAAGTCCTTTTATAAGACCCAACCACATCTAGGGTCGTGTTTAAAATCCATAATTTTATTTTGCTATACGATCATCTGATATCCTGCCCGGAACCAAAAACCCAAAACCATTAGATCTGACACTTGATAGGGTTGATCTATTTGTTTAATCGTCGAATATGGGTGGTATATTATCTTCGAACCATGTGGTTTGATATCATATTGATTAAAAAGGAGTTGCAAGGTACCAATATGTGGGTGCTAGGAGATATCCATTATCACCCGAAATCAGTTTATAATATATATTGTTGGTCATGGTTCATCAAGGATACAAAACTCAATTAATATGACAATTTTTGCGATAATGTATGAACTATCTGAGTATCCCTTCCCTTGTATGAGTTTCTTTTCTTTAAAATAATTTCATTTATTAGCTCCATTATAGCCACCTGCTGCATTCCCAAATTTAGTTTCAAAGCTTTTTATTGTTGCATTTATTGTCTCTCCACCATGCTTTGGGGCTCGCTTTCCAGAAGACTTACGCTTCCTAATTTTGTTGTTAATTAACAGAGAAATGGTTGTAGATGTTGGGTTTTTTAATTCAAGTTTCATAGGGGCTTTTATGGGAATCAAAATTCGAAGTGATATTAATCATGTTGATCAAAGTAAACATGATATAACACCTAAAGTGTATTGTGATCTAGGTGTATAGGAACATGAATTGGGTTTAGATAACTATTAGTTAACAATTATATTGTAAAGATAAAAAATATAACTCATCAAGGTACTCTTATGTTGAATTTTTTTATATTTCTCTTGTAATTGCTCCATGTGTTAGTAATAATGACCCAAATAGTTAACTTAATACATTGAGTTTTAAAGATTTTTTTTTGGGTTAAGATATGGAATAAGAAACGTGATACTTAAATGTTAAAAAAGCTTAGATACTCTTTATAAAACCTTATAAATAAAAACTTATTGAATGTAGATAGTTTTATAAGGTTAAATGGGGCATATTTTATTCAGATGTCCCTACATATAAAGCTAGACTAGTTGCCAAAAGGTATACTGATGACTCTATTCTTGTGATAAACAGATGTCCCTCCATATAAAGCTAGACTTGTTACCAAAGGGTATACTGATGACTCTCTTTTTGTGATAAACGTAAGATATCTTTTACGCTTATTTTGAGCTCAAATAAGATTTATAAAGAATTTGAATGACCCCTTTAATCTTAAGTGGGGGCTCTGAATTTGAACATGTGTCCTATGACAGATTATGATTCAGAGTTGTAACAAAAAAGCAGGCATTTTTTGGGATCGGCTTGATCATTTAAACCTAGACCACAACATATGTAAACCCTAAAAAAGTTTTCCACTTAATAATACACGCTACGAACACTAGAAATTCATCCCTTGGGTGCCAAAGCTTAGAAGTATCAAGAGCTTGGAGTTTCACTAGGTCATTTATATACCGCTTTTTCTTTATAATTAGAGTAAATTAGTGTTAGATATATATATATTTAATTTAATTCTACTTTTTTTATTCCAAGTTCATTTATTCACGATTTCTATTTTTCTTAAGACTGTTTATTTTGAACATAGTTTTAATTCTTAAATTTCTTATTTTGGTATTACATTTAAACAAATTGTGTTTTCCATCTATTGGGTATACATAGGAGTTAAATAATAATCATATTATGAAAAATAAAGATTACCCTTAGTAATGTAGGTTGCGTCTGAAAGAATGATCTAATTTGAGTCGACTTGACTAGCAAAGTAGCCGCTAGGGTTTAAGTTTTAATCTCTCATAATTTAGTATCCGGGTTAATAAGAAAAAACCAATTTATTTCTAGAACTATTAAATTAATGGGATTAGGTGAATATTTGAAACATTGAGCTACTATCTTATATGCTTAATTATTTTTTAATTGTAAAACAAAACAATACTTCCATTATCTTTTAATCAACATATATTTAAAACCATTTACGGTAATATTGAACAGTATTTGAATTAACTACCTAAATCTTTAAGGAACAAACTTGATTAACTTACTTATTACTTGTAACTATCTTTACACTTGTAGAGAGTTTATCGTGGTTTTCTAGATGTGTGAGCTTTTTATATAATTATTTTATCAAACTAATGGGTCCACCATATCCTCTGAGGGAGGGAATTTAAATGAATTATTTAACTACGCTTTTCTACATGGTGAACTTGATGTTAAATTCCAATCTCACACAACCATGATATAATAATATAAAATAATATTTTTACTTTGGTTGGTATCCATAAAATTCATTTTTCTTTCAGTTTGTATAATTTTTTGTGACATGATACCTATTTAAATATATAGACTAAACAATCAATATAAATGCAACTAGATATCACATACTGTCAAAGAATAAAAAGATGACAAGCAAATTGCATACCACGAATACAATTAGACACGCCAAACAAATTGCTAACTAAGAATAATTTTGCATTCACCAACCATGTACTTATTGAAAGATAAATAAAATATATAAAACCTAAAATAATAACAAAAAACCATCACTAACTAACCTGAAAAAAATAGTACACTTTCAAAAAAATAAACATGTATAAAAATAACTATAATTAACAAACCGCAGTGCTATAAATCTAAAACTGTTATTGTAATATCACATTATACTATTTTAAACCTAAACTTATATATAACCATGTGTAAAAATAATATGCAATTGGATATTCATCAAAGTAATAATTAAAGTTCAAGCTACTCTTTGTTCGTATCTTTTAACACTTTTTAACCATTAAAATATGCATAAACCGGTCAAACAAAACTTAGTTAAGTAGGTATTTTTCATACATCTCTTAGTTACCTTCTTGACAAATTGAATACATTATTCATTATATTGCGTAATTCAACACCAAAACACTTCATGGAAATTATTAAAAATGGCATTTCATTATTATCCAAATATGCATCCCTAGAATCCTTTTTTAATATTTTTGGTTGATATTTAAGAGTTTTTATATGTAAGAATTACATGACCATTCACCATTGTGGCCTTTTATGGAAAATTTAAGAGTATGGACAAGCTACTCCTATTTCAAAGACTACACATTATTTCAGGAATAAGGATATTATAAAATATACAAAAGTTGTTTCATGTTGAATTGGAGTTTATGTGTTGATAATTAGGATTTCAATTTACTTTGGTTAACTCAAGTTAGTTTGAATGGTGACCACGACATTAAATCTCTTTCTCGAGAGTAAAAAGGTTAAGGTTATGCATCCTTGATAATTGTGTAAATATAAGAGATTGAAAGAAAAATGTGAGAGATTGAGAAAATATTCTTAATTAATTAATTTGTTTATATAAAAGAATATTATTTATATATAATTGTGTTTATTAAATGAACCATATTACTGACTTCGGTTATAGAATATCTCTAACTTAGGAAAACTTGGAAATGTTTCTATTTATTAGGTACACTACAACATCATAAACCTCAATATTTGTATAGACTTACTCAAGTGTCCACAATTCTAAGTATATTATGAAAAAGTGGTGTATTTATAATTAATCAAGTTTTGATTTTATAACTAGTTATAATTAACAAAACTTATTTAAATCCAAATTAATATCTCTTAAACTATTAATTGACAAAAATATATGTATTATATCAAGTATTACCCTTCTAAAAAATTCTTAGAATAATTTATGTCATTTTTTGACATGTGTAATTTATTCTAAAAATCATATTGTAATTTTGATTATATTATATTAAATCATACATTTAAGAACACATAATGTACAAAATTAACCATCAAAATTTGAGGGTTATGCACTTGATTCTAAACATAATAATTCATACACATATTTATTAAGACAAAGCAACCACTATAATGTATATGTGTTTTCTTTTATAATAAATGGATAATTATCTTAGACTATGACATCTAAGTTTTTTTGTTATATTGTTAACTTTAACTTATCCTTTAAATTATCTTTTCATTCTTGTATAATGTAATTTATTATATAAATCACGATTATAAATGGATTATACAATATTATTTAATATATATGACAAATATAAAAAAAATTACAATTATCCATTTTCATCTAGAGAAATATTAAACTTCAGTACAAAAAAGACAAAATTTTATGTTCCCAAATGCCTCTATTTAAAGGAAATATCTTCCTAACATTCTTTTCCACGTAATATCTTCGTACTATTTGATTTTTTACTTTTAGAACATACGGATGCATCAAGTTGTATGACTTGTGATGTGACTCTGAAGACTATAGATAAATCATACACTAAAGAATCTCTTTCAATCATTTATAATTCTCATCTATTTTTATTCGATAAACACAACTTTCGTGAAGGTATATTCACATATAGTTTAGTTGTCTATAATATGTTAAAGCATGATATCTTTTTATTTGGTTGTCTAGTCTTCATTTCATTGGGTCTCGTGTGTTGCTCTTATTCTTCCCACTTTAGCATCTCTCTAGAGGTTCACTCTTACTTTTGATTCTAGCTTGAGGTCCCCTTATTCATAATGCGCAACTTCGGCCTAAAATCTGGAGTAATGTGCCCAACTTTATATACCGAGCCTTATAATAGATAACATTGCAGTCTTCATCTAATACATGAAATTAACAATATCAATCTTGTTTAGTAGTTGAACTCTAGAGATGACTATATGGTTTAATAAGATATTTAATTAAACAAATAATTAAATACTATAAATTATCCATTCTATGAAAGCATAACATATGAATCAACATTTAAATATCATATATCGTACTAGTCAGGAAAATATAAATTTTACTCATTGTATTACATTTAAAAAAGGTGGAAGACCATCAGAAGCCCTACATCATGGGATCATAAAATCGTTTTATGTCTTAGAATTATGTTTTTCAATAACATCTGACTAAATGAAAATTTTGAAGTGATGAAGGAGTTAATGGTAATATGCGAGGTTTTCAAGTCTTGACTGGACCTACTTGAGCATCAATTAAGAGATGTGTTTACAAAGATCATGAGTTGCAAACTAGAATGGATAGAGTTTCTTTGGAAGGCAAATGAGTGAGCGAGCAGCTTCAGTTGATGGATGGATTTAACTAGTGAATTATTATTGCAATATATTTTTATTTTTCTTCATAGTTATTAAATATTGGATGTGATTATCATCATACTTTAATGCATGTACATGATTTTAATGCATGGATGTGATTTTAAGTTGGGTCATTTACATGTTTGTTCTATGGTTTTTATGACAAATGATATATTTTAATTAATTTTTAAGTAAATTGTTAAATATACATATTTGTTACATATCTAATACTAAAGTTACTCTCAATTCATGGGTATATTCTAAGACACAATTTTTTTATACCAAAACACTATAGTTCTTGAATGATTTTTTTGGTTTATAATGACAATGCTTATATGATATATTTTCGGTATTTCTATTCAAATTTTAGATCTATGAGAATTTATATAGGTAGTTATTAAAGTATAGATAGAGTTTTACTTAACATTAGACATAAATTTTTAGATTTTTAATCATCTCTCCCGATGAAAATTTCAATATTACTTATTCTTGTAAAGGACGTGACTTCTCCCTTTGTCATATAAAGGATGTGACTTATCTTTTTTACTCTTGAAAATAGTAAAAAAAAAAAATTATTAACTTAATTTGAGGTTATATTTATATTTTGTAAGATGATGGTGTTAAATAATATTAAATGGAGTGGATAATTAAATTGGATTTAGGTTAAGAGGTATGTGTATATATATAACATATTTTATGGTTTTTTTTCATTTTTTAACTTACAAGATTTATTAATTAGTTAATATTTTTATGTTTTTCAAATGTTTGTTTATTGATTTGTTGAATAAAAGGACAAAAATGTAGATACATCGGAACAAGTATGCATTTCAAAGTTCTTTGGGTTTAATAATGTAATAAAAGTTGTGAAGTTGTGAGTTTCGATATTTAGTTTAAGGTGATATTCTTCCTACATAAATTAATAGACAACATAGTTAAATTGTAATATTTGGCAAGACTAGATATTAAGAAGTATGATCTAATCAAGTTGTCTGTTTAATTAGATAAAAACAAATCTATATTCGCAAAAGAGAAACAAATAATATATGATTTGATATATAACTGCCAAACATCGAAAAATGTCCTTAATGATTAACAAATTTTTTTAATAACTAATGTAACTATTTGTCTCATTTTTAACTTTTTAATGTCTAATGCTCACTTTTATTGTTATATTTTTAAAAGAAAATTATATTGGGATACATATATTGAATACATGAGAGAAATATAGGATTCTTGGGGGGTTTTCTTACTAATATATGTGTTTGAGGAAATAGTGAGGGATGGAAATTAGATTAATAATTTTATTTAATAATTTTATTTTATTATTAAAGAATTTATATTAATCAATTCTTCACATAATGGTTTGATTATTATTTGTTTTAAGAAAAGTAATATTTTTTCATATAACTAATTGTCAACCATTTATCTCACTTTAACATTCATCATACTATATTCTAATAATTTCAAGGTAACTACTTGACGAACTATTGATCTTTCAATAAACAAAATTTTATCAAACTAATATTGTTCAAAATTTAAAAAAATTATTCAATAACTAAACAAATATCATGAAATTGGTTGGGGTGTCCTATATATTACAATACATATCAATATTATTAATATATAATTTATTTAATTTAATGTATTATATGGCCTTTATTTCTAAAACACAATCATTATTCTTTAGATATTGAGTAGAATTTTGTTCATTAAACAAATAATATGAATAAAAACCTAACTACATAAGAAAGTTTTATTTAATCCAATATGAAAACCCACTTAAAAAAATAGTTGTAAAAGAAACATAACAATTAGTTCACCTAAATAAACCACATTAGATGAACCTATATGCAGAATTTCCAATGTAAATTTTCAGAAAAATATTTTTTCAGATAAAAATGTATCAAAGAAATATGTATGTCCCTTTATAATTTCGTGGGGGTATAAACATGAGGAAAATAATATATTAACTTTTTTATATCAAAATGGCTGAATTTTATTACAATATTGAATACTAAAGATACGTACAAAGATATTTTTTTATATTTTTTTTATAGTGTATAGACCGCCCTACAAGATAATATGCTAACACATCTTTAATCAACCTTATTTGAAAATAATATGGCAAAATATGTATACTTTCAAAACATGGATAGATAATCCAACCATTAGAAACTGAATGTGTCAAAAATATTTTTTATATCTCAATCAACTACTCTATATTAATTTATATCAACAAACTGAATCAAAGTCTACGAACATCATTAGCCATTTAAATGACATCTCTAGTAATCAAGTTGGTTTAAAAATTTAAATTAGTTATTACGGACTAGATGTCCTTTAGTGACACTAGTACAATACTTGGAGAGGTTGGAGGGGAACAAAATGTATTCGAAAAATAAACCATTACAGATTTGAAAGGCCTTGATAATTTAATAAGAGGTACATACAGTATTGCATATATTTTCAAATAATTATAATCCATACAAAATATTCACAAAATCTCAATTATCTTCATATATGTTGTATCAATATTAATTTGTATAAAACCGTACACACCAGGTGACCACGTGGCAAGATTTCTATATGAATGTTAAAGTATTAAGGCTCTCATGAGAAAAAATATATTTAGAATTTGAGAATTCTAAGAATTATTATGTTTCACAAATTTGTAATATAATTCTCCTCTATATGTCTTCTCGCGGATATCCAACTCACTTATTAATATTAACTTATGATACTTTTAACTAAAATAAGTTAAGTCTAAAATTACACAATCTCTTATTTGGGCCTATACTGGGCTAAATTTTAAATGGGCTTATATTACATTTTGTTTTGGGCCCAATTTTCAGTTTAACCTTTTTTTCTTCCACCGAACAAAAAACTCTAATATCTAATTTGTCAATAATATCTATCCTCTTTTTTTCTCTTTCTCCACACTTCTTTTTCTTATGTAAAAAATATTGAAGACCCAAAATCACCACCACCACCTCAATCGTATCAAAAGAAAAGGTTTATGAATTCTTATGTAAAATCCTTTCGAATTATATACTTATATGATAAATATTTAATCACAACAAAAAATTTACTGATTTATAATTTTTATTTAAAATTGTTTTAGAAAATTATTCCTTAAGAAATTGAGATCCCATATAAAATGATGTTTTGCAAAAAACAGGTTTTTTGTTCTCGAGGTTATTATTAAAAAATTGATATGTAATTAATAGTTTAATTACAACTATTTTTCTTTTAGTTGGTTAATTTTGAGATCTCGTTCTTAATATTGAAAAATATAGTAAAATAATCAACTAGTTGTAGAAATTTGTTTTTTTATATTTGAAATAGGGCATTTGGAGATACTAAATGTTATTGTTTAAAAGATTTTTTTTTTTATTTTATTTTAAAATACTTATATTATTGTATATATTATTTTACTCTGTTAGAGAATGCTATTTCATAAACTTATTATAATATTTTTTTATGATTTCACATTAATTTGTGATATGCATATATATATATATATATATATATATATATTTATTTAAATAACCAAAAAATATTACTTTTTCATGCTCGATTAAGTTAATTATAACAGATAATTATGTATTGTTGAACATAATTTATTATAATTCCTCAAATGTCATAAAAAATTTATAGGGTTGGGTAATATATAATAATTAAAGTTATTTTTAGGTATATGTCAAGATTGATAATCATTTCATTTCAACATTCAAGTACATTCCAAAAATATTAAGGTTTGTACCTAAATCTCTTAATTATTATATAAAGTCTGTGTATATCTATATTATAGTTTGAATGATGTAGTTTTTTGATAATCATTGCTATATTACCATTTCCAAATGAACAAATAAATATAAATTTTAAAATATAATAAGTTACATAAACAATATTAATAGTTGAAAATAATATTATCAAATCATTGGGGTTTTCTTTCACTAAAACATACATTATCCTAGAATCCTAGATCCATAAAATGTATGGTGTATTTTTATGTATAAAAGTATTTAATATGATATAGATGTATTTTTCCAACCCAACTAGTATAATTGATTTTTTTAATTTGATGACATTAAAGAACTATTCTCTTTTAAATCTATTAATACTATGCTTTTTAAATTTTTTTAAAGCAAAACATCGAAGTATTTGATTGCTATAAGCTGATTTCTATTTAAAATTTGAAATTATGATCATTAGTGGATAAATTGCATTAGATTTTTTATTTATTATTTTTATAATGATAACTATAAGATTATACCATTTGAAACCTGTATCTTTTTTATTGAATTGTTGTCTTTTTAAATTTGAAAACGTTTGTTGAAACCAAAAGATCAAAACAATATGGTGATTAACACTAGAACTTGAGAGACCTTTCTTATTCATTATGAGTTTAAAGATGGATATTAAATAGCTTTACAGAGTAACAGAATAAAAAATCGTATCTCCTATTGTTGTGCTATAGATTTAAAAGAATACGAAACTATCTTATCCCTAAAAGTTAGGATTTAGCAACAAAGGACTAAATTAAATAACGTAATCTTATTTCTAACATCCTGCCTTAAAATAAATAATATATATGAGTTTATGCTTGGATATGAGACAATACAAATCAAATAACATAACCTTAAAAATACATGGAGCTTCAAATGTTTTGTTAGAGTATCATAAAGTTTCTCCTCTACAACTCCTTCCATGGTAAAATCACGAAGAAAATGAAAGCCAAAGTCTATGTGTTTACTACAAACATGCATTACTGGATACTTGTAGAGTTTAATGGTTGAAACATTGTCACAATATAACATTGTAGCATTCTTTTATTCATGTTTTTTATCTCCTTCAAAATTCTCTTCAACCACAATGGCACGCACTCATCTTCAGTTGTAGAAAGTGTAAGCACATGTTGTTTTTTAGATGACCAAGATACCGCTCCCGAACCCATAATAACAATATACCCAAAAGTGCTCTTTATATCATCTTGATCCCCTGCGTAATCGTTATCCTTGTATCCAATTAGTTCTTCCTCTCCACCCTTCTTATGAATAATACAAAATCAAAAGTACCTTTCAAATAACTTAGAACTTGTTTTACAGCTTGGAAATGAATTTTATTTGGTCTTTCTATGTATCTACTAAGCAAACTTATTACAAACATCATGTCCGGACGTGTAGCAGCAGTCAAGTAGATGAGACTCCAAAACATTTGTTTTTAATGTGTTCTATCAATCCTTTCTCCATCTTCATCATTTATTATCTTGAAACCAATACCTATTGGGTTGTGCACAAGATTAAACTTATTCATATCGAATCTTTCTAGCACCTCAAAAGAGTATTTTTTCGGCTAATATAGATACCATCTGGTTTTGTTAGTAACTCAATACCTGGAAAGTAACTCATCATTCCAAGATTTGTCATATCGAATTCATTCATCAAGACTTGCTTGAAATTTTTGAACATAATTGTATGATTTCCGTAAATATAAGATCATCAACGCAAAGAAAACAATTAAAATACCTTTACTGATTATTTTGGTGAATAAGGTTGTTCAAATGGGCACTTCTAGAATCCTTCATGTACAAAATATGACTTAATACAGCTTATGCCAAGTACATGGATATTGTTTAACACCATAAGCCTTTTTAAGCTTGTACACCTTGTAATGCCTTTTTAAGCTTTTACACCCTTTTCTCGTGGTCTTGTTGCTCACATCCAGTAGGTTGTTCTACAAAAACCTCCTCATTTAATTCTCCTTGCAGAAAGGCAGACTTGACATCTAATTGATAGATCGTTTCATTGTTTTGAACACAAAGAGAGATAAAGACTCGTACAGTTTCGAAATGAGTCATAGCTACAAAAACTTCTACATAATCTACTCCATATTGTTGCATATACCATTTAGGGACTATTCAAGTTGTATTTTATACTTATCCTTTCTCAATTAGATTTACTTTAAATATCTATTTCACCCCAATAATTCTCCCTCCAAGTGGTACCTCAGATAGTTAGTAAGTATCATTCCTTTCTATAGCTTTGATTTCTATATCCATAACTTCTTTCCAAGTTTTTTTACAGCTTCATCATACAAAATAGGATTAAATTTAGTGAACAAATCCAACTGAGCCATGTCATAAGCGAAATTAGCAATGTATACTTCCATTTCCTCATCAACTTGGAGTTCTCACCACTCAAATAATCCCTCATCCATCCTTGCGGTCTTCATCTATACCTTCCATATTTATCTACATTTGAAAAAACTACCCCCATAGTTTCCATTGTAGTTTCACCTCCTTATCATTTTATTACAAAATTTGTAAAGTATCACATACAGTAGGTGTATTTTCTCCTTAATTTTTCCATTACCCATTTGTGCACTGTCAAATTGATTGTCTCGGGACAAATTAATGGTAAACATTAATTGTAAATGGGGTTCTATATCTAATGATGATGGATCCCTTGCCAGGCTTTTATTCAAGCCTTATACAAAGTAACTAGAATGGTCAATTCAAACAGGTAGGTCCCATTATATCATTATCTAGCTCTTAGTTTGTTAATTTTCTACACTTCTTTTTTTCTCATTGTTTAAAGTTAACTGACTTTTTGAATTGAAGGGGTTTTTAATTGTTTTTGCCAAAAAAGAGTGGTGGTGGATCCCTTGCCTTGCAGACTTTTATTCAAGCCTTATTGAGTAACTCGAGTGGTCAGTTCAACAGGTGGGTCTGATTAAATCATCATCTGGCTCTTAGTTTGTTAATTTTTTACACTTCTTTCTTTCGCATTGTTTGAAGTTAAGTGTAACTTTTTGAATTGAAGTTTATATTTACCTGGATGGAAGATAGTAACTATATCAACCAGGTTAGAAGTCCTAAAGCTCAATGCGAAAACCCATGTTCTATAAATTGTCATGAGGGACAAATTATCAAGCAAAAGCAAATTGTGTACGTGATCTTCTATGATTGGGATAAAAATACACAGGTTCTAATAGCAATGAAGCTGAATCATTTATTATTTAGTCAGACTTAGCAAGATACCAAAATTAATGATCACAAAAATGAAGCAGCAACTCTCATATCTGGGTATTGGAATGTCTATAATCAATAGAGGACTGAAACAGACAAGCTACTCTATGATCATAAGTAAGTTTTCTTCTTTAGGTTTACTATACAAGGTCAAATACAAAAATATTAAGTGTTGTTTTTTAAATTTAGGTCATTGCGTGGGGAAACGAAAGTGAGTTATATGTTAAAATTGAAAGGCTTAAATAAGAAGTTGGAAAAGTACAGTGAAGACTTGATCAAGCAACATTTTGGGTGAAAATTCATTCAAGCAACTTATGTTTGAGGTGTATTTTTTGTAAGGGTTTGCTTTTTCCTAGATTTGGGTTTGTTTGATATAATAAATGTTGATGGGAAATTGGCACCACATTGGAAAAAGACTGAATTCAGTAAGACGAATATCTAGAGATGATAAGTTTAGTGGAGTTTATGGTCATATTCTCGAGTTGCTTGATTGTGATGATAGGTTTTCCACTGCTATTGAAGTTAATGCTGGAATAAGGTAATTAATTCAACTTAATTCAACTTTATGGTTTGTTGATACAGGTTATTTCAAGTGGTTGTTGAAGAGGATTATATATCAACCACTATAATTAAACACCATGATTCAAAAAAAGGTGGACGAGTTTCGAAAAATTATACTCATAGTTAGATATAATTCAAAAGCGCTTAAAAAAATAAGACTATATGTAATTTTGTGACTAAATTGGGTTTAATTTTTCTGCAAACAATTTCCATTTTGCGCAAATGAAGTAGTGACTAACTTGGTCATCTTTTTCCTGATTTTCCAGAACGGTTAGTGAGCAATTTAGCCTTATATATTTTTTAATTTCTTTTTTATCTTGATGGCACAAATTATGGAGTGACAATATCCCTTTTGTGTTTTTGGCTCTTTACAAAAAGTTTCCATTTGGCGAAAATATCCAATTACAGGCCTACATTTCATAAATTAAAGGATTAATTACCCTTAACTTAGGATACAAATTGCATAAATTTACATTCTTAAAATATCTCAATAGTTTTAGACTAAGAATTTTTTTATAGATTCCAATTTTGTATCATAAAACTTTACATAACTATTTTTCTAAATCTTTTTTGATTTCAGCGATTTACTTACCCAAGTATATTTCCTTAATTTTAGTTATTTACCATAGATTTTAATAAATATCTATATTATATAACTTAATACTAAATTCATTTAAACCTATCTTCTTCTACACTAAAAGGTTTCTATCTTAACCATCGTCGCATCATCTTTTCAACTCTACAGTTAGTTTACCAAATTATTTCGATTTAAATGTTAGTGGTTTATTTTTCGATATTGTAATATTTGATTATTACTTTACTTTTTATACTGTATCTAGAATTATAGTTCTTCTGTTCTGCCAAAAATTTAGTTGTCTGTAATTTTTATATTGTTTGGGTTGTAACAATATCGCCATATTTAATGATTGTTTTTCTTGAAAAAATAAATCGTCAAACAAACAAAAAGAAAAAAATATTAATTTTAGTGTTTAACGATACTAAATTTCAAAATAAAAAAACAAAATATGACATGTGTCTAACATCTTTTTTAAGCTACATGGTGAGACTTTGCAACATTCCATAAGATTTGTACATGAAAAATCTATCTATTCAAATCCTAACTTTACATTAAGAATTTTAATTTAAAAAATAAAAAAATACTATAAAATATACTTGGCCCGTCTACTAATTAACATACATTTAAAGCTTGATAAAAAAAATTATAAAATAGTAAAGAGTGTATTGACTCATCTATCAAATTAAGATTATTTTTATTAATACTTTGGTAATTATCTTTTTAGATATATGCAAATCCATATACAATTTTGTATTCTCGTAAGCTATGTTCTTTCTTTATTACATCAATCTCCATTTCTATAGTAGTAAAAAAAGAAAAATAGATAATAAACATATGAATATTTAAATTAAAATGTTGTAACCTTCTTGTATATTTGATAAATCTAAATCATATGCTTTATCATGAAATTAAACAATGATTTATATAATAGTTTAAAAGAATCAACATAGAAGAATAGATATATAAAAAATTGAAAGAAAAGAAAAAATTACAACAAATTTATTAAAGGATATTAAAATATTAAATTGATAATTACATACTATTTTACAAAATCATGTGATTTTCTATGTAAATTAAAAATTCCTCTCAAGTATGAATACGATAAAAAGGACCATGCATCTCTCTGTATGGTGGGTTAAAATAATAAAAAAATTGAATACTAACTATAAATTATTTGTGAATGTTACATTGTAAAATAACCATGAAGGCAACAAAATAAAATATTCTTATTTTGTTTAATTTAATGTATCCACATGATAGATCTGTTTGCACCCCACCTTTCACCATTAAAGGATAATAATTCAAAATGTTGAACTTTCAAAAGTATAAAAAAAATTCAAAAATGTCAATTGTAGAAGTATGGGGTAAGTTATATTTTTTCTCCATCAAATTGTATAAATTTTACTACAGTAATGTTCTATGTTCCACAAAGTAGCCTTTCGCGAGTATATTTTGCAACTTTTCAAAAAACAAGATTTAGAAATGTGAATTTTTTTACATATCCCCATGATAGATCCATTAATATAATACTAAATGAAATTAAACTTACTAAAAATAAAAATAAAATAGAGAAAAGAGAAAAACAAACTCAGGTCATAGATATCAAGCCATCTATATTTCAACCAAACAACATATGTTTTTCTTTGATCAATTGCTCACATTTTTTCAAAAATGTAGTTATTAAGTTGATAAGTATAAGTTTATATTCATTTTATCTAATAAATATGGTTAATAAGTTGATAAGTATAATATAGATATTCCATACATTGTTCATTTCTCGACTATATGCCTTATGCAATAATGGATATCCAAGTCACCTATTATCGTTGACTTTATGATACTTTTAACTAAAGGAGTAAAGATATATATTACCCCTTTTTGGTTCACCCATGTATCCTCCTCCTATTTGGAGGTTTTAAACACCAATATAAATGTTTCTCTCTCTTAAATGATTTTTTTCTCTTTTCTTTATTTAAAGCCACATTAGATGACACATAGGAGGTGATAAATGGATGAAGCAAAAATGGATGATATATAGCAATGGATGATACTTTATTTAATTAAAATAAGTGAAGTCTAAAAATTCACTATCTCTTAGTTGGGCCTATACAGGGTTAAATTTTAGATAGAAAAATATTACTTTTTGTTTTGTACCCAATTTTCAGTTTGGCCCTTTTTTTTGTTAATTAGTTATTGCTGAGAAATTGCTTTTCTTGGCCTAATACTCCGTAAAAATCCCAAAAATTCAGTACGAGCATACTCAGTAATGTGACTCAAAAAAAATATCGAATACTCAGCAGCTTTTTCCGATACTTAGCACTTTTTCCGATACTCAAAACTTTTTCCATGCTCAATACTTTATGCTCAGAATTTTTTCACGCGGTGGTCGGTGGTTGTTGTCGGAGCTGAATATTATTGGTAGTTATTGAAGGAGGAGAGAAATAATGATAAAGGAGGAGAGAGATTAAAGGTAATGAAGGAGAGAGAAGAATCTATTTTTTTTATATGCACTAGAAGGGTAGTAATGACATTTGTCAATTTTGAGGCCTCTAAGTAGGAGAGAGGAATAACTTGGTTCCTCTATGGAACTAATATGCTCCTCAAGACCTCTTGGGTAATTGAATCATATTATATACCTTTTCTTTTATATTTAATAATAAAAAATCTAAATAAATAAATATATACTATTATTAAATTATTATTTTTTACATATTTTATTTCATTTAAATAATATTTATCTATAAACTTAAATACCCATGATAATAATTAATTATATCATGGGTTCCTAATATTGATATTCTTAAGATAATTTTTTTAATTATAGGATCGAGTTCACTAAGAAAATAGTAAAAAAATAATGA
Organism: Nemophila menziesii; assembly: GCA_029959085.1. Lineage (NCBI taxonomy): Eukaryota > Viridiplantae > Streptophyta > Magnoliopsida > Boraginales > Hydrophyllaceae > Nemophila > Nemophila menziesii. Next base: position 23,654,864 of record JARWIR010000015.1, on the reverse strand, counting down.
TGAATAATTAAAATTTAATTTGGCATTGAAAGGTTCTGAGATGGTCCTAGATGACACTGTCATGTGCATGATCTTGTTGAATTCCATCAGTTTTATCAAGATGTTAAAGATAATTTTAAATAATCCAATATTATCAGCTCATTTGATCAAATTCTAGGCTCATTAAAAACAATGGAACTAGAATTAAAGATTCATAAATGAGTAGGAAATAACCTCTTTATCGTACACTGAACTAAATCATGTGACCTTGTTTAGCCTAACAAGAATAAGAAGAAAGTAAAGTACAATTACAACTATAAGTAAATATAAAAAAAATATTATCATTGTGGTAAGGTTGGTCATTTTAAGAAGAATTGATTTGATCTTAAGAATAAGAATGATACTAATAACAATGAACCTAATTTTGCAATAATATGTGATAAAAATTATGTGACTTACAAAGCTTTTAATATATTTGATATAGCATGCTAACTGGATTCTAGATTATGGGCACACTTTTCACATGATCCCTAATAAGGACCGGTTTCATGACTTGAGAATATATAAGTTTGATACTTTGTATATATGGAATAATAATAATTTCCGAGTGGCTTGTATAGGGCCTATTAAGTATATATTTAGGTATTTTATATTATCTTCGAAGCATATACAAAGTGTCAAAATGTGTGATCGATGTAAACAAGAATAATTTATGGTCTGTGTGATCAATATACAATGTGTGGTCAATGTAAACAAGATTAATTTAAGTGTCAAAATGTGTGATCAATGTAAACAAGAATATTTAGGTATTTTATATTATCTTCGAAGCATATACAAAGGGATTGGATACCACAACTTGGAAGCATTATCCATATTTATGATGCCAAACAACATAGGAGACAAAATTTAATGTCTTTGTTTAAATAATTGTTCATTTTAATAAAAACAAGAATCATATACAAAGCAAGTGTATGTACACTGTTCAAATAATCAAGTGAAGGTTCTTTTCTAAGAAGAGAAAATCCATTTATCGACACGTGTGTATTTAAAGGATAAGAATCTATAATACAAAGAAAGTGTATGTACGCTGTTCAAATTCAAATCATATACAAAGCAAGTGTATGTACACTGTTCATATACAAATCAAATACTAGATAATAACAAGGAGGGAAGGAATACGCACACACCTTCGACAAAAGACTCACAACAAAATTCTCGCGAAGCAATATCTTCTCCTCAATGGGAAGAACATATGCATTTGAAGAAGTACTGGAAAAGGAGAAAATGTCCAATTTCCTGAAGTAGACCAAATGCAACTAAAATGTAATATCTCTAACTAACTCAATGTGAAGCCTTCGAAGAAGTGTGTATTTAAAGGATAAGAATCTATATTACGAAGATGTATATCAAACTTATCCACTCTGCTTGATATTTAACATACTCTCTTATAATGCATCACACATGACTGGCTTTAGAATATATTTAAAAATGGAAACTCATTGTGTGAAAGAAGGTTTTCCAAAAAAGTAAATTAGTCAGTATAGTGTAGTTGTTGATCAGATTCGTCAAATATAGGTGATTTGTTGAGGGAAAGATAAATATATATTCCTCCTTGTAATTTATTAGAAAAACTAAATTAAAAAATACTTAATTATGAAGAGGTCGTACATGTCTCATGCTTTTCTATAGTATCACATAAATAGGGTCTCTTTATAATCACACAACCAAATAAATTTTCATAGAAAAATGTGAACTAAACGATATACGAATGTTCAATTACCTCACTAGATATATAAAAAGAACAATTATATATAAATATGGATATCAAGTAATATACATGTTTTATTTTTTCATATCACCCATTTTAGAGCTTATTTTCTAGGTTATTGACAATTTAGTGGTCAATGAACAACAATTTTAATTCTATAGGTATGTATAGTATATGTATTGACAATTTAGGATCTTGTGCTTGTGGGATTTATATATTAAGTAACTATGTATGTTTTAGAAAAAAGAATTAAAATATTTCTATCTTCACAATCATGTTTAAACATTAATATTTTATCATACTCATTTTGCTGTCTTCACAAATTCATGTATATATATTTTAAAATAATTTAATAATAAAAATCATATGTTTTCTATCTACATTTAAAAATATTCATATGGGAAATAACAAAACTCAATTGTGAAAAACTTTTCACTATATAGAACTCAAATGAAACTGAAATAACAAAAATAAAAAATACAATTACGAAAGACATTCTTATTGTGATGATATTTTTAAAAATTGGAAAAACTTAAAATGAAACATACAAAATTTATGTTAAAATAATAGTGAAATAAATATACAAGTATAACTCATATTTATTCAAATTTAATACATTATTTTTTGAAAAAGAAACACCCATATATTTTTATGTAATAACATCGAAAAAGTGAAGATTCATATGCTTAATAAGATAACTTAAATGCACACAAATATTAACGCTTCAACATGCCGATGACTCCATGCATAAAATAAACATTGTTAGTTGAATAATGTACATTGTACTGTATCATAAACTCGTTGTTCCCTCAACAAAATCTCCTAACCTAGAAATTAAAAAATTTAGAAATAATCAAATAAACTAAACTTAGAGAAGCGGATGGATTCTATATATTACTTTGAATATCCGTTTATCATTAAAAGAATTTGAACTTGGTGGATAATAATAAGCTAGTTGTTAATTTGCTAGCAATATTTTTCTCTTTCTTTAGATGGTGATGAAAATAAAAAGAGAGAGTGGATTACGAATTAAAAATTAAAATTATTATTATAAAGACTTAATACAAATGTACATCCCATAATAGGGAGTTTATTTGGATTTCGGTCCGAATGTAGATAAATTAGTCTTTTGAGATAATGTGCACTACTACAAAGCAAGCTTCTAGCGACTAAACTTTTAGCGACTACATGATGTAGTCACTAAAGATAAGTACCAATAGCGACTACATATCTTTAACGACTACATCGTACGTTTCTCGACTACTAAGTAGTCATTAGTAATTTTTGTTATTAACGACTACTTTAAGTAGTCGTTATTAAGTAAGAAGTAGTCGCGAGTGATTTTTGTATTTTATAATTAATTTCCCACCGCCAATGAGTAGTCTCTAGAGGTTAGAGTATTTAATGACTACTTAAAGTAGTCGTTAGAGGTTCTTACTAACGACTACGTTTGAGTCTTTGGCGACTACTCGTGTAGTCGCTAGTAGTGGTAGCGTATTTATTACAACAAGTTGCGAATTGGGATACTTAAAACACCATTATTTTATAATTTCTCTTTCTTCCTCTCAAAACTCTCCCAATTTTCCACAATACATCATCAAAAATTATTTCAAGACTTGGAAAAGCTTGCCCGAGTCATTCATCAACGTGGGACCGCCTCAATTATCAATTTTTCCTTCTGAATTTGCCCAAAAGTAGGTATTTTTTGTTCCATAAAACTCTTTCAAATTTCATTTACTTTCGTGCAATTGTGTAATTAATGGTAATAGTATCACTTATTAGTTATTTCAACACGTGGAAAAGCTTTCCCTGGACAAACAACAACGTGGTACCTCCTCAATTATCAATTTTTCTTTCTAAATTTGCCCAAAAGTAGGTGTCTTTTTCATCTTTTTCTTATTTGATTAAAATTGTATAGTTAATGCTAAATATATAGTATCACTATATAAATATCTCTAATCATCTTATAATTTTATGTGACTTATAAATATATATGTATATATATATATATTTATATGATATATTATTGTATGAGATATTAATGCATAAATAGGATATATATTTATTTAGTGATGTTATATTTTGTATGCTTTTAATTTTATATTTATGTATTTATTTGGTGATTTTATAGTTTGTATGCTTTTAATTTTATATTTATCCATTTATTTGGTGATGTAATATTTTGTGTGTCTTTAATTTTATATTTATTTATTTAATGGGTGATGTAATAATTTTTTTTTATATTTATTTATTTAATTGGTTATGTAATATTTTTTTTTCATTTTATATTCATGTATTTAATTGGTGATGTAATAATTTTTTTTATATTCATGTATGTAACTGGTGATTTAATAATTTTTTTCATTTTATTTATGAGACATTTATGTTGTATTCTTTTCTATTGGAGTAGTTGATTATGGCTTCGGGTATTGATAAAAGTTGGATTGGTTTCGCTCATAAAGTTTTACGTGAATTAATTAAGGGGATAGAAACATTCCTCGTTTTTGCTCTGAAAAAAATAAACCTCCTGATGAAGAAACAATATTTTGTCCGTGTAATGAGTGTTCGATTATCGTTGGTATAACGTGGTCAAAGTTATGTCACATCTTTTACAGTTTGGGTTTTTGTCCACGTATGAGATTTGGACAAAGCATGGTGAGAGCGAGAAAATTCCCGAGACTCGATATGAAGAAAATGAAATGTTGGATGTCTACGAAGATTTGAGACCTAATTATGAGGGTGGTGGTCATTCCGGTGACACCGAGATGATAGACTCGAACAGTTCAGCACGTGGCAAATTCGAAATGATGTTTTCCGAATTAGAGACCGAGTTATACCCTGGTTGTGCATTATTGAGTTCATTAAATTTCATTGCGAAGCTAATACACGTGAAGGTGAAGAACAAGTGGACTAACACGTCTTTCATAGAGTTGCTTGATCTTCTGTGTTGTGTGTTTCCCAAACCTCATACCTTGTCCGAGTCATACGAGGCGTGCAACAAAAAGTTAAAAAGTTTAGGTATGGGTTACAATACCATCGATGTTTGCGTGAACGATTGTGCTTTATTTACAAGGAGAATGTCTCCCTCGAAAAGTGTCCAGTATGTAGTGAATCCAGATGGGACCCGAAAAAGGGTCAGAAAGTAGCGCATAAGAAACTCCGATATTTCCCTATTGCCCCTAGGCTGCAGCGACTTTATGCTTCGAGACACATTGCAGAAAATATGATATGGCACCGAACAAGGAAGAGTACTGATCCAGATTTGTTGCGTCATCCGGTTGATGGCGATAGTTGGAAGAGATTTGTTCAGTTACATCCTGAGTTTTCTAGTGAACCTCGGAATGTGTTCTTGGGTTTGGGTATCGATGGATTTTGCCCTTTCTCTATGCAGAACAACTCGTACAACATGTGGCCGGTTATATTGACTGTCTACAACTTACCACCGTGGGAGTGTATGAAGGAGATGACATTCTAGCTTTGTTTGTTGATTCCGGGATCCCGTTCACCCGGCAAGGACATGGACGTCTTTCTTCGACATGTTATAGATGAGTTGGACGAGTTGTGGGATACAAGGATTCTTACGTATAATTCCCACAAGAAGGAAGAGTTTACGATGAAAGTTTCTTTTGTTGTCTACGACTAATGATTTCCCCGTTAGGTCATACACATTGGGATGGTTGGGTCAAGGTTACAAAGCTTGTCTAAAATGCATGGATTCTACTCCGTCATTGAGTTTAAGAAAGGGGTTGCTTACTTCCACCATAGACGTTTGTTACCTATCAGTAATCGATTTAGAAGAGAAAGTCTTTTGTACAAGAAATCCAATCATAGGGTCCCACCAAAGAAATATAGACCTGCCGATATTCAGACACAATTAGATGGGCTTTCCATTGTGCCTACCGGTAAACACAAGGATTTTGGGGAAAGATCGTGAGGCAAACTGGTCAACGTCTATTCAATTGGAAGAAAAAGAGTATCTTTTATTGTTTACCTTCTTGGTCCGAAAATTTGTTGAAACATAACATTGATGTCATGCATTGCGAGAAAAACGTGTGTGATGCTTTTCTCGGCACAGTTATAGGTCTTGATGGGAAAGTTAATAAAGACAACGTGAAAGCGAGAATGGATCTTGAGAAAATGAACATTAGGAAATAATTATGGTTGACATCGAGAAATGGTAAACAAATATTGAATAGAGCAAATTATACGTTATCAACGGAAAAGCGGAAAGTATTTATTTACTAGTTGAAGGCACATAAGTTTCCCGATGGATTTGCATCGAGTTTGAGAAATAATGTTCAATGTGACTTGGGTAAGATTATAGGAATGAAATCTCACGACTGTCACGAGATGATGCAGTATCTATTCGTGGCTAGTATCCCAGGGCATTTCGAAGACAAAGTGATTAGTGATGCGATTATTGGGCTAGCTAACACGTTTAGAGTTGTGTGTAATAAAAATCTGAGTAGGAAAGAGTTAGAAAAGGGGATGGTGAAAGTGGTTAAAGTTATGTGTAGATTGGAAATGATTTTGTCTCCAGCGTTTTTCGATATAATGATCCACCTGGTTATATACTTATACGACGAAGCTTTGTTAGGGGAACCAGTTCATATGCGTTGGATGTACCCGTTTGAGCGGTATCTGAAGAAATTAAAGGAGTACATATGAAACCCGACTAGGCCAGAGGGTTCAATCGCCGAGGGGTACGTTGTAGAGGAGACTTTGACTTTCATATCGCGTTATCTTCAAGAAGAAAAAACAAAGTTCAATGAACCGGGTAGATATACCGAGATCGAAGTCAACATAAAGATTTTTCCATATTTATGAGTCAATGTACTCCTTTAGGTAAAAAAGAGTATGGTAATTTGCAATACAGCGAGAAGAAGCAAATCGACTGGTATATCCTACTTAATAGCGATGAAATCCAACATTTGATGACGTAAGTTTTCAATTTATTTATTAAATGTTTATTCATTATGAAAAATGTATTCAATTTGATCGTCAAATGTGCAGAGAATACAAAGCCACGCTATCCGGTAGTGTAGCCGATAAAGTTAGGAAACATCAGCAAAATCTCCAAGACTGGTTTCTGCATAAGGTATAGATCCATTCAAATACCAATTTAATATTCCATTTTAGACAAAATTGTTAAAAAATTGTTGATGCTTGTAGGTTTATGGCATGGAAAAAGAAGTTTATGCATTTGCTACAAGTGAGATGATTTCATTGGCTAGTAAGTCTCATGGTGCGGTTTATAAGTACGGTTCATGTGTTGTGAATGGTGTTAAATGGGTTACACATGAAAAGGGTGAAACAAGAGTGACACAAGATTACGGGGTATGCACCATCTATGAAGGAAAACCGTATTAGGGTGAATTAGTCAAGATTGTAGAGGTAACATTTCATGATGATTGTTTCGTTGTGCTATTCGAGTGCAATTGGTATAACACGAGTACCGCGAAGACAGAGAATGGGTTAACCATTATTAACACGTCTAAATTTTTTTGGGAAGGAGATCCGTACATCTTAGCTACTCAAGCAAAAAAAGTATTTTTACATTGATGAGATTAACTCAAGGAAATCACAAAAGGGTGGAAAGTAGTATAAGACTTCAATGGTAGACATGGATGGAGTTCCGAGTTATGGGGTGCAGAATCATTGCCTACTGGAGACGCGAGTGTCACGATCCTTTTAGTGAACACCGAGACGATTTCCGATCCGGTGAACTTGGCATCCACCGAGGAGATCGAGATTGACCATACTCATTTTTGTATTGATTTGGCTTTTGATATGTATTGATGAAAACGATAAAATTGATGATGACACCTTGGATGAATACGGTGATGAAGAAGAACCTATAGAGGTTGATTGCGATGATGAACCTATAGTTGTTAGTGGATATGATACCGATTAGGAGATTTTTTATTTTGGTTCATTTGTATTAAAACATTTTGTTGGTTATTGGAGTTGAATTTGAATTTATTTTTGATACGCTTAAACTTTTACCCAAATAGTTGGATGAATACCTCAAACACTCAAGTTTGACCCAAATAGTTGACTGAATACCCCAAACACTCAACTTTGACTCTAATAGTTGACTGAATACCCCAAACACTCAACTTTGACCCAAACGATTGATTGTTTGGAGCTAAATAGAATTTATTGATAGTTTGGAATTGAATTAATTTAAATGATTATTTGGAAGTGAATTGAAATATTGGATTATTGTAAAGGGAATTAAGTTGAATTTAAAAAAAAAAAAAAATCTAGCGACTACTTGTAACCTCTAGCGACTAGTTTATTTTTATGAAGTAATCGCTAATGAATCTCTACCACTAGCGACTACAAAGTAGTCGCAAAACGTTGTAGTTATGAAGCCATCTCTTTTTCAACCCAACAACATATGTTTTCCTTTAATCAATTGCTCACTTTTTCTAGAAAAATGTAGTTATGAAGTTGATAAGTATAAGTTCATATTCATATTTTTTAAAAAATGTGGTTAGTAAGTTGATAAGTATAATATAGATATTCCATACATTGTTAATTTCACGACTATATGCCTTATGGAATAATGGATATCCAGGTCACCTATTATCGTTGACTTTTTGATACTTTTAACTAAAATAAGTGAGGTCTAAAAATTCACTATCTCTTATTTTGGGCCTATACTGGGTTAAATTTTAAATGGACTAATACTAATGTTTGTATTGGACCCAATTTGCAGTTTGGCATTTTTTTGCTTCCACCTACAAAAAAACCCTAAAATCAATTTTCTTCGATAATATCGCTGCAGCTTCTTTTTTCACTTTCTCCACATTTCTTCTTCTTATGTTAAAAATATGGAATGCCCAGAATCACACAACCACCTCAACGTATCAAAAGAAAAGGTATATGAATTCTTATGTAGGATCCTTTCGATTAAACACTTACAAGATAAGGATTTCATTATAGCAAAATTTTTACTTTGATCTATAATTTTTATTTAAAATTGTTTCAGAAAATTATTCTATAAGAAATTGAGATCCCTGATAGATTAATGTTTTGTAAGAGAGAGATTTTGTGTTCTGAAGGTTATTATTAAACAAATTGATTTTAATAAAGAGTTTAATTACAATTATTTTTCTTTTGGTTGTTTAATTTTGAGATCTCATTCTTATTATTGAAAAATATAGTAAAAAAGTAATCTTGTTATAGAATATTTTTACTTATTTTTTGTATATTTGAAATAGGTTATTTGGAGATACTAAGGATGGTTGTTTAGATTTTTTGTTAATTCTTATATTATTTTATATTTACTATTATACTATGTTAGGGAATGTTATTGTACACAACTATTATAATATTATCTTATGATTTCACATCAATTTGTGATATATATATTATTTTATTTGATTAACCAAAAAAATATTACTATGTTCATGCTCAACTTATAAGTTAAATTTGATAGATAATTGTATATTGTCGAACATAATTTATTGTTATTATTGCTCAAATTTCATAAAAAATTCATGGGATTGGGTAGTCTATAATGATTAATGTCATTTCAGGTATAAGTCAGTCCAGATCGATGGTCATTTCATTTCATAAATATTTAAGGTTAGTCCCTAAATATCTTAATAATTATATAAAGGCAGTGTATATTGTATGTTATATTTGATGATGTTGTTTTATATATAATCATTTACTATATTTTCATTTCCTAATGAATATATAAATATACATTTTAAATTAAAAAATATAAGAATTACAAAACATAATAAGTTACATGAAAAAAACTAATAGTTGAAAATAATATTATAAAATCTTTGAGGTTTTTTTTCCACTAGAGCATACACTTTCTAGCCACATTCTAGCCACAACATAAGTGGTGGCCACCTATCATTATTACCTAAACATAACAAAAAAAGAAAAACTATCGCCACTCATTTCTTATCTAATATCAAAGCAACCCAAAAAGAACAAAATAGTCAAAATAACAAAAACCATATCTTTCTCTATTGCCTCAACCTTCTCCTCACATTCTCCATCAAATTCGCCTTTCCACCAGCCCTCGCTTGAGGATTACTCTTGGACTCTCACTGGACCATCACAGCATCTGTGACTCGCCTCTATGAACCCCATATTTCTCTCTTAGCCGCCTTAAAACTCCATCTCTCACGACCTTAAACATTTCCCATACCTCTTTGTTATTCTCTTGGTACACCTTGACCAACATTTGAATCTTCAAGACATTATTTTTTTCCCAGGAAACTCTAGAACCATTTAAATCTTCAAGACATCCCTTCCATAAAAAACCTGACATTCTTTAATTAAGTTGATAGATTCCTCGTTTTTGGAAATGTAGGGAAGTTGGCAACATTTTTATGTTCTCTCCAACCAAAGTGTTTCTCATGGATTAAAGAAGAACTATTACACCGTACTCTACCACTATGAAAAGGCTTATTTTTCGGGTCAAGAGATCTCTCAAGTAATTCAAGTAAATAGAGTTTTTGTCTTTACCAATTTTGTGAGTTATAACAATTTATCAAAGTGTTTATTGTATAAAATCTTTGGCAAAATTAGGATTGACTTGAGAGACCAAAACTTGGAATTTTTAGTAGCTAGTTGAGTAGTTCAATTCTCTTATAATTAGGACATGAAAAATGGTCGGGACCCTACGCGCGAAAAGAAAAAAACAAGAGTGTATTGCGTGTTACTTTGTGTTAGTAATTAACTAAGTAGTTTGAGTTATCAATAAATATAAGTTTCAGTTTGATAAAGTAGAGTATGGATGACGAATGAGTTCATTTTTTTCCTAACAATTAATGTCACTGTCTAGATTTTTATGATGAAGTTTTAAGAAGCTGACTTGACATATTTTATGTGTTAGGTTTTATTTATTACTTTGTTTTATAATGTGACAAGTAATCTAGTAGGGTAAACAAGGTGAATACTCTTACACTTATCGATTCTATATCTAGTAAAATTTTGGACTCTTTCAATACAAATATAATTTTATAACAAAGTTTTTCTAGTTTATTTCAAAGAGACATAATAATCATATGGCTAGCTGCTTTAGGTTTACATTCTCTTTGTAATGGCAACCATATAGACCCTGATTCTTAAGGGTGAGCAGCATTACCTTGAAACTCAACTCATCCCAAAAATTCATCTAACTCAGTCCTTTTATAAACCCAACAACATCTAGGGTCGTGTTTAAAATCCATAATTTTGTTTTACTATATGGTCATCTGAAATCCTGCCCGAAACCAAAAGACCCCAAACCATTAGATATGACACTTGATATGGTTGATTTATCATTTAATTTTTTTTAGTATCATGTTAGGTTTGAGCTTGGTGTTTGGGCATTTAGGTTGGCTATGTGGCCCAAGACACCGATATATGATGGGTGTATAAAAACGTATATTCCGGATTGTGGTGGGGTCGAATATGGGTGTTGTATTATCATCGAACCATGTGGTTGAATATCATATTGATTAAAAAGGAGTTGCAAGGTACAAATATGTGGTTCTAGGAATTATCCCTTATTACCCTCAGTTTATAATATATATAATGTTGGTCATGGTTTATCAAGGATATTGAACTAATTTAATATGTCAATTTTTACGATAATGGATGAACTATGCGAGTATCCCTTCCCTTGTATGAGTTTTATTCCTTTTAAATAATTTCGTTTATCAGCTCCATTATAACCACCTGCTTGTCTCTCCATCAAGTGGCTCGCTTCCTACACTTCCTAATTTCTTCGTTAATTAACAAAGAAAGTATTGTAGTTGTTGGGTTTTTGAATTTAAGTATCATAGGGGCTTTTAAAGGCATCACATTTCGGATAGAAGCAATTATATCTCAGGTGCTCTACCATTTTACAATTATCCTAATACTTAGGAAAGTCTTTATATGTATTTTAACTTTGAAGTACTTAGTTGTATGTGTTTTTTTTAGCTAGATTAAATCCTAGCCACCACTTATTTAGCCAGATTTAATCTTGGCCACCACTTATATGGATAAACCGTAGAAAAAACTCTTGAAATATAATATAGATATTTTCCAAACAAAAAACCTATATATTAATTATATGCTTGTGAACTTCTTCAATTTCTAATATTTCATATACTATCATTCATGTGTGTATCTTTAAACATCTCATTCCGCAGATTTTGAATAACTTTTTCAAAGTTTTTGATTTTCAGCTGTAAATTTTTTCCCAATTAATTTCTTCATTTATAATTCCTTTGATGGATCCTCATTCTGCAAATTTTCATACAGGAGCTCCAAACTAAGAAATTTCGAGTTTTGGGTGATCATCTCTTAAAAAGTTGTGTTTAGTGATTATTTAATTAATTTCTTCAGTTTCGTATCTTAATTATAATCCAATTGGTCTTTGTTTATTTCATATCTCAACTTTCTAATTCAGCAAATTTTGATTCAGTGACCCAAAGCTACTTAACTGGTCAAAAATTTCGACTTTTGAGTGTTCAACGGTAAAAAAAAGGTAAATTTATGTTAAATTTATTAAATTCTTCAGTTTCTAAATTGTTTATTGATAATCTATATTATTTTGATACAGGAAAGATAATTATAAAATGGCAAATGAAAAAGACGAAACACCAATGCTTTCAGACACATACATAAAAAGCGATGAACAAGAAACTTCACAAACTCCTAAGATTATTACACCAAGAACTCGAAGTGCATCAATGTCTATTCCAAGGCTTACTTATATATGTTTTGAATTTACCAAGATTGTACCAAAAGTAACACTTTTTCATATAAGTGAAACTTTATAGGAAAAGGTAACACGATAGAGGTTGATTATGATTATTGTCTAACAAACAATATATTCTTAACATATTTCAACTCCAAATAATAATTCTTTTTCGTTAATATGTGTTCACTACTAGTTTATTTTTGTAGGTTGCTCATTTGTTAACTGTGCGATAACTAGTATATTCTTTAGTTAAATATGTGAATCTTGTGAATATTCCATTACAACATATTCTTATCTCAGGGTTTCAAGGTAGTTAAAATTTAGTTTTGCCCACTTTGGAGTAGTATTATTTGGTTTTCAGTGAATAATATTTCGTAATAATATTCCTATAACACTTCTTATTTTTTATTATTGATGCTCGATTACAGATTGAATTGACTTGAATGTATTTAATGCTAGTTATTCGAAGTGTTGAAGTTGCGGTTAAAATCGAAGGGAAATTGTATTATGGGTACTTGGTCTCGGTAAAAGTTGGTACCAAGGTTTTGAGTGGGGTGCTTTGTCATTCGGGACACCCTAATTTTGCGAATCTATAGAAGGGCACTCAGGTTATGCAATTGTTCCCATTACTCCACTACCTAAAGGCATGAATACTTCAACTAAGAGGATAAACAAGAAGCGAGGAGGAGAAGACCCAAACTGCCCTAAGCCCAATTTTAGTGGCTATAATTTATACTTCTTGACAAACATTGAGAGTTGAAGACTCTTACTCTAACAAAGAACATTAATTCACTAAGATGGTTATAAATATGTGGAACACTCTTTCCCTAGAGGAAAAAGAAGTAAGTAAACATGTTCTATTGGGTAGTGTAACATATCTTTTATTTCTGTTAAATTTGCAAAATAATATATTGTAAGAGGTACACCATGTTCTCTAGATCCTAATGAACTTCTTGATTTGTATTGATATAGATTTATCAGGGTTATGTTATGGAGGACAAAATGAGATACAAGAAAGAATTGGAGTCATACAAGAAGAGTATGACCATCAACCATTCCTAATCATCAATTCAAGAAAAAAAAATTAAAAAGAATTTCAGAATTATATGAAGTTTAAAGTATAAAGTGACAAGTGTATTTTTTTGAACCTTTTCTGTAGATGTACTTCTCTTGTTTAACATAATTCATTTTTCATGATCCTCACTCTTCTGTTTTTTGCCAATACTCTATGCTTATAAGGTGAGACACATCCAATAATTTTGACTCTCTCCACGACTATTTTCAAACCTATCAAGTACTTTTACCATATGTTTTTATAATGATTGATCAAATGCTCGTCTTGCTTGATCTTTCTAAGTTGCGCGAAAAGCAATTGGATAAAAATAGTTATTTTGTGTTAGTAATTAATAAAGTTGTTTGAGTTATAAATAAGGATTACTTCCAACTTGATAAATTAAAGTATGGATGACGAATGACTTTATTTCTGTCCTCAAAATTAATGTTACGTCTAGTTTTTATGATGTTTTTTTGTTCCAATTGTTTTTTGATGATACATATATAGATATTGTGAAGTTAAAATAAGTCGATTTGACATATTTGATGTGTTAGGTTTCATTTATTATCATGTTTTCTAATGTGACAAGTAATCTAGTAGGGTAAACTAGGTGAATACGCTTACACATATCGATTCTATCAAAATGTATTTAATTCGTGCATGCTAGTATAAAATTTTGGACTCATTCAATACAAATACCATTTTATATCAAAGTTATCCTAAAGCCTTGTTTATTTCAAAATGACATAATAATCATATAGCTAGCTACTTAAGATTTACATTCTCTCTACAATTGCAACCATACGAGAACCTGATTCCTAGGGTGAGCAGCCTTACCTTAAAAATCAACATATCCCGAAAAATCATCTAATTTAGTCCTTTACGGTCATCTGAAATTGTGCCCATAACCAAAAAACTCAAGCCCATTAGATATGACAGTTGATATTGTTGATTTATTTGTTTGATCGTCGAATATGGGTGGTCTATTATCTTCGAACGATGTGGTTGGATATCATATTGATTAAAAAGGAGTTGCAAGGTTCCAATATGTGGGTGCTAGGAGATATCCCTTATCACCCAAAATAATTTATAATATATTTTGTTGGACATGGTTTATCAAGGATATTAAACTAATTTAATATGACAAATTTTACGATAATGGATGAACTATTTGAGTATCCCTTCTCTTGTATGAGTTTATTTTATTTTATATAATTTCATTTATCAGCTCCATTATAACCACTTGCTCCATTCCTAAATTCAATTTCAATGCCTTCTATTGTTTCATTTATAGTCTCTCTACCATGCTTTGGGGCTCGCTTTCCAGAAGACATACGCTACCTAATTTAGTTGTTAATTAACTGAGAAATTGTTGTAGATGTAGGGTTTTTTAATTCAAGTATCATAGGGGCTTTCATGGGCATCAGAGTTTGAAAAGAAGTTTTATATCTCAGGTGCTCTATCACCTTACATGTATCCCAATACTCAGGAAAGTCCTTATATGTATTGCATAACGTTGGACTACTTAACTATGTGTGTTTCTTTTGGCAGACTTTCTCATATATGTTTTGAATTTACCAAGATTGTCCCAAAAGTAACACTTTTGCATATAATTAAGACCGTGTAGGAAGAGGCAACATAATAGAGGCTGGTTATGATTATTGTCTAAAAAACGTAGTTGCTTAACATATATTTAGCTACAAATAATAATATATGAATTAATATATAAATTCTAAACATTGAAAAATAATATATGAATTAATATATAAATTCTAAACATTGAAAAATAATATATGAATTAATATACCAATGTCAAGCACTGAAAAATGTCCTTAATTACTTATTGCTTTTAGTATTTTACGAAGTTATTATGAATAACCAAAAACATTTAATGACTAATATCACTATTTGTCTCATTTTTAACTTCATTAATGTCTAATGCTGACTATTATTGTTAATTTATATTGAAAGAATAATTATATCGAGAGACAGATATAAAGGACATAAGAGAAAAATAGATCTCTTTGTTCGGGGTTTCTTACTGATATATGTGTATTAGGAAAGATGAAAGTCGATTCCAAAGGATATTCAAGTATTCGATAAAGAACTTTTCAAACATCAATGGTAAAGAATCATAGAGTTTTAGGAGGTCATATGAACATAAGTACGTGAAAAAGTGAGGCATGCAAATTAGATTAAAACAATTATTTAATAAATAAATTTTTTTATTAGAGAATACAAAGATCAATTTTTGATCAATTATTCACTTAATGGTTTGACTATTATTTATTTTAAGCGAAAGAATATTTTTTCATATAACTAACTTTCAACCATTTATATTATTGTAACGTTGATCTTACTAAATTCACATAATTTCATGAGTACTAACAACTAGACGAACTATTGATCTTTCTATAATATTTTTTAAGAAAATAGTATTGTTTAAAATATATATAAATTATTCAGTTACTAAATAGTTATTGTAAAATTTGCTTCGGTGTCTAATATATTACCTTACATATGCATATTATCAATATATAATTAATTTAATTAAAATAAAATATTTATCTGGCCTTGATTTCTAAAACACAATAATCATATTTTTTTAATATTAAGAAGAATTTTGTTCATTAAACAAATAATAATAATTAAAACTTCACTATAAAATAAAGATTTATTTAATCCAATATTTAGAACTACTTAGAAAATAGTAGTAAAAGAAATAAAATAGTTAGTTCACATACATAAACCACATTACATGAACACATATGTAAAACATCCACAATGAAAACACATAATTAGTTATTAGGACAACATAGTGCAATGGAGGCTCTCGCGATACAATGTAAATTTTTACAAAAAAATGTTTTTTTAGATAAAAATGTTAGAAATATTTATGTCCATTTAGAATTTTGTAGGGGTATACACATGAATAAAATAATATATAAATTGTTTTCCCTTAAAAAGACTCAATTTTATTACAAAATTGAATGCAAAAGATAAGTACAAAGATACTTTTTTATATTTTTTAGTGGTTAGTCTGCCATACAACACAAATATGCTAAACATGTCTTTAATTGGTCTTATTTGAAAATAATTTGTCAATATATGTTTTTTTTTTCAAAATATGGATAGATAAACCAACCATTATAAAGTAAATCTGTCAAATCATCTTTTTATCTCAATCAACTACTATATTTTCACCTATACCCAAAAAACTAAACTAAAGACTAGGTATATCATTTTCCATCTAAATGACATCCATAGTAAATAAGTTGGTTCGAAAATTTAAATTAGTTACTGTAGAGTAGATGGCCTCCAGTGACACTACTACAATACTTGGAGAGGTTGGAGGTGATCAAAATGTATCCTTAAAACAAACCATTCAAGATTGCAAGGGTCTTGACAACTAGATAGGAGGTACAAACGGTATTGTATATATTTGCAAATGATCATAATCCAAACAAAGTCTTAACACAATTCCAACTACTTTCATATATGTTGTATCAATATTGATTTGTATAAAACCCTACACATGTGAACAACTGGCAAAATTTTCCTCCTTATGGAGGTCAAGGTAGTAAGACTATCATTAGATAGACAATATATATTT
Source organism: Nemophila menziesii (assembly GCA_029959085.1). NCBI lineage: Eukaryota > Viridiplantae > Streptophyta > Magnoliopsida > Boraginales > Hydrophyllaceae > Nemophila > Nemophila menziesii. Next base: position 23,637,742 of record JARWIR010000015.1, on the reverse strand, counting down.
AGAATTTGGGAATTATATGAATTATTACGGTTTACAAAATGTATTATATAATTCTCAATCAAAACTTTGTTTTAATAAACTATATATATCCCATATATTGTCATTTTTAACTATTTGGCTTATCTAGTAATTGATATACATCTCACTTTTAACATTAACTTGTTATGATACTTTTCACTAAAATAAGTTTAACTCTAAAAATTCACTATCTCTTATTTGGGTCTATACTGGTTAAATTTTAAATTGACTAATATTGAATTTTGTTTGGGCTAATTTTAAGTATTTCCTTTTTTCTCCCACATACAAAAAACCCTAAATACTATATTCTTCAATAATATCTCTCTGATCCTTTTTTCTCTTTCTTCACACTTATTCTTATGTAAAACATATTGAATGCCCAGAATCACCACAATGACCTCCACATGTTAATAGAAGAGTAAGATAAACATGTCAACATTGTAAAAAAATTTGTTTTAGATCTATATATTTTTTAAATTGTTTTAGTGAATAATTCTTTATGAATTTGAGATCCCAAATAGAATGATGTTTTGTTAAAAAGTGGTTTTATGTTTTGAGGCTATTATTAGAATAAAATTGGTATATAATAAAATATTTAATTAGAATTCTTTTTCTTTCAGTTGGTTAATTTTGAGATATCATTCTTATAATTGAAAATATAATATAAAAATAAAATAGTTATAGAAATATTTATTTGTTTCTTTATTAGAAATTGGGCATATTGGAGATAATAAATATGGTTGTTTAATATTTTATTGTTATTTTAATTATTTTTAAATAGTTATATTATTTTATAAATACTATTTTCCTTATTTTGGGGATGTTATTGTATATAACTATTATAATACCATGTTATGATTTGACATAAATTTGTGATATATTTTTTAATTTATTTATTTAACCAAAAAATATTACAATGTTCATGCTAGATTTATAAGTTAAATATAATAGATAGTTGTATATTGTTGAACAGCATTTATTGTTCTAATTGTTCAAATGTAATAAAAAAATTCATAGAATTGGGTAATATATAATAAATTAGTGTTATTTAATAAGTCAAGATCAATGATCATTGCATTTCAACATCAAGTACATTATTCATATATATATGGTTTGTATCTAAATCTCATTATAGTTATATAAAGTTGTTATATATATATGGTATATTATCTAAATATATCAATAAAAACAATTTAACATTTTTATGATTAAAAAAAAAATTTCGTCACTCTTTTTAACCTTTGTTTATGGTAGTTTTCTTAGGTGGTTACCGACAAGACAATGGAGGGAAATTGGAAACATTTTTAAGTTCTCTCCAACCAGCGTGCTTCATATGGATTAACGAAGCACTATTACACCCTATTGTTAGATTTGGAGTGAATATTAGTAGTCCAGTTCTCATTTAATTAGGACATTTGAAATCATTGAACCCTGCAAGCAAAAAATAAATAAGGAAAAAAAGAGCGTATTGTGTGTTATTTTGTGTTAGTAATTAATTAAGTAGTTTGATTTATAAATAAAGATAAGATCCGATTTGATAAAGTAAAGTATGGATGACGAATGAGTTTATTAAGTAGTTTTTATGTTGTTTTTATTGTTTTTATTGTCTTTTATGATACATGTGTAGATATTGTGAAGTTTTAAGAAGCCAGTTTGACATATTTGATGTGTTAGGTTTTATTTATTATCCCATATAATAATGTGATAGTGGGTAATCTTGGTGAATACTATCGTACTTGTCTATTCTATCGAAAGGTATTTAAATCGTGCATGCTATTATAAAATTTTGGATTCTTTCAATACAAATATCACTTTATAACAATATTTTTCTAAAGCCTAGTTTATTTCAAAGAGAAATAATAATCATATGTCTAACTACTTTAGGTGTACATTCTCTCTACAATTGCAACCATATGAGAACCTAATTCCTAAGGGTAAGCAGACTTTCCTTGAAAATCAACATATCCCAAAAAATCATCTAACTAAGTCCTTTTATAAGACCCAACCACATCTAGGGTCGTGTTTAAAATCCATAATTTTGTTTTGCTATACGATCATCTGAAATCATGCCCGAAACCAAAAACCCAAAACCATTAGATCTAACACTTGATAGGGTTGATCTATTTGTTTAATCATCGAATATGGGTGGTATATTATATTCGAACCATATGGTTTGATATCATATTGATTAAAAAGGAGTTGCAAGGTACCAATATATGGGTGCTAGGAGATATCCATTATCACCCGAAATCAGTTTATAATATATATTGTTGGTCATGGTTCATCAAGGATACAAAACTCAATTAATATGACAATTTTTGCGATAATGTATGAACTATCTGAGTATCCCTTCCCTTGTATGAGTTTCTTTTCTTCTAAATAATTTCATTTATCAGCTCCATTATAGCCACCTGCTCCATTCCCAAATTTAGTTTCAAAGCCTTTTATTATTGCATTTATTGTCTCTCCACCATGCTTTGGGCCTCGCTTTCTAGAAGACTTACGCTTCCTAATTTTCTTGTTAATTAACGGTGAAATGGTTGTAGATGTTGGGTTTTTTAATTCAATTTTCATAGGGGCTTTTATGGGAATCAAATTTCGAAGTGATATTAATCATGTTGATCAAAGTGAACATGAAATAATTTTTAAATAATTTCATTTATCAACTCCTTTATAACCACTTGCTCCATTCCTAAATTCAATTTCAATACCTTCTATTATTTCATTTATAGTCTCTCTACCATGCTTTGGGGCTCGCTTTCCAGAAGACATAAGCTACCTAATTTTGTTGTTAATTAACTTAGCAATTGTTGTAGATGTAGGGATTTTTAATTCAAGTATCATAGGGGTTATTATGGGCATCAGAGTTTGAAAAGAAGTTTTATATCTCAGGTGCTCTATCACCTTACATGTTTCCCAATACTCATGAAAGTCCTTATATGTATTGCATAACTTTGGACTACTTAACTATGTGTGTTTCTTTTGGCAGACTTACTCATATATGTTTTGAATTTACCAAGATTGTCCCAAAAGTAACACTTTTGCATATAATTAAGACCATGTAGGAAGAGGCAACATAATAGAGGCTGGTTATGATTATTGTCTAAAAAACGTAGTTGCTTCACATATTTCAGCTGCAAATAATAATATATGAATTAATAGATAAATTCTAAACATTGAAAAATAATATATGAATTAATATACAAATGCGAAGCACTGAAAAATGTCCTTAATTACTTATTTCTTTTAGTATTTTACGAAGTTATTTTGAATAACCAAAAACTTTTAATGACTAATATCACTATTTGTCTCATTTTTAACTTCATTAATATCTAATGCTGACTATTATTGTTAATCTATATTGAAAGAATAATTATATTGAGAGACAGATATAAAAGACATAAGAGAAAAATAGATCTCTTTGTTCGGGGTTTCTTACCGATATATGTGTATTAGGAAAGATGAAAGTCGATTCTAAAGGATATTCAAGTATTCGATAAAGAACTTTTCAAACATCAATGGTAAAGAATCATAGAGTTTTAGGAAGTCATATGAAAATAAGTACGTGAAAAAGTGAGGCATACAAATTAGATTAATAAAATTATTTAATAAATATATTTTTTTATTAGAGAATACAAAGATCGATTTTTCATCAATTATTCAGTTAATGGTTTGATTCATATAACTAACTTTCAACCATTTATATTATTGTAACGTTGATCTTACTAAATTCACATAATTTCATGAGTACTAACAACTAGACGAACCATTGATCTTTCTATAATTTTTTTTTATGAAAATAGTATTGTTTAAAATATATATAAATTATTCAGTTACTAAATAGTTATTGTAAAATTTGCTTGGGTGTCTAATATATTACCTTACATATGAATATTATCAATATATAATTAATTTAATTAAAATAAAATATTTATATGGCCTTGATTTCTAAAACACAATAATCATATTTTTTAATATTAAGAAGAATTTTGTTCATTAAACAAATAATAATAATTAAAACTTCACTATAGAAGAAAGATTTATTTAATCCAATATTTAAAACCACTTAGAAAATAGTCATAAAAGAAATAAAATAGTTAGTTCACATACATAAACCACATTAAATGTACCCATATGTAGAACATCCACAATGAAAAGACATAATTAGTTATTAGCACAACATAGTGCAATGGAGGCTCTCGCGATACAATGTAAATTTTTACAAAAAAATGGTTTTTTAGATAAATATGTTAGAAATATTTATGTCCATTTATAATTTTGTAGGGGTATACACATGAATAAAATAATATATAAACTGTTTTCCCTTAAAAAGCCTCAATTCTATTACAAAATTGAATGCTAAAGATAAGTACAAAGATACTTTTTTATATTTTTTAGTGGTTAGTCTGCCCTACAACACAAATATGCTAAACATGTCTTTAATTGGTTTTATTTGAAAATAATTTGTCAATATATGTTTTTTTTCAAAATATGGATAGATAAACCAACCATTATAAAGGAAATCTGTCAAATCATCTTTTTATCTCAATCAACTACTATATTTTCATTTATACCCAAAAAACTAAATTAAAGACTAGGTATATCATTAGCCATCTAAATGAAATCCATATTAAATAAGTTGGTTCGAAAATTTAAATTAGTTATTGTGGAGTAGATGGCCTCCAATGACACTACTACAATACTTGGAGAGGTTGGAGGTGATCAAAATGTATCCTTAAAACAAACCATTCAAGATTGCAAGGGTCTTGACAACTAGATAGGAGGTACAAACGGTATTGTATATATTTGCAAATGATCATAATCCAAACAAAGTATTAACACAATTCCAACTACTTTCATATATGTTGTATCAATATTGATTTGTATAAAACCCTACACATGTGAACAACTGACAACATTTTCCTCCTTATGGAGGTCAAGGTAGTAAGACTATCATTATTTAATTTTTTTTTTCGGTCAAACGTATAAGTACAGAATGTAAGGATCTGAATTAGCCTATCCCCAGTCTCGAAAAAGCCGACCCCAATTCACCGGGGTCCATATGATTCGGTGCCGATTGCCTGGCTAAACGCGCGGCTCGATTAGCCAGCCCGTTCCATCTACGCGGAAGATGTTTGAAGCAAAGCGCTCCACGGTCCTCAACCATCTTAAGAATACGCGTAACGAAGGGCCGGACTTTCCACCATGCAGCTGGCAACGACTTAATACCTTGAACAAAGTCAAGGTTGTCTGAACAGATAACGGTCTTCAAACCTGGGTGGGCCAGGCTAAGCCTAGAAGCTTCCAAAACTGCTGAAGTTTCCCCTTCCGCCGCTGAATCTGTCCAGATAGGTTTCGAGAAGGTAATACGTTGGCCTGTAAGAGTATTCCGCTAAACTATTCCGATACCACTTGGCTTGTCAGGAGAAATAAATGAAGCATCACAGGTGTAGACAAAACTAGCATTGTTCAAATCAGCGTCATTCATTGGGTTAACAACTGGTATCCAGGTAATAGGAGGTGCAAGAGCTGGTTGGGAGTCCCAAGATGCCCCAAAAAGGTCATTCATACCTGCATGTACAGTAACCACTATTTGTTGTGGTCGAATATTAAGTTGTTCATAAAGCATTTTCATTTTGGCCTTCCAGATGTTCCAAAGTGTTAAGATGTTCCAGATGTTCCAAAGTGTTAAGATGTTCCAGATTTTCATTAAGTTGTAGGCATGCTATTAAGATGTTCTCCTCCCAGATAGCGTTGTCCATTGAATCACAGATTTTGGTTAGCCAGTCTCCAATCGATTCTGGATCATCCTCCGGTGTCCGTACCTGTATCGCAATGGCGGCCCAAACCTGTTTTGCAAAGTTACAAGATAGAAGCATATGTACCACCGTGTCCGTCTTGTTTTCGCACTGCTATCGCTACAATGCCGTTTGTATAGATTCGGTTTAGTAGGTAATAAATTCCGGCAAGCTTTCTAGTTAAAAGATCGCACTTTATTGGGAACATTTGATTTCCAAATTTTATTCCACAATTTCGGGTTGTTCAGTTCTGCTTGAATCGAAGACTGTGCTGTTCCATTCATCGCTATTTGGGATAATAATTTGTAGCCTGTTTTCGTAGTATATTTTCCAGATTTTGTAAAAGGACAAATAAAGGTATCCTGACCCTCCGGTTCGAGGAGAGGGATCCTGGCGACCTCTCCATGAACCGGCAGAGGGAGGGAGTTATCAATCGCCACCCAGTCCCAATTATTCCCCTGATTTGTCATCAACTGACTGACTGTTACAAGATTAGTATCGATAGGATGATCTTTAATAATACCTGAGGGTAACCATTTGTATTTCCGTATGTTGGTAGATTCTCCGTTCCCAATCTGGATGTGGCCGTGTTCAACAAGTAAGCCCCTTCCTTCAAGCAGGCTAGCCCAGGACCACGACCGACTTTGCCTTAATTTAATATCCAAAAAGGTCCCGTGCGGGAAGTAAATCCCTTTCAGTACTCTAGACACCAGAAGATTTGGGTTGCTAAGGATTCTCCACACCTGAGCAGCTAAGAGTGCTTTATTTGCCTTTTTCAAGTCTCTAAAACCCATTCCTCCTACAACTTTGGCGGCAGTCATCTTTTCCCATTCTAACCAATGAATTTTCCTTTTCTCCAAAGAGTTCCACCAGAATCTAGCAATGATAGATGAGAGTTTCCTGCAAAAACCGATAGGAAAAGAAAAAATAGACATAGTATAACATGGAATAGCCTGCAAGACAGCTTTGATAAGTATTTCTTTGCCACCTTCCGACAGGAATTTGGCTATCCAGCCTTGGGCTTTGTTAAAAACCCTTTCCACTATCCAGTTTAATGTTTCCATGCGTGATCGCTTGTGACAAAGAGGAATGCCAAGGTATTTACCTAGGTCCCGTGACTTTGTAATCTGTAAAGTTGGTACCACCTGTTGTCGTAAATCTTCAGGTGTTTGTGTAATGAAATAGATTGAAGATTTGTGGTAGTTAATCTTCTGTCCTGAATACCGGCAATAAGTCTCAATGCATTCCTGAAATTCCTGCATGTCTTGTCCATCTAACGAGATGAAGAACAAGGAGTCGTCTGCAAATAGAAGGTGAGATATAGTCGAACAATTCCCTGTCATCTGAATACCGGTAATCCTTCCGTGTTCAACCTTGGTTTCCAATAGAGAAATAAGTGTTTCAGTAAGTAAAGCAAATAACAATGGTGATAAAGGATCTCCTTGGCGGATGCCTTGGCCAGGTTTGAAGGGAGGTTGGCGCTCCCCGTTAAAATTAATTTGAAAGGTAACCGTCGATATACAATTCCAAATCCATTGTACCCATTTGGGTGCAAACCCTAATTTCTCAAGTAACAGGCGAAGAAATTCCCACCTAACATGATCATAAGCCTTTGCCATATCAAGTTTAATAGTCGTGAAATTAGCTTTATTCTTCAATTTTCGCTTCATAAAGAAGGAAACTTCTTGAGCAATGAGGATATTGTTTTGAATCGCCCTTCCTTTTATAAAAGAAGATTGGGTAGGTGAAGTAATATCATTGATTAAATCTTTCAACCTATTAGTCAATATCTTTGCTATCACCTTGTACACAAAGTTCACACATGAGATAGGACGGTAGTCTCTGACTCCTATCTGACAATCGCCTTTAGGAATCAGAGTAATAAGTGTTTCATTCAACATAGTTAATGGTGTATTATTAGTAAAGAAGTCAACTACAAGGTCAACTACATCAGGTCCAATTATGTCCCAATATTCCTGGAAGAATTTACCGTTAAGGCCATCGGGGCCTGGAGCTTTATTCGGGCTCATATCAAAGGCAGCTTGTCTAATTTCATTATCATCTGGGATCTTAGTCAAAGTATCGTTCATGTCAGGAGTCACCTTAGGAATTAAATCACGTAAGGCTTCAGTAAGATCTAGAGTAAAAGGTATTAAATTGATCCTTTATATCTATATCTGTTTGGATCCAAATCCCGTCAGGGTTCTGGATTCCTGCAATTCGGTTACAGTTACGTCTTTGAACCGTGAATGCAAAGAAATATTTAGTGTTTTTATCCCCGAATTTAATCCACTGGTCTCTGGCTCTATCATACCAATAGATTTCCACCCTTTTCCAGTACAGTAAGAGTTGTTCACGAATCAAGATTTCCTCCCCTTGTTGTTGAGATGTATAAGGTGCATTAGAGGTCTCAATTAACTGTCGTTCTAATTCTTTGATCTTGGTTTTGTTATTAGGGAATGCAAGTTTTCCCCAAGTAGCCAAAGCGTTGGAGGTAATCTCTCGTTTCTGAGTTATCACTTGGAGAGCAGAGTTGTCCACAGGAGTGTTCCACGCAGTATCAACAATATCCCTACAATGAGGGTGAAGATACCAGTTTGTTTCAAATCTAAAATGTCTCATGTGTCTTTTCCCTTTGCCATGAGGAAACAGAACGAGGGGTGAGTGGTCAGACCCCACAGCGGGTGGGATGAACACGGTTGCATTGGGGAATTTGTCAGTCCATTCCGTGGAAGCGAAGACCTTATCAATTTTTGATTTGACCACATTCGACTCATCTTGCCTATTAGTCCATGTGAAAAAACTACCAAAGTTATGAAGTTCAGTGAGCATATTATTGGAAATAAAAAGATTAAAGTTGAGAATGTATTACTGATTTGGCGGGGATGAGCTAAGACGTTGGTTGCTGCTGGATATGTCATTAAAGTCACCCATTAAAATAAGAGGACCCGCGTGCCATGATCTCCAATCTGTAATAGATGTATACAAGACTTGCCGTTCAAGGTAAGCATTAGGAGTATGCACAAACATATAATAATACGAATCTAAACTATCATTAATTTTAACAGTAATATAATAGGGGCAGGAGTCCAAAATACAGACCGAGACCTTCAAGTCCCACATCAACAAAAAGTCCCCAGAGTGATTGAGACTGCCCTGGGGGTTAACCACAAAATAATTTCCAAAATTTAGGTTCCTAACAAAAGTTTTCCATCAACATGGTCTCACAAAAACAAGCCACAGCTGGTTTATACTCCCCAATCATGGCTTTCATAACTTGAACTGTCAAGGGTGCCCTGATGCCTTGACAGTTCCAAAATAACACGATCATTTCTGGTTCGTAGCCATCTCCGGGTGGCTGCTACCTCGTCTTCCCCTACCTCCTTGTCGAACCCTACCACGAACTCTAGCACCTCCCCTTCCCCGAGTATTCTTATTTTCTTGATCATAATTTTGGTCCATTCCTTGCTTAGTAACACCAAAGACAATGCCTTGCTGCTGGTCCTCATTATGTTTGTCTTGGTCAGAATTGACACCCTCATTAATACCACCTGTATTTTCTAGTCATCTCCATACCAGCACCATCAACAATCCCACCCTCAACAAGCTGGCGCTGCTCCTGTTTGTCCTTAGCTATAGCCTTTTCCAGTAATTTTCCAAGATCACCTTCTGAGTCAACATCCTGTAGAGTAATTCGTTCCTCCAAGCTAAGTTTCCTAAGTTTATTACCCTCAACGCTGTACACACCAGTCTGAGTTTTTTTCCTCTTGTTCGCTGCGGAGTGAAACCTCATATATTCATTCCTTCGTTTCTTCGCATTTGCATTAGATAAACCTTTAAATCGAGCAGTACTTGTCTTATCAGAATCCATAGTGTCACTAGTGCTATCAGATAGTGCTTTGTTCTCAGGAGAGTGTACTTCTTTATTCCTACCCTCAGTATCTCAAGAAGTCTTAGATTTATCATTGTCGTCGTCACTGATAAGCACTGTTCTCACAGCTTGTTGTACGAATCTGCCTTGTTTCTTCGCTTCCACAATAGCATCTTCAAGCCAAGAAAATATATATTTAGAATTTGGGAATTATATGAATTATTACGGTTTACAAAATTTATTATATAATTCTCAATCAAAACTTTGTTTTAATAAACTATATATATCCCATATATTGTTTATTTTTAACTATTTGGCTTATCTAGTAATGGATATCCATCTCACTTTTAACATTAACTTGCTATGATACTTTTCACTAAAATAAGTTTAAGTTTAAAAATTCACTATCTCTTATTTGGGTCTATACTGGTTAAATTTTAAATTGACTAATATTGAATTTTGTTTGGGCTAATTTTAAGTTTTTCCTTTTTTCTCCCACATACAAAAAACCCTAAATACTATATTCTTCAATAATATCTCTCTGGTCCTTTTTTTCTCTTTCTTCACACTTCTTCTTATGTAAAACATATTGAATGCCCAGAATCACCACAATGACCTCCACATGTTAATAGAAGAGTAAGATAAACATGTCAACACTGTAAAAAAAATTGTTTTAGATCTATATATTTTTTAAATTGTTTTAGTGAATAATTCTTTATGAATTTGAGATCCCGAATAGAATGATGTTTTGTTAAAAAGTGGTTTTATGTTTTGAGGCTATTATTAGAAAATAATAAAATGTTTAATTAGAATTCTTTTTCTTTCAGTTGGTTAATTTTGAGATATCATTCTTATAATTGAAAATATAATATAAAAATGAAATAGTTATAGAAATATTTATTTGTTTCTTTATTAGAAATTGGGCATATTTGAGATAATAAATATGGTTGTTTAAATGTTTTATTGTTATTTTAATTATTTTTAAATAGTTATATTATTTTATAAATACTATTTTCCTTATTTTATGATACATATGTAGATATTGTGAAGTTTTAAGAAGCCAGTTTGACATATTTGATGTGTTAGTTTTCATTTATTATCCCATTTAATAATGTGACAGTGGGTAATCTTGGTGAATACTATCGTACTTATCTATTCTATCAAAGGTATTTAAATCGTGCATGCTATTATACAATTTTGGACTCTTTCAATACAAATATCACTTTATAACAATGTTTTTCTAAAGCCTAGTTTATTTCAAAGAGACATAATAATCATATGTCTAACTACTTTAGGTGTACATTCTCTCTACAATTGCAACCATATGAGAACCTAATTCCTAAGGGTAAGCAGACTTTCCCTTGAAAATCAACATATCCCAAAAAATCATCTAACTAAGTCCTTTTATAAGACCCAACCACATCTAGGATCGTGTTTAAAATCCATAATTTTGTTTTGCTATACGATCATCTGATATCCTGACCGAAACCAAAAACCCAAAACCATTAGATCTGACACTTGATAGGGTTGATCTATTTGTTTAATCATCGAATATGGGTGGTATATTATCGTCGAACCATGTGGTTTGCGATAATGTATGAACTATCTGAGTATCCCTTCCCTTGTATGAGTTTCTTTTCTTTAAAATAATTTCATTTATTAGCTCCATTATAGCCACCTGCTCCATCCCCAAATTTAGTTTCAAAGCCTTTTATTGTTGCATTTATTGTCTCTCCACCATGCTTTGGGGCTCGCTTTCCAGAAGACATACGCTTCCTAATTTTGTTGTTAATTAACAGAGAAATGGTTGTAGATGTTGGGTTTTTTAATTCATGTTTCATAGGGGCTTTTATGGGAATCAAAATTCGAAGTGATATTAATCATGTTGATCAAAGTGAACATGAAATAACACCTAAAGTGTATCGTGATCTAGGTGGATCCTAATACAACTTCATTAAATGATATTAATCATGTTGATCCAAATAGTGTATAGGAACATGAATTGGGCTTAGATAACTATTAGTTAACAATTATATTGTAAAGATAAAAAATATACCTCATCAAGGTACTCTTATGTTGAATTTTTTTATATTGCTCTTGTAATTGCTCCATAGGTTAGTAATAATGACCCAAATAGTTAACTTAATACATTGAGTTTTAAAGATTTTTTTTTGGGTTCAGATATGGAATAAGAAACGTGATACTTAAATGTTAAAAAAGCTTAGATACTCTTTATTAAACCTTATAAATAAAAACTTATTGAATGTAGATAGTTTTATAAGGTTAAATGGGGCATATTTTATTCAGATGTCCCTACATATAAAGCTAGACTTGTTGCCATAGGGTATACTGATGACTCTATTTTTGTGATAAACAGATGTCCCTACATATAAAGCTAGACTTGTTGCCAAAGGGTATACTGATGACTCTCTTTTTGTGATAAACGTAAGATATCTTTTACGCTTATTTTGAGTTCAAGTAATATTTATAAAAAATTTGAATGACCCCTTTAATATTAAGAGGGGGCTCTGAATTAGAACATGTGTCCTATGACAGATTATGATTCAGATTTGTAACAAAAAAGCAGGAATTATTTTGGATGGGCTTGATCATTTAAACCTAGACCACAACATATGTAAACCCTAAAAAAGTTTCCCACTTAATAATACACGCTACGAACACAAGAAATTCATCCCTTGGGTGCCAAAGCTTAGAAGTATCAAGAGCTGGAGTTTCACTAGGTCATTTATATACCGTTTTTTCTTTATAATTAGCGTAAATTAGTGTTAGATATATATATTTTTAATTTAATTCTACTTTTTTTATTCCAAGTTCATTTATTCACGATTTCTGTTTTTCTTGAGATTGATTATTTTGAACATAGTTTTTATTCTTAAATTTCTTATTTTGGTATTACATTTAAACAAATTGTGTTTTCCATCTATTGGGTATACATAGGAGTTAAATAATAATGATATTATGAAAAATAAAGATTACCCTTAGTAATGAAGGTTGCGTTCGAAAGAATGATCTAATGTGAGTCGACTTGACTAGCAAAGTAGCCGATAGGGTTTAAGTTTTAATCTCTCATAATTTAATATCCGGGTTAATAAGAAAAAACCAATTTATTTCTAGAACTATTAAATTAATGGGATTAGGTGAATATTGAAACCTTGAGCTACTATCTTATATGCTTAATTATTTTTTAATTGTAAAACAAAACAATACTTCCATTATCTTTTAATAATAATATTTAAAACCATTTACTGTAATATTGAACAGTATTTGAATTAACTACCTAAATCTTAAAGGAACAAACTTGATTAACTTACTTATTACTTGTAACTATCTTTACACTTGTAGAGAGTTTATCGTGGTTTTATATATGTGTGAGCTTTTTATATAATTATTTTATCAAACTAATGGGTCCACCATATCCTCTGAGGGAGGGAATTTAAATGAATTATTTAACTATGCTTTTCTACATGGTGAACTTGATGTAAAATTCCAATCTCACACAACCATGATATAATAATATAAAATAATCATTTTATTATGGTTGGTATCCATAAAATTCATTTTTCTTTCAGTTTGTATAATTTTTTGTCACATGATACCTATTTAAATATATAGACTAAACAATCAACTAGTTCTTAATATTGAAAAATATAGTAAAATAATCAACTAGTTTTAGAAAAATTTAATTTGTTTATTTATATTTGAAATAGGGCATTTGGAGATACTAAATATTATTGTTTAAAAGATTCTTTTTGTTTATTTTATTTTAAAATACTTATATTATTGTATATATACTATTTTACTCTGTTAGAGAATGCTATTTTATAAACTTATTATAATATTTTTTTATGATTTCACATCAATTTGTGATATGCATATATATATATATATATATTTAAATAACGAAAAAATATTACTTTTTCATGCTCGATTAAGTTAATTATAATAGATAATTATGTATTGTTGAACATAATTTTTTATAATTGCTCAAATGTCATAAAAAAATTTATAGGATTGGGTAATATATAATAATTAAAGTTATTTTTAGGTATATATCAAGATTGATAATCATTTCATTTCAACATTCAAGTACATTCCAAAAATATTAAGGTTTGTACCTAAATCTCTTAATTATTATATAAAGTCTGTGTATATCTATATTATAGTTTGAATGATGTAGTTTTTTGATAATCATTGCTATATTACCATTTTCAAATGAACATATAAATATAAATTTTAAAATATAATAAGTTACATAAACAATATTAATAGTTGAAAATAATATTATCAAATCTTTGGGGTTTTCTTTCACTAAAATCTACATTATCCTAGAATCCTAGATCCATAAAATGTATGATGTATTTTTATGTATAAAAATATTTAATATGATATATATATCTTTTTCCAACCCAACTAGTATAAGTGATTTTTTTAATTTAATGACATTAAAGATCTATTCTCTTTTAAATCTATCAATACTATACTTTTTAATTTTTTTTAAAGCAAAACATCGAAGTATTTGATTGCTATAAGCTGATTTCTATTTTAAATTTGAAATTATGATCATTAGTGGATAAATTACTTTAGATTTTTTAATTTATTATTTTTATAATGATAACAACAAGAGTATACCATTTGAAAAATGTATCTTTTTTATTGAATTGTTGTCTTTTTAAATTTGAAAACATTTGTTGAAACCAAAAAATCAAAACAATATAGTAATTAACACTAGAACTTGAGAGACCTTTCTTATTCATTATGAGTTTAAATATCGATATTAAATAGCTTTACAAAGTAACGGAATGGAAAATCGTATCTCCTATTGTTGTTCTATAGATCTAAAAGAATATGAAACTATCTTATCCCTAAAAGTTAGGCTTTAGCAACAAAGGACTAAAGTAAATAACGTAATCTTATTTTTAACATACTCCCTTAAAATAAAGACTATAAATGAGTTTATGCTTGGATATTAGACAATACAAATCAAACAACATAACCTTTAAAATACATGGAGCTTCAAATGTTTTGTTAGAGTATCATAAAATTGCTCCTTTACAACTCATTTCATGGTGAAATCACGAAGAAAATGAAAGCCAAAGTCTATGTGTTTACTACAAACATGCATTAATGGACACTTGTAGAGTTTAATGGTTGAAACATTGTCACAATATAACATTGTAGCATTGTTTTATTCATGTTTTGTATCTCCTTCAAAATTCTCTTCAACCACAATGGCACGTACTCATCTTCAGTTGTAGAAAGTGTAAGCACATGTTGTTTTTTAGATGACCAAGATACCGCTCCCGAACCCATAATAAAAATATACCCAAAAGTGCTCTTTATATCATCTTGATCCCCTGCGTAATCGCTATCCTTGTATCCAAGTAGTTCTTCCTCTCCACCCTTCTTATGAATAATACAAAATCAAAAGTACCTTTCAAATAACTTAGAACTTGTTTTACAGCTTGGAAATGAATTTTATTTGGTCTTTCTATGTATCTACTAAGAAAACTTATTACAAACATCATGTCCGGACGTGTGGCAGCAGTCAAGTAGATGAGACTCCAAAACAATTGTTTTTAATGTGTGCTATCAATCCTTTCTCCATCTTCATCATTTATTATCTTGAAACCAATATCTATTGGGTTGTGCACAAGATTAAACTTATTCATATCAAATCTTTCTAGCACCTCAAGAGAGTATTTTTTCGGCTAATATAGATACCATCTTCTTTTGTTAGTAACTCAATACCTGGAAAGTAACTCATCATTCCAAGATCTGTCATATCGAATTCATTCATCAAGACTTGCTTGAAATTTTTGAACATAATTGTATGATTCCCCGTAAATATAAGATCATCAACGCAAAGAAAACAATTAAAATACCTTTACTGATTATTTTGGTGAATAAGGTTGTTCATATGGGCACTTCTAGAATCCTTCATGTACAAAATATGACTTAATACAGCTATGCCAAGTCCATGGATATTGTTTAACACCATAAGCCTTTTTAAGCTTGTACACCTTGTAATGCCTTTTTAAGCTTTTACACCCTTTTCTCGTGGTCTTGTTGCTCACATCCAGTAGGTTGTTCTACAAAAACCTCCTCATTTAATTCTCCTTGCAGAAAGGCAGACTTGACATCTAATTTTAGATCGTTTAATTGTTTTGAACACCATGAGAGATAACGACTCGTACAGTTTCAAAATGAGCCATAGCTACAAAAACTTCAGCAAAATCTACTCCATATTGTTGCATATACCATTTAGGGACTATTCGAGCCTTGTATTTTTATACTTATCCTTTCTCAATTAGATTTACTTTAAATATCCATTTCACCCCAATAATTCTCCCTCCAAGTGGTAGCTCAGATAGTTAGTAAGTATCATTGCTTTCTATAGCTTTGATTTCTATATCCATAACTTCTTTCCAAGTTTTTTTACAGCTTCATCATACAGAATAGGATTAAATTTAGTGAACAGAGCCAACTGAGCCATGTCATAAGCGAAATTAGCCATGTATACTTCAATTTCCACATCAACTTGGAGTTCTTACCGCTCAAATAATCCCTCATCCATCCGGGCGGTCTTCATCTATACCTTCCACCTTTATCTACATTTGAAAAAACTACCCCCATAGTTTCCATTGTAGTTTCACCTCCTTATCATTTTATTACAAAATTTGTAAAGTATCACATACAGTAGGTGATTTTCTCCTTTATTTTTCCATTATCCATTTGTGCATTGTCAAATTGGTTGTCTCGGGACAAATTAATTGTAACCATTAATTGTAAATGGGGTTCTATATCTAATGCTGATGGATCCCTTGCCAGGATTTTATTCAAGCCTTATACAGAGTAACTAGAGTGGTCAATTCAAACAGGTAGGTCCCATTATATCATTATCTGGCTCTTAGTTTGTTAATTTTCTACACTTCTTTTTTCTCATTGTTTAAAGTTAACTGTAACTTTTTGAATTGAAGGGGTTATTAATTTTTTTTGCCAAAAAAGAGTGGTGGTGGATCCCTTGCCTTGCAGGCTTTTATTCAAGCCTTATTGAGTAACTCGAGTGGTCAGTTCAACAGGTGGGTCTGATTATATCATCATTTGGCTCTTAGTTTGTTAATTTTCTACACTTCTTTCTTTCGCATTGTTTGAAGTTAAGTGTAACTTTTTGAATTGAAGTTTATATTTACCTGGATGGAAGATAGTAACTATATCAACCAGGTTAGAAGTCCTAAAGCTCAATGTGAAAACCCATGTTCTATAAATTGTCATGAGGGACAAATTATCAAGCAAAAGCAAATTGTGTACGTGATCTTCTATGATTGGGATAAGAATATACACAGGTTCTAATAGCAATGAAGCTGAATCATTTATTATTTAGTCAGACTTAGCAAGATACCAAAATTAATGATCACAAAAATGAAGCAGCAACTCTCATATCTGGGTATTGGAATGGCTATAATCAATAGAGGACTGAAACAGACAAGCTACTCTATGATCACAAGAAAGTTTTCTTCTTTAGGTTTACTATACAAGGTCAAATACAAAAATATTAAGTGTTGTTTTTTAAATTTAGGTCATTGTGTGGGGAAACGAAAGTGAGTTATATGTTAAAATTGAAAGGCTTAAATAAGAAGTTGGAAAAGTACTATGAAGACTAGATCAAGCAACATTTGGTGTGAAAATTCATTCAAGCAACTTATGTTTGAGGTGTATTTTTTGTAAGGGTTTGCTTTTTCCTGGATTGGGGTTTGTTTGATATAATAAATGTTGATGGGAAATTGGCACCACATTAGAAAAAGACTAAATTCAGTAAGACGAATATCTAGAGATTATAAGTTTAGTGGAGTTTATGGTCATATTCTCGAGTTGCTTGATTGTGATGATAGGTTTTCCACTGCTATTGAAGTTAATGCTGGAATAAGGTAATTAATTCAACTTAATTCAACTTTATGGTTTGTTGATACAGGTTATTTCAAGTGGTTGTTGAAGAGGATTATATATCAACCACTATAATTAAACACCATGATTCAAAAAAAGGTGGACGAGTTTCGAAAAAATCTACTCATAGTTAGATATAATTCAAAAGCGCTTAAAAAAAATAAGACTATATGTAATTTTGTGACTAAATTGGGTTTAATATTTCTACAAACAATATCCATTTTGCGCAAATGAAGTAGTGACTAACTTGGTCATCTTTTTCCTGATTTTCCAGAACGGTTAGTGAGCAATTTGGCCTTATATATTTTTTAATTTTTTTATCTTGATGGCACAAATGATGGAGTGACAATATCCCTTTTGTGTTTTTGTTTTTTTACAAAAAGTTTCCATTTGGAGAAAATATCCAATTACAGGCCTATATTTCATAAATTAAAGGATTAATTACCCTTTAACTTAGGATACAAATTGCATAAATTTACATTCTTAATATATCTCAATAGTTTTAGACTAAGATTTTTTTTATAGATTCCAATTTTGTATCATAAAACTTTACATAACTATTTTTCTAAATCTTTTTTGATTTCAGCGATTTACTTACCAAAGTATATTTCCTTAATTTTAGTTATTTACCATAGATTTAAATAAATATCTATATTATATAACTTAATACTAAATTCATTTAAACCTATCTTCTTCTACACTAAAAGGTTTCTATCTTAACCATCGTTTCTTCTTAACGCATCACCTTTTCAACTCTACTGTTAGTTTACAAAATTATTTCGATTTAAATGTTAGTGGTTTATTTTTCGGTATTGTAATATTTGATTATTACTTTGCTTTTTATACTGATTCTAGAATTTTAGTTCTTCTGTTCTGCCAAAAATTTAGTTGTCTGTAATTTTTATATTGTTTGGGTTGTAAAAATATCGCCATATTTAATGATTGTTTATCTTGAAAAAATAAATAGTCAAACAAACAAAAAGAAAAAAATGTTAATTTTAGTGTTTAACGATACTAAATTTCAAAATAAAAAAACAAAATATGACATGTGTCTAACGTCTTTTTTAAGCTCCGTGGTGAGACTTTGCAACATTCCATAAGAGTTGTACATGAAAAATCTATCTATTCAAATCCTAACTTTACAATAAGAATTTTAATTTAAAAAATAAAAAAATACTATAAAATATACTTGGCCCGTCTACTAATTAACATACATTTAAAGCTTGATAAAAAATGTTATAAAATAGTAAAGTGTGAATTGACTAATCTATCAAATTAAGATTATTTTTATTAATACTTTGGTAATTATCTTTTTAGATATATGCAAATCCATATACAATTTTGTATTCTCGTAAGCTATGTTCTTTCTTTATTACATCAATCTCCATTTCTATAGTAGTAAAAAAAGAAAAATGGATAATAAACATATGAATATTTAAATGAAAATATTGTAACCTTCTTGTATATTTGAAAAATCTAAATCATATGCTTTATCATGAAATTAAACAATGATTTATATAATAGTTTAGAAGAATCAACATAGAAGAACAGATATGTAAAAAATAGAAAGAAAAGAAAAAATTACAACAAATTTATTAAAGGATATTAAAATATTAAATTGATAATTACATACTATTCTACAAAATCATGTGATTTTCTATGTAAATCAAAAATTCCTCTGAATTATGAATACGATAAAAAGGACCATGCATCTATCTGTATGGTGGGTTAAAATAAAAAAAATGAATACTAACGATAAATTATTTGTGAATGTTACATTGTAAAATAACCATGAACGCAACAAAATTAAATATTCTTATTTTGTTTAATTTAATGTATCCACATGATAGATCTGTTTGCACCTCACCTTTCACCATTAAAGGATAATAATTAAAAATGTTGAACTTTCAAAAGTATAAAAAAAAATTCAAAAATGTCAATTGTAGAAGTATGGGGTAAGTTATCTTTTTTCTCCATCAAATTGCATAAATTTTACTACAGTAATGTTCTATGTTCCACAAAGTAGTCTTTCACGAGTATATTTTGCGACTTTTCAAAAAACAAGATTTAGAAATTTGAATTTTTTTACATATCCCCGTGATAGATCCATTAATATAATACTAAATAAAATTAAACTTACTAAAAATAAAAATAAAATAGAGAAAAGAGAAAAACAAACTCAGGTCATAGATATCAAGCCATCTATATTGCAACCAAACAACATATGTTTTTCTTTGATCAATTGCTCACATTTTTTCAAAAATGTAGTTATTAAGCTGATAAGTATAAGTTTATATTCATTTTATCTAATAAATATGGTTAATAAGTTGATAAGTATAATATAGATATTCCATACATTGTTCATTTCTCGACTATATGTCTTATGCAGTAATGGATATCCAAGTCACCTATTATCGTTGACTTTATGATACTTTTAACTAAAGGAGTAAAGATATATATCACCCCTTTTTGGTTCACCCAAGTATCCTCCTCCTATTTGGAGGTTTTAAACACCAATATAAATGTTTCTCTCTCTTAAATAATTTTTTTTCTTTCCTTTATTTAATGCCACATTAGATGACACATAGGAGGTGATAAATGGATGAAGCAAAAATGGATGATATATAGCAGTGGATGATACTTTACTTAACTAAAATAAGTGAAGTCTAAAAATTCACTATCTCTTAGTTGGGCCTATACAGGGTTAAATTTTAAATAGACAAATATTAATTTTTGTTTTGTACCCAATTTTCAGTTTGGCCCTTTTTTTGTTAATTAGTTATTGCTGAGAAATTGCTTTTCTTGGCCTAATACTCCGTAAAAATCCCAAAAATTTAGTACGAGCATGCCAGTAATGTGACTCAAAAAAAAATATCGAATACTCAGCAGCTTTGTCCGATACTTAGCACTTTTTCCGATACTCAAAACTTTTTCCATGCTCAATACTTTATGTTCAGAATTTTTTCACGTGGTGGTCGGTGGTTGTTGTCGGAGCTGGATATTATTGGTAGTTATTGAAGGAGGAGAGAAATAATGATGAAGGAGGAGAGAGATTAGTCGTAATGGAGGAGAGAGAAGAATCTATTTTTTTATATGCACTAGAAGGGTAGTAATGACATTTGTCAATTCTGAGGCCTCTAAGTAGGAGAGAGGAATCACTTGGTTCCTCTAAAGAACTAATATGCTCCTCAAGACCTCTTGGGTAATTAATTGAATCATATTATATACCTTTTCTTTTATATTTAATAATAAAAAATCTAAATAAATAAATATATACACTATTATTAAATTATTATTTTTTACATATTTTATTCATTTAAATAATATTTATCTATAAACTTAAATACCCATGATAATAATTAATTATATCATGGGTTCCTAATATTGATATTCTTAAGGTAATGTTTTTAATTATAGGTTCGAGTACACTAAGAAAATAGTAAAAAATAATGATGCATAATTAAAATTTAATTTGGCATTGAAAGGTTCTGAGATGGTCCTAGATGACACTATCATGTGCATGATCTTGTTGAATTCTATACATCAGTTTTATCAAGATGTTAAAGATAATTTTAAATAATCCAATATTATCAGCTCATTTGATCAAATTCTAGGCTCATTAAAAAAAAATGGAACTAGAATTAAAGATTCATAAATGAGTAGGAAATAACCTCTTTATCGTACACTGAACTAAATCACATGACCATGTTTAGCCTAACAAGAATAAGAAGAAAGTAAAGTACAATTATACTATAAGTAAATATCTAAAAAATATTATCATTGTGGTAAGGTTGGTCAGAATTGATTTGATCTTAAGAATAAGAATGATACTAATAACAATGAACCTAATTTTGCAAGAATATGTGATAAAAATTATGTGACTTACAAAGCTTTTAATATATTTGATATAGCATGCTAACTGGATTCTAGATTATGGGCACACTTTTCACATGATCCCTAATAAGGACCGTTTCATGACTTGAGAATATATAAGTTTGATACTTTGTATATGTGGAATAATAATAATTTCCGAGTGGCTTGTATAGGGACTATTAAGTATATATTTAGGTATTTTATATTATCTTCGAAGCATATACAAAGTGTCAAAATGTGTGATCGATGTAAACAAGAATAATTTAAGGTCTGTGTGATCAATATACAATGTGTGATCAATGTAAACAAGATTAATTTAAGTGTCAAAATGTGTGATCAATGTAAACAAGAATATTTAGGTATTTTATATTATCTTCGAAGCATATACAAAGGGATTGGATACCACAACTTGGAAGCGTTATCCATATTTATGAGGCCAAACAACATAGGAGACAAAATTTAAGGTCTTTGTTTAAATAATTGTTCATTTTAATAAAAACAAGAATCATATACAAAGCAAGTGTATGTACACTGTTCAGATAATCAAGTGAAGGTTCTTTTCTAAGAAGAGAAAATCCATTTATCGACATGTGTGTATTTAAAGGATAAGAATCTATAATACAAAGCAAGTGCATGTACACTGTTCAAATACAAATCATATACAAAGCAAGTGTATGTACACTGTTCATATACAAATCAAAGACTCGATAATAACAAGGAGGGAAGGAATACACACACTCCTTCGACAAAAGACTCACAACAAAATTCTCGCGAAGCAATATCTTCTCCTCAATGGGAAGAACATATGCATTTGAAGAAGTACTGGAAAAGGAGAAAATATCCAATTTCCTGAAGTAGACCAAATGCAACTAGAATGTAATATCTCTAACTAACTCAATGTGAAGCCTTTGAAGAAGTATGTATTTAAAAGATAAGAATCTATAATACGAAGATGTATATCAAACTTATCTACTCTACTTGATATTTAACATACTCTCTTATAATACATCACACATGACTGGCTTTGGAATAAATTAAAAATGGAAAATCATTGTTTGAAAGAATGGTTTTCCAAAAAAGTAAATTAGTCAGTATAGTGTAGTTGTTGATCAGATTCGTCAAATATAGGCGATTTGTTGAGGGAAAGATAAATATATATTCCTCCTTGTAATTTATTAGAAAAAATAAATTAAAAAATACTTAATTATAAAGAGGTCGTACATGTCTCATGCTTTTCTATAGTATCACATAAATATGGTCTCTTTATAATCACACAACCAAATAAATTTTCATAGAAAAATGTGAACTAAACGATATACAAATGTTCAATTACCTCACTAGATATATAAAAAGAACAATTATATATAAATATAGATATCAAGTAATATACATGTTTTTTTTCATATCACCCATTTTAGAGCTTATTTTCTAGGTTATTGACAATTTAGTGGTCAATGAACAACAATTTTAATTCTATAGGTATGTATAGTATATGTATTGACAATTTAGGATCTTGTGCTTGTGGGATTTATATATTTAGTAACTATGTATGTTTTAGAAAAAAGAATTAAAATATTTCTATCTTCACAATCATGTTTAAACATTAATAGTTTATCATACTCATTTTGCTGTCTTCACAAATTCATGTATATATATTTTAAAATAATTTAATAATAAAAATCATATGTTTTCTATCTACATTTAAAAATATTCATATGGGAAATAACAAAACTCAATTGTGAAAAACTTTTCACTATATAGAATTCAAATGAAACTGAAATAACCAAAATAAAAAATACAATTACGAAAGACATTCTTATTGTAATGATATTTTTAAAAATTGGAAAAACTTAAAATGAAACATACAAAATTTATGTTAAAATAATAGTGAAATAAATATACAAGTATAACTCATATTTATTCAAATTTAATACATAATTTTTTGAAAAAGAAACGACCATATATTTTTATGTAATAACATCGAAAAATTGAAGATTCATATGCTTAATAAGATAACTTAAATGCACACAAATATTAACGCTTCAACATGTCGATGACTCCATGCATAAAATAAACATTGTTAGTTGAATAATGTACATTGTACTGTATCATAAACTCGTTGTTCCCTCAATAAAATCTCCCAACCTAGAAATAAAAAAATTTAGAAATAATCATATAAACTAAACTTAGAGAAGCGGATGGATTCTATATATTACTTTGAATATCCGTTTATCATTAAAAGAATTTGAACTTGGTGGATAACAATAAGCTAGTTGTTAATTTGCTAGCAATATTTTTCTCTTTCTTTAGATGGTGATGAAAATAAAAAAAGAGAGTGGATTACGAATTAGAAAGTTAAAATTATTATTATAAAGACTTAATACAAATGTACATCCCATAATAGGGAGTTTATTTGGACTTCGGTAAGAATGTAGATAATTTAGTCTTTTGAGATAATGTGCACTACTACAGTGCAAGCTTCTAGCGACTAAACTTTTAGCGACTACATGATATAGTTGCTAAAGATAAGCACCACTAGCGACTACATATCTTTAACGACTACATCGTACGTTTCTCGACTACTAAGTAGTCATTAGTAATTTTTGTTATTAACAACTACTAAGTAGTCGTTATTAAGTAAGAAGTAGTCGCGAGTGATTTTTGTATTTTATAATTAATTTCCCACCGCCAATGAGTACTCTCTAGAGGTTAGAGTATTTAACGACTACTTAAAGTAGTCGTTAGAGGTTCTTACTAACGACTACGTTTGAGTCTTTGGCGACTACTCGTGTAGTCGCTAGTAGTGGTAGCGTATTTATTACAACAAGTTGCGAATTGGGATACTCAAAACACCATTATTTTATAATTTCTCTTTCTTCATCTCAAAACTCTCCCAATTTTTTTCAACAATTCATCATCAAAAATTATTTCAAGACTTGGAAAAGCTTGCCCGATTCATTCATCAACGTGGGACCGCCTCAATTATCAATTTTTCCTTCTGAATTTGCCCAAAAGTAGGTATTTTTTGTTCCATAAAACTCTTTCAAATTTCATTTACTTTCATGCAATTGTGTAATTAATGGTAAATAGTTTCACTTATTAGTTATTTCAACACGTGGAAAATCTTTCCCTGGACAAACAACAACGTGGGACCTCCTCAATTATCAATTTTTCCTTCTAAATTTGCCCAAAAGTAGGTGTCTTTTTCATCTTTTTCTTATTTGATTAAAATTGTATAGTTAATGCTAAATATATAGTATCACTATGTAAATATCTCTAATCATCTTATAATTTTATGTGACTTATAAATATATATATATATGTATATATATATATATATATATTTATATGATATATTATTGTATGAGATATTAATGCATAAATAGGATATATATTTATTTAGTGATGTTATATTTTGTATGCTTTTAATTTTATATTTATGTATTTATTTGGTGATGGTATAGTTTGTATGCTTTTAATTTTATATTTATGCATTTATTTGGTGATGTAATATTTTGTGTGTCTTTAATTTTATATTTATTTATTTAATGGGTGATGTAATAATTTTTTTTTATATTTATTTATTTAATTGGTTATGTAATAATTTTTTTTCATTTTATATTCATGTATTTAATTGGTGATGTAATAAATTTTTTTTATATTCATTTATGTAATTGGTGATTTAATAATTTTTTTTCATTTTATTTATGAGACATTTATGTTGTATTCTTTTACATTGGAGTAGTTGATTATGGATTTGGGTATTGATAAAAGTTGGATTGGTTTCGTTCATAAAGTTTTACGTGAATTTATTAAGGGGATAGAAACATTCCTCGTTTTTGCTCAAAAAATAAACCTCCTGATGAAGAAACAATTTTTTGTCCGTGTAATGAGTGTTCGATTATCGTTGGTATAACGTGGTCAAAGTTATGTCACATCTTTTACAGTTTGGGTTTTTGTCCACGTATGAGATTTGAACAAAGTATGGTGAGAGCGAGGAAATTCCCGAGACTCGATATGAAGAAAATGAAATGTTGGATGTCTACGAAGATTTGAGACCTAATTATAAGGGTGGTGGTCATTCCGGTGACACCGAGATGATAGACTCGAACAGTTCAGCACGTGGCAAATTCGAAATGATGTTTTCCGAATTAGAGACCGAGTTATACCCTGGTTGTGCAGTAATGAGTTCATTAAATTTCATTGCGAAGCTAATGCACGTGAAGGTGAAGAACAAGTGGACTAACACGTCTTTCACAGAGTTGCTTGATCTTCTGTGCTGTGTGTTGCCCAAACCTCATACCTTTCCCGAGTCATACGAGGCGTCCAACAAAAAGTTAAAAAGTTTAGGTATGGGTTACAATACCATCGATGTTTGCGTGAACGATTGAGCTTTATTTAAAAGGAGAATGTCTCCCTCGAAAAGTGTCCAATATGTAGTGAATCCAAATGGGACCCGAAGAAGGGTCAGAAAGTAGCGCATAAGAAACTCCGATATTTCCCGATTGCCCCTAGGCTGCAGCGACTTTATGCTTCGAGACACATTGCAGAAAATATGATATGGCACCGAACAGGGAAGAGTACTGATCCAGATTTGTTGCGTCATCCGGTTGATGGAGATAGTTGGAAGAGATTTGTTCAGTTACATCCTGAGTTTTCTAGTGAACCTCGGAATGTGTTCTTGGGTTTGGGTATCAATGGCTTTTGCCCTTTCTCTATGCTGAACAACTCGTACAACATGTGGCCGGTTATATTGACTGTCTACAACTTACCACAGTGGGAGTGTATTAAGGAGACGATATTTCAGCTTTGTTTGTTGATTTCGGGATCCCGTTCACCCGTCAAGGACATGGACGTCTTTCTTCGACCTGTTATAGATGAGTTGGACGAATTGTGGGATACAAGGATTCTTACGTATGATTCCCACAAGAAGGAAGAGTTTACGATGAAAGTTTTTTTGTTGTCTACGACTAATGATTTCCCCGCTAGGTCATACACATCGGGATGGTTGGGTCAAGGTTACAAAGCTTGTCTAAAATGCATGGATTCTACTCCGTCATTGAGTGTGAAGAAAGGGGTTGCTTACTGATGTCTCCTTAATTGTTCTTATTTTCGACCCTCAGGAGACATCATTTTTTGTGTTTATTTAATCAATTTGATAGACTTTTGGACTAAATATGCAATAATATGATTTTCCTCTTTTATTTCTAACATTTTTAATTTATTAAGCTTTTGTGCGTAATATTGGCAGTTTTAGTGTAAAGTTTGCAGGTTTTAGATGTTAGCTAGAAGAGGAATCCGAGGAGAAAGTCAAAGATCATGATATGGAGTCAAGACTTGAAGATAAATCCCGAAGATATTATTTTTAGAGCTGAAAATCCATTTTCCAGGCCATAGATTTCTGATTTCGAGGTGCTTAAGAGATGATTTAGTCGCTGACCTTTGAATAGAAAACATTCCTTATCGAGTTTCGAAACTTTAGCAACTGGAATGAGGTCAATCGGGGTCATAACAAAGCGGGAAAAGCCGTTTTAGTGAAGGTGTATCAGCAGTTACGGGATTTTGGGCTTTGACATTTAATTAGTGTTTTATTTTTAGGTCTAAGTCCTAATCCGTTTTTATACTTATAAAAGGAGCCTTTGACTTCTATTTTCACAACAATTCACATTCTACAAGATAAAACACCAGAGAGAAGCAAAAGAAGGAAGAAAGAAGAAGCTGCAAGAGCTGGAGAGGGTCTATATCTCCGTTCGCAGTCATTCTATTCCGGAAATTAGGTTCTTTTTATCTTTAATTTTGTAAAACAATATGAATTCCATTTTATTTAATTTAGTTTTATTTTCAATTAATATGAGCTAAACACATTTTAGTGCTTGAGAATGCTATATGGGTAATTCCCAATCGTATTGAATTTCATATGTTGAATTTGGGTTTCTGTTAAATTAAATTAGACTTTGTCTTTTACTCTTTTCGATAAATTGAGAATATTTACTATTTTTAGAGTCATGAACTAGGAACATGTATTAGTATCTAGGCTATTCCAATTAGTGGCGATTGGATCATCCTGACGGAGGGTTTAGATACAGAACTATTTAATCAATCTAGGATAGAAGCTGTTGATTCTGACGAACTTAGCTAATTCTAGGGCCAATGAGGTAATTAACTTAGTAATGAATCAAGATCCATGGTTTGGTAATGGTCCACCAGAAGCTCCATTTCGTGCTCCTGCTCTAGGAGTAGGTGGTCCAGATATTAATGTTCCAAGATTTCGTCCAGATACGGGTATGTTAGCTCAATTCCAAAATTTTGGAAATTTTCGTGGTAGACCAGAAGAAGATCCTATCTGAGTCGTTCAGAAATTTAAGCAGATATGTGATTCTTACATCACATAAGGGGTTTCAAGAGAACAACTGTATTTCGCTGTGTTTACACAAGATCCTACGAAGATAACGAACTGGGACCAATTAGAAACTGCTTTCTTTGACAGGTTTTACCCAAGTAACATGAGGTTAGATGATCAACTTGAGGTAACACATTTCCGACAAGAGTATGATGAAACTTTGGGTAAGAGCTGGACAAGATTTCAGATGTGTTTACGAAGGGTTCCCGATCATGGCTTTATAGAACAACAACAACTAAAAATATTTTACAAAGGCATCGATGGAACTTCGAGAGAGAAATTGGATTTGTTATGTGGTGCAGGTTTTCTTCAAGTTCAACCCGTTTATGCTAAAATCATGTTGGAAAGAACAGTCAAGAATGAAGTTGGGTGGACTTCGGTAAGAACACCGGTTAAAGGAGTGAATAATGTTAATATCAAAGAAAAATTTGCTACGCTTGAGAATAAGATTCAGACTACTATAGAGCAACAGTTGATACAGCTTACTTTAGCTGTAAAAGAAGGATTTTCGGGTAAGAAGGTAGCTGTGCAAGCTGCACAAGAAGTTTATATGTATTCGTTTTGCAGGGTAGATGATCATGATGAGGAAAATTGTCCGAATAACCAAGAGCCTGTGATGTTTGTGTCCAACAGAGGTAACTTTAATTCAAGTGGTAATGGATATTAGCCTAACATAAACCATCCTGGGTTTCAATACTCAAATTCGAATGGGGCAGCCAATCCTACATATGCGTATCAGCCGCGTCCCCAAGGAAACAACTACAATCCAAGGCCACACAACAATTATCAAGGAGGACAGAATCAGGGTAATTATGTACAAAGACAAGCTCTTCAGAATACTTACGATGAAACATTGAACCAAAAAGCCTTACCTGCCCATCCACAAGAAGGAGTAGTTACACTTCAGAAAACCGTTAAAAGTTTAATTGCTCTTCAAACACAAGCCATGGAACGTCAACAAGCGTCTGAAGCAAATATGAAATTAATACAGAATCAAATGGAGCAATTTGCAAAACAACTTAATCAGCGTCCACAAGGGCAACTCCCTAGCGACACGGAATATCCGAGACAACATGAAGATTGTAAAGTTGTTACACTAAGAAGTGGTAAAAACCTTCCTCCACCTCCTTTTCCCGTTATGAAAGAGAAAGAAGTTCCAAGAAAAGAAAAGGAAGTGGGTAAGAAAGAGTAAGAAAAAGATAGTGAGGTTGAAGAAATAATGAGGCCAAGTGAGATTCCAAAGAAGAAAGATGATATTGTTAGTAATCGCCCTCCACCACCGTTTCCATCGCGAGTTTAGAAAAAGGGTGACTTGGCTGACTTTCAGAAATTCTTTAATCGAGTGAAGGGCCTAAGTATTAATATTCCGTTAATAGAGGCTATTCGAGATATTCCTAAGTGTACGAAGTTTTTGAAGAGGGCCCTCACTAACAAAAGGCCTTATTGTGATAATGAGATGATTGGTCTCCCTGAAGAGTGTAGTGCGATTTGTCAAAGTAAATTACCTCCAAAGTTAGTTGATCCTGGGAGTTTCACGATTCCGATATCGATTGGAGAAGAATGGAAAGGAAAAGCACTATGCGATTTGGGTGCAAGCATCAATTTGATGCCCAAATCAATCTTTGATAAGCTGAAAATTGG
The DNA here is from genome assembly GCA_029959085.1 of Nemophila menziesii. NCBI lineage: Eukaryota > Viridiplantae > Streptophyta > Magnoliopsida > Boraginales > Hydrophyllaceae > Nemophila > Nemophila menziesii. Next base: position 23,608,179 of record JARWIR010000015.1, on the reverse strand, counting down.
AGAAGCAAGACCTACCTCTATGGTCTTGCAAATGGCGGACAAGTCTCTTGCACATCCTGAAGGCCGAATTGAAGATGTCCTCGTTAAGGCAGGTACACTTATATTTCCCGTTGACTTCGTAATACTTGAATACGACGCGGATAGAAATGTCCCCATTATTTTGGGTAGACAATTTCTAGCCACGGGGCGTACTTTGATTGATGTAGAGAATGGAGAATTAACGATGAGGATACAAGACGAGGAAGTCAAATTCAATGCATTTTGAGCTATGAAATTTCCAGATTCTCAGGAAGATTGCTTCAGAATGGATGTAGTTGAGCAGGCATCGCAAGAGGTATTTAATTGCTTAAATGTTGATGATATTTTGCAGGCTGCTTTGACATTAGATTCACCTGAGATGATAGAAGAGCTTGCTGAAACAGTGGCAGCTCTAAATTCTGAAAATCCAAGGTATAGGCGTCTTGCCTATTAACCTGTGAGAGAACCGGGGGAGATTATTCCTAAAAAGAAGCCTTCAATTGAATCTCCTCCGGAATTGGAAGAAAAACCGTTACCAGCACACTTGAGGTATGTGTATTTAGGTACTAATGAAACTCTACATGTTATTGTTTCAGCTAATTTAACAGGTCCTCAAGATAATAAGCTATTGCGTGTGTTAAGAGCCAACAAAGAGGCAATAGGTTGGACAATTGCTGACATCAAAGGCATTAGTCCATCCTATTGTCAACACAAAATTATACTTGAGGATGATAACGCACGCTCAGTTGAAGGTCAAAGAAGATTAATGCCCGTCATGAAGGATGTAGTGAAGAAAGAGGTGATCAAGATTTTAGATGCGGGGATTCTTTATCCCATCTCGAGTAGTGATTGGGTGAGTCTGGTTCAGTGTGTACCGAATAAAGGAGGAATGACAACAGTTCTTAATGATAAAAATGAAGCGATTCCTTCAAGAACGGTAGTTGGATGGAGAGTTTGCATGGATTACAGAAAGCTGAACAAGGCCACCAGAAAAGATTATTTCCCTTTGCCCTTCATTGATCAAATGTTAGATAAATTAGCCGGAAGAGAGTACTATTGCTTCTTGGATGGTTATTCAGGGTATAATCAGATTTACGTGGCTCCGGAAGATCAACATAAAACAACATTTACATGCCCCTTTGGTACTTTTGCATATCGCAGAATGCCATTTGGGTTGTGTAATGCTCCTGCTACTTTTCAAAGATGTATGATGGCTATCTTCTGGGATATGATCGATAACTTTCTTGAAGTGTTTATGGATGATTTCTCTGTATTTGGTGATGATTTTGATAAATGTTTATATAATTTGGAGAAAGTGTTAATCAGATGCAAAGAAACAGATTTGGTTTTAAACTGGGAGAAGTGTCATTTCATGGTTCGAGAAGGTATTGTTCTGGGTCACAAAGTTTCGAGTGCTGGATTAGAGGTCGATAGAGCAAAGATAGAGGTAATTAAAACTCTTCCCCCTCCTGTTTCGGTTAAAGGGGTAAGAAGTTTTCTTGGCCATGCTGGCTTTTATAGGCGATTTATCAAAGACTTTTCTAAGATTGCTAAACCGTTATGCAACTTACTCGAAAAGGATTCCAAATTCCTTTTTGATGAAGCTTGTTTAGCGGCTTTCAAATCAATCAAAGAAAAGCTTATTTCTGCTCCTATAGTATTACCTCCAGATTGAAATTTACCGTTTGAGGTTATGTGTGATGCGAGTGATTTATGTATGGGAGCTGTATTAGGACAAAGAAAAGAGAAAGTCTTTCATTCGATTTATTATGCTAGTAAAACTTTTAATGGTGCTCAAGTTAATTATACAGTTACAGAAAAGGAGTTGCTAGCGGTTGTGTATTCATTCGATATATTTCGCTCTTATCTTCTTGGAGCGAAAGTTATTGTTTATACAGATCATTCAGCGATTCGATATCTTATGGAGAAGAAGGATGCTAAACCGAGGTTAATCAGATGGGTTTTATTGCTTCAAGAATTGGATTTAGAGATCAAGGATAGAAAAGGGTATGAGAATCAGGTTGCGGATCATCTATCGCGGTTAGAAGGTTCAGAGATGAATAGTGGTATCAAAGCAGTTAGAGAAGAATTTCCGGATGAGAGTTTATTCGTTGTTCGTGATTATGAAGCTCCTTGGTATGCGGATATTGCGAATTTAGTGGTAAGTGGTTCTTTTTCTGAAGGTTCAACTTATCAAGAAAGAAAAAGATTAGCTCACCGTGCAAGACAATTCTTTTGGGAGGATCCTTTCCTCTACAAAGTGTGTACTGATCAAATGGTAAGAAGATGTGTAGCCAAGGAAGAAATTGAGGCGATTATAGCTGCGTGTCACGATTCACCTTATGGTGGACATTTCAAAGGAGATCGAACTGCTGCTATGGTATTAAAATCTGGTTTCTATTGGCTTTCTATTATAAAAGATTGTCATGAATATACGAAAAGATGTGAAAGATGCCAATTTACCGGAAACATATCCAAGAGGGATGAGATGCCACGTAAAAATGTGTTAGAAGTTGAAATATTCGATGTTTGGGATATAGACTTCATGGGTCCTTTCATTCCTTCAAATGGTAACCTCTACATCTTATTATCTTTTGATTACGTGTCTAAGTGGGTAGAAGCTGTGGCTTTACCAACTAATGATTCACGAGTGGTGATTAAGTTCTTAAAATCACATATTTTCACTAGACATGGCACTCCGAGAGTAATTATTAGCGATGGAGGTACTCATTTCGTTAATAAGTATCTAAAGACTGTTCTAGAGAAGTATGGAGTAAGACATCGTGTATCTACTGCTTATCATCCACAAGTCAATGGTCAAGCCGAAGTCTCAAATCATGAGGAAAAATCTATTTTAGAGAAAACCGTTGGTCCTACTAGAAAAGATTAGTCTATGAAATTAAATGATGCACTATGGGCCTATCGTACTGCTTTTAAAACTCCAGTAGGTGCTTCTCCGTATCGAATGGTATATGGTAAGGCTTGTCACTTAACTCTTGAACTTGAAATGGGTGTATATTGGGCTATTGCGAAGTTAAACTTAGATCTTACTCTAACTGGTCAGAATCAAATGATGAAACTTAATGAGCTTGATGAATTTCGATTACATGCTTATGAAAATGCTAAACTTTACAAAGAAAATACCAAGAGATGGCATGATAATCGGATTCGAGAGACGAACTTTGTAGTGGGACAAAGAGTGTTGAAATATAATTCAAAATTCAGTAATTATCCGGGCAAATTAAGATCGAAGTGGTCAGGACCTTACATCGTTACCAAAGTTACACCTCATGGAGCTATAGAGATAGAGCATCCACTTGAAAACCGTACATTCATGATGAACGGCCATCGCTTAAAGATATATCAGGGAGGTGAAGATACCGATCGTGCAAAAGACCCACATCCCGGAGAGGTCATGTATCTCCTCGAAGCTCCTTAGAAGCACGAGGTAACCCGTCGAGCTTAACGACGTTAAACTAAAGCCAATTTCTTGTATATTAGTTTAAGTATTTAAATTTTCATAGTGTAAAATAGTTAGAATTTTTGTTGAGTTTAGTGTTTATTTTTAAGAAATTAGGAAGGGTGTTTGTTTTTGATGATTTCATGGGTATAATGGTCATGAGTTTGGGGTCAAAACGATGAGAAAACGAAAAAAATTTGGAGTCCACAGCAGGTTTGACCGGCTAGCCGGCGAGCTAGCCGGCATACCGGCCAAACGAGCTGAAGGACCCCAACTCTCTGACCACTGCGTCACGATTTGCACAAGCGAGAATCTGCCGGCATGCCGGTCAACTGACCGGCTAGCCGGCCAAGGAAGGTGAAGGTTCTGGTCCTTGCGTCAGCAACGACGCAAGGTTGCTGCGTCTCGAGTTGCGCCATCGACATGCCGCTGGCTAGCCGGCCAAGGAATTCAAAGTCTCTGATCACTGCGTCAGCAATGAAGCAAGGTGCTTGCGTCTGAGGTAAAAAAAAATCGAATTTAGTAATTTTTTTCCACCGCCCTCACGACAGGCATGCCGGCGAGCTGTTGCGAGAGGCGGTTTTGAGCTTATTAACCCTAGTTTTTTAACTCCTTTTCCAAGCCAACCTTCTCTTCCGATTCCTTGCCTCCACCTACTCCGAAAATCATCAACAAACAACTATAAAATCATCACATTAAGCTTTCTTTCATCACAAAAGCACACAATCAACTCATAGCTTCTCCAAAACATCACCAAAATTCATCTTTTCTTCATAAATTCCCCCTTCCCAACCTTGAAATTAAACCCAATTCTTTCACAATTCCTCTCAAATAACCTTAACCCATCTCATATTCCACCTAATTTTTCAAGTTTTAAGCCTCAAAACATCAAATTTCAAAGCTTTTCTCTAGCTTTTTCTCTATTTAAAGTTTTGAGTTTGGGGTGAAAAGAGATGACTAACAGAACTGCTTCCATGTGAAACTTATCGAAGAAACATACCAAGAAACAGGAACAATGTTGGAGCTAGCCCAGACCAAGCAATTGAGATTCCGGATTCGCGATCCAAAAAGACTGAACGAAACCCAATTGCTCCGAAAAGAAAAGAAAATCCAAGTAAGGCTAATCCGAAAAAGAGTAGGGTAATTGATGAAAGTGATGAAGAAAGTGAGGAAGAAGTTGAAGAAGAGATTGCGGAAGAAACAGAACAAGAAGTTCCCGAAGAACCCGTGCAACAACAGAAACCTCGGCGTAGGAAAGCCTGGGCTCAAAAGCCTAAGAGAGTCTTCATTCCATGGGATACTCAGGTTCGTGATAGAATTCAATTTTTGAAGTTTGGTGAGGAGATGAATCTTCCAAAGGGTATCATGACTAGTGCTTATAAATATTACGATATTACTTGTGATAAATTGGGTTGGAAAGAATTAAGAGAAAGGAAGCTTGAGTATATTCCTACCTTGGTGCGAGATTTTTATAAAGAAATCGCCTTCTCAAAAGAAGCAGTTGTTATGCGCAAAAAGGTAGTTCCTTTCTCCGTTGAGCTTATTCGTAAATCATTGAAATTACCCGAATTTTCCGGTATATGTCCTTTCCAAGAATCTCTTAAAGAACCTTCGTTTGATTATGAATCCCTTTGGGGACAAGTGCTTGTTGATGGGGCCCGCCCAATTCCTGAAGGAGAGAGATATCCTGGACAGATGTATAGTAGTAATTAGTTGCCATGTGCTAAGGTATGGTCACGTTTCATAATCTCTACCTTCTTCGGAAATAAACACATATCGGAAGTGAAGAAGGAGCATCTTTTGTTCATTAAGTGTATTATCGAGGAGAAACCCATGGATGTTGCTCGTGTGATATATGATACCATCATGGAATTTGCTAGAATTCCTACTTCACAACAAAATCTCAAATTCCCTTGTACCATCACTACTTTGTGCTTAGACGCAAAGGTTCCGCCTAAAGACGCAGAGATAGATCGTGTTGTAGTTGGTGAGAGCATGGGTATAGCTTTGGTTCTAAATATTCATGATGAAGTGTTAAGAGCAGTAAGAACTCCTAGAGCTCCTCCAAAGAAGAAGATGCATACCACTAATGATTTGGAAGCGAAAGTGAAGGTGTTGGAAGAAAATCAAGTGAAGATGATTGCGTCTCTGGTAAACGTTACAAAAGAGTTAGAACTTCTCCGAAACATGTTAATGGGGGTGAGCACAATTCAACACGCCACCTATGGTTTACTCATGCAAGAGAAAGTTCAAGGACGCAACACCGATAACCAGCCTCACGCTGGTTAAGATACGTTTTCTATCCCTTTCTCATTTTAGTTAGTTTAGTTTATTTTTATTGCGTTGAGTCTTTTCGAGTTGTGGGGACACGACTCATTTTTGAGTTTGGGGTGGGGTTCGTTGCCTCATCCCAGTTTTTATGTGTTATATGTTTTATTTTCTTTCAATAAAAATAATTTTCGGAGTTGCGTTTGACTATAGAAGATTTTAAATGTCCCTTTAAGCATACTTTTGATGAATCAATGATAGTAAATAGTGGACTTTATGGAATAATATAAAACGCATTTAGAATTGCATGCGAACATAGGTAGTTGATAGGAAAAATTAATGAACAATGCAAATGAAGTAAGCTTGTATTTAAGGAATATGTTTGTTGTGTAGAACGTGAAATCCTAATTAGTAGAGAACCCACCTAAATAGGAACTAATGACAAGCTATGTACTTAGGAAAATGATAGGGGCAGTTCTTTGTTAGCCATTTGAAGCCTTTTAGCTTGCTATCCCTTATTATAATTTTATCCCTCTTAGCCAAGTTTGAACCTTAAGCCCTTTCTTCGGTAGCCACGATAGAAGCCCATTATCTTTTAGATTATTAGGCATGACCAAATGACCCGCACTTGAATCACAACCCTGAGACTTGTCTCGAGTTTGAGTTTGGGGTGGAGGGTCCATATTTGGGAAATTACATTGGGAAGGGATTATATATGTTTGTATTGAGGCACAAAAATAGAAGATGATATTATTATTTGTAACCCTTTGCAGGGAGTTGAAAAAAAAATATTATAAGAGACATGACCTTTCACATCAAAACGAGGGTCATGGGTATCTTGTATTAAAAAAAAAAGAGAAAAGAGATGAAAAAAAAAGAAAATAAAAAGAAAGAAAGAATAAAATAAACCGGCAAAGTGGAATATTTTTGGAAATCATCTTAGTTTATTTGGGTTGACATTGGGGACGCAACATTAATGCGTCAAATGGTGAGTGAGAACATTTTTGAGCGTAAACTCAAGATCGAGGACATTGTTGATGGTAAGTGAGGAGAGAGCCAAAAGCTCACTTCAAATTTACCAAATATACCTCCATACCGTCCTTAAGCCAATATTAAAACCATAAAGACCTCGTGATTCCTAAGTGCATAGTGAATTTATAATTCTGTTGATAGGGAATATAATAGGTGGAGCGTTCAAAGCGAGGTAGGATTGATGACCACTCTATAGCCATCTTACAGATATGAGTACAAGTGTAACCTTCAAGCATTGCAACTTTAATTTTATGATTGACATTATTTATGTTCGATTTTGTATGATAATTGTATGTGTATATTAGTTCCTAGAGTGTTGCTATATAAGATTTATCTTAAGAATTGCTTTAGGTGTATTTGTTAGCTTCTATTTGTTCTTACGTTTATTTCTACCCCTTGTTTTGTTTTGCTTTGTCGGGACGACAAAGGTTTGAGTTGGGGGACTTGATGTCTCCTTAATTGTTCTTATTTTCGACCCTCAGGAGACATCATTTTTGGTGTTTATTTAATCAATTTTATGGACTTTTGGACTAAATATGCAATAATATGATTTTCCTCTTTTATTTCTAGCATTTTTAATTTATTAAGCTTTTGCGCGTAATATTGGCAGTTTTAGTGTAAAGTTTGCAGGTTTTAGATGTTAGCTAGAAGAGGAATCCTAGGAGAAAGTCAAAGATCATGATATGGAGTCAAGACTTGAAGATAAATCCCGAAGATATTATTTTTAGAGCTGAAAATCCATTTTCCAGGCCATAGATTGCTGATATCGAGGTGCTGAAGAGATGATTTAGCCGCTGAGCTTTGAAGAGAAAACATTCCTTATCGAGTTACAGAACTTTAGCAACTGGAATGAGGTCAATCGGAGTCATAACGAAGCGGTAAAAGCCGTTTTAGTGAAGGTGTATCAGCAGTTACGGGATTTTGGGCTTAGAATTTGGGCTTGGACATTTAATTAGTGTTTTATTCTTAGGTCCAAGCCCTAATCCGTTTTTATACTAATAAAAGGAGCCTTTGACTTCTATTTTCACAACAATTCACATTCTACAAGATAAAACACCAGAGAAAAGCAATAGAAGGAAGAAAGAAGAAGCTGCAAGAGCTGGAGAGGGTCTATATCTCCGTTCGCAGTCATTCCTATTCTGGAAATTAGGTTCTTTTTATCTTTAATTTGTAAAACAATATGAATTCCCTTTTATTTAATTTAGTTTTATTTTCAATTAATATGAGCTAAACACATTTTAGTGCTTGAGAATGCTATATGGGTAATTCCCAATCGTATTGAATTTCATATGTTGAATTTGGGTTTCTGTTAAATTAAATTAGATTGTGTCTTTTACTCTTTTCGATAAATTGAGAATATTTACTGTTTTTAGAGTCATGAACTAGGAACAAGTATTAGTATCTAGGCTATTCCAATTAGTGGCGATTGGATCATCTTGACGGAGGGTTTAGATACAGAACCATTTATTCAATCTAGGATAAAAGTTGTTGATTCTAACGAACTTAGCTAATTCAAGGGCCAATGAGTTAATTAACTTAAACATCCAAAAGTGGATCATATTTACCCTGACGGGACTAGTGACACTCTAGGATAGCCTTATAGTCCACCCTGACGGGGGTATAATGAATTTAGAATCCCGACCATTGTAATTGACCGATTTAACCCTTAAACATCATAGGTTATGAAATATGATTAGGATGACCCCTTGCGTTCTCAAGTGCTATATTCTCATACTTGCGTTTTACATCATTTTACTTGCGTCTTAGCTTTTAATTGCATTTTCCATTTAATCTTTTATTACTTAGTATTAATACAAAAACCAAGCAAACATATTATCTTTATTTGCTTTCATAAGTACAATCATTCATTAGTGGATAAGCATTGTAGTCAACCATCTCGTCCTTGGAACGAATCTGTTTTATCAACTATATTACTTGGGAAAACGTACACTTGCTGTTGTGGTTCGATTATTTATTGCATTATTTTTAGAACACACAAAGGACCACCACTTACTTCCACCATAGACGTTGTTTACCTATCGGACATCGATTTAGAAGCGAAAGTGTTTTGTACAAGAAATCCGATCATAGGGTCCCACCAAAGAAATATAGACCTGGCGATATTCAGACACAATTAGATGGGCTTTCGATTGTGCTTCCCTGTAAACACAAGGATTTTGGGAGAAAGATCGTGAGGCAAACTGGTCAACGTCTATTCAATTGGAAGAAAAAGAGTATCTTTTATTGTTTACATTCTTGGTCCGAAAATTTGTTGAAACATAACATTGATGTCATGCATTGCGAGAAAAACGTGTGTGATGCTTTTCTCGGCACAGTTATAGGTCTTGATGGGAAAGTTAACAAAGACAACGTGAAAGCGAGAATGGATCTTGAGAAAATGAACATTAGGAAAGAATTGTGGTTGACATCGAGAAATGGTAAACAAATACTGAATCGAGCAAATTATACGTTATCAACAGAAAAGCGGAAAGTATTTCTTAACTAGTTGAAGGCACATAAGTTTCGCGATGGATTTGCATCGAGTTTGAGAAATAATGTTCAAAGTGACTTGGGCAAGATTATAGGAATGAAATCTCACGACTGTCACGTGATGATGCAGTATCTATTCGTGGCTAGTATCCCAGGGCATTTCGAAGACAAAATGATTAGTGATGCGATTATTGGGCTAGCTAACACGTTTAGAGTTGTGTGTAATAAAAATCTGAGTAGGAAAGAGTTAGAAAAGGGGATGGTGAAAATGGTAAAAGTTATGTGTAGATTGGAAATGATTTTGTCTCCCGCGTTTTTCGATATAATGATCCACCTGGTTATATACTTATACGACGAAACTTTGTTAGGGGAACCGGTTCAGATGCGTTGGATGTACCCGTTTGAACGGCATCTAAAGAAATTGAAGGAGTACATACAAAACCCGACTAGGCCAGAGGGTTCAATCGCCGAGGGGTATGTTGTAAAGGAGACTTTGACTTTCATATCGCGTTATCTTCAAGAAGTAAAAACAAAGTTCAATGAACCGGGTAGATATACCGAGATCGAAGCTCAACCTAAAGATTTTTCCATATTTAAGAGTCAATGTATTCCTTTAGGTAAGAAAGAGTATGGTAATTTGTAATACATCGAGAAGGAGCAAATCGACTGGTATATCCTACTTAATTGTGATGAAATCCAACATTTGATGACGTAAGTTTTCAATTTATTTAGTAAATGTTTAGTCATTATGAAAAGTGTATTCAATTTGATCGTCAAATGTGTAGAGAATACAAAGCCACGCTATCCGGTAGTGTAGCCGATAAAGTTAGGAAACACCGTCAAAATTTCTGAGACTGGTTTCTGCATAAGGTATAGATCCATTCAAATACCAAATTAATATTCCATTTTAGACAACATTGTTATAAAATTGTTGATGCTTGTAGGTTTATGGCATGGAAAAAGAAGTTTATGCATTTGCTACAAGTGAGATAATTTCATTGGCTAGTAAGTCTCATGGTGCGGTTTATAAGTACGATTCATGTGTTGTGAATGGTGTTAAATGGGTTACACATGAAAAGGGTGAAACAAGAGTGACACTAGATTACGGGGTATGCACCATCTATGAAGGAAAACTGTATTAGGGTGAATTAGTCAAGATTGTAGAGGTAACATTTGATGATTATTGTTCCGTTGTGCTATTCGAGTGCAATTGGTATAACACGAGTACCGCGAAGACAGAGAATGGGGTAACTGTTATTAATACGTCTAAATTTTTTGGGAAGGAGATCCGTACATCTTAGCAACTTAAGCAAAAAAAGTACTTTTACATCGATGAGATTAACTCAAGGAAATCACAAAAAGGGTGGAAAGTAGTATGGGACCCCAATGGTAGACATGGATGGAGTTCCGAGTTATGGGGTGCAGAGTCATTGCCTATTGGAGACGCGAGTGTCACGATCCTTTTAGTGAACACCGAGACGGTTTCCGATCCGATGAACTTGGCATCCACCGAGGAGATCGAGATTGACCCTACTCATTTTTGTATTGATTTGGCTTTTGATATGGTTATTGATGAAAACGATAAAATTGATGATGACACCTTGGATGATACGGTGATGAAGAAGAAACTATAGAGGTTGATAGCAATGATGAACCTATAGTTGTTAGTGGATATTATACCGATTAGGAGATTTTTTATATTGGTTTATTTGTATAAAAACATTTTGTTGGTTATTGGAGTTGAATTTGAATTTATTTTTGATACGCTTAAACTTTTACCCAAATAGTTGGCTGAATACCCCTAAACACTCAAGTTTGACCCAAATAGTTGACTGAATACCCCAAACACTCAATTTTGACTCTAATAGTTGACTGAATACCCCAAACACTCAACTTGACCCAAACGATTGATTGTTTGGAGCTAAATAGAATTTATTGATAGTTTGGAATTGAATTAATTTAAATGATTATTTGGAAGTGAATTGAAATATTGGATTATTGTAAATGGAATGAAGTTGAATTTAAAAAAAAAACATCTAGCGACTACTTGTAACCTCTAGCGACTAGTTCATCTTTATGAAGTAATCGCTAATGAATCTCTACCACCAGCGACTACAAAGTAGTCGCAAAACGGTGTAGTTTTGAAGCCATCTCTTTTTCAACCCAACAACATATGTTTTCCTTTGATCAATTGCTCACTTTTTCTGCAAAATGTAGTTATGAAGTTGATAAGTATAAGTTGATATTCATATTTTTTTTAAATGTGGTTAGTAAGTTGATATGTATAATATAGATATTCCATACATTGTTAATTTCACGACTATATGCCTTATGGAATAATGGATATTCAGGTCACCTATTATCGTTGACTTTTTGATACTTTTAACTAAAATAAGTGAGGTCTAAAAATTCACTATCTCTTATTTTGGGCCTATACTGAGTTAAATTTTAAATAGACTAATATTACTGTTTGTATTGGACCCAATTTTCAGTTTGGCCTTTTTTACTTCCACCTACAAAAAAACCCTAATATCAATTTTCTTCGATAATAATCGCAACAGCTTCTTTTTTCACTTTCTCCACATTTCTTCTTCTTATGTTAAAAATATGGAATGCCCAGAATCACACAACCACCTCAACGTATCAAAAGAAAAGGTATATGAATTCTTATGTAGGATCCTTTCGATTAAACACTTACAAGATAAAGATTTCATCATAGAATTTTTTTTACTTTGATCTATAATTTTTATTTAAAATTGTTTCAGAAAATTATTCTATAAGAAACTGAGATCCCTTATAGATTAATGTTTTGTAAGAGAGAGGTTTTGTGTTCTGAAGGTTATTATTAAACAAATTGATTTTAATAAAGAGTTTAATTACAATTATTTTTCTCTTGGTTGTTTAATTTTGAGATCTCATTCTTATTATTGAAAAATATAGTAAAAAAGTAATCTAGTTATAGAATATTTTTACTTTTTTGTATATTTGAAATAGGTTATTTGGAGATACTAAAGATGGTTGTTTAGATTTTTTGTTAAATACTTAAATTATTTTATATTTACTATTTTACTATGTTAGGGAATGCTATTGTATACAACTATTATAATATTATCTTATGATTTCACATCAATTTGTCATATATATATATATATTATTTTATTTGATTAACCAAAAAAATATTACTATGTTCATGCTCAACTTATAAGTTAAATTTGATAGATAATTCTATATTGTTGAACATAATTTATTGTTATTATTGCTTAAATTTCATAAAAAATTCGTGGGATTGGGTAGTCTATAATGATTAATGTCATTTCAGGTATAAGTCTCGATGGTCATTTCATTTCATAAATATTTAAGGTTAGTCACTAAATATCTTAATAGTTATATAAAGGCAGTGTATATTGTATATTATATTTTGATAATGTTGTTTTATATATAATCATTTACTATATTTTCATTTCCTAATGAATATATAAATATACATTTTAAATTAAAAAATATAAGAATTACAAAACATAATAAGTTACATGAAAAAAACTAATAGTTGAAAATAATATTATAAAATCTTTGAGGTTTTTTCTTCACTAGAACATACACGTTCTAGCCACATTCTAGCCACAACATAAGTGGTGGCCACCTATCATTATTACCTAAACATAACAAAAAAAGAAAAACTATCGCCACTCATTTCTTATCTAATATCAAAGCAACCCCAAAAGAAAAAAATAGTCAAAATAACAAAAACCATAATCTTTCTCTATCGCCTCAACCTTCTCCTCACATTCTCCATCAAATTCGCCTTTCCACCAGCCCTCGCTCGAGGATTACTCTCGGACTCTCACTGGACCATCACAACATCTGTGACTCGCCGCTATGAACCCCATATTTCTCTCTTAGCCGCCTTAAAACTCCACCTCTCATGACCTTAAACATTTCCCATACCTCTTTGTAACTTATAGGTCTCTCCACTTCTTACAACCTCACCATCTAACCGTTTCTGTCATAGCCTCTCCGTTTCTCACAAACTCACCATCTCACCGTTTCTCACAATCTCATCAGTTGTGGTTTCAGAAGAATGAAGTTTTGTATTATTTATGGATAGATTATGGTAACTAATTATTCTCTTGGTACACCTTGAGCAACATTTGAATCTTCAAGACATTATTTTTTTCCCAGGAAACTCTAGCACCATTTGAATCTTCAAGACATCCCTTCCATCAAAAACCTGACATTCTTTAATTAAGTTGATAGATTCCTCGTTTTGAAAAATGTAGGGAAGTTGGCAACATTTTTATGTTCTCTCCAACCAAAGTGCTTCTCATGGATTAAAGAAGAACTATTCGGGTCAAGAGATCTCTCAAGTAATTCAAGTAAATAGAGTTTTTGTCTTTACCAATTTTGTGAGTTATTACAGTTTATCAAAGTGTTTATTGTATAAAATCTTTGGCATAATTAGGATTGACTTGAGAGACCAAAACTTGGAATTTTTAGTAGCTGGTTGAGTAGTTCAATTCTCTTATAATTAGGACATGAAAAATGGTTGGGACCCTACGCGCGAAAAGAAAAAAACAACAGTGTATTGCGTGTTACTTTGTGTTAGTAATTAACTAAGTAGTTTGAGTTATCAATAAATATAAGTTTCAGTTTGATAAAGTAGAGTATGGATGACGAATGAGTTCATTTTTTTCCTAAAAATTAATCTCACGTCTAGATTTTTATGATGAAGTTTTAAGAAGCTGACTTGACATATTTTATGTGTTAGGTTTTATTTATTACGTTGTTTTATAATGTGACAAGTAATCCAGTAGGGTAAACAAGGTGAATACTCTTACACTTATCGATTCTATAGAAATGTATCTAAATCATGCATGCTAGTAAAATTTTGGACTCTTTCAATACAAATATAATTTTATAACAAAGGATTTCTAGAGCCTAGTCTAATTCAAAGAGACATAATAATCCTATGGCTAGCTGCTTTAGGTTTACATTCTCTTTGTAATGGCATCCATATAGACCCTGATTCTTAAGGGTGAGCAGCCTTACCTTGAAACTCAACTCTTCCCGAAAATTCATCTAACTCAGTCCTTTTATAAACCCAACAACATCTAGGGTCGTGTTTAAAATCCATAATTTTGTTTTACTATATGGTCATCTGAAATCCTACCTGAAACCAAAACACCCCAAACCATTAGATATGACATTTGATATGGTTGATTTATCATTTAATTTTTTTTACTATCATGTTAGGTTTGAGCTTGGTGTTTGGGCATTTAGGTTGGCTATGTGGCCCAAGACACCGATATATGATGGGTGTATAAAAAGGTATATTCCAGATTGTGGTGGGGTCGAATATGGGTGTTGTATTATCATCGAACCATGTGGTTGAATATCATATTGATTAAAAAGGAGTTGCAAGGTACAAATATGTGGTTCTAGGAATTATCCCTTATTACCCTCAGTTTATAATATATAATGTTGGTCATGGTTTATCAAGGATATTGAACTAATTTAATATGTCAATTTTTGCGATAATGGATGAACTATCCGAGTATCCCTTACCTTGTATGAGTTTTATTCCTTTTAAATAATTTCGTTTATCAGCTCCATTATAACCACCTGCTTGTCTCTCCATCAAGTGGCTCGCTTCCTACACTTCCTAATTTCTTCGTTAATTAACAAAGAAAGTATTGTAGCTGTTGGGTTTTTTAATTTAAGTATCATAGGGGCTCTTAAAGGCATCACATTTCGGATAGAAGCAATTATATCTCAGGTGCTCTACCATTTTACAATTATCCTAATACTTAGGAAAGTCTTCATATGTATTTCATAACTTTGAAGTACTTAGTTGTATGTGTTTTTTTTAGCTAGATTAAATCCTAGCCAGCACTTTTTTAGCCAGATTTAATCTTGGCCACGACTTATATGGATAAACCGTAGAAAAAACTTTGAAATATAATATATATATTTTCCAAACAAAAAAACGATATATTAATTATATTCTTGTGAACTTCTTCAATTCCTAATCTTTCATATACTATCATTCATGTGTGTATCTTTAAACATCTCATTCCGCAGATTTTGAATAACTTTTTCAGAGTTTTTGATTTTTAGCTGTAATTTTTTTCCCAATTAATTTCTTCATTTATAATTCCTTTGATGGATCCTCATTCTGCAAATTTTCATACATGAGCTCAAAACTAAGAAATTTCGAGTTTTGGGTGATCATCTCTTAAAAAGTTGTGTTTAGTGATTATTTAATTAATTTATTCAGTTGTGTATCTTAATTATACTCCAATTGGTCTTTGTTTATTTCATATCTCAACTTTCTAATTCAGCAAATTTTGATTCAGTGACCCAAAGCTACTTAACTGGTCAGAAATTTCGAGTTTTGAGTGTTCAACTATAAAAAAAAAGTAAATTTATGTTAAATTTATAAAATTCTTCAATTTCTAAATTGTTTATTGATAATCTATATTATTTTGATACAGGAAAGATAATTATAAAATGGCAAATGAAAAAGACGAAACACCAATGCTTTCAGACACATACATAAAAAGCGATGAACAAGAAACTTCACAAACTCCTAAGATTATTACACGAAGAAATCGAAGTGCATCAATGTCTATTCCAAGACTTACTTATATATGTTTTGAATTTACCAAGATTGTACCAAAAGTAACACTTTTTCATATAAGTGAAACCTTATAGGAAAAGGCAACACGATAGAGGTTGATTATGATTATTGTCTAACAAACAATACATGCTTAACATATTTCAACTCCAAATAATAATTCTCTTTCGTTAATATGTGTTCACCACTAGTTTATTTTTGTAGGTTGCTCATTTTTTAACTGTGCGATAACTAGTATATTCTTTAGTTAAATATGTGAATCGTGTGAATATTCCATTACAACATATTCTTATCTCAGGGTTTCAAGGTAGTTAAAATTTAGTTCTGACCACTTTGGAGTAGTATTATTTGGTTTTCAATGAATAACATTTCGTAATAATATGCCTATAACACTTCTTATTTTTTATTATTGATGCTCGATTACAGATTGAATTGACTTGAATATATTTAATGCTAGTTATTCGAAGTGTTGAAGCTGCGGTTAAAATCGAAGGGATATTGTATTGTGGGTACTTGGTCTCGGTAAAAGTTGGTACCAAGGTTTTGAGTGGGGTGCTTTGTCATTCGGGACACCCTAATTTTGCGAATCTGTAGAAGGGCACTCATGTTATGCAATTGTTCCCATTACTCCACTACCTAAAGGCATGAATACTTCAACTAAGAGGAGCCCAATTTTAGTGGCTATAATTTATACTTCTTGACAAACATTGAGAGTTGAAGACACTTACTCTAACAAAGAACATTAATTCACTAAGATGGTTATAAATATGTGGAACACTCTTTCCCTAGAGGAAAAAGAAGTAAGTAAACATGTTCTATTGGGTAGTGTAACATATCTTTTATTTCTGTTAAATTTGCAAAATCATATATTGTAAGAGGTACACCATGTTCTCTAGCTCCTAATGAACTTCTTGATTTGTATTGATATAGGTTTATCAGGGTTATGTTATGGAGGACAAAATGAGATACAAGAAAGAATTGGAGTCATACAAGAAGAGTATGACCATCAACCATTCCTGATCATCAATTCAAGGAAAAAAAATTAAAAAGAACTTCAGAATTATATGAAGTTTTAAGTATAAAGTGACAAGTGTGTTTTTTTGAACCTTTTCTGTAGATGTACTTCTCGTGTTTAACATAATTCATTTTTCATGATCCTCACTCTTCAGTTTTTTGCCAATACTCTATGCTTGGAAGGTGAGACACATCCAATAATTTTTTTTTTCTTTTTTTTTTATGACGAGGGTTCCCGGGCTTACACCCGACTAGTCCCCCGGTAGATATGACTGCCTCCCCAACCATACCTCTAGGCAATCAGAACTAGGTTGCCCATGTTCTGGGGAGGATTTCGAACATTGGAAACTTTCCAAACTTTCTTCCGCCTACGAGATTCGATAATTTTCTGCCGCCTACGGGATTCGAACCATGTACCTCTCACTTTAGAGAACTTTCCAAACTTTTAATAACTTTCTGCCGCCTGCGAGATTCGAACCATGTACCTCTCACTTGAGAGAACTTTACAAACTCTAATAACTTTCTGCCGCCTGCGGGATTCGAACCCTGTACCTCTCACTTGAGAGACAGAGCCTTGGCCAGATGAGCTAGCTCACCTGGTTCACATCCAATAATTTTGACTCTCTCCACGACTATTTTCAAACCTATCAAGTACTTTTACCGTATGTTTTCATAATGATTGATCAAATGCTCGTCCTGCTTGATCTTTCTAAGTTGCGCGAACAATTGGATAAAAATAGTTATTTTGTGTTAGTAATTAATAAAGTTGTTTGAGTTATAAGTAAGGATAACTTCCAACTTGATAAATTAAAGTATGGATGACGAATGACTTCATTTCTGTCCTCAAAATTAATGTTACGTCTAGTTTTTATGATGTTTTTTTTGTTCCAATTGTTTTTTTATGATACATATGTAGATATTGTGAAGTTAAAATAAGTCGGTTTGACATATTTGATGTGTTAGGTTTCATTTATTATCATGTTTTCTAATGTGACAAGTAATCTAGTAGGGTAAACTAGGTGAATACGCTTACACATATCGATTCTATCAAAATTTATTTAATTCGTGCATGCTAGTATAAAATTTTGGACTCATTCAATACAAATACCATTTTATATCAAAGTTATCCTAAAGCCTTGTTTATTTCAAAATGACATAATAATCATATAGCTAGCTAATTAAGGTTTACATTCTCTCTACAATTGCAACCATATGAGAACCTGATTCCTAGGGTGAGCAGCCTTACCTTGAAAATCAACATATCCCAAAAAATCATCTAATTTAGTCCTTTTATAAGCCCCAACCACATCTAGGGTCGTGTTTAAAATCCATAATTTTTTTTTGCTTTACGGTCATCTGAAATCATGCCCATAACCAAAAAACTCAAGACCATTAGATATGACAGTTGATATGGTTGATTTATTTGTTTGATCGTCGAATATGGGTGGTCTATTATCTTCGAACGATGTGGTTGGATATCATATTGATTAAAAAGGAGTTGCAAGGTTCCAATATGTGGGTGCTAGGAGATATCCCTTATCACCCGTAATAATTTATAATATATTTTGTTGGACATGGTTTATCAAGGATATTAAACTAATTTAATATGACAATTTTTACGATAATGGATGAACTATTTGAGTACCCCTTCTCTTGTATGAGTTTATTTTATTTTAAATAATTTCATTTATCAGATCCATTATAACCACTTGCTCCATTCCTAAATTCAATTTCAATGCCTTCTATTGTTTCATTTATAGTCTTTCTACCATGCTTTGGGGCTCTCTTTCCAGAAGACATACGCTACCTAATTTTGTTGTTAATTAACTGAGAAATTGTTGTAGATGTAGGGTTTTTTAATTCAAGTATCATAGGGGCTTTCATGGGCATCAGAGTTTGAAATGAAGTTTTATATCTCAGGTGCTTGATTACCTTACATGCATCCCAATACTCAGGAAAGTCCTTATATGTATTGCATAACGTTGGACTACTTAACTATGTGTGTTCCTTTTGGCAGACTTACTCATATATGTTTTGAATTTACCAAGATTGTCCCAAAAGTAACACTTTTGCATATAACTAAGACCGTGTAGGAAGAGGCAACATAATAGAGGCTGGTTATGATTATTGTCTAAAAAACGTAGTTGCTTAACATATATTTAGCTGCAAATAATAATATATGAATTAATATATAAATTCTAAACATTGAAAAATAATATATGAATTAATATACAAATATCAAGCACTGAAAAATGTCCTTAATTACTTCTTTCTTTTAGTATTTTACGAAGTTATTATGAATAAACAAAAAAATTTAATGACTAATATCACTATTTGTCTCATTTTTAACTTCATTAATGTCTAATGT
This sequence comes from Nemophila menziesii, assembly GCA_029959085.1. Classification (NCBI taxonomy): domain Eukaryota; kingdom Viridiplantae; phylum Streptophyta; class Magnoliopsida; order Boraginales; family Hydrophyllaceae; genus Nemophila; species Nemophila menziesii. The sequence continues at coordinate 23,588,895 of JARWIR010000015.1, read as the reverse complement.
TGACTATTATTGTTAATTTATATTGAAAGAATAATTATATTGAGAGACAGATATAAAAGACATAAGAGAAAAATAGATCTCTTTGTTCAGGGTTTCTTACTGATATATGTGTATTAGGAAAGATAAAAGTCGATTCTAAAGGATATTCAAGTATTCGATAAAGAAATTTTAAAACATCAATGGTAAAGAATCATAGAGTTTTAGGAGGTCATATGAAAATAAGTACGTGAAAAAGTGAGGCATGCAAATTAGATTAAAACAATTATTTAATAAATATATTTTTTTATTAGAGAATACAAAGATCAATTTTTGATCAATTATTCACTTAATGGTTTGACTATTATTTATTTTAAGCGAAAGAATATTTTTTCATATAACTAACTTTCAACCATTTATATTATTGTAACGTTGATCTTACTAAATTCACATAATTTCATGAGTACTAACAACTAGACGAACTATTGATCTTTCTATAATATTTTTTTATGAAAATAGTATTGTTTAAAATATATATAAATTAATCAGTTAATAAATAGATATTGTAAAATTTGCTTGGGTGTCTAATATATTACCTTACATATGCATATTATCAATATATAATTAATTTAATTAAAATAAATTATTTTTATGGTCTTGATTTCTAAAACACAATAATCATATTTTTTAATATTAAGAAGAATGTTGTTCATTAAACAAATAATAATAATTAAAATTTCACTATAAAAGAAAGATTTATTTAATCCAATATTTAAAACCACTTAGAAAATAGTCGTAAAAGAAATAAAATAGTTAGTTCACATACATAGACCACATTACATGAACACATATGTAAAACATCCACAATGAAAACACATAATTAGTTATTAGCACAACATAGTGCAACAGAGGCTCTCGCGATACAATGTAAATTTTTACAAAAAATGTTTTTTTAGATAAAAATGTTAGAAATATTTATGTCCATTTATAATTTTGTAGGGGTATACACGTGAATAAAATAATATATAAACTGTTTTCCCTTAAAAAGCCTCAATTTTATTACAAAATTGAATGCTAAAGATAAGTACAAAGATACTTTATTATATTTTTTTAGTGGTTAGTCTGCCCTACAACACAAATATGCTAAACACGTCTTTAATTGGTCTTATTTGAAAATAATTTGTCAATATATGTTTTTTTTTTCAAAATATGGATAGATAAACCAACCATTATAAAATATCTGTCAAATCATCTTTTTATATCAATCAACTACTATATTTTCATCTATACCCAAAAAACTAAATAAAAAACTAGGTATATCATTAGACATCTAAATGACATCCATAGTAAATAAGTTGGTTCAAAAATTTAAATTAGTTATTGTGGAGTAGATGGCCTCCAGTGACACTACTACAATACTTGGAGAGGTTGGAGGTGATCAAAATGTATCCTTAAAACAAACCATTCAAGATTGCAAGGGTCTTGACAACTAGATAGGAGGTACAAACGGTATTGTATATATTTGCAAATGATCATAATCCAAACAAAGTCTTAACACAATTCCAACTACTTTCATATATGTTGTATCAATATTGATTTGTATAAAACCCTACACATGTGAACAACTAGCAAGATTTTCCTCCTTATGGAGGTCAAGGTAGTAAGACTATCATTAGAAAGACAATATATATTTAGAATTTGGGAATTATATGAATTATTACGGTTTACAAAATTTCTTATATAATTTTCAATCAAAATTTTGTTTTAATAAACTATATATATCCCATATATTGTTCATTTTTAACTATTTGGCTTATCTAGTAATGGATATCCATCTCACTTTTAACATTAACTTGCTATGATACTTTTCACTAAAATAAGTTTAAGTCTAAAAATTCACAATCTCTTATTTGGTCTATACTGGTTAAGTTTTAAATTAACTAATATTGAATTTTTTTAGGCTAATTTTAGGTTTTTCCTTTTTTCTCCAACATACAAAAAACCCTAAATACTATATTCTTCAATTATATCTCTCTGGTCCTTTTCTCTCTTTCTTCACACTTCTTCTTATGTAAAACATATTGAATGCCCATAATCACCCCAATGACCTCCACTTATTAATAGAAAAGTAAGATAATCATGTCAACACTGTAAAAAATTTAGTTTTAAATCTATATATTTTTTAAATTGTTTTAGTGAATAATTCTTTATGAAATTGAGATCCCGAATAGAATGATGTTTTGTAAAAAAGTGATTTTATGTTTTGAGGCTATTATTAGAAAAAAAAATGGTATATAATAAGATGTTTAATTAGAATTCTTTTTCTTTCAGTTGGTTAATTTTGAGATATCATTCTTATAATTGAAAATATAATATAAAAATGAAATAGTTATAGAAATATATATTTGTTTCTTTATTAGAAATTGGGCATATTGGAGATAATAAATATGGTTCTTTAAATGTTTTATTGTTATTTTAATTATTTTGAAATAGTTATATTATTTTATAAATACTATTTTCCTTTTTTTGGGGATGTTATTGTATATAACTATTATAATACCACCTTATGATTTCACATAAATTTGTGATATATATTTTTTTAATTTTTTTAATTAACCAAAAAATATTACAATGTTCATGCTAGATTTATAAGTTAAATATTATAGATAGTTTTATATTGTTAAACAAAATTTATTAGGATGGTAGTTGTAACGTTTGGCATAGAGCTGGAGGTGGAGGCGGTATTGTTAGGAATGGGGAAGGTAAGTGGATTGGGGGTTTTTCGAAGAGGATTCAACATGATATGTCAGTGATTGTTGAATTAATAGCGCTATGTGAAGTGATTAAGGCGGTTGAAGCTTTGCGGCTGAGGGAGGTCGAGATCGAGGTGGATTCGCGGGAGGTTTTAGAGTTAATAAGGGGAGTGGAGAAAGGCAAAGGACCGGCGACGGTTTGGATTGAGCAAATTCGAGCGATGTTGGACAAAAATAGGTTGTTTACTCTTCGATCTATCTACCGCGAAGCGAATTGTTGCGCGGATTGGTTGGCCCATACTTGTCTAATGCAAAAAGAAGACTTTTGTTGGTACACGAATCCTCCAAGAGGAGTATGGAGATTTCTCACGCGTGATCAGCTGGGATGGAAGACTTCCCGAGCGGTCTTTAATAAATAGTTGTTGGATAATGTATTAAGCTAGAAACTCACGATCCGTTTGGATCTCCTTGTAACCAAAAAAAAAAAATTATTGTTCTAATTGTTCAAATGTAATAATTTTTTTTATAGAATTGGGTAATATATAATAAATTAATGTTATTTTTAGGTATAAGTCTAGATTAATGATCATTGCATTTCAACATCAAGTACATTATTCATATATATATGGTTTGTATCTAAATCTCATTATAGTTATATAAAGTTGTTATATATATGGTATATTATCTAAATCTATCAATAAAAACAATTTAACATTTTTATGATTAAAAACAAATAATTTCGTCACTCTTTTTAACCTTTGTTTATGGTAGTTTTCTTAGGTGGTTACCGACAAGACAATGGAGGGAAATTGGAAACATTTTTAAGTTCTCTCCAACCAACGTACTTCATATGGATTAACAAAGCACTATTAAACCCTATTGTTAGATTTGGAGTGAATATTAGTAGTCCAGTTCTCATTTAATTAGGACATTTGAAATCATTGAACCCTGCGAGCAAAAAGTAAATAAGGAAAAAAGAGCGTATTGTGTGTTATTTTGTGTTAGTAATTAATTAAGTAGTTTGAGTTATAAATAAAGATAAGTTCCAATTTGATAAAGTAAAGTATGGATGACGAATGAGTTTATTAAGTAGTATTTATGTTGTTTTTATTGTTTTTTATGATACATATGTAGATATTGTGAAGTTTTAAGAAGCCAGTTTGACATATTTGATGTGTTAGGTTTTATTTATTATCCCATTTAATAATGTGACAGTGGGTAATCTTGGTAAATACTATCGTACTTATCTATTCTATCGAAAGGTATTTAAATCGTGCATGCTATTATAAAATTTTGGACTCTTTCAATACAAATATCAGTTTATAACAATGTTTTTCTAAAGCCTAGTTTATTTCAAAGAGACATAATAATCATATGTCTAACTACTTTAGGTGTACATTCTCTCTACAATTGCAACCATATGAGAACCTAATTCCTAAGGGTAAGCAGACTTTCCTTGAAAATCAACATATCCCAAAAAATCATCTAACTAAGTCCTTTTATAAGACCCAACCACATCTAGGGTCGTGTTTGAAATCTATAATTTTGTTTTGCTATCCGATCATCTGAAATCCTGCCCGAAACCAAAAACCCAAAACCATTAGATCTGACACTTGATAGGGTTGATCTATTTGTTTAATCATCGAATATGGGTGGTATATTATCTTCGAACCATGTGGTTTGATATCATATTGATTAAAAAGGAGTTGCAAGGTACCTATATATGGGTGCTAGGAGACATCCATTATCACCCGAAATCAGTTTATAATATATATTGTTGGTCATGGTTCATCAAGGATACAAAACTCAATTAATATGACAATTTTTGCGATAATGTATGAACTATCTGAGTATCCCTTCCCTTGTATGAGTTTCTTTTCTTTTAAATAATTTCATTTATCAACTCCATTATGGCCACCTACTCCATTCCCAAATTTAGTTTCAAAGCCCTTTATTGTTGCATTTATTGTCTCTCCACCATGCTTTGGGGCTCGCTTTCCAGAAGACATACGCTTCCTAATTTTGTTGTTAATTAACGGTGGAATGGTTGTAGATGTTGGGTTTTTTAATTCAATTTTTCTAGGGGCTTTTATGGGAATCAAATTTCGAAGTGATATTAAATCATGTTGATCAAAGTGAACATGAAATAACACCTAAAGTGTATTGTGATCTAGGTGGATCCTAATACAACTTCATTAAATGATATTAATCATGTTGATCCAAATAGTGTATAGGAACATGAATTGGGATTAGATAACTATTAGTTAACAATTATATTGTAAAGATAAAAAATATACCTCATCAAGGTACTCTTATGTTGAATTTGTTTATATTGCTCTTGTAATTGCTCCATAGGTTAGTAACAATGACCCAAATAGTTAACTTAATACATTGAGTTTTAAAGATTTTTTTTTTTGGGTTAAGATATGGAATAAGAAACGTGATACTTAAATGTTAAAAAAGCTTAGATACTCTTTATAAAACTTTATAAATAAAAACTTATTGAATGTAGATAGTTTTATAAGGTTAAATGAGACATATTTTATTCAGATGTCCCTACATATAAAGCTAGACTTGTTGCCAAAGGGTATACTGATGACTCTATTTTTGTGATAAACAGATGTCCCTACATATAAAGCTAGACTTGTTGCCAAAGGGTATACTGATGACTCTCTTTTTGTGATAAACGTAAGATATCCTTTTACGCTTATTTTGAGCTCACCTAAGATTTATAAAGAATTTGAATGACCCCTTTAATCTTAAGAGGGGGCTCTGAATTAGAACATGTGTCCTATGACAGATTATGATTCAGAGTTGTAACAAACAAACTGGCATTTTTTGGGGTGGGCTTGATCATTTAAACCTATACCACAACATATGTAAACCCTAAAAAAGTTTCCCACTTAATAATACACGCTACGAACACCAGAAATTCATCCCTTGGGTGCCAAAGCTTACATTTGATAATTAATTCATCATGGAAGTGATCAAGAGAATGTAAAGAAGGAAGTATCAAGAGTTGGAGTTTCACTAGGTCATTTATATACCGTTTTTTCCTTATAATTAGCGTAAATTAGTGTTAGATATATATATTTTAAATTTAATTCTAATTTTTTTATTCCAATTTCATTTATTCACGATTTCTATTATTCTTAAGTTGTTTATTTTGAACATAGTTTTTATTCTTAAATTTCTTATTTTGGTATTACATTTAAACAAATTGTGTTTTCCATCTATTATATATACATATGAGTTAAATAATAATCATATTATGAAAAATAAAGATTACCCTTAGTAATGAAGGTTGTGTCAGAAAGAATGATCTAATGTGAGTCGACTTGACTAGCAAAGTAGCCGCTAGGTTTTAAGTTTTAACTCTCATAATTTAGTATCCGGGTTAATAAGAAAAAACAAATTTATTTCTAGAACTATTAAATTAATGTGATTAGGAGAATATTTGAAACCTTGAGCTACTATCTAATATGCTTAATTATTTTTTAATTGTAAAACAAAACAATGCTTCCATTATCTTTTAATCAAAATATTTAAAACCATTTAGGTAATATTGAACAATATTTGAATTAACTACCTAAATCTTTAAGGAACAAACTTGATTTACTTACTTATTACTTGTAACTATCTGTACACTTGTAGAGAGTTTATCGTAGTTTTCTAGATGTGTGGGCTTTTTATATAATTATTTTATCAATCTAATAGGTCCATCATATCCTCTGAGGGAGGGAATTTAAATGAATTATCTAACTATGCTTTTCTACATGGTGAACTTGATGTTAAATTCCAATCTCACACAACCATGATATAAAAATATAAAATAATCATTTTATTTTGGTTGGTATCCATAAAATTCATTTTTCTTTCAGTTTGCATAATTTTTTGTCACATGATACATATTTAAATATATAGAATAAACAATCAATATAAATGCAACTAGATATCACATACTGTCAAAGAATAAATAGATGACAAGTGAATCGCATACCACGAATACAATTAGACACGCCAAACAAATTGCTAACTAAGAATAATTTTGCATTCACCAACCATGTACTTATTGAAAGATAAATAAAATATATAAAACCTAAAATAATAACAAAAAACCATCACTAACTAACCTGAAAAAAATAGTACACTTTCAAAAAAATAAACATGTATAAAAATAACAATAATTAACAAAACGCAGTGCTATAAATCTAAAACTGTTAGTGTAATATCACATTATACTATTTTAAACCTAAACTTATATATAACCATGTGTAAAAATAATATGTAATTTGATATTCATCAAAGTAATAATTAAAGTTCAAGCAACTCTTCGTTCGTATCTTTTAACACTTTTTAACCATTAAAATATGCATAAACCAGTCAAACAAACCTTAGGTAAGTAAGTATTTTCCATACATCTCTTAGTTACCTTCTTGACAAATTGGATACATTATTCATTATATTGCGTAATTCAACACCAAAACACTTCATGGAAATTATTAAAAATGGCATTTCATTATTATCCAAATATGCATCCCTAGAATCTTTTTTAAATATTTTAGTTTGATATTTAAGAGTTTTTATATGTAAGAATTACATGACCATTCACCATCGTGGCCTTTTATGGAAAATTTAAGAGTACGGACAAGCTACTCATATTTCAAAGACTACACATTATTTCAGAAATAAGGATATTATAAAATATACAAAAGTGTTTCATGTTGAATTGGAGTTTATGTGTTGAGAATTAAGATGTTTCAGTTTACCTTGGTTAACTCAAGTTGGTTTGAATGGTGACCACGACATTAAATCTCTTTCTCGAGCGTTAAAAGGTTAAGGTTATGCATCCTTGGGTTTTTGACTATTGACTTCTTGTTTATGAATTTTGATATTATTATCTCGTGTAATTTTTCCTAAATTTGTAAATATAAGAGTTGAAAGAAAAATGTGAGAGATTGAGAAAATATTCTTAATTAATTAATTAATTCATTTATTAATATAAAAGAACATTATTTATAGATAATTGTGTTTATTAAGTGAACCATATTACTGACTTCGGTTATAGAATATCTCTAACTTAGGTAAACTTGGAAATGTTTCTATTTATTTGATACACTACAATATCATAAACCCCAATATTTGTATAGACTTCCTATAGTGTCCACAATTCTAAGTATATTATGAAAAAGTGTTGTATTTATAATTAATCAAGTTTTGATTTTATAATAGTTATAATTAACAAAACTTATTTAAATCCAAATTAATATCTCTTAAACTATTAATTGACAAAAATATATGTATTATATCAAGTATTACCCTTCTAAAAAATTCTTAGAATAATTTATGTCATTTTTTGACATGTGTAATTTATTCTAAAAATCATATTGTAATTTCGATTATATTATATTAAATCATACATTTAAGAACACATAATGTACAAAATTAACCATCAAAATTTGAGGGTTATGCACTTGATTCTAAGCATAATAATTCATACACATATTTATTAAGACAAAGCAACCACTATAATGTATATGTGTTTTCTTTTATAATAAATGGATAATTATCTTAGACTATGACATCTAAGTTTTTTTGTTATATTGTTATCTTTAACTTATCCTTTAAATTATCTTTTCATTCTTGTATAATGTAATTTATTATATAAATCACTATTATGCATGGATTTTACAATATTATTTAATATATATGACAAATATAAAAAAATTACAATTATCCATTTTCATCTAGAGAAATATTAAACTTCGGTACAAAAAAGACAAATTTTTATGTTCCCAAATGCCTCTATTTAAATGAAATATCTTCCTAACATTCTTTTCCACGTAATATCTTCATACTATTTGATTTTTTACTTTTGGAACATACGGATTCTTCAAGTTGTATGACTTGTGATGTGACTCTGAAGACTATAGATAAATCATACACTAAAGAATCTCTTTCAATCATTTATAATTCTCATCTATTTTTATTCGATAAACACAACTTTCGTGAAGGTATATTCACATATAGTTTAGTCGTCTATAATATGTTAAAGCATGATATCTTTTTTTGGTTGTCTAGTCTTCATTTCATTGGGTCTCGTGTGTTGCTCTTATGCTTCCCACTTTAGCATCTCTCTAGAGGTTCACTCTTACTTTTTATTCTAGCATGAGGTCCCCTTATTCATAATGCGCAACTTCGGTTGTTGTTCTTGATTGCCTAGAATCTAGAGTAATGTGCCCAACTTTATATACCGAGCCTTATAATAGATAACATTACAGTCTTCATCTAATACACGAAATTAACAATATCAATCTTATTTAGTAGTTGAACTCTAAAGATGACTATATGGTTTAATAAGATATTTAATTAAACAAATAATTAAATACTATAAATTATCCATTCCACGAAAGCATAACATATGAATCAACAGTTAAATATCTTATACCGTACTAGTCATGAAAATATAAATTTTATTCATTGTATTACATTTAAAAAAGGTGGAAGACCATCAGAAGCCCTACATCATGGGATCATAAAATCTTTTTATGTCTTAGAATTATGTTTTTCAATGTCATCTGACTAAATGAAAATTTTGAGGTGATGAAGGAGTTAATGGTAATATGCGAGGTTTTCAAGTCTTGACTGGACCTACTTGAGCATCAATTAATAGATGTGTTTACAAATATCATGATTTGCAAACTAGAATGGATAGAGTTTCTTGGGAAGGCGAATGAGTGAGCGAGCAACTTCAGTTGATGGATGGATTTAATTAGTGAATTATTATTGCAATATATTTATATTTTTCTTCATAGTTATTATATATTGGAGATGGTATTATGTTTGTTACTTATAAATTAAAATCTACATGACTATCATCATACTGTAATGCATGTACATGATTTTAATGCATGGATGTGATTTTAAGTTGGGTCATTTACATGTTTGTTCTATGGTTTTTAGGACAAATGATATATTATAATTAATTTTTAAGTACTTTGTTCAATTACCTCCCTAAATATATAAAAAGAAAACTTATATATATATGATTAAGGATATTATGTAATATACATGTTTTTATTCGTAACACCCATTTTAAAGCTTATTTTATGGGTTATTGACAATTTAGTCCCTTATAGACAACAACTTTCAATTTATAGGTGATTGTAGTCTATGTATTAACAATTTAGGAACTTGTGCTCCTGAGATATATATTTTCACATAGTATGTATGTTTTAGGAAAAAAATTATATCTTCACATTCATCATTGAACAATAAAAATGTATCATTTTTTTTTGACGAGAGTTCCCGGGCTTACACCCGACTGGGAGATATGACTGCCTCCCCAACCATACCTTCAGGCAATTCAGAACTAGGTTGCCCATGTTATGGGGAGGATTTCGAACTCATCTGGTTAAAAAAAAATGTATCATACTTATTTTGTCGCCTTTACAAAATTATATATATTCATTTTAAAATACATCAATAATAAAAATTCACATGTTTTCCATCTTCAGTTCACTACTAAAAATTAGAGTATTCGCGGCAATTTATTGGGTCAAAGACGGGAGTTTATAAATGACGTGGATTTATAAGCGGCAGTTAGCTTATTGACGCGAAAAGTGTCGTGCCTATTCGACCTCGCATTGACGGCAATTGCCTCCAAACTACCGCCTATGTATAATTGTTTTAAACTGCCGTGTATAAAAAATCTTATATCTCAATATTATTTTCATTTATATATTATTAATTATATATAAGATTTTATATTTTTAAATTTTTTTTAAAAAAAATAATTATTTAAACAAGAAGCTAAATCAATTCAAAATGCATTTCATTCATCAAAAAGTACAAAGTTCCTAAAACTTCTTACGTTTAACCAAACTAAAACTAATAAGAATAAAAGATACAAATATCCTAATACTTCTTACATTTAACCAAACTAAAACTAATAAAAATAAAAGATACAAATGGTGGTGAGATAATTAATTACCAAAATATTTTGAGTCATTAATGTCGAAATTCCTCAACCCAATAAGAACATGAATAATCAAAGTGACATGTATCAGTCACTAAACATAATTTACTAACACGTTTTCTCTCTTTATATTCATTATTTTATATACAAATGGAGAGAAGTAACTGACCAAGATTGAAACTAAACCATTTGTTCAACTCACTATATCTTTAAATCTCAACGCATGGATCCAAAGAGACATGAATAACAGCCATCCAATGGTACTCTAACTTCTCGTCCAGACAAGCTTTACTCACGATAAGCACCTTTGTTTAAAATAAAAACTAATAGTTATTAACTTCTTTGGAGTTAAGATGAGTCCAAGCGTTGTTTAAAAGACACTCACTTGCTGATATTGCTCAAATTCACATAGCTGGCTTGTAATTCCTTTGCCTGAAAGCACAAATAAATATCTCTCAGAATGTTAGATTTGTACTCATGCAACAAAATACTACATAACTCGAATCTCTTCTCCCAATCCTCTCCATATATGTTACTTAAAGTTGGTCCAACTTTAACAACAAACTGTGGGAGTTCTTTGGAAAAGTCAACAACACACAAAATTCAACAAACTATGGTTTGAAAAGTGTGTACTTTCTTGCTCTAGTCAATAATCCCATGTCCAATGCCAAATTAAAATCAGATAGACCCTTGTTCAAGAACCTGCAAATTCAGTAAATAAACATGAAATTTTGCAGAGTACCTATTAGAATGTATATAACATGAGCTTCATCCCTCGACATGAGAGAGAAAATCTCAGCTACTACATTATTGGTCTTCTAAAACAAAAGATATATTCCATAGTTATTGTTCGTGTTCAGAATTTCAATTTTCAAAAATTACTAGTTAGATATGCTTAAGATAAGGGTAAATGCGAAATTTACATAGAATTCTGAACATCGGTAGAACTAAATGTGGGATATGTACCTTGAGCCTTCGACCAAGCTTTTTGTAGATAAGAAAGCCGAAAATTCAGCATTGCAAGACCTTTCTAAAACTCAACAAATATTTGTTAGAGATGACCTTGTATTTAATCAAATTGAGTGAAATCACACATCTAGCTACTTCAAGGAGTAATTGTGAAATTTACCCTTCATTGAAATTAAAAGCAAACCAATGCATTAGATTATGGCTATAAAATAATAAATACAAATATAATACACCGATAAAAGAAATAGTAAATAATTGAAGTAAGTTTACTATTGATTCAATGTTCGCATTTGATAAATTTATGATCAGTAATCTATACTCCTTATGTTAAATATGCACCAAATTCACCTGCTAACAACCTAAATGGTAAGGTGGTCTGAAAATCAAACCAAAAGTTGCATTTGTTTAGAAAATTATATAAAAATTTATGTAGTTTAAATACTGGACAAATTTAATAAAAACATAATTGAAAAAACAAAAAAATCTGATACCTTTTCCATGTTCAGCAAAGCTAGTGACCAGGTCTTATTCCTGATTTTATAATAAGTATTTAAGCTTCTAATGCTTCCTTACCTTTCCATGTTCAACGTAGCGATTAAATCCATCCATTAAATCAAATCCGAACTTAAATGGAAAGAATAAGTTAGTAACAAATTGTAATAATGAATAATTAGTTTATGATTTAGGTATTCTATATTACAAATATGAGTGATGATTTTATTTTTGTTTCTAAATATTTTCATTAACAAGAGAAATTACATAATAATCAACCTATGCTACAAGGGAGGCATCCAATTCTAATAATTTTGCTAATCGGGTTGGAATGGGGTTCATCCATTGACAAGACAATTACCCAAACAAATTATAAAGTAAGAATCTTTTATATGTGCTTATTAGGTGATTGATTAATTTTCCAAACAAAAAATAATTAAAAATCATTTATTTTACAGGTTATCCTGTGCGATAAGCCCCATTGCAAAAGATCTTAAGAAATGGAAGAGCACTAACTAATTTAATCAATTAATCAACAACAAAAGAAGCCCATAAATCGATAATTCCACTTTATTAAATAACATAGAGTGTTATTTTGAAAGTGAAATAGAAATTTAACATACCTTGAATGATGAGTTATGTTGAGAAGACTTGATATCCATTACATGAGAAGCAATTCGAGATGGGATTTTTATTTAGAATAGCGAATCTGGTGTATTTTGTTTGAGTGTTTGGAGGGGTTTGAGTTAAGTACGCGGAAAAAAAATGATATGGGAATAATATGGGTGGGAAAATTCTAAAAGGGATCAATGTTTTAATTAAAAAAATTATAACCCATAATATAATTTATTTTACGCTTAAAAAATAGTTATACGCATTTTTCAAGACATAATATTACCTTTTTTTTATTATGTTATATAATAAATAATACAGTCTAATTTGTTTTTAAAAAAATTATAATTTTGTATAGTTAAAATTAATGTAATATTTTTTATGAATAAACAGACTATTAATTTAAAATATGATTATAAATGATATGTAATATAAAATGTTATGAAAATTTTAAATCTAGACTAATAAAATATATAAATAAAATAATTTTACAACTAGACATTAATTATTTTGAATAATTATTCAAAAAATAAATAAAAAATGTCTTGAAATTATAATTGGTGTAAAATATCTTAAAATAATTTTTTATTAATTTCATCTCGAGTCTAGTTTTTTTCGTTTAAATCTTAACAATCATAAGTCCATTTCTTTCAAACATGGTAGTATTGTCTGGGGTAAAAGAAGAATAAAGGCCCTAACAACAAGTAATTTTTTAGTTAAAGGCCCAACCTAAATAGGTCAATAGAATCCAACTAAAAAAAACACCATAAAACCACCCTCCCCTCCCATTAGGTTTAGAAAATTAAAAATCCACCCCTCCCCCTTTCTCTCTCGGCGGATCTGCACCCAGAAAACCACTCCCTGTGATGTCACCTTCACTCCGTTCCCACAGGTCCCCCCTTCCCTCCGATCATTCCGGTGTCACCTTTCCTCCGTTTCCAGCAAAGCCATCGTCGTGACCAACCTCCACCATCTTACTTGCATAAGCTCCGCTGCACACAGAAGACCACCTTCGTTGCCCCTCCTTCGCAGTCCTTTTGGAGCAAGCTGCCAGCATAGATCTGATGGGTCACCACTCCTCTTCACAAGAAACCGGTCATACCTGCCGTTCTCCACCATCGCCAACATAAAACCAACGCCGCTCAGATCTCACCATCCCACCTTCGCCACCACTCTCTTGCACCAGATCTCCAACCAAGCTGAAACCCCAATTCGTCATTCTCAGTTTAGTTTCTTCAGATCTAGGGTCTCAGATATGTACCCACTATTTTGCATTTTCAGGGGGTATATACCCGTTATTTTGTATCTTTAGGGGGTCTTCAGCTCAAGCAAGCCATTTCTTCCGCTCAACCACCATTAACGAGACACAAACGGTCACGCGCTAACAAAATCGTTCTCACGGTGCCACCTCCACCAACATAAGCGCCGCCCTCTTTATCGATCTCAATTTTGTTTATTCATATCTAGATCTGTTAACGTACCCACTATTTTGCATTTTTAGTGGGTATATACCCACTGTTTTGTAGTTTTTGTGGATATATACCCGTTATTTTGAATTTTTGTGGTTATGGATCTTTATCATTGAGATGGAATGGTATGGAACTTGACAATAAAAAATGTATTTTGAATACAATGGGTATATACCCTCAAATTATAGCATGAACCTTGGCAAAAAAAGAACATTGAACTAGAAAATTAAAACCAGAAAATTTCAACAAGGACTTGTAATGTAATTTAAAAAAAAGTATGTATTTACCTCCAAAAATCTAACGAGAAACCAGAAAAAATTATAACCAAGCATTTAAAGAACATAATATCTAACCAGGTCTTTAAAAAATATAACATCTAGCAAGGCCTTTAAAAATTTCATTTCCAAAATTTAAGGCCTAAACACGTATATACTATTATCTTTTAAACACCTAAAATGATATTTGAATGATTAATGAGTTTACAAAAATATCAATGGCTCAATTGTAGTCAATTACTTAGTTGTAGTTACAAATATCAAAATATTATAACAATACCTTTCAATCAGGTACATCCATCTAAATTGAACGGGACATCCAAGTTTTGCTTCATCGACCAAGTGGTAGTCCATGTGCACCATTATAGTAAAAAAACGACAAAGAGAAACATTTTTCCATGTCACACAACACTAAACCTACACGATATCTAACTCATCAACGTTTAGCGTCTTACAACATATGACCTTGAATATGCTACTCAATTCAATAATTATTTTTGTAATTTTTTTGGCTCCCTATTGGATGCCCAAGTTTAGATGTAATTTTTTATAATCAAATATGGTGCAAAAAACATGGTGCAATTTTTTTACTCCATACTAAATGTCCACTAAAACACAAACTCTAGCAAAAAAAGAAAAATATGCTTGTGTTATTTTTTCTAAAAATCATAAATATAAGTTATAAAAAATTTTATAAAAAAAATATGACTATAGACGAAGGTTTAATCAAATGAGCCGTCTTTATTCAACATAATTAACATCAATTGATGAGACTGTCGCCTATATAAAAATACCTTCATATAATAGGTGGCAGTTATTTAAAACTGCCGCCAATTAAATGCCACCAATAGGTGAATTTTTAGTAGTGGTTATAAAAAAATTCATATCGGAAATATAAAACTCAATTGTAAAATACATATTCTTATGGATTTGATGAAATATATCATATTTATGTTACGATAACATCGAAATAAATATACAAGTATAACTCAATATTATCCAACTTTAAAACATAATTTATAAATACACCCATATATTTCTATGTAATAACATCAAAAATTGATGATTCATATCCTAAAAGAGATAACTTAAATGGACCCAAATATTAACCCTTTAACATGTCGAGGACTCTATGCGTAAAATAAACATAGTTAATTGAATAGTGTAGATCAATCTGTATCATAAACACGAGGTACCGTCAACAAAATCCCCTAACCTAAAAATAAAAAAATATAAAAATAATCAAATGATTTACACATATAGAAGGGGATGGATCATATATATTACTTTGAATATTTGGTTTTCATTAAAAAAACTTCAACTTGGAGCATTATAATAAACTAGTAGTCAATTTGTTCCCTTTATATTAAGAATTATGTTGAACTAAAAAAATAGAGTGGATTATATCAAGAGTATTATTATTAAGACTAAATCAAAATGTACATCGCATAAAAGGGAGTTTATCTAAACTTGGGTAAATATTTAGATAAATTAGTCTTCTAAGATAAAGTATGTTCTTATTATATTTGTCGCTTTCTTCTGATTGTGAGACAATTACGTACTTCATTCTTATTTTATTTAAGAAAAAGTGCAATATTAACGAGCAAACGATAATTTTGGAAAAAATAATTCATTAGTGGATAAATCTCTCAGTTTTTACATTCACACTAAAATATGAATCATCAGTACTTTTTAAAATTTTAATTGAAAGTAAATTGTTAAATATAATTATTTGTTACATCTCTAATACTGAAGTTCTTACTCTCAATTCATGGGTATATTTTAAGACACATTTTTTTATACCAAAACACTATAGTTCTTGAATGATGTTTTTGGTTTATAATGACAATGCTTATATGATATATTTTTGGTATTTCTATTCAAATTTTATATCCACGCAATAATTTTGATTATGAGAAGTTATATAGGTAGTTATTAAAGTATAGATACAGTTTTACTTAACATTAGACATAAATTTTTAGATTTTTAATCATCTCTCCTGATGAAAATTTCAATATTACTTTGTCTTGTAAAGAACGTGACTTCTCCCTTAGTCATATAAAGGATGTGACTTATCTTTTTTACTCTTGAAAATAGTAAAACAAATTTTTTATTAACTTAATTTGGGGTTATATTTATATTTTGTAAGATGATGTTGTTAAATAATATTATATGGAGGGATAATTAAAATGGATTTAGGTTAAGAGGTATGTGTATATATATAACATATTTTATGGTTTTTTTTCATTTTTTAACTTACAAGATTTATTAATTAGTTAATATTTTTATGTTTTTCAAATGTTTATTTATTGATTTGATGAATAAAAGGACAAAAATGTAGATACATCGGAACAAGTATGCAGTTCAAAGTTCTTTGGGTTTAATAATGTAATAAAAGTTGTCAAGTTGTGAGTTTCAATATTTAGTTTAAGGTGATATTCTTCCTACATAAATTAATAAACAACATAGTTAAATTGTAATATTTGGAAAGACTAGATAATAAGAAGTATGATCTAATAAAGTTTTCTGTTTAATTAGATAAAAAAAATCTATATTCGCAAAAGAGAAACAAATAATATATGAATTGATATATAACTGCCAAACATCGAAAAATGTCCTTAAAGATTAACCAAAAATTTTAATAACTAATGTAACTATTTGTCTCATTTTTAACTTTTTAATGTCTAATGCTCACTTTTATTGTTATATTTTTGAAAGAAAATTATATTGGGATACATATATTGAATACATGAGAGAAAAATAGGATTCCTGGGGGTTTTCTTACTAATATATGTGTTTTAGGAAATAGTGTGGGATGGAATTTAGATTAATAATTTTATTTTATTATTAAAGAATTTATATTAATCAACTCTTCACATAATGGTTTGATTCTAATTTGTTTTAAAAAAAGTAATATTTTTTTATATAACTAATTGTCAACCATTTATCTCACTTTAACGTTCATCATGCTATATGCTAATAATTTCAAGGTAACTACTTGACCAACTATTAATCTTTCTATAAACAAAATTTTATCAAACTAATATTGTTCAAAATTTAAAAAATTTATTCAATAACTAAACAAATATCATGAAATTGGTTGGGGTGTCCTATATATTACAATACATATCAATATTATTAATATATAATTTATTTAATTTAATATATTATATGGCCTTTATTTCTAAAATACAATCATTATTCTTTAGATATTGAGTAGAATTTTGTCATTAAACAAATAATAAGAATAAAAACCTATCTACAGAAGAAAGTTTTATTTAATCCAATATGAAAAACCACTTAAAAATAGTTGTAAAAGAAACATAAAAATTAGTTCACCTAAATAAACCACATTAGATGAACCTATATGCAGAATAACTAATGTAAACTTTCAGGAAAAAAAATTTCAGATAAAAATGTAACAAAGAAATATTTATGTCCCTTTATAATTTTGCGCGTGTATAAACATGAGGAAAATAATATATTAACTTTTTTTATATCAAAAAGGCTCAATTTGGTTACAATATTAAATAATAAAGATACGTACAAAGATACTTTTTAATTTTTTTTATAGTGTATAGACCGCCCTTCAAGCTAAATATGCTAACACATCTTTAATCAACCTTATTTGAAAATAATTTGTCAAAATAAGTATACTTTCAAAACATGGATAGATAATCCAACCATTAGAAAGTGAATGTGTCGAAAACATTTTTTGTATCTCAATCAACTACTCTATATTCATTTATACCAACAAACTGAATTAAAGTCTACGAACATCATTAGCCATTTAAATGACTTCTCTAGTAATCAAGTTGGTTTGAAAATTTAAACTAGTTATTACTGACTACATGGCCTTTAGTGACACTAGTACAATACTTGGAGAGATTGGAGGGGAACAAAATGCACTCTAAAAACAAATCATTACAGATTTGAAAGGCCTTGATAATTAAATAAGAGGTACAGATAGTATTGCATATATTTTCAAATAATTTTAATCCATACAAAATATTCACAAAATCTCAATTATTTTCATATATTTTGTATCAATATTAATTTGTATAAAACCGTACACACCAGGGGACCAAGTGGCAAGATTTCTATATGAATGTTAAAGTATTAAGGCTCTCATGAGAAAAAATATATTTAGAATTTGAGAATTCTAAGAATTATTATGGTTCACAAAATTTGTAATATAATTCTCCACTATAAGTCTTATCCCGTATATTTAACTCACTTATTAATATTGATACTTTTAACTAAAATAAGTTAAGTCTAAAATTACACTATCTCTTATTTGGGCCTATACTGGGTTAAATTTTAAATGGACTTATATTACATTTTGTTTTGGGCCCAATTTTCATTTTAACCTTTTTTTCTTCCACCGAAACAAAAAACTCTAATATATAATTTGTTCAATAATATCTATCCGCTTTTTTTCACTTTCTCCAAACTTCTTTTTCTTATGTAAAAAATATTGAATACCCAAAATCACCACCACCACCTTAACGTATCAAAAGAAAAGTTTTATGAATTCTTATGTAAAATTCTTTCGAAATATATACTTATATGATAAATATTTAATCACCGCAAAAGATTTACTTTGATTTATAATTTTTATTTAAAATTATTTTAGAAAATTATTCCTTAAGAAATTGAGATCCCATATAGAATGATGTTTTGCAAAAAACAGGTTTTTTGTTCTCAAGGTTATTATTAAAAAATTGATATGTAATGAAGAGTTTAATTACAACTATTTTTCTTTTAGTTGGTTAATTTTTTGATCTCGTTCTTAATATTGAAAAATATAGTAAAATAATCAACTAGTTGTAGAAAAATTTAATTTGTTTTTTTATATTTGAAATAGGGCATTTGGAGATACTAAATATTATTGTTTAAATGTTTTTTTGTTTTTTTTATTTTAGAATACTTATATTATTGTATATATATACTATTTTACTCTGTTAGAGAATGCTATTTTATAAACTTATTATAATGTTTTTTTTATGATTTCACATCAATTTGTGATATGCATATATATATATTTATTTATTTAAATAACCAAAAAATATTACTTTTTCATGCTCGATTAAGTTAATTATAACAGATAATTATGTATTGTTGAGCATAATTTATTATAATTGCTCAAATGTCATAAAAGAATTTATAGGATTTGGTAATATATAATAATTAAAGTTATTTTCAGGTATATGTCCAGATTGATAATCATTTCATTTCAACATTCAAGTACATTCCAAAAATATTAAGGTTTGTACCTAAATCTCTTAATTATTATATAAAGTCTGTGTATATCTATATTATAGTTTGAATGATGTAGTTTTTTGATAATCATTTCTATATTACCATTTCCAAATGAACATATAAATATAAATTTTAAAATATAATAAGTTACATAAACAATATTAATAGTTGAAAATAATATTATCAAATCTTTGGGGTTTTCTTTCACTAAAACATACATTATCCTAGAATCCTAGATCCATAAAATGTATGGTGTATTTTTATGTAAAAAAATATTTAATATGATATAGATGTCTTTTTCCAACCCAAATAGTATAAGTGATTTTTTTAATTTAATGACATTAAAGAACTATTCTCTTTTAAATCTATCAATACTATACTTTTTAAATTTTTTTAAAGCAAAACATCGAAGTATATGATTGCTATAAGCTGATTTCTATTTTAAATTTGAAATTATGATCATTAGTGGATAAATTACTTTAGATTTTTAATTTATTATTTTTATAATAATAGGAACAACATTATACCATTTGAAACATGTATCTTTATTATTGAATTGTTGTCTTTTTAAATTTGAAAACATTTGTTGAAACCAAAAGATCAAAACAATATAGTGATTAACACTAGAACTTGAGAGACCTTTCTTATTCATTGTGAGTTTAAAGATGGATATTAAATAGCTTTACAAAGTAACAGAATGGAAAATTGTATCTCCTATTGTTGTTCTATAGATCTAAAAGAATACGAAACTATCTTATCCCTAAAATTTAGGATTTAGCAACAAATGACTAAAGTAAATAACGTAATCTTATTTCTAACATCCTCCCTTAAAATAAATACTATATATGAGTTTATGCTTGGATATGAGACAATACAAATCAAACAACATAACCTTAAAAATACATGGAGCTTCAAATGTTTTGTTAGAGTATCATAAAATTGCTCCTTTACAACTCTTTCCATGGTGAAATCACGAAGAAAATGAAAGCCAAAGTCTATGTGTTTACTATAAACATGCATTAATGGATACTTGTAGAGTTTAATGGTTG
Organism: Nemophila menziesii; assembly: GCA_029959085.1. Taxonomy (NCBI): domain Eukaryota; kingdom Viridiplantae; phylum Streptophyta; class Magnoliopsida; order Boraginales; family Hydrophyllaceae; genus Nemophila; species Nemophila menziesii. The sequence goes on along the minus strand of JARWIR010000015.1, from coordinate 23,568,060 downwards.
AAGCATTGTTACAATATAACATTGTAGCATTGATTTATTCATGTTTAAGCTCCTTCAAAATTCTCATCAACCACAATGGCACGCACTCATCTTCAGTTGTAGAAAGTGTAAGCACATGTTGTTTTTTAGATGACCAAGATACCACTCTAGAACCCATAATAAAAATATACCAAAAAGTGCTCATTATATCATCTTGATCCCCCTGCGTAATCGATATCCTTGTATCCAAGTAGTTCTTCCTCTCCACCCTTCTTATGAATAATACAAAATCAAAAGTACCTTTCAAATAACTTAGAACTTGTTTTACAGATTGGAAATGAATTTTATTTGGTCTTTCTATGTATCTACTAAGCAAACTTATTACAAACATCATGTCCGGACGTGTGGTAGCAGTCAAGTAGATGAGACTCCAAAACATTTGTTTTTAATGTGTGCTATCAATCCTTTCTCCATCTTCATCATTTATTAGCTTGAAACCAATATCTATTGGGTTTTGCACAATATTAAACTTATTCATATAAGATCTTTCAAGCACCTCAAGAGAGTAATTTTTCGGCTAATATAGATACCATCTGGTTTCGTTAGTAACTCAATACCTGGAAAGTAACTCATCATTCCAAGATCTGTCATATCAAATTCTTTCATCAAGGATTGCTTGAAATTTGTAAACATAATTGTATGATTCCCTGTAAATATAAGATCATCAACGCAAAGAAAAACAATTAAAATACCTTTACTAGATTTTTTTGGTGAATAAGGTTTTTCATATGGGCACTTCTAGAATCCTTCATGTACAAAATATGACATAATACAGCTATGCCAAATACATGGATATTGTTTAACACCATAAGCCTTTTTAAGCTTGTACACCTTGTAATGCCTTTTTAAGCTTTTACACCCTTTTCTCGGGTCTTGTTGCTCACAGCCAGTAGGTTGTTCTACAAAAACCTCCTCATTTAATTCTCCTTGCAGAAAGGCAGACTTGACATCTAATTGATAGATCATTTGATTGTTTTGAACACCAAGAGAGATAACGACTCGTACAGTTTCGAAATGAGCCATAGCTACAAAAACATCAGCATAATCTACTCCATATTGTTGCATATACCATTTAGGGACTATTCGAGTCTTGTACTTTTATACTTATCCTTTCTCATTGAGATTTACTTTAAATATACCTTTCACCCCAATAATTCTCCCTCCAAGTGGTAGCTCAGATAGTTAGTAAGTATCATTGCTTTCTATAGCTTTGATTTCTATATCCATAACTTCTTTCCAAGTTTTTTTTATAGCTTCATCATACAAAATAGGATTAAATTTAGTGAACAAGGCCAACTGAGCCATGTCATAAGCGAAATTAGCCATGTATACTTCCATTTCCTCATCAACTTGGAGTTCTCACCACTCAAATAATCCCTCATCCATCCTGGCGGTCTTCATCTATACCTTCCACCTTTATCTACATTTGAAAAAACTACCCCCATAATTTCCACTGTAGTTTCGCCTCCTTATCATTTTATTACAAAATTTGTAAAGTATCACATACAGTAGGTGTATTTTCTCCTTTATTTTTCCATTACCCATTTGTGCACTGTCAAATTGATTTTCTCGGGACAAATTAATTGTAACCATTAATTATAAATGGGGTTCTATATCTAATGTTGATGGATCCCTTGCCAGGCTTTTATTCAAGCCTTATACAGAGTAACTAGAGTGGTCAATTCAAACAGGTAGGTCCCATTATATCCTTATGTGGCTCTTAGTTTGTTAATTTTCTACACTTCTTTTTTTCTCATTGTTTAAAGTTAACAATAACTTTTTGAATTGAAGGGGTTATTAATTGTTTTTTCCAAAAGAGAGTGGTGGTGGATCCCTTGCCTTGCAGGCTTTTATTCAAGCCTTATTGAGTAACTCAAGTGGTCAGTTCAATAGGTGGGTTTGATTATATCATCATTTGGCTCTTAGTTTGTTAATTTTCTACACTTCTTTCTTTCGCATTGTTTGAAGTTAAGTGTAACTTTTTGAAATGAAGTTTATATTTACCTGAATGGAAGATAGTAACTATATCAACCAGGTTAGAAGTCCTAAAGCTCAATGCGAAAACCCATGTTCTATAGATTGTCATGAGGGACAAATTATCAAGCAAAAGCAAATTGTGTATGTGATCTTCTATGATTGGGATAAGAAAATACACAGGTTCTATTAGCAATGAAGCGGAATCATTTATTATTTAGTCAGACTTAGCAAGATACCAAAAATAATGATCACAAAAATGAAGCAGCAACTCTCATATTTGGGTATTGGAATGGCTATAATCAATAGAGGACTGTAACAGACAAGCTACTCTATGATCACAAGTAAGTTTTCTTCTTTAGGTTTACTATATAAGGTCAAATACAAAAATATTAAGTGTTGTTTTTTAAATTTAGGTCATTGCGTGGGGAAACGAAAGTGAGTTATATGTTAAAATTGAAAGGCTTAAATAAGATGTTGGAAAAGTACCGTGAAGACTTGATCAAGCAACATTTGGTGTGAAAATTCATTCAAGCAACTTATGTTTGAGGTGTATTTTTTGTAAGGGTTTTCTTTTTCCTTGATTTGGGTTTGTTTGATACAATAAATGGTGATGGGAAATTGGCACCACATTAGAAAAAGACTGAATTCAGTAAGACGAATATCTAGAGATTATAAGTTTAGTGGAGTTTATGGTCATATTCTCGAGTTGCTTAATTGTGATGATAGGTTTTCCACTGCTATTGAAGTTAATGCAGGAATAAGGTAATTAATTCAACTTAATTCAACTTTATGGTTTGTTGATACAGATTATTTCAAGTGGTTGTTAAAGATGGTTATATATCAACCACTATAATTAAACACCATGATTCAAAAAAACGAGTTTCGAAAAAATCTACTCATAGTTAAATATAATTCAAAAGCGCTTAAAAATAATAAGACTATATGTAATTTTGTGACTAAATTTGCTTGAATTTTTTTGCAAACAATATCCATTTTGCACAAATGAAGTATTGAATAACTTGGTCATCTTTTTCCTGATTTTCCAGAACTGTTGGTGAGCAATGTGGCCTTATATATTTTTTAATTTCTTTGTTATCTTGATAGCGCAAATGATGGAGTGACAATATCCCTTTTGTGTATTTGTTTTTTTACAAAAAGTTTCCATTTGGCGAAAATATCCAATTACAGGCCTACCTTTCATAAATTAAAGGATTAATTACCCTTTAACTTAGGATACAAATTGCATAAATTTACATTCTTAAAATATCTCAATAGTTTTAGACTAAGATTTTTTTTATAGATTCCAATTTTGTATCATAAAACTTTACATAACTATTTTTCTAAATCTTCTTTGATTTTCAGCGATTTACTAACCCAAGTATATTTCCTTAATTTTAGTTATTTACCATAGATTTAAATAAATATCTATATTATATAACTTAATACTAAATTCATTTAAACCTATCTTCTTCTATACTAAAAGGTTTCTATCTTAACCATCGTTCCTTCTTAACGCATCACCTTTTCAACTCTACGGTTAGTTTACAAAATTATTCCGATTTAAATGTTAGTGGTTTATTTTTCGGTATTGTAATATTTGATTATTACTTTACTTTTTATACTGATTCTAGAATTTTAGTTCTTCTGTTCTGCCAGAAAAAAATGTTAATTTTAGTGTTTAACGATACTAAATTTCAAAATAAAAAAACAAAATATGACATGTGTCAAACTTCTTTTTTTAAGCTCCGTGGTGAGACTTTGCAACATTCCATAAGATTTGTACATGAAAAATCTATCTATTCAAATCCTAACTTTACATTAAGAATTTTAATTTAAAAAATAAAAAAATACTATAAAATATACTTGACCCGTCTACTAATTAACATACATTTAAAGCTTGATAAAAAATGTTATAAAATAGTAAAGAGTGAATTGACTCATCTATCAAATTAAGACTATCTTTATTAATACTTTGGTAATTATCTTTTTAGATATATGCAAATCCATATACAACTTTGTATTCTCGTAAGCTATGTTCTTTCTTTATTACATCAATCTCCATTTCTATAGTAGTAAAAAAAGAAAAATGGATAATAAACATATGAATATTTAAATGAAAATATTGTAACCTTCTTGTATATTTGAAAAATCTTAATCATATGCTTTATCATGAGATTAAACAATGATTTATATAATAGTTTAGAAGAATCAACATAGAAGAACATATATATAAAAAATAGAAAGAAAAGAAAAAATTACAACAAATTTATTAAAAGATATCAAAATATTAAATTGATAATTACATACTATTCTACAAAATCATGTGATTTTCTATGTAAAAAAAAAAATTCCTCTCAAATATGAATACGATAAAAAGGACCATGCATCTCTCTGTATGGTGGGTTAAAATAATAAAAAAAATGAATACTAACTATAAATTTTTTGTGAATGTTACATTGTAAAATAACCATGAAGGCAACAATATTAAATATTCTTATTTTGTTTAATTTAATGTATCCACATGATAGATCCGTTTGCACCTCACCTTTCACCATTTAAGGATAATAAGTCAAAATGTTGAACTTTCAAAAGTATTAAAAAAATTCAAAAATGTCAATTGTAGAAGTATGTGGTAAGTTATATTTTTTCTCCATCAAATTGCATAAATTTTACTACAGTAATGTTCTATGTTCCACAAAGTAGCCTTTCACGAGCATATTTTGCGACTTTTCAAAAAACAAGATTTAGAAATGTGAATTTTTTTACATATCCCCATGATAGATCCATTAATATAATACTAAATGAAATTAAACTTACTAAAAATAAAAATAAAATAGAGAAAAGAGAAAAACAAACTCAGGTCATAGATATCAAGCCATCTATATTGGAACCAAACAACATATGTTTTTCTTTGATCAATTGCTCACATTTTTTCGAACATGTAGTTATTAAGTTGATAAGTATAAGTTTATATTCATTTTATCTAATAAAAATGTTTAATAAGTTGATAAGTATAATATAGATATTCCATACATTGTTCATTTCTCGACTATATGCCTTATGCAGTAATGGATATCCAAGTCACCTATTATCGTTGACTTTATGATACTTTTAACTAAAGGAGTAAAGAAATATATCACCCCTTTTTGTTTCACCCATGTATCCTCCTCCTATTTGGATGTTTTAAACACCAATATAAATATTTCTCTCTCTTAAATGATTTTTTTCTCTTTCCTTTATTTAATGACACATTAGATGACACATAGGAGGTGATAAATGGATGAAGCAAAAATAGATGATATATAGCAATGCTCTAACTAAAATAAGTGAAGTCTAAAAATTCACTATCTCTTAGTTGGGCCTATACACGGTTAAAAATTTAAATAGACAAATATTACTTTTTGTTTTGTACCCAATTTTCAGTTTGACCCTTTTTTTGTTAATTAGTTATTGCTGAGAAATTGCTTTTCTTGGCCTAATACTCCGTAAAAATCCCAAAAATTCAGTACGAGCATAATTAGTAAAGTGACTCAAAAAAAATATCGAATACTCAGCAGCTTTTTCCGATACATAGCACTTTATCCGATACTCAAAACTTTTTCCATGCTCAGTACTTTATGCTATGAATTTTTTCACGCGGTGGTCGGTGGTTGTTGTCGGAGCTGGATATTATTAGTAGTTATTGAAGGAGGAGAGAAATAGTGATAAAGGAGGAGAGAGATTAATGGTAATGGAAGTGAGAGAAGAATCTATTTTTTTTATATGCACTAGAAGGGTAGTAATGACATTTGTCAATTTTGAGTCCTCTAAGTAGGAGAGAGGAATAACTTGGTTCCTCTATGGAACTAATATGCTCCTCAAGACCTCTTGGGTAATTGAATCATATTATATACCTTTTCTTTTATATTTAATAATAAAAAATCTAAATAAATAATATATACACTATTATTAAATTATTATTTTTTACATATTTTATTTCATTTAAATAATATTTATCTATAAACTTAAATACCCATGATATTAATTAATTATATCATGGGTTCCTAATATTGATATTCTTAAGGTAATGTTTTTACTTATAGGATCGAGTTCACTAAGAAAATAGTAAAAAATAATGATGAATAATTAAAATTTAATTTTGCATTGAAAGGTTCTGAGATGGTCCTAGATGACACTATCATGTGCATGATCTTGTTGAATTCTATACATCAGTTTTATCAAGATGTTAAAGATAATTTTAAATAATCCAATATTATCAGCTCATTTGATCAAATTCTAGGCTCATTAAAAACAATGGAACTAGAATTAAAGATTCATAAATGAGTAGGAAATAACTCTTTATCGTACACTAAACTAAATCACGGACCTTTTTTAGCCTAGCAAGAATAAAAAGAAAGTAAAGTACAATAATAACTATAAGTAAATATCTAAAAAATATTATCATTGTGGTAAGGTTGGTCATTTTAAGAAGAATTGATTTGATCTTAAGAATAAGAATGATACTAATAACAATGAACATAATTTTGCAAGAATATGTGATAAAAATTATGTGACATACAAAGCTTTTAATATATTTGATATAGCATGCTAACTGGATTCTAGATTATGGGCACACTTTTTACATGATGTAATCGCTAAAGATAAGTACCACTAGCGACTACATATCTTTAACGACTACATCGTACGTTTCTCGACTACTAAGTAGTCATTAGTAATTTTTGTTATTAACGACTACTTTAAGTAGTCGTTATTAAGTAAGAAGTAGTCGCGAGTGATTTTTGTATTTTATAATTAATTTCCCACCGCCAATGAGCAGTCTCTAGAGGTTAGAGTATTTAACGACTACTTAAAGTAGTTGTTAGAGGTTCTTCCTAACAACTACGTTTGAGTCTTTGGCGACTACTCGTGTAGCCGCTAGTAGTGGTAGCGTATTTATTACAACAAGTTGCGAATTGGGATATTCAAAACACCATTATTTTATAATTTCTCTTTCTTCATCTCAAAACTCTCCCAATTTTTTTCAACAATTCATCATCAAAAATTATTTCAAGACTTGGAAAAGTTTGCCCGAGTCATTCATCAACGTGGGACCGCCTCAATTATCAATTTTTCCTTCTGAATTTGCCCAAAAGTAGGTATTTTTTGTTCCATAAAACTCTTTCAAATTTCATTTACTTTCATGAAATTGTGTAATTAATGGTAAATAGTATCACTTATTAGTTTTTTCAACACGTGGAAAAGCTTTCCCTTGACAAACAACAACGTGGTACCTCCTCAATTATCAATTTTTCCTTCTAAATTTGCCCAAAAGTAGGTGTCTTTTTCATCTTTTTCTTATTTGATTAAAATTGTATAGTTAATGCTAAATATATAGTATCACTATATAAATATCTCTAATCATCTTATAATTTTATGTGACTTATAAATATATATGTATATATATATATATATATATATATATATATATATATATATATATATATATATATATATATATATATGATATATTATTGTATGAGATATTAATGCATAAATAGGATATATATTTATTTAGTGATGTTATATTTTGTATGCTTTTAATTTTATATTTATGTATTTATTTGTTGATGTTATAGTTTGTATGCTTTTAATTTTATATTTATGCATTTATTTGGTGATGTAATATTTTGTGTGTCTTTAATTTTATATTCATTTATTTAATGGGTGATGTAATAATTTTTTTTATATTTATTTATTTAATTGGTTATGTAATATTTTTTTTTCATTTTATATTCATGTATTTAATTGGTGATGTAATAATTTTTTTTATATTCATGTATGTAACTGGTGATTTAATAATTTTTTGTCATTTTATTTATGAGACATTTATGTTGTATTCTTTTCCATTGGAGTAGTTGATTATGTCTTCGGGTATTGATAAAAGTTGGATTGGTTTCGCTAATAAAGTTTTACGTGAATTTATTAAGGGGATAGAAACATTCCTCGTTTTTGCTCAAAAAAATAAACCTCCTGATGAAGAAACAATTTTTTGTCCGTGTAATGAGTGTTTGATTATCGTTGGTATAACGTGGTCAAAGTTATGTCACATCTTTTACAGTTTGGGTTTTTGTCCACGTATAAGATTTAGACAAAGCATGGTGAGAGCGAGGAAATTCCCGAGACTCGATATGAAGAAAATGAAATGTTGGATGTCTACGAAGATTTGAGACCTAATTATAAGGGTGGTGGTCATTCCGGTGACACCGAGATGATAGACTCGAACAGTTCAGCACGTGGCAAATTTGAAATGATGTTTTCCGAATTAGAGACCAAGTTATACCCTGGTTGTGTAGTAATGAGTTCATTAAATTTCATTGCGAAGCAAATGCACGTGAAGGTGAAGAACAAGTGGACTAACACGTCTTTCACAGAGTTGCTTGATCTTCTGTGCAGTGTGTTGCCCAAACCTCATACCTTGCCTGAGTCATACGAGGCGTGCAACAAAAAGTTAAAAAGTTTAGGTATGGGTTACAATACCATTGATGTTTGCGTGGACGATTGTGCTTTATTTAAAATGAGAATGTCTCCCTCGAAAAGTGTCCAATATGTAGTGAATCCAGATGGGACCCGAAGAAGGGTCAGAAAGTAGCGCATAAGAAACTCCGATATTTCCCGATTGCCCCTAGGCTGCAGCGACTTTATGCTTTGAGACACATTGCAGAAAATATGATATGGCATCGAACAGGGAAGAGTACTGATCCAGATTTGTTGCGTCATCCGGTTGATGGCGATAGTTGGAAGAGATTTGTTCAGTTACATCCTGAGTTTTCTAGTGAAACTCGGAATATGTTTTTGGGTTTGGGTGTCGATGGCTTTTGCCCTTTCACTATGCAGAACAACTCGTACAACATGTGGCCGGTTATATTGACTGTCTACAACTTAACACCGTGGGAGTGTATGAAGGAGACGACATTCCAGCTTTGTTTGTTGATTCCGGGATCCCGTTCACCCGGCAAGGACATGGACGTCTTTCTTCGACCTGTTATAGATGAGTTGGACGAGTTGTGGGATACAAGGATTCTTACGTATGATTCCCACAAGAAGGAAGATTTTACGATGAAAGTTTTTTTGTTGTCTACGACTAATGATTTCCCCGCTAGGTCATACACATCGGGATGGTTGGGTCAAGGTTACAAAGCTTGTCTAAAATGCATGGATTCTACTCCGTCATTGAATGTGAAGGAAGGGGTTGCTTACTTCCACCATAGATGTTGGTTACCTATCGGCCATCGATTTAGAAGCGAAAGTGTTTTGTACAAGAAATCCGATCATAGGGTCCCACCAAAGAAATATAGACCTGCCGATATTCAGACACAATTAGATGGGCTTCCCATTGTGCTTCCCGGTAAACACAAGGATTTTGGGGGAAATATCGTGAGGCAAACAGGTTAAAGTCTATTCAATTTGAAGAAAAAGTGTATCTTTTATTGTTTACCTTCTTGGTCCGAATATTTGTTGAAACATAACATTGATGTTATGCATTGCGAGAAAAACGTGTGTGATGCTTTTCTCGGCACAGTTATAGGTCTTGATGGGAAAGTTAATAAAGACAACGTGAAAGCGAGAATGGATCTTGAGAAAATGAACATAAGGAAAGAATTGTGGTTGACATCGAGAAATGGTAAACAAATACTGAATAGAGCAAATTATACGTTATCAACGTAAAAGCGGAAAGTATTTCTTTACTAGTTTAAGGCACATAAGTTTCCCGATGGATTTGCATCGAGTTTGAGAAATAATGTTCAAAGTGACTTGGGCAAGATTACAGGAATGAAATCTCATGACTGTCACGTGATGATGCAGTATCTATTCGTGGCTATTATTGGGCTATCTAACACGTTTAGAGTTGTGTGTAATAAAAATCTGAGTAGGAAAGAGTTAGAAAAGGGGATGGTGAAAGTGGTTAAAGTTATGTGTAGATTGGAAATGATTTTGTCTCCCACGTTTTTCGATATAATCATCCACCTGGTTATATACTTATACGACAAAGCTTTGTTAGGGGAACCGGTTCATATGCGTTGGATGTACCCGTTTGAGCGATATCTAAAGAAATTAAAGGAGTAAATACGAAACTCGACTAGGCCAGAGGGTTCAATCGCCGAGGGATACGTTGTAGAGGAGACATTGACTTTCATATCGCGTTATCTTCAAGAAGAAAAAACAAAGTTCAATGCACCGGGTAGATATACCGAGATCGAAGCTCAACCTAAAGATTTTTCCATATTTAAGAGTCAATGTACTCCTTTAGGTAAAAAAGAGTATGGTAATTTGCAATACAACGAGAAGGAACAAATCGACTGGTATATCCTACTTAATTGCGATGAAATCCAACATTTGATGACGTAAGTTTTCAATTTATTTATTAAATGTTTATTCATTATGAAAAATGTATTCAATTTGATCGTCAAATGTGCAGAGAATACAAAGCCACGCTATCCGGTAGTGTAGCCGATAAAGTTAGGAAACACCGGCAAAATTTCCAAGACTGGTTTCTGCATACGGTATAGATCCATTCAAATACCAAATTAATATTCCATTTTAGACAACATTGTTAAAAAATTGTTGATGCTTGTAGGTTTATGGCATGGAAAAAGAAGTTTATGCATTTGCTACAAGTGAGATGATTTCATTGGCTAGTAAGTCTCATGGTGCGGTTTATAAGTACGATTCATGTGTTGTGAATGGTGTTAAATGGGTTACACATGAAAAGGGTGAAACAAGAGTGACACAAGATTACGGGGTATGCACCATCTATGAAGGAAAACCGTATTAGGGTGAATTAGTCAAGATTGTAGACGTAACATTTGATGATGATTGTTTCGTTGTGCTATTCGAGTGCAATTGGTATAACACGAGTACCGCGAAGACAGAGAATGGGGTAACCATTATTAACACGTCTAAATTTTTTTGGAAAGGAGATCCGTACATCTTAACTACTCAAGCAAAAAAAGTATTTTTACATTGATGAGATTAACTCAAGGAAATCACAAAAAGGGTGGAAAGTAGTATGGGACTTCAATGGTAGACATGGATGGAGTTCCGAGTTATGGGGCGCAGAATCAGTGCCTACTGGAGACGCGAGTGTCACGATCCTTTTAGTGAACACCGAGACGATTTCCGATCCGGTGAACTTGGCATCCACCGAGGAGATCGAGATTGACCCTACTCATTTTTGTATTGATTTGGCTTTTGATATGGTTATTGATGAAAACGATAAAAATTGATGATGACACCTTGGATGAATACGGTGATGAAGAAAAACCTATAGAGGTTGATAGTGATGATGAACCTATAGTTGTTAGTGGATATGATACCGATTAGGAGATTTTTTATTTTGGTTTATTTTTTTTAAAACATTTTGTTGGTTATTGGAGTTGAATTTGAATTTATTTTTGATACGCTTAAACTTTTACCCAAATAGTTGGCTGAATACCCCAAACACTCAAGTTTGACCCAAATAGTTGACTGAATACCACAAACACTCAACTTTGACTATAATAGTTGACTGAATACCCCAAACACTCAACTTTGACCCAAACAATTGATTGATTGGAGCTAAATAGAATTTATTGCTAGTTTGGAATTGAATTAATTTAAATGATTATTTGGAAGTGAATTGAAATATTGGATTATTGTAAATGGAATTAAGTTGAATTTAAAAAAAAACGTCTAGCGACTACTTGTAACCTCTAGCAACTAGTTCATCTTTATGAAGTAATCGCTAATGAATCTCTACCACCAGCGACTACAAAGTAGTCGCAAAACGTTGTAGTTATGAAGTTTTCTCTTTTTCAACCCAACAACATATGTTTTCCTTTGATCAATTGCTCACTTTCTCTTAAAAATGTAGTTATGAAGTTGATAAGTATAAGTTGATATTCATATTTTTTTTAAAATGTGGTTAGTAAGTTGATAAGTATAATATAGATATTTTATACATTGTTAATTTCACGACTATATGCCTTATGGAATAATGGATATCCAGGTCACCTATTATCGTTGACTTTTTGATACTTTTTACTAAAATAAGTGAGGTCTAAAAATTCACTATCTCTTATTTTGGGCCTATACTGGGTTAAATTTTAATTAGACTAATATTACTGTTTGTATTGGACCCAATTTTCAGTTTGGCATTTTTTGCTTCCACCTACAAAAAAATCCTAATATCAATTTTCTTCGATAATATCGCAGCAGCTTCTTTTTTCACTTTCTCCACATTTCTTCTTCTTATGTTAACAATATGGAATGCCCAGAATCACACAACCACCTCAACGTATCAAAAGAAAAGGTATATGAATTCTTATGTATGATCCTTTCGATTAAACACTTACAAGATAAAGATTTCATCATAGAAATTTTTTTACTTTGATCTATAATTTTTATTTAAAATTGTTTCAGAAAATTATTCTATAAGAAATTGAGATCCCTGATAGATTAATGTTTTGTAAGAGAGAGGTTTTGTGTTCTGAAGGTTATTATTAAACAAATTGATTTTAATAAAGAGTTTAATTACAATTATTTTTCTTTTGGTTGTTTAATTTTGAGATCTCATTCTTATTATTGAAAAATATAGTAAAAAAGTAATCTAGTTATAGAATATTTTTACTTATTTTTTGTATATTTGAAATAGGTTATTTGGAGATACTAAAGATGGTTGTTTAGATTTTTTGTTAAATACTTATATTATTTTATATTTACTATTTTACTATGTTAGGGAATGTTATTGTATACAACTATTATAATATTATCTTATAATTTCACATCAATTTGTGATATATATTATTTTATTTGATTAACCAAAAAAATATTACTATGTTCATGCTCAACTTATAAGTTAAATTTGATAGATAATTGTATATTGTTGAACATAATTTATTGTTATTATTGCATAAATTTCATAAAAAATTCATGGGATTGGGTAGTCTATAATGATTAATGTCATTTCAGGTATAAGTGATGGTCATTTCATTTCATAAATATTTAAGGTTAGTCCCCAAATATCTTAATAGTTATATAAAGGCAGTGTATATTGTATATTATATTTTGATGATGTTGTTTTATATATAATCATTTACTATATTTTCATTTCCTAATGAATATATAAATATACATTTTAAATTAAAAAATATAAGAATTACAAAACATAATAAGTTACATGAAAAAAACTAATAGTTGAAAATAATATTATAAAATCTTTGAGGTTTTTTTTCACTAGAACATACACTTTCTAGCCAAATTCTAGCCACAACATAAGTGGTGACCACCTATCATTATTACCTAAACATAACAAAAAAAGAAAAACTATCGTCACTCATTTCTTATCTAATATCAAAGCAACCCCAAAAGAAAAAAATAGTCAAAATAACAAAAACCATAATCTTTCTCTATTGCCTCACCTTCTCCTCACATTCTCCATCAAATTCGCCTTTCCACCAGCCCTCGCTCGAGGATTACTCTCGGACTCTCACTGGACCATCACAGCATATGTGACTCGCCGCTATGAACCCCATATTTATCTCTTAGCCGCCTTAAAACTCCACCTCTCACGACCATAAACATTTCCCATACCTCTTTGTAACTTATAGTCTCTCCATTTCTTACAACCTCACCATCTACCCGTTTCTGTCATAGCCTCTCCATTTCTCACAAACTCACCATCTCACAGTTTCTCACAATCTCATCAGTTGTGGTTTCAGAAAAATGAAGTTTTGTATTATTTATGGATAGATTATGGTAACTAATTATTCTCTTGGTACACCTTGAGCAACATTTGAATCTTCAAGACATTATTTTTTTCCTAGGAAACTCTAGCACCATTTGAATCTTCAAGACATCCCTTCCATAAAAAACCTGACATTCTTTAATTAAGTTGATAGATTCCTTGTTTTGGAAAATGTACGGAAGTTGGCAACATTTTTATGTTCTCTCCAACCAAAGTGCTTCTCATGGACTAAAGAAGAACTATTACACCGTACTCTACCACTATGAACAGGCTTATTTTTCGGGTCAAGAGATCTCTCAAGTAATTCAAGTAAATAGAGTTTTTGTCTTTACCAATTTTGTGAGTTATAACAATTTATCAAAGTCCATAATTTTTAGGGTGCTTTGATATAACATTTTATCAAAGTCCATAATTTATCAAACCCAACAACATCTAGGGTCGTGTTTAAAATCCATAATTTTATTTTACTATATGGTCATCTGAAATCATGCCCGAAACCAAAAGACCCCAAACCATTAGATATGACACTTGATATGGTTGATTTATCATTTAATTTTTTTTACTATCATGTTAGGTTTGAGCTTGGTGTTTGGGCATTTAGGTTGGCTACGTGGCCAAAGACACCGATATATGATGGGTGTATAAAAAGGTATATTCCGGATTGTGGTGGGGTCGAATATGGGTGTTGTATTATCATCGAACCATGTGGTTGAATATCATATTGATTAAAAAGAAGTTGCAAGGTACAAATATGTGGTTCTAGGAATTATCCCTTATTACCCTCAGTTTATAATATATAATGTTGGTCATGGTTTATCAAGGATATTGAACTAATTTAATAAGTCAATTTTTGCGATAATGGATGAACTATCCAAGTATCCCTTCCCTTGTATGAGTTTTATTCCATTTAAATAATTTCGGTTATCAGCTCCATTATAACCACCTGCTTGTCTCTCCATCAAGTGGCTCGCTTCCTACACTTCCTAATTTCTTCGTTAATTAACAAAGAAAGTATTGTAGCTGTTGGGTTTTTGAATTTAAGTATCATAGGGGCTTTTAAAGGCATCACATTTCGGATAGAAGCAATTATATCTCAGGTGCTCTACCATTTTACAATTATCCTAATACTTAGGAAAGTCTTTATATGTATTTCATAACTTTGAAGTACTTAGTTGTATGTGTTTTTTTTAGCTAGATTGAATCCTAGCCACCTCTTATTTAGCCAGATTTAATCTTGACCACCACTTATATGGATAAACCGTAGAAAAAACTCTGAAATATAATATAGATATTTTCCAAACAAAAAAACTATATATTAATTATATTCTTGTGAACTTCTTCAATTTCTAATCTTTCATATACTATCATTCATGTGTGTATCTTTAAACATCTCATTCCGCAGATTTTGAATAACTTTTTCAGAGTTTTTGATTTTCAGCTGTAAATTTTTTCCCAATTAATTTCTTCATTTATAATTCCTTTGATGGATCCTCATTCTGCAAATTTTCATACAGGAGCTCAAAACTAAGATATTTCGAGTTTTGGGTGATCATCTCTTAAAAAGTTGTGTTTAGTGATTATTTAATTAATTTCTTCAGTTATGTATCTTAATTATACTCCAATTGGTCTTTGTTTATTTCATATCCCAAATTTCTAATTCAGCAAATTTTGATTCAGTGACCCAAAACTACTTAACTGGTCAAAAATTTCGACTTTTGAGTGTTCAACTGTAAAAAAAGGTAAATTTATGTTAAATTTAATAAATTCTTCAATTTCTAAATTCTTTATTTATAATCTATATTATTTTGATACAGGAAAGATAATTATAAAATGGCAAATGAAAAAGACGAAACACCAATGCTTTCAGACACATACATAAAAAGCGATGAACAAGAAACTTCACAAACTCCTAAGATTATTACGCCAAGAACTCTTAGTGCATCAATGTCTATTCCAAGACATACTTATATATGTTTTGAATTTACCAAGATTGTACCAAAAGTAACACTTTTTCATATAAGTGAAACCTTATATGAAAAGGCAACACGATAGAGGTTGATTATGATTATTGTCTAACAAACAATATATGCTTAACATATTTCAACTCCAAATAATAATTCTCTTTCGTTAATATGTGTTCACTACTAGTTTATTTTTGTAGGTTGCTCATTTGTTAACTGTGCGATAACTAGTATATTCTTTTGTTAAATATGTGAATCGTGTGAATATTCCATTACAACATATTCTTATCTCAGGGTTTCAAGGTAGTTAAAATTTAGTTCTGACTACTTTGGAGTAGTATTATTTGGTTTTCAATGAATAACATTTCGTAATAATATGCCTATAACCCTTCTTATTTTTTATTATTGATGATCGATTACAGATTGAATTGACTTGAATGTATTTAATGCTAGTTATTCGAAGTGCTGAAGCTGCGGTTAAAATCGAAGGGAAATTGTATTGTGGGTACTTGGTCTCGGTAAAAGTTGGTACCAAGGTTTTGAGTGGGGTGCTTTGTCATTCGGGACACCCTAATTTTGCGAATCTGTAGAAGGGCACTCATGTTATGCAATTGTTCCCATTACTCCACTACCTAAAGGCATGAATACTTCAACTAAGAGGATAAACAAGAAGCGAGGAGGAGAAGACCCAAACTGCCCTAAGCCCAATTTTAGTGGCTATAATTTATACTTCTTGATAAACATTGAGAGTTGAAGACTCTTACTCTAACAAAGAACATCAATTCACTAATATGGTTATAAAAAGAAGTAAGTAAACATGTTCTATTGGGTAGTGTAACATATCTTTTATTTCTGTTAAATTTGCAAAATAATATATTGTAAGAGGTACACCATGTTCTCTAGCTCCTAATGAACTTCTTGGTTTTTATTGATATAGATTTATCAGGGTTATGTTATGGAGGACAAAATGAGATACAAGAAAGAATTGGAGTCATACAAGAAGAGTATGACCATAAACCATTCCTAATCATCAATTCAAGAAAAAAAAATTAAAAAGAACTTCAGAATTATATGAAGTTTAAAGTATAAAGTGACAAGTGTGTTTTTTTGAACCTTTTCTGTAGATGTACTTCTCTTGTTTAACATAATTCATTTTTCATGATCCTAACTCTTCTGTTTTTTGCCAATACTCTATGCTTGGAAGGTGAGACACATCCAATAATTTTGACTCTTTTCACGACTATTTTCAAACCTATCAAGTACTTTTACCATATGTTTTCATAATGATTGATCAAATGCTCGTCCTGCTTGATCTTTCTAAGTTGCGCGAAAAGCAATTGGATAAAAATAGTTATTTTGAGTTAGTAATTAATAAAGTTGTTTGAGTTATAAATAAGGATAACTTCCAACTTGATAAATTAAAGTATGGATGAAGAATGACTTCATTTCTGTCCTCAAAATTAATGTTACGTCTAGTTTTTATGATGTTTTTTTTGTTCCAATTGTTTTTTGATGATACATATGTAGATATTGTGAAGTTAAAATAAGTTGGTTTGACATATTTGATGTGTTATGTTTCATTTATTATCATGTTTTCTAATGTGACAAGTAATCTAGTAGGGTAAACTAGGTGAATACGCTTACACATATCGATTCTATCAAAATGTATTTAATTCGTGCATGCTAGTATAAAATTTTGGACTCATTCAATGCAAATTCGATTTTATATCAAAGTTATCCTAAAGCCTTGTTTATTTCAAATGACATAATAATCATATAGCTAGCTACTTAAGGTTTACATTCTCTCTACAATTGCAACCATATGAGAACCTGATTCCTAGGGTGAGCAGTCTTACCTTGAAAATCAACATATCCCAAAAAATCATCTAATTTAGTCCTTTTATAAGCCCCAACCACATCTAGGGTCTTGTTTAAAATCCATAATTTTTTTTGCTTTACGTTCATCTGAAATCGTGCCCATAACCAAAAAACTCAAGACCATTAGATATTACAGTTGATATGGTTAATTTATTTGTTTGATCGTCGAATATGGGTGGTATATTATCTTCGAACGATGTGGTTGGATATCATATTGATTAAAAAGGAGTTGCAAGGTTCCAATATGTGGGTGCTAGGATATATCCCTTATCACCCGAAATAATTTATATTATATTTTGTTGGACATGGTTTATCAAGGATATTAAACTAATTTAATATGACAATTTTTACGATAATGGATGAACTATTTGAGTATCCCTTCTCTTGTATGAGTTTATTTTATTTTAAATAATTTCATTTATCAGCTCCACTATAACCACTTGCTCCATTCCTAAATTCAATTTCAATGCCTTCTATTGTTTCATTTATAGTCTCTCTACCATACTTTGGGGCTCGCTTTCTAGAAGACATACGCTATCTAATTTTGTTGTTAATTAACTGAGAATTTGTTGTAGATGTAGGGTTTTTTAATTCAAGTATCATAGGGGCTTTCATGGGCATCAGAGTTTGAAAAGAAGTTTTATATCTCAGGTGCTCTATCACCTTACATGTATCCCAATGCTCAGGAAAGTCCTTATATGTATTGCATAACGTTGGACTATTTGTGTTTCTTTTGGCAGACTTTCTCATATATGTTTTGAATTTACCAAGATTGTCCCAAAAGTAACACTTTTGCATATAATTAAGACCGCGTAGGAAGAGGCAACATAATATAGGCTGGTTATGATTATTGTCTAAAAAACGTAGTTGCTTAACATATATTTAGCTGCAAATAATAATATATGAATTAATATATAAATTATAAACATTGATAAATAATATATGAATTAATATACAAATGTCAAGCACTGAAATTACTTATTTCTTTTAGTATTTTACGAAGTTATTATGAATAACCAAAAACATTTAATGACTAATATCACTATTTGTCTCATTTTTAACTTCATTAATGTCTAATGGTGACTATTATTGTTAATTTATATTGAAAGAATAATTATATTGAGAGACAGATATAAAAGACATAAGAGAAAAATAGATCTCTTTGTTCGGGGTTTCTTACTGATATATGTGTATTAGGAAAGATGAAAGTCGATTCCAAAGGATATTCAGGTATTCGATAAAGAACTTTTCAAACATCAATGGTAAAGAATCATAGAGTTTTAGGAGGTCATATGAAAATAAGTACGTGAACAAGTTAGGCATGCAAATTAGATTAAAACAGTTATTTAATAAATATATTTTTTTATTAGAGAATACAAAGATCAATTTTTGATCAATTATTCACTTAATGGTTTGACTATTATTTATTTTAAGCGAAAGAATATTTTTTCATATAACTAACTTTCAACCATTTATATTATTGTAACGTTGATCTTACTGAATTAACATAATTTCATGAGTACTAACAACTATATGAACTATTGATCTTTCTATAATATTTTTTTATGAAAATAGTATTGTTTAAAAAATATATAAATTATTCAGTTACTAAATAGTTATTGTAAAATTTGCTTAGGTGTCTAATATATTACCTTACATATGCATATTATCAATATATAATTAATTTAATTAAAATAAAATATTTATATGGCCTTGATTTCTAAAACACAATAATCATATTTTTCAATATAAAGAAGAATTTTGTTCATTAAACAAATAATAATAATTAAAACTTTACTATAGAAGAAAGAGTTATTTAATCCAATATTTAAAACCACTTAGAAAATAGTCGTAAAAGAAATAAAATAGTTAGTTCACACACATAAACCACATTACATGTACCCATATGTAGAACATCCACAATGAAAAGACATAATTAGTTATTAGCACAACATAGTGCAATGGAGGCTCTCGCGATACAATATAAATTTTTACAAAAAAATGTTTTTTTAGATAAAAATGTTAGAAATATTTATGTCCATTTATAATTTTGTAGGGGTATACACATGAATAAAATAATATATAAACTGTTTTCACTTAAAAAGACTCAATTTTATTACAAAATTGAATGCTAAATATAAGTACAAAGATACTTTTTTATATTTTTTAGTGGTTAGTCTGCCCTACAACACAAATATACTAAACACGTCTTTAATTGGTCTTATTTGAAAATAATTTGTCAATATATGTTTTTTTTTCAAAATATGGATAGATAAACCAACCATTATAAAGTAAATCTGTTAAATCATCTTTTTATCTCAATCAACTACTATATTTTCATCTAAACCCAAAAAACTAAATTAAAGACTAGGTATATCATTAGCCATCTAAATGACATCCATAGTAAATAAGTTGGTTCGAAAATTTAAATTAGTTACTGTGGAGTAGATGGCCTCCAGTGACACTACTACAATATTAGGAGAGGTTGGAGGTGATCAAAATGTATCCTTAAAACAAACCATTCAAGATTGCAAGGGTCTTGACAACTAGATAGGAGGTACAAACGGTATTGTATATATTTGCAAATGATCATAATCCAAACAAAGTCTTAACACAATTCCAACTACTTTAATATATGTTGTATCAATATTGATTTGTAGAAAACCCTACACATGTGAACAACTGGCAAGATTTTCCTCCTTATGAAGGTCAAGGTAGTAAGACTATCATTAGATAGACAATATATATTTAGAATTTGGGAATTATATGAATTATTACGGTTTACAAAATTTATTATATAATTCTCAATCAAAACTTTGTTTTAATAAACTATATATATCCCATATATTGTTCTTTTTTAACTATTTGGCTTTTCTAGTAATGGATATCCATCTCACTTTTAACATTAACTTGCTATGATACTTTTCACTAAAATAAGTTCTAGTCTAAAAATTCACTATCTCTTATTTGGGTCTATACTGGTTAAATTTTAAATTGACTAATATTGAATTTTGTTTGGGCTAATTTTAAGTTTTTCCTTTTTTATCCCACATACAAATAACCCTAAATACTATATTCTTCAATAATATCTCTCTGATCCTTTTTTCTCTTTCTTCACACTTCTTCTTATGTAAAACATATTGAATGCCCAGAATCACCACAATGACCTCCACATGTTAATAGAAGAGTAAGATAAACATGTCAACACTGTAAATTTTTTTGTTTTAGATCTATATATTTTTTAAATTGTTTTAGTGAATAATTCTTTATGAATTTGAGATCCTGAATAGAATGATGTTTTGTTAAAAAGTGCTTTTATGTTTTGAGGCTATTATTAGAAAAAAAAATTGGTATATAATAAAATGTTTAATTAGAATTCTTTTTCTTTCCGTTGGTTAATTTTGAGATATCATTCTTATAATTGAAAATATAATATAAATATGAAAAAGTTATAGAAATATTTATTTGTTTCTTTATTATAAATTGGGCATATTGGAGATAATAAATATGGTTGTTTAAATGTTTAATTGTTATTTTAATTATTTTTAAATAGTTATATTATTTTATAAATACTATTTTCCTTATTTTAGGGATGTTATTGTATATAACTATTATAATACCATGTTATGATTTCACATAAATTTGTGATATATATTTTTTAATTTATTTAATTAACCAACAAATATTAAAATGTTCATGCTAGATTTATAAGTTAAATATAATAGATAGTTTTATATTGTTGAACATAATTTATTGTTCTAATTGTTCAAATGTAATAAATTTTTTCATAGAATTGGGTAATATATAATAAATTAATGTTATTTTTAGGTATAAGTCTAGATCAATGATCATTGCATTTCAACATCAAGTACATTATTCATATATATATATGGTTTGTATCTAAATCTCATTATAGTTATATAAAGTTGTTATATATATATGGTATATTATCTAAATCTATCAATAAAAACAATTAAACATTTTTATGATTAAAAACAAATAATTTCGTCACTCTTTTTAACCTTTGTTTATGGTAGTTTTCTTAGGTGGTTACCGACAAGACAATGGAGGGAAATTGGAAACATTTTTATGTTCTCTCCAACCAACGTGCTTCATATGGATTAACGAAGCACTATTACACCCTATTGTTAGATTTGGAGTGAATATTAGTAGTCTAGTTCTCATTTAATTAGGACATTTGAAATCATTGAACCCTGCGAGCAAAAATTAAATAAGGAAAAAAAGAGCGTATTGTGTGTTATTTTGTGTTAGTAATTAATTAAGTAGTTTGAGTTATAAATAAAGATAAGTTCCAATTTGATAAAGTAAAGTATGGATGACGAATGAGTTTATTATGTAGTTTTTATGTTGTTTTTATTGTTTTTATTGTTTTTATTGTTTTTTATGATACATATGTAGATATTTTGAAGTTTTAAGAAGCCAGTTTGACATATTTGATGTGTTAGGTTTTATTTATTATCCCATTTAATTATGTGATAGTGGGTATTCTTGGTGAATACTATCGTACTTATCTATTCTATCGAAAGGTATTTAAATCGTGCATGCTATAATAAAATTTTGGACTCTTTCAATACAAATATCACTTTATAACAATGTTTTTCTAAAGCCTAGTTTAGTTCAAAGAGACATAATAATTATATGTCTAACTACTATAAGTGTACATTCTCTCTACAATTGCAACCATATGAGAACCTAATTCCTAAGGGTAAGCAGACTTTCCTTGAAAATCAACATATCCCAAAAAATCATCTAAGTCCTTTTATAAGACCCAACCACATCTAGGGTCGTGTTTGAAATCCATAATTTTGTTTTGCTATCCAATCATCTGAAATCGTGCCCGAAACCAAAAACCCAAAACCATTAGATCTAACACTTGATAGGGTTGATCTATTTGTTTAATCATCGAATATAGGTGGTATATTATCTTCGAACCATGTGGTTTGATATCATATTGATTAAAAAGGAGTTGCAATGTACCAATAAATAGGTGTTAGGAGATATACATTATCACCCGAAATCAGTTTATAGTATATATTGTTGGTCATGGTTCATCAAGGATACAAAACTCAATTAATATGACAATTTTTGCGATAATGTATGAACTATCCGAGTATCCCTTCCCTTGTATGAGTTTCTTTTCTTTTAAATAATTTCATTTATCAGCTCCATTATAGCCACCTGCTCCATTCCCAAATTTAGTTTCAAAGCCTTTTATTGTTGCATTTATTGTCTCTCCACCATGCTTTGGGGCTCGCTTTCCAGAAGACTTACGCTTCCTACTTTTGTTGTTAATTAACGGTGAAATGGTTGTAGATGTTGGGTTTTTCAATTCAATTTTCATAGGGGCTTTTATGGGAATCAAATTTCGAAGTGATATTAATCATGTTGATCAAAGTGAACATGAAATAATTTTTAAATAATTTCATTTATCAGCTCCTTTATAACCACTTGTTCCATTACTAAATTCAATTTCAATACCTTCTATTGTTTCATTTATAGTCTCTCTACCATGCTTTGGGGCTCGCTTTCCAGAAGACATACGCTACCTAATTTTGTTGTTAATTAACTTAGCAATTGTTGTAGATGTAGGGTTTTTTAATTCAAGTATCATAGGGGTTATTACGGGCATCAGAGTTTGAAAAGAAGTTTTATATCTCAGGTGCTCTATCACCTTACATGTTTCCCAATACTCATGAAAGTCCTTATATGTATTGCATAACTTTGGACTACTTAACTATGTGTGTTTCTTTTGGCAGACTTACTCATATATGTTTTGAATTTACCAAGATTGTCCAAAAAGTAACACTTTTGCATATAATTAAGACCATGTAGGAAGAGGCAACATAATAGAGGCTGGTTATGATTATTTTTTAAAAATGTAGTTGCTTCACATATTTCAACTGCAAATAATAATATATGAATTAATATATAAATTCTAAACATTGAAAAATAATATATGAATTAATATACAAATGCGAAGCACTGAAAAATGTCCTTAATTACTTATTTCTTTTAGTATTTTACAAAGTTATTTTGAATAACCAAAAACTTTTAATGACTAATATCACTATTTGTCTCATTTTTAACTTCATTAATATCTAATGCTGACTATTATTGTTAATCTATATTGAGAGACAGATATTATAGACATAAGAGAAAAATAGATCTCTTTGTTCGGGGTTTCTTACCGATATTTGTGTATTAGAAAAGATGAAAGTCGATTCTAAAGGATATTCAAGTATTCGATAAAGAACTTTTCAAACATCAATGGTAAAGAATCATAGAGTTTTAGGAGGTCATATGAAAATAAGTACGTGAAAAAGAGAGGCATACAAATTAGATTAAAAAAATTATTTAATAAATAAATTTTTTTATTAGAGAATACAAAGATCGATTTTTCATCAATTATTCAGTTAATGGTTTGACTATTATTTATTTTAAGCGAAAGAATATTTTTTCATATAACTAACTTTCAACCATTTATATTATTGTAACGTTGATCTTACTAAATTCACATAATTTCATGAGTACTAACAACTAGACGAACTATTGATCTTTCTGTAATTTTTTTTATGAAAATAGTATTGTTTAAAATATATATAAATTATTCAGTTACTAAATAGTTATTGTAAAATTTTCTTGGGTGTCTAATATATTACCTTACATATGCATATTATCAATATATAATTAATTTAATTAAAAAAAAATATTTATATGGCCTTGATTTCTAAAACACAATAATCATATTTTTTAATATTAAGAAGAATTTTGTTCATTAAACAAATAATAATAATTAAAACTTCACTATAGAAGAAAGATTTATTTAATCCAATATTTAAAACCACTAAGAAAATAGTCGTAAAAGAAATAAAATAGTTAGTTCACATACATAAACCACATTACATGTACCCATATGTAGAACATCCACAATGAAAAGAAATAATTAGTTATTAGCACAACATAGTGCAATGGAGGCTCTCGCGATACAATGTAAATTTTTACAAAAAAATGTTTTTTTAGATAAATATGTTAGAAATATTTATGTCCATTTATAATTTTGTAGGGGTATACACATGAATAAAATAATATATAAACTGTTTTCCCTTAAAAAGCCTCAATTCTATTACAAAATTGAATGCTAAAGATAAGTACAAAGATACTTTTTTATATTTTTTAGTGGTTAGTCTGCCCTACAGCACAAATATGCTAAACACGTCTTTAATTGGTTTTATTTTAAAATAATTTGTCAATATATGTTTTTTTTTCAAAATATGGATAGATAAACCAACCATTACAAAGGAAATCTGTCAAATCATCTTTTTATCACAATCAACTACTATATTTTCATTTATACCCAAAAAACTAAATTAAAGACTAGGTATATCATTAGCCATCTAAATGAAATCCATATTAAATAAGTTGGTTCGAAAATTTAAATTAGTTACTGTGGAGTAGATGGCCTCCAGTGACACTACTACAATACTTGGAGAGGTTGGAGGTGATCAAAATGTATCCTTAAAACAAACCATTTAAGATTGCAAGGGTCTTGACAACTAGATAGGAGGTACAAACGGTATTGTATATATTTGCAAATGATCATAATCCAAACAAAGTATTAACACAATTCCAACTACTTTCATATATGTTGTATCAATTATTGAAGAATATAATTTAGGGTTTTTTTTATGTGGGAGAAAAAAGGAAAAACTTAAAATTAGCCCAAACAAAATTCAATATTAGTCAATTTAAAATTTAACCAGTATAGACCCAAATAAGAGATAGTGAATATTTAGACTTAAACTTATTTTAGTGAAAAGTATCATAGCAAGTTAATGTTAAAAGTGAGATGGATATCCATTACTAGATAAGCCAAATAGTTAAAAATGAACAATATATGGAATATATATAGTTTATTAAAACAAAGTTTTGATTGAGAATTATATAATAAATTTTGTAAACCGTAATTATTCATATAATTCCCAATTTCTAAATATATATTGTATATCTAATGATAGTCTTACTACCTTGACCTCCATAAGGAGGAAAATGTTGCCAGTTGTTCACATGTGTAGGGTTTTATACAAATCAATATTGATACAACATATATGAAAGTAGTTGGAATTGTGTTAATACTTTGTTTGGATTATGATCATTTGCAAATATATACAATACCGTTTGTACCTCCTATCTAGTTGTCAAGACCCTTGCAATCTTGAATGGTTTGTTTTAAGGATACATTTTGATCACCATATATTTGTTTTATACAAATCAATATTGATACAACATATATGAAAGTAGTTTTAGGTATATGTCAAGATTGATAATCATTTCATTTCAACATTCAAGTACATTCCAAAAATATTAAGGTTTGTACCTAAATCTCTTAATTATTATATAAAGTCTGTGTATATCTATATTATAGTTTGAAAGGTGTAGTTTTTTGATAATCATTGCTATATTACCATTTCCAAATGAACATATAAATATAAATTTTAAAATATAATAAGTTACATAAACAATATTAATAGTTGAAAATAATATTATCAAATCTTTGGGGTTTTCTTTCACTAAAACATACATTATCCTAGAATCCTAGATCCATAAAATGTATGGTGTATTTTTATGTATAAAAATATTTAATATGATATAGATATCTTTTTCCAACCCAACTAGTATAAGTGATTTTTTTAATTTAATGACATTAAAGATCTATTCTCTTTTAAATCTATCAATACTATAATTTTTAATTTTTTTTTAAAGCAAAACATCGAAGTATTTGATTGCTATAAGCTGATTTCTATTTTAAATTTGAAATTATGATCATTAGTGGATAAATTAATTTAGATTTTTAATTTATTATTTTTATAATGATAACAAGAAGAGTATACCATTTGAAACATGTATCTTTTTTATTGAATTGTTGTCTTTTTAAATTGAAAACATTTGTTGAAACCAAAAGATCAAAACAATATAGTGATTAACACTAGAACTTGAGAGACCTTTCTTATTCATTATGAGTTTAAAGATGGATATTAGATAGCTTTACAAAGTAACGGAATGGAAAATCGTATCTCCTATTGTTGTTCTATAGATCTAAAAGAATACGAAACTATCTTATCCCTAAAAGTTAGGCTTTAGCAACAAAGGACTAAAGTAAATAACGTAATCTTATTTCTAACATCCTTCCTTAAAATAAAGACTATAAATGAGTTTATGCTTGGATATTAGACAATACTAATCAAACAACATAACCTTAAACATACATGGAGCTTCAAATGTTTTGTTAGAGTATCATAAAATTGCTCCTTTACAACTCATTCCATGGTGAAATCACGAAGAAAATGAAAGCCAAAGTCTATGTGTTTACTACAAACATGCATTAATGGATACTTGTAGAGTTTAATGGTTGAAACATTGTCACAATATAACATTGTAGCATTGTTTTATTCATGTTTTTTATCTCCTTCAAAATTCTCTTTAACCACAATGGCACGCACTCATCTTTAGTTGTAGAAAGTGTAAGCACATGTTGTTTTTTAGATGACCAAGATACCACTCCTGAACCCATAATAAAAACATACCAAAAAGTGCTCATTATATCATCTTGATCCCCTGCGTAATCGATATCCTTGTATCCAAGTAGTTCTTCCTCTCCACCCTTCTTATGAATAATACAAAATCAAAAGTACCTTTCAAATAACTTAGAACTTGTTTTACAGCTTGGAAATGAATTTTATTTGGTCTTTCTATGTATCTACTAAGCAAACTTATTACAAACATCATGTCCGGACGTGTGGCAGCAGTCAAGTAGATGAGACTCCAAAACATTTGTTTTTAATGTGTGCTATCAATCCTTTCTCCATCTTCATCATTTATTATCTTGAAAACAATATCTATTGGGTTGTTCACAAGATTAAACTTATTCATATCAAATCTTTCTAGCACCTCAAGAGAGTATTTTTTCGGCTAATATAGATACCATCTGGTTTTGTTAGTAACTCAATACCTGGAAAGTAACTCATCATTCCAAGATCTGCCATATCGAATTCATTCATCAAGACTTGCTTGAAATTTTTGAACATAATTGTATGATTCCCTGTAAATATAAGATCATCAACACAAAGAAAACAATTAAAATACCTTTACTGATTATTTTGGTGAATAAGGTTGTTCATATGGGCACTTCTAGAATCCTTCATGTATAAAATATGACTTAATACAGCTATGCCAAGTACCAGGATATTGTTTAACACCATAAGCCTTTTTAAGCTTGTACACCTTGTAATGCGTTTTTAAGCTTTTACACCCTTTTCTCGTCGTCTTGTTGCTCACATCTAGTAGGTTGTTCTACAAAAACCTCCTTATTTAATTCTCCTTGCAGAAAGGAAGACTTGACATCTAATTGATAGATCGTTTAATTGTTTTGAACACCATGAGAGATAACGACTCGTACAGTTTCGAAATGAGCCATAGCTACAAAAACTTCAGCATAATCTACTCCATATTGTTGCATATACCATTTAGGGACTATTCGAGCCTTGTATTTTTATACTTATCCTTTCTCAATTAGATTTACTTTAAATATCCATTTCACCCCAATAATTCTCCCTCCAAGTGGTAGCTCAGATAGTTAGTAAGTATCATTGCTTTCTATAGCTTTGATTTCTATATCCATAACTTCTTTCCAAGTTTTTTTACAGCTTCATCATACAAAATAGTATTAAATTTAGTGAACAAAGCCAACTGAGCCATGTCATAAGCGAAATTAGCCATGTATACTTCCATTTTCTCATCAACTTGGAGTTCTCACCACTCAAATAATCCCTCATCCATCCTGGCGGTCTTCATCTATACCTTCCACCTTTATCTACATTTGAAAAAACTACCCCCATAGTTTCCATTGTAGTTTCACCTCCTTATCATGTTATTACAAAATTTGTAAAGTATCACATACAGTAGGTGTATTTTCTCCTTTATTTTTCCATTACCCATTTGTGCACTATCAAATTGATTGTCTCGGGACAAATTAATTGTAACCATTAATTGTAAATGGGGTTCTATATCTAATGCCGAAGGATCCCTTGCCAGGATTTTATTCAAGCCTTATACAGAGTAACTAGAGTGGTCAATTCAAATAGGTAGGTCCCATTATATCATTATCTGGCTCTTAGTTTGTTAATTTTCTACACTTCTTTTTTTCTCATTGTTTAAAGTTAACTGTAACTTTTTGAATTGAAGGGGTTATTAATTGTTTTTGCCAAAAAAGAGTGGTGGTGGATCCCTTGCCTTGCAGGCTTTTATTCAAGCCTTATTGAGTAACTCGAGTTGTCAGTTCAACAGGTGGGTCTGATTATATCATCATCTGGCTCTTAGTTTGTTAATTTTCTACACTTCTTTCTTTCGCATTGTTTGAAGTTAAGTGTAACTTTTTGAATTAAAGTTTATATTTACCTGGATGGAAGATAGAAACTATATCAACCAGGTTAGAAGTCCTAAAACTCAATGTGAAAACCCATGTTCTATAAATTGTCATGAGGGACAAATTATCAAGCAAAAGTTGTGTACATGATCTTCTATGATTGGGATAAGAAAATACACAGGTTCTAATAGCAATGAAGCTGAATCATTTATTATTTAGTCAGACTTAGCAAGATACCAAAATTAATGATCACAAAAATGAAGCAGCAACTCTCATTTCTGGGTATTGGAATGGCTATAATCAATAGAGGACTGAAACAGACAAGCTACTCTATGATCACAAGTAAGTTTTCTTCTTTAGGTTTACTATACAAGGTCAAATACAAAAATTTTAAGTGTTGTTTTTTAAATTTAGGTCATTGCGTGGGGAAACGAATGTGAGTTATATGTTAAAATTGAAAGGCTTAAATAAGAAGTTGGAAAAGTACAGTGAAGACTTGATCAAGCAACATTTGTTGTGAAAATTCATTCAAGCAACTTATGTTTGAGGTGTATTTTTTGTAAGGGTTTGCTTTTTCCTAGATTTGGGTTTGTTTGATATAATAAATGTTGATGGGAAATTGGCACCACATTAGAAAAAGACTGAATTCAGTAAGACGAATATCTAGAGATTATAAGTTTAGTGGAGTTTATGGTCATATTCTCGAGTTGCTTGATTGTGATGATAGGTTTTCCACTGCTATTGAAGTTAATGCTGGAATAAGGTAATTAATTCAACTTAATTCAACTTTATGGTTTGTTGATACAAGTTATTTTAAGTGGTTGTTTAAGAGGATTATATATCAACCACTATAATTAAAAACCATGATTCAAAAAAAGGTGGACGAGTTTCGAAAAAATCTACTCATAGTTAGATATAATTCGAAAACGCTTTAAAAAAATAAGACTATATGTAATTTTGTGACTAAATTGGGTTTAATATTTCTGCAAACAATATCCATTTTGCGCAAATGAAGTAGTGACTAACTTGGTCATCTTTTTCATGATTTTCCAATTACAGGCCTACATTTCATAAATTAAAGGATTAATTACCCTTTAACTTAGGATACAAATTGCATAAATTTACATTCTTAAAATATCTCAATAGTTTTAGACTAAGATTCTTTTTATAGATTCCAATTTTGTATCATAAAACTTTACATAACTATTTTTCTAAATCTTTTTTGATTTCAGCGATTCACTTACCAAAGTATATTTCCTTAATTTTAGTTATTTACCATAGATTTAAATAAATATCTATATTATATAACTTAATACTAAATTCATTTAAACTTATCTTCTTCTACACTAAAAGGTTTCTATCTTAACCATCGTCTCTTCTTAACGCATCACCTTTTCAACTCTACTGTTAGCTTACAAAATTATTTCGATTTAAATGTTAGTGGTTTATTTTTCGGTATTGTAATATTTGATTACTACTTTACTTTTTATACTGATTCTAGAATTTTAGTTCTTCTGTTCTACCAAAAATTTTGTTGTCTGTAATTTTTATATTGTTTGGGTTGTAACAATATCGCCATATTTAATGATTGTTTATCTTGAAAAAATAAATCATCAAACAAACAAAAAGAAAAAAAAATGTTAATTTTAGTGTTTAACGATACTAAATTTCAAAATAAAAAAACAAAATATGACATGTGTCTAACGTCTTTTTTAAGCTCCGTGGTGAGACTTTGCAACATTCCATAAGATTTGTACATGAAAAATCTATCTATTCAAATCCTAACTTTACATTAAGAATTTTAAATTAAAAAATAAAAAAATACTATAAAATATACTTGGCCCGTCTACTAATTAACATACATTTAAAGCTTGATAAAGAATGTTATAGAATAGTAAAGAGTGAATTGACTCATCTATCAAATTAAGATTATTTTTATTAATACTTTGGTAATTATCTTTTTAGATATATGCAAATCCTTATACAATTTTGTATTCTTGTAAGCTATGTTTTTTCTTTATAACATCAATCTCCATTTCTATAGTAGTAAACAAAGAAAAATGGATAATAAACATATGAATATTTAAATGAAAATATTGTAACCTTCTTGTATATTTGAAAAATCTAAATCATATGCTTTATCATGAAATTAAACAATGATTTATATAATAGTTTAGAAGAATCAACATAGAAGAACAGATATATAAAAAATAGAAAGAAAAGAAAAAATTACAAAAAAATTATTAAAGGATATTAAAATATAAAATTGATAATTACATACTATTCTACAAAATCATGTTATTTTCTAAGTAAAATAAAAATTCCTCTCAAATATGAATACGATAAAAAGGACCATGCATCTCTCTGTATGGTGGGTTAAAATAATAAAAAAAAATGAATACTAACTATGAATTGTTTGTGAATGTTACATTGTAAAATAACCATGAAGGCAACAATATTAAATATTCTTATTTTGTTTAATTTAATGTATCCACATGATAGATCCGTTTGCACCTCACCTTTCACCATTTAAGGATAATAAGTCAAAATGTTGAACTTTCAAAAGTATTAAAAAAATTCAAAAATGTCAATTGTAGAAGTATGGGGTAAGTTATATTTTTTCTCCATCAAATTGCATAAATTTTACTACAGTAATGTTCTATGTTCCACAAAGTAGCCTTTCACGAGCATATTTTGCGACTTTTCAAAAAACAAGATTTAGAAATGTGAATTTTTTTACATATCCCCATGATAGATCCATTAATATAATACTAAATGAAATTAAACTTACTAAAAATAAAAATAAAATAGAGAAAAGAGAAAAACAAACTCAGGTCATAGATATCAAGCCATCTATATTCCAACCAAACAACATATGTTTTTCTTTGATCAATTGCTCACATTTTTTCAAAAATGTAGTTATTAAGTTGATAAGTATAAGTTTATATTCATTTTATCTAATAAATATGGTTAATAAGTTGATAAGTATAATATAGATATTCCATACATTGTTCATTTCTCGACTATATGCCTTATGCAGTAATGGATATCCAAGTCACCTATTATCGTTGACTTTATGATACTTTTAACTAAAGGAGTAAAGATATATATCACCCTTTTTTTGTTCACCCATGTATCCTCCTCCTATTTGGAGGTTTTAAACACCAATATAAATGTTTCTCTCTCTTAAATGATTTTTTTCTCTTTCCTTTATTTAATGTCACATTAGATGACACATAGGAGGTGATAAATGGATGATATATAGCAATGGACGATACTTTATTTAACTAAAATAAGTGAAGTCTAAAAATTCACTATCTATTAGTTCGGCCTATACAAGGTTAAATTTTAAATAGACAAATATTACTTTTTGTTTTGTACCCAATTTTCATTTGGCCCTTTTTTTGTTAATTAGTTATTGCTGAGAAATTGCTTTTCTTGGCCTAATACTCCGTAAAAATCCAAAAAATTCAGTACGAGCATGCTCAGTATTGTGACTCAAAAAAAATATCGAATACTCAGCAGCTTTGTCCGATACTTAGCACTTTTTCCGATACTAAAAACTTTTTCCATGCTCAATACTTTATGCTCAGAATTTTTTCACGTGGTGGTCGGTGGTTGTTGTCGGAGCTGGATATTATTGGTAGTTATTGAAGAAGGAGAGAAATAATGATAAAGGAGGAGAGAGATTAAAGGTAATGGAGGAGAGAGAAGAATCTATTTTTTTTATATGCACTAGAAGGGTAGTAATGACATTTGTCAATTTTGAGGCCTCTAAGTAGGAGAGAGGAATCACTTGGTTCCTCTATGGAACTAATATGCTCCTCAAGACCTCTTGGATAATTGAATCATATTATATACCTTTTCTTTTATATTTAATAATAAAAAATCTAAATAAATAAATATATATACTATTATAAAATTATTATTTTTTACATATTTTATTTCATTTAAATAATATTTATCTATAAACTTAAATACCCATGATAATAATTAATTATATCATGGGTTCCTAATATTGATATTCTTAAGGTAATGTTTTTAATTATAGGATCGAGTTCACTAAGAAAATAGTAAAAAATAATGATGAATAATTAAAATTTAATTTGGCATTGAAAGGTTCTGAGATGGTCCTAGATGACACTATCATGTGCATGATCTTGTTGAATTCTATACATCAGTTTTATCAAGATGTTAAAGATAATTTTAAATAATCCAATATTATCAGCTCATTTGATCAAATTCTAGGCTCATTAAAAACAATGGAGCTAGAATTAAAGATTCATAAATGAGTAGGAAATAACCTCTTTATCATACACTGAACTAAATCACGTGACCTTGTTTAGCCTAACAAGAATAAGAAGAAAGTAAAGTACAATTACAACTATAAGTAAATATCTAAAAAATATTATGATTGTGGTAAGGTTGGTCATTTTAAGAAGAATTGATTTGATCTTAAGAATAAGAATGATACTAATAACAATGAACCTAATTTTGCAAGATTATCTGATAAAAATTATGTGACTTACAAAGCTTTTAATATATTTGATGTAGCATGCTAACTGGATTCTAGATTATGGGCACACGTTTCACATGATCCCTAATAAGGACCGGTTTCATGACCTGAGAATATATAAGTTTGATACTTTGTATATGTGGAATAATAATAATTTCCGAGTGGCTTGTATAGGGACTATTAAGTATATATTTAGGTATTTTATATTATCTTCGAAGCATATACAAAGTGTCAAAATGTGTGATCGATGTAAACAAGAATAATATAAGGTCTGTGTGATCAATATACAATGTGTGATCAATGTAAACAAGATTAATTTAAGTGTCAAAATGTGTGATCAATGTAAACAAGATTAACTTAAGTGTCAAAATGTGTGATCAATGTAAACAAGAATATTTAGTTATTTTATATTATCTTCGAAGCATATACAAAGGGATTGGATACCACAACTTGGAAGCATTATCCATATTTATGATGCCAAACAACATAGGAGACAAAATTTAAGGTCTTTGTTTAAATAATTGTTCATTTTAATAAAAACAAGAATCATATACAAAGCAAGTGTATGTACACTGTTCAGATAATCAAGTGAAAGTTATTTTCTAAGAAGAGAAAATCCATTTATCGACATGTGTGTATTTAAGGGATAAGAATCTATAATACAAAGCAAGTGCATGTACACTGTTCAAATACAAATCCTATACAAAGCAAGTGTATATACACTGTTCATATACAAATCAAAGACTCGATAATAACAAGGAGGGAAGGAATACACACACTCCTTCGACAAAAGACTCACAACAAAATTCTCGCGAATCAATATCTTCTCCTCAATAGGAAGAACATATGCATTTGAAGAAGTACTGGAAAAGGAGAAAATGTCCAATTTCCTGAAGTAGACCAAATGCAACTAGAACGTAATATCTCTAACTAACTCAATGTGAAGCCTTTGAAAAAGTATGTATTTAAAGGATAAGAATCTATAATACGAAGATGTATATCAAACTTATCCACTCTGCTTGATATTTAACATACTCTCTTATAATACATCACACATGACTGGCTTTGGAATAAATTAAAAATGGAAAATCATTGTGTGAAAGAATGGTTTTCCAAAAAAGTAAATTAGTCAGTATAGTGTAGTTGTTGATCAGATACGTCAAATATAGGTGATTTGCTGAGGGAAAGATAAATATATATTCCTCCTTGTAATTTATTAGAAAAAATAAATTAAAAAATACTTAATTATGAAGAGGTCGTACATGTCTCATGCTTTTCTATAGTATCACATAAATAGGGTCTCTTACTAATCACACAACCAAATAATTTTTCATAGAAAAATGTGAACTAAACGATATACGAATGTTCAATTACCTCACTAGATATATAAAAAGAACAATTATATATAAATATGGATATCAAGTAATATACATGTTTTTTTCATACCACCCATTTTAGAGCTTATTTTCTAGATTATTGACAATTTAGTGGTCAATGAACAACAATTTTAATTCTATAGGTATGTATAGTATATGTATTGACAATTTAGGATCTTGTGCTTGTGGGATTTATATATTTAGTAACTATGTATGTTTTAGAAAAAAGAATTAAAATATTTCTATCTTCACAATCATGTTTAAACATTAATAGTTTATCATACTCATTTTGCTGTCTTCACAAATTCATGTATATATATTTTAAAATAATTTAATAATAAAAATCATATGTTTTCTATCTACATTTAAAAATATTCATATGGAAAATAACAAAACTAAATTGTGAAAAACTTTTCACTATATAGAACTCAAATGAAACTGAAATAACCAAAATAAAAAATACAATTACGAAAGACATTCTTATTGTGATGATATTTTTAAAAATTGGAAAAACTTAAAATGAAACATACAAAATTTATGTTAAAATAATAGTGAAATAAATATACAAGTATAACTCATATTTATTCAAATTTAATACATTATTTTTTGAAAAAGAAACACCCATATATTTTTATGTAATAACATCGAAAAATTGAAGATTCATATGCTTAATAAGATAACTTAAATGCACACAAATATTAACGCTTCAACATGCCGATGACTCCATGCATAAAATAAACATTGTTAGTTGAATAATGTACATTGTACTGTATCATAAACTCGTTGTTTCCTCAACAAAATCTCCTAACCTAGAAATAAACAAATTTAGAAATAATCAAATAAACGAAACTTAGAGAAGCGGATGATTCTATATATTACTTTGAATATCCGTTTATCATTAAAAGAATTTGAACTTGGTGGATAATAATAAGCTAGTTGTTAAATTGCTAGAAATATTTTTCTCGTTCTTTAGATGGTGATGAAAAAAAAAAAAGAGAGTGGAATACGAATTAGAAAGTTAAAATTATTACTATAAAGACTTAATACAAATGTACATCCCATAATAGGGAGTTTATTTGGACTTCGGTCAGAATGTAGATAAATTAGTCTTTTGAGATAATGTGCACTACTACAGCGCAAGCTTCTAGCGACTAAACTTTTAGCGACTACATGATGTAGTCGCCAAAGATAAGCACCACTAGCGACTACATATCTTTAACGACTACATCGTACGTTTCTCGACTACTAAGTAGTCATTAGTAATTTTTGTTATTAACGACTACTTTAAGTAGTCGTTATTAAGTAAGAAGTAGTCGCGAGTGATTTTTGTATTTTATAATTAATTTGCCACCGCCAATGAGTAGTCTCTAGAGGTTAGAGTATTTAACAACTACTTAAAGTAGTCGTTAGAGGTTCTTACTAACGACTACGTTTGAGTCTTTGGCGACTACTCGTGTAGTCGCTAGTAGTGGTAGCGTATTTATTACAACAAGTTGCGAATTGGGATACTTAAAACACCATTATTTTATAATTTCTCTTTTTTCATCTCAAAACTCTCGTAATTTTTTTCACCAATTCATCATCAAAAATTATTTCAAGTCTTGGAAAAGCTTGCCCGAGTCATTCATCAACGTGGGACCGCCTCAATTATCAATTTTTCCTTCTGAATTTGCCCAAAAGTAGGTATTTTTTGTTCCATAAAACTCTTTCAAATTTCATTTACTTTCATGCAATTGTGTAATTAATGGTAAATAGTATCACTTATTAGTTATTTCAACACGTGGAAAAGCTTTCCCTGGACAAAGAACAACGTGGGACCTCCTCAATTATCAATTTTTCCTTCTAAATTTGCCCAAAAGTAGGTGTCTTTTTCATCTTTTTCTTATTTGATTAAAATTGTATAGTTAATGCTAAATATATAGTATCACTATGTAAATATCTCTAATCATCTTATAATTTTATGTGACTTATATATATATATATATATATATATATATATATATATATATATATATATGATATATTATTGTATGATATATTAATGCATAAATAGGATATATATTTTGTATGCTTTTAATTTTATATTTATGTATTTATTTGGTGATGTGATAGTTTGTATGCTTTTAATTTTATATTTATGCATTTATTTGGTGATGTAATATTTTGTGTGTCTTTAATTTTATATTTATTTATTTAACGGGTGATGTAATAATTTTTTTATATTTATTTATTTAATTGGTTATGTAATAATTTTTTTTCATTTTATATTCATGTACTTAATTGGTGATGTAATAATTTTTTTTTATCTTCATGTATGTAATTGGTGATTTAATAATTTTTTTTCATTTTATTTATGAGACATTTATGTTGTATTCTTTTACATTGGAGTAGTTGATTATGGCTTCGGGTATTGATAAAAGTTGGATTGGTTTCACTCATAAAGTTTTACGTGAATTTATTAAGGAGATAGAAACATTACTCGTTTTTGCTCAAAAAAATAAACATCCTGATGAAGAAACAATTTTTTGTCCGTGTAATGAGTGTTCGATTATCGTTGGTATAACGTGGTCAAAGTTATGTCACATCTTTTACAGTTTGGGTTTTTGTCCACGTATGAGATTTGGACAAAGCATGGTGAGAGCGAGGAAATTCCCGAGACTCGATATGAAGAAAATAAAATGTTAGATGTCTACGAAGATTTGAGACCTAATTATAAGGGTGGTGGTCATTCCGGTGACACCGAGATGATAGACTCGAACAGTTCAGCACGTGGCAAATTCGAAATGATGTTTTCTGAATTAGAGACCGAGTTATACCCTGGTTGTGCAGTAATGAGTTCATTAAATTTCATTGCGAAGCTAATGCACGTGAAGGTGAAGAACAAGTGGACTAACACGTCTTTCACAGAGTTGCTTGATCTTCTGTGTTGTGTGTTGCCCAAACCTCATACCTTTCCCGAGTCATACGAGGCGTGCAACAAAAAGTTAAAAAGTTTAGGTATGGGTTACAATACCATCGATGTTTGCGTGAACGACTGACCTTTATTTAAAAGGAGAATGTCTCCCTCAAAAAGTGTCCAGTATGTAGTGAATCCAGATGGGACCTGAAGAAGGGTCAGAAAGTAGCGCATAAGAAACTCCGATATTACCCGATTGCCCCTAGGCTGCAGCAACTTTATGCTTCGAGACACATTGCAGAAAATATGATATGGCACCGAACAGGGAAGAGTACGGATCCAGATTTGTTGCGTCATCCGATTGATGGAGATAGTTGGAAGAGATTTGTTCAGTTACATCCTGAGTTTTCTAGTGAACCTCAGAATGTGTTCTTGGGTTTGGGTATCAATGGCTTTTGCCCTTTATCTATGCTAAACAACTTGTACAACATGTGGCCGGTTATATTGACTGTCTACAACTTACCACCGTGGGAGTGTATGAAGGAGACGATATTCCAGCTTTGTTTGTTGATTCCGGGATCCTGTTCACCCGGCAAGGACATGGACGTCTTTCTTCGACCTGTTATAGATGAGTTGGACGAGTTGTGGGATACAAGGATTCTTACATATGATTCCCACAAGAAGGAAGAGTTTATGATGAATGTTTTTTTGTTGTCTACGACTAATGATTTCCCCGCTAGGTCATACACATCGGGATGGTTGGGTCAAGGTTACAAAGCTTGTCTAAAATGCATGGATTCTACTCCGTCATTGAGTGTGAAGAAAGGGGTTGCTTACTTCCACCATAGACGTTGGTTACCTATCAGCCATCGATTTAGAAGCGAAAGTGTTTTGTACAAGAAATCCGATCATAGGGTCCCACCAAAGAAATATAGACCTGCCGATATTCAGACACAATTAGATGGGCTTCCCATTGTGCTTCCCGGTAAACACAATGATTTTGGGAGAAAGATCGTGAGGCAAACTGGTCAACGTCTATTCTATTGGAAGAAAAAGAGTATCTTTTATTGTTTACATTCTTGGTCTGAAAATTTGTTGAGACATAACATTGATGTCATGCATTGCGAGAAAAACGTGTGTGATGCTTTTCTTGGCACAGTTATAGGTCTTGATGGGAAAGTTAACAAAGACAACGTGAAAGCGAGAATGGATCTTGAGAAAATGAACATTAGGAAAGAATTGTGGTTGACATCGAGAAATGGTAAACAATTACTGAATAGAGCAAATTATACGTTATCAACAGAAAAGCGGAAAGTATTTCTTTACTAGTTGAAGGCACATAAGTTTCCCGATAGATTTGCATCGAGTTTGAGAAATAATGTTCAAAGTGACTTGGGCAAGATTATAGGAATGAAATCTCACGACTGTCACGTGATGATGCAGTATCTATTCGTGGCTAGTATCCCAGGGCATTTCGAAGACAAAGTGATTAGTGATGCGATTATTGGGCTAGCTAACACGTTTAGAGTTGTGTGTAATAAAAATCTGAGTAGGAAAGAGTTAGAAAAGGGGATGGTGAAAGTGGTAAAAGTTATGTGTAGATTGGAAATGATTTTGTCTCTCGCGTTTTTCGATATAATGATCCACCTAGTTATATACTTATACGACGAAGCTTTGTTAGGGGAACCGGTTCAGATGCGTTGGATGTACCCGTTTGAGCGGTATCTAAAGAAATTAAAGGAGTACATACGAAACCCGACTAGGCCAGAGAGTTCAATCGCCGAGGGGTACGTTGTAGAGGAGACTTTGACTTTCATATCGCGTTATCTTCAAGAAGAAAAAACAAAGTTCAATGAACCGGGTAGATATACCGAGATCGAAGCTCAACCTAAAGAGTTTTCTATATTTAAGAGTCAATGTATTCCTTTAGGTAAAAAAGAGTATGGTAATTTGTAATACAGCGAGAAGGAGCAAATCGACTGGTATATCCTACTTAATTGCGATGAAATCCAACATTTGATGACATAAGTTTTAAATTTATTTAGTAAATGTTTATTCATTATGAAAAATGTATTCAATTTGATCGTCAAATGTGCAGAGAATACAAAGCCACGCTATCCGGTAGTGTAGCCGATAAAGTTAGGAAACACCGGCAAAATTTCCGAGACTGGTTTCTGCATAAGGTATAGATCCATTCAAATACCAAATTAATATTCTATTTTAGACAACATTGTTATAAAATTGTTGATTCTTGTAGGTTTATGGCATGAAAAAAGAAGTTTATGCATTTGCTACAAGTGAGATGATTTCATTGGCTAGTAAGTCTCATGGTGCGGTTTATAAGTACAATTCATGTGTTGTGAATGGTTTTAAATGGGTTACACATGAAAAGGGTGAAACAAGAGTGACACAAGATTACGGGGTATGCACCATCTATGAAGGAAAACCGTATTAGGGTGAATTAGTGAAGATTGTAGAGGTAACATTTGATTATTATTGTTCCGTTGTGCTATTCGAGTGCAATTGGTATAACACGAGTACCGCGAAGACAGGGAATGGGGTAACTATTATTAATACGTCTAAATTTTTTTGGGAAGGAGATCCGTACATCTTAACTACTCAAGCAAAAAAAGTATTTTTACATCGATGAGATTAACTCAAGGAAATCACAAAAAGGGTGGAAAGTAGTATGGGACCTCAGTGGTAGACATGGATGGAGTTCTGAGTTATGGGGTGCAGAATCATTGCCTATTGGAGACGCGAGTGCCACGATCCTTTTAGTGAACACCGAGACGATTTCCGATCCGGTGAACTTGGCATCCACCGAGGAAATCGAGATTGACCCTACTCATTTTTGTATTGATTTGGCTTTTGATATGGTTATTGATGAAAATGATAAAATTGATGATGACACCTTGGATGAATACAGTGATGAAGAAGAACCTATAGAGGTTGATAGCGATGATGAACCTATAGTTGTTAGGTGATATGTTACCGATTAGGAAATTTTTTATTTTGGTTTATTTGTATTAAAACATTTTGTTGGTTATTGGAGTTGAATTTGAATTTATTTTTGATACGCTTAAACTTTTACCCAAACAGTTGGCTGAATACCCCAAACACTCAAGTTTGACCCAAATAGTTGACTGAATATCCCAAACACTCAACTTTGACTCTAATAGTTGACTGAATACCCCAAACACTCAACTTTGACCCAAACGATTGATTGTTTGGAGCTAAATAGAATTTATTGATAGTTTGGAATTGAATTAATTTAAATGATTATTTGGAAGTGAATTGAAATATTGGATTATTGTAAATGGAATTAAGTTGAATTTAAAAAATAAACATCTAGCGACTACTTGTAACCTCTAGCGACTAGTTCATCTTTATGAAGTAATCGCTAATGAATCTCTACCACCAGCGACTACAAAGTAGTCGCAAAACGTTGTAGTTTTGAAGCCATCTCTTTTTCAACCCAACAACATATGTTTTCCTTTGATCAATTGCTCACTTTTTTTGAAAAATGTAGTTATGAAGTTGATAAGTATAAGTTGATATTCATATTTTTTTTAAAATGTGGTTTGTAAGTTGATAAGTATAATATAGATATTCCATACATTGTTAATTTCACGACTATATGCCTTATGGAATAATGGATATCCAGGTCACCTATTATCGTTGACTTTTTGATACTTTTAACTAAAATAAGTGAGGTCTAAAAATTCATTATCTCTAATTTTGGACCTATACTGGGTTAAATTTTAAATGGACTAATATTACTGTTTGTATTGGACCCAATTTTCAGTTTGGCCTTTTTTGCTTCCACCTAAAAAAACCCTAGCTTCTTTTTTCACTTTCTCCACATTTCTTCTTCTTATGTTAAAAATATGGAATGCCCAGAATCACACAACCACCTCAACGTATTAAAAGAAAAGGTATATGAATTCTTATGTAGGATCCTTTCGATTAAACACTTACAAGATAAAGATTTCATCATAGCAAATTTTTTACTTTGATCTATAATATTTATTTAAAATTGTTTCAGAAAATTATTCTATAAGAAATTGAGATCCCTAATAGATTAATGTTTTGTAAGAGAGAGGTTTTGTGTTCTGAAGGTTATTATTAAACAAATTGATTTTAATAAAGAGTTTAATTACAATTATTTTTCTGTTGGTTGTTTAATTTTGAGATCTCATTCTTATTATTGAAAAATATAGTATAAAAGTAATCTAGTTATAGAATATTTTTACTTATTTTTTGTATATTTGAAATAGGTTATTTTGAGATACTAAAGATGGTTGTTTAGATTTTTTGCTAAATACTTATATTATTTTATATTTACTATTTTACTATGTTAGGGAATGCTATTGTATACAACTATTATAATATTATCTTATGATTTCACATCAATTTGTGATATATATATATATATATTATTTTATTTGATTAATCAAAAAAATATTACTATGTTCATGCTCAACTTATAAGTTAAATTTGATAGATAATTCTATATTGTTGAACATAATTTATTGTTATTATTGCTTAAATTTCATAAAAATTTCATGGGATTGGGTAGTCTATAATGATTAATGTCATTTAAGGTATAAGTCAGTCCAGATCGATGGTCATTTCATTTCATAAATATTTAAGGTTAGTCCCTAAATATCTTAATAGTTATATAAAGGCAGTGTATATTGTATATTATATTTTGATGATGTTGTTTTTTATATAATCATTTACTATATTTTCATTTCCTAATGAATATATAAATATACATTTTAAATTTAAAAATATAAGAATTACAAAACATAATAAGTTACATAAAAAAAACTAATAGTTGAAAATAATATTATAAAATCTTTGAGGTTTTTTTTCACTAGAACATACACTTTCTAGCCACATTCTAGCCACAACATAAGTGGTGGCCACCTATCATTATTACCTAAACATAACAATAAAAGAAAAACTATCGCCACTCATTTCTTATCTAATATCAAAGCAACCCCAAAAGAAAAAAATAGTCACAGCATCTGTGACTCGGCGCTATGAACCCCATATTTCTCTTAGCCGCCTTAAAACTCCACCTCTCACGACCTTAAACATTTCCTATACCTCTTTGTAACTTATAGGTCTCTCCATTTCTTACAACCTCACCATCTAACCGTTTCTGTCATAGCCTCTCCATTTCTCACAAACTCACCATCTCACCGTTTCTCACAATCTCATCAGATGTGGTTTCAGAAGAATGAAGTTTTGTATTATTTATGGATAGATTATGGTAACTAATTATTCTCTTGGTACACCTTGAGAAACATTTGAATCTTCAAGACATTATTTTTTTCCCAGGAAACTCTAGCACCATTTGAATCTTCAAGACATCCCTTCCATCAAAAACCTGACATTCTTTAATTATGTTGATAGATTCCTCG
The DNA here is from genome assembly GCA_029959085.1 of Nemophila menziesii. NCBI lineage: Eukaryota > Viridiplantae > Streptophyta > Magnoliopsida > Boraginales > Hydrophyllaceae > Nemophila > Nemophila menziesii. The sequence goes on along the minus strand of JARWIR010000015.1, from coordinate 23,524,781 downwards.
TTTTGGGAAATGTAGGGAAGTTGGCAACATTTTTATGTTCTCTCCAACCAAAGTGCTTCTCATGGATTAAAGAAGAACTATTCGGGTCAAGAGATCTCTCAAGAATTCAAGTAAATAGAGTTTTTGTCTTTACCAATTTTGTGAGTTATAACAGTTTATCAAAGTGTTTATTGTATAAAATCTTTGGCATAATTAGGATTGACTTGAGAGACCAAAACTTGGAATTTTTAGTAGCTAGTTGAGTAGTTCAATTCTCTTATAATTAGGACATGAAAAATGGTTGGGACCCTACGCGCGAAAAGAAAAAAACAACAGTGTATTGCGTGTTACTTTGTGTTAGTAATTAACTAAGTAGTTTGAGTTATCAATAAATATAAGTTTCAGTTTGATAAAGTAGAGTATGGATGACGAATGAGTTCATTTTTTTCCTAAAAATTAATCTCACGTCCAGATTTTTATGATGAAGTTTTAAGAAGCTGACTTGACATATTTTATGTGTTAGGTTTTATTTATTACTTTGTTTTATAATGTGACAAGTAATCCAGTAGGGTAAACAAGGTGAATACTCTTACACTTATCGATTCTATAGAAATGTATCTAAATCATGCATGCTAGTAAAATTTTGGACTCTTTCAATACAAATATAATTTTATAACAAAGTTTTTCTAGAGCCTAGTTTAATTCAAAGAGACATAATAATCCTATGGCTAGCTGCTTTAGGTTTATATTCTCTTTGTAATGGCAACCATATAGACCCTGATTCTTAAGGGTGAGCAGCCTTACCTTGAAACTCAACTCATCCCGAAAATTCATCTAACTCAGTCCTTTTATAAACCCAACAACATCTAGGGTCGTGTTTAAAATCTATAATTTTGTTTTACTATATGGTCATCTGAAATCCTGCCCGAAACCAAAACACCCCAAACCATTAGATATGACACTTGATATGGTTGATTTATCATTTAATTTTTTTTACTATCATGTTAGGTTTGAGCTTGGTGTTTGAGCATTAGGTTGGCTATGTGGCCCAAGACACCGATATATGATGGGTGTATCAAAAGGTATATTCCAGATTGTGGTGGGGTCGAATATGGGTGTTGTATTATCATCGAACCATGTGGTTGAATATCATATTGATTAAAAAGGAGTTGCAAGGTACAAATATGTGGTTCTAGGAATTATCCCTTATTACCCTCAGTTTATAATATATAATGTTGGTCATGGTTTATCAAGGATATTGAACTAATTTAATATGTCTATTTTTGCGATAATGGATGAACTATCCGAGTATCCCTTACCTTGTATGAGTTTTATTCCTTTTAAATAATTTCGTTTATCAGCTCCATTATAACCACCTGCTTGTCTCTCCATCAAGTGGCTCGCTTCCTACACTTCCTAATTTCTTCGTTAATTAACAAAGAAAGTATTGTAGCTGTTGGGTTTTTTAATTTAAGTATCATAGGGGCTCTTAAAGGCATCACATTTCGCATAGAATCAATTATATCTCAGGTGCTCTACCATTTTACATTTATCCTAATACTTAGGAAAGTCTTCATATGTATTTCATAACTTTGAAGTACTTAGTTGTATGTGTTTTTTTTAGCTAGATTAAATCCTAGCCACCACTTTTTTAGCCAGATTTAATCTTGGCCACCACTTATATGGATAAACCGTAGAAAAATCTCTGAAATATAATATATATATTTTCCAAACAAAAAAACTATATATTAATTATATTCTTGTGAACTTCTTCAATTTCTAATCTTTCATATACTATCATTCATGTGTGTATCTTTAAACATCTCATTCCGCAGATTTTGAATAACCTTTTCAGAGTTTTTGATTTTTAGCTGTAATTTTTTTCCCAATTAATTTCTTCATTTATAATTCCTTTGATGGATCCTCATTCTGCAAATTTTCATACATGAGCTCAAAACTAAGAAATTTCGAGTTTTGGGTGATCATCTCTTAAAAAGTTGTGTTTAGTGATTATTTAATTAATTTCTTCAGTTGCGTATCTTAATTATACTCCAATTGGTCTTTGTTTATTTCATATCTCAACTTTCTAATTCAGCAAATTTTGATTCAGTGACCCAAAGCTACTTAACTGGTCAGAAATTTCGAGTTTTGAGTGTTCAACTGTAAAAAAAGGTAAATTTATGTTAAATTTATTAAATTCTTCAATTTCTAAATTGTTTGTTGATAATCTATATTATTTTGATACAGGAAAGATAATTATAAAATGGCAAATGAAAAAGACTAAACACAAATGCTTTCAGACACATACATAAAAAGCGATGAACAAGAAACTTCACAAACTCCTAAGATTATTACACCAAGAAATCGAAGTGCATCAATTTCTATTCCAAGACTTACATATATATGTTTTGAATTTACCAAGATTGTACCAAAAGTAACACTTTTTCATATAAGTGAAACCTTATAGGAAAAGGTAACACGATAGAGGTTGATTATGATTATTGTCTAACAAACAATCATATATTGTATGAGGTACACCATGTTCTCTAGCTCTTAATGAACTTCTTGATTTGTATTGATATAGGTTTATCAGGGTTATGTTATGGAGGACAAAATGAGATACAAGAAAGAATTGGAGTCATACAAGAAGAGTATGACCATCAACCATTCCTAATCATCAATTCAAGAAAAAAAAAATTAAAAAGAACTTCAGAATTATATGAAGTTTTAAGTATAAAGTGACAAGTGTGTTTTTTTGAACCTTTTCTGTAGATGTACTTCTCTTGTTTAACATAATTCATTTTTCATGATCTTCACTCTTCAGTTTTTTACCAATACTCTATGCTTGGAAGGTGAGACACATCCAATAATTTTGACTCTCTCCACCACTATTTTCAAACCTATCAAGTACTTTTACCATATGTTTTCATAATGATTAATCAAATGCTCGTCCTGCTTGATCTTTCTAAGTTGCGCGAAAAGCAATTGGATAAAAATAGTTATTTTGTATTAGTAATTAATAAAGTTGTTTTAGTTATAAGTAAGGATAACTTCCAACTTGATAAATTAAAGTATGGATGACGAATGACTTCATTTCTGTCCTCAAAATTAATATTACGTCTAGTTTTTATGATGTTTTTTTTGTTCCAATTGTTTTTTTATGATACATATATAGATATTGTGAAGTTAAAATAAGTCGGTTTGACATATTTGATGTGTTAGGTTTCATTTATTATCATGTTTTCTAATGTGACAAATAATCTAGTAGGGTAAACTAGGTGAATACGCTTACACATATCGATTCTATCAAAATTTATTTAATTCGTGCATGCTAGTATAAAATTTTGGACTCATTCAATACAAATACCATTTCATATCAAAGTTATCCTAAAGCCTTGTTTATTTCTAAATGACATAATAATCATATAGCTAGTTACTTAAGGTTTACATTCTATCTACAATTGCAACCATATGAGAACCTGATTCCTAGGGTGAGCAGCCTTACCTTGAAAATCAACATATCCCAAAAAATCATCTAATTTAGTCCTTTATAAGCCCCAACCACATCTAGGGCCGTGTTTAAAATCCATAATTTTTTTTTGCTTTACGGTCATCTGAAATCGTGCCCATAACCAAAAAACTCAAGACCATTAGATATGATAGTTAATATGGATGATTTATTTGTTTGATCGTCGAATATGGGTGGTCTATTATCTTCGAACGATGTGGTTGGATATCATATTGATTAAAAAGGAGTTGCAAGGTTCCAATATGTGGGTGCTAGGAGATATCCCTTATCACCCGTAATAATTTATAATATATTTTGTTGGACATGGTTTATCAAGGATATTAAACTAATTTAATATGACAATTTTTACGATAATTGATGAACTATTTGAGTACCCCTTCTCTTGTATGAGTTTATTTTATTTTAAATAATTTCATTTATCAGATCCATTATAACCACTTGCTCCATTCCTAAATTCAATTTCAATGCCTTCTATTGTTTCATTTATAGTCTTTCTACCATGCTTTGGGGCTCTCTTTCCAGAAGACATACGCTACCTAATTTTGTTGTTAATTAACTGAGAAATTGTTGTAGATGTAGGGTTTTTTAATTCAAGTATCATAGGGGCTTTCATGGGCATAAGAGTTTGAAAAGAAGTTTTATATCTCAGGTGCTCGATCACCTTACATGTATCCCAATACTCAGGAAAGTCCTTATATGTATTGCATAACGTTGGACTACTTAACTATGTGTGTTCCTTTTGGCAGACTTACTCATATATGTTTTAAATTTACCAAGATTGTCCCAAAAGTAACACTTTTGCATACAACTAAGACCGTGTAGGAAGAGGCAACATAATAGAGGCTGGTTATGATTATTGTCTAAAAAACGTAGTTGCTTAACATATATTTAGCTGCAAATAATAATATATGAATTAATATATAAATTCTAAACATTGAAAAATAATATATGAATTAATATACAAATATCAAGCACTGAAAAATGTCCTTAATTACTTATTTCTTTTAGTACTTTACGAAGTTATTATGAATAACCAAAAAAATTTAATGACTAATATCACTATTTGTCTCATTTTTAACTTCATTAATGTCTAATGATGACTATTATTGTTAATTTATATTGAAAGAATAATTATATTGAGAGACAGATATAAAAGACATAAGAGAAAAATAGATCTCTTTGTTCGGGGTTTCTTACTGATATATGTGTATTAGGAAAGATAAAAGTCGATTCTAAAGGATATTCAAGTATTCGATAAAGAACTTTTAAAACATCAATGGTAAAGAATTATAGAGTTTTAGGAGGTCACATGAAAATAAGTACGTGAAAAAGTGAGGCATGCAAATTAGATTAAAACAATTATTTAATAAATATATTTTTTATTAGAGAATACAAAGATCAATTTTTGATCAATTATTCACTTAATGGTTTGACTATTATTTATTTTAAGCGAAAGAATATTTTTTCATATAACTAACTTTCAACCATTTATATTATTGTAACGTTGATCTTACTAAATTCACATAATTTCATGAGTACTAACAACTAGACGAACTATTGATCTTTCTATAATATTTTTTTATGAAAATAGTATTGTTTAAAATATATATAAATTATTCAGTTACTAAATAGTTATTGTAAAATTTGCTTGGGTGTCTAATATATTACCTTACATATGCATATTATCAATATATAATTAATTTAATTAAAATAAAATATTTATATGGTCTTGATTTCTAAAACACAATAATCATATTTTTTAATATTAAGAAGAATGTTGTTCATTAAACAAATAATAATAATTAAAATTTCACTATAAAAGAAAGATTTATTTAATCCAATATTTAAAACCACTTAGAAAATAGTCGTAAAAGAAATAAAATAGTTAGTTCACAAATATAGACCACATTACATGAACACATATGTAAAACATCCACAATGAAAACACATAATTAGTTATTAGCACAACATAGTGCAATGGAGGCTCTCGCCATACAATGTAAATTTTTACAAAAGAAATTTTTTTTAGATAAAAATGTTAGAAATATTTATGTCCATTTATAATTTTGTAGGGGTATACACATGAATAAAATAATATATAAACTGTTTTCCCTTAAAAAGCCTCAATTTTATTACAAAATTGAATGCTAAAGATAAGTACAAAGATACTTTTTTATATTTTTTTAGTGGTTAGTCTGCCGTACAACACAAATATGCTAAACACGTCTTTAATCGGTCTTATTTGAAAATAATTTGTCAATATATGTTTTTTTTTTCAAAATATGGATAGATAAACCAACCAATATAAAATAAATCTGTCAAATCATCTTTTTATCTCAATCAACTACTATAATTTCATCTATACCCAAAAAACTAAATAAAAGACTAGGTATATCATTAGCCATCTAAATGACATCCATAGTAAATAAGTTGGTTAAAAAATTTAAATTAGTTACTGTGGAGTAGATGGCAGTAGATGGCCTCCAGTGACACTACTACAATACTTGGAGAGGTTGGAGGTGATCAAAATGTATCCTTAAAACAAACCATTCAAGATTGCAAGGGTCTTGATAACTAGATAGGAGGTACAAACGGTATTGTATATATTTGCAAATGATCATAATCCAAACAAAGTCTTAACACAATTCCAACTACTTTCATATATGTTGTATCAATATTGATTTGTATAAAACCCTACACATGTGAACAATTAGCAAGATTTTCCTCCTTATGGAGGTCAAGGTAGTAAGACTATCATTAGAAAGACAATATATATTTAGAATTTTGGAATTATATGAATTATTACGGTTTACAAAATTTATTATATAATTTTCAATCAAAATTTTGTTTTAATAAACTATATATATCCCATATATTGTTCATTTTTAACTATTTGGCTTATCTAGTAATGGATATCCATCTCACTTTTAACATTATCTTGCTATGATACTTTTCACTAAAATAAGTTTAACTCTAAAAATTTACAATCTCTTATTTGGTCTATACTGGTTAAATTTTAAATTAACTAATATTGAATTTTTTTAGGCTAATTTTAAGTTTTTTCTTTTTTCTCCAACATACAAAAAACCCTAAATACTATATTCTTCAATTATATCTCTCTGGTCCTTTTCTCTCTTTCTTCACACTTCTTCTTATGTAAAACATATTGAATGCCCATAATCACCCCAATGACCTCCACTTATTAATAGAAAAGTAAGATAATCATGTCAACACTGTAAAAAATTTAGTTTTAAATCTATATATTTTTTAAATTGTTTTAGTGAATAATTCTTTATGAAATTGAGATCCCGAATAGAATGATGTTTTGTAAAAAAGTGGTTTTATGTTTTGAGGCTATTATTAGAAAAAAATGGTATATAATAAAATGTTTAATTAGAATTATTTTTCTTTCAGTTGGTTAATTTTGAGATATCATTCTTATAATTGAAAATATAATATAAAAATGAAATAGTTATAGAAATATATATTTGTTTCTTTATTAGAAATTGGGCATATTGGAGATAATAAATATAGTTCTTTAAATGTTTTATTGTTATTTTAATTATTTTTAAATAGTTATATTATTTTATAAATACTATTTTCCTCTTTTTGGGGATGTTATTGTATATAACTATCATAATACCACCTTATGATTTAACATAAATTTGTGATATATATTTTTTAATTTTTTAATTAACCAAAAAATATTACAATGTTCATGCTAGATTTATAAGTTAAATATTATAGATAGTTTTATATTGTTGAACAAAATTTATTAGGATGGTAGTTGTAACATTTGGCATAGAGCTGGAGGTGGAGGCGGTATTGTTAGGAATGGGGAAGGTACGTGGATTGGGGGTTTTTCGATGAGGATTCAACATGATACGTCAGTGATTGTTGAATTAATAGCGCTATGAGAAGTGATTAAGGCGGTTGAAGCTTTGCGGCTGAGGGAGGTCGAGATCGAGGTGGATTCGCGGGAGGTTTTAGAGTTAATAAGGGGAGTGGAGAAAGGCAAAGGACCGGCGACGGTTTGGATTGAGCAAATTCGAGCGATGTTGGACAGAAATAGGTTGTTACTCTTCGATCTATCTACCGCGATGCGAATTGTTGCGCGGATTGGTTGGCCCATACGGGTCTAACGCAAAAAGAAGACCTTTGTTGGTACACGAATCCTCCAAGAGGAGTATGGAGATTTCTCACGCGTGATCAGCTGGGATGGAAGACTTCCCGAGCGGTCTTTAGTAAACAGTTGTTGGATGATGTATTAAGCTAGAAACTCACGATCCGTTTGGATCTCCTTGTAACCAAAAAAAAAATTATTGTTCTAATTGTTCAAATATAATAAATGTTTTTATAGAATTGGGTAATATATAATAAATTAATGTTATTTTTAGGTATAAGTCTAGATTAATGATCATTGCATTTCAACATCAAGTACATTATTCATATATATATGGTTTGTATCTAAATCTCATTATAGTTATATAAAGTTGTTATATATATGGTATATTATCTAAATCTATCAATAAAAACAATTTAACATTTTTATGATTAAAAACAAATAATTTCGTCACTCTTTTAACCTTTGTTTATGGTAGTTTTCTTAGGTGGTTACCGACAAGACAATGGAGGGAAATTGGAAACATTTTTAAGTTCTCTCCAACCAACGTGCTTCATATGGATTAACAAAGCACTATTAAACCCTATTGTTAGATTTGGAGTGAATATTAGTAGTCTAGTTCTCATTTAATTAGGACATTTGAAATCATAGAACCCTGCGAGCAAAAAGTAAATAAGGAAAAAAGAGCGTATTGTGTGTTATTTTGTGTTAGTAATTAATTAAGTAGTTTGAGTTATAAATAAAGATAAGTTCCAATTTGATAAAGTAAAGTATGGATGACGAATGAGTTTATTAAGTAGTTTTTATGTTGTTTTTATTGTTTTTTATGATACATATGTAGATATTGTGAAGTTTTAAGAAGCCAGTTTGACATATTTGATGTGTTAGGTTTTATTTATTATCACATTTAATAATGTGACAGTGGGTAATCTTGGTAAATACTATCGTACTTATCTATTCTATCGAAAGGTATTTAAATCGTGCATGCTATTATAAAATTTTGGACTCTTTCTATACAAATATCAGTTTATAACAATGTTTTTCTAAAGCCTAGTTTATTTCAAAGAGACATAATAATCATATGTCTAACTACTTTAGGTGTACGTTCTCTCTACAATTGCAACCATATGAGAACCTAATTCCTAAGGGTAAGCAGACTTTCCTTGAAAATCAACATATCCCAAAAAATCATCTAACTAAGTCCTTTTATAAGACCCAACCACATCTAGGGTCGTGTTTGAAATCCATAATTTTGTTTTGCTATCCGATCATCTGAAATCCTGCCCGAAACCAAAAACCCAAAACCATTAGATCTGACACTTGATAGGGTTGATCTATTTGTTTAATCATCGAATATGGGTGGTATATTATCTTCGAACCATGTGGTTTGATATCATATTGATTAAAAAGGAGTTGCAAGGTACCTATATATGGGTGCTAGGAGACATCCATTATCACCCGAAATCAGTTTATAATATATATTGTTGGTCATGGTTCATCAAGGATACAAAACTCAATTAATATGACAGTTTTTGCGATAATGTATGAACTATCTGAGTATCCCTTCCCTTGTATTAGTTTCTTTTCTTTTAAATAATTTCATTTATCAGCTCCATTATAGCCACCTACTCCATTCCCAAATTTAGTTTCAAAGCCCTTTATTGTTGCATTTATTGTCTCTCCACCATGCTTTGGGGCTCGCTTTCCAGAAAACATACGCTTCCTGATTTTGTTGTTAATTAACGGTGGAATGGTTGTAGATGTTGGGTTTTTTAATTCAATTTTTCTAGGGGCTTTTATGGGAATCAAATTTCGAAGTGATATTAATCATGTTGATCAAAGTGAACATGAAATAACACCTAAAGTGTATTGTGATCTAGGTGGATCCTAATACAACTTCATTAAATGATATTAATCATGTTGATCCAAATAGTGTATAGGAACATGAATTGGGCTTAGATAACTATTAGTTAACAATTATATTGTAAAGATAAAAAATATACCTCATCAAGGTACTCTTATGTTGAATTTGTTTATATTGCTCTTGTAATTGCTCCATAGGTTAGTAACAATGACCAAAATAGTTAACTTAATACATTGAGTTTTAAAGATTTTTTTTTTGGGTTAAGATATGGAATAAGAAACGTGATACTTAAATGTTAAAAAAGCTTAGATACTCTTTATAAAACTTTATATATAAAAACTTATTGAATGTAGATAGTTTTATAAGGTTAAATGGGACATATTTTATTCAGATATCCCTACATATAAAGCTAGACTTGTTGCCAAAGGGTATACTAATGACTCTATTTTTGTGATAAACAGATGTCCCTACATATAAAGCTAGACTTGTTGCCAAAGGGTATACTGATGACTCTCTTTTTGTGATAAACGTAAGATATCCTTTTACGCTTATTTTGAGCTCACCTAAGATTTATAAAGAATTTGAATGACCCCTTTAATATTAAGAGGGGGCTCTGAATTAGAACATGTGTCCTATGACAGATTATGATTAAGAGTTGTAACAAACAAACAAGCATTTTTTGGGGTGGGCTTGATCATTTAAACCTATACCACAACATATGTAAACCCTAAAAAAGTTTCCCACTTAATAATACACGCTACGAACACCAGAAATTCATCCCTTGGGTGCCAAAGCTTACATTTGATAATTAATTCATCATGGAAGTGATCAGGAGAATGTGAAGAAGGAAGTATCAAGAGCTGGAGTTTCACTAGGTCATTTATATACCGTTTTTTCTTTATAATTAGCGTAAATTAGTGTTAGATATATATATTTTAAATTTAATTCTAATTTTTTTTATTCCAATTTCATTTATTCACGATTTCTATTTTTCTTAGGATTGTTTATTTTGAACATAGTTTTTATTCTTAAATTTCTTATTTTGGTATTACATTTAAACAAATTATGTTTTCCATCTATTATATATACATATGAGTTAAGTAATAATCATATTATGAAAAATAAAGATTACCCTTAGTAATGAAGGTTGTGTCCGAAAGAATGATCTAATGTGAGTCGACTTGACTAGCAAAGTAGCCGCTAGGTTTTAAGTTTTAACTCTCATAATTTAGTATCAGGGTTAATAAGAAAAAACAAATTTATTTCTAGAACTATTAAGTTAATGGGATTAGGTGAATATTTGAAACCTTGAGCTACTATCTAATATGCTTAATTATTTTTTAATTGTAAAACAAAACAATGCTTCCATTATCTTTTAATCAAAATATTTAAAACTATTTAGGTAATATTGAACAATATTTGAATTAACTACCTAAATCTTTAAGGAATAAACTTGATTTACTTACTTATTACTTGTAACTATCTGTACACTTGTAGAGAGTTTATCGTAGTTTTCGAGATGTGTGGGCTTTTTATATAATTATTTTATCAAACTAATAGGTCCATCATATCCTCTGAGGGAGGGAATTTAAATGAATTATTTAACTATGCTTTTCTACATGGTGAACTTGATGTTAAATTCCAACCTCACACAACCATGATATAAAAATATAAAATAATCATTTTATTTTGGTTGGTATCCATAAAATTCATTTTTCTTTCAGTTTGCATAATTTTTTGTCACATGATACATATTTAAATATATAGACTAAACAATCAATATAAATGCAACTAGATATCACATACTGTCAAAGAATAAAAAGATGACAAGCGAATCGCATACCACGAATACAATTGGACACGCCAAACAAATTGCTAACTAAGAATAATTTTGCATTCACCAACCATGTACTTATTGAAAGATAAATAAAATATATAAAACCTAAAATAATAACAAAAAACCATCACTAACTAACCTGAAAAAAATAGTACACTTTCAAAAAAATAAACATGTATAAAAATAACAATAATTAACAAAACGCAGTGCTATAAATCTAAAACTGTTACTGTAATATCACATTATACTATTTTAAACCTAAACTTATATATAACCATGTGTAAAAATAATATGTAATTTGATATTCATCAAAGTAATAATTAAAGTTCAAGCAACTCTTCGTTCGTATCTTTTAACACTTTTTAACCATTAAAATATGCATAAACCAGTCAAACAAACCTTAGGTAAGTAAGTATTTTCCATACATCTCTTAGTTACCTTCTTGACAAATTGGATACATTATTCATTATATTGCGTAATTCAACACCAAAACACTTCATGGAAATTATTAAAAATGCCATTTCATTATTATCCAAATATGCATCCCTAGAATCCTTTTTAAATATTTTAGTTTGATATTTAAGAGTTTTTATATGTAAGAATTACATGACCATTCACCATCGTGGCCTTTTATGGAAAATTTAAGAGTACGGACAAGCTACTCCTATTTCAAACACTACACATTATTTCAGAAATAAGGATATTATAAAATATACAAAAGTGTTTCATGTTGAATTGGAGTTTATGTGTTGAGAATTAAGATGTTTCAGTTTACCTTGGTTAACTCAAGTTGGTTTGAATGGTGACCACGACATTAAATCTCTTTCTCGAGCGTTAAAAGGTTAAGGTTATGCATCCTTGGGTTTTTGACTATTGACTTCTTGTTTATAAATTTTGATATTATTATCTCGTGTAATTTTTCCTAAATTTGTAAATATAAGAGTTGAAAGAAAAATGTGAGAGATTGAGAAAATATTCTTAATTAATTAATTAATTCATTTATTAATATAAAAGAACATTATTTATAGATAATTGTGTTTATTAAGTGAACCATATTACTGACTTCGGTTATAGAATATCTCTAACTTAGGTAAACTTGGAAATGTTTCTATTTATTAGATACACTACAACATCATAAACCCCAATATTTGTATAGACTTCTTATAGTGTCCACAATTCTAAGTATATTATGAAAAAGTGTTGTATTTATAATTAATCAAGTTTTGATTTTATAATAGTTATAATTAACAAAACTTATTTAAATCCAAATTGATATCTCTTAAACTATTAATTGACAAAAATATATGTATTATATCAAGTATTACCCTTCTAAAAAATTCTTAGAATAATTTATGTCATTTTTTGACATGTGTAATTTATTCTAAAAATCATATTGTAATTTCGATTATATTATATTAAATCATACATTTAAGAACACATAATGTACAAAATTAACCATCAAAATTTGAGGGTTATGCACTTGATTCTAAGCATAATAATTCATACACATATTTATTAAGACAAAGCAACGACTATAATGTATACGTGTTTTCTTTTATAATAAATGGATAATTATCTTAGACTATGATATCTAAGTTTTTTTGTTATATTGTTATCTTTAATTTATCCTTTAAATTATCTTTTCATTCTTGTATAATGTAATTTATTATATAAATCACTATTATGCATGGATTTTACAATATTATTTAATATATATGACAAATATAAAAATATTACAATTATCCATTTTCATCTAGAGAAATATTAAACTTTGGTACAAAAAAGACAAATTTTTATGTTCCCAAATGCTTCTATTTAAATGAAATATCTTCCTAACAATCTTTTCCACGTAATATCTTCATACTATTTGATTTTTTACTTTTGGAACATACGGATTCTTCCAGTTGTATGACTTGTGATGTGACTCTGAAGACTATAGATAAATCATACACTAAAGAATCTCTTTCAATCATTTATAATTTTCATCTATTTTTATTCGATAAACACAACTTTCGTGAAGGTATAATCACATATAGTTTAGTCGTCTATAATATGTTAAAGCATGATATCTTTTTTTGGTTGTCTAGTCTTCATTTCATTGGGTCTCGTGTGTTGCTCTTATGCTTCCCACTTTAGCATCTCTCTAGAGGTTCACTCTTACTTTTTATTCTAGCATGAGGTCCCCTTATTCATAATGCGCAACTTCGGTTGTTGTCCTTGATTGCCTAGAATCTAGAGTAATGTGCCCAACTTTATATACCGAGCCTTATAATAGATAACATTACAGTCTTCATCTAATACACGAAATTTACAATATCAATCTTATTTAGTAGTTGAACTCTAAAGATGACTATATGGTTTAATAAGATATTTAATTAAACAAATAATTAAATACTATAAATTATCCATTCCACGAAAGCATAACATATGAATCAACAGTTAAATATCATATACCGTACTAGTTAGGAAAATATAAATTTTACTCATTGTATTACATTTAAAAAAGGTGGAAGACCATCAGAAGCCCTACATCATGGGATCATAAAATCTTTTTATGTCTTAGAATTATGTTTTTCAATGTCATCTGACTAAATGAAAATTTTGAGGTGATGAAGGAGTTAATGTTAATATGCGAGGTTTTCAAGTCTTGACTGGACCTACTTGAGCATCAATTAATAGATGTGTTTACAAATATCATGAGTTGCAAACTAGAATGGATAGAGTTTCTTGGGAAGGCGAATGAGTGAGCGAGCAACTTCAGTTGATGGATGGATTTAATTAGTGAATTATTATTGCAATATATTTATATTTTTCTTCATAGTTATTATATATTGGAGATGGTATTATGTTTGTTACTTATAAATTAAAATCTACATGACTATCACCATACTGTAATGCATGTACATGATTTTAATGCATGGATGTGATTTTAAGTTGGGTCATTTACATGTTTGTTCTATGGTTTTTAGGACAAATGATATATTATAATTAATTTTTAAGTACTTTGTTCAATTACCTCCCTAAATATATAAAAAGAAAACTTATATATATATGATTAAGGATATCATATAATATACATGTTTTTTATTCGTAACACCCATTTTAGAGCTTATTTTATGGGTTATTGACAATTTAGTCCCTTATAGAAAACAACTTTCAATTTATATATGTATTAACAATTTAGGAACTTGTGCTCCTGGGATATATATTTTCACATAGTATGTATGTTTTAGGAAAAAAATTATATCTTCACATTCATCATTGAACAATAAAAATGTATCATTTTTTTTGACGAGGGTTCCTGGGCTTACACCCGACTGGGAGATATGACTGCCTCCCCAACCATACCTTCAGGCAATTCAGAACTAGGTTGCCCATATTTTGGGAAGGATTTCGAACTCATCTGGTTAAAAAAAAAATGTATCATACTTATTTTGTCGCCTTTACAAAATTATATATATTCATTTTAAAATACATCAATAATAAAAATTCACATGTTTTCCATCTTCAGTTCACTACTAAAAATTAGAGTATTCGCGGCAATTTATTGGGTCAAAGACGGGAGTTTATAAATGACGTGGATTTATAAGCGGCAGTTAGCTTATTGACGCGAAAAGTGTCGTGCCTATTCGGCCTCGCATTGACGGCAATTTCCTCCAAACTGTCGCCTATGTATAATTGTTTTAAACTGCCGTGTATAAAAAATCTTATATCTCAATATTATTTTTATTTATATATTATTAATTATATATAAGATTTTATATTTTTAAATTTTTTAAAAAAAAATACTTATTTAAACAAGAAGCTAAATCAATTCAAAATGCATTTCATTCATCAAAAAGTACAAAGTTCCTAAAACTTCTTACGTTAAACCAAACTAAAACTAATAAGAATAAAAGATACAAATATCCTAATACTTCTTACATTTAACCAAACTAAAACTAATAAAAATAAAAGATACAAATATCCTAATACTTATTGATACTTACATAAAAAGTAATTAAACAATTAGAAGTCAGAGTTTATATTACTTCAACAATCATCCAATATCCCCATTACCAACAAAAACTTTCTTGCGCACATACTACTTCTAGGTTCATCTATATCACCTTTACCATAACTTCTACATTTTCGAATTCAAGCTAAAATATTCATCAAAATTAAAATTATAGAGTAAATGCATAATTTGATGGAAGTGGGGATATAATTGTCCTTAACCACTCTACACTTGTCATTGCATTACTCACAGGTGTCACAGGTGTAGCTGATATAGACTTGTAATTGTCTTTATTGGAGAAGCTATAGACTCAAGTTTTCTCTACACAAAACACAAAATTCAATATACAGCTTCTAATGCACACACATTTTAAGAAGCTCATACCTTGTCCCTGTTAATAATCACTGCACAAGTAAATTATTCCCTTCTCCCTTTTTTTGCATTGCATCATCATAATCCTTTTCTAGTGTGCTTAAACTATAAGATAAGGAAGGTATAAGATAAGGAAGGTGCTTCCATCAAACCTTTGAAATATATCATACCATCTATAAAGGAAAAATAGGAGATAGTTAAATTATTAACAAAAGATGCTACATCAAATTTTTTTTGAGTTGATATTGACCAAGGTCAAAGTTGTCCAGATTTTCAACACTAAGCCAAACAAGGACTCCCTTTAAGTAAATCTCTAATAAAATTATTGGGTTTCCCCAATGTTTCTCTCAAGTCATCTTCAGATGTCTTGTAAATACTACAAAGTGTTGTAATTAGGTCAACTTTGTTTCCTTTCTTGACTGCACAACAAAAGAGTCAACGAGATAGAGTTGATTTATAGTTGATTTATAGTAGTAATATAAAAATGGTGGTGAGATAATTAATTACCAAAATATTTTAAGTCATTAATGTCGAAATTCCTCAACCCAATAAGAACATGAATAATCAAAGTGACATGTATCAGTCACTAAACATAATTTACTAACACGTTTTCTCTCTTTATATTCATTATTTTATATACAAATGGAGAGGAGTAACTGACCAAGATTGAAACTAAACCATTTGTTCAACTCACTATATCTTTAAATCTCAACGCATGGATCCAAAGAGACATGAATAACAGCCATCCAATGGTACTCTAACTTCTCGTCCAGACAAGCTTTACTCGCGATAAGCACCTTTGTTTAAAATAAAAAACCAATAGTTATTAACTTCTTTGGAGTTAAGATGAGTCCAAGCGTTGTTTAAAAGATACTCACTTGCTGATATTGCTCAAATTCACAAAGCTGGCCTGTAATTCCTTTGCTGAAAGCACAAATAAATATCTCTCAGAATGTTAGATTTGTACTCATGCAACAAAATACTACATAACTCGAATCTCTTCTCCAATTCCTCTCCATATATGTTACTTAAAGTTGGTCCAACTTTACCAACAAACTGTGGGACTTCTTTGGAAAAGTCAACAACACACAAAATTCAACAAACTATGGTTTGAAAAGTGTGTACTTTCTTGCTCTAGTCAATAATCCCATGTCCAATGTCAAATTAAAATCAGATAGGCCCTTGTTCAAGAACCTGCAAATTCAGTAAATAAACATGAAATTTTGCAGAGTACCTATTGGATTGTATATAACATGAGCTTCATCCCTCGATATGAGAGAGAAAATCTCAGCTACTACATGATTGGTTTTCTAAAACAAAAGATATATTCCATAGTTATTGTTCGTGTTCAGAATTTCAATTTTCAAAAATTACTAGTTAGATATGCTTAAGATAAGGGTAAATGCACAATTTACATAGAATTCTGAACATCGGTAGAACTAAATGTGGGATATGTACCTTGAGCCTTCGACCAAGCTCTTTGTAGATAAGAAAGCCGAAAATTCAGCATTGCAAGACCTTTCTAAAACTCAACAAATATTTGTTAGAGATGACCTTGTATTTAATCAAATTGAGTGAAATCACACATCTAGCTACTCCAAGGAGTAATTGTGAAATTTACCCTTCATTGAAATCAAAAGCTAACCAATGCATTAGATTATGGCTACAAAATAACAAATACAAATATAATACACTGATAAAAGAAATAGTAAATAATTGAAGTAAGTTTACTATTGATTCAATGTTCGCATTTGATAAATTTATGATCAGTAATCTATACTCCTTATGTTAAATATGCACCAAATTCACCTGCTAACAACCTAAATGGTAAGGTGGTCTGAAAATCAAACCAAAAGTTGCATTTGTTTAGAAAATTATATAAAAATTTATGTAGTTTAAATACTGGACAAATTTAATAAAAACATAATTGAAAAAACAAAAAAATCTGATACCTTTTCCATGTTCAGCAAAGCTAGCGACCAGGTCTTATTCCTGATTTTATAATAAGTATTTAAGCTTCTAATGCTTTCTTACATTTCCATGTTCAACATAGCGATTAAATCCATCCATTAAATCAAATCCGAACTTAAATGGAAAGAATAAGTTAGTAACAAATTGTAGTAATGAATAATTAGTTTATGATTTGGGTATTCTATATTACAAATATGAGTGATGATTTTATTTTTGTTTCTAAATATTTTCATTAACAAGAGAAATTACATAATAATCAACCTATGCTACAAGGGAGGCATCCAATTCTAATAATTTTGCTAATCGGGTTGGAATGGAGTTCATCCATTGACAAGACAATTACCCAAACAAATTATAAAGTAAGAATCTTTTATATGTGCTTATTAGGTGATTGATTAATTTTCCAAACAAAAAATGATTAAAAATCATTTATTTTACAGGCTATCCTATGCGATAAGCCCCATTGCAAAAGATCTTAAGAAATGGAAGAGCACTAACTAATTTAATCAATTAATCAACAACAAAAGAAACCCATAAATCGATAATTCCACTTTATTAAATAACATAGAGTGTTATTTTGAAAGTGAAATAGAAATTTAACATACCTTGAATGATGAGTTATGTTGAGAAGACTTGATATCCATTACATGAGAAGCAATTCGAGATGGGAATTTTATTTAGAATAACGAATCTGGTGTATTTTGTTTGAGCGTTTGGAGGGGTTTGAGTTAAGTACGCCGAAAAAAAAAGATATGGGAATAATATGGGTGGGAAAATTATAAAAGGGATCAATGTTTTAATTAAAAAAATTATAACCCATAATATAATTTATTTTACGCTTAAAAAATAGTTATACGCATTTTTCAAGACATAATATTACCTTTTTTTTATTATGTTATATAATAAATAATACAGTCTAATTTGTTTTTAAAAAAATTATAATTTTGTATAGTTAAAATTAATGTAATATTTTTTATGAATAAACAGACAATTAATTTAAAATATGATTATAAATGATATGTAATATAAAATGTTATGAAAATTTTAAATCTAGACTAATAAAATATATAAATAAAATAATTTTACAACTAGACATTAACTATTTTGAATAATTATTCAAAAAATAAATTAAAAATATCTTGAAATTATAATTGGTGTAAAATATCTTTAAATAATTTTTTATTAATTTCACCTCGAGTCTACTTTTTTTCGTTTAAATCTTAACAATCATAAGGTCCATTTCTTTCAAACATGGTAGTATTGTCTGGGGTAAAAGAAGAATAAAGGCCCTAACAACAAGTAATTTTTTAATTAAAGGCCCAACCTAAATAGGTCAATAGAATCCAACTAAAAAAACACCATAAAACCACCCTCCCCTCCCATTAGGTTTAGAAAATTAAAAATCCACCCCTCCCCCTTTCTCTCTCGGCGGATCTGCACCAGAAAACCACCTTCCCTCCGATCATTCCGGTGTCACCATCCCTTCGTTTCCAGCAAAGCCGTCTTCGCTGCCCCTCCTTCGCAGTCCTTCTATAGCAAGCTGCCAGCATAGATCTGATGGGTCACCGCTCCTCTTCACAAGAAACCGGTCATAACTGCCGTTCTCCACCATCGCCAACATAAAACCAACGCCGCTCAAATCTCACCATCCCACCTTCGCCACCACTCTCTTGCACCAGATCTCCAACCAAGCTGAAACCCCCATTCGTCATTCTCAGTTTAGTTTCTTCAGATCTAGGGTCTCAGATATGTACCCACTATTTTGCATTTTCAGGGGGTATATACCCGTTATTTTGTATCTTTAGGGGGTCTTCAGCTCAAGCAAGCCATTTCTTCCGCTCAACCACCATTAACGAGACACAAACGGTCACGCGCTAACAAAATCGTTCTCACGGTGCCACCTCCACCAACATAAGCGCCGCCTCTTCATCGATCTCAATTCTGTTTATTCATATCTAGATCTGTTAACGTACCCACTATTTTGCATTTTTAGTGGGTATATACCCACTGTTTTGTAGTTTTTGTGGATATATACCCGTTATTTTGAATTTTTTTGGGTATGGATCTTTATCATTGAGATGGAATGGTATGGAACTTGACAATAAAAAATGTATTGTGAATACAGTGGGTATATACCGTCAAATTATAGCATGAACCTTGGCAAAAAAAGAACATTGAACTAGAAAATTAAAACCAGAAAATTTCAACAAGGACTTGTAATGTAATTTAAAAAAATAGTATGTATTTACCTCCAAAAATCTAACGAGAAACCAGAAAAAATTATAACCAAGCATTTAAAGAACATAATATCTAACCAGGTCTTTAAAAAATATAACATCTAGCAAGGCCTTTAAAAATTTCATTTCCAAAATTTAAGGCCTAAACACGTATATACTATTATCTTTTAAACACCTAAAATGATATTTGAATGATTAATGAGTTTACAAAAATATCAATGGCTCAGTTGTAGTCAATTACTTAGTTGTAGTTACAAATATCAAAATATTATAACAATACCTTTCAATCAGGTACATCCATCTAAATTGAACGGGATCTCCAAGTTTTGCTTCATCGGCCAAGTGGTAGACCATGTGCACCATTATAGTAAAAAAACGACAAAGAGAAACATTTTTCCATGTCACACAACACTAAACCTACACGATATCTATCTCATCAACGTTTAGTCTTACAACATATGACCTTGAATATGCTACTCAATTCCATAATTATCTTTGTAATTTTTTTGGCTCCCTATTGGATGCCCAAGTTTAGATGTAATTTTTTATAATCAAATATGCTGCAAAAAACATGGTGCAATTTTTTTGCTCCATACTAAATGTCCACTAAAACACAAACTCTAGCGAAAAAAGAAAAATATGCTTCTGTTATTTTTTATAAAAATCATAAATATTAGTTATAAAAAAATTTATAAAAAAAATATGACTATAGACGAAGGTTTAATCAAATGAGCCGTCTTTATTCAAATTAATTAACATCAATTGATGAGACTGTCGCCTATATAAAAATACCTTCATATAATAGGTGACAGTTATTTAAAACTGCCGCCAATTAAATGCCACCAATAGGTGAATTTTTAGTAGTGGTTATAAAAAAATTCATATCGGAAATATAAAACTCAATTGTAAAATACATATTCTTATGGATTTGATGAAATATATCATATTTATGTTACGATAACATCGAAATAAATATACAAGTATAACTCAATATTATCCAACTTTAAAACATAATTTATAAATACACCCATATATTCCTATGTAATAACATCAAAAATTGATGATTCATATCCTAAAAAATATAACTTAAATGGACCCAAATATTAACCCTTTAACATGTGGAGGACTCTATGCGTAAAATAAACATAGTTAATTGAATAGTGTAGATCAAACTGTATCATAAACACGAGGTACCGTCAACAAAATCCCCTAACCTAAAAATAAAAAAATATAAAAATAATCAAATGATTTACACATATAGAAGGGGATGGATCATATATATTACTTTGAATATTTGGTTTTCATTAAAAAAACTTCAACTTGGAGCATTATAATAAACTAGTAGTCAATTTGTTCCCTTTATATTAAGAATTATGTTGAAACTAAAAAAATAGAGTGGATTATATCAAGAGTATTATTATTAAGACTAAATCAAAATGTACATCGTATAAAAGGGAGTTTATCTAAACTTGGGTAAATATTTAGATAAATTAGTCTTCTAAGATAAAGTATGTTCTTATTATATTTGTCGCTTTCTTCTGATTGTGAGACAATTACGTACTTCATTCTTATTTTATTTAAGAAAAAGTGCAATATTGACGAGCAAAGGATAATTTTGGAAAAAATAATTCATTAGTTGATAAATCTCTCAGTTTTTACATTCACACTAAAATATGAATCATCAGCACTTTTGAAAATTTTAATTGAAAGTAAATTGTTAAATATACTTATTTGTTACATCTCTAATACTGAAGTTCTTATTCTCAATTCATGGGTATATTTTAAGACACAATTTTTTATACCAAAACACTATAGTTCTTGAATGTTGTTTTGGGTTTATAATGACAATGCTTATATGATATATTTTCGGTATTTCTATTCAAATTTTAGATCCACACAATAATTTATATAGGTAGTTATTAAAGTATAGATACAGTTTTACTTAACATTAGACATAAATTTTTAGATTTTTAATCATCTCTCCTGATGAAAATTTCAATATTACTTAGTCTTGTAAAGGACGTGACTTCTCCCTTAGTCATATAAAGGATGTGACTTATCTTTTTTACTCTTGAAAATAGTAAAACAAATTTTTTATTAACTTAATTTGGGCTTATATTTATATTTTGTAAGATGATGTTGTTAAATAATATTATATGGAGTGGATAATTAAATTGGATTTAGGTTAAGAGGTATGTGTATATATAAAACAGATTTTATAGTTTTTTTTTCATTTTTTAACTTACAAGATTTATTAATTAGTTAATATTTTTATGTTTTTCAAATGTTTATTTATTGATTTGATGAATAAAATGACAAAAAATGTAGATACATCGGAACAAGTATGCATTTCAAAGTTCTTTGGGTTTAATAATGTAATAAAAGTTGTCAAGTTGGGAGTTTCGATATTTAGTTTAAGGTGATATTTTTCCTACATAAATTAATAGACAACATAGTTAAATTGTAATATTTGGAAAGACTAGATATTAAGAAGTATGATCTAATAAAGTTTTCTGTTTAATTAGATAAAAAAAATCTATATTCGCAAAAGAGAAACAAATAATATATGAATTGATATATAACTGCCAAACATCGAAAAATGTCCTTAAAGATTAACCAAATTTTTTAATAACTAATGTAACTAATTGTCTCATTTTTAACTTTTTAATGTCTAATGCTCACTTTTATTGTTATATTTTTGAAAGAAAATTATATTGGGATACATATATTGAATACATGAGAGAAAAATAGGATTCTTGGGGGTTTTCTTACTAATATATGTGTTTTAGGAAATAGTGAGGGATGGAAATTAGATTAATAATTTTATTTTATTATTAAAGAATTTATATTAATCAACTCTTCACATAATGGTTTTATTCTAATCTGTTTTAAAAAAAGTAATATTTTTTCATATAACTAATTGACAACCATTTATCTCACTTTAACGTTCATCATACTATATGCTAATAATTTCAAGGTAACTACTTGACCAACTATTAATCTTTCTATAAACAAAATTTTATCAAACTAATATTGTTCAAAATTTAAAAAATTTATTCAATAACTAAACAAATATCATGAAATTGGTTGTGGTGTCCTATATATTACAGTACATATCAATATTATTAATATATAATTTATTTAATTTAATATATTATATGGCCTTTATTTCTAAAACACAATCATTATTCTTTAGATATTGAGTAGAATTTTGTCACTAAAAAAATAATAAGAATAAGAACCTATCTACAGAAGAAAGTTTTATTTAATCCAATATGAAAAACCACTTAAAAATAGTTGTAAAAGAAACATAACAATTAGTTCACCTAAATAAACCACATTAGATGAACCTATATGCAGAATAACTAATGTAAACTTTCAGGAAAAAATAATTTCAGATAAAAATGTAACAAAGAAATATGTATGTCCCTTTATAATTTTGCGCGTGTATAAACATGAGGAAAATAATATATGAACTTTTTTTATATCAAAATGGCTCAATTTCGTTACAATATTAAATAATAAAGATACGTACGAAGATACTTTTTAATTTTTTTTATAGTGTATAGACCACCCTTCAAGCTAAATATGCTAACACATCTTTAATCAACCTTATTTGAAAATAATTTGTCAAAATAAGTATACTCTCAAAACATGGATAGATAATCCAACCATTAGAAAGTGAATGTGTCAAAAACATTTTTTGTATCTCAATCAACTACTCTATATTCATTTATACCAACAAACTGAATTAAAGTCTAAGAACATCATTAGCCATTTAAATGACATCTCTAGTAATCAAGTTGGTTTGAAAATTTAAACTAGTTATTACTGACTAGATGGCCTTTAGTGACACTAGTACAATACTTGGAGAGATTGGAGGGGAACAAAATGCACTCTAAAAACAAATCATTACAGATTTGAAAGGCCTTGATAATTAAATAAGAGGTACAGATAGTATTGCATATATTTTCAAATAATTTTAATCCATACAAAATATTCACAAAATCTCAATTATTTTCATATATGTTGTATCAATATTAATTTGTATAAAACCGTACACACCAGGTGACCAAGTGTAAGATTTCTATATGAATGTTAAAGTATTAAGGCTCTCATGAGAAAAAATATATTTAGAATTTGAGAATTCTAAGAATTATTATGGTTCACAAAATTTGTAATATAATTCTCCACTATAAGTCTTATCCCGGATATTTAACTCACTTATTAATATTGACTTATGATACTTTTAACTAAAATAAGTTAAGTTTAAAATTACACTATCTCTTATTTGGGCCTATACTGGGTTAAATTTTAAATGGACTTATATTACATTTTGTTTTGGGCCCAATTTTCATTTTAACCTTTTTTTCTTCCACCGAAACAAAAAACTCTAATATATAATTTGTTCAATAATATCTATCCGCTTTTTTCACTTTCTCCACACTTCTTTTTCTTATGTAAAATATATTGAATACCCAAAATCACCACCACCACCTTAACGTATCAAAAGAACAGTTTTATGAATTCTTATGTAAAATTCTTTCGAATTATATACTTATATGATAAATATTTAATCACCGCAAAAAATTTTCTTTGATTTATAATTTTTATTTAAAATTATTTTAGAAAATTATTCCTTAAGAAATTGAGATCCCATATAGAATGATGTTTTGCAAAAAACAGGTTTTTTGTTCTCAAGGTTATTATTGAAAAATGGATATGTAATGAAGAGTTTAATTACAACTATTTTTCTTTTAGTTGGTTAATTTTGTGATCTCGTTCTTAATATTGAAAAATATAGTAAAATAATCAACTAGTTGTAGAAAAAATTAATTTGCTTTTTTATATTTGAAATAGGGCATTTGGAGATACTAAATATTATTGTTTAAATGTTTTTTTTGTTTTTTTTATTTTAAAATACTTATATTATTGTATATATACTATTTTACTCTGTTAGAGAATGCTATTTTATAAACTTATTATAATGTTTTTTTTATGATTTCACATCAATTTGTGATATGCATATATATATATATATATATATATATATATATATATATATATTTATTTAAATAACCAAAAAATATTACTTTTTCATGCTCGATTAAGTTAATTATAACAGATAATTATGTATTGTTGAGCATAATTTATTATAATTGCTCAATTGTCATAAAAGAATTTATAGGATTGGGTAATATATAATAATTAAAGTTATTTTCAGGTATATGTCCAGATTGATAATCATTTCATTTCAACATTCAAGTACATTCCAAAAATATTAAGGTTTGTACCTAAATCTCTTAATTATTATATAAAGTCTGTGTATATCTATATTATAGTTTGAATGATGTAGTTTTTTGATAATCATTTCTATATTACCATTTCCAAATGAACATATAAATATAAATTTTAAAATATAATAAGTTACATAAACAATATTAATAGTTGAAAATAATATTATCAAATCTTTGGGGTTTTCTTTCACTAAAACATACATTATCCTAGAATCCTAGATCCATAAAATGTATGGTGTATTTTTATGTATAAAAATATTTAATATGATATAGATGTCTTTTTCCAACCCAAATAGTATAAGTGATTTTTTTAATTTAATGACATTAAAGAACTATTCTCTTTTAAATCTATCAATACTATACTTTTTAAATTTTTTTTAAAGCAAAACATCGAAGTATTTGATTGCTATAAGCTGATTTCTATTTTAAATTTGAAATTATGATCATTAGTGGATAAATTACTTTAGATTTTTAATTTATTATTTTTATAATGATAAGAACAACATTATACCATTTGAAACATGTATCTTTTTTATTGAATTGTTGTCTTTTTAAATTTGAAAACATTTGTTGAAACCAAAAGATCAAAACAATATAGTGATTAACACTAGAACTTGAGAGACCTTTCTTATTCATTATGAGTTTAAAGATGGATATTAAATAGCTTTACAAAGTAACAGAATGGAAAATCGTATCTCCAATTGTTGTTCTATAGATCTAAAAGAATACGAAACTATCTTATCCCTAAAATTTAGGATTTAGCAACAAAGGACTAAAGTAAATAACGTAATCTTATTTCTAACATCCTCCCTTAAAATAAATACTATATATGAGTTTATGCTTGGATATGAGACAATACAAATCAAACAACATAACCTTAAAAATACATGGAGCTTCAAATGTTTTGTTAGAGTATCATAAAATTGCTCCTTTACAACTCTTTCCATGGTGAAATCACGAAGAAAATGAAAGCCAAAGTCTATGTGTTTACTATAAACATGCATTAATGGATACTTGTAGAGTTTAATGGTTGAAGCATTGTTACAATATAACATTGTAGCATTGATTTATTCATGTTTAAGCTCCTTCAAAATTCTCATCAACCACAATGGCACGCACTCATCTTCAGTTGTAGAAAGTGTAAGCACATGTTGTTTTTTAGATGACCAAGATAACACTCCAGAACCCATAATAAAAATATACCAAAAAGTGCTCATTATATCATCTTGATCCCCTGCATAATCGATATCCTTGTATCAAAGTAGTTCTTCCTCTCCACCCTTCTTATGAATAATACAAAATCAAAAGTACCTTTCAAATAACTTAGAACTTGTTTTACAGATTGGAAATGAATTTTATTTGGTCTTTCTATGTATCTACTAAGCAAACTTATTACAAACATCATGTCCGGACGTGTGGTAGCAGTCAACTAGACGAGACTCCAAAACATTTGTTTTTAATGTGTGCTATCAATCCTTTCTCCATCTTCATCATTTATTAGCTTGAAACCAATATCTATTGGGTTTTGCACAATATTAAACTTATTCATATAAAATCTTTCTAGCACCTCAAGAGAGTATTTTTTTTGGCTAATATAGATACCATCTGGTTTTGTTAGTAACTCAATACCTGGAAAGTAACTCATCATTCAAAGATCTGTCATATCAAATTCTTTCATCAAGGATTGCTTGAAATTTGTAAACATAATTGTATGATTCCCTGTAATTATAAGATCATCAACGCAAAGAAAAACAATTAAAATACCTTTACTAGATTATTTTGGTGAATAAGGTTTTTCATATGGGCACTTCTAGAATCCTTCATGTACAAAATATGACATAATACAGCTATGCCAAATACATGGATATTGTTTAACACCATAAGCCTTTTTAAGCTTGTACACCTTGGAATGCCTTTTTAAGCTTTTACACCCTTTTCTCGGGTCTTGTTGCTCACAGCCAGTAGGTTGTTCTACAAAAACCTCCTCATTTAATTCTCCTTGCAAAAAGGCAGACTGGACATCTAATTGATAGATCATTTAATTGTTTTGAACACCAAGAGAGATAACGACTCGTACAGTTTCGAAATGAGCCATAGCTACAAAAACATCAGCATAATCTACTCCATATTGTTGCATATACCATTTAGGGACTATTCGAGTCTTGTACTTTTATACTTATCCTTTCTCATTGAGATTTACTTTAAATATCCCTTTCACCCCAATAATTCTCCCTCCAAGTGGTAGCTCAGATAGTTAGTAAGTATCATTGCTTTCTATAGCTTTGATTTCTATATCCATAACTTCTTTCCAAGTTTTTTTTACAGCTTCATCATACAAAATAGGATTAAATTTAGTGAACAAAGCCAACTGAGCCATGTCATAAGCGAAATTAGCCATGTATACTTCCATTTCCTCATCAACTTGGAGTTCTCACCACTCAAATAATCCCTCATCCATCCTGGCGGTCTTCATCTATACCTTCCACCTTTATCTACATTTGAAAAAACTACCCCCATAATTTCCACTGTAGTTTCGCCTCCTTATCATTTTATTACAAAATTTGTAAAGTATCACATACAGTAGGTGTATTTTCTCCTTTATTTTTCCATTACCCATTTGTGCACTGTCAAATTGATTGTCTCGGGACAAATTAATTGTAACCATTAATTATAAATGGGGTTCTATATCTAATGCTGATGGATCCCTTGCCAGGCTTTTATTCAAGCCTTATACAGAGTAACTAGAGTGGTCAATTCAAACAGGTAGGTCCCATTATATCCTTATCTGGCTCTTAGTTTCTTAATTTTCTACACTTCTTTTTTTCTCATTGTTTAAAGTTAACAATAACTTTTTGAATTGAAGGGGTTATTAATTGTTTTTTCCAAAAGAGAGTGGTGGTGGATCCCTTGCCTTGCAGGCTTTTATTCAAGCCTTATTGAGTAACTCGAGTGGTCAGTTCAATAGGTGGGTCCGATTATATCATCATTTGGCTCTTAGTTTGTTAATTTTCTACACTTCTTTATTTCGCATTGTTTGAAGTTAAGTGTAACTTTTTGAATTGAAGTTTATATTTACATGAATGGAAGATAGTAACTATATCAACCAGGTTAGAAGTCCTAAAGCTCAATGCGAAAGCCCATGTTCTATAGATTGTCATGAGGGACAAATTATCAAGCAAAAGCAAATTGTGTATGTGATCTTCTATGATTGGGATAAGAAAATACATAGGTTCTATTAGCAATGAAGCAGAATCATTTATTATTTAGTCAGACTTAGCAAGATACCAAAAATAATGATCACAAAAATGAAGCAGCAACTCTCATATTTGGGTATTGGAATGGCTATAATCAATAGAGGACTGTAACAGACAAGCTACTCTATGGTCACAAGTAAGTTTTCTTCTTTAGGTTTACTATATAAGGTCAAATACAAAAATATTAAGTGTTGTTTTTTAAATTTAGGTCATTGCGTGGGGAAACGAAAGTGAGTTATATGTTAAAATTGAAAGGCTTAAATAAGAAGTTGGAAAAGTACAGTGAAGACTTGATCAAGCAACATTTGGTGTGAAAATTCATTCAAGCAACTTATGTTTGAGGTGTATTTTTTGTAAGGGTTTTATTTTTCCTTGATTTGGGTTTGTTTGATACAATAAATGGTGATGGGAAATTGGCACCACATTAGAAAAAGACTGAATTCAGTAAGACGAATATCTAGAGATTATAAGTTTAGTGGAGTTTATGGTCATATTCTCGAGTTGCTTAATTGTGATGATAGGTTTTCCACTGCTATTGAAGTTAATGCAGGAATAAGGTAATTAATTCAACTTAATTCAACTTTATGGTTTGTTGATACAGATTATTTCAAGTGGTTGTTAAAGATGGTTATATATCAACCACTATAATTAAACACCATGATTCAAAAAAAAAATCTACTCATCGTTAAATATAATTCAAAAGCGCTTAAAAATAATAAGACTATATGTAATTTTGTGACTAAATTTGCTTGAATTTTTTTGCAAACAATATCCATTTTGCACAAATGAAGTATTGAATAACTTGGTCATCTTTTTCCTGATTTTCCAGAACTGTTGGTGAGCAATTTAGCCTTATATATTTTTTAATTTCTTTTTTATCTTGATGGCGCAAATGATGGAGTGACAATATCCCTTTTGTGTATTTGTTTTTTTATAAAAAGTTTCCATTTGGCTAAAATATCCAATTACAGGCCTACCTTTCATAAATTAAAGGATTAATTACCCTTTAACTTAGAATACAAATTGCATAAATTTACATTCTTAAAATATCTCAATAGTTTTAGACTAAGATTTTTTTTATAGATTCCAATTTTGTATCATAAAACTTTACATAACTCTTTTTCTAAATCTTTTTTGATTTTCAGCGATTTACTAACCCAAGTATATTTCCTTAATTTTAGTTATTTACCATAGATTTAAATAAATATCTATATTATATAACTTAATACTAAATTCATTTAAACCTATCTTCTTCTATACTAAAAGGTTTCTATCTTAACCATCGTTCCTTCTTAACGCATCACCTTTTCAACTCTACGGTTAGTTTACAAAATTATTCCAATTTAAATGTTAGTGGTTTATTTTTCGGTATTGTAATATTTGATTATTACTTTACTTTTTATACTGATTCTAGAATTTTAGTTCTTCTGTTCTGCCAGAAAAAAATGTTAATTTTAGTGTTTAACGATACTACATTTCAAAATAAAAAAACAAAATATGACATGTGTCAAACTTCTTTTTTTAAGCTCCGTGGTGAGACTTTGCAACATTCCATAAGATTTGTACATGAAAAATCTATCTATTCAAATCCTAACTTTACATTAAGAATTTTAATTTAAAAAATAAAAAAATACTATAAAATATACTTGACCCGTCTACTAATTAACATACATTTAAAGCTTGAAAAAAAATGTTATAAAATAGTAAAGAGTGAATTGACTCATCTATCAAATTAAGATTATCTTTATTAATGCTTTGGTAATTATCTTTTTAGATATATGCAAATCCATATACAACTTTGTATTCTCGTAAGCTATGTTCTTTCTTTATTACATCAATCTCCATTTCTATAGTAGTAAAAAAAGAAAAATGGATAATAAACATATGAATATTTAAATGAAAATATTGTAACCTTCTTGTATATTTGAAAAATCTAAATCATATGCTTTATCATGAGATTAAACAATGATTTATATAATAGTTTAGAAGAATCAACATAGAAGAACAGATATATAAAAAATAGAAAGAAAAGAAAAAATTACAACAAATTTGTTAAAAGATATCAAAATATTAAATTGATAATTACATACTATTCTACGAAATCATGTGATTTTCTATGTAAAATAAAAATTCCTCTCAAATATGAATATGATAAAAAGGACCATGCATCTCTCTGCATGGTGGGTTAAAATAATAAAAAAAATGAATACTAACTATAAATTGTTTGTGAATGTTACATTGTAAAATAACCATGAAGGCAACAATATAAAATATTCTTATTTTGTTTAATTTAATGTATCCACATGATAGATCCGTTTGCACCTCACCTTTCACCATTTAAGGATAATAAGTCAAAATGTTGAACTTTCAAAAGTATTAAAAAAATTCAAAAATGTCAATTGTAGAAGTATGGGGTAAGTTATATTTTTTCTCCATCAAATTGCATAAATTTTAATACAGTAATGTTCTATGTTCCACAAAGTAGCCTTTCACGAGTATATTTTGCGACTTTGCAAAAAATAAGATTTAGAAATGTGAATTTTTTTACATATCCCCATGATAGATCCATTAATATAATACTAAATGAAATTAAACTTACTAAAAATAAAAATAAAATAGAGAAAAGAAAAAAAAACAAACTCAGGTCATAGATATCAAGCCATCTATATTGGAACCAAACAACATATCTTTTTCTTTGATCAATTGCTCACATTTTTTCAAACATGTAGTTATTAAGTTGATAAGTATAAGTTTATATTCATTTTATCTAATAAAAATGGTTAATAAGTTGATAAGTATAATATAGATATTACATACATTGTTCATTTCTCGACTATATGCCTTATGCAGTAATGGATATCCAAGTCACCTATTATCGTTGACTTTATGATACTTTTAACTAAAGGAGTAAAGAAATATATCACCCCTTTTTGTTTCACCCATGTATCCTCCTCCTAATTGGATGTTTTAAACACCAATATAAATATTTCTCTCTCTTAAATAATTTTTTTTCTCTTTCCTTTATTTAATGCCACATTAGATGACACATAAGAGGTGATAAATGGATGAAGCAAAAATGGATGATATATAGCAATGCTCTAACTAAAATAAGTGAAGTCTAAAAATTCACTATCTCTTAGTTGGGCCTATACATGGTTAAAAATTTAAATAGACAAATATTACTTTTTGTTTTGTACCCAATTTTCAGTTTGACCCTTTTTTTGTTAATTAGTTATTGCTGAGAAATTGCTTTTCTTGGCCTAATACTCCGTAAAAATCCCAAAAATTCAGTACGAGCATACTTAGTAAAGTGACTCAAAAAAAAAATATCGAATACTCAGCAGCTTTTTCCGATACTTAGCACTTTTTCCGATACTCAAAACTTTTTCCATGCTCAGTACTTTATGCTCAGAATTTTTTCACGCGGTGGTCGGTGGTTGTTGTCGGAGCTAGATATTATTAGTAGTTATTGAAGGAGGAGAGAAATAGTGATAAAGGAGGAGAGAGATTAATGGTAATGGAAGTGAGAGAAGAATCTATTTTTTTTATATGCACTAGAAGGGTAGTAATGACATTTGTCAATTTTGAGTCCTCTAAGTAGGAGAGAGGAATAACTTGGTTCCTCTATGGAACTAATATGCTCCTCAAGACCTCTTGGGTAATTGAATCATATTATATACCTTTTCTTTTATATTTAATAATAAAAAATCAAAATAAATAATATATACACTATTATTAAATTATTAGTTTTTACATATTTTATTTCATTTAAATAATATTTATCTATAAACTTAAATACCCATGATATTAATTAAATATATCATGGGTTCCTAATATTGATATTCTTAAGGTAATGTTTTTACTTATAGGATCGTGTTCACTAAGAAAATAGTAAAAAATAATGATGAATAATAAAAATTTAATTTGGCATTGAAAGGTTCTGAGATGGTCCTAGATGACACTATCATGTGCATGATCTTGTTGAATTCTATACATCAGTTTTATCAAGATGTTAAAGATAATTTTAAATAATCCAATATTATCAGCTCATTTGATCAAATTCTAGGCTCATTAAAAACAATGGAACTAGAATTAAAGATTCATAAATGAGTAGGAAATAACTCTTTATCGTACACTAAACTAAATCACAGACCTTTTTTAGCCTAGCAAGAATAAAAAGAAAGTAAAGTACAATAATACCTATAAGTAAATATCTAAAAAATATTATCATTGTGGTAAGGTTGGTCATTTTAAGAAGAATTGATTTGATCTTAAGAATAAGAATGATACTAATAACAATGAACATAATTTTGCAAGAATATGTGATAAAAATTATGTGACATACAAAGCTTTTAATATATTTGATATAGCATGCTAACTGTATTCTAGATTATGGGCACACTTTTTACATGATGTAATCGCTAAAGATAAGTACCACTAGCGACTACATATCTTTAACGACTACATCGTACGTTTCTCGACTACTAAGTAGTCATTAGTAATTTTTGTTATTAACGACTACTTTAAGTAGTCGTTATTAAGTAAGAAGTAGTCGCGAGTGATTTTTGTATTTTATAATTAATTTCCCACCACCAATGAGCAGTCTCTAGAGGTTAGAGTATTTAACGACTACTTAAAGTAGTTGTTAGAGGTTCTTACTAACAACTACGTTTGAGTCTTTGGCGACTACTCGTGTAGTCGCTAGTAGTGGTAGCGTATTTATTACAACAAGTTGCGAATTGGGATACTCAAAACACCATTATTTTATAATTTCTCTTTCTTTATCTCAAAACTCTCCCAATTTTTTTCAACAATTCATCATCAAAAATTATTTCAAGACTTGGAAAAGCTTGCCCGAACCATTCATCAACGTGGGACCGCCTCAATTATCAATTTTTCCTTCTGAATTTGTCCAGAAGTAGGTATTTTTTGTTCAATAAAACTCTTTCAAATTTCATTTACTTTCATGCAATTGTGTAATTAATGGTAAACAGTATCACTTATTAGTTATTTCAACACGTGGAAAAGCTTTCCCTTGACAAACAACAACGTGGTACCTCCTCAATTATAAATTTTTCCTTCTAAATTTGCCCAAAAGTAGGTGTCTTTTTCATCTTTTTCTTATTTGATTAAAATTGTATAGTTAATGCTAAATATATAGTATCACTATATAAATATCTCTAATCATCTTATAATTTTATGTGACTTATAAGTATATATATGTGTATATATATATATATATATATATATATATATATATATATATATATATATATATATATATTTATATGATATATTAATGTATGAGATATTAATGCATAAATAGGATATATATTTATTTAGTGATGTTATATTTTGTATGCTTTTAATTTTACATTTATGTATTTATTTGGTGATGTTATAGTTTGTATGCTTTTAATTTTATATTTATGCATTTATTTGGTGATGTAATATTTTGTGTGTCTTTAATTTTATATTCATTTATTTAATGGGTGATGTAATAATTTTTTTTATATTTATTTATTTAATTGGTTATGTAATATTTCTTTTTTATTTTATATTCATGTATTTAATTGGTGATGTAATAATTTTTTTTATATTCATGTATGTAACTGGTGATTTAATAATTTTTTCTCATTTTATTTATGAGACATTTATGTTGTATTCTTTTCCATTGGAGTAGTTGATTATGGCTTCAGGTATTAATGAAAGTTGGATTGGTTTCGCTAATAAAGTTTTACATGAATTTATTAAGGGGATAGAAACATTCCTCGTTTTTGCTCAAAAAAATAAACCTCCTGATGAAGAAACAATTTTTTGTCCGTGTAATGAGTGTTCGATTATCGTTGGTATAACGTGGTCAAAGTTATGTCACATCTTTTACAGTTTGGGTTTTTGTCCACGTATGAGATTTAGACAAAGCATGGTGAGAGCGAGGAAATTCCCGAGACTCGATATGAAGAAAATGAAATGTTGGATGTCTACGAAGATTTGAGACCTAATTATAAGGGTGGTGGTCATTCCGGTGACACCGAGATGATAGACTCGAACAGTTCAGCACGTGGCAAATTTGAAATGATGTTTTCCGAATTAGAGACCGAGTTATACACTGGTTGTGTAGTAATGAGTTCATTAAATTTCATTGCGAAGCTAATGCACGTGAAGGTGAAGAACAAGTGGACTAACACGTCTTTCACAGAGTTGCTTGATCTTCTGTGCTGTGTGTTGCCCAAACCTCATACCTTGCCCGAGTCATACGAGGCGTGCAATAAAAAGTTAAAAAGTTTAGGTATGGGTTTCAATACCATTGATGTTTGCGTGAACGATTGTGCTTTATTTAAAAGGAGAATGTCTCCCTCGAAAAGTGTCCAGTATGTAGTGAATCCAGATGGGACACGAAGAAGGGTCAGAAAGTAGCGCATAAGAAACTCCGATATTTCCCGATTGCCCCTAGGCTGCAGCGACTTTATGCTTTGAGACACATTGCAGAAAATATGATATGGCATCGAACAGGGAAGAGTACTGATCCAGATTTGTTGCGTCATCCGGTTGATGGCGATAGTTGGAAGAGATTTGTTCAGTTACATCCTGAGTTTTCTAGTGAACCTCGGAATGTGTTTTTGGGTTTGGGTATCGATGGCTTTTGCCCTTTCTCTATGCAGAACAACTCGTACAATATGTGGCCGGTTATATTGACTGTCTACAACTTACCACCGTGGGAGTGTATGAAGGAGACGACATTCCAGCTTTGTTTGTTGATTCCGGGATCCTGTTCACCCGTCAAGGACATGGACGTCTTTCTTTGACCTGTTATAGATGAGTTGGACGAGTTGTGGGATACAAGGATTCTTACGTATGATTCCCACAAGAAGGAAGAGTTTACGATGAAAGTTTTTTTGTTGTCTACGACTAATGATTTCCCCGCTAGGTCATACACATCGGGATGGTTGGGTCAAGGTTACAAAACTTGTCTAAAATGCATGGATTCTACTCCGTCATTGAGTGTGAAGAAAGGGGTTGCTTACTTCCACCATAGATGTTGGTTACCTATCGGCCATCGATTTAGAAGCGAAAGTGTTTTGTACAAGAAATCCGATCATAGGGTCCCACCAAAGAAATATAGACCTGCCGATATTTAGACACAATTAGATGGGCTTCCCATTGTGCTTCCTGGTAAACACAAGGATTTTGGGGGAAATATCGTGAGGCAAACTGGTTAAAGTCTATTCAATTGGAAGAAAAAGTGTATCTTTTATTGTTTACCTTCTTGGTCCGAAAATTTATTGAAACATAACATTGATGTTATGCATTGCGAGAAAAACGTGTGTGATGCTTTTCTCGGCACAGTTATAGGTCTTGATGGGAAAGTTAATAAAGACAACGTGAAAGCGAGAATGGATCTTGAGAAAATGAACATTAGGAAAGAATTGTGGTTGACATCGAGAAATGGTAAACAAATACTGAATAGAGCAAATTATACGTTATCAACGGAAAAGCGGAAAGTATTTCTTTACTAGTTGAAGGCACATAAGTTTCCCGATGGATTTGCATCGAGTTTGAGAAATAATGTTCAAAGTGACTTGGGCAAGATTACAGGAATGAAATCTCATGACTGTCACGTGATGATGCAGTATCTATTCGTGGCTAGTATCCCAGGGCATTTTGAAGACAAAGTGATTAGTGATGCGATTATTGGGCTATCTAACACGTTTAGAGTTGTGTGTAATAAAAATCTGAGTAGGAAAGAGTTAGAAAAGGGGATGGTGAAAGTGGTTAAAGTTATGTGTAGATTGGAA
This sequence comes from Nemophila menziesii, assembly GCA_029959085.1. Taxonomy (NCBI): domain Eukaryota; kingdom Viridiplantae; phylum Streptophyta; class Magnoliopsida; order Boraginales; family Hydrophyllaceae; genus Nemophila; species Nemophila menziesii. The sequence continues at coordinate 23,488,525 of JARWIR010000015.1, read as the reverse complement.
ATGATTTTGTCTCCCACGTTTTTCGATATAATCATCCACCTGGTTATATACTTATATGACAAAGCTTTGTTAGGGGAACCGGTTCATATGCGTTGGATGTAACCGTTTGAGCGGTATCTAAAGAAATTAAAGGAGTACATACGAAACTCGACTAGGCTAGAGGGTTCAATCGCCGAGGGGTACGTTGTAGAGGAGACATTGACTTTCATATCGCGTTATCTTCAAGAAGAAAAAACAAAGTTCAATGCACCGGGTAGATATACCGAGATCGAAGCTCAACCTAAAGATTTTTCCATATTTAAGCGTCAATGTACTCCTTTAGGTAAAAAAGAGTATGGTAATTTGCAATACAACGAGAAGGAACAAATCGACTGGTATATCCTACTTAATTGCGATAAAATCCAACATTTGATGACGTAAGTTTTCATTTTATTTATTAAATGTTTATTCATTATGAAAAATGTATTCAATTTGATCGTCAAATGTGCAGAGAATACAAAGCCACGCTATCTGGTAGTGTAGCCGATAAAGTTAGGAAACACCGGCAAAATTTCCAAGACTGGTTTCTGCATACGGTATAGATCCATTCAAATACCAAATTAATATTCCATTTTAGACAACATTGTTAAAAAATTGTTGATGCTTGTAGGTTTATGGCATGGAAAAAGAAGTTTATGCATTTGCTACAAGTGAGATGATTTCATTGGCTAGTAAGTCTCATGGTGCGGTTTATAAGTACGATTCATGTGTTGTGAATGGTGTTAAATGGGTTACACATTAAAAGGGTGAAACAAGAGTGACACATGATTACGGGGTATGCACCATCTATGAAGGAAAACCGTATTAGGGTGAATTAGTCAAGATTGTAGACTTAACATTTGATGATGATTGTTTCGTTGTGCTATTTGAGTGGAATTGGTATAACACGAGTACCGCAAAGACAGAGAATGGGGTAACCATTATTAACACGTCTAAATTTTTTTGGGAAGGAGATCCGTACATCTTAACTACTCAAGCAAAAAAAGTATTTTTACATTGATGAGATTAACTCAAGGAAATCACAAAAAGGGTGGAAAGTAGTATGGGACTTCAATGGTAGACATGGATGGAGTTCCGAGTTATGGGGCGCAGAATCATTGCCTACTGGAGACGCGAGTGTCACGATCCTTTTAGTGAACACCGAGACGATTTCCGATCCGGTGAACTTGGCATCCACCGAGGAGATCGAGATTGACCCTACTAATTTTTGTATTGATTTGGCTTTTGATATGGTTATTGATGAAAACGATAAAAATTGATGATGACACCTTGGATGAATACGGTGATGAAGAAGAACCTATAGAGGTTGATAGTGATGATGAACCTATAGTTGTTAGTGGATATGATACCGATTAGGAGATTTTTTATTTTGGTTTATTTGTATTAAAATATTTTGTTGGTTATTGGAGTTGAATTTGAATTTATTTTTGATACGCTTAAACTTTTACCCAAATAGTTGGCTAAATACCCCAAACACTCAAGTTTGACCCAAATAGTTGACTGAATACCCCAAACACTCAACTTTGACTCTAATAGTTGACTGAATACCCCAAACACTCAACTTTGACCCAAACAATTGATTGTTTGGAGCTAAATAGAATTTATTGATAGTTTGGAATTGAATTAATTTAAATGATTATTTGGAAGTTAATTGAAATATTGGATTATTGTAAATGGAATTAAGTTGAATTTAAAAAAAAACATCTAGTGACTACTTGTAACCTCTAGCGACTAGTTCATCGTTGTAGTTATGAAGTTTTCTCTTTTTCAACCCAACAACATATGTTTTCCTTTGATCAATTGCTCACTTTTTCTGAAAAATGTAGTTATGAAGTTGATAAGTATAAGTTGATATTCATATTTTTTTTTAAATGTGGTTAGTAAGTTGATAAGTATAATATAGATATTTCATACATTGTTAATTTCACGACTATATGCCTTATGGAATAATGGATATCCAGGTCACCTATTATCGTTGACTTTTTGATACTTTTTACTAAAATAAGTGAGGTCTAAAAATTCACTATCTCTTATTTTGGGCCTATACTGGGTTAAATTTTAAATTGACTAATATTACTGTTTGTATTGGACCCAATTTTCAGTTTGGCATTTTTTGCTTCCACCTACAAAAAAAACCTAATATCAATTTTCTTCGATAATATCGCAGCAGCTTCTTTTTTCATTTTCTCCACATTTCTTCTTCTTATGTTAACAATATGGAATGCCCAGAATCACACAACCACCTCAACGTATCAAAAGAAAAGGTATATGAATTCTTATGCAGGATCCTTTCGATTAAACACTTACAAGATAAAGATTTCATCATAGCAAAATTTTTACTTTGATATATAATTTTTATTTAAAATTATTTCAGAAAATTATTCTATAAGAAATTGAGATCCCTGATAGATTAATGTTTTGTAAGAGAGAGGTTTTGTGTTCTGAAGGTTATTATTAAACAAATTGATTTTAAGAAAGAGTTTAATTACAATTATTTTTCTTTTGGTTATTTAATTTTGAGATCTCATTCTTATTATTGAAAAATATAGTAAAAGAGTAATCTAGTTATAGAATATTTTTACTTATTTTTTGTATATTTGAAATAGGTTATTTGGAGATACTAAAGATGGTTGTTTAGATTTTTTGTTAAATACTTATATTATTTTATATTTACTATTTTACTATGTTAGGGAATGTTATTGTATACAACTATTATAATATTATCTTACGATTTCACATCAATTTGTGATATATATATTATATTATTTGATTAACCAAAAAAATATTACTATGTTCATGCTCAACTTATAAGTTAAATTTGATAGATAATTGTATATTGTTGAACATAATTTATTGTTATTATTGCATAAATTTCATAAAAAATTCATAGGTTTGGGTAGTCTATAATGATTAATGTCATTTCAGGTATAAGTCAGTCCAGATCGATGGTCATTTCATTTCATAAATATTTAAGGTTAGTCCCTAAATATCTTAATAGTTATATAAAGGCAGTGTATATTGTATATTATATTTTGATGATGTTGTTTTATTTATAATCATTTACTATATTTTCATTTCCTAATGAATATATAAATATACATTTTAAATTAAAAAATATACGAATTACAAAACATAATAAGTTACATGAAAAAAACTAATAGTTGAAAATAATATTATAAAATCTTAGAGGTTTTTTTTTTTACTAGAACATACACTTTCTAGCCACATTCTAGCCACAACATAAGTGGTGGCCACCTATCATTATTACCTAAACATAACAAAAAAAGAAAAACTATCGTCACTCATTTCTTATCTAATATCAAAGCAACCCCAAAAGAACAAAATAGTCAAAATAACAAAAACCATAATCTTTCTCTATGGCCTCAACCTTCTCATCACATTCTCCATCAAATTCACCTTTCCATCAGCCCTCGCTCGAGGATTACTCTCGGACTCTCACTGGACCATCACAGCATATGTGACTCGCCGCTATGAACCCCATATTTATCTCTTAGCCGCCTTAAAACTCCACCTCTCACGACCTTAAACATTTCCCATACCTCTTTGTAACTTATAGGTCTCTCCATTTCTTACAACCTCACCATCTACCCGTTTCTGTCATAGCCTCTCCATTTCTCACAAACTCAGTTTCTCACAATCTCATCAGTTGTAGTTTCAGAAGAATGAGTTTTGTATTATTTATGGATAGATTATGGTAACTAATTATTCTTTTGGTACACCTTGAGCAACATTTGAATCTTCAAGACATTATTTTTTTCCCAGGAAACTCTAGCACCATTTGAATCTTCAAGACATCCCTTCCATAAAAAACCTGACATTCTTTAATTAAGTTGATAGATTCCTCGTTTTGGGAAATGTAGGGAAGTTGGCAACATTTTTATGTTCTCTCCAACCAAAGTGCTTCTGATGGACTAAAGAAGAACTATTACACCGTACTCTACCATTATGAACAGGCTTATTTTTCGGGTCAAGAGATCTCTCAAGTAATTCAAGTAAATAGAGTTTTTGTCTTTACCAATTTTGTGAGTTATAACAATTTATCAAAGTCCATAATTTTTAGGGTGCTTTGATATAACAATTTATCAAAGTCCATAATTTATCAAACCCAACAACATCTAGGGTCGTGTTTAAAATCCATAATTTTATTTTACTATATGGTCATCTGAAATCAAGCCCGAAACCAAAAGACCCCAAACCATTAGATATGACACTTGATATGGTTGATTTATCATTGAATTTTTTTTACTATCATGTTAGGTTTGAGCTTGGTGTTTGGGCATTTAGGTTGGCTATGTGGCCAAAGACACCGATATATGATGGGTGTATAAAAAGGTATATTCCGGATTGTGGTGGGGTCGAATATGGGTGTTGTATTATCATCGAACCATGTGGTTGAATATCATATTGATTAAAAAGAAGTTGCAAGGTACAAATATGTGGTTCTAGGAATTATCCCTTATTACCCTCAGTTTATAATATATAATGTTGGTCATGGTTTATCAAGGATATTGAACTAATTTAATAAGTCAATTTTTGCGATAATGGATGAACTATCCAAGTATCCCTTCCCTTGTATGAGTTTTATTCCTTTTAAATAATTTCGGTTATCAGCTCCATTATAACCACCTGCTTGTCTCTCCATCAAGTGGCTCGCTTCCTACACTTTCTAATTTCTTCGTTAATTAACAAAGAAAGTATTGTAGATGTTGGGTTTTTGAATTTAAGTATCATAGGGGCTTTTAAAGGCATCACATTTCGGATAGAAGCAATTATATCTCAGGTGCTCTACCATTTTACAATTATCCTAATACTTAGGAAAGTCTTTATATGTATTTCATAACTTTGAAGTACTTAGTTGTATGTGTTTTTTTTAGCTAGATTGAATCCTAGCCACCTCTTATTTAGCCAGATTTAATCTTGGCCACCACTTATATGGATAAACCGTAGAAAAAACTCTAAAATATAATATAGATATTTTCCAAACAAAAAAACTATATATTAATTATATTCTTGTGAACTTCTTCAATTTCTAATCTTTCATATACTATCATTCATGTGTGTATCTTTAAACATCTCATTCCGCAGATTTAGAATAACTTTTTCAGAGTTTTTGATTTTCAGCTGTAAATTTTTTCCCAATTAATTTCTTCATTTATAATTCCTTTGATGGATCCTCATTCTGCAAATTTTCATACAGGAGCTCAAAACTAAGAAATTTCGAGTTTTGGGTGATCATCTCTTAAAAAGTTGTGTTTAGTGATTATTTAATTAATTTCTTCAGTTATGTATCTTAATTATACTCCAATTGGTCTTTGTTTATTTCATATCCCAACTTTCTAATTCAGCAAATTTTGATTCAGTGACCCAAAGCTACTTAACTGGTCAAAAATTTCGAATTTTGAGTGTTCAACTGTAAAAAAAGGTAAATTTATGTTAAATTTAATAAATTCTTCGATTTCTAAATTGTTTATTTATAATCTATATTATTTTGATACAGGAAAAATAATTATAAAATGGCAAATGAAAAAGACGAAACACCAATGCTTTCAGACACATACATAAAAAGCGATGAACAACAAACTTCACAAACTCCTAAGATTAGTATACCAAGAACTCTTAGTGCATCAATGTCTATTCCAAGACTTACTTATATATGTTTTGAATTTACCAAGATTGTACCAAAAGTAACACTTTTTCATATAAGTGAAACCTTATAGGAAAAGGCAACACGATAGAGGTTGATTATGATTATTGTCTAACAAACAATATATGCTTAACATATTTCAACTCTAAATAATAATTCTCTTTCGTTAATATGTGTTCACTACTAGTTTATTTTTGTAGGTTGCTCATTTGTTAACTGTGCGATAACTAGTATATTCTTTAGTTAAATATGTGAATCGTGTGAATATTCCATTACAACATATTCTTATCTCAGGGTTTCAAGGTAGTTAAAATTTAGTTCTGACCACTTTGGAGTAGTATTATTTTGTTTTCAATGAATAACATTTCGTAATAATATGCCTATAACACTTCTTATTTTTTATTATTGATGATCGATTACAGATTGAATTGACTTGAATGTATTTAATGCTAGTTATTCGAAGTGTTGAAGCTGCGGTTAAAATCGAAGGGAAATTGTATTGTGGGTACTTGGTCTCGGTAAAAGTTGGTACCAAGGTTTTGAGTGGGGTGCTTTGTCATTCGGGACACCCTAATTTTGCGAATCTGTAGAAGGGCACTCATGTTATGCAATTGTTCCCATTACTCCACTACCTAAAGGCATGAATACTTCAACTAAGAGGATAAACAAGAAGCGAAAAGGAGAAGACCCAAACTGCCCTAAGCCCAATTTTAGTGGCTATAATTTATACTTCTTGACAAACATTGAGAGCTGAAGACTCTTACTCTAACAAAGAACATCAATTCACTAATATGGTTATAAAATGAAGTAAGTAAACATGTTCTATTGGGTAGTGTAACATATCTTTTATTTCTGTTAAATTTGCAAAATAATATATTGTAAGAGGTACACCATGTTCTCTAGCTCCTAATGAACTTCTTGATTTTTATTGATATAGATTTATCAGGGTTATGTTATGGAGGACAAAATGAGATACAAGAAAGAATTGGAGTCATACAAGAAGAGTATGACCATAAACCATTCCTAATCATCAATTCAAGAAAAAAAAATTAAAAAGAACTTCAGAATTATATGAAGTTTAAAGTATAAAGTGACAAGTGTGTTTTTTTTATCCTTTTCTGTAGATGTACTTCTCTTGTTTAACATAATTCATTTTTCATGATCCTAACTCTTCTGTTTTTTGCTAATACTCTATGCTTGGAAGGTGAGACACATCCAATAATTTTGACTCTCTCCACGACTATTTTCAAACCTATCAAGTACTTTTACCATATGCTTTCATAATGATTGATCAAATGCTCGTCCTGCTTGATCTTTCTAAGTTGCGCGAAAAGCAATTGGATAAAAATAGTTATTTTGAGTTAGTAATTAATAAAGTTGTTTGAGTTATAAATAAGGATAACTTCCAACTTGATAAATTAATGTATGGATGAAGAATGACTTCATTTCTGTCCTCAAAATTAATGTTACGTCTAGTTTTTATGATGTTTTTTTTGTTCCAATTGTTTTTTGATGATACATATGTAGATATTGTGAAGTTAAAATAAGTCGGTTTGACATATTTGATGTGTTAGGTTTCATTTATTATCATGTTTTCTAATGTGACAAGTAATCTAGTAGGGTAAACTAGGTGAATACGCTTACACATATCGATTCTATAAAAATGTATTTAATTCGTGCATGCTAGTATAAAATTTTGGACTCATTCAATACAAATACGATTTTATATCAAAGTTATCCTAAAGCCTTGTTTATTTCAAATGACATAATAATCATATAGCTAGCTACTTAAGGTTTACATTCTCTCTACAATTGCAACCATATGAGAACCTGATTCCTAGGGTGAGCAGTCTTACCTTGAAAATCAACATATCCCAAAAAATCATCTAATTTAGTCCTTTATAAGCCCCAACCACATCTAGGGTCGTGTTTAAAATCCATAATCTTTTTTGCTTTACGGTCATCTGAAATCGTGCCCATAACCAAAAAAACTCAAGACCATTAGATATTACAGTTGATATGGTTAATTTATTTGTTTGATCGTCGAATATGGGTGGTATATTATCTTCGAACGATGTGGTTGGATATCATATTGATTAAAAAGGAGTTGCAAGGTTCCAATATGTGGGTGCTAGGATATATCCCTTATCACCCGAAATAATTTATATTATATTTTGTTGGACATGGTTTATCAAAGGATATTAAACTAATTTAATATGACAATTTTTACGATAATGGATGAACTATTTGAGTATCCCTTCTCTTGTATGAGTTTATTTTATTTTAAATAATTTCATTTATCAGCTCCATTATAACCACTTGCTCCATTCCTAAATTCAATTTCAATGCCTTCTATTTTTACATTTATAGTCTCTCTACCATACTTTGGGGACATACGCTATCTAATTTTGTTGTTAATTAACTGAGAATTTGTTGTAGATGTAGGGTTTTTTAATTCAAGTATCATAGGGGCTTTCATGGGCATCAGAGTTTGAAAAGAAGTTTTATATCTCAGGTGCTCTATCACCTTACATGTATCCCAATACTCAGGAAAGTCCTTATATGTATTGCATAACGTTGGACTATGTGTGTTTCTTTTGGCAGACTTTCTCATATATGTTTTGAATTTACCAAGATTGTCCCAAAAGTAACACTTTTGCATATAATTAAGACCGCGTAGGAAGAGGCAACATAATATAGGCTGGTTATGATTATTGTCTAAAAAACGTAGTTGCTTAACATATATTTAGCTGCAAATAATAATATATGAATTAATATATAAATTCTAAACATTGAAAAATAATATATGAATTAATATACAAATGTCAAGCACTGAAATTACTTATTTCTTTTAGTATTTTACGAAGTTATTATGAATAACCAAAAATATTTAATGACTAATATCACTATTTGTCTCATTTTTAACTTCATTAATGTCTAATGCTGACTATTATTGTTAATTTATATTGAAAGAATAATTATATTGAGAGATAGATATAAAAGACATAAGAGAAAAATAGATCTCTTTGTTCGGGGTTTCTTACTGATATATGTGTATTAGGAAAGATGAAAGTCGATTCCAAAGGATATTCAAGTATTCGATAAAGAACTTTTCAAACATCAATGGTAAAGAATCATAGAGTTTTAGGAGGTCATATGAAAATAAGTACGTGAAAAAGTTAGGCATGCAAATTAGATTAAAACAATTATTTAATAAATATATTTTTTTATTAGAGAATACAAAGATCAATTTTTGATCAATTATTCACTTAATGGTTTGACTATTATTTATTTTAAGCGAAAGAATATTTTTTCATATAACTAACTTTCAACCATTTATAATATTGTAACGTTGATCTTACTAAATTAACATAATTTCATGAGTACTAACAACTAGATGAACTATTGATCTTTCTATAATATTTTTTTATGAAAATAATATTGTTTAAAATATATATAAATTATTCAGTTACTAAATAGTTATTGTAAAATTTGCTTGGGTGTCTAATATATTACCTTCCATATGCATATTATCAGTATATAATTAATTTAATTAAAATAAAATATTTATATGGCCTTGATTTCTAAAACACAATAATCATATTTTTTAATATAAAGAAGAATTTTGTTCATTAAACAAATAATAATAATTAAAACTTCACTATAGAAGAAAGAGTTATTTAATCCAATATTTAAAACCAATTAGAAAATAGTCGTAAAAGAAATAAAATAGTTAGTTCACACACATAAACCACATTACAAGTACCCATATGTATAACATCCACAATGAAAAGACATAATTAGTTATTAGCACAACATAGTGCAATGGAGGCTCTCGCGATACAATGTAAATTTTTACAAAAAAATGTTTTTTTAGATAAAAATGTTAGAAATATTTATGTCCATTTATAATTTTGTAGGGGTATACACATGAATAAAATAATATATAAACTGTTTCCACTTAAAAAGACTCAATTTTATTACAAAATTGAATGCTAAATATAAGTACAAAGATACTTTTTTATATTTTTTAGTGGTTAGTCTGCCCTACAACACAAATATGCTAAACACGTCTTTAATTGGTCTTATTTAATAATAATTTGTCAATATATGTTTTTTTTTTCAAAATATGGATAGATAAACCAACTATTATAAAGTAAATCTGTTAAATCATCTTTTTATCTCAATCAACTACTATATTTTCATCTATACCCAAAAAACTAAATTAAAGACTAGGTATATCATTAGCCATCTAAATGACATCCATAGTAAATAAGTTGGTTCGAAAATTTAAATTAGTTACTGTGGAGTAGATGGCCTCCAGTGACACTACTACAATACTTGGAGAGGTTGGAGGTGATCAAAATGTATCCTTAAAACAAACCATTCAAGATTGCAAGGGTCTTGACAACTAGATAGGAGGTACAAACGGTATTGTATATATTTGCAAATGATCATAATCCAAACAAAGTCTTAACACAATTCCAACTACTTTCATATATGTTGTATCAATATTGATTTGTAGAAAACCCTACACATGTGAACAACTGGCAAGATTTTCCTCCTTATGGAGGTCAAGGTAGTAAGACTATCATTAGATAGACAATATATATTTAGAATTTGGGAATTATATGAATTATTACGGTTTACAAAATTTATTATATAATTCTCAATCAAAACTTTGTTTTAATAAACTATATATATCCCATATATTGTTCTTTTTTAACTATTTGGCTTATCTAGTAATGGATATCCATCTCACTTTTAACATTAACTTGCTATGATACTTTTCACTAAAATAAGTTTAAGTCTAAAAATTCACTATCTCTTATTTGGGTCTATACTGGTTAAATTTTAAATTGACTAATATTGAATTTTGTTTGGGCTAATTTTAAGTTTTTCCTTTTTTATCCCACATACAAAAAACCCTAAATACTATATTCTTCAATAATATCTCTCTGATCCTTTTTTCTCTTTCTTCACACTTCTTCTTATGTAAAACATATTGAATGCCCAGAATCACCACAATGACCTCCACATGTTAATAGAAGAGTAAGATAAACATGTCAACACTGTAAATTTATTTGTTTTAGATCTATATATTTTTTAAATTTTTTTAGTGAATAATTCTTTATGAATTTGAGATCCCGAATAGAATGATGTTTTGTTAAAAAGTGGTTTTATGTTTTGAGGCTATTATTAGAAAAAAAATTAGTATATAATAAAATGTTTAATTAGAATTCTTTTTCTTTCAGTTGGTTAATTTTGAGATATCATTCTTATAATTGAAAATATAATATAAAAATGAAAAAGTTATAGAAATATTTATTTGTTTCTTTATTAGAAATTGGGCATATTGGAGATAATAAATATGGTTGTTTAAATGTTTAATTGTTATTTTAATTATTTTTAAATAGTTATATTATTTTATAAATACTATTTTCCTTATTTTAGGGATGTTATTGTATATAACTATTATAATACCATGTTATTATTTCACATAAATTTGTGATATATATTTTTTAATTTATTTAATTAACCAAAAAAGATTACAATGTTCATGCTAGATTTATAAGTTAAATATAATAGTAGATTTATATTGTTGAACATAATTTATTGTTCTAATTGTTCAAATGTAATAAATTTTTTCATAGAATTGGGTAATATATAATAAATTAATGTTATTTTTAGGTATAAGTCTAGATCAATGATCATTGCATTTCAACATCAAGTACATTATTTATATATATATATATATATATGGGTTGTATCTAAATCTCATTATAGTTATATAAAGTTGTTATATATATGGTATATTATCTAAATCTATCAATAAAAACAATTCAACATTTTTATGATTAAAAACAAATAATTTCGTCACTCTTTTTAACCTTTGTTTATGGTAGTTTTCTTAGGTGGTTACCGACAAGACAATGGAGGGAAATTGGAAACATTTTTATGTTCTCTCCAACCAACGTGCTTCATATGGATTAACGAAGAACTATTACACCCTATTGTTAGATTTGGAGTGAATATTAGTAGTCCAACTCTCATTTAATTAGGACATTTGAAATCATTGAACCCTGCGAGCAAAAAGTAAATAAGGAAAAAAAGAGCGTATTGTGTGTTATTTTGTGTTAGTAATTAATTAAGTAGTTTGAGTTATAAATAAAGATAAGTTCCAATTTGATAAAGTAAAGTATGGATGACGAATGAGTTTATTATGTAGTTTTTATGTAGTTTTTATTGTTTTTATTGTTTTTTATGATACATATGTAGATATTGTGAAGTTTTAAGAAGCCAGTTTGACATATGTGATGTGTTAGGTTTTATTTATTATCCCATTTAATTATGTGATAGTTGGTAATCTTGGTGAATACTATCGTACTTATCTATTCTATCGAAAGGTATTTAAATCATGCATGCTATTATAAAATTTTGGACTCTTTCAATACAAATATCACTTTATAACAATGTTTTTCTAAAGCCTAGTTTATTTCAAAGATACATAATAATCATATGTCTAACTACTTTAAGTGTACATTCTCTCTACAATTGCAACCATATGAGAACCTAATTCCTAAGGGTAAGCAGACTTTCCTTGAAAATCAACATATCCCAAAAAATCATCTAAGTCCTTTTATAAGACCCAACCACATCTAGGGTCGTGTTTGAAATCCATAATTTTGTTTTGCTTTCCAATCATCTGAAATCGTGCCCGAAACCAAAAACCCAAAACCATTAGATCTAACACTTGATAGGGTTGATCTATTTGTTTAATCATCGAATATGGGTGGTATATTATCTTCGAACCATGTGGTTTGATATCATATTGATTAAAAAGGAGTTGCAATGTACCAATATATAGGTGCTAGGAGATATCCATTATCACCCGAAATCAGTTTATAATATATATTGTTGGTCATGGTTCATCAAGGATACAAAACTCAATTAATATGACAATTTTTGCGATAATGTATGAACTATCTGAGTATCCCTTCCCTTGTATGAGTTTATTTTCTTTTAAATAATTTCATTTATCAGCTCCATTATAGCCACCTGCTCCATTCCCAAATTTAGTTTCAAAGCCTTTTATTGTTGCATTTATTGTCTCTCCACCATGCTTTGGGGCTCGCTTTCCAGAAGACTTATGCTTCCTAATTTTGTTGTTAATTAACGGTGAAATGGTTGTAGATGTTGGGTTTTTCAATTCAATTTTCATAGGGGCTTTTATGGGTATCAAATTTCGAAGTGATATTAATCATGTTGATCAATGTGAACATGAAATAATTTTTAAATAATTTCATTTATCAGCTCCTTTATAACCACTTATTCCATTCCTAAATTCAATTTCAATACCTTCTATTGTTTCATTTATAGTCTCTCTACCATGCTTTGGGGATCGCTTTCCAGAAGACATACGCTACCTAATTTTGTTGTTAATTAACTTAGCAATTGTTGTAGATGTAGGGTTTTTTAATTCAAGTATCATAGGGGTTATTACGGGCATCAGAGTTTGAAAAGAAGTTTTATATCTCAGGTGCTCTATCACCTTACATGTTTCCCAATACTCATGAAAGTCCTTATATGTATTGCATAACTTTGGACTACTTAACTATGTGTGTTTCTTTTGGCAGACTTACTCATATATGTTTTGAATTTACCAAGATTGTCCCAAAAGTAACACTTTTGCATATAATTAAGACCATGTAGGAAGAGGCAACAAAATAGAGGCTGGTTATGATTATTGTCTAAAAAACGTAGTTGCTTCACATATTTCAGCTGCAAATAATAATATATGAATTAATATATAAATTCTAAACATTAAAAAATAATATATCAATTAATATACAAATGCGAAGCACTGAAAAATGTCCTTAATTACTTATTTCTTTTAGTATTTTACAAAGTTATTTTGAATAACCAAAAACTTTTAATGACTAATATCACTATTTGTCTCATTTTTAACTTCATTAATATCTAATGCTGACTATTATTGTTAATCTATATTGAAAGAATAATTATATTGAGAGACAGATAAAATAGACATAAGAGAAAAATAGATCTCTTTGTTCGGGGTTTCTTACCGATATATGTGTATTAGGAAAGATGAAAGTCGATTCTAAAGGATATTCAAGTATTCGATAAAGAACTTTTCAAACATCAATGGTAAAGAATCATAGAGTTTTAGGAGATCATATGAAAATAAGTACGTGAAAAAGAGAGGCATACAAATTAGATTAAAAAAATTATTTAATAAATATATTTTTTTTATTAGAGAATACAAAGATCGATTTTTCATCAATTATTCAGTTATTGGTTTGACTATTATTTATTTTAAGCGAAAGAATATTTTTTCATATAACTAACTTTCAACCATTTATATTATTGTAACGTTGATCTTACTAAATTCACATAATTTCATGAGTACTAATAACTAGACGAACTATTGATCTTTCTGTAATTTTTTTTATGAAAATAGTATTGTTTAAAATATATATAAATTATTCAGTTAATAAATAGTTATTGTAAAATTTGCTTGGGTGTCTAATATATTACCTTACATATGCATATTATAAATATATAATTAATTTAATTAAAATAAAATATTTATATGGCCTTGATTTCTAAAACACAATAATCATATTTTTTAATATTAAGAAGAATTTTGTTCATTAAACAAATAATAATAATTAAAACTTCACTAAGAAGAAAGATTTATTTAATCCAATATTTAAAACCACTAAGAAAATTGTCGTAAAAGAAATAAAATAGTTAGTTCACATACATAAACCACATTACATGTACCCATATGTAGAACATCCACAATGAAAATAAATAATTATTTATTAGCACAACATAGTGCAATGGAGGCTCTCGCGATACAATGTTAATTTTTACAAAAAAAATTTTTTTTAGATAAAGATGTTAGAAATATTTATGTCCATTTATAATTTTGTAGGGGTATACACATGAATAAAATAATATATAAACTGTTTTCCCTTAAAAAGCCTCAATTCTATTAAAAATTGAATGCTAAAGATAAGTACAAAGATACATTTTTATATTTTTTAGTGGTTAGTCTGCCCTACAACACAAATATGCTAAACACGTCTTTAATTGGTTTTATTTTAAAATAATTTGTCAATATATGTTTTTTTTTCAAAATATGGATAGATAAACCAACCATTATAAAGGAAATCTGTCAAATCATCTTTTTATCTCAATCAACTACTATATTTTCATTTATACCCAAAAAACTAAATTAAAGACTAGGTATATCATTAGCCATCTAAATGAAATCCATATTAAATAAGTTGGTTCGAAAATTTAAATTAGTTACTGTGGAGTAGATGGCCTCCAATGACACTACTACAATACTTGGAGAGGTTGGAGGTGATCGAAATGTATCCTTAAAGCAAACCATTTAAGATTGCAAGTGTCTTGACAACTAGATAGGAGGTACAAACGGTATTGTATATATTTGCAAATGATCATAATCCAAACAAAGTATTAACACAATTCCAACTACTTTCATATATGTTGTATCAATTATTGAAGAATATAATTTAGGGTTTTTTGTATGTGGGAGAAAAAAGGAAAAACTTAAAATTAGCCCAAACAAAATACAATATTAGTCAATTTAAAATTTAACCATTATAGACCCAAATAAGAGATAGTGAATATTTAGACTTAAACTTATTTTAGTGAAAAGTATCATAGCAAGTTAATGTTAAAAGTGAGATAGATATCCATTACTAGATAAGCCAAATAGTTAAAAATGAACAATATATGGAATATATATAGTTTATTAAAACAAAGTTTTGATTGAGAATTATACAATAAATTTTGTAAACCGTAATAATTCATATAATTCCCAATTTCTAAATATATATTGTATATCTAATGATAGTCTTACTACCTTGACCTCCATAAGGAGGAAAATGTTGCCAGTTGTTCACATGCGTAGGGTTTTATACAAATCAATATTGATACAACATATATGAAAGTAGTTGGAATTGTGTTAATACTTTGTTTGAATTATGATCATTTGCAAATATATACAATACCGTTTGTACCTCCTATCTAGTTGTCAAGACCCTTGCAATCTTAAATGGTTTGTTTTAAGGATACATTTTGATCACCATATATTTGTTTTATACAAATCAATATTTATACAACATATATGAAAGTAGTTGGAATTGTGTTAATACTTTGTTTGGATTATGATCATTTGTAAATATATACTTATATTATTGTATATATACTATTTTACTCTGTTAGAGAATGCTATTTTATAAATTTATTATAATATTTTTTTATGATTTCACATCAATTTGTGATATGCATATATATATATATTTAAATAACCAAAAAATATTACTTTTTCATGCTCGATTAAGTGAATTATAACAGATAATTATGTATTGTTGAACATAATTTATTATAATTGCTCAAATGTCATAAAAAAATTTAAAGGATTGGGTAATATATAATAATTAAAGTTATTTTTAGGTATATGTCAAGATTGATAATCATTTCATTTCAACATTCAAGTACATTCCAAAAATATTAAGGTTTGTACCTAAATCTCTTAATTATTATATAAAGTCTGTGTATATCTATATTATAGTTTGAATGATGTAGTTTTTTGATAATCATTGCTATATTACCATTTCCAAATGAACATATAAATATGAATTTTAAAATATAATAAGTTACATAAACAATATTAATAGTTGAAAATAATATTATCAAATCTTTGGGGTTTTCTTTCACTAAAACATGCATTATCCTAGAATCCTAGATCCATAAAATGTATGGTGTATTTTTATGTATAAAAATATTTAATATGATATAGATATCTTTTTCCAACCCAAGTAGTATAAGTGATTTTTTTAATTTAATGACATTAAAGATCTTTTCTCTTTTAAATCTATCAATACTATACTTTTTAATTTTTTTTTAAAGCAAAACATCGAAGTATTTGATTGCTATAAGCTGATTTCTATTTTAAATTTGAAATTATGATCATTAGTGGATAAATTACTTTAGATTTTTAATTTATTATTTTTATAATGATAACAACAAGAGTATACCATTTGAAACATGTATCTTTTTTATTGAATTGTTGTCTTTTTAAATTTGAAAACATTTGTTGAAACCAAAAGATCAAAACAATATAGTGATTAACACTAGAACTTGAGAGACCTTTCTTATTCATTATGAGTTTAAAGATGGATATTAAATAGCTTTACAAAGTAACGGAATGGAAAATTGTATCTCCTATTGTTGTTCTATAGATCTAAAAGAATACGAAACTATCTTATCCCTAAAAGTTAGGCTTTAGCAACAAAGGACTAAAGTAAATAACGTAATCTTATTTCTAACATCCTTCCTTAAAATAAAGACTATAAATGAGTTTATGCTTGGATATTAGACAATACAAATCAAATAACATAACCTTAAAAATACATGGAGCTTCAAATGTTTTGTTAGAGTATCATAAAATTGCTCCTTTACAAGTCATTCCATGGTGAAATCACGAAGAAAATAAAAGCCAAAGTCTATGTGTTTACTACAAACATGCATTAATGGATACTTGTAGAGTTTAATGGTTGAAACATTGTCACAATATAACATTGTAGCATTGTTTTATTCATGTTTTTTATCTCCTTCAAAATTCTCTTCAACCACAATGGCTTGCACTCATCTTCAGTTGTAGAAAGTGTAAGCACATGTTGTTTTTTAGATGACCAAGATACCACTCCTGAACCCATAATAAAAACATACCCAAAAGTGCTCTTTTTATATCATCTTGATCCCCTGCGTAATCGCTATCCTTGTATCCAAGTAGTTCTTCCTCTCCACCCTTCTTATGAATAATACGAAATCCAAAGTACCTTTCAAATAACTTAGAACTTGTTTTACAGCTTGGAAATGAATTTTATTTGGTCTTTCTATGTATCTACTAAGCAAACTTATTACAAACATCATGTCCGGACGTGTGGCAGCAGTCAAGTAGATGAGACCCCAAAACATTTGTTTTTAATGTGTGCTATCAATCCTTTCTCCATCTTCATCATTTATTAGAAACCAATATCTATTGGGTTGTGCACAAGATTAAACTTATTCATATCAAATCTTTCTAGCACCTGAAGAGAGTATTTTTTTCGGCTAATATAGATACCATCTGGTTTTGTTAGTAACTCAATACCTGGAAAGTAACTCATCATTCCAAGATCTGCCATATCGAATTTATTCATCAAGACTTGCTTGAAATTTTTGAACATAATTGTATGATTCCTCGTAAATATAAGATCATCAACGCAAAGAAAACAATTAAAATACCTTTACTGATTATTTTGGTGAATAAGGTTGTTCATATGGGCACTTCTAGAATCCTTCATGTACAAAATATGACTTAATACAGCTATGCCAAGTACCAGGATATTGTTTAACACCATAAGCCTTTTTAAGCTTGTACACCTTGTAATGCCTTTTTAAGCTTTTACACCCTTTTCTCGTCGTCTTGTTGCTCACATCCAGTAGGTTGTTCTAAAAAAACCTCCTTATTTAATTCTCCTTGCAGAAAGGAAGACTTGACATCTAAATGATAGATCGTTTAATTGTTTTAAACACCATGAGAGATAACGACTCGTACAGTTTCGAAATGAGCCATAGCTACAAAAACTTCAGCATAATCTACTCCATATTGTTGCATATACCATTTAGGGACTATTCGAGCCTTGTATTTTTATACTTATCCTTTCTCAATTAGATTTACTTTAAATATCCATTTCACCCCAATAATTCTCCCGCCAAGTGGTAGCTCAGATAGTTAGTAAGTATCATTGCTTTCTATAGCTTTGATTTCTATATCCATAACTTCTTTCCAAGTTTTTTTACAGCTTCATCATACAAAATAGGATTAAATTTAGTGAACAAAGCCAACTGAGCCATGTCATAAGCGAAATTAGCCATGTATACTTCCATTTCCTCATCAACTTGGAGTTCTCACCACTCAAATAATCCCTCATCCATCCTGGCGGTCTTCATCTATACCTTCCACCTTTATCTACATTTGAAAATACTACCCCCATAGTTTCCATTGTAGTTTCACCTCCTTATCATTTTATTACAAAATTTGTAAATATTCACATACAGTAGGTGTATTTTCTCCTTTATTTTTCCATTACCCATTTGTGTACTGTCAAATTGATTGTCTCGGGACAAATTAATTGTAACCATTAATTGTAAATGGGGTTCTATATCTAATGCTGAAGGATCCCTTGCCAGGATTTTATTCAAGCCTTATACAGAGTAACTAGAGTGGTCAATTCAAACAGGTAGGTCCCATTATATCATTATCTGGCTCTTAGTTTGTTAATTTTATACACTTCTTTTTTTCTCATTGTTTAAAGTTAACTGTAACTTTTTGAATTGAAGGGGTTATTAATTGTTTTTGCCAAAAAAGAGTGGTGGTGGATCCCTTGCCTTGCAGGCTTTTATTCAAGCCTTATTGAGTAACTCGAGTGGTCAGTTCAACAGGTGGGTCTGATTATATCCTCATCTGGCTCTTAGTTTGTTAATTTTCTACGCTTCTTTCTTTC
Organism: Nemophila menziesii; assembly: GCA_029959085.1. Classification (NCBI taxonomy): domain Eukaryota; kingdom Viridiplantae; phylum Streptophyta; class Magnoliopsida; order Boraginales; family Hydrophyllaceae; genus Nemophila; species Nemophila menziesii. The sequence goes on along the minus strand of JARWIR010000015.1, from coordinate 23,469,208 downwards.
GCATTGTTTGAAGTTAAGTGTAACTTTTTGAATTAAAATTTATATTTACCTGGATGGAGGATAGTAACTATAACAACCAGGTTAGAAGTCCTAAAGCTCAATGTGAAAACCCATGTTCTATAATTGTCATGAGGGACAAATTATCAAGCAAAAGCAAATTGTGTACATGATCTTCTATGATTGGGATAAGAAAATACACAGGTTCTAATAGCAATGAAGCTGAATCATTTATTATTTAGTCAGACTTAGCAAGATACCAAAATTAATGATCACAAAAATGAAGCAGCAACTCTCATTTCTGGGTATTGGAATGGCTATAATCAATAGAGGACTGAAACAGACAAGCTACTCTATGATCACAAGTAAGTTTTCTTCTTTAGGTTTGCTATACAAGGTCAAATACAAAAAATTTAAGTGTTGTTTTTTAAATTTAGGTCCGAAAATTTGTATCTTTTATTGTTTACCTTCTTGGTCCGAAAATTTGTTGAAACATAACATTGATGTTATGCATTGAGAGAAAAACGTGTGTGATGCTTTTCTCGGCACAGTTATAGGTCTTAATGGGAAAGTTAATAAAGACAACGTGAAAGCGAGAATGGATCTTGAGAAAATGAACATTAGGAAAGAATTGTGGTTGACATCGAGAAATGGTAAACAAATACTGAATAGAGCAAATTATACGTTATCAACGGAAAAGCGGAAAGTATTTCTTTACTAGTTGAAGGCACATAAGTTTCCCGATGGATTTGCATCGAGTTTGAGAAATAATGTTCAAAGTGACTTGGGCAAGATTACAGGAATGAAATCTCATGACTGTCACGTGATGATGCAGTATCTATTCGTGGCTAGTATCCCAGGGCATTTTGAAGACAAAGTGATTAGTGATGCGATTATTGGGCTATCTAACACGTTTAGAGTTGTGTGTAATAAAAATCTGAGTAGGAAAGAGTTAGAAAAGGGGATGGTGAAAGTGGTTAAAGTTATGTGTAGATTGGAAATGATTTTGTCTCCCACGTTTTTCGATATAATCATCCACCTGGTTATATACTTATACGACAAAGCTTTGTTAGGGGAACCGGTTCATATGCGTTGGATGTAACCGTTTGAGCGGTATCTAAAGAAATTAAAGGAGTACATACGAAACTCGACTAGGCTAGAGGGTTCAATCGCCGAGGGGTACGTTGTAGAGGAGACATTGACTTTCATATCGCGTTATCTTCAATCTCCTGGGATATATATTTTCACATAGTATGTATGTTTTAGGAAAAAAATTATATCTTCACATTCATCATTGAACAATAAAAATGTATCATTTTTTTTGACGAGGGTTCCCGGGCATACACCCGACTGGGAGATATGACTGCCTCCCCAACCATACCTTCAGGCAATTCAGAACTAGGTTGCCCATATTTTGGGAAGGATTTCGAACTCATCTGGTTAAAAAAAAATGTATCATACTTATTTTGTCGCCTTTACAAAATTATATATATTCATTTTAAAATACATCAATAATAAAAATTCACATGTTTTCCATCTTCAGTTCACTACTAAAAATTAGAGTATTCGCGGCAATTTATTGGGTCAAAGACGGGAGTTTATAAATGACGTGGATTTATAAGCGGCAGTTAGCTTATTGACGCGAAAAGTGTCGTGCCTATTCGGCCTCGCATTGACGGCAATTGCCTCCAAACTGTCGCCTATGTATAATTGTTTTAAACTGCCGTGTATAAAAAATCTTATATCTCAATATTATTTTTATTTATATATTATTAATTATATATAAGATTTTATATTTTTAAATTTTTTTAAAAAAAATACTTATTTAAACAAGAAGCTAAATCAATTCAAAATGCATTTCATTCATCAAAAAGTACAAAGTTCCTAAAACTTCTTACGTTTAACCAAACTAAAACTAATAAGAATAAAAGATACAAATATCCTAATACTTCTTACATTTAACCAAACTAAAACTAATAAAAATAAAAGATACAAATATCCTAATACTTATTGATACACACATAAAAAGTAATTAAACAATTAGAAGTCAGAGTTTATATTACTTCAACAATCATCCAATATCCCCATTACCAACAAAAACTTTCTTGCGCACATACTACTTCTAGGTTCATCTATATCACCTTTACCATAACTTCTACATTTTCGAATTCAAGCTAAAATATTCATCAAAATTAAAATTATAGAGTAAATGCATAATTTGATGGAAGTGGGGATATAATTGTCCTTAACCACTCTACACTTGTCATTGCATTACTCACAGGTGTCAGAGGTGTAGCTGATATAGACTTGTAATTGTCTTTATTGGAGAAGCTATAGACTCAAGTTTTCTCTACACAAAACACAAAATTCAATATACAGCTTCTAATGCACACACATTTTAAGAAGCTCATACCTTGTCCCTGTTAATAATCACTGCACAAGTAAATTATTCCCTTCTCCCTTTTTTTGCATTGCATCATCATAATCCTTTTCTAGTGTGCTTAAACTATAAGATAAGGAAGGTATAAGATAAGGAAGGTGCTTCCATCAAACCTTTGAAATATATCATACCATCTATAAAGGAAAAATAGGAGATAGTTGAATTATTAACAAAAGATGCTACATCGAATTTTTTTTGAGTTGATATTGACCAAGGTCAAAGTTGTCCAGATTTTCAACACTAAGACAAACAAGGACTCCCTTTAAGTAAATCTCTAATAAAATTATTGGGTTTCCCCAATGTTTCTCTCAAGTCATCTTCAGATGTCTTGTAAATACTACAAAGTGTTGTAATTAGGTCAACTTTGTTTCCTTTCTTGACTGCACAACAAAAGAGTCAACGAGATAGAGTTGATTTATAGTTGATTTATAGTAGTAATATAAAAATGGTGGTGAGATAATTAATTACCAAAATATTTTAAGTCATTAATGTCGAAATTCCTCAACCCAATAAGAACATGAATAATCAAAGTGACATGTATCAGTCACTAAACATAATTTACTAACACGTTTTCTCTCTTTATATTCATTATTTTATATACAAATGGAGAGGAGTAACTGACCAAGATTGAAACTAAACCATTTGTTCAACTCACTATATCTTTAAATCTCAACGCATGGATCCAAAGAGACATGAATAACAGCCATCCAATTGTACTCTAACTTCTCGTCCAAACAAGCTTTACTCGCGATAAGCACCTTTGTTTAAAATAAAAAACCAATAGTTATTAACTTCTTTGGAGTTAAGATGAGTCCAAGTGTTGTTTAAAAGATACTCACTTGCTGATATTGCTCAAATTCACAAAGCTGGCCTGTAATTCCTTTGCCTGAAAGCACAAATAAATATCTCTCAGAATGTTAGATTTGTACTCATGCAACAAAATACTACATAACTCGAATCTCTTCTCCAAATCCTCTCCATATATGTTACTTAAAGTTGGTCCAACTTTACCAACAAACTGTGGGACTTCTTTGGAAAAGTCAACAACACACAAAATTCAACAAACTATGGTTTGAAAAGTGTGTACTTTCTTGCTCTAGTCAATAATCCCATGTCCAATGTCAAATTAAAATCAGATAGGCCCTTGTTCAAGAACCTGCAAATTCAGTAAATAAACATGAAATTTTGCAGAGTACCTATTGGATTGTATATAACATGAGCTTCATCCCTCGATATGAGAGAGAAAATCTCAGCTACTACATGATTGGTTTTCTAAAACAAAAGATATATTCCATAGTTATTGTTCGTGTTCAGAATTTCAATTTTCAAAAATTACTAGTTAGATATGCTTAAGATAAGGGTAAATGCACAATTTACATAGAATTCTGAACATCGGTAGAACTAAATGTGGGATATGTACCTTGAGCCTTCGACCAAGCTCTTTGTAGATAAGAAAGCCGAAAATTCAGCATTGCAAGACCTTTCTAAAACTCAACAAATATTTGTTAGAGATGACCTTGTATTTAATCAAATTGAGTGAAATCACACATCTAGCTACTCCAAGGAGTAATTGTGAAATTTACCCTTCATTGAAATCAAAAGCTAACCAATGCATTAGATTATGGCTACAAAATAACAAATACAAATATAATACACTGATAAAAGAAATAGTAAATAATTGAAGTAAGTTTACTATTGATTCAATGTTCGCATTTGATAAATTTATGATCAGTAATCTATACTCCTTATGTTAAATATGCACCAAATTCACCTGCTAACAACCTAAATGGTAAGGTGGTCTGAAAATCAAACCAAAAGTTGCATTTGTTTAGAAAATTATATAAAAATTTATGTAGTTTAAATACTGGACAAATTTAATAAAAACATAATTGAAAAAACAAAAAAATCTGATACCTTTTCCATGTTCAGCAAAGCTAGCGACCAGGTCTTATTCCTGATTTTATAATAAGTATTTAAGCTTCTAATGCTTTCTTACCTTTCCATGTTCAACATAGCGATTAAATCCATCCATTAAATCAAATCCGAACTTAAATGGAAAGAATAAGTTAGTAACAAATTGTAGTAATGAATAATTAGTTTATGATTTGGGTATTCTATATTACAAATATGAGTGATGATTTTATTTTTGTTTCTAAATATTTTCATTAACAAGAGAAATTACATAATAATCAACCTATGCTACAAGGGAGGCATCCAATTCTAATAATTTTGCTAATCGGGTTGGAATGGGGTTCATCCATTGACAAGACAATTACCCAAACAAATTATAAAGTAAGAATCTTTTATATGTGCTTATTAGGTGATTGATTAATTTTCCAAACAAAAAATGATTAAAAATCATTTATTTTACAGGCTATCCTATGCGATAAGCCCCATTGCAAAAGATCTTAAGAAATGGAAGAGCACTAACTAATTTAATCAATTAATCAACAACAAAAGAAACCCATAAATCGATAATTCCACTTTATTAAATAACATAGAGTGTTATTTTGAAAGTGAAATAGAAATTTAACATACCTTGAATGATGAGTTATGTTGAGAAGACTTGATATCCATTACATGAGAAGCAATTCGAGATGGGATTTTTATTTAGAATAACGAATCTGGTGTATTTTGTTTGAGCGTTTGGAGGGGTTTGAGTTAAGTACGCGGAAAAAAAAAGATATGGGAATAATATGGGTGGGAAAATTATAAAAGGGATCAATGTTTTAATTAAAAAAATTATAACCCATAATATAATTTATTTTACGCTTAAAAAATAGTTATACGCATTTTTCAAGACATAATATTACCTTTTTTTTATTATGTTATATAATAAATAATACAGTCTAATTTGTTTTTAAAAAAATTATAATTTTGTATAGTTAAAATTAATGTAATATTTTTTATGAATAAACAGACAATTAATTTAAAATATGATTATAAATGATATGTAATATAAAATGTTATGAAAATTTTAAATCTAGACTAATAAAATATATAAATAAAATAATTTTACAACTAGACATTAACTATTTTGAATAATTATTCAAAAAATAAATTAAAAATATCTTGAAATTATAATTGGTGTAAAATATCTTAAAATAATTTTTTATTAATTTCACCTCGAGTCTACTTTTTTTCGTTTAAATCTTAACAATCATAAGGTCCATTTCTTTCAAACATGGTAGTATTGTCTGGGGTAAAAGAAGAATAAAGGCCCTAACAACAAGTAATTTTTTAATTAAAGGCCCAACCTAAATAGGTCAATAGAATCCAACTAAAAAAACACCATAAAACCACCCTCCCCTCCCATTAGGTTTAGAAATTTAAAAATCCACCCCTCCCCCTTTCTCTCTCGGCGGATCTGCACCAGAAAACCACCTTCCCTCCGATCATTCCGGTGTCACCTTCCCTTCGTTTCCAGCAAAGCCGTCTTCGCTGCCCCTCCTTCGCAGTCCTTCTATAGCAAGCTGCCAGCATAGATCTGATGGGTCACCGCTCCTCTTCACAAGAAACCGGTCATACCTGCCGTTCTTCACCATCGCCAACATAAAACAAACGCCGCTCAAATCTCACCATCCCACCTTCGCCACCACTCTCTTGCACCAGATCTCCAACCAAGCTGAAACCCCCATTCGTCATTCTCAGTTTAGTTTCTTCAGATCTTGGGTCTCAGATATGTACCCACTATTTTGCATTTTCAGTGGGTATATACCCGTTATTTTGTATCTTTAGGGGGTCTTCAGCTCAAGCAAGCCATTTCTTCCGCTCAACCACCATTAACGAGACACAAACGGTCACGCGCTAACAAAATCGTTCTCACGGTGCCACCTCCACCAACATAAGCGCCGCCTCTTCATCGATCTCAATTCTGCTTATTCATATCTAGATCTGTTAACGTACCCAGTATTTTGCATTTTTAGTGGGTATATACCCACTGTTTTGTAGTTTTTGTGGATATATACCCGTTATTTTGAATTTTTTTGGGTATGGATCTTTATCATTGAGATGGAATGGTATGGAACTTGACAATAAAAAATGTATTGTGAATACAGTGGGTATATACCGTCAAATTATAGCATGAACCTTGGCAAAAAAAGAACATTGAACTAGAAAATTAAAACCAGAAAATTTCAACAAGGACTTGTAATGTAATTTAAAAAAATAGTATGTATTTACCTCCAAAAATCTAACGAGAAACCAGAAAAAATTATAACCAAGCATTTAAAGAACATAATATCTAACCAGGTCTTTAAAAAATATAACATCTAGCAAGGCCTTTAAAAATTTCATTTCCAAAATTTAAGGCCTAAACACGTATATACTATTATCTTTTAAACACCTAAAATGATATTTGAATGATTAATGAGTTTACAAAAATATCAATGGCTCAGTTGTAGTCAATTACTTAGTTGTAGTTACAAATATCAAAATATTATAACAATACCTTTCAATCAGGTACATCCATCTAAATTGAACGGGATCTCCAAGTTTTGCTTCATCGGCCAAGTGGTAGACCATGTGCACCATTATAGTAAAAAAACGACAAAGAGAAACATTTTTCCATGTCACACAACACTAAACCTACACGATATCTATCTCATCAACGTTTAGTCTTACAACATATGACCTTGAATATGCTACTCAATTCCATAATTATCTTTGTAATTTTTTTGGCTCCCTATTGGATGCCCAAGTTTAGATGTAATTTTTTATAATCAAATATGCTGCAAAAAACATGGTGCAATTTTTTTACTCCATACTAAATGTCCACTAAAACACAAACTCTAGCGAAAAAAGAAAAATATGCTTCTGTTATTTTTTATAAAAATCATAAATATTAGTTATAAAAAAATTTATAAAAAAAATATGACTATAGACGAAGGTTTAATCAAATGAGCCGTCTTTATTCAAATTAATTAACATCAATTGATGAGACTGTCGCCTATATAAAAATACCTTCATATAATAGGTGACAGTTATTTAAAACTGCCGCCAATTAAATGCCACCAATAGGTGAATTTTTAGTAGTGGTTATAAAAAAATTCATATCGGAAATATAAAACTCAATTGTAAAATACATATTCTTATGGATTTGATGAAATATATCATATTTATGTTACGATAACATCGAAATAAATATACAAGTATAACTCAATATTATCCAACTTTAAAACATAATTTATAAATACACCCATATATTCCTATGTAATAACATCAAAAATTGATGATTCATATCCTAAAAAATATAACTTAAATGGACCCAAATATTAACCCTTTAACATGTCGAGGACTCTATGCGTAAAATAAACATAGTTAATTGAATAGTGTAGATCAAAATGTATCATAAACACGAGGTACCGTCAACAAAATCCCCTAACCTAAAAATAATCAAATGATTTACACATATAGAAGGGGATGGATCATATATATTACTTTGAATATTTGGTTTTCATTAAAAAAAACTTCAACTTGGAGCATTATAATAAACTAGTAGTCAATTTGTTCCCTTTATATTAAGAATTATGTTGAAACTAAAAAAATAGAGTGGATTATATCAAGAGTATTATTATTAAGACTAAATCAAAATGTACATCGTATAAAAGGGAGTTTATCTAAACTTGGGTAAATATTTAGATAAATTAGTCTTCTAAGATAAAGTATGTTCTTATTATATTTGTCGCTTTCTTCTGATTGTGAGACAATTACGTACTTCATTCTTATTTTATTTAAGAAAAAGTGCAATATTGACGAGCAAAGGATAATTTTGGAAAAAATAATTCATTAGTTGATAAATCTCTCAGTTTTTACATTCACACTAAAATATGAATCATCAGCACTTTTGAAAATTTTAATTGAAAGTAAATTGTTAAATATACTTATTTGTTACATCTCTAATACTGAAGTTCTTATTCTCAATTCATGGGTATATTTTAAGACACAATTTTTTATACCAAAACACTATAGTTCTTGAATGTTGTTTTGGGTTTATAATGACAATGCTTATATGATATATTTTCGGTATTTCTATTCAAATTTTAGATCCACAAAATAATTTATATAGGTAGTTATTAAAGTATAGATACAGTTTTACTTAACATTAGACATAAATTTTTAGATTTTTAATCATCTCTCCTGATGAAAATTTCAATATTACTTAGTCTTGTAAAGGACGTGACTTCTCCCTTAGTCATATAAAGGATGTGACTTATCTTTTTTACTCTTGAAAATAGTAAAACAAATTTTTTATTAACTTAATTTGGGCTTATATTTATATTTTGTAAGATGATGTTGTTAAATAATATTATATGGAGTGGATAATTAAATTGGATTTAGGTTAAGAGGTATGTGTATATATATAACAGATTTTATAGTTTTTTTTTCATTTTTTAACTTACAAGATTTATTAATTAGTTAATATTTTTATGTTTTTCAAATGTTTATTTATTGATTTGATGAATAAAAGGACAAAAATGTAGATACATCGGAACAAGTATGCATTTCAAAGTTCTTTGGGTTTAATAATGTAATAAAAGTTGTCAAGTTGGGAGTTTCGATATTTAGTTTAAGGTGATATTTTTCCTACATAAATTAATAGACAACATAGTTAAATTGTAATATTTGGAAAGACTAGATATTAAGAAGTATGATCTAATAAAGTTTTCTGTTTAATTAGATAAAAAAAATCTATATTCGCAAAAGAGAAACAAATAATATATGAATTGATATATAACTGCCAAACATCGAAAAATGTCCTTAAAGATTAACCAAATTTTTTAATAACTAATGTAACTATTTGTCTCATTTTTAACTTTTTAATGTCTAATGCTCACTTTTATTGTTATATTTTTGAAAGAAAATTATATTGGGATACATATATTGAATACATGAGAGAAAAATAGGATTCTTGGGGGTTTTCTTACTAATATATGTGTTTTAGGAAATAGTGAGGGATGGAAATTAGATTAATAATTTTATTTAATAATTTTATTTTATTATTAAAGAATTTATATTAATCAACTCTTCACATAATGGTTTTATTCTAATTTGTTTTAAAAAAAGTAATATTTTTTCATATAACTAATTGACAACCATTTATCTCACTTTAACGTTCATCATACTATATGCTAATAATTTCAAGGTAACTACTTGACCAACTATTAATCTTTCTATAAACAAAATTTTATCAAACTGATATTGTTCAAAATTTAAAAAATGTATTCAATAACTAAACAAATATCATGAAATTGGTTGTGGTGTCCTATATATTACAGTACATATCAATATTATTAATATATAATTTATTTAATTTAATATATTATATGGCCTTTATTTCTAAAACACAATCATTATTCTTTAGATATTGAGTAGAATTTTGTCACTAAAAAAATAATAAGAATAAGAACCTATCTACAGAAGAAAGTTTTATTTAATCCAATATGAAAAACCACTTAAAAATAGTTGTAAAAGAAACATAACAATTAGTTCACCTAAATAAACCACATTAGATAAACCTATATGCAGAATAACTAATGTAAACTTTCAGGAAAAAATAATTTTAGATAAAAATGTAACAAAGAAATATGTATGTCCCTTTATAATTTTGCGCGTGTATAAACATGAGGAAAATAATATATGAACTTTTTTTATATCAAAATGGCTCAATTTCGTTACAATATTAAATAATAAAGATACGTACGAAGATACTTTTTAATTTTTTTTATAGTGTATAGACCACCCTTCAAGCTAAATATGCTAACACATCTTTAATCAACCTTATTTGAAAATAATTTGTCAAAATAAGTATACTCTCAAAACATGGATAGATAATCCAACCATTAGAAAGTGAATGTGTCAAAAACATTTTTTGTATCTCAATCAACTACTCTAAATTCATTTATACCAACAAACTGAATTAAAGTCTACGAACATCATTAGCCATTTAAATGACATCTCTAGTAATCAAGTTGGTTTGAAAATTTAAACTAGTTATTAGTGACTAGATGGCCTTTAGTGACACTAGTACAATAGTTGGAGAGATTGGAGGGGAACAAAATGCACTCTAAAAACAAATCATTACAGATTTGAAAGGTCTTGATAATTAAATAAGAGGTACAGATAGTATTGCATATATTTTCAAATAATTTTAATCCATACAAAATATTCACAAAATCTCAATTATTTTCATATATGTTGTATCAATATTAATTTGTATAAAACCGTACACACCAGGTGACCAAGTGTAAGATTTCTATATGAATGTTAAAGTATTAAGGCTCTCATGAGAAAAAATATATTTAGAATTTGAGAATTCTAAGAATTATTATGGTTCACAAAATTTGTAATATAATTCTCCACTATAAGTCTTATCCCGGATATTTAACTCACTTATTAATATTGACTTATGATACTTTTAACTAAAATAAGTTAAGTTTAAAATTACACTATCTCTTATTTGGGCCTATACTGGGTTAAATTTTAAATGGACTTATATTACATTTTGTTTTGGGCCCAATTTTCATTTTAACCTTTTTTTCTTCCACCGAAACAAAAAACTCTAATATATAATTTGTACAATAATATCTATCCGCTTTTTTCACTTTCTCCACACTTCTTTTTCTTATGTAAAATATATTGAATACCCAAAATCACCACCACCACCTTAACGTATCAAAAGAACAGTTTTATGAATTCTTATGTAAAATTCTTTCGAATTATATACTTATATGATAAATATTTAATCACCGCAAAAAATTTTCTTTGATTTATAATTTTTATTTAAAATTATTTTAGAAAATTATTCCTTAAGAAATTGAGATCCCATATAGAATGATGTTTTGCAAAAAACAGGTTTTTTGTTCTCAAGGTTATTATTGAAAAATTGATATGTAATGAAGAGTTTAATTACAACTATTTTTCTTTTAGTTGGTTAATTTTGTGATCTCGTTCTTAATATTGAAAAATATAGTAAAATAATCAACTAGTTGTAGAAAAAATTAATTTGTTTTTTTATATTTGAAATAGGGCATTTGGAGATACTAAATATTATTGTTTAAATGTTTTTTTTGTTTTTTTTATTTTAAAATACTTATATTATTGTATATATACTATTTTACTCTGTTAGAGAATGCTATTTTATAAACTTATTATAATGTTTTTTTTATGATTTCACATCAATTTGTGATATGCATATATATATATATATATATATATATATATATATATATATATATATTTATTTAAATAACCAAAAAATATTACTTTTTCATGCTCGATTAAGTTAATTATAACAGATAATTATGTATTGTTGAGCATAATTTATTATAATTGCTCAAATGTCATAAAAGAATTTATAGGATTGGGTAATATATAATAATTAAAGTTATTTTCAGGTATATGTCCAGATTGATAATCATTTCATTTCAACATTCAAGTACATTCCAAAAATATTAAGGTTTGTACCTAAATCTCTTAATTATTATATAAAGTCTGTGTATATCTATATTATAGTTTGAATGATGTAGTTTTTTGATAATCATTTCTATATTACCATTTCCAAATGAACATATAAATATAAATTTTAAAATATAATAAGTTACATAAACAATATTAATAGTTGAAAATAATATTATCAAATCTTTGGGGTTTTCTTTCACTAAAACATACATTATCCTAGAATCCTAGATCCATAAAATGTATGGTGTATTTTTATGTATAAAAATATTTAATATGATATAGATGTCTTTTTCCAACCCAAATAGTATAAGTGATTTTTTTAATTTAATGACATTAAAGAACTATTCTCTTTTAAATCTATCAATACTATACTTTTTAAATTTTTTTTAAAGCAAAACATCGAAGTATTTGATTGCTATAAGCTGATTTCTATTTTAAATTTGAAATTATGATCATTAGTGGATAAATTACTTTAGATTTTTAATTTATTATTTTTATAATGATAAGAACAACATTATACCATTTGAAACATGTATCTTTTTTATTGAATTGTTGTCTTTTTAAATTTGAAAACATTTGTTGAAACCAAAAGATCAAAACAATATAGTGATTAACACTAGAACTTGAGAGACCTTTCTTATTCATTATGAGTTTAAAGATGGATATTAAATAGCTTTACAAAGTAACAGAATGGAAAATCATATCTCCAATTGTTGTTCTATAGATCTAAAAGAATACGAAACTATCTTATCCCTAAAATTTAGGATTTAGCAACAAAGGACTAAAGTAAATAACGTAATCTTATTTCTAACATCCTCCCTTAAAATAAATACTATATATTAGTTTATGCTTGGATATGAGACAATACAAATCAAACAACATAACCTTAAAAATACATGGAGCTTCAAATGTTTTGTTAGAGTATCATAAAATTGCTCCTTTACAACTCTTTCCATGGTGAAATCACGAAGAAAATGAAAGCCAAAGTCTATGTGTTTACTATAAACATGCATTAATGGATACTTGTAGAGTTTAATGGTTGAAGCATTGTTACAATATAACATTGTAGCATTGATTTATTCATGTTTAAGCTCCTTCAAAATTCTCATCAACCACAATGGCACGCACTCATCTTCAGTTGTAGAAAGTGTAAGCACATGTTGTTTTTTAGATGACCAAGATAACACTCCAGAACCCATAATAAAAATATACCAAAAAGTGCTCATTATATCATCTTGATCCCCTGCATAATCGATATCCTTGTATCAAAGTAGTTCTTCCTCTCCACCCTTCTTATGAATAATACAAAATCAAAAGTACCTTTCAAATAACTTAGAACTTGTTTTACAGATTGGAAATGAATTTTATTTGGTCTTTCTATGTATCTACTAAGCAAACTTATTACAAACATCATGTCCGGACGTGTGGTAGCAGTCAACTAGACGAGACTCCAAAACATTTGTTTTTAATGTGTGCTATCAATCCTTTCTCCATCTTCATCATTTATTAGCTTGAAACCAATATCTATTGGGTTTTGCACAATATTAAACTTATTCATATAAAATCTTTCTAGCACCTCAAGAGAGTATTTTTTTGGCTAATATAGATACCATCTGGTTTTGTTAGTAACTCAATACCTGGAAAGTAACTCATCATTCAAAGATCTGTCATATCAAATTCTTTCATCAAGGATTGCTTGAAATTTGTAAACATAATTGTATGATTCCCTGTAATTATAAGATCATCAACGCAAAGAAAAACAATTAAAATACCTTTACTAGATTATTTTGGTGAATAAGGTTTTTCATATGGGCACTTCTAGAATCCTTCATGTACAAAATATGACATAATACAGCTATGCCAAATACATGGATATTGTTTAACACCATAAGCCTTTTTAAGCTTGTACACCTTGGAATGCCTTTTTAAGCTTTTACACCCTTTTCTCGGGTCTTGTTGCTCACAGCCAGTAGGTTGTTCTACAAAAACCTCCTCATTTAATTCTCCTTGCAAAAAGGCAGACTTGACATCTAATTGATAGATCATTTAATTGTTTTGAACACCAAGAGAGATAACGACTCGTACAGTTTCGAAATGAGCCATAGCTACAAAAACATCAGCATAATCTACTCCATATTGTTGCATATACCATTTAGGGACTATTCGAGTCTTGTACTTTTATACTTATCCTTTCTCATTGAGATTTACTTTAAATATCCCTTTCACCCCAATAATTCTCCCTCCAAGTGGTAGCTCAGATAGTTAGTAAGTATCATTGCTTTCTATAGCTTTGATTTCTATATCCATAACTTCTTTCCAAGTTTTTTTTACAGCTTCATCATACAAAATAGGATTAAATTTAGTGAACAAAGCCAACTGAGCTATGTCATAAGCGAAATTAGCCATGTATACTTCCATTTCCTCATCAACTTGGAGATCTCACCACTCAAATAATCCCTCATCCATCCTGGCGGTCTTCATCTATACCTTCCACCTTTATCTACATTTGAAAAAACTACCCCCATAATTTCCACTGTAGTTTCGCCTCCTTATCATTTTATTACAAAATTTGTAAAGTATCACATACAGTAGGCGTATTTTCTCCTTTATTTTTCCATTACCCATTTGTGCACTGTCAAATTGATTGTCTCGGGACAAATTAATTGTAACCATTAATTATAAATGGTGTTCTATATCTAATGCTGATGGATCCCTTGCCAGGCTTTTATTCAAGCCTTATACAGAGTAACTAGAGTGGTCAATTCAAACAGGTAGGTCCCATTATATCCTTATCTGGCTCTTAGTTTGTTAATTTTCTACACTTCTTTTTTTCTCATTGTTTAAAGTTAACAATAACTTTTTGAATTGAAGGGGTTATTAATTGTTTTTTCCAAAAGAGAGTGGTGGTGGATCCCTTGCCTTGCAGGCTTTTATTCAAGCCTTATTGAGTAACTCGAGTGGTCAGTTCAATAGGTGGGTCCGATTATATCATCATTTGGCTCTTAGTTTGTTAATTTTCTACACTTCTTTCTTTCGCATTGTTTGAAGTTAAGTGTAACTTTTTGAATTGAAATTTATATTTACCTGAATGGAAGATAGTAACTATATCAACCAGGTTAGAAGTCCTAAAGCTCAATGCGAAAGCCCATGTTCTATAGATTGTCATGAGGGACAAATTATCAAGCAAAAGCAAATTGTGTATGTGATCTTCTATGATTGGGATAAGAAAATACACAGGTTCTATTAGCAATGAAGCAGAATCATTTATTATTTAGTCAGACTTAGCAAGATACCAAAAATAATGATCACAAAAATGAAGCAGCAACTCTCATATTTGGGTATTGGAATGGCTATAATCAATAGAGGACTGTAACAGACAAGCTACTCTATGGTCACAAGTAAGTTTTCTTCTTTAGGTTTACTATATAAGGTCAAATACAAAAATATTAAGTGTTGTTTTTTAAATTTAGGTCATTGCGTGGGGAAACGAAAGTGAGTTATATGTTAAAATTGAAAGGCTTAAATAAGAAGTTGGAAAAGTACAGTGAAGACTTGATCAAGCAACATTTGGTGTGAAAATTCATTCAAACAACTTATGTTTGAGGTGTATTTTTTGTAAGGGTTTTATTTTTCCTTGATTTGGGTTTGTTTGATACAATAAATGGTGATGGGAAATTGGCACCACATTAGAAAAAGACTGAATTCAGTAAGACGAATATCTAGAGATTATAAGTTTAGTGGAGTTTATGGTCATATTCTCGAGTTGCTTAATTGTGATGATAGGTTTTCCACTGCTATTGAAGTTAATGCAGGAATAAGGTAATTAATTCAACTTAATTCAACTTTATGGTTTGTTGATACAGATTATTTCAAGTGGTTGTTAAAGATGGTTATATATCAACCACTATAATTAAACACCATGATTCAAAAAAAAATCTACTCATCGTTAAATATAATTCAAAAGCGCTTAAAAATAATAAGACTATATGTAATTTTGTGACTAAATTTGCTTGAATTTTTTTGCAAACAATATCCATTTTGCACAAATGAAGTATTGAATAACTTGGTCATCTTTTTCCTGATTTTCCAGAACTGTTGGTGAGCAATTTAGCCTTATATATTTTTTAATTTCTTTTTTATCTTGATGGCGCAAATGATGGAGTGACAATATCCCTTTTGTGTATTTTTTTTTTTATAAAAAGTTTCCATTTGGCGAAAATATCCAATTACAGGCCTACCTTTCATAAATTAAAGGATTAATTACCCTTTAACTTAGAATACAAATTGCATAAATTTACATTCTTAAAATATCTCAATAGTTTTAGACTAAGATTTTTTTTATAGATTCCAATTTTGTATCATAAAACTTTACATAACTATTTTTCTAAATCTTTTTTGATTTTCAGCGATTTACTAACCCAAGTATATTTCCTTAATTTTAGTTATTTACCATAGATTTAAATAAATATCTATATTATATAACTTAATACTAAATTCATTTAAACCTATCTTCTTCTATACTAAAAGGTTTCTATCTTAACCATCGTTCCTTCTTAACGCATCACCTTTTCAACTCTACGGTTAGTTTACAAAATTATTCCAATTTAAATGTTAGTGGTTTATTTTTCGGTATTGTAATATTTGATTATTACTTTACTTTTTATACTGATTCTAGAATTTTAGTTCTTCTGTTCTGCCAGAAAAAAATGTTAATTTTAGTGTTTAACGATACTACATTTCAAAATAAAAAAACAAAATATGACATGTGTCAAACTTCTTTTTTTAAGCTCCGTGGTGAGACTTTGCAACATTCCATAAGATTTGTACATGAAAAATCTATCTATTCAAATCCTAACTTTACATTAAGAATTTTAATTTAAAAAATAAAAAAATACTATAAAATATACCCGTCTACTAATTAACATACATTTAAAGCTTGATAAAAAATGTTATAAAATAGTAAAGAGTGAATTGACTCATCTATCAAATTAAGATTATCTTTATTAATGCTTTGGTAATTATCTTTTTAGATATATGCAAATCCATATACAACTTTGTATTCTCGTAAGCTATGTTCTTTCTTTATTACATCAATCTCCATTTCTATAGTAGTAAAAAAAGAAAAATGGATAATAAACATATGAATATTTAAATGTATATTTGAAAAATCTAAATCATATGCTTTATCATGAGATTAAACAATGATTTATATAATAGTTTAGAAGAATCAACATAGAAGAACAGATATATAAAAAATAGAAAGAAAAGAAAAAATTACAACAAATTTGTTAAAAGATATCAAAATATTAAATTGATAATTACATACTATTCTACGAAATCATGTGATTTTCTATGTAAAATAAAAATTCCTCTCAAATATGAATACGATAAAAAGGACCATGCATCTCTCTGCATGGTGGGTTAAAATAATAAAAAAAATGAATACTAACTATAAATTGTTTGTGAATGTTACATTGTAAAATAACCATGAAGGCAACAATATAAAATATTCTTATTTTGTTTAATTTAATGTATCCACATGATAGATCCGTTTGCACCTCACCTTTCACCATTTAAGGATAATAAGTCAAAATGTTGAACTTTCAAAAGTATTAAAAAATTCAAAAATGTCAATTGTAGAAGTATGGGGTAAGTTATATTTTTTCTCCATCAAATTGCATAAATTTTAATACAGTAATGTTCTATGTTCCACAAAGTAGCCTTTCACGAGTATATTTTGCGACTTTGCAAAAAATAAGATTTAGAAATGTGAATTTTTTTACATATCCCCATGATAGATCCATTAATATAATACTAAATGAAATTAAACTTACTAAAAATAAAAATAAAATAGAGAAAAGAGAAAAACAAACTCAGGTCATAGATATCAAGCCATCTATATTGGAACCAAACAACATATCTTTTTCTTTGATCAATTGCTCACATTTTTTCAAACATGTAGTTATTAAGTTGATAAGTATAAGTTTATATTCATTTTATCTAATAAAAATGGTTAATAAGTTGATAAGTATAATATAGATATTACATACATTGTTCATTTCTCGACTATATGCCTTATGCAGTAATGGATATCCAAGTCACCTATTATCGTTGACTTTATGATACTTTTAACTAAAGGAGTAAAGAAATATATCACCCCTTTTTGTTTCACCCATGTATCCTCCTCCTAATTGGATGTTTTAAACACCAATATAAATATTTCTCTCTCTTAAATGATTTTTTTCTCTTCCCTTTATTTAATGCCACATTAGATGACACATAAGAGGTGATAAATGGATGAAGCAAAAATGGATGATATATAGCAATGCACTAACTAAAATAAGTGAAGTCTAAAAATTCACTATCTCTTAGTTGGCCCTATACATGGTTAAAAATTTAAATAGACAAATATTACTTTTTGTTTTGTACCCAATTTTCAGTTTGACCCTTTTTTTGTTAATTAGTTATTGCTGAGAAATTGCTTTTCTTGGCCTAATACTCCGTAAAAATCCCAAAAATTCAGTACGAGCATACTTAGTAAAGTGACTCAAAAAAAAATATCGAATACTCAGCAGCTTTTTCCGATACTTAGCACTTTTTCCGATACTCAAAACTTTTTCCATGCTCAGTACTTTATGCTCAGAATTTTTTCACGCGGTGGTCGGTGGTTGTTGTCGGAGCTAGATATTATTAGTAGTTATTGAAGGAGGAGAGAAATAGTGATAAAGGAGGAGAGAGATTAATGGTAATGGAAGTGAGAGAAGAATCTATTTTTTTTATATGCACTAGAAGGGTAGTAATGACATTTGTCAATTTTGAGTCCTCTAAGTAGGAGAGAGGAATAACTTGGTTCCTCTATGGAACTAATATGCTCCTCAAGACCTCTTGGGTAATTGAATCATATTATATACCTTTTCTTTTATATTTAATAATAAAAAATCAAAATAAATAATATATACACTATTATTAAATTATTAGTTTTTACATATTTTATTTCATTTAAATAATATTTATCTATAAACTTAAATACCCATGATATTAATTAAATATATCATGGGTTCCTAATATTGATATTCTTAAGGTAATGTTTTTACTTATAGGATCGTGTTCACTAAGAAAATAGTAAAAAATAATGATGAATAATAAAAATTTAATTTGGCATTGAAAGGTTCTGAGATGGTCCTAGATGACACTATCATGTGCATGATCTTGTTGAATTCTATACATCAGTTTTATCAAGATGTTAAAGATAATTTTAAATAATCCAATATTATCAGCTCATTTGATCAAATTCTAGGCTCATTAAAAACAATGGAACTAGAATTAAAGATTCATAAATGAGTAGGAAATAACTCTTTATCGTACACTAAACTAAATCACAGACCTTTTTTAGCCTAGCAAGAATAAAAAGAAAGTAAAGTACAATAATAACTATAAGTAAATATCTAAAAAATATTATCATTGTGGTAAGGTTGGTCATTTTAAGAAGAATTGATTTGATCTTAAGAATAAGAATGATACTAATAACAATGAACATAATTTTGCAAGAATATGTGATAAAAATTATGTGACATACAAAGCTTTTAATATATTTGATATAGCATGCTAACTGTATTCTAGATTATGGGCACACTTTTTACATGATGTAATCGCTAAAGATAAGTACCACTAGCGACTACATATCTTTAACGACTACATCGTACGTTTCTCGACTACTAAGTAGTCATTAGTAATTTTTGTTATTAACAACTACTTTAAGTAGTCGTTATTAAGTAAGAAGTAGTCGCGAGTGATTTTTGTATTTTATAATTAATTTCCCACCACCAATGAGCAGTCTCTAGAGGTTAGAGTATTTAACGACTACTTAAAGTAGTTGTTAGAGGTTCTTACTAACAACTACGTTTGAGTCTTTGGCGACTACTCGTGTAGTCGCTAGTAAGTGTAGCGTATTTATTACAACAAGTTGCGAATTGGGATACTCAAAACACCATTATTTTATAATTTCTCTTTCTTTATCTCAAAACTCTCCCAATTTTTTTCAACAATTCATCATCAAAAATTATTTCAAGACTTGGAAAAGCTTGCCCGAACCATTCATCAACGTGGGACCGCCTCAATTATCAATTTTTCCTTCTGAATTTGTCCAAAAGTAGGTATTTTTTGTTCAATAAAACTCTTTCAAATTTCATTTACTTTCATGCAATTGTGTAATTAATGGTAAACAGTATCACTTATTAGTTATTTCAACACGTGGAAAAGCTTTCCCTTGACAAACAACAACGTGGTACCTCCTCAATTATAAATTTTTCCTTCTAAATTTGCCCAAAAGTAGGTGTCTTTTTCATCTTTTTCTTATTTGATTAAAATTGTATAGTTAATGCTAAATATATAGTATCACTATATAAATATATCTAATCATCTTATAATTTTATGTGACTTATAAGTATATATGTGTGTATATATATATATATATATATATATATATATATTTATATGATATATTAATGTATGAGATATTAATGCATAAATAGGATATATATTTATTTAGTGATGTTATATTTTGTATGCTTTTAATTTTACATTTATGTATTTATTTGGTGATGTTATAGTTTGTATGCTTTTAATTTTATATTTATGCATTTATTTGGTGATGTAATATTTTGTGTGTCTTTAATTTTATATTCATTTATTTAATGGGTGATGTAATAATTTTTTTTATATTTATTTATTTAATTGGTTATGTAATATTTCTTTTTCATTTTATATTCATGTATTTAATTGGTGATGTAATAATTTTTTTTATATTCATGTATGTAACTGGTGATTTAATAATTTTTTGTCATTTTATTTATGAGACATTTATGTTGTATTCTTTTCCATTGGAGTAGTTGATTATGGCTTCAGGTATTAATGAAAGTTGGATTGGTTTCGCTAATAAAGTTTTACGTGAATTTATTAAGGGGATAGAAACATTCCTCGTTTTTGCTCAAAAAAATAAACCTCCTGATGAAGAAACAATTTTTTGTCCGTGTAATGAGTGTTCGATTATCGTTGGTATAACGTGGTCAAAGTTATGTCACATCTTTTACAGTTTGGGTTTTTGTCCACGTATGAGATTTAGACAAAGCATGGTGAGAGCGAGGAAATTCCCGAGACTCGATATGAAGAAAATGAAATGTTGGATGTCTACGAAGATTTGAGACCTAATTATAAGGGTGGTGGTCATTCCGGTGACACCGAGATTATAGACTCGAACAGTTCAGCACGTGGCAAATTTGAAATGATGTTTTCCGAATTAGAGACCGAGTTATACACTGGTTGTGTAGTAATGAGTTCATTAAATTTCATTGCGAAGCTAATGCACGTGAAGGTGAAGAACAAGTGGACTAACACGTCTTTCACAGAGTTGCTTGATCTTCTGTGTTGTGTGTTGCCCAAACCTCATACCTTGCCCGAGTCATACGAGGCGTGCAATAAATAGTTAAAAAGTTTAGGTATGGGTTTCAATACCATTGATGTTTGCGTGAACGATTGTGCTTTATTTAAAAGGAGAATGTCTCCCTCGAAAAGTGTCCAGTATGTAGTGAATCCAGTTGGGACACGAAGAAGGGTCAGAAAGTAGCGCATAAGAAACTCCGATATTTCCCGATTGCCCCTAGGCTGCAGCGACTTTATGCTTTGAGACACATTGCAGAAAATATGATATGGCATCGAACAGGGAAGAGTACTGATCCAGATTTGTTGCGTCATCCGGTTGATGGCGATAGTTGGAAGAGATTTGTTCAGTTACATCCTGAGTTTTCTAGTGAACCTCGGAATGTGTTTTTGGGTTTGGGTATCGATGGCTTTTGCCCTTTCTCTATGCAGAACAACTCGTACAATATGTGGCCGGTTATATTGACTGTCTACAACTTACCACCGTGGGAGTCTATGAAGGAGACGACATTCCAGCTTTGTTTGTTGATTCCGGGATCCTGTTCACCCGGCAAGGACATGGACGTCTTTCTTTGACCTGTTATAGATGAGTTGGACGAGTTGTGGGATACAAGGATTCTTACGTATGATTCCCACAAGAAGGAAGAGTTTACGATGAAAGTTTTTTTGTTGTCTACGACTAATGATTTCCCCGCTAGGTCATACACATCGGGATGGTTGGGTCAAGGTTACAAAACTTGTCTAAAATGCATGGATTCTACTCCGTCATTGAGTGTGAAGAAAGGGGTTGCATACTTCCACCATAGATGTTGGTTACCTATCGGCCATCGATTTAGAAGCGAAAGTGTTTTGTACAAGAAATCCGATCATAGGGTCCCACCAAAGAAATATAGACCTGCCGATATTTAGACACAATTAGATGGGCTTCCCATTGTGCTTCCTGGTAAACACAAGGATTTTGGGGGAAATATCGTGAGGCAAACTGGTTAAAGTCTATTCAATTGGAAGAAAAAGTGTATCTTTTATTGTTTACCTTCTTGGTCCGAAAATTTGTTGAAACATAACATTGATGTTATGCATTGCGAGAAAAACGTGTGTGATGCTTTTCTCGGCACAGTTATAGGTCTTGATGGGAAAGTTAATAAATACAACGTGAAAGCGAGAATGGATCTTGAGAAAATGAACATTAGGAAAGAATTGTGGTTGACATCGAGAAATGGTAAACAAATACTGAATAGAGAAAATTATACGTTATCAACGGAAAAGCGGAAAGTATTTCTTTACTAGTTGAAGGCACATAAGTTTCCCGATGGATTTGCATCGAGTTTGAGAAATAATGTTCAAAGTGACTTGGGCAAGATTACAGGAATGAAATCTCATGACTGTCACGTGATGATGCAGTATCTATTCGTGGCTAGTATCCCAGGGCATTTTGAAGACAAAGTGATTAGTGATGCGATTATTGGGCTATCTAACACGTTTAGAGTTGTGTGTAATAAAAATCTGAGTAGGAAAGAGTTAGAAAAGGGGATGGTGAAAGTGGTTAAAGTTATGTGTAGATTGGAAATGATTTTGTCTCCCACGTTTTTCGATATAATCATACACCTGGTTATATACTTATATGACAAAGCTTTGTTAGGGGAACCGGTTCATATGCGTTGGATGTAACCGTTTGAGCGGTATCTAAAGAAATTAAAGGAGTACATACGAAACTCGACTAGGCTAGAGGGTTCAATCGCCGAGGGGTACGTTGTAGAGGAGACATTGACTTTCATATCGCGTTATCTTCAAGAAGAAAAAACAAAGTTCAATGCACCGGGTAGATATACCGAGATCGAAGCTCAACCTAAAGATTTTTCCATATTTAAGAGTCAATGTACTCCTTTAGGTAAAAAAGAGTATGGTAATTTGCAATACAACGAGAAGGAACAAATCGACTGGTATATCCTACTTAATTGCGATAAAATCCAACATTTGATGACGTAAATTTCATTTTATTTATTAAATGTTTATTCATTATGAAAAATGTATTCAATTTGATCGTCAAATGTGCAGAGAATACAAAGCCACGCTATCCGGTAGTGTAGCCGATAAAGTTAGGAAACACCGGCAAAATTTCCAAGACTGGTTTCTGCATACGGTATAGATCCATTCAAATACCAAATTAATATTCCATTTTAGACAACATTGTTAAAAATTGTTGATGCTTGTAGGTTTATGGCATGGAAAAAGAAGTTTATGCATTTGCTACAAGTGAGATGATTTCATTGGCTAGTAAGTCTCATGGTGCGGTTTATAAGTACGATTCATGTGTTGTGAATGGTGTTAAATGGGTTACACATTAAAAGGGTGAAACAAGAGTGACACATGATTACGGGGTATGCACCATCTATGAAGGAAAACCGTATTAGGGTGAATTAGTCAAGATTGTAGACGTAACATTTGATGATGATTGTTTCGTTGTGCTATTTGAGTGGAATTGGTATAACACGAGTACCGCAAAGACAGAGAATGGGGTAACCATTATTAACACGTCTAAATTTTTTTGGGAAGGAGATCCGTACATCTTAACTACTCAAGCAAAAAAAGTATTTTTACATTGATGAGATTAACTCAAGGAAATCACAAAAAGGGTGGAAAGTAGCATGGGACTTCAATGGTAGACATGGATGGAGTTCCGAGTTATGGGGCGCAGAATCATTGCCTACTGGAGACGCGAGTGTCACGATCCTTTTAGTGAACACCGAGACGATTTCCGATCCGGTGAACTTGGCATCCACCGAGGAGATCGAGATTGACCCTACTAATTTTTGTATTGATTTGGCTTTTGATATGGTTATTGATGAAAACGATAAAAATTGATGATGACACCTTGGATGAATACGGTGATGAAGAAGAACCTATAGAGGTTGATAGTGATGATGAACCTATAGTTGTTAGTGGATATGATACCGATTAGGAGATTTTTTATTTTGGTTTATTTGTATTAAAATATTTTGTTGGTTATTGGAGTTGAATTTGAATTTATTTTTGATACGCTTAAACTTTTACCCAAATAGTTGGCTAAATACCCCAAACACTCAAGTTTGACCCAAATAGTTGACTGAATACCCCAAACACTCAACTTTGACTCTAATAGTTGACTGAATACCCCAAACACTCAACTTTGACCCAAACAATTGATTGTTTGGAGCTAAATAGAATTTATTGATAGTTTGGAATTGAATTAATTTAAATGATTATTTGGAAGTGAATTGAAATATTGGATTATTGTAAATGGAATTAAGTTGAATTTAAAAAAAAACATCTAGTGACTACTTGTAACCTCTAGCGACTAGTTCATCTTTATGAAGTAATCTCTACCACCAGCGACTACAAAGTACTCGCAAAACGTTGTAGTTATGAAGTTTTCTCTTTTTCAACCCAACAACATATGTTTTCCTTTGATCAATTGCTCACTTTTTCTGAAAAATGTAGTTATGAAGTTGATAAGTATAAGTTGATATTCATATTTTTTTTTAAATGTGGTTAGTAAGTTGATAAGTATAATATAGATATTTCATACATTGTTAATTTCACGACTATATGCCTTATGGAATAATGGATATCCAGGTCACCTATTATCGTTGACTTTTTGATACTTTTTACTAAAATAAGTGAGGTCTAAAAATTCACTATCTCTTATTTTGGGCCTATACTGGGTTAAATTTTAAATTGACTAATATTACTGTTTGTATTGGACCCAATTTTCAGTTTGGCATTTTTTGCTTCCACCTACAAAAAAAACCTAATATCAATTTTCTTCGATAATATCGCAGCAGCTTCTTTTTTCATTTTCTCCACATTTCTTCTTCTTATGTTAACAATATGGAATGCCCAGAATCACACAACCACCTCAACGTATCAAAAGAAAAGGTATATGAATTCTTATGTAGGATCCTTTCGATTAAACACTTACAAGATAAAGATTTCATCATAGCAAAATTTTTACTTTGATATATAATTTTTATTTAAAATTATTTCAGAAAATTATTCTATAAGAAATTGAGATCCCTGATAGATTAATGTTTTGTAAGAGAGAGGTTTTGTGTTCTGAAGGTTATTATTAAACAAATTGATTTTAAGAAAGAGTTTAATTACAATTATTTTTCTTTTGGTTATTTAATTTTGAGATCTCATTCTTATTATTGAAAAATATAGTAAAAGAGTAATCTAGTTATAGAATATTTTTACTTATTTTTTGTATATTTGAAATAGGTTATTTGGAGATACTAAAGATGGTTGTTTAGATTTTTTGTTAAATACTTATATTATTTTATATTTACTATTTTACTATGTTAGGGAATGTTATTGTATACAACTATTATAATATTATCTTACGATTTCACATCAATTTGTGATATATATATTATTTTATTTGATTAACCAAAAAAATATTACTATGTTCATGCTCAACTTATAAGTTAAATTGGATAGATAATTGTATATTGTTGAACATAATTTATTGTTATTATTGCATAAATTTCATAAAAAATTCATGGGTTTGGGTAGTCTATAATGATTAATGTCATTTCAGGTATAAGTGAGTCCAGATCGATGGTCATTTCATTTCATAAATATTTAAGGTTAGTCCCTAAATATCTTAATAGTTATATAAAGGCAGTGTATATTGTATATTATATTTTGATGATGTTGTTTTATTTATAATCATTTACTATATTTTCATTTCCTAATGAATATATAAATATACATTTTAAATTAAAAAATATACGAATTACAAAACATAATAAGTTACATGAAAAAAACTAATAGTTGAAAATAATATTATAAAATCTTTGAGGTTTTTTTTTTCACTAGAACATACACTTTCTAGCCACATTCTAGCCACAACATAAGTGGTGGCCACCTATCATTATTACCTAAACATAACAAAAAAAGAAAAACTATCGTCACTCATTTCTTATCTAATATCAAAGCAACCCCAAAAGAACAAAATAGTCAAAATAACAAAAACCATAATCTTTCTCTATGGCCTCAACCTTCTCATCACATTCTCCATCAAATTCACCTTTCCATCAGCCCTCGCTCGAGGATTACTCTCGGACTCTCACTGGACCATCACAGCATATGTGACTCGCCGCTATGAACCCCATATTTATCTCTTAGCCGCCTTAAAACTCCACCTCTCACGATCTTAAACATTTCCCATACCTCTTTGTAACTTATAGGTCTCTCCATTTCTTACAACCTCACCATCTACCCTCATAGCCTCTCCATTTCTCACAAACTCACCATCTCACAGTTTCTCACAATCTCATCAGTTGTAGTTTCAGAAGAATGAAGTTTTGTATTATTTATGGATAGATTATGGTAACTAATTATTCTTTTGGTACACCTTGAGCAACATTTGAATCTTCAAGACATTATTTTTTTCCCAGGAAACTCTAGCACCATTTGAATCTTCAAGACATCCCTTCCATAAAAAACCTGACATTCTTTAATTAAGTTGATAGATTCCTCGTTTTGGGAAATGTAGGGAAGTTGGCAACATTTTTATGTTCTCTCCAACCAAAGTGCTTCTCATGGACTAAAGAAGAACTATTACACCGTACTCTACCATTATGAACAGGCTTATTTTTCGGGTCAAGAGATCTCTCAAGTAATTCAAGTAAATAGAGTTTTTGTCTTTACCAATTTTGTGAGTTATAACAATTTATCAAAGTCCATAATTTTTAGGGTGCTTTGATATAACAATTTATCAAAGTCCATAATTTATCAAACCCAACAACATCTAGGGTCGTGTTTAAAATCCATAATTTTATTTTACTATATGGTCATCTGAAATCAAGCCCGAAACCAAAAGACCCCAAACCATTAGATATGACACTTGATATGGTTGATTTATCATTGAATTTTTTTTACTATCATGTTAGGTTTGAGCTTGGTGTTTGGGCATTTAGGTTGGCTATGTGGCCAAAGACACCGATATATGATGGGTGTATAAAAAGGTATATTCCGGATTGTGGTGGGGTCGAATATGGGTGTTGTATTATCATCGAACCATGTGGTTGAATATCATATTGATTAAAAAGAAGTTGCAAGGTACAAATATGTGGTTCTAGGAATTATCCCTTATTACCCTCAGTTTATAATATATAATGTTGGTCATGGTTTATCAAGGATATTGAACTAATTTAATAAGTCAATTTTTGCGATAATGGATGAACTATCCAAGTATCCCTTCCCTTGTATGAGTTTTATTCCTTTTAAATAATTTCGGTTATCAGCTCCATTATAACCACCTGCTTGTCTCTCCATCAAGTGGCTCGCTTCCTACACTTTCTAATTTCTTCGTTAATTAACAAAGAAAGTATTGTAGATGTTGGGTTTTTGAATTTAAGTATCATAGGGGCTTTTAAAGGCATCACATTTCGGATAGAAGCAATTATATCTCAGGTGCTCTACCATTTTACAATTATCCTAATACTTAGGAAAGTCTTTATATGTATTTCATAACTTTGAAGTACTTAGTTGTATGTGTTTTTTTTAGCTAGATTGAATCCTAGCCACCTCTTATTTAGCCAGATTTAATCTTGGCCACCACTTATATGGATAAACCGTAGAAAAAACTCTGAAATATAATATAGATATTTTCCAAACAAAAAAACTATATATTAATTATATTCTTGTGAACTTCTTCAATTTCTAATCTTTCATATACTATCATTCATGTGTGTATCTTTAAACATCTCATTCCGCAGATTTAGAATAACTTTTTCAGAGTTTTTGATTTTCAGCTGTAAATTTTTTCCCAATTAATTTCTTCATTTATAATTCCTTTGATGGATCCTCATTCTGCAAATTTTCATACAGGAGCTCAAAACTAAGAAATTTCGAGTTTTGGGTGATCATCTCTTAAAAAGTTGTGTTTAGTGATTATTTAATTAATTTCTTCAGTTATGTATCTTAATTATACTCCAATTGGTCTTTGTTTATTTCATATCCCAACTTTCTAATTCAGCAAATTTTGATTCAGTGACCCAAAGCTACTTAACTGGTCAAAAATTTCGAATTTTGAGTGTTCAACTGTAAAAAAAGGTAAATTTATGTTAAATTTAATAAATTCTTCAATTTCTAAATTGTTTATTTATAATCTATATTATTTTGATACAGGAAAAATAATTATAAAATGGCAAATGAAAAAGACGAAACACCAATGCTTTCAGACACATACATAAAAAGCGATGAACAACAAACTTCACAAACTCCTAAGATTAGTATACCAAGAACTCTTAGTGCATCAATGTCTATTCCAAGACTTACTTATATATGTTTTGAATTTACCAAGATTGTACCAAAAGTAACACTTTTTCATATAAGTGAAACCTTATAGGAAAAGGCAACACGATAGAGGTTGATTATGATTATTGTCTAACAAACAATATATGCTTAGCATATTTCAACTCTAAATAATAATTCTCTTTCGTTAATATTTGTTCACTACTAGTTTATTTTTGTAGGTTGCTCATTTGTTAACTGTGCGATAACTAGTATATTCTTTAGTTAAATATGTGAATCGTGTGAATATTCCATTACAACATATTCTTATCTCAGGGTTTCAAGGTAGTTAAAATTTAGTTCTGACCACTTTGGAGTAGTATTATTTGGTTTTCAATGAATAACATTTCGTAATAATATGCCTATAACACTTCTTATTTTTTATTATTGATGATCGATTACAGATTGAATTGACTTGAATGTATTTAATGCTAGTTATTCGAAGTGTTGAAGCTGCGGTTAAAATCGAAGGGAAATTGTATTGTGGGTACTTGGTCTCGGTAAAAGTTGGTACCAAGGTTTTGAGTGGGGTGCTTTGTCATTCGGGACACCCTAATTTTGCGAATCTGTAGAAGGGCACTCATGTTATGCAATTGTTCCCATTACTCCACTACCTAAAGGCATGAATACTTCAACTAAGAGGATAAACAAGAAGCGAGGAGGAGAAGACCCAAACTGCCCTAAGCCCAATTTTAGTGGCTATAATTTATACTTCTTGACAAACATTGAGAGCTGAAGACTCTTACTCTAACAAAGAACATCAATTCACTAATATGGTTATAAAATGAAGTAAGTAAACATGTTCTATTGGGTAGTGTAACATATCTTTTATTTCTGTTAAATTTGCAAAATAATATATTGTAAGAGGTACACCATGTTCTCTAGCTCCTAATGAACTTCTTGATTTTTATTGATATAGATTTATCAGGGTTATGTTATGGAGGACAAAATGAGATACAAGAAATAATTGGAGTCATACAAGAAGAGTATGACCATAAACCATTCCTAATCATCAATTCAAGAAAAAAAATTAAAAAGAACTTCAGAATTATATGAAGTTTAAAGTATAAAGTGACAAGTGTGTTTTTTTTAACCTTTTCTGTAGATGTACTTCTCTTGTTTAACATAATTCATTTTTCATGATCCTAACTCTTCTGTTTTTTGCTAATACTCTATGCTTGGAAGGTGAGACACATCCAATAATTTTGACTCTCTCCACGACTATTTTCAAACCTATCAAGTACTTTTACCATATGTTTTCATAATGATTGATCAAATGCTCGTCCTGCTTGATCTTTCTAAGTTGCACGAAAAGCAATTGGATAAAAATAGTTATTTTGAGTTAGTAATTAATAAAGTTGTTTGAGTTATAAATAAGGATAACTTCCAACTTGATAAATTAAAGTATGGATGAAGAATGACTTCATTTCTGTCCTCAAAATTAATGTTACGTCTAGTTTTTATGATGTTTTTTTTGTTCCAATTGTTTTTTGATGATACATATGTAGATATTGTGAAGTTAAAATACGTCGGTTTGACATATTTGATGTGTTAGGTTTCATTTATTATCATGTTTTCTAATGTGACAAGTAATCTAGTAGGGTAAACTAGGTGAATACGCTTACACATATCGATTCTATAAAAATGTATTTAATTCGTGCATGCTAGTATAAAATTTTGGACTCATTCAATACAAATACGATTTTATATCAAAGTTATCCTAAAGCCTTGTTTATTTCAAATGACATAATAATCATATAGCTAGCTACTTAAGGTTTACATTCTCTCTACAATTGCAACCATATGAGAACCTGATTCCTAGGGTGAGCAGTCTTACCTTGAAAATCAACATATCCCAAAAAATCATCTAATTTAGTCCTTTTATAAGCCCCAACCACATCTAGGGTCGTGTTTAAAATCCATAATCTTTTTTGCTTTACGGTCATCTGAAATCGTGCCCATAACCAAAAAAACTCAAGACCATTAGATATTACAGTTGATATGGTTAATTTATTTGTTTGATCGTCGAATATGGGTGGTATATTATCTTCGAACGATGTGGTTGGATATCATATTGATTAAAAAGGAGTTGCAAGGTTCCAATATGTGGGTGCTAGGATATATCCCTTATCACCCGAAATAATTTATATTATATTTTGTTGGACATGGTTTATCAAAGGATATTAAACTAATTTAATATGACAATTTTTACGATAATGGATGAACTATTTGAGTATCCCTTCTCTTGTATGAGTTTATTTTATTTTAAATAATTTCATTTATCAGCTCCATTATAACCACTTGCTCCATTCCTAAATTCAATTTCAATGCCTTCTAGTGTTACATTTATAGTCTCTCTACCATACTTTGGGGACATACGCTATCTAATTTTGTTGTTAATTAACTGAGAATTTGTTGTAGATGTAGGGTTTTTTAATTCATGTATCAAAGGGGCTTTCATGGGCATCAGAGTTTGAAAAGAAGTTTTATATCTCAGGTGCTCTATCACCTTACATGTATCCCAATACTCAGGAAAGTCCTTATATGTATTGCATAACGTTGGACTATGTGTGTTTCTTTTGGCAGACTTTCTCATATATGTTTTGAATTTACCAAGATTGTCCCAAAAGTAACACTTTTGCATATAATTAAGACCGCGTAGGAAGAGGCAACATAATATAGGCTGGTTATGATTATTGTCTAATAAACGTAGTTGCTTAACATATATTTAGCTGCAAATAATAATATATGAATTAATATATAAATTCTAAACATTGAAAAATAATATATGAATTAATATACAAATGTCAAGCACTGAAATTAGTTATTTCTTTTAGTATTTTACGAAGTTATTATGAATAACCAAAAATATTTAATGACTAATATCACTATTTGTCTCATTTTTAACTTCATTAATGTCTAATGCTGACTATTATTGTTAATTTATATTGAAAGAATAATTATATTGAGAGATAGATATAAAAGACATAAGAGAAAAATAGATCTCTTTGTTCGGGGTTTCTTTCTGATATATGTGTATTAGGAAAGATGAAAGTCGATTCCAAAGGATATTCAAGTATTCGATAAAGAACTTTTCAAACATCAATGGTAAAGAATCATAGAGTTTTAGGAGGTCATATGAAAATAAGTACGTGAAAAAGTTAGGCATGCAAATTAGATTAAAACAATTATTTAATAAATATATTTTTTTATTAGAGAATACAAAGATCAATTTTTGATCAATTATTCACTTAATGGTTTGACTATTA
The DNA here is from genome assembly GCA_029959085.1 of Nemophila menziesii. Lineage (NCBI taxonomy): Eukaryota > Viridiplantae > Streptophyta > Magnoliopsida > Boraginales > Hydrophyllaceae > Nemophila > Nemophila menziesii. The sequence goes on along the minus strand of JARWIR010000015.1, from coordinate 23,437,270 downwards.
TTTATTTTAAGCGAAAGAATATTTTTTCATATAACTAACTTTCAACCATTTATAATATTGTAACGTTGATCTTACTAAATTAACATAATTTCATGAGTACTAACAACTAGATGAACTATTGATCTTTCTATAATATTTTTTTTATGAAAATAATATTGTTTAAAATATATATAAATTATTCAGTTACTAAATAGTTATTGTAAAATTTGCTTGGGTGTCTAATATATTACCTTCCATATGCATATTATCAGTATATAATTAATTTAATTAAAATAAAATATTTATCTGGCCTTGATTTCTAAAACACAATAATCATATTTTTTAATATAAAGAAGAATTTTGTTCATTAAACAAATAATAATAATTAAAACTTCACTATAGAAGAAAGAGTTATTTAATCCAATATTTAAAACCACTTAGAAAATAGTCGTAAAAGAAATAAAATAGTTAGTTCACACACATAAACCACATTACAAGTACCCATATGTATAACATCCACAATGAAAAGACATAATTAGTTATTAGCACAACATAGTGCAATGGAGGCTCTCGCGATACAATGTAAATTTTTACAAAAAAAATGTTTTTTTAGATAAAAATGTTAGAAATATTTATGTCCATTTATAATTTTGTAGGGGTATACACATGAATAAAATAATATATAAACTGTTTCCACTTAAAAAGACTCAATTTTATTACAAAATTGAATGCTAAATATAAGTACAAAGATACTTTTTTATATTTTTTAGTGGTTAGTCTGCCCTACAACACAAATATGCTAAACACGTCTTTAATTGGTCTTATTTAAAAATAATTTGTCAATATATGTTTTTTTTTTCAAAATATGGATAGATAAACCAACTATTATAAAGTAAATCTGTTAAATCATCTTTTTATCTCAATCAACTACTATATTTTCATCTATACCCAAAAAACTAAATTAAAGACTAGGTATATCATTAGCCATCTAAATGACATCCATAGTAAATAAGTTGGTTCGAAAATTTAAATTAGTTACTGTGGAGTAGATGGCCTCCAGTGACACTACTACAATACTTGGAGAGGTTGGAGGTGATCAAAATGTATCCTTAAAACAAACCATTCAAGATTGCAAGGGTCTTGACAACTAGATAGGAGGTACAAACGGTATTGTATATATTTGCAAATGATCATAATCCAAACAAAGTCTTAACACAATTCCAACTACTTTCATATATGTTGTATCAATATTGATTTGTAGAAAACCCTACACATGTGAACAACTGGCAAGATTTTCCTCCTTATGGAGGTCAAGGTAGTAAGACTATCATTAGATAGACAATATATATTTAGAATTTGGGAATTATATGAATTAGTACGGTTTACAAAATTTATTATATAATTCTCAATCAAAACTTTGTTTTAATAAACTATATATATCCCATATATTGTTCTTTTTTAACTATTTGGCTTATCTAGTAATGGATATCCATCTCACTTTTAACATTAACTTGCTATGATACTTTTCACTAAAATAAGTTTAAGTCTAAAAATTCACTATCTATTATTTGGGTCTATACTGGTTAAATTTTAAATTGACTAATATTGAATTTTGTTTGGGCTAATTTTAAGTTTTTCCTTTTTTATCCCACATACAAAAAACCCTAAATACTATATTCTTCAATAATATCTCTCTGATCTTTTTTTCTCTTTCTTCACACTTCTTCTTATGTAAAACATATTGAATGCCCAGAATCACCACAATGACCTCCACATGTTAATAGAAGAGTAAGATAAACATGTCAACACTGTAAATTTATTTGTTTTAGATCTATATATTTTTTAAATTGTTTTAGTGAATAATTCTTTATGAATTTGAGATCCCGAATAGAATGATGTTTTGTTAAAAAGTGGTTTTATGTTTTGAGGCTATTATTAGAAAAGAAATTAGTATATAATAAAATGTTTAATTAGAATTCTTTTTCTTTCAGTTGGTTAATTTTGAGATATCATTCTTATAATTGAAAATATAATATAAAAATGAAAAAGTTATAGAAATATTTATTTGTTTCTTTATTAGAAATTGGGCATATTGGAGATAATAAAATGGTTGTTTAAATGTTTAATTGTTATTTTAATTATTTTTAAATAGTTATATTATTTTATAAATACTATTTTCCTTATTTTAGGGATGTTATTGTATATAACTATTATAATACCATGTTATTATTTCACATAAATTTGTGATATATATTTTTTAATTTATTTAATTAACCAAAAAATATTACAATGTTCATGCTAGATTTATAAGTTAAATATAATAGTAGATTTATATTGTTGAACATAATTTATTGTTCTAATTGTTCAAATGTAATAAATTTTTTCATAGAATTGGGTAATATATAATAAATTAATGTTATTTTTAGGTATAAGTCTAGATCAATGATCATTGCATTTCAACATCAAGTACATTATTTATATATATATATATATATATATATATATATATATGGGTTGTATCTAAATCTCATTATAGTTATATAAAGTTGTTATATATATGGTATATTATCTAAATCTATCAATAAAAACAATTCAACATTTTTATGATTAAAAACAAATAATTTCGTCACTCTTTTTAACCTTTGTTTATGGTAGTTTTCTTAGGTGGTTACCGACAAGACAATGGAGGGAAATTGGAAACATTTTTATGTTCTCTCCAACCAACGTGCTTCATATGGATTAACGAAGAACTATTACACCCTATTGTTAGATTTGGAGTGAATATTAGTAGTCCAACTCTCATTTAATTAGGACATTTGAAATCATTGAACCCTGCGAGCAAAAAGTAAATAAGGAAAAAAAGAGCGTATTGTGTGTTATTTTGTGTTAGTAATTAATTAAGTAGTTTGAGTTATAAATAAAGATAAGTTCCAATTTGATAAAGTAAAGTATGGATGACGAATGAGTTTATTATGTAGTTTTTATGTAGTTTTTATTGTTTTTATTGTTTTTTATGATACATATGTAGATATTGTGAAGTTTTAAGAAGCCAGTTTGACATATGTGATGTGTTAGGTTTTATTTATTATCCCATTTAATTATGTGATAGTTGGTAATCTTGGTGAATACTATCGTACTTATCTATTCTATCGAAAGGTATTTAAATCATGCATGCTATTATAAAATTTTGGACTCTTTCAATACAAATATCACTTTATAACAATGTTTTTCTAAAGCCTAGTTTATTTCAAAGAGACATAATAATCATATGTCTAACTACTTTAAGTGTACATTCTCTCTACAATTGCAACCATATGAGAACCTAATTCCTAAGGGTAAGCAGACTTTCCTTGAAAATCAACATATCCCAAAAAATCATCTAAGTCCTTTTATAAGACCCAACCACATCTAGGGTCGTGTTTGAAATCCATAATTTTGTTTTGCTTTCCAATCATCTGAAATCGTGCCCGAAACCAAAAGCCCAAAACCATTAGATCTAACAATTGATAGGGTTGATCTATTTGTTTAATCATCGAATATGGGTGGTATATTATCTTCGAACCATGTGGTTTGATATCATATTGATTAAAAAGGAGTTGCAATGTACCAATATATAGGTCCTAGGAGATATCCATTATCACCCGAAATCAGTTTATAATATATATTGTTGGTCATGGTTCATCAAGGATACAAAACTCAATTAATATGACAATTTTTGCGATAATGTATGAACTATCTGAGTATCCCTTCCCTTGTATGAGTTTATTTTCTTTTAAATGATTTCATTTATCAGCTCCATTATAGCCACCTGCTCCATTCCCAAATTTAGTTTCAAAGCCTTTTATTGTTGCATTTATTGTCTCTCCACCATGCTTTGGGGCTCGCTTTCCAGAAGACTTACGCTTCCTAATTTTGTTGTTAATTAACGGTGAAATGGTTGTAGATGTTGGGTTTTTCAATTCAATTTTCATAGGGGCTTTTATGGGTATCAAATTTCGAAGTGATATTAATCATGTTGATCAAAGTGAACATGAAATAATTTTTAAATAATTTCATTTATCAGCTCCTTTATAACCACTTGTTCCATTCCTAAATTCAATTTCAATACCTTCTATTGTTTCATTTATAGTCTCTCTACCATGCTTTGGGGATCGCTTTCCAGAAGACATACGCTACCTAATTTTGTTGTTAATTAACTTAGCAAATGTTGTAGATGTAGGGTTTTTTAATTCAAGTATCATAGGGGTTATTACGGGCATCAGAGTTTGAAAAGAAGTTTTATATCTCAGGTGCTCTATCACCTTACATGTTTCCCAATACTCATGAAAGTCCTTATATGTATTGCATAACTTTGGACTACTTAACTATGTGTGTTTCTTTTGGCAGACTTACTCATATATGTTTTGAATTTACCAAGATTGTCCCAAAAGTAACACTTTTGCATATAATTAAGACCATGTAGGAAGAGGCAACAAAATAGAGGCTGGTTATGATTATTGTCTAAAAAACGTAGTTGCTTCACATATTTCAGCTGCAAATAATAATATATGAATTAATATATAAATTCTAAACATTAAAAAATAATATATCAATTAATATACAAATGCGAAGCACTGAAAAATGTCCTTAATTACTTATTTCTTTTAGTATTTTACAAAGTTATTTTGAATAACCAAAAACTTTTAATGACTAATATCACTATTTGTCTCATTTTTAACTTCATTAATATCTAATGCTGACTATTATTGTTAATCTATATTGAAAGAATAATTATATTGAGAGACAGATAAAATAGACATAAGAGAAAAATAGATCTCTTTGTTCGGGGTTTCTTACCGATATATGTGTATTAGGAAAGATGAAAGTCGATTCTAAAGGATATTCAAGTATTCGATAAAGAACTTTTCAAACATCAATGGTAAAGAATCATAGAGTTTTAGGAGATCATATGAAAATAAGTACGTGAAAAAGAGAGGCATACAAATTAGATTAAAAAAATTATTTAATAAATATATTTTTTTTATTAGAGAATACAAAGATCGATTTTTCATCAATTATTCAGTTATTGGTTTGACTATTATTTATTTTAAGCGAAAGAATATTTTTTCATATAACTAACTTTCAACCATTTATATTATTGTAACGTTGATCTTACTAAATTCACATAATTTCATGAGTACTAACAACTAGACGAACTATTGATCTTTCTGTAATTTTTTTTATGAAAATAGTATTGTTTAAAATATATATAAATTATTCAGTTAATAAATAGTTATTGTAAAATTTGCTTGGGTGTCTAATATATTACCTTACATATGCATATTATAAATATATAATTAATTTAATTAAAATAAAATATTTATATGGCCTTGATTTCTAAAACACAATAATCATATTTTTTAATATTAAGAAGAATTTTGTTCATTAAACAAATAATAATAATTAAAACTTCACTAAGAAGAAAGATTTATTTAATCCAATATTTAAAACCACTAAGAAAATAGTCGTAAAAGAAATAAAATAGTTAGTTCACATACATAAACCACATTACATGTACCCATATGTAGAACATCCACAATGAAAATAAATAATTAGTTATTAGCACAACATAGTGCAATGGAGGCTCTCGCGATACAATGTTAATTTTTACAAAAATTTTTTTTTTTAGATAAAGATGTTAGAAATATTTATGTCCATTTATAATTTTGTAGGGGTATACACATGAATAAAATAATATATAAACTGTTTTCCCTTAAAAAGCCTCAATTCTATTAAAAATTGAATGCTAAAGATAAGTACAAAGATACTTTTTTATATTTTTTAGTGGTTAGTCTGCCCTACAACACAAATATGCTAAACACGTCTTTAATTGGTTTTATTTTAAAATAATTTGTCAATATATGTTTTTTTTTCAAAATATGGATAGATAAACCAACCATTATAAAGGAAATCTGTCAAATCATCTTTTTATCTCAATCAACTACTATATTTTCATTTATACCCAAAAAAACTAAATTAAAGACTAGGTATATCATTAGCCATCTAAATGAAATCCATAATAAATAAGTTGGTTCGAAAATTTAAATTAGTTACTGTGGAGTAGATGGCCTCCAATGACACTACTACAATACTTGGAGAGGTTGGAGGTGATCGAAATGTATCCTTAAAGCAAACCATTTAAGATTGCAAGTGTCTTGACAACTAGATAGGAGGTACAAACGGTATTGTATATATTTGCAAATGATCATAATCCAAACAAAGTATTAACACAATTCCAACTACTTTCATATATGTTGTATCAATTATTGAAGAATATAATTTAGGGTTTTTTGTATGTGGGAGAAAAAAGGAAAAACTTAAAATTAGCCCAAACAAAATACAATATTAGTCAATTTAAAATTTAACCAGTATAGACCCAAATAAGAGATAGTGAATATTTAGACTTAAACTTATTTTAGTGAAAAGTATCATAGCAAGTTAATGTTAAAAGTGAGATGGATATCCATTACTAGATAAGCCAAATAGTTAAAAATGAACAATATATGGAATATATATAGTTTATTAAAACAAAGTTTTGATTGAGAATTATACAATAAATTTTGTAAACCGTAATAATTCATATAATTCCCAATTTCTAAATATATATTGTATATCTAATGATAGTCTTACTACCTTGACCTCCATAAGGAGGAAAATGTTGCCAGTTGTTCACATGCGTAGGGTTTTATACAAATCAATATTGATACAACATATATGAAAGTAGTTGGAATTGTGTTAATACTTTGTTTGAATTATGATCATTTGCAAATATATACAATACCGTTTGTACCTCCTATCTAGTTGTCAAGACCCTTGCAATCTTAAATGGTTTGTTTTAAGGATACATTTTGATCACCATATATTTGTTTTATACAAATCAATATTTATACAACATATATGAAAGTAGTTGGAATTGTGTTAATACTTTGTTTGGATTATGATCATTTGCAAATATATACTTATATTATTGTATATATACTATTTTACTCTGTTAGAGAATGCTATTTTATAAATTTATTATAATATTTTTTTATGATTTCACATCAATTTGTGATATGCATATATATATATATATTTAAATAACCAAAAAATATTACTTTTTCATGCTCGATTAAGTGAATTATAACAGATAATTATGTATTGTTGAACATAATTTATTATAATTGCTCAAATGTCATAAAAAAATTTAAAGGATTGGGTAATATATAATAATTAAAGTTATTTTTAGGTATATGTCAAGATTGATAATCATTTCATTTCAACATTCAAGTACATTCCAAAAATATTAAGGTTTGTACCTAAATCTCTTAATTATTATATAAAGTCTGTGTATATCTATATTATAGTTTGAATGATGTAGTTTTTTGATAATCATTGCTATATTACCATTTCCAAATGAACATATAAATATGAATTTTAAAATATAATAAGTTACATAAACAATATTAATAGTTGAAAATAATATTATCAAATCTTTGGGGTTTTCTTTCACTAAAACATACATTATCCTAGAATCCTAGATCCATAAAATGTATGGTGTATTTTTATGTATAAAAATATTTAATATGATATAGATATCTTTTTCCAACCCAACTAGTATAAGTGATTTTTTTAATTTAATGACATTAAAGATCTTTTCTCTTTTAAATCTATCAATACTCTACTTTTTAATTTTTTTTTAAAGCAAAACATCGAAATATTTGATTGCTATAAGCTGATTTCTATTTTAAATTTGAAATTATGATCATTAGTGGATAAATTACTTTAGATTTTTAATTTATTATTTTTATAATGATAACAACAAGAGTATACCATTTGAAACATGTATCTTTTTTAATGAATTGTTGTCTTTTTAAATTTGAAAACATTTGTTGAAACCAAAAGATCAAAACAATATAGTGATTAACACTAGAACTTGAGAGACCTTTCTTATTCATTATGAGTTTAAAGATGGATATTAAATAGCTTTACAAAGTAACGGAATGGAAAATTGTATCTCCTATTGTTGTTCTATAGATCTAAAAGAATACGAAACTATCTTATCCCTAAAAGTTAGGCTTTAGCAACAAAGGACTAAAGTAAATAACGTAATCTTATTTCTAACATCCTTCCTTAAATTAAAGACTATAAATGAGTTTATGCTTGGATATTAGACAATACAAATCAAATAACATAACCTTAAAAATACATGGAGCTTCAAATGTTTTGTTAGAGTATCATAAAATTGCTCCTTTACAAGTCATTCCATGGTGAAATCACGAAGAAAATGAAAGCCAAAGTCTATGTGTTTACTACAAACATGCATTAATGGATACTTGTAGAGTTTAATGGTTGAAACATTGTCACAATATAACATTGTAGCATTGTTTTATTCATGTTTTTTATCTCCTTCAAAATTCTCTTCAACCACAATGGCTTGCACTCATCTTCAGTTGTAGAAAGTGTAAGCACATGTTGTTTTTTAGATGACCAAGATACCACTCCTGAACCCATAATAAAAACATACCCAAAAGTGCTCTTTTTATATCATCTTGATCCCCTGTGTAATCGCTATCCTTGTATCCAAGTAGTTCTTCCTCTCCACCCTTCTTATGAATAATACGAAATCCAAAGTACCTTTCAAATAACTTAGAACTTGTTTTACAGCTTGGAAATGAATTTTATTTGGTCTTTCTATGTATCTACTAAGCAAACTTATTACAAACATCATGTCCGGACGTGTGGCAGCAGTCAAGTAGATGAGACTCCAAAACATTTGTTTTTAATGTGTGCTATCAATCCTTTCTCCATCTTCATCATTTATTATCTTGAAACCAATATCTATTGGGTTGTGCACAAGATTAAACTTATTCATATCAAATCTTTCTAGCACCTCAAGAGAGTATTTTTTTCGGCTAATATAGATACCATCTGGTTTTGTTAGTAACTCAATACCTGGAAAGTAACTCATCATTCCAAGATCTGTCATATCGAATTTATTCATCAAGACTTGCTTGAAATTTTTGAACATAATTGTATGATTCCCCGTAAATATAAGATCATCAACGCAAAGAAAACAATTAAAATACCTTTACTGATTATTTTGGTGAATAAGGTTGTTCATATGGGCACTTCTAGAATCCTTCATGTACAAAATATGACTTAATACAGCTATGCCAAGTACCAGGATATTGTTTAACACCATAAGCCTTTTTAAGCTTGTACACCTTGTAATGCCTTTTTAAGCTTTTACACCCTTTTCTCGTCGTCTTGTTGCTCACATCCAGTAGGTTGTTCTACAAAAACCTCCTTATTTAATTCTCCTTGCAGAAAGGAAGACTTGACATCTAATTGATAGATCGTTTAATTGTTTTAAACACCATGAGAGATAACGACTCGTACAGTTTCGAAATGAGCCATAGCTACAAAAATTTCAGCATAATCTACTCCATATTGTTGCATATACCATTTAGGGACTATTCGAGCCTTGTATTTTTATACTTATCCTTTCTCAATTAGATTTACTTTAAATATCCATTTCACCCCAATAATTCTCCCTCCAAGTGGTAGCTCAGATAGTTAGTAAGTATCATTGCTTTCTATAGCTTTGATTTCTATATCCATAACTTCTTTCCAAGTTTTTTTACAGCTTCATCATACAAAATAGGATTAAATTTAGTGAACAAAGCCAACTGAGCCATGTCATAAGCGAAATTAGCCATGTATACTTCCATTTCCTCATCAACTTGGAGTTCTCACCACTGAAATAATCCCTCATCCATCCTGGCGGTCTTCATCTATACCTTCCACCTTTATCTACATTTGAAAAAACTACCCCCATAGTTTCCATTGTAGTTTCACCTCCTTATCATTTTATTACAAAATTTGTAAATATTCACATACAGTAGGTGTATTTTCTCCTTTATTTTTCCATTACCCATTTGTGTACTGTCAAATTGATTGTCTCGGGACAAATTAATTGTAACCATTAATTGTAAATGGGGTTCTATATCTAATGCTGAAGGATCCCTTGCCAGGATTTTATTCAAGCCTTATACAGAGTAACTAGAGTGGTCAATTCAAACAGGTAGGTCCCATTATATCATTATCTGGCTCTTAGTTTGTTAATTTTATACACTTCTTTTTTTCTCATTGTTTAAAGTTAACTGTAACTTTTTGAATTGAAGGGGTTATTAATTGTTTTTGCCAAAAAAGAGTGGTGGTGGATCCCTTGCCTTGCAGGCTTTTATTCAAGCCTTATTGAGTAACTCGAGTGGTCAGTTCAACAGGTGGGTCTGATTATATCATCATCTGGCTCTTAGTTTGTTAATTTTCTACACTTCTTTCTTTCGCATTGTTTGAAGTTAAGTGTAACTTTTTGAATTAAAGTTTATATTTACCTGGATGGAGGATAGTAACTATAACAACCAGGTTAGAAGTCCTAAAGCTCAATGTGAAAACCCATGTTCTATAATTGTCATGAGGGACAAATTATCAAGCAAAAGCAAATTGTGTACATGATCTTCTATGATTGGGATAAGAAAATACACAGGTTCTAATAGCAATGAAGCTGAATCATTTATTATTTAGTCAGACTTAGCAAGATACCAAAATTAATGATCACAAAAATGAAGCAGCAACTCTCATTTCTGGGTATTGGAATGGCTATAATCAATAGAGGACTGAAACAGACAAGCTACTCTATGATCACAAGTAAGTTTTCTTCTTTAGGTTTGCTATACAAGGTCAAATACAAAAAATTTAAGTGTTGTTTTTTAAATTTAGGTCCGAAAATTTGTATCTTTTATTGTTTACCTTCTTGGTCCGAAAATTTGTTGAAACATAACATTGATGTTATGCATTGAGAGAAAAACGTGTGTGATGCTTTTCTCGGCACAGTTATAGGTCTTGATGGGAAAGTTAATAAAGACAACGTGAAAGCGAGAATGGATCTTGAGAAAATGAACATTAGGAAAGAATTGTGGTTGACATCGAGAAATGGTAAACAAATACTGAATAGAGCAAATTATACGTTATCAACGGAAAAGCGGAAAGTATTTCTTTACTAGTTGAAGGCACATAAGTTTCCCGATGGATTTGCATCGAGTTTGAGAAATAATGTTCAAAGTGACTTGGGCAAGATTACAGGAATGAAATCTCATGACTGTCACGTGATGATGCAGTATCTATTCGTGGCTAGTATCCCAGGGCATTTTGAAGACAAAGTGATTAGTGATGCGATTATTGGGCTATCTAACACGTTTAGAGTTGTGTGTAATAAAAATCTGAGTAGGAAAGAGTTAGAAAAGGGGATGGTGAAAGTGGTTAAAGTTATGTGTAGATTGGAAATGATTTTGTCTCCCACGTTTTTCGATATAATCATCCACCTGGTTATATACTTATACGACAAAGCTTTGTTAGGGGAACCGGTTCATATGCGTTGGATGTAACCGTTTGAGCGGTATCTAAAGAAATTAAAGGAGTACATACGAAACTCGACTAGGCTAGAGGGTTCAATCGCCGAGGGGTACGTTGTAGAGGAGACATTGACTTTCATATCGCGTTATCTTCAAGAAGAAAAAACAAAGTTCAATGCACCGGGTAGATATACCGAGATCGAAGCTCAACCTAAAGATTTTTCCATATTTAAGAGTCAATGTACTCCTTTAGGTAAAAAAGAGTATGGTAATTTGCAATACAACGAGAAGGAACAAATCGACTGGTATATCCTACTTAATTGCGATAAAATCTAACATTTGATGACGTAAGTTTTCATTTTATTTATTAAATGTTTATTCATTATGAAAAATGTATTCAATTTGATCGGCAAATGTGCAGAGAACACAAAGCCACGCTATCCGGTAGTGTAGCCGATAAAGTTAGGAAACACCGGCAAAATTTCCAAGACTGGTTTCTGCATACGGTATAGATCCATTCAAATACCAAATTAATATTCCATTTTAGACAACATTGTTAAAAAATTGTTGATGCTTGTAGGTTTATGGCATGGAAAAAGAAGTTTATGCATTTGCTACAAGTGAGATGATTTCATTGGCTAGTAAGTCTCATGGTGCGGTTTATAAGTACGATTCATGTGTTGTGAATGGTGTTAAATGGGTTACACATGAAAAGGGTGAAACAAGAGTGACACATGATTACGGGGTATGCACCATCTATGAAGGAAAACCGTATTAGGGTGAATTAGTCAAGATTGTAGACGTAACATTTGATGATGATTGTTTCGTTGTGCTATTCGAGTGGAATTGGTATAACACGAGTACCGCAAAGACAGAGAATGGGGTAACCATTATTAACACGTCTAAATTTTTTTGGGAAGGAGATCCGTACATCTTAACTACTCAAGCAAAAAAAGTATTTTTACATTGATGAGATTAACTCAAGGAAATCACAAAAAGGGTGGAAAGTAGTATGGGACTTCAATGGTAGACATGGATGGAGTTCCGAGTTATGGGGCGCAGAATCATTGCCTACTGGAGACGCGAGTGTCACGATCCTTTTAGTGAACACCGAGACGATTTCCGATCCGGTGAACTTGGCATCCACCGAGGAGATCGAGATTGACCCTACTAATTTTTGTATTGATTTGGCTTTTGATATGGTTATTGATGAAAACGATAAAAATTGATGATGACACCTTGGATGAATACGGTGATGAAGAAGAACCTATAGAGGTTTATAGTGATGATGAACCTATAGTTGTTAGTGGATATGATACCGATTAGGAGATTTTTTATTTTGGTTTATTTGTATTAAAATATTTTGTTGGTTATTGGAGTTGAATTTGAATTTATTTTTGATACGCTTAAACTTTTACCCAAATAGTTGTCTAAATACCCCAAACACTCAAGTTTGACCCAAATAGTTGACTGAATACCCTAAACACTCAACTTTGACTCTAATAGTTGACTGAATACCCCAAACACTCAACTTTGACCCAAAGAGCTAAATAGAATTTATTGATAGTTTGGAATTGAATTAATTTAAATGATTATTTGGAAGTGAATTGAAATATTGGATTATTGTAAATGGAATTAAGTTGAATTTAAAAAAAAAACATCTAGTGACTACTTGTAACCTCTAGCGACTAGTTCATCTTTATGAAGTAATCGCTAATGAATCTCTACCACCAGCGACTACAAAGTAGTCGCAAAACGTTGTAGTTATGAAGTTTTCTCTTTTTCAACCCAACAACATATGTTTTCCTTTGATCAATTGCTCACTTTTTCTGAAAAATGTAGTTATGAAGTTGATAAGTATAAGTTGATATTCATATTTTTTTTTAAAATGTGGTTAGTAAGTTGATAAGTATAATATAGATATTTCATACATTGTTAATTTCACGACTATATGCCTAATGGAATAATGGATATCCAGGTCACCTAAGGTCTAAAAATTCACTATCTCTTATTTTGGGACTATACTGGGTTAAATTTTAAATTGACTAATATTACTGTTTGTATTGGACCCAATTTTCAGTTTGGCATTTTTTGCTTCCACCTACAAAAAAAACCTAATATCAATTTTCTTCGATAATATCGCAGCAGCTTCTTTTTTCATTTTCTCCACATTTCTTCTTCTTATGTTAACAATATGGAATGCCCAGAATCACACAACCACCTCAACGTATCAAAAGAAAAGGTATATGAATTCTTATGTAGGATCCTTTCGATTAAACACTTACAAGATAAAGATTTCATCATAGCAAAATTTTTACTTTGATATATAATTTTTATTTAAAATTATTTCAGAAAATTATTCTATAAGAAATTGAGATCCCTGATAGATTAATGTTTTGTAAGAGAGAGGTTTTGTGTTCTGAAGGTTATTATTAAACAAATTGATTTTAAGAAAGAGTTTAATTACAATTATTTTTCTTTTGGTTATTTAATTTTGAGATCTCATTCTTATTATTGAAAAATATAGTAAAAGAGTAATCTAGTTATAGAATATTTTTACTTATTTTTTGTATATTTGAAATAGGTTATTTGGAGATACTAAAGATGGTTGTTTAGATTTTTTGTTAAATACTTATATTATTTTATATTTACTATTTTACTATGTTAGGGAATGTTATTGTATACAACTATTATAATATTATCTTACGATTTCACATCAATTTGTGATATATATATTATTTTATTTGATTAACCAAAAAAATATTACTATGTTCATGCTCAACTTATAAGTTAAATTGGATAGATAATTGTATATTGTTGAACATAATTTATTGTTATTATTGCATAAATTTCATAAAAAATTCATGGGTTTGGGTAGTCTATAATGATTAATGTCATTTCAGGTATAAGTGAGTCCAGATCGATGGTCATTTCATTTCATAAATATTTAAGGTTAGTCCCTAAATATCTTAATAGTTATATAAAGGCAGTGTATATTGTATATTATATTTTGATGATGTTGTTTTATTTATAATCATTTACTATATTTTCATTTCCTAATGAATATATAAATATACATTTTAAATTAAAAAATATACGAATTACAAAACATAATAAGTTACATGAAAAAAACTAATAGTTGAAAATAATATTATAAAATCTTTGAGGTTTTTTTTTTCACTAGAACATACACTTTCTAGCCACATTCTAGCCACAACATAAGTGGTGGCCACCTATCATTATTACCTAAACATAACAAAAAAAGAAAAACTATCGTCACTCATTTCTTATCTAATATCAAAGCAACCCCAAAAGAACAAAATAGTCAAAATAACAAAAACCATAATCTTTCTCTATGGCCTCAACCTTCTCATCACATTCTCCATCAAATTCACCTTTCCATCAGCCCTCGCTCGAGGATTACTCTCGGACTCTCACTGGACCATCACAGCATATGTGACTCGCCGCTATGAACCCCATATTTATCTCTTAGCCGCCTTAAAACTCCACCTCTCACGATCTTAAACATTTCCCATACCTCTTTGTAACTTATAGGTCTCTCCATTTCTTACAACCTCACCATCTACCCTCATAGCCTCTCCATTTCTCACAAACTCACCATCTCACAGTTTCTCACAATCTCATCAGTTGTAGTTTCAGAAGAATGAAGTTTTGTATTATTTATGGATAGATTATGGTAACTAATTATTCTTTTGGTACACCTTGAGCAACATTTGAATCTTCAAGACATTATTTTTTTCCCAGGAAACTCTAGCACCATTTGAATCTTCAAGACATCCCTTCCATAAAAAACCTGACATTCTTTAATTAAGTTGATAGATTCCTCGTTTTGGGAAATGTAGGGAAGTTGGCAACATTTTTATGTTCTCTCCAACCAAAGTGCTTCTCATGGACTAAAGAAGAACTATTACACCGTACTCTACCATTATGAACAGGCTTATTTTTCGGGTCAAGAGATCTCTCAAGTAATTCAAGTAAATAGAGTTTTTGTCTTTACCAATTTTGTGAGTTATAACAATTTATCAAAGTCCATAATTTTTAGGGTGCTTTGATATAACAATTTATCAAAGTCCATAATTTATCAAACCCAACAACATCTAGGGTCGTGTTTAAAATCCATAATTTTATTTTACTATATGGTCATCTGAAATCAAGCCCGAAACCAAAAGACCCCAAACCATTAGATATGACACTTGATATGGTTGATTTATCATTGAATTTTTTTTACTATCATGTTAGGTTTGAGCTTGGTGTTTGGGCATTTAGGTTGGCTATGTGGCCAAAGACACCGATATATGATGGGTGTATAAAAAGGTATATTCCGGATTGTGGTGGGGTCGAATATGGGTGTTGTATTATCATCGAACCATGTGGTTGAATATCATATTGATTAAAAAGAAGTTGCAAGGTACAAATATGTGGTTCTAGGAATTATCCCTTATTACCCTCAGTTTATAATATATAATGTTGGTCATGGTTTATCAAGGATATTGAACTAATTTAATAAGTCAATTTTTGCGATAATGGATGAACTATCCAAGTATCCCTTCCCTTGTATGAGTTTTATTCCTTTTAAATAATTTCGGTTATCAGCTCCATTATAACCACCTGCTTGTCTCTCCATCAAGTGGCTCGCTTCCTACACTTTCTAATTTCTTCGTTAATTAACAAAGAAAGTATTGTAGATGTTGGGTTTTTGAATTTAAGTATCATAGGGGCTTTTAAAGGCATCACATTTCGGATAGAAGCAATTATATCTCAGGTGCTCTACCATTTTACAATTATCCTAATACTTAGGAAAGTCTTTATATGTATTTCATAACTTTGAAGTACTTAGTTGTATGTGTTTTTTTTAGCTAGATTGAATCCTAGCCACCTCTTATTTAGCCAGATTTAATCTTGGCCACCACTTATATGGATAAACCGTAGAAAAAACTCTGAAATATAATATAGATATTTTCCAAACAAAAAAACTATATATTAATTATATTCTTGTGAACTTCTTCAATTTCTAATCTTTCATATACTATCATTCATGTGTGTATCTTTAAACATCTCATTCCACAGATTTAGAATAACTTTTTCAGAGTTTTTGATTTTCAGCTGTAAATTTTTTCCCAATTAATTTCTTCATTTATAATTCCTTTGATGGATCCTCATTCTGCAAATTTTCATACAGGAGCTCAAAACTAAGAAATTTCGAGTTTTGGGTGATCATCTCTTAAAAAGTTGTGTTTAGTGATTATTTAATTAATTTCTTTAGTTATGTATCTTAATTATACTCCAATTGGTCTTTGTTTATTTCATATCCCAACTTTCTAATTCAGCAAATTTTGATTCAGTGACCCAAAGCTACTTAACTGGTCCAAAATTTCGAATTTTGAGTGTTCAACTGTAAAAAAAGGTAAATTTATGTTAAATTTAATAAATTCTTCAATTTATAAATTGTTTATTTATAATCTATATTATTTTGATACAGGAAAAATAATTATAAAATGGCAAATGAAAAAGACGAAACACCAATGCTTTCAGACACATACATAAAAAGCGATGAACAACAAACTTCACAAACTCCTAAGATTAGTATACCAAGAACTCTTAGTGCATCAATGTCTATTCCAAGACTTACTTATATATGTTTTGAATTTACCAAGATTGTACCAAAAGTAACACTTTTTCATATAAGTGAAACCTTATAGGAAAAGGCAACACGATAGAGGTTGATTATGATTATTGTCTAACAAACAATATATGCTTAACATATTTCAACTCTAAATAATAATTCTCTTTCGTTAATATGTGTTCACTACTAGTTTATTTTTGTAGGTTGCTCATTTGTTAACTGTGCGATAACTAGTATATTCTTTAGTTAAATATGTGAATCGTGTGAATATTCCATTACAACATATTCTTATCTCAGGGTTTCAAGGTAGTTAAAATTTAGTTCTGACCACTTTGGAGTAGTATTATTTGGTTTTCAATGAATAACATTTCGTAATAATATGCCTATAACACTTCTTATTTTTTATTATTGATGATCGATTACAGATTGAATTGACTTGAATGTATTTAATGCTAGTTATTCGAAGTGTTGAAGCTGCGGTTAAAATCGAAGGGAAATTGTATTGTGGGTACTTGGTCTCGGTAAAAGTTGGTACCAAGGTTTTGAGTGGGGTGCTTTGTCATTCGGGACACCCTAATTTTGCGAATATGTAGAAGGGCACTCATGTTATGCAATTGTTCCCATTACTCCACTACCTAAAGGCATGAATACTTCAACTAAGAGGATAAACAAGAAGCGAGGAGGAGAAGACCCAAACTGCCCTAAGCCCAATTTTAGTGGCTATAATTTATACTTCTTGACAAACATTGAGAGCTGAAGACTCTTACTCTAACAAAGAACATCAATTCACTAATATGGTTATAAAATGAAGTAAGTAAACATGTTCTATTGGGTAGTGTAACATATCTTTTATTTCTGTTAAATTTGCAAAATAATATATTGTAAGAGGTACACCATGTTCTCTAGCTCCTAATGAACTTCTTGATTTTTATTGATATAGATTTATCAGGGTTATGTTATGGAGGACAAAATGAGATACACGAAATAATTGGAGTCATACAAGAAGAGTATGACCATAAACCATTCCTAATCATCAATTCAAGAAAAAAAAATTAAAAAGAACTTCAGAATTATATGAAGTTTAAAGTATAAAGTGACAAGTGTGTTTTTTTTAACCTTTTCTGTAGATGTACTTCTCTTGTTTAACATAATTCATTTTTCATGATCCTAACTCTTCTGTTTTTTGCTAATACTCTATGCTTGGAAGGTGAGACACATCCAATAATTTTGACTCTCTCCACGACTATTTTCAAACCTATCAAGTACTTTTACCATATGTTTTCATAATGATTGATCAAATGCTCGTCCTGCTTGATCTTTCTAAGTTGCGCGAAAAGCAATTGGATAAAAATAGTTATTTTGAGTTAGTAATTAATAAAGTTGTTTGAGTTATAAATAAGGATAACTTCCAACTTGATAAATTAAAGTATGGATGAAGAATGACTTCATTTCTGTCCTCAAAATTAATGTTACGTCTAGTTTTTATGATGTTTTTTTTGTTCCAATTGTTTTTTGATGATACATATATAGATATTGTGAAGTTAAAATAAGTCGGTTTGACATATTTGATGTGTTAAGTTTCATTTATTATCATGTTTTCTAATGTGACAAGTAATCTAGTAGGGTAAACTAGGTGAATACGCTTACACATATCGATTCTATAAAAATGTATTTAATTCGTGCATGCTAGTATAAAATTTTGGACTCATTCAATACAAATACGATTTTATATCAAAGTTATCCTAAAGCCTTGTTTATTTCAAATGACATAATAATCATATAGCTAGCTACTTAAGGTTTACATTCTCTCTACAATTGCAACCATATGAGAACCTGATTCCTAGGGTGAGCAGTCTTACCTTGAAAATCAACATATCCCAAAAAATCATCTAATTTAGTCCTTTTATAAGCCCCAACCACATCTAGGGTCGTGTTTAAAATCCATAATCTTTTTTGCTTTACGGTCATCTGAAATCGTGCCCCTAACCAAAAAAACTCAAGACCATTAGATATTACAGTTGATATGGTTAATTTATTTGT
The DNA here is from genome assembly GCA_029959085.1 of Nemophila menziesii. Taxonomy (NCBI): domain Eukaryota; kingdom Viridiplantae; phylum Streptophyta; class Magnoliopsida; order Boraginales; family Hydrophyllaceae; genus Nemophila; species Nemophila menziesii. Next base: position 23,418,172 of record JARWIR010000015.1, on the reverse strand, counting down.
TTGATCGTCGAATATGGGTGGTATATTATCTTCGAACGATGTGGTTGGATATCATATTGATTAAAAAGGAGTTGCAAGGTTCCAATATGTGGGTGCTAGGATATATCCCTTATCACCCGAAATAATTTATATTATATTTTGTTTGACATGGTTTATCAAAGGATATTAAACTAATTTAATATGACAATTTTTACGATAATGGATGAACTATTTGAGTATCCCTTCTCTTGTATGAGTTTATTTTATTTTAAATAATTTCATTTATCAGCTCCATTATAACCACTTGCTCCATTCCTAAATTCAATTTCAATGCCTTCTAGTGTTACATTTATAGTCTCTCTACCATACTTTGGGGACATACGCTATCTAATTTTGTTGTTAATTAACTGAGAATTTGTTGTAGATGTAGGGTTTTTTAATTCATGTATCAAAGGGGCTTTCATGGGCATCAGAGTTTGAAAAGAAGTTTTATATCTCAGGTGCTCTATCACCTTACATGTATCCCAATACTCAGGAAAGTCCTTATATGTATTGCATAACGTTGGACTATGTGTGTTTCTTTTGGCAGACTTTCTCATATATGTTTTGAATTTACCAAGATTGTCCCAAAAGTAACACTTTTGCATATAATTAAGACCGCGTAGGAAGAGGCAACATAATATAGGCTGGTTATGATTATTGTCTAAAAAACGTAGTTGCTTAACATATATTTAGCTGCAAATAATAATATATGAATTAATATATAAATTCTAAACATTGAAAAATAATATATGAATTAATATACAAATGTCAAGCACTGAAATTAGTTATTTCTTTTAGTATTTTACGAAGTTATTATGAATAACCAAAAATATTTAATGACTAATATCACTATTTGTCTCATTTTTAACTTCTTTAATGTCTAATGCTGACTATTATTGTTAATTTATATTGAAAGAATAATTATATTGAGAGATAGATATAAAAGACATAAGAGAAAAATAGATCTCTTTGTTCGGGGTTTCTTTCTGATATATGTGTATTAGGAAAGATGAAAGTCGATTCCAAAGGATATTCAAGTATTCGATAAAGAACTTTTCAAACATCAATGGTAAAGAATCATAGAGTTTTAGGAGGTCATATGAAAATAAGTACGTGAAAAAGTTAGGCATGCAAATTAGATTAAAACAATTATTTAATAAATATATTTTTTTATTAGAGAATACAAAGATCAATTTTTGATCAATTATTCACTTAATGGTTTGACTATTATTTATTTTAAGCGAAAGAATATTTTTTCATATAACTAACTTTCAACCATTTATAATATTGTAACGTTGATCTTACTAAATTAACATAATTTCATGAGTACTAACAACTAGATGAACTATTGATCTTTCTATAATATTTTTTTTATGAAAATAATATTGTTTAAAATATATATAAATTATTCAGTTACTAAATAGTTATTGTAAAATTTGCTTGGGTGTCTAATATATTACCTTCCATATGCATATTATCAGTATATAATTAATTTAATTAAAATAAAATATTTATATGGCCTTGATTTCTAAAACACAATAATCATATTTTTTAATATAAAGAAGAATTTTGTTCATTAAACAAATAATCATAATTAAAACTTCACTATAGAAGAAAGAGTTATTTAATCCAATATTTAAAACCACTTAGAAAATAGTCGTAAAAGAAATAAAATAGTTAGTTCACACACATAAACCACATTACATGTACCCATATGTAGAACATCCACAATGAAAAGACATAATTAGTTATTAGCACAACATAGTGCAATGGAGGCTCTCGCGATACAATGTAAATTTTTACAAAAAAATGTTTTTTTAGATAAAAATGTTAGAAATATTTATGTCCATTTATAATTTTGTAGGGGTATACACATGAATAAAATAATATATAAACTGTTTCCACTTAAAAAGACTCAATTTTATTACAAAATTGAATGCTAAATATAAGTACAAAGATACTTTTTTATATTTTTTAGTGGTTAGTCTGCCCTACAACACAAATATGCTAAACACGTCTTTAATTGGTCTTATTTAAAAATAATTTGTCAATATATGTTTTTTTTTTCAAAATATGGATAGATAAACCAACTATTATAAAGTAAATCTGTTAAATCATCTTTTTATCTCAATCAACTACTATATTTTCATCTATACCCAAAAAACTAAATTAAAGACTAGGTATATCATTAGCCATCTAAATGACATCCATAGTAAATAAGTTGGTTCGAAAATTTAAATTAGTTACTGTGGAGTAGATGGCCTCCAGTGACACTACTACAATACTTGGAGAGGTTGGAGGTGATCAAAATGTATCCTTAAAACAAACCATTCAAGATTGCAAGGGTCTTGACAACTAGATAGGAGGTACAAACGGTATTGTATATATTTGCAAATGATCATAATCCAAACAAAGTCTTAACACAATTCCAACTACTTTCATATATGTTGTATCAATATTGATTTGTAGAAAACCCTACACATGTGAACAACTGGCAAGATTTTCCTCCTTATGGAGGTCAAGGTAGTAAGACTATCATTAGATAGACAATATATATTTAGAATTTGGGAATTATATGAATTAGTACGGTTTACAAAATTTATTATATAATTCTCAATCAAAACTTTGTTTTAATAAACTATATATATCCCATATATTGTTCTTTTTTAACTATTTGGCTTATCTAGTAATGGATATCCATCTCACTTTTAACATTAACTTGCTATGATACTTTTCACTAAAATAAGTTTAAGTCTAAAAATTCACTATCTATTATTTGGGTCTATACTGGTTAAATTTTAAATTGACTAATATTGAATTTTGTTTGGGCTAATTTTAAGTTTTTCCTTTTTTATCCCACATACAAAAAACCCTAAATACTATATTCTTCAATAATATCTCTCTGATCTTTTTTTCTCTTTCTTCACACTTCTTCTTATGTAAAACATATTGAATGCCCAGAATCACCACAATGACCTCCACATGTTAATAGAAGAGTAAGATAAACATGTCAACACTGTAAATTTATTTGTTTTAGATCTATATATTTTTTAAATTGTTTTAGTGAATAATTCTTTATGAATTTGAGATCCCGAATAGAATGATGTTTTGTTAAAAAGTGGTTTTATGTTTTGAGGCTATTATTAGAAAAAAAATTAGTATATAATAAAATGTTTAATTAGAATTCTTTTTCTTTCAGTTGGTTAATTTTGAGATATCATTCTTATAATTGAAAATATAATATAAAAATGAAAAAGTTATAGAAATATTTATTTGTTTCTTTACTAGAAATTGGGCATATTGAAGATAATAAATATGGTTGTTTAAATGTTTAATTGTTATTTTAATTATTTTTAAATAGTTATATTATTTTATAAATACTATTTTCCTTATTTTAGGGATGTTATTGTATATAACTATTATAATACCATGTTATTATTTCACATAAATTTGTGATATATATTTTTTAATTTATTTAATTAACCAAAAAATATTACAATGTTCATGCTAGATTTATAAGTTAAATATAATAGTAGATTTATATTGTTGAACATAATTTATTGTTCTAATTGTTCAAATGTAATAAATTTTTTCATAGAATTGGGTAATATATAATAAATTAATGTTTTTTTTAGTTATAAGTCTAGATCAATGATCATTGCATTTCAACATCAAGTACATTATTTATATATATATATATATATGGGTTGTATCTAAATCTCATTATAGTTATATAAAGTTGTTATATATATGGTATATTATCTAAATCTATCAATAAAAACAATTCAACACTTTTATGATTAAAAACAAATAATTTCGTCACTCTTTTTAACCTTTGTTTATGGTAGTTTTCTTAGGTGGTTACCGACAAGACAATGGAGGGAAATTGGAAACATTTTTATGTTCTCTCCAACCAACGTGCTTCATATGGATTAACGAAGAACTATTACACCCTATTGTTAGATTTGGAGTGAATATTAGTAGTCCAACTCTCATTTAATTAGGACATTTGAAATCATTGAACCCTGCGAGCAAAAAGTAAATAAGGAAAAAAAGAGCGTATTGTGTGTTATTTTGTGTTAGTAATTAATTAAGTAGTTTGAGTTATAAATAAAGATAAGTTCCAATTTGATAAAGTAAAGTATGGATGACGAATGAGTTTATTATGTAGTTTTTATGTAGTTTTTATTGTTTTTATTGTTTTTTATGATACATATGTAGATATTGTGAAGTTTTAAGAAGCCAGTTTGACATATGTGATGTGTTAGGTTTTATTTATTATCCCATTTAATTATGTGATAGTTGGTAATCTTGGTGAATACTATCGTACTTATCTATTCTATCGAAAGGTATTTAAATCATGCATGCTATTATAAAATTTTGGACTCTTTCAATACAAATATCACTTTATAACAATGTTTTTCTAAAGCCTAGTTTATTTCAAAGAGACATAATAATCATATGTCTAACTACTTTAAGTGTACATTCTCTCTACAATTGCAACCATATGAGAACCTAATTCCTAAGGGTAAGCAGACTTTCCTTGAAAATCAACATATCCCAAAAAATCATCTAAGTCCTTTTATAAGACCCAACCACATCTAGGGTCGTGTTTGAAATCCATAATTTTGTTTTGCTTTCCAATCATCTGAAATCGTGCCCGAAACCAAAAGCCCAAAACCATTAGATCTAACACTTGATAGGGTTGATCTATTTGTTTAATCATCGAATATGGGTGGTATATTATCTTCGAACCATGTGGTTTGATATCATATTGATTAAAAAGGAGTTGCAATGTACCAATATATAGGTGCTAGGAGATATCCATTATCACCCGAAATCAGTTTATAATATATATTGTTGGTCATGGTTCATCAAGGATACAAAACTCAATTAATATGACAATTTTTGCGATAATGTATGAACAATCTGAGTATCCCTTCCCTTGTATGAGTTTATTTTCTTTTAAATAATTTCATTTATCAGCTCCATTATAGCCACCTGCTCCATTCCCAAATTTAGTTTCAAAGCCTTTTATTGTTGCATTTATTGTCTCTCCACCATGCTTTGGGGCTCGCTTTCCAGAAGACTTACGCTTCCTAATTTTGTTGTTAATTAACGGTGAAATGGTTGTAGATGTTGGGTTTTTCAATTCAATTTTCATAGGGGCTTTTATGGGTATCAAATTTCGAAGTGATATTAATCATGTTGATCAAAGTGAACATGAAATAATTTTTAAATAATTTCATTTATCAGCTCCTTTATAGCCACTTGTTCCATTCCTAAATTCAATTTCAATACCTTCTATTGTTTCATTTATAGTCTCTCTACCATGCTTTGGGGATCGCTTTCCAGAAGACATACGCTACCTAATTTTGTTGTTAATTAACTTAGCAATTGTTGTAGATGTAGGGTTTTTTAATTCAAGTATCATAGGGGTTATTACGGGCATCAGAGTTTGAAAAGAAGATTTATATCTCAGGTGCTCTATCACCTTACATGTTTCCCAATACTCATGAAAGTCCTTATATGTATTGCATAACTTTGGACTACTTAACTATGTGTGTTTCTTTTGGCAGACTTACTCATATATGTTTTGAATTTACCAAGATTGTCCCAAAAGTAACACTTTTGCATATAATTAAGACCATGTAGGAAGAGGCAACAAAATAGAGGCTGGTTATGATTATTGTCTAAAAAACGTAGTTGCTTCACATATTTCAGCTGCAAATAATAATATATGAATTAATATATAAATTCTAAACATTAAAAAATAATATATCAATTAATATACAAATGCGAAGCACTGAAAAATGTCCTTAATTACTTATTTCTTTTAGTATTTTACAAAGTTATTTTGAATAACCAAAAACTTTTAATGACTAATATCACTATTTGTCTCATTTTTAACTTCATTAATATCTAATGCTGACTATTATTGTTAATCTATATTGAAAGAATAATTATATTGAGAGACAGATAAAATAGACATAAGAGAAAAATAGATCTCTTTGTTCGGGGTTTCTTACCGATATATGTGTATTAGGAAAGATGAAAGTCGATTCTAAAGGATATTCAAGTATTCGATAAAGAACTTTTCAAACATCAATGGTAAAGAATCATAGAGTTTTAGGAGATCATATCAAAATAAGTACGTGAAAAAGAGAGGCATACAAATTAGATTAAAAAAATTATTTAATAAATATATTTTTTTTATTAGAGAATACAAAGATCGATTTTTCATCAATTATTCAGTTATTGGTTTGACTATTATTTATTTTAAGCGAAAGAATATTTTTTCATATAACTAACTTTCAACCATTTATATTATTGTAACGTTGATCTTACTAAATTCACATAATTTCATGAGTACTAACAACTAGACGAACTATTGATCTTTCTGTAATTTTTTTTATGAAAATAGTATTGTTTAAAATATATATAAATTATTCAGTTAATAAATAGTTATTGTAAAATTTGCTTGGGTGTCTAGTATATTACCTTACATATGCATATTATCAATATATAATTAATTTAATTAAAATAAAATATTTATATGGCCTTGATTTCTAAAACACAATAATCATATTTTTTAATATTAAGAAGAATTTTGTTCATTAAACAAATAATAATAATTAAAACTTCACTAAGAAGAAAGATTTATTTAATCCAGTATTTAAAACCACTAAGAAAATAGTCGTAAAAGAAATAAAATAGTTAGTTCACATACATAAACCACATTACATGTACCCATATGTAGAACATCCACAATGAAAATAAATAATTAGTTATTAGCACAACATAGTGCAATGGAGGCTCTCGCGATACAATGTTAATTTTTACAAAAAAAAATTTTTTTAGATAAAGATGTTAGAAATATTTATGTCCATTTATAATTTTGTAGGGGTATACACATGAATAAAATAATATATAAACTGTTTTCCCTTAAAAAGCCTCAATTCTATTAAAAATTGAATGCTAAAGATAAGTACAAAGATACTTTTTTATATTTATTAGTGGTTAGTCTGCCCTACAACACAAATATGCTAAACACGTCTTTAATTGGTTTTATTTTAAAATAATTTGTCAATATATGTTTTTTTTTTCAAAATATGGATAGATAAACCAACCATTATAAAGGAAATCTGTCAAATCATCTTTTTATCTCAATCAACTACTATATTTTCATTTATACCCAAAAAACTAAATTAAAGACTAGGTATATCATTAGCCATCTAAATGAAATCCATATTAAATAAGTTGGTTCGAAAATTTAAATTAGTTACTGTGGAGTAGATGGCCTCCAATGACACTACTACAATACTTGGAGAGGTTGGAGGTGATCGAAATGTATCCTTAAAGCAAACCATTTAAGATTGCAAGAGTCTTGACAACTAGATAGGAGGTACAAACGGTATTGTATATATTTGCAAATGATCATAATCCAAACAAAGTATTAACACAATTCCAACTACTTTCATATATGTTGTATCAATTATTGAAGAATATAATTTAGGGTTTTTTGTATGTGGGAGAAAAAAGGAAAAACTTAAAATTAGCCCAAACAAAATACAATATTAGTCAATTTAAAATTTAACCAGTATAGACCCAAATAAGAGATAGTGAATATTTAGACTTAAACTTATTTTAGTGAAAAGTATCATAGCAAGTTAATGTTAAAAGTGAGATGGATATCCATTACTAGATAAGCCAAATTGTTAAAAATTAACAATATATGGAATATATATAGTTTATTAAAACAAAGTTTTGATTGAGAATTATACAATAAATTTTGTAAACCGTAATAATTCATATAATTCCCAATTTCTAAATATATATTGTATATCTAATGATAGTCTTACTACCTTGACCTCCATAAGGAGGAAAATGTTGCCAGTTGTTCACATGCGTAGGGTTTTATACAAATCAATATTGATACAACATATATGAAAGTAGTTGGAATTGTGTTAATACTTTGTTTGAATTATGATCATTTGCAAATATATACAATACCGTTTGTACCTCCTATCTAGTTGTCAAGACCCTTGCAATCTTAAATGGTTTGTTTTAAGGATACATTTTGATCACCATATATTTGTTTTATACAAATCAATATTTATACAACATATATGAATGTAGTTGGAATTGTGTTAATACTTTGTTTGGATTATGATCATTTGCAAATATATACTTATATTATTGTATATATACTATTTTACTCTTTAGAATGCTATTTTATAAATTTATTATAATATTTTTTTATGATTTCACATCAATTTGTGATATGCATATATATATATATATTTAAATAACCAAAAAATATTACTTTTTCATGCTCGATTAAGTTAATTATAACAGATAATTATGTATTGTTGAACATAATTTATTATAATTGCTCAAATGTCATAAAAAAATTTAAAGGATTGGGTAATATATAATAATTAAAGTTATTTTTAGGTATATGTCAAGATTGATTATCATTTCATTTCAACATTCAAGTACATTCCAAAAATATTAAGGTTTGTACCTAAATCTCTTAATTATTATATAAAGTCTGTGTATATCTATATTATAGTTTGAATGATGTAGTTTTTTGATAATCATTGCTATATTACCATTTCCAAATGAACATATAAATATAAATTTTAAAATATAATAAGTTACATAAACAATATTAATAGGTGAAAATAATATTATCAAATCTTTGGGGTTTTCTTTAACTAAAACATACATTATCCTAGAATCCTAGATCCATAAAATGTATGGTGTATTTTTATGTATAAAAATATTTAATATGATATAGATATCTTTTTCCAACCCAAGTAGTATAAGTGATTTTTTTAATTTAATGACATTAAAGATCTTTTCTCTTTTAAATCTATCAATACTATACTTTTTAATTTTTTTTAAAGCAAAACATCGAAGTATTTGATTGCTATAAGCTGATTTCTATTTTAAATTTGAAATTATGATCATTAGTGGATAAATTACTTTAGATTTTTAATTTATTATTTTTATAATGATAACAACAAGAGTATACCATTTGAAACATGTATCTTTTTTATTGAATTGTTGTCTTTTTAAATTTGAAAACATTTGTTGAAACCAAAAGATCAAAACAATATAGTGATTAACACTAGAACTTGAGAGACCTTTATTATTCATTATGAGTTTAAAGATGGATATTAAATAGCTTTACAAAGTAACGAAATGGAAAATTGTATCTCCTATTGTTGTTCTATAGATCTAAAAGAATACGAAACTATCTTATCCCTAAAAGTTAGGCTTTAGCAACAAAGGACTAAAGTAAATAACGTAATCTTATTTCTAACATCCTTCCTTAAAATAAAGACTATAAATGAGTTTATGCTTGGATATTAGACAATACAAATCAAATAACATAACCTTAAAAATACATGGAGCTTCAAATGTTTTGTTAGAGTATCATAAAATTGCTCCTTTACAAGTCATTCCATGGTGAAATCACGAAGAAAATGAAAGCCAAAGTCTATGTGTTTACTACAAACATGCATTAATGGATACTTGTAGAGTTTAATGGTTGAAACATTGTCACAATATAACATTGTAGCATTGTTTTATTCATGTTTTATATCTCCTTCAAAATTCTCTTCAACCACAATGGCATGCACTCATCTTCAGTTGTAGAAAGTGTAAGCGCATGTTGTTTTTTAGATGACCAAGATACCACTCCTGAACCCATAATAAAAACATACCCAAAAGTGCTCTTTATATCATCTTGATCCCCTGCGTAATCGCTATCCTTGTATCCAAGTAGTTCTTCCTCTCCACCCTTCTTATGAATAATACGAAATCCAAAGTACCTTTCAAATAACTTAGAACTTGTTTTACAGCTTGGAAATGAATTTTATTTGGTCTTTCTATGTATCTACTAAGCAAACTTATTACAAACATCATGTCCGGACGTGTGGCAGCAGTCAAGTAGATGAGACTCCAAAACATTTGTTTTTAATGTGTGCTATCAATCCTTTCTCCATCTTCATCATTTATTATCTTGAAACCAATATCTATTGGGTTGTGCACAAGATTAAACTTATTCATATCAAATCTTTCTAGCACCTCAAGAGAGTATTTTTTTTCGGCTAATATAGATACCATCTGGTTTTGTTAGTAACTCAATACCTGGAAAGTAACTCATCATTCCAAGATCTGCCATATCGAATTTATTCATCAAGACTTGCTTGAAATTTTTGAACATAATTGTATGATTCCCCGTAAATATAAGATCATCAACGCAAAGAAAACAATTAAAATACCTTTACTGATTATTTTGGTGAATAAGGTTGTTCATATGGGCACTTCTAGAATCCTTCATGTACAAAATATGACTTAATACAGCTATGCCAAGTACAAGGATATTGTTTAACACCATAAGCCTTTTTAAGCTTGTACACCTTGTAATGCCTTTTTAAGCTTTTACACCCTTTTCTCGTCGTCTTGTTGCTCACATCCAGTAGGTTGTTCTACAAAAACCTCCTTATTTAATTCTCCTTGCAGAAAGGAAGACTTGACATCTAATTGATAGATCGTTTAATTGTTTTGAACACCATGAGAGATAACGACTCGTACAGTTTCGAAATGAGCCATAGCTACAAAAACTTCAGCATAATCTACTCCATATTGTTGCATATACCATTTAGGGACTATTCGAGCCTTGTATTTTTATACTTATCCTTTCTCAATTAGATTTACTTTAAATATCCATTTCACCCCAATAATTCTCCCTCCAAGTGGTAGCTCAGATAGTTAGTAAGTATCATTGCTTTCTATAGCTTTGATTTCTATATCCATAACTTCTTTCCAAGTTTTTTTACAGCTTCATCATACAAAATAGGATTAAATTTAGTGAACAAAGCCAACTGAGCCATGTCATAAGCGAAATTAGCCATGTATACTTCCATTTCCTCATCAACTTGGAGTTCTCACCACTCAAATAATCCCTCATCCATCCTGGCGGTCTTCATCTATACCTTCAACCTTTATCTACATTTGAAAAAACTACCCCCATAGTTTCCATTGTAGTTTCACCTCCTTATCATTTTATTACAAAATTTGTAAATATTCACATACAGTAGGTGTATTTTCTCCTTTATTTTTCCATTACCCATTTGTGTACTGTCAAATTGATTGTCTCGGGACAAATTAATTGTAACCATTAATTGTAAATGGGGTTCTATATCTAATGCTGAAGGATCCCTTGCCAGGATTTTATTCAAGCCTTATACAGAGTAACTAGAGTGGTCAATTCAAACAGGTAGGTCCCATTATATCATTATCTGGCTCTTAGTTTGTTAATTTTCTACACTTCTTTTTTTCTCATTGTTTAAAGTTAACTGTAACTTTTTGAATTGAAGGGGTTATTAATTGTTTTTGCCAAAAAAGAGTGGTGGTGGATCCCTTGCCTTGCAGGCTTTTATTCAAGCCTTATTGAGTAACTCGAGTGGTCAGTTCAACAGGTGGGTCTGATTATATTATCATCTGGCTCTTAGTTTGTTAATTTTCTACACTTCTTTCTTTCGCATTGTTTGAAGTTAAGTGTAACTTTTTGAATTAAAGTTTATATTTACCTGGATGGAAAATAGTAACTATATCAACCAGGTTAGAAGTCCTAAAGCTCAATGTGAAAACCCATGTTCTATAATTGTCATGAGGGACAAATTATCAAGCAAAAGCAAATTGTGTACATGATCTTCTATGATTGGGATAAGAAAATACACAGGTTCTAATAGCAATGAAGCTGAATCATTTATTATTTAGTCAGACTTAGCAAGATACCAAAATTAATGATCACAAAAATGAAGCAGCAACTCTCATTTCTGGGTATTGGAATGGCTATAATCAATAGAGGACTGAAACAGACAAGCTACTCTATGATCACAAGTAAGTTTTCTTCTTTAGGTTTGCTATACAAGGTCAAATACAAAAAATTTAAGTGTTGTTTTTTAAATTTAGGTCATTGCGTGGGAAACGAAAGTGAGTTATATGTTAAAATTGAAAGGCTTAAATAAGAAGTTGGAAAAGTACAGTGAAGACTTGATCAAGCAACATTTGTTGTGAAAATTCATTCAAGCAACTTATGTTTGAGGTGTATTTTTTGTAAGGGTTTGCTTTTTCCTAGATTTGGGTTTGTTTGATATAATAAATGTTGATGGGAAATTGGCACCACATTAGAAAAAGACTGAATTCAGTAAGACGAATATCTAGAGATTATAAGTTTAGTGGAGTTTATGGTCATATTCTCGAGTTGCTTGATTGTGATGATAGGTTTTCCACTACTATTGAAGTTAATGCTGGAATAAGGTAATTAATTCAACTTAATTCAACTTTATGGTTTGTTGATACAAGTTATTTTAAGTGGTTGTTGAAGAGGATTATATATCAACCACTATAATTAAAAACTATGATTCAAAAAAAGGTGGACGAGTTTCAAAAAAATCTACTCATAGTTAGATATAATTCAAAAACGCTTAAAAAAAATAAGACTATATGTAATTTTGTGACTAAATTGGGTTTAATATTTCTGCAAACAATATCCATTTTGCGCAAATGAAGTAGTGACTAACTTGGTCATCTTTTTCATGATTTTCCAATTACAGGCCTACATTTCATAAATTAAAGGATTAATTACCCTTTAACTTAGGATACAAATTGCATAAATTTACATTCTTAAAATATCTCAATAGTTTTAGACTAAGATTTTTTTTATAGTTTCCAATTTTGTATCATAAAACTTTACATAACTATTTTTCTAAATCTTTTTTGATTTCAGCGATTCACTTACCAAAGTATATTTCCTTAATTTTAGTTATTTACCATAGATTTAAATAAATATCTATATTATATAACTTAATACTAAATTCATTTAAACTTATCTTCTTCTACACTAAAAGGTTTCTAGCTTAACCATCGTCTCTTCTTAACGCATCACCTTTTCAATTCTACTGTTAGTTTACAAAATTATTTCGATTTAAATGTTAGTGGTTTATTTTTCGGTATTGTAATATTTGATTATTACTTTACTTTTTATACTGATTCTAGAATTTTAGTTCTTCTGTTCTGCCAAAAATTTAGTTGTCTGTAATTTTTATATTGTTTGGGTTGTAACAATATCGCCATATTTAATGATTGTTTATCTTGAAAAAATAAATCGTCAAACAAACAAAAAGAAAAAAAATGTTAATTTTAGTGTTTAACGATACTAAATTTCAAAATAAAAAAACAAAATATGACATGTGTCTAACGTCTTTTTTAAGCTCCGTGGTGAGACTTCGCAACATTCCATAAGATTTGTACATGAAAAATCTATCTATTCAAATCCTAACTTTACATTAAGAATTTTAAATTAAAACATAAAAAAATACTATAAAATATACTTGGCCCGTCTACTAATTAACATACATTTAAAGCTTGATAAAAAATGTTATAGAATAGTAAAGAGTGAATTGACTCATCTATCAAATTAAGATTATTTTAATTAATACTTTGGTAATTATCTTTTTAGATATATGCAAATCCATATACAATTTTGTATTCTCGTAAGCTATGTTCTTTCTTTATAACATCAATCTCCATTTCTATAGTAGTAAAAAAAGAAAAATGGATAATAAACATATGAATATTTAAATGAAAATATTGTAACCTTCTTGTATATTTGAAAAATCTAAATCATATGCTTTATCATGAAATTAAACAATGATTTATATAATAGTTTAGAAGAATCAACATAGAAGAATAGATATATAAAAAATAGAAAGAAAAGAAAAAATTACAAAAAATTTATTAAAGGATATTAAAATATAAAATTGATAATTACATACTATTCTACAAAATCATGTGATTTTCTATGTAAAATAAAAATTCCTCTCAAATATGAATACGATAAAAAGGACCATGCATCTCTCTGTATGGTGGGTTAAAATAATAAAAAAAATGAATACTAACTATAAATTGTTTGTGAATGTTACATTGTAAAATAACCATGAAGGCAACAATATTAAATATTCTTATTTTGTTTAATTTAATGTATCCACATGATGTTGCACCTCACCTTTCACCATTTAAGGATAATAAGTCAAAATGTTGAACTTTCAAAAGTATTAAAAAAATTCAAAAATGTCAATTGTAGAAGTATGGGGTAAGTTATATTTTTTCTCCATCAAATTGCATAAATTTTACTACAGTAATGTTCTATGTTCCACAAAGTAGCCTTTCACGAGCATATTTTGCGACTTTTCAAAAAACAAGATTTAGAAATGTGAATTTTTTTTACATATCCCCATGATAGATCCATTAATATAATACTAAATGAAATTAAACTTACTAAAAATAAAAATAAAATAGAGAAAAGAGAAAAACAAACTCAGTTCATAGATAACAAGCCATCTATATTCCAACCAAACAACATATGTTTTTCTTTGATCAATTGCTCACATTTTTTCAAAAATGTAGTTATTAAGTTGATAAGTATAAGTTTATATTCATTTTATCTAATAAATATGGTTAATAAGTTGATAAGTATAATATAGATATTCCATACATTGTTCATTTCTCGACTATATGCCTTATGCAGTAATGGATATCCAAGTCACCTATTATCGTTGACTTTATGATACTTTTAACTAAAGGAGTAAAGATATATATCACCCCTTTTTGGTTCACCCAAGTATCCTCCTCCTATTTGGAGGTTTTAAACACCAATATAAATGTTTCTCTCTCTTAAATAATTTTTTTCTCTTTCCTTTATTTAATGTCACATTAGATGACACATAGGAGGTGATAAATGGATGATATATAGCAATGGATGATACTTTATTTAACTAAAATAAGTGAAGTCTAAAAATTCACTATCTATTAGTTGGGCCTATACAAGGTTAAATTTTAAATAGACAAATATTACTTTTTGTTTTGTACCGAATTTTCAGTTTGGCCCTTTTTTTGTTAATTAGTTATTGCTGAGAAATTGCTTTTCTTGGCCTAATACTCCGTAAAAATCCAAAACATTCAGTACGAGCATGCTCAGTATTGTGACTTAAAGGTAATGGAGGAGAGAGAAGAATCTATTTTTTTTATATGCACTAGAAGGGTAGTAATGACATTTGTCAATTTTGAGGCCTCTAAGTAGGAGAGAGGAATCACTTGGTTCCTCTATGGAACTAATATGCTCCTCAAGACCTCTTGGGTAATTGAATCATATTATATACCTTTTCTTTTATATTTAATAATAAAAAATCTAAATAAATAAATATATATACTATTATAAAATTATTATTTTTTACATATTTTATTTCATTTAAATAATATTTATCTATAAACTTAAATACCCATGATAATAATTAATTATATCATGGGTTCCTAATATTGATATTCTTAAGGTAATGTTTTTAATTATAGGATCGAGTTCACTAAGAAAATAGTAAAAAATAATGATGAATAATTAAAATTTAATTTGGCATTGAAAGGTTCTGAGATGGTCCTAGATGACACTATCATGTGCATGATCTTGTTGAATTCTATACATCAGTTTTATCAAGATGTTAAAGATAATTTTAAATAATCCAATATTATCAGCTCATTTGATCAATTTCTAGGCTCATTAAAAACAATGGAGCTAGAATTAAAGATTCATAAATGAGTAGGAAATAACCTCTTTATCGTACACTGAACTAAATCACGTGACCTTGTTTAGCCTAACAAGAATAAGAAGAAAGTAAAGTACAATTACAACTATAAGTAAATATCTAAAAAATATTATTATTGTGGTAAGGTTGTTCATTTTAAGAAGAATTGATCTGATCTTAAGAATAAGAATGATACTAATAACAGTGAACCTAATTTTGCAAGATTATGTGATAAAAATTATGTGACTTACAAAGCTTTTAATATATTTGATGTAGCATGCTAACTGGATTCTAGATTATGGGCACACTTTTCACATGATCCCTAATAATGACCGGTTTCATGACCTGAGAATATATAAGTTTGATACTTTGTATATGTGGAATAATAATAATTTCCGAGTGGCTTGTATAGGGACTATTAAGTATATATTTAGGTTTTTATATTATCTTCGAAGCATATACAAAGTGTCAAAATGTGTGATCGATGTAAACAAGAATAATTTAAGGTCTGTGTGATCAATATACAATGTGTGATCAATGTAAACAAGATTAATTTAAGTGTCAAAATGTGTGATCAATGTAAGCAAGATTAATTTAAGTCTCAAAATGTGTGATCAATGTAAACAAGAATATTTAGTTATTTTTTATTATCTTCGAAGCATATACAAAGGGATTGGATACCACAACTTGGAAGCATTATCCATATTTATGATGCCAAACAACATAGGAGACAAAATTTAAGGTCTTTGTTTAAATAATTGGTCATTTTAATAAAAACAAGAATCATATACAAAGCAAGTGTATGTACACTGTTCAGATAATCAAGTGAAAGTTCTTTTCTAAGAAGAGAAAATCCATTTATGGACATGTGTGTATTTAAAGGATAAGAATCTATAATACAAAGCAAGTGCATGTACACTGTTCAAATACAAATCATATACAAAGCAAGTGTATATACACTGTTCATATACTAATCAAAGACTCGATAATAACAAGGAGGGAAGGAATACACACACTCCTTCGACAAAAGACTCACAACAAAATTCTCGCGAAGCAATATCTTCTCCTCAATAGGAAGAACATATGCATTTGAAGAAGTACTGGAAAAGGAGAAAATGTCCAATTTCCTGAAGTAGACCAAATGCAACTAGAATGTAATATCTCTAACTAACTCAATGTGAAGCCTTTGAAGAAGTATGTATTAAAGGATAAGAATCTATAATACGAAGATGTATATCAAACTTATCCACTCTGCTTGATATTTAACATACTCTCTTATAATACATCACACATGACTGGCTTTGGATTAAATTAAAAATGGAAAATCATTGTGTGAAAGAATGGTTTTCCAAAAAAGTAAATTAGTCAGTATAGTGTAGTTGTTGATCAGATTCGTCAAATATAGGTGATTTGTTGAGGGAAAGATAAATATATATTCCTCCTTGTAATTTATTAGAAAAAAAAATTAAAAAATACTTAATTATGAAGAGGTCGTATATGTCTCATGCTTTTCTATAGTATCACATAAATAGGGTCTCTTTATAATCACACAACCAAATAATTTTTCATAGAAAAATGTGAACTAAACGATATACGAATGTTCAATTACCTCACTAGATATATAAAAAGAACAATTATATATAAATATGGATATCAAGTAATATACATGTTTTTTTTCATATCACCCATTTTAGAGCTTATTTTCTAGGTTATTGACAATTTAGTGGTCAATGAACAACAATTTTAATTATATAGGTATGTATAGTATATGTATTGACAATTTAGGATCTTGTGCTTGTGGGATTTATATATTTAGTAACTATGTATGTTTTAGAAAAAAGAATTAAAATATTTCTATCTTCACAATCATGTTTAAATATTAATAGTTTATCATACTCATTTTGCTGTCTTCACAAATTCATGTATATATATTTTAAAATAATTTAATAATAAAAATCATATGTTTTCTATCTACATTTAAAAATATTCATATGGGAAATAACAAAACTCAATTGTGAAAAACTTTTCACTATATAGAACTCAAATGAAACTGAAATAACCAAAATAAAAAATACAATTACGAAAGACATTCTTATTGTGATGATATTTTTAAAAATTGGAAAAACTTAAAATGAAACTTAAAAATAGGGCCTTAGTAGCGTTTGATAACCCTATTTGAAATCACTTCTTGGTTGTGCCGTAGCCCCCTTAGTCGCTCTCAAGGTCTAAGGTATGGGAATTTAGAATCCTGACTATGTATACCAAGAGCTAATATTCTCCCTTATTAACTAGATTATAGATAGAATTAGAAGGATTAGTGCATACTAGCAAAACCTAAGCTATATCTCTCATCTCATATTCTTAATCTTTTATTTTATTGTCTTTATTTTCCTAGTTTTAATTAGTTTTAATTCTCAATTTCGAATTCCTATTTGCTTCTAGTTTCTGTCTTCTAATTAATTACTTTTACTCGTAATTTCTACTCACGCGATTAACACACTTAAGTCCCTGAGAACGAACTTTACTTATCATTAAAACTTGCATACGTTCTGTAATACTTGCATTACTGTGCCTGTCTAGGGTGAGAGTGCGTAGTTTCTTGACTTATTTTAATCTTATTTTTATCACACCCTAGGCACCACCAAGTTTTTGGCGCCGCTGCCGGGTACTTGTGTCTTGTTAGCGTGTGGGTTATCTATTTCGAGTTTTAGTTTTTTAATTAGTTTTTACTTTTCAGTTTTTAGTTTAGTTTTTATTTTTCCAGATTTACGCTTGTGGTTTGCTTTAGTCTTTTTCAGGTTTCACAGTGTTTAATATTTGGCCTCCTTTGTCGGAGCCTGAGAGGAGCTTCAGACCTTACAACAAACGAGTTCGTGAGGAAAGAGCCTTAAGAAGATCAATGGCAACCCAAGACCCAGCACTTGGTGTACCCCTTGGTGGAGTTCAGAATAACCAACCAGGTCTTGATGTCTCCCTAATTGTTCTTATTTTCGACCCTTGGGAGACATCATTTTTGAGAAGCAACAGAAGGAAGGAAGAAGAAGCTGCTAGAGCTGGAGTGGGTCTATAGCTCCGTTCTCAGTCATTCCAATTCCGGAAATTAGGTTTCTTTTATCTTTTATTTGTAATCGGTTATGAATTCCATTTATTTTAATTTAGTATTTTTTTTTAATATGAGCTAAACAATTCATAGTGCTTGAGAACAAACAATGGGTAAATCCTAATTTTATGAAATAACGAATGTTGAATTTGGGTTTATATTGAATTAAACTAAATTAGAGATTTTACTCTTTTCAATAAATTGAGCTTATTTTACTGTTTTTAGCGTCATGAACTAGGAACAGGTGTTAGTATTTAGGCTATTCCAATTAGTGGCAATTGGATCATCCTGACGGAGGGTTTAAATACAGAACCATTTATTCAATCTAGGATAGAAGCTATTGATTCTGACGAACATAGCTAATTCTAGGGTCAATGAGGTAATAAAACTTAAACATCTAAAGGTGGATCATATTTACCCTAACGGGACTAGTGACACTTTAGGATTGCCTTATAGTCCACCCTGACGGGGGTATAAGGAATTTAGAATCCCGACCATTGTAATTGACCAACTTAGCCCTTAAACAACATAAGTTAGGAAGTAAGATTAGGAGGATCCTTGCGTTCTCAAGTACTACATATCATATTGCGTTTTCATTCATTTTACTTGCGTCTTAGCCTTTATTTGCAATTTAACATTTGTCTTTTATTCATTAGCTTTAATAACAAAAACCAAACAAACATATTATTATCTTTTATTTTCATAAGTGCATCAATCACTATTTGCTAGACATTGTGATCAACCATTCCGTCCTTGGAACGAATCTGATTTATCAGTTATTACTACTTGGGACAACCGTACACTTGCGGTTGTGGTTCGATTAGCATTTGCATTCATTTTTAGAACACACAAAGGACCACCAAGTTTTTGGCGCCGCTGCCGGGGACGGTAGCGTGTGACCACGGTGTTTATCCTTTAGTGATAGTTGCATTTATTTTTAATTTTGTTTTTATCAGTGTTACGCTTTTTTGCTTGTTTAGTCTTTTCAGGTTTTTAGGTTTGGTGTATGTGAAGAAGGCTCAGATTTGAACCACCAGTTCAAATCCTTGATAATCCAGATTCGTTAATCAGACTTGCAAATAAGAAAAGAAGAGAACAAGAACAAAGAGAAATGGCGAATATTCAAGATCCATGGTTTACTAATGGTCCACCAGAAGTTCCATTCCGTGCTCCTGCTATAGGAGTAGGTGCTCCAGATATTAATGTTCCGCGATTCCGTCCAGATTCGGGTATGTTAGCTCAATTCCAAAAGTTTGGAAATTTTCGTGGAAGACCATCAGAAGATCCTCTTAGAGCAGTACAGAAATTCAAACAGATATGTGATTCTTATATCACACAAGGAGTTTCAAGAGAACAGATGTATTTTGCTGCGTTTAAATTTTTTGTGATTGATGGAGCGAGTGAATGGCACGATACGCAAGATCCTACGAAGATAACCAACTGGGACCAATTAGAGATTGCTTTCTTTGACAGGTATTACCCAAGTAACATGAGATTAGATGCTGAATTAGAATTGACGCAATTCTGTCAAGAATATGATGAAACTGTGGGTAAAAGTTGGACAAGATTTCAGATGTGTTTGCATAGAGTTCCCAATCATGGCTTTACAGAACAACAACAGTTAAAGATCTTTTATAGAGGCCTTGATGGAACTTCGACAGAGAAGTTGGATACGCTATGTGGTGCAGGTTTTCTTCAAGTTCAACCCGCTCATGCTAAAATCATTTTGGAAAGAACAGTCAAAAATGAAGTTGGGTGGAATTCAGTAAGAACACCGGTTAAAGGAGTAAATAATGTTAATATCGAAGAAAAGTTTGCTACGCTAGCGACAAAGATTCAAACCACACTAGAACAACAACTTACACAACTTACTCTAGCCGTGAAAGAAGGTTGTTCGAATATACAAGTATAACTCATATTTATTCAAATTTAATACATTATTTTTTGAAAAAGAAACACCCATATATTTTTATGTAATAACATCGAAAAATTGAAGATTCATATGCTTAATAAGATAACTTAAATGCACACAAATATTAACGCTTCAACATGCCGATGACTCCATGCATAAAATAAACATTGTTAGTTGAATAATGTACATTGTACTGTATCATAAACTCGTTGTTTTCTCAACAAAATCTCCTAACCTAGAAATAAACAAATTTAGAAATAATTAAATAAACGAAACTTAGAGAAGCGGATGGATTCTATATATTACTTTGAATATCCGATTAAACACTTACAAGATAAAGATTTCATCATAGCAAAATTTTTACTTTGATCTATAATTTTTATTTAAAATTGTTTCAGAAAATTATTCTATAAGAAATTGAGATCCCTAATAGATTAATGTTTTGTAAGAGAGAGGTTTTGTGTTCTGAAGGTTATTATTAAACAAATTGATTTTAATAAAGAGTTTAATTACAATTATTTTTCTTTTGGTTGTTTAATTTTGAGATCTCATTCTTATTATTGAAAAATATAGTAAAAAAGTAATCTAGTTATAGAATATTTTTACTTATTTTTTGTATATTTTAAATAGGTTATTTGGAGATACTAAAGATGGTTGTTTAGATTTTTTGTTAAATACTTATATTATTTTATATTTACTATTTTACTATGTTAGGGAATGCTATTGTATACAACTATTATAATATTATCTTATGATTTCACATCAATTTGTGATATATATATATATATATAATTTTATTTGATTAACAAAAAAAATATTACTATGTTCATGCTCAACTTATAAGTTAAATTTGATAGATAATTCTATATTGTTGAACATAATTTATTGTTATTATTGCTTAAATTTCATAAAAAATTCATGGGATTGGGTAGTCTATAATGATTAATGTTATTTCAGGTATAAGTCAGTCCAGATCGATGGTCATTTCATTTCATAAATATTTAAGGTTAGTCCCTAAATATCTTAATAGTTATATAAAGGCAGTGTATATTGTATATTATACTTTGATGATGTTGTTTTATATATAATCATTTACAATATTTTCATTTCCTAATGAATATATAAATATACATTTTTAATCAAAAAATATAAGAATTACAAAACATAATAAGTTACATGAAAAAAACTAATAGTTGAAAATAATATTATAAAATCTTTGAGGTTTTTTTTCACTAGAACATACACTTTCTAGCCACATTCTAGCCACAACATAAGTGGTGGCCACCTATCATTATTACCTAAACATAACAATAAAAGAAAAACTATCGCCACTCATTTCTTATCTAATATCAAAGCAACCCCAAAAGAAAAAAATAGTCACAGCATCTGTGCCTCGCCGCTATGAACCCCATATTTCTCTCTTAGCCGCCTTAAAACTCCACCTCTCACGACCTTAAACATTTCCCATACCTCTTTGTAACTTATAGGTCTCTCCATTTCTTACAACCTTACCATCTAACCGTTTATGTCATAGCCTCTCCATTTCTAACAAACTCACCATCTCACAATTTCTCACAATCTCATCAGTTGTGGTTTCAGAAGAATGAAGTTTTGTATTATTTATGGATAGATTATGGTAACTAATTATTCTCTTGGTACACCTTGATCAACATTTGAATCTTCAAGACATTATTTTTTTTCCTAGGAAACTCTAGCACCATTTCAATCTTCAAGACATCCCTTCCATAAAAAACCTGACGTTCTTTAATTAAGTTGATAGATTCTTCGTTTTGGGAAATGTAGGGAAGTTGGCAACATTTTTATGTTCTCTCCAACCAAGGTGCTTCTCATGGATTAAAGAAGAACTATTACACCGTACTCTACCACTATGAACAGGCTTATTTTTCGGGTCAAGAGATCTCTCAAGTAATTCAAGCAAATAGAGTTTTTGTCTTTACAAATTTAGTGAGTTATAACAGTTTATCAAAGTGTTTATTGTATAAAATCTTTGGCATACTTAGGATTGACTTGAAAGACCAAAACTTGGAATTTTTAGTAGCTAGTTGAGTAGTTCAATTCTCTTATAATTAGGACATGAAAAATGGTCGGGACCCTACTCGCGAAAAGAAAAAAACAAGAGTGTATTGCATGTTACTTTGTGTTAGTAATTAACTAAGTAGTTTGAGTTATCAATAAATATAAGTATAAATCCCATAAGAATAAGATCCTAAATTTCTAATACATAGACTACGCTTACGTATAATATTAAAGTAATTTTTCATAAACCACTAGTTATCAATAACCCAAAAAATAAGCTCTAAAATGGGTGATATGAATAAAATAAATGTATATTACTTGATATCCATATTTATATATAATTGTTCTTTTTACATATCTAGGGAGGTAATTGAACATTCATATATTGTTTTTGTCCACGTATTTCTATGATAATTTATTTAGTGCTGTGATTATGAAGAGTCCCTATTTATGTTAGACTATTAAAAAACCATGAGACATATACGACCCCTACCAAATTAAGTATTTTTTAATATATTCGTTCTAATAAATTACAAGGAGGAATATATATTTATCTTTCCCACAACCAATCACCAATATTTGCCGGATCTGATCGACAACTATACTATATTAACTAATTCACTTTTTTGGAAAACAATTCTTTCACACATTCTGAATCTATGTAGGAGTATAGAATCATACTAATTCATTACCTTGTCTAATTCAATTACAAATATTTTAAAAACTTAACATTAGTGGTTTACATGAGTTAAAAAATGACATTAATTATCCTAATAATTTTTTAGAATGGTTATACTTGATATCATACATATATGTTTGTCAATTGATATTTAAAGAGATATTAATCCAAATTTTAATAAGTTTTGTTAATTATAATTAATTATTAATTAAAAAATTGAGTAATTATAAATACAACACTTTTTCATAATATACATAGAATGGTTGACACTAGAGAAATTCTATAAAAAATATTGGTTTTTATGATGTTGTAGTGTATCTAATAATAAGAGACATGTCCAAGTTTACCTAAGTTAGAAATAATTTATAACTGAAGTCGTTAATATGGTACATTTAATAAACAGAATTATCTATAAATAACGTTCTTCTATATTAATAAATTAATTAAATTGGGAATATTTTCTCAATCGCTCCGATTTTTCTTTCAATCCCATACATTTATGACTTTAAAAAAATTACAAGAGATAATAATATTAAAATTCATACACAAGAAGTAAGTCGTCAGAAACCCAAGGATCCATGAACCATAACCTCTTAACACTCGAGAAAGAGACTTAATGTTGTGTTTGCTATTCAAACCAACTTGGTGAATATAAGGTGAATTGAAATATCTTAATTCTCATCATTTGAACTCCACTTCAACATGAAAATACTTCTGTATATTTAATAATATCCTCATTCCCAAAATAATGTGTAGTCTATGAAATAGGAGTGGCTTTACCATACTCTTAAATTTGCCATGAAAGGCCACGATGGTTAATAGTCATGTATTATTAAAGACAATAACTTTTAAATAGCAAAGTGAAATATTAAAAAAGAAATCTTGGGATGCATATTTGGATAATAATGAAATGCAATTTCATAATTTCCATGAAATGTTTTGGTGTTGAACTACACAATGTAATGAATAATGTATTCCAACTGTCATGAAGGTAACTAAAAGAAGTAAGGCCAATGCCTCATTGTCTAATATGATTTCTACAACTTGTATAAGTTTATATAGAATGTATTTTTTTTTTAAAAAGTTTAAAAGTTAACGACAATAATTGCTTGCCTAAGTTTAGTTTGACTGATTGATGCATATTTTGATGGTTAAAAAGTGTTAAAAAAGATACGAACTTATAGTTGCTCGAACATTTATTATTACATCGATGAATATCAAATTGAATATTATTTTTACACATGATTATATATAATTTTGGGTTTCAAATAGTATAATGTGATATTACAATAAAAGTTTTAGATTTATAGCGTTGTGGTTTCTTAATTATTGTTAATTTTATACATGTTTATTTATTTGCGAGTGTACTATTTTTGTTGTGTTACTTATTAATGGTTTTTTGTTTACTATATTAAGTTTAATATATTTTATTTATCTTTCAATAAGTACATGGTTGGTGAATGCAAAATTATTCTTAGATAGCAATTTGCTTGGTGAGTCTGATTGTATTCGTGGTATGTGATTTGCTTGTCATATTTTTATTCATCCACAATATGCTATATCTAGTTACATTTATATTGATTGTTTAGTCTATATATCTAAGTATCATGTGACAAAAAATTAATCAAAGTGAAAGTAAATTTCATGGATACCAAACAAATTAAAATTGATTATTGTATATTTTTATATCATGGTTGTGTGAGATTGGAAATGGAATGGAAATGAATGTTTTTGTATTTACAAGAATATGGTGTTTGTTCGAATATAGTGGATATATTTTTCATACAATATAATAGCTACTTGTGGCAAGATCTAGGTCACATTTATTTTTATTTTTAATAGCTCATAACCCTTGTTTATCTATTTTTTTGTGTTTTATTATATAGATTTGTTTAACTTATTAATGGCTACTCATTTTTATCTTGACCCTTTCAGTTGTAAACTCATTTAATTATGTTTTTTTTTAACAAAATCTAATACTTTAAATTGATATTATTATTTAGTAACCAATATACATTGTAAAATTATGTAAGCCACCAACTCAAGGAGCAAGTGACATGTGTCAATTGAAATAATCTTATTGTGTTCAACATTATAAAAATAAGTAAAACTTTAAGTACATTTATTCAACTATGAACATAAGTTCAAAGATCCAGAATATTTCAAAAGATCCCAAAAAATATGGAATAATATAAAATTGATATATTTACAAGAATACATTACAAAGTAAAAAATTAATCATATGTAACAAAATAGTGAGGTGAACACTTGTAAATAAAAAGTTATTTTATTCGTAAAAATACACAATATATTTCAATGGCTTCTAGAGAAATCAAAACTTATAAGATTCTACATAACATGTTCAACAGTTAGATTTTTTAGTTGCTTATTCAATCTTATAATTAATAACGTTTCATATATTTTAGAATGTGTATTATTAATAGGTTAGTAAATTACTACAAGACTTATTATCTAAACATTATATCATTTAAAAATATAACATACCATATCTATAATACAGTTACATAATTATAATAGTATTGTATAATAACCTTAAAAATATTATATAATTAGAAATAAATTAATATTCTAACTTAATTTTTTTTAAGAAGACATATGGATACTAAAATGTATTGATCATCAATGTGAACTATACTTCAAAATAACTTCCCTTCTTATAGATTACACCATCCTATGAGACATTCAATGATATGTGTACAATTATAATCATAAATAATGTTCTAAAATATGTAATTATCCATTATATTTTTTGATTTAGTAAATAAATTAAATTATTTATATATGTCACTCGTTCATATGAAATCACAAGATAATATTATTATATGTTTATATATGAAATACGATACGAAATAATCTTATTGTGTTCAACATTATAAAAATAAGTAAAACTTTAAGTACATTTATTCAACAATGAAAATAAGTTCAAAGATCCAGAATATTTCAAAAGATCCCAAAATATATGGAATAATATAAAATTGATATATTTACAAGAATACATTACAAAGTAAAAAATTACTTATATGTAACAAAATAGTAGGGTGAACACTTGTAAATAAAAAGTTATTTTTTTCGTAAAAATACACAATATATTTCAATGGCTTCTAGAGAAATCAAAACTTATAAGATTTTACATAACATGTTCAACAGTTAGATTTTTTAGTTACTTATTCAATCTTATAATTAATAACGTTTCATATATTTTAGAATGTATATTATTAATAGGTTAGTAAATTACTACGAGACTTATTATCTAAACATTATATCATTTAAAAATATAACATACCATATCTATAATACAGTTACATAATTATAATATTATTGTATAATAACCTTAAACATATTATATATTTAGAAATAAATTAATATTGTAACTTAATTTTTTTAAGAAGACATATAGATACTAAAATGTATTGATCATCAATGTGAACTATACTTCAAAATAACTTCCCTTATTATAGATTACATCATCCTGTGAGAAATTCAATGATATGTGTGCAAAACATAAATAATATTCTAAAATATGTATTATCATTATATTTTTTGATTTAGTAAATAAATTAATTATATATGTCACTAGTTCATATAAAATCACAAGATAATATTAATTATATGTTTATATATGAAATACGATACGAAATAATATTAGAAAATAACATCAAAAAAATGTTTGAAAAAATATTTAATCATCTTTAGTATCTCCACACTCTATTAGTTTATATAAAAAACCCAAATTAATTTTTTTTCATTTGAATAGTTAGTTTTTACTATATTTCACATGTGATAATTATACGATCTCAAATTAAGGAACATATATTTTTAACGAAACTTTTTATTTCATTTTGAATTGTATGAAACATAACATTCAAAACAAAAAACATATTTTTACTCTACCTTATTTTGCTCTAGGATAAAAAAACAGAACATTACTTTCTAAATCAATTTTTTTAAAATACATATCTAAATAAATAATTTTCACGCAATTAGTCGGTATGTTACTTAACCTAACATACCGTTTGTGAAAGGTATAGAAGTGTTTTTTCGATAACCATTGATGATAAAGCTAACTTACCATTACTAGGTGGTTTATATTTTAATGCAGTGACTACTGTTGATGAAGCACTTGAGTTTTGTGATTAGGTTAATATATATGATTAGGAGTATCTTGTATATTACATTTTTTGAAAAAGACATACCTGAGATGTACCTATTTTCCTAATAGTATTCATTACATCCTTCTTGAAATATATTAAGAGAAATATTTCATTTGAATCTATAAATTTATCGTAATAGCTTCATTTCTAGGTTTTTTGCCCATATCAGATTAAATTTCTACATCAATTAGTTGTATTTTGTACATCTTAAGATATTTGATATCATTTTAGGGGTGTTAAAAACATGTATATAATAATTTTGTGCATTTCTCAATCAAGTGACCTTAGGCCTTACATTAGTTACAATAATTAGACATGTTTATATGTGTTTTGTTTTATCAATGAGTAATGTTTATGGTATTTATGCAGACTAAGTGTGTCCTTGATAAGAAATATAATGAAAAATAATCTATAATTTGAAGGTACAAGGGGTGAAAAAAATTTAATTAGTATAAATTTTTCATATACATAAACATTAAAAAAAATGAAAACAATATTGGTTTTTTTTTTATTATCAATGCCAATCAATAATTTATATGTTCTTCATAAAGATACATCATAGTTTTAGCTTCTCCTTTCTCCTTTGTTGAAAATTTCATGGACAAAGAACCTTTTACTCTGTCCATGAGAAATGGCATTATTTATACACATATATATATATATATATATATATATATATATATATTATTCAAAAAAAAGATTTAAAATATTCAATGATTGATTGAAATCGAAATAGAATCAAGTAAGAAAAACTAGATTGAGGGCAATTTACGACATGAAATATTTGATATATTTAAGAATTTGTAAAACATTTGAAAGATATATGACAAAAAATGATAAAATATGCCTATGATTGATAACAAAGAAATTATTCTAAACACTATTTTAAAAAAAGTATTATAATAAGATAACATTTTCCTAACAAATATGATTCATTTTTTCCTTCTACTCAAGTTTGGGCAGTGAGATTTCCTAGAGTATAAAATTACAAATAAAATGCATATCAACATAATTAGATTGTAAATTAGCATACCTTTTTACTAATTTCACCAATGTGGCATTTGTTGCAATTTCAACTTACAATCTTCGTTTATCACATATATATATATATATATTATCAAATTATATAATAATTTAGATTAAATATGATATATTGAAATTCTAAAATTAAAATTCATCTACTAGATTTAACAAACTAAATAATAAATATGCAATTTAATCAAATATTAACATAATATTTATGTACCTTATAGAATTTTATTATAAGTGTAAAATTTCTAGTCCTATAATAGTCGGCGTAGAAAGCTCACGTACTCCAATTATAAGAGATTAAAGATTAATCCCTAGCAGCTACTTTATTAGTCAAGATGGTCGACTCACCAACGCATACCAAGCGCATGTACACTAATCTGTAATTAGATCACCCTTTTGGACTCAAGCTTCATTACTTGGGGTGATGTATATATTGTCATAAACCGATTATTATTTAACTCATATGTATACCCAATATATGGAAAACATAATTTATTAAAATACAATCCAAAAATAAGAAATTTAAGAATAAAAACTATGTTCATACGTAAACAATCTTAAGCAAAATAAAAATCGTGCATAACCGACATTGGAATAAAAAATAGAATTAAATTAATATATATATATATATATATATATATATAACACTAACTTACCCAAAGTATAGAGAATAAACGATATAAAATGACCAAGTAAAATTCCATCCATTGGTACTTCCTTCTTTACATTCTCCTGATAGCTTCCATAATGAGGTATTGATGAAAGGTAAGCTTTGGCAGCCAATGGATGAATTTATAATGATTGTAGCATGTATTTATAAGTGGGAAACTGTTTTAGGGTTTAAATATGTTAAGGGCTATGTTTAATGATCAAACCTATCCCATAAAACACCAGCTCCTAAATCTCACTTGTTTGTTACAACTCTGAATCATAATTTCTCATAGGCCAAGTATTCCTAATTCAGAGCGCCCTCTTGAGATAAAATATATCATTCAAATTCTTTCTAAATCACAGTTGAGCTAAAAAAAGCTTAAAAATATGTCTCGCATTTATCAAAAAAGGGAGTCATCTGTATACCCTTTGACAACAAGTATCTAGAGATATCAGAGTAAAATATACCTCATTTAACCTTATTTAATCATAAGGATTTATAATATGTATCCAAGTTTTTTTAAACTTTCAATATCGCATTTCTTATTCATATCTTAACCCTAAAAAAATTCTTTAGAACTCAATGTATTAAGGTAACTATCTGGATCATTGTTACTAACTTATGGACCAACTATATGAGCAATATAAACATTTTCAACATAAGAGTACATGGCTTGAGGTCTATTATTTGTCATTACCATATATCTTGTTAACTATGCGTTATCCGAGACCAATTGATGTTCCTATATATTATTTGGATCAACTTTATTAGCATTATTTACTGAAGATGTATTAGGATCTATCTCAATCTTAGTACACTTTAGGTGTTGTTTCATGTTTACTTTGATCATCACCTAAGAACACAGTTACTGTCTTGCAAGGACAATTAGATTCATAAAATATAATATCTCTACTAATGATCATCAAATATAACACCTCTATTAATGATAATATTTATTCTTCTTGATCTCTATCATATAATGTGTACCCTTTGGTACCATGCATATACTAATAGCCAAGAAAACATATGTTAATGATCTAGGATCAATGATACTTCTTAATTATGAGCATAGGTAGCACAACCAAAAATTCTAACATTAGAAATGTCATGCTTTTTATTATCCCATATTTCCATAAGGCAATTCATATTCAAAGATCTAGATCTTATTTTCAAGATTGGTAGATTTTAAAGTTATTATTCCTTAAAATATTTTGAAAGGAAAATGGTAAATATAAAGCTTCTAATTACTTTTCTAGGAGTCTACTCCCTAATTACATTTAATTTTTTTATTATTAGTCTTTAAAGGAAAATTCCATTCTATCCTAGAACAATCATCAACCATATATAGAAAATAATTCCTTCCTTTACGAGTTTCATTTTATATATGTCGACATAATTTACATGTACATATTCAATTATAGATTTAGGCATGTGAACACAATCAGTGAATTTCGTTCTATGATGTTTAGCTAACACACAAGTTTCACAGAAATACAAATTATAGATATAATATTTACCGAGCAAGCAATCCTTACACATAATATAGAGTTAGAATTGACTGATATCTCCAAGTCTCAAGTACAATTTTAATGTAGCTCCATTCTCGACATTAGAAGTAATCTTATTCAAATTAGATATAATGCATACCACATAAATAATATATAAGTAAAAAAAAATTATTTACACATAGGAAAAGTTTATTATTCTTTGTTTACATTAATCACACATTTTGACACTTTGTATATGCTTCCAATCTAATATACATAAAGATATACTTAATAGCCTGAATACAACCCACTTGGAAGTTATTATTATTCCACATATAGGAAGTATTATACTTATATTCTCTCAAGTCATGAAACCGGTGCTTATAAGGAATCATGTGAAAAGTGTACCCATAATCTAGAATCCAGTTAGCATGCTATATCAAACACATTAAAAACATTAGAAGTCACAACATTTTTATTAGACATTCTTGCAATATTAGGATCATTGTTATTAGTACCATTCTTGTTCTTAAGATCAGATCAATTCTTCTTAGAATGACCAACCTTACCACAATGATGATATTTTTTAGATATTTACTTATAGTTCTTATTGTACTATACTTTCTTTTTATACTTGTTAGGATGAACAAGGTTATGTGATTTAAAGAGGTTATTTCCTACTCTTTTTTTATTCTTTAATTCTAGTTCCATTGTTTTTAATGAGCCTAGATCAGATTAAATGAGTGGATAATAATGGAGTATTAAAAGTATCTTTATTATCTTGATAAAATTGATGTGTATAATTTAACAAGATCATGCACTTACTATTGTAATCTAGGACCATCTCAGAACCTTTCAGTGCCAAATTAAATTTTAATTATTCATCAATATTTTCAACTATTTTCTTAGTGGCATCCATCATATATGTAAAAACATTACGTTAAGAATATCAATATTAGGAGAAGATTGGATTTAGTATAATGATTGAAATTTATCCCATAAGTCTATAGTCGATTCTTCACCGTCAACCTCTCTTATTATAGTATCGGATAGACTAAAAAACAATAAATTATAATATCAGATAGATCTAGAAGCAATAAATTATGTTATTTTGCTTCTTCTTCATCTCCTTCTCATGTTTTCATCAAATCAAGAAACATATTCAAAATACTAAAGTAAATGAAATATGTATTTCATAACATGATATTCATATAAACAGTGAATTTCATGTTTCATAGTACGAATTTCATGTTTCAAACATTTAAATTTTTGTTTCAAAAATTTATTTTCTTAACTAATTATTTTAGAAAAGTATGTTCAGTTTCACCTTGTATATATTGATATTTCTAGAGTGGATCACAATTTTTTTTATTATCTTTAAAATCAGATTAATTTAATATTTTTGTTGGGTGATTTTAATGTTTAATGTTTAATGTTACCAACAACAACAATTTGTTGTAGTTCCACCTTTCTAAGATGAGAGCATTACTCAATCTTTTTGGCATCAATAATTAATTCAGATTTCTTTTTATTTGTTTCCTTTAATTACTTATTAAATTAATTTCATTTTTTTGTTTATTAATAATATATAAGAACACGATCCATATCGAGATACATATGTAATAAGTATACAAACTAAGGAAACACGAAACTTTATGGAACAAATCTATTAGAGAAAGCATAAATTGATCAATGGGTAAAATTTGAATGTCAATATTATAGCTTACGAATTACAACTATTTTTATCCAATTGGTTTTTTCGCAATTTAGAAAGATCAAGCAGGACGAGCATTTGATCAATCATTATCAAAACATATGGTAAAAGTGCTTGATAGGTTTGAAAATAGGCGTGGAGAGAGTCAAAATTATTGGATGTGTCTCACCTTCCAAGCATAAAGTATTGGCGAAAAATAGAAGAGTGAGGATCACGAAAAATGAATTATGTTAAACAAGAGAAGTACATCTATAGAGAAGGTTAAAAAAACACTTGTCGCTTTATACTTTAAACATCATATAATTTTGAATTTCTTTTTAATTTTTTTTCTTGAATTGATGATTAGGAATGGTTGATCGTCATACTCTTCTTGTATGACTCCAATTCTTTCTTGTTACTCTAGAATACAAACAAGAAGGTTTGTTAGACAAACCTTATACGCAGCCGATTGGAATGAAGAGTCCAGAATTCTGCCTTCTTGTACGTGATTGAATTGGAATGAATCGCTTCTGCTATCTGGTCGTAAGTTTAATTACTAGTACTAAACTTTTTGTTTTCACCACCTAAATGTCTCAAAAGTATCTATGTGTGTTATTGATTTGGAGAGAAATTTTGTACGCTTAGGTTGTCTGTGTGGTTGTGTTGTTGTGAGAAAGAAAGACTCTATTTGTAGAGTTGGAGAGTTGGTTTATTGCATGTAAATAAACCACTCTCCCACTTTCTCCACTTGCTCCACTTCCTCCACCATCAAAGTGGGAAGTTATCTTTGATAACTTCCTGTACGCTCATGTCTTTCCCATCATGGGTGACATGGGATAAATTTCTTTTTTATTTCTTTCATTCTCCCACTCGCACATGATGGAGTTACAATCATTTCCTTTAGGTACATGAATTTAATGCACCATGCATCAATATTTCTCAAATCTTCTCATATACACATTTATAGAATAATTCATCATACTTGAAAAAATAGGTCGTGCGAACGACAAGCATACGAGCATACGTTACTAATAACCTGTTAGGGTACATAATTTCTCAAATGAAACTTCATTCCTTACGTATCTTGTAGTACCCCAGACTAATAATTTATTGTATTATATTTCAGTAACTCTGACCCCTTTCAATTTACATCACATCGTTTTATGTGATCAAAAGAGTTCACTAACATAACTTCATGTGTCTTACTATCATGTTATGGTCCAAATTGACTTACATGATCGGTACCTGCAAGCACACACTTTGATATAGAATTTTAGTCTTCCCTTTACACATATATCCGTTTAAGTTGATTAGGTTGCTTTCCCAAACATACTCCATTAGACCGAATCATTCATGATCATTGGTAGTATGTTCAAAGTAGCATACACCTTATCAAAATATCAAGACATAGTCAAAAGTAATAAGGGCACAATTTCGAAGGCATCAAACAATGAAGAGACAGGGATCGACTCTTCACTTCCTTCTGGTCGAAAGCACACATGGTATGACACACGTGTTATGGTATTATTCATATTGCTCCAATTGTATGTCACAATTATATAAATACCATACAGATATATAATTAGACAACCCTCGTTGCCTAAGATGAGTTCTTCGATTGATCAACCCTTCTATGAAATCAATCAAGCAACTCATATCTGGCTCTTATAGACTAAGTAGATAGTGGGATTCTACTTCATCATAATATAAGCTTAACATGGGTTATCCATGTTTATTATCTCATCTTAACACTTAGTTAAGGTGACTATCTTAACTTAAGTTATCTTAAGGGTTCTTCACTACTATGAGTCAGTCTCATCTTTGCGTACTTCTTGTGCCAAAGGTAATTGCCCGTGTGATAGGGCCAATCTCAGTTTATAGGACATACATACTTCAAAAATTACACGCATTATAATATATATATCAAATATGACATTATAAAAGAAACAGTTAAATAAATATACTAATGATAATATATACATGAATCACATAAACTCGTAATATTCATACATTATATCTTGCTTAATCATATAGATTTAACATATCCATAAATATATCCCTTGGGATATCCTTTGTGAATGGATCATCAAGCATATTGCGTGTGTGTATGTATTGCAAATCAACATCCTTTTGAGCAATAATATCTCTAAAAACGTTATACTTTATATCAATGTGTTTGGTCATACTGTGATACTTAGGAGCTTTCACACAAGTCTTTTCAGCTTGACTATCACAGTGTATAATAACGGGACTCCCACTATCGCCTGAGAATCCTAACTGTTTAAAATAACATTTTTAACCAAACAGCCTCTAGAACCACAGCTGAGCATGCTACAAACTCATCTTCCATTATGGACAAAAATTATACAGGTTTGTTTCTTACTACTTCAAGAAATTGCGCAATTATTCAACATGAATACATAACCTGAGGTAGATTTACTCCCATATATATCACTACCCCAAATAGCGTAATATATCCTTCTAGGTGTAATCTATTTCCTCGAAAGCAAAGGCATGATCTATAGTGCCTTTTAGATATCTCAATATCTTGTTCACAACATTCAAATTTTCTTGTCCTGGGTTCAATTAAAAATGACTAATTAAATTTACCACATAACATATGTCTGACCTAGTTCACATCATAACATATATAAGACTATCCATGCAACTAGAATATGACATTGTATACATTTTCTGTTTCTCTTCTAGACTACTAGGACACATGTCGAGAGTTAAGTTTATTCAAATTGCTACAGGAGTGTCAATGGAATTGACTTAGTCATACTAAAGTGCTCAATTATATTCATGATGTAAGGTTCTTGAGACAAAGATAATAGTCCTCTAAACTTAACACCAAGAATATAATTTGCTTCTCTCATATCTTTCATATCAATTTGAGAAGCTAGCTACTCCTTATTAGCTTGAATAAACTCTTTATCATCCCCTGCTAATATGATGTCATCTACATATAGAGATAAGATTACAAAAAATTTCTTGGAACATTTAACATAAACACAGTGATTTTCAGTTATCATCTCAAATCCATTTGATGAAATGACTTCATGAAATCTCAAATTCCACTGTCTCGAGGCTGGCTTAAGAACATAGATTGATTTTAACAATCTACATACTTTATTTTCTTGATCTTTTGCAATGAAACCCGAAGGTTGTTCCATGAAAATAACCTCTTCTAAATCTCCATTTACAAATGTAGTTTTTAACATCCATTTTTGTGCAACTCCAGACCGAGATGCGCCACAATAGCTAAAATAAGACGTATTTAGGTAAATCTAACAATAGGAAAAAAAAATTCCTCATAATCTATTACTTCCCGTTGAGTATAGACTTTCGCTACCAAGCGAGCTTTATACCTGTCAATGGAATTCTCAGGTTTCCTCTTTATTTTGAGAACCCATTTATTTCCTTACGTCTTTTTGGGAGATTAACCAGTTCCCATACTTGTTCCATTGCTTTCTTCCATTCATTCTTAGCAGGACATGAGAATGCTTCATTAACTGATCGAGGTTCATCTTCGTCTTGTGGAGTTATCATAAAAACTTCTCCTTCGATTTCAAATCGACGACGAGGAACTAAAACTCTAACACTTCTCTTAAGTTGAGAATATTGAGAAATAGGATTACTAGATGATGCAATGGTTTCTTCGGTCTCAAGATTTAGAGGAGTGTCCTTCTCTATTTCTTTAGTATGTGTTACCTCACCAGGTGTCACATTTGTTTGCATATCATCTTCCTGAATCTCATTTAATTCACATACAATTGAATTTCTGTCAACTTCACATCTGCTGGGAAAATCATTCTTGAATGTGACATCTCGTGATTCAATTTCAGTAAGACCCCCATCGTTATGTTCACCAATAAACACATATCCTTTAGAGTCATCTGGGTATCTAATAAAGATACACTTCTGGCCTCTTGGACCTAACTTCCAATATTTATGAGATAGATCATGAACATAGCCTGCCGACCCTAGGGTCACAAGTAGTTCATAAGGAGTTTGACTGAACAGTCATTGTAGGTATTTGGTTAAGTATATAACTAGAGGTAGGCAAGGCATCTCCACAGATTAGCTTGTGCCATCATAGAATTAACCATTTCTAGGAGAGTTCTCACTTTTCCATCACACAGTTCTTTCGACTGATCCAATAGATATTCACGTATCCAATAGATATTCATGTGATTAAGGTTTTCATCTTCCTCTCTAGCTGATTTTCTACTTCATTGAAATATATCATAAGAAAATTTCAATGCTACATATGTATGAAAAATCAGGTAGACATAACCAAAACTAGTGAAATCATCTATAAAAGTGATAAAATAAAGTCCCCCTGTATATTTTGAATATTCATTGGGTTACAAATGCCTACATGAATTACTTGCAATGGGTACTCGACTCGTTTAGCCTTTTCAAAATGGTTTCCCTTTGCTTTATCTGCTAGACAATTTTCATAAGTTGGCAAGTTGACTTTAGTCAATGAACCCAAAAAGTTCGCCTTAGCAAACAAATTCATACGGTCTTGTCCAATATGAACTAGTCTAGTGATGTCTCCTCATTTGTGATAGATATATGTTAGGATGAGACATCATTTTTAGTGTTTTAGAAGTCAATAATGTCGATTTTCTTGAGTTTTAGTGCATTTTTCTATTATGTGTCTTGATTTGTAGAATTATTATTTTTAGAGCATATTGGGTTTAATTGTTTATTTAGTGTGTAGCTTTAAAGATAATTATGGAGCTTAATTAGAGTCCAAGTCAAAGACAACAACTTATGGAAAGAGATTTGCATGGTAATTGGAGATAAGGAAATAAAAGCTAAAAAGATGGAAAAGGAAAAGCTGCCTAAATCTGGGATTCTGCATACACGTCCAAAGATATGCGTTTTTACCTAAGAAATAGGCCAAATTTGGAGATTTCCTTCTTTAGGGTCAATATAATTCTGTTTCGATTCTTTTGGTATCTTATGGAGCAAAATCCGACCAATAACGAAGAAGATAGACTCAAAACGGTGCATCAGTGTTTATCTTTATTTCCATACGAATTTGAGTTGGCCAAGAAGTCCAATAACTTACCTCTTCCTCAAGAAAACGAGTTAGGTCTTCTAAACACCTATAAATACACCCTTATGTCACTTGTAAATCATCCTTGCCTCGTAGTAATTAGTTCTTAAGGTTTTATTCTTCCAGATTATTGTAGAGAGCAAGATGATGTCTTTTGTAATTTCTTTTAGTTTATTTCCTTCAGGTATGAACTAAACACCCCATAGCTTGGGTTTTGCATATATATAATCTATGAATTCTAATTCTTCTATCTAAGTTTCTTTGGGAATTATATGTTTTAATCTGATATTAGCTACTTACTTTATATTTGTTTATGTGTTTTGATTTAATGTCTTTCCTAGAACTAATCACTTTAGGATTGTTTTAATAGTAGTTAGATGGTCTCCTTGACAGGGTGTTTAACTATTGAACCACCACATAATGTCTAGTGTCGATATTAGTTCTTACAAAACATGATTCTAATTAGATAGTCATTAGGGTTTGTTTTAACCACCATATCACCAATGATTGCAGTATTTGCTTAGGGCCTTAGTAGCGTTTGATAACCCTATTTGAAATCACTTCTTGGTTGTTCTGTAGCCCCCTTAGTCGCTCTCAAGGTCTAAGGTATGGGAATTTAGAATCCTGACTATGTATACCAAGAGCTAATATTCTCCCTTATTAACTAGATTATAGATAGAATTAGAAGGATTAGTGCATACTAGCAAAACCTAAGCTATATCTCTCATCTCATATTCTTAATCTTTTATTTTATTGTATTTATTTTCCTAGTTTTAATTAGTTTTAATTCTCAATTTCGAATTCCTATTTGCTTCTAGTTCCTGTCTTCTAATTAATTACTTTTACTCGTAATTTCTACTCACGCGATTAACACACTTAAGTCCCTGAGAACGAACTCTACTTATCATTAAAACTTGCATACGTCCTGTAATACTTGCAGTACTGTGCCTGTCTAGGGTGAGAGTGCGTAGTTTCTTGACTTATTTTAATCTTATTTTTATCACACCCTAGGCACCACCAAGTTTTTGGCGCCGCTGCCGGGTACTTGTGTCTCGTTAGCGTGTGGGTTATCTATTTCGAGTTTTAGTTTTTTAATTAGTTTTTACTTTTCAGTTTTTAGTTTAGTTTTTATTTTTCCAGATTTACGCTTGTGGTTTGCTTTAGTCTTTTTCAGGTTTCACAGTGTTTAATTCTTGGCCTCCTTTGTCGGAGCCTGAGAGGAGCTTCAGACCTTACAACAAACGAGTTCGTGAGGAAAGAGCCTTAAAAAGATCAATGGCAACCCAAGACCCAGCACTCGGTGTACCCCTTGGTGGAGTTCAGAATAATCAACCAGGTCTTGATGTCTCCCTAATTGTTCTTATTTTCGACCCTTGGGAGACATCATTTTTGAGAAGCAACAGAACGAAGGAAGAAGAAGCTGCTAGAGATGGAGTGGGTCTATAGCTCCGTTCTCAGTCATTCCAATTCCGGAAATTAGGTTTCTTTTATCTTTTATTTGTAATCAGTTATGAATTCCAGTTATTTTAATTTAGTATTTCTTTTTAATATGAGCTAAACAATTCATAGTGCTTGAGAACAAACAATGGGTGAATCCTAATTTTATGAAATAACGAATGTTGAATTTGGTTTTATATTGAATTAAACTAAATTAGGGCTTTTACTCTTTTCAATAATTTGAGCTTATTTTACTGTTTTTAGCGTCATGAACTAGGAACAGGTGTTAGTATTTAGGCTATTCCAATTAGTGGCAATTGGATCATCCTGACGGAGGGTTTAAATACAGAACCATTTATTCAATCTAGGATAGAAGCTATTGATTCTGACGAACTTAGCTAATTCTAGGGTCAATGAGGTAATAAAACTTAAACATCTAAAGGTGGATCATATTTACACTGACGGGACTAGTGACACTTTAGGATTGCCTTATAGTCCACCCTGACGAAGGTATAAGGAATTTAGAATCCCGACCTTTGTAATTGACCAACTTAGCCCTTAAACAACATAAGTTAGGAAGTAAGATTAGGAGGATCCTTGCGTTCTCATGTACTACATCTCATATTGCGTTTTCATTCATTTTACTTGCGTCTTAGCCTTTATTTGCAATTTAACATTTGTCTTTCATTCATTAGCTTTAATAACAAAAACCAAACAAACATATTATTATCTTTTATTTTCATAAGTGCATCAATCACTATTTGCTAGACATTGTGATCAACCATTCCGTCCTTGTAACGAATCTGATTTATCAGTTATTACTACTTGGGACAACCGTACACTTACGGTTGTGGTTCGATTAGCATTTGCATTCATTTTTAGAACACACAAAGGACCACCAAGTTTTTGGCGCCGCTGCCGGGGACGGTAGCGTGTGACCACAGTGTTTATCCTTTAGTGATAGTTGCATTTACTTTTAATTTTGTTTTTATCAGTTTTACGCTTTTTGCTTGTTTAGTCTTTTCAGGTTTTTAGGTTTGGTGTATGTGAAGAAGGCTCAGATTTGAACCACCAGTTCAAATCCTTGATAATCCGGATTCGTTAATCAGACTTGCAAATAAGAAAAGAAGAGAACAAGAGGAAAGAGAAATGGCGAATATTCAAGATCCATGGTTTACTAATGGTCCACCAGAAGTTCCATTCCGTGCTCCTGCTATAGGAGTAGGTGCTCTAGATATTAATGTTCCGCGATTCCGTCCAGATTCGGGTATGTTAGCTCAATTCCAAAATTTTGGAAATTTTCGTGGAAGACCATCAGAAGATCCTCTTAGAGCAGTACAGATATTCAAACAGATATGTGATTCTTATATCACACAAGGAGTTTCAAGAGAACAGATGTATTTTGCTGCGTTTAAATTTTTTGTGATTGATGGAGCGAGTGAATGGCACGATACGCAAGATCCTACGAAGATAACCAACTGGGACCAATTAGAGATTGCTTTCTTTGACAGGTATTACCCAAGTAACATGAGATTAGATGCTGAATTAGAATTGACGCATTTCTATCAAGAATATGATGAAACAGTGGGTAAAAGTTGGACAAGATTTCAGATGTGTTTGCGTAGAGTCCCCAATCATGGCTTTACAGAACAACAACAGTTAAAGATCTTTTATAGAGGCCTTGATGGAACTTCGAGAGAGAAGTTGGATACGCTATGTGGTGCAGGTTTTCTTCAAGTTCAACCCGCTCATGCTAAAATCATTTTGGAAAGAACAGTCAAAAATGAAGTTGGGTGGAATTCAGTAAGAACACCGGTTAGAGGAGTAAATAATGTTAATATCGAAGAAAAGTTTGCTACGCTAGAGACAAAGATTCAGACCACACTAGAACAACAACTGACACAACTTACTCTAGCCGTGAAAGAAGGTTGTTCGAATAAAAGAGGTGAGGTAAAGGTTGCACAAGAGGTATATGGATGTGAGTATTGCGGTGTTAATGATCATAGTTGGGAAAATTGTCAAAATAATCAAGAATCCGTGATGTTTGTGTCCAATAGAGGTAACTTTAATTCAAGTGGTAATGGATATCAGCCTAACAGAAACCATCCGGGGTTTCAATATTCAAATCCTAATGGGGCAGCAAATCCTACATATGCGTATCAGCCACACCCCCAAGGTAACAACTACAATCCAAGACCACACAACAATTATCAAGGAGGACAGAATCAAAATTATGTTCAGAGACAAGCTCCTCAAGACAATTACGATGACACAATGAATCAGAAAGCCTTACATGCCCATCCACAAGAAGGAGTAGTTACCCTTCAGAAAACCGTTGAAAGTTTGATTGCTCTTCAAACACAAGCTATGGAACGTCAAAACGCAGTTGAAGCAAATATGAAGTTGTTCCAGAATCAGCTAAGTCAAATTAACAAACAACTGAATCAACGTCCACAAGGGCAACTCCCTAGCGATACTGAGAATCCAATCCAAATCGAAGATTGTAAAGCTATTACTCTCAGAAGTGGTAAGAACCTTCCTCCACCTCCTTTCCCGATTATAAAAGAAAAAGAAGTTAGAAAAGAAAAGGATGTGGTAGATAAAGATAAAGAAGTTGAAGTAGATGAATTGGAGAGGCCTGTTGAGGTTCCGAAAAAGAAAGATGAGACTATAATCCATCGTCCACCTCCACCATTTACATCGTGAGTTCAAAAGAAGGGTGATATGGC
The DNA here is from genome assembly GCA_029959085.1 of Nemophila menziesii. NCBI lineage: Eukaryota > Viridiplantae > Streptophyta > Magnoliopsida > Boraginales > Hydrophyllaceae > Nemophila > Nemophila menziesii. The sequence continues at coordinate 23,376,491 of JARWIR010000015.1, read as the reverse complement.
TGAGTATCAAAAATTCTTTAACAAGATAAGAGGTCTTAGCATAAATATTCCGTTGCTAGAAGCTATTCGAGATGTGCCCAAGTATGCTAAGTTTCTGAAAAGAGCCCTCACCAACAAACGGCCATATTGTGATAATGAGATGATTGGTCTCCCTGAGGAATGTAGTGCTATTTGTCAAGGTAAATTACCTCCAAAGTTAGTTGATCCTGGGAGCTTTACAATTCCGATTTCTATTGGTAATGAGTGGACAGGAAAAGCACTATGTGATTTGGGTGCAAGCATAAATCTTATGCCCAAATCAATCTTTGACAAGCTTAATATCGAAGCAAGACCCACTTCTATGGTCTTGCAAATGGCGGATCGATCTCTTGCACATCCGGAAGGCCAAATCGAAGATGTCCTCGTTAAGGTAGGTACGTTAATTTTTCCCGCTGATTTCATTATACTTGATTACGACGCGGATAGGAATGTCCCCATTATTTTGGGAAGACCATTCCTAGCCACGGGGCGTACCTTGATTGATGTAGAGAACGGAGAAATGATCATGAGAATCCAAGACGAGGAGATGAAGTTTAATGTGTTTAGACCTATGAAGTTTCCGGATTCCAAGGAAGAATGTTTTCGTGTAGATGTAATGGAACCGGTAGGAAAAGTGCCAATTAATGTTGTGGACACTTTAGGGGTGGAGGAGAAAGAGCTACGAAAGAAACCACCAATTAAAGCTCCTCCATACCCTAAAAATCCACAACTAAATCATGCGAAGAAGAAAGAGAAAGCACGTGCCACGAAGGTTCCGAAGGAACCTAAGAAAGAAAGAAAGAAAAAGGGGTTCAAGGTAGGTGAAGAAGTTGCTATGAAAAAGCCTAAACCTCCTTCAAATACATGTGAATCAAAGAACTCTTGGCTAGGACCATTCGTGGTTGCTAAGGTAATCTCAGATAAGTTAGTTGGAATAAAAGCTAAGGGTTGTAAATTCCGAGTTGCAAATATTGATAACCTCACTCACTGCTTGGGAGGTTATGTGAATGACTGATAAATGAGGTAACCGTCGAGCTTAACAACGTTAAACAAAAGCCATTTCTTGTATATTAGTTTAAATTTTTATTTTTCGTAGTTTAAATTCGTTTGATTTTCGTTAATTTAGTGTTTATTAGTAAGAAATGAGGAAGGGTAGTTGTTTTTGATGATTTCAGGGATAAAAAGGTCATTAGTTTGGGGTCGAAAGGGCGAAAATAGGAGAAAAATTTGTGGTGTACCAGGGGCCAAACCGGGTCCCCGCATTTGCAAATGCGGGTACCCAGTTTCGAAAGCTAAAAATTCTAACTTTCTGACCCAGCGTCTTGGGTCCCGCGTTTTGCTGCGTCACCACTGCGTTTTGCTGCGTTTTGGATTCGCGCCATCGACACAAACCGGGTCCCCGCATTTGCAAATGCGGGTACCCGGTTTCGGAGCTGTAATTTTCCAAATTCTCTTACCCGGCGTCTTGGGAGGTCGCGTTTTGGTGCGTCTTGGCTCGCGCCATCGACGAAAATCCGGGTACCCGCATTTGCAAATGCGGGAACCCGGTTTCGAAGGGCAATTCTCTGACCCCGCGTTTTGGGTCCTGCGTTTTGAGGTAAAAAAAAAATCACGTCGACACAGCGACGCGAAACTGGGGCCCCGCATTTGCAAATGCGGGTACCCGGTTTCATCTGTGACAGGGCCGTTTGAAGCTTTTTAGCCCTATATTTTTACCTCCTTCTTCAACCCAGCCTCCAACAACACTCCCAAAACCCGGAATTTCCTGAACATCATCATCAACAACCACACAATCCTCAAATCTTACCCTCTTTCACCACAAAAACATGCAATCAACTCATCTCCCATCCAAAATACGATAAATTTCCCACTTTCCTCCGATTGTTCTTCATCCAATCTTCAACTTAAATCCAATTCCCTCTTCCCCCACATCAATTAGCCTTTACCCATCTCATATTCCACCATAATCTTCAAGTGTTAAGCCTCAAAACATCATAGTTCTAAGCCTTAGCTTCTCACTATTTGAAGTTTTGAGTTTGGGGTGGAAAGAGATGCTTATCAGAACCGTTTTCATGTGTGCTTATCAAAGGAACTCTCAAAGAAACAGAAACGCTTTTGGTGCTATTCAAGAACAAGCTATTGAGATTCCTATTTCACGTTTCAAACACAAGACTGAAGAGGTTCAAATTAAGGCTAATCCGAAGAAGAGGAAAGTGATTGAGGAACCTGAAAGTGAGGAAGAAAATGATACGATGATGAGTTGGAATCGAAAATCAAGGTGTTGGAAGAGAATCAGGATACGAGGTGCGCTATTTTGGGAAACGTTACAAATAAGTTGAACTTTATTTGTTCAGAGCACAACTTACAATGTCTAGACGCGAGATAAAGTTCATGGACGCAACACCGAAAACCAGCCACGCGCTGGTTCAGATACGTTTTCTATCCCTTCTCATTTAGTGTAGATTATTTTATTGCTTTGAGTCTTTTCGAGTCGTGCGGACACGACTCATTTTTGAGTTTGGGGTGGGGTTCGTTGCCTCATCCCAGTTTTTATGTGTTATTTGCTTTATTTGCTTTCAATAAAAGAATTTTCGGAGTTGCGTTTGACTGTAAAAAATTTTAAATATCCATTTAAGCATACTTTCGATGAATCTATGATAGTAAATAGTGGACTTTAGGGATTGATATAAAACGCACTTACAATTACATGCGAACATAGGTAATTGATAGGAAAAAGTAATGAACAATGCAAATGAAGTAAGCTTGTACTCAAGGAATATGTTTGGTGTGTAGAAAGTGAAATCCTAATTAGTAGAGAACCTACCTAGATATGAACTAAATACAAGCTATGTACTTAGGAAAATGATAGGGGCAGTTCTTTGTTAGCCATTTGTGCCTTTTTAGCCTTATATCCCTTGTATTAATTATTATCCGTCTTAGCACACTTCGAGCCTTTAGCCTTTTCTTTGTAGCCACGATATAAGCCATTATCCCTTAGATTATTAGGCATGACCATATGACCCGCACTTGAATCACAATCCTGAGACATGTCTCGAGCTTGAGTTTGGGGTGGTGGGACCACTTATGGGAGATTTAATGGGTTGGGATTGATGTGCTTTGTATTGTAGCACAATTGCAGATGATTTATACTTGTAACCCTTTGCCGGGAATAAAAAAAATGAAAAAGAAAGAAAAAATGAAAAAAAAGGAAAAAAATCCATACAGTAGGAACCGGGAACCCGGATTCGTCAAAACCGGGAACCCGGTTTGCTTCTGTACAACAAAAAAAAAATATGAATGAATAAAACATCCGGCAAAGTGGAATTTTCTGAAAATCATCTTGTTAATAGTGGGTAGACATGGGACGCTAAATTGTTGCGTATATGGGTGAGTGAGAACATCTTTTTGAGCGTTAACTCAAGCTCGAGGGCACTGTTGATGGTAAGTGAGGAGAGAGCCAAAAGCTCACTTCAAATTTACCAAATATACATCCACACCCGTCCTTAAGCCAATATTATAACCATAAAGACCTCGTGATTCCTAAGTGCATAGTGAATTTATAATTCTGTTGATAGGGAATACACTAAGTGGAGCGTTCAAAGCGAGGTAGGATTAATGACCACCCTATAGCCATCATACAGAGATGAGTACAAGTGTAACCTTCAAGCATTGCGACTTTAATTTTATGATTGAGATTATTTATGTTTGATGTTGCATGATTAGTGTATGTGTATATTAGTTTCTAGAGTTTGCTATATGAGATTTATTTTGAGAATTGCTTTAGGGTTTATTTGCTAGCTTCTACTTGTTTATACGCTTACTTCTACCCCTTTGTTTTGTTTTACTTTGTCGCGACGACAAAGGTTTGAGTTGGGGGTCTTGATGTCTCCCTAATTGTTCTTATTTTCGACCCTTGGGAGATATCATTTTTGGTGTTTATTTAATTAATCTGATAGACTTTTGGACTTAATATGCAATAATTCGGAATTCCTTTTTTATTTCTAGCATTTTTAATTTATTAAACTTTTGCGCGTAATATTGGTATTTTTAGTGTAAAGTTTACAGGTTTTAGATGTTAGCTAGGAGAGGAATCCGAGGAGAAAGTCAAAGATCGTGAATTAGAGTCAAGACTTGAAGATAAATCCCGAAGATATTATTTTTAGAGCTGAAAATCCATTTTCCAGGCCATAGAGTGCTGATTTCGAGGTGCTTAAGCAATTATTTAGCCGCTCACCTTTGAAGAGAAAACATTCCTTATCGAGTTATGGAACTTTAGCAACTGGAATGAGGTCAATCGGAGTCATAACTCATCGGGTTAAAGCCGTTTTAGTGAAGGTGTATCAGCAGTTATGGGATTTTGGGCTTAGAAAGTGGGCTTGGACATTTGATTAATATTCTATTTTCTGGTCCAAGCCCTAGAACGAATTTATGCTTATAAAAGGAAGTCTGGACTTCTATTTTTCAGACAATTCATTCTTTACAATTAAAAACACCAGAGAGAAGAAACAGAAGGAAGGAAGAAGAAGAAGCTGCTAGAGCTGGAGTGGGTCTATAGCTCCGTTCTCAGTCATTCCAATTCCGGAAATTAGGTTTCTTTTATCTTTTATTTGTAATCAGTTATGAATTCCATTTATTTTAATTTAGTATTTCTTCTTAATATGAGCTAAACAATTCATAGTGCTTGAGAACAAACAATGGGTGAATCCTAATTTTATGAAATAACGAATGTTGAATTTGGGTTTATATTGAATTAAACTAAATTAGGGCTTTTACTCTTTTCAATAAATTGAGCTTATTTTACTGTTTTTAGCGTCATGAACTAGGAACAGGTGTTAGTATTTAGGCTATTCCAATTAGTGGCAATTGGATCATCCTGACGGAGGGTTTAAATACAGAACCATTTATTCAATCTAGGATAGAAGCTATTGATTCTGACGAACTTAGCTAATTCTAGGGTCAATGAGGTAATAAAACTTAAACATCTAAAGGTGGATCATATTTACACTGACGGGACTAGTGACACTTTAGGATTGCCTTATAGTCCACCCTGACGAAGGTATAAGGAATTTAGAATCCCGACCTTTGTAATTGACCAACTTAGCCCTTAAACAACATAAGTTAGGAAGTAAGATTAGGAGGATCCTTGCGTTCTCAAGTACTACATCTCATATTGCGTTTTCATTCATTTTACTTGCGTCTTAGCCTTTATTTGCAATTTAACATTTGTCTTTCATTCATTAGCTTTAATAACAAAAACCAAACAAACATATTATTATCTTTTATTTTCATAAGTGCATCAATCACTATTTGCTAGACATTGTGATCAACCATTCCGTCCTTGGAACGAATCTGATTTATCAGTTATTACTACTTGGGACAACCATACACTTGCGGTTGTGGTTCGATTAACATTTGCATTCATTTTTAGAATACACAAAGGACCACCAGTGGACAACAACAAGATCCACCACCTGGTATACAAATACCAGTAGGAGGAGGTAATGGGCAGAATAACCTTAATAATCAACAGAACCGAGTTGAACAAGACCTTCCTGACCTTAATGTCCATTCCATGTTCAACCCATCAGTTACCGCCCTCCTGAGATTCCGAATATCAAATCAGACACGATCCGGGTATGCTCAGTGAATTCCAAAGCTTCGGACTCTACACTGGTACAACAATACAAGATCCGGTAAAAGCGATTCAGAAGTTCATGCAGATTTGTGATGCCTACATTACTCCTGGCATTACACGCGAGCAACAGTATTGTCATATGTTTTCGTTTTTCTTGACTGGAAGAGCTAGCAATTGGCTAGAAAGACAACCACATGGAACCATTCATTCTTGGAGAGAACTTCAAGCCGCATTCTTTAACCGATTTTATCCGAAGAGCATGAGACATAAAGATCAAGCCGAGCTTGCGAGATTTTGCCAAGAAGATGAAGAAACAGTGGGAGAAGCATGGACAAGGTTTCAACAAAAATTAACTAGATGTCCGCTCCATGGTTATACACCTGCTCTACAACTTTCTATGTTCTATGAAGGTCTTAATGATAAAGGTAGAGAAAGGTGGATAACATTGGAAAGAGTAATTTTGTGTCCATGAATCACAATGAAGCTTCCGAGGTGTTAGAAAATATTATGGAACAAGAAAGAAGTTGGCCTTCAACGCGAGCTTCTGTAGCAAAGACCCGAGGAACGCTTCGTTTAGATGCAGAAACTGCGAACTCATCTCAAATATCCTCATTAGAAAATCAAATCAAGGAGCTAAGCATCGCAATGGAGAAGAATTTAGCCGCTACAAAAGTAGTACAAGAAGCACAAGGTTGCCAACAATGTGGAGTCAACGATCATACATGGGAAGAGTGCGAAGCAAATCCGCAATCTGTTTACTTTATATCCAATCGATGGGGCAACCGCAACCATCCGGGTATGCAGTATTCAAATCCACAAGGGGCCGCTAATCCTGGTCATTATCAACAGCGCCCCCAGAACAACTCTTACCAACAGAGAGGTCAGTACCAAAATCAATATCAGAATAGACCTGCTCCTCCGCAACAACCTGCTCAAGATACCTATACCGATTCATTAGATCAAAAAGCTTTACCTCAGTACCCTCAAGAAGGATCTTTGGATCAACAAGCTCTAGACCGTTTGACCGCGAATATGAACGCTCAGGAAGAGAAGATCTGAGGACACGATGCCGTACTTCAGATAATAAGGACTCAAGTAGAACAGATGAACAAAGTTTTAACAAGTTTTTTAGAACAACAGGAAGTAAAGGCAATCGAAGGAGGTGAAAACAATGTTGGGTTCGAATCTTGCAAGGCTATATGCCTTGAAATTGAAGAAGCAAAAGAGGAAGCACCACATGCTGCCATTAGTGTCGTGGAAGTTCCAAGTACTGAAGAAGAACCAACCAAGTCTAGGCTCGTGGAATCTGACTGCTCTGAAGTTTATGTGGAGGACGATCAAGAGAAAGCCGAATTTATAGAGCTACTGAGGAAGGTGCAAGAGGAGATTCGATCGGTAGTGGATTATGCAGCTGAGCTGGCTAAAGAGAAAGAGGAAGAAGCCTCAAAAGAGAAAGAAGATGAAGTTGCACAATTTGTGCATGAAGAGAAATAAGAAGAGAAGGTGGAATCGCCACCTATTGTTCAACCAGTGTCATCAACCATTCCTGATACAAATCCGAAGGATTACACTATACTCAAGACATTTGTAGAGGCGTACCAACCTGAAAATATCAACGCCCAAATGCTTGAGATTGCGAAGAGAGGACTTACACCGCAACAAGTTTATACGCAAGTTATTCCTGAGAAAGAGGCGAGTGTAGAGATCCCAAGAGAGAACCTGAGGGTTTCGAGAAGAAGTGAAAGAGAGCTACCTACAAAGCTTAAAGATCCGGGAAGTTTCAACCTTCCTATTCAATTACATGGTATGCTCAAAGTGAAAGCTATGTACGATGTGGGTTCTGGTGTGAATCTTATGCCTAAGTCTGTGTTCGAGAGACTTGGACTTCAGAAATCAGAGAAAACTCCAGTGAAGTTGCAGTTTGCTGACAACTCAGTTAAAAGGACATGGGGAACAATGGAGGACGTCTTAGTCCGTGCAGGTAATATCGCCATCCCTACTGACTTTGTTATTCTTGAGTTTGATGCAGATAAGCAAGTTCCAATCATACTTGGACGGCCTTTCATGGCCACAAGTCAGAGTGTGATCAACTTCCAAGATGGGACCATCACCCTTCATGCAAAGAATGTATCCGAGACCTTCTATGTCTTCGGTAAGAAACCGAGGAAGTTGGATCCCACCGTGCCTATCATCCACAGTCTTTCACATCACAAAGTCCCTCCTGAGAAGATCCACTTAAAGCCTGTGGATACTGAGCCAAACATTGAGTTTGGGGTTGGCCATGAAGTTCTATGGAAAGCTCACAAACGCGAGAATAGGCCACGAAGTTTCAAAGATTCGTGTATGGGGCCATTCATTATCACTAAGGTTGTTTCATCCAAGGTGATAGAAATTCGCCCCAAAACTGGGGTCAAGCGCAGATTAGTTGACGTTCATAGCCTTACTCGTTGTTGGGGAGGCTATATTCGCAAATCTTGACAGAGGTAACACGTCTAACTTTGAAAGACGTTAAACAAAAGTGCTGTACGGGAGACAACCCGTAGTTTTTTTTATGTTTTCATGTCTTTTATGGTTTTAGTTTAAGTTTATTTTAGTAGTTTTTAGTTGATAATGCATATTTGAGAAAGGTATTAGTGTTTTTGGTGTGTAGGGATTGGAGAAATCGAGTTAGGGAACGCGAGGAAAAAATTTCGGAGCAAAGATTGACCCCCGCGGACTACCACCACGGACTACCCCCTAGTCCGTGTCATGGTCCGCGAGTTTAAAACACGTGCCACGGGTTGCACCGCAGGTGTGATCCAGAACCGAGAAAAAATCGACCCGCGGACTACCCCATGGTCCGTGCCATTGTCCGCGAGGCACAAACACGTGCCACAGGGTAGGTCCACGGGTATTTTTACGTAGGAGGCGCGGAGCACCCCCGCGGTACACCGCACCATGGTTCGCAGCCCAGAAACACGTGCCACGGGGTCCTACCATGGGTGTTAACCAGTAAGCAAAAATTTTCGAGCATCAGAAGCTGCGGTGTACCCCGCGGTACACCCCATGGTCCGTAGGGGTAGTCCGCACGAGCCGCCAGAGAGAGAAAATAAAGGGTTTCAAGGTTATATGAAGATCTAATGCTTATTATTCCGAATTTATTAAACCTTAAACCTCTTTCTTCTCTCCAAAACTCTCCTAACTCCATCAAAGCTCATCAAAACCTTAACCAATCACCAAAACACTACCCAATCGTCAAGAAAAACACATCAAATCTTCTCTCCACATCATTACAAGAGAGATTCAAGCTACCAATCATCACCAAATCTATCCAAATTGAAGAATCAAAGAGCCAAAATTTTCAAAATTCATCCTACAATTTCTTAAATCCAAGCCAACCCATTACGAATCCACCTCACCCACATAGAGATTCATCATCAATTCACCTATCCTAGGCCAAATCAAGCTTGTTCAATCATTAATTCACAAGTTCAAATTTCAAGGGTTGCTAAAGCTTTGAGTTGGGGGTTAATTGAAGATGACTAATAGAACAACAATTTTATCTAACAAGAGGGAGGTGAAGAGTAACAAGGGATTGGATTTAAACAAGAATAAATAAATTGACAAAGGTTCTAGTTCTAAATCAAAGGGTAAAGAGAAAGTAGAGAAGAGTGGGATACCTTTGTTTGATCGTAATGGTAAAAAGCTTTATTATTATGCAAAGGAGAAAACTCAACATCAACAAGATCTTATACCTAAAGAGAAAGTGGATACTTCAAGGGCCCTGAAGACTTCTGCAGAGAAACAATTAAAAGAACTACCTTTTGAGAAAGTATTCAAGGAAGAAGTTGGAGATGCAGAATACAAGAGATTCTTAGAGCTTGGTGAGAAATTGTGTTGGTCTACGTTCATGGTAAGACGTTCTGAACTATGTCATGAGTTAGTTTTGGAGTTCTATTTAGGCCTCTTTAGCCGAGATAGTAAAGGTTGTGTTTCGATTAGAGGAAAGTTAGTTCCTTTCACAATTGATGAGATTAGAAACCAATTCAAGTTTAAGAAATTAAAAGGTTGTTGCAAATTTGAAGAAGCGGTTGCTAAACGAAAAATCTTTGACGAGGAATTACTTTTTGAGCATGTTTTAGACAAAGAGAAAGTGCAATCACATAAGGGAGAATTGAAGGCACCTTTGCCTTACAAATATCTTCAAGCAGATGCTAGAATTTTGCACAATTTCCTTGTCCCTAATATTTTCGGAAACACACGAACTTTGGATGTGACTATGAAGTACGCTCTACTTTTGGACTGTATTTTGAGATGAGAAGAAGTTGATGTGGCACAGTTGATCTACGAGGAGGTGATACGATTTTCGATCTCTCCTAAATCAGTTTATAATGTTAAATTTCCTACTATGATCACGTGTCTTGTGTGAAAAGCGAATGTAGTATTGGGTGAAGAAGAGAAACTCGAATTTAAAGGGAGTTATATTGATAATGCTTGGATCAAGGATATCTTTCGAAGAGCGGGTTCTACGCAAGTCTCGAAAGAAGAAAAGGAGCAAAATTGGCAAGAGAAGATGGAGGAGCGTTTAACGAAATTCGAAGCAGCTCAAACTTCCTTAGTCAACGATGTGGCACAAATCAATGCTAATCAAGTGCACATCATGAAACTCCTCGAGCAATTAACAAAAGGTCCAGCAATTCCAACCTTGGATTTCAATGATGCGAGGCAATAGCCTCGAGAGTATGTTCTCTTTCTTCCTTACCATTTCTGTAAATATGTTTATCTGCTAATTTTAATTTCTTTTTTTCGAGTCTTTTTCGAGTCGTGGGGACACGACTCATTTTTGAGTTGGGGTGTGGAAATTTGTTGTCTCTCATCTCCATTTTTCTGTTTTTAGGTAGAAATTAAAATTTTTCTCATCTCCATTTTTCTGTTTTTAGGTAGAAATTAAAATTTTTGATACATGGGATTTAGATGTAGAGTGTGTTTAATAACTTGAAAGCATAAGCTCAGTAGATTAATGATAGGAAGTAATATGTTTATGAGCTATGTATTTGTATGCTTTGAGTATTTGCAGGAAAACACACGTTGATAGTAAAGAAAAGATTAGTGAGCAATGCGATAGAAAGTATGTTCGATCTCAGGGAACCTTGAGAAGTGTGTAGGCCGTGAGATCCAAGCTATTTGAAAAACCATTTGATGAAAGTGCTAAAGGTAAGAAAAAGACTAAATTACATAGTGTAGAAAGTGATTAAGGCGGTTCTTTCATATTTTTGAAACCTTTGAAGCCTTTTTATACCTTCTCACCTTGTGATTTTGATTTTATATGCTATATCCTTCTCAGCCCCTTCTAGCCATTTTAAAGCCTTTTTATTGAAACACGTTATAATCCATATCCTTTAGATTATAGGACTTTTCCATATGACCCGCACTCGAATCGCGATGCATAAACAGTTGTTTTAGAGCTTGAGTTTGGGGTGGTGGGTCCACCATTATGGGAATTGTTATTGGGTTGAGATTTTTTAGCTTATTAATTGTTATTTGTGCTTTATATTGATTATGATTCACAGATATATATATAAGAAAATAGCGTGATATCTCAACATTAAAAGAGAGTCATAGCTATAGAAAAAAGTTGATTTGAAAAGAAAAGAAAATATATATATTCGGACCGGCAAAGTGGATTTTTATGTGAACATATTAAGCTTTAATTGGGTTATTGGGGATGCTAAATTGTGCATCAAGGAATTCATTGGGTTGAGTGAGAAACGTTTTATGAGAGTAACTCAAGCTCTAGGGCGATTTGTTGATGGCTAGTGAGGAGAGAGCCAAAAGCTCACTCCAAATTATCCAAATATACTATCATACCGTCCCTAAGACTACATTACAACCTTAAAGACCTTTTGATTCTTTGCTATGTAATTGAGAAGTGATTGAGCCATTAGAGATTAGTTGAGTGGATCTTTGAATGCTAGTGAGGTTTGATGAACAATCTATAGCTCTCTTGAGGAACTGAGTAAAGTCCCAATCCTTCTTACATTGCGAAACTAATCTGATCTTGAATTCAAGTCGTGTTGACTGTGGATATGAGAAGTGTACAGGTATGTAGTTTATGAATATTATTGCATGAAATTTTCTGAGTTATGTGCTTTAGGTTTATTCTATATATCCTGCTATGCTTTTTTCCATTGTAGAATTTTATAAGTGTGTATTTATAGACTTCCCGCTGTTTTTATCTTTATTGTATCGGGACGATACAACTTTGAGTTGGGGGTCTTGATGTCTCCTCATTTGTGATAGATTTATGTTAGGATGAGACATCATTTTTAGTGTTTTAGAAGTCAATAATGTCGATTTTCTTGAGTTTTAGTGCACTTTCCTATTTTGTGTCTTGATTTGTAGAATTATTATTTTTAGAGCATATTGGGTTTAATTGTTTATTTAGTGTGTAGCTTTAAAGATAATTATGGAGCTTAATTAGAGTCCAAGTCAAAGACAACAACTTATGGAAAGAGATTTGCATGGTAATTGGAGATAAGGAAATAAAAACTAAAAAGATGGAAAAGGAAAAGCTGCCTAAATCTGGGATTCTGCATACACGTCCAAAGATATACGTTTTTACCTAAGAAATAGGCCGAATTTGGAGATTTCCTTCTTATGGGTCAAGATAATTCTGTTGCGATTCTTTTGGTATCTTATGAAGCAAAATCCGACCAATAACGAAGAAGATAGGGTCAAAACGGTGCAGCAGTGTTTATCTTTATTTCCATACGAATTTGAGTTGGGCTAGAAGTCCAATAACTTACCTCTTCCTCAAGAAAACGAATTAGGTCTTCTAAACACCTATAAATACACCCTTATGTCACTTGTAAATCATCCTTGCCTCGTAGTAATTAGTTCTTAAGGTTTTATTCTTCCAGATTATTGTAGAGAGCAAGATGATATCTTTTGTAATTTCTTTTAGTTTATTTCCTTCAGGTATGAAATAAACCCCCCATAGCTTGGGTTTTGCATATGTATAATCTATAAATTCTATTTCTTCTATCTAAGTTTCTTTGAGAATTATATGTTTTAATCTGCTATTAGCTACTTACTTTATATTTGTTTATGTGTTTTGATTTAATGTCTTTCCTAGAACTGATCACTTTAGGATTGTTTTAATAGTAGTTAGATGGTCTCCTTGACAGGGTGTTTAACTATTGAACCACCACATAATGTCTAGTTTCGATATTAGTTCTGACAAAACATGATTCTAACTAGATAGTCATTAGGGTTTGTTTTAACCACCATATCACCAATGATTGCAGTATTTGCTTAGGGCCTTAGTAGCGTTTGATAACCCTATTTGAAATCACTTCTTGGTTGTGCCGTAGCCCCCTTAGTCGCTCTCAAGGTCTAAGGTATGGGAATTTAGAATCCTGACTATGTATACCAAGAGCCTATATTCTCCCTTATTAACTAGATTATAGATAGAATTAGAAGGATTAGTGCATACTAGCAAAACCTAAGCTATATCTCTCATCTCATATTCTTAATCTTTTATTTTATTGTCTTTATTTTCCTAGTTTTAATTAGTTTTAATTCTCAATTTCGAATTCCTATTTGCTTCTAGTTTCTGTCTTCTAATTAATTACTTTTACTTGTAATTTCTACTCACGCGATTAACACACTTAAGTCCCTGAGAACGAACTCTACTTATCATTAAAACTTGCATACGTCCTGTAATACTTGCAGTACTGTGCCTGTCTAGGGTGAGAGTGCGTAGTTTCTTGACTTATTTTAATCTTATTTTTATCACACCCTAGGCACCACCATCTAGCATTCCATACCTTTCTTCTACGTTAAAATTACTAGAAGAAGTACTAGTAGAAAAGCAACTACTTACATAATAACTATTAAATGAGTTATCATCATCTAGTACTACTAAAACATGAGAAATAAAACCAAAAACTTAACACTTAGCATCATAATAGATGTCTACTTGATTGTTATGAAAATGCATATTAAAACCTAATCGTAGAAGAATAGTGACCAAGACCAAATTCCTTCGAATTTCAGGTGTGTAAAGTGCATTATGCAGTTATAACGTTTGACCACCTCGCAAGTTCAACTTGCAAGTGTCAAATATGTTGACTTCAACCTTGTTGTTGTCTCCTAACTTATATTCAACACATTTGCTCTGGAATTAGATGGTACTCTACATATGCCTCTTGGTCTTAGGCTACATGGTCTGTCACTTCTGAAGCCACAATCCACAAAGGATTAAAATCACATAGCAAACAGTACTGGTAACATATGTAAAGTTATATGAAGTAAATGATATTGCTATCTTTATCCTCACTCGCAAGCGAAGTGACCTATCTTGTCACAATTATAGCATTTTACTTTACTCTCGTCTTCTTAAAAAACATTGTTAGCACCATTCTCATTTTTCTTGGAAGCATGCTCATTTTCGTTTCTCTTCCCATTGTTCTTGCACTTAATGCCAGAACCTTTGTGGGAACTTGACTCAGCAATATATAAGTTTGACCCGGAGACTTAATTGCATCAAGACGTTTATCTTCCAACGTCACATGACGAGCAACATTATCAAAAGTTATGATATGGTCATTATGAGTCAAGTTTATCTTCAAATGCTCCCACTAATTTGAAAGAGATCGGATCACAGCTTGAACCTGATGTTCATCGACAAGGTTATGACCTGCAGTCCAAGTTCGCCAATCATATTAGACATCTCACAAAGATGCTTGGTTTGATTAGACTTCCTCTTTTAAGTGTCAAACTTAATGGTAAATTGACTCAACTAATCATAGTTGGACCCTTGTACTTTTCATTAAGAGCGTCCCACATCTCGTGAGCAGTGGGGTATTATTGACACTCATGGACAAGATCGTCATACATGGAACTTATCAAGATGCCTCTTGCAGTGGAATATCTCTTTTTCCACTTCTCATAAACCTCCATGTCCCTTTTGTTTTGAGTTGTGATGCCTACCTTAGGCTGAGTCATGACATTGTTAATAATCTCAAAAATATATTGTTCCTCTAGAACATAATGTATTTTGAGTTTACCAGGGTATAGTTCTCACCATTCATTATGTCTTCTTTGAGATCATCAATGACGGTTGTCATTTTCTTATAAAGTAAGAGATTTTTCATTAGCATACATACAATTATTTAACTACCTAATGTTATTAATGCAAATATAATGAACAAGAAAGATAACAAAATAAGTGATAAAGAAAGTTCACTATGTTCCCAATCATGAATCACTATATCTTTTTCGTCTTAACCATTCATTAATTTCATTAACTGCAAAATATGTTTCACTAGAACTCCCACTTACTCTAACATAACTAGAGCGAAAATGTATGAAAATAAACAACTAATAACATAAAAACAAAGTAACTAGTTGAATTCATACATAAATGAAGTACATGTTCAATAAAAAAATAATTGAATCAAAGCAACTAATGCTATTCCTAACAAACATGGATTAAAAAAATTGAAAAATAAACCACTAAGCAAACTACCTATTGCAAGTCCTAACTAGCATATGCCTTTCATATCCAAAACCTTAATTTAGGAATTGACTGCTAAAAGTTCACTTCTCATAGAGTCTAATTGGAAAATAATTATCAACACTAGTAGTTCGATAATGCATACAGATGCACTGGTCCGACATAGTAGAATTATTATAGTGCCTCCACAAGTGAAATTCAGTCAAAGCATAGACTAGCCACTCATATGTAGCTTGTCTTCCATGAACATAGTCTTTCGGAAAGTCATTCTCCCATAAGATTATGAGATCCCTTTGCATCTCTAGGCAAAGTATTGTAAAGAACTTCTACTTTGTGTCCTTCACATATGATATCACCCCAATTAATGACATCTTGAATCAACTTATTCACAACTACTACATGTTGCACTAAAGTATGATTAGGTCTCTTCATATATCGGAGTGCTTTGATACTTTTTTTCAAATACTGTTTTTCTTTCGGTGTCCTTACAACTTTTGGTCTATGGATCTTTGATTTCCCATTAGGATTTCTTACGTTCCTGTTGAGCCATCTGTACACTTGTCAGTTGCTCAAGCATTGATGCTCGTGATCCCCTGGATCGTGTCAATACCATTTTCCTACATATAGATAAAATTAAGAACGGTAAAAAATAATACACCAAAATTGATATAGGAAACAAGAAAAAATAATAATAGTATCTTTCTAGAAACTCTATTCATTAACAATAATTTAAGGTAGCAAATCTGGTAAGGCTTCTTGTCACTTGACTAGGTGGTCTAGGTTCGAATACCCTAACATGCATTTCAATTTTTAATTTTATATGGTCTTATACCAATATGAATACAAATATCAAGTTAAAATGTACATCAAAAGAATTCTATATATCTTAAACCACTTTTGCTTTTCCTTTTACGACATAAGCCCAAGAAAAAATTAATTTTTTTTTTCTTCTGTTCGACGCAAAAAATTGTCAAAAATATCTTCATTGAATATATTCAATTAGGTAACAAGCTCTGATACCAATTGTTACTCTAGAATATAAACAAGAAGGTTTATTAGACAAACCTTATACGCAGCAGATTGAAATGAAGATTCCAGAATTCTGCCTTCTTGTACGTGATTGAATTGGAATAAATCGCTTCTGCTATCTGGTCGTAAGTTTAATTACTAGAACTAAACTTTTTGTTTTTACCACCTAAATGTCTCAGAAGTATCTATGTGTGTTATTGATTTTGAGAGAAATTTTGTACGCTTAGGTTGTCTGTGTGGTTGTGTTGTTGTGAGAAAGAAAGACTCTATTTGTAGAGCTGGAGAGTTGGTTTATTGCATATAAATAAACCACTCTCACACTTTCTCCACTTGCTCCACTTCCTCCACCATCAAAGTAGGAAGTTATCTTTGATAACTTCCTGTACGCTCATGTCTTTCCCATCATGGGTGACATGGGATAAATTTTTTTTAATTTCTTTCATTTCTTGTATCTCATTTTGTCCTCCATAACATAACCCTGATAAACCTACAATCAATACAAATCAAGAAGTTCATTAGGAGCTAGAGAACATAGTCTACCTCTAACAATATATTATTTTGCAAATTTAACAGAAATAAAGGATATGTTACACTACCCAATAGAACATGTTTACTTACTTATTTTTTCCACTAGGGAAAGAGTGTTCCACATATTTATAACCATCTTAGTGAATTCTTGTTCTTTGTTAGAGTAAGAGTCTTCAACTCTCGATGTTTGTCAAGAAGTATAAATTATAGCCACTACAATTGGGCTTAGGGCAGATTGGGTCTTCTCTCCTTTCTTATTTTTTATCCTCTTAGTTTAAGTATTCATGCCTTAAGGTAGTGGACTAATGGGAACAATTGCATAACATGAGTGCCCTTCTACAGATTCGCAATATTAGGGTGTCCCGAATGACAAAGCACCCTACTCAAAACCTTGGTACCAACTTTTACCGAGACCAAGTATCCACAATACAAATTCCCTTTGATTTTAACCGTAGCTTCAAAACTTCGAATAACTAGCATTAAATACATTCAAGTCAATTCAATCTGTAATCGAGCATCAATAATAAAAAATAAGAAGTGTTATAGGCATACTATTACGAAATTTTATTCATTGAAAACCAAATAATACTACTCCAAAGTGGTCAGAACTACATTTTAACTACCTTGAAACATTGAGATAAGAATATGTTGTAATGGAATATTCACACGATTCACATATTTAACTAAAGAATATACTGGTTATCGCACAGTTAACAAATGAGCAACCTAAAAAAATAAACTAGTAGTGAACACGTATTAATGGAAGAGAATTATTATTTGGAGTTGAAATATGTTAAGCAACTATTGTTTGTTAGAAAATAATCATAATCAACCTCTATCGTGTTGCCTCTTCCTACTAGGTTTCACTTATATGAAAAAGTGTTACTTTTGGGACAATCTTGATAAATTCAGAACATATATAAGTAAGTCTTGGAATAGACATTGATGCACTTTGAGTTCTTGGTGTAATAATATTAGGAGTTTGTGAAGTTTCATGTTCATCGCTTTTTATGTATGTGTCTGAAAGCATTGGTGTTTTGTCTTTTTCATTTGCCATTTTATAATTATTTTTCCTGTATCAAAATAATATAAATTATCAATAAACAGATTAGAAATTGAAGAATTTAATAAATTTAACATAAATTTAACTTTTTTTTACAGCTGAACACTCAAAACTCGAAATTTCTGAACAGTTAAGTAGCTTTGGGTCACTGAATCAAAATTTGCAGAATTAGAAAGTTGAGATATGAAATAAACAAAGACCAATTGGAGTATAATTAAGATACGAAACTGAAGAAATTAATTAAATAATCACTAAACACACCTTTTTAAGAGATGATCACCCAAAACTCGAAATTTCTTAGTTTTGAGCTCATGTATGAGAATTCGCAGAATGAGGATCAATCAAAGGAATTATAAATGAAGAAATTAATTGGGGAAAAAAATTATAGTTGAAAATCCAAAACTCGAAAAAGTTATTCAAAATCAGCGGAATGAAACGTTTAAAGATACACCCATAAATGATAGTATATTAAAGATTAGAAATTGAAAACTTCATAAAAAATGAACCATTTTTAGAGATAAATTATTATTGAAAGCTTAACATGGCAAAGAGTCTTGAGTTGCTATGAGAGGTGTGGAGATAGATTGTACTGTGAAAGACTTTAAGAGCGACGACTGAGACAAAATAAAATTAAAAGTGACTGACTAGATTTGAGTTGCCAGCTTGGAAATGCATTAATGTCCGTCCGATTTATTAGAATATAATTAATATATAGTTTTTTGTTTGGAAAATATCTATATTATATTTCAGAGTTTTTTCTATGGTTCAGATTTATCCACATAAGTGGTGGCCAAAATTAAATCTGGCTAAACATAAGTTGTGGCTAGGATTTAATCTAGCTAAAAGAAACACATACAGCTAAGTACTTCAAAGTTATGAAATACATACAAAGACTTTCCTAAGTATTAGGATAATTGTAAAATGGAGAGCACCTGAGATATAATTTCTTCTATCCGAATTGTGATGCCTTTAAAAGCCCCTATTATACTTGAATTAAAAAACCTAACAACTACAATCATTTCGCAGTTAATTAACGAAGAAATTAGGAAGTGTAGGAAGCGAGCCACTTGATGGAGAGACAAGCAGGTGGTTATAATGGAGCTGATAAACGAAATTATTTAAAAGGAATAAAACTCATTCAAGGGAAGGGATACTCTGATAGTTCATCCATTATCGCAAAGATTGACATATTAAATGAGTTCAATATCCTTGATAAACCATGACCAACATTATATATTATAAACTGAGGGTAATAAGGGATAATTCCTAGAACCACATATTTGTTCCTAGCAACTCCTTTTTAATCAATATGATATCCAACCACATGGTTCGATGATAATACACCACCCATATTCGACCCCACCACAATCTGGAATATACCTTTTCATACACCCATCATATATATTGGGCCACATAGCCAACCTAAATTCCCAAACACCAAGCCCAAACCTAACATGATAGTAAAAAAAATTAAATGATAAATCAACCGTATCAAGTGTCATATCTAATGGTTTGGGGTTTTTTGGCTTCGAGCAGGATTTTAGATGACCATATAGCAAAACAAAATTATGTAATTTAAACACGACCAAAGATGTTGTTGGGCTTATAAAAGGACTGAGATAGATGAATTTTCGGGATTAGTTGGGTTTCATGGTAAGGCTGCTCACCCTTAGGAATCAGGGTCTATATGGTTGCCATTATAAAGAGAATGTAAACCTAATGCAGCTAGCCATATGATTATTATGTCTCTTTGAAATAAACTAGGCTCTAGAAAAAATTTGTTATAAAACTATATTTTTGTTGAAAGAGTCCAAAATTTTTCTAGCATCCAAGATTTAGATACATTTCTATAGAATCGATAAGTGTAAGAGTATTCACCTTGTTTACCCTACTAGATTACTCTCCACATTATAAAACAAGATAATAAATAAAACCTAACATATAAAATATGTCAAATCATCTTCTTAAAACTTCATTATAAAAATCTAGACATGAGATTAATTTTTAGGACAAAAATGAACTCATTCGTCATCCATACTATACTTTATCAAACTTAAACTTATATTTATTGGTAACTCAAACTACTTAGTTAACTACTAACACAAAGTAACACGCAATACACTCGTTTTTATCTTTTCGCGCGTAGGGTCCCGACTGTTTTTCATGTCCTAACTATAAGAGAATTAAACTACTCAACTAGCTACTAAAAATTCCAAGTTCTGGTCTCTCATGTCAATACTAATTATGCTAAATATTTTATACAATAAACTCTTTGATAAACCGTTATAACTCACAAAATTGTAAAGACAAAAACTCTATTTACTTGAATTACTTGAGAGATCTCTTGACCCGAAAAAATAAGCCTGTTCATAGTGGTAGAGTATGGTGTAATAGTTCTTCTTTAATCCATGAGAACTTTGGTTGGAGAGAACATAAAAATGTTGCCAATTTCCCTACATTTCCCAACACGAGGAATCTATCAGCTTAATTAAAGAATGTCAGGTTTTTTATGGAAGGGATGTCTTGAAGATTCAAATGGTGCTAGAGTTTCCTGGAAAAATTATAATGTCTTGAAGATTCAAATGTTGCTCAAGGTGTACCAAGAGAATAATAAGTTACCATAATCTATCCACAAAACTTCATTCTTCTGAAACCACAACTGATGAGATTGTGAGAAACGGTGAGATGGTGAGTTTGTGAGAAATGGAAACAGTTAGATGGTGAGGTGTAAGATATGGAGAGACCTATGAGTTACAAAGAGGTATGGGAAATGTTTAAGGCCGTGAGAGGTGAATTTTTAAGGCGGCTAAGAGAGAAATATGGGGTTCATAGCGGCGAGTATCTGTGATGGTCCGGTGAGAGTTGGTCGAGAGTAGTCCTCGAGCGAGCTGGTGGAAAGGAGAATTTTGATGGAGAATGTGAGGAGAAGGTTGAGGCGATAGAGAAAGATTAGGGTTTTTGTTATTTTGATTTTTTTTCTTTTGGGGTTGCTTTGATATTAGATAATAAATGAGTGGCGATAGTTTTTCTTTTTTTCTTATGTTTAGGTATTAATGATAGGTGGCCACCACTTATGTTGTGGCTAGAATGTGGCTAGAAAGTGTAAGTTCTAGTAAAAAAAACCTCAAAGATTTTATAATATTATTTTCAACTATTAGTTTTTTTCATGTAACTTATTATATTTTGTAATTCTTATATTTTTTAATTTAAAATGTAAATTTATATATTCATTAGGAAATGAAAATATAGTAAATGATTATATAAAAAAAACATCATCAAAATATAATATACAATATACACTGCATTTATATAACTATTAAGATATTTAGGGGCTAACCTTAAATATTTATGAAATGTACTTGAATATCGAAATGCAATGACCATCTATCTGAACTGACTTATACCTGAAATGACATTAATCATTATAGATTACCAAATCCCATGAATTTTTTATGAAATTTGAGCAATAATAACAATAAATTATGTTCAACAATATAGAATTATCTATCAAATTTAACTTTTAAATTGAGCATGAACATAGTAATATTTTTTGGGTAATCAAATAAAATAAAATATATATATCACAAATTAATGTGAAATCATAAGATAATATTATAATAGTTGTATACAATAGCATTCCCTAACATAGTAAAATAGTACATATAAAATAATATAAGTATTTAAAAAAAATCTAAACAACCATATTTAGCATCTCCAAATGCCCTATTTCAAATATACAAAAAATAAGTAAAAATTTTCTATAACTAGATGACTTTTTTACTATATTTTTCAATAATAAGAATGAGATCTCAAAATTAAACAACCAAAAGAAAATTAATTGTAATTAAACTCTTTATTAAAATCAATTTGTTTAATAATAACCATCAGAACAAAAAACCTCTCTCTAACAAAACATTAATCTATCCGGGATCTCAATTTCTTAAAGAACAATTTTCTAAAACAATTTTAAATAAAAATTTTAGATCAAAGTAAAAATTTTGCGATGATTAAATCTTTATCTTGTAAGTATTTAATCGAAAGGATCTTATAGAATAATTCATATACCTTTTCTTTTGATAAGTTGAGGTGGTTTTGTGATTTCTGGGTATTCCATATTTTTAACATAAGAAGAAAAAATGTGGAGAAACTGAAAAAAGAAGCAGCGATATTATTGAAGAAAATTGATATTAGGGTTTATTTGTAGGGGGAAGCAAGAAAGGCCAAACCGAAAATTGTGTCAAATACAAAAAGTAATATTTGTCCATTTAAAATTTAACCCAGTATAGGCACAAAATAAGAGATAGTGAATTTTTAGACCTCGCTTATTTTAGTTAAAAGTATCAAAAAGTCAACGATAATAGGTGACTTGGATATCAATTACTGCATAAGGCATATAGTCGTGAAATTAACAATGTATGGAATATCTATATTATAATTATCAACTTACTAATCCCATTTTTTAGAAAATATGAATATCAACTTATACTTATCAACTTCATAACTACATTTTTCAGAAAAAGTGAGCAATTGATCAAAGGAAAACATATGTTGTTGGGTTGAAAAAGAGATGGCTTGATATCTATGACATGAGTTTGTTTTTCTCTTTTTTTCTTTTTTATTTTTATTTTTAATAAATTTAATTTCATTTAGTATTATATTAACGGATATATCATGGGGATATGTAGAAAATTTTACATTTCTAAATTTTTTTTTGCAAAGCAGCAAAATATACTCGTCAAGGGCTACTTGTGAAACATAGACCATTACTTTAGTACAATTTATGCGATTTGATGGAGTAAAATATAACTTACCCCATACTTTTACAATTGATTTTTTTGAAATTTTTTATACTTTTGAAAGTTTAACATTTTGAATTATTATCCTTAAATGGTGAAAGTTGAGGTGCAGGCGGATCTATCATGTTGATACTTTAAATTAAACAGAATAAGAATATTTAATTTTGCTTCCTTCATGGTTATTTTACAATGCAACATTCACAAATAATTTAAACTTAGTATTTATTATTTTTATTATTCTTATCCGCCATAAAGAGAGATGTATAGTCCTTTTTACCGTATTCATACTTGAGAGGGATTTTTGATATACTTAGAAAATCACATGATTTTGTAGAATAATATGTTAAATTATCAATTTAATATTTTAATATCTTTTAGTAAATTTGTTGCAATTTTTTTCTTTGTCTTTCTATTATTTTATATATCGGTTCTTCTGTGTTAATTTTTCTAAACTATTATATAAATCAATTTTTAATCTCATGATAAAGCATACGATTTAGATTTTTCAAAAATAAAAAAAGGACACAATATTTTCGTTTAAATATTCATATGTTAATTATCCATTTTTCTTTTTTTACTACTACGGAAATGGAGATTGATGTAATAAATAAAGAACATAGGTTACGAGAAAAAATAATTGTATATGGATTTGAATATATCTAAAAAGATAATTACCAAAGTATTAATAAAAAATCTTAATTTGATAGATGAGTTTATTCACTCTTTACTATTTATGACATTTTTTATCAAGCTTTAAATGTTTGTTAATTAGGGTCATGTATATTTTATAGTATTTTTTTATTTTGTAAATTAAAAGTCTTAATGTAAAGTTAGGATTTGAATAAATAGATTTATCATGTGCAAATCTTATGGAATGTTGCCACGGAGCTTAAAAAAATATGTTTGACACATGTCATGTTTTTTTTTTATTTTAATGGTTTTTTAGTTTCTCTATGTTTTGTAAAGTTTGGTCATTTTGAAATTTAGTATTTTTAACACTATAATTAATAATTTTCTTTTTGTTTGTTTGACGATTTTTTTAAGATAAACAATAATTAAATATGGCGATATTGTTACAACCCTGAAACACTATAAAAATTACAAACGACTAAATTTTTGGTAGAATAAAAGAACTAAAATTATAGAACCACTATAAAAAGGAAAGTAATAATCAAATATTACAATACCGAAAAACAAACCATTAACATTTAAATCGAAATAATTTTGTAACCTAACCGTAGAGTTGAAAAGGTGATGCGTTGAGAAGAAACGTTGATTATGAAAGAAACTATTTAGTGTAGAAGAAGAGATGATTTTGAAATGAAATTAGTATTGAGTTATATAATATAGATATTTTTTTAAATCTATGGTAAGTAAATAAAATTATGGAAACATATTTGGGTAAGTAAATCGATGAAAATCAAAGAAGATTTATAGAAAATAGTTATGTAAAGTTTTATGATTAAGGAAGGTTATTCACAAAAAAATAGGAATCTATAAAAAATATTAGTCTAAAACTAATGATATATTTTATGAATGTAAATTTATGCAATTTTATCCTAAGTTAAAGGGTACTTAATTCTTTAATTTACGAAATGTAGGCCTCTAATTGGACATTTTCGCAAAATGGAAACTTTATGTAAAAAAAAAAAAACATGAAATGGATATTGTCACTCCATCATTTGCGCCATCAAGATAAAAAAATTTAAAAAATATATAAGGCCAAATTGCTCACTAATAATTCTGGAAAATCACGAAAAAGATGACCCATTTAGTCACTACTTCATTTGCGGCAAAATAGATATTGTTTGCAAAAAAATTAAACCCAGATTAGTCACAAAATTAAATATAGTCCAATTTTTTGTTAATCGCTTTTGAATTATATCCAACTATGAGTAGGTTTTTTCGAAACTCGTCCACCTTTTTTTTAATTATGGTGTTTAATTATAGTTGTTGATATATTATCATCTTTAACAACAACTTGAAATAACTTGTATCAACAAACCATAAAAATCAATACTTATTTATTTCCTCTAACATATATGTTGAATTAATTACCTTATTCCATCATTAACTTCAATAGCAGTGAAAAACCTATCTTCACAATCAAGCAACTCAATAATAGGCCCATAAACACCATTAATCTTATAATTTCTAGATATCCGTCTAACTGAATCCCAGTCCTTTTTTAAAGTGCTGCCAATTTCCCATCAACATTTATTATATCAGACAAACACAAATATAGGAAAAGCAAACCCTTATAGAAAATACACCTAAAACATAAGTTGCTTGAATGAATTTTCATACCAGGTGTAGGTGTTGCTTGATCAAGTCTTCTATGTACTTGTCCAACTTCTAATTTAAGCCTTTCAATTTTAACATATAACTCACTTTCTTTTCCCCACGCAATGACCTAAATTTAAAAAACAAAACTTAATATTTTTGTATTTGAGCCTATATAGTATTCCTAAAGAAGAAAACTTACTTACGATCATAGAGTAGTTTGTTTGTTTCAGTCCTCTGTTGAATATAGCCATTCCAATACCAAGATATGAGAGACGCTGCTTCATTTTCGTGATCATTAATTTTGGTATCTTGCTCAGTCTAACTAAATAATAAACGATTCAGCTTCAATACTAATAGAACCTGTGTATTTTCTTATCCCAATCCTAGAAAACCACATACACAATTTGCTTTTGCTTGATAATTTGTCCCTCGTAACAATCTATAGCACATAGGTTTTTGCATCGAGCTTCAGGACTTCTAACCTGGTTGATATAGTTACTATCTTCCATCCAGGTAAATATAATCTTCAATTCAAAAATTCACATTTAACTTCAAACAATATGAAAGAAAGAAGTTTAGAAAATTAACAATCTAAGAGCCAGATGATGATATAATCAAACCTACCTGTTGAACTAGCCACTCGAGTTACTTAACTGTTGAATAAGGCTTGAATAAAAGCTTGCCGGGCAAGGGATCCACCACCATTCTTTTTCGGCAAAAACAATTAATAACCCCTTCAATTCAAAAAGTTACATGTAACTTCAAACAATGAGTAAGAAAGAAGTGTAGAAAATTATCAAACTAAGAGCCAGATGATGATACAATGGGACCCACATGTTTGAACTCACCACTCCAGTTACTCAACTACTGAATAAGTCTTGAATAAAATCTTGGCAAGGGATCCACCATCATCAGAAAAAGAATCCTATTTACAATTAATGGTAACGATTAATAACAAGAATTAGAATGAGAACCCCATTTACAGAATCAAGAAAATACAGGAATTTGCAAAATATATTATTACCTCATCGCCTTCCTTGCCGTAAAAGATGTTGGAACAGAATTACCAGAAGATTTTCATTATCAAGGGCTTCAATATCAAGCTCAATTTTATCTCCTTCTTGCCCTAATTTCTCAAGGTGTAACGATCATAAGAGAATAATTAGTTACCATAATCTATCCACAAATCATACAAAAATTCATTCTTCTGGAACCACAACTGATGAGATTGTGAGAAACAGTGAGATGGTGAGGTTGTGAGAAATGGAGAGGTTGTGAGAGAAACGGTGAGATGGTGAGGTTGTGATAAATTGAGAGGATGTGAGTTACAAAGAGGTATGTGAAGTATTTAAGGCCATGAGAGTTTGAATTTAAAGGCGGCGGTGGTGTAAGAGAGAAATATGGGGTTCGAAGCGGGCGAGTCATAAATGCTGTCATGGTGGAGAGTCGGTCGATAGTCGTCCTCGAGTTAGGGACTGGTGGAAAGGTTAAGAATATGAGGAGAAGGTTGAGGTGATAAAGAATGATTAAGGATGGAGTGGCGATATTTTTTTTTTATGTTTGGGTATTAATGATAGGTGGGCCAGATCATGGACACCACTTAATTTGTGGCTAGAATCAATCCTTGACCACCAGTTATGCATATAGATGGTTATAGAATTCTAGGATAGTGTATGTTCTGGTGGAAAAAACCCCAAAGATTTTATAATATCATTTTCAACTATCCTTTATATAACTATTAAGATATTAAGGGAGTAACCTTAAATATTTATGGAATGTACTTGAATGTTGAAATGAAATGACCATACCCGAAATGACATTAATTATTATATATTACCCAATCCCATGAATTTTTTATAACATCTGAGCAATAATAACAATAAATTATGTTCAACAATATAAAATTATCTATAAAAATTAACTTAAAAATTTTCATTGAACATAGTAATATTTATTTGGTTAATCAAATCAAATAAAATTTATATATCACAAATTGACGTGAAATCATAAGATAATATTATAATAGTTGTATACAATAGAATTTCCTAACATTGTAAAATAGTACATATAAAATTATATAAGTATTTTAAAAATAAAAAAAACATCTAAACAACCATGTTTAGTATCTCCAAATGCCATATTTCAAATATAAAAAAAAATAAGTTAAAATGTTCTCTAATTGGTTGATTTTTTACTATATTTTTCAATTATAAGAATGAGATCTCAAAATTAAACAACCAATAGAAAAATAGTTGTAATTAAACTCTTTATCACATATTAGTTTTTTTAGTAATAACCTTAACAAAAAAGACCTCTCTTTTACAAAACATCAATCTATTGGGGATCTCAATTTATTAAAGAATAATTTTCTAAAACAATTTTAAATAAAAATTATAGATCTAAGTAAAATTCTGCAGTGATGAAGTCTTTATCTTGTAAGTATTTTATCGAAAGGATCCTAAACAAGAATTCATAAGCCTTTTCTTTTGATACGTTGAGGTGGTTGTGTGATTCTAGGCATTCAATATTTTTAACATTGGAAGAAGAAATGTGGAGAAAGAGAAAAAAGAATCAGAGTTATTATTGAAGAAAATTTATATTAGGGTTTTTTTGTAGCTAGAAGAAAAAAATGTCAAACTGAAAATTGGGTCCGAAACAAAAAGTAATATTTGTCTATTTAAAATTTAACCCAGTATAGGCCCAAATAAGAGTTAGTGAATTTATAGACTTTACTTATTTTAGTTAAAAGTATCATAAAGTAAACCATAATAGGTGACTTTGTTATCCATTACTACATAAGGCATATAGTTGAGAAATGAACAATGTATGTAATATCTATATTATAAGATATTTTAAAATCAATATATTTTCCTAGATCTTCCTAAAACAAAAATACATGACCAAATAAGAATCAAGATCACACCACATGTCAAGTAAAACACTCTCAGTTTTCAACTTCTATTCTAAACCACTATACCCACTCTCTTTTAAATAATTTTTTTTAATTTCATTACATCATTTTATTAAATTTATACTTATCTACATACTAACAACATTTTTTAGATAATATGAATATCAACTTATACTTATCAACTTAATAACTACATTTTTCAAAAAATGTGAGCAATTAATCAAAGAAAAACATATGTTTTTGGGTTGCAATAGAGATTGCTTGATATGTATGGTCTGAGTTTGTTTTTCTCTTTTCTTTTTTTATTTTCAGTAAGTTTAATTTCATTTAGTATTATATAAATGGATCTACCATGAAGATATGTAAAAAAAATCACATTTCTAAATCTTGTTTTTGCAAAGTCTCAAAATATACTCGTGAGGGCTACTATGTAAAACATAGACCATTACTTTAGTACAATTTATGCAATTAGATAGAGAAAATTATAACTTACCCCATATTTATACAATTGGTTTTTTTAAAACTTTTTATTCTTTTGAAAGTGCAACATTTTGAATTATTATCTTTTAAAGGTGAAATATGAAGTGCAAACAGATCTATCATGGGGATACGTTAAATTAAACATAATAAGAATATTTAATTTTGCTGCCATCATGGTTATTTTCAATGTAACATTTATAAATAATTTAAAGTTAGTATTTATTTTTTTATTAATCTTACCCGCCATAAAGAGAGATGCATGGTCCTCTTTATTGTATTCATACTTGAGAAGTAATTGTATTTACATATAAAATAACATGATTTTGTAGAATAGTATGTATGATTATCGTTGCAATTTTTTCTTTGTCTTTCTATTTTTTTTAAAATCGGTTCTTCTATGTTGATTCTTCTAAACTATTATATAAATCATTTTTTAATCTCATGATAAAGCATATGATTTATATTTTTCAAATATACAAGAAGGACACAATATTTTAATTTAAATATTCATAGGTTTATTATCCATTTTTCTTTTTTTACTACTATAGAAATGGAAATTGATCCAATAAAGAAAGAACATAGCTTACGATAATACAAAATGGTATATGGATTTTAATATAACTAAAAAGATAATTACCAAAGTATAATTAAAAAAAATCTTTATTTGATTGATGAGGCAATTCACTTTTTACTATTTTGTAATTTTTTTATCAAGCTTTAAATGTATGTTAATTAGCAGACGAGCCAAGTATATTTTATAGTATTTTTTATTTTAAAAATTAAAAGTCTTAATGTAAAGTTAGGATTTAAATAAATAGATTTATCATGTACAAATCTTATGGAATGTTGTGGAGTCTCGCCACCGAGTTTATAAAAAGAAGTTGGACACATGTCATGTTTTGTTTTCTTATTTATTTTAATGGTTTTTTAGTTTCTTTATGGTTTGTATAGTTTGTTCATTTTAAAATTTAGTATTGGTTAACACAAAAATTAACATTTTTTCTTTTTGGAAACTCGTCCACCTTTTTTTGAATCATGGTGTTTAATTATAGTGGTTGATATATAATCATCTTTAACAACCACTTGAAATAACCTATATCAACAAACCATAAAGTTGAATTAAGTTGAATTAATTACCTTATTCCAGCATTAACTTCAATAGTAGTGGAAAACCTATCATCACAATCAAGCAACTCGAGAATAAGACAATAAACTCCACTAAACATATAATCTCTAGATATCCGTCTTACTGAATTCAGTCTTTTTCTAATGTGGTGCCAATTTCCCATTAACATTTATTATATCAAAGAAACACAAATATAGGAAAAAGAAAGCCCATACAAAAAATACACTTCAAACATAAGTTGCTTTGAATGAATTTTCACACCAAATGTTGCTTGACAAGTCTTCTCTGTACTTTTCCAACTTGTTATTTAAGCCTTTCAATTTTAACATATAACTCACTTTCGTTACCCCACGCAATGACCTAAATTTCAAAAACAACACTTAATATTTTTGTATTTGACCTTATATAGTAAACCTAAAGCAGAAAACTTACTTGTGATCATAGAGTAGCTTGTCTGTTTTAGTCCTCTATTTATTATAGCCATTCCAATACCTAGATATGAGAGTTGCTGCTTCATTTTTGTGATCATTAATTTTGGTATCTTGCTAAGTCTGACTAAATAATAAATGATTCAGCTTCATTGCTAATAGAACCTGTGTATTTTCTTATCCCAATCATAGAAGATCACATACACAATTTGCTTTTGCTTGATAATTTGTCCCTCATGACAATCTATAGAACATGGGTTTTCGCATTGAGCTTTAGGACTTCTAACCTGGTTGATATAGTTACTATCTTCCATCCAGGTAAATATAATCTTCAATTCAAAAAGTTACATTTAACTACAAACAATTCCAAAGGAATAAGTGTAGAAAATTAACAAACTAAGAGCCATATGATGATATAATCGGACCCGACTGTTGAACTGACCACTCGAGTTACTCAATAAGGCTTGAATAAAAGCCTGCAAGGCAAGGGATCCACCACCACTCTTTTTTGGAAAAAACAATTGATAACCCCTTCAATTCAAAAAGTTACAGTTAACTTCAAACAATGAGAAAAAAAGAAGTGTAGAAAATTAACAAACTAAGAGCCAGATGATGATATAACGGGCCCTACCTGTTTGAATTGATCACTCCAGTTACTCTGTATAAGGCTTGAATAAAAGCATGGCAAGGGATCCATCAGCATTAGATAGAAAACCCCATTTTCAATTAATGGTTACAATTAAATTGGTCCCGAGACAATCAATTTGACAGTGCACAAATGAGTAATGGAAAAATAAAGGAGAAAATCCATCTATTGTAAGTGATACTTTACAAATTTTGTAATAAAATGATAAGGAGGTGAAACTACATTGGAAACTATGGGGGTAGTTTTTTTAAATGTAGATAAAGGTGGAAGGTATAGATGAAGATCGCCAGGATGGAGGAGGGATTATTTGAGTGGTGAGAACTCCATGTTGATGAGGAAATGGAAGTATACATGGCTAATTTCGCTTATGACATGGCTCAGTTGGCTTTGTTCACTAAATTTTATTCCTATTTTGTATGATGAAGCTGTAAAAAAAACTTGGAAAGAAGTTATGGATATAGAAATAAAAGCTATAGAAAGCAATGATACTTACTAACTATCTGAGCTACCACTTGGAGGGAGAATTATTGTGGTGAAATGGATATTTAAAATAAATCTCAATGAGAAAGGATAAGTATAAAAGTACAAGGTTCGAATAGTCCCTAAATGGTATATGCAACAATATGGAGTAGATTATGTTGAAATTTTTGTAGCTATGGCTTATTTCGAAACTGTACGAGTCGTTATCTCTCTTGGTGTTCAAAACAATTAAACGATCTATCAACTAGATGTCAAGTCTGCCTTTCCGCAAGGAGAATTAAATGAGGAGGTTTTTGTAGAACAACCTAATGGTTGTGAGCAACAAGACCACGAGAAAAAGGTGTAAAAGCTTAAAAAGGCATTACAAGGTGTACAAGCTTAAAAAGGCTTATGGTGTTAAACAATATCCATGTACTTGGCATAGCTGTATTAAGTCATATTTTGTACATGAAGGATTCTAGAAGTGCCCATATGAACAACCTTATTCACCAAAATAACCAGTAAAGGTATTTTAATTGTTTTTCTTTGCGTTGATGATCTTATATTTACGGGGAATCATACAATTATGTTCACAAATTTCAAGCAATCCTTGATGAATGAATTCGATATGACAGATCCTGGAATGATGACTTACTTTCTTGGTATTGAGTTACTAACAAAACCAGATGGTATCTATGTTAGCCAAAAAAATACTCTCTTGAGAAGCTAAAAGATTTGATATGTATAAGTTTAATCTTGTACGCAACCCAGTGGATACAAGTTTCAAGCTAATAAATGATGAATATGGAGAAAGGATTGATAGAAAACATTAAAAACAAATGTTTTGGAGTCTCATTTACTTGACTGCTGCCACACGTCCGGACATGATGTTTGTAATAAGTTTTCTTAGTAGATACATAGAAAGACCAAATAAATTTCATTTCGAAGCTGTAAAACGAGTTCTAAGATATTTGAAAGATACTTTTGATTTTGTATAATTCATAATAAGGGTGGAGAGGAAGAACTACTCGGATACAAGGATAGCGATTACGCAGGGGATCAAGATGATATGAGGAGCACTTTTGGGTATATTTTTATTATGGTTTCGGGAGCGGTATCTTTGTCATCTAAAAAACAACATGTGCTTAGACTTTCTACAACTGAAGATGAGTGCGTGCCATTGTGGTTGAAGAGAATTTTGAAGGAGCTTAAACATGAATAAAACAATGCTACGGTGTTATATTGTGACAATGTTTCAACAATTAAACTCTACAAGTATCCAGTAATGCATGTTTGTAGTAAACACATAGACTTTGGCTTTCATTTTCATCATGATTTCACCATGGAAGGAGTTGTAGAGGAGAAATTTTATGATACTCTAACAAAACATTTGAAGCTCCATGTATTTTTCAGGTTATGTTGTTTGATTTGTATTGTCTCATATCCAAGCATAAACTCATTTATAGTCTTTATTTTAAGGGAGGATGTTAGAAATAAGATTACGTTATTTAATTTAGTCCTTTGTTGCTAAATCCTAACTTTTAGGGATAAGATAGTTTCGTATTCTTTTAGATCTATAGCACAACAATAGGAGATACGATTTTCCATTCTGTTACTTTGTAAAGCTATTTAATATCCTTCTTTAAACTCATAATGAATAAGAATGGTCTCTCAAGTTCTAGTGTTAATCACCATATTGTTTTGATTTTTTGGTTTCAACAAACGTTTTAAAATTTGAAAAGACAACAATTCAATAAAAAAGATACATATTTCAAATGGTATAATCTTGTTGTTATCATTATAAAAATAATAAATGAAAAATCTAATGTAATTTATCCACTAATGATCATAATTTCAAATTTTAAACAGAAATCAGCTTATAACAATCAAATACTTCGATGTTTTGCTTTAAAAATAACTAAAAAGCATAGTATTGATAGATTTAAAAGAGAATAGTTTAATGTCATTAAATTAAAAAAATCACTTATACTAGTTGGGTTGGAAAAATACATCTATATCATATTAAATATTTTTACACATAAAAATACACCATACATTTTATGGATCTAGGATTCTTGGATAATGTATGTTTTAGTGAAAGAAAACCCCAAAGATTTGATAATATTATTTTCGACTATTAATATTGTTTATGTAACTTATTATATTTTAAAATTTATATTTATATGTTCATTTGAAAATGGTAATATACCAATGATTATCAAAAAACTACATCATTCAAACTATAATATAGATATACACCAACTTTATATAATACATAAGAGATTTAGGTACAAACCTTAATATTTTTGGAATGTACTTGAATGTTAAAATGAAATGATTATCAATCTAGACATATACCTGAAAATAACTTTAATTATTATATATTACCCAATCCCATAAATGTTTTTATGACATTTGAGCAATTATAATAAATTTTGTTCAACAATACATAATTATTTGTTATAATTAACTTAATCGAGCATGAACAAAGTAATATTTTTTTGGTTATTTAAATATATATATATATATATATATATATATATATGTATATATGTATATGCATATCACAAATTGATGTGAAATCATAAGAAAATATTATAATAAGTTTATAAAATAGAATTCTCTAACAGAGTAAAATAGTATATATACAATAATATAAGTATTTTAAAATAAAATAAACAAAAAAAATCATTTAAACAATAATATTTAGTTGAAATGCCCTAGTTCAAATATAAAAAAACAAATTAAATTTTTCTACAACTAGTTGATTATTTTACTATATTTTTCAATATTAAGAACGGGATCTCAAAATTAACCAACTAAAAGAAAAATAATTGTAATTAAACTCTTCATTGCATATCAATTTTTTAATAATAACCTTGAGCACAAAAAACCTGTTATTTTGCAAAACATCATTCTATATGGGATCTGAAATTCTTAAAGAATAATTTTCTAAATCAATTTTAAATAAAAATTATAAATCAAAGTAAATTTTTTGCCGTGATTAAATATTTATCATATAAGTTTATAATTCGAAAGGATTTTACATAAGAATTCATAAACCTTTTCTTTTTATACGTTGAGGTGGTGGTGGTGATTTTGGGTATTCAATATTTTTTACATAAGAAAATGAAGTGTGGAAAAAGAGAAAAAAAAGCGGATAGATATTATTGAACAAATTATATATTAGAGTTTTTTGTTGGTGGAAGAAAAAAAGGTTAAACTGAAAATTAGGCCCAAAACAAAATGTAATATAAGTCCATTTAAAATTTAACCCATTATAGGCCCAAATATGATATAGTGTAATTTTAGACTTAACTTATTTTAGTTAAAAGTATCATAAATTAATATTAATAAGTGAGTTGGATATCCGCGATAAGACATATAGTGGAGAATTATATTACAAATTTTGTGAACCATAATAATTCTTAGAATTCTAAAATTCTAAATATATTTTTTCTCATGAGAGCCTTAATACTTTAACATTCATAAAGAAATCTTGCCACTTGGTCACCTGGTGTGTACGGTTTTATATAAATTAATATTGATACATCATATATGAAAATAATTGAGATTTTGTGAATATTTTGTATGGATTATAATTATTTGAAAATATATGCAATAATGTCTGTACCTCTTATTTAATTATCAAGGCCTTTCAAATCTGTAATGGTTTGTTTTTATAATATATTTTGTTCCCCTCCAACCTCTCCAAGTATTGGACTAGTGTCACTAAAGGCCATCTAGTCTGTAATAACTAATTTAAATTTTCAAACCAACTTGATTACTAGAGATGTCATTTAAATGGCTAATGATGTTTGTAGACTTTAATTCAGTTTGTTGGTATAAATGAATATAAAGTAGTTGATTGAGATACAAAAAATGTTTTTGACACATTCACTTTCTAATGGTTGGATTATCCATCCATATTTTGACAAATTATTTTCAAATAAGGTTGATTAAAGATGTGTTAGCATATTTAGCTTGAAGGGCGGTCTATACACTATAAAAAAAATATAAAAAAGTATCTTTGTACGTATCTTTAGTATTAATTATTGTAACGAAATTGAGCCATTTTGATAAAAAAAAGTTAATATATTATTTTCCTCATGTTTATACCCCCGCAAAATTATAAAGGGACATACATATTTCTTTGTTACATTTTATCTGAAAAAATTATTTCTAAAAATTTACATTGGATATTCTGCATATAGGTTCATCTAATGTGGTTTATTTAGGTGAACTAATTGTTATGTTTCTTTTACAAATATTTTTTTAAGTGGTTTTTCATATTGGATTAAATAAAACTTTCTTCTGTAGTTAGGTTTTTATTCTTATTATTTGTTTAATGAACAAAATTCTACTCAATATTTAAAGAATAATGATTGCGTTTTAGAAATAAAGGCCATATAATATATTAAATTAAATAAATTATATATTAATAATATTGATATGTATTCTAATATATAGGATACCCTAACCAATTTCATGATATTTGTTTAGTTATTGAATAAATTTTTTAAATTTTGAAGAATATTAGTTTGATAAAATTTTGTTTATAGAAAGATGAATAGTTGGTCAAGTAGTTACCTTGAAATTATTAGAATATAGTATGATGAACGTTAAAGTGAGATAAATGGTTGACAATTAGTTATATGAAAAAATATTACTTTTCTTAAAACAAATAATAATCAAACCATTATGTGAAGAATTAATTAATATAAATTCTGTAATAATTAAATAAAATTATTAATCTAATTTCCATCTCTACCTATTTCCTCAAACACATATATTAGTAAGAAAACCCCCAAGAATCCTATTTTTCTCTCATGTATTCAATATATGTATCCCAATATAATTTCTTTCAAAAATATAACAATGAAAGTGAGCATTAGACATTAATAATTTAAAAATGAGACAACTCCGATTTTATTTGCATGATGAACAACCACGACTAAGCCTTAACGACTAGTTTACTTGCTAGTTTTCCTTCTATACATAGTGCTTCTCTTCACTTAATTTTACACCAACTTTACACATCAATAACACTTACGAAAATCATTCAGCAGCTATTATTCTTTCTTCTTCACTTCTGTTCTTGAGCGAAATTATAATATACAGATTCCAACCTACGATTGTGAGTGCACACGAGAGTAGGTAGTAATGTTTAATCCTTGGGGAACGTTTGGAATAATAGTGTAGCATCTCGGCTGTCCCAAAATTCGTTCTTAAGGCAGTTGTTCCTCCACGGCACTACGATTTTTATCTTTGTCCACTACTGTACGGTTTTCATCTTCACTAATCGGGTTCGTCTTTTAATTCGTCTTTTACTTTCGTTTTTTACATTTTCGTTTTTACGTTTCAGTCTTTACTTTCCGTAACTAGTAGTTACAGCTTATTTTCGCAATTAGTTTTAAAATACCATTATAGTACATTCTTTTTACCAACAATTTAAGAACAAATTTTTTAATAAGTAATCTGTAATGGCCTCCCCTTCTTCGGCTTTAACTACAACTTTGAAAACCTTACCAGATAGTCGAAACTCGAAACATTAGATGGTTCTAATTTTAAATGTTTGTCCCAAAAACAATTTATTTTCTTTGAACAATAAGAAGTCGATTTTGTATTACTCGAAAACCCTCATGTTTCAACTGATAATACGGATGCTACTATATCCGAATTTTTTTTAAAATATAATAAGGCAAATAAACTAACTAGGGTTCATCTTTTAAACCATATGTCGAACCCCTTGTTTGATTTATTTGTAAACAAAAAATCTTCAAAAACTATTTGGGACCGTTTACACACTAAATACGAAGGTGACGAGTCCGGTACGAAAAAATATGTGGTCGGAAACTGGCTTAAATTCACAATCACCGATCAAAAACCAATCATGGAACAAGTTCACATTTACGAAAACCATTGTGCCGAAAATGTATCCGAAGGAATGAAAATGTGTGAAATATTTCAAGCTAATGTATTACTCGAGAAATTCCCACCATCCTGGAGTGACTATCGTAACCACTTCAAACATAAGAAAAAGACATGACGATCCAAGAGCTAATCAACCACATGAGAACCGAAGAGGCAAATCGTCACAAAGAGAAGTCTGAATCTCTACCTCATTATTCTTCGAAAGCAAACTTGGTCGAGACTTCTGGGCATGGTAACAAAGAAGGCTTCAAGGGTAAAGGAAAATTTCATGGTCAGAATAAGAACAACAAAGCAAAGGGTAGATTTAACAACTCCGGAGGTAACTTCAAACCAACCTCTCATATTCCAAAAACCAAAGAAACTTGCTATTGTTGTGGAAAAGAAGGCACAAAGCATACCAATGCAAGGACAGGTCCAACCAAAATAACCCTCCTCGTGCCAACTTGACTGAAACTGAAGAGGTAATTGCCGCGGTAATGGTCGAAACTAATTTGGTAGAAAACAAGGCCGAATGGATTCTCGATTCTGGAGCTTCAAGAAACTTCTGAGCCAACAAATAGTTATTCCAAGGGTTTGAAGATGTAGTTGATGGGGAATGTGCATACATGGGAAACTCTACAACTGCGGTCCTCCTTGGCAAGGGAAAGGCGTGTCTTAAACTTACCTCTTGCAAGACCTTATCCCTTAATGATCACGATTCATATAAATTTAGTCCTAGGGTCTCTTCTAAACAAATCTAGACTTAAACTTGTTTTCGAGGGTGGGAAAATAATAATCTCTAGGAATGGTGACTTTGTAGGAAAAGGTTACCTTAATGGTGGACTATTTGTACTTTATGTTCTTTCTGCTTTTAATGAGAATGCATCTACTTCTGCTATATAGTTAAATCTCTAGATATGTGGAACGCTAGATTAGGACACTTAAATGTTTCTTCTATTAAAGACTTAAAACTCATGGAATAATACCTGGAAACTATAACGATGATTTATTTAAGTGTCAAATATGTGTGGAGGCTAAACACGCTAAGAAACCCTTTAAAAACGTGACCAATAGAGAAACTCAACTTTTAGAAGTAGTGCATTCTGACTTAGCTGATTTTAAAACTACTGCTAGTAGAGGAGGAAAACTTTATTATATGATCTTTTTAGATGACTAGTCTAGGTTCACCAAAGTATAACTTCTAAAGTCTAAGGATGAAGCAGAATCCACCTTTTTAAAATATAAGGTTGAAGTTGAAAATCAATTAGATAGAAAGATTAAAAGACTTAGGTCCGATAAGAGAGGATAATATAGTTCTAACACACTTAAAGAATTTTGTGAACGTAGTGGAATTATTCATGAACTTATTGCCCCTTATACACCCAAAAAAATGGAATAGTTGAAAGGAAAAATAGATCCCTTAAGGAAATGATGAATGTCATGTTAATTAGTTCAGGCCTACCTTCCAACATGTGGGGGGAAGCTGTCTTTTCAGCATGTTATGTATTAAACCGAGTACCCCATAAACATATAGATAAGACGCCTTACGAATTATGGAAAGGATATCCATCTAACTTGAAATTTTAAGACTATGGGGGTGTTTGGCTAAAGTAGCATTACCCGACTTTAGGAGAGCTAACATTGGACCTAAAACCGTAGACTCTATCTTTATAGGATATGCTTAAAATAATGCAGCTTATAGATTTATGTCCTTATCTGATAACACTATAAGCGAATATAGAGACGCTGAATTCTTTGAGCATATATTTCATTTGAAAATGAATATTGTTCATAATTCGTCCTCATCTATCAGTAATGACTCACCTGTCAATACTGATATACCTATTAGTGATAATTTGTCTGCTTCTCTACCCTCTTCGAGTTCAGGACCACACCCTGATAACGAAATTAGGAGAAGTAAACGACGTAGGACTGAGTCTAGTTTTGGACCAGACTTTATCACTGCTTTCTTTAATGAGGATTTTCACATAGATATGTAATGTGAAGAACTAGTCTCTTGTTTTCTTCTTGAGGAAGAACCTAAGACGTTCTCCGAGGCTATGAGATCCATAGATGCTAGCTTCTGGAAAGAAGAGGTAAACAGTGAGATAGAATCTATTATATCAAACTACACTTGGGACATAGCTGACTTACCAAAGGGATGTAAGCCAATTACTAGCAAATGGATCTTTAAGAGAAAATTAAGACCTAATGGCTCGATAAATAAATATAAGGCTAGACTTGTAATCCGAGGTTTTACTCAAAAGAAAGGTTTAGATTACTTAGACACCTATTCCACAGTGACCAAAATATCACCCCTGAGAACTCTAATTGCTTTAGCTTCCATTCATAAACTTAATATACATCAAATGGATGTTAAGACCGCGTTTTTGAATGGAGACTTAGATGAAAAGATATATATGGTTCAACCCGAAGGGTTTGTAGCTTCATGTTAAAAAAGCAAAGTATGCAAACTTAAGAAATCTCTATATGGTTTGAAACAATCACCCAAACAATGGTACGAAAAAATATATAGTACTTTAGTTAACGATGGCTTTATAGTCAACACTTCCGACTCATGTGTATACATGAAGGTGATAGGATCTGAATGTGTGATCATCTGTCTATACGTAGATGACATGCTGATCTTTGGCACTAATCTTAAAGTCATTAATGAGACTTAGGACTTTCTATCATCTATATTCGAGATGAAGGACATGGGTGAAGCTGATGTAATCATAGGGGTTAAGATCTTAAGAAATGAAAATGGTATATCCCTTAGTCAATCTCATTATGTAGAGAAATTGTTGAAGATATTCAACTCCTTTTATGTCATACCTGTTAGAACCCTATATGACTCTAGTATTCGTTTGACTAAGAACAAGTGAAGTGCAATATTTCAAACTGAATATGCTAAGATAATAGGAAGTGTGATGTTCTTAATGAACTACACTCGACCTGATATCGCCTATGCCGTAAGTAGACTTAGTCTCTATACCCATAACCCTAGTAGTGAACATTAGGCTACACTTCAAAGATCATTGAAATATCTAAGAGGTACCATGGATATAGGCATACACTATAGTAGGTTCCCTGCTGTCCTATAAGGCTATTGTGATGAAAAATGAATATAAGATAATGATGAAGTGAGCTCCACTAGTGGTTATGTGTTTTCCTTACGTGGAGGAGCTATATCCTGGAAGTCTTCTAAACAAACTTGTATAGCACGGTCAACCATGGAATCCGAGTTTATAGCGTTAGAGTTGGCATGACAAGAGGTTGAATAGCCCTATGTGGTGGTCCTATTGAGAAGGACTTGATGAACTCACCAGTATATGATGAGGTTGAGCTTTAAGGTTCTTAATGACTTCAAGACCCTTGACGGGTAGTCTATGCTAATAGATATTCTTGAAATCACCTATGTGGGTGTGAAAGTGGGGGCCGCTTTCTATAAAAGACTAGAGAAGTCTTTTTAGAGCACTCATGAGAACCAAGGTATGCGCATGGCCTAAAAGGCGCTTGTGATAACATCGCGGAACCTGTATATATCTAATGGGTCTGAGTATGTGTTGTGGGCGTCTCAACTAAAGAACGTCAAGTTCAAGAGTACGTTCACTTGACTGGACTTGGTTGTTGCCTCACTCCACTACGTGTCAATTCAAATTGCAAGATATTGACACTTAAGTACAATTCACCCGAATTTCGCTCAAAACCTTTCTCCTTTTCAAAAACCTTCTTTGTACATCTTGTGGACAATAAATGTGCACGGAATTATTGGACTAATTGATCATTCATTGTCCACAAAGTTATAAATGCATGTGGAGTGTTTTTCTTGTTACGTGTAGTGTAGTGGGGAAAGTTGAGAGGTTATCTCACTTTCCCATATCAGTAGACTTAATGATTTAAAAGCAACTTATTTACTTTGTGCTATCATAATCTACCAAAGAACTAACACCCATGCATATGAAGAGTCAATGGGGAAGCCCACACGCGCGCACCACCACCACCACACGTCCGGCCCGAGCCCGGGCCCGGGTCCGGGTCTTGGGTCTTGGGGAATTAAAAAATAAAAATAAACTAGTTTTATAACCAGCTTTTATTTTTTATTTTCTGATAAAGACTATGTCTACGCTTGACTAATTCCTCCACGTTGGTCAACAATTTTACCCACGTTTTATCAACAACGGCTCCTTTGTTGTAACAACTCTGATTTTCTTGGCATGATGAACAGCCACGACTAAGCCTTAACGGCTAGTCCACTGGATATTTTTCCTTCTATAAATAGTGCTGCTCTTAAGTTCATTTTACACCAATGGTGGGGCCTAGGGTGTGATAAAATAAGATATAAATAAAGTGCAAAAACACCCTAGAACTACACGGTTCTGCAAGTATACAAATCGTATGCAAGTTTTAGATAAAAATTCGTTCCGCAGAGACTACAGAGGTTAGGAGAATCTTATGCAAATACCAAGTGTAAATAATTAAAGCTAGAACAACTAAACGCAAATAAAGTAAAGACAAATAGAATTTTTTGTTGGTTTTTCAATTAACTAAATTAAAACTAAGAATTAAAAGACAGAAAATAAATATGAAAGAGAAGTGATATGAGAATATAGCTTAAGTTATTAGCATGTAATCCCCAATAGTTTTGACGTTCTAAACATGTAAGGGTGAATTATGTAGTATTTCCCTAATCGGTCCTAATATGCTATCGGTAGTTTCAAATAGGATTTACCTGTGTCAATAAGGCTTCCTAAGCAAACTTTTCCTGTAATTGGTAAATAGTCAAAAAGACTAAACCATAGTGATTATCTAGCTAGGTTGGGTTGTCAGATCAAACCTAAAACTAAACGTTATGTGCTAAACATGCAATTAAACACCGTTGTCAATGGTATCCTAAATACTAGATGGTAATTCTAATGGCTGCAGTCCACAAGAACACAAAATATAAATCCAAACACATAAACAGAGAATAAAAACTATAATTCTATTTAAAAAATTAAATTCCCAAATTAGATAGATGACAATCAAAACTAGGGTTCATACATATATGCTAAAACTTAAGCTAAAGAAATTTAGTTCATGAAAGAAAAGAAAGAAATTACAAAACTAAAGGTAGAAGAAGACATTGTTGATGACAGCTCCTTCCAAACTTCTCTCTTGTGTTCTAAGCTTCCTCTTGGTTTAAGGTTTCACCAAGGATGATTTAAGAGTGTTAAGAGGCTGTATTTATAGTGTAGAGGTTGACCTAATTCGTTTCTTTAGAGATAACTTAAAGTAATGGACTCCTAGCCCAACTCAAATTCGTAAGGAAATAAAGATAAGCACTGCTGCGCTGTTTTGAGTGTATCTTCT
This sequence comes from Nemophila menziesii, assembly GCA_029959085.1. NCBI lineage: Eukaryota > Viridiplantae > Streptophyta > Magnoliopsida > Boraginales > Hydrophyllaceae > Nemophila > Nemophila menziesii. The sequence goes on along the minus strand of JARWIR010000015.1, from coordinate 23,334,319 downwards.
TCGTTATTGGTCAGATTTTGCTCCACAAGATACCAAAAGAATCGCAATAGAATTATCTAGGCCCTTAAGAAAGAAATTACCAAAATCGGCCTATTTCTTAGTTAAAAACACCAATCTTTAGACGTGTGTGCAGAATCCCAGATTTAGGCAGCTTTTCCTTTTCCATCTTTTTAGCTTTTATTTCCTTATCTCCAATTTCCATGCATATCTCCTTCCATAAGTTGTTGTCTTTGACTTGGACTCTAATTAATCTCCATAATTATCTTTAAAGCTTCACACTAAATAAACAATTAAACCCAATATGCTCTAAAAATAATAATTCTACAAATCAAGACCCAAAATAGGAAAGTGCACTAAAATAAGCTAAAATCAACCTATAAACTAATAAATAAGTCTAAAATGATGTCTCATGAGTGTATTTTATTATCACAAATGAGGAGACATCAACCAAAATTACACAGCAATAACTCTTACGAAAATCATTCAGCAGCTATTATTCTTTCTTCTTCACTTCTGTTCTAGAGAGAAATAGTAATACACGGATTCCAACCTACGATTGTGAGTTCATACAAGAGTAGGGTAGTAGTGTTTAATCCTTGAGGAACGTTTGGAAAAACAGTGTAGCATCTCGCCTGTCCCGGAATTCGTTCTTAAGGCGGTGGCTTCTACCCAGCACCACGATTTATATCTTCGTCCACTATTGTACGGTTTTCATCTTCACTAACCGGGTTCGTCTTTTACTTTCGATTTTTACATTTCCGTTTTTACGTTTCAGTCTTTACTTTTCAGTCTTTACTTTTCAGTCTTTACTTTCCGTAAGTAGTAGTTAAAGCTCAGTTTTGCATTTAGTTTTAATATACCATTACAATACTTTCTTTTTACCAACAATATGTTAGATCTTACATGATTGTGGTGTAAAAAAAATTAGGTTGTGATAACATTTCATCTTTTACTGATTTTAATTTGGATGTGTTTATGTAAATGATAATTTTGAAATCATAACTAGGTTGGGCAACAATAAAGATTTTTGTTTTGTTGTAGCCAAGGAATAGTTATACTTTATTTGAATTCAAAACAAATAGATTGTACGTTTGAATGAAAATTTCATTGAAATATTTCAAGTATAAGCGTAATAATAACACAACAGGGTGCCTGAATTTTTTTTAAGAAACCCAACCGTTTCCTCTTTTTTTTAAAGCATGTGATTTTTTTTCCATTCTTTATTAAGAAAATAATTTTTACATAATATGATATATTGTTATCCTCAAATTTAAATTATACTCGTATGTTTGTACAACTAGAAAGAAAAAGATACTTGTTTGCACAAAGGTAATTGGGTAGGCATATATTATTTTATCTTTTATTTTCAAATATTGATTTTTTTTTGGTCCTAATTGATTATGATACAACTATGAATTCATGTTTTTCTTGTAAGATAATAATATTTTTCTTTTCTTTTTAGTCTATGTAGGAGTATAGAATCTTACTAATTCACTAATTTATCTAATTCAATTAAAATAATTTTACAAACATAACATTAGTGTTTTACACATGTCAAAAAATGACATGAATTATTCTAAGAATTTTTTATTAGGGTAATACTTGATATAGTACATATATTTTTGTCAATTAATAGTTTAAGAAATATTAATTTGGATTTAAATAAGTTTTGTTAATTATAACTAATTATAAAATCAAAACTTGATTAATTATAAATACAACACTTTTTCATAATATACTTAGAATTGTGGACACTAGAGGAAGTCTATACAAATATTGGGGTTAATGATTTTGTACTGTATCTAATAAATAGAAACATTTCCAAGTTTACCTAAGTTAGAGATATTCTATAACTGAAGTCAGTAATATGGTTCATTTAATAAACACAATTATCTATAAATAATGTTCTTTTATATAAATAAATAAATTAATTAAGAATATTTTCTCAATCTCTCACATTTTTCTTTCAATCTATTATATTTACAAATTTAGGAAAAATTACACGAGATAATAATAACAAACTTCATAAACAAGAAGTCAATAGTCAAAAACCCAAGGATGCATGAACCTTAACCTTTTAACGCTCGAGAAAGAGATTTAATGTCGTGGTCACCATTCAAACCAACTTGAGTTAACCAAGGTAAATTGAAACATCCTAATTCTCAACACATAAACTCCAATTCAACATGAAACAACTTTTGTATATTTTATAATATCCTTATTTCTGAAATAATGTGTAGTCTTCGAAATAGGAGTATCTTGTCCATACTCTTAAATTTTCCATAAAAGGCCACGATGGTGAATGGTCATGTAATTATTACATATAAAAACTCTTAAATATCAAACTAAAATATTTAAAAAGGATTCTAGGGAGGCATATTTGGATAATAATGAAATGTCATTTTTAATAATTTCCATGAAGTGTTCCGGTGTTGAATTACGCAATATAATGAATAATGTATTCAATTTGTCAAGAAGGTAACTAAGAGATTTATGGAAAATACTTACTTGACTAAGTTTTGTTTGAATGGTTTATGCATATTTTAATGGTTAAAAAGTGTTAAAAGATACGAACGAAGAGTTGCTTGAATTTTTATTATTACTTTGATGAATATCCAATTGCATATTATTTTTACACATGGTTAAGTATAAGTTTAGGTTTAAAATAGTATAATGTGATATTACAATAACAGTTTTAGATGTATAGCCTTGCGGTTTGTTAATTATTGTTATTTTTATACATGTTTATTTATTTGAAAGTGTACTATTTTTTTCAGGTTAGTGATGGTTTTTTGTTATTAGTTTAGGTTTTTATATATTTTATTTATCTTTCAATAAGTACATGGTTGGTGAATGCAAAATTATTCTTAGTTAGCAATTTGTTTGTTGTGTCTAATTGTATTTGTGGTATGCAATTCGCTTGTCATCTTTTTATTCTTTGACAGTATGTGATATCTAGTTGCATTTATATTGATAGTTTAGTCTATATATTTAAATATGTATCATGTGACAAAAAATCATGCAAACTGAAAGAAAAATGAATTTTATGAATACCAACCAAAATAAAATTATTATTTTATATTTTTATATCATGGTTGTGTGAGATTTGAATTTAACATCAAGTTCACCATGTAGAAAAGCATAGTTAAATAATTCATTTAAATTCCCTCCCTCAGAGGATATGGTGGACCCATTAGTTTGATAAAATAATTATATAAAAAGCTCACACATCTAGAAAACCACGATAAACCCTCTACAAGTGTACAGATAGTTACAAGTAATAAGTAAGTAAATCAAGTTTGTTCCTTAGAGATTTAGGTAGTTAATTAAAATACTGTTCAATATTACCGTAAATGGTTTTAAATATTTTGACTAAAAGATAATGGAAGCATTGCTTTGTTTTACAATTAAAAAATAATTAAGCATATGAGATAGTAGCTCAAGGTTTCAAATATTCACCTAATCCCATTAATTTAATAGTTCTAGAAATAAATTGGTTTTTTCTTATTAACCCGGATACTAAATTATGAGAGATTAAAACATAAACCCTAGCGGCTACTTTGCTAGTCAAGTCGACTCACATTAGATCATCCTTTCAGAACCTTCATTACTAAGGGTAATCTTTATTTTTCATTATATGATTATTATTTAACTCCTATGTATACCCAATAGATGGAAAACACAATTTGTTTAAATGTAATACCAAAATAAAAAATTTAAGAATAAAACTATGTTCAAAATTAAAAATCTTAAGAAAGATAGAAATCGTGAATAAATGAACTTGGAATAAAAAAATTAGAATTAAATTAAAAATATATATATCTAACACTAATTTACGCTAATTATAAAGAGAAAACGGTATATAAATGACCTAGTGAAACTCCACCTCTTGATACTTCCTTCTTTACATTCTCCTGATCACTTCCATGATGAATTAATTATCAAATGTACGCTTTGGCACCCAAGGGATGAATTTATAGTGTTCATAGCGTGTATTATTTAGTGGGAAACTTTTTTAGGGTTTACATATGTTGTGGTCTAGGTTTAAATGATCAAGCCCATCCCAGAAAATGCCATCTTTTTTGTTACAACTCTAAATCATAATTTGTCATAGGACACATGTTCTAATTCAGAGCCCCTCTTAAGATTAAAGGGGTCATTCAAAATTTTTATAAATCTTAGTTGAGCTCAAAATAAGCGTAAAAGGATGTCTTACGTTTATCACAAAAAGAGAGTCGTCAGTATACCCTTTGGCAACAAGTCTAGCTTTATATGTAGGGCCATCTGTTTATCACAAAAACAGAGTCATCAGTATACCCTTTGGCAACAAGTCTAGCTTTATATGTAGGGACATCTGAATAAAATATACCTCGTTTAACCTTATAAAACTATCTACGTTCAATAAGTTTTTATTTATAAGGTTTTATAAAGAGTATCTAAGCTTTTTTAACATTTAAGTATCACGTTTCTTATTCCATATCTTCAAAAAGAAATCTTTAAAACTCAATGTATTAAGTTAACTATTTGGGTCATTGTTACTAACCTATGGAGCAATTACAAGAGCAATGTAAAAAAATTCAACATAAGAGTAACTTGATGAGATATATTTTTTATCTTTACAATATAATTGTTAACTAATAGTTAACTAAGCCCAATACATGTTCCTATACACTATTTGGATCAACATGATTAATATCATTTAATGAAGTTGTATTAGGATCAACCTAGATCACAATACACTTTAGGTGTTATTTCATGATCAACATGATTAATATCACTTCGAATTTTGATTCCCATAAAAGCCCCTATGAAACTTGAATTAAAAAACCCAACATCTACAACCATTTCTCCGTTAATTAACAACAAAATTAGGAAGCGTAAGTCTTCTGGAAAGCAAGCCCCAAAGCATGGTGGAGAGACAATAAATGCAACAATAAAATGCTTTGAAACTAAATATGGGAATGGAGCAGGTGGCTATAATGGAGCTGATAAATGAAATTATTTAAAAGAAAAGAAACTCATACAAGGGAAGGGATAGTCAGATAGTTCATACATTATCGCAAAAATTGTCATATTAATTGAGTTTTGTATCCTTGACGAACCATGACAAACAATATATATTATAAACTAATTTCGGGTGATAATGGATATATCTTAGCACCCACATATTGGTACCTTGCAACTCCTTTTTAATCAACATGATATAAAACCACATGGTTCGAAGATAATATACCACCCATATTCGATGATTAAACAAATAGATCAACCCTATCAAGTGTCAGATCTAATGGTTTTGGGTTTTTAATTTCGGACAGTATTTCAGATGATCGTATAGCAAAACAAAATTATGGATTTTAATCACGACCCTAGATGTGGTTGGGTCTTATAAAATGACTTACTTAGATGATTTTTTGGGATATGTTGATTTTCAAGGAAAGTCTGCTTACCCTTAAGAATTAGGTTCTCATATGGTTTCAATTGTAGAGAGATGTACACCTAAAGTAGTTAGACATATGATTATTATGTATCTTTAAAATAAACTAGGCTTTAGAAAAACATTGTTATAAAGTGATATTTGTAATGAAAGAGTCCAAAATTTTATACTAGCATGAACAATTTAAATACATTTTGATAGAATAGATAAGTACGATAGTATTCACCAAGATTACCCACTGTCACATTATTAAATGGGATAATAAATGAAACCTAACACATCATATATGTCAAACTGGCTTCTTAAACTTTCACAATATCTACATATGTATCATAAAAAACAATTTGAACAATAAAAACAACATAAAAACTAGACGTAGCATTAATTTTGAGGACAAAAATAAACTCATTCGTCATCCATGCTTTACTTTATCAAATTGGAACTTATCTTTATTTATAAATCAAACTACTTAATTAATTAATAACACAAAATAACACACAATACGCTCTTTTTTCCTTATTTACTTTTTGCTCAGAGGGTTCTGTGATTTCAAATGTCCTAATTAAATGAGAACTTGACTACTAATATTCACTACAAATCGAACAATAGGGTGAAATAGTGCTTCGTTAATCCATATGAAGCACGTTGGTTAGAGAGAACATAAAAATGTTTCCAATTTCCCTCCATTGTCTTATCGGTAACCACCTAAGAAAACTACCATAAACAAAGGTTAAAAAGATTGACTAAATTATTTGTTTTTAATCATAAAAATGTTAAATTGTTTTTATTGAGAGATTTAGATAATATACCATATATATATAACAACTTTATATAACTATGATGCGATTTAGATACAAACCATATATATATATAAATAATGTACTTGATGTTGAAATGCAATGATGATTGATCTAGACTTATACCTAAAAATAACATTAATTTATTATATATTACCCAATTCTATAAGAAAATTATTACATTTGAATAATTAGAACAATAAATTATGTTCAACAATATAAATACCAACTGAATGAAAAAGAATTTTAATTAAACATTTTATTAAATACCAATTTTTTTTTAAAAATAGCCTCAAAACATAAAACCACTTTTTTACAAAAACATCATTCTATTCGGGATCTCAATTTCATAAAGAATTATTCACTAAAACAATTTAAAAAATATATAGATCTAAAACTAAATTTTTTACAGTGTTGACATATTTATCTTACCTTTCTATTAATATGTGGAAGTCATTGTGGTGATTCTGGGCATTCAATATGTTTTACATAAGAAGAAGTGTGAAGAAAGAGAAAAAAGGATCAGAGAGATATTATTGAAGAATATAGTATTTAGGGTTTTTTGTATGTGGGAGAAAAAAGGAAAATCTTAAAACTAGCCCAATCAAAATTCAATATTAGTCAATTTAAAATTTAACCAGTGTAGACCCAAATAAGAGATAGTGAATTTTTAGACTTAAACTTATTTTAGTGAAAAGTATCATAGCAAGTTAATGTTAAAAGTGACATGGATATCCATTACTAGAATAGCCATATAGTTAAAAATGAACAATATATGGGATATATATAGTTTATTAAAACAAAATTTTGATTGAGAATTATATAATAAAATTTGTAAACTGTAATAATTTATTTAATTCCCAAATTCTAAATATATATTGTCTTTCTAATGATAGCCTTACCACCTTGACCTCCATAAGGAGGAAAATCTTGCCAGTTGTTCACATATGTAGGGTTTTATACAAATCAATATTGATACAACATATATGAAAGTAGTTGGAATTGCGATAATACTTTGTTTGGATTATGATCATTTGCAAATATATACAATATCGTTTGTACCTCCTATCTAGTTGTCAAGACCCTTGCAATCTTGAACGGTTTGTTTTAAGGATACATTTTGATCACCTCCAACCTCTCCAAGTATTATAGTAGTGTCACTGGAGGCCATCTACTCCCAGTAACTAATTTAAATTTTCGAACCAACTTATTTACTATGGATGTCATTTAGATGGCTAATGATATACCTAGTCTTTAATTTAGTTTCTTGGGTATAAATGAAAATATAGTAGTTGATTGAGATAAAAAGATGATTTGACACATTTACTTTATAATGGTTGGTTTATCTATCCATACTTTGAAAAAAAAAATATATATTGACAAATTATTTTCAAATAAGACCAATTAAAGACATGTTTAGCATATTTGTGTTGTAGGGCATACTAACCACTAAAAAATATAAAAAAGTATCTTTGTACTTATCTTTAACATTCAATTTTGTAATAAAATTGTGGTTTTTTAAGGAAAAACAGTTAATATATTATTTTATTCATGTGTATACCCCTACAAAATTATAAATGGACATAAATATTTTTAACATTTTTATCTAAAAAAACATTTTTTTTGTAAAAATTTATATTGTATCGCGAGAGCCTCCATTGCACTATGTTGTGCTAATAACTAATTATGTCTTTTCATTGTGGATGTTCTACATATGGGTTCATGTAATATGGTTTATGTATGTGAACTAAATATTTTATTTCTTTTACGACTATTTTCTAAGTGGTTTTAAATATTGGATTAAATAAATCTTTCTTCTATAGTGAAGTTTTAATTATTATTATTATTTGTTTAATGAATAAAATTCTTCTTAATATTAAAAATATGATTATTTTGTTTTAGAAATCAAGGCCATATAAATATTTTATTTTAATTAAATTAATTATATATTGATAATATGCATATGTAAGGTAATATATTAGACACCCAAGCAAATTTTACAATAACTATTTAGTAACTGAATAATTTATATATATTTTAAACAATACTATTTTCATAAAAAAAAATTTATAGAAAGAGCAATAGTTCGTCTAATGTTAGTACTCATGAAATTATGTGAATTTAGTAAGATCAACGTTACAATAATATAAATGGTTGAAAGTTAGTTATATGGCAAAATATTCTTTCGCTTAAAATAAATAATAGTCAAACCATTAAGTGAATAATTGATCAAATATTGATCTTTGTATTCGCTAATAAAAAATATATTTATTAAATAATTTTTTTAATCTAATTTGCATGCCTCACTTTTTCACGTACTTATTTTCATATGACCTCCTAAAACTCTATAATTCTTTACCATTGATGTTTGAAAAGTTCTTTATCGAATACTTGAATATCCTTTAGAATCGACTTTCATCTTTCCTAATACACATATATCAGTAAGAAACCCCGAACAAAGAGATCTATTTTTCTCTTATGTCTTTTATATCTGTCTCTCAATATAATTATTCTTTCAATATAAATTAACAATAATAGCCAGCATTAGACATTAATGAAGTAAAAAATGAGACAAATAGTGATATTAGTCATTAAACGTTTTTGGTTATTCAAAATAACTTCGTAAATACTAAAAGAAATAAGTAATTAAGGACATTTTTCAGTGCTTACCATTTTTATATTAATTCATATATTATTTTTCAATGTTTAGAATTTATATATTAATTCATATATTATTATTTGCAGCTGAAATATGTTAAGCAACTACGTTTTTTAGACAATAATCATAATCAGCCTCTATTATGTTGCCTCTACCTACACGGTCTTAATTATATGCAAAAGTGTTACTTTTGGGACAATCTTGGTAAATTCAAAACATATATGAGTAAGTCTGCCAAAAAAAAAAACACACATAGTTAAATAGTCCAAAGTTATGCAATACATATAAGAGCTTTCCTGAGTATTGGGATACATGTAAGGTGATAGAGCACCTGAGATATAAAACTTCTTTTCAAACTCTGATGCCCATAAAAACCCCTATGATACTTGCATTAAAAAACCCTACATCTACAACAATTTCTCAGTTAATTAACAACAAAATTAGGTAGCGTATGTCTTCCGGAAAGCGAGCCCCAAAGCATGGTAGAGAGACTATAAATGAAACAATAGAAGGCACTGAAATTGAATTTAGGAATGGAGCAAGTGGTTATAATGAAGCTGATAAATGAATTATTTAAAATAAAATAAACTCATACAAGAGAAGGGATACTCAAATAATTCATCCATTATCATAAAAATTGTCATATTAAATTAGTTTAGAATCCTTGATAAACCATGACCAACAAAATATATTATAAATTATTTCGGGTGATAAGGGATATCTCCTAGCACCCACATATTGAATCCTTACAACTCCTTTTTAATCAATATGATATCCAACCACATCGTTTGAAGATAATAGACAACCCATATTCGATGATCAAACAAATAAATCAACCATATCAACTGTCATATCTAATGGTCTTGAGTGTTTTGGTTATGGGCACGATTTCAGATGACCGTAAAGCAAAAAAAATTATGGATTTTAAACACGACCCTAGATGTGGTTGGGGCTTATAAAAGCACTAAATTAGAGGATTTTTTGGGATATGTTGATTTTCAAGGTAAGGCTGCTCACCCTCGGAATCAGGTTCTCATATGGTTGCAATTGTAGAAAGAATGTAAACCTTAAATAGCTAGCTATATGATTATTATGTCATTTTGAAATAAACAAGGCTTTAGGATAACTTTGATATAAAATGGTATTTGTATTGAATGAGTCCAAAATTTTATACAAGCATGAACGAATTAAATACATTTTGATAGAATCGATATGTGTAAGCGTATGCACCTAGTTTGCCCTACTAGATTACTTGTCACATTAGAAAACAGGATAATAAATGAAACCTAACACATCAAATATGTCAAAACGAGTTCTTTTAACTTCACAATATCTACATATGTATCATTAAAAATCAATTGGAACCAAAAAACATCATAAAAACTAGATGTAACATTAATTTTGAGGACAGAAATGAAGTCATTCGTCATCCATACTTTAATTTATCAAGTTGGAAGTTATCCTTATTTATAACTCAAACAACTTAATCAATTACTAACACAAAATAACTATTTTTATCCAATTGCTTTTCGCGCAACTAAGAAAGATCAAGCAGGACGAGCATTTGATCAATCATTATGAAAACATATGGTAAAAGTGCTTGATAGGTTTGAAAATAGGCGTGGAGAGAGTCAAAATTATTGTATGTGTCTCACCTTCCAAGCATAGAATATTAGCAAAAAATAGAAGAGTGAGGATCATGAAAAATGAATTATGTTAAACAAGAGAAGTACATCTACCGAAAAGGTTCAAAAAAACACACTTGTCACTTTATACTTTAAACTTCATATAATTTTGAAGTTCTTTTTAATTTTTTTTTCTTGAATTGATGATTAGGAATGGTTGATGGTCATACTCTTCTTGTATGACTCCAATTCTTTCATGTATAAACCTACATCATACAAATCAAGAAGTTCATTAGCAGCTAGAGAACATGGTGTACCTCTAACAATATATTATTTTGCAAATTTAACAGAAATAAAGGATATGGTACACTACCCAATAGAACATGTTTACTTACTTCTTTTTCCTCTAAGGAAAGAGTGTTCCACATATTTATAACCATCTTAGTGAATTCATGTTCTTTGTTAGAGTAAAAGTCTTCAACCCTCGATGTTTGTCAAGAAGTATAAATTATAGCCACTAAAATTGGGCTTAGGGCAGTGTGGGTCTTCTCCTCCTTGCTTCTTATTTATCCTCTTAGTTGAAGTATTCATGCCTTTAGGTAGTGGAGTAATGGTAACATTTTCATAACATGAGTGCCCTTCTACAGATTCGGAAAATTAGGGTGTCCCGAATGACAAAGCACCCCATTCAAAACCTTAGTACCAACTTTTACCGAGACCAAGTACCCACAATACAATTTCCCTTCGATTTTAACCGCAGCTTCAACACTTTGAATAACTAGCATTAAATACATTCAAGTCAATTCAAGCTGTAATCGAGCATTAATAATAAAAAATAAGAAGTGTTATAGGCATATTATTACGAAATGTTATTCATTGAAAACCAAGTAATACTACTCCAAAGTTGTCAGAACTACATTTTAACTACCTTGAAACCCTGAGATAAGAATATGTTGTAATGGAATATTCACACGATTCACATATTTAACTAAAGAATATACTAGTTATCGCACAATTAACAAATGAGCAACCTAAAAAAATAAACTAGGAGTGAACACGTATTAACGAAAGAGAATTATTATTTGGAGTTGAAATATGTTAAGCATATATTGTTTGTTAGACAATAATCATAATCAACCTCTATCGTGTTGCCTCTTCCTACAAGGTTTCACTTATATGCAAAACTGTTACTTTTGGGACAATATTGGTAAATTCAAAACATATATAAGTAAGTCTTAGAATAGACATTGATGCACTTCGAGTTCTTGGTGTAATAATCTTAGGAGTTTGTGAAGTTTCTTGTTCATCGCTTTTTATGTATGTGTCTGAAAGCATTGGTGTTTTGTCTTTTTCATTTGCCATTTTATAATTATTTTTCCTGTATCAAAATAATATAAATTATTAATAAACAGATTAGAAATTGAAGAATATAATAAATTTAACATAAATTTAACATAAATTTACCTTTTTTTTACAGTTGAACACTCAAAACTCGAAATTTAACAGTTAAGTAGCTTTGGGTCACTGAATCAAAATTTGCTGAATTAGAAAGTTGAGATATGAAATAAACAAAGACCAATTGGAGTATAACTAAGATACGAAACTGAAGAAATTAATTAAATAATCACTAAACACACCTTTTTAAGAGATGATCACCGAAAACTCGAAATTTCTTAGTTTTGAGCTCCTATATGAAAATTTCCAGAATGAGGATCCATCATAGGAATTATAAATGAAGAAATTAACTGGGAAAAAAATTACAGCTGAAAATCCAAAACTCTAAAAAAGTTATTCAAAATCTGCGGAATGAGATGTGTAAAGATATACCGATTAATGATAGTATATTAAAGATTAGAAATTGAAGAAGTTCATAAGAATATAATTAATATATAGTTTTTTTGTTTGGAAAATACCTATATTATATTTCAGAGTTTTTTCTACGGTTTATCATTATAAGTGGTGGCCAAGATTAAATCTGGCTAAATAAGTGGTGGCTATGATTTAATCTAGCTAAAAAAACACATACAGCTAAGTACTTCAAAGTTATGAAATACATATAAAGACTTTCCTAAGTATTAGGATAATTGTAAAATGGTAGAGAACCTGAGATATAATTGCTTCTATCCGAATTGTGATGCCTTTAAAAGCCCCTATGATACTTAAATTAAAAATCCCAACATCTATAATCATTTCTCAGTTGATTAACGAAGAAATTAGGAAGTGTAGGAAGCGAGTCACTTGATGGAGAGACAAGCAGGTGGTTATAATGGAGGTGATAAACAAAATTATTTAAAAGGAATAAAACTCATACAAGGGAAGGGATACTCGGATAGTTCATCCATTATCGCAAAAATTGACATATTAAATTGGTTCAATATCCTTGATAAACCATGACCAACATTATATATTATAAACTGAGGGTAATAAGGGATAATTCCTAGAACCACATATTTGTACCTTGCAACTCCTTTTTAATCAATATGATATTCAACCACATGGTTCGATGATAATACACCACCCATATTCGACCCCACCATAATCCGGAATATACCTTTTTATACACCAATCATATATGGGTGTCTTGGGCCACATAGCGAACCTAAATGCCCAAACACCAAGCCCAAACCTAACATGATAGTAAAAAAAATTAAATGATAAATCAACCGTATCAAGTGTCTTATCTAATGGTTTGGGGTTTTTTGGTTTCGGGCATGATTTCAGATGACCATATAGCAAAACAAAATTATGGATTTTAAACACGACCCTAGATGTTGTTGGGCTTATAAAAGGACTGAGTTAGATGAATTTTCGGGATGAGTTGAGTTTCAAGATAAGGCTGCCCACCCTTAAGAATCAGGGTCTATATGGTTGCCATTACAAAGAGAATGTAAACCTAAAGCAGCTAGACATAGGATTATTATGTCTCTTTGAAATAAACTTGGCTCTAGAAAAACATTGTTATAAAATTATATTTGTATTGAAAGAGTCCAAAAATTGACTAGCATGCACGATTTAGATACATTTCTATAGAATCGATAAGTGTTAGAGTATTCAACTTGTTTACCCTACTAGATTACTTGTCACATTATAAAACAAAGTAATAAATAAAACCTAAACATAAAATATGTCAAATCTAGACGTGAGATTAATTTTTAGGACAAAAATGAACTCATTCGTCATCCATACATTACTTTTTCAAACTGAAACTTATATTTATTGATAACTAAAACTACTTAGTTAATTACTAACACAAAGTAACACACAATACACTCTTTTTTTTCTTTTCGCGCGTAGGGTCCCGACCATTTTTCATGTCCTAATTATAAGAGAATTGAACTACTCGACTAGCTACTAAAAATTCCAAGTTTTGGTCTCTCAAGTCAATCTTAATTTTGCCAAAGATTTAATACAATAAACACTTTGATAAACTGTTATAACTCACAAAATTGGTAAAGACAAAAACTCTATTTACTTGAATTACTTGAGAGATCTTTTGACCCGAAAAAATAAGCATGTTCATACTGGTAGAGTACGTTGTAATAGTTATTCTTTAATCCATGAGAAGCACTTTGGTTGGAGAAAACATAAAAATTTTGCCAACCTCTCTACATATCCCAGAACGAGGAATCTATCAGCTTAATTAAAGAATGTCAGATTTTTTATGGAAGGGATGTCTTGAAAATTCAAATGGTGTTAGAGTTTCCTGGGAAAATAATAATGTCTTGAAGATTCAAATGTTGCTCAAGGTGTACGAAGAGAATAATTAGTTACCATAATCTATCCACAAATAATACAAAACTTCATTCTTCTGAAACAACAACTGCTGAGATTGTGAGAAACGGTGAGATTGTGAGTTTGTGAGAAATTGAGAGGCTGTGACAGAAACGGTTAGATGGTGAGGTTGTAAGAAATGGAGAGACTTATGAGTTACAAAGAGGTATGGAAAATTTTTAAGGTCGTGAGAGGTGGAGTTTTAAGGCGGCTAAGAGAGAAATATGGGGTTCATAGCGGCGAGTCACAAATTCTCGAGCGAGGGCTGGTGGAAAGGCGAATTTGATGGAGAATGTTAGGAGAAGGTTGAGGCGATAGAGAAAGATTATAGTATTTTTTATTTTGACTTTTTTTTCCTTTTGGGGTTGCTTTGATATTAGATAAGAAATGAGTAGCGATAGTTTTTCTTTTTTTTGTTATGTTAAGGTATTAATGATAGGTGGCCACCACTTATGTTGTGGCTAGAATGTGGCTAGAAAGTGTATGTTCTAGTGAATAAAAAACCTCAAAGATTTTATAATATTATTTTCAACTATTAGTTTTTTTCATGTAACTTATTATATTTTGTAATTCTTATATTTTTAATTTAAAATGTATATTGATATATTCATTAGGAAATGAAAATATAGTAAATGATTATATATAAAACAGCATCATCAAAATATAATATACAATATACACTGCCTTTATATAACTATTAAGATATTTAGGGACTAACCTTAAATATTTATGAAATGAAATGACCATTATACCTGAAATGACATTAATCATTATAGATTACCCAATCCCATGAATTTTTTATGAAATTTGAGCAATAATAACAATAAATTATGTTCAAAAATATAGAATTATCTATCAAATTTAACTTATAAGTTGAGCATGAACATAGTAATATTTTTTAGGTTAATCAAATAAAAAAAATATATATATATATATATATATCACAAATTGATGTGAAATCATAAGATAATATTATAATAGTTGTATACAATAGCATTCCCTAACATAGTAAAATAGTAAATATAAAATAATATAAGTATTTAATAAAAATCCAAACAACCATCTTTAGTATCTTCAAATGCCCTATTTCAAATATACAAAAAATAAGTAAAAAATTTCTATAACTAGATGACTTTTTTACTATATTTTTCAATAATAAGAATGAGAGCTGAAAATTAAAACAACCAAAAGAATAATAATTGTAATTAAACTCTTTATTAAAATCAATTTGTTTAATAATAATCTTCAGAACAAAAAACCTCTCTCTTACAAAACATTAATCTATTCGGGGTCTCAATTTCTTAAAGAATAATTTTCTAAAAAAATTTTAAATAAAAATTATAGATCAAAGTAAAAATTTTGCTTTGATGAAATCTTTATCTTGTAAGTATTTAATCAAAAGGATCCTACATAATAATTCATATATCTTTTCTTTTGATACGTTGAGGTGGTTGTGTGATTTTGGGCATTCCATATTTTTAACATAAGAAGAAGAATTGTGGAGAAATTGAAGAAAATTGATATTAGGGTTTTTTTTAGGTGGAAGCAGAAAAGGCAAAACTGAAAATTGGGTCCAATACAAAAAGTAATATTAGTCCATTTAAAATTTAACCAGTATAGGCCCAAAATAAGAGATAGTGAATTCTTAGACCTCACTTATTTTAGTTAAAAGTATCAAAAAGTCAACGATAATATGTGACTTGGATATCCATTACTGCATAAGGCATATAGTCGTGAAATTAACAATGTATGAAATATCTATATTATACTTATCAACTTACTAACCACATTTTTTAGAAAATATGAATATCAACTTATACTTATCAACTTCATAACTACATTTTTCAGAAAAAGTGAGCAATTGATCAAAGGAAAACATATGTTGTTGGGTTGAAAAAGAGATGGCTTGATATCTACAACGTTTTGCGACTACTTTGTAGTCGCTAGTGGTAGAGATTCATTAGCGACTAGTTCATAAAGATGAACTAGTTGCTAGAGGTTACAAGTAGTCGCTAGATGTTTTTTTTTTAAATTCAACTTAATTCCATTTACAATAATCCAATATTTCAATTCACTTCCAAATAATCATTTAAATTCAATTCAATTCCAAACTATCAATAAATTCTATTTAGCTCCAAATAATCAATCGTTTGGGTCAAAGTTGAGTGTTTGGGGTATTCAGTCAACTATTAGACTCAAAGTTGAGTGTTTGGGGTATTTAGTCAACTATTTGGGTTAAACTTGAGTGTTTGGGGTATTCAGTCACCTATATGGGTCGAAGTTTAAGCGTATCAAAAATAAATTCAAATTCAACTCCAATAACCAACAAAATGTTTTAATACAAATAAACTAAAATAAAAAATCTCCTAATCGGTATCATATCCACTAACAACTATAGGTTCATCATCGCTATCAACCTCTATAGGTTCTTCTTCATCACCATATTAATCCAAGGTGTCATCATTAATTTCCTCGTTTTCATCAATAACCATATCAAAAGCCAAATCAATACAAAAATGAGTAGGGTCAATCTCGATCTCCTCGGTGGATGCCAAGTTCACCGGATCGGAAATCGTCTCGGTGTTCAATAAAAGGATCGTGACACTCGTGTCTCCAGTAGGCAATGATTCTGCACTCATAACTCGGGACTCCATCCATATCTACCATTGAGGTCCCATACTACTTTCCACCCTTTTTATGATTTCCTTGAGTTAATCTTATCGATGTAAAATATTTTTTTTGCTTGAGTAGCTAAGATGTACGGCTCTCCTTCCCAAACAAATTTAGACGTGTTAATAATAGTTACCCCATTCTCTGTCTTCGCGGTACTCGTGTTATACCAATTGCACTCGAATAGCACAACGGAACAATCATCATCAAATGTTACCTCTACAATCTTTACTAATTCACCCTAATACGGTTTTCCTTCATAAATGGTGCATACCCCGTAATCTTGTGTCACTCTTGTTTCACCCTTTTCATGAGTAACCCATTTAACACCATTCACAACACATGAATCGTACTTATAAACCGCACAATGACACTTACTAGCCAATGAAGTCATCTCACTTGTAGCGAATGCATCAACTTCTTTTTCCATGTCATAAACCTACAAGCATCAACAATTTTTTAACAATGTTGTCTAAAATGGAATATTAATTTGGTGTTTGAATGGATCTATACCTTATGCAGAAACCAGTCTCGGAAATTTTGCCGGTGTTTCCTAAATTTATCGGCTACACTACCGGATAGCGTGGCTTTGTATTCTCTGCACATTTGACGATCAAATTGAATACATTTTTCATAATGAATAAACATTTAATAAATAAACTGAAAACTTACGTCATCAAATGTTGGAGTTCTTCGCAATTAAGTAGGATATACCAGTCGATTTGCTCCTTCTCGATGTATTGCAAATTACCATACTCTTTTTTACCTAAAGGAATACATTGACTCTTAAATACGGAAAAATCTTTAGGTTGAGCTTCGATTACGGTATATCTACCCGGTTCATTGAACTTTGTTTTTTCTTCTTGAAGATAACGCGATATAAAATTCAAAGTCTCCTTTACGACGTACCCCTCGCGATTGAACCCTCTGGCCTAGCTGGGTTTCGTATGTACTCCTTTAATTTCTTTAGATACCGCTCAAACGGGTACATCCAACGAATCTGAACCGGTTCCCCTGACAAAGCTTCGTCGTATAAGTGTATAACCAGGTGGACCATTATATCGAAAAACGCGGGAGACAAAATCATTTCCAATCTACACATAACTTCAACCACTTTCACCATCCCATTTTCTAACTCTTTCCTACTCAAATTTTTATTACACACAACTCTAAACGCGTTAGCTAGCCCAATAATCGCATCACTAATCGCTTTGTCTTCGAAATGCTCTGCGATACTAGCCACGAATAGATACTGCATCATCAAGTGACAGTCGTGAGATTTCATTCCTATAATGTTGCCCAAGTCACTTTGAACATTATTTCTCAAACTCGATGCAAAGACATCGGGAAACTTCTGTGCCTTCAACTAGTAAAGAAATACATTCCGCTTTTCCATTGATAACGTATAATTTGCTCTATTCAGTATTTGTTTACCATTTCTCGATGTCAACCACAATTCTTTCCTAATGTTCATTTTCTCAAGATCCATTCTCGCTTTCACGTTGTCTTTGTTAACTTTCCCACCAAGACCAATAACTATGCCGAGAAGAGCATCACACAAGTTTTTCTCGCAATGCATGACATCAATGTTATGTTTCAACAAATTTTCGGACCAAGAAGGTAAACGATAAAAGATACTCTTTTTCTTCCAATTGAATAGACGTTGACTAGTTTGCCTCACGATCTTTCCCCCAAAATCTTTGTGTTTACCGGGAATCACAATGGGAAGCCCATATAATTGTGTCTGAATATCGGCAGGTCTATATTTCTTTGGTGGGCCCCTATGATCGGATTTCTTGTACAAAAAACTTTCGCTTCTAAATCGATGGCCGATAGGTAACCAACGTCTATGGTCGAAGTAAGCAACCCCTTTCTTCACACTCAATGACGGAGTAGAATCCATGCATTCTGGACAAGGTTTGTAACCTTGACCCAACCATCCCGATGTGTATGACCTAACGGGGAAATCATTAGTCGTAGACAACAAAAAAACTTTCTTCGTAAACTCTTTCTTCTTGTGGGAATCATACGTAAGAATCCCTGTATCCCACAACTCGTCCAACTCATATATAACAGGTCGAAGAAAGACGTCCATGTCCTTGCCGGGTGAACGGGGTCCCGGAATCAACAAACAAAGTTGGAATGTCGTCTCCTTCATACACTCCCACAGTGGTAAGTTGTAGACGGTCAATATAACCAGCCACATGTCGTACGAGTTGTTCTGCATAGAGAAAGGGCAAAATCCATCGATACCCAAACCCAAGAACACATTCTGAGGTTCACTAGCAAACTCAGCATATAACTGAACAAATCTCTTCCAACTATTGCCATCAACCAGATGACGCAACAAGTTTGGATCTGTACTCTTCCCTGTTCGGTGCCATATCATATTTTCTGCAATGTATCTCGAAGCATAAAGTCGGTGCAGCCTAGGGCAATCGGGAAATATCGGAGTTTCTTATGCGCTACTTTCTGACCCTTCTTCGGGTCCCATCTGGATTCACTACATACTGGACACTTTTCTAGGGAGACATTCTCCTTTTAAATAAAGCACAATCGTTCACGCAAACATCGATGGTATTGTAACCCATACCTAAACTTTTTAACTTTTTGTTACACGCCTCGTATGACTCGGGCAAGGTATGAGGTTTGGGCAAAACACGGCACAGAAGATCAAGCAACTCTGTGAAAGACGTGTTAGTCCACTTGTTCTTCACCTTCACGTGCATTAGCTTCGCAATAAAATTTAATAAACTCATTATTGCACAACCAGGGTATAACTCGGTCTCTAATTCGGAAAACATCGTTACGAATTTGCCACGTGCTGAACTGTTCGAGTCTATCATCTTGGTGTCACCGGAATGACCACCACCCTTATAATTAGGTCTCAAATCTTCGTAGACATCCAACATTTCATTTTCTTCATATCGAGTCTCGGGAATTTCCTCGCTCTCACCATGCTTTGTCCAAATCTCATACGTGGACAAAAACCCAAATTGTAAAAGATGTGACATAACTTTGACCACGTTATACCAACGATAATTCAAACACTCATTATACGGACAAAAAATTGGTTCTTCATTAGGAGGTTTATTTCTTTGAGAAAAAACGAGGAATGTTTCTATCCCGTTAATAAATTCACGTGAAACTTTATGAGCATAACCAATCCAAGTCATAATCAACTACTCCGATGTAAAAGAATACAACATAAATGTCTCATAAATAAAATGAAAAAAATTATTACATCGCCAAATAAATACATAAAAATAAAATAAAAAGGAAGATTATTACATTACTAATTATATACATGAATATAAAAAAAATTATTACATCACCAATTAAATACATGAATATCAAATGAAAAAAAATTATTACATAACCAATTAAATAAATAAATATAAAATGAAAAAAAAAATTATTACATCACCCATTAAATAAATAAATATAAAATTAAAGGCACACAAAATATTACATCACCAAATAAATGAATAAATATAAAATTAAAAGCATACAAAATATAAAATCACTAAATAAATATATATCCTATTTATGAATTAATATCTCATACAATAATATATCATATAAATATATATATATACATATATATTTATAAGTCACATAAAATTATAAGATGATTAGAGATATTTACATAGTGATATTATACATTTAGCATTAACTATACAATTTTAATCAAACAAGAAAAAGATGAAAAAGACACCTACTTTTGGGCAAATTTAGAAGGAAAAATTGATAATTGAGGAGGTCCCACGTTGTTGTTTGTCCAGGGAAAGCTTTTCCACGTGTTGAAATTACTAATAAGTGATACTATTTACCATTCATTACACAATTGCATGAAAGTAAATGAAATTTGAAAGAGTTTTACGGAATTTTTTTTTTCTACTTTTGGGCAAATTTGGAAAGAAAAATTGATAATTGAGGCGGCCCCACGTTGATAAATTACCCGGGCAAGCTTTTCCAAGTCTTGAAATAATTTTTGATGATGAATTGTGGAAAAAAATTGGGAGAGTTTTGAGAGGAAGAAAGAGAAATTATAAAATAATGGTGTTTTGAGTATCCCAATTCGCAGCTTGTTGTAATAAATACACCACCACTACTAGCGACTACACGAGTAGTCGCCAAAGACTCAAACGTAGTCGTTAGTAAGAACCTCTAAGGACTACTTTAAGTAGTCGTTAAATACTCTAACCTCTAGAGACTACTCATTGGCGGTGGGAAATTAATTATAAAATACAAAAATTACTCGCGACTACTTCTTACACAATAACGACTACTTAAAGTAGTCGTTAATAACAAAAATTACTAACAACTACTTAGTAGTCGAGAAACGTACGATGTAGTCGTTAAAGATATGTAGTCGCTAGTGATGCTTATCTTTAGCGACTACATCGTGTAGTCGCTAAAAGTTTAGTCGCTAGAAGCTTGCGCTGTAGTAGTGCACATTATCTCAAAAGACTAATTTATCTACATTCTAACCGAAATCCAAATAAACTCCCTATTATGGGATGTACATTTGTATTATGTCTTTATAATAATAATTTTAACTTTCTAATTCGTAATCCACTCTCTTTTTCATCACCATCTAAAGAAAGAGAAAAATATTGCTAGCAAATTAACAACTAGCTTATTATTATCCACCAAGTTCAAATTCTTTTAATGATAAACGTATATTCAAAGTAATATATAGAATCCATCCGCTTCTCTTAGTTTAATTTATTTGATTATTTCTAATTTTTTTTTATTTCTAGGTTAGGAGATTTTGTTGAGGGAACAACGAGTTTATGATACAGTACAATGTACATTATTCAACTAACAGTGTTTATTTTATACATGGAGTCATCGGCATGTTGAAACGTTAATATTTGTGTGCATTTAAGTTATCTTATTAAGCATATGAATCTTCAATTTTTTGATGTTTTTATAGAAAAATATATGGGTGTTTCTTTTTCAAAAAATAATGCATTAAATTTGAATAAAAATGAGTTATACTTGTATATTTATTTCACTATTATTTTAACATAAATTTTGTATGTTTCATTTTAAGTTTTTCCAATTTTTAAAAATATCATCACAATAAGAATGTCTTTCGTAATTGTATTTATTATTTGGGTTATTTCAGTTTCATTTGAGTTCTATATAGTGAAAAGTTTTTCACAATTGAGTTTTGTTATATCAAACAAACACAAATATAGGAAAAAGAAAGCCCTTACAAAAAATACACCTCAAACATAAGTTGCTTGAATGAATTTTCACACCAAATGTTGCTTGACAAGTCTTCTCTGTACTTTTCCAACTTCTTATTTAAGCCTTTCAATTTTAACATATAACTCACTTTCGTTTCCCCACGCAATGACCTAAATTTCAAAAACAACACTTAATATTTTTGTATTTGACCTTATATAGTAAACTTTAAGAAGAAAACTTACTTGTGATCATAGCGTAGCTTGTCTGTTTTAGTCCTCTATTTATTATAGCCATTCCAATACCCACATATGAGAGTTGCTGCTTCATTTTTGTGATCATTAATTTTGGTATCTTGCTAAGTCTGACTAAATAATAAATGATTCAACTTCATTGCTAATAGAACCTGTGTATTGTCTTATCCCAATCATAGAAGATCACATACACAATTTGCTTTTGCTTGATAATTTGTCCCTCATGACAATCTATAGAACATGGGTTTTCGCATTGAGCTTTAGGACTTCTAACCTGGTTGATATAGTTACTATCTTCCATCTAGGTAAATATAATCTTCAATTCAAAAAGTTACACTTAACTACAAACAATGCGAAAGAAAGAAGTGTAGAAAAATAACAAACTAAGAGCCATATGATGATATAATCGGACCCACCTGTTGAACTGACCACTCGAGTTACTCAATAAGGCTTGAATAAAAGCCTGCAAGGCAAGGGATCCACCACCACTCTTTTTTGGCCAAACAATTAATAACCCCTTCAATTCAAAAAGTTACAGTTAACTTCAAACAATGAGAAAAAAAGAAGTGTAGAAAATTAACAAAGTAAGAGCAAGATGATGATATAATGGGCCCTACCTGTTTGAATTGACCACTCCAGGTACTCTGTATAAGGCTTGAATAAAAGCATGGCAAGGGATCCATCAGCATTAGATACAGAACCCCATTTACAATTAATGGTTACAATTAAATTGGTCCCGAGACAATCAATTTGACAGTGCACAAATGAATAATGGAAAAATAAAGGAGAAAATCCACCTACTGTAAGTGATACTTTACAAATTTTGTAACAAAATGATAAGGAGGTGAAACTACAGTGGAAACTATGGGGGTAGTTTTTTCAAATGTAGATAAAGGTGGAAGGTATAGATGAAGACCGCCAGGATGGACGAGGGATTATTTGAGTGGTGAGAACTCCATGTTGATGAGGAAATGGAAGTATACATGGCTAATTTCGCTTATGACATGGCTCAGTTGGCTTTGTTCACTAAATTTTATTCCTATTTTGTATGATGAAGCTGTAGAAAAAACTTGGAAAGAAGTTATGGATATTGAAATCAAAGCTATAGAAAGCAATGATACTTACTAACTATCTGAGCTACCACTTGGAGGGAGAATTATCGTGGTGAAATGGATAATTAAAGTAAATCTCAATGAGAAAGGATAAGTTTAAAAGTACAAGGCTCGAATAGTCCCTAAATGGTATATGCAACAATATGGAGTAGATTATGCTGAAGTTTTTGTAGCTATGGCTCATTTCGAAACGGTACGAGTCGTTATCTCTCTTGGTGTTCAAAACAATTAAACGATCTATCAATTAGATGTCAAGTCTGCCTTTCTGCAAGGAGAATTAAATGAGGAGGTTTTTGTAGAACAACCTACTGGTTGTGAGCAACAAGACCACGAGAAAAAGGTGTAAAAGCTTAAAAAGGCATTACAAGGTGTACAAGCTTAAAAAAACTTATGGTGTTAAACAATATCCATGTACTTGGCATAGCTGTATTAAGTCATATTTTGTACATGAAGGATTCTAGAAGTGCCCATATGAACAAACTTATTCACCAAAATAATCAGTAAAGGTATTTTAATTGTTTTTCTTTGCGTTGATGATCTTATATTTACGGGGAATCATACAATTATGTTCACAAATTTCAAGCAATCCTTGATGAATGAATTCGATATGACAGATATTGGAATGATGAGTTACTTTCTTGGTATTGAGTTACTAACAAAACCAGATGGTATCTATGTTAGCCAAAAAAATACTCTCTTGAGGAGCTAGAAAGATTTGATATGAATAAGTTTGATCTGGTGCACAACCCAATAGATACTGGTTTCAAGCTAATAAATGATGAAGATGGAGAAAGGATTGATAGCAAACATTAAAAAAAATGTTTTGGAATCTCATCTACTTGACTGCTGCCACATGTTCGGACATGATGTTTGTAATATGTTTGCTTAGTAGATACATAGAAAGACCAAATAAAATTCATTTCCAAGCTGTAAAACGAGTTCTAAGATATTTGAAAGGTACTTTTGATTTTGTATTATTCATAAGAAGGGTGGAGAGGAAGAACTACTCGGATACAAGGATAGCGATTACGCAGGGGATCAAGATGATATGAGGAGCACTTTTGGGTATAATTTTATTATGGTTTCGGGAGTGGTATCTTGGTCATCTGAAAAACAACATGTGCTTAGACTTTCTACAACTGAAGATGAGTGCGTGCCATTGTGGTTGAAGAGAATTTTGAAGGAGCTTAAACATGAATAAAACAATGCTACAATGTTATATTGTGACAATGTTTCAACCATTAAACTCTACAAGTATCCAGTAATGCATGTTTGTAGTAAACACAAAGACTATGGCTTTCATTTTCTTCGTGATTTAACCATGGAAGGAGTTGTAGAGGAGAAATTTTATGATACTCTAACAAAACATTTGAAGCTCATGTATTTTTAAGGTTATGTTGTTTGATTTGTATTGTCTCATATCCAAGCATAAACACATATATAGTATTTATTTTAAGGGAGGATATTAGAAATAAGATTACATTATTTAATTTAGTCCTTTGTTGCTAAATCCTAACTTTTAGGGATAAGATAGTTTCGTATTCTTTTAGATCTATAGCACAACAATAGGAGATACGATTTTTCATTCTGATACTTTGTAAAGCTATTTAATATCCATCTTTAAACTCATAATGAATAAGAAAGGTCTTTCAAGTTCTAGTGTTAATCACCATATTGTTTTGATCTTTTGGTTTCAACAAACGTTTTCAAATTTTAAAAGACAACAATTCAATGAAAAAGATACATGTCTCAAATGGTATAATCTTATCGTTATCATTATAAAAATAATAAATAAAAAATCTAATGTAATTTATCCACTAATGATCATAATTTCAAATTTTAAATAGAAATCAGCTTATAGCAATCAAATACTTCAATGTTTTGCTTTAAAAAAAATTTAAAAAGCATAGTATTGATAGATTAAAAAGAGAATAGTTCTTTAATGTCATTAAATTAAAAAAAATCACTTATACTAGTTGGGTTGGAAAAATATATCTATATCATATTAAATATTTTTATACATAAAAATACACGATACATTTTATGGATCTAGGATTCTAGGATAATGTATGTTTTAGTGAAAGAAAACCCCAAAGATTTGATAATATTATTTTCAACTATTAATGTTGTTTATGTAACTTATTATATTTTAAAATTTATATTTATATGTTCATTTGGAAATGGTAATATACCAATGATTATCAAAAAACTACATCATCAAAACTATAATATAGATATACACCGACTTTATATACTAATTAAGAGATTTAGGTACAAACCTTAATATTTTTGGAATGTACTTGAATGTTGAAATGAAATGATTATCAATCTAGACATATACCTGAAAATAACTTTAATTATTATATATTACCTAATCCCATAAATGTTTTTATGACATTTGAGCAATTATAATAAATTTTGTTCAACAATACATAATTATATGTTATAATTAACTTAATCAAGCATGAAAAAAGTAATATTTTTTGGTTATTTAAATAAATATATATATGCATATCACAAATTGATGTGAAATCATTTGAAAATATAATAATCAGTTTATAAAATCGCATTCTCTAACAGAGTAAAATAGTATATATACAATAATATAAGTATTTTAAAATAAAATAAACAAAAAAATCATTTAAACAATAATATTTAGTATCTCCAAATGCCCTAGTTCAAATATAAAAAAACACATTAAATTTTTCTACAACTAGTTGATTATTTTACTATATTTTTCAATATTAAGAACGGGATCTCAAAATTAACCAACTAAAAGAAAAATAGTTGTAATCAAACTCTTCATTGCCTATCAATTTTTTAATAATAACCTTGAGAACAAAAAACCTGTTTTTTTGCAAAACATCATTCTATACGGGAACTCAAATTCTTAAAGAAT
This sequence comes from Nemophila menziesii, assembly GCA_029959085.1. Taxonomy (NCBI): domain Eukaryota; kingdom Viridiplantae; phylum Streptophyta; class Magnoliopsida; order Boraginales; family Hydrophyllaceae; genus Nemophila; species Nemophila menziesii. The sequence goes on along the minus strand of JARWIR010000015.1, from coordinate 23,307,899 downwards.
AATTTTCTAAATCAATTTTAAATAAAAATTATAAATCAAAGTAAATTTTTTGCGGTGATTAAATATTTATCATATAAGCTTATAATTCGAAAGGATTTTACATAAGAATTCATAAACCTTTTCTTTTGATACGTTGAGGTGGTGGTTGGGATTTTGGGTATTCAATATTTTTTACATAAGAAAAAGAAGTGTGGAGAAATAGAAAAAAAAAGCTGATAGATATTATTGAACAAATTAGATATTAGAGTTTTTTGTTGGTGGAAGAAAAAAAGGTTAAACTTAAAATTGGGCCCAAAACAAAATGTAATAGTAGTCCATTTAAAATTTGACCCAGTATAGGCCCATCTAAGATATAGTGTAATTTTAGACTTAACTTGTTTTAATTAAAAGTATCATAAGTCAAAATTAATAAGTGAGTTGGATATCCGGGATAAGACATATAGTGGAGAATTATATTACAAATTTTGTGAACCGTAATAATTCTTAGAATTCTAAAATTTCACTACATACTGGACACTTTTCGAGGGAGACATTCTCCTTTTAAATAAACCACAATCGTTCACGCAAACATCGATGGTATTGTAACCCATACCTAAACTTTTTAAATTTTTGTTGCATGCCTCGTCTGACTCGGGCAAGGTATGAGGTTTGGGCAACACACGGCACAGAAGATCAAGCAACTCTGTGAAAGTCGTGTTAGTCCACTTGTTCTTCACCTTCACGTGCATTAGCTTTGCAATAAAATTTAATAAACTCATTACTGCACAACCAGGGTATAACTCGGTCTCTAATTCGGAAAACATCGTTTCGAATTTGCCACGTGCTGAACTGTTCGAGTCTATCATCTTGGTGTCACCGGAATGACCACCACCCTTCTTATTAGGTCTCAAATCTTCGTAGACATCCAACATTTCATTTTCTTCATATCGAGTCTCGGGAATTTCCTCGCTCTCACCATGCTTTGTCCAAATCTCATACGTGGACAAAAACTCAAATTGTAAAAGATGTGAAATAACTTTGACCACGTTATACCAACGATAATTCGAACACTCATTACACGGAAAAAAAATTGTTTCTTCATTAGGAGGTTTATTTCTTTGAGAAAAAACGAGGAATGTTTCTATCCCCTTAATAAATTCACGTGAAACTTTATGAGCAGAACCAATCCAACTTTTATCAATACCCGAAGCCATAATCAACTACTCGGATGTAAAAGAATACAACATAAATGTCTCATAAATAAAATGAAAAAAAAAATTATTACATCACCAAATAAATACATAAAAATAAAATAAAAAGGAAGATTATTACATTACTAATTACATACATGAATATAAAATGAAAAAAATTATTACAAAACCAATTAAATAAATAAATATAAAATGAAAAAAAAAATTATTACATCACCCATTAAATAAATAAATATAAAATTAAAGGCAGACAAAATATTACATCACCAAATAAATGCATAAATATAAAATTAAAAGCATACAAACTATAACATCACCAAATAAATACATAAATATAAAATTAAAAGAATACAAAATATAAAATCACTAAAGAAATATATATCCTATTTATGAATTAATATCTCATACAATAATATATCATATAAATATATATACATATATATTTATAAGTCACATAAAATTATAAGATGATTAAAGATATTTACATAGTGATATTATATATTTAGCATTAACTATACAATTTTAATCAAACAAGAAAAAGATGAAAAAGACACCTACTTTTGGGCAAATTTAGAAGGAAAAATTGATACTTGAGGAGGTCCCACGTTGTTGTTTGTCCAGGGAAAGCTTTTCCACGTGTTGAAATTAATAATAAGTGATACTATTTACCATTAATTACACAATTGCATGAAAGTAAATGAAATTTGAAAAAGTTTTACGGAACAAAAAATATCTACTTTTGGGCAAATTTGGAAGGAAAAATTGATAATTGAGGCGGTCCCACGTTGATGAATGACCTGGGCAAGCTTTTCCAAGTCTTGAAATAATTTTTGATGATGAATTGTGGAAAAAAATTGGGAGAGTTTTGAGAGGAAGAAAGAGAAATTATAAAATAATGGTGTTTTGAGTATCCCAATTCGCAGCTTGTTGTAATAAATACACCACCACTACTAGCGACTACACGAGTAGTCGCCAAAGACTCAAACGTAGTCGTTAGTAAGAACCTCTAAGGACTACTTTAAGTAGTCGTTAAATACTCTAACCTCTAGAGACTACTCATTGGCGGTGGGAAATTAATTATAAAATACAAAAATTACTCGCGACTACTTCTTACACAATAACGACTACTTAAAGTAGTCGTTAATAACAAAAATTACTAACAACTACTTAGTAGTCGAGAAACGTACGATGTAGTCGTTAAAGATATGTAGTCGCTAGTGATGCTTATCTTTAGCGACTACATCGTGTAGTCGCTAAAAGTTTAGTCGCTAGAAGCTTGCGCTGTAGTAGTGCACATTATCTCAAAAGACTAATTTATCTACATTCTAACCGAAATCCAAATAAACTCCCTATTATGGGATGTACATTTGTATTATGTCTTTATAATAATAATTTTAACTTTCTAATTCGTAATCCACTCTCTTTTTCATCACCATCTAAAGAAAGAGAAAAATATTGCTAGCAAATTAACAACTAGCTTATTATTATCCACCAAGTTCAAATTCTTTTAATGATAAACGTATATTCAAAGTAATATATAGAATCCATCCGCTTCTCTTAGTTTAATTTATTTGATTATTTCTAATTTTTTTTTATTTCTAGGTTAGGAGATTTTGTTGAGGGAACAACGAGTTTATGATACAGTACAATGTACATTATTCAACTAACAGTGTTTATTTTATACATGGAGTCATCGGCATGTTGAAACGTTAATATTTGTGTGCATTTAAGTTATCTTATTAAGCATATGAATCTTCAATTTTTTGATGTTTTTACTGAAAAATATATGGGTGTTTCTTTTTCAAAAAATAATGCATTAAATTTGAATAAAAATGAGTTATACTTGTATATTTATTTCACTATTATTTTAACATAAATTTTGTATGTTTCATTTTAAGTTTTTCCAATTTTTAAAAATATCATCACAATAAGAATGTCTTTCGTAAGTGTATTTATTATTTTGGTTATTTCAGTTTCATTTGAGTTCTATATAGTGAAAAGTTTTTCACAATTGAGTTTTGTTATATCAAACAAACACAAATATAGGAAAAATAAAGCCCTTACAAAAAATACACCTCAAACATAAGTTGCTTGAATGAATTTTCACACCAAATGTTGCTTGACAAGTCTTCTCTGTACTTTTCCAACTTCTTATTTAAGCCTTTCAATTTTAACATATAACTCACTTTCGTTTCCCCACGCAATGACCTAAATTTCAAAAACAACACTTAATATTTTTGTATTTGACCTTATATAGTAAACTTTAAGAAGAAAACTTACTTGTGATCATAGAGTAGCTTGTCTGTTTTAGTCCTCTATTTATTATAGCCATTCCAATACCCAGATATGAGAGTTGCTGCTTCATTTTTGTGATCATTAATTTTGGTATCTTGCTAAGTCTGACTAAATAATAAATGATTCAACTTCATTGCTAATAGAACCTGTGTATTGTCTTATCCCAATCATAGAAGATCACATACACAATTTGCTTTTGCTTGATAATTTGTCCCTCATGACAATCTATAGAACATGGGTTTTCGCATTGAGCTTTAGGACTTCTAACCTGGTTGATATAGTTACTATCTTCCATCGAGGTAAATATAATCTTCAATTCAAAAAGTTACACTTAACTACAAACAATGCGAAAGAAAGAAGTGTAGAAAAATAACAAACTAAGAGCCATATGATGATATAATCGGACCCACCTGTTGAACTGACCACTCGAGTTACTCAATAAGGCTTGAATAAAAGCCTGCAAGGCAAGGGATCCACCACCACTCTTTTTTGGCCAAAACAATTAATAACCCCTTCAATTCAAAAAGTTACAGTTAACTTCAAACAATGAGAAAAAAAGAAGTGTAGAAAATTAACAAAGTAAGAGCAAGATGATGATATAATGGGCCCTACCTGTTTGAATCGACCACTCCACGTACTCTGTATAAGGCTTGAATAAAAGCATGGCAAGGGATCCATCAGCATTAGATACAGAACCCCATTTACAATTAATGGTTACAATTAAATTGGTCCCGAGACAATCAATTTGACAGTGCACAAATGAATAATGGAAAAATAAAGGAGAAAATCCACCTACTGTAAGTGATACTTTACAAATTTTGTAATAAAATGATAAGGAGGTGAAACTACAGTGGAAACTATGGGGGTAGTTTTTTCAAATGTAGATAAAGGTGTAAGGTATAGATGAAGACCGCCAGGATGGACGAGGGATTATTTGAGTGGTGAGAACTCCATGTTGATGAGGAAATGGAAGTATACATGGCTAATTTCGCTTATGACATGGCTCAGTTGGCTTTGTTCACTAAATTTTATTCCTATTTTGTATGATGAAGCTGTAAAAAAAAATTGGAAAGAAGTTATGGATATAGAAATCAAAGTTATAGAAAGCAATGATACTTACTAACTATCTGAGCTACCACTTGGAGGGAGAATTATTGTGGTGAAATGGATATTTAAAGTAAATCTCAATGAGAAAGGATAAGTATAAAAGTACAAGGCTCGAATAGTCCTTAAATGGTATATGCAACAATATGGAATAGATTATGCTGAAGTTTTTGTAGCTATGGCTCATTTCGAAACTGTACGAGTAGTTATCTCTCTTGGTGTTCAAAACAATTAAACGATCTATCAATTAGATGTCAAGTCTGCCTTTCTGCAAGGAGAATTAAATGAGGAGGTTTTTGTAGAACAACCTAATGGTTGTGAGCAACAAGACCACGAGAAAAAGGTGTAAAAACTTAAAAAGGCATTACAAGGTGTACAAGCTTAAAAAGGCTTATGGTGTTAAACAATATCCATGTACTTGGCATAGCTGTATTAAGTCATATTTTGTACATGAAGGATTCTAGAAGTGCCCATATGAACAGCCTTATTCACCAAAATAATCAGTAAAGGTATTTTAATTGTTTTTCTTTGCGTTGATGATCTTATTACGGGGAATCATACAATTATGTTCACAAATTTCAAGCAATCCTTGATGAATGAATTCGATATGACAGATAATGGAATGATGAGTTACTTTCTTGGTATTGAGTTACTAACAAAACCAGATGGTATCTATGTTAGCCAAAAAAATACTCTCTTGAGGAGCTAGAAAGATTTGATATGAATAAGTTTAATCTTGTGCACAACCCAATAGATACTGGTTTCAAGCTAATAAATGATGAATATGGAGAAAGGATTGATAGCAAACATTAAAAAAATGTTTTGGAATCTCATCTAGTTGACTACTGCCACATGTTCGGACATGATGTTTGTAATAAGTTTGCTTAGTAGATACATAGAAAGACCAAATAAAATTCATTTCGAAGCTGTAAAACGAGTTCTAAGATATTTGAAAGGTACTTTTGATTTTGTATTATTCATAAGAAGGGTGAAGAGGAAGAACTACTCGGATACAAGGATAGCGATTACGCAAGGGAAAAAGATGATATGTGGAGCACTTTTGGGTAGAATTTTATTATGGTTTCAGGAGTGGTATCTTGGTCATCTAAAAAACAACATGTGCTTAGACTTTCTACAACTGAAGATGAGTGCGTGCCATTGTGGTTGAAGAGAATTTTGAAGGAGCTTAAACATGAATAAAACAATGCTACAATGTTATATTGTGACAATGTTTCAACCATTAAACTCTACAAGTAAACAGTAATGCATGTTTGTAGTAAACACATAGACTTTGGCTTTCATTTTCTTCATGATCTCACCATGGAAGGAGTTGTAGAGGAGAATTTTATGATACTCTAACAAAACATTTGAAGCTCATGTATTTTTAAGGTTATGTTGTTTGATTTGTATTGTCTCATATCCAAGAATAAACTCATATATAATATTTATTTTAAGGGAGGATGTTAGAAATAAGATTACGTTATTTAATTTAGTCCTTTGTTGCTAAATCATAACTTTTAGGGATAAGATAGTTTCGTATTCTTTTAGATCTATAATACAACAATAGGAGATACGATTTTCCATTCTGATACTTTGTAAAGCTATTTAATATTCATCTTTAAACTCATAATGAATAAGAAAGGTCTCTCAAGTTCTAGTGTTAATCACCATATTGTTTTGATCTTTTGGTTTCAACAAACGTTTTCAAATTTTAAAAGACAACAATTCAATGAAAAAGATACATGTTTCAAATGGTATAATCTTATTGTTATCATTATAAAAATAATAAATAAAAATCTAATGTAATTTATCCACTAATGATCATAATTTCAAATTTTAAATAGAAATCAGCTTATAGCAATCAAATACTTCAATTTTTTGCTTTAAAAATTTTTTCAAAAGCTTAGTATTGATAGATTAAAAAGAGAATAGTTCTTTAATGTCATTAAATTAAAAAACTCACTTATACTAGTTGGCTTGGAAAAATACATCTATATCATATTAAATATTTTTATACATAAAAATACACCATACATTTTATGGATCTAGGATTCTAGGATAATGTATGTTTTAGTGAAAGAAAACCCCAAAGATTTGATAATATTATTTTCAACTATTAATGTTGTTTATGTGACTTATTATATTTTAAAATTTATATTTATATGTTCATTTGGAAATGGTAATATACCAATGATTATCAAAAAACTACATCATTCAAACTATAATATAGATATACACCGACTTTATATACTAATTAAGTGATTTAGGTACAAACCTTAATATTTTTGGAATGTACTTGAATGTTGAAATGAAATGATTATCAATCTAGACATATACCTGAAAATAACTTTAATTATTATATATTACCCAATCCCATAAATGTTTTTATGACATTTGAGCAATTATTATAAATTTTGTCAACAATACATAATTATATGTTATAATTAACTTAATCGAGCATGAACAAAGTAATATTTTTTTGTTATTTAAATAAATATATATATGCATATCACAAATTGATGTGAAATCATTTGAAAATATTATAACAAGTTTATAAAATAGCATTCTCTAACAGAGTAAAATAGTATATATACAATAATATAAGTATTTTAAAATAAAATAAACAAAAAAATTATTTAAACAATAATATTTAGTATCTCCAAATGCTCTAGTTCAAATATAAAAAAACACATTAAATTTTTCTACAACTAGTTGATTATTTTACTATATTTTTCAATATTAAGAACGGGATCTCAAAATTAACCAACTAAAAGAAAAATAGTTGTAATTAAACTCTTCATTGCATATCAATTTTTTAATAATAACCTTGAGAACAAAAAACCTGTTTTTTTGCAAAACATCATTCTATACGGGATCTCAAATTCTTAAAGAATAATTTTCGGAATCAATTTTAAATAAAAATTATAAATCAAAGTAAATTTTTTACCGTGATTAAATATTTATCATATAAGTTTATAATTCGAAAGGATTTTACATAAGAATTCATAAACCTTTTCTTTTGATACGTTGAGGTAGTGGTGGTGATTTTGGGTATTCAATATTTTTTACATAAGAAAAAGAAGTGTGGAGAAATAGAAAAAAAAAAGCTGATAGATATTATTGAACAAATTAGATATTAAAGTTTTTTGTTGGTGGAAGAAAAAAAGGTTAAACTGAAAATTGGGCCCAAAACAAAATGTAATATAAGTCCATTTAAAATTTGACCCAGTATAGGCCCAAATAAGATATAGTGTAATTTTAGACTTAACTTATTTTAGTTAAAAGTATCATAAGTCAATATTAATAAGTGAGTTGTATATCCGGGATAAGACATATTGTGAAGAATTATATTACAAATTTTGTGAATTATAATAATTCTTAGAATTCTCAAATTCTAAATATATATTTTCTCATGAGAGCCTTAATACTTTAACATTCATAAAGAAATCTTGCCACTTGATGAAAGTGGGTAGGACGTGAGATCCAAGCTATTTGAAAAACCATTTGATGAAAGTGCTAAAGGTAAGAAAATGACTAAATTACATAGTGTAGAAAGTGATTAAGGCGGTTCTTTCATATTTTTGAAACCTTTGAAGCCTTTTTATACCTTCTCACCTTGTGATTTTGATTTTATATGCTATATCCTTCTCAGCCCCTTCTAGCCTTTTTAAAGCCTTTTTATTGAAACACGTTATAAGCCATATCCTTTAGATTATACGACTTTTCCATATGACCCGCACTCGAATAGCGATGCATAAACAGTTGTTTTAGAGCTTGAGTATGGGGTGGTGGGTCCACCATTATGGGAATTTTTATTGGGTTGGGATTTTTGAGCTTATTAATTGTGCTTTGTGCTTTATATTGATGATGATTCACAGATTTATATATAAGAAAATAGCGTGATATCTCAACATTAAAAGAGAGTCATAGCTATAGAAAAAAGTTGATTTGAAAAGAAAAGAAAATATATATATTCGGACCGGCAAAGTGGATTTTTATGTGAACATATTAAGCTTTAATTGGGTTATTGGGGATGCTAAATTGTGCATCAAGGAATTCATTGGGTTGAGTGAGAAACGTTTTATGAGAGTAACTCAAGCTCTAGGGCGATTTGTTGATGGCTAGTGAGGAGAGAGCCAAAAGCTCACTCCAAATTATCCAAATATACTATCATACCGTCCCTAAGACTACATTACAACCTTAAAAACCTTTTGATTCTTTGCTATGTAATTGAGAAGTGATTGAGCCATTAGAGATTAGTTGAGTGGATCTTTGAATGCTAGTGAGGTTTGATGAACAATCTATAGCTCTTTTGAGGAACTGAGTAAAGTCCCAATCCTTCTTACATTGCGAAACTAATCTGATCTTCAATTCAAGCCGTGTTGACTGTGGATATGAGAAGTGTACAGGTACGTAGTTTTTGAATATTATTGCATGAAATTTTCTGAGTTATGTGCTTTAGGTTTATTCTATATATCCTGCTATGCTTTTTCCCATTGTGTTAAGAATTTTATAAGTGTGTATTTATAGACTTCCCGCTGTTTTTATCTTTATTTTATCGGGACGATACAACTTTGAGTTGGGGGTCTTGATGTCTCGTCATTTGTGATAGATTTATGTTACGATGAGACATCATTTTTAGTGTTTTAGAAGTCAATAATGTCGATTTTCTTGAGTTTTAGTGCACTTTTCTATTTTGTGTCTTGATTTGTAGAATTATTATTTTTAGAGCATATTGGGTTTAATTGTTTATTTAGTGTGTAGCTTTAAAGATAATTATGGAGCTTAATTAGAGTCCAAGTCAAAGACAACAACTTATGGAAAGAGATTTGCATGGTAATTGGAGATAAGGAAATAAAAGCTAAAAAGATGGAAAAGGAAAAGCTGCATAAATCTGGGATTCTGCATACACGTCCAAAGATATGCGTTTTTACCTATGAAATAGGCCGAATTTGGATATTTCCTTCAATTGGGTCAAGATAATTCTGTTGCGATTCTTTTGGTATCTTATGGAGCAAAATCCGACCAATAACGAAGAAGATAGGCTCAAAACGGTGCAGCAGTGTTTATCTTTATTTCCATACGAATTTAAGTTGGGCTAGAAGTCCAATAACTTACCTCTTCCTCAAGAAAACGAATTAGGTCTTCTAAACACCTATAAATACACCCTTATGTCACTTGTAAATCATCCTTGCCTCGTAGTAATTAGTTCTTAAGGTTTTATTCTTCCAGATTATTGTAGAGAGCAAGATGATGTCTTTTGTAATTTCTTTTATTTTATTTCCTTCAGGTATGAACTAAACCCCCCATAGCTTGGGTTTTGCATATGTATAATCTATGAATTCTAATTCTTCTATCTAAGTTTCTTTGAGAATTATATGTTTTAATCTGATATTAGCTACTTACTTTATATTTATTTATGTGTTTTGATTTAATGTCTTTCCTAGAACTGATCACTTTAGGATTGTTTTAATAGTAGTTAGATGGTCTCCTTGACAGGGTGTTTAACTATTGAACCACCACATAATGTCTAGTGTCGATATTAGTTCTGACAAAACATGATTCTAACTAGATAGTCATTAGGGTTTGTTATAACCACCATATCACCAATGATTGCAGTATTTGCTTAGGGCCTTAGTAGCGTTTGATAACCCTATTTGAAATCACTTCTTGGTTGTGCCGTAGCCCCCTTAGTCGCTCTCAAGGTCTAAGGTATGGGAATTTAGAATCCTGACTATGTATACCAAGAGCTAATATTCTCCCTTATTAACTAGATTATAGATAGAATTAGAAGGATTAGTGCATACTAGCAAAACCTAAGCTATATCTCTCATCTCATATTCTTAATCTTTTATTTTATTGTCTTTATTTTCCTAGTTTTAATTAGTTTTAATTCTCAATTTCGAATTTCTATTTGCTTCTAGTTTCTGTCTTCTAATTAATTACTTTTACTCGTAATTTCTACTCACGCGATTAACACACTTAAGTCCCTGAGAACGAACTCTACTTATCATTAAAACTTGCATACGTCCTGTAATACTTGCAGTACTGTGCCTGTCTAGGGTGAGAGTACGTAGTTTCTTGACTTATTTTAATCTTATTTTTATCACACCCTATGCACCACCATCTAGCATTCCATACCTTTCTTCTACGTTAAAATTACTAGAAGAAGTATTAGTAGAAAAGCAACTACTTACATAATAACTATTAAATGAGTTATCATCATCTAGTACTACTAAAACATGAGAAATAAAACCAAAAACTTAACACTTAGAATCATAATAGATGTGTACTTGATTGTTATGAAAATGCATATTAAAACCTAATCGTAGAAGAATAGTGACCAAGACCAAATTCCTTCGAATTTCAGGTGTGTAAAGTGCATTATGCAGTTATAACGTTTGACCACCTCGCAAGTTCAACTTGCAAGTGTCAAATATGTTGACTTCAACCTTGTTGTTGTCTCCTAACTTATATTCATCACATTTGCTCTGGAATTAGATGGTACTCTACATATGCCTCTTGGTCTTAGGCTACATGGTCTGTCACTTCTGAAGCCACAATCCACAAAGGATTAAAATCACCTAGCAAACAGTACTGGTAACATATGTAAAGTTATATGAAGTAAATGATATTGCTATCTTTATCCTCACTCGCGAGCGAAGTGACCTATCTTGTCACAATTATAGCATTTTACTTTACTCTCGTCTTCTTAAAAAACGTTGTTACCACCATTCTCGTTCTTCTTGGAAGCATGCTCATTTTCGTTTCTCTTCCCATTGTTCTTGCACTTAATGCCAGAACCTTTGTGGGAACTTGACTCAGCAATATATAAGTTTGACCCGGAGACTTAATTGCATCAAGACGTTTATCTTCCAACGTCACATGACGAGCAACATTATCAAAAGTTATGATATGGTCATTATGAGTCAAGTTTATCTTCAAATGCTCTCACTAATTTGAAAGAGATCGGATCACAGCTTGAACCTGATGTTCATCGACAAGGTTATGACCTGCAGTCCAAGGTCGCCAATCATATTAGACATCTCACAAAGATGCTTGGTTTGATTAGACTTCCTCTTTTAAGTGTCAAACTTAATGGTAAATTGACTCAACTAATCATAGTTGGACCCTTGTACTTTTCATTAAGAGCGTCCCACATCTCGTGAGCAGTGGGGTATTATTGACACTCATGGACAAGATCGTCATACATAGAACTTATCAAGATGCCTCTTGCAGTGGAATATCTCTTTTTCCACTTCTCATAAACCTCCATGTCCCTTTTGTTTTGAGTTGTGATGTCATCCTTAGGCTGAGCCATGACATTGTTAATAATCTCAAAAATATATTGTTCCTCTAGAACATAATGTATTTTGAGTTTACCAGGGTATAGTTCTCACCATTCATTATGTCTCCTTTGAGATCATCAATGACGGTTGTCATTTTCTTATAAAGTAAGAGATTTTTCATTAGCATACATACAATTATTTAACTACCTAATGTTATTAATGCAAATATAATGAACAAGAAAGATAACAAAATAAGTGATAAAGAAAGTTCACTATGTTCCCAATCATAAATCACTATATCTTTTGCGTCTTAACCATTCATTAATTTCATTAACTGCAAAATATGTTTCACTAGAACTCCCACTTACTCTAACATAACTAGAGCGAAAATGTATGAAAATAAACAATTAATAACATAAAAACAAAGTAACTAGTTGAATTCATACATAAATGAAGTACATGTTCAATAAAAAAATAATTGAATCAAAGCAACTAATGCTATTCCTAACAAACATGGATTAAAAAAATTGAAAAATAAACCACTATGCAAACTACCTATTGCAAGTCCTAACTAGCATATGCCTTTCATATCCAAAACCTTAATTTAGGAATTGACTGCTAAAAGTTCACTTCTCATAGAGTCTAATTGGAAAATAATTATCAACACTAGTAGTTCGATAATGCATACAGATGCACTGGTCCGACATAGTAGAATTATTATAGTGCCTCCACAAGTGAAATTCAGTCAAAGCATAGACTAGACACTCATATATAGCTTGTCTTCCATGAACATAGTCTTTCGGAAAGTCATTCTCCCATAAGATTATGAGATCCCTTTGCATCTCTCTTCGCAAAGTATTGTAAAGAACTTCTACTTTGTGTCCTTCACATATGATATCACCCCAATTAATGACATCTTGAATCAACTTATTCACAACTACTACATGTTGCACTAAAGTATGATTAGGTCTCTTCATATATCGGAGTGCTTTGATACTTTTTTTCAAAGACTGTTTTTCTTTCGGTGTCCTTACAACTTTTGGTCTATGGATCTTTGATGTTCCATTAGGATTTCTTACGTTCCTGTTGAGCCATCTGTACACTTGTCAGTTGCTCAAGCATTGATGCTCGTGATCCCCTGGATCGTGTCAATACCATTTTTATACATATAGATAAAATTAAGAACGGTAAAAAATAATACACCAAAATTGATATAGGAAACAAGAAAAAATAATAATAGTATCTTTCCAGAAACTCTATTCATTAACAATAATTTAAGGTAGAAAATCTGGTAAGGCTTCTTGTCACTTGACTAGGTGGTCTAGGTTCGAATACCCTAACATGCATTTCAATTTTTCAAACAATATATAGGTCCGAAAAATAAAAAAAATATTGCGGCGGCTCAAATTAATTAATAATTCGAGGCTCAAAAATAAATTAATTCGCGGGCCTGTGATTTGCAAACTAATTTAATATGGTCTTATACCAATATGAATACAAATATCAAGTTAAAATGTACATCAAAAGAATTCTATATATCTTAAACCTCTTTTGCTTTTCCTTTTACGACATAACCCCAAGAAAAAATTAATTTTTTTTTTCTTCTGTTCGACGCAAAAAATTGTCAAAAATATCTTCATTGAATATATTCAATTAGGTAACAAGCTCTTATACCAATTGTTACTCTAGAATATAAACAAGAAGGTTTATTAGACAAACCTTATATGCAGCAGATTGAAATGAAGAGTCCAGAATTCTGCCTTCTTGTACGTGATTGAATTGGAATAAATCGCTTCTGCTATCTGGTCGTAAGTTTAATTACTAGAACTAAACTTTTTGTTTTTACCACCTAAATGTCTCAGAAGTATATATGTGTGTTATTGATTTTGAGAGAAATTTTGTACGCTTAGGTTGTCTGTGTGGTTGTGTTGTTGTGAGAAAGAAAGACTCTATTTGTAGAGCTGGAGAGTTGGTTTATTGCATATAAATAAACCACTCTCACACTTTCTCCACTTGCTCCACTTCCTCCACCATCAAAGTAGGAAGTTATCTTTGATAACATCCTGTACGCTCATGTCTTTCCCATCATGGGTGACATGGGATAAATTTTTTTTTTATTTCTTTCATTTCTTGTGTCTCATTTTGTCCTCCATAACATAACCCTGATAAACCTACAATCAATACAAATCAAGAAGTTCATTAGGAGCTAGAGAACATAGTCTACCTCTAACAATATATTATTTTGCAAATTTAACAGAAATAAAGGATATGTTACACTACCCAATAGAACATGTTTACTTACTTATTTTTTCCTGTAGGGAAAGAGTGTTCCACATATTTATAACCATCTTAGTGAATTCTTGTTCTTTGTTAGAGTAAGAGTCTTCAACTCTCGATGTTTGTCAAGAAGTATAAATTATAGCCACTACAATTGGGCTTAGGGCAGTTTGGGTCTTCTCTCCTTTCTTCTTTTTTATCCTCTTAGTTTAAGTATTCATGCCTTTAGGTAGTGGACTAATGGGAACAATTGCATAACATGAGTGCCCTTCTACAGATTCGCAATATTAGGGTGTCCCGAATGACAAAGCACCCCACTCAAAACCTTGGTACCAACTTTTACCGAGACCAAGTATCCACAATACAAATTCCCTTTGATTTTAACCGTAGCTTCAAAACTTCGAATAACTAGCATTAAATACATTCAAGTCAATTCAATCTGTAATCGAGCATCAATAATAAAAAATAAGAAGTGTTATAGGCATACTATTACGAAATTTTATTCATTGAAAACCAAATAATACTACTCCAAAGTGGTCAGAACTACATTTTAACTACCTTGAAACATTGAGATAAGAATATGTTGTAATGGAATATTCACACGATTCACATATTTAACTAAAGAATATACTGGTTATCGCACAGTTAACAAATGAGCAACCTAAAAAAATAAACTAGTAGTGAACACGTATTAACGGAAGAGAATTATTATTTGGAGTTGAAATATGTTAAGCAACTATTGTTTGTTAGAAAATAATCATAATCAACCTCTATCGTGTTGCCTCTTCCTACAAGGTTTCACTTATATGAAAAAGTGTTACTTTTGGGACAATCTTGATAAATTCAGAACATATATAAGTAAGTCTTGGAATAGACATTGATGCACTTTGAGTTCTTGGTGTAATAATATTAGGAGTTTGTGAAGTTTCATGTTCATCGCTTTTTATGTATGTGTCTGAAAGCATTGGTGTTTTGTCTTTTTCATTTGCCATTTTATAATTATTTTTCCTGTATCAAAATAATATAAATTATCAATAAACAGATTAGAAATTGAAGAATTTAATAAATTTAACATAAATTTAACTTTTTTTTACAGCTGAACACTCAAAACTCGAAATTTCTGAACAGTTAAGTAGCTTTGGGTCACTGAATCAAAATTTGCAGAATTAGAAAGTTGAGATATGAAATAAACAAAGACCAATTGGAGTATAATTAAGATACGAAACTGAAGAAATTAATTAAATAATCACTAAACACACCTTTTTAAGAGATGATCACCCAAAACTCGAAATTTCTTAGTTTTGAGCTCATGTATGAGAATTTGCAGAATGAGGATCCATCAAATGAATTATAAATGAAGAAATTAATTGGGAAAAAAAAATTATAGTTGAAAATCCAAAACTCGAAAAAGTTATTCAAAATCAGCAGAATGAAATGTTTAAAGATACACCCATAAATGATAGTATATTAAAGATTAGAAATTAAAAACTTCATAAAAAATGAACCATTTTTAGAGATAAATTATTATTGAAAGCTTAACATGGCAAAGAGTCTTGAGTTGCTATGAGAGGTGTGGAGTTAGATTGTACTGTGAAAGACTTTAAAAGCGACGACTGAGACAAAATGAAATTAAAAGCGACTGACTAAATTTGAGTTGCCAGCTTGGAAATGCATTAATGTCCGTCCGATTTATTAGAATATAATTAATATATAGTTTTTTGTTTGGAAAATATCTATATTATATTTCAGAGTTTTTTCTATGGTTCAGATTTATCCACATAAGTGGTGGCCAAAATTAAATCTGGCTAAACATAAGTGGTGGCTAGGATTTAATCTAGCTAAAAGAAACACATACAGCTAAGTACTTCAAAGTTATGAAATACATACAAAGACTTTCCTAAGTATTAGGATAATTGTAAAATGGAGAGCACCTGGGATATAATTTCTTCTATCCGAATTGTGATGCCTTTAAAAGCCCCTATTATACTTGAATTAAGAAACCTAACAACTACAATCATTTCTCAGTTAATTAACGAAAAAATTAGGAAGTGTAGGAAGCGAGCCACTTGATGGAGAGACAAGCAGGTGGTTATAATGGAGCTGATAAACGAAATTATTTAACAGGAATAAAACTCATTCAAGAGAAGGGATACTCTGATAGTTCATCCATTATCGCAAAAATTGACATATTAAATGAGTTCAATATCCTTGATAAACCATGACCAACATTATATATTATAAACTGAGGGTAATAAGGGATAATTCCTAGAACCACATATTTGTTCCTTGCAACTCCTTTTTAATCAATATGATATCCAACCACATGGTTCGATGATAATACACCACCCATATTCGACCCCACCACAATCCAAAATATACCTTTTCATACACCCATCATATATATTGGGCCACATAGCCAACCTAAATTCCCAAACACCAAGCCCAAACGTAACATGATAGTAAAAAAATTAAATGATAAATCAACCGTATCAAGTGTCATATCTAATGGTTTGGGGTTTTTTGGCATCGAGCAGGATTTTAGATGACCATATAGCAAAACAAAATTATGTAATTTAAACACGACCAAAGATGTTGTTGGGCTTATAAAAGGATTGAGTTAGATGAATTTTCGGGATTAGTTGGGTTTCATGGTAAGGCTGCTCACCCTTAGGAATCAGGGTCTATATGGTTGCCATTATAAAGAAAATGTAAACCTAATGCAGCTAGCCATATGATTATTATGTCTCTTTGAAATAAACTAGGCTCTAGAAAAATATTGTTATAAAATTATATTTTTGTTGAAAGAGTCCAAAATTTTTCTAGCATCCAAGATTTAGATACATTTCTATAGAATCGATAAGTGTAAGAGTATTCACCTTGTTTACCCTACTAGATTACTCTCCACATTATAAAACAAGATAATAAATAAAACCTAACACATAAAATATGTCAAATCATCTTCTTAAAACTTCATTATAAAAATCTAGACATGAGATTAATTTTTAGGACAAAAATGAACTCATTCGTCATCCATACTATACTTTATCAAACTTAAACTTATATTTATTGATAACTCAAACTACTTAGTTAATTACTAACACAAAGTAACACGCAATACACTCGTTTTTTTCTTTTCGCGCGTAGGGTCCCGACTGTTTTTCATGTCCTAATTATAAGAGAATTAAACTACTCAACTAGCTACTAAAAATTCCAAGTTCTGGTCTCTCATGTCAATCCTAATTATGCTAAAGATTTTATACAATAAACTCTTTGATAAACCGTTATAACTCACAAAATTGTAAAGACAAAAACTCTATTTACTTGAATTACTTGAGAGATCTCTTGACCCGAAAAAATAAGCCTGTTCATAGTGGTAGAGTATGGTGTAATAGTTCTTCTTTAATCCATGAGAACTTTGGTTGGAGAGAACATAAAAATGTTGCCAATTTCCCTACATTTCCCAACACGAGGAATCTATCAGCTTAATTAAAGAATGTCAGGTTTTTTATGGAAGGGATGTCTTGAAGATTCAAATGGTGCTAGAGTTTCCTGGAAAAATTATAATGTCTTGAAGATTCAAATGTTGCTCATGGTGTACCAAGAGAATAATAAGTTACCATAATCTATCCACAAATAATACAAAACTTCATTCTTCTGAAAACACAACTGATGAGATTGTGAGAAACGGTGAGATGGTGAGTTTGTGAGAAATGGAAACAGTTAGATGGTGAGGTGTAGGATATGGAGAGACCTATGAGTTACAAAGAGGTATGGGAAATGTTTAAGGCCGTGAGAGGTGAATTTTTAAGGCGGCTATGAGAGAAATATGGGGTTCATATCGGCGAGTCACAGATACTGTGATGGTCCGGTGAGAGTCGGTCGAGAGTAGTCCTCGAGCGATGGAAAGGAGAATTTTGATGGTGAATGTGAGGAGAAGGTTGAGGCGATAGAGAAAGATTAGGGTTTTTGTTATTTTGATTTTTTTTTTCTTTTGGGGTTGCTTTGATATTAGATAATAAATGAGTGGCGATAGTTTTTCTTTTTTTGTTATGTTTAGGTATTAATGATAGGTGGCCACCATTTATGTTGTGGCTAGAATGTGGCTAGAAAGTTTAAGTTCTAGTAAAAAAAACCTCAAAGTTTTTATAATATTATTTTCAACTATTAGTTTTTTTCATGTAACTTATTATATTTTGTAATTCTTATATTTTTTAATTTAAAATGTAAATTTATATATTCATTAGGAAATGAAAATATAGTAAATGATTATATGAAAACAACATCATCAAAATATAATATACAATATACACTGCATTTATATAACTATTAAGATATTTAGGGACTAACCTTTAATATTTATGAAATGTACTTGAATATCGAAATGCAATGACCATCTATCTGGACTGACTTATACCTGAAATGACATTAATCATTATAGATTACCCAATCCCATGAATTTTTTATGAAATTTGAGCAATAATAACAATAAATTATGTTCAACAATATAGAATTATCTATCAAATTTAACTTTTAAATTGAGCATGAACATAGTAATATTTTTTGAGTAATCAAATAAAATAAAATATATATATCACAAATTAATGTGAAATCATAAGATAATATTATAATAGTTGTATACAATAGCATTCCCTAACATAGTAAAATAGTACATATAAAATAATATAAGTATTTAAAAAAAATCTAAACAACCATATTTAGCATCTCCAAATGCCCTATTTCAAATATACAAAAAATAAGTAAAAATTTTCTATAACTAGATGACTTTTTTACTATATTTTTCAATAATAAGAATGAGATCTCAAAATTAAACAACCAAAAGAAAATTAATTGTAATTAAACTCTTTATTAAAATCAATTTGTTTAATAATAACCATCAGAACAAAAAATCTCTCTCTAACAAAACATTAATCTATCCGGGATCTCAATTTCTTAAAGAACAATTTTCTAAAACAATTTTAAATAAATTTTTTAGATCAAAGTAAAAATTTTGCGATGATTAAATCTTTATCTTGTAAGTATTTAATCGAAAGGATCCTATAGAATAATTCATATACCTTTTCTTTTGATAAGTTGAGGTGGTTTTGTGATTCTGGGTATTCCATATTTTTAACATAAGAAGAAGAAATATGGAGAAACTGAAAAAAGAAGCAGCGATATTATTGAAGAAAATTGATATTAGGGTTTCTTTGTAGGGGGAAGCAAGAAAGGCCAAACTGAAAATTGTGTCCAATACAAAAAGTAATATTTGTCCATTTAAAATTTAACCCAGTATAGGCACAAAGTAAGAGATAGTGAATTTTTAGACCTCACTTATTTTAGTTAAAAGTATCAAAAAGTCAACGATAATAGGTGACTTGGATATCAATTACTGCATAAGGCATATAGTCGTGAAATTAACAATGTATGGAATATCTATATTATAATTATCAACTTACTAACCCCATTTTTTAGAAAATATGAATATCAACTTATACTTATCAACTTCATAACTACATTTTTCAGAAAAAGTGAGCAATTGATCAAAGGAAAACATATGTTGTTGGGTTGAAAAAGAGATGGCTTGATATCTATGACATGAGTTTGTTTTTCTCTTTTTTTCTTTTTTATTTGTATTTTTAATAAGTTTAATTTCATTTAGTATTATATTAACGGATATATCATGGGGATATGTAGAAAATTTTACATTTCTAAATTTTGTTTTTTGCAAAGCAGCAAAATATACTCGTCAAGGGCTACTTGTGAAACATAGACCATTACTTTAGTACAATTTATGCGATTTGATGGAGAAAAATATAACTTACCCCATACTTTTACAATTGATTTTTTTGAAATTTTTTATACTTTTGAAAGTTTAACATTTTGAATTATTATCCTTAAATGGTGAAAGTTGAGGTGCAGACGGATCTATCATGTTGATACATTAAATTAAACAGAATAAGAATATTTAATTTTGCTTCCTTCATGGTTATTTTACAATGCAACATTCACAAATAATTTAAACTTAGTATTTATTATTTTTATTATTCTTATCCGCCATAAAGAGAGATGTATAGTCCTTTTTACCGTATTCATACTTGAGAGGGATTTTTGATATACTTAGAAAATCACATGATTTTGTAGAATAATATGTTAAATTATCAATTTAATATTTTAATATCTTTTAGTAAATTTGTTGCAATTTTTTTCTTTGTCTTTCTATTATTTTATATATCGGTTCTTCTGTATTGATTTTTCTAAACTATTATATAAATCAATTTTTAATCTCATAATAAAGCATACGATTTAGATTTTTCAAAAATAAAAAAAAGGACACAATATTTTCGTTTAAATATTCATATGTTAATTATCCACTTTTCTTTTTTTACTACTACGGAAATGGAGATTGATGTAATAAAGAAAGAACATAGGTTACGAGAAAAAATAATTGTATATGGATTTGAATATATCTAAAAAGATAATTACCAAAGTATTAATAAAAAAAATCTTAATTTGATAGATGAGTTTATTCACTCTTTACTATTTATGACATTTTTTACCAAGCTTTAAATGTTTGTTAATTAGGGTCATGTATATTTTATAGTATTTTTTTTATTTTGTAAATTAAAAGTCTTAATGTAAAGTTAGGATTTGAATAAATAGATTTATCATGTGCAAATCTTATGGAATGTTGCCACGGAGCTTAAAAAAATATGTTTGACAAATGTCATGTTTTGTTTTTTTTTATTTTAATGGTTTTTTAGTTTCTCTATGTTTTGTAAAGTTTGGTCATTTTGAAATTTAGTATTTTTTAACACTATAATTAATAATTTTCTTTTTGTTTGTTTGACAATTTTTTTAAGATAAACAATAATTAAATATGGCGATATTGTTACAACCCTGAAACAATATAAAAATTACAAACGACTAAATTTTTGGTAGAATAAAAGAACTAAAATTATAGAACCACTATAAAAAGGAAAGTAATAATCAAATATTACAATACCGAATAACAAACCATTAACATTTAAATCGAAATAATTTTGTAACCTAACCGTAGAGTTGAAAAGGTGATGCATTGAGAAGAAACGTTGATTATGAAAGAAACTATTTAGTGTAGAAGAAGAGATGATTTTGAAATGAAATTAGTATTGAGTTATATAATATAGATATTTGTTTAAATCTATGGTAAGTAAATAAAATTATGGAAACATATTTGGGTAAGTAAATCGATAAAAATCAAAGAAGATTTATAGAAAATAGTTATGTAAAGTTTTATGATTAAGGAAGGTTATTCACAAAAAAATAGGAATCTATAAAAAATATTAGTCTAAAACTAATGATATATTTTATGAATGTAAATTTATGCAATTTTATCCTAAGTCAAAGGGTACTTAATTCTTTAATTTACGAAATGTAGGACACTAATTGGATATTTTCGCAAAATGGAAACTTTCTGTAAAAAAAAAATATGAAATGGATATTGTCACTCCATCATTTGCGCCATCAAGATAAAAAAATTTAAAAAATATATAAGGCCAAATTGCTCACTAATAATTCTGGAAAATCACGAAAAAGATGACCCATTTAGCCACTACTTCATTTGCGGCAAAATAGATATTGTTTGCAAAAAAATTAAACCCAGATTAGTCACAAAATTAAATATAGTCCAATTTTTTGTTAATCGCTTTTGAATTATATCCAACTATGAGTAGGTTTTTTCGAAACTCGTCCACCTTTTTTTTAATTATGGTGTTTAATTATAGTGGTTGATATAATATCATCTTTAACAACAACTTGAAATAACTTGTATCAACAAACCATAAAAATCAATACTTATTTATTTCCTCTAACATATATGTTGAATTAATTACCTTATTCCATCATTAACTTCAATAGCAGTGAAAAACCTATCATCACAATCAAGCAACTCAAGAATAGGCCCATAAACATCATTAATCTTATAATTTCTAGATATCCGTCTAACTGAATCCAGTCCTTTTTTAAAGTGCTGCCAATTTCCCATCAACATTTATTATATCAGACAAACACAAATATAGGAAAAGCAAACCCTTATAGAAAATACACCTAAAACATAAGTTGCTTGAATGAATTTTCACACCAGGTGTAGGTGTTGCTTGATCAAGTCTTCTATGTACTTGTCCAACTTCTAATTTAAGCCTTTCAATTTTAACATATAACTCACTTTCTTTTCCCCACGCAATGACCTAAATTTAAAAAACAAAACTTAATATTTTTGTATTTGAGCCTATATAGTATTCCTAAAGAAGAAAACTTACTTGCGATCATAGAGTAGTTTGTTTGTTTCAGTCCTCTGTTGAATATAGCCATTCCAATACCAAGATATGAGAGACGCTGCTTCATTTTTGTGATCATTAATTTTGGTATGTTGCTCAGTCTAACTAAATAATAAACGATTCAGCTTCAATACTAATAGAACCTGTGTATTTTCTTATCCCAATCCTAGAAAACCACATACACAATTTGCTTTTGCTTGATAATTTGTCCCTCGTAACAATCTATAGCACATAGGTTTTTGCATCGAGCTTCAGGACTTCTAACCTGGTTGATATAGTTACTATCTTCCATCCAGGTAAATATAATCTTCAATTCAAAAATTCACATTTAACTTCAAACAATAAGAAAGAAAGAAGTTTAGAAAATTAACAAACTAAGAGCCAGATGATGATATAATCGAACCTACCTGTTGAACTGGCCACTCGAGTTACTTAACTGTTGAATAAGGCTTGAATAAAAGCTTGCAGGGCAAGGGATCCACCACCATTCTTTTTCGGAAAAAACAATTAATAACCCCTTAAATTCAAAAAGTTACATGTAACTTCAAAAAATGAGTAAGAAAGAAGTGTAGAAAATTAACAAACTAAGAGCCAGATGATGATACAATGGGACCCACATGTTTGAACTCACCACTCCAGTTACTCAACTACTGAATAAGTCTTGAATAAAAGCTTGGCAAGGGATCCACCATCATCAGATAAAGAATCCTATTTACAATTAATGGTTACGATTAATAACAAGAATTGGAATGAGAACCCCATTTACAAAATCAAGAAAATACAGGAATTTGCAAAATATATTTTTACCTCATCGCCTTCCTTGCTGTAAAAGATGTTGGAACAGAATTACTAGAAGATTTTCATTATCAAGGGCTTCAATATCAAGCTCAATTTTATCTCCTTCTTGCCATAATTTCTCAAGGTGTAACGATCATAAGAGAATAATTAGTTACCATAATCTATCCACAAATCATACAAAAATTCATTCTTCTGGAACCACAACTGATGAGATTGTGAGAAACGGTGAGATGGTGAGGTTGTGAGAAATGGAGAGGCTGTGAGAGAAACGGTGAGATGGTGAGGTTGTGATAAATTGAGAGGATGTGAGTTACAAAGAGGTATGTGAAGTATTTAAGGCCATGAGAGTTGGAATTTAAAGGCGGCGGTGGTGTAAGAGAGAAATATGAGGTTCGGGCGAGTCATAAATGCTGTCATGGTGGAGAGTCGGTCGATAGTCGTCCTTGAGTTAGGGGCTGGTGGAAAGGTTAAGAATATGAGGGGAAGGGTGAGGCGATAAAGAATGATTAAGGATGGAGTGGCGATATTTTTTTTTTATGTTTGGGTATTAATGATAGGTGGGCCAGATCATGGACACCACTTAATTTGTGGCTAGAATCAATCCTTGACCACCAGTTATGTATATATATGGTTATAGAATTCTAGGATAGTGTATGTTCTGGTGGAAAAAACCCCAAAGATTTTATAATATCATTTTCAACTATCCTTTATATAACTATTAAGATATTAAGGGAGTAACCTTAATATTTATGGAATGTACTTGAATGTTGAAATGAAATGACCATACCCGAAATGACATTAATTATTATATATTACCCAATCCCATGAATTTTTTATAACATCTGAGCAATAATAACAATAAATTATGTTCAACAATATAAAATTATCTATAAAAATTAACTTAAAAATTCCCCATGAACATAGTAATATTTATTTGGTTAATCAAATCAAATAAAATTTATATATCACAAATTGAAGTGAAATCATAAGATAATATTATAATAGTTGTATACAATAGAATTTCCTAACATTGTAAAAAAGTACATATAAAATTATATAAGTATTTTAAAAATAAAAAAACATCTAAACAACCATGTTTAGTATCTCCAAATGCCATATTTCAAATATAAAAAAAATAAGATAAATTTTTCTATAATTGGTTGATTTTTTACTATATTTTTCAATTATAAGAATGAGATCTCAAAATTAAACAACCAATAGAAAAATAGTTGTAATTAAACTCTTTATCACATATTAGTTTTTTTAGTAATAACCTTAAGAAAAAAACCTCTCTTTTACAAAACATCAATCTATCGGGGATCTAAATTTATTAAAGAATAATTTTCTAAAACAATTTTAAATAAAAATTATAGATCTAAGTAAAATTCTGCAGTGATGAAGTCTTTATCTTGTAAGTATTTAATCGAAAGGATCCTAAACAAGAATTCATAAGCCTTTTCTTTTGATACGTTGAGGTGGTTGTGTGATTCTTGGCATTCAATATTTTTAACATTGGAAGAAGAAATGTGGAAAAAGAGAAAAAAGAATCAGAGTTATTATTGAAGAAAATTGATATTAGGGTTTTTTTGGAGCTAGAAGAAAAAACTGTCAAACTGAAGTAATATTTGTCTATTTAAAATTTAACCCAGTATAGGCCCAAATAAGAGTTAGTGAATTTATCGACTTTACTTATTTTAGTTAAAAGTATCATAAAGTAAACCATAATAGGTGACTTTGTTATCCATTACTACATAAGGCATATAGCTGAGAAATGAACAATGTATGTAATATCTATATTATAAGATATTTTAAAATCAATATATTTTCCTAGATCTTCCTAAAACAAAAATACATGACCAAATAAGAATCAAGATCACACCACATGTCAAGTAAAACACTCTTAGTTTTCAACTTCTATTCTAAACCACTATACCCACTCTCTTTTAAATAATTTTTTTTAATTTCATTACATCATTTTATTAAATTTATACTTATCTACATACTAACAACATTTTTTAGATAATATGAATATCAACTTAATAACTACATTTTTCAGAAAATGTGAGCAATTAATCAAAGAAAAACATATGTTTTTGGGTTGCAATAGAGATTGCTTGATATGTATGGCCTGAGTTTGTTTTTCTCTTTTCTTTTTTTATTTTCAGTAAGTTTAATTTCATTTAGTATTATATAAATGGATCTACCATGAAGATATGTAAAAAAAATCATATTTCTAAATCTTGTTTTTTGCAAAGTCTCAAAATATACTCGTGAGGGCTACTATGTAAAACATAGACCATTACTTTAGTACAATTTATGCAATTAGATAGAGAAAAATATAACTTACCCCATATTTATACAATTGGTTTTTTTAAAACTTTTTATACTTTTGAAAGTGCAACATTTTGAATTATTATCTTTTAAAGGTGAAATATGAAGTGCAAACAGATCTATCATGGGGATACGTTAAATTAAACATAATAAGAATATTTAATTTTGCTGCCATCATGGTTATTTTCAATGTAACAATTATAAATAATTTAAAGTTAGTATTTATTTTTTTATTAATCTTACCCGCCATAAAGAGAGATGCATGGTCCTCTTTATTGTATTCATACTTGAGAAGGAATTGTATTTACATATAAAATAACATGATTTTGTAGAATAGTATGTATGATTATCGTTCCAATTTTTTCTTTGTCTTTCTATTTTTTTTAAAATCGGTTCTTCTATGTTGATTCTTCTAAATTATTATATAAATCATTTTTTAATCTCATGATAAAGCATATGATTTATATTTTTCAAATATACAAGAAGGACACAATATTTTAATTTAAATATTCATAGGTTTATTATCCATTTTTCTTTTTTTACTACTATAGAAATGGAGATTGATCCAATAAAGAAAGAACATAGCTTACGATAATACAAAATGGTATATGGATTTTAATATAACTAAAAATATAATTACCAAAGTATAATTAAAAAAATCTTAATTTGATTGTTGAGGCAATTCACTTTTTACTATTTTGTAATTTTTTATCAAGCTTTAAATGTATGTAAAGAACAATGCAGACGAGCCAAGTATATTTTATAGTATTTTTTATTTTAAAAATTAAAAGTCTTAATGTAAAGTTAGGATTTAAATAAATAGATTTATCATGTACAAATCTTATGGAATGTTGTGGAGTCTCGCCACCGAGATTATAAAAAGAAGTTGTACACATGTCATGTTTTGTTTTCTTATTTATTTTAATGGTTTTTTAATTTCTTTATGGTTTGTACAGTTTGTTCATTTTGAAATTTAGTATTGGTTAACACAAAAATTAACATTTTTTCTTTTTGGAAACTCGTCCACCTTTTTTTGAATCATGGTGTTTAATTATAGTGGTTGATATATAATCATCTTTAACAACCACTTGAAATAACCTATATCAACAAACCATAAAGTTGAATTAAGTTGAATTAATTACCTTATTCCAGCATTAACTTCAATAGTAGTGGAAAACCTATCATCACAATCAAGCAACTCGAGAATAAGACAATAAACTCCACTAAACTTATAATCTCTAGATATCCGTCTTACTGAATTCAGTCTTTTTCTAATGTGGTGCCAATTTCCAATTAACATTTATTATATCAAACAAACACAAATATAGGAAAAAGAAAGCCCATACAAAAAATACACCTCAAACATAAGTTGCTTTGAATGAATTTTCACACCAAATGTTGCTTGACAAGTCTTCTCTGTACTTTTCCAACTTGTTATTTAAGCCTTTCAATTCTAACATATAACTCACTTTCGTTTCCCCATGCAATGACCTAAATTTCAAAAACAACACTTAATATCTTTGTATTTGACCTTATATAGTAAACCTAAAGCAGAAAACTTACTTGTGATCATAGAGTAGCTTGTCTGTTTTAGTCCTCTATTTATTATAGCCATTCCAATACCTAGATATGAGAGTTGCTGCTTCATTTTTATGATCATTAATTTTGGCATCTTGCTAAGTCTGACTAAATAATAAATGATTCAGCTTCATTGCTAATAGAACCTGTGTATTTTCTTATCCCAATCATAGAAGATCACATACACAATTTGCTTTTGCTTGATAATTTGTCCCTCATGACAATCTATAGAACATGGGTTTTCGCATTGAGCTTTAGGACTTCTAACCTGGTTGATATAGTTACTATCTTCCATCCAGGTAAATATAATCTTCAATTCAAAAAGTTACACTTAACTACAAACAATGCCAAAGAAATAAGTGTAGAAAATTAACAAACTAAGAGCCATATGATGATATAATCGGACCCACCTGTTGAACTGACCACTCGAGTTACTCAATATGGCTTGAATAAAAGCCTGCAAGGCAAGGGATCCACCACCACTCTTTTTTGGAAAAAACAATTGATAACCCCTTCAATTCAAAACGTTACAGTTAACTTCAAACAATGAGAAAAAAAGAAGTGTAGAAAATTAACAAACTAAGAGCCAGATGATGATATAACGGGCCCTACTTGTTTGAATTGATCACTCCAGTTACTCTGTATAAGGCTTGAATAAAAGCATGGCAAGGGATCCATCAGCATTAGATACAAAACCCCATTTTCAATAAATGGTTACAATTAAATTGGTCCTGAGACAATCAATTTGACAGTGCATAAATGAGTAATGGAAAAATAAAGGATAAAATCCATCTATTGTAAGTGATACTTTACAAATTTTGTAATAAAATGATAAGGAGGTGAAACTACATTGGAAACTATGGGGGTAGTTTTTTTAAATGTAGATAAAGGTGGAAAGTATAGATGAAGAACGCCAGGATGGAGGAGGGATTATTTGAGTGGTGAGAACTCCATGTTGATGAGGAAATGGAAGTATACATGGCTAATTTTGCTTATGACATGGCTCAGTTGGCTTTGTTCACTAAATTTTATTCCTATTTTGTATGATGAAGCTGTAAAAAAAACTTGGAAAGAAGTTATGGATATAGAAATAAAAGCTATAGAAAGAAATGATACTTACTAACTATCTGAGCTACCACTTGGATGGAGAATTATTGTGGTGAAATGGATATTTAAAATAAATCTCAATGAGAAAGGATAAGTATAAAAGTACAAGGTTCGAATAGTCCCTAAATGGTATATGCAACAATATGGAGTAGATTATGCTGAAATTTTTGTAGCTATGGCTCATTTCGAAACTGTACGAGTCGTTATCTCTCTTGGTGTTCAAAACAATTAAACGATCTATCAACTAGATGTCAAGTCTGCCTTTCCGCAAGGAGAATTAAATGAGGAGGTTTTTGTAGAACAACCTAATGGTTGTGAGCAACAAGACCACGAGAAAAAGGTGTAAAAGCTTAAAAAGGCATTACAAGGTGTACAAGCTTAAAAAGGCTTATGGTGTTAAACATTATCCATGTACTTGGCATAGCTGTATTAAGTCATATTTTGTACATGAAGGATTCTAGAAGTGCCCATATGAACAACCTTATTCACCAAAATAACCAGTAAAGTTATTGTAATTGTTTTTCTTTGCGTTGATGATCTTATATTTACGGGGAATCATACAATTATGTTCACAAATTTCAAGCAATCCTTGATGAATGAATTCGATATGACAGATCCTGGAATGATGAGTTACTTTCTTGGTATTGAGTTACTAACAAAACCATATGGTATCTATGTTAGCCAAAAAAATACTCTCTTGAGAAGCTAGAAAGATTTGATATATATTAGTTTAATCTTGTACGCAACCTAGTGGATACTGGTTTCAAGCTAATAAATGATGAATATGGAGAAAGGATTGATAGAAAACATTAAAAACAAATGTTTTGGAGTCTCATCTACTTGACTGCTGCCACACGTCCGGACATGATGTTTGTAATAAGTTTTCTTAGTAGATACATAGAAAGACCAAATAAATTTCATTTCCAAGCTGTAAAACGAGTTCTAAGATATTTGAAAGATACTTTTGATTTTGTATAATTCATAATAAGGGTGGAGAGGAAGAACTACTCGGATACAAGGATAGCGATTACGCAGGGGATCAAGATGATATGAGGAGCACTTTTGGGTATATTTTTATTATGGTTTCGGGAGCGGTATCTTTGTCATCTAAAAAACAACATGTGCTTAGACTTTCTACAACTGAAGATGAGTGCATGCCATTGTGGTTGAAGAGAATTTTGAAGGAGCTTAAACATGAATAAAACAATGCTACAGTGTTATATTGTGACAATGTTTCAACATTTAAACTCTACAAGTATCCAGTAATGCATGTTTGTAGTAAACACATAGACTTTGGCTTTCATTTTCTTCGTGATTTCACCATAGAAGGAGTTGTAGAGGAGAAATTTTATGATACTCTAACAAAACATTTGAAGCTCCATGTATTTTTAAGGTTATGTTGTTTGATTTGTATTGTCTCATATCCAAGCGTAAACTCATTATAGTATTTATTTTAAGGGAGGATGTTAGAAATAAGATTACGTTATTTAATTTAGTCCTTTGTTGCTAAATCCTAACTTTTAGGGATAAGATAGTTTCGTATTCTTTTAGATCTATAGCACAACAATAGGAGATACGATTTTCCATTCGGTTACTTTGTAAAGCTATTTAATATCCTTCTTTAAACTCATAATGAATAAGAATGGTCTCTCAAGTTCTATTGTTAATCACCATATTGTTTTGATTTTTTGGTTTCAACAAACGTTTTAAAATTTAAAAAGACAACAATTCAATTAAAAAGATACATATTTCAAATGGTATAATCTTGTTGTTTTTATTATAAAAATAATAAATGAAAAATCTAATGTAATTTATCCACTAATGATCATAATTTCAAATTTTAAACAGAAATCAGCTTATAACAATCAAATACTTCGATGTTTTGCTTTAAAAAATAATTAAAAAGCATAGTATTGATAGATTTAAAAGAGAATAGTTCTTTAATGCCATTAAATTATAAAAATCACTTATACTAGTTGGGTTGGAAAAATACATCTATATCATATTAAATATTTTTACACTTAAAAATACACCATACATTTTATGGATCTAGGATTCTTGGATAATGTATGTTTTAGTGAAAGAAAACCCCAAAGATTTGATAATATTATTTTCGACTATTAATATTGTTTATGTAAATTATTGTATTTTAAAATTTATATTTATATGTTCATTTGGAAATGGTAATATACCAATGATTATCAAAAAACTACATCATTCAAACTATAATATAGATATACACCAACTTTATATAATACATAAGAGATTTAGGTACAAACCTTAATATTATTGGAATGTACTTGAATGTTGAAATGAAATGATTATCAATCTAGACATATACCTGAAAATAACTTTAATTATTATATATTACCCAATCCCATAAATGTTTTTATGACATTTGAGCAATTATAATAAATTTTGTTCAACAATACATAATTATTTGTTATAATTAACTTAATCGAGCATGAACAAAGTAATATTTTTTTTTGTTATTTAAATATATATCTATATTATATTTCGAAGTTTTTCCTACGGTCCTGATTTACCCACTTAAGTGGTGGCCAGGATCGATTCTGGAAAAACATAAGTGGTGGCCAGGATCGATTCTGCCAAAACATAAGTGGTGGCCAGGATTGATTCTGGCCCCACTTATTAATTTCGTTACTTAAAAAATTTTAAAAAATTAAAATGTTCCTAAATGAAACGCCCCACTCCACTCATCTCTACCTTCTCTCTCCATTTCACACATCACGCAAAAAACTTTCTTTCTTTTCATCTAGATCGACACAAAACTCACGGCTGACACACCGGCGACAGCTCACCGCCTCACCTCCCATTTACTCCCTGTCGACATCACCATCACCATCGTCTCTCCTTCTTCCAACAACTTCAAGTTTCATCTACTGTATCTCCGAAACCAAAGACTTCCCCGGGCACTGTGATTTACGGATTAGATGGCTTCAACAACTCTATCTATAGCAATTCACTCCGCCTCTAGGTTGCTCAACCTCTCTTTGTATCCTTTGGAATCACTAATTCTTTTGCAGTAAATATCCATTTGGAACAATCGAAGAACCCAAGCAATTTGTTTAGAATTATTTGAACTTATCATAATTACAGCCCGCTCTTCTAAATAACAAAATCCTGCGCCCAGTGATGATGTGCAAGAAGAAAATATGCATATTTACAAAGCTGTAAGTAATAATTGAGAATTAATTATTTTTTTGTGATTTTTGGTATTACGTTTACTATTATTTACAGTCATTTTGGTTTAATTTTTGTTTTTTTAACAGTTTATGGATAATAATGAAAGCCACGTACATGTTCTTCTTAGTCCTGCAGTTAATC
This sequence comes from Nemophila menziesii, assembly GCA_029959085.1. Classification (NCBI taxonomy): domain Eukaryota; kingdom Viridiplantae; phylum Streptophyta; class Magnoliopsida; order Boraginales; family Hydrophyllaceae; genus Nemophila; species Nemophila menziesii. Next base: position 23,276,267 of record JARWIR010000015.1, on the reverse strand, counting down.
CCTTTTGAGGATCTTCCAGTCACCATTTATGAAAGTGGTGAGTCTTCTTAATGGATTTATGGTTAATAACTCTTCCTGTCACCATTTATGAAAGTGGTGAGCCTTCATAATTGATTGGAGTTTCTAACTCACGGTTTGTTTTAGAATTGTTGTTTTCACTATTTGTGTTTGTTCAAACATTAAACTGTAGGAATATAATGACCTCATAAATTTTACTTTATTTGCAGGAATATAATTACACACTATTATTTTACTAATCTTACAAGGTTCACCAACACCTCAATGGTACTTTGAATTCACAATTCATCTGTATGGTTTACCTAGGCAAAGTGATAAATCTAACACCATTTTATTGCTAAAAGACTCTTTTTATAATGTCAATGTCTAATGATAATCACGTTTATGATGGATAATATTGCAAGCTTTTTTTAAACTAATTCATCTTTTGAGCTTAAGAATGATGATTGGGTTAAGGCTAAGGAAACTTTTAGAGCAGCTAAAGATGCTACTGATGGAAAAGATTCTTATTCCACACTTACTTTGGTGTGTATGTTTTTTATATGCTATTTATTAATAAGTTGATGTATTATTTTTACATTCTTAAACATGTTTTAGGGAATTTGGAATTATTACGCAGCAATTCGCTCAGATAAAATAGCTCATAAGCTTGAAGCAACACATCTTGAGAAGGCTAAAGAACTCTTCACTAAAGTAATCTTGAATACAATTTTTGAACAATATTCTAATCTAATTAAATTACTTATGCTAATGTTTCCGTTTTTTCTCATCCAGGTTCTGTTTGAGCATAACAATAACTTTTATGCAACAAATGGTTTCGGTGTTATATAAGCATAGAAAGGTCAATTTGAAATTTCAAAGGATCTTTTTGCATGGGTCATCTCATTTTCTTCACATTAATTTTACATAATTACATCTAATATACTTCTTGAAGTTTAATCTCACATTTTCATGATTACAGGTGCAAGAAGCTGCAAGCGGGAGTGTCTTTGTACAGATGCCTGATGTATGGATAAATCACACACATGTTCACTTTGTCCAAGGAAATTTCACATTGGCTGTCAAAATGGTAAGATTTATAATTTCACTTTTTACCCCTTACATTTGGAGATACTGATTTTTTTTCAATCTATTAGAGTATCAAAATTGCTTGAGGAGATTTTATAACTGCATTTATAATTATAAAAGTGATGTATCTTTACTTTATCCAGTTTCAGTATTCCTCATAAAGAAACTGCTTTGGAGTTCTGTAATGAAGTAGATTCCAAAACTAAGGTAATTAAATAAAACCTAATTTTGGAAGAAACTTATATTACTAGAAATATTGTTGTTGAGTTATAATTACTATTTTGGTTTCAGTCAATAGGGTAGTAAATCTCTTAATCATGAGGCAAACCAATGGGAAGTTATTTTGTTACAATACAGTGTATCTCGGTGCCTCTGGGGTTGGTCAAAATCTTGCATACAATGCAAAACAACTTTTTTACATTCAACTTTTCTAAAAATATTTAAATTAAAACTTCCCTATTTTTAGTTGGTTTTTGAAGAAATGGTTGATTCATGTATGTATAGATTTGAACCCCAAAAATAATGGCACGTTGTTTTTCATTATGCAAAAGTAGAGGCTGGGCAATAATCTTTGGTCGGAAGCAGGTATATCCTTATAAAATAATATATATGCCCTTCAAAGATAGCACGTGTATGATACAAAAGAGTGATGATTATATTTTCGTTAATGGGTAGTTACATTCATATGATGAACTCTTTCATAATTGACCAACTATTTTTTGGATTCCAATTTTCAGTCGACAAAAGATATATACAAACACAAATGCTTCAGCTTCAATCAGTATTTTGCTGCAGTTTTTGCTCTATGAACTCCACCTTAAAATGGTATTCACCTTACACTCTATTAGTTTTTTATGCATTTATTTTTGGGTTAATGAAACATTTGTATATGCAAAAGTAGCAGGTATATCACCCGTGCTGCAAATTATTGGAGCTAGGAGTATCCAGGAATTTTACTTAGTGGAGGCTCAAAATTAGAAGAATTAGAGGGGTTTCGGGCATCACCCGAAAAGAATTTGGGGGTTAAAATCTATATATACATTACTGAAGTGGGCTAGATATTAGAAACAAAAAAAGAAACTAAAGGCTATATGTTGAGTTAAAATGTTCAATTTAAGGATGTTCATTAAAAATTAATGGCATGTTGTTTTGTACTTTCAACATCTTTTTCCTGGTTTATGGGAAGGTGATTGGGGTTGAATGATTTTGTTTTATTGTTTTGAAGCAAAAGTGAATTTAACTTTCTCCGGGGTTATGAAATATGCGATGGACATAGTTAAAAATATCAAAGATGAGATAGTAGGATAAATTATGGACTCATATCTTATACTAATTATCTTACAGTTATAAGAGTTAGTGTTAAAAATTGATTCGTTAAATAATTCTAATATCCAGATAGATATGGGAGTTTGTTATAACTACATGGAGAAAAATTCCTGTACATAATAAATGATGTGAAACTTCTAAGACACGTGCTATCTTTGATTGACTACATTTTGCACCATAGTCAAAATTTACTGTTAATTACATGAAACTCAATAAATTTATAAAATTTTGTTCCTGATTAGACAATTATGCTTTTTATTGGTACAAAAAGACGAGTCAATTACTTCTGATACTTTAGAAAAACAATCATGTTGTAAAAGAAAACAAAATTTAACAAATTAAAAAAATAGATTACATATTATTGCAAGCCATATCATGGTTTGCTTCTTTAGTATAATTGTCTATTTAAAATTTAGTAGGAGTTTATTTGTTAATTTACTTTAATTAAGATACTAAATTAATAAGATAATTTGTTATTTCTAACAAATTTTGAATGTCTCTTAATTGGATTCATTCAGAAAATATCTTTTAACCGAAACTTTAGCTTTACTTTAAATTTATTACTATGCATTATTGATTGATCTTAAAAGTTGTTTCTCACTTTTACAAATATATTACAAATAAAAGGGATGTGCATCTCTATTTCATATTTCTCTCTGTTTTAGTAATTGCGAATTGTCTAATATAATTTATTATTTATCATTGAAATTGTTTAATTTTATTTAAAAAAATTATATTTATAAAGAAATTCCTCAAATTATATAAAAAAGTAGTTTTCATCCCCATTTTTCCCTTCTTTTGCCACTAATGTGTAATTTGATTTTTTTTATTTTTGAAGTGTCTTCAGACACGGGTCATACCTAGTATATATATATGTATATATATGTATATATATATATGCATATCACAAATTGATGTGAAATCATAAGAAAATATTATAATATGTTTATAAAATAGCATTCTCTAACAGAGTAAAATAGTATATATACAATAATATAAGTATTTTAAAATAAAATAAACAAAAAAATAACATTTAAACAATAATATTTAGTTGAAATGCCCTAGTTCAAATATATAAAAACAAATTAAATTTTTCTACAACTAGTTGATTATTTTACTATATTTTTCAATATTAAGAACGGGATCTCAAAATTAACCAACTAAAAGAAAAATAATTGTAATTAAACTCTTCATTGCATATCAATTTTTCAATAATAACCTTGAGCACAAAAAACCTGTTATTTTGCAAAACATCATTCTATATGGGATCTCAAATTCTTAAAGAATAATTTTCTAAATCAATTTTAAATAAAAATTATAAATCAAAGTAAATTTTTTGCAGTGATTAAATATTTATCATATAAGTTTATAATTCGAAAGGATTTTACATAAGAATTCATAAACCTTTTCTTTTGATACGTTGAGGTGGTGGTGGTGATTTTGAGTATTCAATATTTTTTACATAAGAAAATGAAGTGTGGAGAAAGAGAAAAAAAAAGCGGATAGATATTATTGAACAAATTATATATTAGAGTTTTTTGTTGGTGGAAGAAAAAAAGGTTAAACTGAAAATTGGGCCCAAAACAAAATGTAATATAAGTAAATTTAAAATTTAACCCATTATAGGCCCAAATATGATATAGTGTAATTTTAGACTTAACTTATTTTAGTTAAAAGTATCATAAGTTAATATTAATAAGTGAGTTGGATATCCGCGATTAGACATATAGTGGAGAATTATATTACAAATTTTGTGAACCATAATAATTCTTAGAATTCTAAAATTCTAAATATATTTTTTCTCATGAGAGCCTTAATACTTTAACATTCATAAAGAAATCTTGCCACTTGGTCACCTGGTGTGTACGGTTTTATATAAATTAATATTGATACATCATATATGAAAATAATTGAGATTTTGTGAATATTTTGTATGGATTATAATTATTTGAAAATATATGCAATACTGTCTGTACCTCTTATTTAATTATCAAGGCCTTTTAAATCTGTAATGGTTTGTTTTTATAATACATTTTGTTCCCCTCCAACCTCTCCAAGTATTGGACTAGTGTCACTAAAGGCCATCTAGTCTGTAATAACTAATTTAAATTTTCAAACCAACTTGATTACTAGAGATGTCATTTAAATGGCTAATGATGTTTGTAGACTTTAATTCAGTTTGTTGGTATAAATGAATATAGAGTAGGTGATTGAGATACAAAAAATGTTTTTGACACATTCACTTTCTAATGGTTGGATTATCTATCCATATTTTGACAAATTATTTTCAAATAAGGTTGATTAAAGATGTGTTAGCATATTTAGCTTGAAGGGCGGTCTATACACTATAAAAAAAATAAAAAAGTATCTTTGTACGTATCTTTAGTATTCAATATTGTAACGAAATTGAGCCATTTTGATAAAAAAAAAGTTAATATATTATTTTCCTCATGTTTATAACCCCGCAAAATTATAAAGGGACATACATATTTCTTTGTTACATTTTATCTGAAAAAATTATTTCTGAAAATTTACATTGGATATTTTGCATATAGGTTCATCTAATGTGGTTTATTTAGGTGAACTAATTGTTATGTTTCTTGTACAAATATTTTTTTAAGTGGTTTTTCATATTGGATTAAATAAAACTTTCTTCTGTAGTTAGGTTTTTATTCTTATTATTTGTTTAATAAACAAAATTCTACTCAATATTTAAAGAATAATGATTGCGTTTTAGAAATAAAGGCCATATAATATATTAAATTAAATAAATTATATATTAATAATATTGATATGTATTGTAATATATAGGACACCCTAACCAATTTCATGATATTTGTTTAGTTATTGAATAAATTTTTTAAATTTTGAACAATATTAGTTTGATAAAATTTTGTTTATAGAAAGATCAATAGTTGGTCAAGTAGTTACCTTGAAATTATTAGAATATAGTATGATGAACGTTAAAGTGAGATAAATGGTTGACAATTAGTAATATGAAAAAATATTACTTTTCTTAAAACAAATAATACTCAAACCATTATGTGAAGAATTAATTAATATAAATTCTGTAATAATTAAATAAAATTATTAATCTAATTTCCATCTCTCACTATTTCCTCAAACACATATATTAGTAAGAAAACCCCCAAGAATCCTATTTTTCTCTCATGTATTCAATATATGTATCCCAATATAATTTCTTTCAAAAATATAACAATAAAAGTGAGCATTAGACATTAAAAATTTAAAAATGAGACAACTCCGATTTTATTTGCATGATGAACAACCACGACTAAGCCTTAACGACTAGTTTACTTGCTAGTTTTCCTTCTATACATAGTGCTTCTCTTCACTTAATTTTACACCAACTTTACACATCAATAACACTTACGAAAATCATTCAGCAGCTATTATTCTTTCTTCTTCACTTCTGTTCTTGAGCGAAATTATAATATACAGATTCCAATCTACGATTGTGAGTGCACACGAGAGTAGGTAGTATGGTTAATCCTTGGGGAACGTTCGGAATAATAGTGTAGCATCTCGGCTGTCCCAGAATTCGTTCTTAAGGCAGTTGTTCCTCCACGGCACTACGATTTTTATCTTTGTCCACTACTGTACGGTTTTCATCTTCACTAATCGGGTTCGTCTTTTAATTCGTCTTTTACTTTCGTTTTTTACATTTTCGTTTTTACGTTTCAGTCTTTACTTTCCGTAACTAGTAGTTACAGCTTATTTTCGCAATTAGTTTTAAAATACCATTATAGTACTTTCTTTTTACCAACAATTTAAGAACAAATTTTTTAATAAGTAATCTGTAATGGCCTCCCCTTCTTCGGCTTTAACTACAACTTTGAAAACCTTACCAGATATGTCGAAACTCGAAACATTAGATGGTTCTAATTTTAAATGTTTGTCCCAAAAACTACTTATTTTCTTTGAACAATAAGAAGTCGATTTTGTATTACTCGAAAACCCTCATGTTTCAACTGATAATACGGATGCTACTATATCCGATTTTTTTTTTAAAAATATGATAAGGCAAATAAACTAACTAGGGTTCATCTTTTAAACCATATGTCGAACCCCTTGTTTGATTAATTTGTGAACAAAAAATCTTCAAAAACTATTTGGGACCGTTTACACACTAAATACGAAGGTGACGAGTCCGGTACGAAAAAATATGTGGTCGGAAACTGGCTTAAATTCACAATCACCGATCAAAAACCAATCATGGAACAAGTTCACATTTACGAAAACCATTGTGCCGAAAATGTATCCGAAGGAATGAAAATGTGTGAAATATTTCAAGCTAATGTATTACTCGAGAAATTCCCACCATCCTGGAGTGACTATCGTAACCACTTCAAACATAAGAAAAAGACATGACGATCCAAGAGCTAATCAACCACATGAGAACCGAAGAGGCAAATCGTCACAAAGATAAGTCTGAATCTCTACCTCATTATTCTTCGAAAGCAAACTTGGTCGAGACTTCTGGGCATGGTAACAAAGAAGGCTTCAAGGGTAAATGAAAATTTCATGGTCAGAATAAGAACAACAAAGCAAAGGGTAGATTTAACAAATCTGGAGGTAACTTCAAACCAACCTCTCATATTCCAAAAACCAAAGCAACTTGCTACTGTTGTGGAAAAGAAGGCACAAAGCATACCAATGCAAGGACAGGTCCAACCAAAATAACCCTCCTCGCGCCAACATGACTGAAACTGAAGAGGTAATTGCCGCGGTAATGGTCGAAACTAATTTGGTAGAAAATAAGGCCGAATGGATTCTCGATTCTGGAGCTTCAAGAAACTTCTGAGCCAACAAATAGTTATTCCAAGGGTTTGAAGATGTAGTTGATGCGCAATGTGCATACATGGGAAACTCTACAACTGCGGGCCTCCTTGTCAAGGGAAAGGCGTGTCTTAAACTTACCTCTGGCAAGACCTTATCCCTTAATGATCAGGATTCATATAAATTTAGTCCTAGGGTCTCTTCTAAACAAATCTAGACTTAAACTTGTTTTCGAGGGTGGGAAAATAATAATCTCTAGGAATGGTGACTTTGTAGGAAAAGGTTACCTTAATGGTGGAATATTTGTACTTTATGTTCTTTCTGCTTTTAATGAGAATGCATCTACTTCTGCTATATAGTTAAATCTCTAGATATGTGGAACGCTAGATTAGGACACTTAAATGTTTCTTCTATTAAAGACTTAAAACTCATGGAATAATACCTGGAAACTATAACGATGATTTATTTAAGTGTCAAATATGTGTGGAGGCTAAACACGCTAAGAAACCCTTTAAAAACGTGACCAATAGAGAAACTCAACTTTTAGAAGTAGTGCATTCTGACTTAGCTGATTTTAAAACTACTGCTAGTAGAGGAGGAAAACTTTATTATATGATCTTTGTAGATGACTACTCTAGGTTCAGCAAAGTATAACTTCTAAAGTCTAAGGATGAAGCAGAATCCACCTTTTTAAAATATAAGGTTGAAGTTGAAAATCAATTAGATAGAAAGATTAAAAGACTTAGGTCCGATAGGAGAGGATAATATAGTTCTAACACACTTAAAGAATTTTGTGAACATAGTGGAATTATTCATGAACTTATTGCCCCTTATACACCCAAAAAAATGGAATAGCTGAAAGGAAAAATAGATCCCTTAAGGAAATGATGAATGTCATGTTAATTAGTTCAGGCCTACCTTCCAACATGTGGGGGGAAACTGTCTTTTCAGCATGTTATGTATTAAACCGAGTACCCCATAAACATATAGATAAGACGCCTTACGAATTATGGAAAGGATATCCATCTAACTTGAAATTTTTAAGACTATGGGGTGTTTGGCTAAAGTAGCATTACCCGACTTTAGGAGAGCTAACATTGGACCTAAAACCGTAGACTCTATCTTTATAGGATATGCTTAAAATAATGCAGCTTATAGATTTATGTCCTTATCTGATAACACTATAAGCGAATATAGAGACGCTGAATTCTTTGAGCATATATTTCATTTGAAAATGAATATTGTTCATAATTCGTCCTCATCTATCAGTAATGACTCACCTGTCAATACTGATATACCTATTAGTGATAATTTTTCTGCTTCTCTACCCTCTTCGAGTTCAGGACCACACCCTGATAACGAAATTAGGAGAAGTAAACGACGTAGGACTGAGTCTAGTTTTGGACCAGACTTTATCACTGCTTTCTTTAATGAGGATTTTCACATAGATATGTAATATGAAGAACTAGTCTCTTGTTTTCTTCTTGAGGAAGAACCTAAGACCTTCTCTGATGCTATGAGATCCATAGATGCTAGCTTCTGGAAAGAAGCGGTAAACAGTGAGATAGAATCTATTATATCAAACTACACTTGGGACATAACTGACTTACCAAAGGGATGTAAGCCAATTACTAGCAAATGGATCTTTAAGAGAAAATTAAGACCTAATGGCTCCATAAATAAATTTAAGGCTAGACTTGTAATCCGAGGTTTTACTCAAAAGAAAGGTTTAGATTACTTTGACACCTATTCCACAGTGACCAAAATATCACCCCTAAGAACTCTAATTGCTTTAGCTTCCATTCATAAACTTAATATACATCAAATGGATGTTAAGACCGCGTTTTTTAATGGAGACTTAGATGAAAAGATATATATGGTTCAACCCGAAGTGTTTGTAGCTTCATGTTAAGAAAGCAAAGTATGCAAACTTAAGAAATCTCTATATGGTTTGAAACAATCACCCAAACAATGGTACGAAAAAATATATAGTACTTTAGATAACGATGGCTTTATAGTCAACACTTCCGACTCATGTGTATACATGAAGGTGATAGGATCTGAATGTGTGATCATCTGTCTATACGTAGATGACATGCTGATATTTGGCACTAATTTTAAAGTCATTAATGAGACTTAGGACTTTCTATCATCTATATTCGAGATGAAGGACATGGGTGAAGCTGATGTAATCATAGGGGTTAAGATCTTAAGAAATGAAAATGGTATATCCCTTAGTCAATCTCATTATGTAGAGAAATTGTTGAAGAGATTCAACTCCTTTTATGTCATACCTGTTAGAACCCTATATGACTCTAGTATTCGTTTGACTAAGAACAAGTGAAGTGCAATATTTCAAACTGAATATGCTAAGATAATAGGAAGTGTGATGTTCTTAATGAACTACACTCGACCTGATATCGCCTATGTCGTAAGTAGACTTAGTCTCTATACCCAAAACCCTAGTAGTGAACATTAGGCTGCACTTCAAAGATCATTGAAATATCTAAGAGGTACCATGGATATAGGCATACACTATAGTAGGTTCCCTTCTGTCCTATAAGGCTATTGTGATGAAAATTGGATATAAGATAATGATGAAGTGAGCTCCACTAGTGGTTATGTGTTTTCCTTACGTGGAGGAGCTATATCCTGGAAGTCTTCTAAATAAACTTGTATAGCACGGTCAACCATGGAATCCGAGTTTATAGCGTTAGAGTTGGCAGGACAAGAGGTTGAATAGCCCTATGTGGTGGTCCTATTGAGAAGGACTTGATGAACTCACCAGTATATGATGAGGTTGAGCTTTAAGGCTCTTAATGACTTCAAGACCCTTGACGGGTAGTCTATGCTGAATAGATATTCTTGAAATCACCTATGTGGGTGTGAAAGTGGGGGCCGCTTTCTATAAAAGACTAGAGAAGTCTTTTTAGAGCACTCATGAGAACCAAGGTATGCGCATGGCCTAAAAGGCGCATGTGATAACATCGCGGAACCTGTATATATCTAATGGGTCTGAGTATGTGTTGTGGGCGTCTCAACTAAAGAACGTCAAGTTCAAGAGTACGTTCACTTGACTGGACTTGGTTGTTGCCTCACTCCACTACGTGTCAATTCAAATTGCAAGATATTTACACTTAAGTACAATTCACCCAAATTTCGCTCAAAACCTTTCTCCTTTTCAAAAACCTTCTTTGTACATCTTGTGGACAATAAATGTGCACGGAATTATTGGACTAATTGGTAATTCATTGTCCACAAAGTTATAAATGCATGTGGAGTGTTTTTCTTGTTACGTGTAGTGTAGTGGGGAAAGTTGAGAGGTTATCTCACTTTCCCACATCAGTAGACTTAATGATTTAAAAGCAACTTATTTACTTTGTGCTATCATAAGCTACCAAAGAACTAACACCCATGCATATGAAGAGTCAATGGGGAAGCCCACACGCGCGCACCACCACCACCACACGTCCGGCCCGAGCCCGGGTCCGGGTCCGGGTCCGGGTCTTGGGTCTTGGGGAATTAAAAAATAAAAATAAACTAGTTTTATAACCAGCTTTTATTTTTTATTTTCTGATAAAGACTATGTCTACGCTTGACTAATTCCTCCACGTTGGTCAACAATTTTACCCACGTTTTATCAACAACGGCTCCTTTGTTGTGACAACTCTGATTTTCTTGGCATGATGAACAGCCACGACTAAGCCTTAACGGCTAGTCCACTGGATATTTTTCCTTCTGTAAATAGTGCTGCTCTTAAGTTCATTTTACACCAATGGTGGGGCCTAGGGTGTGATAAAATAAGATATAAATAATGTGCAAAAACACCCTAGAACTACACGGTTCTGCAAGTATACAGATCGTATGCAAGTTTTAGATAAAGATTCGTTCCGCAGAGACTACAGAGGTTAGGAGAATCTTATGCAAATACCAAGTGTAAATAATTAAAGTTAGAACAACTAAACGCAAATAAAGTAAAGACAAATAGAATTTTTTGTTGGTTTTTCAATTAACTAAATTAAAACTAAGAATTAAAAGACAGATTATAAATATGAAAGAGAAGTGATATGAGAATATAGCTTAAGTTATTAGCATGTAATCCCCACTAGTGTTGCCGTTCTAAACATGTAAGGGTGAATTATGTAGTATTTCCCTAATCGGTCCCAATATGCTATCGGTAGTTTCAAATAGGATTTACCTGTGTCAATAAGGCTTCCTAAGCAAACTTTTCCTGTAATTGGTAAATAGTCAAAAAGACTAAACCATAGTGATTATCTAGCTAGGTTGGGTTGTCAGATCAAACCTAAAACTAAATGTTATGTGCTAAACATGCAATTAAACACCGTTGTCAATGGTATCCTAAATACTAGATGGTAATTCTAATGGCTGCAGTACACAAGAACACAGAATATAAATCCAAACACATAAACAGAGAATAAAAACTATAATTCTATTTAAAACATTAAATTCCCAAATTAGATAGATGTCAATCAAAACTAGAGTTCATACATATATGCTAAAACTTAAGCTAAAGAAATTTAGTTCATGAAAGAAAAGAAAGAAATTACAAAACTAAAGGTAGAAGAAGACATTGTTGATGACAGCTCCTTCCAGACTTCTCTCTTGTGTTCTAAGCTTCCTCTTGGTTTAAGGTTTCACCAAGGATGATTTAAGAGTGTTAAGAGGCTGTATTTATAGTGTAGAGGTTGACCTAATTCGTTTCTTTAGAGATAACTTAAAGTAATGGACTCCTAGCCCAACTCAAATTCGTAAGGAAATAAAGATAAACACTGCTGCGCTGCTTTGAGTGTATCTTCTTCGTTATTGGTCGGATTTTGCTCCACAAGATACCAAAAGAATCGCAACAGAATTATCTAGGCCCTTAAGAAGGAAATTACCAAAATCGGCTAGGCCCTTAAGAAGGAAATTACCAAAATCTGCCTATTTCTTAGGTAAAAACACCAATCTTTAGACGTGTGTGCAGAATCCCAGATTTGAACAGCTTTTCCTTTTCCATCTTTTTAGCTTTTATTTCCTTATCTCCAATTTCCATGCATATCTCCTTCCATAAGTTGTTGTCTTTGACTTGGACTCTAATTAATATCAATAATTATCTTTAAAGGTTCACACTAAATAAACAATTAAACCCAATATGCTCTAAAAATAATAATTCTACAAATCAAGACCCAAAATAGGAAAGTGCACTAAAATAAGCTAAAATCAACCTATAAACTAATAAATAAGTCTAAAATGATGTCTCATGAGTGTATTTTATTATCACAAATGAGGAGACATCAACCAACATTACACAGCAATAACTCTTACGAAAATCATTCAGCAGCTATTATTCTTTCTTCTTCACTTCTGTTCTAGAGAGAAATAGTAATACACAGATTCCAACCTACGATTGTGAGTTCATACAAGAGTAGGGTAGTAGTGTTTAATCCTTGAGGAACGTTTGGAAAAACAGTGTAGCATCTCGCCTGTCCCGGAATTCGTTCTTAAGGCGGTGGCTTCTACCCAGCACCACGATTTATATCTTCGTCCACTATTGTACGGTTTTCATCTTCACTAACCGGGTTCGTCTTTTACTTTCTATTTTTACATTTCCGTTTTTACGTTCCAGTCTTTACTTTTCAGTTTTTACTTTTCAGTCTTTACTTTCCGTAAGTAGTAGTTAAAGCTTACTTTTGCATTTAGTTTTAATATACCATTACAATACTTTCTTTTTACCAACAATATGTTAGATCTTACATGATTGTGGTGTAAAAAATATTAGGTTGTGATAACATTTCATCTTTTACTGATTTTAATTTGGATGTGTTTATGTAAATGATAATTTTGAAATCATAACTAGGTTGGGCAACAATAAAGATTTTTGTTTTGTTGTAGCCAAGGAATAGTTATACTTTATATGAATTCAAAACAAATAGATTGTACGTTTGAATGAAAATTTCATTGAAATATTTCAAGTATAAGCGTAATAATAACACAACAGGGTGCCTGAATTTTTTTTAAGAAACCCAACCGTTTCCTCTTTTTTTTAAAGCATGTGATTTTTTTTCCATTCTTTATTAAGAAAATAATTTTTACATAATATGATATATTGTTATCCTCAAATTTAAAATTATACTCGTATGTTTGTACAACTAGAAAGAAAAAGATACTTGTTTGCACAAAGGTAATTGGGTAGGCATATATTATTTTATCTTTTATTTTCAAATATTGATTTATTTATTTTTGGTCCTAATTAATTATGATACAACTATGAATTCATGTTTTTCTTGTAAGATAATAATATTTATCTTTTCTTTTTAGTCTATGTAGGAGTACAGAATCTTACTAATTCACTAACTTATCTAATTCAATTAAAATAATTTTACAAACATAACATTAGTGTTTTACACATGTCAAAAAATGACATAAATTATTCTAAGAATTTTTTATAAGGGTAATACTTGATATAGTACATATATTTTTGTCAATTAATAGTTTAAGAAATATTAATTTGGATTTAAATAAGTTTTGTTAATTATAACTAATTATAAAATCAAAACTTGATTAATTATAAATACAACACTTTTTCATAATATACTTAGAATTGTGGACACTAGAGGAAGTCTATACAAATATTGGGGTTAATGATTTTGTACTATATCTAATAAATAGAAACATTTCCAAGTTTACCTAAGTTAGAGATATTCTATAACTGAAGTCAGTAATATGGTTCATTTAATAAACACAATTATCTATAAATAATGTTATTTTATATAAATAAATAAATAAATTAAGAATATTTTCTCAATCTCTCACATTTTTCTTTCAATCTATTATATTTACAAATTTAGGAAAAATTACACGAGATAATAATAAAAAACTTCATAAACAAGAAGTCAATAGTCAAAAACCCAAGGATGCATGAACCTTAACCTTTTAACGCTCGAGAAAGAGATTTAATGTCGTGGTCACCATTCAAACCAACTTGAGTTAACCAAGGTAAATTGAAACATCCTAATTCTCAACACATAAACTCCAATTCAACATGAAACAACTTTTGTATATTTTATAATATCCTTATTTCTAAAATAATGTGTAGTCTTCGAAATAGGAGTATCTTGTCCATATACTATTAAATTTTCCATAAAAGGCCACCATGGTGAATGGTCATGTAATTATTACATATAAAAACTCTTAAATATCAAACTAAAATATTTAAAAAGGATTCTAGGGAGGCATATTTGGATAATAATGAAATGTCATTTTTAATAATTTCCATGAAGTGTTCCGGTGTTGAATTACGCAATATAATGAATAATGTATTCAATTTGTCAAGAAGGTAACTAAGAGATTTATGGAAAATACTTACTTGACTAAGTTTTGTTTGACTGGTTTATGCATATTTTAATGGTTAAAAAGTGTTAAAAGATACGAACGAAGAGTTGCTTGAATTTTTATTATTACTTTGATGAATATCCAATTGCATATTATTTTTACACATGGTTAAGTATAAGTTTAGGTTTAAAATAGTATAATGTGATATTACAATAACAGTTTTAGATGTATAGCCTTGCGGTTTGTTAATTATTGTTATTTTTATACATGTTTATTTATTTGAAAGTGTACTATTTTTTTCAGGTTAGTGATGGTTTTTTGTTATTAGTTTAGGTTTTTATATATTTTATTTATCTTTCAATAAGTACATGGTTGGTGAATGAAAAATTATTCTTAGTTAGCAATTTGTTTGTTGTGTCTAATTGTATTTGTGATATGCAATTCGCTTGTCAACTTTTTATTCTTTGACAGTATGTGATATCTAGTTGCATTTATATTGATTGTTTAGTCTATATATTTAAATATGTATCATGTGACAAAAAATCATGCAAACTGAAAGAAAAATGAATTTTATGAATACCAACCAAAATAAATTATTATTTTATATTTTTATATCATGGTTGTGTGAGATTGGAATTTAACATCAAGTTCACCATGTAGAAAAGCATAGTTAAATAATTCATTTAAATTCCCTCCCTCAGAGGATATGGTGGACCCATTAGTTTGATAAAATAATTATATAAAAAGCTCACACATCTAGAAAACCACGATAAACCCTCTACAAGTGTACAGATAGTTACAAGTAATAAGTAAGTAAATCAAGTTTGTTCCTTAGAGATTTAGGTAGTTAATTAAAATACTGTTCAATATTACCGTAAATGGTTTTAAATATTTTGACTAAAAGATAATGGAAGCATTGTTTTGTTTTACAATTAAAAAATAATTAAGCATATGAGATAGTAGCTCAAGGTTTCAAATATTCACCTAATCCCATTAATTTAATATTTCTAGAAATAAATTGGTTTTTTCTTATTAACCCGGATACTAAATTATGAGATATTAAAACATAAACCCTAGCGGCTACTTTGCTAGTCAAGTCGACTCACATTAGATCATCCTTTCAGAACCTTCATTACTAAGGGTAATCTTTATTTTTCATAATATGATTATTATTTAACTCCTATGTATACCCAATAGATGGAAAACACAATTTTTTTAAATGTAATACCAAAATAAGAAATTTAAGAATAAAACTATGTTCAAAATTAAAAATCTTAAGAAAAATAGAAATCGTGAATAAATGAACTTGGAATAAAAAAATTAGAATTAAATTAAAAATATATATATCTAACACTAATTTACGCTAATTATAAAGAGAAAACGGTATATAAATGACCTAGTGAAACTCCAGCTCTTGATACTTCCTTCTTTACATTCTCCTGATCACTTCCATGATGAATTAATTATCAAATGTAAGCTTTGGCACCCAGGGGATGAATTTATAGTGTTCGTAGCGTGTATTATTTAGTGGGAAACTTTTTTAGGGTTTACATATGTTGTGGTCTAGGTTTAAATGATCAAGCCCATCCCAAAAAATGCCATCTTTTTTGTTACAACTCTAAATCATAATTTGTCATAGGACACATGTTCTAATTCAGAGCCCCTCTTAAGATTAAAGGGGTCATTCAAAATTTTTATAAATCTTAGTTGAGCTCAAAATAAGCGTAAAAGGATGTCTTACGTTTATCACAAAAAGAGAGTCATCAGTATACCCTTTGGCAACGAGTCTAGCTTTATATGTAGGGACATCTGTTTATCACAAAAACAGAGCCATCAGTATACCCTTTGGCAACAAGTCTAGCTTTATATGTAGGGAATTCTGAATAAAATATACCTCGTTTAACCTTATAAAACTATCTACGTTCAATAAGTTTTTATTTATAAGGTTTTATAAAGAGTATCTAAGCTTTTTTAACATTTAAGTATCACGTTTCTTATTCCATATCTTCAAAAAAAATCTTTAAAACTCAATGTATTAAGTTAACTATTTGGGTCATTGTTACTAACCTATGGAGCAATTACAAGAGCAATATAAAAAAACCCAATTCATGTTCCTATACACTATTTGGATCAACATGATTAATATCATTTAATGAAGTTGTATTAGGATCAACCTAGATCACAATACACTTTAGGTGTTATTTCATGATCAACATGATTAATATCACTTCGAATTTTGATTCCCATAAAAGCCCCTATGAAACTTGAATTAAAAAACCCAACATCTACAACCATTTCTCCGTTAATTAACAACAAAATTAAGAAGCGTAAGTCTTCTGGAAAGCAAGCCCCAAAGCATGGTGGAGAGACAATAAATGCAACAATAAAATGCTTTGAAACTAAATTTGGGAATGGAGCAGGTGGCTATAATGGAGCTGATAAATGAAATTATTTAAAAGAAAAGAAACTCATACAAGGGAAGGGATAGTCAGATAGTTCATACATTATCGCAAAAATTGTCATATTAATTGAGTTTTGTATCCTTGACGAACCATGACAAACAATATATATTATAAACTAATTTCGGGTGATAATGGATATATCTTAGCACCCACATATTGGTACCTTGCAACTCCTTTTTAATCAACATGATATAAAACCACATGGTTCGAAGATAATATACCACCCATATTCGATGATTAAACAAATAGATCAACCCTATCAAGTGTCAGATCTAATGGTTTTGGGTTTTTGATTTCGGGCAGGATTTCAGATTATCGTATAGCAAAACAAAATTATGGATTTTAATCACGACCCTAGATGTGGTTGGGTCTTATAAAAGGACTTAGTTAAATGATTTTTTGGGATATGTTGATTTTCAAGGAAAGTCTGCTTACCCTTAAGAATTAGGTTCTCATATGGTTTCAATTGTAGAGAGATGTACACCTAAAGTAGTTAGACATATGATTATTATGTCTCTTTAAAATAAACTAGGCTTTAGAAAAACATTGTTATAAAGTGATATTTGTAATGAAAGAGTCCAAAATTTTATACTAGCATGCACGATTTAAATACATTTTGATAGAATAGATAAGTACGATAGTATTCACCAAGATTACCCACGGTCACATTATTAAATGGGATAATAAATGAAACCTAACACATCATATATGTCAAACTAGCTTCTTAAACTTTCACAATATCTACATATGTATCATAAAAAACAATTTGAACAATAAAAACAACATAAAAACTAGACGTAGCATTAATTTTGAGGACAGAAATAAACTCATTCGTCATCCATACTTTACTTTATCAAATTGGAGCTTATCTTTATTTATAAATCAAACTACTTAATTAATTAATAACACAAAATAACACACAATACGCTCTTTTTTCCTTATTTACTTTTTGCTCAAGAGGTTTCTATGATTTCAAATGTCCTAATTAAATGAGAACTTGACTTCTAATATTCACTACAAATCGAACAATTGGGTGAAATAGTGCTTCGTTAATCCATATGAAGCACGTTGGTTAGAGATAACATAAAAATGTTTCCATTTTCCCTCCATTGTCTTGTCGGTAACCACCTAAGAAAACTACCATAAACAAATGTTAAAAAGATTGACTAAATTATTTGTTTTTAATCATAAAAATGTTAAATTGTTTTTATTGAGAGATTTAGATAATATACCATATATATATAACAACTTTATATAACTATGATGCGATTTAGATACAAACCATATATATATATATATATATATATATATATATATATATATATATATATATATATATAAATAATGTACTTGATGTTGAAATGCAATGATCATTGATCTAGACTTATACCTAAAAATAACATTAATTTATTATATATTACCCAATTCTATAAGAA
The DNA here is from genome assembly GCA_029959085.1 of Nemophila menziesii. Classification (NCBI taxonomy): domain Eukaryota; kingdom Viridiplantae; phylum Streptophyta; class Magnoliopsida; order Boraginales; family Hydrophyllaceae; genus Nemophila; species Nemophila menziesii. Next base: position 23,257,825 of record JARWIR010000015.1, on the reverse strand, counting down.
AATTATTACATTTGAATAATTAGAACAATAAATTATGTTCAACAATATAAATACCAACTGAAAGAAAAAGAATTTTAATTAAACATTTTATTAAATACCAATTTTTTTCTAAAATACCCTCAAAACATAAAACCACTTTTTTACAAAACATCATTCTATTCGGGATCTCAATTTCATAAAGAATTATTCACTAAAACAATTTAAAAAATATATTGATCTAAAACTAAATTTTTTACAGTGTTGACATGTTTATCTTACCTTTCTATTAATATGTGGAAGTCATTGTGGTGATTCTGGGCATTCAATATGTTTTACATAAGAAGAAGTGTGAAGAAAGAGAAAAAAGGATCAGAGAGATATTATTGAAGAATATAGTATTTAGGGTTTTTTGTATTTGGGAGAAAAAAGGAAAATCTTAAAACTAGCCCAGTCAAAATTCAATATTAGTCAATTTAAAATTTAACCAGTGTAGACCCAAATAAGAGATAGTGAATTTTTAGACTTAAACTTATTTTAGTGAAAAGTATCATAGCAAGTTAATGTTAAAAGTGAGATGGATATCCATTACTAGAATAGCCATATAGTTAAAAATGAACAATATATGGGATATATATAGTTTATTAAAACAAAATTTTGATTTAGAATTATATAATAAATTTTGTAAACTGTAATAATTTATTTAATTCCCAAATTCTAAATATATATTGTCTTTCTAATGATAGCCTTACCACCTTGATCTCCATAAGGAGGAAAATCTTGCCAGTTGTTCACATATGTAGGGTTTTATACAAATCAATATTGATACAACATATATGAAAGTAGTTGGAATTGCGATAATACTTTGTTTGGATTATGATCATTTGCAAATATATACAATATCGTTTTTACCTCCTATCTAGTTGTCAAGACCCTTGCAATCTTGAACGGTTTGTTTTAAGGATACATTTTGATCACCTCCAACCTCTCCAAGTATTATAGTAGTGTCACTGGAGGCCATCTACTCCCAGTAACTAATTTAAATTTTCGAACCAACTTATATACTATGGATGTCATTTAGATGGCTAATGATATACCTAGTCTTTAATTTAGTTTCTTGGGTATAAATGAAAATATAGTAGTTGATTGAGATAAAAAGGTGATTTGACACATTTACTTTATAATGGTTGGTTTATCTATCCATATTTTGAAAAAAAAAACATATATTGACAAATTATTTTCAAATAAGACCAATTAAAGACATGTTTAGCATATTTGTGTTGTAGGGCAGACTAACCACTAAAAAATATAAAAAAGTATCTTTGTACTTATCTTTAACATTCAATTTTGTAATAAAATTGTGGCTTTTTAAGGAAAAACAGTTAATATATTATTTTATTCATGTGTATACCCCTACAAAATTATAAATGGACATAAATATTTTTAACATTTTTATCTAAAAAAACATTTTTTTTGTAAAAATTTATATTTTATCGCGAGAGCCTCACTTGCACTATGTTGTGCTAATAACTAATTATGTCTTTTCATTGTGGATGTTCTACATATGGGTACATGTAATATGGTTTATGTATGTGAACTAACTATTTTATTTCTTTTACGACTATTTTCTAAGTGGTTTTAAATATTGGATTAAATAAATCTTTCTTCTATAGTGAAGTTTTAATTATTATTATTATTTGTTTAATGAACAAAATTCTTCTTAATATTAAAAATATGATTATTGTGTTTTAGAAATCAAGGCCATATAAATATTTTATTTTAATTAAATTAATTATATATTGATAATATGCATATGTAAGGTAATATATTAGACACCCAAGCAAATTTTACAATAACTATTTAGTAACTGAATAATTTATATATATTTTAAACAATACTATTTTCATAAAAAAAATTTATAGAAAGATCAATAGTTCGTCTAGTGTTAGTACTCATGAAATTATGTGAATTTAGTAAGATCAACGTTACAATAATATAAATGGTTGAAAGTTAGTTATATGGCAAAATATTCTTTCGCTTAAAATAAATAATAGTCAAACCATTAAGTGAATAATTAATCAAATATTGATATTTGTATTCGCTAATAAAAAATATATTTATTAAATAATTTTTTTAATCTAATTTGCATGCCTCACTTTTTCACGTACTTATTTTCATATGACCTCCTAAAACTCTATAATTTTTTACCATTGATGTTTGAAAAGTTCTTTATCGAATACTTGAATATCCTTTAGAATCGACTTTCATCTTTCCTAATACCCATATATCCGTAAGAAACCCCGAACAAAGAGATCTATTTTTCTCTTATGTCTTTTATATCTGTCTCTCAATATAATTATTCTTTCAATATAAATTAACAATAATAGCCATCATTAGACATTAATGAAGTAAAAAATGAGACAAATAGTGATATTAGTCATTAAACGTTTTTGGTTATTCAAAATAACTTCGTAAATACTAAAAGAAATAAGTAATTAAGGACATTTTTCAGTGCTTGGCATTTTTATATTAATTCATATATTATTTTTCAATGTTTAGAATTTATATATTAATTCATATATTATTATTTGCAGTTGAAATATGTTAAGCAACTACGTTTTTTAGACAATAATCATAATCAGCCTCTATTATGTTGCCTCTTCCTACACGGTCTTAATTATATGCAAAAGTGTTACTTTTGGGACAATCTCGGTAAATTCAAAACATATATGAGTAAGTCTGCCAAAAAAAAAAAAACACATAGTTAAATAGTCCAAAGTTATGCAATACATATAAGGACTTTCCTGAGTATTGGGATACATGTAAGGTGATAGAGCACCTGAGACATAAAACTTCTTTTCAAACTCTGATGCCCATAAAAACCCCTATGATACTTGCATTAAAAAACCCTACATCTACAACAATTTCTCAGTTAATTAACAACAAAATTAGGTAGCGTATGTCTTCCGGAATGCGAGCCTCAAAGCATGGTAGAGAGACTATAAATGAAACAATAGAAGGCATTGAAATTGAATTTAGGAATGGAGCAAGTGGTTATAATGAAGCTGATAAATGAATTATTTAAAATAAAATAAACTCATACAAGAGAAGGGATACTCAAATAATTCATCCATTATCGTAAAAATTGTCATATTAAATTAGTTTAGAATCCTTGATAAACCATGACCAACAAAATATATTATAAATTATTTCGGGTGATAAGGGATATCTCCTAGCACCCACATATTGGAACCTTACAACTCCTTTTTAATCAATATGATATCCAACCACATCGTTCGAAGATAATAGACAACCAATATTCGACGATCAAACAAATAAATCAACCATATCAACTGTCATATCTAATGGTCTTGAGTGTTTTGGTTATGGGCACGATTTCAGATGACCGTAAAGCAAAAAAAATTATGGATTTTAAACACGACCCTAGATGTGTTTGGGGCTTATAAAAGGACTAAATTAGAGGATTTTTTGGGATATGTTGATTTTCAAGGTAAGGCTACTCACCCTCGGAATCAGGTTCTCATATGGTTGCAATTGTAGAGAGAATGTAAACCTTAAGTAGCTAGCTATATTATTATTATGTCATTTTGAAATAAACAAGGCTTTAGGATAACTTTGATATAAAATGGTATTTGTATTGTATGAGTCCAAAATTTTATACTAGCATGAACGAATTAAATACGTTTTGATAGAATCGATATGTGTAAGCGTATGCACCTAGTTTACCCTACTAGATTACTTGTCACATTAGAAAACAGGATAATAAATGAAACCTAACACATCAAATATGTCAAAACGAGTTCTTTTAACTTCACAATATCTACATATGTATCATTAAAAATCAATTTGAACAAAAAAACATCATAAAAACTAGATGTAACATTAATTTTGAGGACAGAAATGAAGTCATTCGTCATCCATACTTTAATTTATCAAGTTGGAAGTTATCCTTATTTATAACTCAAACAACTTAATCAATTACTAACACAAAATAACTATTTTTATCCAATTGCTTTTCGTGCAACTAAGAAAGATCAAGCAGGACGAGCATTTGATCAATCATTATGAAAACATATGGTAAAAGTGCTTGATAGGTTTGAAAATAGGCATGGAGAGAGTCAAAATTATTGTATGTGTCTCACCTTCCAAGCATAGAATATTAGCAAAAAATAGAAGAGTGAGGATCATGAAAAATGAATTATGTTAAACAAGAGAAGTACATCTACAGAAAAGGTTCAAAAAAACACACTTGTCACTTTATACTTTAAACTTCATATAATTTTGAAGTTCTTTTTAATTTTTTTTTCTTGAATTGATGATTAGGAATGGTTGATGGTCATACTCTTCTTGTATGACTCCAATTCTTTCATGTATAAACCTACATCATACAAATCAAGAAGTTCATTATCATACAAATCAAGAAGTTCATTAGCAGCTAGAGAACATGGTGTACCTCTAACAATATATTATTTTGCAAATTTAACGGAAATAAAGGATATGGTACACTACCCAATAGAACATATTTACTTACTTCTTTTACCTTTAAGGAAAGAGTGTTCCACATATTTATAACAATCTTAGTGAATTCATGTTCTTTGTTAGAGTAAAAGTCTTCAACTCTCGATGTTTGTCAAGAAGTATAAATTATAGCCACTAAAATTGGGCTTAGGGCAGTTTGGGTCTTCTCCTCCTTGCTTCTTATTTATCCTCTTAGTTGAAGTATTCATGCCTTTAGGTAGTGGAGTAATGGTAACAATTGCATAACATGAGTGCCCTTCTACAGATTCGCAAAATTAGGGTGTCCCAAATGACAAAGCACCCCATTCAAAACCTTAGTACCAACTTTTACCGAGACCAAGTACCCACAATACAATTTCCCTTCGATTTTAACCGCAGCTTCAACACTTTGAATAACTAGCATTAAATACATTCAAGTCAATTCAAGCTGTAATCGAGCATTAATAATAAAAAATAAGAAGTGTTATAGGCATATTATTACGAAATGTTATTCATTGAAAACCAAGTAATACTACTCCAAAGTTGTCAGAACTACATTTTAACTACCTTGAATCCCTGAGATAAGAATATGTTGTAATGGATTATTCACACGATTCACATATTTAACTAAAGAATATACTAGTTATCGCACAATTAACAAATAAGCAACCTAAAAAAATAAACTAGTAGTGAACACGTATTAACGAAAGAGAATTATTATTTGGAGTTGAAATATGTTAAGCATGTATTGTTTGTGAGACAATAATCATAATCAACCTCTATCGTGTTGCCTCTTCCTACAAGGTTTCACTTATATGCAAAATTGTTACTTTTGGGACAATATTGGTAAATTCAAAACATATATAAGTAAGTCTTAGAATAGACATTGATGCACTTCGAGTTCTTGGTGTAATAATCTTAGGAGTTTGTGAAGTTTCTTGTTCATCGCTTTTTATGTATGTGTCTGAAAGCATTGGTGTTTTGTCTTTTTCATTTGCCATTTTATAATTATTTTTCCTGTATCAAAATAATATAAATTATTAATAAACAGATTAGAAATTGAAGAATATAATAAATTTAACATAAATTTAACATAAATTTACCTTTTTTTTACAGCTGAACACTCAAAACTCGAAATTTAACAGTTAAGTAGCTTTGGGTCACTGAATCAAAATTTGCTGAATTAGAAAGTTGAGATATGAAATAAACAAAGACCAATTGGAGTATAACTAAGATACGAAACTGAAGAAATTAATTAAATAATCACTAAACACACCTTTTTAAGAGATGATCACCCAAAACTCGAAATTTCTTAGTTTTGAGCTCCTATATGAAAATTTACAGAATGAGGATCCATCAAAGGAATTATAAATGAAGAAATTAATTGGGAAAAAAATTACAGCTGATATTCCAAAACTCTAAAAAAGTTATTCAAAATCTGCGGAATGAGATGTGTAAAGATATACCGATTAATGATAGTATATTAAAGATTAGAAATTGAAGAATTTCATAAGAATATAATTAATATATAGTTTTTTTGTTTGGAAAATATCTATATTATATTTCAGAGTTTTTTCTACGGTTTATCATTATAAGTGGTGGCCAAGATTAAATCTGGCTAAATAAGTGGTGGCTAGGATTTAATCTAGCTAAAAAAACACATACAGCTAAGTACTTCAAAGTTATGAAATACATATAAAGACTTTACTAAGTATTAGGATAATTGTAAAATGGTAGAGAACCTGAGATATAATTGCTTCTATCCGAATTGTGATGCCTTTAAAAGCCCTATGATACTTAAATTAAAAATCCCAACAGCTATAATCATTTCTCAGTTGATTAACGAAGAAATTAGGAAGTGTAGGAAGCGAGTCACTTGATGGAGAGACAAGCAGGTGGTTATAATGGAGGTGATAAACGAAATTATTTAAAAGGAATAAAACTCATACAAGGGAAGGGATACTCGGATAGTTCATCCATTATCGCAAAAATTGACATATTAAATTGGTTCAATATCCTTGATAAACCATGACCAATATTATATATTATAAACTGAGGGTAATAAGGGATAATTCCTAGAACCACATATTTGTACCTTGCAACTCCTTTTTAATCAATATGATATTCAACCACATGGTTCGATGATAATACACCACCCATATTCGACCCCACCATAATCCGGAATATACCTTTTTATACACCAATCATATATGGGTGTCTTGGGCCACATAGCGAACCTAAATGCCCAAACACCAAGCACAAACCTAACATGATAGTAAAAAAAATTAAACGATAAATCAACCGTATCAAGTGTCTTATCTAATGGTTTGGGGTTTTTTGGTTTCGGGCATGATTTCAGATGACCATATAGCAAAACAAAATTATGGATTTTAAACACGACCCTAGATGTTGTTGGGCTTATAAAAGGACTGAGTTAGATGAATTTTCGGGATGAGTTGAATTTCAAGATAAGGCTGCCCACCCTTAAGAATCAGGGTCTATATGGTTGCCATTACAAAGAGAATGTAAACCTAAAGCAGCTAGACATAGGATTATTATGTCTCTTTGAAATAAACTTGGCTCTAGAAAAACATTGTTATAAAATTATATTTGTATTGAAAGAGTCCAAAAATTGACTAGCATGCACGATTTAGATACATTTCTATAGAATCGATAAGTGTTAGAGTATTCAACTTGTTTACCCTACTAGATTACTTGCCACATTATAAAACAAAGTAATAAATAAAACCTAAACATAAAATATGTCAAATCTAGACGTGAGATTAATTTTTAGGACAAAAATGAACTCATTCGTCATCCATACATTACTTTTTCAAACTGAAACTTATATTTATTGATAACTAAAACTACTTAGTTAATTACTAACACAAAGTAACACACAATACACTCTTTTTTTTCTTTTCGCGCGTAGGGTCCCGACCATTTTTCATGTCCTAATTATAAGAGAATTGAACTACTCGACTAGCTACTAAAAATTCCAAGTTTTGGTCTCTCAAGTCAATCTTAATTTTGCCAAAGATTTAATATAATAAACACTTTGATAAACTGTTATAACTCACAACTTGAATTACTTGAGAGATCTTTTGACCCGAAAAAATAAGCCTGTTCATACTGGTAGAGTACGTTGTAATAGTTATTCTTTAATCCATGAGAAGCACTTTGGTTGGAGAGAACATAAAAAATTTTCCAACCTCTCTACATTTCCCGGAACGAGGAATCTATCAGCTTAATTAAAGAATGTCAGGTTTTTTATGGAAGGGATGTCTTGAAGATTCAAATGGTGTTAGAGTTTCCTGGGAAAATAATAATGTCTTGAAGATTCAAATGTTGCTCAAGGTGTACCAAGAGAATAATTAGTTACCATAATCTATCCACAAATAATACAAAACTTCATTCTTCTGAAACAACAACTGCTGAGATTGTGAGAAACGGTGAGATGGTGAGTTTGTGAGAAATGGAGAGGCTGTGACAGAAACGGTTAGATGGTGAGGTTTTAAGAAATGGAGAGACCTATGAGTTACAATGAGCTATGGGAAATTTTTAAGGTCGTGAGAGGTGGAATTTTAAGGCGGCTAAGAGAGAAGTATGGGGTTCATAGCGGCGAGTCACAAATTCTCGAGCGAGGGCTGGTGGAAAAGCGAATTTGATGGAGAATGTTAGGAGAAGGTTGAGGCGATAGAGAAAGATTATGGTATTTTTTATTTTGACTTTTTTTCCTTTTGGGGTTGCTTTGATATTAGATAAGAAATGAGTGGCGATAGTTTTTCTTTTTTTGTTATGTTAAGGTATTAATGATAGGTGGCCACCACTTATGTTGTGGCTAGAATGTGGCTAGAAAGTGTATGTTCTAGTGAATAAAAAACCTCAAAGATTTTATAATATTATTTTCAACTATTAGTTTTTTTCATGTAACTTATTATATTTTGTAATTCTTATATTTTTTATTTAAAATGTATATTGATATATTCATTAGGAAATGAAAATATAGTAAATGATTATATATAAAACAGCATCATCAAAATATAATATACAATATACACTGCCTTTATATAACTATTAATATATTTAGGGACTAACCTTAAATATTTATGAAATGAAATGACCATTATACCTGAAATGACATTAATCATTATAGATTACCCAATCCTATGAATTTTTTATGAAATTTGAGCAATAATAACAATAAATTATGTTCAAAAATATAGAATTATCTATCAAATTTAACTTATAAGTTGAGCATGAACATAGTAATATTTTTTTGGTTAATCAAATAAAAAATATATATATATATCACAAATTGATGTGAAATCATAAGATAATATTATAATAGTTGTATACAATAGCATTCCCTAACATAGTAAAATAGTAAATATAAAATAATATAAGTATTTAATAAAAATCCAAACAACCATCTTTAGTATCTTCAAATGCCCTATTTCAAATATACAAAAAATAAGTAAAAAATTTCTATAACTAGATGACTTTTTTACTATATTTTTCAATAATAAGAATGAGATCTGAAAATTAAAACAACCAAAAGAATAATAATTGTAATTAAACTCTTTATTAAAATCAATTTGTTTAATAATAATCTTCAGAACAAAAAACCTCTCTCTTACAAAACATTAATCTATTCGGGATCTCAATTTCTTAAAGAATAATTTTCTAAAACAATTTTAAATAAAAATTATAGATCAAAGTAAAAATTTTGCTATGATGAAATCTTTATCTTGTAAGTATTTAATCAAAAGGATCCTACATAATAATTCATATATCTTTTCTTTTGATACGTTGAGGTGGTTGTGTGATTTTGGGCATTCCATATTTTTAACATAAGAAGAAGAATTGTGGAGAAATTGAAGAAAATTGATATTAGGGTTTTTTTTAGGTGGAAGTAGAAAAGGCCAAACTGAAAATTGGGTCCAATACAAAAAGTAATATTAGTCCATTAAAAATTTAACCCAGTATAGGCCCAAAATAAGAGATAGTGAATTCTTAGACCTCATTTATTTTAGTTAAAAGTATAAAAAAGTCAACGATAATATGTGACTTGGATATCCATTACTGCATAAGGCATATAGTCGTGAAATTAACAATGTATGAAATATCTATATTATGCTTATCAACTTACTAACCACATTTTTTAGAAAATATGAATATCAACTTATACTTATCAACTTCATAACTACATTTTTCAGAAAAAGTGAGCAATTGATCAAAGGAAAACATATGTTGTTGGGTTGAAAAAGAGATGGCTTGATATCTACAACGTTTTGCGACAACTTTGTAGTCGCTAGTGGTAGAGATTCATTAGCGACTAGTTCATAAAGATTAACTAGTCGCTAGAGGTTACAAGTAGTCGCTAAATGTTTTTTTGTTTTTTAAATTCAACTTAATTCCATTTACAATAATCCAATATTTCAATCCACTTCCAAATAATCATTTAAATTCAATTCAATTCTAAACTATCAATAAATTCTATTTAGCTCCAAATAATCAATCGTTTGGGTCAAAGTTTAGTGTTTGGGGTATTCAGTCAACTATTAGACTCAAAGTTGAGTGTTTGGGGTATTTATTTATTTATTTTTTTTTTTTGATGACGAGGGTTCCCGGGCTTACACCCGACTAGTCCCCCGGGAGATATGACTGCCTCCCCAACCATACTTCCAGGCAATCAGAACTAGGTTGCCCATGTTCTGGGGAGGATTTCGAACCTTGGAAACTTTCCAAACTTTTAATAACTTTCTTCCGCCTACGAGATTCGATAATTTTTTGCCGCCTACGGGATTCGAACCATGTACCTCTCACTTGAGAGAACTTTACAAACTCTAATAACTTTCTGCCGCCTGCGGGATTCGAACCATGTACTATTTGGGTTAAACTTGAGTGTTTGGTGTATTCAGTCAACTATATGGGTTGAAGTTTAAGCGTATAAAAAATAAATTCAAATTCAACTCCAATAACCAACAAAATGTTTTAATACAAATAAACCAAAATAAAAAAATCTCCTAATCGGTATCATATCCACTAACAACTATAGGTTCATCATCGCTATCAACCTCTATAGGTTCTTCTTCATCACCGTATTAATCCAAGGTGTCATCATTAATTTCCTCGTTTTCATCAATAACCATATCAAAAGCCAAATCAATACAAAAATGAGTAGGGTCAATCTCGATCTCCTCGGTGGATGCCAAGTTCACCGGATCGGAAATCGTCTCGGTGTTCACTAAAAGGATCGTGACATTCGTGTCTCCAATAGGCAATGATTCTGCACTCATAATTCGGGACTCCATCCATATCTACCATTGAGGTCCCATACTACTTTCCACCCTTTTTATGATTTCCTTGAGTTAATCTTATCGATGTAAAATATTTTTTTTGCTTGAGTAGCTAAGATGTACGGCTCTCCTTCCCAAACAAATTTAGACGTGTTAATAATAGTTACCCCATTCTCTGTCTTCGCGGTACTCATGTTATACCAATTGCACTTGAATAGCACAACGGAACAATCATCATCAAATGTTACCTCTACAATCTTGACTAATTCACCCTAATACGGTTTTCCTTCATAAATGGTGCATACCCCGTAATCTTGTGTCACTCTTGTTTCACCCTTTTCATGAGTAACCCATTTAACACCATTCACAACACATGAATCGTACTTATAAACCGCACAATGACACTTACTAGCCAATGAAGTCATCTCACTTGTAGCGAATGCATCAACTTCTTTTTTCATGCCATAAACCTACAAGCATCAACAATTTTTTAACAATGTTGTCTAAAATGGAATATTAATTTGGTGTTTGAATGGATATATACCTTATGCAGAAACCAGTCTCGGAAATTTTGCCGGTGTTTCCTAACTTTATCGGCTACACTACCGGATAGTGTGGCTTTGTATTCTCTGCACATTTAACGATCAAATTGAATACATTTTTCATAATGAATAAACATTTAATAAATAAACTGAAAACTTACGTCATCAAATGTTGGAGTTCATCGCAATTAAGTAGGATATACCAGTCGATTTGCTCCTTCTCGATTTATTGCAAATTACCATACTCTTTTTTACCTAAAGGAATACATTGACTCTTAAATACGGAAAAATCTTTAGGTTGAGCTTCGATTACGGTATATCTACCCGGTTCATTGAACTTTTTTTTTTCTTCTTGAAGATAACGCGATATAAAATTCAAAGTCTCCTCTACGACGTACCCATCGCGATTGAACCCTATGGCCTAGCCGGGTTTCGTATGTACTCCTTTAGTTTCTTTAGATACCGCTCAAACGGGTACATCCAACGAATCTGAACCGGTTCCCCTGACAAAGCTTCGTCGTATAAGTGTATAACCAGGTGGACCATTATATCGAAAAACGCGGGAGACAAAATCATTTACAATCTACACATAACTTCAACCACTTTCACCATCCCCTTTTCTAACTCTTTCCTACTCAAATTTTTATTACACACAACTCTAAACGCGTTAGCTAGCCCAATAATCGCATCACTAATCGCTTTGTCTTCGAAATGCTCTACGATACTAGCCACGAATAGATACTGCATCATCACGTGACAGTCGTGAGATTTCATTCCTATAATGTTGCCCAAGTCACTTTGAACATTATTTCTCAAACTCGATGCAAAGATATCGGGAAACTTCTGTGCTTTCAACTAGTAAAGAAATACATTACGCTTTTCCATTGATAACGTATAATTTGCTCTATTCAGTATTTGTTTACCATTTCTCGATGTCAACCACAATTCTTTCCTAATGTTCATTTTCTCAAGATCCATTCTCGCTTTCACGTTGTCTTTGTTAACTTTCCCACCAAGACCAATAACTATGCCGAGAAGAGCATCACACAAGTTTTTCTCGCAATGCATGACATCAATGTTATGTTTCAACAAATTTTCGGACCAAGAAGGTAAACGATAAAAGATACTCTTTTTCTTCCAATTGAATAGACGTTGACCAGATTGCCTCACGATCTTTTCCCCAAAATCTTTGTGTTTACCGGGAATCACAATGGGAAGCCCATATAATTGTGTCTGAATATCGGCAGGTCTATATTTCTTTGGTGGGCCCCTATGATCGGATTTCTTGTACAAAAAACTTTCGCTTCTAAATCGATGGCCGATAGGTAACCAACGTCTATGGTCGAAGTAAGCAACCCCTTTCTTCACACTCAAAGACGGAGTAGAATCCATGCATTCTGGACAAGGTTTGTAACCTTGACCCAACCATCCCGATGTGTATGACCTAGCGGGGAAATCATTAGTCGTAGACAACAAAAAAACTTTCTTCGTAAACTCTTTCTTCTTGTGGGAATCATACGTAAGAATCCCTGTATCCCACAACTCGTCCAACTCATATATAACAGGTCGAAGAAAGACGTCCATGTCCTTGCCGGGTGAACGGGGTCCCGGAATCAACAAACAAAGTTGGAATGTCGTCTCCTTCATACACTCCCACAGTGGTAAGTTGTAGACGGTCAATATAACCGGCCACATGTTGTACGAGTTGTTCTGCATAGAGAAAGGGCAAAATCCATCGATACCCAAACCCAAGAACACATTGCGAGGTTCACTAGCAAACTCAGGATATAACTGAACAAATCTCTTCCAACTATTGCCATCAACCAGATGACGCAACAAGTTTGGATCTGTATTCTTCCCTGTTCGGTGCCATATCATATTTTCTGCAATGTGTCTCGAAGCATAAAGTCGGTGCAGCCTAGGGCAATCGGGAAATATCGGAGTTTCTTATGCGCTACTTTCTAACCCTTCTTCGGGTCCCATCTGGATTCACTACATACTGGACACTTTTCGAGGGAGACATTCTCCTTTTAAATAAAGCACAATCGTTCACGCAAACATCGATGGTATTGTAACCCATACCTAAACTTTTTAACTTTTTGTTGCACGCCTCGTATGACTCGGGCAAGGTATGAGGTTTGGGCAACACACAGCACAGAAGATCAAGCAACTCTGTGAAAGACGTGTTAGTCCACTTGTTCTTCACCTTCACGTGCATTAGCTTCGCAATAAAATTTAATAAACTCATTACTGCACAACCAGGGTATAACTCGGTCTCTAATTCGGAAAACATCGTTTCGAATTTGCCACGTGCTGAACTGTTCGAGTCTATCATCTTCGTGTCACCGGAATGACCACCACCCTTATAATTAGGTCTCAAATCTTCGTAGACATCCAACATTTCATTTTCTTCATATTGAGTCTCGGGAATTTCCTCGCTCTCACCATGCTTTGTCCAAATCTCATACGTGGACAAAAACCCAAATAGTAAAAGATGTGACATAACTTTGACCACGTTATACCAACGATAATTCGAACACTCATTACACGGACAAAAAATTGTTTCTTCATTAGGAGGTTTATTTCTTTGAGAAAAAACGAGGAATGTTTCTATCCCCTTAATAAATTCACGTGAAACTCTATGAGCAGAACCAATCCAAGCCATAATCAACTACTCTGATGTAAAAGAATACAACATAAATGTCTCATAAATAAAATGAAAAAAAATTATTACATCACCAAATAAATACATAAAAATGAAATAAAAAGGAATATTATTACATTACTAATTACATACATGAATATAAAAAAAATTATTACATCACCAATTAAATACATGAATATAAAATGAAAAAAAATTATTACATAACCAATTAAATAAATAAATATAAAATGAAAAAAAAAATTATTACATCACCCATTAAATAAATAAATATAAAATAAAAGGCACACAAAATATTACATCACCAAATAAATGCATAAATATAAAATTAAAAGCATACAAACTATAACATCACCAAATAAACTAATAAATATAAAATTAAAAGCATACAAAATATAAAATCACTAAATAAATATATATCCTATTTATGAATTAATATCTCATACAATAATATATCATATAAATATATATATATACATATATATATTTATAAGTCACATAAAATTATAAGATGATTAGAGATATTTACATAGTGATATTATATATTTAGCATTAACTATACAATTTTAATCAAACAAGAAAAAGATGAAAAAGACACCTACTTTTGGGCAAATTTAGAAGGAAAAATTGATAATTGAGGAGGTCCCACGTTGTTGTTTGTCCAGGGAAAGCTTTTTCACATGTTGAAATTACTAATAAGTGATACTATTTACCATTCATTACACAATTGCATGAAAGTAAATGAAATTTGAAAGAGTTTTACGGAAAAAAAAAATTCTACTTTTGGGCAAATTTGGAAAGAAAAATTGATAATTGAGGCGGCCCCACGTTGATGAATTACCCGGGCAAGCTTTTCCAAGTCTTGAAATAATTTTTGATGATGAATTGTGGAAAAGAATTGGGAGAGTTTTGAGAGGAAGAAAGAGAAATTATAAAATAATGGTGTTTTGAGTATCCCAATTCGCAGCTTGTTGTAATAAATACGCCACCACTACTAGCGACTACACGAGTAGTCGCCAAAGATTCAAACGTAGTCGTTAGTAAGAACCTCTAACGACTACTTTAAGTAGTCATTAAATACTCTAACCTCTAGAGACTACTCATTGGCGGTGGGAAATTAATTATAAAATACAAAAATTACTCGCGACTACTTCTTACATAATAACGACTACTTAAAGTAGTCGTTAATAACAAAAATTACTAACAACTACTTAGTAGTCGAGAAACGTATGATGTAGTCGTTAAAGATATGTAGTCGCTAGTGATGCTTATCTTTAGCGACTACATCGTGTAGTCGCTAATAGTTTAGTCGCTAGAAGCTTGCGCTGTAGTAGTGCACATTATCTCAAAAGACTAATTTATCTACATTCTAACCGAAGTCCAAATAAACTCCCTATTATGGGATGTACATTTGTATTATGTCTTTATAATAATAATTTTAACTTTCTAATTCGTAATCCACTCTCTTTTTCATCACCATCTAAAGAAAGAGAAAAATATTGCTAGCAAATTAACAACTAGCTTATTATTATCCACCAAGTTCAAATTCTTTTAATGATAAACGTATATTCAAAGTAATATATAGAATCCATCCGCTTCTCTAAGTTTAATTTATTTGATTATTTCTAAAAAAATTATTTCTAGGTTAGGAGATTTTGTTGAGGGAACAACGAGTTTATGATACAGTACAATGTACATTATTCAACTAAAAGTGTTTATTTTATACATGGAGTCATCGGCATGTTGAAACGTTAATATTTGTGTGCATTTAAGTTATCTTATTAAGCATATGAATCTTCAATTTTTTGATGTTTTTACATAAAAATATATGGGTGTTTCTTTTTCAAAAAATAATGTATTAAATTTGAATAAAAATGAGTTATACTTGTATATTTATTTCACTATTATTTTAACATAAATTTTGTATGTTTCATTTTAAGTTTTTCCAATTTTTAAAAATATCATCACAATAAGAATGTCTTTCGTAATTGTATTTATTATTTTGGTTATTTCAGTTTCATTTGAGTTCTATATAGTGAAAAGTTTTTCACAATTGAGTTTTGTTATATCAAACAAACACAAATATAGGAAAAAGAAAGCTCTTACAAAAAATACACCTCAAACATAAGTTGCTTGAATGAATTTTCACACCAAATGTTGCTTGACAAGTCTTCTCTGTACTTTTCCAACTTCTTATTTAAGCCTTTCAATTTTAACATATAACTCACTTTCGTTTCCCCACGCAATGACCTAAATTTCAAAAACAACACTTAATATTTTTGTATTTGACCTTATATAGTAAACTTTAAGAAGAAAACTTACTTGTAATCATAGAGTAGCTTGTCTGTTTTAGTCCTCTATTTATTATAGCCATTCCAATACCCACATATGAGAGTTGCTGCTTCATTTTTGTGATCATTAATTTTGGTATCTTGCTAAGTCTGACTAAATAATAAATGATTCAACTTCATTGCTAATAGAACATGTGTATTGTCTTATCCCAATCATAGAAGATCACATACACAATTTGCTTTTGCTTGATAATTTGTCCCTCATGACAATCTATAGAACATGGGTTTTCGCATTGAGCTTTAGGACTTCTAACCTGGTTGATATAGTTACTATCTTCCATCTAGGTAAATATAATCTTCAATTCAAAAAGTTACACTTAACTACAAATAATGCGAAAGAAAGAAGTGTAGAAAATTAACAAACTAAGAGCCATATGATAATATAATCGGACCCACCTGTTCAACTGACCACTCGAGTTACTCAATAAGGCTTGAATAAAAGCCTGCAAGGCAAGGGATCCACCACCACTCTTTTTTGGCAAAAACAATTAATAACCCCTTCAATTCAAAAAGTTACAGTTAACTTCAAACAATGAGAAAAAAAGAAGTGTAGAAAATTAACAAACTAAGAGCCAGATGATGATATAATGGGCCCTACCTGTTTGAATAGACCACTCCAGGTACTCTGTATAAGGCTTAAATAAAAGCATGGCAAGGGATCCATCAGCATTAGATACAGAACCCCATTTACAATTAATGGTTACAATTAAATTGGTCCCGAGACAATCAATTTGACAGTGCACAAATGAATAATGGAAAAATAAAGGAGAAAATCCACCTACTGTAAGTGATACTTTACAAATTTTGTAATAAAATGATAAGGAGGTGAAACTACAGTGGAAACTATGGGGGTAGTTTTTTCAAATGTAGATAAAGGTGGAAGGTATAGATGAAGATCGCCAGGATGGACTAGGGATTATTTGAGTGGTGAGAACTCCATGTTGATGAGGAAATGGAAGTATACATGGCTAATTTCGCTTATGACATGGCTCAGTTGGCTTTGTTTACTAAATTTTATTCCTATTTTGTATGATGAAGCTGTAAAAAAACTTGGAAAGAAGTTATGGATATAGAAATCAAAGCTATAGAAAGCAATGATACTTACTAACTATCTGAGCTACCACTTGGAGGGAGAATTATTGTGGTGAAATGGATATTTAAAGTAAATCTCAATGAGAAAGGATAAGTTTAAAAGTACAAGGCTCGAATAGTCCCTAAATGGTATATGCAACAATATGGAGTAGATTATGCTGAAGTTTTTGTAGCTATGGCTCATTTCGAAACGGTACGAGTCGTTATCTCTCTTGGTGTTCAAAACAATTAAACGATCTATCAATTAGATGTCAAGTCCGCCTTTCTGCAAGGAGAATTAAATGAGGATGTTTTTGTAGAACAACCTACTGGTTGTGAGCAACAAGACCACGAGAAAAAGGTGTAAAAGCTTAAAAAGGCATTAGAAGGTGTACAAGCTTAGAAAGGCTTATGGTGTTAAACAATATCCATGTACTTGGCATAGCTGTATTAAGTCATATTTTGTACATGAAGGATTTTAGAAGTGCCCATATGAACAACATTATTCACCAAATTAATCAGTAAAGGTATTTTAATTGTTTTTCTTTGCGTTGATGATCTTATATTTAAGGGGAATCATACAATTATGTTCACTAATTTCAAGCAATCCTTGATGAATGAATTCGATATGACAGATCTTGGAATGATGAGTTACTTTCTTGGTATTGAGTTACTAACAAAACCAGATAGTATCTATGTTAGCCAAAAAAATACTCTCTTGAGGAGCTAGAAAGATTTGATATGAATAAGTTTAATCTTGTGCAGAACCCAATAGATACTGGTTTCAAGCTAATAAATGATGAAGATGGAGAAAGGATTGATAGCAAACATTAAAAAAATATTTTGGAATCTCATCTAGTTGAATGCTGCCACATGTTCGGACAAGATGTTTGTAATAAGTTTGCTTAGTAGATACATAGAAAGACCAAATAAAATTCATTTCCAAGCTGTAAAACGAGTTCTAAGATATTTGAAAGGTACTTCTGATTTTGTATTATTCATAAGAAGGGTGGAGAGGAAGAACTACTCGGATACAAGGATAGCGATTACGCAAGGGAACAAGATGATATGAGGAGCACTTTTGGGTATAATTTTATTATGGTTTCGGGAGTGGTATCTTGGTCATCTAAAAAACAACATGTGCTTAGACTTTCTACAACTGAAGATGAGTGCGTGCCATTGTGGTTGAAGAGAATTTTGAAGGAGCTTAAACATGAATAAAACAATGCTACAATGTTATATTGTGACAATGTTTCAACCATTAAACTCTACAAGTAAACAGTAATGCATGTTTGTAGTAAACACATAGACTTTGGCTTTCATTTTCTTCATGATTTCACCATGGAAGGATTTGTAGAGGAGAATTTTATGATACTCTAACAAAACATTTGAAGCTCATGTATTTTTAAGGTTATGTTGTTTGATTTGTATTGTCTCATATCCAAGCATAAACTCATATATAATATTTATTGTAAGGAAGGATGTTAGAAATAAGATTACGTTATTTAATTTAGTCCTTTGTTGCTAAATCCTAACTTTTAGGGATAAGATAGTTTCGTATTCTTTTAGATCTATAGCACAACAATAGGAGATACGATTTTCCATTCTGATACTTTGTAAATCTATTTAATATTCATCTTTAAACTCATAATGAATAAGAAAGGTCTCTCAAGTTCTAGTGTTAATCACCATATTGTTTTGATCTTTTGGTTTCAACAAACGTTTTCAAATTTTAAAAGACAACAATTCAATGAAAAGATACATGTTTCAAATGGTATAATCTTGTTGTTATCATTATAAAAATAATAAATAAAAATCTAATGTAATTTATCCACTAATGATCATAATTTCAAATTTTAAATAGAAATCAGCTTATAGCAATCAAATACTTCAATTTTTTGCTTTAAAAAAAATTTAAAAAGCATAGTATTGATAGATTAAAAAGAGAATAGTTCTTTAATGTCATTAAATTAAAAAAACTCACTTATACTAGTTGGGTTGGAAAAATACATCTATATCATAATAAATATTTTTATACATAAAAATACACCATACATTTTATGGATCTAGGATTCTAGGATAATGTATGTTTTAGTGAAAGAAACCCCCAAAGATTTGATAATATTATTTTTAACTATTAATGTTGTTTATGTAACTTATTATATTTTAAAATTTATATTTATATGTTCATTTGGAAATGGTAATATACCAATGATTATCAAAAAACTCCATCATTCAAACTATAATATAGATATACACCGACTTTATATACTAATTAAGAGATTTAGGTACAAACCTTAATATTTTTGGAATGTACTTGAATGTTAAAATGAAATGATTATCAATCTAGACATATACCTGAAAATAACTTTAATTATTATATATTACCCAATCCCATAAATGTTTTTATGACATTTGAGCAATTATTATAAATTTTGTTCAACAATACATAATTATATGTTATAATTAACTTAATCGAGCATGAACAAAGTAATATTTTTTGGTTATTTAAATAAATATATATATGCATATCACAAATTGATGTGAAATCATTTGAAAATATTATAATAAGTTTATAAAATAGCATTCTCTAACAGAGTAAAATAGTATATATACAATAATATAAGTATTTTAAAAAAAATAAATAAAAAATCATTTAAACAATAATATTTAGTATCTCCAAATGCTCTAGTTCAAATATAAAAAAACACATTAAATTTTTCTAAAACTAGTTGATTATTTTACTATATTTTTCAATATTAAGAACGGGATCTCAAAATTAACCAACTAAAAGAAAAATAGTTGTAATTAAACTCTTCATTGCATATCAATTTTTTAATAATAACCTTGAGAACAAAAAACCTGTTTTTTTGCAAAACATCATTCTATACGGGATCTCAAATTCTTAAAGAATAATTTTCTGAATCAATTTTAAATAAAAATTATAAATCAAAGTAAATTTTTTGCGGTGATTAAATATTTATCATATAAGTTTATAATTCGAAAGGATTTTACATAAGAATTCATAAACCTTTTCTTTTAATACGTTGAGGTAGTGGTGGTGATTTTGGGTATTCAATATTTTTTACATAAGAAAAAGAAGTGTGGAGAAATAGAAAAAAAAAAGCTGATAGATATTATTGAACAAATTAGATATTAGAGTTTTTTGTTGGTGGAAGAAAAAAAGGTTAAACTCAAAATTGGGCCCAAAACAAAATGTAATATAAGTCTATTTAAAATTTGACCCAGTATAGGCCCAAATAAGATATAGTGTAATTTTAGACTTAACTTATTTTAGTTAAAAGTATCATAAGTCAATATTAATAAGTGAGTTGGATATCCGGGATAAGACATATAGTGAAGAATTATATTACAAATTTTGTGAATCATAATAATTCTTAGAATTCTCAAATTCTAAATATATATTTTCTCATGAGAGCCTTAATACTTTAACATTCATAAAGAAATCTTGCCACTTGGTCATCTGGTGTGTATGGTTTTATACAAATTAATATTGATACATCATATATGAAAATAATTGAGATTTTGCGAATATTTTGTATGGATTATAATTATTTAAAAATATATGCAATACTGTTTGTACCTCTTATTTAATTATCAAGGCCTTTCAAATCTGTAAGGGTTTGTTTTTATAATACATTTTGTTCCCCTCCAACCTATCCAAGTATTGTACTAGTGTCAATAAAGGCCATCTAGTCAATATTAACTAATTTAAATTTTCAACCCAACTTGATTACTAGAGATGTCATTTAAATGGCTAATGATGTTCGTAGACTTTAATTCAGTTTGTTGGTATAAATGAATATAGAGTAGTTGATTGATATACAAAAAATGTTTTTGACACATTCACTTTCTAATGGTTGGATTATCTATCCATATTTTGAAAGTATACTTATTTTGACAAATTATTTACAAATAAGGTTGATAAAAGATGTGTTAGCATATTTAGCTTGAAGGGCGGTCTATACACTATAAATAAATATAAAAAAGTATCTTTGTATGTATCTTTAGTATTCAATATTGTAATGAAATTGAGCCACTTTGATAAAAAAAAGTTAATATATTATTTTCCTCATGTTTATACCCCCGCAAAATTATAAAGGGACATAACTATTTCTTTGTTACATTTTTATCTGAAAAAACAATTTTTGAAAATTTACATTGGATATTCTGCATATAGGTTCATCTAATGTGGTTTATTTAGGTGAAATAATTGTTATGTTTCTTTTACAACTATTTTTTATGTGGTTTTTCATATTGGATTAAATAAAACTTTCTTCTGTAGTTAGGTTTTTATTCTTATTATTTGTTTAATGAACAAAATTCTTCTTAATATCTAAAGAATACTGATTGCGTTTTAGAAATAAAGGCCATATAATACATTAAATTAAATAAATTATATATTAATAATATTGATATGTATTGTAATATATAGGACACCCCAACCAATTTCATGATATTTGTTTAGTTATTAAATAAATTTTTTAAATTTTGAACAATATTAGTATGATGAACGTTAAAGTGAGATAAATGGTTGACAATTAGTTATATGAAAAAATATTACTTTTCTTAAAACAAATAATAATCAAACCATTATGTGAAGAATTGATTAATATAAATTCTTTAATAATTAAATAAAATTATTAATCTAATTTTCATCCCTCACTATTTCCTCAAACACATATATTAGTAAGAAAACCCCCAAGAATCATATTTTTCTCTCATGTATTGAATATATATATCCCAATATAATTTCTTTTGAAAATATAACAATAAAAGTGAGCATTAGACATTAAAAATTCAAAAATGAGACAACTCTAATTTTATTTGCATAATGAATAACCACGAGTAAGCCTTAACGACTAGTTTACTTGCTAGTTTTCCTTCTATACATAGTGATGCTCTTCACTTCATTTTACACCAACTTTACACATCAATAACACTTACGAAAATCATTCAGCAGCTATTATTCTTTCTTCTTCACTTCTGTTCTTGAGCGAAATTATAATACACAGATTCCAACCTACGATTGTGAGTGCACACGAGAGTAGGTAGTAATGTTTAATCCTTGGGGAACGTTCGAAATAATAGTGTAGCATCTCGGCTGTCCCAAAATTCGTTCTTAAGGCAGTTGTTCCTCCACGGCACTACGATTTTTATCTTTGTCCACTACTGTACGGTTTTCATCTTCACTATTCGGGTTCGTCTTTTAATTTTTCTTTTACTTTCGTTTTTTACATTTTCGTTTTTACGTTTCAGTCTTTACTTTCTGTAACTAGTAGTTACAGCTTATTTTCGCATTTAGTTTTAAAAATACCATTATAGTAATTTCTTTTTACCAACAATTTAAGAACAAATTTTTTAATAAGTAATCTGTAATGGCCTCTCCTTCTTCGGCTTTAACTACAACTTTGAAAACCTTACCAGATATGTCGAAACTCGAAACATTAGATGGTTCTAATTTTAAATGTTTGTCCCAAAAACTACTTATTTTTTTTGAACAATAAGAAGTCGATTTTGTATTACTCGAAAACCCTCATGTTTCAACTGATAATACGGATGCTACTATATCCGAAAAAAATTTAAAATATGATAAGGCAAATAAACTAACTAGGGGTCATCATTTAAACCATATGTCGAACCCCTTGTTTGATTTATTTGTAAACAAAAAATATTCAAAAACTATTTGGGACCGTTTACACACTAAATACGAAGGTGACGAGTCCGGTACGAAAAAATATGTGGTCGGAAACTGGCTTAAATTCACAATCACCGATCAAAAACCAATCATGAAACAAGTTCACATTTACGAAAACCTTTGTGCCGAAATTGTATCCGAAGGAATGAAAATGTGTGAAATATTTCAAGCTAATGTATTAATCGAGAAATTCCCACCATCCTGGAGTGACTATCGTACCCACTTCAAACATAAGAAAAAGACATGACGATCCAAGAGCTAATCAACCACATGAGAACCGAAGAGGCAAATCGTCACAAAGATAAGTCTAAATCTCTACCTCATTATTCTTCAAAAGCAAACTTGGTCTAGACTTCTGGGCATGGTAACAAAGAAGGCTTCAAGGGTAAAGGAAAATTTCATGGTCAGAATAAGAACAACAAAGCAAAGAGTAGATTTAACAAATCCGGAGGTAACTTCAAACCAACCTCTCATATTCAGAAAACCAAAGCAACTTGCTACTGTTGTGGAAAAGAAGGCACAAAGCATACCAATGCAAGGATAGGTCCAACCAAAATAACCCTTCTCGCGCCAACTTGACTGAAATTGAAGAGGTAATTGCCGTGGTAATGGTCGAAACTAATTTGGTAGAAAACAAGGCCGAATGGATTCTCGATAATGGAGCTTCAAGATACTTCTGAGCCAACAAGTAGTTATTCCAAGGGTTTGAAGATGTAGATGATAGGGAATGTGCATACATGTGAAACTCTACAAATGCGGGCCTCCTTGGCAAGGGAAAGGCGTATCTTAAACTTACCTCTGGCAAGACCTTATCCCTTAATGATGTTTTGTATGTCCCCACGATTCATATAAATTTAGTCCCAGGGTCTCGTCTAAACAAAGCTAGACTTAAACTTGTTTTCGAGGGTTGGAAAATAATAATCTCTAAGAATGGTGACTTTGTAGGAAAAGGTTACCTTAATGGTGGACTATTTGTACTTTATGTTCTTTCTGCTTTTAATGAGAATGCATCTACTTCTGGCTATATAGTTAAATCTCTAGATATGTGGAACGCTAGATTAGGACACTTAAATGTTTCTTCTATTAAAGACTTAAAACTCATGGAATAATACCTGGAAACTTTAACGATGATTTATTTAAGTGTCAAATATGTGTGGAGGCTAAACACGCTAAGAAACCCTTTAAAAACGTGACCAATAGAGAAACTCAACTTTTAGAACTAGTGCATTCTGACTTAGCTGATTTTAAAACTACTGCTAGTAGAGGAGGAAAACTTTATTATATGATCTTTGTAGATGACTACTCTAGGTTCACCAAAGTATAACTTCTAAAGTCTAAGGATGAAGTAGAATTCACCTTTTTAAAATATAAGGTTGAGGTTGAAAATCAATTAGATAGAAAGATTAAAAGACTTAGGTCCGATAGGAGAGGATAATATAGTTCTAACACACTTAAAGAATTTTGTGAACGTAGTGGAATTATTCATGAACTTACTGCCCCTTATACACCCAAAAAAAATGGAATAGCTGAAAGGAAAAATAGATCCCTTAAGGGAATGCCATGTTAATTAGTTCAGGCCTACCTTCCAACATGTGGGGGGAAGCTGTCTTATCTGCATGTTATGTATTAAACTGAGTACCCCATAAACATATAGATAAGACGCCTTACGAATTATGGAAAGGATATCCACCTAACTTGAAATTTTTAAGACTGTGGGGGTGTTTGGTTAAAGTAGCATTACCCAACCTTAGGAGAGCTAACATTGGACCTAAAACCGTAGACTCTATCTTTATAGGATATGCCCAAAATAGTGCAGCATAGAGATTTATGTCCTTATCTGATAACACTATAAGCTAATATAGAGACGCTGAATTCTTTGAGAATATATTTCATTTGAAAAGGAATATTGTTCATAATTCCTCCTCATCTATCAGTAATGACTCACCTGTCAATACTGATATACCTATTAGTGATAATTTGTCTGCTTCTCTACCCTCTTCGAGTTCAGGACCACACTCTGATAACGAAATTAGGAGAAGTAAACGACGTAGGACTGAGTCTTGTTTTGGACCAGACTTTATCACTACTTTCTTGAATGAGGATTTTCACATAGATATGTAATGTGAAGAACTAGTCTCTTGTTTTCTTCTTGAGGAAGAACCTAAGACCTTCTCCGAGGCTATGAGATCCATAGATGCTAGCTTCTGGAAAGAAGCGTTAAACAGTGAGATAGAATCCATTATATCAAACTACACTTGGGACTTAACTGACTTACCAAAGGGATGTAAGCCAATTACTAGCAAATGGATCTTTAAGAGAAAATTAAGACCTAATGGCTCCATAGATAAATTTAAGGTTAGACTTGTAATCCGAGGCTTTACTCAAAAGAAAGGTTTAGATTACTTTGACACCTATTCCCCAGTGACCAAAATATCACCCCTAAGAACTCTAATT
Organism: Nemophila menziesii; assembly: GCA_029959085.1. Classification (NCBI taxonomy): domain Eukaryota; kingdom Viridiplantae; phylum Streptophyta; class Magnoliopsida; order Boraginales; family Hydrophyllaceae; genus Nemophila; species Nemophila menziesii. Next base: position 23,232,230 of record JARWIR010000015.1, on the reverse strand, counting down.
GCTTTAGCTTCCATTCATAAACTCAATATAAATCGAATTGATGTTAAGACCGCGTTTTTGAATGGAGACTTAGATGAAAAGATATATATGGTTCTACTCGAAGGGTTTGTAGCTTCATGTCAAGAAAGCAAAGTATGCAAACTTAAGAAATCTCTATATGGTTTGAAACAAGCACAAAAACAATGGTACGAAAAAATATATAGTACTTTAGTTAACGATGGCTTTATAGTCAACACTTCCGACTCATGTGTATACATGAAGGTGATAGGATCTGAATGTGTGATCATCTGTCTATACGTAGATGACATGATGATCTTTGGCACTAAACTTAAAGTCATTAATGAGACTTAGGACTTTCTATCATCTAAATTCGAGATGAAGGACATGGGTGAAGCTGATGTAATCATAGGGGTTAAGATCTTAAGAAATGAAAATAGTATATCCCTTAGTCAATCTCATTATGTAGAAAAATTGTTGAAGAGATTCAACTCCTTTTATGTCATACCTATTAGAACCCTATATGACTCTAGTATTCGTTTGACTAAGAACAAGTGAAGTGCAATATTTCAAACTGAATATGCTAAGATAATAGGAAGTGTGATGTTCTTAATGAACTACACTCGACCTGATATCGCCTATGCCGTAAGTAGACTTAGTCTCTATACCCATAACCCTAGTAGTGAACATTAGGCTGCACTTCAAAGATCATTGAAATATCTAAGAGGTACCATGGATATAGGCATACACTGTAGTAGGTTCCCTGCTTTCCTAGAAGGCTATTGTGATGAAAATTGGATATAAGATAATGATGAAGTGAGCTCCACTAGTGGTTATGTGTTTTCTTTAGGTGGAGGATCTATATCCTGGAAGTCTTCTAAACAAACTTGTATAGCACGGTCAACCATGGAATCCGAGTTTATAGCGTTAGAGTTGGCAGGAGAAGAGGTTGAATAGCCCTATGTGGTGGTCCTATTGAGAAGGACTTGATGAACTCAACAGTATATGATGAGGTTGAGCTTTAAGGCTCTTAATGACTTCAAGACCCTTGAGGGGTAGTCTATGCTGTATAGATATTCTTGAAATCACCTATGTGAGTGTGAAAGTGGGGGCCGCTTTCTATAAAATACTAGAGAAGTCTTTTTAGAGCACTCATGAGAACCAAGGTATGCGCATGGCCTAAAAGGCGCTTGTGATAACATCGTGGAACCTGTATATATCTAACGGGTCTGAGTATGTGTTGTGGGGGTCTCAACTAAAGAACGTCAAGTTCAAGAGTACGTTCACTTGACTGGTCTTGGTTGTTGCCTCACTCCACTACGTGTCAATTCAAATTGCAAGATATTGACACTTAAGTACAATTCACCCAAATTTCGCTCAAAGCCTTTCTCCTTTTCAAAAACCTTCTTTGTACGTCTTGTAGACAATAAATGTGTAGGGAATTATTGGACTAATTGGTCATTCATTGTCCACAAAGTTATAAATGCATGTGGAGTGTTTTTCTTGTTACGTGTAGTGTAGTGGGGAAAGTGGAGAGGTTATCTAACTTTCTCACATCGGTAGACTTAATGATTTAAAAGCCACTTATTTACTTTGTGCTATCATAAGCTACCAAATAACTAACACCCATGCATATGAAGAGACAATGGGGAAGCCCACACGTGCGCACCACCACCACACGGGCCCGGGTCTTGGGTCTTGGCGAATTAAAAAATAAAAATAAACTAGTTTTATAACCAGCTTTTATTTTTTATTTTCTGATGAAGACTTTGTCTACGCTTGACTAATTCCTCCACGTTGGTCAACAATTTTACCCACGTTTTATCAACAACGGCTCCTTTGTTGTAACAACTCTGATTTTCTTGGCATGATGAACAGCCACGACTAAGCCTTAACGGCTAGTCCACTGGCTATTTTTCCTTCTATAAATAGTGCTGCTCTTAAGTTCATTTTACACCAACTTTACACAGCAAGAACTCTTACGAAAATCATTCAGCAGCTATTATACTTTCTTCTTCACATATGTTCTTGAGAGAAATAGTAATATACAGATTCCAACCTACGATTGTGAGTGCACACGAGAGTAGGGTAGTAGTGTTTAATCCTTAAGGAACGTTCGGAAAAACAGTGTAGCATCTCGCCTGTCCCGGAATTCGTTCTTAAGGCGGTGGCTCCTACCCGGCACCACAATTTATATCTCCGTCCACTATTGTACGGTTTTCATCTTCACTAACCGGGTTCGTCTTTTACTTTCGATTTTTACATTTCCGTTTTTACGTTTCAGTCTTTACTTTTCAGTATTTACTTTCCGTAAGTAGTAGTTAAAGCTTAGTTTCGCATTTAGCTTTAAAATACCATTACAGTACTTTCTTTTTACCAACAATATTCTAGATCTTACATGATTGTGGTGTAAAAAATATTAGGTTGTGATAACATTTCATCTTTTACTGATTTTAATTTGCATGTGTTTATGTAAATGATAATTTTGAAATCATAACTAGTTGTACAAACATACGAGTATAATTTTAAATTTGAGGATAACAATATATCATATTATGTAAAAATTATTTTCTTAATAAAGAATGAAAAAAAAATCACATGCTTTAAAAAAAAAAGGAAACAGTTGGGTTTCTTAAAAAAAATCATGCACCCTGTTGTGTTATTATTACGCTTATACTTGAAATATTTCAATGAAATTTTCATTCAAACGCACAATCTATTTGTTTTGAATTAAAATAAAGTATAACTATTCCTTGGCTACAACAAAACAAAAATCTTTATGGTTGCCCAACCTAGTTATGATTTCAAAATTATCATTTACATAAACACATGCAAATTAAAATCAGTAAAAGATAAAATGTTATCACAACCTAATATTTTTTACACCACAATCATGTAAGATGTAAAATATTGTTGGTAAAAAGAAAGTACTGTAATGGTATTTTAAAACTAAATGCGAAACTAAGCTTTAACTACTACTTACGGAAAGTAAATACTGAAAAGTAAAACTGAAACGTAAAAACGGAAATGTAAAAATCGAAAGTAAAAGACGAACCCGGTTAGTGAAGATGAAAATCGTACAATATTGGACGAAGATATAAATTGTGGTGCCGGGTAGGAGCCACCGCCTTAAGAACGAATTCTGGGACAGGCGAGATGCTACACTATTTTTCCGAACGTTCCCTAATCATTTAACACTACTACCCTACTCTCGTGTGCACTCACAATCGTAGGTTGGAATCTGTATATTACTATTTCTCTCAAGAACAGAAGTGAAGAAGAAAGAATAATAGCTGCTGAATGATTTACATAATATGATATATTGTTATCCTCAAATTTAAAATTATACTCGTATGTTTGTACAACTAGAAAGAAAAAGATACTTGTTCGCACAAAGGTAATTGGGTAGGTATATATTATTTTATCTTTTATTTGAAAATATTGATTTATTTTTTTATGGTCCTAATTAATTATGATACAACTATGAATTCATGTTTTTCTTGTAAGATAATAATATTTTTCTTTTCTTTTTAGTCTATGTAGGAGTATAGAATCTTACTAATTCACTAACTTATCTAATTCAATTAAAATAATTTTACAAACATAACATTAGTGTTTTACACATGTCAAAAAATGACATAAATTATTCTAAGAATTTTTTATAAGGGTAATACTTGATATAATACATATATTTTTGTCAATTAATAGTTTAAGAGATATTAATTTGGATTTAAATAAGTTTTGTTAATTATAACTAATTATAAAATCAAAACTTGATTAATTATAAATACAACACTTTTTCATAATATACATAGAATTGTGGACACTAGAGGAAGTCTATACAAATATTAGGGTTAATGATTTTGTACTGTATCTAATAAATAGAAACATCTCCAAGTTTACCTAAGTTAGAGATATTTTATAACTGAAGTCAGTAATATGGTTCATTTAATAAACACAATTATCTATAAATAATGTTCTTTTATATAAATAAATTAATTAATTAAGAATATTTTCTCAATCTCTCACATTTTTCTTTCAATCTATTATATTTACAAATTTAGGAAAAATTACACGAGATAATAATACAAAATTCATAAACAAGAAGTCAATAGTCAAAAACCCAAGGATGCATGAACCTTAACCTTTTAACGCTCGAGAAAGAGATTTAATGTCGTGGTCACCATTCAAACCAACTTGAGTTAACCAAGGTAAATTGAAACATCCTAATTCTCAACACATAAACTCCAATTCAACATGAAACAACTTTTGTATATTTTATAATATCCTTATTTCTGAAATAATGTGTAGTCTTTGAAATAGGAGTATCTTGTCCATACTCTTAAATTTTCCATAAAAGGCCACGATGGTGAATGGTCATGTAATTTTTAAATATAAAAACTCTTAAATATCAAACTAAAATATTTAAAAAGGATTCTAGGGAGGAATATTTGGATTATAATGAAATGCCATTTTTAATAATTTCCATGAAGTGTTTTGGTGTTGAATTACGCAATATAATGAATAATGTATTCAATTTTTCAAGAAGGTAACTAAGAGATTTATGGAAAATACTTACTTGACTAAGTTTTGTTTGACTGGTTTATGCATATTTTAATGGTTAAAAAGTGTTAAAAGATACAAACGAAGAGTTGCTTGAATTTTTATTATTACTTTGATGAATATCCAATTGCATATTATTTTTACACATGGTTAAATATAAGTTTAGGTTTAAAATAGTATAATGTGATATTACAATAACAATTTTAGATGTATAGCCTTGCGGTTTGTTAATTATTGTTATTTTTATACATGTTTATTTATTTGAAAGTGTACTATTTTTTTCAGGTTAGTGATGGTTTTTTGTTATTAGTTTAGGTTTTTATATATTTTATTTATCTTTCAATAAGTACATGGTTGGTGAATGCAAAATTATTCTTAGTTAGCAATTTGTTTGTTGTGTCTAATTGTATTTGTGGTATGCAATTCGCTTGTCATCTTTTTATTCTTTGACAGTATGTGATATCTAGTTGCATTTATATTGATTTTTTAGTCTATATATTTAAATATGTATCATGTGACAAAAAATCATGCAAACTGAAAGAAAAATGAATTTTATGAATACCAACCAAAGTAAATACTGTTCAATATCACCTTAAATGGTTTTAAATATTTTGGTTAAAAGATAATGGAAGCATTGTTTTTTTTTACAATTAAAAAATAATTAAGCATCTGAGATAGTAGCTCAAGGTTTCAAATATTCACCTAATCCCATTAATTCAATAGTTCAAGAAATAAATTGGTTTTTTCTTATTAACCCGGATACTAAATTATGAGAGATTAAAACTTAAACCCTAGCGGCTACTTTGCTAGTCAAGTCGACTCACATTAGATCATCCTTTCGGAACCTTCATTACTAAGGGTAATCTTTATTTTTCATAATATGATTATTATTTAACTCCTATGTATACCCAATAGATGGAAAACACAATTTGTTTAAATGTAATACCAAAATAAGAAATTTAAGAATAAAAACTCTGTTCAAAATAAACAATCTTAAGAAAAATAGAAATCGTGAATAAATGAATTTGGAAAAAAAAATTAGAATTAAATTAAAAATATATACAGCTAACACTAATTTACGCTAATTATAAATAAAAAACGATATATAAATGACCTAGTGAAACTCCAGCTCTTGATACTTCCTTCTTTACATTCTCCTGATCACTTCCATGATGAATTAATTATCAAATGTACGCTTTGGCACCCAATGAATGAATTTCTAGTGTTCGTAGCGTGTATTATTTAGTGGGAAACGTTTTTAGGGTTTACATATGTTGTGGTCTAGGTTTAAATGATCAAGCCCATCCCAAAAAATGCCAGCTTTTTTGTTACAACTCTAAATCATAATTTGTCATAGGACACATGTTCTAATTCAGAGCCCCTCTTAAGATTAAAGGGGTCATTCAAATTTTTTATAAATCTTAGTTGAGCTCAAAATAAGCGTAAAAGGATGTCTTACGTTTATCACAAAAAGAGAGTCATCAGTATACCCTTTGGCAACAAGTCTAGCTTTATATGTAGGGACATCTGTTTATCACAAAAATAGAGTCATCTGTATACCATTTGGCAACAAGTCTAGCTTTATATGTAGGGACATCTAAATAAAATATACCTCGTTTAACCTTATAAAACTATCTACATTCAATAAGTTCTTATTTATAAAGTTTTATAAAGAGTATCTAAGCTTTTTTAACATTGAAGTATCACGTTTCTTATTCCATATCTTAACCCAAAAAAAAATCTTTAAAACTCAATGTATTAAGTTAACTATTTTAGTCATTGTTACTAACCTATGGAGCAATTACAAGAGCAATATAAAAAAATTCAACATAAGAGTAACTTGATGAGGTATATTTTTTATCTTTACAATATAATTGTTAACTAATAGTTATCTAAGCCCAATTCATGTTCCTATACACTATTTGGATCAACATGATTAATATCATTTAATGAAGTTGTATTAGGATCAACCTAGATCACAATACACTTTAGGTGTTATTTCATGTTCGCTTTGATCAACATGATTAATATCACTTCGAATTTTGATTCCCATAAAAGCCCCTATGAAACTTGAATTAAAAAACCCAACATCTACAACCATTTCTCCGTTAATTAACAACAAAATTAGGAAGCGTAAGTCTTTTGGAAAGCGAGCCCCAAAGCATGGTGGAGAGACAATAAATGCAACAATAAAAAGCTTTGAAACTAAATTTGGGAATGGAGCAGGTGGCTATAATAGAGCTGATAAATGAAATTATTTAAAAGAAAAGAAACTCATACAAGGGAAGGGATACTCAGATAGTTCATACATTATCGCAAAAAATTTCATATTAATTGAGTTTTGTATCCTTGATGAACCATGACAAACAATATATATTATAAACTAATTTCGGGTGATAATGGATATCTCCTAGCACCCACATATTGGTACCTTGCAACTCCTTTTTAATCAACATGATATAAAACCACATGGTTCAAAGATAATATACCACCCATATTCGATGATTAAGCAAATAGATCAACCCTATCAAGTGTCAGATCTAATGGTTTTGGGTTTTTGATTTCGGGCAGGATTTCAGATGATCGTATAGCAAAACAAAATTATGGATTTTAAACACGACCCTAGATGTAGTTGGGTCTTATAAAAGGACTTAGTTAGATGATTTTTTGGGATATGTTTATTTTCAAGGAAAGTCTTCTTACCCTTAGGAATTAGGTTATCATATGGTTGCAATTGTAGAGAGAATGTACACCTAAAGTAGGTAGACATATGATTATTATTTCTCTTTGAAATAAACTAGGCTTTAGAAAAACATTGTTATAAAGTGATATTTGTAATGAAAGAGTCCAAAATTTTATACTAGCATGCACGACTTAAATACATTTTGATAGAATAGATAAGTACGATAGTATTCACCAAGATTACCCACTGTCACATTATTAAATGGGGCAATAAATGAAACCTAACACATCATATATGTCAAACTGGCTTTTTAAACCTTCACAATATCTACATATGTATCATAAAAAACAATTTGAACAATAAAAACAACATAAAAACTAGACGTAACATTAATTTTGAGGACAGAAATAAACTCATTTGTCATCCATACTTTACTTTATCAAATTGGAACTTATCTTTATTTATAAATCAAACTACTTAGTTAATTACTAACACAAAATAACACACAATACGCTCTTTTTTTCCTTATTTACTTTTTGCTCGGAGGGTTCTATGATTTCAAATGTCCTAATTAAATGAGAACTTGACTACTAATATTCACTCCAAATCTAACAATAGGGTGAAATAGTGCTTCGTTAATTCATATGAAGCACGTTGGTTAGAGAGAACATAAAAATGTTTCCAATTTCCCTCCATTGTTTTGTCGGTAACCACCTAAGAAAACTACCATAAACAAAGGTTAAAAAGATTGACGAAATTATTTGTTTTTAATCATAAAAATGTTAAATTGTTTTTATTGATAGATTTAGATAATATACCATATATATATATATATATATATAACAACTTTATATAATTGGTGTGGCCTAGGGTGTGATAAAATAAGATATAAATAAAGAGTAAATAATCACCCTAGACTGAGCACGGTTCTGCAAGTATACAAATTGTATGCATGTTTTAGAAAATAAGTAAGATTCGTTCCGCAGAGACTACAAAGGTTAGGGGAATCTTATAAAATAATCAAGTGCAAATACTTAAAGCTAGAACAAATAAAACGCAATAAAAGTAGAGACAAATAGATGTTTATTTGATTTTCTAATTAACTAAATTAAAACTAAGAATTTAAAGACAGAAAATTAAATACGAAAGAGAAGTAATATGAGAATATAGCTTGAGTTACTAGCATGTAATCCCCACTAGTCTTGTCGTTCTAAACATGTAAGGCTGAATTATGTAGTATTTCAATAATCTGTTCCAATTACGCTAGGTAGTTTTAAATAAGATTTACCTGTGTCAATAAGGCTTCCTAAGCAAACTTTTCCCGTAATTGGTAAATAGTCACAAGAACTAAACCATAATGATTATCTAGTTAGGTTAATTTGTCAGATCTAAACCGAATATTAGACGTTATGTGTTAAACATGTAATTAAACACCGTTGTCAATGGTGACCTAACTACTAGATGGTAATTCTATATGGAGGCCGTCTACAAGAACACAGAATATAAAACCAAACACATAAACAGAGAATAAAAACTATAATTCTATTTAAAACATTAAAATTCCCAAATTAGATAGATGTCAACCAAAACTAGGGTTCATACATATATGCTAAAAACTCAAGCTAAAGAAATTTAGTTCATGAAAGAAAAGAAAGAAATTACAAAGTTAAAGGTAGAAGAAGACATTGTTGATGAACAGCTTCTTCCAGACTTCTCTCTTGTGTTGTAAGCTTCCTCATGGTTTAAGGTTTCACCAAGGATGATTTAAGAGTGTTAAGAGTCTGTATTTATAGTGTATAGGTTGACCTAAATCGTTTTCTTGGAGATGAGGTTAAGTAATGGACTCCAAGCCCAACTCAAATTCGTATAGATAATTACTGCTAAACTGTTTTGAGCATATCTCCTTCGTTATTGGTCGGTTTTTGCTCCATAATATACCAAAAGAATCCTTAGCGAATTATCTACGTCCCAGTGAAAGGAATTTACCAAAATCGGCTTCTTTTTGGAGTTATCACCACTTCTTTAGGCGTTGCTGCAGAAATTCAGATTTAGGCATTTTTTCCTTTTCCATGTTTTTAGCCTTTGTTACCTTTATCTCCAATTTCCATGTAAATCTCTCTGCATATATTGTAGTCTTTGACTTGGACTCTACTTAATCTCCATAATTATCTTTAAAGCTTCACACTAAATAAACAATTAAACCCAATATGCTCTAAAAATATTATGTTACTAAATCAAGACTCAAAATAGGAAAGTGCACTAAACTAAGCTAAAATCAACCTAGAAACTAATAAATAAGCCTTAAATGATGTCTCAGAAGTGTATTTTATTATCACAAATGAGGAGACATCAAGACCCCCAACTCAAAGTTGTATCGTCCAGATACAATAAAAGTAAAGAACATAAGGGTAGTCAAATAAACAAGAAGAAGAAGTCGGAGGAGAATAAGAACAGAACACAATGAATGATCCTAGAGCAAAATATCTAAAAAGTCTCATCTAGTAATGCTCAAGAAATAATGCACAAGTATGCTTAATATACACATAATCAACAATCCATAATTTTAAGTCCAGATTAATTTCGCAATGCCAGAAGGAGAGGATGATAACTTAGTTCAGGTTAATGGCTATAGGTTGTTCATTGGTCCCAAATACAGCATCCAATGGTCCACTTCCCTATTGCCTAATAGCTCAATTGTTTCTCCATCTAGTAGTTAGAAATCCTAAGGTCTTTGTTTATAACGTGTCTTAAGGACGGGTGTGGTATATTTGGATAATGAAAAGTAAGCTTTTGGCTCTCTCCTCACTAGCCATCAACGAATCTCCCTAGAGCTTGAGTTTCCACTCGAAGATGTTCTCACTCAACCCAATTTATTTATGCTTTGCATCCCCAATAATCCCAATTAAAACCTTTGATGACATCAAATCTACTTTGCCGGTCCGAATATATATTTTTATTTCAAATCAATTTTTTTCTTTTGTATAGCTATGATTCTCTTTTTGATGTTGAGATATCACACTATTTTTTTCATATATATATATATATATATATATATATATATATATATATATATATATATATATATATATATATATATATATTCTTTTTATGCCCTTGTTGGCAAATTTAGCTCGTAGCTTATTTTTCATTCACTATTACCCCGGCAAAGGGTTTCAATAATAACAATTCATCATCGATAAAATCACAAATATAATTCCCAAAACCCAATGTTCCCTAATGATAAAAATCCCACCACCCCAAACTCAAGCTCTAAAACGAGTTGTCTCAGGTTTTGCGATTCGAGTGCGGGTCCTATAGATAAGTCCTACAAACTAAGGTTAAGGATTATAATGTGTTTCAAGAAAAAGGCTTTAGAAAGGATCAGAGGGGCTAAGACGGATAAATAACAATAATCAAATAAAAAGGGTGAGAAAGTATAAAAGGCTTCAAGTGTTTTATCATGAAAGAACCGCCTTATTCATTTTTCTAACTACCAGATTTCGTTACGTTTTCATTATTAGCTCATAGACAAGCGGGTTTTCAACTAATTTTAAACCTCACGTTCTACACACCAAATAACTCTCCCTAAGTTTCAACGTGAATTCTTAGCATTGCTCATTAACTTTCCTATCCTTTATTTCCTGTTTTCATACATGCATCTAAACAAATCTGTTGCATCTTTCAAAAATATACTACTTACTATCATTGACCTAATAAAATCATGCTCAAATAGGTACATTCAAAATATTCTATGCCTTAATTCAACCTAAATTTTTTAAATTTTATGCAAAAACGAAAAGAAGATGAGGACAACGAATCCCCACCCCCAACTCAAAAGTGAGTCGTGTCCCCACGACTCGAAAAAGACTCATGAATGGAATAAAATTTAAAATTAAAACGAACTAAAATACCTAAACTACCTAATGCATACAAGTTATTTAGAGAATTAGAATGACTTACCTGGCTGGCCATAGAGATCCATTATATCATCCTCCTCATTCGAAGCTGGATGATCGGTATAACTATCAATATCCCTTTCCAAGGTAAAATCTTCCAGCTGTGATTGCATCTGTATGAATTCCGTCCAAAGTTCTCTGTTATCTTCTTGTAATCTTTCGATTTCGTGTTGTAATTTGAGAGCCCATGGAGGAAGATCATGATCAATTTCAGGGGAAGAAGTAGAAGAACCTTGGTCTTGAATTTTTTTCTTCTTCAAAGGCCTTCTTGATGGTATGGACATTATTCTAGCAGTTAACTTCTTTGGTAGTGGTTGTGCGGGTGCCTTTTCTTTTGATTCTTCAGTAGCCTCATCAATGGTGATAGACTTTTCAATGGTGGCTCCAGGCAATTTCTTATTCTTCCCAAGGATAGAGCACTTTCTCTTGTATTCCATAGCTACAGATCTGTTAGTCATGCTTGATTTACCCCCAACTCAAGTTATACCAAGGATGGATTGAAATTTTAAGAGAAATTGGTTTTGCTTGAGGTTGTTGCTTGGAATTGATGAAAGAGAAAGGTTTCTTTGATGAATCTTGGACGAAATCTTTAAAACTTGTTGAATTTGATGGTGTTTAATGGTGTAGTGTGATGAATTTGATGAAGAGATTTTGTTTATGGAAGATGGAGGAGAGAATTTGTGGAGTTGTTGTGTTAATTGTGAAGGTTTGCACAAGCTTTAAGATGTATATATAGTGTTTGGGTCTGAAAAATTCGTATGGGAGAGGCTAGGGTTATTCTTGTTAAGGTAAGAAGTTAAATGGGCCTTGATTTCTTCACAAACCGCCATGGCGCGGTGCATGGGAGCGGTACATGGGTGTACCGCATGGGTACACCGCAGCCTCTGTAGCTCCAGAGATTTTAGCCTCGGCACAATACACGTAGTAGCACCCCGTGGCACGCCTATTTGGGCGTGCGGTATAGGGGTGCGGTACATGGGTATACAGCAGCAACTCCGTTAAAAAACCCGCGGTACATCACCCTTGGTACGGGTTTTTGGCTCGTGCGGTATATCCCACTTGAGCCGCGGTACACCGCACCTATCAGGTGTCCATTTTTTTCTCTCGGTGTAAATCCCATGGTGGCCAACCCGTGACACATGATTTTCCAGGCGCGGTATACCGGACATGAGGCGCGGTATACCGGACCTGCCTGCTAATTTTTCCAGAATTTTTCCTTGACCCCAAACTCATTTCCTGCACAATAACACACTACCTTTCTCTCCTATTAGCTTGTAAACACAATTAAAAATATACACTAACTTAATATTATACACTACAAAGTAATAAACTAATCTAAAAAAAAACAATTAAAACAAGGGGTGTCTCCCAAGAGCACTTTTGTTTAACGTCTTTGAGTTAGACGTGTACCTTAGGCTAAGCGCTTTCTACGAGATGTATTGTCTCCTCTCGCCCGAAGTCCTCACTGTCATGGTATCTCTTCAAACGCTGGTCATTCACCATGAATGTCCTTTGCTCGGTTGGATGTTCAATTTCAATCGCTCCATGAGGTGTGACTTTCGTAACAATGTAAGGTCCTCCCCAACGTGATTAAAGATTTTCTGGGTAGTACAAAAATTGAGAGTTATATAATAAAACTTTTTGTCGTCTCTAGAAATGCTTTGGACAGAGTCGTTTATCATGCCATCCCTTTGTTTTCTCCTTGTATACGCGTGAATTTTCATAGGCAAGATAACAAAACTCCTCCAACTCGTTCAACTGCATCAACCTTTGTTTTCCGGCCAATTCTGGGTCTAGATTCAGAGTTTTAATAGCCCAGTAGGCTCGAGCTTCCAATTCAATAGGTAGATGACAAGCTTTGCCGTAGACCATGATATATGGTGATGCCCCAACTGGTGTTTTAAATGCTGTTCTGTAAGCCGAGAGAGCATCATCTAGCTTTAAAGACTAATATTTCCTTGTTTTATTCACGATCTTCTCAAGAATAGATTTGATTTCCTGGTTGGAAACTTCAGCTTGACCGTTAGTTTGTGGGTGATAACCGGTTGAAATACGGTGTCTCACTCCAAACTTACGAAGATAGTTTCTCAGAGGAGCATTAATAAAATGGGTACCTTTATCACTGATTAGAAACCGTGGCGTACCATGTCTTGAAAAGATGTTTGTTTTTAAGAACTTAATCACTGTCTGAGCATCATTCTTTGGTGTTGCCACTGCTTCTACCCATTTTGATACATAATCTACCGCAAGCAAAATATAAAGATTTCCATGGGAAGTGATGAAAGGTCCCATGAAATCTATTCCCTATACATCAAAGATTTTGACTTCTAGGATATTGTTAAGCGGCATCGCGTCTCTTTTTGATATATTACCAGTGAACTGGCATCTTTGACAAGACTGGACAAAACAATGACAATCTTTGTGTATGGTAGGCCACTAGAAACCGGATTGCAGAATTTTAGCGGCGGTTCTATTGCCTTTAAAGTGACCTCCATATGGTGAACTATGACAACTTGCAATGATATTTTCCATTTCACCTTCATGCACACATCTTCTATCAAATTGGTCACTACAAATCTTCCAGAGGTACGGTTCATCCCAATAATATTGTTTGTCCTGGTGAGATAATCTTTGTCTTTGTTGTGGATGGATATCCTTGGGGAATACACCACTCACAATGAGGTTGACTAGATCTGCATACCATGGTACAAACGCATGTTTAATAGCAAAAAGTTGTTTATTAGGGAATACCTCTTTAACCAACACTGGTTCTTTGTTCGCATCAGATCGTTCGAGCCTTGATAAATGATCAACAACTTGGTTCTCGAACCCCTTTCGGTTTCGAATATCTATGTCGAATTCTTGAAGCAATAGTACCCATCTAATAAGACGCGGCTTAGCGTCCTTTTTCTCCATAAGGTACCTGATAGCTGAATGGTCCGTGTATACAACAGTTTTCTTCCCAATCAGATATGAACGGAATTTATCAAAAGCATATACCACGGCCAACATCTCTTTCTCCGTTACTGTATAATTAATCTGGGCAGCGTTGAAGGTCTTACTTGCATAATAAATCGTGTGGAAAATCTTGTCCTTCCTCTGACCCAACACAACACCCATAGCGTGATCACTAGCATCGCACATAAGTTCAAACGGAGCTTTCCAATCAGGAGGTATAACAATAGGTGTGGAGATCAGTTTATCCTTAATCATCAAAAACGCTTGAAGACATTCGTCAGTAAAATTAAAAGGAGTATCGTTTTTAAGTAAAGAACAAAGCGGTTTGGCAATCTTGGAGAAATCTTTAATAAATCTTCGATAAAATCATGCGTGACCCAAGAAACTTCTCACTCCTTTAACAGAAACTGGAGGTGGTAATGTTTTGATAACTTCAATTTTAGCACGATCAACCTCCATTTCGGCCTTCGAAACTTTATGTCCCAACACAATTCCCTCTTGAACTATGAAGTGACATTTTTCCCAATTAAGCACACGATCTTTTTCTCTACATCTCACAAGGACTTTCTCATGATTATTCAAACAATCATCAAAACTATCTCCAAACACCGAAAAATCATCCATAAAAACCTAAAAATATTTATCAATCATGTCCCAAAATATCGCCATCATGCACCTCTAGAACGTGGCAGGTGGATTGCATAATCCAAATGGCATTCTTCTATAAGCAAAAGTACCAAACGGTCAAGTGAAAGTAATCGAGGGGATCTACACAAATCTGATTATAACCCGAATATCCGTCAAGGAAACAATTATATTCTCTCCCTGCAAGTTTGTCTAACATCTGATCAATGAATGGTAGCGGGAAGTGATCTTTCTTTGTAGCTTTATTCAGTCTTCGGTAATCCATGCATACTCGCCACCCACAACTGTTCTTGATGGTATGGCTTCACCTTGATCATTAAGGATGGTAGTGATACCTCCTTTATTTGGAACCCATTGCACTGGACTAACCTAATCACTGCTAGCAATTTGATAGGTAATTCCTGCATCTAATAACTTTATAACTTCTTTTCTCACCACTTCTTTCATAGCTGGCATGAGTCTTCTTTGTCCCTCTATAGATCGCCACCTTCGTTCTCAAGAATGATACTGTGTTTGCAAACGGAAGGACTAATTCCTTTGATGTCGGCAAAAGTCCATCTGATTGCTTCTTTATTTGCGCGAAGTACTTGAAGTAGCTTCTCCTTTTGAGGACCTGAAAGGTTAGCAGAAATAATAACAGGCAAAGGTTTGTTCGTACCTAGATATGCATAGCGTAGATGATCTGGAAGTGGTTTTTCTTCGAGAACAGGTGTACATATGATAGATGGTTGTTTCATTGGTTTAATGTCACCTGATTCTCGAAGTAGTTCTCGTACATTTGATCCTAATGCAACAACATCTTCAGGGGGAATTTCGAGTTCCTTTTGAGATTCAAGTGCTAAGGCTTCGTCAAGATCATTATCTAAGCTAGCTTCATTGAAGACTTCTTGCACAATTTTTCCGATGACATCTATTTTGAAACATTCATCTTTTGAATTTGGTAACTTCATAGCCTTAAACACATTGAATCGTATCTGTTCGTCTTGTACTCTCATGATCAACTCACCATTCTCAACATCAATTAGTGTACGCCCCGTGGCTAAGAATGGTCTACCCAAGATGATGGGGACATTCTTATCCGCGTCGTAGTCAAGAATAATAAAATCACAAGGAAAAATAAAAGAACCAAATTTAACTAAAACATCTTCAATTTTACCTACTGATCGTGAGAGGGAGCGGTCCGCCATTTGTAATACCACAGATGTGGGTACTACCTCTCCTATATTAAGCTTCTCGAACAGGGATCTAGGCATGAGATTGATACTCGCACCTAAATCACATAATGCTTTCCCGGTCCAACTATCTCCAGTGCCGATGGGAATTGTAAAACTTCCGGGGTCTTCTAGCTTTGGTGGCAACTTACTTTGACATATTGCACTACACTCCATAGGCAATCTAATTGTTTCCCCAGTTTCTATACTTCGCTTGTTGGATAGAATGTCTTTTATGAATTTGAGATAGGTTGGCATCCTCTTGAGAGCTTCAACAAGCGGTATATTAACCTCCAACTTCTTCAACATGTCAACGAACTTCATGAATTCCAGTTCATTGTCCTTCTTTCTGACACGTGAAGGGTATGGTGGTGGAGGGCGTGTATTAAGTTCCACTTGTTTTCTTGTGTTTTTTGGTGTCGCGGTTTGGACACTCTTTGGTTTGACTACCTCCTCTACTGTATCTTTGATTGTTTCTTCCCCCTGGTTTCAGGAATAGGGATTGGTTATGTTTCTGGTCTTGGTGGAGGTAGTTGTTTTCCACTTCGCAATTCAACTGCATGGCATGAATCATCTCTAGGAGCAATGGTATCACTTTGAAGTTGCCCTTTTGGCCGATTTTGTAATGTACTCGCCATATGTGATAAAGTATGCTCTACTTTATTGATTATCTTCTGCTGGGCTTGAATCTTCTGTTGGCTACGACTCATATTGTTCTCAACTGTTCGCATTAACTTAGCCATACTCGAATTCAATCTTTGGATTTGTTCCTTCTTTGTCAGTTGCATTGATTGTTAAGGTGGATGTTTCTTCGTTTCTTGACATGCTTTCTTAACAATGGGTGCCTCTTTCTGAATAGGTTGTGGTGGATTATAGGATTGAGGTTGGGGTTGATGATAAGTTTCTTGTTTTCTGACCCAACTTCTTTGTTGTGGAGGTCGTTGATAATTAGTGTAGCTTTCTTGAGGATAATTATAACTACTCGAATAATAGTTATTTTGTGGATATGTAACGGAAGCTACTGCTGGGTTATTCATACATCCTTCCCACACATGATTTCTTGATCCACAACCAGGACACGAAGGAATTGCGCGTACTACATTCACCTGAGTAATTGTTCGGGCTTGTTCTTGTAGTTCTTCGAGTTGTTGGGCCAATTCTTTAAGTTTCAGAGATTCTGAAGTGTCTTCTTTTTTTGGTTTCCTTGGCCAACTTCTCTCGTTCTCAAGAATTCTCTCCATCCCCAACTCAACTTCTTCAGGGTCTAGTAACACAAAACCTGTGTTTCCTAACGAATCTGCTTTCTCTCTTGATTTATCATTAAGACCTCCATAAAACAAGGTTAAATAATATTCCGGCGAGTATTTATGATATACACATCTCGCCTTCTTTTCTGTAAATCGTAACCATGCTTCACCCAAACATTCTCCGTTTTCCTGTATAAATTGTTCAAGCTCCTACATATCTTTTAAACGTCTACTAACCGGATAGAAGCGGTCTAGGAATCTGGTTTGAAGCTTGTCCCAATCTGGAATAACATGAGGGTATTGGGTATCATACCAATCGCTTGCACCTTCGGTCAAGAAGAACTGGAACATCACGTAATATACTTGTTCCCTAGTAACTCCTCTTAAGATATAAGCATCACAGATTTGCATGAATTTCTGAATATATCGGATCGAATCTTGATGTGCATCACCGCTGAATAATCCATGAGTTGCAAACTTTTAGCATCCTTGGATCAGGCTTGAATTTAGCGGCTTGGATTTCTGGAGCGCGAATTCCTCGTGGCTCCACTCTAAATTCGATGGGTAGCTCAAGTCGCCTTGGGTTCTCCATCTGTAACTAAATCTGAAAAACAAAAACTAAAAGACAAAAGCGTAAAATAGAACTAACTGAAAATAAAAGCACAAGATATATGCACAAGGACTAACGATGTAGTCCCCGGCAGCGACGCCAAAAACTTGGTGTGGCCTACGGTGTGATAAAATAAGATATAAATAAAGAGCAAATAATCACCCTAGACTGAGCACGGTTCTGCAAGTATACAGATCGTATGCAAGTTTTAGAAAATAAGTAAGATTCGATCCGCAAAGACTACGAAGGTTAGGGGAATCTTATGCAATAATCAAGTGAAAATACTTAAAGCTAGAACAAATAAAACACAATAAAAGTAAAGACAAATAGATGTTTATTTGATTTTCTAATTAACTAAATTAAAACTAAGAATTTAAAGACAGAAAATTAAATACGAAAGAGAAGTAATATGAGAATATCGCTTGAGTTACTATCATGTAATCCCCACTAGTCTTGCCGTTCTAAACATGTAAGGGTGAATTTCGTAGTATTTCAATAATCGGTTCCAATTACGCTAGTTAGTTTTAAATAAGATTTACCTGTGTCAATAAGGCTTCCTAAGCAAACTTTTCCTGTAATTGGTAAATACTCACAAGAACTAAACCATAGTGATTATCTAGTTAGGTTGATTTGTCAGATCTAAACCGAATACTAGACGTTATGTGCTAAACATGTATTTAAACACCGTTGTCAATGGTGACCTAACTACTAGATGGTAATTCTATATGGCGGCCGTCCACAAGAACACAGAATATAAATCCAAACACATAAACAGAGAATAAAAACTATAATTCCATTTAAAACATTGAAATTCTCAAATTAGATAGATGTCAACCAAAACTAGTGTTCATACATATATGCTAAAAACTCAAGCTAAAGAAATTTAGTTCATGAAAGAAAAGAAAGAAATTACAAATTTAAAGGTAGAAGAAGACATTGTTGATGAACAGCTCCTTCCAGACTTCTCTCTTGTGTTGTAAGCTTCCTCTTGGTTTAAGGTTTCACCAAGGATGATTTACGAGTGTTAAGAGGCTGTATTTATAGTGTATAGGTTGACCTAAATCGTTTTCTTGGAGATGAGGTTAAGTAATGGACTCCAAGCCCAACTCAAATTCGTATGGATAATTACTGCTGAACTGTTTTGAGCATATCTCATTCGTTATTGGTTGGATTTTGCTCCATAATATACCAAAAGAATCCTCAGCGAATTAACTATGTCCCTATGAAAGGAATTTACCAAAATCGGCTTATTTTTGGAGTTATCACCACTTATTTAGGAGTTGTTGCAGAAATTCAGATTTAGGTAGCTTTTCCTTTTCCATGTTTTTAGCCTTTGTTACCTTTATCTCCAATTTCCATGTAAATCTCTTTCCATATCTTGTAGTCTTTGACTTGGACTCTACTTAATCTCTAGAATTATCTTTAAAGCTTCACACTAAATAAACAATTAAACCCAATATGCTCTAAAAATATTATGTTACTAAATCAAGACTCAAAATAGGAAAGTGCACTAAACTAAGCTAAAATCAACCTATAAACTGATAAATAAGCCTACAATGATGTCTCAGAAGTATATTTTATTATCACAAATGACGAGACATCAATAACTATGATGTGATTTAGATACAAACCATATATATATATATATAAATAATGTACTTGATGTTGAAATGCAATGATCATTGATCTAGACTTATACCTAAAAATAACATTAATTTATTATATATTACCCAGTTCTATAAGAAAATTATTACATTTGAACAATTAGAACAATAAATTATGTTCAATAATATAAATACCAACTGAAAGAAAAAGAATTCTAATTAAACATTTTATTAAATACCAATTTTTTTCTAATAATAGCCTCAAAACACAAAACCACTTTTTTACAAAACATCATTCTATTCAGGATTTCAATTTCATAAAGAATTATTCACTAAAACAATTTTAAAAATATATAGATCTAAAACTAAATTTTTTACAGTGTTGACATGTTTATCTTACTTTTCTATTAATATGTTGAAGTCATTATGGTGATTATGGGCATTCAATATGTTTTACATAAGAAGAAGTGTGAAGAAAGTGAAAAAAGGATTAGAGAGATATTATTGATGAATATAGTATTTAGGGTTTTTTGTATGTGGGAGAAAAAAGGAAAATCTTAAAATTAGCCCAATCAAAATTCAATATTAGTCAATTTAAAATTTAACCAGTGTAGACCCAATTAAGAGATAGTGAATTTTTAGACTTAAACTTATTGTAGTGAAAAGTATCATAGCAAGTTAATGTTAAAAGTGAGATGGATATCCATTACTAGATAAGCCATATAGTTAAAAATAACAATATATGGGATATATATAGTTTATTAAAACAAAATTTTGATTGAGAATTATATAATAAATTTTGTAAACCGTAATAATTCATATAATTCTCAAATTCTAAATATATATTGTCTTTCTAATGATAGCCTTACTACCTTGACCTCCATAAGGAGGAAAATCTTGCCAGTTGTTCACATGTGTAGGGTTTTATACAAATCAATATTGATACAACATATATGAAAGTAGTTGGAATTGTGTTAATACTTTGTTTAGATTATGATCATTTGCAAATATATACAATATCGTTTGTACCTCCTATCTAGTTGTCAAGACCCGTGCAGTCTTGAACGGTTTGTTTTAAGGATACATTTTGATCACCTCCAACCTCTCCAAGTATTGTAGTAGTGTCACTGGAGGCCATCTACTCCCAGTAACTAATTTAAATTTTCGAACCAACTTATTTACTATGGATGTCATTTAGATGGCTAATGATATATCTAGTCTTTAATTTAGTTTTTTGGGTATAAATGAAAATATAGTAGTTGATTGAGATAAAAAGATGATTTGACACATTTACTTTATAATGGTTGGTTTATTTATCCATATTTTGAAAAAAAAAACATATATTGACAAATTATTTTGTAAGACAAATTAAAGACATGTTTAGCATATTTGTGTTGTAGGGCAGACTAACCACTAAAAAATATAAAAGAGTATCTTTGTACTTATCTTTAGCATTCAATTTTGTTATAAAATTGAGGTTTTTTAAGGGAAAACAGTTAATATATTATTTTATTCATGCGTATACCCCTACAAAATTATAAATGGACATAAATATTTCTAACATTTTTATCTAAAAAAATATTTTTTTGTAAAAATTTACATTGTATCGCGAGAGCCTCCATTGCACTATGTTGTGCTAATAACTAATTATGTCTTTTCATTGTGGATGTTCTACATATGGGTTCATGTAATGTGGTTTATGTATGTGAACTAACTATTTTATTTCTTTTACGACTATTTTCTAAGTGGTTTTAAATATTGGATTAAATAAATCTTTCTTCTATAGTGAAGTTTTAATTATTATTATTGTTTAATGAACAAAATTCTTAATACTAAAAAACATGATTATTGTGTTTTAGAAATCAAGGCCATATAATTATTTTATTTTAATTAAATTAATTATATATTGATAATATGCATATGTAAGGTAATATATTAGACACCCAAGCAAATTTTACAATAACTATTTAGTAACTGAATAATTTATATATATTTTAAACAATACTATTTTCATAAAAAAAATTTATAGAAAGATCAATAGTTCGTCTAGTGTTAGTACTCATGAAATTATGTGAATTTAGTAAGATCAACGTTACAATAATATAAATGGTTGAAAGTTAGTTATATGGCAAAATATTCTTTCGCTTAAAATAAATAATAGTCAAACCATTAAGTGAATAATTGATCAAATATTGATCTTTGTATTCGCTAATAAAAAAATATATTTATTAAATAATTTTTTTAATCTAATTTGCATGCCTCACTTTTTCACGTACTTATTTTCATATGACCTCCTAAAACTCTATAATTCTTTACCATCGATGTTTGAAAAGTTCTTTATCGAATACTTGAATATCCTTTAGAATCGACTTTCAATTTTCATAATACACATATATCAGTAAGAAACCCCGAACAAAGAGATCTATTTTTCTCTTATGTCTTTTTTATCTGTCTCTCAATATAATTATTCTTTTAATATAAATTAACAATAATAGCCAGCATTAGACATTAATGAAGTAAAAAATGAGACAAATAGTGATATTAGTCATTAAAAGTTTTTGGTTATTCAAAATAACTTCGTAAATACTAAAAGAAAAAAGTAATTAAGGACATTTTTCAGTGCTTGGCATTTGTATATTAATTCATATATTATTTTTCAATGTTTAGAATTTATATATTAATTCATATATTATTATTTGCAGCTGAAATATGTTAAGCAACTATGTTTTTTAGACAATAATCATAATCAGCCACTATTATGTTGCCTCTTCCTACACGGTCTTAATTATATGCAAAAGTGTTACTTTTGGGACAATCTTGGTAAATTCAAAACATATATGAGTAAGTCTGCCGAAAAAAACACACATAGTTAAGTAGTCCAAAGTTATGCAATACATATAAGGACTTTCCTGAGTATTGGGATACATGTAAGGTGATAGAGCACCTGAGATATAAAACTTCTTTTCAAACTCTGATGCCCATAAAATCCCCTATGATACTTGCATTAAAAAACCCTACATCTACAACAATTTCTCAGTTAATTAACAACAAAATTAGGTAGCGTATGTCTTCCAGAAAGCGAGCCCCAAAGCATGGTAGAGAGACTATAAATGAAACAATAGAAGGCATTGAAATTGAATTTAGGAATGGAGCAAGTGTTTATAATGGAGCTGATAAATGAAATTATTTAAAATAAAATAAACTCATACAAGAGAAGGGATACTCAAATAGTTCATCCATTATCGTAAAAATTGTTATATTAAATTAGTTTAGTATCCTTGATAAACCATGACCAACAAAATATATTATAAATTATTTCGGGTGATAAGGGATATCTCTAGCACCCACATATTGGAACCTTACAACTCCTTTTTAATCAATATGATATACAACCACATCGTTCGAAGATAATAGACCACCCATATTCGACGATCAAACAAATAAATCAACCATATCAACTGTCATATCTAATGGTCTTGAGTGTTTTGGTTATGGGCACGATTTCAGATGACCGTAAAGCAAAAAAAAATTATGGATTTTAAACACGACCCTAGATGTGGTTGGGGCTTATAAAAGGACTAAATTAGAGGATTTTTTGGGATATATTGATTTTCAAGGTAAGGCTGCTCATTCTAGGAATCAGGTTCTCATATGGTTGCAATTGTAGAGAGAATGTAAACCTTAAGTAGCTAGCTATATGATTATTATGTCATTTTGAAATAAACAAGGCTTTAGGATAACTTTGATATAAAATGGTATTTGTATTGAATGAGTCCAAAATTTTATACTAGCATGAACGAATTAAATACATTTTGATAGAATCAATATGTGTAAGCGTATTCACCTAGTTTACCCTACTAGATTACTTGTCACATTAGGAAACGGGATAATAAATGAAACCTAACACATCAAATATGTCAAAATGACTTCTTTTAACTTCACAATATCTACATATGTATCATTAAAAAACAATTGGAACAAAAAAAACATCATAAAAACTAGACGTAACATTAATTTTGAGGACAGAAATGAAGTCATTCATCATCCATACTTTAATTTATCAAGTTGGAAGTTATCCTTATTTATAACTCAAACAACTTAATTAATTACTAACACAATATAACTATTTTAATCCAATTGGTTTTCGCGCAACTTAGAAAGATCAAGCTGGACGAGCATTTGATCAATCATTATGAAAACATATGGTAAAAGTGCTTGATAAGTTTGAAAATAGGCGTGGAGAGAGTCAAAATTATTGGATGTATCTCACCTTACAAGCATAGAATATTGGCAAAAAATAGAAGAGTGAGGATCATGAAAAATGAATTATGTTAAACAAGAGAAGTACATCTACAGAAAAGGTTCAAAAAAACACACTTGTCACTTTATACTTTAAACTTCATATAATTCTGAAGTTCTTTTTAAATTTTTTTTCTTGAATTGATGATTAGGAATGGTTGATGGTCATACTCTTATTGTATGACTCCAATTCTTTCATGTATAAACCTACATCAATACAAATCAAGAAGTTCATTAGGAGCTAGAGAACATGGTGTACCTCTAACAATATATTATTTTGCAAATTTAACAGAAATAAAGGATATGGTACACTACCCAATAGAACATGTTTACTTACTTCTTTTTCTTCTAGGGAAAGAGTGTTCCACATATTTATAACCATCTTAGTGAATTCATGTTCTTTGTTTGAGTAAGAGTCTTCAACTCTCGATGTTTGTCAAGAAGTATAAATTATAGCCACTAAAATTGGGCTTAGGGCAGTTTGGGTCTTCTCCTCCTTGCATCTTTTTTATCCTCTTAGTTGAAGTATTCATGCCTTTAGTTAGTGGAGTAATGGGAACAATTGCATAACATGAGTGCCCTTCTACAGATTCGCAAAATTAGGGTGTCCCGAATGACAAAGCACCCCACTCAAAACCTTGGTACCAACTTTTACCGAGACCAAGTACCCACAATACAATTTCCCTTCGATTTTAACCACAACTTCAACACTTTGAATAACTAGCATTAAATACATTCAAGTCAATTCAAGTTGTAATCGAGCATTAATAATAAAAAATAATAAGTGTTATAGGCATATTATTACGAAATGTTATTCATTGAAAACCAAATAATACTACTCCAAAGTGGTCAGAACTACATTTTAACTACCTTGAAACCCTGAGATAAGAATATGTTGTAATGGAATATTCACACGATTCACATATTTAACTAAAGAATATACTAGTTATCGCACAGTTAAAAAATGAGCAACCTAAAAAAATAAACTAGTAGTGAATACGTATTAACGAAAGAGAATTATTATTTGGAGTTGAAATATGTTAAGCATATATTGTTTGTTAGACGATAATCATAATCAACCTCTATCGTGTTGCCTCTTCCTACAAGGTTTCACTTATATGAAAAAGTGTTACTTTTGGGACAATCTTGGTAAATTAAAAACATATATAAGTAATTATTGGAATAGACATTGATGCACTTCGAGTTCTTGGTGTAATAATCTTAGGAGTTTGTGAAGTTTCTTGTTCATCGCTTTTTATGTATGTGTCTGAAAGCATTGGTGTTTCGTCTTTTTCATTTGCCATTTTATAATTATTTTTCCTGTATCAAAATAATATAAATTATCAATAAACAGATTAGAAATTGAATAAATTTAACATAAAGTTACCTTTTTTTACAGCTGAACACTCAAAACTCGAAATTTAACAGTTAAGTAGCTTTGGGTCACTGAATCAAAATTTGCTGAATTAGAAAGTTGAGATATGAAATAAACAAAGACCAATTGGAGTATAATTAAGATACAAAACTGAAGAAATTAATTAAATAATCACTAAACACACCTTTTTAAGAGATGATCACCCAAAAATTCGAAATTTCTTAGTTTTGAGCTCCTATATGAAAATTTGCAGAATGAGGATCCATCAAAGGAATTATAAATGAAAAAATTATTTGGAAAAAAATACAGCTGGAAATCCAAAACTCTGAAAAAGTTATTCAAAATCTGCAGAATGAGATGTTTAAAGATACACCGATGAATGATAGTATATTAAAGATTAGAAATTGAAAAAGTTCATAAGAATATAATTAATATATAGTTTTTTTGTTTGGAAAATATCTATATTATATTTCAGAGTTTTTTCTTCGGTTTATCCATATAAGTGGTGGCCAAGATTAAATCTGGCTAAATAAGTGGTGGCTAGGATTTAATCTAGCTAAAAAAACACATACAGCTAAGTACTTCAAAGTTATGAAATACATATAAAGACTTTCCTAAGTATTAGGATAATTGTAAAATGGTAGAGAACCTGAGATATTATTGCTTCTATCCGAATTGTGATGCCTTTAAAATCCCCTATGATACTTAAATTAAAAATCCCAACAGCTACAATCATTTCTCAGTTGATTAACGAAGATATTAGGAAGTGTAGGAAGCGAGCCACTTGATGGAGAGACAAGCAGGTGGTTATAATGGAGGTGATATACGAAATTATTTAAAAGGAATAAAACTCATACAAGGGAAGGGATACTCGGATAGTTCATCCATTATCGCAAAAATTGACATATTAAATTAGTTCAATATCCTTGATAAACCATGACCAACATTATATATTATAAACTGAGGGTAATAAGGGATAATTCCTATAACTACATATTTGTACCTTGCAACTCCTTTTTAATCAATATGATATTCAACCACATGGTTCGATGATAATACACCACCCATATTTGACCCCACCATAATCCGGAATATACCTTTTCATACACCCATCATATATGGGTGTCTTGGGCCACATATCCAACCTAAATGCCCAAACACCAAGCCCAAACCTAACATGATAGTAAAAAAAAATTAAATGATAAATCAATCGTATCAAGTGTCATATCTAATGGTTTGGGGTTTTTTGGTTTCGGGCAGGATTTCAGATGACCATATAGCAAAACAAAATTATGGATTTTAAACACGACCCTAGATGCTGTTGGGCTTATAAAAGGACTGGGTTAGATGAATTTTCGGGATGAGTTGAGTTTCAAGATAAGGCTGCACACCCTTAAGAATCAGGGTCTATATGGTTGCCATTACAAAGAGAATGTAAACCTAAAGCAACTAGCCATAGGATTATTATGTCTCTTTGAAATAAACTAGGCTCTAGAAAAACTTTGTTATAAAATTATATTTGTATTGAAAGAGTCCAAAATTTGACTAGCATGCACGATTTAGATACATTTCTATAGAATCGATAAGTGTAAGAGTATTCACCTTGTTTACCCTACTAGATTACTTGTCACATTATAAAAAAATGTAATAAAAAAACCTAACACATAAAATATGTCAAATCAGCTTCTTAAAACTTCATCATAAAAATCTAAACGCGAGATTAATTTTTAGGACAAAAATGAACTCATTCGTCATCCATACTTTACTTTTTCAAACTGAAACTTATATTTATTGATAACTCAAACTACTTAGTTAATTATTAACACAAAGTAACACGCAATACACTCTTTTTTTTCTTTTCGCGCGTAGGGTCCCGACCATTTTTCATGTCCTAATTATAAGAGAATTGAACTACACAACTAGCTACTAAAAATTCCAAGTTTTGGTCTCTCAAGCCAATCCTAATTTTGCCAAAGATTTAATACAATAAACACTTTGATAAACTGTTATAACTCACAAAATTGGTAAAGACAAAAACTCTATTTACTTGAATTACTTGAGAGATCTCTTGACCCGGAAAAATAAGCCTGTTCATAGTGGTAGAGTACGTTGTAATAGTTCTTCTTTAATCCATGAGAAGCACTTTGGTTGGAGAGAACATAAAAATGTTGCCAACTTCCCTACATTTCCCAAAACGAGGAATCTATCAGCTTAATTAAAGAATGTCTGGTTTTTTATGGAAGGGATGTCTTGAAGATTCAAATGGTGTTAGAGTTTCCTGGGAAAATAATAATGTCTTGAAGATTCAAATGTTGCTCAAGGTGTACCAAAAGAATAATTATTTACCATAATCTATCCACAAATAATAAAAAACTTCATTCTTCTGAAACAACAACTGATGAGATTGTGGGAAACGGTGAGATGGTGAGTTTGTGAGAAATGGAGAGGCAGTGACAGAAACGGTTGGATGGTGAGGTTGTAAGAAATGGAGAGAAATATGAGTTACAAAGAGGTATGGGAAATGTTTAAGGTCGTGAGAGGTGGAATTTCAAGGCGGCTAAGAGAGAAATATGGGGTTCATAGCGGCGAGTCACAGATGCTCGAGCGAGGGTTGGTGGAAAGGCGAATTTGATGGAGAATGTTAGGAGAAGGTTGAGGCGATAGAGAAAGATTATGGTATTTGTTATTTTGACTTTTTTTTTCTTTTGGGGTTGCTTTGATATTAGATAAGAAATGAGTGGCGATAGTTTTTCTTTTTGTTATTTTAAGGTATTAATGATAGGTGGCCACCACTTATGTTGTGGCTAGAATGTGGCTAGAAAGTGTATGTTCTAGTGCAAAAAAAACCTCAAAGATTTTATGATATTATTTTCAACTATTAGTTTTTTTTTCATGTAACTTATTATATTTTGTAATTCTTATATTTTTTAATTTAAAATGTATATTGATATATTCATTAGGAAATTAAAATATAGTAAATGATTATATATAAAACAACATCATCAAAATATAATATACAATATACACTGCATTTATATAACTATTAAGATATTTAGGGACTAACCTTAAATGACCATTGATCTGGACTGACTTATACCTGAAATGACATTAATCATTATAGATTACCCAATCCCATGAATTTTTTATGAAATTTGAGCAATAATAACAATAAATTATGTTCAACAATATAAAATTATCTATCAAATTTAACTTATAAGTTGAGCATGAACATAGTAATATTTTTTTGGTTAATCAAATAAAATAAAATATATATACCACAAATTGATGTGAAATCATAAGATAATATTATAATAGTTGTATACAATAGCATTCTCTAACATAGTAAAATAGTAAATATAAAATAATATAAGTATTTAAAAAAAATCTAAACAACCATCTTTAGTATCTCCAAATGCCCTATTTCAAATATACAAAAAATAAGTAAAAAATTTCTATAACTAGGTGACTTTTTTACTATATTTTTCAATAATAAGAATGAGATCTAAAATTTAAACAACCAAAAGAAAAATAATTGTAATTAAACTCTTTATTAAAATCAATTTGTTTAATAATAACCTTCAGAACAAAAAACCTCTCTCTTACAAAATATTAATCTATCCGGGATCTCAATTTCTTAAAGAATAGTTTTCTAAAACAATTTTAAATAAAAATTATAGATCAAAGTAAAAATTTTGCTATGATGAAATCTTTATCTTGTAAGTATTTAATCAAAAGGATCCTACATAAGAATTCATATAACTTTTCTTTTGATACGTTGAGGTGGTTGTGTGATTCTGGCCATTCCATATTTTTAACATAAGAAATTGAAAAATTAAGCTGCGATATTATCGAAGAAAATTGATATTAGGGTTTTTTTTAGGTTGAAGCAAAAAAAGGCCAAACTGAAAATTGGGTCCAATACAAAAAGTAATATTGGTCCATTTAAAATTTAACCCAGTATAGGCCCAAAATAAGAGATAGTTAATTTTTAGACCTCACTTATTTTAGTTAAAAGTATCAAAAAGTCAACGATAATAGGTGACTTGGATATCCATTACTGCATAAGGCATATAGTCGTGAAATTAATAATGTATGAAATATCTATATTATACTTATAAACTTACTAACCACATTTTTTAGAAAATATGAATATCAACTTATACTTATCAACTTCATAACTACATTTTTCAGAAAAAGTGAGCAATTGATCAAAGGAAAACATATGTTGTTGGGTTGAAAAAGAGATGGCTTGATATCTACAACGTTTTGCGACTACTTTGTAGTCGCGAGTGGTAGAGATTCATTAGCGACTAGTTCATAAAGATGAACTAGTCGCTAGAGGTTACAAGTATTCGTTAGATGTTTTTTTTTTTAAAATCAACTTAATTCCATTTACAATAATCCAATATTTCAATTCACTTCCAAATAATCATTTAAATTCAATTCAATCCAAACTATCAATAAATTCTATTTAGCTCAAAATAATCAATCGTTTGGGTCAAAGTTGAGTGTTTTTGGTATTCAGTCAACTATTAGACTCAAAGTTGGGTGTTTGGGGTATTCAGTCAACTATTTGGGTCAAACTTGAGTGTTCCGGGTATTCAGTCAACTATATGGGTCAAAGTTTAAGCGTATCAAAAATAAATTCAAATTCAACTCCAATAACCAACAAAATGTTTTAATACAAATAAACCAAAATAAAAAATCTCCTAATCGGTATCATATCCACTAACAACTATAGGTTCATCATCGCTATAAACCTCTATAGGTTCTTCTTCATCACCGTATTCATCCAAGGTGTCATCATCAATTTCCTCGTTTTCATCAATAACCATTTCAAAAGCCAAATCAATACAAAAATGAGTAGTGACAATCTCGATCTCCTCGGTGGATGCCAAGTTCACCGGATCGGAAATCGTCTCGGTGTTCACTAAAAGGATCGTGACACTCGCGTCTCTAGTAGGCAATGATTCTGCACCCATAACTCGGGACTACATCCATATCTACCATTGAGGTCCCATACTACTTTCCACCCTTTTTGTGATTTCCTTGAGTTAATCTCATCGATGTAAAATACTTTTTTTGCTTGAGTAGCTAAGATGTATGGCTCTCCTTCCCAAAAAAATTTAAACGTGCTAATAATAGTTACCCCATTCTCTGTCTTCGCGGTACTCGTGTTATACCAATTAAACTCGAATAGCACAACAGAACAATCATCATCAAATGTTACCTTTACAATCTTGACTAATTCACCCTAATACGATTTTCCTTCATAAATGGTGCATACCCTGTAATTATGTGTCACTCTTGTTTCACCATTTTCATGAGTAACCCATTTAACACAATTCACAACACATGAATCGTACTTATAAACTGCACCATGAGACTTACTAGCCAATGAAGTCATCTCACTTGTAGCGAATGCATCAACTTCTTTTTCCATGCCATAAACCTACAAGCATCAACAATTTTTTAACAATGTTGTCTAAAATGGAATATTAATTTAGTATTTGAATGGATCTATACCTTATGCAGAAACCAGTCTCGGAAATTTTGCCGGTGTTTCCTAACTTTATCGGCTACACTACCAGATAGCGTGGCTTTGTATTCTCTGCACATTTGACGATCAAATTGAATACATTTTTCATAATGAATAAACATTTAATAAATAAAATTGAAAACTTACGTCATCAATGTTGGAGTTCATCGCAATTAAGTATGATATACCAGTCGATTTGCTCCTTTTTGATGTATTGCAAATTACCATACTCTTTTTTACTTAAAGGAATACATTGACTCTTGAAGATAACGCGATATGAAAGTCAAAGTCTCCTCTACCACGTACCCCTCGTCGATTGAACCCTCTGGCCTAGCCAGGTTTCGTATGTACTCCTTTAATTTCTTTAGATACCGCTCAAACGGGTACATCCAATGCATCTGAACCGGTTCCCCTAACAAAGCTTCGTCGTATAAGTGTATAACCAGGTGGATCATTATATCAAAAAACGCGGGAGACAAAATCATTTCCAATCTACACATAACGTCAACCACTTTCACCATCCCCTTTTCTAACTCTTTCCTACTCATATTTTTATTACACACAACTCTATACGCGTTAGCTAGCTCAATAATCGCATCAATAATCGCTTTGTCTTCGAAATACCCTGGGATACTAGCCACGAATAGATACTGCATCGTCACGTGATAGTCGTGAGATTTCATTCCTATAATGTTTCCCAAGTCATTTTGATCATTATTTCTCAAACTCGATGCAAAGCTATCGGGAAACTTCCGTGCCTTCAACTAGTAAAGAAATACATTCCGCTTTTCCGTTAATAACTTATAATTTGCTCTATACAGTATTTGTTTACCATTTCTCGATGTCAACCACAATTCTTTCCTCATGTTCATTTTCTCAAGATCCATTCTCTCTTTCACGTTGTCTTTCCAATAACTGTGCCGAGAAGAGCATCACACACGTTTTTCTCGCAATGCATGACATCAATGTTATGTTTCAATAAATTTTCAGACCAAGAAGGTAAACGATAAAAGATACTCTTTTTCTTGTAATTGAATAGACGTTGACCAGTTTGCCTCACGATCTTTCCCCCAAAATCTTTGTGTTTATTGGAAAGCACAATGGGAAGCCCATCTAATTGTGTCTGAATATCGGCATGTCTATATTTCTTTGGTGGGCCCCTATGATCGGATTTCTTGTACAAAACACTTTCGCTTCTAAATCGATGGCCGATAGGTAACCAACGTCTATGGTCGAAGTAAGCAACCCCTTTCCTCACACTCAATGACGGAGTAGAATCCATGCATTCTGGAAAAGCTTTGTAACCTTGACCCAACCATCCCGATGTGTATGACCTAGCGGGGAAATCATTAGTTGTAGACAACAAAAAAACTTTCTTCGTAAACTCTTTCTTCTTGTGGGAATCATACTTAAGAATCCCTGTATCCCACAACTCGTCCAACTCATCTATAACAGGTCGAAGAAAGACGTCCATGTCCTTGCCGGGTGAACAAGGTCCCAAAATCAACAAACAAAGCTGGAATTTCGTCTCCTTCATACACTCCCACGGTGATAAGTTGTAGACGGTCAATATAACCGGCCACATGTTGTACGAGTTGTTCTGCATAGAGAAAGGGCAAAAGCCATCGATACCCAAACCCAAGAACACATTCCGAGGTTCACTAGCAAACTCAGGATATAACTGAACAAATCTCTTCCAACTATCGCCATCAACCGGATGACGCAACAAATCTGGATTTGTACTCTTCCCTGTTCGGTGCCATATCATATTTTCTGCAATGTGTCTCGAAGCATAAAGTCGTTGCAGCCTAGGGGCAATCGGGAAATATCGGAGTTTCTTATGCGCTACTTTCTGACCCTTCTTCGGGTCCCATCTGGATTCACTACATACTGGACACTTTTCGAGGGAGACATTCTCCTTTTAAATAAAGCACAATCATTCATGCAAACATCGATGGTATTGTAACCCATACCTAAACTTTTTAACTTTTTGTTGCACGCTCGTATGTGACTCGGGCAAGGTATGAGGTTTGGGCAACACACGGCACAGAAGATCAAGCAACTCTGTGAAAGACGTGTTAGTCCACTTGTTCTTCACCTTCACGAGCATTAGCTTCGCAATAACATTTAATGAACTCATTACTGCACACCCAGGGTATAACTCGGTCTCTAATTGCCACGTGCTGAACTGTTCGAGTCTATCATCTCGGTGTCACCCAATTGACCACCACCCTTATAATTAGGTCTCAAATCTTCGTAGACATCCAACATTTTATTTTCTTCATATCGAGTCTCGGGAATTTCCTCGCTCTCACCATGCTTTGTCCAAATCTCATACGTGGACAAAAACCCAAACGGTAAAAGATGTGACATAACTTTGACCACGTTATACCAATGATAATTCGAACACTCATTACACGGACAAAAAATTGTTTCTTCATCAGGAGGTTTATTTTTTTGAGCAAAATCGAGGAATGTTTCTATCCCCTTAATAAATTCACGTGAAACTTTATGAGCAGAACCAATCCAACTTTTATCAATACTCGAAGCCATAATCAACTACTCCAATGTAAAAGAATACAACATAAATGTCTCATAAATAAAATGAAAAAAAATTATTACATCACCAAATAAATACATAAAAATAAAATGAAAAGGAAGATTATTACATCACTAATTAAATACATGAATATAAAATGAAAAAAATTATTACATAACCAATTAAATAAATAAATATAAAATTAAAAAAAATTATTACATCACCCATTAAATAAATAAATATAAAATTAAAGGCACACAAAATTTTACATCACCAAATAAATGCATAAATATAAATTTAAAAGCATACAAACTATAACATCACCAAATAAATACATAAATATAAAATTAAAAGCATACAAAATATAACATCACTAAATAAATATATATCCTATTTATGCATTAATATCTCATACAATAATATATCATATAAATATATATACATATATATTTATAAGTCACATAAAATTATAAGATGATTAGAGATATTTACATAGTGATACTATATATTTAGCATTAACTATATAATTTTAATCAACCAAGAAAAAGATGAAAAAGACACCTACTTTTGGGCAAATTTAGAAGGAAAAATTGATAATTGAGGAGGTCCCACGTTGTTGTTTGTCCAGGGAAAGATTTTCCACGTGTTGAAATTACTAATAAGTAATACTATTTAACATTAATTACACAATTGCATGAAAGTAAATGAAATTTGAAAGAGTTTTACGGAAAAAAATACCTACTTTTGGGCAAATTTGGAAGGGAAAATTGATAATTGAGGCGGTCCCACATTGATAAATGACCCGGGCAAGCTTTTCCAAGTCTTGAAATAATTTTTGATGATGAATTGTGAAAAAAAATTGGGAGAGTTTTGAGAGGAAGAAAGAGAAATTATAAAATAATGGTGTTTTGAGTATCCCAATTCGCAACTTGTTGTAATAGATACGCTACCACTACTAGCGACTACACGAGTAGTCGCCAAAGACTCAAACGTAATCGTTAGTAAGAACCTCTAACGACTACTTTAAGTAGTCCTTAAATACTCTAACCTCTAGAGACTACTCATTGGTGGTGGGAAATTAATTATAAAATACAAAAATCACTCGCGACTACTTCTTACTTAATAACGACTACTTAAAGTAGTCGTTAATAACAAAAATTACTAACAACTACTTAGTAGTCGATAAACGTACGATGTAGTCGTTAAAGGTATGTAGTCGCTAGTGGTGCTTATCTTTAGTGACTACATCGTGTAGTCGCTAAATGTTTAGTCGCTAGAAGCTTGCGTTGTAGTAGTGCACATTATCTCAAAAGACTAATTTATCTACATTCTGACCGAAGTCCAAATAAACTCCCTAGGGATGTACATTTGTATCAAGTCTTTATAATAATAATTTTAACTTTCTAATTCGTAATCCACTCTCTTATAGTTTCATGACCATCTAAAGAAAGAGAAAAATATAGCTAGAAAATTAACAACTAGCTTATTATAATCCACCAAGATCAAATTCTTTTAATGATAAACGGATATTCAAAGTAATATATAAAATCCATCCGCTTCTCTAAGTTTAATTTATTTGATTATTTCTAAATTTTCTTATTTCTAGGTTAGGAGGTTTTGTTGAGGGAACAACGAGTTTATGATATAGTACAATGCACATTATTCAACTAACAATGATTATTTTATGCATGGAGTCATCGGCATGTTGAAGCGTTAATATTTGTGTGCATTTAAGTTATCTTATTAAGCATATGAATCTTCAATTTTTTGATGTTATTACATAAAAATATATGGGTGTTTCTTTTTCAAAAAATAATGTATTAAATTTGAATAAAAATGAGTTATACTTGTATATTTATTTCACTATTATTTTGACATAAATTTTGTATGTTTCATTTTAAGTTTTTCCAATTTTTAAAAATATCATCACAATAAGAATGTCTTTCGTAATTGTATTTTTTATTTTGGTTATTTCAGTTTCATTTGAGTTCTATATAGTGAAAAGTTTTTCACAATTGAGTTTTGTTATATCAAACAAACACAATTATAGGAAAAAGAAAGCCCTTACAAAAAATACACCTCAAACATAAGTTGCTTGAATGAATTTTCACACCAAATGTTGCTTGACAAGTCTTCTCTGTACTTTTCCAACTTCTTATTTAAGCCTTTCAATTTTAACATATAACTTACTTTCGTTTCCCCACGCAATGACCTAAATTTCAGAAACAACCCTTAATATCTTTGTATTTGACCTTATATAGTAAACCTAAAGAAGAAAACTTACTTGTGATCATAGAGTAGCTTGTCTGTTTTAGTCCTCTATTTATTATAGCCATTCCAATACCCAGATATGAGAGTTGTTGCTTCATTTTTGTGATCATTAATTTTGGTATCTTGCTAAGTCTGACTAAATAATAAATGATTCAGCTTCATTGCTAATAGAACCTGCGTATTTTCTTATCCCAATCATAGAAGATCACATACACAATTTGCTTTTGCTTGATAATTTGTCCCTCATGACAATCTATAGAACATGGGTTTTCGCATTGAGCTTTAGGACTTCTAACCTGGTTGATATAGTTACTATCTTCCATCCAGGTAAATATAATCTTCAATTCAAAAAGTTACACTTAACTACAAACAATGCGAAAGAAAGAAATGTAGAAAATTAACAAACTAAGAGCCATATGATGATATAATCGGACCCACCTGTTCAACTGACCGCTCGAGTTACTCAATAAGGCTTGAATAAAAGCCTGCAAGGCAAGGGATCCACCACCACTCTTTTTTGGCAAAAACAATTAATAACCCCTTCAATTCAAAAAGTTACAGTTAACTTCAAACAATGAGAAAAAAAGAAGTGTAGAAAATTAACAAACTAAGAGCCAGATGATGATATAATGGGCCCTACCTGTTTGAATTGACCACTCCAGTTGCTCTGTATAAGGCTTGAATAAAAGCATGGCAAGGGATCCATCAGCATTAGATACAGAATCCCATTTACAATTAATTGTTACAATTAAATTGGTCCCGAGACAATCAATTTGACAGTGCACAAATGAGTAATGGAAAAATAAAGGAGAAAATCCACTTACTGTAAGTGATACTTTACAAATTTTGTAACAAAATGATAAGGAGGTGAAACTACAGTGGAAACTATGGGGGGTAGTTTTTTCAAATATAGATAAAGGTGGAAGGTATAGATGAAGACCGCCAGGATGGACGAGGGATTATTTGAGTGGTGAGAACTCCATGTTGATGAGGAAATGGAAGTATACATTGCTAATTTCGCATATGACATGGCTCAGTTGGCTTTGTTCACTAAATTTTATTCCTATTTTGTATGATGAAGTTGTATAAAAAACTTGGAAATAAGTTATGGATATAGAAATCAAAGCTATAGAAAGCAATGATACTTACTGACTATCTGAGCTACCACTTGGAGGGAGAATTATTTGTGAAATGGATATTTAAAGTAAATCTCAATGAGAAAGGATAAGTATAAAAGTACAAGGCTCGAATAGTCCCTAAATGGTATATGCAACAATATGGAGTAGATTATGCTGAAGTTTTTGTAGCTATGGCTCATTTAGAAACTGTACGAGTCGTTATCTCTCTTGGTGTTCAAAACAATTAAACGATCTATCAATTAGATGTCAAGTCTACCTTTCTGCAAGGAGAATTAAATGAGGAGGTTTTTGTAGAACAACCTACTGGTTGTGAGCAACAAGACCATGAGAAAAAGGTGTAAAAGCTTAAAAAGGCATTATAAGGTGTACAAGCTTAAAAAGTCTTATGGTGTTAAACAATATCCATGTACTTTGCATAGCTGTATTAAGTCATATTTTGTACATGAAGGATTCTAGAAGTGCCCATATGAACAACCTTATTCACCAAAATAATCAGTAAAGGTATTTTAATTGTTTTTCTTTGCGGTGATGATCTTATATTTACGGGGAATCATACAATTATGTTCACAAATTTCAAGAAATCCTTGATGAATGAATTCGATATGACAGATCTTGGAATGATGAGTTACGTTCTTGGTATTGAGTTACTAACAAAACCAGATGGTATCTATGTTAGCCAAAAAAATACTCTCTTGAGGAGCTAGAAAGATTTGATATGAATAAGTTTAATCTTGTGCACAATCCAATAGATACAGGTTTCAAGCTAATAAATGATGAAGATGGAGAAAGTATTGATAGCAAACATTAAAAACAAATGTTTTGGAGTCTCATCTACTTGACTGCTGCCACACGTCCGAACATGATGTTTGTTATAAGTTTGCTTAGTAGATACATAGAAAGACCAAATAAAATTCATTTCCAAGCTGTAAAACGAGTTCTAAGATATTTGAAAGGTACTTTTGATTTTGTATTATTCATAAGAAGGGTGGAGAGGAAGAACTACTCGGATACAAGGATAGCGGTTACGCAGGGGATTAAGATGATATGAGGATCACTTTTGGGTATAATTTTATTATTGTTTCGGGAGCGGTATCTTGGTCATCTAAAAAACAACATATGCTTAGACTTTCTACAACTGAAGATGAGTGCGTGCCATTGTGGTTGAAGATAATTTTGAAGGAGCTTAAACATGAATAAAACAATGCTACAATGTTATATTGTGACAATGTTTCAACCATTAAACTCTACAAGTATCCAGTAATGCATGTTTGTAGTAAACACATAGACTTTGGCTTTCATTTTCTTCGTGATTTTACCATGGAAGGAGTTGTAGAGGAGAAACTTTATGATACTCTAACAAAACATTTGAAGCTCCATGTATTTTTAAGGTTATGTTATTTGATTTGTATTGTCTCATATCCAAGCATAAACTCATATATACTATTTATTTTAAGGGAGGATGTTAGAAATAAGATTACGTTATTTAATTTAGTCCTTTGTTGCTAAATCCTAACTTTTTGGGATAAGATAGTTTCGTATTCTTTTAAATCTATAGCACAACAATAGGAGATACGATTTTCCATTATGTTACTCTGTAAAGCTATTTAATATCCATCTTTAAACTCATAATGAATAAGAAAGGTCTCTCAAGTTATAGTGTTAATCACCATATTGTTTTGATCTTTTGGTTTCAACAAACGTTTTCAAATTTAAAAAGACAACAATTCAATAAAAAAGATACAGGTTTCAAATGGTATAATCTTATTGTTATCATTATAAAAATAATAAATAAAAAATCTAATGCAATTTATCCACTAATGATCATAATTTCAAATTTTAAATAGAAATCAGCTTATAGTAATCAAATACTTCGATGTTTTGCTTTAAAAAAATTTAAAAAGCATAGTATTAATAGATTTAAAAGAGAATAGTTCTTTAATGTCATCAAATTAAAAAAATCAATTATACTAGTTGGGTTGGAAAAATACATCTATATCATATTAAATACTTTTATACATAAAAATACACCATACATTTTATGGATCTAGGATTCTAGGATAATGTATGTTTTAGTGAAAGAAAACCCCAAAGATTTGATAAAATTATTTT
Source organism: Nemophila menziesii (assembly GCA_029959085.1). NCBI lineage: Eukaryota > Viridiplantae > Streptophyta > Magnoliopsida > Boraginales > Hydrophyllaceae > Nemophila > Nemophila menziesii. Next base: position 23,193,485 of record JARWIR010000015.1, on the reverse strand, counting down.
CAACTATTAATATTGTTTATGTAACTTATTATATTTTAAAATTTATATTTATATGTTCATTTGGAAATGGTAATATACCAATGATTATCAAAAAAACTACATCATTTAAACTATAATATAGATATACACCGACTTTATTTAATAATTAAGAGATTTAGGTACAAACCTTAATATTTTTGAAATGTACTTGAATGTTGAAATGAAATGATTATCAATCTAGACATATACCTGAAAATAACTTTAATAATTATATATTACCCAATCCCATAAATTTTTTTATGACATTTGAGCAATTATAATAAATTTTGTTCAACAATACATAATTATATGTTATAATTAACTTAATCAAGCATGAACAAAGTAATATTTTTTGGTTATTTAAATAAATATATATATTTGCATATCACAAATTGATGTGAAATCATAAGAAAATATTATTATAAGTTTATAAAATAGCATTCTCTAACAGAGTAAAATAGTATATATACAATAATATAAGTATTTTAAAATAAAATAAACAAAAAAATCATTTAAACAATAATATTTAGTATCTCCAAATGCCCTAGTTCAAATATAAATAAACAAATTAAATTTTTCTACAACTAGTTGATTATTTTACTATATTTTTCAATATTAAGAACGGGATCTCAAAATTAACCAACTAAAAGATAAATAGTTGTAATTAAACTCTTCATTGCATATCAATTTTTTAATAATAACCTTGAGAACAAAAAACCTGTTTTTTTGCAAAACATCATTCTATATGGGATCTCAAATTCTTAAAGAATAATTTTCTAAATCAATTTTAAATAAAAATTATAAATCAAAGTAAATTTTTTGCGGTGATTAAATATTTACCATATAAATTTATAATTCGAAAGGATTTTACATAAGTATTCATAAACCTTTTCTTTTGATACGTTGAGGTGGTGGTGGTGATTTTGGGTATTCAATATTTTTTAAATAAGAAAAAGAAGTGTGGAGAAATAGAAAAAAAAAAAGCAAATAGATATTATTGAACAAATTAGATATTAGAGTTTTTTGTTGGTGGAAGAAAATAAGGTTAAACTGAAAATTGGGCCCAAAACAAAATGTAATATAAGTCCATTTAAAATTTAACCCAGTATAGGCCCAAATAAGATATAGTGTAATTTTAGACTTAACTTATTTTAGTTTAAACTATCATAAGTCAATATTAATAAGTGAGTTGGATATCCTGGATAAGACATATAGTGGAGAATTATATTACAAATTTTGTGAACCATAATAATTCTTAGGATTCTCAAATTCTAAATATATTTTTTCTCATGAGAGCCTTAATACTTTGACATTCATAAAGAAATCTTGTCACTTGGTCACCTGGTGTGTACGGTTTTATACAAATTAATATTGATACATCATATATGAAAATGATTGAGATTTTGTGAATATTTTGTATGGATTATAATTATTTGAAAATATATGCAATACTGTCTGTACCTCTTATTTAATTTTCAAGGCCTTTCAAATATGTAATGGTTTGTTTTTATAATACATTTTGTTCCCCTCCAATCTCTCCAAGTATTGTACTAGTGGCACTAAAGGCCATCTAGTCAGTAATAATTAATTTAAATTTTCAAACCAACTTCATTACTAGAGATGTCATTTAAATGGCTAATGATGTTCGTAGACTTTAATTCAGTTTGTTGGTATAAATGAATATAGAGTAGTTGATTGAGATACAAAAAATGTTTTTGACACATTCACTTTCTAATGGTTGGATTATCTATCCATATTTTGAAAGTATACATATTTTGACAAATTATTTTCAAATAAGGTTGTTTAAAGATGTGTTAGCATATTTAGCTTGAAGGACGGTCTATACACTATGAAAAGATATAAAAAAGTATCTTTGTACGCATCTTTAGTATTCAATATTGTAACGAAATTGAGCCATTTTGATAAAAAAAAAGTTAATATATTATTTTCCTCATGTTTATACCCCGCAAAATTATAAAGGGACATACATATTTCTTTGTTACATTTTTATCTGGAAAAAAAAATTCTGGAAATTTACATTGGATATTCTGCATATAGGTTCATCTAATGTGGTTTATCTATGTGAACTAATTGTTATGTTTCTTTTACAACTATTTTTTAAGTGGTTTTTCATATTGGATTAAATAAAACTTTCTTCTGTAGCTAGGTTTGTATTCTTATTATTTGTTTAATGAACAAAATTCTACTCAATATCTAAAGAATAATGATTGCGTTTTAGAAATAAAGGCAATATAATACATTAAATTAAATAAATTGTATATTAACAATATTGATATGTATTGTAATATATAGGATACCCCAACAAATTTCATGATATTTTTTTAGTTATTGAATAAATTTTTTAAATTTTGAACAATATTAGTTTGATAAAATTTTGTTTATAGAAAAATCAATAGTTGGTCAAGTAGTTACCTTGAAATTATTAGTATATAGTATGATGAACGTTAAAGTGAGATAAATGGTTGACAATTAGTTATATGAAAACATATTACTTTTCTTAAAACAAATAATAATCAAACCGTTATGTGAAGAATTGATTAATATAAATTATTTAATAATTAAATAAAATTATTAAATAAAATTATTAATCTAATTTCCATCCCTCACTATTTCCTCAAACACATATATTAGTAAGAAAACCCCCAAGAATCCTATTTTTCTCTCATGTATTCAATATATGTATCCCAATATAATTTCTTTCAAAAATATAACAATAAAAGTGAGCATTAGACATTAAAAATTTAAAAATGAGACAACTCCGATTTTATTTGCATGATGAACAACCACGACTAAGCCTTAACGACTAGTTTACTTGCTAGTTTTCCTTCTATACATAGTGCTGCTCTTCACTTCATTTTACACGAACTTTACACATCAATAACACTTACGAAAATCATTCAGCAGCTATTATTCTTTCTTCTTCACTTCTGTTCTTGAGCGAAATTATAATATACAGATTCCAACCTACGATTGTGAGTGCACACGAGAGTAGGTAGTAATGTTTAATCCTTGGCGAACGTTTGGAATAATAGTGTAGCATCTCGGCTGTCCCAGAATTCGTTCTTAAGGCAGTTGTTCCTCCACGGCACTACAATTTTTATCTTTGTCCACTACTGTACGGTTTTCATCTTCACTAATCGGGTTCGTCTTTTAATTCGTCTTTTACTTTCGTTTTTCACATTTTCGTTTTTACGTTTCAGTCTTTACTTTCCGTAACTAGTAGTTACAGCTTATTTTCGCATTTTGTTTTAAAATACCATTATAGTACTTTCTTTTTACCAACAATTTAAGAACAATTTATTTAATAAGTAATATGTAATGGCCTCTCCTTCTTCGGCTTTAACTACAAATTTGAAAACCTTACCAGATATGTCGAAACTCGAAACATTAGATGGTTCTAATTTTAAATGTTTGTCCCAAAAACTACTTATTTTCTTTGAACAATTAGAAGTCGATTTTGTATTACTCGAAAACCCTCATGTTTCAACTGATAATACGGATGCTACTATAACCGAATTTTTTTTAAAATATGATAAGGCAAATAAACTAACTAGGGGTCATCTTTTAAACCATATGTCGAACCCCTTGTTTGATTTATTTGTAAACAAAAAATTTTCAAAAACTATTTGGGATCGTTTACACACTAAATACGAAGGTGACGAGTCCGATACGAAAAAATATGTGGTCGGAAACTAGCTTAAATTCACAATCACCGATCAAAAACCAATCATGGAAGAAGTTCACATTTACGAAAACCTTTGTGCCGAAATTGTATCCGAAGGAATGAAAATGTGTGAAATATTTCAAGTTAATGTATTACTCGAGAAATTCCCACCATCCTGGAGTGACTATCGTAACCACTTCAAACATAAGAAAAAGACATGACGATCCAAGAGCTAATCAACGACATGAGAAACGAAGAGGCAAATCGTCACAAAGATAAGTCTGAATCTCTACCTCATTATTCTTCGAAAGCAAACTTGGTCGAGACTTCTGGGCATGGTAACAAAGAAGGCTTCAAGGGTAAAGGAAAATTTCATGGTCAGAATAAGAACAACAAAGCAAAGGGTAGATTTAACAAATCCGGAGGTAACTTCAAACCAACCTCTCATATTCAGAAAAACCAAAGCAACTTGCTACTGTTGTGGAAAAGAAGGCACAAAGCATACCAATGCAAGGACAGGTCCAACCAAAATAACCCTCCTCGCGCCAACTTGACTGAAACTGAAGAGGTAATTATCGCGGTAATCGTCGAAACTAATTTCGTAGAAAACAAGGCCGAATGGATTCTCGATACTGGAGCTTCAAGACACTTCTGAGCCAACAAATAGTTATTCCAAGGGTTTAAAGATGTAGCTGATGGGGAATGTGCATACATGGGAAACTCTACAACTGTGGGCCTCCTTGACAATTTGAGGATAACAATATATCTTTTATTTGCTTTCATAAGTGCAATCAATCATTACTTGATAAACATTGTAGTTAACCAACCGTCCCTGCGAACGATTGTATTATCACTATTATTACTTGGGACAACCGTACACTTGTGGTTGTGGTTCCCCTACTCATTGCATTTATATTAGAACACACAAAGGACCACCAATTTTCACCGTTAGTAAGGATGTATCCGTGGATAGGAAAGGCAGAGGTTAGTTGTTAGAGATTGGAGCTAGAAATTTTTCTTAATTGCACTTTTAATCCTTATTTTATACAACAGTCGAATTGTAGGTCCCTACTCCCTACATTTTTTTTGAGTTAGTTGCATAGTAAGTCGCTATATTATGCAAAATAACTATATTTTATCATAAAAACAACTAAATAAAATCTATAGATTAAAGATAATTTTAATATTATTGTATTAATCTTCGAACTTGTATCTTTGTTGTAGCTAATTAATGTCATGTATATAGCTTCGAAGCTCTCCAGCTAGCAACAAGATATGGACTCAGATTTTCTCTAGGGGCATATATTGCAATTTTTGCATACTATAGGGATATTATTGATGATATTTTGTAACAGGGGGTCTTATAATATGATTTTCCTACAAGGATATAGTGGTGGGGGCCACTGGAGAGGTAGATCAAAATTTAAATTATGGATTTTTTAGTGATATTTATATTTTTTTTTCGGATGCATCTTCTAACTATCGAAAAAATGCAACAAATGCACTATAGGTCCATATATCAAAGAGTGGTCGGATGTATGAAGTCAAGTTTGTAAAAGAAAATTGTAATCTCAGAATTAGAGTAGTATAATAAATGGGTTTAATTTTATTTTTTACTTTTTTACTTTTTGTTGGCTGTTAGGAAGAAATTTTCAATTTATCCACTTTTCATTTTAGTTGCGTCTAAGCAGAACCGGAACTGCGAAATCGTGGCCTTTGCTCACGAGACCGCCACAGTTAATACATGTAGCGGTATTTTGTAACTGCCACCAAAATAGTAGGTGGATCTAAAGATAGTGGGTCTTGGTGGCGGTTGGCTAAGTACCAAAAAGGGATTAGTGGAGGTTATAACCGCCACCTTTTCTCTTTTTTTTGTGTAAGTGAAGAAAGCTTAAAATGAGCTGCGAATTTTGAAGATCATTCAAAAGTGAAAATGTAGATCTATTCGTTGTCATCGTTTTGATATAATGTAGGCGAAAATTGGATCAATAACGAAAGATATATGATCAAAAGAGTGAGCCGTGTTTATCCTCTCCGATATTTTAGGAAATGAATTGGAGTTGTACTTGGACTCAAAATACTTACCTTTTACTTACCAATTTCTACCTATGGTCTTCTCAACACATATAAATACACCCTAGTATCATTAGAAACATGTCCTTGTCCGTCCTTGCCGCTCCTTAAGTAGTCCTTAACATTATTCATCATTGAAGCCATTCAAGAAAAGCAAGTTGACCATATGTATCTGTATTTTAGTTTATTTCTTGTTAGCATGAACTAATTTTCCCATGGGTTTTCATATGTATAATCTTTGAATTCTATTTTTGTTTTATCTAAGTTCGTTTGGTAAATCCCTTTTAAATTGATTATAGTTTTTTAACCATATATTTGTTATATGTGCTTTGATTTATTTCCTGTCGTAATCTTGATCACCTTAGGGATGTATTCATAGTAGTTAGATGGTCAACCGGAAGGTGTGTCTAATTACTGAAACATCACATAAGCGTTTAGTATGCGATTGTGATCTGGAAGGGCTTGCCTAACGAGATAGTCATTAGTGTTTGAGATTTAATCATCGATCATTGTGTAGGGTCCCATTACTTAAGTTTCCTGGTAATTCTTAGGTCGCAACTTAAGTCCACCGTCAAAGGGGCTAAGAGGAATATAGAATCCTGGCTACTTATCTAAGAGCTTGAATCACCCTTACTAACTAGTAGAAGAAATAGAAGAAAAAGTGCATACTAGCAAACCTAATCTATATCTCTCTCATCTTATTCTTGAATTTTATATTTATTGTCTTTAGTTTAATTAGTTTACTCATTAATCTATAAATCATTCATATTTACTTTTATTGTCTTTAATTCATTGCGACTATTTATTTTTTAATGTTTTCTTGTTAATCCATTCATATAACACACAAAGTCCATGTGAACGAATCTTTACTTATCAATTAAACTTGCATACGACTTGTGATACTTGCAGTGAGTACCGTGTTTAGGTTAGGGTGTTAGTTTCATCTTTATTTATCGTTATTTTACCACACCATAACCCACAACAGTGACTTTTTTGAAGATGTGGATGGAAACGACAATGGGCTTCCAGTTAGTGAACTCGTTAAGGATCCCGAGGAAGAAGTCCTAGAAAATATGCACAATGGAGATGTGGGGGACTACGAGTTCGTGAAGAGCAGGTAGTGAAGATAGTTCAGGTAATATTGCTTTGACGAGGAAGAAGTCTAAGAAGACTATATATCCGAAATAACTCCCCCCCCAACGTTGTTAGGATCGCAAGAGTGATATGATGGTCTTAGTTTGGAACTGTCAAGGGATCAGGGCTCCCTTGATAGTGGAGAATGTGAAAGTCGCCCTTAACAAGTAAAATCTAGCATAATAGTTTTTACCAATAATATGCTATGTGACTATGATGCTACCTATTTTATTAAGTGTTTTAAATATGGCAACAATTTTCTAGTTAACCCCGTGGGTGAGGCTTACCACTGGGGGGTTCCTTTTTTTGGCATAACTCGACTAACACAAGTGATTTAAGTAAAGTAAGTATAATATTATCCTTTAAATTAATGATAATGTTTTTCCGCACTATACGATTTGCGTTTATGCTCTTGAATATTTTTTAGGAGAGAATTTGTTTTGTGGACAAATTAACTTAATGGAAAAATTCTAATAATGGAATATATATAATTATTGGAGTTTTAACGACGTTCTAAATACAAATAAGAAATACAGCTACAACCGGCTAACAACAATCATATGCTAGAATTTTAAAACTTCCTATACAATAGCAATCTTAATGAGGTACAATTTATTGGGTGTTTCTTCACTTGGATAAAACATCGTACATGCACAAACATCTCTAAGGAAAAACTTGATCATGCATTTTTCACGCATGACTGGCTTAAAAAGTTTCCAAATGCACAAATCTTTTTGCCATCGACTATAGGGTCAAACCAATCACAACTAATACTTAAATTAGACGCAAACTCTAAACATGGTATTTCTTCACTTGGGTAAAACATCGTACATACACAAACATCTTTAAGGAAAACTTCATCATGCATTTGTCACGCATGACTGGCTTAAAAGTTTTCCAAGAGCACAAATCTTTGTGCCACCTGCTATAGGGTCATCAAACCACTCACCACTAATACGTAAATTAGATGCAAACTCTAAAATGGGAAGAAAATGTTCAAATTTTAATAGTTTTGGGTTGATAACAATAATTGCAAGAAAGTGGTCAAAGAGTCTTGGGGTGACCCTTGCTCCACAATCTATCTCAATACCTACCTCCACAAAAGTAATGCCACCATCTATGCTTTCGAAACGTGGAGTAAATAAACTTCCAAAAAAATGAGAAGATCATCAAACAACTACAAGATAGACTAACAGAGATAAACAATACCACACCTACACCACATCTTCTAAGCGAAGAAAAAGAGATCAAGGAAAGGATAAAAGAGGCGTACCTACATGAGGACAATACTGGGCTGACAGAGCAAACCAAAATTTGGCTACAATGTGGCGACAAAATTACAAAATTATTTCTTTGGCACCTAATAGACAGAAATAAGAACAAGATTTGAAAAGTGAAAGATTACTATGATATCTTGATAGACGACGGATCGGACATAAAATACTATTTCCAAAATTTCTTTAGAGAATTATATAGTGACACAAATGGTCAGTTCGAAGATGAAGCTGCTTCAAAAATAAATCCCAGGGTAAATGAGAACATGAATGAGGAGCTGACAAGAACCGTTACCATGGAATAAGTCAAAACTACAGTTTTTGACATGTCCGGGGCTAAATCCCCAGGCCCTGACCGGTTGAATAAAAACTTCTACCACAAATCTGGGACGTACTCAACATGGGAAATTCTTTCAAAATAATATATATTTGGACAAACTAAATGACACATTAATTATACTCATACCTAAAGGAGAGCAACAAACCGTTGTAGGAGACTACAGACCCGTTCCATGTATTAATGTTGAATATAAAATTATCACGAGGATTCTCCTTTCAAGGTTACAAGATTTCATGGACTTAACTATCTCACAAACACAAATTGCCTTTATAAAAGGTAGAGCCATCCAGGATAACATCCTAATTGTGCAAGAAGTTCCCTTCTACATGAAAAGGAAAGAAAAGATCCTACGCATATGGCTACTATAAAATAATACATGGCAAAAGCTTATGATCATGTAAATTGGTCTTTCCCTCTTACAATCTTGAGGAGACTTGGTTTTAGTGACAAACAAACCATCTGGATAGAAACTGTATCTCCACTATTTCATTTCAGATAAACATTAATGGGGATAGAATGGAGAAATTTACCCCTGAAGGGGACTTAGGCAAGGAGACCCATTATCCTCTTTTCTATTTACCATGATGACGGATTCGCAAACTAGCCTTAGCAAAGATAGAATTACAAAAGGTAGGATACAGGGTATCAAGATTACTAGAAATTGCCTAGTGCTTACTCACCTTCTTTTTGTAGACGATTTACTCTTTTTCCTACGTTGTAGAGAGGAGGAGCTAAATGTTTTCCAGGAATGCATTGATATGTATTGCAAAGCATCAGGTCGGCATATAAACTTCTCAAAATCAGTTATCTTTTCAACAGAGATACACTACTAGAGGATAGGAACTAGGTCTGTGAATCCGCCAATACCTAGGAAACTAAATGTTATATTTATAGAGACTGTTTGGATGGGGACCAAGTAATTTTAGCTACAAGAAACTTTGTTACCTAATTTATCTTTTCTTAGGCTCCAAGTTGTTTTGGACACCAAGTTATCTTTGGCTCCAACTTTTGTATCCTATATATATGTTGTGTGTGTATAGGAATTATAGAGAGGTGTGCAACCACTAAAGTGAGTGAGTGATACACTTGTGAGAAAACATAAGTATAACATAGAAGAGGGTTGTTATTCTTGTTCAAGGGTTTCAGTATTATAGTGAAATCGTGTGAACACTCGTGGATGTAGGCTATTTGTTGAATCACATAGATCTTGTGTCTCCACTTTTCTGTTATCTATTTCTCTATTTTTCTCTATCTCCATATTTTTTTCCAACAACTGGTATAGAGCTTTTCTTCAAGTGGGAGTAATGGCAGACGAAGGGAAGGTCAAGATTGAGAAATTCAATGGTCTAAATTTTGGTTTCTATCATATGCAAATAGAGGACTATTAGTATCAAAAGGATCTACCACCTGGCAAAAAGTATAAAAAACCACCAATGATGAGACAGTCAGATTGGGAGATCTTGGATAGAAAGGATCGTTTTTAATGTCGCGGTTATCTCCAATTCCATAAGTTGCTTTCAACATTAATAACAAAAAATATGATAGAAGATGTAATCACGACTTTAGAGAGTGTGTACAAGAAAATGAAGCGCTTATTCAACATGAAGATGGGTGAAGGCGTAGATGTTGCAGAACATCTGAAAGAGGTAAATACTATGACTAGTCAGTTATCTTTTGTGGGTATTATTTTTAAAGATGAAGTCAAGGCCCTTTTAAATTTGTCTTCTTTGTCAGACTTGTGGAACGACAAGGTTAGAAATTCATAAGGTCTAATCAAATAGCGAGATGCAGATGTTATTGTTGCAGTTCTTAATGAGGAAATGCAAAGAAGGACTTCTGGTGAATCTTCTGATATAATTCTTAATATTGAGAGCTGAGGAAAGTCATATTCATTTGGTGGAAACAACAACAAGGTTCAAGGGTTTGCACGAGGAACCCCAAAATATTGTAGGAGCAATTCCAAACATCTCCAAGATGGAAATGGTAATGAAAAAGATGAAGGTTGCTGGCATTGTGGCAAGGCGGGACGTTACAAAAGAAATTATTTTGCCTTGAATAAACATGGAAACAATCAAGTTGAGAAATTTAAGGCTTTCAATATTATCGAATAATTACAGGATGTTTTAATTTAATCATTAGATACACATAACTAGTCTTGGGTTATAAATTCTGGTGCTTCATTTCATGCAACCGGTCAAAATGAGATTATCTCAAACTTTGTACAAGGAGACCTTTGAAAGGTATACTTAGTTAATGATGTGAGTAGTAGCATTATTAGAGAAGGAGGCGTACAAATAAAGTTCCTAAATGGGTCAACATTCCAATTAATAGAATTCAGATTTGTGTCGGATTTAGGAAGAAACCTCATTTCAGGTGGACGAGTAGCAGATGATGGATATTTCACATCATTCACCACTGACTCATGGAGAATCACCAAAGGATATCTAGTAGTAGCTCAAGGAAAGAAAGAGGAATCTTATATCTTACACTCGGTAAGAATAATCAGATTTCAGTCGCATCCAACGGTATGGATCAAAATTGTGGCACTGTAGGCTTGGACATATAGGCGAGAGGGTATGAAAATACTTCGCTCGTAAGGAAAGATTTCCAGTCTGGTTTTTTATGAATTAGATCTCTGTAAAGATTGTATTTATGGGAACCAGAAGCAAGTTAGTTTCAAATACGGTTGGAAGAATGCCAAAGTCTCATAGTCTTGAATTGGTGCACACTAATATTTGCGGTTTTAATCATGTACCTTCTCTTGGAGGCTCTGTTTATTTTGTTTCCTACATATATGATTGTACAAGAAAATTAAGGGTTTATTTCATTTAAAAAAAGCTGATGTGTTTGAAATATTCAAAAAGTTAAGAGCTCTTCTTGAGAATGAGACATGGATGAAATTAAAATGATTGAGATCATATAATGGAGGAGAATACTACAACAAGGAGTTTAAAGACTACTACACAAAAAATGGTGTTAAAAGGGAGAAAATTGTTCCATATACTCCCCAAAATGATGACGTAGCTGAATGCATGAATAGAACCATTATGGAGAGAGCTAGAAGTATGAGACTTTATGCTGGATTGCTATAATAGTTTTGGGCAGATGCAGTTAGTACCACATTGTATTTGATAAAAAGAGGACCTTCAATACCTTAGAATGGGGGAATTCCGAGGAAGCTTGGACAAGAAAAGAGGTAAAATTTTCTCATTTGAATGTTTTTGGTTGTACCTCCTACGTTTATATTGATTCCGAGAATAGAAATAAATTTGATTCCAAATCTAGAAAATTCATTTTCATTGGTTATGGTATCTATGAGTTTGGGTACCTCTTTTGTGATACATATAATCAATAAATTATCAGAAGTAGGGATGTTGGTTTTAATTTGAAGAATCTGAGAAGGACATAGACTAATGCAAAGTAGTGCAAGAGTCTGAAAAAAAGTATATTGAGATGGATGAAATTCCTAACAAGAATGATTTAAAAACTCAAAGTATAAACATTGGTCCAGAACCCACTACACCTTCTACCAAAGTTTTGAGGTCTACTAGATTTTGTAAAGATCCAAACTATTATTTATTGCTGACGGACAATGGTGAACCATAAAATTTTGATGAAGCCAAAAGCAAGTGGGAGGAATTATTGGACGAGGAATTGAGATCTCTACACTCTAATCGGACTTGACATTTAATTAAACTGCAAAAGGAAAAGAAGCCATTTTACAACAATTAGTTATATAGGCTAAAAAAGGAACATGATGGTTCTAAACTTTATAAAGCCAGGTGATATCTCCCTTTATCTGATAAATAATATACCCTTAGGAGACATCGTTTTACGTGGAAATTAGACTTATTTGATAGACTTTTATACTTATTTTAATATATTGCACTGTCTCCCCTTGAAATTGTGTTATTTGCGTTTTTAGAGGTTTTATGCGTCAATTCGTTTGTTTTTAGCATAAAGTTATTAGGTACATGGATGCTATGGAGCACTAAAATGAGGAGGAGAAGTGGAGTTTAAAGTCTTAGATCGATACGTCAAAAGAGAGAAAGTACCACTCAAAGAGTTGAAGAAAAGAATAAGAATTTGGAAATCTATCACTTCTTGCCGATTTCAACCCAAATCGGCACTGATTCAGGTCTGGTCATTTAAAGGAGAAAGTGGCACCTCTGAGTTAGCTCGAATTGAGGAGCCGAATCAGGTGATTTGGACTTAAGACGCAAAAGTTACGCCCGTTTTACTAGAGTGTGTACATCAGTTACAGGAAATACTAATTGGACTTGGGATTTTTAATCATTTAATTAAAATAAAAGCCCAATCCGATTTGGATAGTATAAATAGCCTTTTACACCTCATTTTTTAGGATGCGTCATTATTTTCTAAATTCCAGAATAGAGCAAAACGGCAAAAGAGAGAGAAAGAGCTGGAGAATTTTTTTTTTCCAACAACAGCTCAGTCCAACTCTTTAATTAGGTTCTTTATTTCACTTCTGTAAATTAGGAACATGAATGCTTTTTATTTATATATAGGTTTTAGTTTTAATATGAGCTAAACATCTAGTACTTAAAAATCACACTATGGGTTAAGCTCTAGTTTCTTTAATTGAATGTTTTTCACTTTTGTGATTGTTTCAATTTAATTTAAATTGGGTATTTTTTATTGACTATTATCTTGAGATTATTTACTATTTAGGACTTAGCTAATTAGAAATAGATATTGGTAATTTGGCTATTCACAAGTGGCGGTGATCACCTTGACGGTGGTTTAATTACATACCTAAGTAATAGACGTGTGGTATTCGTCATTGATCCTGACGGGCTTGACTAACCATGCAGCCAATTGGGTAAAAGACTTCAACATCTGAAAAGAGGTATAATCGCCCTAACAAGGGTTTGTAATACCGTAGGATAGCTCATAAGTCCACCCTGACGTGGGTTAGGAGATATTAGAATCCTGACTAATACATAAATACCGGTTTAACCCTTAAATGAAAGCATTAATTATAGGAACTTAGGGGGAACCTTTGCGAGAATCAAGTACCTCTCTCATATTTGCGTCCACATCTCTTTAATTTTAAGTCATCTACTTTATGTTAATCTTTAGTTATTTATTTACTTGCGTCGAGTTGTTAAATCTTCAAAACCAAACAAAAATTCTACATGTGTATTTTATTTTCTTTATTTGCAATTACTATTACTTATTTGTTAAACACTTTAGTTATACCAGACCAATCCCTGAGAACGCAATCCCATTTATCTAATTATTACTTGGAAGGACTCGTACACTTGCGGTTAGTAGATCCTTTTATTTATCGTTAATTTTATCACACCCTAGGACCCACCACCAGGTTAGTGGGGAATGGTTTTGAGACAAAAAAAGGTATTGACTATACTGAAATATTTTCTTCGGTTGTGAGGATGACTACTATTAGAGTTGTTTTAAATATTATAGTTGTTAAGGATTTACATTTAGAAAAACTAGATGTCAAACCTGCTTTTTTCATGGATATCTTGGTGAAGATGCATACGTGCACCAACTAGAAGTTGTGGGCACTAAAAGTTGGTCTGTAAGTTCAAGAAATTCTTGTATGGACTAAAACAAGCTCCTAGGTAGCGGTAGTTGAAGTTTGAAAACTTCATGAGTCAGTATGACTACATAAAATGTAATTCAGATCATTGTAATTTTTACAAGAAGTTTAATAATTCATTTACTATACTACTCTTGTATGTAGATGGCATGCTTGTTTCACGATCCAACATGAAAGATAATGAAAAATTGAAGATAGATCTATCCACATAATTTTCAATGAAAGATTTGGGTACAACTAAACAAATCATTGGGATAAAGATCAGTAGAAATAGAGATAAAGAGAGATAAAAGAGAGCTTTGTTTATCCCAAGCTGATTATGTTGACAAAATGTTGAAGAGATTCAATATAAATGATTCTAAGCTTGTTAGAACTCAATTGGCAACTTATATCAAGTTATAAAGGGAAAAGGTAATGTAACGGTTGAAGACAAAGAGTATATGTCTAAAACCCCTTATTAGTCGACTACAGGAAGTTTGATGTATGATATGGTTTGCACGAGAACAGATATCACACATATAGTGGGAGTAGTAAGCAGATTTTGTGTAATCCAGAGAAAGCTCATTGGCAAGTAGTAAGTGGATATTCAGATACTTGAAAGCTACATCAGATTGGAAATTTTGTTGTGGAGGACCATAGGTTTGTCTTCGCGGTTATGTTGATTCAGATTTGGATGGGGACTTAGATGTATGAAGAAGCACTATGGGATATGTGTTTACCCTTGGTAGTGCATCAATCAGCTAGATTTACCAGTTACAAAAGGTAGTTGCTCATTCTACCACAGAGGCATGGTATATTGTAGATGTATAAGCTAGTAAGGAAAGAATTTGGCTCAAAGGATTAATGGAGGAAATAGACCTGCATCGAGGAAATTTAACAAGTTATACAATGATAGTCAAAGTGTAATTCAACTTTCTAGAAATTCCGAATTTCATAACAAGACTAAGAATGTTGGGAAGAATTATCATTATATTCGATATCTTCTTGAGGATGGGATATTGAGTCTAGAGAAGATCCATACAAGTGAGAATCCTGCAGACATGTTCACTAAGGTGGTTACAATCGAGAAACTCAACTACTGTTTTCTTTCACCGAACCTTCAATGTTAGAAGGTGGATTGAGGTTCCTACCATGTTCAAATGATGGTCAAGCACAATTGGTTATTGGATAATTCTCCAAGTAGGAGAATGTTGTTTTTATGGAGACTTATTGGGTAGGGACCAAGTAACTTTGGTTACAAGAAACTTTGTTAATAGTTTATCTTTTCTTAGGCTCCAAGTTGTCATGGACACCAATTTATCTTTTCCTCAACTTTTCTCTCCTATATATATGTAGTATGAGTATAGGAATTATAGAGAGGTGTGCGACCAGAGTGTGAGTGATACAATTGTGAGAAAATATAAGATTGATTCTTGTAGAACACAGAAGAGGGTTGTTCTTATTCAAAGTTCCTAATATTATAGTGAAACGTGTGAACCTCTGTGGATGTAGGAAATTTGCTGAACCACATAAATCTTATGTATTTTTATTTTCCATTGTTTATTTTCTCTAAATTTCTCTAACTCTGTATTTTTCTTCCACGCACTGAAGACTTAGGAAAGTCCCTGGGAATATCACTTTGCCATAAAAGATGTAAAGTGGACTCCTTATATTGTATTGCCGAATGATTTTTTAATAAGAGTGAAGGTTGGAATGCCCAGTTACTCACGGAGGGAGGTAAATAACTTCTCATAAATTCCATACTATAAGCTATTCCGATGTACACCATGTCTATTTTCTCCTACTCTGATACCTTCTGTAGGAAACTGATGTCCGCCATCTCAAACTTCTGGTAGAGCTCAGAAGAACGTAAGATAATATACTAGATATCATGGGAAACTCTAGTAGTAGGTAAACTTATGGGGGCTTGGGGTTCAAATATTGCAAAGAATGAACAAGTCCCTTCCATGTGTATAAGCATGGAGACTTTTAAATCACCTAAAGACCCTTATCGCAAAACTTTTAAAATGTATTTACTACCCAAAATCTTAATTTATGCACATAAAACTTAGACAAAGAAGGTAGTGGTCATGAGAAATAATCGTGGAAGGAAGACACTTCCTGAAGGAACAAGGAATCTACCTGGTTGGGAATGGGAAAGCATTAATATTTGGGATAATAGATGAAATAGGACTAAACAATGGAACTATGATCTACTATATAAAAAATTTCCACAACCTCTCATAATAAAATATACAAAAGATAATTTTTTTTATACAGACCACTCCATACATAGAGAGTATGCAACTAAATAGTGTACAAAGTTCTTATACAGAAGGAGGTTACAAACGAGCCACATGATACCAAGAGGTTTGAAATTGCCAAACCAGACCTTTGGAAAAGAATCTGGAACACAATCATACCTATAAAAGCTTTTATCTTTATTTGGAAAGCTTTCAACAATGAGATCCTCATCAATTAAAACCTATTTAAAATAAAAATTCTTAGACACTAAGGAATGTAGATGGTGTCACGAAAAAACTGAATCCACCCAACACCTACTCCTCAGCTTCCAAATTTCTCAACTGATTTGGGCTAGTTTGGCACTTACAATTAGGATACATGTCAAACAAAATTTGGATCTGGGGGAATGTTTTTTTGAGCATAAATAAAACATACATAGAAGGAGGCTGGAATACTGAGACTATGTCAGTTTTGCTAGGGTTACGAATTCAGAATATCTAGGTGGACAAGACGAAAGGAATTCATGAAAACATAAGAATTGATGTTGATGTAGTGATTAGAGCCTTCTATCCTCCATGAATGATCTTTTTGAAAATAAATGGTGGACCTAATCTATTAACACCTAAAAAAACAATGTAGGTGACTGGGACAAGAAACGTGTTATTGATACAGATTTGGATAACGTGTTTATATGCGATGCCTTGTTCAACAATGCTTCAGATAAAAATGGAATATGTATCGTCTAGATTCATAAGATGTCAAGGTATATGATTGGCATGGAAAAGACGACCCTGGTTGATCACAGGATTGAAAGGGAAAAGGATTAGTCTTGTAGGCGAGTACATTGTGCGGGAACTATCCAAAACAAGAGAAGATTATATTCTCAGATAACCTTGAAGTCAATCAGGGTACCAGACGACTGTTAGCAGCAAACTATATAATTCATCAGATACTTAGAAAGATTGAGGAACTGCAACATGCATGTGGGCCGATTTCCTTCAAACACGTGCCTAGACAACACAACATATGGGCTGACAAACTTGCAAAATCTGCTACACATAGGGCCATGTAAAACTCTTCAATTCCCATACCAGTTTTGCTTGATTGGTTCAACAAATTTGGTATTAGTTTACTAGGGTGAGGGTCCCGGTCTTCTGGACCGGGTTTGTTTTATCAACCATTAGAAGTAACTATGCAACTAGAAAAAATACATAATACTAGATAGTTCAAAAAAAAGTATACAAATAATTAAAATATATTATGAAAATATATGTAAACGTAGGCAAGAGACAAAATCGCCTAACCTTTTGTCTAAGTAATACTTTGCATAACACTTAGGTGGGTGCAAGTGACAAATCAAGGGAAAAAATAGGATAGGCTTAAATATAAAGAATTTTTTTAAGAACAATGAGAAAATTTAAGGAGGACAATTTGAAAAAAACAAGAAAATTTAAAGAGAGAGAAAGATTTAAGAATATATTAGAGATTTATTGAATGAAATCTAAGAATATCGCCTCAAATATTTATTTATAAAATAGAAAAAAACAAAGAAAAAAAATAATAATATTTATATGTCATAATTTATAATATAATATAAAAAATTATAATATTATGAAATAAGTAAAATTTCCAACATTTAGTCTTCTACACGGTTCATATCTTTAAATATAAATATTTTTTTGCTAAAAATTGGTAAAAGTATAAAAGTAAAATTTATACATCGCAGCAAAAAAGTTATAGATTTTATAATAATTGGTAAATATTATAAATAAAATATAATATTAAGAAATTTAAATTACTAAGTAAAAATATTAATAGTTATTGTATATTTCAATAGATTTGTTATCAAGACTAAAGTTGATTAAAAGAATATTAAAATCACTATTTATAAGAGTTTTGTTTCATGAGGGTAGGCTCAAGCCACTGGTAGGCGCATTGGTTTAACTTTCTACATCATAGTTGTTGGTAATAGCAAAATGGCATTTGAATACATTTGTATTAAATCATACAATTTTACCTAAAGAATTATGGACCAAAAATCTATTGCAGCTTCTACATTGTCTAGAATACAATATAAATTTATTTAATCTGTTTTTTGTTTAATGAAACTAGAAAAAAATTATTAGCCCCCATAGAATATAATGTTACCCATTATATTTTCTTGTAGTGTTAATCCCATCTCAATTTATATATATATATATATTAAACAAAAAACTAGGGTTTCGTCTGAATTATACTTACTATTATAACATTTAACCTTCATTAACAAAAATTTCTAAATTCACCCCTAAATTAAACTTAGATCTTATGAGATTAAATGTGAAAAAAATTTCTCCACTACTTTTTTTTAATTTAAACCTTACATAAATTTAAAATCTAAATTATAAATTAAAAAATATTTATATCTAAATAATACTATTTTATATATATATATATATATATATATATATATATATATATATATATATATATATATATATATATATATATATATATATATATATATATATATATATATCTATATTATATTTCGAAGTTTTTCTTACGGTCCTGATTTATCCACTTAAGTGGTGGCCAGGATTGATTCTGGGAAAACATAAGTGGTGGCCAAGATCGATTCTGGCAAAACATAAGTAGTGGCCAGGATCGATTCTGGCCCCACTTTTTTTTTTAATACACAACACGATAAAAAAAACCCTCTTTTCACTCTCCTCTCGAACCCTAACTCACTAATCTTCTCCACAGAGCCGCTCTGCACTTCTCTTTACCACCGCTACACATCACCGCCGCTGAAGACCATTCTACACCATTCTTAACCATCGCTCGAAGACCATTCTCAACCACCGCTCCACCACCGCCGCTCGAAGACCATTCTCCACCACGGCTCGCCACCACCACTCGAAGACCATTCTCAACCATCACTGAATAATCCGTCAACCCTCATCCCCTTTACAAAAAGAAATCTCTTCACACCCGCCTTTCCACAGCCCTCCACAAGAAAACCGTGGCCACTCAGGAACCATTATCCACCGTCATCAACCGGCCTGCTAAGAACCCAAATTAAGGTAAAAATTAATCTTAGCCTTTTACCGTATAGTGATAATCATCACTGATCAATTATGCATTTCATAATTTTCACGGTTAGTCTTCTTCTTCACATGGTAATCGAGTATTTGTGTAAATGTCATATTACTAATCTATTACTACTTATCTATTTCAGATTTTACCCAAAATAAAATATGGTATGGAACGAGGAAGAGATTTTGATGGATTTTCTTTGAAGGGCTGGCTTTGATGTTGACGTTCACAGCAAATAGTCTATGAAAGTCATGTCGTTGAGTACATGAGTTCATGTTTAGTTGAATTTATATTAAACCTTAATTAAAAATCGAATATTCAATTCAATTGATTCTCACTCATATGAAATAAAATAAAGGTAATAAATCTCTTAATATTTCTTTCTTTTTTTTTTGCAGAAATTGCATGAAGAAACTGGAAAACTGTTCGCTAATGCATCATTTGCTGCTTCCTCAGGTCTGTAAAAACTGTAATCTTTATTTTTTATTAAAAATTCGTAATTGTATATTTAATTTTTACTGTATGACTATAAATTTTCACATACAATGATTTTTCAGATCTTATTCCGAGGTTATGCCCGTTCTTAAAAGACTCGCTGAATTTGCAGAAGCTAGAGTTACGGTTGGGAAAAACCCTCTTCAGCCACCTTCTCACTTTTACTGCCCGATCATACTGGTAAGAAGTTAGCTACGAGCTTTTACTTTCGACCCCCTGAGTTTTGGGAAATATAAATTTGACCCCTAATAATGCAGGAAATAATGGAAGATCCTCAGATAGCAGCTGATGGTTTTACATATGAGCGTATGGCAATAAAGGCATGGCTTGAAAGACACAATATTTCACCATTGACAAAGGTTGGACTTCTAAACAATATCATCATCTTCAAAAAAGTAAAGATATAGGCTAAGTTTGTATTTAAGGAGATATTGGTGTAAATTATGCATTGCTGAAATGGAATCGTTGAAGAAAGAGTTTGTAAACATTGCTAATTGTATAGCTAATAAAGATAATTACACCTTCGAATCATCCAATACAGCCATGGAAATTCTCTGTTCTTTAATGAAGTTCAACTTAGAAGTCAATTCTCAAAGTGATGAAGCAACAAGCTCTATTTTACCATTTTTGTGTACTTTGGATCTATTTTACAGCCAAATATAACATGATACAGTTCATTCAAGTTATGAAATCACAATACGAGTTTAATCAACCTGACAGATAACTTATAATTCCTGAGGACAACCATTACTCAAATTCCTGAAAATTACTATGTATTTACCTATAATTAGGTTATCCTTGAAAACCTTTCTTTAAAAGGACCTTCTTAGATTTTTTTTCTCAAGTTTATTAGCCATCAAAGGAAGACCTTCTGATTTTTCTTGATGCCTAAGAATTTGTGATTTGTGTTGGATGTCTGTCATTGAGTAGTGGACCATGCACTCATGCTACTGTGTGATTTACGTGCATACACATATTGTGTTATCCTTGGACGAGAGGTCTGCCCTCCGTTGACCTTGGAACCAGTGGTGCTGAACGATGATTATTTTAATGATCTGATTCTTGATCATTTGATCATTTATGAGCTGTATAGTAAGTGATATCTATGAGCCTCGAATAAGATGAATCCTTTTGAGAAAAGAAGTTCTCAGATAGTAGGAAAAGAGGAGATTCAGGAAGCAGGGACTTTAACAAGTATTCAACTTCGTGTGTATCACACTTTTCTTGATAATAGCATTATAGTAATAGTCTCAATTTCATGTTTCTACAAAATTGGACTTATAAAGCAGGATGGAGAACTGCAATTTGAATGCAATTTGAATCAGTAGCATAGGTTAAATGTTTTATATAATTTATTTCACTTTGGTCCTTCTTAGATACTATTTTATTTTATTTGATTAATGTAACTTTTAGTTGATCTCTATAGTTTATATCCAAGTGTCTATTTTTTTTTTTTTGTAAATTATCCAAATATTCTTTATGTATATAAAAGTTGACTATGAAATTGAACCATTAACCAAACAGAATATGGAGCATGAAAGATTATTAGATTCATAATAAAACTTTAACTTTCACTAATTTCCCACCATCTATACTTGAAAATCACAAGAATGAATAAAAATATAAAAATCTTGCTCATTCATGTGATAATTAATAACAAATTTGAGTGCAACTCGATCATCAAACAAAAGAACTTTAAAATTCCTTCCAAATATTCTAGCTATCACCCCAAATATAAAGGAATTTAAAAATTCATTCCAAATATTCTAGCTATCACCTGAAATATTGCGATACACTGCTGTTGTATGTAACAACTTGAATTGTATAAGTTGATTTTATATAATATCAACAATTTCTTAATATATTTATAAAAAAACAAAAAAGTAGAAATAAATATCTTGGATATGTATGCTATTTATATATGGATTTGTATCCTCTATTAATTAAGTTCATAACTTTTGAACACCACTTTTGCAAGAATTTAACAATAACGTTTTATCACACATCGTAATCATATTATTCAAATGATTCTAATTTTAATGAGGAAATATTTGTATAAAGAAAAAAAAACCAAAAATTATTCAGAGAGAAGAAAGAAGAAAGGAACAGGTGATGGAAAACCAAAAGAATTATAAAAAAATGAATGAAATTAAGAAAATAAGATTAAAAATTAGAAAATCAAAAAAAAATTAAGAATTAAAAAATTAATTTATGATTAAAATTAGTATAGAAACATTTTAGTAGATGATCCAATTTTAATGGAATCTTTAATATTGTCACTAAAACTCATTTAACGGACATTTAACAACAAATAGACAAACCAATTAATAATTATCTTCTTGACATTAGAGAACAAACATAGAAATTGAACCATAGAGGGGGAAGGGGATTACTCTGGATGATGTAGTAAAAATTTACCTAATATTTTTTTGTAGAAATTTTTTTAGTAAAAATATACATTAATCTTTCATCCAATCATACCCCAAGATCTAAATATAACACTTTTAGTCATACTCTAATTAGAAATTAACCTTAACTTTTTTTGAATCGATGATCTGAATTATACCGGTTGTTTTAACTTTGATCCCCTAAATATACATGGACTAATAGTGTAATTTCATATATAGTCTTTGTTGAATATTAACAACCCACTCTCTTTGGAGAGGACGGGGTCACTTTTGCTCAGTCTATAAAATATAGTTTTTTAATATATCAGAGAGCCACTTTTGTCTCGGAGTCATTAACTCACTAGATTCAAATAAAAATAAAAATATGTGTGTGTTTTGCTGTATCTTCAAATTTCTCAAATTGGAAGATATGTATATGTTGACACTGCTACGTTTTCTAGAGTTATGAGATTTATCTGCTGATATTAAAAACTCGACGATGTACGATTGACACATTTCAATTCATTTACATATTGATTATTTTTTTGTTTTTTAAAGTATTGTCTGAATGTTTTATAAATTATACACAGAATTTATGATTCATTTGTATTTGATAACCTGAGATTTTCATTAGATTTATGTACACTATGTCTATTATTTGTGTTTCTTTCATATTCAATAGGTATAATAACCTTAATTTTGTTGATGTTCATGTTTATACTAACGCGTTTTCTTCAATTCTTGGCTCAAATATAAGTTTCATTGCATATTAAGCATGATTTATGAATTCTTAGCTGAATTTTTTTTCCGAAGTGACTTCATGCACGGACAATACCTAGTATATATATATATACTAGAAATATTCCGTATCTGGATACGGCCAAATACAAACATATTTTTATTTTTTGAAATTTTACAAAACATAGGGGTGTATTTATCTCTTTTGAAACTATAGGGTTGTTTTGTAAAGTTTTACAAACTATAGGGGGTATTTATCACTTTTAAAACTATAGGATTATATTTTGAAGTTTTACAAAATATAAGGTGTATTTGTCCCTTTTAAAATTATAGGGTTGTTTTTTGAAAATTTTCAAAATATAGGGGAAAATTCCCCCTCTTTAAAACTATAGGGGTATTTGTGCCTTTTAAAAGTATTTAAATACCAAATATACCCTGCCATGTACTTGTATTAATACAAATTGCAATACAGGTCCCAAATATTTTGAAAAAACTTCACTGTAGACTCTTATATATAGGTAAAAATGCAGTATAGATCCCTACATTATTCAACAGTATGACAAATGTATGCAATACTTTTATAGCATCAGTCTCATGTAATCATTTCATTTCAAAAGAATATTATAATATCATTACCATCCATCAACAATTTACATAATTTATTAACAATTTTACATAATTCAGCAGCTACATATTCAGCTTGAGCTTGAAAACCCTTGTTTTAATTTTATCTTGCTTTGCTCGATTAGTAGCTTCTGCACTATCTTCACATTCTTCAGCAGCACCAGCAAAAATATCATTTTCTTCACCGTGCTGAAAGTGAAAATCGTATAAAAATACTCGCAATTTGATCATCCAAGATTGACAGATGGCCCTGTTTCGAAGGTAAGCAGATCGTTAAAGAAAAAAGAAATAGAAGCTTGGAAGACTAATTAAGTGAGCTTGTTGTAGTAGAAAATCGAGAGATAGCCATTAATAAATAGTAAAGCTCAGCTCTTGTGACCTTACTACCAACACTATTTATTATAACATCTAATTAATATTATATAATTATTAATCTTGTTTCTGGCATCCCAGCTAATCACATTTAGTAACCATTACAGTCCTCGAACTGGTTTTTAAAAACTCATGAGAGCTTTTCGCATTGCCATCTCATTACGGCTATTAAAATATCACAGCTAATCATATCTATTGATCAACAATCTAGTATATATTCAAATAATCATTAGCTTTAATAACATGGTGAAGTTCAGATTCCATTAATTCAAACACTACATAGATATCTCTGAATTCTCTTCTAGAAGGTGGTAATAAAATCTGTTTGATTTCCACAATATCTGGATGACGAAGAAGCCTAAGAAGCCTAAGAGAGTATACTGAAAATTGAGAACATAAAAGAAACTTAAGAATCATACCATTAATTTTGAAAAAATCGAATATTTAAGCACCACATTAGACCTAAGACCTTTTCTCCGCTTTCTAATCGAACACATTTTGGACGGTGGATCTGATTTTCACAAACATCACTGTGGAGTGAAGATGGAAAAAAGTCTCCACCGCACCGTGCCACAACCACCAGCGAGTGTGTAGTTGTGTTTTGAAACAAATTCTCAATCACCTAGGTCATGATTGAGCGCCATTGCCTGAGAAATGAGATAAATGTAAGTATAATATCTGGCAGGCTTAGAATTTAGGCCTAGGTTATTTGGGCTTACATATGTAAGGTATGTGTATTAAGCTGCATTCGTTTGTGGATCAGAGGGGATTTGGCTCGGTATTGATGTCTGGGAGGCGAAGGGTGTGGGGCAGCAGTGGCAGTTGATCTCACCGGTGAGAGGTTGTCGGAGAAAGGTGATTGTGAACGGTGAATGTAAACGCGATGGGAAGGGAGGCAAGTGTGAAGTGAACTGAATTCTTTTTATTTTTTTGGACAGAAAAGAGTTATGGAGGGTGTGAAGTGAGATTAGGTGTTTTTTTCTTTTTTTGTCTAAAGAAAATAGATCAAATGTTATTACAACGTTGTGGGGATTTGTTAATAAATCCTATGCTATCAGATACATTATCTAATTTCCAATGAATAAGCTTTCCAGTTTTCCTACATACTATAGTGTTATGGTCCCTTTTGATATGGTACACTTTCCAATCCGGAAATCTTGCAATCCATGTCCAGATTAATTCAATCAGCGGTTGAATCCTCCCATCTTTCCTTTTGTTGTCATAAATTCCTTGGACGATTTCAAGGTTGTCCGTGTAGAAATCGAACCTTCTGTAGTTTGAGTTTTCCGAAGCCTTCATTGCTTGTAGAATAGCCTATGCCTCTCCTTCCTTCGCGCTTCTAACTATTTTATTTCTGCACTGTTCATCACAAATTTTCCCATCTTTATCCATTGCAATCGATGTTATCTCTACTGGTTCCTTTCTGTTAATAAATGAGGAATCATTTAGCCAATTAATGTTAGCTGTTTCAAACATGTTATTATCCCTGTTATTGTCATTATTATTCTTTGTGTTGTGGTCTCCCTTATTGTTGATATTTGTACCCTTATTGTTTTGTTTCTCTTTATATATTGTTTATGTAATTCGCTTCGCATTATTTATGACTTCAATGACATCCAATTTTTTACGCTCGTGGAAACCTTTCATTCTGGCTTTCCATAAACTCCACAGAATCGCTATCATGGTACTAGTCAACCTTTTCTTGTCCCACCCATTGTTTGAGTAGTTATCTATTGTTTTAATGAACCATTCCTTAAATATATACTTTTCATCTCTATTAATCTTTAATTGAAGCGGGGATTCTGCCCATATTGCTGAACTAAAAGGACATTGGATGAAAAGATGTTCAATTGTTTCTTCTCTATTCTCACACCATTCGCAAGACACATCTGTAATGTATTTTTTCTTTTTTAAATTCTTCTTAGTTGGTATTGCATTCCTAATTATTTTCCATACAAAATTTCTCATTCTAGTTGGAACATTAGATGACCATACCATGATCCACAAAGCTGATTTTCCTTCTTCCGTTGCTTTTATAGATACATTTCCTTCATTGCTTATCTCTTCATTTACTAATAGGTGGTATCCAGACTTGGTGGCATATTCCCCGTCCCTTGTACAAGGCCATACAATTTTATCTTTTTTGTGGATATTAATAATTAGTGTACTATCTATTTCAAATATCTCCCTTTTGTTACAAATTAAATTGAGTAGATTCATATTCCATCCCATACAACCATTATTAAATAATTCCGCTACTTTCTCTATTGGCAACCACATTTGTCCATTTTCATTCCCGGCCCGATCCACATATCTTCCCAAATTTTTGCGGTCAATCCATTACCTATCTGCCAACAACATTCTTTTTTCAGGAATTGAAGCCCTTTCATTATGCTATCCCAACTCCAAGATCTTCTTTGTTTAATTTTTGCATTCCACATATCCGTATTAGGGTGATAGATTCCTTTACAAATCTGTGCCACTAGTGAGTTTGGGTTGTTAACCAATCTTCATGCTTGTTTAGCGAGTATTGCCAAATTCATTTTTTTGAAAATCTCGAAATCCTAATCCTCCAATTTTTTTCGACCTAGCAACATTTTTCCAAGAGATCCAATGAATTTTCTTCTTGTCTTTCGAATCCCAATAAAAGTTTGAAGTGATGCTCGCAAGTTTTTTACAAAGAGCCTTTGGAAATTCAAAAATAGACATGGCATAATTTGGTATAGATTGTAGAACTGCTTTTATAAGGACCTCCTTCCCACCTTCCGATAGATATTTCGATGTTCAACTCGATGCTTTACTAATCACTTTATCTTTAATATAGTTTACATTCTATGTTTTGGATCTTTTAAGAGTGAGTGGTATTCCTAAATATTTACCCAAAGAATTCGTGCTAGATATTCCCAATTTGCTCTCAAGCTTCAACTTCAATCTATCATCAATTCCTTTACTGAATAAAATAGAATACTTTCCATAATTCACGGCTTGTCCTGAAGCCCGACAGTATTTATCCAGAATTTCATTATATTTGTCAAATTCTTCCGAATTAGCTTCCATAAAAAAAGGGCGTCATCAGGAAACAATAGGTGAGTTAGTGTCGGACAGTTTCTAATAATTTTTAACCCTTTGAAATTTTCATTTTCCATATATTCTTTGATAAGATATATTAAAGCTTCCGTAATAATAGAGAATAGCAGTGGTGATAATGGGTCTCCTTGCCTTAAACCTCTCTCCGTGTTAAATTTTCCTAGCCTTTCTCCATTGATCTTGATTTGCATACTAACAGTAGAAATACACATAAATACTAATTTCCTCTATTTTCACAATAACCAATTTGTTTCAACACTCCTATCAAAAACTCCCAATCGAATCTATCATAAGCTTTGGCCATATCAATTTTAACCGCCCGTATAATTTTTTTTCGAATTTCTCTTGCAAATTAAGAAAAAAGATACCTCCTGAGCCACTAAAATGTTGTCTTGGATGCTTCTTCCTTTTATAAAAGCCGATTGCGTTGGTGATATTATAGTGTGCATATGTGGTTGTAATCTAAGTGCAAGTATTTTTACAATTATCTTGTAAATGAAATTAATACACGTTATTGGTCTATAATCTTTCAGTTCTTCGTATGTCTCTCCTTTAGGCACCAAGGTTATTAGTGTGTCATTAATATCTTCAATGTTGCATCTAAAGTTGAAAAAATCCCACACTATTTTTGTCACATCTTTCTTGTCAATTTCCCAAAATTCTTGATAAAATTTACCTGTTAACCCGTCAGGCCCAGGTGCTTTCGCTCCCAACATACTAAATACGACTTCTCTAATCTCCTCGATATCTGGTATCTTGATCAATTCCTTATTCATTTTTTTAGTAATCTTGCAAGGTATATATCCCGTGATGTCTTCCTCCTCGTCTTTTCCCCCCTTTTTGAATAGCTTAATATAATAATTTTGAAATATATTTTTAATTTCTTCAATTTCCTCCCTCTAGCTTCCATTTTCATCTTTAATCGCAACAATCCTATTGATATTTCTTCTGACTTTAGTACTATTATGAAAATACGTTGTATTTTTATCTCTGCATTGTATATGTTGATCTCTCGCCCTATCTTCCCAGTATACTTCTTCTTTTTCCCAGAGACTCTCAATTTCCATCTTAATCTCTCTCATTTTACCCTGTTGATACTCACTATTTTCTTTGTCTTGAAACATTTCTAATTCTTGTTGTAATTCTATTATTCTTTTTTTCGAGTTTGGAAAAGTGTTCTTGCTCCACATTGTTAAAGATTTGCAAGTTTTATCTTTCTTAGCTTGAAAATTAGAGATTGAGTTTCCTTTATTGATAGTACACCATGACTTTTTAACTACCTCGAGGCAATTCTCATTATCCAACCATCTAGAATCAATAATAAAGTGTTGTTTGCTTTTTGTATTTTTGATTTATCTTTCAATTATAAACGGGGAATGGTCTGATCCCACCGCCGGTGGTACTTTGATAATTGCATTTGGAAAGAAATCTAGAAATATTAAATTGCAAAGACCTCTATCTAGCTTTTTTCTTACATTATCTTTTCCTCTCTATTGTTGTTCCATGTATAAAAGCGACCCTTTGATTCTAGCTCTATCAAACTATTATCACTAATGAAACTGTTGAACTTTAAAATTATGTTCAAGTTAGCTTGAATTTTACCTTCTTTCTCGGTGAATTTTGCAACTTCATTGAGATCACCTAAAAGTAGGATAGTTTCCTCATGCTTTGACATCCAATTCGTTAGTTCTTCCCATATTTGTATATCATAGTGTCATCACAGGGTGAATAAACAAAGATTAGGAACCAGGTCCTATCACAGAGTTCATTAATTTTACATATTACATAGTAGGGACTTGAAAAGCAAATACTTAAATTGACATTTTCTTTCCATGCCACTAAAACCCATCCTGACTTTGAATGAGAGACAGTTGGGTTAACACAGTGGATGTACTTGAAAGACTGAATAGCTTTAACAGAACTAAAACAATCACTTCTTTGATTAGACTCTATCAAACATAAAATAGACACATTAAATCTAGATATAAGGGACTTGAAGCTGCGTTGAGTCAAGGTTGCCCTCACACCTTGGCAGTTCCATAGCATATAGTTATCCATTAACCATATTTGCATTAGCAGCTTCCCCATTCTCCATCATGTACTCAATGTTGCTCCTTCTCACAGGTGGAACCTCAGAAGTAGCAGCATCATTGGAATCACCATCTCTTTCAAAGTCCTTCTCAAAGTGGCCATCACATGAAATGCCCTTACAATAGTACATTTTGTTGTTATTGTTCTGATTGTTCACCATTCCACCTTTAGGTTAAGGATATAACCCCCCTTCAGCATAAACTGGTGCTTGACATCGCTTAAACAGTCATAAATATCATCCATAAAGAGTTGGATTTCTCCTATCTTCTTACCCATCATCTCAAACTCCTCTTGTTTTCTTCTTTTGCTAGCAAATAATTGATGTCTCCTTAATTGTTCTTATTTTCGACCCTTAGGAGACATCATTTTTGGTGTTTATTTAATCAATTTGATAGACTTTTGGACTAAATATGCAATAATATGATTTCCTCTTTTATTTCTAGCATTTTTGGTTTATTAAGCTTTTGCGCGTAATATTGGTATTTTTAGTGTAAAGTTTACAGGTTTTAGATGTTAGCTAGAAGAGGAATCCGAGGAGAAAGTCAAAGATCAAAAGATAGAGTCAAGATTTGAAAAGAAATCCCGAAGATATTATTTTTAGAGCTGAAAATCCATTTTCTAGGCTATAGATTGCTGATTTCGAGGTTCTTAAGCGATGATTTAGCCGCTGACCTTTGAAGAGAAAACGCTCCCTATTGAGTTACGGAACTTTAGCAACTGGAATGAGGTCAATCGGAGTCATAACGCATCGGGAAAAGCCGTTTTAGTGAAGGTATATCAGCATTTACGGGATTTTGGGCTAAGTTAGTGGACTTGGGCCTTTTATATTTCATTTAATTAAAAGCCTAAGTCCAAGTCCGAATTTGCACTTATAAAAGGAGGTCTGGACTTCTATCTTACATACAATTCACATTCTACAAGATTAAACACCAGAGAGAAGTCAACGGAAGGAAGAAGAAGAAGCTACAAGAGCTGGAGAGGGTCTATATCTCCGTTCGTAGTCATTCCTATTCTGGAAATTAGGTTTTTCTTATCTTTAATTTTGTAATCAAATATGAATTCCTTTATTTTTAATTTAGTTTTTCTTTTTAATATGAGCTAAACTTTTCATAGTGCTTGAGAACAAACAATGGGTGAATCCCAATCTAATTAATTAACGAATGTTGAATTTGGGTTTTTATTGAATTAAACTAAATTAGGGCTTTTACTATTTTCAATAAATTGAGATTATTTTACTGTTGTTGGAGTAGCTAACTAAGAACAGGTGTTAGTATCTAGGCTATTCCAATTAGTGGCAATTGGATCATCCTGACGGAGGGTTTAGGTACGGAAATATTTATTCAATCTAGGATAAAAGTTATTGACTCTGACGAGCTTAGCTAATCCTAGGGCCAATAAGGTAATAAAACATAAGCATCCAACGGTAGATCATATTTACCCTGACGGGACTAGTGACACTCTAGGATCGCCTTATAGTCCACCCTGACGGGGGTATAAGGAATTTAGAATCCCGACCATTGTAATTGACTAATTTAGCCCTTAAACAACATAAGTTAAGAAATAGGATAGGGAGGATCCTTGCGTTCTCAAGTGCTACTTCTCATATTGCGTTTCAAATCATTTTACTTGCGTCTTAGCTTTTATTTGCATTTTAATATTTGTCTTTCATTTACTTAGTCTTAATACAAAAACCAAACAAACATATTATTATCTTTTATTTTCATAAGTGCATCAATCACTATTTGCTAGACATTGTGATCAACCATCCCGTCCTTGGAACGAATCTGTATTATCAGATATACTACTTGGGACAACCGTACACTTGCGGTTGTGGTTCGATTATTATTTGCATTTATTTTTAGAACACACAAAGGACCACCAATAATTCAGCATCTATGTACTCTGGATTTTTCCTCTTCTGATTGTTGTTGAGATTCAGAACAATTAGTTCCCCAGGAGTTTATACTGTCATCCTCGTTAAGTACTTCTCATCCACACTCTTCTCAACCCAAGAGCTATTATTTTGGAGGTAATTCATCCTCATCTGAGTATCATAGTTGATATCTGGTACAATTGCGACATCATTTTCAAAGTTATTCACCAACCCTGCCCTACTATCAAACTTGAACTTTGTTCTTCTCTAACACTCCTCAGTTGTTGCTACCACTATTGCCTTACCTTTGTCCTGCACCCCCAAACCTTGATCATTTCTCACTTTAAAGTTTTCCCTGTCCCCATGAAGAATGTCTTTGTAAAGCTCCTCAATGGTATTGTACTCCGCATTCATCATCTCCTTGACACTATCACTATTGACTACAAGGATTTCCCCATGTCTTTCCATTCACTTTGAAAACCTTTATATAAACCCGGAAACTTTGTTGCTGAGATTTCAAAAGGCTCCTCCGGTAGCTCAATCCCATTCGTTATTTCACCCAGTATCCCTGTGTTTTCTCTCTTCCTCTTGCTTGACTCAAAACCTTTATTTTTCTTTTCTTTATTAGTATTCTCAACAGTAGCTTGAACAGGTATTTGAATGGAACCAACTTTGAAACTTGAGATGTTCCCTGTTGGTCCTCCTTGCCGTGAATCACCATCTGTGTCCTCATCATCTCTATCAAATCTCCTAAAAGGGTAAAAGCGTATTATCTCGTCAAAAACTCCCCATATGTCTCTCCACCTAATCACAAATAGGGGTTTATCTTCACTCATAACTGTTAGTTCTTTGCTCCAGTTAGTATATTTGAAAGATGAGTGATTCCATCTTGGCTTCACGATGCAGGTTGAACAAGCGTTTTTATTGTGTCCAAGAACTCCGCAATTGAAACAATACATTCCAATGTTCTCATAAATAAAATCTACCCAAGCAGGGCCTTCGAATTGTTCATTGTAGACCCCCGTTTTAAGCGCTTTGTTCGTAACAAATTTGACCCTAAACCTTATAATTTCCTGGTCATCCTTGTCTACCACAGGATGATCAATCTCAGTTACTTCACCGATGAAATTTCCAAGCGTCTTGATTGTATCAATATTCCATTGGAATCCTGCCAGCCCATAAACTCGAACCCACGCAGAAGAATTTATGAGATCCAAATCTTTAATCTTCTCACCTTCATTCAGTTTAGAAATCACAACATGCATTGACTGAAAGAGGCAAGATCTGATAAAGAACAAACGATTTGCCTCTTCTTCATCATCCATCGTTATCTTGAAGATATTTGGAGAGTCTTCTTTGAAGATCAATCGGCATCTAACATTCCAGTTATCGAGTACAGCTTTTCTGAATACCGGTAGTGGGATGATTCTCTCAGAAACGACTCTAGCAACCAAGTTGAACTCTTGGACTTTTGGTTTAACCGCTGCTGCCTTAGTTGATAGAGATAGTATGACGAATTTCTCTATGTTTCTTCAGAGATTTTCGCAATAGGTAGGGTGTGGTTAACGTTCGTGGCCATTTTTGAGAGACTATTTTTTATATGAATGCAGTGAATTAAGGTTGTTTTTCTATAGAAGACAATTATTCTCCACATATATAGGAGATGAAGAGACTCTGTATAATCTACCACAGCTTCTTTATTGCATATGAGACAGAAGATTTTTTACACACGTTCCATTACTCCATCGAGACGTGAGAAGTAGGACGTGCAAGACAGCTTAATAATCACATTATAGGTAGAAAATCTATTTTTGATTATTCTTATTAAGCAAATACCACAAACAACACCTGAGATAACACTCCATACCCTGCCTAGCGTATCCAATCTAGGTTTATTCTTCTTGGATAAAGCAGCAGTTGATTTCGATTCGGGGTCAACAATTTTACACGCTCGATGTAGCCATTAAGAAATGTAATAAGGCAGCAATCGGTATGTGAAGCGTCACTGATAATAATTCGTTTTATATATCGATTAACATACCTTATGTAATTAGGATTAGCCCACAACATACTCCGGCCCATTAATCTTCTAATTAGACACTTTATCCGCTTAGATATCCAATAAGACTTTGTTGGAGTCCAAAGCCCATGCTGATACAATCCATCTCTTTTATACCAGACCCCCAATCTTTTAATGGGCTTCTTGGTGTTTAAACACCATTGCATTTGCCTGCATGTTCTTGGATCATTGGTCCACCCAATTGTTTTTGAAATATCAGTAACCCGTCCAAAATTCCTTACACAGCAACAATCATAAGCACCATTTTTTATCAATAGAAACCATTTTAAAAGGATTAAAGCCCATTACACAATTTTATCAATATAAATCAGAAGTTGAGCAATCCGCTATTAGTAAGGTAAGAGAATCAGACATTAAGAAAGCCCAGAGAAGGTATTTATCGATTAACAGGGTTGAGAATTGAAAAAATAAAAAGAAAAGGTGAAGAAAAATAAAGAGAGTTATTTTGGAGAAGAAGGAATTTTTCGGTATTTTGTTGGGATTTAGGATTTTAATTTGAACAGTAACTGTTATGGTAGAGAGAGAATTAGCCCATCACATTTCAATAAAGACTTAGGTGTTTTTTAGCATTTCTATTTTAAGTCATTTTATATATATAACAAGGGTAATTTTTAAATTTTTTTAATTTTTAAATTTTTTAAATATCGAAATGATCTTAATCGTCGGACGTAACACATTTTTTTCCTGAAAATTGATCCCGACCCTTCTTTATACCCCCTTATATATATATATATGTATATATATATATATATTATATATATATATATATATATATATATTGTGTAATAATTATTAAAAATTTGAATAAAATAATTATAACATAAAAGGTTTACAAAAATAACTCAAAACTTAAAGCAATGATTTTATCATACATAATAATATATTATCATATGATCCAACTGATACCTTAATAGATCCCTCTATGAGTATAGTAGTCGAGAGTGTTTGTAGGTGAGGATTCGTTCCCTTTTAGTAAAGCAAGGATCGTCTATGAACTTTTTTATCGATGGTTCCAAAAATTTAAAGGTTTTGTACAACATTTAAATTTCAAACTCTGCATATTAGTAAAATTTATTTGTACTAAAATCTCAAAAGAGTTTTGAAAGAAAATTTAATTAATTAGGATAAGAACAACGTTCCCAATATTTTTTTTTAACATTTAGCTTTTTAACATATAAGATAATAATTTTATTTTAAATTATTATTTTTTGACAAATAAGTATAATTTTATATCACCAATTTTGAAGATACAAAAATTACTATGTTATAATTTGACTACTAGATAAAGTCTCTCGGCAATAAAACCAACAATAGGAAACCAAATACAACCAATTACAACAAAGCAAAACAATTACAAAACAAACAGGGATAAAACAAAACAAAAGAAAGCTAAAGGGTCAAAGTTCAAACTAAAGAAGTATGACCTTCTTCAAGTCTTCACAGCAACAAAACCTCAACAATAGAGCAAAGTAAAGTAAAGCATGGAGGATTAAAAGAAGGTAGCAAAATTTGAGACTAAGTCATCAACAAGCTTCCATTTCCTCTTACTAATACTGTTTCCCATAGTGTAAGAAATTTTTTTAACTCCACAAAGATTTGATCTTACATAATCAATGTGACCTTATTATTTCTTGTAATTTAAGTTTGGTAAAGAAAATATTGAAAGCTAAGATTTGATATAATATTCTTGGGTGAGTTACTTTACTTATAAGCATAATCCACCTCAAATTTGTTGATCCAAGTTGTAGAAGAGTCTCTACATCCGAGAAGCTTACAACACTCTTTCCAAATTAATCGAGTATAAGGGCACTGAGCGAATAGATAGTCCCTGCTCTCCTTCTCCAAGCCACATAGAACACAAGTATCTGAGATAACCATTTCCAACTGCAAAGTCAATCTTTATTAGCCAGCTTGTTCTAACATATAAGCCTTGAATGAAACTATGTATATGAAAAGTAAGATTTTTCCAAACAAAGTCAACCTATTTAACTTCATTAGTATGCCCTTCCTAAGTGTGCAGAATTAGTTTAGTTCAAAAGAAAGATTTATCTCCATTCCTCCAAATAATAACATAAAAAATGTTATTGACAGTGATAGAATTCATGTAGTTTAAAGCACTAGAAGTTTCAGCCGGTAGTCTCTATCTGTTGTTACCAAAGCAACTTTACATCAATAGATTTGTTGCCAATGTTTCTCAAATCAGTAAATATATTGCATACATCCTGAATATTCTTGCCAATAATCCATGTGTCCATATTAATTTAAGTATTAACTCCATTGTGAACCTTCTTCTCAATGAAACAATAAGCCATTTGTCTTAATTTTAAGCATTTTCGTCCAAGCCTGAGGAATTGAGTTGTTAATATTAAATTTTCCCAAATGCATTTATCCTTAAATCAGTTGATTTTCACATACTTAGCCCATATATTTTTATTAAACAATAAAACCTCCAAAACATCCTCAAAGTAGAAGCATCATTGATATGTTTAATTCTAGTAACTCAAAGACCACCCTGACACTTCTTTAAGCAGATATATTTCCCAAAGCAATCTTAACACCACTAAAATCATTAATGTTGCCTTTCTACAGAAATCCAGCAAGATACCACTCAATAGTTTTATCATTATTCTTAGGCAAGATGATAACACTACACCAAAACCTGGGTTTACTCTACAAAGCATATTTGATAAGATTAAGTCTTCTAGCAAAAGACAAATATTTGGCATACAATTGTCAATGCTACCACATATATAATTAACCAAAACTTCACAATCAATAACATTAGGACTCCTAGTAGTAAGAGGATTAACTCGCTATATAACATGTAATTGACCAACTTTAATATTAAGAATAATACAAAGCTCATTTTGAGTACAGGTGTCCAAGCAACTAACATAGAACTACCTTTTGTCAAGACTCGTTTTAAGTCCTGTGAGCCTAGATATTAGATCAAGGCGAAGCTTAATTTTTTCAGCTGAAGAAAGATCACCATTAAAG
Source organism: Nemophila menziesii (assembly GCA_029959085.1). Classification (NCBI taxonomy): domain Eukaryota; kingdom Viridiplantae; phylum Streptophyta; class Magnoliopsida; order Boraginales; family Hydrophyllaceae; genus Nemophila; species Nemophila menziesii. Next base: position 23,157,329 of record JARWIR010000015.1, on the reverse strand, counting down.
AAGAGAAGGCAGTCATCTGCAAAGATAAGGTGGTTAAGCTTGACATTATAGTATCTAGGATTGTAGAAAAAGTCATTAGAAGCTGCAACATATTCCATAATAGATAAAAACCATCCATACAAATAACAAAGAGGTAGGGGAAATAGGATCCCCTCTCTTGCATTTAAAACCCGAAGCAATGTCACTATTAATGGATAGAGAAAAATAAGAAGTATTGAACAACATATGAATTCAACTTATGAATTTAGGATGAAAACCAAGAGAATGAGCATGTTGAGGAGGAAAGCCCAATTAACATTATCAAATGCCTTTTGTAAATCCAAATTACGGGTACATCCAGGACTATTGGACATTATGTCATAAACCGTAATAATGCTTTGAGCAACTAAGATATGATCGACAATATTTTTGCCATTAATGAAGGCAACTTTATTAAGAGAAATAACACTACTCATGAAACTTTACATTCTATTGGAGAAAATCTTAGAAATGCCTTTACAGAGATTATTGCAACAAGAAATAGGCCTAAAATGTTTAAGAGACGTAGGACTACTAATCTTAGGAATAAGCACAAGAGTAGTAGTATTATGCTACTTCAAAAAAGTACCAGAATTAAGTGTGTTTAATGTCATTGCACACATCAAGGCCTATAATAGGCCAATCCTACTGGAAAAAGGTGCAATTAAATTCATTAGGGCTAGGACTTTTGTTGCCATCAATAGAGAACATATAATTTTTTATTTTTTCATCCATAAAGTCAATAGTCATAGCGTTAGCATCAACATGACTTATTTCCTTTTCTAGAATCTTCCTTAAGCATCTAGAAGAAATATGTTCCTTGTGATTTTCTTACCTACAGCTACCAATAAGGTCCTCATAGTACAGACCAGAAGCGTTCTTAATGTAAACATCACTTGTAATACAGTCTCCATTATTAAGAGTGATAAAGGAAATCTTGTCTTTGCTAGCTTGAGCTTTCATATATTTATGATAGACTTTAGAGCCCATATGACTCTTCAGATCCAAGATGAATCTTGATAATTGTTTGAAAGTTTCATTATGAATATACAACAGAGTATCTAGCTTGTCACTAACCTTCTTCTCCTCCTCAAGTTTAAAACTGTCACCATTACGAATAGAATTTTGCAAAGAAGTAAGTGAATTTCTTAGGAATTCAATAGCACTATCATTAAAAATTTAAAAAAAAAAAATTGTTGAAGATATTGAGTTGTCATTTGACCTCTTTGAGCTTAAAGATGAGTTTATACATAAGAGTTCCATCACATTCAACTTTCCAAGCATCTTGAGCAAGAGGTAAAAACTCATCATGTTTTGCCCGAATAATAAGGAATTTGAAGTAAGAAGATATCTTTTTATCATTTTCAAGAATGTTAATAGTGATAGGGGAATGATCTGAGATGCCTGGTGTAATAACATTAACAATAGATTTGAAGTTTGTAAACCAAGGGTCATTAGGAAAGACTCTATAAAACTTGCTAGAATAAACCTATCCACCAATTTATTAGTCCAAGTATAGAGGCAGCCAATAGAATGATGCTCATACCTGTCAGTATAGCCAATACAAATTATTGGGAAGAATAGTGTAACTTGTTCTGTCACTACAACTATGAAATTTATTAAAATTGCCAATCCAAATCAAGGCTTCATAATTAACAATAATACTCCAATCATTAAGAGTATTCCAATCATATATGGAAAGTTTTATTGTTACCAGGGTCAATAGCTTTGATGAGAATAGCTTGATCCATTTTAGCAATGCAAGAGAGCATTGATTCACTCTTATTCCATCTAGCACAGATCCTACCATTACAATCAAGATCATAATTTCTAATAGAGTTCCAATCCAAAAGATAGTTGTTCTTGAACTTGAAATAATTATTCAGAAATTTTAGTATCCAAAATACCAATAATGATATCCTTATTATTTAATACAATTTTTTCAACTTTCTTTTGCTTGTAAGACTTGTTCAAGCCTCTTATATTCCAAGATATGATGATTATATTAAATCACGACGTTTGTTACTCTTAGAAACCTTGTTAGAATTAATGAAATGATTAATAGCTTCTTCAAGATTATCTTCAATTTGACCAAGAGCACTAATAGAATTAGAATTGTTACTCATGTTAATTCAACCTTTCCTTTGGAGATAGGATTACTTATTGGAATTAAGTCTCTAATTTGAATCCTTCTTTTAACCTAATTCCATTCTTTATTAGAATTTACAAGGGTTGTAATGCTAGTATCTTCATTAGTTTTAGCAGTCCTAGCAACCCAACCCCGATTAACCTTTCCTTTAGAGCATTCAGTAGTTTTGTGACCAAAACACTTACAAGTAGAACATTCAAGGCAAACAATTCATAGCTAACACTTACATTATGAATGCCATCTTCTTCAAGATAAACATGAATATTCTTCACAATTTCCTTAGAGAGATCAACCTCATCACTAAATCTGGCATAATTAAGCCTATTGTGAGTATTTGTTACATCATCCATTTAATAGGAATCCCCTATAAAACTAATAATATAACCCTAGCCTTCATTAGTACATAGTTTTAAGGGGAATTTTATGAGTTTAATCCAAAGAGATATTTTCTCCTTATCAAGTTTTTCTATAACTAGTTTTGGATTCCATCTTCTTAACATGCCACATTTATCAAGAATTTCAACACAATCCAACTCAATTTAAAATTTGAATAAGAAAATATTAGAATTAGTGGATTTGATCTCAACCTTCCACGTATCTTTCCAATTCTTTTTTTAACAACAGTCGTGAATGTGTGATAAAAGGTCAAGTAATGTAAGAAATAATAGCAGGAAGGTCGGATATGATAAGACGCTAAACAAACCTTATTCATTAAATCTTAAAACCAAAACCAACCTTAATCTTAAACCTTAGCCTTGACTTTCACCTAGGAACCTGAGTTCGATTCATGTTAATTGAGCAATGTTTTTTCTTAGTGTTTTCAAACACAAATTTTACCTAGTATAAATATAAAACAGATAATCCACATAACATTCCAAACAATTAATATGAATACTCTATCATATTGAATTCAATTAATGGCTAGCTAAGTAAGGTAAGTTAAATTATATTGTTTTTATTTTCTAATATTTAGAAAATGGTAAAAGGATTATTTACGAATATTTAACTAAAATAAATAATATAAATATTCAATAAATAATTCACACAATATTGTTTGAAAAATAAATTAATATAATCACTTTGTTTCCGTTTTGGATTGCTTTTAAAAATAATCACTTGAAGTGATTTTATATCCTTAAAAATATTCTAAACCTTTAAAATCAATTTTTGAAAAAGCACAAGATAAGTGATTATTAAAAAAGATCGCTCAAAGTGATTTTAGATGTCAAAATATTTGACAAATTTTTGAATTTTTATTGAAAACACTACAATAGCGCGGCTATTTACCAACGACACGTGTCGTCGATAAAACCTCGCATTTCGTCGGTAAAAGAGCTTACCGACGACCACTCATCGGTAAATGCTCGTCCCTAGTACTTGGTCGGTAAACTCAAGGTTTGCCGACGGCGTCTTGATCTCTCGTCCCTAAACGAGTTTTTTTTACCGACGAAAGCTGTCGTCGGTAAAGTGTTATCCTAACCGGCGATGTATTTCGAGTCGCCGTTAAACTATGTTTTTACCGACGACACCTGTTGTCAGTATCTGTATTCAATACCGACGAACGTGTCGTCAGTATTATATTATTTAATAATTCTATTTTTTATTCGCACGCCTTTTTTTTTAAATTTAAATCAATACCGACGACATTCATGACATGAATGTCGTCGGTATTGACTTAATTTTTTTTTAAAACTTTTTTTAATTTTTTTTTATTTAATTTAAATTTGATTTTTTGATTTTTTTAAATCTAATATATTAATAAAAGAGAATAACTAAAAAACCATGACATATATCCATAAAATATAAACAAAACCCGTGTAGTCAAACCCCGGGAAATAAAGTCAAACTCCAGGAATAAAGTCAAACCCCGGGAAATAAAGTCAAACTCCAGGAATAAAGTCAAACTCCGGAGTTAAAAGTCAAAATTTTACAAATAAAAGTCATAATAAATATAAACTTAATAGAATAAAAGTCTTAAAACATAACAAATAAATCGAGGGTCGGATAAATCCTCTTCATCTTCGTCATCTTCATCATCTTCATCTTCAAATCGGAGGGCGACCATTGGCAGATCGAGATTCGTTGAGGCCTCGGAGCATCTTATCGATAAAATCTTCGGACTTAGGCACTCGATGGAGTAGCTTCACCCGGTATAGGAGGTAATCCTTGATGTTGGCGGAGCTCATTCATACCCTCGAATATCCGCTGGAGTAGCACCGCGTTTTTCTGTGCAGTCTTGTATGGAACATACAGCTTTGGTTCCTTTTTTTTCTTCCAGATGGCTCCAATTGATGGGATCCAATGTCTACTCTTTGACGATTTCATCACCTGTTGTACCGTCTCCTTCATCGCTCCTATCTGATCCTCCACCGGAACATCTTTAGCTAATTGGGACCCCGACTCGATAACCTGATCTTTAAGCTTCTCCCTATAAACGCCCTGTAATAAAATTTCAAATAAATAATTAACAAAACTGACAAAAAATTAAATTTAAAGTTAAATAATTAATTTTAAACAATAAAAAGGAAAATAGACCACTTACACTAGCCTGCTCCCATTTATCGTCCCGCCAGTTTCCCTTTGCCCCGTCATAGCCCAAATACTCGAAATATCCGTCTATCGGTGGAAGTGGTATCTCCTCTTGGGTCTACTCGTCCAAAAAGCTTAGGGGATCCTTCGTAGTAATCTTCAGCTTACCCTATAAAATATACATTAAAAAATTATAATTATTAAAAATTAAATTAAATAACTAATAAATTTTATTTTTACTTTAAGAAATTATAGCTCGATAATCTCGTGCCGGGTCTGTGTTTCGTTCCTAGAACCTGACTTGTTCGGCTTCTTCTAATGCTTCCTATTCTTTTTATTAATCTCCGACTGAGCCTGTTACAATTCAAGTTAAAAAAATAATTAAAAACTAATTTAATAATAAAATAATTAAAGTATAATATTACCATTTTTTCAGGTCATTGAGTATCCCAATGGTTCTCTTCCAATCCTCGGGATGCACCTCCGGAAGACACTTGTCCGTATCGTAGTAGTCAGCCTTAAGGTCATGCTTCCACCGCCTGTAGGCAGTGGCCTGAGATGATTGTAGCTTACCGCTGATAAAGTCCCAATCCTTTCGGGCCCTCTACTCCTCAAGGTCGAAAAACTCCTCAAGTTTTTCGAGAATCGTGGATTTGAGTGTCCTCGTGACATCACTCCATCGGTTATAGTATGGAGGGACTGTGTCTCGGACCGCAGACCCCACTACTTGGGCCACGTGCTTCCCATACTCACTGTAGGGGTTCCAAGTATCATCGAGGATGCAGAAGTCGACTAGTAGGGGCCCACCTAATTTCTCTTTCGCCTCTTGGGCGGTTTTTAAAGTCGAAATCGTTCTCGGTCTCCTTTTTCTCCTAACAGTTTAATGAAATTGTATTAATTAAATTACTAATTTATATTAATTGAATTTATATATTATTTTAAATTACCGGACGGTTGGTTACAGTCATTTAGGTTGCGGGGTTGATTCCAATTCTGATCCTCACCGTTACCATCACCCCGATGATAATTAGGCATCACATCGGCCATCTATAATTTAAATAAAATTAATAAATTAGTTTTTATTTTAAAGACTATATAGTATAAATTTCATTTTAGTCCTCTTTTTATTAAAAAATACAAAAATACCCTTAAAGTATACAATATTTTTTTTTTAAGTTTTTTAAATTGCATTTTAGTCCCTATAATTTATATATTTACAAAAATAAATATATATTAATTTTAAAAGTCTATATATTATAATTTTCATTTTAGTCCTCATATTTTTTAAAATTACAAAAATACCCTTAAAGTCTATAATATTTTGTTTAAAAGTTTTTTAAATTGCATTTTAGTCCTTATAATCTATATATTTACAAAAATAAATATATATTAATTTTTAAAGTGTATATGTTGTAAATTGCATTTTAGTCCTCATATTTTTAACAATTACAAAAATTCCCTTAAAGTCATAAAAAATGTAATGTTTTTTAAATTGCATTTTAGTCCTCAAAAGTTTCATATTTACAAAAATAAACATATTTATTTTCACATTAAGTCCCTAAATTTCACAATATCCAAAATTCTTCACATACACAAATTCTAAAACCTACATTTCACACCACATATTTACAACTTACATCCATAAATTATCAAAAATTCCAAAAATCATACAAAACCCTAATTTTGCTAAAAATTACAGAAAAATCAATTTACATGGTGTATTTAACTAGCAAAAACGTTTAAACAATCCCTAAAACTAACACAATAATTCGGAAATCATAAATAATCAAATACAAAGCCAAAAGAAATTCAATTCTTAAATAAAAAAAACTAGGATCTAAATCGGATTTCGTGTACCTATTACGTGTAATTTGTGTTGAAGATGTCCAGGAATCCATGCCACGCAAGTAGAGAGGAAGAAAACAAACAACTAAAAAGTTAGGATTTGATTTAGAAAAAAAGAAAAAAAATTGAAAAAACAATGGATTTTTTGCATGAAATCACTTACATTCGATGTTGTTTGAGTGTTGGGATGCCTCAGAATAGCTCCATCTATCTCGGAATGGAATTTTTTGAGCGTGTTTTAAAGATTTTGTGTTTCAGAAATGAGCTCGGTAGGGTTTAATAGATTAAAATTTTACCGACTACACGCGTGTCGTCGGTAAACTGGACGTATTCGTCGTTAAACGTGACACACATCAACCAGTCGTACGCACGACTGTTGCGTGTCCCTGTTTACCGACAAATACTTTTCGCTAGTCGTCGGTAAATACCTTGGGCGGGAAAATGGACCGCCCATTTTGACCAATGAATTTTTTGTTTTCGTTTACCAACAACTTGTGGGAAGAATATCGTCGTTAATAATTTACCGACGACATTCATGTTAAGAATGTCGTCGGTAAACCCTTAAACGTCGCCGGTATATATATATATATTTATTTATTTTTACTTTCCTTTCTTTTTTTATTCTTTTTTCTTGCTTTTTTCTTTCTTTCTTCTTTGTTCTTTTTTCCTTTTATCTTTCTTTCGTATCCACCATCATCAGAAGGCCCGGGAGATCCAAACTTTCACTTTATAATAAACACCTCGACCAAACAATTAGAGTCAAACCCGAGTGTTTGGGGGTATTCAGACAACATTTAGAGTCAAATGTTAGTGTTCGGGTTGTTTAGTCAACTATTTGAGCCAGACTCGAGTGTGTTGGGTGTTTAGTCAATTATTCGAGTCAAATGTCAGTGTTTGGGGTGTTTAGTCAACTATTCGAGTCAAATGTTAGTTTTGGGGTGTTTAGTCAACTATTCGAGTCAAATTTTAGTGTTTGGGGTGTTTAGTCAACATTTAGATTCAAATGTTAGTGTTTGGGGGGTTTAGTCAACTATTCGAGTCAAATGTTAGTGTTTGTGGTGTTTAGTCAACAGTTAGAGTCAAATGTTAGTGTTTGGGGGTGTTTAGTCAACTATTCGAGTCAAATGTTAGTGTTTGGGGTGTTTAGTCAACTATTCGAGTCAAATGTTAGTGTTTGGGTGGTTAGTGTATCAAAATAAATTAAAGTTCAACTCCAAAAACCAGCAAAATGTTTTAAAACTAATAAACAAATAAAATATCTCCTAATCAGTTTCATATCCACTAATATCTATAGGTTCATCATCGCTATTAACCTCTATAGGTTCTTCTTCATCACCATATTCTTCCCACGTGTCATCTTCAATTTCCTCGTTTTCTTCAATAACCATATCAAAAGCCAAATCAATACGAAAATAAGATGGGTCAATCTCGATCTCCTCGGTAGTTGCCAAGTTCGCCGGTTCAAAGCGTCTCAGTGTTAACCAAAGGTATACTGATGCTCTCGTTGTTAGTAGGTAGTGATTCCGAACCCCATAACTCGGGACTCCATCCGTGACGATCATTTATTTCCCAAACGGATTTCCAACCCTTCATTGATTTCTTTGCACTAATCTCGTCAATGTAGAACACTTTCTTGGCCTGCGATGCTAAAATGTATGGTTCGTCGGCCCACTCAAATTTTGATGTGTTGATAAAGGTTACCCCATGTTCTCTCCCTGAATCAGCCATTTTGTATAATTTACAAAAAAAATAAGACAACTGAGCACCCTTTAGTGTATTTAACCTCCAATATTTTCAACAATTCTCCATAATATGGTCTATCATCTTACATGGTACAAACTCCGTAATCCTGCGTCACTCTTTTTTCTCCTTTACCCGTAGTTACCCACTTGACACCATTCACAACGCATGAATCGTATCTATGCACCGCACCAAAAGACATGCTTGCCAAGGATACCATCTCAGTGGTAGCTAATACATCACCTGACTCTTTCATTCCATGAACCTATCATGCAATAATAATACTTAATACTTTGAAAAAAATTAGATAATATTTAAACCAATGTGTAAAGTTACTTACCTTTTCCAAAAACCATCTCTTAAACGTTTGACGATGCATAATCTCTATTTCCCTACTCGTTCCCGTAAGTGTGGATTTGTGTTCACTAAAAACATAAATGAATATAAATATGAATATAAATATGAATATAAATATAAATATGAATATGAATATAAATATGAATATGAATATAAATATGAATATGAATATGAATATGAATATAAATATAAATATAAATATAAATATAAATATAAATATAAATATAAATATAAATATAAATATAAATATGAATATAAATATGAATATAAATATAAATATAAATATAAAATTCATATGTATATTTATATTTATATTTATATAAATATACATATGAATATGAATATAAATATAAATATGAATATAAATATAAATAAGTAAACGTTACTTACGTCCTATATGGTCCGAGTTCGTCGAAATTATTCAAAATATACCAACTAACGTGCTCCTTTTGCAGAGCTGGTAAAGAACCTGACTCTTTCTTGCCAATTGGAGTACACTGAGACTTGAAAATGGATAGCTCTTTTGGTTCTGCCAGTGGTTCGTTGTATCTACCTGGATCGTTGAACTTTGTTTTTTCTTCACTAAGATACCATGATATGAAGGTCAACGTCTCTTCCGCCACGTAACCCTCGGCTATGGAACCCTCAGGCCTAGCCAGGTTTCGAATATACTCTTTCAACTTCTTCAAATACCTTTCAAATGGGACATCCACCGTATTTGAACCGGCACCCCTAACAACGCTTCATCGTATAAGTGTATCACTAAGTGGATCATTACATCAAAAAACGCGGGAGGTAAGATCATTTCTAATTTGCACATCACTTCAACCACTTTCGCCTTACCGTCTTCCAACTCTTTTTTACTCAGATTCTCGTGACAAACGACTGTAAACACGTTAGCTAACCCAATAATCTTGTCGCTAATCGGTTTATCATCTAGAAGTCCAGGGAGACAACAAACAAAAAGATACTGCATCATAACATGACAATCATGAGATTTCATTCCAATGATCTTCCCCGTATCGACTTGAACGTTATTCCTCATACTAGACGTGAATCCATCAGGAAACCTCTTTTCCTGTAACCACTCAAGAAAAATCTTCCTCTTCTCTGCTGACAACGTATACTTTCCCCGTTTTAGAATCGTTTTAGGTCCTCTTCTTGTCAACCACAACTCTTTTCTGATTTTCATAGCCTCAGTATCCTGTCGCGTCGTAACGTTATCTTTGTTTACTTTCCCATCAAGTGCTATAACTGTACCGAGAAGAGCATCACACACATTTTTCTCGCAATGCATTACATCGATGTTATGTTTTAACCCATTTTTCGACAAATAAGGTAAACGATAGAAAATACTCTTTTTCTTCCAGTTGGTCTCGCGAGGACCTGTAGTCTTCGTCACCTTGCCCCCAAAATCCTTGTGGTTGCCGGGAAACACAATGGGAAGACCATCTAACTATGTCAGAATACTAGCTGGACTATGTTTCCTCGGTCGGCCACTATGATTGGGTTTCGGGTACAAAACACTTTCTTTTCTAAACCGATGTCCGGTAGGTAACCAATGTTTATGGTAAAAGTAAAACACACATTTTTTCACCTTCAATGACGGAGTAGAATCCATGCATTCTGGGCAAGCCATGTAACCTTGACCCAACCATCCTGAAGTGTATGACCGAGTGGGGAAATCATTGGTCTTGGACAACAGACAAACCTCCATAGTAAACTCTTACTTTGTATGGGCATCATACGTAAGGATCCCTTTACCCCACAACTCGTCCAACTCATCTATCATAGGGCGGAGGTCAACATCCATGTCCTTACCGGGTGAACGAGGACCCGAAATCAACAAACAAAGCTGAAATGTGGTTTCCTTCATGCATACCCATGGTGGCAAGTTATAGACGGTCAATATGACAGGCTACGTGATGTACGAGTTGTTTTGCATAGAGAGAGGACAAAACCCGTCGAAACTGAGACCCAAATATACATTACGAGGTTCGCTAGCAAACTCAGTATGTAGCGCTGCAAATATCTTCCAATTATCACCATCAACCGGATGACGCAACACATCTGGATTGGCACTCTTTCCGGTATGGTGTTGATGTCTCCTCATTTGTGATAATAAAATATACTTCTGAGACATCATTTTAGGCTTATTTATTAGTTTATAGGTTGATTTTAGCTTAGTTTAGTTCACTTTCCTATTTTGGGTCTTGATTTAGTAGCATAATATTTTTAGAGCATATTGTGTTTAATTGTTTATTTAGTGTGAAGCTTTAAAGATAATTATGGAGATTAATTAGAGTCCAAGTCAAAGACTACAACTTATGGAAAGAGATGTGCATGGAAATTGGAGATAGAAGGAAACTGAGTTTAATTAGGAAAAGGAAAAGCTACCTAAATCTGGGATTCTGCATACACGTCTAAAGATATGCGTTTTTACCTAAGAAATAGGCCGATTTTGGTAATTTCCTTCTTCAGGGTCAAGATAATTCTGTTACAATTCTTTTGGTATCTTATGGAGCTCAATCCGACCAATAACGAAGAAGATACGCTCAAAACGGTCCAGCAGTTTTTATCTTTATTTCCTTACGAATTTGAGTTGGGCTAGGAGTCCATTACTTAACTCATCTCTAAAGAAACGATTTAGGTCAACCTATACACTATAAATACAGCCTCTTAACACTCTTAAATCATCCTTGGTGAAACCTTAACCCAAGAGGAAGCTTAGAACACAAGAGAGAAGTCTGGAAGGAGCTGTCATCAACAATGTCTTCTTCTACCTTTAATTTTGTAATTTCTTTCTTTTCTTTCATGAACTAAATTTCTTTAGCTTGAGTTTTAGCATATATGTATGAACCCTAGTTTTGATTGACATCTATCTAATTTGGGAATTTAATGTTTTAAATAGAATTATAGTTTTTATTCTCTGTTTATGTGTTTGGATTTATATTTTGTGTTCTTCTGGACTGCAGCCATTAGAATTACCATCTAGTAATTAGGTCACCATTGACAACGGTGTTTAATTGCATGTTTAGCACATAACGTCTAGTATTAGGTCTGAGCTGACAACCCAACCTAGCTAGATAATCACTATGGTGTAGTTCTTGTGCTTATTTACCAATTACAGGAAAGGTTTGCTTAGGAAGCCTTATTGACACAGGTAAAATCCTATTTTAAACTACCGATAGCGAATTGGGACCGATTAGGGAAATACTACATAATTCACCCTTACATGTTTAGAACGGCAAAACTAGTGGGGATTACATGCTAATAACTTAAGCTATATTCTCATATAACTTCTCTTTCAACTTTAATTTTCTGTCTTTTAATTCTTAGTTTTAGTTTAGTTTAATTAGAAAACCAAACAAATATCTATTTGTCTTTACTTTTATTTGCGTTTAGTTGTTCTAGCTTTAATTACTTACACTTGATATTTGCACAAGATTCTTCTAACCTTCGTAGTCTCTGCGGAACGAATTTTAATCTAAAACTTGCATACGATCTGTATACTCGCAAAACCGTGTAGTTTTAGGGTGTTTTTGCACTTTATTTATATCTTATTTTATCACACCCTAGGCCCCACCAAGTTTTTGGCGCCGCTGCCGGGGACTACATCGTTAGTCCTTGTGCATATATCTTGTGCTTTTATTTTTAGTTAGTTCTATTTTACGCTTTTGTTTTTAGTTTTTGTTTTTCAGATTTAGTTACAGATGGAGAACCCAAGGAGACTTGAGCTACCCATCGAGTTTAGAGTGGAGCCACGAGGAATTCCCGCTCCAGAAATCCAAGCCGCAAAATTTAAACCTGATCAAGGGATGCTAACTCAGTTTGCATCTCATGGATTATTCAGCGGAGATGCACATCAAGATCCGATCCGATATATTCATAAATTCATGCAGATCTGTGATGCTTATATCGTAAGAGGAGTTACTAGGGAGCAAGTATATTACCTGATGTTCCAGTTCTTCTTGACCGGATGTGCAAGCGATTGGTATGATACCCAATACCCTCATGTTATTCCAGATTGGGACAAGCTCCAAGCGAGATTCCTAGACCGTTTCTATCCGGTTAGTAGACGTTTAAAAGATATGTTGGAGCTTGAACAATTTATACAGAAAGAGGAGGAGAGTCTGGGTGAAGCATGGTTACGATTTACAGAGAAGAAGGCGAGGTGTCCCTATCATAGATCCTCGCCGGAATATTATTTAACCTTGTTTTATGGAGGCCTTAATGATAAATCAAGAGAAAAAGCAGATTCGTTGGGAAACGCAGGTTTTGTGTTACTAGATCCTGAAGAAGCTGAGTTGGGGATGGAGAGAATTCTTGAGAACGAGAGAAGTTGGCCAAAGAAATCAGCAAAGGAGAACACTTCAGAATCTCTGAAGCTTAAAGAACTGGCTAAACAACTCGAAGAGCTAAAAGAACAAGCCCGAATAATTGCTCAGGTGAATATAGTACGCACAATTCCTTCGTGTCCTGGTTGTGGATCAAGAAATCACGTGTGGGAAGGGTGTGTGAATAATCCAGCAGTAGCTTCCGTTCAGTATCCTCAAGATAACTATTATTCTAATGGTTATACTTATCCTCAAGAAAGCTACACTAATTATCAACAACCCCCGTGGTGGTTCCTTGTGTGTTATAAAATAATGAAATAAAAGCAAAGGAATAAAGGATCCACAGACCGCAAGTGTACGGGTCGTACCAAGTAATAGATAAGTAAAATCAGGATTATCGTCTCCACAGGGATTTAAGAGTTATTCTAAATTCGCGTTCAATATCAGAATAGATAGTTCTAATTGTTTTAACTAAAAAGACAAATAATAAAGGAGTTTGTTTTCTAATTAACTAAATAATAAAATAGACAATAAAATAAACAACTAATAATTATGCAAGAAAGATAAGGATATGCAAGTATGAATCTATCCTATTGAATTTATGATTACTAAGAATAAGGGTGAATGGGAAATCTCACACTAGTCGGGAATCAAATATCTCCTAGCCCCCGTCAGGGTGGACCTAGAAGCTATCCTAAAGTACTATAAACCCCTGTATGGGCGAATATGCCTCTTCGGATGAATACTATTTTACCTCTTTAGTCAATGGAAATTAAGAACCAATTCAATTAAATACTAAAATCCCAGATTCAGATTAAAACAGAAAAACAATAATCAATGGTTCATATAATTACAATCCTAAAGAGAAATTATGCATACTAAAATTTCTTAGATAAATAGCTTAGAAATACCTCATAGACAAAATAGATCTAATACTAAATTACCTAAAGAATAGAGATGGAGAAGTGTTGAATTGATATAGTTAAGCTCTAGCTCTTGCTTCTTCCTCCTCTAGATCCTCTTGATTGCTTCTATGATGAATTATTTGTGTATATTAAGCTTATGCAGCCAAGGGATAATTTTCTAAGGTTTAGAGCTGGTATTTATAGGTGCTAGGTCGAATTACTTGGAGTGGAAGACAAGTCAAGGACTCTTTAATACGTAACCCTAAAATCTAGGAAAGGTAAGCTGATTTGATTTGGTCATATATTTTTCAATACTTATCCGTTCGAGGAGTTCCAATACATGAAACCTCTTGTCTCGGAAAGAGCTTTCCATTGGTGCAGACCATTCGTCCAGAATCCATGCCAATCTTTAATTATGGAATTATCTTTAAAACGTGGCTGGAATTTCAGATTCACAAGGCAGCTTTATCTTTTCCTAATTGAACTCTACTTCATTCTATCTCTAGATTTCTTCAAGATCTTCTTTCCTTATCTCCTTAGAATTTTTTTAGCATCTAATTTATTTCCATATTATCTCTAAAGCTTCACATTAAATAAATAATTAAACCGCATATGCTTTATAAAATAATAAATCAATAAATCAAGACTAGAAATAAGAAAGTGCAATTTAAATTCATGAAATTCGACTAAACACACTAGAATTATTCTAAGACTTTAATTCTCACTTCTCCTCCTTGGATTGGTTTCTCATGAAATTCATAAACCTACTAACTTTGCATTATAAATAAGTAAATTAACGCACAAAAGCTCTATAAATGCAAATAGTCTAATTCCAAGGGGAGAAAGTGTAATATTGCAATTTAAGCACTAAAGTCAATATAAAAAGACCATTTTCATCCTAAAATGATGTCTCCTAAGGGCTTATATTTAGACCAAAAAGGGAGACATCAAGACCCCCAACTCAAACTTGTATCGTCCCGATACAATAAAAACAAAAACATAGGGAAGTCTCTAAAATATCAGCTATGCCAATGAAGCACAGGGGAGAAGAAGATAGCAGAATATATAAACTCAAAGCAATTACTTAGAAAATTTCATGCAATACTATTTACGAACTACATACCTGCACACTTGTCATATCTACAATCAACACGGTTTGAATTCAAGATTCGATTAGCTTCGCAATGTAAGAAGGAGAGGATCTTTACTCAGTTTACCATGGAGGCTATAGATTGTTCATCGAAATTCACTAGTATCAAAGGATCCACTTAACTAATCTCTAACGGCTCAATCACTTCTAGATTACATAGAAAAGAATCATAAGGTCTGTAGGGTTGTAATGTTGGCTTAGGGACGGTATGATAAGTATATTTGGATAATTTAGAGTGAGCTTTTGGCTCTCTCCTCACTAGCCATCAACGAATCGCCCTAGAGCTTGAGTTACTCTCGTAAAACGTTCTCACTCAACCCAATGACTTCCTTGATGCACAAATTAGCATCCCCAATAACCCAATTAAAGCAATAAGATGTTCACATAAAAATTCCTCTTTGCCGGTCCAAATATATTTCTTTTCATTTCAATTTTTTTTCTTTTGTATAGCTATGATCCTCTTTTTGATGTTGAGATATCACGCTATTTTTCATAAATTATGCCTTTTCATAACTTTAGCTCGTAGCTTCTTTTTCATTCACTATTACCCCGGCAAAGGGTTACAATATAATAAACCTGTGAATCATCATCAAAATATAGAACAGAGCACACTTAATAAGCTCAAAAATCCCAACCCAATAATATTTCCCATAATGGTGGACCCACCACCCCAAACTCAAGCTCTAAAACAATTGTCTATGCATCGCGATTCGAGTATGGGTCATATGGAAATGCCTAATAAACTAAAGGGACATGGCTTATAATGTGGCTAATAAAAAGGCTTTAGAAAGGCTAGAAGGGGCTGAGAAGGATATAATAATAAAATGGACAGCAAGCTAAAAGGCAACAAGGGGCTTATGAAAGAACCGCCTTAATCACTTTCTAAACTATGAAATTTCGTCATTCTTTTACCTTTAGCACGTTCATTAAATGGGTTTATCAACTAGCTTAGATCTCACGGCCTACACACCACTCATGGATCCCTGAGATCGAACATACTTTCTATCGCATTGCTAACTAATCTTTTCTTTACTATCAATGTGTTTTCCTGCAAATACTCAAAGCATACAAAATAAAGCAGCTCATAAACATACTACTTTCTATCATCAACTTACTAAGCTTATGCTTTCAAGCTATTAAACACATTCCACATCTAATCCATCTCTTAAAAATTTCAAATTTTTTCAAATTTCTCTAAAGAAACAGGTAAATCACATAAAAATGGAGATGAGGGACAACGAATCCCCACCCCCAACTCAAAAATGAGTCGTGTCCCCACGACACGAAAAGACTCAATAAAGTAAAAATAGCAAATAGTGCATATAGAGAAATGGTAAGGAAGAAAGAAAACATACTCTTCGAGGCAATTGCCTCGCGTGCTTAATACCCAAGATAGGGTGCAGTTATTTCCTTGTATGTAAACTCCATGTATCACCAATTTCGCTTTCCCTTACATCCTCTTGTGCTCCATCCTAATCAATAACACTTTAGAGATCTTGATTCTTGGGTTCTAGGTGTTTGATATGATTTGGGTGATTAAAACTTCTTTGTAGTGATGTAGGGAAGGATTTAGATTTGAATTCATGGTGATTTGGTTGTGTTTTGATGGTTGGTGAAGGTTTGAATGAGCTTTAATGGAGTTGGGAGAGGTTTGGAGAAGAAAAAGAGGCTTAAGGATTTGTAATTTCGGAATAATACCTAATTTCCTCCCTTTATAAGCTCAAAACGTAACTTTTTCTCTCTCCAGCGGCTTCGTACGGACCATGGTGCGGTGCACCGCGGGTCCTTCGTCAAAATACCCGTGGCAGCAACCCCGTGGCACGTGTTTTTGGCTTGCGGTGCAGGGCACGGCTAGGGTCCGGTGTACCGCAGCCAACAGCTCCAATTTTTTTCGTCTCTGGATAAAACACGTGGCTCTACCCCGTGGAACGGGTGTCTCCTCTGCGGTGCACCGCGGCTGAGGTCCGGTGTACCGCACTCGGCAAAAACCTCCCCAACAGCTAGATCTCGAAAAGTTATGCAGTTTAGGCTCAAAGATCACCTGATTTCGACATCCGAGCGCAAAGATATGACTTGCCGAAGTTTCTCCGTTCCAAGAAATTTTGCTCGCTTCCCTAACTCGATTTCTCCAATACCTGAGCATCGAAAACACTAATACCTTCCTCAATAATGCACTATCAACTAAAAAAATACGTAAACTAAATAATATACACTAAAAACTAAACTAAGAAAACAATCAAAGTTTGGGGTGTCTCCCAAGAGCACTTTTATTAAACGTCATTTAAAGTTTGACGGGTTACCTCCATTATCCCTTGATTATGTAACCTCCCCAGTAGTGAGTGAGGTTATGTATGTCTACAATTCGCAGCTTTTGACCTCTTGGAGGTTGTATCTCTATTAATATTGGTGTTACTACACGAGTAACAACAATTGGTCCCATCCACTCATTTTTGAAACTTCGTGGCCTATTCTCTTGTTTGGAGGCCTTCCAAGCAACCATGGTTCCGACCCCAAACTCATCTTTAGCTCTCTTCTTCACAGGTTCATGGTGGTGGTCCTTCTCTTTAACCTCTTTAGATACTTCTGGAACAATGGGGAACTCAAGAGGCTCCTCCTCTAGAATTTTGTCCAAAACAAGGGATGTTTCAGAACTTTCTTTTGTTATGAGGGCCACATCTCCAACCTCGATCTCTACACTCGCATTCTCATTTGTTTCCGGAATAACTTCTTTGAATACTTGTTGCGGTGTGAGTTCTTTTGTATTACTTTCAAGCATTTGGGTGTGGGATTTGTCTTTACACACCTCTACAAATGCTTTATCGATGTCACCATTTGAATGATTCGTCTTTATTGGATTGAAAGGTGACATCAATGGAGTACTAGGTGGTGAATCCATCCTAGTATATTCTTCTTCTATCTCTTTTCTAACCAAGACCTCAATATTTAATTCCTCTAAACGTGGCTTGGCTGGGTTTTCCATGGATGTAATCGTCCCTTCACAAGATTTAATTTCAATTTCGACTCCATTACCAACAATTGACTCATCTATGCTAAGCGTGGTTGATTCTTCTATTGTTGGAATCTCTAGTTCACTAGGTGCAACTTGTGGTGATTCCACTTCCTTCTCTTCTTGAAGGCTAAACTCTGTAGCTACATCGAACCAAACATCGCTATCAATTTGAATGGCCTCATCATCAAAATTTGTACCTTGACCAATTTGCATAGATGGTACTTGTTGTAATTTCTCAATTGTTTCTGTGAGTTGCGTCGATCGTTGCTCCATTAATTGATGGCTTTGTTGCATGACTTGCACTAATGATATGATAGCATCGATTTTCGCATTACTCTTTATTATATTATCCTCTGTGGCCTTCATGAAACAACTGAGGGAGTCCTCCAACTTCCTGAGCCTATTATAATGATATGTCAAGCTTCCGCGTGTTAGATCCATGAATTGTTGTACTGATATATAACAGGTCTGTATTGGAACTTGCTCTTGATAGCGGAAAACCTCCATACCTAAAGAAAAACCTGAAAAGAGACTAAAAAAGAAACATAAAACTGAAAACAACTAAAACTACCAACCTAACTTAAACACAAAATAAAATAACCGCTTTAAATCCCCGGCAGCGGCGCCAAAAACTTGGTGGTGCTGCTGGGGTAAAATCGATTAAATCACACTAGAATAACTATAATAAATCCCCGGCAGCGGCGCCAAAAACTTGGTGGGTCCTTGTGTGTTATAAAATAATGAAATAAAAGCAAAGGAATAAAGGATCCACAGACCGCAAGTGTACGGGTCGTACCAAGTAATACATAAGTAAAATCAGGATTATCGTCTCCACAGGGATTTAAGAGTTATTCTAAATTCGCGTTCAATATCAGAATAGATAGTTCTAATTGTTTTAACTAAAAAGACAAATAATAAAGGAGTTTGTTTTCTAATTAACTAAATAATAAAATAGACAATAAAATAAACAACTAATAATTATGCAAGAAAGATAAGGATATGCAAGTATGAATCTATCCTATTGAATTTATGATTACTAAGAATAAGGGTGAATGGGAAATCTCACACTAGTCGGGAATCAAATATCTCCTAGCCCCCGTCAGGGTGGACCTAGAAGCTATCCTAAAGTACTATAAACCCCTGTATGGGCGAATATGCCTCTTCGGATGAATACTATTTTACCTCTTTGGTTACGTGGTTAGTCAAGCTTGTCAGGGTCAAATAACGGATACCACGCGTCTATATTCTAGTTCTGTAATTAAACCCCCCATCAAGGCGATCACTTCCCCCACCAAAGTGAATAGCCTAATTACTAAAACCTACCCTTGATTCGCGACGTCACTGATAGTGAATAAGCACAAGAATATAGTCAATGGAAATTAAGAACCAATTCAATTAAATACTAAAATCCCAGATTCAGATTAAAACAGAAAAACAATAATCAATGGTTCATATAATTACAATCCTAAAGAGAAATTATGCATACTAAAACTTCTTAGATAAATAGCTTAGAAATACCTCATAGACAAAATAGATCTAATACTAAATTACCCAAAGAATAGAGATGGAGAAGTGTTGAATTGATATAGTTAAGCTCTAGCTCTTTCTTCTTCCTCTTCTAGATCCTCTTGATTGCTTCTATGATGAATTATTTGTGTATATTAAGCTTATGCAGCCAAGGGATAATTTTCTAAGGTTTAGAGCTGGTATTTATAGGTGCTAGGTCGAATTACTTGGAGTGGAAGACAAGTCAAGGACTCTTTAATTCGTAACCCTGAAATCTAGGAAAGGTAAGCTGATTTGATTTGGTCATATCTTTTTCAATACTTATCCGTTTGAGGAGTTCCAATATATGAAACCGCTTGTCTCGAAAAGAGCTTTCCATTGGTGCAGACCATTCGTCCAGAATCCATGCCAATCTTTAGTTATGGAATTATCTTTAAAACGTGGGTGGAATTTCAGATTCACAAGGCAGCTTTATCTTTTCCTAATTGAACTCTACTTCCTTCTATCTCTAGATTTCTTCAAGATCTTCTTTCCTTATCTCCTTAGAATTGATTTAGCATCTAATTTATTTCCATATTATCTCTAAAGCTTCACATTAAATAAATAATTAAACCGCATATGCTTTATAAAATAATAAATCAATAAATCAAGACTAGAAATAAGAAAGTGCAATTTAAATTCATGAAATTCGACTAAACACACTGGAATTATTCTAAGACTTTAATTCTCACTTCTCCTCCTTGGATTGGTTTCTCATGAAATTCATAAACCTACTAACTTTGCATTAAAAATAAGTAAATTAACGCACAAAATCTCTATAAATGCAAATAGTCTAATTCTAAGGGGAGAAAGTGTAATATTGCAATTTAAGCACTAAAGTCAATATAAAAAGACCATTTTCATCCTAAAATGATGTCTCCTAAGGGCTTATATTTAGACCAAAAAGGGAGACATCACCCCGCAACAGAAGAGTTGGGTCAGAAAGCAAGAAACTTATCAACTACCCCAACTTCAAACTTATAATCCACCACAACCTATTCAGAAAAAGGCACCCATAATTGTTAAAGCTTGTCAAGAATCGAAGAAAAATCCACCGAAACAATCGATGCAATTGGCAACACAAGAACAACTCCAGAGCTTAAGTTCGAGTATGGCTAAATTAATGCAAACAGTTGAGAAGAAAATGAGTCATAGCCAACAGAAAGTTCGAACCCAGGAGAAGATTATCAAGCAACTAGAGTATACCATATCACAGATGGCGAGTACATTACAAAATCGGCCAAAAGGGCAACTCCCAAGTGATACTATTGCTCCTAGAGATGATTCTCGCCATGCAGTTGAATTGCGAAGTGGAAAACAACTACCTCCACCCAGACCAGAACCAGAACCAATCCCTATTCCAGAACAAAGGGGGGAAGAAACAATCAAAGATACAGTTGAGGAGGTAGTTAAACCAAGGAGTGTTCAAGCCGAGACACCTGAGAAGACAAGCAAACCAGTGGAACTCAATACACGCCCTCCACCACCATACCCTTCACGTGTCAGAAAGAAGGACAATGACCTGGAATTCAAGAAGTTCATTGACATGTTGAAGAAGTTGGAAGTTAATATACCACTTGTTGAGGCTCTCAAG
Source organism: Nemophila menziesii (assembly GCA_029959085.1). NCBI lineage: Eukaryota > Viridiplantae > Streptophyta > Magnoliopsida > Boraginales > Hydrophyllaceae > Nemophila > Nemophila menziesii. The sequence continues at coordinate 23,136,150 of JARWIR010000015.1, read as the reverse complement.
AGGATGCCAATCTATATGAAATTCATGAAAGACATTATCTCCAACAAGCAAAGTATAGAGACTGGGGAAACAATTGGACTACCTAGGGAGTGCAGTGCTATATGTCAAAGTGATTTACCACCAAAATTAGAAGATCCCAGAAGTTTTACAATTCCTATCGGCATTGGAGATAGTTGGACCGGGAAAGCATTATGCGATTTAGGCGCGAGCATCAATCTGATGCCTAGATCTCTGTTCGAGAAGCTTAATATTGGAGAAGTAGTACCTAAGTCTGTGGTATTACAAATGGCGGATCGCTCCCTCTCACGACCAATAGGTAAAATTGAAGATGTTTTAGTTAAAGCTGGCTCTTTTATTTTTCCTTGTGATTTTATTATTCTTGACTACGACGCGGATAAGAATGTCCCCATCATCTTGGGTAGACCATTCCTAGCCACGGGGCTTACACTAATTGATGTTGAGAATGGTGAGTTGATTATGAGAGTACAAGGCGAACAGATACGATTCAATGTGTTTCAGGCTATGAAGTTACCAAAGTCGAAGGATGAGTGCTTCAAAATAGATGTCATTGGAAAAATTGCGCAAGAAGTCTTCAATGAAGCGAGCTTAGATGATGATCTTGACGAAGCCTTAGCACTTGAAACACCAGAGGAACTCGAAATTCCCCCTGAAGATGTTGCTGCATTAGGATCAAATGTGCGAGAACTACTTCGAGAACCAGGTGACATTCAGCCAATGAAACAACCATCTATAATATGTCCACCTGTTCTCGAAGAAAAACCACTTCCAGATCATCTACGCTATGCATATCTAGGTACGAATAAAACTTTGCCTGTTATTATTTCTGCTAACCTTTCAGGTCCTCAAGAGGAGAAGTTACTTCAAGTGCTTCGCGCAAACAAAGAAGCAATCAGATGGACTATTGCCGACATCAAGGGAATTAGTCCTTCCGTTTGCAAACACAAAATCATTCTTGAGAACGAAGGTGGGCGATCTATAGAAGGACATAGAAGACTCATGCCAACTATGAAAGAAGTAGTAAGGAAGGAAGTTATCAAGTTGTTAGACGCAGGAATTATCTATCCGATTGCTAGCAGTGATTGGGTTAGTCTAGTGCAATGTGTTCCAAAGAAAGGAGGTTTCACTACCATCCTTAATGATCAAGGCGAAGCTATACCATCAAGACCAGTTGTGGGGTGGCGAGTGTGCATGGATTACCGAAGACTGAACAAAGCAACAAAGAAAGATCACTTCCCGCTACCATTCATTGATCAGATGCTAGACAAACTCACAGGGAGAGAATATTACTGTTTCCTTGACGGATATTCGGGTTATAATCAGATTTGTGTGGATCCCCTCGATCAACACAAAACAACTTTTACATGTCCGTTTGGTACTTTTGCTTATAGAAGAATGATGTTTGGTTTATGAAATGCACCTGCCACGTTCCAGAGGTGCATGATGGCGATATTTTGGGACATGATTGATAAATACTTGGAGGTTTTTATGGATGATTTTTCGATGTTTGGAGATAGTTTTGATGATTGTTTAAATAATCTTGAGAAAGTCCTTGTGAGATGTAGAGAAAAAGATCTTGTACTTAATTGGAAAAAATGCCACTTCATGGTTCAAGAGGGAATTATGTTGGGACATAAAGTTTCGAAGGCAGGGATGGAGGTTGATCGTGCTAAAATTGAAGTTATCAAAACACTACCACCTCCAGTTTCTGTTAAAAGAGTGAGAAGTTTCTTGGGTCACGCAGGATTTTATCAAAGATTTAATAAATAATTCTCCAAGATCGCCAAACCGCTTTGCTCTTTACTTGAAAAGGATACTCCTTTTAATTTCACTGAAGAGTGTCTTCAAGCATTTTTTACGATTAAGGAGAAACTAATCTCTACGCCTATTGTTGTACCTCCTGATTGGAAAGCTCCGTTTGAACTTATGTGCGATGCCAGTGATCACGCTATGGGTGTTGTGTTGGGACAGAGGAAAGACAAGATTTTCCACACGATTTATTACGCAAGTAAGACTTTCAACGCTGCCCAGATGAATTATCCAGTGACGGAGAAAGAGATGTTGGCCGTGGTTTATGCTTTTGATAAATTCCGTCCCTATCTGGTTGGGAAGAAAACTGTTGTATACACGGACCATTCAGCTGTTAGGTACCTCATGGAGAAAAAGGACGCTAAGCCGCGGCTAATCAGATGTGTACTATTGCTTCAAGAATTTGACATAGATATTCAAGATTGAAAAGGATGCGAAAATCAAGTTGCTGATCATTTATCAAGGCTCGAAGGATCTGACGCAAACAAAGAACCATTGTTGGTTAAAGAGGTATTCCCTGATGAACAACTTTTTGCTATTAGACGTGCTTTTGTGCCATGGTATGCAGATCTAGTCAACCTCATTGTGAGTGGTGTCTTTCCCAAAGATTTCCACCCACAACAAAGACAAAGATTGAATCACCAGGCCAAACAGTATTATTGGGATGAACCGTACCTCTGGAAGATTTGTAGTGACCAAGTGGTTAGAAGATGTGTGCATGAAGGTGAAATGGAGAAGATCATTGAAAGTTGTCATAGTTTACCTTATGGAGGTCACTATAAAGGCGATAGAACCGCAGCTAAAATTCTTCAATCCGGGTTCTATTGGCCTACCATACACAAAGATTGTCATCGTTTTGTCCAGTCATGTCACAGATGCCACTACACTGGCAACATATCAAAAAGAGACGCGATGCCGCTTAATAATATTCTTAAAGTTGAAATTTTTGATGTATGGGGAATAGATTTCATGGGACCTTTCATCACCTCCCATGGAAATCTTTATATTTTGCTTGCGGTAGACTACGTATCAAAGTGGGTAGACGCAGTGGCAACACCGAAGAACGATGCTCAGACCGTGATTAAGTTCTTAAAATCAAACATCTTTTCAAGACATGGTACGCCACGTGTGCTAATCAGTGATAAAGGTACCCATTTTCTTAATGCTCCCCTGAGACATTTTCTTCAAAAGTTTGGAGTGAAACACCGTACATCAACCGGTTATCACCCACAAACTAACGGTCAAGCTGAAGTTTCCAACCGGGAAATCAAATCTATTCTTGAGAAGACCGTGAGCAAATCGAGGAAAGATTGGTCTTTAAAGCTAGATGATGCTCTCTGGGCTTACAGAACAACATTTAAAACACCAGTTGGGGCATCTCCATATCGCATGGTCTACGGCAAAGCGTGTCATCTACCGATTGAACTTGAAGCTCGAGCCTACTGGGCTATTAAAACTTTGGATCTAGACCCAGACTTGGCCGGGAAGCAAAGGATGATGCAGTTGAACGAGTTGGAGGAGTTTTGTTATCTTGCCTATGAAAATTCACGCCTCTATAAAGAGAAAACAAAGCGATGGCATGATAAACGGCTCCGTCCAAAAGCATTTCGAGATAGGACAAAAAGTTTTATTATACAACTCTCGATTTTCGAACTACCCAAGAAAGCTTAAATCCCGTTGGGGAGGACCTTACATTGTTATTAAAGTCACACCTCATGGAGCGATTGGAATTGAAAATCCAACCGAGCAACGGACATTCATGGTGAATGGCCAGCGTTTGAAGAGATACCATGACAGTGAGGACTTTGGACGAGAGGAGACAATCCATCTCGTTGAATGCGCTTAGCCTGAGGTACACGTCTAACTCAAAGACGTTAAACAAAAGTGCTCTTGGGAGACACCCCTTGTTTTAATTGCTTTTTAGATTAGTTTTATTGCTTTGTAGTGTATAATATTAATTTAGTGTATATTTTTAATTGTGTTTACAAGCTAATAGGAGAGAAAGGTAGTGTGCTATTGTGCAGGAAACGAGTTTGGGGTCAAAAGGAAAAAATTGGAGAAAATCTAGGCCTGGCGCGGACTACCCATGGTCCGCAGGGATGCACCATGCCCATAAAACCCGTACCACGGGTCGGGTACCACGGGTTTCATCCAGAAGCGCGAAAAAGTAAACACGATAGGCGCGGTACACCGCACCCCTGGTCCGCACATCTAAAACCCGTGCCACGGGGTCAGGTACCACGGGTTTTTTTGACGGAGCACCCGCGGACTACCCATGCACCGCACCCCTATACCGCAGGCACAAAACACGTGCCATGGGTTGCTAGCTCGGGTATTATCCAGTGGGCAAAAATTTGAAGAGCTGATGGGTCCGGTACACCGCGGGTTTTGTCCGGTGCACCGCACAGAGGCGGTTTGTGAAGGAATTTCTTTCCTAATCAACTTCTTACCTTACAAGATTAACCCTAGCCTCTCCCACACGAATTTTTCAGACACAACCCCTATATATACATCTCAAAGCTTGTGCAAACCTTCACAATCAGCACAACAACTCATCAAATCCTCTCCTCCATCTTCCATAAACACAATCTCTTCATCAAATTCATCAAATTCATCACACTACACCATCAAAACATCATCAAATTCATTAAGCTTTAAAGATTTCTTCCAAGATCCATCAACAAACCTTTCTCTTTCATCAATTCCAAGCAACAACATCAAGCTAAACCAACTTTTCCTTAAACTTTTAATCCATCCTTGGTATAACTTGAGTTGTGGGTGAATCAAGCATGACTAACAGATCTGAAGCTATGGAATACAAGAGAAAGTTCTCAATCCTTGGGAAAAATAAGAAATTGCCTGGAGCCACCATCGAAAAACCCATCAATCTTGATGAGGTTACTGAAGATTCAAAAGAAAAGGCACCAGCACAACCACTACAAAAGAAGTTAACTGCTAGAATGTCCATACCATCAAGAAGGCCATTGAAAAAGATCAAAATTCAAGATCAAGGTTCTACTACCTCATCCTCTGAAATTGTTTATGATCTTCCTCCTTGGGCTCTCAAGTTACAAAACGAAGTTGAAAGATTACGCGAAGATAACAGAGATCTTTGGACAGAAGTCATACAGTTGGAATCACAGATAGAAGATTTGACCTTGGAAAAGCATATTGATGATTATTCTGATCCTTCAGGTTCGGATGAGGATATAATGGATCTCTATGGCCAGCCAGGTAAGTCATTCTAATTTTTTTTATTAGCTTGTATGCATTAGGTAGTTTAGTTAATTTTATTTTAAATTTTATTTCATTCTTGAGTCTTTTTCGAGTCGTGGGGACACGACTCACTTTTGAGTTAGGGGTGGGGACTCGTTGTCCTCATCTTCTTTTCGTTTTGCATAAAATTTTAAATTTTTAGGTTGAATTAGGCATAGAATATTTTGAAGGTACCTATTTGAGCATGATTTTATTAGGTCAATGATAGTAAGTAGTATGTTTTTGAAAGATGCAACAAAATTGTTTAGATGCATGCATGAAAACAGGAAATAAAGGATAGAAAAGTTAATGAGCAATGCTAAGAATTCACGTTGAAACTTAGGAATAGTTATTTGGTGTGTAGAACGTGAGGTTTAAAATTAGTTGAAAACCCACTTGTCTATGAACTAATAATGAAAATGTAACGAAATTCGGTAGTTAGAAAAATGACTAAGGCAGTTCTTTCATGATAAAACACTTGAAGCCTTTAGACTTTCTCACCCTTTTATTTGATTATTGTTATTAATCCGTCTTAGCCCCTCTGAGCCTTTCTAAAGCCTTTTATTTGAAACACATTATAATCCTTACCCTAGTTTGTACGACTTATCTATATGACCCGCACTCGAATCGCAAAACCTGAAGCAACTCGTTTTAGAGCTTGAGTTTGGGGTGGTGGGTTTCATCATTAGGGAACTTTGGGTTTTGGGAATTATAGTTGTGATTTTATTGATGATGAAATTGTTGTAACCCTTTGTCGGGGTAATAGTGAATGAAAAAGAAGCTACGAGCTAATTTTGCCAACAAGGGCATAAAAAGAATATATATATGAAAAAAAATAGTGTGATATCTCAACATCAAAAGAGAATCATGACTAAACAAAATAAAAAAATTGATGTGAAAAGAGAATATATATTCGGACCGGCAAAGTGGATTTTATATCATCAAAGGTTTTAATTGGGAATATTGGGGATGCACATCAAAAGCATCAATAAATTGGGTTGAGTGAGAACATCTTCGAGTGAAAACTCAAGCTCTAGGGCGATTCGTTGATGGCTAGTGAGGAGAGAGCCAAAAGCTCACTTTTCATTATCCAAATATACCACACCCGTCCTTAAGCCAAGTTATAACCAAGACCTTAGGATTTTTAACTACTAGATGGAGAAACAATTGAGCTATTAGGTAGTAGGTAAGTGGACCATTGGATGCTGTATTTGGGACCTATGAACAACCTATAGCCATTAACCTGAACTAAGTTATCATCCTCTCCTTCTGGCATTGCGAAATTAATCTTAACTTGAATTTATGGATTGTTGATTACATGTATAATAAGTATATTTGTGCATTATTTCTTGATCATTACTACATGATACTTTTTAGATATTTTGCTCTAGGATAATTCATTATATTTTGTTCTTGTTCTCCTCCGACTTCTTCTTCTTTACTTTGACTACCCTACTGTTCTTTTACTTTTATTGTATCGGGACGATACAACTTTGAGTTGGGGGTCTTGATGTCTCCTCATTTGTGATAATAAAATATACTTCTGATACATCATTTTAGGCTTATTTATTAGTTTATAGGTTGATTTTAGCTTAGTTTAGTGCACTTTCTTATTTTGGGTCTTGATTTAGTAGCATAATATTTTTAGAGCATATTGGGTTTAATTGTTTATTTAGTGTGAAGCTTTAAAGATAATTATGGAGATTAATTAGAGTCCAAGTCAAAGACTACAACTTATGGAAAGAGATGTGCATGGAAATTGGAGATAGAAGGAAACTGAGTTCAATTAGGAAAAGGAAAAGCTGCCTAAATCTGGGATTCTGCATACACGTCTAAAGATATGCGTTTTTACCTAAGAAATAGGCCGATTTTGGTAATTTCCTTCATTAGGGTCAAGATAATTCTGTTACGATTCTTTTGGTATCTTATGGAGCTCAATCCGACCAATAACGAAGAAGATACGCTCAAAACGGTCCAGCAGTGTTTATCTTTATTTCCTTACGAATTTGAGTTAGGCTAGGAGTCCATTACTTAACTTATCTCTAAAGAAACGATTTAGGTCAAACTATACACTATAAGTACAGCCTCTTAACACTCTTAAATCATCCTTGGTGAAACCTTAACCCAAGAGGAAGCTTAGAACACAAGAGAGAAGTCTGGAAGGAGCTGGCATTAACAATGTCTTCTTCTACCTTTAATTTTGTAATTTCTTTCTTTTCTTTCATGAACTAAATTTCTTTAGCTTGAGTTTTAGCATATATGTATGAACCCTAGTTTTGATTTACATCTACCTAATTTGGGAATTTAACGTTTTAAATAGAATTATAGTTTTTATTCTCTGTTTATGTGTTTGGATTTATATTCTGTGTTATTGTGGACTGCAACCATTAGAATTACCATCTAGTAATTAGGTCACCATTGACAACGGTGTTTAATTGCATGTTTAGCACATAACGTCTAGTATTAGGTCTGATCTGACAACCCAACCTAGCTAGATAATCACTATGGTTTAGTTCTTGTGACTATGTACCAATTACAGGAAAAGTTTGCTTAGGAAGCCTTATTGACACAGGTAAAATCCTATTTTAAACTACCGATAGCGAATTGGGACCGATTAGGGAAATACTACATAATTCACCCTTACATGTTTAGAACGGCAAAACTAGTGGGGATTACATGCTAATAACTTAAGCTATATTCTCATATCACTTCTCTTTCAACTTTAATTTTCTGTCTTTTAATTCTTAGTTTTAGTTTAGTTTAATTAGAAAACCAAACAAATATCTATTTGTCTTTACTTTTATTTGCGTTTAGTTGTTCTAGCTTTAATTACTTACACTTGATATTTGCATAAGATTCTTCTAACCTTCGTAGTCTCTACGGAACGAATCTTAATCTAGAACTTGCATACGATCTGTATACTTGCAGAACCGTGTAGTTTTAGGGTGTTTTTGCACTTTATTTATATCTTATTTTATCACACCCTAGGCCCCACCAGGTGTCATATCATGTCTTCAGCGGTGTGCTTCGAAGCGTATAGTCGCTGTAATCTGGGAGTAATCGGAAAGTAACGAAGCTTCTTATGCGGTACTTTGATACCCTTCTTTGGGTCCCATCTAGACTCGCTACGAACTGGACACTAATCGAGGTATTTATTCTCTTTGTAAAAAATGGCACAATCGTTCAAACAAACATCGATAGTAATATACCCCATACCCAAACTTTCCAACTTCTTATTGCATGCATCATAAGAACCGGGCAAAGTGTGAGGTTTGGGCAAAATACGACCAACCAACTCCAATAGCTCTGTGAATGACGTGTTAGTCCACTTGTTCTTTACTTTTACGTGCATAAGCTTGGCTATGAAGTTCAATGAACTCATCGTTGTACAACCCGGATATAATTCTGTCTCCAATTCGTCAAACAGTTTTTCGAAACTGCTACGACTTGGAATTTCTACGTCTCTCATCTCGGTGTCACCCTGATGTATGCCAACATCGTAACTGTGTCTCACATCGTCACAAACCTCAGCCATTTCATTAACTATATTCGGAATAGGATTTTCATTGGGAATGACCAACTGCTCACCGTGTTTTATCCAAACTCGATACGACTTCATAATCCCTTCCTTAAAAAGGTGGCCCCTAACCGTCTGAGTGGGTAATTGGCGATAATTTCTACAATAGTTACACGGGCAATAAAGAAGATCTCTATAATTTTTTTGTTGTTGTGCGTATGTGATACAATCCATAACCCCCAAAACATAATCTGGATCGAGTAAATCCATCACATCCATCCAACTCTTATCCGAACCCGAAGCCATCTCTTAATAACAATTTTAGATAACTAGACAACTACATTCATATGAAAATAAAATAAATAATTATTACAACCCAATTAATAAAATGAATAAAATTACAACACAATGAATAAAAATAATACAAATTACAAACCAATGGCTTGAATATAATTACAAACCAATAAATAAATAAAATTACAACACAATAAATAAATAAATAAAATTATAACACAATAATTACATTAACAATTTCCTATAATTAATTACACAATTTCAAAAATATATGAAAACATAATAGAAATGAATGAATGTATGCATGATTTACACTTAATAATTAACTAGACAATCAAAAAATATACATAATCATAACTTATAGCAACCAATACACAAATCAAAATCCATGCATAAAACAAAATTAAAAAGTTTGAAATTTAAAGAAAATACCTTGCATTGGTGGAAGAAATTGGAGATTGATGATGAAGTCCCAACCTTGATAATGTATTACTTAACTTAATCACATAATATTGCAGGAATTACACCCAAATATGATAATAAAAAAAAAATTTCAAGAAATTACATAATATTTGTGGATGAAATTATATATTGAGGATGCCCACCTTGATTATAAGTTTGGAAATGGTTAAAGATGAATTGGAGAAGGTATTGCAAAAAATTTGAATGAGATTGATTGAAGTTTTTGGGAGAAATTGGGGAGGAAAAGTGGGGTTTTTGGGTTTTTAAGTGATAAAAATACAGTCTGTTCAGAATATACACGTTTTTTAACCGATGAACATACGTGTCGTCGGTAAACAAGAAGCGGTAGTCGTTAAAAGGTCTTAATGCCTACGACACCATTGTTCTCGCTAATTTACCGACTACAATTTAAAACAAAAAAAACTATAGAGACTACGTTTTAACCATTTACCTACGAGAAACTGTCGCCGGTGAGTTAACGACGAGAGATCTCGTCGGTAAATAGATGTCGAGGGTAAATTATGAAAATTTACCGACGAATGTACGTGTCGTCGGTAAGCTGACGTGGGTAAATACCCGATCTGTAGTAGTGAAAGCGCCTTTAGCTCTAAAATAAACAATTCCAAATGGGTACAAATTATTGAATTAATTTAATGGTCATATAAGTAAGGAAAGTTAAAATGTTTTTATTGTTTATTATTCAAAAGATAGCAAAAGAAATTAAATGTAATTAATGCTAATGAGTATTATGTGTGTCCCATACGTTCCTACCGCTCTTTATATAGAGGATTTGGCCTATCGAATGTAATTTGTTCTCCTTTATTTTTTCAGTTTTCTTTCCTTGTCCCAAAAAAACACATATTAAGAGTGATTTTATAAAGTGGTTTATTGCGTAATTTTTTTTGTCATTAAAAAATCTACTAGGGCATGCATGACTTGTCTTTCCCTTAATAATTATTTTTCTCTTTTTTTTTTTTAATTTAATGATGCATAGATATAGAGTTAATAATATCTAAAATTGCTCAATAGTTAAATAGTTGTAGCAGTTTTATAAAATGGGAGGAAAGCTTAACCAACACTTATATAAAAGAATAAAATCGATATTAGGTAAGACATATTTGAAAACTAATCATCATTATATAAAACTTAATAATATTTTTTATTACACCCGAAAACACATTTCCCTTCTTCAGTACAAGTAAGAACTGGGCAAGCAGGATCAGCGTAAGGAAGGCAGTCGTCTGGCACATTGCAGTCTTTAAGAATAACGTTACGTGGTTTTACCATGCACCGACAAAAGCCTCCAATACAAAATGCTCGTCCAAAATGGCAAGAATAGGTATCACAGTCAGATTTCGATTGACAAGGCCTTTCTTCAGTTGTTCCTGTTGTCACTTTAGTACCTGATAAAATGAATTATTAGTAAATTTATTCTTTCAAATCATCTAAAAATGTCTATCAATAGAGGTTATAAAATAGATTTATAGTAATAATTATATCAGGGTTCATAAATATCAGATTCATATATATATACACACATTATTTGACAAATTGATACGATCCAATTATCATACATTTAGGAAAAAATGATATAAATATGCTTAGATGAAGAAGTAGAAATGTAGAGGAGAAACCAGGATTAAGTACTTACTTAACGTCATAAGCAAGAATGTTAGTATAAGAATCATTTTTGCTGAGGTCTTTTCCATATCTTTTAATGGTTGTGGGAGGAAGGTATAATCTACAAATGATTTCTCTGAGCGTGTGTAGAAGACTGGATGTTTTTTAGACATATATATAGGGAAATTGAAATAAAATAATTAATTTAATTATTGATTGAAAGATATGTGATTATTGCCTTCCCTTTAAAAAGGTAATATATATAATATTGTCCAAAAAAAGAAATATACTAAGTGGACCATTATTTTTTGGAAAATTATTCAAATAGGCCATAAAGCATACTACTCATTTTTTTAGTCAAAAAACTCATACTTATCCAATTAATCGAAATTTAGACTATAATTAAACATTTATATCCTAATTTTCTATAATGGTTTTATTTTTTCTCTTCGGCCTTAAGAACCATAAATGGGTGATTTTTTCCAATTATTTGTTAACAACAGTCATGAATGTGAGATAAAAGGTCATGTAATGTAAGAAAGAATAGCATGAAGTTCGGATATGATAAGATGCCGAACAAACCTTAAACATTAATTCTTAAACCCCTAAACCAACCTCAAACTTAAACCTTAACCTTGACTTTCACCTAGGGAACCTGAGTTCGATTCCCGTTAATAGAACAATTTTTTCCTAAGTGTCTTCAAGACACAGATTTTACCTAATATAAATATAAAACAGATAATCTACGTAATATTGTTTGAAATAGACAACTAATATGAATACTTTGATTTATCGAATTCAATTAATGGCCAAATAAGTAAGGTAAGTTAAATTATATTATTTTATTTTTTATTATTTAGATATGGGTAAAAGGAACATTTACAAATATTGAACTAAAACAAATAATATAAATATGCAATAAATAATTCACATAATATTATTTGAAACATAAATTAATATAAACACTTTGTGCCTGTTTTTGATTGCTTTTAAAAATAATCACTTGAAGTTATTTTAGAAAAACTTAAAAATATTCTAAACCTTTAAAATCAATTTTTGAAAAAGCACTTGATAAGTGATTATTAAAAAAAGTCCCTCAAAGTGATTTTAGATGTCAAAATATTTTACAAATTTTTGAATTTTAATTGTAAAATGTTTTTAGCTCTAAAATAATCAATCCCAAATGGGTATAAATTATTGAATTAGTTTAATGGTCATATAAATAAGGTAAAAAAAATTAAATGTAATTAATGCAAAGAATTTTTATTTGGGTCCCAGATGTTCCTACCGCTCTTTATATAGAGGATTTGGCCTATGGAATAGGATGTGATTTAATGTTTGATAGGCCAAATTTTCTATATAAAGAGCGACTAGGAACGAGGCCCAAATAATACTCATTTGCATTAATTATATTTAATTTCTTTTGCCATCTTTTAAATAATAAACAATAAAAACAATTTATCTTACTTTATTTATATGACCATTTATTGATTTCGAAAGTCTAGAATATTTTTAAGTATCTAAAATCGCTTCAATTGATTACTTTAAAAAGCCACTACTAAAGTTCGGGGATTTGCCCATGACAGCTTACTGACGACACGCAGATTCGTCGGTAAATTTTTGTTATTTACTGACGACAGCAATTTACCAACGATAAACAGTCGCCGGTAATTTACCCACGACGTGTCTCGTGGGTTATTGGTTAAAACGTCGTCGCTATAGGTTTTTTTTATAATTTTTTTTGTTTAGATGTGGCGTCTGTAAATTACCGACAACAATGAAGTCGTCGGTATTAAGACCATTTACCGACGACGTTTCTTGTTTACCGACAAAAAGACGTGTCATCGGTAAAAAACGTGTATATTATTCTGGACAGACTGTATTTTTATCTCTTAAAACCCCAAAAATCCCATTTTTTCTCCCAATTCCTTCCAAAAACTTCAATCAATCTCATTCAAAAATTTTGCAATACCTTCTCCAATTCATCTTTAACCATTTCCAAGCTTATAATCAAGGTGGGGCATCCTCAATACATATTTTCATCCACGAATATTAGGTAAATTCTTGAAATTATTATTATTTTTTATTATCATATTTGGTGTAATTCTTGCAATATTTTGTGTTTAGGTTAAGTAATACATTATCAAGGTTGGGACTTCATCATCAATCTCCAATTTCTTACACCAATGCAAGGTATTTTCTTTAAATTTCATTCTTTTTAATTTTTATTATGCATGGATTTTGATTTGTGTATTAGTTGCTATAAGTTATGATTGTGTATATTTTTTGATTGCCTAGTTAATTATTAAGTGTAAATCACACATACATTCATTTATTTCTATTATGTTTTCATATATTTTTGTATTTGTGTAATTAATTATATAAAATTGTTTATATATTTATTGTGTTGTAATATATTTATTTATTTATTGTGATGTAATTTTATTTATTAATTTGTTTGTAATTATATTCAAGCCATTGGTTTGTAATTTGTATTATTTTTTTTCATTTTGTTGTACTTTTTATTCATTTTATTAATTGGGTTGTAATAATTATTTATTTTATTTTCATATGAATGTAGTTGTCTAGTTATCTAAAATTGTTGTAAAGAGATGGCTTTGGTTTTGGATAAGAGTTGGATGGATGCAACGGATTTACTCGATCCAGACTATGTTATGGGGGTTCTGGATTTTATCGCATCTGCAAAACAACAACAAAATTTTACAGATCTTATTTATTGCCCGTGTAACTATTTTAAAAATTATCGCCGATTACCTACTCGGACGGTTACGGGCCACCTTTATAAGGAAGGGATTATGAAGTCGTATCAGGTTTGGATAAAACACGGTGAGCAGTTGGTCATTCCCGAAGAAAATCCTATTCCGAACATAGTTAATGAAATTGTTTAGGTTTATGACGATGTGAGACACAGTTACGATGTTGGCGGACATCAGGGTGACACCGAGATGAGAGACGCAGAAATTCCAATTAGTAGCAGTTTTGAAAAACTGTTTAACGAATTGGAGAAAAAATTATATCCGGGTTGTACAACGATGAGTTCATTGAACTTTATTGCCAAGCTTATGCACGTAAAATTAAAGAACAAGTGGACTAACACGTCATTTACCGAGCTATTGGAGTTGGTTGGTCGTATTTTGCCCAAACCTCACACTTTGCCTGATTCTTATGATGCATGCAACAAGAAGTTGAAAAGTTTGGGTATGGGGTATATTACTATCGATGTTTGTTTGAACGATTGTGCCATATTTTACAAAGAGAATAAAGACCCCGATAAGTGTCCAGTTTGTAGCGAGTCTAGATGGAACCCAAAGAAGGGTATCAAAGTACCGCATAAGAAGCTTCGTACTTTCCGATTGCTCCAATATTACAACGACTATACGCTTCGAAGCACACCGCTGAAGACATGATATGGCACCATACCAGAAAGAGTGCCGATCCAGATGTGTTGCGTCATCCGGTTGATGGTGATTGTTGGAAGAGATTTGCAGCGCTACATCCTGAGTTTGCTAGCGAACCTCGTAATGTATATTTGGGTCTCGGTATCGACGGGTGTTGTCCTTTCTCTATGCAAAACAACTCGTACAACATGTGGCCTGTCATATTGACCGTCTATAACTTGCCACCGTGGGTATGAATGAAGGAAACCACATTTCAGCTTTGTCTGTTGATTCCGGGTCCTCGTTCACCTGATAAGGACATGGATGTTTACCTCCGCCCTATGATAGATGAGTTGAACGAGTTGTGGGGTAAAGGGATCCTTACATATGATGCCCATACAAAGCAAGAGTTTACTATGAAGGTTTTTTTGTTGTCCACGACCAATGATTTCCCCGCTCGGTCATACACTTCAGGGTGGTCGGGTCAAGGTTACATGGCTTGCCCAGAATGCGTGGATTCTACTCCGTCATTTAGTGTGAAAAAAGATGTGGTTTACTTTGACCATAGACGTTGGTTACCTATACCGGACATCGGTTTAGAAAAGAAAATGTCCGCAAACCAATTATATTAGCCGACCGAGGAAACATAGTCCAGCTAGTATTCAGACACAGTTAGATGGCCTTCCCATTGTGTTTCCCGGCAAACACAAGGATTTTGGGGGAAAGATCGTGAGGCAAACTGGTCCACGCCTATTCAATTGGAATAAAAAGAGTATCTTTTATCGTTTACCTTATTGGTCCGAAAATTTGTTGAAACATAACATTGATGTCATGAATTGCGAGAAAAACGTGTTTGATGCTCCTCTCGGTACATTTATAGCACTCGATGGGAAAGTAAACAAAGATAACGTTTAGGCGCGAGAGGATCTTGAGAAAATGAAAATCAGGAAAGAATTGTGGTTGACAACAAGAGGACCTAAAACGATTCTAAAACGGGGAAAGTATACGTTGTCAGCGGAGAAGAGGAAGATTTTTCTTGATTGGTTACATGCACAGAGGTTTCCGGATGGATTCGCGTCTAGTATGAGGAATAACGTTCAAGTCGATACGGGGAAGATCATTGGAATGAAATCGCATGATTGTCATGTTATGATGCAGTATCTTTTTGTTTGTTGTCTCCCTGGACTTCTAGATGAATACCCCCAAACACTATCATTTGACTCGAACAGTTGACTAAAAACATCAAACACTAACATTTGACTCAAACAGTTTCCTAAACACCTCAAACACTAACATTTGACTCGAACAGTTGACTAAACAACTCAAACACTCGAGTTTGACTCGAATAGTTGACTGAACACCCCAAACACTCGATTTTGACTCGAATAGTTGACTTTATACCCCCAAAGACTATCATTTGAGTCGAACAATTGACTAAACACCTCAAACACTAACATTTGACTCGAACAGTTGACTAAACACCCTAAATACTCGAGTTTGACTCGAATAGTTGACTGAATACCCCCGAACACTATCATTTGACTCGAACAGTTGACTAAACACCTCAAACACTCGAGTTTGACTCGGACAGTTGACTGAACACCCCAAACACTCGAGTTTCACTCGAATAGTTGACTGAATACCCCCAAACACTATGATTTGTCTCGAATAGTTGACTAAACACCTCAAACACTAACATTTGACTCAAACAGTTGACTTAACACCTCAAACACCCGAGTTTGACTCGAATAGTTGACTGAATACCCCCAAACACTATCATTTGACTCAAACTATTGACTAAACACCTTAAACACTAACTTTGATTTCTGATGCAAAACGGGAAAAACCGACTCAATATTTTTAAAGTGTTAAGAGTATCACAGCTAATATTTTTATATTCGTATTTCACCTTTTATAAAATACTAATTTTTGTGTATATCTCAATCTCAAAAAGAATAAAAAAATAAATGAAATGAAAAAAAAATATACCGGCGACATTTAAAGGTTTACCGACGACATTCATCCCACAAGTCGTCGGTAAACAAAAATCCAATATTCATTGGTCAAAATGGGCGGTCCATTTTCCCGCCCAAGGGGTTTACCGACGACTAGCGAAAAGTAACCGTCGGTAAACCAAGACACGCAACAGTCATGCGTACGACTGTTTGACACGTGTCACTTTTAACGACGAAAACTCTCTGTTTACCGACGACCCACGTGTCGTCGGTAAACATTTTATCTATTAAACCCTACCGAGCTCATTTCTGAAACACAAAATCTTTAAAACAATCTCCAAAATCCGATTCCGAGCAAGAAGGAGCTATTCCGAGGCATCCCAACACTCAAACAACATCGAATGTAAGTGATTTCATGCCAAAAATCAATTGTTTTTTCAATATTATTTCTATTTTTCTAAATCAAATCCTAATTTTTTTGTTGTTTGTGTTCTTCCTCTCTACTTTTGTGGCATGAATTCCTAGACATCTTCAACACAAATTTCACGTAATAGGTACACGAAATCCTATTCAAATCCTAGTTTTTTTTTAAGAATTGATTTTTTTTTTCGGATTTGTATTTGATTTATTATGATTTACGAATTATTTTGTTAGTATTAAGGATTGTTTAAACGTTTTGGTTAGTTAAATACACCATGTAAATAGGATTTTTTGTAACTTTTAGCAAAATTAGGGTTTTGAATGATTTTTGGATTTTTTGAAAATTTATGGATGTTATTGGATTAAATTGTAAATATGTTGTGTGAATTGTAGGATTTAGAATTTGTGTATATGAAGAATTTTAATATTTGTGAAATTTAGGGACTTAATGTGAAAAGAAATATGTTTATTTTTGTAAATATGAAACTTTTAAGGACTAAAATGCAACTTAAAAAAATTTGCAATTTTTTTGACTTTAGGGTATTTTTGTAAATATATAAATTATAAGGACTAAAATGCAATTTTAAAAACTTTTAAAAAAATATTATGGACTGTAGGGTATTTTGTGTAATTTTTGAAAATATAAGGACTAAAATGCAATTTATAATATATAGACTTTTAAAATTAATATATATATTTATTTTTGTAAATATATAAATTATAAGGACTAAATTGCAATTTAAAAAACTTTTATAAAATATTATTTTTCTAATTTTTAAGGGTATTTTTGTAACTTTTAATAAAAAAAGGACTAAAATGCAATTAATACTATATAGTCTTTAAAAAAACTAATTTATTAATTCTTTTAAAATTATAGATGGCCGATGTGATGCCTAATTATCATTGGGGTGATGGTAACGGTGAAGATCCGAATAGGAATCAACTACCAAATATAAATGACTGTAACCAGCCGCCCGGTAATATAAATTACTATATAAAATTCAATTAATATAAATTAATAATTTAATAAATTTCATTAAACAGTTAGGAGAAAAAGGAGAGCCCGCACGATTTCGTCCCTGAAAACAGCCCAAGATGCTAAAGAGAAATTAGGTGGGCCCCTACCAGTCGAATTCTGCATCCTATATGTCAAAGTGAGTTACCACCAAAATTAGAAGATCCCGGAAGTTTTACAATTCCTATCGGCATTGGAGATAGTTGGACCGGGAAAGCATTATGCGATTTAGGTGCGAGCATCAATCTCATGCCTAGATCTCTGTTCGAGAAGCTTAATATTGGAGAAGTAGTACCTACATCTGTGGTATTACAAATGGCAGATCGCTCCCTCTCACGACCAATAGGTAAAATTGAAGATGTTTTAGTTAAAGCTGGCTCTTTTATTTTTCCTTGCGATTTTATTATTCTTGACTACGACGCGGATAAGAATGTCCCCATCATCTTGGGTAGGCCATTCCTAGCAACGGGGCGTACACTAATTGATGTTGAGAATGGTGAGTTGATTATGAGAGTACAAGGCAAACAGATACGATTCAATGTGTTTCAGGCTATGAAGTTACCAAAGTCGAAGGATGAGTGCTTCAAAATAGATGTCATCGGAAAAATTGCGCAAGAAGTCTTCAATGAAGCGAGCTTAGATGATGATCTTGACGAAGCCTTAGCACTTGAAACACCAGAGGAACTCGAAATTCCCCCTGAAGATGTTGCTGCATTAGGATCAAATGTGCGAGAACTACTTCGAGAACCAGGTGACATTGAGCCAATGAAACAACCATCTATAATATGTCCACCTGTTCTCGAAGAAAAACCACTTCCAGATCATCTACGCTATGCATATCTAGGTACGAATAAAACTTTGCCTGTTATTATTTCTGCTAACCTTTCAGGTCCTCAAGAGGAGAAGTTACTTCAAGTGCTTCGCGCAAACAAAGAAGCTATCAGATGGACTATTGCCGACATCAAGGGAATTAGTCCTTCCGTTTGCAAACACAAAATCATTCTTGAGAACGAAGGTGGGCGATCTATAGAAGGACAGAGAAGACTCATGCCAGCTATGAAAGAAGTAGTAAAGAAGGAAGTTATCAAGTTGTTAGACGCAGGAATTATCTATCCGATTGCTAGCAGTGATTGGGTTAGTCCAGTGCAATGTGTTCCAAAGAAAGGAGGTTACACTACCATCCTTAATGATCAAGGCGAAGCCATACCATCAAGACCAGTTGTGGGGTGGCGAGTGTGCATGGATTACCAAAGAATGAACAAAGCTACAAAGAAAGATCACTTCCCGCTACCATTCATTGATCAGATGCTAGACAAACTCGCAGGGAGAGAATATTACTGTTTCCTTGACGGATATTCGGGTTATAATCAGATTTGTGTGGATCCCCTCGATCAACACAAAACAACTTTTACATGTCCGTTTGGTACTTTTGCTTATAGAAGAATGCTGTTTGGTTTATGCAATGCACCTGCCACGTTCCAGAGGTGCATGATGGCGATATTTTAGGACATGATTGATAAATACTTGGAGGTTTTTATGTATGATTTTTCGGTGTTTGGAGATAGTTTTGATGATTGTTTAAATAATCTTGAGAAAGTCCTTGTGAGATGTAGAGAAAAAGATCTTGTACTTAATTGGGAAAAATGCCACTTCATGGTTCAAGAGGGAATTGTGTTGGGACATAAAGTTTCGAAGGCAGGGATGGAGGTTGATCGTGCTAAAATTGAAGTTATCAAAACACTACCACCTCCAGTTTCTGTTAAAGGAGTGAGAAGTTTCTTGGGTCACGCAGGATTTTATCGAAGATTTAATAAATAATTCTCCAAGATCGCCAAACCGCTTTGCTCTTTACTTGAAAAGGATACTCCTTTTAATTTCACTGAAGAGTGTCTTCAAGAATTTTTTGACGATTAAGGAGAAACTAATCTCTACGTCTATTGTTGTACCTCCTGATTGGAAAGCTCCGTTTGAACTTATGTGCGATGACAGTGATCACGCTATGGGTGTTGTGTTGGGACAGAGGAAAGACAAGATTTTCCACACGATTTATTACGCAAGTAAGACTTTCAATGCTGCCTAGATGAATTATACAGTGACGGAGAAAGAGATGTTGGCCGTGGTTTATGCTTTTGATAAATTCCGTCCCTATCTGGTTGGGAAGAAAACTGTTGTATACACAGACCATTCAGCTATTCGGTACCTCATGGAGAAAAAGGACGCTAAGCCGCGGCTAATCAGATGGGTACTATTGCTTCAAGAATTTGACATAGATATTTAAGATCGAAAAGGATGCGAAAATCAAGTTGCTGATCATTTATCAAGGCTCGAAGGATCTGACGCGAACAAAGAACCATTGTTGGTTAAAGAGGTATTCCCTGATGAACAACTTTTTGCTATTAAACGTGCTTTTGTGCCATGGTATGCAGATCTAGTCAACCTCATTGTGAGTGGTGTCTTTCCCAAATATTTCCACCCACAACAAAGACAAAGATTAAATCACCAGGCCAAACAGTATTATTGGGATGAACCGTACCTCTAGAAGATTTGTAGTGACCAAGTGGTTAGAAGATGTGTGCATGAAGGTGAAATGGAGAAGATAATTGAAAGTTGTCATAGTTTACCTTATGCAGGTCACTTTAAAGGCGATAGAACCGTAGCTAAAATTCTTCAATCCGGGTTCTATTGGCCTATCATACACAAAGATTGTCATCGTTTTGTCCAGTCATGTCACAGATGCCAGTACACTGGCTACATATCAAAAAGAGACGCGATGCCGCTTAATAATATTCTTGAAGTTGAAATCTTTGATGTATGGGGAATAGATTTCATGGGACCTTTCATCACCTCCCATGGAAATCTTTATATTTTGCTTGCGGTAGACTACGTATCAAAGTGGGTAGACGCAGTGGCAACACCGAAGAACGATGCTCAAACCGTGATTAAGTTCTTAAAATCAAACATCTTTTCAAGATATGGTACGCCACGTGTGCTAATCAGTGATAAAGGTACCCATTTTCTTAATGCTCCCCTGACATTTACTTCGAAAGTTTGGAGTGAAACACCGTACATCAACCGGTTATCACCCACAAACTAACGGTCAAGCTGAAGTTTCCAACCGGGAAATCAAATCTATTCTTGAGAAGACCATGAGCAAATCGAGGAAAGATTGGTCTTTAAAGCTAGATGATGCTCTCTGGGCTTACAGAACAACATTTAAAACACCAGTTGGGGCATCTCCATATCGCATGGTCTACGGCAAAGCGTGTCATCTACCGATTGAACTTGAAGCTCGAGCCTACTGGGCTATTAAAATTTTGAATCTAGACCCAGACTTGGCTGGGAAGCAAAGGATGATGCAGTTGAACGAGTTGGAGGAGTTTCATTATCTTTCCTATGAAAATTCACGCCTCTATAAAGAGAAAACAAAGCGTTGGCATGATAAACGGCTCCGTCCAAAGCATTTCGAGATAGGACAAAAAGTTTTATTATACAACTCTCGATTTTCGAACTACCCAAGAAAGCTTAAATCCCGTTGGGGAGGACCTTACATTGTTACTAAAGTCACACCTCATGGAGCGATTGGAATTGAAAATCCAACCGAGCAACGGACAATCATCGTGAATGGCCAGCGTTTGAAGAAATACCATGACAATGAGGACTTTGGACGAGAGGAGACAATCCATCTCGTTGAATGCGCTTAGCCTGAGGTACACGTCTAACTCCAAGACGTTAAACAAAAGTGCTCTTGGGAGACACCCCTTGTTTTAATTGCTTTTTAGATTAGTTTTATTGCTTTGTAGTGTATAATATTAAGTTAGTGTATAATTTTTAATTGTGTTTACAAGCTAATAGGAGAGAAAGGTAGTGTGCTATTCTGCAGGAATCGAGTTTGGGGTCAAAAGGAAAAAATTGGAGAAAATCTAGGCCTGGCGCGGACTACCCATGGTCCGCAGGGATGGACCGTGCCCATAAAACCCGTACCACGGGTCGGGTACCACGGGTTTCATCCAGAAGCGCGAAAAATTAAACACGATAGGCGCGGTACACCGCACCCCTGGTCCGCACATCTAAATTCCGTGCCACGGGGTCGGGTACCACGGGTTTTTTGACGGAGCACCCGCGAACTACCCATGCACCGCACCCCTATACCGCAGGCACAAAACACGTGCCACGGGTTTCTAGCTCGGGTATTATCCAGTGGGCAAAAATTTGAAGAGCTGATGGGTCCGGTACACCGCGGGTTTTGTCCGGTGCACCGCACAGAGGCGGTTTGTGAAGGAATTTCTTTCCTAATCAACTTCTTACCTTACAAGATTAACCCTAGCCTCTCCTACACGAATTTTTCAGACCTAAACCCTATATATACATCTCAAAGCTTGTGCAAACATTCACAATCAGCACAACAACTCATCAAATCCTCTCCTCCATCTTCCATAAACACAATCTCTTCATCAAATTCATCACACTACACCATCAAAACATCATCAAATTCATCAAGCTTTAAAGATTTCTTCCAAGATCCATCAACAAACCTTTCTCTTTCATCAATTCCAAGCAACAACATCAAGCTAAACCAACTTTTCCTTAAACTTTTAATCCATCCTTGGTATAACTTGAGTTGTGGGTGAATCAAGCATGACTAACAGATCTGAAGCTATGGAATACAATAGAAAGTGCTCAATCCTTGTGAAGAATAAGAAATTGACTGGAGCCACCATTGAAAAACCCATCAATCTTGATGAGGTTACTGAAGATTCAAAAGAAAAGGCACCAGCACAACCACTACAAAAGAAGTTAACTGCTAGAATGTCCATACCATCAAGAAGGCCATTGAAAAAGATCAAAATTCAAGATCAAGGTTCTTCTACCTCATCCTCTGAAATTGTTTATGATCTTCCTCCTTGGGCTCTCAAGTTACAGAACGAAGTTGAAAGATTACGCGAAGATAACAGAGATCTTTGGACAGAAGTCATACAGTTGGAATCACAGATAGAAGATTTGACCTTGGAAAAGCATATTGATGATTATTCTGATCCTTCAGCTTCGGATGAGGATGAGGATATAATGGATCTCTATGGCCAGCCAGGTAAGTAATTCTAATTTTTCTTATTAGCTTGTATGCATTAGGTAGTTTAGTTAATTTTATTTTAAATTTTATTTCATTCTTGAGTCTTTTTCGAGTCGTGGGGACACGACTCACTTTTGAGTTGGGGGTGGTATTCGTTGTCCTCATCTTCTTTTCGTTTTTGCATAAAATTTAAAAATTTTAGGTTGAATTAGGCATAGAATATTTTGAATGTACCTATTTGAGCATGATTTTATTAGCTCAATGATAGTAAGTAGTATGTTTTTGAAAGATGCAACAAAATTGTTTAGATGCATGCATGAAAACAGGAAATAAAGGATAGAAAAGTTAATGAGCAATGCTAAGAATTCACGTTGAAACTTAGGAATAGTTATTTGGTGTGTAGAACGTGAGGTTTAAAATTAGTTGAAAACCCACTTGTCTATGAACTAATAATGAAAACGTAACGAAATTCGGTAGTTAGAAAAATGACTAAGGCAGTTCTTTCATGATAAAACACTTGAAGCCTTTAGACTTTCTCACCCTTTTATTTGATTATTGTTATTAATCCGTCTTAGCCCCTCTGAGCCTTTCTAAAGCCTTTTATTTGAAACACATTATAATCCTTACCCTAGTTTGTAGGACTTATCTATATGACCCGCACTCGAATCGCAAAACCTGAAGCAACCCGTTTTAGAGCTTGAGTTTGGGGTGGTGGGTTTCATCATTAGGGAACTTTGGGTTTTAGGAATTATAGTTGTGATTTTATTGATGATGAAATTGTTGTAACCCTTTGCCGGGGTAATAGTGAATGAAAAAGAAGCTACGAGCTAATTTTGCCAACAAGGGCATAAAAAGAATATATATATGAAAAAAAATAGTGTGATATCTCAACATCAAAAGAGAATCATAACTATACAAAAGAAAAAAATTGATGTGAAAAGAGAATATATATTCGGACTGGCAAAGTGGATTTTATATCATCAAAGGTTTTAATTGGGAATATTGGGGATGCACATCAAAAGCATCAATAAATTGGGTTGAGTGAGAACATCTTCGAGTGAAAACTCAAGCTCTAGGGCGATTCGTTGATGGCTAGTGAGGAGAGAGCCAAAATCTCACTTTTCATTATCCAAATATACCACACCCGTCCTTAATCCAAGTTATAACCAAGACCTTAGGATTTTTAACTACTAGATGGAGAAACAATTGAGCTATTAGGTAGTAGGTAAGTGGACCATTGGATGCTGTATTTGGGACCTATGAACAACCTATAGCCATTAACCTGAACTAAGTTATCATCCTCTCCTTCTGGCATTGCGAAATTAATCTTAACTTGAATTTATGGATTGTTGATTACATGTATAATAAGTATATTTGTGCATTATTTCTTGATCATTACTACATGAGACTTTTTAGATATTTTGCTCTAGGATCATTCATTATATTTTGTTCTTGTTCTCCTCCGACTTCTTCTTGTTTAGTTTGACTACCCTACTGTTCTTTTACTTTTATTGTATCGGGACGATACAACTTTGAGTTGGGGGTCTTGATGTCTCCTCATTTGTGATAATAAAATATACTTCTGATACATCATTTTAGGCTTATTTATTAGTTTATAGGTTGATTTTAGCTTAGTTTAGTGCACTTTCCTATTTTGGGTCTTGATTTAGTAGCATAATATTTTTAAAGCATATTGGGTTTAATTGTTTATTTAGTGTGAAGCTTTAAAGATAATTATGGAGATTAATTAGAGTCCAAGTCAAAGACTACAACTTATGGAAAGAGATGTGCATGGAAATTGGAGATAGAAGGAAACTGAGTTCAATTAAGAAAAGGAAAAGCTGCCTAAATCTGGGATTCTGCATACACGTCTAAAGATATGCGTTATTACCTAAGAAATAGGCCGATTTTGGTAATTTTCTTCTTTAGGGTCAAGATAATTCTGTTACGATTCTTTTGGTATCTTATGGAGCTCAATCCGACCAATAACGAAGAAGATACGCTCAAAACGGTCCAGCAGTGTTTATCTTTATTTCATTACGAATTTGAGTTAGGCTAGGAGTCCATTACTTAACTTATATCTAAAGATACGATTTAGGTCAAACTATACACTATAAGTACAGCCTCTTAACACTCTTAAATCATCCTTGGTGAAACCTTAACCCAAGAGGAAGCTTAGAACACAAGAAAGAAGTCTGGAAGGAGCTGTCATCAACAATGTCTTCTTCTACCTTTAATTTTGTAATTTCTTTCTTTTCTTTCATGAACTAAATTTCTTTAGCTTGAGTTTTAGCATATATGTATGAACCCTAGTTTTGATTTACATCTACCTAATTTGGGAATTTAACGTTTTAAATAGAATTATAGTTTTTATTCTCTGTTTATGTGTTTGGATTTATATTCTGTGTTATTGTGGACTGCAACCATTAGAATTACCATCTAGTAATTAGGTCACCATTGACAACGGTGTTTAATTGCATGTTTAGCACATAACGTCTAGTATTAGGTCTGATCTGACAACACAACCTAGCTATATAATCACTATGGTTTAGTTCTTGTGACTATGTACCAATTACAGGAAAAGTTTGCTTAGGAAGCCTTATTGACACAGGTAAATTCCTATTTTAAACTACCGATAGCGAATTGGGACCGATTAGGGAAATACTACATAATTCACCCTTACATGTTTAGAACGGCAAAACTAGTGGGGATTACATGCTAATAACTTAAGCTATATTCTCATATCACTTCTCTTTCAACTTTAATTTTCTGTCTTTTAATTCTTAGTTTTAGTTTAGTTTAATTAGAAAACCAAACAAATATCTATTTGTCTTTACTTTTATTTGCGTTTAGTTGTTCTAGCTTTAATTACTTACACTTGATATTTGCATAAGATTCTTCTAACCTTCGTAGTCTCTACGGAACGAATCTTAATCTAAAACTTGCATACGATCTGTATACTTGCAAAACCGTGTAGTTTTAGGGTGTTTTTGCACTTTATTTATATCTTATTTTATCACACCCTAGGCCCCACCAGGTGTCATACCATGTCTTCAGCGGTGTGCTTCGAAGCGTATAGTCGCTGTAATCTGGGAGCAATCGGAAAGTAACGAAGCTTCTTATGCGGTACTTTGATACCCTTCTTTGGGTCCCATCTAGACTCGCTACGAACTGGACACTAATCGAGGTATTTATTCTCTTTGTAAAAAATGGCACAATCGTTCAAACAAACATCGATAGTAATATACCCCATACCCAAACTTTTCAACTTCTTATTGCATGCATCATAAGAACTGGGCAAAGTGTGAGGTTTGGGCAAAATACGACCAACCAACTCCAATAGCTCGGTGAATGACGTGTTAGTCCACTTGTTCTGTACTTTTATGTGCATAAGTTTGGCAATGAAGTTCAATGAACTCATCGTTGTACAACCCGGATATAATTCTATCTCCAATTCGTCAAACAGTTTTTCGAAACTGCTACGACTTGGAATTTCTACGTCTCTCATCTCGGTGTCACCCTGATGTACGCCAACATCGTAACTGTGTCTCACATCGTCACAAACCTCAGCCATTTCATTAACTATATTCGGAATAGGATTTTCTTTGGGAATGACCAACTGCTCACCGTGTTTTATCCAAACCCGATACGACTTCATAATCCCTTCCTTAAAAAGGTGGCCCCTAACCGTCTGAGTGGGTAATTGGCGATAATTTCTACAATAGTTACACGGGCAATAAAGAAGATCTCTATAATTTTTTTGTTGTTGTGCGTATGTGATAAAATCCATAACCCCCAAAACATAATCTGGATCGAGTAAGTCCATCGCATCCATCCAACTCTTATCCAAACCCGAAGCCATCTCTTAATAACAATTTTAGATAACTAGACAACTACATTCATATGAAAATAAAATAAATAATTATTACAACCCAATTAATAAAATGAATAAAATTACAACACAATGAATAAAAATAATACAAATTACAAACCAATGGCTTGAATATAATTACAAACCAATAAATAAATAAAATTACAACACAATAAATAAATAAATAAAATTATAACACAATAATTACATTAACAATTTCCTATAATTAATTACACAATTTCAAAAATATATGAAAACATAATAGAAATGAATGAATGTATGCATGATTTACACTTAATAATTAACTAGACAATCAAAAAATATACATAATCATAACTTATAGCAACCAATACACAAATCAAAATCCATGCATAAAACAAAATTAAAAAGTTTGAAATTTAAAGAAAATACCTTGCATTGGTGGAAGAAATTGGAGATTGATGATGAAGTCCCAACCTTGATAATGTATTACTTAACTTAATCACATAATATTGCAAGAATTACACCCAAATATGATAATAAAAAAAAAAATTCAAGAAATTACATAATATTTGTGGATGAAATTATATATTGAGGATGCCCACCTTGATTATAAGTTTGGAAATGGTTAAAGATGAATTGGAGAAGGTGTTGCAAAAAATTTGAATGAGATTGATTGAAGTTTTTGGGAGAAATTGGGGAGGAAAAGTGGGGTTTTTGGGTTTTTAAGTGATAAAAATACAGTCTGTCCAGAATATACACGTTTTTTAACCGATAAACATACGTGTCGTCGGTATACAAGAAGCGGTCGTCGGTAAAAGGTCTTAATGCCGACGACACCATTGTTCTCGCTAATTTACCGACGACAATTTAAAACAAAAAAAACTATAGAGACTACGTTTTAACCATTTACCTACGAGAAACTTTCTCCGGTGAGTTAACGAAGAGAGATCTCGTCGGTAAATAGATGTCGTGGGTAAATTATGAAAATTTACCGACGAATGTACGTGTCGTCGGTAAACTGACGTGGGTAAATACCCGATCTGTAGTAGTGAAAGCGCCTTTAGCTCTAAAATAATTAATTCCAAACGGGTACAAATTATTGAATTAATTTAATGGTCATATAAGTAAGGAAAGTTAAAATGTTTTTATTGTTTATTATTCAAAAGATAAAAAAAGAAATTAAATGTAATTAATGCTAATGAGTATTATGTGTGTCCCATACGTTCCTACCGCTCTTTATATAGAGGATTTGGCCTATCGAATGTAATTTGTTCTCCTTTATTTTTTCAGTTTTCTTTCCTTGTCCCAAAAAAACACATATTAAGAGTGATTTTATAAAGTGGTTTATTGCGTAATTTTTTTTGTCATTAAAAAATCCACTAGGGCATGCATGACTTGTCTTTCCCTTAATAATTATTTTTCTCTTTTTTTTTTTAATTTAATGATGCATAGACATAGAGTTAATAATATCTAAAATTGCTCAATAGTTAAATAGTTGTAGCAGTTTTATAAAATGGGAGGAAAGCTTAACCAACACTTATATAAAAGAATAAAATCGATATTAGGTAAGACATATTTGAAAACTAATCATCATTATATAAAACTTAATAATATTTTTTATTACACCCGAAAACACATTTCCCTTCTTCAGTACAAGTAAGAACTGGGCAAGCAGGATCAGCGTAAGGAAGGCAGTCGTCTGGCACATTGCAGTCTTTAAGAATAACGTTACGTGGTTTTACCATGCACCGACAAAAGCCTCCAATACAAAATGCTCGTCCAAAATGGCAAGAATAGGTATCACAATCAGATTTCGATTGACAAGGCCTTTCTTCAGTTGTTCCTGTTGTCACTTTAGTACCTGATAAAATGAATTATTAGTAAATTTATTCTTGCAAATCATCTAACAATGTCTATCAATAGAGGTTATAAAATAGATTTATAGTAACAATTATATCAGGGTTCATAAATATCAGATTCATATATATATATATATATATATATATATATATATATATATATATATATATATATGCACACACATTATTTGACAAATTGATACGATCCAATTATCATTCATTTAGGAAAAAATGATATAAATATGCTTAGATGAAGAAGTAGAAATGTAGAGGAGAAACCAGGATTAAGTACTTACTTAACGTCATAAGCAAGAATGTTAGTATAAGAATCATTTTTACTGAGGTCTTTTCCATATCTTTTAATGGTTGTGGGAGGAAGGTATAATCTACAAATGATTTCTCCGAGCGTGTGTAGAAGACTGGATGTTTTTTAGACATATATATAGGTAAATCAAAATAAAATAATTAATTTAATTATTGATAGAAAGATATGTGATTATTGCCTTCCCTTTAAAAAGGTAATATATATAATATTGTCCAAAAAAAGTAATATACTAAGTGCACCATTATTTATTGGAAAATTATTCAAATAGGCCATAAAGCATACTACTCATTTTTTGGTCAAAAAACTCATACTTATCCAATTGATCGAAATTTAGACTATAATTAAACATTTATATCCTAATTTTCTATAATGGTTTTATTTTTTCTCTTCGGCCTTAAGAACCATAAATGGGTGATTTTTTCCAATTATTTTTTAACAACAGTCATGAATGTGAGATAAAAGGTCAAGTAATGTAAGAAAGAATAGCATGAAGTTCGGATATGATAAGATGCCGAACAAACCTTAAACATTAATTCTTAAACCCCTAAACCAACCTCAAACTTAAACCTTAACCTTGACTTTCACCTAGGGAACCTGAGTTCGATTCCCGTTAATAGAACAATTTTTTCCTAAGTGTCTTCAAGACACAGATTTTACCTAATATAAATATAAAACAGATAATCTACGTAATATTGTTTGAAATAGACAACTAATATGAATACTTTGATTTATCGAATTCAATTAATGGCCAAATAAGTAAGGTAAGTTAAATTATATTATTTTATTTTTTATTATTTAGATATGGGTAAAAGGAACATTTACAAATATTGAACTAAAACAAATAATATAAATATGCAATAAATAATTCACATAATATTATTTGAAACATAAATTAATATAAACACTTTGTGCCTGTTTTTGATTGCTTTTAAAAATAATCACTTGAAGTTATTTTAGAAACTTAAAAATATTCTAAACCTTTAAAATCAATTTTGAAAAAGCACTTGATAAGTGATTATTCAAAAAAGTCCCTCAAAGTGATTTTAGATGTCAAAATATTTTACAAATTTTTGAATTTTAATTATAAAATGTTTTTAGCTCTAAAATAATCAATCCCAAATGGGTGTGAATTATTGAATTAGTTTAATGGTCATATAAATAAGGTAAAAAAATTAAATGTAATTAATGCAAAGGATTTTTATTTGGGTCCCAGATGTTCCTACCGCTCTTTATATAAAGGATTTGGCCTACGAAATAGGATGTGATTAATGTTTGATAGGCCAAATTTTCTATATAAAGAGCGACTAGGAACGAGGCCCAAATAATACTCCTTTGCATTAATTATATTTAATTTCTTTTGCCATCTTTTAAATAATAAACAATAAAAACAATTTATCTTACTTTATTTATATGACCATTTATTGATTTCAATAATTTGTATGCATTTGGGATTGATTATTTTATAGCTAAGATCTTTTTTCATTTAATATTAAAATATTTGTAATAAATATTAAAAAATATTTTGACATCTACAATTAATTTCGAAAGTCTAGAATATTTTTAAGGATCTTAAATCGCTTCAATTGATTATTTTGAAAAGCCACTACTAAAGTTCGGGGATTTGCCTGGATTTGCCCACGACAGCTTACTGACGACACGCAGATTCGTCGGTAAATTTAGCAATTTACCAACGATAAACAGTCGCCGGTAATTTACCGACGACGTGTCTCGTGGGTAATTGGTTAAAACGTCGTCGCTATAGGTTTTTTTTTTAAATTTTTTTTGTTTAGATGTGTCGTCTGTAAATTACCGACAACAATGAAGTCGTCGGTATTAAGACCATTTACCGACGACGTTTCTTGTTTACCGACAAAAAGACGTGTCGTCGGTAAAAAAACGTGTATATTATTCTGGACAGACTGTATTTTTATCT
Organism: Nemophila menziesii; assembly: GCA_029959085.1. Classification (NCBI taxonomy): domain Eukaryota; kingdom Viridiplantae; phylum Streptophyta; class Magnoliopsida; order Boraginales; family Hydrophyllaceae; genus Nemophila; species Nemophila menziesii. Next base: position 23,105,349 of record JARWIR010000015.1, on the reverse strand, counting down.
CTTAAAACCCCAAAAATCCCATTTTTCCTCCCGATTTCTTCCAAAAACTTCAATCAATCTCATTCAAAAATTTTGCAATACCTTCTCCAATTTATCTTTAACCATTTCCAAACTTATAATCAAGGTGGGGCATCCTCAATATCATCCACGAATATTAGGTAAATTCTTGAAATTATTATTATTTTTTATTATCATATTTGGTGTAATTCTTGCAATATTTTGTGTTTAGGTTAAGTAATACATTATCAAGGTTGGGACTTCATCATCAATCTCCAATTTCTTACACCAATGCAAGGTATTTTCTTTAAATTTCATTCTTTTTAATTTTTATTATGCATGGATTTTGATTTGTGTATTAGTTGCTATAAGTTATGATTGTGTATATTTTTTGTTTGTCTAGTTAATTATTAAGTGTAAATCACGCATACATTCATTTATTTCTATTATGTTTTCATATATTTTTGTATTTGTGTAATTAATTACATGAAATTGTTTATATATTTATTGTGTTGTAATTTTATTTATTTATTTATTGTGATGTAATTTTATTTATTAATTTGTTTGTAATTATATTCAAGCCATTGGTTTGTAATTTGTATTATTTTTATTCATTTTGTTGTAATTTTTATTAATTTTATTAATTGGTTGTAATAATTATTTATTTTATTTTCATATGAATGTAGTTGTCTAGTTATCTAAAATTGTTGTAAAGAGATGGCTTTGGTTTTGGATAAGAGTTGGATGGATGCGACGGATTTACTCGATCCAGACTATGTTATGGGGGTTCTAGATTTTATCGCATATGCAAAACAACAACAAAATTTTAAAGATCTTATTTATTGCCCGTGTAACTATTTTAAAAATTATCGCCGATTACCCACTCGGACGGTTACGGGCCACCTTTATAAGGAAGGGATTATGAAGTCGTATCAGGTTTGGATAAAACACGGTGAGTAGTTGGTCATTCCCGAAGAAAATCCTATTCCGAACATAGTTAATGAAATTGTTGAGGTTTATGACGATGTGAGACACAGTTACGATGTTGGCGGACATCAGGGTGACACCGAGATGAGAGACGCAGAAATTCCAATTAGTAGCAGTTTCGAAAAACTGTTTAACGAATTGGAGAAAAAATTATATCCGGGTTGTACAGCGATGAGTTCATTGAACTTCATTGCCAAGCTTATGCACGTAAAATTAAATAACAAGTGGACTAACACGTCATTTACCGAGCTATTGGAGTTGGTTGGTCGTATTTTGCCCAAACCTCACACTTTGCCTGATTCTTATGATGCATGCAACAAGAAGTTAGAAAGTTTGGGTATGGGGTATATTACTATCGATGTTTGTTTGAACGATTGTGCCATATTTTACAAAGAGAATAAAGACCTCGATAAGTGTCCAGTTTGTAGCGAGTCTAGATGGAACCCAAAGAAGGGTATCAAAGTACTGCATAAGAAGCTTCGTACTTTCCGATTGCTCTAATATTACAACGACTATACGCTTCGAAGCACACCGCTGAAGACATGATATGGCACCATACCAGAAAGAGTGCCGATCCAGATGTGTTGCGTCATCCGGTTGATGGTGATTGTTGGAAGTGATTTACAGCGCTACATCCTGAGTTTGCTAGCGAACCTCGTAATGTATATTTGGGTCTCGGTATCGACGGGTGTTGTCCTTTCTCTATGCAAAACAACTCGTACAACATGTGGCCTGTCATATTGACCGTCTATAACTTGCCACCGTGGGTATGAATGAAGGAAACCACATTTCAGCTTTGTCTGTTGAAACCGGGTCCTCGTTCACCTGATAAGGACATGGATGTTTACCTCCGCCCTATGATAGATGAGTTGAACGAGTTGTGGGGTAAAGGGATCCTTACATATGATGCCCATACAAAGCAAGAGTTTACTATGAAGGTTTTTTTGTTGTCCACGACCAATGATTTCCCCGCTCGGTCATACACTTCAGGGTGGTCGGGTCAAGGTTACATGGCTTGCCCAGAATGCATGGATTCTACTCCGTCATTTAGTGTGAAAAAAGATGTGGTTTACTTTGACCATAGATGTTGGTTACCTATACCGGACATCGGTTTAGAAAAGAAAATGTTTTGTACCCGCAAACCAATTACATTAGCCGACCGAGGAAACATAGTCCAGCTAGTATTCAGACACAGTTAGATGGCCTTCCCATTGTGTTTCCCGGCAAACACAAGGATTTTGGGGGAAAGATCTTGAGGCAAACTGGTCCACGCTTATTCAATTGGAATAAAAAGAGTATCTTTTATCGTTTACCTTATTGGTCCGAAAATTTGTTGAAACATGACATTGATGTCATGCATTGCGAGAAAAACGTGTTTGATGCTCTTCTCGGTACATTTATAGCACTCGATGGGAAAGTAAACAAAGATAACGTTAAGGCGCGAGAGGATCTTGAGAAAATGAAAATCAGGAAAGAATTGTGGTTGACAACAAGAGGACCTAAAACGATTCTAAAACGGGAAAAGTATACGTTGTCAGCGGAGAAGAGGAAGATTTTTCTTGAGTGGTTACAGGCACAGAGGTTTCCCGATGGATTCGCCTCTAGTATGAGGAATAACGTTCAAGTCGATACGGGGAAGATCATTGGAATGAAAACGCATGATTGTCATGTTATGATGCAGTATCTTTTTGTTTGTTGTCTCCCTGGACTTCTAGATGAATACCCCCAAACACTATCATTTGATTTGAACAGTTGACTAAAAACATCAAACACTAACATTTGACTCAAACAGTTTCCTAAACACCTCAAACACTAACATTTTACTCGAACAATTGACTAAACAACTCAAACACTCGAGTTTGACTCGAATAGTTGACTGAACACCCCAAACACTCGAGTTTGACTCGAATAGTTGACTGAATACCCCCAAAGACTATCATTTGACTCGAACAATTGACTAAACACCTCAAACACTAACATTTGACTCGAACAGTTGACTAAACACCCTAAACACTCGAGTTTGACTCGAATAGTTGACTGAATACCCCCGAACACTATCATTTGACTCGAACAGTTGACTAAACACCTCAAACACTCGAGTTTGACTCGGACAGTTGACTGAACACCCCAAACACTCGAGTTTCACTCGAATAGTTGACTGAATACCCCCAAACACTATGATTTGACTCGAATAGTTGACTAAACACCTCAAACACTAACATTTGACTCAAACAGTTGACTTAACACCTCAAACACCCGAGTTTGACTCGAATAGTTGACTGAATACCCCCAAACACTATCATTTTCAAACTATTGACTAAACACCTTAAACACTAACTTTGATTTCTGATGCAAAACGGGAAAAACCGACTCAATATTTTTAAAGTGTTAAGAGTATCACAGCTAATATTTTTATATTCGTATTTCACCTTTTATAAAATACTAATTTTTGTGTATATCTCAATCTCAAAAAGAATAAAAAAATAAATGAAATGAAAAAAAATTTACCGGCGACATTTAAAGGTTTACCGACGACATTCATCCCACAAGTCGTCGGTAAACAAAAATCCAATATTCATTGGTCAAAATGGGCGGTCCATTTTCCCGCCCAAGGGGTTTACGGACGACTAGCGAAAAGTAACCGTCGGTAAACCAAGACACGCAACAGTCATGCGTACGATTTTTTGACGCGTGTCACTTTTAACGACGAAAACTCTCTGTTTACCGACGACCCACGTGTTGTCGGTAAACATTTTATCTTAAAACCCTACCGAGCTCATTTCTGAAACACAAAATCTTTAAAACACTCTCCAAAATCCGATTCCGAGCAAGAAGGAGCAATTCCGAGGCATCCAAATACTCAAACAACATCGAATGTAAGTGATTTCATGCCAAAAATCAATTTTTTTATCAATTCTTTTTCTATTTTTCTAAATCAAATCCTAATTTTTTTGTTGTTTGTGTTCTTCCTCTCTACTTCCGTGGCATGAATTCCTAGACATCATCAACACAAATTTCACGTAATAGGTACACGAAATCCTATTCAAATCCTAGTTTTTTTTAAGAATTGATTTTTTTTCGGATTTTTATTTGATTTATTATGATTTACGAATTATTTTGTTAGTATTAAGGATTGTTTAAACGTTTTGGTTAGTTAAATACACCATGTAAATAGGATTTTTTGTAATTTTTAGCAAAATTAGGGTTTTGAATGATTTTTGAATTTTTTGACAATTTATGGATGTTATTGGATTAAATTGTAAATATGTTGTGTGAATTGTAGGATTTAGAATTTGTGTATGTGAAGAATTTTAATATTTGTGAAATTTAGGGACTTAATGTGAAAAGAAATATGTTTATTTTTGTAAATATGAAACTTTTAAGGACTAAAATGCAACTTAAAAAAATTTGCAATTTTTTTGACTTTAGGGTATTTTTGTAAATATATAAATTATAAGGACTAAAATGCAATTTTAAAAACATTTAAAAAAATATTATGGACTTTAGGGTATTTTGTGTAATTTTTGAAAATATAAGGACTAAAATGCAATTTATAATATATAGACTTTTAAAATTTATATATATATTTATTTTTGTAAATATATAAATTATAAGGACTAAATTGCAATTTAAAAAACTTTTATAAAATATTATTTTTCTAATTTTTAAGGGTATTTTTGTAACTTTTAATAAAAAAAGGACTAAAATGCAATTAATACTATATTGTCTTTAAAAAAACTAATTTATTAATTCTTTTAAAATTATAGATGGCCGATGTGATGCCTAATTATCATTGGGGTGATGGTAACGGTGAAGATCCGAATAGGAATCAACTACCAAACCTAAATGACTGTAACCAGCCGCACGGTAATATAAATTACTATATAAAATTCAATTAATATAAATTAATAATTTAATTAATTTCATTAACAGTTAGGAGAAAAAGGAGAGCCCGCACGATTTCGTCCCTGAAAACAGCCCAAGATGCTAAAGAGAAATTAGGTGGGCCCCTACCAGTCGAATTCTGCATCCTATATGACACGTGGAACCCATACGGTGAGTATTGGAAGCACGTGGGCCAAGTAGTGTGGTTCGCGTTCCGAGACACAGTCCCTCCGTACTATAGACAGTGGAGTGATGTCCCGAGGGCACTCAAATCCACGATTCTCGTAAAACTCGAGGAGTTTTTCAACCTCGAGAAGTGGAGGGCCCCAGAGGATTGGAACTTTATCAGCGGGAAGCTACAGTCGTCTCAGGCCGTTGCCTACAGGCGGTGGAAGCATGACCTTAAGGCTGACTACTACGATACGGACGATATTCCTCCTGAGGTGTTTCCTGAGGATTGGCAGAGAACCCTTGATATGCTGATTGACACGAACAAAAAGGTAAAATTATAATTTATTATTAAATTAGTCTTTAACTATTTTTTAAACTTGAATTGTAACAGGCTCAGGCGAAGATTAATAAAAAGAATAGGCAGAAACAGAAGAAGCCGAACAGGTCAGGTTCTAGGAACCAAACACAGACCCGACACGAGATTATCGAGGTATAATTTCTTAAAGTAAAAATAAAATTTATTAGTTATTTAATTTAATTTTTTAATAATTATAATTTTTGTATGTATATTTTATAGGGTAAGCTGAAGGTTACTACGAAGGATCCCCTGAGCTTTATTGACGAGCGGTTCCAAGAGGAGGTCCCACTTCCACCGATAGGCGGATATTTCGAGTATTTGAGCTATGACGGGGCGAAGGGAAGCTGGGTGGACGATAGATGGGAGCAGGCTAGTGTAAGTGGTCTATTTTCCTTTTTATATTTTAAACTTAATCATGTAACTTAATTTTTTTTAGTTTTATTAATTATTTATTTGAAGTTTTATTACAGGGAGTAAATAGGGGGAAGCTTAAAGATCGGGTTATCGAGTCGGGGTCCCAATCAGCTGAAGATGTTCCGGTGGAGTAGCAGATAGGAGCGTTGAAGGAGACGATACAGGAGGTGATGAAACCGGCAAAGAGTAGACACTGGATCCCGTCAATTGGAGCCGTCTTCAATAAAAAAAGGGAACCAAAGCCGTCTGTTCCAGACAAGACCGCACAGAAAAACGCGGTAAAAATCCAGCGGATATTCGAGGGTATGAACGAGCTCCGCGAACTGCAAGGATTGCCTCCTATGGCGGATGAAGCTACTACATCGAGCGCCTCGTCTAAGTCCGATGATTTTATCTGTAAGATGCTCAAAGGCCTCAACGAATCTCGAGCCGCCAATGGTCTCCTTCCGGTCTCAGATTAAGATGAAGACGACGAAGATAACAAAGATGAAGATGATTTATCTGGACCTTAATTGATTTGTTATGTGTTAAGACTTTTATTCTATTGCTTTTATATTTATTATGACTTTTATTATGATATGTAATATTTTGACTTTTAACTCTGGGAGTATGACTTTATTCCCGGGGTTTGACTTTATTGCCTGGGGTTTGACTACACGGGTTTATTTATATTTTATGAATATATGTCACGGTTTCTAGTTATTCTCTTTTTAGTATATTAAATTTAAAAAAATCAAAAAACCAAATTATTTAAAAATAAAAATAAAAAAATTAAAGAAAAATGAAATTAAAAATAAAAATTAAATAAATACCGACGACATTCTTCACATGAATGTCGTCGGTAAAAATTCAAAAAAAATAATAAAAAAAGAATGTTTACCGATGACATTCATGTGAAGAATGTCGTCGGTAATGGTTTAAATTCAAAAAAAAGGCGTGCGAAAAAAAATTAAATTATTGATTAATATTATACCGACGACCAAGTCGTCAGTAATTTATAGAGATACCGACGTCTGTGGTCGTCGGTAAAGAGATACAAGTTACCGGTCGGTAAGATAAAGATTTACCGACGGGGAGCCTTCGTCGGTAAAAAAATTTCATTTACAAACGAGAGCCCAATGACGCCGTCGGCAAGCGTGGATTTACCAACCAATTACTAGGGACGAGTGTTTACTGTCGTCGGTAAGCCTTTTACCAATGAAACGTGGCTGTTTACCGACGACACGTGTCGTCGGTAAATCAGCGACCTGTTGTAGTGAGCAAGCACAAAGTGTTTATGGTAAATTATGTTTCAGACAATATCATGTGAATAGTTTATTGCATATTTATATTATTTATTTTACTGAAATATTCATAAATGTTCCTTTTACCATTTTCTAAATAATAAAAAATAAAAACTCTATAATTTAACTTACCCTACTTATTTGGCTATTAATTGAATTCAATGAGACAAAGTATTCATATTAATTGTCTATTTCAAACAATAGTATGTGGATTATCTATTTTATATTTATACTAGGTAAAATCCGTGTCCGAAGACAATAAGAAAAAAATTGTTCTATTAACAGGAATCGAACTCAGGTTCCCTAAGTGAAAGTCAAGTTTAAGGTTTAAGATTTAAGGTTAAAGTTGATTTAGGGTTTAAGATTTAATGTTTAAAATTTAATAATATCTAAAATTGCTAAGTAGTTAAATAGTTGTAGAAATTTTGTAAAATGGGAGAAAGCTTAACCAAAACATATATAAAAGAATAAAAATAATATTAGGTGAGATATTAATTGATAATTAATCACCATTATATAAAAATCATTAATTTTTATTAACACACATAAACACAATTCCTTTTTTAACATTCATGAACTTTGCAAGAAGGATCAACGAGGAATGCAGTCACCGTTGGTATTGCATTCTATAGCAGCTAAGTGATTTGACAGGATCATGCAACGACAAACTTCTCCAAGACAGAATGTTTGTCCAAAATTGGAAGAAGAGGCGTCACAATCTGAAACCGAATTACAAGGCCATACCCCAATTGTTCCCGTTGTCACTAAAGTACCTAATAATATCTATATCTATATAACATCTATCTTATAAAACATACTATTCGACAGGCCAAATCCTCTACATAAAGAGAAGTAGAATGTCTGGGACCCTTATAATACTCCTTTACATTAATTACATTTAATTTTTTTTACCATCTTTTGGATAATAAACAATAAAAACAATTTAATTGTTTTTGTTACATAGGAGAGCCATTTTTTTGACTCGGTGTCACTGACACGGTTCGAACATCTACTGCCTAGAAAGATAACTAAGACTCTATTGAGCTAACCCCGATTGGTTAAAACAATTTAAGTTACCTTACTTATATGACCATTAATTGAATTCAATCATTTCTACCAGATTCAGGTTGGTTTGTTTTATAGCTAAAAGCGCTTTTCAGGTAAAATTTAAATATTGGTAAAAAATATTAAAAAGTATTTTGACACCTGAAATTCCTTTAAGTAATTTTTAATAATCATATATCTAGTGATTTTTCTAAAAGTGATTTTAATGGTTTTGAATATTTTTAAGGATCTAAAGTCACTTTAAGTGATTTTTTTAAGAAGTAATCCAAAACGGTCACAAAGTGTTTATATATATTAATGAATGTTTCAAACAATATTATGTGAATTATTTATTGTATATTTATATAATTTATTTTAGTTAAATATTCATAAATGTTCCTTGAACCATTTTCTGAATAATAAAAAATAAAAACAATATAATTTAATATACCTTACATTTGGCCATTAATGAATTCAGTAAGACAAAGTATTCATATAAATTGTCTTTTTTAAACAATATTATATGGATTATCTAGTTGCAAGTTTATATTAATTATTTTAATTAATTATACGTAAATATTTTATACTAATTAACTATCTCGTTTGATTCACCAATTGTTAATAAAATACATTATATTTAGAATCTTAGTTAAGACAATGGAGAACATAATGAATGTAGAGAAGAAGCTCGCAAAAGTAAGAGCATCTCGAGTACAACCAAAACAAAACGATAACACATCTCAAGTATCCCAAGTAATATTTAATCATTAATTCTACATTATTTATTTATTTTGGTACATATTTCAAACAAAAATATAGTATAAGCTAGATTTACTAGAAATAGGATAAAAATGTTAAAATACCTATCATTTGTTATCACTGTTACAGAATATCTAATTAGATGTTCCTAATACTATTTTAGTACGTGTAAATAATTGAACGCTAGCCTAACATGTGACTAAACAACATGACATGCATTCAATTATTTCTCGTAATCCAAATACACACATCAACCTTGACATTGAACTAAATTTTGACCTTGATATCAACCTTGACCTTGACCTTATCCTTAATCTTAACCTTAACCTTAAACTTAACCTTAATATTAACCTTAGCCTTCACCTTAACATTAACATTAACCTTAAACATGAGCTTAAACATAAGTTTAACTTTAACCTTAACATTAAACTTAACCTTAAACATAACACTGAACCCCTTAACCTTAACCTTTACTCTAAAACTTTACCTTAATCCTGACCTTAACGTTAACTTAACCTTAATCTTAAACTTAACATTAACCTTAACCTTACCGTAATCTAACCTTAAGCTTAACCTTAACCATAACTTTAAACATAACTTTACCCTTAACCTTAAACTTACTTTAACCTTGACCTAAACCTTAAACTTAACTTAACCTTAACCATTACACTGTAAACCTGAAACCTTATTCTTCACCTCAACCTTAACCTTAACTCTTGACCTTTAAATCTTAAACAGTAAACTGTAAACCTTAACCTTCACCTTCATATTAACTTTAAACTTAACCTTAACAATAATCTTGACTTTAATGTTAAAACTTAACCTTGAACCTCTAACCTAAAATCTTAAACCTTAAACAATAACCTTAAATTTAACAATAAACATAACCATAACCTTAACATATAACCTTAAAAGTTACCTTAAACCTTGAAATCTAAACCTTAACCTTAACATTCATCTTAACCTTGACCTTAACTAGATGAAGATTCATCACATTAATATTCGACCTTAAACCTTAAATCTTATTAAACTTTAATCTTAAAATTTAAATGTTAAATCTTAAACCTTAATTATAATTTTAGCCTTAAATTTAAAATTAACCTTAACCTTAACATTAACCTTGACCTAAATCTTAACCCTTTACCTTGACCCTTGACCTTAACCTTATAATTAACATTAACCTTAACCTTAGCCTTCACCTTAACCTTAACCTTAACTTAAACCTTAACCTTAACCTTAAACTTAACCTTAAACTTTACCATAACCTTATCCTTAACCTTAACTTTAACTTACCCTTAAACTTTGCCTTAACCTTAATCTTGACTTTCACCCAAGGAACCTCGATACCATTCTTCTTGATTGATTAATAATTTCTTAAGTGTCTTCAGACTCAGGATTTTATACCATTTTTATAAATAATATAGTTATACTATATTGTTTATTGATCAGCATATCCTATCACTTTTATGACATATTGGTTTTCTTGCATGAATTACTTTTCCATAAAAACATCTCGCACTACTCCTATAACTTAGCCTATATAGCTATCAAGGCTTATGAATGGTATATACTTTAAAATTAGAGGGATCTGATAAATCCTTGTGTAATCAAATTTGAATTATCCAGTATATTTTCAATAAATTTTTTATCCTTAAATAACGAGTTATATGTGATAGCTTCCTTGTAAGTAAACATTTCACAAAATTCTTGTATTCCTCATAAAATTTGGAAAAGCTCTTGTTGCTTATTAAATATATCATTTGGGTTCCTATGAGCTAGAAACACAAAAAGATAAACAAGTAACAATAAGATCACTATTGTTGGAACAATTACGGCTAACATTAATTTTGAAATATGTATCTCAAGCATTTCTTACAAGATTCATATATCAATTAAGATCGAGTTATTAGTAATGTTATAATTGATAACCTAGTGTGTTTAGAATAAATAGAGAATGAAATAGTAAAACTAACTTAAACAAATTGCAAAGTGCTTTCTTGTATAATTTTTTTATCATTGAAAAATCCACTAGGGCATGCATGTCTTATCATTTTCTTAGTAATTTTTTTCTCTTTTTTATTTAATGACTCATAAATATAGAATTAATAATATCTAAAATTGATCATTAGCTTATAGTTGTAGCATATTATTTTAAATGGGAGAAATCTTAACCAAAAAATATATAAAAGAATAAAATCGATATTAGGTAAGATATTAGTTAAAATTAATTATCATTATATAAAAAGCCTTATTAATAATTAAGACACGTAAACACAATTCCCCTATTCACAATCATGAACTTTGCAAGTAGGATCAACGAGAGGAAGGTTGTCGCCTTTTGTATTGCATTCCCCAACATCTAAGTGTTTTTGCGGGATCTTGCAACGACAAAGGCCCCCAAGACAATTTTTTTGTCCAAAACGGCAAGAATAGGCATCACAATCAGAAATTGAATTACAAGGCCTTACCTCAATTGTTCATGATGTCACTTTAGTACCTGATAATGATTTATTATTAGTAAATTTATTATGGCAATACATCTTGAAGTGTTTACCAATAGAGGTTATAAAATAAATTTATAACAATTATATCAGAGTTCTAAAATCTTTGATTTATATATATAAATATACATTATACGACAAATTTATCCCTTCTACAACACCCGATACGATACAATTATTATACATTTAGGAAAAATAATGATATAAATACGATCATATGAAGAAATAGAAATGTAGAGGAGAAATCAGGATTAAGTAATTAGTTAACGGCATAAGCATAAATGTTACTGTAAGACCCAATTTTGCGGAGGTCTTTTCCATATCTTTTAATGGGTCCGAGGAAGGTACATCTACAAATTATCTCTCTAAGGGTGTGAAGAAGACTTGAGGTTTCTTCGAGAAATATATAAAGGAATCAAAATGAAATAATTTATTTAAACATTTATAGAAAGATATGTGATTAATCCCTTCACTTTAAATAGGTAATAAATATAATATTGATGGTGTCTCCCTATTTGTGATGAATAAATATACGTTGGAGGCATCATTTTAGGTGTATTGGGGAATTATTACTTGATTTTTAGTCATATTATTATATTTTTTATTTCTTGTCTTGATTTGATGATTTATTATTTTTAGAACATATTTGGTTTCATTTGTATATTAAGTGTGAAGCTTTAAAGTTATATGGAGATTAATTAGATACCAAATCATTTATAAAGAGATAAAGGAAATAAGATATGGATGGAAATTGGAGATGAAAGTAAGTAAAGATAAAATAGGAAAAGAAAGGTTGGCAAGTACATATAAAATTCAGCAAACACGTCCACTAAAGTGAAGATAACATAAAATCGACTAGGAATACGGAGATGCGATATAAAGGAGAATTGTAGAGCTTTTCGAAGCGTCGTTTCGATATAAGTGGACGATAATCAAAGCAATATTGAAGAAGTTACGGCCAAAACAAGACAATAGCAGTTTTTCCATTCTCCTATATTTTAAGAAACGAATTTGATTTGAAAAAAAGTCCAATTGCTTGCCTCCTACTCCAAGAATTCCGAATTAGGTCTTCCTATACTCCTATAAATACACCCTTTACCAATTGTAAACAGGTCCTTGCTTCCACAATTAGTCCTTAAGTTTTATTCATCATTAGAAATCATTCAAGAGAGCAAGTTGATAGTATATATCTTTATTTTACTTTATTTCTTTCTATTATGAACTAATTTTCCCATAACTTGGGTTTTTCATATGTATAATATATGAATTCTATTTTCTTCTATCTATGTTTCTTTGGGAGAAGTATTTTAAATTCATTATAGTTTCTTAACCATATATTTGTTTTATGTGATTTTTTTATTGTATGTCTTAACCCTGATCAATTTAGGGTAGTGCTAATAGTAGTTAGATGGTCGCCCGGAAGGGGTGTCTAATTATTAAAACACCACATAAACGTCCAGTGTGCGGTAGTGATCCGGAAAGGCTTGCCTAACTAGATAGTCAATAGAATTTGATGTAAGCACCGATCATTATTGCAGGCCAGTCTAATCTACGAACCAAGTTGCGTAGGAGTACCTTAGTTAAGTCCCCTGGTAATTGTGAGGTCGCCACCTAAGTCCACCTAGAAGGGGGTTAAGAGGAATTTAGAATCCTGACTACTTATCTAAGAGCTATAATCACCCTTATTAATTAGTAGAAGAAATAGAAGGATTAGTGCATACTGGCAAAACCTGAGCTATACTTTCTCATATTATTTCTCTTGTATTTTATTTAATTAATTTAGTTTAATCTTATCTCCTCATCAATCATATTTATTTTATGTATTTAACTATTACCTGCTACTCTATTTATGTTTACCCATTCGTATAACACACTAAGTCCCAGAAAAGGAATCTAACTTATCATTAAAACTTGCGTACGACATGTGATACTTGCAGTGAGTAACATGTTTTGTCTAGGGTGTTAGTGCATCGTTTATCCATCTTTTATTATCATATTTTTAACACACCTTAGGCGACACCAAGGTTTTGGCGCCGCTGCTGGGGACTTGTATCACGTTTGCGTGTGGGATTATTTATTTTTAGTAGTAGTAAGTTTTAGTTATTTTATTCTTCCAGTTTTATACTTTTGGTTTATTTTAGTCTCTTCTAAGTTTATAGTGTATGCTTGCGGATCTCGAGAGGTGCTTCACAGCTTATAACAGACGCTTGAGAGAAGAAAGAGAATAGAGAAAAGCAATGGCTTTACAAGAGGGAGAAGATCCTCCACTAGGGGATGATGCTATTCTTATTAACCAGAATGACGATCAACGTCAACCACCAGTCCCTCGTGATCCGCCAATAGGTCCTCAACTACCACCATGAGGAGGTAACAGAAACAATAACAAACAAGAACAAGATCTCCCAGGCTTGGGAGCACCTTTTTGAGTTCAGCCTTTAGGCTATCGTCTTCCATAGATCCAAAATGTCAAATTAAGACCCAATCCGGGTATGCTCAGTCAATTTTCAAATTTTTGACTCTATAGTGGTACAACAATTCAAGATCCGGTAAGAGCGATTTAGAAGGTCATGCAGATTTGTGATGCCTACATTACTCCATGCATTACAAGCGAGCAACTGTATTGTCACATGTTTTCGTTCTTTCTGACCGACAAAGCTGGTGATTGTCTAGATAGACAACCACCAGGTACATTTAATACTTAGGCGGAACTTCAAGCTGCATTCTTTAACCGTTTTTATCCAAAGAGTATGAGACTCAAAGATTAGATGGAACTTGCTAAATTTCGCCAAGAGAATGAAGAAGAAGTAGGAGACGCATGGACTATGTTTCAATACAAGTTAGCTAGATCTCCGCTCCATGGTTACACCCCATCTTTACAGTTAACGATGTTTTATCAAGGTACTAATTCCGAGAGTAGATTGAGGGTAGATAATCTTGGAAAAGAAGGTTTTGTGTCCAGGGATCCTGCAGAAGCCGCATAAGGTATGGAACGTATTATAGAAACAGAAAGGAGTAGGCCACTTTCGCGAGTTTCTGTTATAAACACTAGAGGTACGCTTCGATTAGATGCAGATACTGTGAATTCAGCTCAATTAACCGCATTATAGAATCAAATAAAAGATATTAAGCTTGAGATGCAAAAGAATTTAGAAGCAACAAATGTAGTGCAAGCGGCACAAGGTTTTATGAAGTGTGAGGTACCGAATCATGCATGGGAAGAATGAAAATGAAATCCAACATCTGTTTATTTCATATCCAACTGAGGAAGTTACCGATTTGGTAACATGAATTATCTAGGCATGCGGTATTCAAATCCACAAGGGGTCACTAATCAAGGTAACTATCAACCTCATCCCCAGAATAACTCTTACCCAACTAAGAGGTCAAGTTCCGTATCAGGGAAATCAGAATTATAATCGACCATCTCCTCCACAACAACCTACTAATGATGCTTATACCGATACTTTAGCTCCGAAGGCTTTACCACAACATCCTCAAGAGGGAGTTGTGGGTGATCAGAAATTGAATTTTTTTATGGATCTTATGACAAGTAATATGCATTAATAGAACGAGAAGTTGAGAGAATAAGAAGTTTCGATTCAGATCTTAGGTACGCAGATATAACAATTGAATAAAGTTCTAACAAATATCATGGAAGCAAAAGAACTGAAAGCTATTGAAGGAGGTGATACCAATGTTGGGTTCGAAACTTGTAAGACTATTTGGCTAGAAATAGAAGAGAGTAAGAAAGTGCCGCATGCTGCATAAATTACCGTGGAAGTTCCAGAAATTGAAGAAGAACCAACCAAGTCTAGCCTCGAAGACTCTGTGATGTCTCCTCATTTGTGATAATAAAATCTATTCATGAGACATCATTTTAGGCTTATTTATTAGTTTATAGGTTGAATTTAGCTTAGTTTAGTGCACTTTCCTATTTTGAGTCTTGATTTAGTAATATAATATTTTTAGAGCATATTGGGTTTAATTGTTTATTTAGTGTGAAGCTTTAAAGATAATTATAGAGATTAATTAGAGTCCAAGTCAAAGACTACAACTTATGGAAAGAGATTTGCATGGAAATTGGAGATAAAGGAAACAAAGGTTAAAAACATGGAAAAGGAAAAGCT
This sequence comes from Nemophila menziesii, assembly GCA_029959085.1. Classification (NCBI taxonomy): domain Eukaryota; kingdom Viridiplantae; phylum Streptophyta; class Magnoliopsida; order Boraginales; family Hydrophyllaceae; genus Nemophila; species Nemophila menziesii. The sequence goes on along the minus strand of JARWIR010000015.1, from coordinate 23,089,823 downwards.
GCCTAAATCTGAATTTCTGCAGCAACGCCTAAAGAAGTGGTGATAACTCCTACAAGGAAGCCGATTTTGGTAAATTCCTTTCACAAGGACGTAGTTAATTCTGTGAGGATTCTTTTAGTATCTTATGGAGCAAAAACGGATCGATAACGAAGAAGATATACTCAAAACAGTTCAGCAGTAATTATCCATACGAATTTGAGTTGGGCTTGGAGTCTATTACTTGGGCTTTCCTTCAAGGAATTAATTAGGTCAACCTATACACTATAAATACAGCCTCTTAGCACTCTAAAATTATTCTTGGTGAAACCTTAAACCAAGAGGAAGCTTACAACACAAGAGAAAAGACTGGAAGGAGCTGTTCATCAACAATGTCTTCTTCTACCTTTAAATTTTTAATTTCTTTCTTTTCTTTCATGAACTAAATTTATTTAGCTTGAGTTTTAGCATATATGTATGAACCCTATTTTTGATTGACATCTATCTAATTTGGGAACTTAATGTTTTAAATTGAATTACAGTTTTTATTCTCTGTTTATGTGTTTGGATTTATATTATGTGTTCTTGTGGACGGCCGCCATATAGAATTACCATCTAGTAGTTAGGTCACCATTGACAACGGTGTTTAATTACATGTTTAGCACATAACGTCTAGTATTCGGTTTAGATCTGACAAATCAACCTAACTAGATAATCACTATGGTTTAGTTCTTGTGACTATTTACCAATTACAGGAAAAGTTTGCTTAGGAAGCCTTATTGACACAGGTAAATCCTATTTTAAACTACCGATAGCGAATTGGAACCGATTATTGAAATACTACATAATTCACCCTTACATGTTTAGAACGGCAAAACTAGTGGGGATTACATGCTAGTGACTCAAGCTATATTCTCATATTACTTCTCTTCGTATTTACTTTTCTGTTTTTAAATTCTTACTTTTAATTTAGTTAATTAGAAAATCAAACAAAAATCTATTTGTCTTTACTTTTATTTGCGTTTAGTTGTTCTAGCTTTAAGTTCTCGCACTTGATAATTGCATAAGATTCCCCTAACCTTCGTAGTCTCTGTGGAACGAATCTTAATCAATTAACTAAAACTTGCATACGATTTGTATACTTGCAGAACAGTGTCAGTCTAGGGTGTTTATCTGCACTTTATTTATAACTTATTTTATCACACCCTAGGCCCCACCATGTTTTTGGCGCCGCTGCCGGGGACTACATCGTTAGTCCTTGTGCATATATCTTGTGCTTTTATTTTTAGTTAGTTCTATTTTACGCTTTTGTTTTTTAGTTTTTGTTTTTCAGATTTAGATACAGATGGAGAACCCAAGGAGACTTGAGCTACCCATCGAGTTTAGAGTGGAGCCACGAGGAATTCGCGCTCCAGAAATCCAAGCCACAAAGTTTAAACCTGATCCAGGGATGCTAACTCAGTTCGCAACTCATGGATTATTCAGCGGTGCTGCACATCAAGATCCGATCCGATATATTCAAAAATTCATGCAAATTTGTGACGCTTATATCGTAAGAGGAGTCACTAGGGAACAAGTGTATTACCTAATGTTCCAGTTCTTCTTGGCCGGATGTTCAAGCGATTGGTATGATACCCAATACCCTCATGTTATTCCAGATTGGGACAAGCTTCAAGCAAGATTCCTAGACCGTTTCTATCCGGTTAGTAGACGTTTAAAAGATATGTTGGAGCTTGAACAATTTATACAGGAAGACGGAGAGAATTTGGGTGAAGCATGGTTACAATTTACAGAAAAGAAGGCGAGATGTCCATATCATAGGTCCTCGCCGGAATATTATTTAACCTTGTTTTATGGAGGCCTTAACGACAAATCAAGAGAGAAAGCAGATTCGTTAGGAACCACAGGTTTCGTGAGAATGAGAGAAGTTGGCCAAAGAACCCAGAAAAAGAAAACACTTCAGAATCTCTGAAGCTTAAAGAATTGGCTAAACAACTTGAAGAACTACAAGAACAAGCCCGAACAATTGCTCAAGTGAATACAGTACGTGCAATTCCTTCGTGTCCTGGTTGTGGATCAAGAAATCATGTGTGGGAAGGATGTATGAATAATCCAGCAGTAGCTTCCGTTACCTATCCGCAAGATAACTATTATTCTAATGGTTATACTATTCTTCATGAGAGCTACACTAATTATCAACAACCTCCACAGCAAAAGAGTTGGGTCAGAAAGCAAGAGACTTATCATCAACCCCAACCTCAATCTTATAATCCACCACAACCTGTTCAGCAAAAGGCGCCCATTGTTAAGAAAGCTTATCAAGAGACGAAGAAAGATCCGCCTAAACAATCAATGCAACTGGCAAAACAAGAACAACTCCAAGAGCTTGAATACGAGTATGGCTAAATTAATGCAAATAGTTGAAAACAACATGAGTTGTAGCCAACAGAAGATTCAAGCCCAGCAAAAGATTATCAAGCAACTAGAGCATACTTTATCAAATATGGCGAGTACATTAGAAAATCGGCCAAAAGGGCAACTTCCAAGTGATACTATTGCTCCTAGAGATGATTCTTGCCATGTAGTTGAATTGCGAAGTGGAAAACAACTACCTCCACCAAGACCAGAAACAGAACCAGTCCCTATTCCAGAAACCAGGATGAAGAAACAATCAAAGATACGGTAGAGGAGGTAGTTAAACCGAAGAGTGTCCAAGGCGAGACACCTGAAAAGACAAGAAAACCAGTGGAACTTAATACACGCCCTCCACCACCATACCCTTCACGTGTCACAAAGAAGGACAATGACCTGGAATTCAAGAAGTTCGTTGACATGTTGAAGAAGTTTGAGGTTAATATACCGCTTGTTGAAGCTCTGAAGAGGATGCCAACCTATCTTAAATTCATGAAAGACATTCTCTCCAACAAGCGAAGTATAGAAACTGGGGAAACAATTGGATTACCTATGGAGTGTAGTGTTATATGTCAAGGTAAGTTGCCACCAGAGCTAGAAGATCCCGGAAGTTTTACAATTCCCATCGGCATTGGAGATAGTTGGACCGGGAAAGCATTATGTGATTTAGGCGCGAGCATCAATCTCATGCCTAGGTCCCTGTTCGAGAAGCTTAATATTGGAGAAGTAGTACCTACATCTGTGGTATTACAAATAACAGATCGCTCCCTCTCACGACCAATAGGTAAAATTGAAGATATTTTAGTTAAAGCTGGCTCTTTTATTTTTCCTTGCGATTTTATTATTCTTGACTACGACGCGGACAAGAATGTCCCCATCATTTTGGGTAGACCATTCTTAGCCACGGGGCGTACACTAATTGATGTTGAGAATGATGAATTGATCATGAGAGTACAAGACGAACAAATACGATTCAATGTGTTTAAGGCTATGAAGTTACCAAATTCAAAAGATGAATGTTTCAAAATAGATGTCATCAGAAAAATTGCGCAATAAGTCTTCAATGAAGCAAGCTTAGATGGTGATCTTGACGAAGCCTTAGCACTTGAATCTCAAAATGAACTCGAGATTCCCGCTGAAGATGTTGCTGCATTAGGATCAAATGTACGAGAACTACTTCGAGAATCAGGTGACATTGAACCAATGAAACAACCATCTATAATATGTCCACCTGTTCTCGAAGAAAAACCGCTTCCAGATCATCTACGCTATGCATACCTAGGTACGAATAAAACTTTGCCTGTTATTATTTCTGCTAACCTTTCAGGTCCTCAAGAGGAGAAGCTACTTCATTTACTTCGTGCAAACAAAGAAGTAATCGGATGGACTATTGCCGCATCAAGGGAATTAGTCCTTCCGTTTGCAAACACAAAATCATTCTTGAGAACGAAGGTGGGCGATCTATAGAGGGACAAAGAAGACTCATGCCAGCCATGAAAGAAGTAGTGAGGAAGGAAGTTATCAAGTTGATAGATGCAGGAATTATCTATCCGATTGCTAGCAGTGATTGGGTCAGTCCAGTTCAATGTGTTCCGAAGAAAGGAGGTATCACTACCATCCTTAATGATCAAGGCGAAGCCATACCATCAAGACCAGTTGTGGGGTGGCGAGTGTGCATGGATTACCGAAGACTGAACAAAGCTACAAAGAAAGATCACTTCTCGCTACCATTCATTGATCAGATGCTAGACAAACTTGCAGGGAGAGAATATTATTGTTTCCTTGACGGATATTCGGGCTATAATCAGATTTGTGTGGATCCCCTTGATCAACACAAAACAACTTTTACTTGTCCGTTTGGTACTTTTGCTTATAGAAGAATGCCGTTTGGTTTATGCAATGCACCTTCCACGTTCCAGAGGTGCATGATGGCGATATTTTGGGACATGATTGATAAATATTTGGAGGTTTTCATGGATGATTTTTCGGTGTTTGGAGATAGTTTCGATGATTGTTTGAATAATCTTGAGAAAGTCCTTGTGAGATGTAGAGAAAAAGATATTGCGCTTAATTGTGAAAAATGCCACTTCATGGTTCAAGAGAGAATTGTGTTGGGACATAAAGTTTCGAAGGCAGGAATGGAGGTTGATCCTGCTAAAATTGAAGTTATCAAAACGTTACCACCTCCAGTTTCTGTAAAAGGAGTGAGAAGTTTCTTGGGTCACGCGAGATTTTATCGAAGATTTATCAAATATTTCTCCAAGATCGCCAAACCGCTTTGCTCCTTACTTGAAAAGGATACTCCTTTTAAATTTACTGAAGAATGTCTTCAAGCGTTTTTTACGATTAAGGAGAAACTGATCTCTCCACCTATTGTTATACCTCCTGATTGGAAAGCTCCGTTTGAACTTATGTGCGATGCTAGTGATCACGCTATGGGTGTTTTGTTGGGACAGAGGAAAGACAAGATCTTCCACACGATTTATTATGCAAGTAAGACTTTCAACACTGCCCAGATGAATTATACAGTAATGGAGAAAGAGATGTTGGCCGTGGTGTATGCTTTTGACAAATTCCGTTCCTATCTGATTGGGAAGAAAACTGTTTTATACACGGACCATTCAGCTATTAGGTACCTTATGGAGAAAAAGGACGCTAAGCCGCGTCTGATTAGATGGGTACTGTTGCTTCAAGAATTCGACATAGATATTCGAGATCGAAAGGGATGCGAGAATCAAGTTGCTGATCATTTTTCAAGGCTCGAAGGATCTGATGCGAATAAAGAACCATTGTTGGTTAAAGAGGTATTCCCTGATGAACAACTTTTTTCTATTAAACATGCGTTTGTGCCATGGTATGCAGATCTAGTCAACCTCATTGTGAGTGGTGTATTCCCCAAAGATATCCACCCATAACAAAGACATAGATTAAATCACCAGGCCAAAGAGTATTATTGGGATGAACCATACCTCTGGAAGATTTGTAGTGACCAAGTGGTTAGAAGATGTGTGCTTGAAGGTGAAATGGAAAAAATCATTGAAAGTTGTCATAGTTCACCTTATGGAGGTCACTTTAAAGGCGATTGAACCGCAGCCAAAATTCTTCAATCCGGGTTTTATTGGCCTACCATACACAAAGATTGTCATCGTTTTTTCCAATCATGTCAAAGATGCCAGTTCACTAGCAATATATCAAAAAGAGACGCCATGCCGCTTAACAATATCCTAGAAGTTGAAATCTTTGATGTATGGGGAATAGATTTCATGGGACCTTTCATCACTTCCCATGGAAATCTTTATATTTTGCTTGCGGTAGATTATGTATATAAGTGGGTAGAAGCAGTGGCAACACCAAAGAACGATGCTCAAACAGTGATTAAATTGTTACAAACAAACATCTTTTCAAGACATGGTACGCCACGTGTTCTCATCAGTGATAAAGGTACCCACTTTATTAATGCTCCTCTGAGAAACTATCTTCGTAAGTTTGGAGTGAGACACCGTACTTCAACCGGTTATCACCCACAAACTAACGATCAAGTTGAAGTTTCCAAGCGGGAAATCAAATCTATTCTTGAGATGACCGTGAATAAATCGAGGAAAGATTGGTCCTTAAAACTAGATGATGCTCTATGCGCTTACAGAATAGCATTTAAAACACCATATGGGGCATCTCCATATCGCATGGTCTACGGCAAAGCGTGTCATCTACCGATTGAACTTGAAGCTCGAGCCTACTGGGCTATTAAAACTCTGAATCTAGACCCAGAATTGGCCGGGAAACAAAGGATGATGCAGTTAAACGAGTTGGAGGGGTTTCGTTATCTTGCCTATGAAAATTCACGTCTCTATAAGGAGAAAACAAAGCGATGACATGATAAATGACTCCGTCCAAAGCGTTTTGAGAGAGGACAAAAAGTTTTATTATACAACTCTCGATTTTCGAACTACCCAGGAAAGCTTAAATCCCGTTGGGGGGACCTTACATTGTTACGAAAGTCACACCTCATGGAGCCATTGAAATTGAACATCCAACCGAGCAAAGAACATTCATGGTGAATGGCCAACGTTTGAAAAGATACCATGACAGTGAGGACTTTGGCCGAGAGGAGACGATCCATCTCGTAGAATGCGCTTAGCCTGAGGTACACGTCTAACTCAAAGACGTAAAACAAAAGTACTCTTGGGAGACACCCCTTGTTTAATTACTTTTTAGATTAATTTTATTGCTTTGTAGTGTATAATTTTAAGTTAGTGTATATTTTTAATTGTGTTTACAAGCTAATAGGAGAGAAAGGTAGTGTGCTATTGTCCAGGAAATGAGTTTGGGGTCAAAATGAAATTCTTGGAAAAATTCGAAGGCTGGTGCGGTGCATCCATGCAGTGCACCCATATACCGCACCTATGTACCGCGCGTGAAAAACCCGTACCACGGGTCGGGCACAACGGGTTTTATACCGAGACGAAAAATGGATGGCTGATAGGCGCGGTGCACCGCACCCCTATACCGCACGCTCAAAACGTGTTCCACGGGGTGATGTACCACGGGTTTCTTCACGGAGCTTCTGCGGTGTACCCATGCACCGCACCCCTATACCGCACGCCCAAAAACACGTGCCACGGGGTGCTATCACGGGTATATTACCGAGGCTAAAATTTTTGGAGCAACAGCACTGCGGTGTACCCATGCGGTACACCCATATATCGCAGGGATGTACCTTGCCAGGCGGTTTTTGAAGAATTTGAAGCCCATTCAACTTCTTACCTTAATAGGATTAACCCTAGCCTCTCCCATACGAATTTTTCAGACCCAAACACTATATATACACCTTAAATCTTGTGCAAACCTTCACAATTAACACAACATTTCCACAAATTCTCTCCTCCATCTTCCATAAACACAATCTCTTCATCAAATTCATCACACTACACCATTAAAACACCATCAAATTCAACAAGCTTTAAAGAATTCTTCCAAGATTCATCAATAAACCTTTCTCTTTCATAAATTCCAAGCAACAACCTCAAGCTAAACCAAATTTCCTTAAACTTTTAATCCATCCTTGGTATAACTTGAGTTGTGGGTGAACTAAGCATGACTAACAGATCTGAATCTATGGAATACAAGAGAAAGTGCTCTATCCTTGGGAAGAATAAGAAATTGCCTGGAACCACCATTGAAAAGCCTATCACCATTGATGAGGCTACTAAAGAATCAAAAGAAAAGGAACCAGCACAACCACTACCAAAGAAGTTAACTGCTAGAATGTCCATACCATCAAGAAGGCCTTTGAAGAAGATAAAAATTCAAGACCAAGGTTCTTCTACTTCTTCCTCTGAAATTGTTCATGATCTTCCTCCATGGGCTCTCAAATTACAACATGAGATCGAAAGATTACAAGAAGATAACAGAGAACATTGGGCGGAAATCATACAGATGCAATCACAGCTGGAAGATTTTATCTTGGAACGGGATATTGATAGTTATACTGACCCCTCAGCTTCGGAAGAGGATGAAGATATAATGGATCTCTATGGCTAACCAGGTAAGTCATTCTAATTTTTCTTAATAGCTTGTATGCATTAGGTAGTTTAGTTAGCTTTATTCTAAATTTTATTTTCTTGAGTCTTTTTTTGAGTCGTGGGGACACGGATCACTTTTGAGTTGGGGGTGGGGATTCGTTGTCCTCATCTTCTTTTCGTTTTTTCATAAAATTTAAAATTTTTAGGTTGAATTAAGGCATAGAATATTTTGAATGTACCTATTCGAGCATGATTTTATTAGGTCAATGATAGTAAGTAGTATGTTTTTGAAAAATTTCATAAATTTGTTTAGATGCATGTATAAAAACAGGAAATAAAGGAGAGAAAAGTTAATGAGAAATGCTAAGAATTCACGTTGAAACTTAGGGATAGTTATTTGGTGTGTAGAACGTGAGGTTTGAAATTAGTTGAAAACCCGCTTGTCTATGAACTAATAATGAAAACGTAACGAAATCTGGTAGTTAGAAAAATGACTAAGGCATATCTTTCTTGATAAAACACTTGAAGCCTTTTATACTTTCTCACCCTTTTGTTTGATATTGTTATTATTTATCAGTCTTAGCCCCTCTAAGCCTTTCTAAAGCCTTTTTATTGAAACACATTATAATCCATACCCTTAGTTTGTAGGACTTGTCCATATGACCCGCACTCGAATCGCAAAACCTGAGACAACTCGTTTTAGAGCTTGAGTTTGGGGTGGTGGGATTTCATCATTAGGGAACATTGGGTTTTGGGAATTATATTTGTGATTTTATTGATGATGAAATTGTTATTATTGTAACCCTTTGCCGGGTAATAGTGAATGAAAAAGAAGCTACGAGCTAAATTTGCCAACAAGGGCATAAAAAGAATATATATATATATGGAAAAAATAGTGTGATATCTCAACATCAAAAAAAGAGAATCATAGCTATCTAAAAGGAAAAATTGATATGAAAAGAAAATATATATTCAGACCGACAAAGTGGATTTAATATCATCAAAGGTTTTAATTAGGATTTATTGAGGATGCAAATAAAAAGCATCAATAAATTGGGTTGAGTGAGAACATATTCGAGTGAAAACTCAAGCTCTAGGACGATTCGTTGATGGCTAGTGAGGAGAGAGACAAAAACTTACTTTTCATTATCCAAATATACCACACCCGTCCCTAAGCCAAGTTATAACCAAAGACCTTAGGATTTCTAACTACTAGAAGGAGAAACAATTGAGCTATTAGGTAATAGGTAAGTGGACCATTGGATGCTGTATTTGGGACCTATGAACAACCTATAGCCATTAACCTGAACTAAGTTATCATCCTCTCCTTCTGGCATTGCGAAATTAATCTGAACTTGACTTTATGGATTGTTGATTACATGTGTATTAAGCATATTTGTGCATTATTTCTTGAGCATTACTACATGAGACTTTTTAGATATTTTGCTCTAGGATCATTCATTGTGTTCAGTTCTTATTCTCCTCCGTCTTCTTCTTCTTATTTATTTGACTACCCTTATGTTCTTTACTTTTATTGTATCAGGACGATACAACTTTGAGTTGGGGGTCTTAATGTCTCCTCATTTGTGATAATAAAATCTATTCATTAGACATCATTTTAGGCTTATTTATTAGTTTATAGGTTGAATTTAGCTTAGTTTAGTGCACTTTCCTATTTTGAGTCTTGATTTAGTAATATAATTTTTAGAGCATATTGGGTTTAATTGTTTATTTAGTGTGAAACTTTAAAGATAATTATAGAGATTAATTAGAGTCGAAGTCAAAGACTAACACTTATGGAAAGAGATTTACATGGAAATTGGAGATAAAGGAAACAAAGGCTAAAACATGGAAAAGGAAAAGCTGCCTAAATCTGAATTTCTGCAGCAACGCCTAAAGAAGTGGTGATAACTCCTACAAGGAAGCCGATTTTGGTAAATTCCTTTCATAGGTATGTAGATAATTCTGTGAGGATTCATTTGGTATCTTATGGAGCAAATACCGACCAATAACGAAGAAGATATACTCAAAACAGTTCAGCAGTAATTATCCATACGAATTTGAGTTGGGCTTGGAGTCTATTACTTGGCCTTTCCTTCAAGAAACGAATTAGGTCAACCTATACACTATAAATACAAACTCTTAACACTCTAAAATTATCCTTGGTGAAATCTTAAACTAAGAGGAAGCTTACAACACAAGAGAGAAGTCTGGAAGGGTCTGTTCATCAACAATGTCTTCTTCTACCTTTAAATTTGTAATTTCTTTCTTTTCTTTCATGAACTAAATTTCTTTAGCTTGAGTTTTAGCATATATGTATGAACCCTAGTTCTGATTGACATCTATCTAATTTGGGAGCTTAATGTTTTAAATTGAATTACAGTTTTTATTCTCTGTTTATGTGTTTGGATTTATATTATGTGTTCTTGTGGACGGCCGCCATATAGAATTACCATCTAGTAGTTAGGTCACCATTGACAACGGTGTTTAATTACATGTTTAACACATAACGTCTAGTATTCGGTTTTGATCTGACAAATCAACCTAACTAGATAAACACTATGGTTTAGTTCTTGTGACTATTTACCAATTACAGGAAAAGTTTGCTTAGGAAGCCTTATTGACACAGGTAAATCCTATCTTAAACTATCGATAGCGAATTGGAACCGATTATTGAAATACTACATAATTCACCCTTACATGTTTAGAACGGCAAAACTAGTGGGGATTACATGCTAGTGACTCAAGCTATATTCTCATATTACTTCTCTTCGTATTTACTTTTCTGTTTTTAAATTCTTACTTTTAATTTAGTTAATTAGAAAATAAAACAAAAATCTATTTGTCTTTACTTTTATTTGCGTTTAGTTGTTCTAGCTTTAAGTTCTCGCACTTGATAATTGCATAAGATTCCCCTAACCTTCATAGTCTCTGTGGAACGAATCTTAATCATTTAACTAAAACTTGCATACGATCTGTATACTTGCAGAACAGTGTCAGTCTAGGGTGTTTATCTGCACTTTATTTATACCTTATTTTATCACACCCTAGGCCCCACCAAGTTTTTGGCGCCGCTGCCGGGGACTACATCGTTAGTCCTTGTGCATATATCTTGTGCTTTATTTTTAGTTAGTTCTATTTTACGCTTTTGTTTTTTAGTTTTTGTTTTTCAGATTCAGATACAGATGGAGAACCCAAGGAGACTTGAGCTACCCATCGAGTTTAGAGTGGACCCACGAGGAATTCGCGCTCCAGAAATCCAAGCCGCAAAGTTTAAACCTGATCCAGGGATGCTAACTTAGTTCGCAACTCATGGATTATTCAGCGGTGCTGCACATCAAGATCTGATCTGATATATTCAAAAATTCATGCAAATTTGTGACGATTATATCGTAAGAGGAGTCACTAGGGAACAAGTGTATTACCTAATGTTCCAGTTCTTCTTGACCGGATGTGCAAGCGATTGGTATGATACCCAATACCCTCATGTTATTCCAGATTGGGACAAGCTTCAAGCAAGATTCCTAGACCGTTTCTATCCGGTTAGTAGACGTTTAAAAGATATGTTGGAGCTTGAACAATTTATACAGGAAGACGGAGAGAATTTGGGTGAAGCATGGTTACGATTTACAGAAAAGAAGGCGAGATGTCCATATCATAGGTCCTCGCCGGAATATTATTTAACCTTGTTTTATGGAGGCCTTAACGACAAATCAAGAGAGATAGCAGATTCATTAGGAAACGCAGGTTTTGTGTTGCTAGATCCTGAAGAGGCTGAGTTGGGGATGGAAAGAATTCTTGAGAATGAGAGAATTGGCCAAAGAAACCAGAAAAAGAAAACACTTCATAATCTTTAAAGCTTAAAGAATTGGCTAAACAACTTGAAGAACTACAAGAACAAGCCCGAACAATTGCTCAAGTGAATACAGTACGTGCAATTCCTTTGTGTCCTGGTTGTGGATCAAGAAATCATGTGTGGGAAGGATTTATGAATAATCCAGCAGTAGCTTCCGTTACCTATCCGCAAGATAACTATTATTCTAATGGTTATACTATTCCTCAAGAGAGCTACACTAATTATCAACAACCTCCACAGCAAAAGAGTTGGGTCACAAAGAAAGAGACTTATCGTCAACCCCAACCTCAATCTTATAATCCACCACAACCTATTCAGCAAAAGGCACCCATTGTTAAGAAAGCTTATACAGAGACGAAGAAAGATCCGCCTAAACAATCAATGCAACTGGCAAAACAAGAACAACTCCAAGAGCTTGAATACGAGTATGGCTAAATTAATGCAAACAGTTGAAAACAACATGAGTTGTAGCCAACAGAAGATTCAAGCCCAGCAAAAGATTATCAAGCAACTAGAGCATACTTTATCACATATGGCGAGTACATTACAAAATCGGCCAAAAGGGCAACTTCCAAGTGATACTATTGCTCCTAGAGATGATTCTTGCCATGTAGTTGAATTGCAAAGTGGAAAACAACTACCTCCACCAAGACCAGAAACAGAACCAGCCCCTATTCCAGAAACCAGGGGGAAGAAACAATCAAAGATACGGGAGACGAGGTAGTTAAACCGAAGAGTGTCCAAGGCGAGACACCTAAAAAGACAAGAAAACCCGTGGAACTTAATACACTCCCTCCACCACCATACCCTTCACGTGTCAGAAAGAAGGACAATGACCTGGAATTCAAGAAGTTCGTTGACATGTTGAAGAAGTTGGAGGTTAATATACCGCTTGTTGAAGCTCTCAAGAGGATGCCAACCTATCTTAAATTCATGAAAGACATTCTCTCCAACAAGCGAAGTATAGAAACTGGGGAAACAATTGGATTACCTATGGAGTGTAGTGCTATATGTCAAGGTAAGTTGCCACCAGAGCTAGAAGATCCCGGAAGTTTTACAATTCCCATCGGCATTGGAGATAGTTGGACCGGGAAAGCATTATGTGATTTAGGCGCGAGCATCAATCTCATGCCTAGGTCCCTGTTCGAGAAGCTTAATATAGCAGAACTAGTACCTACATATGTGGTATTACAAATGGCAGATCGCTCCCTCTCACGACCAATAGGTAAAATTGAAGATATTTTAGTTATAGAGGGCTCTTTTAGTTTTCCTTGCAATTTTATTATTCTTGACTACGACGCGGATAAGAATGTCCCCATCATTTTGGGTAGACCATTCTTAGCCATAGGGTGTACACTAATTGATGTTGAGAATGGTGAGTTGATCATGAGAGTACAAGACGAACATATACGATTCAATGTGTTTAAGGCTATGAAGTTACCAAATTGAAAAGATGAATGTTTCAAAATAGATGTCATCAGAAAAATTGCGCAAGAAGTCTTCAATGAAGCAAACTTAGATGATGATCTTGACGAAGCTTTAGCACTTGAATCTCAAAAGGAAATCGAGATTCCCGCTTAAGATGTTGCTGCATTAGGATCAAATGTACGAGAACTACTTCGAGAATCAGGTGACATTGAACCAATGAAACAACCATCTATAATATGTCCACATGTTCTCGAAGAAAAACCGCTTCCAGATCATCTACGCTATGCATACCTAGGTACGAATAAAACTTTGCCTGTTATTATTTCTGCTAACCTTTCAGGTCCTCAAGAGGAGAAGCTACTTCATTTACTTCGTGCAAACAAAGAAGCAATCGGATGGACTATTGTCGACATCAAGGGAATTAGTCCTTTCGTTTGCAAACACAAAATCATTCTTGAGAACGAAGGTGGACGATCTATAGAGGCACAAAGAAGACTCATGCCTGCCATGAAAGAAGTAGTGAGGAAGGAAGTTATCAAGTTGTTAGATGCAGGAATTATCTATCCGATTGCTAGCAGTGATTGGGTCAGTCCAGTTCAATGTGTTCCGAAGAAAGGAGGTATCACTACCATCCTTAATGATCAAGGCAAAGCCATACCATCAAGACCAGTTGTGGGGTGGCGAGTGTGCATGGATTACCGAAGACTGAACAAAGCTACAAAGAAAGATCACTTCTCGCTACCATTCATCGATCAGATGCTAGACAAACTTGCAGGGAGAGAATATTATTGTTTCCTTGACGGATATTTGGGCTATAATCAGATTTGTGTGGATCCCCTTGATCAACACAAAACAACTTTTACTTGTCCGTTTGGTACTTTTGCTTATAGAAGAATGCCGTTTGGTTTATGCAATGCACCTTCCACGTTCCGGATGTGCATGATGGCGATATTATGGGACATGATTGATAAAAATTTGGAGGTTTTCATGGATGTTTTTTCGGTGTTTGGAGATAGTTTCGATGATTGTTTGAATAATCTTGAGAAAGTCCTTGTGAGATGTAGAGAAAAAGATCTTGTGCTTAATTGGGAAAAATGCCACTTCATGGTTCAAGAGGGAATTCTGTTGGGACATAAAGTTTCGAAGGCAGGAATGGAGGTTGATCGTGCTAAAATTGAAGTTATCAAAACGTTACCACCTCCAGTTTCTGTAATAGGAGTGAGAAGTTTCTTGGGTCACGCGAGATTTTACCGAAGATTTATCAAAAATTTCTCCAAGATTGCCAAACCGCTTTGCTCTTTACTTGAAAAGGATACTCCTTTTAACTTTACTGAAGAATGTCTTCAAGCGTTTTTTACGATTAAGGAGAAACTGATATCTACACCTATTTTTATACCTCCTGACTGGAAAGCTCCGTTTGAACTTATGTGCGATGCTAGTGATCACGCTATGGGTGTTGTGTTGGGACAGAGGAAAGACAAGATCTTCCACACGATTTATTATGTAAGTAAGACTTTCAACACTGCCCAGATGAATTATACAGTAACGTAGAAAGAGATGTTGGCCGTGGTGTATGATTTTGACAAATTTCGTTCCTATCTGATTAGGAAGAAAACTGTTGTATACACGGACCATTCAGCTATTAGGTACCTAATGGAGAAAAAGGACGCTAAGCCGCGTCTGATTAGATGGGTACTGTTGCTTCAAGAATTCGACATAGATAGTCGAGACCGAAAGGGATGCGAGAATCAAGTTGCTGATCATTTATCAAGGTTCGAAGGATCTGAAGCTAATAAAGAACCATTGTTGGTTAAAGAGGTATTCCGTGATGAACAACTTTTTTCTATTAAACATGCGTTTGTGCCATGGTATGCAGATCTAGTCAACCTCATTGTGAGTGGTGTATTCCCCAAAGATATCCACCCAAAACAAAGACATAGATTAAATCACCAGGCCAAAGAGTATTATTGGGATGAACCATACCTCTGGAAGATTTGTAGTGACCAAGTGGTTAGAAGATGTGTGCATGAAGGTGAAATGGAAAAAATCATTGAAAGTTGTCATAGTTCACCTTATGGAGGTCACTTTAAAGGCGATAGAACCGCAGCCAAAATTCTTCAATCCGGGTTCTATTGGCCTACAATACACAAAGATTGTCATCGTTTTTTCCAATCATGTCAAAGATGCCAGTTCACTAGCAATATATCAAAAAGAGACGCGATGCCGCTTAACAATATCCTAGAAGTTGAAATCTTTGATGTATGGGGAATAGATTTCATGGGACCTTTCATCACTTCCCATGGAAATCTTTATATTTTTCTTGCGGTAGATTATGTATCGAAGTGGGTAGAAGCCGTGGCAACACCAAAGAACGATGCTCAAACAGTGACTAAATTCTTAAAAACAAACATCTTTTCAAGACATGGTACGCCACGTGTTCTCATCAGTGATAAAGGTACCCACTTTATTAATGCTCCTCTGAGAAACTATCTTCGTAAGTTTGGAGTGAGACACCGTACTTCAACCGGTTATCACCCACAAACTAACGGTCAAGCTGAAGTTTCCAATCGGGAAATCAAATCTATTCTTGAGAAGACCGTGAATAAATCGAGGAAAGATTGGTCCTTAAAACTAGATGATGCTCTCTGCGCTTACAGAGTAGCATTTAAAACACCAGTTGGGGCATCTCCATATCGCATGGTCTACGGCAAAGCGTGTCATCTACCGATTGAACTTGAAGCTCGAGCCTACTGGGCCATTAAAACTCTGAATCTAGACCCAGAATTGGCCGGGAAACAAAGGATGATGCAGTTGAACGAGTTGGAGGAGTTTTGTTATCTTGTCTATGAAAATTCACGTCTCTATAAGGAGAAAACAAAGCGATGGCATGATAAACGACTCCGTCCAAAGCATTTCGAGAGAGGACAAAAAGTTTTATTATACAACTCTAGATTTTCGAACTACCCAGGAAAACTTAAATCCCGTTGGGGGGGACCTTACATTGTTACGAAAGTCACACCTCATGGAGCGATTGAAATTGAACATCCAACCGAGCAAAGGACATTCATGGTGAATGACCAACGTTTGAAAAGATACCATGACAGTGAGGACTTTGGCCGAGAGGAGACGATCCATCTCGTAGAATGCGCTTAGCCTGAGGTACACGTCTAACTCAAAGACGTTAAACAAAAGTGCTCTTGGGAGACACCCCTTGTTTAATTGCTTTTTAGATTATTTTTATTGCTTTGTAGTGTATAATATTAAGTTAGTGTATATTTTTAATTGTGTTTACAAGCTAATAGGAGAGAAAGGTAGTGTGCTATTGTGCATTAAATGAGTTTGGGGTCAAAAGGAAATTTTTAGAAAAATTCGAATGCTGGTGCGGTTCACCCATGCAGTGCACCCATATACGGCACCTATGTACCGCGCCTGAAAAACCCATACCAAGGGTCCGGCACAACGTGTTCTTTGTATCAAAATTGATCGTCACGAAAAGCTTTATAGCTTTGCTTCAGACCATTCTTCCAATTTCCTAGCCAATCTTGAGTTATTATCACTTTTATGGACTTGTCTGGTGAAATTCAAATTTTTTTGGCAACTTTATCTTTCCATATCTATCTTTTCTTTCCTTTATCTCCAATTTTAATCTTTATCTTCTTCCCTTTATCTCTTAGAATTGATTTGACATTTAATTAATTACCATATATCTTTAAAGCTTCACAATTAACAAACAATTAAATCAAATATGGTCTAAAAATAATAAATCATCAAATCAAGACAAGAAATAAGAAAATATAATAATTCATGAGAAAATCGACTAGAAGACATCCTAAAATACCTAAAATGATGTCTCCAACAAAGATTAAATCGTCTCAAATGGGGAGACATCACATATCATATCGAAACAACATGAATCCTAGAATCAAAAGCTTAAATTTCAAAATTTCACCCAACAATTTCTTAGATCCATACTAGTCAAGCAAGAGTTCATCCTACCCACGTACAGATTCATCATCCTTATACATTTCCTAACCTAAATAAAGCTTTTTCCATCTATAATCAAGAGTTACAAATTTCAAGAGTGTTCAAAAGCTTTGAGTTGGAGGTCAATTGAGATGACAAAAAGAACAGAAACAATATCTACAGTTAGGGAGATGAAGAAGAATCAAAGTAAGGTATATTGTTCTATTGAGAAGAAATCAACTGAGAAAAGTTCAAGTTCCAGTATAAAGGGAAAAACATGTCCAAAGAATAAAGGAAAGCTAGTTGTGGTAAATTCAAAGAGTAAAAAGGTTTCAACTTTCATAAGGAAGACACCACAACTCCTACGAAGTGAGATTCCGATGCCCGAGATTAATAAAGGTTCAAAGGCCTTGATAGATTCTGCAAGAAGACAGGTACATGAACTACCTTTTTCTTATGAGAGAGTATTTGAAAAAAAGTTGGAGAAGGTGAATACAAGAGATTCTTAGAGAGAGGAGATATAATGGGTTGGTATACATTCATGTTGCGAAGATCGAATTTATGTTTAGAGTTAGTTTCTGATTTCTATCTAGGCCTCTTTAGCCGAGATAGTAATGGTTGTATTCCAGTTAGAGGCAAGTTAATTCCTTTTACAGTTGAAGAGATTCGAAACCACTTCAAGTTCAAGAAATTAGTTGGACCAAGTAAGTACAGAGAAGCGGTGAAAAATATCAAGACTTTCAGTTCGAATCTAATTTTTTAGCATGTTTTAGATAAGGCAGAAGTGAAATAACATAAGTGAGAGTTGAAGGCACCTTGGCCTTACAAATAGATTCAAGCAGATACAGGAGTTTGACACAATTTTCTTACACCTATTGCCTTTTCGGATGTAACTAAGAAGAACACAATCTTTTCGAATTATATTCTAAGGGGGGAAGAAGTAGATGTGGCATAGTTGATCTTTGAGGAAGTGATGCGATTTTCGATCTCTCCTACTTCATTATTTAATTTGAAATATCCTACTATGTTTACATGCCTTGTTCGATCGAATGTGATTTCAGGTGAAGAAGAGAAACTATTGTTTAAAATGGGTAATAATATTGACAATAATTGGATCAAGACAATTTTGAGATGATCAAGAGTTACAAAACTCACAAAAGAAGAAGAGGATCGTATTTGGCGAGAAAAGGTAGATGAGCAATTGAATAAAGTCGAAGCAGCTCAAACTTTCTTGGCCGAAGATGTGGCACAAATCAAAGCTAATCAGGTGCACATCATGACACTCCTGGAACAATTAAAGAAAGATATATTAAGTCCTATATTGGATGTCGGTAATGCGAGACAATAGACTCGAGAGTATGTTCTCTGTCTTCCTTACCATTTATGTATATGCTTTATCTTGTTATTTTAATTTCTTTTTAGATCTTTTTCCGAGTCGTGGGGACACGCGGCATTTTTGAGTTGAGGTTGTGGGGATTCGTTGTGTCTCATCTCCATTTTTATGTGATTTTTCCGTTTTTAGGTGAAATTTAAAATTTTGATACATGCGATTTAGATGTAGAGGGTGTTTATTAGCTTGAAAGCATAATATCAGTAAGTTGATGATAGAAAGTAGTATGCTTATGGGCAATTTTATTTTGTATGCTTTGAGTATTTACAGGAAACACATTGATAGTAAAAAATATATTAGTTAGCAATGCGATAAGAAGTATATTCGATCTCAGGGAGCCATGAGTGGTGTGTAGGCCATGAGATCCAAGCTAGTTGATAAACCCATTTGATCAACGTGCTAAAGGTAAGAGAATGACGAAATTGCATAATTTAGAAAGTGATTAAGGCGGTTCTTTCATAAGCCCCTTGTTGCCTTTTAGCCTGCTGTCCAAATTATTATATTTTGTATCCTTCTCATCCACTTCTAGCCTTTCTAAAGTCTTTTTATTAGCCACATTATAAGTCATATCCTTTAGATTTAAGTACTTTTCCATATGACTGCACTCGAATCGCGATGCATAGACAATTATTTTAGAGCTTGAGTTTGGGGTGGTGGGTCCACCATTATGGGAATTATTATTGGGTTAGAAATTTTGAGCTTTTTAATTGTGCTATGTTCTATATTTTGATAATGATTCACATGTTTATTATAGTGTAACCCTTTACCGGGGTAAGAGTAAATGAAAAAAAAGTTATGAAAAGAAAAAAAAGAGAATATATGAAAAAATAACATTATATCTTAACATAGAAAAGAGAGTCATAGCTATACAAAAGAAAAAAAATTGTTATGAAGAAAGAATATATATAAATATATATATATTTGGACCAACAAAGTGGAATTTTTACATAATATTATATATTGTTATCCTCAAATTTAAAATTATACTCGTATGTTTGTACAACTAGAAATAAAAAGATACTTGTTTGCACAAAGGTAATTGGGTAGGCATATATTATTTTATCTTTTATTTGCAAATATTGATTTATTTTTTTGTGGTCCTAATTAATTATGATACAACTATGAATTCATGTTTTTCTTGTAAGATAATAATATTTTTCTTTTCTTTTTAGTCTATGTAGGAGTATAGAATCTTACTAATTCACAAACTTATCTAATTCAATTAAAATAATTTTACAAACATAACATTGGTGTTTTACACATGTCAAAAAATGACATAAATTATTCTAAGAATTTTTTGTAAGGGTAATACTTGATATAACACATATATTTTTGTCAATTAATAGTTTAAGAAATATTAATTTGGATTTAAATAAGTTTTGTTGATTATAACTAATTATAAAATCAAAACTTGATTAATTATAAATACAACACTTTTTCATGATATACTTAGAATTGTGGACACTAGAGGAAGTCTATACAAATATTGGGGTTAATGATTTTGTACTGTATCTAATAAATAGAAACATTTCCAAGTTTACCTAAGTTAGAGATATTCTATAACTGAAGTCAGTAATATGGTTCATTTAATAAACACAATTATCTATAAATAATGTTCTTTTATTTAAATAAATTAATTAATTAAGAATATTTTCTCAATCTCTCACATTTTTTTTTCAATCTATTATATTTACAAATTTAGGAAAAATTACACGAGATAATAATAACAAAATTCATAAACAAGAAGTCAATAGTCAAAAACCCAAGGATGCATGAACCTTAACCTTTTAACGCTTGAGAAAGAGATTTAATGTCGTGGTCACCATTCAAACAAACTTGAGTTAACCAAGGTAAATTGAAACATCCTAATTCTCAACACATAAACTCCAATTCAACATGAAACAACTTTTGTATATTTATAATATCCTTATTTCTGAAATAATGTGTAGTCTTCGAAATAGGAATATCTTGTCCATACTCTTAAATTTTCCATAAAAGGCCACGATGGTGAATGGTCATGTAATTATTACATATAAAAACTCTTAAATATCAAACTAAAATATTTAAAAAGGATTCTAGGGAGGCATATTTTGATAATAATGAAATGCCATTTTTAATAATTTCCATGAAGTGTTTTGGTGTTGAATTACGCAATATAATGAATAATGTATTCAATTTGTCAAGAAGGTAACTAAGAGATTTATGGAAAATACTTACTTGACTAAGTTTTGTTTGACTGGTTTATGCATATTTTAATGGTTAATAAGTGTTAAAAGATACGAACAAAGAGTTGCTTGAATTTTTATTATTACTTTGATGAATATCCAATTGCATATTATTTTTACACATGGTTAAATATAAGTTTAGGTTTAAAATAGTATAATGTGATATTGCAATAACAATTTTAGATATATAGCCTTGCGGTTTGTTAATTATTGTTATTTTTATACATGTTTATTTATTTGAAAGTGTACTATTTTTTTCAGGTTAGTGATGGTTTTTTGTTATTATTTTAGGTTTTTATATATTTTATTTATCTTTCAATAAGTACATGGTTGGTGAATGCAAAATTATTATTAGTTAGCAATTTGTTTGGTGTGTCTAATTGTATTTGTGGTATGCAATTCGCTTGTCATCTTTTTATTCCTTGACAGTATGTGAAATCTAGTTGCATTTATATTGATTGTTTAGTCTATATATTTAAATATGTATCATGTGACAAAAAATCATGCAAACTGAAAGAAAAATGAATTTTATGAATACCAACCAAAGTAAAATGATTATTTTATATTTTTATATCATGGTTGTGTGAGATTGGAATTTAACATCAAGTTCACCATGTAGAAAAGCATAGTTAAATAATTCATTTAAATTCCCTCCCTCAGAGGATATGGTGGACCCATTAGTTTGATAATATAATTATATAAAAAGCTCACACATCTAGAAAACCACGATAAACTCTCTACAAGTGTACAGATAGTTACAAGTAATAAGTAAGTAAATCAAGTTTGTTCCTTAGAGATTTAGGTAGTTAATTAAAATACTGTTCAATATTACCGTAAGTGGTTTTAAATATTTTGATTAAAAGGTAATGGAAGCATTGTTTTGTTTTACAATTAAAAAATAATTAAGCATATGAGATAGTAGCTCAAGGTTTCAAATATTCACCTAATCCCATTAATTTAATAGTTCTAGAAATAAATTGGTTTTTTTCTTATTAACCCGGATACTAAATTATGAGAGATTAAAACTTAAACTCTAGCGGCTACTTTGCTAGTCAAGTCGACTCACATTAGATCATCCATTCGGAACCTTCATTACTAAGGGTAATCTTTATTTTTCATAATATGATTATTATTTAACTCCTATGTATACCTGGAAAACACAATTTGTTTAAATGTAATACCAAAATAAGAAATTTAAGAATAAAAACTATGTTCAAAATAAACAATCTTAAGAAAAATAGAAATCGTGAATAAATGAACTTGGAATAAAAAAATTAAAATTAAATATAAAAATATATATCTAACACTAATTTACGCTAATTATAAAGAAAAAACGGTATATAAATGACCTAGTGAAACTCCAGCTCTTGATACTTCCTTCTTTACATTCTCCTGATCACTTCCATGATGAATTAATTACCAAATGTACGCTTTGGCACCCAAGGGATGAATTTCTAGTGTTCGTAGCGTGTATTATTCAGTGGGAAACTTTTTTAGGGTTTACATATGTTGTGGTCTAGGTTTAAATAATCAAGCCCATCCCAAAAAATGCCAGCTTTTTTGTTACAACTCTAAATCATAATTTGTCATAGGACACATGTTCTAATTCAGAGCCCTCTTAAGATTAAAGGGGTCATTCAAATTTTTTATAAATCTTAGTTGAGCTCAAAATAAGCGTAAAAGGATGTCTTACGTTTATCACAAAAAGAGAGTCATCACTATACCCTTTGGCAACAAGTCTATCTTTATATGTAGGGACATCTGTTTATCACAAAAATAGAGTCATCAGTATACCCTTTGGCAACAAGTCTAGATTTATATGTAGGGACATCTGAATAAAATATACCTCGTTTAACCTTATAAAACTATCTACATTCAATAAGTTTTTATTTATAAGGTTTTATAAAGAGTATCTAAGCTTTTTTAACATTTAAGTATCACGTTTCTTATTCCATATCTTAACCCAAAAAAAAAAATCTTTAAAACTCAATGTATTAAGTTAACTATTTAGGTCATTGTTACTAACCTATGGAGCAATTACAAGAGCAATATAAAAAATTTCAACATAAGAGTAACTTGATGAGATATTTTTTTCTTTACAATATAATTGTTAACTAATAGTTATCTAAGCCCAATTCATGTTCCTATACACTATTTGGAACAACATGATTAATATCATTTAATGGAGTTGTATTAGGATCAACCTAGATCACAAAACACTTTAGCTGTTATTTCATGTTCACTTTGATCAACATGATTAATATCACTTCGAATTTTGATTCCCATAAAAGCCCCTATGAAACTTGAATTAAAAAACCCAACATCTACAACCATTTCTCCGTTAATTAACAACAAAATTAGGAAGTGTAAGTCTTCTGGAAAGCGAGCCCCAAAGCATGGTGGAGAGACAATAAATGCAACAATAAAAGGCTTTGAAACTAAATTTGGGAATGGAGCAGGTGGCTATAATAGAGCTGATAAATGAAATTATTTAAAAGAAAAGAAACTCATACAAGGGAAGGGATACTCAGATAGTTCATACATTATCGCAAAAATTGTCATATTAATTGAGTTTTGTATCCTTGATGAACCATGACAAACAATATATATTATAAACTAATTTCGGGTGATAATAGATATCTCCTAGCACCCACATATCGGTACCTTGCAACTCCTTTTTAATCAAATTGATATAAAACCACATGGTTCGAAGATAATATACCACCCATATTTGATGATTAAACAAATAGATCAACCCTATCAAGTGTCAGATCTAATGGTTTTGGGTTTTTGATTTCGGGCAGGATTTCAGATGATCGTATAGCAAAATAAAATTATGGATTTTAAACACGACCCTAGATGTGGTTGGTTCTTATAAAAGGACTTAGTTAGATGATTTTGTGGGATATGTTAATTTTCAAGGAAAGTCTGCTTACCCTTAGGAATTAGGTTCTCATATGGTTTCAATTGTAGAGAGAATGTACACCTAAAGTAGTTAGACATATTATTATTATGTCTCTTTGAAATAAACTAGGCTTTAGAAAAACATTGTTATAAAGTGATATTTGTAATGAAAGAGTCCAAAATTTTATACTAGCATGCACGATTTAAATACATTTTGATAGAATAGATAAGTACGATAGTATTCACCAAGATTACCCACTGTCACATTATTAAATGGGATAATAAATGAAACCTAACACATCATATATGTCAAACTGGCTTCTTAAACCTTCACAATATATACATATGTATCATAAAAAACAATTTGAACAATAAAAACAACATAAAAACTAGACGTAACATTAATTTTGAGGACAGAAATAAACTCATTCGTCATCCATACGTTACTTTATCAAATTGAAACTTATATTTATTTATAAATCAAACTACTTAATTAATTACTAACACAAAATAACACACAATATGCTCTTTTTTCCTTATTTACTTTTTGCTCGGAGGGTACTATGATTTCAAATGTCCTAATTATATGAGAACTTGACTACTAATATTCACTCCAAATCTAACAATAGGGTGAAATTGTGCTTTGTTAATCCATATGAAGCACGTTGGTTAGAGAGAACATAAAAATGTTTCCAATTTCCCTCCATTGTCTTGTCGGTAACCACCTAAGAAAACTACCATAAACAAAGGTTAAAAAGATTGACGAAATTATTTGTTTTTAATCATAAAAATGTTAAATTGTTTTTATTGAGAGATTTAGATAATATACCATATATATATAACAACTTTATATAACTATGATGCGATTTAGATACAAACCATATATATATATATATATATATATATATATATATATATATATATATATATAAATAATGTACTTGATGTTGAAATGCAATGATCATTGATCTAGACTTATACCTAAAAATAACATTAATTTATTATATATTACCCAATTCTATAAGAAAATTATTACATTTGAACAACTAGAACAATAAATTATGTTCAACAATATAAATACCAACTGAAAGAAAAAGAACTTTAATTAAACATTTTATTAAATACCAATTTTTTTTCTAATAATAGCCTCAAAACACAAAACCACTTTTTTACAAAACATCATTCTATTCGGGATCTCAATTTCATAAAGAATTATTCAATAAAACAATTTAAAAAATATATAGATCTAAATCTAAATTTTTTACATTGTTGACATGTTTATCTTACTTTTCTATTAATATGTGGAAGTCATTGTGGTGATTCTGGGCATTCAATATGTTTTACATAAGAAGAAGTGTGAAGAAAGAGAAAAAAGGATCAGAGAGATATTATTGAAGAATATAGTATTTAGGGTTTTTTTGTATGTGGGAGAAAAAGAAAAATCTTAAAATTAGCTTAATCAAAATTCAATATTAGTCAATTTAAAATTTAACCAGTGTAGACCCAAATAAGAGATAGTGAATTTTTAGACTTAAACTTATTTTAGTGAAAAGTATCATAGCAAGTTAATGTTAAAAGTGAGATGGATATCCATTACTAGATAAGCCATATAGTTAAAAATGAACAATATATGCGATATATATAGTTTATTAAAACAAAATTTTGATTGAGAATTATATAATAAATTTTGTAAACCGTAATAATTTATATAATTCCCAAATTCTAAATATATATTGCATTTCTAATGATAATACTTTGTTTGGATTATTATCATTTGCAAATATATACAATATCGTCTGTACCTCCTATCTAGTTGTCAAGACCCTTGCAATCTTGAACGGTTTCTTTTAAGGATACATTTTGATCACCTCCAACCTATCCAAGTATTGTAGTAGTGTCACTGGAGGCCATCTACTCCCAGTAACTAATTTAAATTTTCGAACCAACTTATTTAATATGGATGTCATTTAGATGGCTAATGATATACCTAGTCTTTAATTTAGTTTTTTGGGTATAAATGAAAATATAGTAGTTGATTGAGATAAAAAGATGATTTGACACATTTACTTTATAATGGTTGGTTTATCTATCCATATTTTGAAAAAAAAAATATATTGACAAATTATTTTCAAATAAGACCAATTAAAGACATGTTTAGCATATTTGTGTTGTAGGGCAGACTAACGACTAAAAAATATAAAAAAGTATCTTTGTACTTATCTTTATCATTCAATTTTGTAATAAAATTGAGGCTTTTTAAGGGAAAACAGTTAATATATTGTTTTATTTATGTGTATACCCCTACAAAATTATAAATGGACATAAATATTTCTAACATTTTTATCAAAACATTTTTTTTGTAAAAATTTACATTGTATCGCGAGAGCCTCCATTGCACTATGTTGTGCTAATAACTAATTATTTTTTTTCATTGTGGATGTTCTACATATGGGTTCATGTAACGGGGTTTATGTATGTGAACTAACTATTTTATTTCTTTTACGACTATTTTCTAAGTGGTTTTAAATATTGGATTAAATAAATCTTTCTTCTATAGTGAAGTTTTAATTATTATTATTTGTTTAATGAACAAAATTCTTCTTAATATTAAAAAATATGATTATTGTGTTTTAGAAATCAAGGCCTATAAATATTTTATTTTAATTAAATTAATTATATATTGATAATATGCATATGTAAGGTAATATATTAGACACCCAAACAAATTTTACAATAACTATTTAGTAACTGAATAATTTATATATATTTTAAACAATACTATTTTCATAAAAAAAAATTTATAGAAAGATCAATAGTTCGTCTAGTGTTAGTACTCATGAAATTATGTGAATTTAGTAAGATCAACGTTACAATAATATAAATGGTTGAAAGTTAGTTATATGGCAAAATATTTTTTCGCTGTGAATAATTGATCAAATATTGATCTTTGTATTCGCTAATAAAAAAATATATTTATTAAATAAATTTTTTAATCTAATTTGCATGCCTCACTTTTTCACGCACTTATTTTCATATGACCTCCTAAAACTCTATAATTCTTTACCATTGATGTTTGAAAAGTTCTTTATCGAATACTTGAATATCCTTTAGAATCGACTTTCATCTTTCCTAATACACATATATCAATAAGAAACCCCGAACAAAGAGATCTATTTTTCTCTTATGTCTTATATCTGTCTCTCAATATAATTATTCTTTCAATATAAATTAACAATAATAGCCAGCATTAGACATTAATGAAGTAAAAAATGAGACAAATAGTGATATTACTCATTAAAAGTTTTTGGTTATTCAAAATAACTTCGTAAATACTAAAAGAAATAAGTAATTAAGGATATTTTTCAGTGCTTGGCATTTGTATATTAATTCATATATTATTTTTCAGTGTTTAGAATTTATATATTAATTCATATATTATTATTTCCAGCTGAAATATGTTAAGCAACTACGTTTTTTAAACAATAATCATAATCAGCCTCTATTATGTTGCCTCTTCCTACACGGTCTTAATTATATGCAAAATTGTTACTTTTGGGACAATCTTGGTAAATTCAAAACATATATGAGTAAGTCTGCCAAAAAAAAACACACATAGTTAAGTAGTCCAAAGTTATGCAATACATATAAGGACTTTTCTAAGTATTGGGATACATGTAAGGTGATAAAGCACCTGAGATATAAAACTTCTTTTAAAACTCTGATGCCCATAAAACCCCCTATGATACTTGCATTTAAAAACTCTACATCTACAACAATTTATCAGTTAATTAATAACAAAATTAGGAAGCGTATGTCTTCCGGAAAGCGAGCCCCAAAGCATGGTAGAGAGACTATAAATGAAACAATAGAAGGCATTGAAATTGAATTTAGGAATGGAGCAAGTGGTTATAATGGAGCTGATAAATGAAATTATTTAAAATAAAATAAACTCATACAAGAGAAGGGATACTCAAATAGTTCATACATTATCGTAAAAATTGTCAAATTAAATTAGTTTAGTATCTTTGATAAACCATGACCAACAAAATATATTATAAATTATTTCGGGTGATAAGGGATATCTCCTAGCACCCACATATTGGAACCTTACAACTCCTTTTTAATCAATATAATATCCAACCACATCGTTTGAAGATAATAGACCACCCATATTCGACGATCAAACAAATAAATCAACCATATCAACTATCATATCTAATGGTCTTAAGTGTTTTGGTTATGGGCACGATTTCAGATGACCGTAAAGCAAAAAAAATTATGGATTTTAAACACGACCCTAGATGTGGTTGGGTCTTATAAAAGGACTAAATTAGAGGATTTTTTGGGATATGTTGATTTTCAAGGTAAAGCTGCTCGCCCTAGGAATCAGGTTTTCATATGGTTGCAATTGTAGAGAGAATGTAAAACTTAAGTAGCTAGCTATATGATTATTATGTCATTTTGAAATAAACAAGGCTTTAGGATAACTTTGATATAA
The DNA here is from genome assembly GCA_029959085.1 of Nemophila menziesii. Classification (NCBI taxonomy): domain Eukaryota; kingdom Viridiplantae; phylum Streptophyta; class Magnoliopsida; order Boraginales; family Hydrophyllaceae; genus Nemophila; species Nemophila menziesii. The sequence goes on along the minus strand of JARWIR010000015.1, from coordinate 23,061,649 downwards.
AATGGTATTTGTATTGAATGAGTCCAAAATTTTATACTAGCATGAACGAATTAAATACATTTTGATAGAATCGATATGTGTAAGCGTATGCACCTAGTTTACCCTACTAGATTACTTGTCACATTAGAAAACAGGATAATAAATGAAACCTAACACATCAAATATGTCAAAACGACTTCTTTTTACTTCACAATATCTACATATGTATCATTAAAAATCAATTGGAACAAAAAAAAAATATCATAAAAACTAGACGTAACATTAATTTTGAGGACATAAATAAAGTCATTTGTCATCCATACTTTAATTTATCAAGTTGGAAGTTATCCTTATTTATAAATCAAACAACTTAATTAATTACTAACACAAAATAACTATTTTTATCTAATTGGTTTTCGCGCAACTTAGAAAGATCAAGCAGGACGAGCATTTGATCAATCATTATGAAAACATATGGTAAAAGTGCTTGATATGTTTGAAAATAGGCGTGGAGAGAGTCAAAATTATTTGATGTGTCTCACCTTCCAAGCATAGAATATTGGCAAAAAATAGAAGAGTGAGGATCATGAAAAATGAATTATGTTAAACAAGAGAAGTACATCTACAGAAAATGTTCAAAAAAACACACTTGTCACTTTATACTTTAAACTTCATATAATTCTGAAGTTCTTTTTAATTTTTTTTCTTGAATTGATGATTAGGAATCGTTGATGGTCATACTCTTCTTGTATGACTCCAATTCTTTCATGTATAAACCTACATCAATACAAATCAAGAAGTTCATTAGGAGCTAGAGAACATGGTGTACCTCTAACAATATATTATTTTGCAAATTTAATAGAAATAAAGGATATGGTACCTAATAGAACATGTTTACTTACTTCTTTTTCCTCTAGGGAAAGAGTGTTCCACATATTTATAACCATCTTAGTGAATTCATGTTCTTTGTTAGAGTAAGAGTCTTCAACTCTTGATGTTTGTCAAGAAGTATAAATTATAGCTACTAAAATTGTGCTTAGGGTAGTTTGGGTATTTTCCTCCTTGCTTCTTTTTTATCCTCTTAGTTGAAGTATTCATGCCTTTAGGTAGTGGAGTAATGGTAACAATTGCATAACATAAGTGCCCTTCTACAGATTCGCAAAATTAGGGTGTCCCGAATGACAAAGCACCCCATTCAAAACCTTGGTACCAACTTTTACCGAGACCAAGTACCCACAATACAATTTCCCTTCGATTTTAACCGCAACTTCAACACTTTGAATAACTAGCATTGAGTACATTCAAGTCTATTCAAGCTGTAATCGAGCATTCATAATAAAAAATAAGAAGTGTTATAGGCATATTATTACGAAATATTATTCATTGAAAACCAAATAATACTACTCCAAAGTTGTCAGAACTACATTTTAACTACCTTGAAACCCTGAGATAAGAATATGTTGTAATGGAATATTCACACATTTCACATATTTAACTAAAGAATATACTAGTTATCGCACAGTTAACAAATGAGCAACCTAAAACAATAAACTAGTAGTGAACACGTATTAACGAAAGAGAACTTTATTTGGAGTTGAAATATGTTAAACATATATTATTTGTTAGACAATAATCATAATCAACCTCTATCGTGTTGCCTCTTCCTACAAGGTTTCACTTATATGAAAAAGAGTTACTTTTGGGACAATATTGGTAAATTCAAAACATATATAAGTAAGTCTTGGAATAGACATTGATGCACTTCGAGTTCTTGGTGTAATAATCTTAGGAGTTTGTGAAGTTTCTTGTTCATCGTTTTTTATGTATGTGTCTGAAAGCATTGGTGTTTCGTCTATTTCATTTGCCATTTTATAATTATTTTTCCTGTATCAAAATAATATAAATTATCAATAAACAGATTAGAAATTGAAGAATATAATAAATTTAACATAAATTTACCTTTTGTTTACAGATGAACACTCAAAACTCGAAATTTAACAGTTAAGTAGCTTTGGGTCACTGAATCAAAATTTGCTGAATTAGAAAGTTGAGATATGAAATAAACAAAGACCAATTGGAGTATAATTAAGATACGAAACTGAAGAAATTAATTAAATAATCACTAAACACACCTTTTTAAGAGATGATCACCCAAAACTCGAAATTTCTTAGTTTTGAGCTCCTATATGAAAATTTGCAGAATGAGGATCCATCAAAGAAATAATAAATGTAGAAATTAATTGGGAAAAAAATTACAGCTGAAAATCCAAAACTCTGAAAAAGTTATTCAAAATCTGTGGAATGAGATGTTTAAATATACACCGATTAATGATAGTATATTAAAGACTAGAAATTGAAGAAGTTCATAAGAATATAATTAATATATAGTTTTTTTGTTTGGAAAATATCTATATTATATTTCAGAGTTTTTTCTACGGTTTATCCATATAAGTGGTCGCAAAGATTAAATCTGGCTAAATAAGTGGTGGCTAGGATTTAATCTAGCTAAAAAAACACATACAGCTAAGTACTTCAAAGTTAGGAAATACATATAAAGACTTTCCTAAGTATTAGGATAATAGTAAAATGGTAGAGAACCTGAGATATAATTGCTTCTATCCGAATTGTGATGCCTTTAAAAGCCCCTATGATACTTAAATTAAAAATCCCAACAGCTACAATCATTTCTCAGTTGATTAACGAAGAAATTAGGAAGTGTAGGAAGCGAATCACTTGATGGAGAGACAAGCAGGTGGTTATAATGGAGGTGATAAACGAAATTATTTAAAAGGAATAAAACTCATACAAGGGAAGGGATACTCGGATAGTTCATCCATTATCGCAAAAATTGACATATTAAATTAGTTCAATATCCTTGATAAACCATGACCAACATTATATATTATAAACTCAGGGTAATAAGGGATAATTCCTAGAACCACATATTTGTACCTTGCAACTCCTTTTTAATCAATATGATATTCAACCACATGGTTCGATGATAATACACCTCCCATATTCGACCCCACCATAATCCGAAATATACCTTTTCATACACCAATCATATATGGGTGTCTTGGGCCCCATAGCCAACCTAAATGCCCAAACACCAAGCCCAAACCTAACATGATAGTAAAAAAAATTAAATGATAAATCAACCGTATCAAGTGTCATATCTAATGGTTTGGGGTTTTCTGGTTTCGGGCAGGATTTCAGATGACCATATAGCAAAACAAAATTATGGATTTTAAACACGACCCTAGATGTTGTTGGGCTTATAAAAGGACTGAGTTAGATGAATTTCCGGGGTGAGTTGAGTTTCAAGATAAGGCTGCCTACCCTTAAGAATCAGGGTCTATATGGTTTCCATTAAAAAGAGAATGTAAACCTAAAGCAGCTAGACATAGGATTATTATGTCTATTTGAAATAAACTTGGCTCTAGAAAAACTTTGTTATAAAATTATATTTGTATTGAAAGAGTCCAAAATTTGACTAGCATGCACGATTTAGATACATTTCTATAGAATCGATAAGTGTAAGAGTATTCACCATGTTTACCCTACTAGATTACTTGTCACATTATAAAACAAAGTAATAAATAAAACCTAACACATAAAATATGTCAAATCAGCTTCTTAAAACTTCAATATAAAAATCTAAACGCGAGATTAATTTTTAGGACAAAAACGAACTTATTCGTCATCCATACTTTACTTTTTCAAACTGAAACTTATATTTATTGATAACTCAAACTACTTAGTTAATTACTAACACAAAGTAACACGCAATACACTCTTTTTTTTCTTTTCGCGCGTAGGGTCCCTGCCATTTTTCATGTCCTAATTATAAGTGAATTGAACTACTCAACTAGCTACTAAAAATTCCAAGTTTTTGTCTCTCAAGTCAATCCTAATTTTTCCAAAGATTTAATACAATAAACACTTTGATAAACTGTTATAACTCACAAAATTGGTAAAGACAAAAACTCTATTTACTTGAATTACTTGAGAGATCTCTTGACCCGAAAAAATAAGCATGTTCATAGTGGTAGAGTACGTTGTAATAGTTCTTCTTTAATCCATGAGAAGCACTTTGGTTGGAGAGAACATAAAAATGTTGCCAACTTCCTTACATTTCCCAAAACGAAGAATCTATCAGCTTAATTAAAGAATGTCAGGTTTTTTATGGAAGGGATGTCTTGAAGATTCAAATGGTGTTAGAGTTTCCTGGGAAAATAATAATGTCTTGAAGATTCAAATGTTTCTCAAAGTGTACCAAGAGAATAATTAGTTACCATAATCTATCCACAAATAATACAAAACTTCATTCTTGTGAAACAACAACTGCTGAGATTGTGAGAAACGGTGAGATGGTGAGTTTGTGAGAAATGGAGAGGCTGTGACAGAAACGGCTAGATGGTGAGGTTGTAAGAAATGGAGAGACCTATGAGTTACAAAGTGGTATGGGAAATGTTTAAGGTCGTGAGAGGTGGATTTTTATGGCGGCTAATAGAGAAATATGGGGTTCATAGCGGCGAGTCACAAATGCTCGAGCGAGGGCTAGTGGAAAGGCGAATTTGATGGAGAATGTGAGGAGGAGGTTGAGGCGATATAGAAAGATTATGGTTTTTGTTATTTTGACTTTTTTTTCTTTTGGGGTTGCTTTGATACTAGATAATAAATGAGTGGCGATAGTTTTTCTTTTTTTGTTATGTTAAGGTATTAATGATAGGTGGCCACCACTTATGTTGTCGCTAGAATGTGGCTAGAAAGTGTATGTTCTAGTGAAAAAAAACCTCAAAGATTTTATAATATTATTTTCAACTATTAGTTTTTTTCATGTAACTTATTATATTTTGTAATTCTTATATTTTTTTTAATATAAAATGTATATTGATATATTCATTAGGAAATAAAAATATAGTAAATGATTATATATTAAACAACATCATCAAAATATAATATACAATATACACTGCCTTTATATAACTATTAAGATATTTAGGGACTAGCCTTAAATATTTATGAAATGAAATGACCATTGATCTGGACTGACTTATACCTAAAATGACATTAATCATTATAGATTACCCAATCCCATGAATTTTTTATGAAATTTGAGCAATAATAACAATAAATTATGTTCAACAATATAGAATTATCTATCAAATTTAACTTATAAGTTGAGGATGAACATAGTAATATTTTTTTGGTTAATCAAATAAAATAAAAAATATATATATATATATATATATATATCACAAATTGATGTGAAATCATAAGATAATATTATAATAGTTGTATACAATAGCATTCCCTAAGATAGTAAAATAGTAAATATAAAATAATATAAGTATTTAAAAAAAATCTAAACAACCATCTTTAGTATCTCCAAATGACCTATTTCAAATGTACAAAAAATAAGTAAAATATTTTTATAACTAGATGACTTTTTTACTATATTTTTCAATAATAAGAATGAGATCTCAAAATTAAACAACCAAGAGAATAATAATTGTAATTAAAATCTTTATTAAAATCAATTTGTTTAATAATAACCTTCAGAACAAAAAACCTCTCTCTTACAAAACATTAATCTATCGGGGATCTCAATTTCTTAAAGAATAATTTTCTAAAACAATTTTAAATAAAAATTATAGATCAAAGTAAAAATTTTGCTATGATGAAATCTTTATCTTGTAAGTATTTAATCAAAAGGATCCTACATAATAATTCATATACCTTTTCTTTTGATACGTTGAGGTGGTTGTGTGATTCTGGGCATTCCATATTTTTAACATAAGAAGAAGAATTGTGGAGAAATTGAAAAAGAAGCTGCGAAGAAAATTGATATTAGGGTTTTTTTTAGGTGGAAGCAAAAAAGGCCAAACTGAAAATTGGGTCCAATACAAAAAGTAATATTAGTCCATTTAAAATTTAACCCAGTATAGGCCCAAAATAAGAGATATTGAATTTTTAGACCTCACTTATTTTAGTTAAAAGTATCAAAAAGTCAACGATAATAGGTGACTTGGATATCCATTACTGCATAAGGCATATAGTCGTGAAATTAACAATGTATGAAATATCTATATTATACTTATCAACTTACTAACCACATTTTTTAGAAAATATGAATATCAACTTATACTTATCAACTTCATAACTACATTTTTCAGAAAAAGTGAGCAATTGATCAAAGGAAAACATATGTTGTTGGGTTGAAAAAGAGATGGCTTGATATCTACAACGTTTTGCGACTACTTTGTAGTCGCTAGTGGTAGAGATTCATTAGTGACTAGTTCATAAAGATGAACTAGTCGATAGAGGTTACAAGTAGTCGCTAGATGTTTTTTTTTTTTTTAAATTCAACTTAATTCCATTTATAATAATCCAATATTTCAATTCACTTCCAAATAATCATTTAAATTCAATTCAATTCCAAACTATTAATAAATTCTATTTAGCTCCAAATAATCAATCGTTTGGGTCAAAGTTGAGTTCTTGGGGTATTCAGTCAACTATTAGACTCAAATTTGAGTGTTTGGGGTATTCAGTCAACTATTTGGGTCAAACTTGAGTGTTTGGGGTATTCAGTCAACTATATGTGTCGAAGTTTTAGCGTATCAAAAATAAATTCAAATTCAACTCCAATAACCAACAAAATGTTTTAATACAAATAAACCTAAATAAAAAATCTCCTAATCGGTATCATATCCACTAACAACTATAGGTTCATCATCGCTATCAACCTCTATAGGTTCTTCTTCATCACCGTATTCATCCAAGGTGTCATCATCAATTTCCTCGTTTTCATCAATAACCATATTAAAAGCCAAATCAATATAAAAATGAGTAGGGTCAATCTCGATCTCCTCGGTGGATGCCAAGTTCACCGGATCGGAAATCGTCTCTGTGTTCACTAAAAGGATCGTGACACTCGCGTCTCCAGTAGGCAATGATTCTGCACCCATAACTCGGGACTCCATCCATGTCTACCATTAAGGTCCCATAATACTTTCCACCCTTTTTGTGATTTCCTTGAGTTAATCTCATCGATGTAAAATATTTTTTTTCCTTGAGTAGCTAAGATGTACGGCTCTCCTTCCCAAAAAATTTAGACATGTTAATAATAGTTACCCCATTCTCTGTCTTCGCGGTACTCGTGTTATATCAATTGCACTCGAATAGCACAACGGAACAATCATCATCAAATGTTACCTCTACAATCTTGACTAATTCACCCTAATATGGTTTTCCTTCATAAATGGTGCATACCCCGTAATCTTGTGTCACTCTTGTTTCACCCTTTTCATGAGTAAACCCATTTAACACCATTCACAACACATTAATCATACTTATAAACCGCACCATGACACTTACTAGCCAATGAAGTCATCTCACTTGTAGCGAATGCATCAACTTCTTTTTCCATGCCATAAACCTACAAGCATCAATAATTTTTTAACAATGTTGTCTAAAATGGAATATTAATTTGGTATTTGAATGGATCTATACCTTATGCAGAAACCAGTCTCGGAAATTTTGCCAGTGTTTCCTAACTTTATCGGCTACACTACCGGATAGCGTGGCTTTGTATTCTCTGCACATTTGACGATCAAATCGAATACATTTTTTATAATGAATGAATATTTAATAAATAAATTGAAAACTTACGTCATCAAATATTGGAGTTCATTGCAATTAAGTAGGATATACCAGTTGATTTGCTCCTTCTCGCTGTATTGCAAATTACCATACTCTTTTTTACCTAAAGGAATACATTGACTCTTAAATACGGAAAAATCTTTAGGTTGAGCTTCGATCTCGGTATATCTACCCGGTTCATTGAACTTTGTTTTTTCTTCTTGAAGATAACGCGATATGAATGTCAAAGTCTCCTCTACAACGTACCCCTCGGGGATTGAACCCTCTGGCCTAGCCGGGTTCCGTATGTACTCCTTTAATTTCTTTAGATACCGCTCAAACGGGTACATCCAATGCATTTGAACCGGTTCCCCTAACAAAGCTTCGTCGTATAAGTGTATAACCAGGTGAATTATTATATCGAAAAACGCGGGAGACAAAATCATTTCCAATCTACACATAACTTCAACCACTTTCACCATCCCCTTTTCTAACTCTTTCCTACTCATATTTTTATTACACACAACTCTAAACGCGTTAGCTAGCCCAATAATCGCATCACTAATCGCTTTGTCTTCGAAATGCCCTGGGATACTAGACACGAATAGATACTGTATCATCACGTGATAGTCGTGAGATTTCATTCCTATAATGTTGCCCAAGTCACTTTGAACATTATTTCTCAAACTCGATGCAAAGCCATCGGGAAACTTCTGTACCTTCAACTAGTAAAGAAATACATTCCGCTTTTCCGTTGATAACATATAATTTGATCTATTCAGTATTTGTTTACCATTTCTCGATGTCAACCACAATTCTTTCCTAATGTTCATTTTCTCAAGATCCATTCTCGCTTTCACGTTGTCTTTGTTAACTTTCCCATCAAGACCAATAACTGTGCCGAGAAGAGCATCACACAAGTTTTTCTCGCAATGCATGACATCAATGTTATGTTTCAACAAATTTTCGGACCAAGAAGGTAAACGATAAAAGATACTCTTTTTCTTCCAATTGAATAGACGTTGACCAGTTTGCCTCACGATCTTTCCCCCAAAATCTTTGTGTTTATCGGGAAGCACAATGGGAAGCCTATCTAATTGTGTCTGAATATCGGTAGGTCTATATTTCTTTGGTGGGTCCCTATGATCGGATTTCTTGTACAAAACACTTTCGCTTCTAAATCGATGGCCGATAGGTAACCAACGTCTATGGTCGAAGTAAGCAACCTATTTCTTCACACTCAATGACGAAGTAGAATCCATGCATTCTGGACAAGCTTTGTACCCTTGACCCAACCATCCCGATGTGTATGACCTAGCGGGGAAATCATTAGTCGTAGACAACAAAAAAACTTTCTTCGTAAACTCTTTCTTCTTGTGGGAATCATACGTAAGAATCCCTGTATCCCACAACTCGTCCAACTCATCTATAACAGGTCGAAGAAAGACGTCTATGTCCTTGCCGGGTGAACGGGGTCCCGGAATCAATAAACAAAGCTGGAATGTCGTCTCCTTCATACACTCCCACGGTGGTAAGTTGTAAACGGTCAATATAACCGGCCACATGTTGTACCAGTTGTTCTGCATAGAGAATGGGTAAAATCCATCGATACCCAAACCCAAGAACACATTCTGAGGTTCACTAGCAAACTCAGGATATAACTGAACAAATCTCTTCCAACTATCGCCATCAACCGGATGACGCAACAAATCTGGATCTGTACTCTTCCCTGTTCGGTGCCATATCATATTTTCTGCAATGTGTCTCGAAGCATAAAGTCGCTGTATCCTAGGGGCAATCGGGAAATATCTGAGTTTCTTATGCGCTACTTTCTGACCCTTCTTCGGGTCCCATCTGGATTCACTACATACTGGACACTTTTCGAGGGAGACATTCTCCTTTTAAATAAAGCACAATCGTTCACGCAAACATCGATGGTATTGCAACCCATACCTAAAAATTTTAACTTTTTGTTGCACGCCTCGTATGACTCGGGCAAGGTATGAGGTTTGGGCAACACACGGCACAGAAGATCAAGCAACTCTGTGAAAGACGTGTTAGTCCACTTGTTCTTCACCTTCACGTGCATTAGCTTCGCAATAAAATTTAATAAACTCATTACTGCATTACCAGGGTATAACTCGGTCTCTAATTCGGAAAACATCGTTTCGAATTTGACACGTGCTGAACTGTTCGAGTCTATCATCTCGGTGTCACCGGAATGACCACCACCCTTATAATTAGGTCTCAAATCTTCGTAAACATCCAACATATCATTTTCTTCATATCGAGTCTCGGGAATTTCCTCGCTCTCACCATGCTTTGTCCAAATCTCATACGTGGACAAAAACCCAAATTGTAAAAGATGTGACATAACTTTGACCACGTTATACCAAGGATAATTCGAACACTCATTATACGGACAAAAAATTGTTTCTTCATCAAGAGGTTTATTTCTTTGAGCAAAAACGAGGAATGTTTCTATCCCCTTGATAAATTCACGTGAAACTTTATGAGCAGAACCAATCCAACTTTTATCAATACACGAAGCCATAACCAACTACTCCAATGTAAAAGAATACAACATAAATGTCTCATAAATAAAATGAAAAAAAAAATTATTAAATCACCAAATAAATACATAAAAATAAAATAAAAAGGAAGATTATTACATCACCAATTACATATATGAATATAAAAAAAAATTATTACATCACCAATTAAATACATGAATATAAAATGAAAAAAATTATTACATAACCAATTAAATAAATAAATATAAAATGAAAAAAAATTATTACATCACCCATTAAATAAATAAATATAAAATTAAAGGCACACAAAATATTACATCACCAAATAAATGCATAAATATATAATTAAAAGCATACAAACTATAACATCACCAAATAAATACTTAAATATAAAATTAAAAGCATACAAAATATAAAATCACTAAATAAATATATATCTTATTTATGCATTAATATCTCATACAATAATATATCATATAAATATATATATATATATATATACATATATATTTATAAGTCACATAAAATTATAAGATGATTAGAGATATTTACATAGTGATACTATATATTTAGCATTAACTATACAATTTTAATCAAACAAGAAAAAGATGAAAAAGACACCTACTTTTGGGCAAATTTAGAAGGAAAAATTAATAATTGAGGAGGTCCCACGTTGTTGTTTGTCCAGGGAAAGCTTTTCCACGTGTTGAAATTACTAATAAGTGATACTATTTACCATTAATTACACAATTGCATGAAAGTAAATGAAATTTGAAAGAGTTTTACGGAACAAAAAATACCTACTTTTGGGCAAATTTGGAAGGAAAAATTGATAATTGAGGCAGTCTCACGTTGATGAATGACCCTGGCAAGCTTTTCCAAGTCTTGAAATAATTTTTGATGAAGAATTGTGAAAAAAATTGGGAGAGTTTTGAGAGGAAGAAAGAGAAATTATAAAATAATGGTGTTTTGAGTATCCCAATTCGCAACTTGTTGTATTAAATACGCTACCACTACTAGCGACTACACGAGTAGTCGCCAAAGACTCAAACGTAGTCGTTAGTAAGAACCTCTAACGACTACTTTAAGTATTCATTAAATACTCTAACCTCTAGAGACTACTCATTGGCGGTGGGAAATTAATTATAAAATACAAAAATCACTCGCGACTACTTCTTACTTAATAACGACTACTTAAAGTAGTCGTTAATAACAAAAATTACTAACAACTACTTAGTAGTCGAGAAACGTACGATGTAGTCGTTAAAGATATGTAGTCGCTAGTGGTGCTTATCTTTAGCGACTACATCATTTAGTCGCTAAAAGTTTAGTCGCTAGAGCTTGCGCTGTAGTAGTGCACATTATCTCAACAGACTAATTTATCTACATTCTGACCGAAGTCCAAATAAACTCCCTATTATGGGATATACATTTGTATTAAGTCTTTATAATAATAATTTTAACTTTCTAATTCGTAATCCACTCTCTTTTTCATCACCATCTAAAGAAAGAGAAAAATATTGCTAGCAAATTAACGACTAGCTTATTATTATCCACCAAGTTCAAATTCTTTTAATGATAAACAGTTATTCAAAGTAATATATAGAATCCATCCGCTTCTCTTAGTTTAATTTATTTGATTATTTCTAAAAAAAATTATTTCTAGGTTAGGAGATTTTGTTGAGGGAACAACGAGTTTATGATACAGTACAATGTACATTATTCAACTAACAATGTTTATTTTATGTATGGAGTCATCGACATGTTGAAGCGTTAATATTTGTGTGCATTTAAGTTATCTTATTAAGCCTATGAATCTTCAATTTTTTGATGTTATTACTTAAAAATATATGGATGTTTCTTTTTCAAAAATTAATGTATTAAATTTGAATAAAAATGAGTTATACTTGTATATTTATTTCACTATTATTTTAACATAAATTTTGTATGTTTCATTTTAAGTTTTTCCAATTTTTAAAAATATCATCACAATAAGAATGACTTTCGTAATTGTATTTTTTATTTTGGTTATTTCAGTTTCATTTGAGTTCTATATAGTGAAAAGTTTTTCACAACTGAGTTTTGTTATATCAAACAAACACAAATATAGGAAAAAGAAAGCCCTTACAAAAAATACACCTCAAACATAAGTTGCTTGAATGAATTTTCACACCAAATGTTGCTTGACAAGTCTTCTCTGTACTTTTCCAACTTCTTATTTAAGCCTTTCAATTTTAACATATAACTCACTTTCGTTTCCCCACACAATGACCTAAATTTCAAAAACAACACTTAATATTTTTGTATTTGACCTTATATAGTAAACCTAAAGAAGAAAACTTACTTGTGATCATATAGTAGCTTGTCTGTTTTAGTCCTCTATTTATTATAGCCATTCCAATACCCAGATATGAGAGTTGCTGCTTCATTTTTGTGATCATTAATTTTGGTATCTTGCTAAGTCTAACTAGATAATAAATTATTCAGTTTCATTGCTAATAGAACTTGTGTATTTTCTTATCCCAACCATAGAAGAGCACATACACAATTTGCTATAATAAAATCTATAGAACATGGGTTTTCGCATTGAGCTTTAGGACTTCTAACCTAGTTGATATAGTTACTATCTTCCATCCAGGTAAATATAATCTTCAATTCAAAAAGTTACAGTTAACTTCAAACAATGAGAAAAAAAGAAGTGTAGGAAATTAACAAACTAAGAGCCAGATGATGATATAATGGGCCCTACCTATTTGAGTTGACCACTCCAGGTACTCTGATAAGGCTTGAATAAAAGCATGGCAAGGGATCAATCAGCATTAGATACATAACCCCATTTATAATTAATGGTTACAATTAAATTGGTCCCAAGACAATCAATTTGACAGTGCACAAATGAGTAATGGAAAAATAAAGGAGAAAATCCACCTACTGTAAGTGATACTTTACAAATTTTGTAATAAAATGATAAGGAGGTGAAACTACAGTGGAAAATATGGGGGTAGTTTTTTCAAATGTAGATAAAGGTGGAAGGTATAGATGAAGACCACCATGATGGACGAGGGATTATTTGAGTGGTGAGAACTCCATGTTGATGAGGAAATGGAAGTATACATGGATAATTTCGCTTATGACATGGCTCAGTTGGCTTTGTTCACAAAATTTTATTCCTATTTTGTATGATGAAGCTATAAAAAAAACTTGGAAAGAAGTTATGGATATAGAAATCAAAGCTGTAGAAAGCAATGATACTTACTAACTATCTGAGCTACCACTTGGAGGGAGAATTATCGTGGTGAAATAGATATTTATAGTAAATCTCAATGAGAAAGGATAAGTATAAAAGTACAAGGCTCGAATAGTCCCTAAATGGTGTATGCAACAATATGGAGTAGATTATGCTGAAGTTTTTGTAGCTATGGCTCATTTCGAAACTGTACGAGTCGTCATCTCTCTTGGTGTTCAAAACAATTAAACGATCTATCAATTAGATGTGCCTTTCTGCAAGGAGAATTAAATGAGGAGGTTTTTGTAGAACAACCTACTGGTTGTGAGTAACAAGACCACGAGAAAAATGTGTAAAAGCTTAAAAAGGCATTACAAGGTGTACAAGCTTAAAAAGGCTTATGGTGTTAAACAATATCCATGTACTTGGCATAGCTGTATTAAGTCATATTTTGTACATGAAGGATTCTAGAAGTGCCTATATGAACAACCTTATTCACAAAAATAATCAGTAAAGGTATTTTAATTGTTTTTCTTTGCGTTGATGATCTTATATTTACGGGGAATCATACAATTATGTTCACAAATTTCAAGCAATCCTTGATGAATGAATTCGATATGACAGATCTTGGAATGATGAGTTACTTTCTTGGTATTGAGTTACTAACAAAAGCATATGGTATCTATGTTAGCCAAAAAAAATACTCTCTTGAGGAGCTAGAAAGATTTGATATGAATAAGTTTAATCTTGTGCACAACCCAATAGATACTGGTTTCAAGCTAATAAATGATGAAGATGGAGAAAGGATTGATAGCAAACATTAAAAACTAATGTTTTGGAGTCTCATCTACTTGACTGCTGCCACACGTCCGGACATGATGTTTGTAATAAGTTTGCTTAGTAGATACATAGAAAGACCAAATAAAATTCATTTCCAAGCTGTAAAACGAGTTCTAAGATATTTGAAAGGTACTTTTGATTTTGTATTATTCATAAGAGGGTGGAGAGGAATAACTACTCAGATACAAGGATAGCGATTACGCAGGGGATCAAGATGATATGAGAAGCACTTTTGGGTATAATTTTATTATGGTTTCGGGAGCGGTATCTTGGTCATCTAAAAAACAACATGTGCTTAGACTTTCTACAATTGAAGATGAGTGCGTGCCATTGTGGTTGAAGAGAATTTTGAAGGAGCTTAAACATGAATAAAACAATGCTACAATGTTATATTGTGACAATGTTTCAACCATTAAACTCTACAAGTATCCAGTAATGCATGTTTGTAGTAAACACATAGACTTTGGCTTTCATTTTCTTCGTGATTTCACCATGGAAGGAGTTGTAAAGGAGAAATTTTATGATACTCTAACAAAACATTTGAAGATCCATGTATTTTTAAGGTTATGTTGTTTGATTTGTATTGTCTCATATCCAAGCATAAACTCATATATAGTATTTATTTTAAGGGAGGATGTTAGAAATAAGATTACGTTATTTAATTTAGTCCTTTGTTGCTAAATCCTAACTTTTAGGGATAAGATAATTTCGTATTCTTTTAGATCTATAGCACACCAATAGGAGATACAATTTTCCATTCTGATACTTTGTAAAGCTATTTAATATCCATCTTTAAACTCATAATGAATAAGAAAGGTCTCTCAAGTTCTAGTGTTAATCACCATATTGTTTTGATCTTTTGGTTTCAACAAACATTTTCAAATTTAAAAAGACAACAATTCAATAAAAAAGATACATGTTTCAAATGGTATAATCTTGTTGTTATCATTATAAAAATAATAAATAAAAAATATAATGTAATTTATCCACTAATGATCATAATTTCAAATTTTAAATAGAAATCAGCTTATAGCAATCAAATACTTCAATGTTTTGCTTTAAAAAAAAATTAAAAAGCATAGTATTGATAGATTTAAAAGAGAATAGTTCTTTAATGTCATTAAATTAAAAAAATCACTTATACTAGTTGGGTTGGAAAAATACATCTATATCATATTATATATTTTTATACATAAAAATACACCATACATTTTATGGATCTAGGATTCTAGGATAATGTATGTTTTAGTGAAAGAAAACCCCAAAGATTTGATAATATTATTTTCAACTATTAATATTGTTCATGTAACTTGTTATATTTTAAAATTTATATTTATATGTTCATTTGGAAATGGTAATATACCAATGATTATAAAAAAACTACATCACTCAAACTATAATATAGATATACACCGACTTTATATAATAATTAAGAGATTTAGATACAAACCTTAATATTTTTGGAATGTACTTGAATGTTGAAATGAAATGATTATCAATCTAGACATATACCTGAAAATAACTTTAATTATTATATATTACCCAATCCCATAAATGTTTTTATGACATTTGAGCAATTATAATAAATTTTGTTCAACTATACATAATTATATGTTATAATTAACTTAATCGAGCATGAACAAAGTAATATTTTTTGGTTATTTAAATAAATATATATATATATATATATATGCATATCACAAATTGATGTGAAATCATTTGAAAATATTATAATAAGTTTATAAAATAGCATTCTCTAACAGAGTAAAATAGTATATATACAATAATATAAGTATTTTAAAATAAAATAAACAAAAAAATCATTTAAACAATAATATTTAGTATCTCCAAATGCCCTAGTTCAAATATAAAAAAACACATTAAATTTTTCTACAACTAGTTGATTATTTTACTATATTTTTCAATATTAAGAATGGGATCTCAAAATTAACCAACTAAAAGAAAAATGGTTGTAATTAAACTCTTCATTGCATATCAATTTTTTAATAATAACAGAAAGAAATAAATAAAATAAATATTTATTATATTTATTTGATTGTCTGCCAAAAATGTCAGTTAATAGTTTTTGTTTTGAATTTAAATATTTAAATATTTAAATTCAAAATCACGGGAAGTTATTTATTATATAACACCACCTCCCCATTATAAAAGAACGATCTTATCATTATCTGAGAGGAGTCAGAAGTTAGACAACTTCTTTATTAACATCATTAAATTCAACGCTTAATATCTCTTTCTATATTTTTCTCTTCTCAATACAAAAATACACAAATCAAAAGAATCAAAGGCTCTTAGGTTGTGAAAAAAAGTTCTTCTTCGAAGATCTGTGATCCAAGCTATTGAATCTGTGTTTTTATTTCCGCTGCTCTTTAAGAGGTAAACGCTTAAAAATCCTCTTGTTTCTTAATATCTAATTAATTCCTTTCAACTGGTATCAGAGCGTGAAAGTTTTTAATTGGATTATTTTTTTTAAAAGAAATTTTTTTGTCGAAGTTCTTTTTGTTGACAATTTTTTCTTTTATTGGAATGCTACACATTCTTTTGATCACATATATTATATGTTAATATTTTTAATATGTGTACTATCGGATGCCTGACCTTTTAGTATGTGTATTATCTCTGTTCATCAAGTCATATTTTTTCCATTTTGTCTATGTATTGTCTCTGTTCGGGTTCCTGGGGTGATTCGAACCCAGGCAATTCAAACCAGTGACATACGACCTTACCAAATTCACTGCCTTAACTTATTATTAATGAACATAGTTCCTAGAAACATGTTGTATTCTGTTTTTTTCCTAATCGAATTTGGTGTAATGGTTTATCGTTCTTATTTTTCTATATGTAGAAAATGATGGTAACACGATCCAGGGGATCACGGGAATCAAGGCTCCGCCTATTAAGAGATTACCGAATTCTTCATAGGAACGTAAGAAATCCAAATAGACCACTAAGGGTTCATACACCACGTCGAGCAAGGACACCAGAACAAAAACAAACTTTGAGGAACAGTATCCAAGCTCTCCATTATAGGAAGAAACCTCACCACACTCTAATTCAACACGTGGAAATTGTCAATAGGTTGATTCAGAATGTCATAGATTGGGGTGAGGATGGCTTATGTTGTGATGATTGCATGGTGGTAGTCTTTCGTAAAACATTACCGAGAGAGTTGCGTAGGGATTTAGATATCCTATGGGAGGATACGTTTCCAGCTAACCATGTTCATGGAAGAGGTGATACATATAAGTGGCTTGTGTATGCTTTGACTGAATCTCACTTATGGAAGAACTTCAATAGTTCCATAAGGTCGGAACAATGCGGTTGTGGTATGCATTATCCAACCACTAATCTTGATAAATATTTTTCGATTGGAAAATATGAGGAAGTGAGATTTGAGGAGTCGATCCCTAAGTTAAGATATTGGATATGAAAGGTGTTTGCTAGTTGAACTTGCAGTAGGTAGTTTGCTTAAGTAGGTTGTTTTCTTCAATGTATTTCATTCCATGTTTGTTAGAAATTACATTAGTTGCTTTTATCCCTTTGATTCAGTATTTTCTTTATTGAACATGTTTTTTTTCTAGTTATGTATGAATTCAACTATTTTTCTTTGCTTTTATGCTTTAGTTGTTTATTTTCATACAAAATCGCTCTATTTATGTTAGAGTAAGTGGGAGTTCTTGAAGAACTTATTTTGCGGTTAATGAAATTGATTGAATGATTAAGACAAACAAAATATAGTGATTCATGATCGGGAACATAGTGCACTTTCCTTATCACTTATTTTGTTATCTTTGTTATTCATTCCATTTGCATTAATAGCTTAAAGTTTTTAAATAAATGTATGTTATTAATGGAAATCTCTTACTTTATAGAGAAAATGACATCAAAAACCATCATTGCTGATCTCAACAAAGGAGAAAAGATGAATGGTGAGAACTATAACCTTTGGAAGCTCAAGATACATTATGTTCTAGAAGAGCAAGATGTTCTTGAGGCTGTTAAAAACATCATGGCTCAGCCTGAGGAAGGCAACATAGCTCAAAACAGAAGGGACATGGAGGCTTATGAGAAGTGGAAAAAGAAAGATTCCACTGCAAGAGGCATCTTGATAGGCTCCATGAATGAAGATCTTGTCTATGAATTTCAACGATACCTCACTGCTCACGAGATGTGGAATGCTCTTAATGAGAAGTATGGGGGTACGACTGTGCAAAGTTGCGTCAATTGACCATTAAGTTTGACACTTGCAAGAAGAAGCCTAATCAAACCATGCAACAACATCTCCGAGAGATGTCTAACATGATTAGGGAACTTAAGAATGCAGGTCATAACCTTACTGATGAACAACAAGTTCAAGCTGTGATCCGATCTCTTCCAAATAACTGGGAGCATTTGAAGATAAACTTGACTCACAATGACAACATCAAAACCTTTGATGATGCTGCTCGTCACGTGACATTGGAAGATGAACGTCTAGATGCAATTAAGCCTCAAGGTCAGGCTTATGTTGCTGAGTCAAGTTCCCACAAAGTTTCTGTCAATAAGCGCAAGAACAATGGGAAGAAGAAAGGAAATGAGCATGTTTCCAAGAAGAACAAGAAAGGTGGTAACAATAAGGGAAAACGTTTCCGTAAGAAGAAAGACAAGAGTAAGATGAAATGCTTTAACTGTGAAAAACTGGGTCACTTCGCTCGCGAGTGCAGCGAGCCCAGAAAGGTAGCAATGTCATTTACTTCTTGTAATTTTACTTATGTTACCAGTACTGTATTGCTTGCTGATTCTAATCCTTTCTGGACTGTGGACTCAGGAGCGACAGACCATGTAGCCAAAGGCCGAGAGGCATATGTAGAGTACCGTCGGATTCCAGAGGGATCAAGGTGGATATATGTAGGAGACAACAATAAGGTTGAAGTCAAAGGAGTTGGCACTTTCAAGTTGAACTTGTGAGGTGGTCAAACCTTGTACCTGCATGATGTACTTTACGCACCTGACATTCGACGGAACTTAGTCTCGGTCACTGTTCTTCTAGGATTAGGTTTTAATTTGCATTTTCATAACAAACAAGTAGATATCTATTATGACGCTAAGTATTATGGTTTTGGTTTTATTTCGCATGGTTTAATTGTACTAGATGATGATAACTCGTTTAATAGTTATTATGTAAGTAGTTGCTTTTCTACTAATACTTCTTCTTCTAGTAATTCAAATGTAGAAGAAAATGTATGGCATGCTAGATTAGGTCATATTGGACAAGACCGTATGAATTTGTTGGCTAAGGCGAACCTTTTGGGTTCGTTGACTAAAGTCAACTTGCCAACTTGTGAAAATTGTCTAGCAGGTAAAGCAAAACGAAAACCATTTAGAAAGGCTAAACGAGTCGAGTACCCATTACAAGTAATTCATTCAGACATCTGTGGCCCAATGAGTGTTCAAACTAGACGTGGGGAACGTTATTTCATCACCTTTATAGATGATTTCACTAGGTTTGGTTATGTCTACCTGCTTTCTCACAAATCTGAAGCATTGAAATGTTTCATGACATTCATCAATGAAGTGGAAAATCAGTTAGAGAGGAAGGTGAAAACCCTAAGAACCGATCGAGGACGTGAATATCTATCTGATCAGTTTAAAGAACTGTGTGATGAAAAAGGGATAGTAAGGCAACTTACAATTCCTAGAACACCACAACAGAATGGTGTGGCTGAAAGGAGGAATAGAACACTCATAGAAATGGTTAGGTCTATGATGGCACAAGCAAATCTTCCAATATCTTATTGGGGAGATGCCTTGCTTACCGCCTGTTATATACTTAACCGAGTACCCACAAAGACTATTCCATCAACTCCTTATGAACTATGGACAGGTAGGAAACCTAATCTGTCATACTTGCGACCTTGGGGGTCGGCAGGCTATGTTCATGATCTATCTCATAAGTATGGGAAGTTAGGTCCAAGAGGTAAGAAGTGTATCTTCATTAGATACCCAGATCACTCTAAAGGATATGTGTTTATTGGTGAACATAATGATGGGGGTCTTACAGAAATTGGGTCACGAGATGTTACATTCTTAGAGAATGATTTTCCTAGCAGAGGTGAGGTTGACAGAAATTCCATTTTATGTGAATTAAATGAGATTCAGGAAGATGATGTGCAAACAAATGTGACACCTGATGAGGTAACACATACTCAAGAAATAGAGACGGACACTCCTCTAAATCTTGAGATGGAAGAAACCATTGCATCATCTAGTAATCCTATTTCTCAAGATTCTCAACTTAAGAGAAGTCCTAGAGGTTTAATTCCTCGTCGCCGATTTGAAATCGAAGGAGAAGTCTTTATGATAACTCAACAAGACGAAGACGAACCTCGAACAGTTAATGAAGCACTCTCATGTCCCGCTAAGAATGAAGGAGGAAAGAAATGGAGTCGATGAAGAAAAACCAGGTATGGGAACTGGTTGATCTGCCGAAAGGACGTAAGGCAATTGGGAACAAATGGGTTCTCAAAATAAAGAGGAAACCTGACAATTCCATCGACAGGTATAAAGCTCGCTTGGTAGCGAAGGGCTATACTCAACGGGAAGGAATAGATTTTGAGGAAACTTTTTCTCCTGTTGTTAGATTTACCTCAATACGTCTTATTTTAGCTATAGTGGTGCATCTCGATCTGAAGTTGCACCAAATGGATGTTAAAACTGCATTTCTAAATCGAGATTTAGAAGAGGTAATATTCATGGAACAACCATCGGGTTTCATTGCAAAAGATCAAGAGAATAAAGTATGTAGATTGTTGAAATCAATCTATGGTCTTAAGCAAGCCTCGAGACAGTGGAATTTGAGATTTCATGAAGTCATCTCGTCAAATGGATTTGAGATGATAAGTGAAGACCACTGTGTTTATATTAAACGTTCCAAGAAAAATTTCGTAATTTTATCTCTATATGTGGATGACATCCTATTAGCTGGGAATGATAAAGAGTTTATTCAAGCTAACAAGGAGTGGCTAGCTTCTCAATTCGATATGAAAGATATGGGAGAAGCAAATTATATTCTTGGTGTTAAGATTCATAGAGATAGGTCTAGAAGACTATTATCTCTATCTCAAGAACCTTACATCATGAATGTACTTGAGCGTTTTGGTATGACTACGTGCAATGTCATTGACACTCCTGTAGCAAAGGGAATAAACTTAACTCTCGACATGTGTCCTAGTACTACAGAAGAAAAACAGAAAATGTCAACAGTACCATATTCTAGTGCCATTGGTAGTCTTATGTATGTTATGATGTGTACGAGACCAGATATATGTTATGCAGTAGGTTTAGTTAGTCATTTTCAATCGAACCCTGGACAAGAGCATTGGAAAGCTGTGAAAAGGATATTGAGATATCTAAAAGGCACTAAAGATCATTCCTTATGCTTTCGAGGAGATAAATTATGCCTAGAAGGATATACAGATGCCGATTGGGCTGGTGATATAGATGGGCGTAAATCCACTTCAGGTTATGTTTTCTTGCTAAATAATTGTGCAATCTCGTGGAGTAGCAAGAAACAAACCTGTGTAGCTTTGTCAACGATGGAAGCTGAATTTGTAGCATGCTCAGCTGCGGTTCAGGAGGCTGTTTGGTTAAAAAGGTTCTTTCAACATTTAGGATTCTCTGGTGATAGTGGGAGTCCAATAACAATATACTGTGATAGTCAAGCTGCAATGGCTTATGTGAAAGATCCAAAATATCACATCAAGACCAAACACATTGATATAAAGTATAACTTTGTTAGAGATATAATTGCACAAAAGGATGTTACTTTGCAATATATACCCACACGCAATATGCTTGCCGATCCATTCACAAAAGCTATCCCAAGGGATGTATTCATGGATCATGTTAGATCTATAGGATTAAGCAAGATATAATGTATGAATTATTGCTAGTTTATGTGCATTCATGTATATATTTCCATTAGTATGTTTATTTAACTGTTTATTTTAATAATATCATGTTTGATATGTATTATATATATTGTGTGTGATTTTGTAAGTATGTATGTCCTATAGACTGAGATTGGCCCTGTCACACGGGCAATCGCCTTTGGCATAAGAAGTGCGCAAAGATGAGACTAACTCATAGCAGTGAAGAACCCTTAAGATAAAATGAGTTAAGATAGTCGCCTTAACTGAGTGTTAAGATGAGATCATAAACATGGATAAACCATGTTAAGCTTATATTATTATCGAAGTAGAATCCTACTATCTACTTAGTCTATAATAGCCAGATATGAATTGCTTGATTGATTTCATAGAAGGGTTGATCGATCGAAGAATTCATCTTAGGCAACGAGGCTTGTCTAATTATATATTTGTATGGTATTTGTAAAATTGTGACATACAATTTGAGTTATATGAATAATACCATAACATGTGTGTCATACCACATGTGCTTTCGACCAAAAGGAAGTGAAGAATTGATCCTTGTTTCTTCACTGTGTGATACCTTTGATTTGTGCCCTTATTACTTTTGACTATATCTTGATATTTTGATTAGGTGCATGCTACTTTGAACACATTACCAATGATCATGAGTGATTCGGTCTAATGGGGTATGTTTGGGAAAGCAACCTAATCAATAAAAAAGGATATAAGTGTAAAGGGAAGACTAGAATTGTGTATCAAATGTGTGCTTGCAGGTTAACCGATCATGTAAGTCAATAGGTACTATAACATGATAGTGAGACACATAAACGAAATGACAGTGAGCTCTTTTTCACATAGAAGTTGTGATAAAAAAAGGGGTCAGAGTTACTGTAATATGATACAACATATTGTTAGTCTGGGGTACCGCAGGATACGTAAGGAATAAGATTTATTTGAGCAACTATGTACCCTAATAGGTTATTAGTAACATATGCTCGTATGCTTGCTGGTCGCACGACCTATTTGCCAAGTATGATGATATTTTGATTCAGGTGTGTATATGGGAAGATATGATGTAATGAGATGTGGATTCTATGGATAAGATGTAACTTCATTATGGCGAGTGGGAGAATGAAAGAAATAAATAAAATAAAAATTTATTATATTTATTTGATTGTCTGCCAAAAATGTCAGTTAATAGTTTTTGTTTTGAATTTAAATATTTAAATATTTAAATTCAAAATCATGGGAAGTGGGAAGTTATTTATTATATAACACCACCTCCCCATTATAAAAGAACGATCTTATCATTATCTGAGAGGAGTCAGAAGTTAGACAACTCCTTTATTTACATCATTAAATTCAACGCTTAATATCTCTCTCTATATTTTTCTCTTCTCAATACAAAAATACACAAATCAAAAGAATCTGAGGCTCTTAGGTTGTGAACAAAAGTTCTTCTTCGCTGTAAGAAGATCTGTGATCCAAGCTATTGAATCTGTGTTTTTATTTTCGCTGCTCTTCAAGAGGTAAACGCTTAAAAATCCTCTTGTTTCTTAATATCTAATTAATTCCTTTCAATAACATTGAGAACAAAAAACCTGTTTTTTTGCAAAACATCATTCTATATGGGATCTCAAATTATTAAAGAATAATTTTCTAAATCAATTTTAAATAAAAATTATAAATCAAAGTAAATTTTTTGCGGTGATTAAATATTTATCATATATATTTATAATTCGAAAGGATTTTACATAAGAATTCATAAACCTTTTCTTTTGATACGTTGAGGTGGTGGTGGTGATTTTAGGTATTCAATATTTTTTACATAAGAAAAAGAAGTGTGGAGAAATAGAAAAAAAAGCGGATAGATATTATTGAACAAATTAAATATTAGAGTTTTTTGTTGGTGGAAGAAAAAAAGGTTAAACTGAAAATTGGGCCCAAAACAAAATGTAATATAAGTCCATTTAAAATTTAACCCAATATAGGCCCAAATAAGATATAGTGTAATTTTAGACTTAACTTATTTTAGTTAAAAGTATCATAAGTCAATATTAATAAGCTAGTTGGATATCCGGGATAAGACATATAGTGGAGAATTATATTACAAATTTTGTGAAAATAATAATTCATAGAATTCTCAAATTCTAAATATATTTTTTCTCATGAGAGCCTTAATACTTTAACATTTATAAATAAATCTTGCCACTTGGTCACCTGGTGTGTATGGTTTTATACAAATTAATATTGATACATCATATATGAAAATATTTGAGATTTTGTGAATATTTTGTATGGATTATAATTATTTGAAAATATATGCAATACTGTCTGTACCTCTTATTTAATTATCAAGGCCTTTCAAATCTGTAATGGTTTATTTTTATAATACATTTTGTTCCCCTCCAACCTCTCCAATTACTGTACTAGTGTCACTAAAGGCCATCTAGTCAATAATAACTAATTTAAATTTTCAAACCAACTTGATTACTAGAGATGTCATTTAAATGGCTAATGATGTTCGTAGACTTTAATTCAGTTCGTTGGTATAAATGAATATAGAGTAGTTGATTGAGATACAAAAAATGTTTTTGACACATTCACTTTCTAATGGTTGGAATATCTATCCATATTTTGAAAGTATACATATGTTGACAAATTATTTACAAATAAGGTTGATTAAAGATGTGTTAGCATATTTAGCTTGAATGGAGGTCTATACACTATAAATAAATATAAAAAAGTATCTTTGTACGTATCTTTAGTATTCAATATTGTAACGAAATTGAGCCATTTTGATAAAAAAAAGTTAATATATTATTTTCCTCATGTTTATACCCACGCAAAATTATAAAGGGACATACATATTTCTTTGTTACATTTTTATCTGAAAAAAAAATTTCTAAAAATTTAGATTGGATATTCTGCATATAGGTTCATCTAATTAGTTTTATTTAGGTGAACTAATTGTTATGTTTCTTTTACGACTATTTTTTTAAGTGGTTTTTCATATTGGATTAAATAAAACTTTCTTCTGTAGTTAGGTTTTTATTCTTATTATTTGTTTAATGAACAAAATTCTACTCAATATCTAAAGAATACTGATTGCGTTTTAGAAATAAAGGCCATATAATACATTAAATTAAATAAATTATATATTAATAATATTATATGTATTGTAATATATAGGACAACCCAACCAATTTCATGATATTTGTTTAGTTATTAAATAATTTTTTTAAATTTTGAACCATATTAGTTTGATAAAATTTTGTTTATAGAAAGATCAATAGTTGGTCAAGTAGTTACCTTGAAATTATTAGAATATAGTCACTACTCCCGCACAAGCCTCTAGCGACTAAACTTCTCGCGACAACGCGCGGTAGACGCTAAAGACCAGAGCCTCTAGCGACTACATGTGTTTAACGACTACAGGGACTGTTTCTCGACTACAACGTAGTCGTTAGAAAGTTTTTGTTTAACGACTACAAAAAGTTGTCGTTACTACTTATGAAGTAGTCGCTAGTGTGTTTTTGTATTTTTTAATTAATTTCCCACCGCCAACGTGTAGTCGCTAGATGTTGTATTATTTAACGACTACATGAAGTAGTCGTTAGTAGTTATTTCTAACGACTACTTGTGAGGCTTTGGCGACTACACGTGTAGTCACGAATAGGGGTAGCGTGTTTTCAACAGTGACTTGCTTTACTCAATACACCATTATTATATAATTTCTCTTTCTTTCTCTCAAAACTCTCCCAATTTGTTTCCACAATTCATCATCAAAAATTATTTCAACACTTGGAAAAGCTTGCCCGGGTCAATCATCACTTGGGACCGCCTCAATTACCAATTTTTCTTTCCAAATTTGCCCAAAAGTAGGTATTTTTTGTTCCATAAAACTCTTTCAAATTTCTTTTACTTTCATTCAATTGTGTAGTAAATGTTAAATAGTATCACTTATTAGGTATTTCAACACGTGGACAAGCTTTCCCGGGTCAAACATCAACGTGGGACCGCCTCAATTATCAATTTTTCCTTCCAAATTTGCCCAAGAGTAGGTATTTTTTATTTCATAAAACTCTTTCAAATTTATTTTACATTCATTCAATTGTGTAGTAAATGGTAAATAGTATCACTTATTAGGTATTTCAACACGTGGACATGCTTTCCCGGGTCAAACATTAACGTGTGACCGCCTCAATTATCAATTTTTCCTTCCAAATTTTCCAAAAAGTATGTGTCTTTTTCATCTTTTCCTTATTTGATTACAATTGTATAGTTAATGCTAAATATATAATATCACTATGTATATATCTCTAATCATTTAATAATATTATGTGAATTATAAATATTATATTAAGTATATATTAAGTATATATATATATATATATATATATATATTTATTTATATTTGTATGATATATTATTGTATGATGTTATATTTTGTATGCTTTTAATTTTTTATTTATGTATTTATTTTGTGATGTTATATTTTGTATGCTTTTAATTTTATATTGATGCATTTATTTGGTGATGTAATATTTTGTGTGCTTTTAATTTTATATTTATTTATTTAATCGGCGATGTAATAATTTTTTTCATTTTATATTTATTTATTTAATCGGTGATGTAATAATTTTTTTTATTTTTTATTCATTTATGTAATCGGTGATGTAATAATTTTTTTCGTTTTATATTTATTTATTTATTTGGTGATGTAATAATTTTTTTTTCATTTTATTTATGTTGTATTCTTTCATATTGTAATAGTTGACTATGGTTTCGGGTATTGATAAGAGTTGGATTGGTACCGCTCATAAAGTTTCGCGTGAATTTATTAAGGGGATAGAAGCATTCCTCGCTTTTGCTCAAAAGAATAAACCTCCTAGTGAAGAAACAATTTTTTGTCCGTGTAAAGAGTGTTCGAATTATCGTAGGTATACGGTAGTCAAAGTTAGGTCACATCTTTTACTGTCTGGGTTTTTGGAGACGTATGATATTTAAACAAAGCATGGTGAGACTGAGGATATTCTCGAGACTCGATATGAAGAACATGAAATGTTGGATGTATACGATGATTTGAAACCTAATTACGAGATTGGTGGTCATTCCGGTGACACCGAGATGACAGACTCGAACAGTACAGCTCGTGGCAAATTCGAAACGATATTTGACCGAGTTATACCCTGGTTGTAATGTCATGAGTTCATTAAATTTCATTGCGAAGCTAATGCACGTGAAGGTGACGAACAAGTGGACTAACACGTCTTTCACCGAGTTGCTTGATCTTTTGTGCCGTGTGTTGCCCAAACCTCATACCTTGCCCGATTCATACGAGGCATGCAACAAAAAGTTAAAATTTTTAGGTATGGGTTACGATACCATCGATGTTTGCGTGAACGATTGTGCTTTGTTTTACAAGGAGAATGCCTCCCTCGAAAAGTGTCCAGTATGTAGTGAATCCAGATGGGACCCGAAGAAGGGTCTGAAGGTAGCGCATAAGAAACTCAGATATTTCCCGATTGCCCCTAGGCTGCAGCGACTTTATGCTTCGAGACACACTGCCAAAAATATGATCTGGCACTAAACAGGGAAGAATACAGATCCATATTTGTTGCGTCATCCGGTTGACGGAGATAGTTGGAAGAAATTTGTTCAGTTACATCCCGAGTTTGCTAGTGAACCTCGAAACGTCGTCTTGGGTTTGGGTATCGATGGCTTTTGCCCTTTCTCTATACAGAACAACTCGTACAGCATGTGGCCGGTTATATTGACCGTCTACAACTTACCACCGTGGGAGTGTATGAAGGAGACGACATTCCAGCTTTGTTTGTTGATTTCGGGACCCCGTTCACCCGGCAAGGACATGGACGTCTTTCTTCGTCCTGTTATAGATGAGTTGGACGAGTTGTGGGGTGTATTAAACTGAGTACCCCATAAACATATAGATGAGACGCCTTACGAATTATGGAAAGGATATCCACCTAACTTGAAATTTTTAAGACTGTAGGGGTGTTTGGCTAAAGTAGTATTACCCGACTTTAGGAGAGCTAACATTGTACCTAAAACCGTAGACTCTATCTTTATAGGATATGCCCAACATAGTGCAGCTTAAAGATTTATGTCCTTATCTGATAACACTATAAGCGAATATAGAGACGCTGAAATATTTGAGCATATATTTCATTTAAAAAGGAACATTGTTCATAATTCCTCCTCATCTATCAATAATGACTCACCTGTCAATACTGATATACCTATTAGTGATAATTTGTCTGCTTCTCTACCCTCTTCGAGTTCAGGACCACACCCTGATAACGAAATTAGGAGAAGTAAACGATGTAGGACAGAGTCTAGTTTTGGACCAGACTTTATCACTACTTTCTTGAATGAGGATTTTTACATAGATATGTTATGTGAAGAATTAGTCTCTTGTTTTCTTCTTGAGGAAGAACCTAAGACCTTCTCCGAGGCTATGAGATCCATAGATGCTAGCTTCTGGAAAGAAGCGGTAAACAGTGAGATAGAATCCATTATATCAAACTACACTTGGGACTTAACTGTCTTACCAAAGGGATGTAAGCCAATTACTAGCAAATGGATCTTTAAGAGAAAATTAAGACCTAATGGCTCCACAGATAAATTTAAGGCTAGACTTGTAATCCGAGGCTTTAATCAAAATAAAGGTTTAGATTACTTTGACACCTATTCCCCAGTGACCAAAATATCACCCCTAAGAACTCTAATTGCTTTAGCTTCCATTCATAAACTCAATATACATCAAATGGATGTTAAGACCGCGTTTTTGAATGGAGACTTAGATGAAAAGATATATATATGGTTCAACTCGAAGGGTTTGTAGCTTCATGTCAAGAAAGCAAAGTATGCAAACTTAAGAAATATCTATATGGTTTGAAACAAGCACCCAAACAATGGTACGAAAAAATATATAATACTTTACTTAACGATGGATTTATAGTCAACACTTCCAACTCATGTGTATACATGAAGGTGATAGGATCTGAATGTGTGATCATCTGTCTATACGTAGATGACATGCTGATCTGTGGCACTAATCTTAAAGTCATTAATGAGACTTAGGACTTTCTATCATCTAAATTCGAGATGAAGGACATGGGTGAAGCTGATGTAATCGTAGGGGTTAAGATCTTAAGAAATGAAAATGGTATATCCCTTAGTCAATCTCATTATGTAGATAAATTGTTGAAGATATTCAACTCCTTTTATGTCATACCTGTTAGAACCCTATATGACTCTAGTATTCGTTTGACTAAGAACAAGTGAAGTGCAATATTTCAAACTGAATATGCTAAGATAATAGGAAGTGTGATGTTCTTAATGAACTACACTCGACCTGATATCACCTATGCCGTAAGTAGACATAGTCTCTATACCCATAACCCTAGTAGTGAACATTAGGCTGCACTTCAAAGATCATTGAAATATCTAAGAGGTACCACGGATATAGGCATACACTATAGTAGGTTCCGTGCTGTCCTAGAAGGCAATTGTGATGAAAATTGGATATAAGATAATGATGAAGTGAGCTACACTAGTGGTTATGTGTTTTCCTTAGGTGGAGGAGTTATATCCTGGAAGTCTTCTAAACAAACTTGTATAGCACGGTCAACCATGGAATCCGAGTTTATAGCGTTAGAGTTGGCAGGACAAGAGGCTGAATAGCCCTATGTGGTGGTCCTATTGAGAAGGACTTGATGAACTCACCAGTATATGATGAGGTTGAGCTTTAAGGATCTTAATGACTTCAAGACCCTTGAGGGGGAGTCTATGTTGTATAGATATTCTTGAAATCCCCTATGTGAGTGTGAAAGTGGGTGTCACTTTCTATAAAAGACTAGAGAAGTCTTTTTAGAGCACTCATGAGAACCAAGGTATGTGCATGGCCTAAAAGGCGCTTGTGATAACATCGCGGAACCTGTATATATCTAACGGGTCTAAGTATGTGTTGTGGGGGTCTCAACTAAAGAACATCAAGTTCAAGAGTACGTTCACTTGACTGGACTTGGTTGTTGCCTCACTCCACTACGTGTCAATTCAAATTGCAAGATATTGACACTTAAGTACAATTCACCCAAATTTCGCTCAAAACCTTTCTCCTTTTCAAAAACCTTCTTTGTACATCTTGTAGACAATAAATGTGCAGGGAATTATTGGACTAATTGGTCATTCATTGTCCACAAAGTTATAAATGCATGTGGAGTGTTTTTCTTGTTACGTGTAATGTAGTGGGGAAAGTGGAGAGGTTATCTCACTTTCCCACATTGGTAGACTTAATGATTTAAAAGCCACTTATTTACTTTGTGCTATCATAAGCTACCAAAGAACTAACACCCATGCATATGAAGAGACAATAGGGAAGCCCACACGCGCGCACCACCACCACCACAAGCCCGGCCTGGGCCCGGGTCCGGGTCTTGGGTCTTGGCGAATTAAAAAATAAAAATAAACTAGTTTTATAACCAGCTTTTATTTTTTATTTTCTGATGAAGACTTTGTCTACGCTTGACTAATTCCTCCACGTTGGTCAACAATTTTACCCATGTTTTATCAAAAACGACTCCTTTGTTGTAACAACTCTGATTTTCTTGGCATGATGAACAGCCACGACTAAGCCTTAACGGCTAGTCCACTGGCTATTTTTCCTTCTATAAATAGTGCTGCTCTTAAGTTCATTTTACACCAACTTTACACAACAATAACTCTTACGAAAATCATTCAGTAGCTATTATTCTTTCTTCTTCACTTCTGTTCTCGAAATAAATAGTAATATACAGATTCCAACCTACGATTGTGAGTGCACACGAGAGTAGGGTAGTAGTGTTTAATCCTTGGGGAACGTTCGGAAAAACAGTGTAACATCTCGCCTGTCCCGGAATTCGTTCTTAAGGCGGTGGCTCCTACCTAGCACCACAATTTATATCTTCGTCCACTATTGTACGGTTTTCATCTTCACTAACCGGGTTCGTCTTTTACTTTCGATTTTTACAATTCCGTTTTTACGTTTCAGTCTTTACTTTTCAGTCTTTACTTTCCGTAAGTAGTAGTTAAAGCTTAGTTTCGCATTTAGTTTTAAAATACCATTACAGTACTTTCTTTTTTACCAACAATATTTTAGATCTTACATGATTGTGGTGTAAAAAATATTAGGTTGTGATAACATTTCATCTTTTACTGATTTTAATTTGCATGTGTTTATGTAAATGATAATTTTGAAATCATAACTAGGTTGGGCAACCATAAAGATTTTTGTTTTGTTGTAGCCAAGGAATAGTTATACTTTATTTGAATTCAAAACAAATAGATTGTGCGTTTGAATGAAAATTTCATTGAAATATTTCAAGTATAAGCATAATAATAACACAACAGGGTGCCTGAATTTTTTTATGAAACCCAACCGTTTCCTCTTTTTTTTAAAGCATGTGATTTTTTTTTCATTCTTTATTAAGAAGATAATTTTTACATCATATGATATATTGTTAACCTTAAATTTAAAATTATACTCGTATGTTTGTACAACTAGAAAGAAAAAGATACTTGTTTGCACAAAGGTAATTGGGTAGGCATATATTATTTTATCTTTTATTTGCAAATATTGATTTATTTTTTGTGGTCCTAATTAATTATGATACAACTATGAATTCATGTTTTTCTTGTAAGATAATAATATTTTTCTTTTCTTTTTAGTCTATGTAGGAGTATAGAATCTTACTAATTCACTAACTTATCTAATTCAATTAAAATAATTTTACAAACATAACATTAGTGTTTTACACATGTCAAAAAAAATACATAAATTATTCTAAGAATTTTTTATAAGGGTAATACTTGATATAATACATATATTTTTGTCAATTAATAGTTTAAGAAATATTAATTTGGATTTAAATAAGTTTTGTTAATTATAACTAATCATAAAATCAAAACTTGATTAATTATAAATACAACACTTTTTCATAATATACATAGAATTGTGGACACTAGAGGAAGTCTATACAAATATTGGGGTTAATGATTTTGTACTGTATCTAATAAATAGAAACATTTCCAAGTTTACCTAAGTTAGAGATATTCTATAACTGAAGTCAGTAATATGGTTCATTTAATAAACACAATTATCTATAAATAATGTTCTTTTATTTAAATAAATAAATTAATTAAGAATATTTTATCAATCTCTCACATTTTTCTTTTAATCTATTATATTTACAAAGTTAGGAAAAATTACACGAGATAATAATAACAAAATTCATAAACAAGAAGTCAATAGTAAAAAACCCAAGGATGCATGAACCTTAACCTTTTAACGCTCGAGAAAGAGATTTAATGTCGTGGTCACCATTCAAACCAACTTGAGTTAACCAAGGTAAATTGAAACATCCTAATTCTCAACACATAAACTCCAATTCAACATGAAACAACTTTTGTATATTTTATAATATCCTTATTTCTGAAATAATGTGTAGTCTTTGAAATAGGAGTATCTTGTCCATACTCTTAAATTTTCCATAAAAGGCCACGATGGTGAATGGTCATGTAATTATTACATATAAAAACTCTTAAATATCAAACTAAAATATTTAAAAAGGATTCTAGGGAGGCATATTTGGATAATAAAGAAATGCCATTTTTAATAATTTCCATGAAGTCTTTTGGTGTTGAATTACGCAATATAATGAATAATGTATTCAATTTGTCAAGAAGGTAACTAAGAGATTTATGGAAAATACATACTTGACTAAGTTTTGTTTGACTGGTTTATGCATATTTTAATGGTTAAAAAGTGTTAAAAGATACGAACGAAGAGTTGCTTGAATTTTTATTATTACTTTGATGAATATCCAATTGCATATTATTTTTACACATGGTTAAATATAATTTTAGGTTTAAAGTAGTATAATGTGATATTACAATAACAATTTTAGATATATAGCCTTGCGGTTTGTTAATTATTGTTATAATTATACATGTTTATTTATTTGAAAGTGTACAATTTTTTTCAGGTTAGTGATGGTTTTTTGTTATTATTTTAGGTTTTTATATATTTTATTTATCTTTCAATAAGTACATGGTTGGTGAATGCAAAATTATTTTTAGTTAGCAATTTGTTTGGTGTGTCTAATTGTATTTGTGGTATGCAATTCGCTTGTCATCTTTTTATTTTTTGACAATATGTGATATCTAGTTGCATTTATATTGATTGTTTAGTCTATATATTTAAATATGTATCATGTGAAAAAAAATCATGCAAACTGAAAGAAAAATGAATTTTATGAATACCAACCAAAGTAAAATGATTATTTTATATTTTTATATCATGGTTGTGTGAGATTGGAATTTAACATCAAGTTCACCATGTAGAAAAACATAGTTAAATAATTCATTCAAATTCCCTCCCTCAGAGGATATGGTGGACCCATTAGTTTGATAAAATAATTATATAAAAAGCTCACACATCTAGAAAATCACGATAAACTCTATACAAGTGTACAGATAGTTACAGGTAATAAGTAAGTAAATCAAGTTTGTTCCTTAGAGATTTAGGTAGTTAATTAAAATACTGTTCAATATTACCGTAAATGGTTTTAAATATTTTGATTAAAAGATAATGGAAGCATTGTTTTGTTTTACAATTAAAAAATAATTAAGCATATGAGATAGTAGCTCAAGGTTTCAAATAATCACCTAATCCCATTAATTTAATAGTTCTAGAAATAAATTGGTTTTTTCTTATTAACCTGGATACTAAATTATGAGAGATTAAAACTTAAACCCTAGCGGCTACTTTGCTAGTCAAGTCGACTCACATTAGATCATCCTTTCGGAACCTTCATTACTAAGGGTAATCTTTATTTTTCATAATATGATTATTATTTAACTCCTATGTATACCCAATAGATGAAAAACACAATTTGTTTAAATGTAATACCAAAATAAGAAATTTAAGAATAAAAACTATGTTCAAAATAAACAATCTTAAGAAAAATAGAAATCGTGAATAAATGAACTTGGAATAAAAAAATTAGAATTAAATTAAAAATACATATATCTAACACTAATTTACGCTAATTATAAATAAAAAACAGTATATAAATGACCTAGTGAATTAACTATCTAACACTAACTCCAGCTCTTGATACTTCCTTCTTTACATTCTCCTGATCACTTCCATGATGAATTAATTATCAAATGTACGCTCTGGCACCCAAGGGATGAATTTCTAGTGTTCGTAGCGTGTATTATTTAGTGGGAAACTTTTTTAGGGTTTACATATGTTGTGGTCTAGGTTTAAATGATCAAGCCCATCCCAAAAAATGCCAGCTTTTTTGTTACAACTCTAAATCATAATTTGTCATAGGACACATGTTCTAATTCAGAGCCCCTCTTAAGATTAAAGGGGTCATTAATTTTTTCTATAAATCTTAGTTGAGTTCAAAATAAGCCTAAAAGGATGTCTTACGTTTATCACAAAAAGAGAGTCATCAGTATACCCTTTGGCAACAAGTCTAGCTTTATATGTAGGGACATCTGTTTATCACAAAAATAGAGTCATCCGTATACCCTTTGGCAACAAGTCTAGCTTTATATGTAGGGACATCTGAATAAAATATACTTCGTTTAACCTTATAAAACTATCTACATTCAATAAGTTTTTATTTATAAGGTTTTATAAAGGGTATCTAAGCTTTTTTAACATTTAAGTATCACGTTTCTTATTCCATATCTTAACCCAAAAAAAATCTTTAAAACTCATTGTATTAAGTTAACTATTTGGGTCATTGTTACTAACCTATGGAGTAATTACAAGAGCAATATAAAAAAATTCAACATAAGAGTAACTTGATGAGGTATATTTTTTATCTTTACAATATAGTTGTTAACTAATAGTTTTCTAAACCCAATTCATGTTCCTATACACTATTTGGATCAACATGATTAATATCATTTAATGAAGTTGTATTCGGATCAACCTAGATCTCAATACACTTTAGGTGTTATTTCATGTTCACTTTGATCAACATGATTAATATCACTTCAAATTTTGATTCCCATAAAAGCCCCTATGAAACTTGAATTAAAAAACCCAACATCTACAACCATTTCTCCGTTAATTAACAACAAAATTAGGAAGCGTAAGTCTTCTGGAAAGCGAGCCCCAAAGCATGGTGGAGAGACAATAAATGCAACAATAAAAGGCTTTGAAACTAAATTTGGGAATGGAGCAGGTGGCTATAATGGAGCTGATAAATGAAATTATTTAAAAGAAAAGAAACTCATACCAGGGAAGAGATACTCAGATAGTTCATACATTATCGCAAAAATTGTCATATTAATTGAGTTTTGTATCCTTGATGAACCATGACAAACAATATATATTATAAACTAATTTCGGGTGATAATGGATATCTCCTAGCACCCACATATTGGTACCTTGCAACTACTTTTTAATCAACATGATATAAAACCACATGGTTCGAAGATAATATACCACCCATATTCGATGATTAAACAAATAGATCAACCCTATCAAGTGTCAGATCTAATGGTTTTGGGTTTTTGATTTCGGGTAGGATTTCAGATGATCGTATAGCAAAACAAAATTATGGATTTTAAACACGACCCAAGATGTGATTGGGTCTTATAAAAGGACTTAGTTAAATGATTTTTTGGGATATGTTGATTTTCAAGGAAAGTCTGCTTACCCTTAGGAATTAGGTTCTCATATGGTTGCAATTGTAGAGAGAATGTACACCTAAAGTAGTTAGACATATGATTATTATGTCTCTTTGAAATAAACTAGGCTTTAAAAAAAAATTGTTATAAAGTGATATTTGTAATGAAAGAGTCAAAAAATTTATACTAGCATGCACAATTTAAATACATTTTGATAGAATAGAAAAGTACGATAGTATTCACTAAGATTACCCACTGTCACATTATTAAATGGGGTAATAAATGAAACCTAACACATCATATATGTCAAACTGGCTTCTTAAACCTTCACAATATCTACATATGTATCATAAAAAACAATTTGAACAATAAAAACAACATAAAAACTAGACGTAACATTAATTTTGAGGACATAAATAAACTCATTCGTCATCCATACTTTACTTTATCAAATTGGAACTTATCTTTATTTATAAATCAAGCTACTTAGTTAATTACTAACACAAAATAACACACAATACGCTCTTTTTTTCCTTATTTACTTTTTGCTAGGAGGGTTCTATGATTTCAAATGTCCTAATTAAATGAGAACTTGACTACTAATATTCTCTCCAAATCTAACAATAGGGTGAAATAGTGCTTCGTTAATCCATATGAAGCACGTTGGTTAGAGAGAACATAAAAATGTTTCCAATTTCCCTCCATTGTCTTGTCGGTAACCACCTAAGAAAACTACCATAAACAAAGGTTAAAAAGATTGACGAAATTATTTGTTTTTAATCATAAAAATGTTAAATTGTTTTTATTGAGAGTTTTAGATAATATACCATATATATATAATAACTTTATATAACTGGTGTGGCCTAGGGTGTGATAAAATAAGATATAAATAAAGAGCAAATAATCACCCTAGACTGAGCACGGTTCTGCAAGTATACAGATCGTATGCAAGTTTTAGAAAATAAGTAAGATTCGTTCCGTAGAGACTACGAAGCTTAGGGGAATCTTATGCAATAATCAAGTGCAAATACTTAAAGGTAGAACAAATAAAACACAATAAAAGTAAAGACAAATAGATGTTTATTTGATTTTCTAATTAACTAAATTAAAACTATGAATTTAAAGTCAGAGAATTAAATACGAAAGAGAAGTAATATGATAATATAGCTTGAGTTACTAGCATGTAATCCTTAGTAGTATTGCCGTTCTAAACACGTAAGGGTGAATTATGTAGTATTTCAATAATCGGTTCCAATTATGCTAGGTAGTTTTAAATAAGATTTACATGTGTCAATAAGGCTTCCTTAGCAAACTTTTCCTGTAATTGGTAAATAGTCATAAGAACTAAACCATAGTGATTATCTAGTTAGGTTGATTTTTCAGATCTAAACCGAATATTAGACGTTATGTGCTAAACATGTAATTAAACACCGTTGTCAATGGTGACCTAACTACTAGATGGTAATTCTATATGGCGGCCGTCCACAAGAACACAGACATAAATCCAAACACATAAACATAGAATAAAAACTATAATTCCATTTAAAACATTAAAATTCCCAAATTAGATAGATGTCAACCAAAACTAGGGTTCATACATATATGCTAAAAAATAAAGCTAAATAAATTTAGTTCATGAAAGAAAAGAAAGAAATTACAAATTTAAAGGTAGAAGAAGACATTGTTGATGAACAGCTCCTTCCAGACTTCTCTCTTGTGTTGTAAGCTTCCTCTTGGTTTAAGGTTTCACCAAGGATGATTTAAGAGTGTTAAGAGGCTGTATTTATAGTGTATAGGTTGACCTAAATCGTTTTCTTGGAGATGAGGTTAAGTAATAGACTCCAAGCCCAACTCAAATTCGTATGGATAATTACTGCTGAACTGTTTTGAGCATATCTCCTTCGTTATTGTTCGGTTTTTGCTCCATAATATACCAAAAGAATCCTCAGCGAATTATCTACGTCTCTGTGAAAGGAATTTACCAAAATCGGCTTCTTTTTGGAGTTATCACCACTTCTTTAGGCGTTGCTGTAGAAATTCAGATTTAGGCAGTTTTTCCTTTTCCATGTTTTTATCCTTTGTTACCTTTATTTCCAATTTCCATGTAAATCTCTTTGCATATCTTGTAGTCTTTGACTTGGACTCTACTTAATCTCCATAATTATCTTTAAATCTTCACACTACATAAACAATTAAACCCAATATGCTCTAAAAATATTATGTTACTAAATCAAGACTCGAAAATGGAAAGTGCACTAAACTAAGCTAAAATCAACCTATAAACTAATAAATAAGCCTAAAATGATGTCTCAGAAGTATGTTTTATTATTACAAATGAGGAGACATCAAGACCCCCAACTCAAAGTTGTATCGTCCTGATACAATAAAAGTAAAGAACAAAAGGGTAGTCAAATAAACAAGAAGAAGAAGTCGGAGGAGAATAAGAACAGAACACAATGAATGATCCTAGAGAAAAATATCTAAAAAGTCTCATCTAGTAATGCTCAAGAAATAATGCACAAGTATGCTTAATATACACATAATCAATAATCAATAATTTCAAGTCCAGATTAATTTCGCAATGCCATAAGGAGAGGATGATAACTTAGTTCAGGTTAATGTCTATAGGTTGTTCATAGGTCCCAAATACAACATCCAATGGTCCAATTTCCTATTACCTAATAGCTCAATTGTTTCTCCATCTAGTAGTTAGAAATCCTAAGGTCTTTGGTTATAACGTGTCTGAAGGACGGGTGTGGTATATTTGGATAATGAAAAATGAGATTTTGGCTCTCTCCTCACTAGCCATCAACGAATCACCCTAGAGCTTGAGTTTCCACTCAAAGATGTTATCACTCAACCTAGTTTATTTATGCTTTGCATCCCCATTAATCCCAATTAAAACCTTTGATGACATCAAATCCACTTTGCCGGTCCGAATATATATTTTTATTTCAAATCAATTTTTTCTTTTGTATAGCTATGATTCTCTTTTCGATGTTGAGATATCACACTATTTTTTTCATATATATATTCTTTTTATGCCCTTGTTGGCAAATTTAGCTCGTAGCTTCTTTTTCATTCACTATTACCCCGGCAAAGGGTTACAATAATAACAATTCATCATCGATAAAATCACAAATATAATTCCTAAAACCCAATGTTCCCTAATGATGAAATCCCACCACCCCAAACTCAAGCTCTAAAACGAGTTGTCTCAGGTTTTGCGATTCGAGTGCGGGTCCTATAGATAAGTCCTACAAACTAAGGTTAGGAATTATAATGTGTTTCAAGAAAAAGGCTTTAGAAAGGCTTAGAGGGGCTAAGACGGATAAATAACAATAATCAAATAAAAAGGTTTAGAAAGTATAAAAGGCTGCAAGTGTTTTATCATGAAAGAACTGCCTTATTCATTTTTTTAACTACCGGATTTCGTTACGTTTTCATTATTAGCTCATAGACAAGCGGTTTTTCAACTAATTTTAACCCTCATGTTCTACACACCAAATAACTCTCCCTAAGTTTCAACGTGAATTCTTAGCATTGCCCATTAACTTACCTATCTTTTATTTTTTGTTTTCATACATGCATCTAAACAAATCTGTTGCATCTTTGAAAAACATACTACTTAATATCATTGACCTAATAAAATCATGCTCAAATAGGTACATTCAAAATATTCTATGCCTTAATTCAACCTAAAAAATTTAAATTTTATTCAAAAACGAAAAGAAGACGAGGACAACGAATCCCCACCCCCAACTCAAAAGTGAGCTGTGTCCCCACGAGTCGAAAAAGACTCAGGAATGGAATAAAATTTAAAATTAAAACTAACTAAAATACATAAACTACCTAAACTACCTAATGCATACAAGATATTTAGAGAATTAGAATGACTTACCTGGCTGGCCATAGAGATCCATTATATCATCCTCCTCATCCGAAGCTGAGGGATCGGTATAACTATCAATATCCCTTTCCAAGGTAAAATCTTCTAGTTGTGATTGCATCTGTATGACTTCCGTCCAAAGTTCTTTGTTATCTTCTTGTAATCTTTTGATTTCGTGTTGTAATTTGAGAGCCCATGGAGGAAGATCATGATCAATTTCAGAGGAAGAAGTAGAAGAACCTTGGTCTTGAATTTTTATCTTCTTCAAAGGCCTTCTTGATGGTATGGACATTCTAGCAATTAACTTCTTTGGTAGTGGTTGTGCTGGTGCCTTTTCTTTTGATTCTTCAGTAGCCTCATCAATGGTGATAGACTTTTCAATGGTGGCTCCAGGCAATTTATTATTCTTCCCAATGATAGAGCACTTTCTCTTGTATTCCATAGCTACAGATCTGTTAGTCATGCTTGATTTACCCACAACTCAAGTTATACCAAGGATGGATTGAAAGTTTAAGAGAAATTGGTTTAGGTTGAGGTTGTTGCTTGGGATTGATGAAAGAGAAAGGTTTCTTTGATGAATCTTGGAAGAAATCTTTAAAGCTTGTTGAATTTGATGGTGTTTAATGGTGTAGTGTGATGAATTTGATGAAGAGATTGTGTTTATGGAAGATGGAGGAGAGAATTTGTGGAGTTGTTGTGTTAATTGTGAAGGTTTGCACAAGCTTTAAGATGTATATATAGTGTTTGGGTCTGAAAAATTCGTATGGGAGAGGCTAGGGTTATTCTTGTTAAGGTAAGAAGTTGAATGGGCCTTGATTTCTTCACAAACCGCCATGGCGCGGTGCATGGGTGCGGTACATGGGTGTACCGCATGGGTACACCGTAGCATATGTAGCTCCAGAGATTTTAGCCTCCGCACAATACACGTAGTAGCACCCCGTGGCACGCGTTATTGGGCGTGCAGTATAGGGGTGCGGTACATGGGTATACCGCAGCAACTCCGTTAAAAAACCCGCGGTACATCACCCGTGGTACGGGTTTTTGGCTTGTGCGATATATCCCACTTGAGTCGTGGTACACCGCACCTATCAGGTGTCCATTTTTTCGTCTCGGTGTAAAACCCGTGGTGGACAACCCGTGACACGTGATTTTCCAGGCGCGGTATACCGGACCTGCTTGCGAATTTTTCCAGAATTTTTCCTTGACCCCAAACTCATTTCCTGCACAATAACACACTACCTTTCTCTCATATTAGCTTGTAAACAAAATTAAAAATCTAAACTAACTTAATATTATACACTACAAAGCAATAAACTAATCTAAAAAAAACAATTAAAACAAGGGGTGTCACCCAAGAGCACTTTTGTTTAACGTCTTTGAGTTAGACGTGTACCTCAGGCTAAGCGCTTTCTACGAGATGGATTGTCTCCTCTCGCCCGAAGTCCTCACTGTCATGGTATCTCTTCAAACGCTGGCCGTTCACCATGAATGTCCTTTGCTCGGTTGGATGTTCAATTTCAATCGCTCCATGAGGTGTGACTTTCGTAATAATGTAAGGTCCTCCCCAATGGGATTTAAGTTTTCCTGGGTAGTTCAAAAATCGAGAGTTGTATAATAAAACCTTTTGTCCTCTCTCGAAATGCTTTGGACGGAGTCATTTATCATGCCATCTCTTTGTTTTCTTCTTGTATAGGTGTGAATTTTCATAGGCAAGATAACGAAACTCCTCCAACTCGTTCAACTGCATCAACCTTTGTTTTCCGGCCAATTCTAGGTCTAGATTCAGAGTTTTAATAGCCCAGTAGGCTCGAGCTTCCAGTTCAATAGGTAGATGACAACCTTTGCCGTAGACCATGCGATATGGTGATGCCCCAACTGGTGTTTTAAATGTTGTTCTGTAAGCCCAGAGAGCATCATCTAGCTTTAAAGACCAATCTTTCCTTGTTTTATTCATGGTCTTCTCAAGAATAGATTTGATTTCCCGGTTGGAAACTTCAGCTTGAAAGTTAGTTTGTGGGTGATAACCGGTTGAAATACGGTGTCTCACTCCAAACTTACGAAGATAGTTTCTCAGAGGAGCATTAATAAAATGGGTACCTTTATCACTGATTAGAACCCGTGGCGTACCATTTCTTGAAAAGATGTTTGTTTTTAAGAATTTAATCACTGTCTGAGCATCGTTCTTTGGTGTTGCCACTGCTTCTACCCATTTTGATACATAATCTACCGCAAGCAAAATATAAAGATTTCAATGGGAAGTGATGAAAGGTCCCATGAAATCTATTCCCCATACATCAAATATTTTGACTTCTAGGATATTGTTAAGCGGCATCGCGTCTCTTTTTTGATATATTACCAGTGAACTGGCATCTTTGACATGACTGGACAAAACGATGACAATCTTTGTGTATGGTAGGCCAATAGAAACCAGATTGCAGAATTTTAGTGACGGTTCTATCGCCTTTAAAGTGACCTCCATAAGGTGAACTATGACAACTTGCAATGATCTTTTCCATTTCACCTTCATGCACACATCTTCTAACAACTTGGTCACTACAAATCTTCTAGAGGTACGGTTCATCCCAATAATATTGTTTGGACTGGTGAGATAATCTTTGTCTTTGTTGTGGGTGTATATCTGTGGGGAATACACCACTCACAATGAGGTTGACTAGATCTGCATATCATGGTACAAACGCATGTTTAATAGCATAAAGTTGTTCATCAGGGAATACCTCTTTAACCAACAATGGTTCTTTGTTCGCATCAGATCCTTCGAGCCTTGATAAATGATCAGCAACTTGGTTCTCGCACCCCTTTCAGTCTTGAATGTCTATGTCGAATTCTTGAAGAAATAGTACCCATCTAATAAGACGCGGCTTAGCATCCTTTTTCTCCATAAGGTACCTGATAGCTGAATGGTCCGTGTATACAACAGTTTTCTTCCCAATCAGATATGAACAGAATTTATCAAAAGCATATACCACGACCAACATCTCTTTCTCCGTTACTGTATAATTCATCTAGGCAGCGTTGACGGTCTTACATGCATAATAAATCGTGTGGAAAATCTTGTCCTTCCTCTGTCCCAACACAACACCCATAGCGTGATCAATAGCATCGCACATAAGTTCAAACAGAGCTTTCCAATCAGGAGGTATACCAATAGGTGTGGAGATCAGTTTCTCCTTAATCGTCAAAAACGCTTGAAGACATTCGTCAGTAAAATTAAAAGGAGTATCGTTTTCAAGTAAAGAACAAAGCGGTTTGGCGGTCTTGGAGAAATCTTTAATAAATCTTCGATAAAATCCTGCGTGACCCAAGAAATTTCTCACTCCTTTAACAGAAACTGGAGGTGGTAATGTTTTGATAATTTCAATTTTAGCATGATCAACCTCCATTCCGGCCTTCGAAACTTTATGTCCCAACACAATTCCCTCTTGAACCATGAAGTGGCATTTTTCCCAATTAAGCACAAGATCTTTTTCTCTACATCTCACAAGGACTTTCTCAAGATTATTCAAACAATCATCAAAACTATCTCCAAACACCGAAAAATCATCCATAAAAACCTCCAAATACTTATCAATCATGTCCCAAAATATCGCCATCATGCACCTTTGGAACGTGGAAGGTGCATTGCATAATCCAAACG
Organism: Nemophila menziesii; assembly: GCA_029959085.1. NCBI lineage: Eukaryota > Viridiplantae > Streptophyta > Magnoliopsida > Boraginales > Hydrophyllaceae > Nemophila > Nemophila menziesii. The sequence continues at coordinate 23,018,229 of JARWIR010000015.1, read as the reverse complement.
ACATTCTTCTATAAGCAAAAGTACCAAACGGTCAAGTGAAAGTTGTTTTGTGTTGATCGAGGGGATCTACACAAATCTGATTATAACCCGAATATCCATCAAGGAAACAATAATATTCTCTCCCTGCAAGTTTGTCTAACATCTGATCAATGAATGGTAGCGGGAAGTGATCTTTCTTTGTAGCTTTATTCAGTCTTCGGTAATCCATGCATACTCGCCACCCCACAACTGTTCTTGATGGTATGGCTTCGCCTTGATCATTAAGGATGGTAGTGATACCTCCTTTCTTTCGAACACACTGCACTGGACAAACCCAATCACTGCTAGCAATCAGATAGATAATTCCTGCGTCTAATAACTTGATAACTTCTTTTTTCACCACTTCTTTCATAGCTGGCATGAGTCTTCTTTGTCCCTTTATAGATCGCCCACCTTCGTTCTCAAGAATGATTTTGTGTTTGCAAACGGAAGGACTAATTCCTTTGATGTCGGAAATAGTCCATCCGATTGCTTCTTTGTTTGCGCGAAGTACTTGAAGTAGCTTCTCCTCTTGAGGACCTGAAAGGTTAGCAGAAATAATAACAGGAAAAGTTTTGTTCGTACCTAGATATGCATAGCGTAGATGATCTGGAAGTAGTTTTTCTTCGAGAACAGGTGGACATATTATAGATGGTTGTTTCATTGGTTCAATGTCACCTGATTCTCGAAGTAGTTCTCGTACATTTGATCCTAATGCAGCAACATCTTCAGGGGGAATTTCGAGTTCCATTTGAAATTCAAGTGCTAAGGCTTCGTCAAGATCATCATCTAAACTTGCTTCATTGAAGACTTCTTGCGCAATTTTCCCGATGACATCTATTTTGAAACATTCATCTTTTGAATTTGGTAACTTCATAGCCTTAAATACATTGAATCGTATCTGTTCGTCTTGTACTCTCATGATCAACTCACCATTCTCAACATCAATTAGTGTACGCCCCGTGGCTAAGAATGGTCTACCCAAGATGATGGGGACATTCTTATCCACGTCGTAATCAAGAATAATAAAATCACAAGGAAAAAATAAAAGAACCAGCTTTAACTAAAACATCTTCAATTTTACCTACTGGTCGTGAGAGGGAGCGGTCCGCCATTTGTAATACCACATATGTGGGTACTACCTCTCCTATATTAAGCTTCTCGAGCAGGGATCTAGGCATGAGATTGATACTCGCGCCTAAATCACATAATGCTTTCCCGGTCCAACTATCTCCAATGCCGATGGGAATTGTAAAACCTTCGGGGTCTTCTAGCTTTGGTGGCAACTTACTTTGACATATTGCACTACACTCCATAGGCAATCCAATTGTTTCCCCAGTTTCTATACTTCGCTTGTTGGAGAGAATGTCTTTCATGAATTTGAGATAGGTTGGCATCTTCTTGAGAGCTTTAACAAGCGGTATATTAACCTCCAACTTCTTCAACATGTCAACGAACTTCTTGAATTCCAGGTCATTGTCCTTCTTTCTGACACGTGAAGGGTATGGTGGTGGAGGGCGTGTATTAAGTTCCACTGGTTTTCTCGTCTTTTCTGGTGTCTCGGTTTGGACACTCTTTGGTTTGACTACCTCCTCTACTGTATCTTTGATTGTTTCTTCCCCTGGTTTCTGGAATAGGGATTGGTTCTGTTTTTGGTCTTGGTGGAGGTAGTTGTTTTCCACTTTGAAATTCAACTGCATGGCATGAATCATCTCTAGGAGCAATGGTATCACTTGGAAGTTGCCCTTTTGGCCGATTTTGTAATGTACTCGCCATATGTGATAAAGTATGCTCTAGTTTCTTGATTATATTCTGCTGGGCTTGAATCTTCTGTTGGCTACGACTCATATTGTGCTCAACTGTTTGCATTAACTTAGCCATACTCGAATTCAAGCTTTGGATTTGTTCCTTCTTTATTAGTTGCATTGATTGTTTAGGTGGATCTTTCTTCGTTTCTTGACAAGCTTTCTTAACAATGGGTGCCTCTTTCTGAATAGGTTGTGGTGAATTATAGGATTGAGGTTGGGGTTGATGATAAGTTTCTTGTTTTCTGACCCAACTTCTTTGTTGTGGAGGTTGTTGATAATTAGTGTAGCTTTCTTGAGGATAATTATAACTACTCGAATAATAGTTATTTTGCGGATATGTAACGGAAGCTAATGTTGGGTTATTCATAAATCCTTCCCACACATGATTTCTTGATCCACAACCAGGACACGAAGGAATTGCGCGTACTACATTTACCTGAGCAATTGTTCGGGCTTGTTCTTGTAGTTCTTCGAGTTGTTGGGCTAATTCTTTAAGCTTCATATATTCTGAAGTGTCTTCTTTTTCTGGTTTCCTTGGCCAACTTCTCTCGTTCTCAAGAATTCTCTCCATCCCCAACTCAGCTTCTTCAGGGTCTAGTAACACAAAACCTGCGTTTCCTAAAGAATCTGCTTTCTCTCTTGATTTATCATTAAGACCTCCATAAAACAAGGTTAAATAATATTCCGGACGAATCTGCTTTCTCTCTTGATTTATCATATGACCCAAACTTTCTCCGTTTTCCTGTATAAATTTTTCAAGCTCCAACATATCTTTTAAACGTCTACTAACCGGATAGAAGCTGTTTAGGAATCTGGTTTGAAGCTTGTCCCAATCTGGAATAACATGAGGGTATTGGGTATCATACCAATCGCTTCCACCTCCGATCAAGAAGAACTGGAACATCACGTAATATACTTGTTCCCTAGTAACTCCTCTTACAATATAAGCATCACAGATTTGCATGAATTTTTGAATATATCAGATCGGATCTTGATGTGCATCACTGCTGAATAATCCATGATTTGCAAACTGAGTTAGCATCCCTGGATCAGGTTTGAATTTAGCGGCTTGGAATTCTGGAGCGCGAATTCCTTGTTGCTCCACTCTAAATTCGATCGGTAGCTCAAGTCGCCTTGGGTTCTCCATCTGTAACTAAATTTGAAAAACAAAAAATAAAAGACAAAAGCATAAAACAGAACTAACTGAAAATAAAAGCACAAGATATATGCACAAGGACTAACGATGTAGTCCCCGGCAGGGGCGCCAAAAAACTTGGTGTGGCCTAGGGTGTGATAAAATAAGATATAAATAAAGAGCAAAAAATCACCCTAGACTGAGCATGGTTCTGTAAGTATACAGATCGTATGCAAGTTTTAGAAAATAAGTAAGATTCGTTCCGCAGAGACTACGAAGGTTAGGGGAATCTTATGCAATAATCAAGTGCAAATACTTTAAGCTAGAACAAATAATACGCAATAAAAGTAAAGACAAATAGATGTTTATTTGATTTTTCTAATTAACTAAATTAAAACTAAGAATTTAAAGACAAAAATTAAATACGAAAGAGAAGTAATATGAGAATATCGCTTGAGTTACTAGCATGTAATCCCCACTAGTCTTTCCGTTCTAAACATGTAAGGGTGAATTATGTAGTATTTCAATAATCGGTTCCAATTACGCTATGTAGTTTTAAATAAGATTTACCTGTGTCAATAAGGCTTCCTAAGCAAACTTTTCCTGTAATTGGTAAATAGTCACAAGAACTAAACCATAGTGATTATCTAGTTAGGTTGATTTGTCAGATCTAAACCGAATACTAGACGTTATGTGCTAAACATGTAATTAAACACCGTTGTCAATGGTGACCAAACTACTAGATAGTAATTCTATATGGCGGCCGTCCACAAGAACGCAGAATATAAATCCAAACACGTAAACAGAGAATAAAACCTATAATTCCATTTAATACATTAAAATTACCAAATTAGATAGATGTCAACCAAAAGTAGGGTTCATACATATATGCTAAAAACTCAAGCTAAAGAAATTTAGTTCATGAAAGAAAAGAAATAAATTACAAATTTAAAGGTAGAAGAAGACATTGTTGATGAACAGCTCCTTCCAGACTTCTCTCTTGTGTTGTAAGCTTCCTCTTGGTTTAAGGTTTCACCAAGGATTATTTAAGAGTGTTAAGAGGCTGTATTTATAGTGTATAGGTTGACCTAAATCGTTTTCTTGGAGATGAGGTTAAGTAATGGACTCCAAGCCCAACTCAAATTTGTATGGATAATTACTGCTGAACAGTTCTGAGCATATATCCTTCGTTATTGGTCGGTTTTTGCTCCATAATGTACCAAAAGAATCCTCAGCGAATTATCTACGTCCCTATGAAAGGAATTTACCAAAATCGGCTTCTTTTTGGAGTTATAACCACTTCTTTAGGCGTTGCTACAGAAATTCAGATTTAGGCAGCTTTTCTTTTTCCATGTTTTTAGCCTTTGTTACCTTTATCTCCAATTTCTATGTAAATCTCTTTCCATATCTTGTAGTCTTTGACTTGGACTCTACTTAATCTCCATAATTATCTTTAAAGCTTCACACTAAATAAACAATTAAGCCTAATATGCTCTAAAAATATTATGTTACTAAATCAAGACTCAAACTAGGAAAGTGCACTAAACTAAGCTAATATCAACCTATAAACTAATAAATAAGCCTAAAATGATGTCTCAGAAGTATATTTTATTATCACAAATGAGGAGACATCAATAACTATGATGCGATTTAGATACAAACCATATATATATAAATAATGTACTTATGTTGAAATGCAATGATCATTGATCTAGACTTATACCTAAAAATAACATTAATTTATTATATATTACCCAATTCTATAAGAAAATTATTACATTTGAACAATTAGAACAATAAATTATGTTCAACAATATAAATACCAACTGAAAGAAAAAGAATTTTAATTAAACATTTTGTTAAATACCAATTTTTTTTTTCTAATAATAGCCTCAAAACATAAAACAACTTTTTTACAAAACATCATTCTATTCGGGATCTCAATTTCATAAAGAATTATTCACTAAAACAATTTAAAAAATATATAGATCTAAAACTAAATTTTTTACAGTGTTGACATGTTTATCTTACTTTTTTATTAATATGTGGAAGTCATTGTTGTGATTCTGGGCATTCAATATGTTTTACATAAGAAGAAGTGTAAGGAAAGAGAAAAAAGGATTAGAGAGATATTATTAATGAATATAGTATTTAGGGTTTTTTGTATGAGGAAGAAAAAAGGAAAATCTTAAAATTAGCCCAATCAAAATTCAATATTAGTCAATTTAAAATTTAACAAGTGTAGACCCAAATAAGAGATAGCGAATTTTTAGACTTAAACTTATTTTAGTGAAAAGTATCATAGCAAGTTAATGTTAAAAGTGAGATGGATATCCATTACTAGATAAGCCATATAGTTAAAAATGAACAATATATGGGATATATATAGTTTATTAAAACAAAATTTTGATTGAGAATTATATAATAAGTTTTGTAAACCGTAATAATTCATATAATTCCCAAATTCTAAATATATATTATCTTTCTAATGACAGCCTTACTACCTTGACCTCCATAAGGAGGAAAATTTTGCCAATTGTTCACATTTGTAGGGTTTTATACAAATCAATATTGATACAACATATATGAAAGTAGTTGGAATTGTGTTAATACTTTGTTTGGATTATGATCATTTGCAAATATATACAATATCGTTTGTACCTCCTATCTAGTTGTCAAGACCCTTGCAATCTTGAACGGTTTGTTTTAAGGATACATTTTGATCACCTCCAACCTCTCCAAGTATTGTAGTAGTGTCACTGGAGGCCATCTACTCCCCAGTAACTAATTTAAATTTTCGAACCAAATTTTTAACTATGGATGTCATTTAGATGGCTAATGATATACCTAGTCTTTAATTTAGTTTTTTTGGGTATAAATGAAAATATAGTAGTTGATTGAGATAAAAAGATGATTTGACACATTTACTTTATAATGGTTGGTTTATCTATCCATATTTTAAAAAATAAACATATATTGACAAATTATTTTCAAATAAGAATAATTAAAGACATGTTTAGCATATTTGTGTTGTAGGGCAGACTAACCACTAAAAAATATAAAAAGGTATCTTTGTACTTATCTTTAGCATTCAATTTTGAAATAAAATTGAGGCTTTTTAAGGGAAAACAGTTAATATATTAATTAATTCATGTGTATACCCCTACAAAATTATAAATGGACATAAATATTTCTAAATTCTTTATCTAATAAAACATTTTTTTGTAAAAATATACATTGTATCACGAGAGCCTCCATTGCACTATGTTGTGCTAATAACTAATTATGTCTTTTCATTGTGGATGTTCTACATATGGGTTCATGTAATGTGGTTTATGTATGTGAACTAACTATTTTATTTCTTTTACTACTATTTTCTATGTGGTTTTAAATATTGGATTAAATAAATCTTTCTTCTATAGTGAAGTTTTAATTATTATTATTCTTTTAATGAACAAAATTCTTCTTAATATTAAAAAACATGATTATTGTGTTTTAGAAATCAAGGCCATATAAATATTTTATTTTAATTAAATTAATTATATATTGATAATATGCATATGTAAGATAATATATTAGACACCCAAGCAAATTTTACAATAACTATTTAGTAACTGAATAATTTATATATATTTTAAACAATACTATTTTCATAAAAAAAAATTATAGAAAGATCAATAGTTCGTCTAGTGTTAGTACTCATGAAATTATGTGAATTTAGTAAGATCAGCGTAACAATAATATAAATGGTTGAAAGTTAGTTATATGGCAAAATATTCATTCGCTTAAAATAAATAATAGTCAACCCATTAAGTGAATAATTGATCAAATATTGATCTTTGTATTCACTAATAAAAAAATATATTTATTAAATAATTTTTTTAATCTAATTTGCATGCCTCACTTTTTCATGTACTTATTTTCATATGACCTCCTAAAACTCTATAATTTTTTACCATCGATGTTTGAAAAGTTCTTTATCGAATACTTGAATATCCTTTAGAATCGACTTTCATCTTTCCTAATACACATATATCAGTAAGAAACCCCGAACAAAGAGATCTAATTTTCTCTTATGTCTTTTATATCCGTCTCTCAATATAATTATTCTTTCAATATAAATTTACAATAATAGCCAGCATTAGACATTAATGAAGTAAAAAAATGAGACAAATAGTGATATTAGTCATTAAAAGTTTCTGGTTATTCAAAATAACTTCGTAAATACTAAAAGAAATAAGTAATTAAGGACATTTTTCAGTGCTTGGCATTTGTATATTAATTCATATATTATTTTTCAATGTTTAGAATTTATATATTAATTCATATATTATTATTTGCAGCTGAAATATGTTAAGCAACTCCGTTTTTTAGACAATAATCATAATCAGCCTCTATTATGTTGCCTCTTCCTACACCGTCTTAATTATATGCAAAAGTGTTACTTTTGGGACAATCTTGGTAAATTCAAAACATATATGAGTAAGTCTGCCAAAAAAAAAAAAACACACCTAGTTAAGTAGTCCAAAGTTATGGAATACATATAAGGACTTTCCTGAGTATTGGGATACATGTAAGGTGATAGAGCACCTGAGATATAAAACTTCTTTTCAAACTCTGATGCCCATAAAATCCCCTATGATACTTGCATTAAAAAACCCTACATCTACAACAATTTCTCAGTTAATTAACAACAAAATTAGGTAGCGTATGTCTTCTGGAAAGCGAGCCCCAATGCATGGTAGAGAGACTATAAATGAAACAATAGAAGGCATTGAAATTGAATTTAGGAATGGAGCAAGTGGTTATAATGGAGCTGATAAATGAAATTATTTAAATTAAAATAAACTCATACAAGAGAAGGGATACTCAAATAGTTCATCCATTATCGTAAAAATTGTTATATTAAATTAGTTTAGTATCCTTGATAAACCATGACCAACAAAATATATTATAAATTATTTCGGTTGATAAGGGATAACTCCTAGCACCCACATATTGGAACCTTACAACTCCTTTTTAATCGATATGATATCCAACCACATCGTTCGAAGATAATAGACCACCCATATTCGACGATCAAACAAATAAATCAACCATATCAACTGTCATATCTAATGGTCTTGAGTGTCTTGGTTATGGGCACGATTTCAGATGACCGTAAAGAAAAAAAAATTATGGATTTTAAACACGACCCTAGATGTGGTTGGGGCTTATAAAAGGACTAAATTAGAGGATTTTTTGGGATATGTTGATTTTCAAGGTAAGTCTGCTCACCCTAGGAATCAGGTTCTCATATGGTTGCAATTGTAGAGAGAATGTAAACCTTAAGTAGCTAGCTATATGATTATTATGTCATTTTGAAATAAACAAGGCTTTAGGATAACTTTGTTATAAAATGGTATTTGTATGAATGAGTCCAAAATTTTATACAAGAATGAACGAATTAAATACAATTTGATAGAATCGATATGTGTAAGCGTATTCACCTAGTTTACCCTACTAGATTACTTGTCACATTAGAAAACAGGATAATAAATGAAACCTAACACATCAAATATGTCAAAACGACTTTTTTAACTTTACAATATCTACATATGTATCATTAAAAAACAATTGGAACAAAAAAAAACATCATAAAAACTAGACGTAACATTAATTTTGAGGACAGAAATAAAGTCATTCGTCATCCATACTTTAATTTATCAAGTTGGAAGTTATCCTTATTTATAACTCAAACAACTTAATTAATTACTAACACAAAATAACTATTTTTATCCAATTGGTTTTTCGCGCAACTTAGAAAGATCAAGCAGGATGAGCATTTGATCAATCATTATGAAAACATATGGTAAAAGTGCTTGATAGATTTGAAAATAGGCGTGGAGAGACTCAAAATTATTGGATGTGTCTCACCTTCCAAGCATAGAATATTGGTAAAAAATAGAAGAGTGAGGATCATGAAAAATGAATTATGTTAAACAAGAGAAGTACATCTACATAAAAGGTTAAAAAAAACACTTGTCACTTTATACTTTAAACTTCATATAATTCTGAAGTTCTTTTTAATTTTTTTTCTTGAATTGATGATTAGGAATGGTTGATGGTCATACTCTTCTTTTATGACTCCAATTCTTTCATGTATAAACCTACATCAATACAAATCAAGAAGTTCATTAGGAGCTAGAGAACATGGCGTACCTCTAACAATATATTATTTTGCAAATTTAACAGAAATAAAGGATATGGTACACTACCCAATTGAACATGTTTACTTACTTCTTTTTATTCTAGGGAAAGAGTGTTCCACATATTTATAACCATCTTAGTGAATTCATGTTCTTTGTTAGAGTAAGGGTCTTCAACTCTCGATGTTTGTCAAGAAGTATAAATTATAGCCACTAAAATTGGGCTTAGGGTAGTTTGGGTCTTCTCCGCCTTGCTTCTTTTTTATCCTCATAGTTGAAGTATTCATGCCTTTAGGTAGTGGAGTAACGGGAACAATTGCATAACATGAGTGCCCTTCTACAGATTCGAAAAATTAGGGTGTCCCGAATGACAAAGCACCCCACTCAAAACCTTGGTACCAACTTTTACCGAGACCAAGTACCCACAATACAATTTCCCTTCGATTTTAACCGCAGCTTCAACACTTTGAATAACTAGCATTAAATACATTCAAGTCAATTCAAGCTGTAATCGAGCATTAATAATAAAAACTAAGAAGTGTTATAGGCATATTATTACGAAATGTTATTCATTGAAAACCAAATAATACTACTCCAAAGTGGTCAGAACTACATTTTAACTACCTTGAAACCCTGAGATAAGAATATGTTGTAATGGAATATTCACACGATTCACATATTTAACTAAAGAATATACTAGTTATCGCACAGTTAACAAATGAGCAACCTAAAATAATAATCTAGTAGTGAACACGTATTAACGAAAGAGAATTATTATTTGGAGTTGAAATATGTTAAGCATATATTGTTTGTTAGACAATAATCATAATCAACCTCTATCGTGTTGCCTCTTCCTACAAGGTTTCACTTATATGAAAAAGTGTTACTTTTGGGACAATCTTGGTAAATTCAAAATATATATAAGTAACTCTTGGAATAGACATTGATGCACGTCGAGTTCTCAGTGTAATAGTCTTAGGAGTTTGTGAAGTTTCTTGGTCATCGTTTTTTATGTATGTGTCTGAAAGCATTGGTGTTTCGTCTTTTTCATTTGCCATTTTATAATTATTTTTCCTATATCAAAATAATATAAATTATCAATAAACAGATTAGAAATTGAAGAATTTAATAAATTTAACATAAATTTATCTTTTTTTTACAGCTGAACACTCAAAACTCGAAATTTAACAGTTAAGTAGCTTTGGTTCACTGAATCGAAATTTGCTGAATTAGAAAGTTGAGATATGAAATAAACAAAGACCAATTGGAGTATAATTATGATACAAAACTGAAGAAATTAATTAAGTAATCACTAAACACACCTTTTTAAGAGATGATCACCCAAAACTCGAAATTTCTTAGTTTTGAGCTCCTATATGAAAATTTGCAGAATGAGGATCCATCAAAGGAATTATAAATGAAGAAATTAATTGGGAAAAAAGTTACAGCAGAAAATCCAAATCTCTGAAAAAGTTATTCAAAATCTGCGGAATGAGATGTTTAAAGATACACCGATGAATGATAGTATATTAAAGATTAGAAATTGAAGAAGTTCATAAGAATATAATTAATATATAGTTTTTTTGTTTGGAAAATATCTATATTATATTTCAGAGTTTTTTCTACGATTTATCCATATAAGTGGTGGCCAAGATTAAATCTGGCTAGATAAGTGGTGGCTAGGATTTAATCTAGCTAAAAAAAACACATACCGCTAAGTACTTCAAAGTTATGAAATACATATAAAGACTTTCCTAAGTATTAGGATAATTGTAAAATGGTAGAGAACCTGAGATATAATTGCTTCTAACCGAATTGTGATGCCTTTAAAATCCCCTATGATACTTAAATTAAAAATCCCAACAGCTACAATCATTTCTCAGTTGATTAACGAAGAAATTAGGAAGTGTAGGAAGCGAGCCACTTGATGGAGAGACAAGCAGGTGGTTATAATGGAGGTGATAAACGAAATTATTTAAAAGGAATAAAACTCATACAAGGGAAGGGATACTCGGATAGTTCATCCATTATCGCAAAAATTGACATATTAAATTAGTTCAATATCCTTGATAAACCATGACCAACATTATATATTATAAACTGAGGGTAATAAGGGATAATTCCTATAACCCCATATTTGTACCTTGCAACTCCTTTTTAATCAATATGATATTCAACCACATGGTTCGATGATAATACACCACCCATATTCGACCCCACCATAATCCGGAATATACCTTTTTATACACCAATCATATATGGGTGTCTTGGGCCACATAGCGAACCTAAATGCCCAAACACCAAGCCCAAACCTAACATGATAGTAAAAAAAATTAAATGATAAATCAACCGTATCAAGTGTCTTATCTAATGGTTTGGGGTTTTTTGGTTTCGGGCATGATTTCAGATGACCATATAGCAAAACAAAATTATGGATTTTAAACACGACCCTAGATGTTGTTGGGCTTATAAAAGGACTGAGTTAGATGAATTTTCGGGATGAGTTGAGTTTCAAGATAAGGCTGCCCACCCTTAAGAATCAGGGTCTATATGGTTGCCATTACAAAGAGAATGTAAACCTAAAGCAGCTAGACATAGGATTATTATGTCTCTTTGAAATAAACTTGGCTCTAGAAAAACATTGTTATAAAATTATATTTGTATTGAAAGAGTCCAAAAATTGACTAGCATGCACGATTTAGATACATTTCTATAGAATCGATAAGTGTTAGAGTATTCAACTTGTTTACCCTACTAGATTACTTGTCACATTATAAAACAAAGTAATAAATAAAACCTAAACATAAAATATGTCAAATCTAGACGTGAGATTAATTTTTAGGACAAAAATGAACTCATTCGTCATCCATACATTACTTTTTCAAACTGAAACTTATATTTATTGATAACTAAAACTACTTAGTTAATTACTAACACAAAGTAACACACAATACACTCTTTTTTTTCTTTTCGCGCGTAGGGTCCCGACCATTTTTCATGTCCTAATTATAAGAGAATTGAACTACTCGACTAGCTACTAAAAATTCCAAGTTTTGGTCTCTCAAGTCAATCTTAATTTTGCCAAAGATTTAATACAATAAACACTTTGATAAACTGTTATAACTCACAAAATTGGTAAAGACAAAAACTCTATTTACTTGAATTACTTGAGAGATCTTTTGACCCGAAAAAATAAGCATGTTCATACTGGTAGAGTACGTTGTAATAGTTATTCTTTAATCCATGAGAAGCACTTTGGTTGGAGAAAACATAAAAATTTTGCCAACCTCTCTACATATCCCAGAACGAGGAATCTATCAGCTTAATTAAAGAATGTCAGATTTTTTATGGAAGGGATGTCTTGAAAATTCAAATGGTGTTAGAGTTTCCTGGGAAAATAATAATGTCTTGAAGATTCAAATGTTGCTCAAGGTGTACCAAGAGAATAATTAGTTACCATAATCTATCCACAAATAATACAAAACTTCATTCTTCTGAAACAACAACTGATGAGATTGTGAGAAACGGTGAGATTGTGAGTTTGTGAGAAATTGAGAGGCTGTGACAGAAACGGTTAGATGGTGAGGTTGTAAGAAATGGAGAGACTTATGAGTTACAAAGAGGTATGGTAAATTTTTAAGGTCGTGAGAGGTGGAGTTTTAAGGCGGCTAAGAGAGAAATATGGGGTTCATAGCGGCGAGTCACAGATGCTCAAGCGAGGGCTGGTGGAAAGGGAAATTTGATGGAGAATGTTAGGAGAAGGTTGAGGCGATAGAGAAAGATTATGGTTTTTGTTATTTTGACTTTTTTTTTCTTTTGGGGTTCCTTTGATATTAGATAAGAAATGAGTGGCGATAGTTTTTCTTTTTTTGTTATGTTAAGGTATTAATGATAGGTGGCCACCACTTATGTTGTGGCTAGAATGTGGCTAGAAAGTGTATGTTCTAGTGAAAAAAACCTCATAGATTTTATAATATTATTTTCAACTATTAGTTTTTTTCATGTAACTTATTATATTTTGTAATTCTTATATTTTTTAATTTAAAATGTATATTGATATATTCATTAGGAAATGAAAATATAGTAAATGATTATATATAAAACAACATCATCAAAATATAATATACTATATACACTGCCTTTATATAACTATTAAGATATTTACGGACTAACCTTAAATATTTATGAAATGAAATGACCATTGATCTGGACTGACTTATACCTGAAATGACATTAATCATTATAGATTACCCAATCTCATGAATTTTTTATGAAATTTGAGCAATAATAACAATAAATTATGTTCAACAATATAAAATTATCTATCAAATTTAACTTATAAGTTGAGCATGAACATAGTAATATTTTTTTGGTTAATCAGATAAAATAAAATATATATGTGAAATCATTAGATAATATTATAATAGTTGTATACAATAGCATTCCCTAACATAGTAAAATAGTAAATATAAAATAATATAAGTATTTAAAAAAAATCTAAACAACCATCTTTAGTATCTCCAAATGTCCTATTTCAAATATACAAAAAATAAGTAAAAAATTTCTATAACTAGATGACTTTTTTACTATATTTTTCAATAATAAGAATGAGATCTCAAAATTAAACAACCAAAAGAAAAATAATTGTAATTAAACTCTTTATTAAAATCAATTTGTTTAATAATAACCTTTAGAACAAAAAACATCTCTCTTACAAAACATTAATCTATCCGGGATCTCAATTTCTTAAAGAATAATTTTCTAAAACATTTTTAATTAAAAATTATAGATCAAAGTAAAAAAATTTTCTATGATAAAATCTTTATCTTGTAAGTATTTAAACAAAAGGATCCTACATAAGAATTCATATACATTTTCTTTTGATACGTTGAGGTGGTTGTGTGATTCTGGGCATTCCATATTTTTAACATAAGAAGAAGAAATGTGGAGAAATTGAAAAAAGAAGCTGTGATATTAACGAAGAAAATTGATATAAGGGTTTTTTTTAGGTGGAAGCAAAAAAGGCCGAACTGAAAATTGGATCCAATACAAAAAGTAATATTAGTCCATTTAAAATTTAACCCAGTATAGGCCCAAAATAAGAGATAGTGAATTTTTAGACCTCACTTATTTTAGTTAAAAGTATCAAAAAGTCAACGATAATAGGTGACTTGGATATCCAATACTGCATAAGGCATATAGTCGTGAAATTAACAATGTATGAAATATCTATATTATACTTATCAACTTACTAACCACATTTTTTAGAAAATATGAATATCAACTTATACTTATCAACTTCATAACTACATTTTTCAGAAAAAGTGAGCAATTGATCAAAGGAAAACATATGTTGTTGGGTTGAAAAAGAGATGGCTTGATATCTACAACGTTTTACGTAGTGGTAGAGATTCATTAGCGACTAGTTCATAAAGATGAACTAGTCGCTAGATGTTTTTTTTTTAAATTCAACTTAATTCCATTTACAATAATCCAATATTTCAATTCACTTCCAAATAATCATTTAAATTCAATTCAATTCCAAACTATCAATAAATTGTATTTAGCTCCAAATAATCAATCGTTTGGGTCAAAGTTGAGTGTTTGGGGTATTCAGTCAACTATTAGATTCAAAGTTGAGTGTTTGGGGTATTCAGTCAACTATTTGGGTTAAGCTTGAGTGTTTGGGGTATTCAGTCAACTATATGGGTCAAAGTTTAACCGTATCAAAATTAAATTCAAATTCAACTCCAATTACCAACAATATGTTTCAATACAAATAAACCAAAATAAAAAATCTCCTAATCGGTATCATATCCACTAAAAACTATAGGTTCATCATCGCTATCAACCTCTATAGGTTCTTCTTTATCACCGTATTCATCCAAGGTTTCATCATCAATTTCCTCGTTTTCATCAATAACCATTTCAAAAGCCAAATTAATTGAGTAGGCTCAATCTCGATCTCCTCGGTGGATACCAAGTTCACCGGATCGGAAACCGTCTCGGTGTTCACTAAAAGGATCGTGACACTCGCGTCTCCAATAGGCAATGATTCTGCACCTATAACGCGGGACTCCATCCATGTCTACTATTGAGGTTCCATACTACTTTCCACCCTTTTTGTGATTTCCTTGAGTTAATCTCATCGATTTAAAATACTTTTTTTGCTTGAGTAGCTAAGATGTACGGCTCTCCTTCCCAGAAAAAATTAAACGTGTTAATAATAGTTACACCATTCTCCGTCTTCGCGGTACTCGTGTTATACCAATTGCACTCGAATAGCACAACGGAACAATCATCATCAAATATTACCTCTACAATCTTGACTAATTCACCCTAATACGGTTTTCCTTCATAAATGGTGCATACCCCGTAATCATGTGTCACTCTTGTTTCACCCTTTTCATGAGTAACCCATTTACCACAGTTCACAACACATGAATCGTACTTATAAACCGCACCACGAGACTTACTAGCCAATGAAGTCATCTCACTTGTAGCGAATGCATCAACTTCTTTTTCCATGCCATAAACCTACAAGCATCAACAATTTTTTTACAATGTTGTCTAAAATGGAATATTAATTTGGTATTTGAATGGATCTATACCTTATGCAGAAACCAGTCTCGAAAATTTTGCCGGTGTTTCCTAACTTTATAGGCTACACTACCGGATAGCGTGACTTTGTATTCTCTGCACATTTGACGATCAAATTGAATACATTTTTCATAATGAATAAACATTTAATAAATAAATTGAAAACTTACGTCATGAAATGTTGGAGTTCATCGCAATTAAGTAGGATATACCAGTCAATTTGCTCCTTCTCGCTGTATTGCAAATTACCATACTCTTTTTTACCTAAAGGAATACATTGACTCTTAAATACGGAAAAATCTTTAGGTTGAGCTTCGATCTCGGTATATCTACCCGGTTCATTGAACTTTGTGTTTTCTTCTTGAAGATAACGCGATATAAAAGTCAAAGTCTCCTCTACAACGTACCCCTCGGCGATTGAACCCTCTGGCCTAGCCGGTTTTCGTATGTACTCCTTTAATTTCTTTAGATACCGCTCAAATGGGTACATCCAACGCATCTGAACCGGTTCCCCTAACAAAGTTTCGTCGTATTAGTGTATAACCAGGTGGATCATTTCCAATCTACACATTACTTCAACCACTTTCACCATCCCCTTTTCTAACTCTTTCCTATTCATATTTTTATTACACACAACTCTAAACGCGTTAGCTAGCTCAATAATCGCATCACTAATCGCTTTGTCTTCGAAATGCCCTGGGATACTATCCACGAATAGATACTGCATCATCACGTGACAGTCGTGAGATTTCATTCCTATAATGTTGCCCAAGTCACTTTGAACATTATTTCTCAAACTCGATGCAAAGCCATCGGGAAACTTCTGTGCCTTCAACTAGTAAAGAAATACATTCCGCTTTTCCGTTAATAACGTATAATTTACTCTATTCAGTATTTGTTTACCATTTCTCGATGTCAACCACAATTCTTTCCTAATGTTCATTTTCTCGCTTTGACGTTGTCTTTCCAATAACTGTGCCGAGAAGAGCATCACACACGTTTTTCTCGCAATGCATGACATCAATGTTATGTTTCAACAAATTTTCAAACCAAGAAGATAAATGATAAAAGATACTCTTTTTCTTCCAATTGAATAGACGTTGACCAGTTTGCCTCACGATATTTCCCCCAAAATCTTTGTGTTTATTGGGAAGCACAATGTGAAGCCCATCTTATTGTGTCTGAATATCGGCAAGTCTATATTTCTTTGGTGGGCCCCTATGATCGGATTTCTTGTACAAAACACTTTCGCTTCTAAATCGATGGTCGATAGGTAACCAACGTCTATGGTCGAAGTAAGCAACCCTTTTCTTCACACTCAATGACGGAGTAGAATCCATGCATTCTGGACAAGCCTTGTAACCTTGACCCAACCATCCCGATGTGTATGACCTAGCGGGGAAATCATTAGTTGTAGACAACAAAAAACCTTTCTTCGTAAACTCTTTCTTCTTGTGGGAATCATACGTAAGAATCCCTGTATCCCATAACTCGTCCAACTCATCTATAACAGGTCGAAGAAAGACGTCCATGTCCTTGCCGGGTTAACGGGGTCCCAGAATGAACAAACAAAGCTGGAATGTCGTCTCCTTCATACACTCCCACGGTGGTAAGTTGTAGACGGTTAATATAACCGGCCACATGTTGTACGAGTTATTCTGCATAGAGAAAGGGCAAAAGTCATCGATACCCAAACCCAAGAACACATTCCGAGGTTCAATAGAAAACTCAGGATATAACTGAACAAATCTCTTCCAACTATCGCCATCAACCGGATGACGCAACAAATCTGGATCTGTACTCTTCCCTGTTCGGTGCCATATCATATTTTCTGCAATGTGTCTCGAAGCATAAAGTCGTTGCAGCCTAGGGGAAATCGGGAAATATCAGAGTTTCTTATGCGCTACTTTCTGACCCTTCTTCGGGTCCCATCTTGATTCACTACATACTGGACACTTTTCGAGGGAGACATTCTCCTTTTAAATAAAGCACAATCGTTCACGCAAACATCAATGGTATTGTAACCCATACCTAAACTTTTTAACTTTTTGTTGCACGTCTCGTATGACTCGAGCAAGGTATGAGGTTTGGGAAACACACGGCACAGAAGATCAAGCAACTCTGTGAAAGACGTGTTAGTCCACTTGTTCTTCACCTTCACGAGCATTAGCTTCGCAATAAAATTTAATGAACTCAATACTGCAATAAAATTTAATGAACTCATTACTCGAATTTGCCACGTGCTGAACTGTTCGAGTCTATCATCTCGGTGTACCCCATTTACAATTAATGGTTACAGTTAAATTGGTCCCGAGACAATCAATTTGACAGTGTACAAATGAGTAATGGAAAAATAAAGGAGAAAATCCACCTACTGTAAGTGATACTTTACAAATTTTGTAATAAAATGATAAGGAGGTGAAAGTACAGTGGAAACTATGGGGGTAGTTTTTTCAAATGTAGATAAAGGTGGAAGGTATAGATGAAGACCACCAGGATGGACGAGGGATTATTTGAGTAGTGAGAACTCCATGTTGATGAGGAAATGGAAGTATACATGGCTAATTTCGCTTATGACGTGGCTCAGTTGGCTTTGTTCACTAAATTTTATTCCTATTTTGTATGATGAAGCTGTAAAAAAAAACTTGGAAAGAAGTTATGGATATATAAATCAAAGCTATAGAAAGCAATGATACTTACTAACTATCTAAGCTACCACTTGGAGGGAGAATTATTGTGGTGAAATGGATATTTAAAGTATATCTCAATGAGAAAGGATAAGTATAAAAGTACAAGGCTCGAATAGTCCCTAAATGGTATATGCAACAATATGGAGTAGATTATGCTAATGTTTTTGTAGCTATGGCTCATTTAGAAACTGTACGAGTTGTTATCTCTCTTGGTGTTCAAAACAATTAAACGATCTATCAATTAGATGTCAAGTTTGCCTTTCTGCAAGGAGAATTAAATGAGGAGGGTTTTGTAGAACAACCTACTGGTTGTGAGCAACAAGACCACGAGAAAAAGGTGTAAAATCTTAAAAAGGCATTACAAGGTGTACAAGCTTAAAAAGGCTTATAGTGTTAAACAATATCCATGTACTTGGCATAGCTGTATTAAGTCATATTTTGTACATGAAGGATTCTAGAAGTGCCCATATGAACAACCTTATTCACCAAAATAATCAGTAAAGGTATTTTAATTGTTTTTCTTTGCGTTGATGATCTTATATTTACGGGGAATCATACAATTATGTTCACAAATTTCAAGCAATCCTTGATGAATGATTTCGATATGACAGATCTTGGAATGATGAGTTACTTTCTTGGTATTGAGTTACTAACAAAACCAGATGGTATCTATGTTAGCCAAAAAAATACTCTCTTGAGGAGCTAGAAAGATTTGATATGAATAAGTTTAATCTTGTGCACAGCCCAATAGATACTGGTTCCAAACTAATAAATGATGAAGATGGAGAAAGGATTGATAGCAAACATTAAAAACAAATGTTTTGGAGTCTCATCTACTTGACTGCTGCCACACGTCCGGACATGATGTTTATAATAAGTTTGCTTAGTAGATACATAGAAAGACCAAATAAAATTCATTTCCAAGCTGTAAAACGAGTTCTAAGATATATGAAAGGTACTTTTGATTTTGTATTATTCATAAAAAGGGTGGAGATGAAGAACTACTCGGATACAAGGATAGCGATTACGCAGGGGATCAAGATGATATGAGGAGCACTTTTGGGTATAATTTTATTATGGTTTCGGGAGCGGTATCTTGGTCATCTAAAAAACAACATGTGCTTAGACTTTCTACAACTGAAGATGAGTGCGTGCCATTGTGGTTGAAGGGAATTTTGAAGGAGCTTAAACATGAATAAAACAATGCTACAATGTTATATTGTGACAATGTTTCAACCATTAAACTCTACAAGTATCCAGTAATGCATGTTTGTAGTAAACACATAGACTTTGTCTTTCATTTTCTTCATGATTTCACCATGGAAGGAGTTGTAGAGGAGAAATTTTATGATACTCTAACAAAACATTTGAAGCTCCATATATTTTTAAGGTTATGTTGTTTGATTTGTATTGTCTCATATCCAAGCATAAACTCATATATAGTATTTATTTTAAGGGAGGATGTTAGAAATAAGATTACGTTATTTAATTTTGTCCTTTGTTGCTAAATCCTAACTATTAGGGATAAGATAGTTTCGTATTCTTTTAAATCTATCGCACAACAATAGGAAATACGATTCTCCATTCTGTTACTTGGTAAAGCTATTTAATATCAATCTTTAAACTCATAATGAATAAGAAAGGTCTTTCAAGTTCTAGTGTTAATCACGATATTGTTTTGATCTTTTGGTTTCAACAAACGTTTTCAAATTTAAAAAGACAACAATTGAATAAAAAAGATATATTTTTCAAATGGTATAATCTTGTTGTTATCATTATAAAAATAATAAATAAAAAATCTAATGTAATTTATCCACTAATGATCATAATTTCAAATTTTAAATAGAAATCAGCTTATAGCAATAAGATACTTCGATGTTTTTCTTTAAAAAGATTTAAAAAGCATAGTATTAATAGATTTAAAACAGAATAGTTCTTTAATGTCATTAAATTAGAAAAATCACTTATACTAGTTGGGTTGGAAAAATACATCTATATCATATTAAATATTTTTATACATAAAAATACACCATACATTTTATGGATCTAGGATTTTAGGATAATGTATGTTTTAGTGAAAGAAAACCCCAAAGATTTAGTAATATTATTTTAAACTATTAATATTATTTATGTAACTTATTATATTTTAAAATTTATATTTATATGTTCATTTGGAAATGGTAATATACTAATGATTATCAAAAAACTACATCATTCAAACTATAATATAGATATACACCGACTTTATATAATAATTAAGAGATTTAGGTACAAACCTTAATATTTTTGGAATGTACTTGAATGTTGAAATGAAATGATTATCAATCTAGACATATACCTGGAAATAACTTTAATTATTATATATTACCCAATCCCATAAATGTTTTAATGACATTTGAGCAATTATAATAAATTTTGTTCAACAATACATAATTATATGTTATAATTAACATAATCAAGCATGAACAAAGTAATATTTTTTGGTTATTTAAATAACTATATATATATATGCATATCACAAATTGATGTGAAATCATAAGAAAATATTATAATAAGTTTATAAAATAGCATTCTCTAACAGATTAAAATAGTATATATACAATAATATAATTATTTTAAAATAAAATAAACAAAAATATCCTTTAAACAATAATATTTAGTATCTCCAAATGCCCTAGTTCAAATATAAATAAACAAATTAAATTTTTCTACAACTAGTGGATTATTTTACTATAATTTTCAATATTAAGAACGGGATCTCAAAATTAACCAACTAAAAGAAAAATAGTTGTAATTAAACTCTTCATTGTATATCAATTTTTTAATAATAACCTTGAGAACAAAAAACCTGTTTTTTTGCAAAACATCATTCTATATGGGATCTCAAATTCTTAAAGAATAATTTTCTAAATCAATTTTAAATAAAAATTATAAATCAAAGTAAATTTTTTGCTGTGATTAAATATTTATCATATAAGTTTATAATTCAAAATGATTTTACATAAGAATTCATAAACCTTTTCTTTTGATACGTTGAGGTGGTGGAGGTAATTTTGGGTATTCAATATTTTTTACATAAGAAAAAGAAGTGTGGAGAAATAGAAAAAAAACGGATAGATATTATTGAACAAATTAGATATTAGAGTTTTTTGTTGGTGGAAGAAAAAAAGGTTAAACTGAAAATTGTGCCCAAAACAAAATGTAATATAAGTCCATTTAAAATTTAACCCATTATAGGCCCAAATAAGATATAGTGTAATTTTAGACTTAACTTATTTTAGTTAAAAGTATCATAAGTAAATATTAATAAGTGAGTTGGATATCCGGGATAAGACATATAGTGGAGAATTATATTACAAATTTTGTGAACCATAATAATTCTTAGAATTATCAAATTCTAAATATATTTTTTCTCATGAGAGCCTTAATACTTTCACATTCATAAAGAAATCTTGCCACTTGGTCACCTGTTGTGTACGATTTTATACAAATTAATATTGATACATCATATATGAAAATAATTGAGATTTTGTGAATATTGATACATCATATATGCAATACTGTCTGTACCTCTTATTTAATTATCAAGGCCTTTCAAATCTGTAATGGTTTGTTTTTATAATACATTTTGTTCTCCTCCAACCTCTCCAAGTATTGTACTAGTGTCACTAAAGACCATCTAGTCAGTAATAACTAATTTAAATTTTCAAACCAACTTCATTACTAGAGATGTCATTTAAATGGCTAATGATGTTCGTAGACTTTAATTCAGTTTGTTGGTATAAATGAATATAGAGTAGTTGATTGAGATACAAAAAATGTGTTTGACACATTCACTTTCTAATGGTTGGATTTTAATCCATATTTTGAAAGTATACATATTTTGACAAATTATATTCAAATAAGGTTGATTAAAGATGTGTTAGCATATTTAGCTTGAAGGACGGTTTATACACTATAAAAAGATATAAAAAGCATCTTTGTACGTATCTTTAGTATTCAATATTGTAACGAAATTGAGCCATTTTGATAAAAAAAAGTTAATATATTATTTTCCTCATGTTTATACCCCCGCAAAATTATAAAGGGACATACATATTTCTTTGTTATATTTTTTTCTGAAAAAAAAAATTCTGGAAATTTACATTGGATATTCTGCATATAGGTTCATCTAATGTGGTGTATTTAGGTCAACTAATTGTTATGTTTCTTTTACAACTATTTTTTTAAGTGGTTTTTCATATTGGATTAAATAAAACTTTCTTCTGTAGTTAGGTTTGTATTCTTATTATTTGTTTAATGAACAAAATTCTACTTAATATCTAAAGAATAATGATTGCGTTTTAGAAATAAAGGCCATATAATACATTAAATTAAATAAATTATATATTAATAATATTGATATGTATTGTAATATATAGGACACCCCAACCAATTTCATGATATTTGTTTTAGTTATTGAATAAATTTTTTAAATTTTGAACAATATTAGTTTGATAAAATTTTGTTTATAGAAAGATCAATAGTTGGTCAAGTAGTTACCTTGAAATTATTAGAATATAGTATGATGAACGTTAAAGTGAGATAAATGGTTGACAATTAGTTATATGAAAACATATTACTTTTCTTAAAACAAATAATAATCAAACCATTATGTGAAGAATTGATTAATATAAATTGTTTAATAATTAAATAAAATTATTAAATAAAATTATTAAATAAAATTATTAATCTAATTTCCATCCCTCACTATTTCCTCAAACACATATATTAGTAAGAAAACCCCCAAGAATCCTATTTTTCTCTCATGTATTCAATATATGTATCCCAATATAATTTCTTTCAAAAATATAACAATAAAAGTGAGCATTAGACATTAAAAATTTAAAAATGAGACAACTCCGATTTTATTTGCATGATGAACAACCACGACTAAGCCTTAACGACTAGTTTACTTGCTAGTTTTCCTTCTATACATAGTGCTGCTCTTCACTTCATTTTACACCAACTTTACACATCAATAACACTTAGAAAATCATTTAGCAGCTATTATTCTTTCTTCTTCACTTCTATTCTTGTGCGAAATTATAATATACAGATTCCAACCTATGATTGTGAGTGCACACGAGAGTAGGTCGTAATGTTTAATCCTTGGGGAACGTTTGGAATAATAGTGTAGCATCTCGGCTGTCCCAGAATTCGTTCTTAAGGCAGTTGTTCCTCCACGGCACTACGATTTTTATCTTTGTCCACTACTGTACGGTTTTCATCTTCACTAATCGGGTTCGTCTTTTAATTCGTCTTTTACTTTCGTTTTTTACATTTTCGTTTTTACGTTTCAGTCTTTACTTTCCGGAACTAGTAGTTACAGCTTATTTTCGCATTTAGTTTTAAAATACCATTATAGTACTTTCTTTTTACCAACAATTTAAGAACAATTTTTTTAATATGTAATCTGTAATGGCCTCTCCTTCTTCGGCTTTAACTACAACTTTGAAAACCTTACCAGATATGTCAAAACTCGAAACATTAGATGGTTCTAATTTTAAATGTTTGTCCCAAAAACTACTTATTTTCTTTGAACAATTAGAAGTCGATTTTGTATTACTCGAAAACCCTCATGTTTCAACTGATAATACAGATGCTACTATATCCGAATTTTTTTTAAAATATGATAAGGCAAATAAACTAACTAGGGGTCATCTTTTAAACCATATGTCGAACCCCTTGTATGATTTATTTGTAAACAAGAAATCTTCAAATACTATTTGGGACCATTTACACACTAAATACGAAGGTGACGAGTCCGGTACGAAAAAATATGTGGTCGGAAACTGGCTTAAATTCACAATCACCATCAAAAACCAATCATGGAACAAGTTCACATATACGAAAACCTTTGTGCCGAAATTGTATCTGAAGGAATGAAAATGTGTGAAATATTTCAAGCTAATGTATTACTCAATAAATACCCACCATCCTGGAGTGACTATCGTAACCACTTCAAACATAAGAAAAAGACATGACGATCCAAGAGCTAATCAAGCACATGAGAACCGAAGAGGCAAATCGTCACCAAGATAAGTCTGGTTCTCTACTTCATTATTCTTCGAAAGAAAACTTGGTCGAGACTTCTGGGCATGGTAGCAAAGAAGGCTTCAAGGGTAAAGGAAAATTTCATGGCCAGAATAAGAACAACAAAGCAAAGGGTAGATTTAACAAATTCGGAGGTAACTTCAAACCAACCTCTATTCAGAAAACTAAAGCAACTTGCTACTGTTGTGGAAAAGAAGGCACAAAGCATACCAATGCAAGGACATGTCCAACCAAAATAACCCTCCTCGCGCCAACTTGACTGAAACTGAAGAGGTAATTGCCGCGGTAATGGTCGAAACTAATTTGGTAGAAAACAAGGCCGAATGGATTCTCGTTACCGGAGCTTCAAGACACTTCTGAGCCAACAAATAGTTATTCCAAGGGTTTAAAGATGTAGCTGATGGGGAATGTGCATACATGGGAAACTCTACAACTGCGGGCCTCCTTGGCAAGGGAAAGGCGTGTCTTAAACTTACCTCTGTCAAGACCTTATCCCTTAATGATGTTTTGTATGTACCCACGATTCATATAAATTTAGTCCCAGTGTCTCCTCTAAACAAAGTTAGACTTAAACTTGTTTTCGAGGGTGGGAAAATAATAATCTCTAGGAATGGTGACTTTGTAGGAAAAGGCTACCTTAATGGTGGACTATTTGTACTTTATGTTCTTTCTGCTTTTAATTAGAATGCATCTACTTCTAGCTATATAGTTAAATCTCTAGATATGTGGAACGCTAGATTAGGATACTTAAATGTTTCTTCTACTAAAGACTTAAAACTCATGGAATAATACTTGGAAACTATAACGATGATTTATTTAAGTGTCAAATATGTGTGGAGGCTAAACACGCTAAGAAACCCTTTGAAAACGTGACCAATAGAAAAACTCAACTTTTAGAACTAGTGCATTTTGACTTAGCTGATTTAAAAACTACTGCTTGTAGAGGAGGAAAACTTTATTATATGATCTTTGTAGATGACTACTCTAGGTTCACCAAAGTATAACTTCTAAAGTCTAAGGATGAAGCATAATCCACCTTCTTAAAATATAAGGTTGAGGTTGAAAATCAATTTGATAGAAAGATTAAAAGACTTAGGTCCGATAGAAGAGGATAATATAGTTCTAACACACTTAAAGAATTTTGTGAACGTAGTGGAATTATTCATGAACTTACTGCCCTTATACACCCAAAAAAAATGGAATATCTGAAAGAAAAAATAGATCCCTTAAGGAAATGATGAATGCCATGTTAATTAGTTCAGGCATACCTTCCAACATGTGGGGGGAAGCTGTCTTATCTACATGTTATGTATTAAACCGAGTACCCCATAAACATATAGATAAGACGCCTTACGAATTATGGAAAGGATATCCACCTAACTTGAAATTTTAAAGACTGTGGGTGTGTTTGGCTAAAGTAGCATTACCCGACTTTTGGAAAGCTAACATTGGACCTAAAACCGTAGACTCTATCTTTATAGGATATGCCCAAAATAGTGCAGCTTATAGATTTATGTCCTTATCTGATAACACTATAAGCGAATATAGAGACGCTGAATTCTTTGAGCATATATTTCATTTGAAAAGGAATATTGTTCATAATTCCTCCTCATCTATCAGTAATGACTCACCTGTCAATACTGATATACCTATTAGTGATAATTTGTCTGCTTCTCTACCCTCTTCGAGTTCAGGACCACACCTTCATAACGAAATTAGGAGAAGTAAACGACGTAGGACTGAGTCTAGTTTTGGACCAGACTTTATCACTGCTTTCTTGAATGAGGATTTTCACATAGATATGTTATGTGAAAAACTAGTCTCTTATTTTCTTCTTGAGGAAGAACCTAAGACCTTCTCCGAGGCTATGAGATCCATAGATGCTAGCTTCCGGAAAGAAGCGGTAAACAGTAAGATAGAATCCATTATATCAAACTACACTTGGGACTTAACTGACTTACCAAAGGGATGTAAGCCAATTACTAGAAAATGGATCTTTAAGAGAAAATTAAGACCTAATGGCTCCATAGATAAATTTAAGGCTAGACTTGTAATCCGAGGCTTTACTCAAAAGAAAGGTTTAGATTACTTTGACACCTATTCCCCAGTGACCAAAATATCACCCCTAAGAACTCTAATTGCTTTAGCTTCCATTCATAAACTCAATATACATCAAATGGATATTAAGACCGCATTTTTGAATGAAGACTTAGATGAAAAGATATATATGGTTCAACCCAAAGGGTTTGTAGCTTCATGTCAAGAAAGCAAAGTATGCAAACTTAAGAAATCTCTATATGGTTTGAAACAAGCACCCAAACAATGGTACGAAAAAATATATAGTACTTTAGTTAACGATGGCTTTATAGTCAACACTTCCGACTCATGTGTATACATGAAGGTGATAGGATCTGAATGTGTGATCATCTGTCTATACGTTGATGACATGCTGATCTTTGGCACTAATCTTAAAGTCATTAATGAGACTTGGGACTTTCTATCATCTAAATTCGAGATGAAGGACATGGGTGAAGCTGATGTAATCATAGGGGTTAAGATCTTAAGAAATGAAAATGGTATATCCCTTAGTCAATCTCATTATGTAGAGAAATTGTTGAAAAGATTCAACTCCTTTTATGTCATACCTGTTAGAACCCTATATGACTCTAGTATTCGTTTGACTAAGAACAAGTGAAGTGCAATATTTCAAACTGAATATGCTAAGATAATAGGAAGTGTGATGTTGTTAATGAACTACACTCGACCTGATATTGCCTATGCCGTAAGTAGACTTAGTCTCTATACCCATAACCCTAGTAGTGAACATTAGACTGTACTTCAAAGATCATTGAAATATCTAAGAGGTACCATGGATATAGGCATACACTATAGTAGGTTCCCTGATGTCCTAGAAGGCTATTGTGATGAAAATTGGATATAAGATAATGATGAAGTGAGCTCCACTAGTGGTTATGTGTTTTCCTTAGGTGGAGGAGATATATCCTGGAAGTCTTCTAAACAAACTTGTATAGCATGGTCAACCATGGAATCCGAGTTTATAGCGTTAGAGTTGGCAGGACAAAAGGCTGAATAGCCCTATGTGGTGGTCCTATTGAGAAGGACATGATGAACTCACCAGTATATGATGAGCTTGAGCTTTAATGCTCTTAATGACTTGAAGACCCTTGAGGGGTAGTCTATGCTGTATATATATTCTTGAAATCACCTATGTGAGTGTGAAAGTGGGGGCCGCTTTCTATAAAAGACTAGAGAAGTCTTTTTAGAGCACTCATGAGAACCAAGGTATGCGCATGGCCTAAAAGGCGCTTGTGATAACATCACGGAACCTGTATATATCTAACGGGTCTGAGTATGTGTTGTGGGGTTCTCAACTAAAGAACGTCAAGTTCAAAAGTACGTTCACTTGACTGGACTTGGTTGTTGCCTCACTCCACTATATGTCAAATCAAATTGCAAGATATTGACACTTAAGTACAATTCGCCCAAATTTCGCTCAAAACCTTTCTCCTTTTCAAAAACCTTCTTTGTACATCTTGTAGACAATAAATATGCAGGGAATTATTGGATTGATTGGTCATTCATTGTCAACAAAGTTATAAATGCATGTGGAGTGGTTTTCTTGTTACGTGTAGTGTAGTGGGGAAAGTGGAGAGGTTATCTCACTTTCCCACATCGGTAGACTTAATGATTTTAAAGCCACTTATTTACTTTGTGCTATCATAAGCTACCAAAGAACTAACACCCATGCATATGAAGAGACAATGGGGAAGCCCACACGCGCGCACCACCACCACCACACGCCCGGCCCGAGCCTGGGCCCGGGTCCCGGTCTTGGGTCTTGGTGAATTAAAAAATAAAAATAAAGTAGTTTTATAACCAGCTTTTATTTTTTATTTTCTGATGAAGACTTTGTCTACACTTGACTAATTCCTCCACGTTGGTCAACAATTTTACCCACGTTTTATCAACAATGGCTCCTTTGTCGTAACAACTCTGATTTTCTTGGCATGATGAACAACCACGACTAAGCCTCAACAGCTAGTCCACTGGCTATTTTTCTTTCTATAAATAGTGCTGCTCTTAAGTTCATGTTACACCAACTTTACACAGCAATAACTCTTACGAAAATCATTCAACAGCTATTATTCTTTCTTCTTCACTTCTGTTCTTGAGAGAAATAGTAATATACAGATTCCAACCTACGATTGTGAGTGCACACGAGAGTAGGGTAGTAGTGTTTAATCCTTGGGGAACATTCAGAAAAACAGTGTAGCATCTCGCCTGTCCCGGAATTCGTTCATAAGGCGGTGGCTCCTACCTGGCACCACAATTTATATCTTCGTCCACTATTGTACGGTTTTCATCTTCACTAACCGGGTTCGTCTTTTACTTTCGATTTTTACATTTCTGTTTTTACGTTTCAGTCTTTACCTTCCTTAAGTTGTAGTTAAAGCTTAGTTTCACATTTAGTTTTAAAATGCCATTACAGTACTTTCTTTTTACCAACAATATGTTAGATCTTACATGATTGTGGTGTAAAAAATATTAGGTTGTGATAACACTTCATCTTTTACTGATTTTAATTTGCATGTGTTTATGTAAATGATAATTTTGAAATCATAACTAGGTTGGGCAACCATAAACTTTTTGTTTTGTTGTAGCCAAGGAATGGTTATACTTTATTTGAATTTCATTGAAATACTTCAACCATAAGCGTAATAATAACACAACAGGGTGCCTGAATTTTTTTTAAGAAACCCAACCGTTTTCTCTTTTTTTTAAAGCATGAGATTTTTTTTTTCATTCTTTATTAAGAAAATAATTTTTACATAATATGATATATTGTTATCCTCAAATTTAAAATTATACTCGTATGTTTGTACAACTAGAAAGAAAAAGATACTTGTTTGCACAAAGGTAACTGGGTAGGCATATATTATTTTATCTTTTATTTGGAAATATTGATTTATTTTTTTGTGGTCCTAATTAATTATGATATAACTATGAATTCATGTTTTTCGTGTAAGATAATAATATTTTTCTTTTTAGTCTATGTAGGAGTATAGAATCTTACTAATTTACTAACTTATCTAATTCAATAAAAATAATTTTACAAACATAACATTAGTGTTTTACACATGTCAAAAAATGACATAAATTATTCTAAGAATTTTTTATAAGGGTAATACTTGATATAATACATAAATTTTTGTCAATTAATAGTTTAAGAGATATTAATTTGGATTTAAATAAGTTTTGTTAATTATAACTAATTATAAAATCAAAACTTGATTAATTATAAATACAACACTTTTTCATAATATACATAGAATTGTGGACACTAGAGGAAGTCTATACAAATATTGGGGTTAATGATTTTGTACTGTATCTAATAAATAGAAACATTTCCAAGTTTACCTAAGTTAGAGATATTCTATAACTGAAGTCAGTAATATTGTTCATTTAATAAACATAATTATCTATAAATAATGTTCTTTTATATAAATAAATTAATTATTAAGAATATTTTCTCAATCCCTCACATTTTTCTTCCAATCTATTATATTTACAATTTTAGGAAAAATTACACGAGATAATCATAACAAAATTTATAAACAAGAAGTCAATAGTAAAAAACCCAAGGGGCATGAACCTTATCCTTTTAACGCTCGAGAAAGAGATTTAATGTCGTGGTCACCATTCAAACCAACTTGAGTTAACCAAGGTAAATTGAAACATCCTAATTCTCAACATATAAACTCCAATTCAACATGAAACAACTTTTGTATATTTTATAATATCCTTATTTCTGAAATAATGTGTAGTCTTCGAAATAGGAGTATCTTGTCCATACTCTTAAATTTTCCATAAAAGGCCACGATGGTGAATGGTCATGTAATTCTTACATATAAAAACTCTTAAATATCAAACTAAAATATTTAAAAAGGATTCTAGGGAGGCATATTTGGATAATAATGAAATGCCATTTTTAATACTTTCCATGAAGTGTTTTGGTGTTGAATTACGCAATATAATGAATAATGTATTCAATTTGTCAAGAAGGTAACTAAGAGATTTATGGAAAATACTTACTTGACAAAGTTTTGTTTGACTGGTTTATGCATATTTTAATGGTTAAAAAGTGTTAAAAGATACGAACGAAGAGTTGCTTGAATTTTTATTATTACTTTGATGAATATCTGATTTCATATTATTTTTACATATGGTTAAATATAAGTTTAGGTTTAAAATAGTATAATGTGATATTACAATAACAATTTTAGATATATAGCCTTGCGGTTTGTTAATTATTGTTATTTTTATACATGTTTATTTATTTGAAAGTGTACTATTTTTTTTCAGGTTAGTGATGGTTTTTTGTTATTATTTTAGGTTTTTATATATTTTATTTATCTTTCAATAAGTACATGATTGGTGAATGCAAAATTATTCTTACTTAGCAATTTGTTTGGTGTGTCTAATTGTATTTGTGGTATGCAATTCGCTTGTCATCTTTTTATTCTTTGACAGTATGTGATATCTAGTTGCATTTATATTGATTGTTTAGTCTATATATTTAAATATGTATCATGTGACAAAAAATTATGCAAACTGAAAGAAAAATGAATTTTATGAATACCAACCAAAGTAAAATGATTATTTTATATTTTTATATCATGGTTGTGTGAGATTGGAATTTAACATCAAGTTCACCATATAGAAAGGCATAGTTAAATAATTCATTTAAATTCCCTCCCTCAGAGGATATGGTGGACCCATTAGTTTGATAAAATAATTATATATAAAGCTCACACATCTAGAAAACCACGATAAACTCTCTACTAGTGTACATATAGTTACAAGTAATAAGTAAGTAAATCAAGTTTGTTCCTTAGAGATTTAGGTAGTTAATTAAAATACTGTTCAATATTACCGTAAATGGTTTTAAATATTTTGATTAAAAGATAATGGAAGCGTTGTTTTGTTTTACAATTAAAAAATAATTAAGCATATGAGATAGTAGCTCAAGGTTTCAAATATTCACCTAATCCCATTAATTTAATAGTTCTAGAAATAAATTGGTTTTTTCTTATTAACCCGGATACTAAATTATGAGGGATTAAAACTTAAACCCTAGCGGCTACTTTGCTAGTCAAGTCGACTCACATTAGATCATCCTTTCGGAACCTTCATTACTAAGGGTAATCTTTATTTTTCATAATATGATTATTATTTAACTCCTATGTATACCCAATAGATGGAAAACACAATTTGTTTAAATGTAATACCAAAATAAGAAATTTAAGAATAAAAACTATGTTCAAAATAAACAATCTTAAGAAAAATAGAAATCGTGAATAAATGAACTTGGAATAAAAAAAATTAGAATTGAATTAAAAATAAATATATCTAACACTAATTTACGCTTATTATAAAGAAAAAACGGTATATAAATGACCTAGTGAAACTCCAGCTCTTGATACTTCCTTCTTTACATTCTCCTGATCACTTCCATGAGGAATTAATTATGAAATGTACGCTTTGGCACCCAAGGGATGAATTTCTAGTGTTCGTAGCGTGTAATATTTAGTGGGAAACTTTTTTAGGGTTTACATATGTTGTGGTCTAGGTTTAAATGATTAAGCCCATCCCAAAAAATGCCAGCTTTTTTGTTACAACTCTAAATCATAATTTGTCATAGGACACATGTTCTAATTTAGAGCCCCTCTTAAGATTAAAGGGGTCATTCAAATTTTTTATAAATCTTAGTTGAGCTCAAAATAAGCGTAAAAGGATGTCTTACGTTTATCACAAATAGAGAGTCATCAGTATACCCTTTGGCAACAAGTCTAGCTTTATATGTAGGGACATCTGTTTATCACAAAAATAGAGTCATCAGTATACCCTTTGGCAACAAGTCTAGCTTTATATGTAGGGACATCTGAATAAAATATACCTCGTTTAACCTTATAAAACTATCTACATTCAATAAGTTTTTATTTATAAGGTTTTATGAAGAGTATCTAAGCTTTTTTAACATTTAAGTATCACGTTTCTTATTCCATATCTTAACCCAAAAAAAAATCTTTAAAACTCAATGTATTAAGTTAAATATTTGGGTCATTGTTACTAACCTATGGAGCAATTACAAGAGCAATATCAAAAAATTCAACATAAGAGTAACTTGATGAGGTATATTTTTTATCTTTACAATATAATTGCTAACTAATAGTTATCTAAGCCCAATTCATGTTCCTATACACTATTTGGATCAACATGATTAATATCATTTAATGAAGTTGTATTAGGATCAACCTAGATCAAAATACACTTTAGGTGTTATTTCATGTTCACTTTGATCAACAAGATTAATATCAAACTTGAATTAAAAAACCCAACATCTACAACCATTTTTCCGTTAATTAAAAACAAAATTAGGATGCGTAAGTCTTTTGGAAAGCGAGCCCCAAAACATGCTGGAGAGACAATAAATGAAACAATAAAAGGTTTTGAAACTAAATTTGGGAATGGAGCAGGTGGCTATAATGGAGCTGATAAATGAAATTATTTAAAAGAAAAGAAACTCATACAAGGGAAGGGATACTCAGATAGTTCATACATTATCGCAAAAATTGTCATATTAATTATGCTTTGAATCCTTGATGAACCATGACAAACAATATATATTATAAACTAATTTCGGGTGATAATGGATATCTCCTAGCACCCACATATTGGTACCTTGCAACTCCTTTTTAATCAATATGATATAAAACCACATGGTTCGAAGATAATATACCACCCATATTCGATGATTAAACAAATAGATCAACCCTATCAAGTGTCAGATCTAATGGTTTTGGGTTTTTGATTTCGGGCAGGATTTCAGATGATCGTATAGCAAAACAAAATTATGGATTTTAAAAAACAACCCTAGATGTGGTTGGGTCTTATAAAAGGACTTAGTTAGATGATTTTTTGGGATATGTTGATTTTCAAGGAAAGTCTGCTTACACTTAGGAATTAGGTTCTCATATGGTTGCAATTGTAGAGAGAATGTACACCTAAAGTAGTTAGACATATGATTATTATGTCTCTTTGAAATAAAATAGGCTTTAGAAAAACATTGTTATAGATTGATATTTGTAATGAAAGAGTCCAAAATTATATACAAGCATGCACGATTTAAATACATTTTGATAGAATAGATAAGTACGATAGTATTCACAAAGATTACCCACTGTCGCATTATTAAATGGGATAATAAATGAAACCTAATACACCATATATGTCAATCTGGCTTCTTAAACCTTCACGATTATCTACATATGTATCATAAAAAACAATTTGAACAATAAAAACAACATAAAATCTAGACGTTACATTAATTTTGAGGACATAAATAAACTCATTCGTCATCCATACTTTACTTTATCAAATTGGAACTTATCTTTATTTATGAATCAAACTACTTAATTAATTACTGACACAAAATAACACACAATACGCTTTTTTTTCCTTATTTACTTTTTGCTCGGAGGGTTCTATGATTTCAAATGTCCTAATTAAATTAGAACTTGACTACTAATATTCACTCCAAATCAAACGATAGGGTGAAATAGTGATTCATTAATCCATATGAAGCACGTTGGTTAGAGAGAACATAAAAATGTTTCCAATTTCCCTCCATTGTCTTGTCGGTAACCACCTAAGAAAACTACCATAAACAAAGGTTTAAAAGATTGACGAAATTATTTGTTTTTAATCATAAAAATGTTAAATTGTTTTTATTGAGATATTTAGATAATATGTCATATATATAACAACTTTATATAACTATGATGCATTTAGATACAAACCATATATATATATATATAATGAACTTGATGTTGAAATGCAATGATCATTGATCTAGACTTATACCTAAAAAATAACATTAATTTATTATATATTATCCAATTCTATAAGAAAATTATTACATTTAAACAATTATAACAATAAATTATGTTTAACAATATAAATACCAACTGAAAGAAAAAGAATTCTAATTAAACAATTTATTAAATACCAATTTTTTTCTAATAATATCCTCAAAATATAAAACCACTTTTTGACAAAACATCATTCTATTCGGGATCTCAATTTCATAAAGAATTATTCACTAAAACAATTTAAAAAATATATAGATCTAAAACTAAATTTTTTACAGTGTTGACATGTTTATCTTACTTTTCTATTAATATGTGGAAGTCATTGTGGTGATTCTGGGCATTCAATATGTTTTACATAAGAAGAAGTGTGAAGAAAGAGAAAAAAGGATCAGAGAGGTATCATTGAAGAATATAGTATTTAGGGTTTTTTGTATGTGGGAGGAAAAAGGAAAATCATAAAATTAGCCCAATCAAAATTCAATATTAGTCAATTTAAAATTTAACCAGTGTAGACCCAAATAAGAGATAGTGAATTTTTAGACTTAAACTTATTTTAGTGAAAAGTATCATAGCAAGTTAATGTTAAAAGTGAGATTGATATCCATTACTAGACAAGCCATATAGTTAAAAAAAGACCAATATATGGGATATATATAGTTTATTAAAACAAAATTTTGATTGAGAATTATATAATAAATTTTGTAAACCGTAATAATTTATATAATTCCCAAATTCTATATATATATTGTCTTTCTAATGATAGCCTTACTACCTTGACCTCCATAAGGAGAAAAATCTTGCCAGTTGTTCACATGTGTAGGGTTTTATACAAAACAATATTGATACAACATATATGAAATTAGTTGGAATCGTGTTAATACTTTGTTTGAATTATGATCATTTGTAAATATATACAATATCGTTTGTACCTCCTATCTAGTTGTCAAGACCCTTGCAATCTTGAACGGTTTGTTTTAAGGTTACATTTTGATCACCTCCAACCTCTCCAAGTATTGTAGTAGTGTCACTGGAGGCCATCTGCTCCCCAGTAACTAATTTAAATTTTCGAACCAACTTATTTACTATGGATGTTATTTAGATGGCTAATGATATACCTAGTCTTTAATTTAGTTTTTTTGGGTATACATGAAAATATAGTAGTTGATTGAGATAAAAAGATGATTTGATACATTTTCTTTATAATGGTTGGTTTATCTATCCATATTTTAACAAAAAAACATATATTGACAAATTATTTTTTAATAAGACCAATTAAAGACATGTTTAGCATATTTGTGTTGTAGGGCAGACTAACCACTAATAAATATAAAATAGTATCTTTGTACTTATCTTTAGCATTCAATTTTGTAATAAAATTGAGGCTTTTTAAGGAAAAACAGTTAATATATTATTTTATTCATGTGTATACCCCTACAAAATTATAAATGGACATAAATATTTCTAACATTTTTATCTAAAAAAACATTTTTTTTTTGTAAAAATTTACATTGTATCGCGAGAGCCTCCATTGCACTATGTTGTGCTAATAACTAATTATGTCTTTTCATTGTGGATGTTCTACATATGGGTTCATGTAATGTGGTTTATGTATGTGAACTAATTATTTTATTTCTTTTACGACTATTTTCTAAGTGGTTTTAAATACTAGATTAAATAAATCTTTCTTCTATAGTGAAGTTTTTATTATTATTATTTGTTTAATGAACAAAATTCTTCTTAATATTAGAAAATATGATTATTGTGTTTTAGAAATCAAGGCCATATAAATATTTTATTTTAATTAAATTAATTATATATTGATAATATGCATATGTAAGGTAATATATTAGACACCCAAGCAAATTTTACAATAACTATTTAGTAACTGAATAATTTATATATATTTTAAACAATACTATTTTCATAAAAAAAATTTATAGAAAGATCAATAGTTCGTCTAGTGTTAGTACTCATGAAATTATGTGAATTTAGTAAGATCAACGTTACAATAATATAAATGGTTGAAAGTTAGTTTTATGGCAAAATATTCTTTCGCTTAAAATAAATAATAGTCAAACCATTAAGTGAATAATTGATCAAATATTGATCTTTGTATTTGCTAATAAAAAAATATATTTATTAAATAATTTTTTAATCTAATTTGCATGCCTCACTTTTTCACGTACTTATTTTCATATGACCTCCTAAAACTCTATAATTCTTTACCATTGATGTTTGAAAAGTTCTTTATCGAATACTTGAATATCCTTTAGAATCGACTTTCATCTTTCCTAATACACATATATTAGTAAGAAACCCCGAACAAAGAGATCTATTTTTCTCTTATGTCTTTTATATCTGTCTCTCAATATAATTATTCTTTCAATATAAATTAACAATAATAGCCAGCATTAGACATTAATGAAGTAAAAAAATGAGACAAATTGTGATATTAGTCATTAAAAAATTTTGGTTATTCAAAAAAACTTTGTAAATACTAAAAGAAATAAGTAATTAAGGACATTTTTTAGTGCTTGGCATTTGTATATTAATTCATATATTATTTTTCAATGTTTAGAATTTATATATTATTATTTGTAGCTGAAATATGTTAAGCAACTACGTTTTTTAGACAATAATCATAATCAGCCTCTATTATGTTGCCTCTTCCTACACGGTCTTAACTATATGCAAAAGTGTTACTTTTGGGACAATCTTGGTTAATTCAAAACATATATGAGTAAGTCTGCCAAAAAAAAAACACATAGTTAAGTAGTCCAAAGTTATGCAATACATATAAGGACTTTCCTGAGTATTGGGATACATGTAAGGTGATAGAACACCTGAGATATAAAACTTCTTTTCAAACTCTGATGCCCATAAAAACCCCTATGATACTTGCATTAAAAAACCCTACATCTACAACAATTTCTCAGTTAATTAACAACAAAATTAGGTAGCGTATGTCTTCTGGAAAGCGAGCCCCAAATCATGGTAGAGACACTATAAATAAAGCAATAGAAGGCATTGAAATTGAATTTAGGAATAGAGCAAGTGGTTATAATGGAGTTGATAAATGAAATTATTTAAAATAAACTCATACAAGAGAAAGGATACTCAAATAGTTCATCCATTATCGTAAAAATTGTCATATTAAATTAGTTTAGTATCCTTGATAAACCATGACCAACAAAATATATTATAAATTATTTCGGGTGATAAGGGATATCTCCTAGCACCCACATATTGGAACCTTACAACTCCTTTTTAATCAATATGATATCCAACCACATCGTACGAAGATAAAAGACCACCCATATTCGAAGATCAAACAAATAAATCAACCATATCAACTTTCATATCTAATGGTCTTGAGTGTTTTGGTTATGGGCATGATTTCAGATGACCGTAAAGCAAAAAAAATTATGGATTTTAAACACGACCCTATATGTGGTAGGGGCTTATAAAATGACTAAATTAGAGAATTTTTTGGGATATGTTGATTTTCAAGGTAAGTCTGCTCACCCTAGGAATCAGGTTCTCATATGGTTGCAATTGTAGAGAGAATGTAAACCTTAAGTAGCTAGCTATATGATTATTATGTCATTTTGAAATACACAAGGCTTTAGGATAACTTTGATATAAAATGGTATTTGTATTGAATGAGTCCAAAATTTTATACTAGCATGCACGAATTAAATACATTTTGATAGAATCGATATGTGTAAGCGTATTCACCTAGTTTACCCTACTAGATTACTTGTCACATTAGAAAACAGGATAATAAATGAAACCTAACACATCAAATATGTCAAACCGACTTCTTTTAACTTCACAATATCAACATATGTATCATTAAAAAACAATTGGAATAAAAAAAACATCATAAAAACTAGACGTAACATTAATTTTGAGGACAGAAATGAAGTCATTCGTCATCCATACTTTAATTTATCAAGTTGGAAGTTATCCTTATTTATAACTCAACCAACTTAATCAATTACTAACACAAAATAACTAATTTTATCCAATTCGTTTTCACGCAACTTAGAAAGATCAAGCAGGACGAGCATTTGATCAATCATTATGATAACATATGGTAAAAGTGTTTGATAGGTTTGAAAATAGGCGTGGAGAGAGTCAAAATTATTGGATGTGTCTCACCTTCCAAGCATAGAATATTGGCATAAAATAGAAGAGTGAGGATCATGAAAAATGAATTATGTTAAACAAGAGAAGTACATCTACAGACAAGGTTCAAAAAACACACTTGTCACTTTATACTTTAAACTTCATATAATTCTGAAGTTCTTTTTAATTTTTTTTTCTTAAATTGATGATTAGGAATGGTTGATGGTCATACTCTTCTTGTATGACTCCAATTCTTTCTTGTATAAACCTACATCAATACAAATCAAGAAGTTCACTAGGAGCTAAAAATGGTGTGAAATAAGAGTCACTGACTAGCGGAAATCGGGACAAAGAGAGGACTAGCGAGACTCGTCTAAGGGTTCAAAACCTGTGACAGCGAAGCCCATCGATCGCTATCAGTTTCTTGGATGTTTGAATGGATTCATTGTCAATCCTTCACACAAGTGCTAAACAGGTCTATCAATCTACCATATTTGGGGCATACCAAGAGAATTAGGTGGACTGAGAAGTGTTGCACCCCCTTGAAATGAGTGCATGTACATCACACCTCCTACGGTTGGGATCTAAAAGCTCTCCAACGTGTTGCGGAGCCTTCGGCCGTGAGAGGAGAGTTCTTTTTTGCTTTTTTTTGGGCTAGAACATGGTGTACCTCTAACAATATATTATTTTGCAAATTTAACAAAATTAAAGGATATGGTACACTACCCAATAGAACATGTTTACTTACTTCTTTTTCCTCTAGGGAAAGAGTGTTCCGCATATTTATAACCA
Organism: Nemophila menziesii; assembly: GCA_029959085.1. Taxonomy (NCBI): domain Eukaryota; kingdom Viridiplantae; phylum Streptophyta; class Magnoliopsida; order Boraginales; family Hydrophyllaceae; genus Nemophila; species Nemophila menziesii. The sequence continues at coordinate 22,978,818 of JARWIR010000015.1, read as the reverse complement.
TCTTAGTGAATTCATGTTCTTTGTTAGAGTAAGAGTCTTCAACTCTCGATGTTTGTCAAGAAGTATAAATTATAGCCACTAAAATTGGGCTTAGGGCAGTTTGGGTCTTCTCCTCCTTACTTCTTTTTTATCCTCTTAGTTGAAGTATTCATGCCTTTAGGTAGTGGAGTAATGGGAACAATTGCATAACATGAGTTCCTTCTACAGATTCGCAAAATTAGGGTGTCCCGAATGACAAAGCACCCCACTCAAAAACTTGGTACCAACTTTTACCGAGACCAAGTATCCACAATACAATTTCCCTTCGATTTTAACCGCAGCTTCAACACTTCGAATAACTAGCATTAAATACATTCAAGTCAATTCAAGCTGTAATCGAGCATTAATAATAAAAAAATAAGAAGTGTTATAGGCATATTATTACGAAATGTTATTCATTGAAAACCAAATAATACTACTCCAAAGTGGTCAGAACTACATTTTAACTACCTTGAAACCCTGAGATAAGAATATGTTGTAATGGAATATTCACACGATTCACATATTTAACTAAAGAATATACTAGTTATCGCACAATTAACAAATGAGCAACCTAAAAAAATAAACTAGTAGTGAACATGTATTAACGAAAGAGGATTATTATTTGGAGTGGAAATATGTTAAGCATATATTTTTTGTTAGACAATAATCATAATCAACCTCTATCGTGTTGCCTCTTCCTAAAAGGTTTCACTTATATGAAAAAGTGTTACTTTTGGGACAATCTTGGTAAATTCAAAACATATATAAATAAGTCTTGGAATTGACATTGATGCACTTCGAGTTCTTGGTGTAATAATCTTAGTAGTTTGTGAAGTTTCTTGTTCATCGCTTTTTATGTATGTGTCTGAAAGCATTGGTGTTTCGTCTTTTTCATTTGCCATTTTATAATTATTTTTCCTGTATCAAAATAATATAAATTATCAATAAACAGATTAGAAATTGAAGAATTTAATAAATTTGACATAAATTTACCTTTTTTTACAGCTGAACACTCAAAACTCGAAATTTAACAGTTTAGTAGCTTTGGGTCACTGAATCAAAATTTGGTGAATTAGAAAGTTGAGATATGAAATAAACAAAGACCAATTGGAGTATAATTAAGATACGAAACTGAAGAAATTAATTAAATAATCACTAAACACACCTTTTTAAGAGATGATCACCCAAAACTCGAAATTTCTTAGTTTTGGGCTCCTATATGAAAATTTGCAGAATGAGGATCCATCAAAGGAATTATAAATGAAGAAATTAATTGGGAAAAAAATTACAGTTGAAAATCCAAAACTCTGAAAAAGTTAGTCAAAATCTGCGGAATGAGATGTTTAAAGATACACCGATGAATGATAGTATATTAAAGATTAGAAATTGAAGAAGTTCATAAGAATATAAATAATATATAGTTTTTTTGTTTGGAAAATATCTATATTATATTTCAGAGTTTTTTCTACGGTTTATCCATATAAGTTGTGGCCAAGATTAAATTTGGCTAAATAAGTGGTGGCTAGGATTTAATCTAGCTAAAAAAACACATACAGCTAAGTACTTCAAAGTTATAAAATACATATAAAGAATTTCCTAAGTATTAGGATAATTGTAAAATGGTAGAGAACCTGAGATATAATTGCTTCTATCCGAATTGTGATGCCTTTAAAAGCCCCTATGATACTTAAATTAAAAATCCCAACAGCTACAATCATTTCTCAGTTGATTAACGAAGAAATTAGGAAGTGTAGGAAGCGAGGCACATGATGGAGAGACAAGTAGGTGGTTATAATGGAGGTGATAAACGAAATTATTTAAAAGGAATAAAACTCATACAAGGGAAGGGATACTCGGATAGTTCATCCATTATCGCAAAAATTGACATATTAAATTAGTTTAATATCCTTGATAAACCATGACCAACATTATATATTATAAACTAAGGGTAATAAGGGATAATTCCTAGAACCACATATTTGTACCTTGCAACTCCTTTTTAATCAATATGATATTCAACCACATGATTCGATGATAATACACCACCCATATTCGACCCCACCATAATCCGGAATATACCTTTTCATACACCCATCATATATGGGTGTCTTGGGCCACATAGACAACCTAAATGCCCAAGCACCAAGCCCAAACCTAACATGATAGTAAAAAAAATTAAATGATAAATCAACCGTATCAAGTGTTATATCTAATGGTTTGGGGTTTTTTGGTTTCAGGCAGGATTTCAGATGACCATATAGCAAAACAAAATTATGGATTTTAAACACGACCGTAGATGTTGTTGGGCTTAAAAAAGGACTGAGTTAGATGAATTTCCAGGATGAGTTGAGTTTCAAGATAAGGCTGCTCACCCTTAAGAATCAGGGTCTATATGGTTGCCATTACAAAGAGAATGTAAACCTAAAGCAGCTAGCCATAGGATTATTATGTCTCTTTGAAATAAACTAGGCTCTAGAAAAACTTTGTTATACAATTATATTTGTATTGAAAGAGTCCAAAATTTGACTAGCATGCACGATTTAGATACATTTCTGTAGAATCGATAAGTGTAAGAGTATTCACCTTGTTTACCCTACTAGATTACTTGTCACATTATAAAACAAAGTTATAAATAAAACCTAACACATAAAATATGTCAAATCAGCTTCTTAAAACTTCATCATAAAAATCTAGACGTGAGATTAATTTTTAGGACAAAAATGAACTCATTCGTCATCCATACTTTACTTTTTCAAACTAAAACTTATATTAATTGATAACTCAAACTACTTAGTTAATTACTAACACAAAGTAACACGCAATACACTCTTTTTTCTTTTCGCGCGTAGGGTCTCGACCATTTTTCATGTCCTAATTATAAGAGAATTGAACTACTCAACTATCTACTAAAAATTCCAAGTTTTGGTCTCTCAAGTCAATCCTAATTTTGCCAAAGATTTAATACAACAAACACTTTGATAAACTGTTATAACTCACAAAATGGGTAAAGACAAAAACTATATTTACTTGAATTACTTGAGAGATCTCTTGACCTTAAAAAATAAGCCTATTCATAGTGGTAGAGTACGTTGTAATAGTTCTTTAATCCATGAGAAGCACTTTGGTTGGAGAGAACATAAAAATGTTGCCAACTTCCCTACATTTCCCAAAACGAGGAATCTATCAGCTTAATTAAAGAATGTCAGGTTTTTATGGAAGGGATGTCTTGAAGATTCAAATGGTGTTAGAGTTTCCTGGGAAAATAATAATGTCTTGAAGATTCAAATGTTGCTCAAGGTGTACCAAGAGAATAATTAGTTACCATAATCTATCCACAATTAATACAAAACTTCATTCTTTTGAAACAAAAACTTATGAGATTGTGAGAAACGGTGAGATGGTGAGTTTGTGAGAAATGGAGAGGCTGTGACAGAAACAGTTAGATGGTGAGGTTGTAAGAAATGGAGAGACCTATGAGTTACAAAGAGGTATGGGAAATGTTTAAGGTCGTGAGAGGTGGCGTTTTAAGGCGGCTAAGAGAGAAATATGGGGTTCATAGCGGCGAGTCACAGATGCTGTGATGGTCCAATGAGAGTCGGTCGAGAGTAGTCCTCGAGCGAGGGTTGGTGGAAAGGCGAATTTGATGGAGAATGTTAGGAGAAGGTTGAGGTGATAGAGAAAGATTATGGTTTTTGTTATTTTGATTTTTTTTTTCTTTTGGGGTTGCTTGATATTAGAAAAGAAATGAGTGGCAATAGTTTTTCTTTTTTTTGTTATGTTAAGGTATTAATGATAGGTGGCCACCACTTATGTTGTGGCTAGAATGTGGCTAGAAAGTGTTTCTTCTAGTGAAAAAAAACCTCAAAGATTTTATAATATTATTTTCAACTTTTAGTTTTTTTCATGTAACTTATTATATTTTATAATTCTTATATTTTTTAATTTAAAATGTATATTAATATATTCAGTAGGAAATGAAAATATAGTAAATGATTATATATAAAACAACATCATCAAAATATAATATACAATATACACTGCCTTTATATAACTATTAAGATATTTAGGGACTAACCTTAAATATTTATGAAATGAAATGACCATTGATCTGGACTGACTTATACCTGAAATGACATTAATCATTATAGATTACCCAATCCCATGAATTTTTTATGAAATTTGAGCAATAATAACAGTAAATTATGTTCAACAATATAGAATTATCTATCAAATTTAACTTATAAGTTGAGCATGAACATAGTAATATTTTTTTGGTTAATCAAATAAAATAAAATATGTATGTATATATATATATATGACAAATTGATGTGAAATCTTAAGATAATATTATAATAGTTATATACAATAGCATTCCTTAACATAGTAAAATAGTAAATATAAAATAATATAAGTATTTAAAAATAATCAGAACAACCATCTTTTGTATCTCCAAATGCCCTATTTCAAATATACAAAAAATAAGTAAAAAATTTCTATAACTAGATGACTTTTTTACTATATTTTTCAATAATAAGAATGAGATCTCAAAATTAAACATTCAAAAGAATAATAATTGTAATTAAACTCTTTATTAAAAACAATTGCTTTAATAATAACTTTTAGAACAAAAAACCTCTTTCTTACAAAACATTAATCTATCCCGGATCTTAATTTCTTAAAGAATAATTTTCTAAAACAATTTTAAATAAAAATTATAGATCAAAGTAAAAATTTTGCTATGATAAAATCTTTATCTTGTAAGTATTTAATCAAAAGGATCCTACATAAGAATTCATATACCTTTTCTTTTGATACAATGAGGTGGTTGTGTGATTCTGTGCATTCCATATTTTTAACATAAGAAGAAGAAATGTGGAGAAATTGAAAAACGAAGCTGCTATATTATAGAAGAAAATTGATAATAGGTTTTTTTAGGTGGAAGCAAAAAAGGCCAAACTGAAAAATTGGGTCCAATAAAAAAAGTAATATTAGTCCATTTAAAATTTAACCGAGTATCGGCCCAAAATAAGAGATAGTGAATTTTTAGACCTCACTTATTTTAGTTAAAAGTATCAAAAAGTCAACGATAATAGGTGACTTGGATATCCATTACTGCATAAGGCATATAGTCGTGAAATTAACAATGTATAAAATATCTATATTATACTTATCAACTTACTAACCACATTTTTTAGAAAATATGAATATTAACTTCAGAACTACATTTTTCACAAAAAGTGAGCAATTGATCAAAGGAAAACATATGTTGTTGGGTTGAAAAAGAGATGGCTTGATATCTACAACGTTTTGCGACGACTTTGTAGTCGCTAATGGTAGAGATTCATTAGCGAGAGGTTACAAGTATGTTTTTTTTTTTAAAATTCAACTTAATTCCATTTACAATAATCCAATATTTCAATTCACTTCCAAATAATCATTTAAATTCAATTCAATTCCAAACTATCAATAAATTCTATGTAGCTCCAAATAATCAATCGTTTGGGTCAAAGTTGAGTGTTTGAGGTATTTAGTCAACTATTAGACTCAAAGTTGAGTGTTTGGGGTATTCAGTCAACTATTTGGGTCAAACTTGAGTATTTGGGGTATTCAGTCAACTATTTGGGTCAAAGTTTAAGCGTATCAAAAATAAATTTAAATTCAACTCCAATAACCAACAAAATGTTTTAATACAAATAAACCAAAATAAAAGATCTCCTAATCGTTATGATATCCACTAACAACTATAGGTTCATCATCGCTATCGACCTCTATAGGTTCTTCTTCATCACCGTATTCATCCAAGTGTCATCATCAATTTCCTCGTTTTCATCAATAACAATATCAAAAGCCAAATTTATACAAAAATGAGTAGGGTCAATCTCGATCTCCTCGGTGGATGCCAAGTTCAACGGATAAAAAATCGTCTCGGTGTTCACTAAAAGGATCGTGACACTCGCGTCTCCAGTATGCAATGATTCTGCACCCCATAACTCGGGACTCCAACCATGTCTACCATTGAGGTCCAATACTACTTTCCACCCTTTTTGTGATTTCCTTGAGTTAATCTCATCGATGTAAAATACTTTTTTTGCTTGATTAGCTAAGATGTACGGCTCTCCTTCCCAAGAAAATTTAGACGTGTTAATAATAGTTACCCCAATCTCTGTCTTCGCGGTACTCGTGTTATACCAATGACACTCGAATAGCACAACGGAACAATCATCATCAAATGTTACCTCTACAATCTTGACTAATTCACCCTAATACGGTTTTCCTTCATAAATGGTGCATACCCCGTAATCTTGTGTCACTCTTGTTTCACCCTTTTCATGAGTAATCCATTTAACACCATTCACAACACATGAATCGTACTTATAATCCGCACCATGAGACTTACTAGCCAATGAAGTCATCTCACTTGTAGCGAATGCATCAACTTCTTTTTTCATGCCATAAACCTCCAAGCATCAACAATTTTTTAACAATGTTGTCTAAAATGGAATATTAATTTGGTATTTGAATGGATCTATACCTTATGCAGAAACCAGTCTCGGAAATTTTACCGGTGTTTCCTAACTTTATCGGCTACACTACCGAATAGCGTGGCTTTGAATTCTTTGCACATTTGACGATCAAATTGAATACATTTTTCATAATGAATAAACATTTAATAAATAAATTGAAAACTTACGTCATCAAATATTAATGTTCATCGCAATTAGGTAGGATATACCAGTCGATTTGCTCCTTCTCGATGTATTGCAAATTACCATACTCTTTTTTACCTAAAGGAATACATTGAATCTTAAATACGGAAAAATCTTTAGGTTGAGCTTCGATCTCGGTATATCTACCCGGTTCATTGAACTTTGTTTTTTCTTCTTGAAGATAACGCGATATGAAAGTCAAAGTCTCCTCTACAACGTACCCCTCGGCGATTGAACCCTCTGGCCTAGCCAGGTTTCGTATGTACTCCTTTAATTTCTTTAGATATCGCTCAAACGGGTACATCCAACGCATCTGAACCGGTTCCCCTAATAAAGCTTCGTCGTATAAGTGTATAACCAGGTGGATCATTATATCGAAAAACGCGGGAGACAAAATCATTTCCAATCTACACATAACTTCAACCACTTTCACCATCCCCTTTTCTAACTCTTTCCTACTCAAATTTTTATGACACACAACTCTAAACGTGTTAGCTAGCCCAATAATCACATCACTAATCGCTTTGTCTTCGAAATGCCCTAGGATAGTAGCCACGATTAGATACTGCATCATCACGTGACAGTCGTGAGATTTCATTCCTATAATCTTGCCCAAGTCACTTTGAACATTATTTCTCAAACTCGATGCAAATCTATCGGGAAACTTCTGTGCCTTCAACTAGTAAAGAAATACATTCCGCTTTTCCGTTGACAGCGTATAATTTGCTCTATTCAGTATTTGTGTACCATTTCTGGATGTCAACCACAATTCTTTCCTAATGTTCATTTTCTATAGATCCATTCTCGCTTTCACGTTGTCTTTGTTAACTTTCCCATCAAGACCAATAACTGTGCCGAGAAGAGCATCACACACGTTTTTCTCGCAATGCATAACATCAATGTTATGTTTCAACAAATTTTTGGACCAAGAAGGTAAACGATAAAAGATACTCTTTTTCTTCCAATTGAATAGACGTTGACCAGTTTGCCTCACGATCTTTTCCCCAAAATCTTTGTGTTTACCGGGAAGCACAATGGGAAGCCCATCTAATCGTGTCTGAATATCGGCAGGTCTATGTTTCTTTGGTGGGCCCCTATGATCAGATTTCTTGTACAAAACACTTTCGCTTCTACATCGATAGCCGATAGGTAACCAACGTCTATGGTCGAATTAATCAACCCCTTTCTTCACACTCAATGACGGAGTAGAATCCATGCATTCTGGACAAGCTTTGTAACCTTGACCCAACCATCCCGATGTGTATGACCTAGCGGGAAAATCATTGGTCGTATACAGCAAAAAAACATTCTTCGTAAACTCTTCCTTCTTGTGGGAATCATACGTAAGAATCCCTGTATCCCACAACTCGTCCAACTAATCTATAATAGGTCGAAGAAAGACGTCCATGTCCTTGCCGAGTGAACGGGGTCCCTGGAATCAACAAACAAAGCTGGAATGTCGTCTCCTTCATACACTCCCACGGTGGTAAGTTGTAGACGGTCAATATAACCGGCCACATGTTGTACGAGTTGTTCTGCATAGAGAAAGGGAAAAATCCATCGATACCCAAACCCAAGAACACATTTCTAGGTTCACTAGCAAACTCAGGATGTAACTAAACAAATCTGTTCCAACTATCGCCATCAACCGGATGACGCAACAAATCTGCATCTGTACTCTTCCCTGTTCGCTGCCATATCATATTTTCTGCAATATGTCTCGAAGCATAAAGTCGCTGCAGCCTAGAGGCAATCGGGAAATATCGGAGTTTCTTATGCACTACTTTCTGACCCTTTTTCGGGTCCCATCTGGATTCACTACATACTGGACACTTTTCGAGGGAGACATTCTCATTTTAAATAAAGCACAATCGTTCACGCAAACATCGATGGTATTGTAACCCATACCTAAACTTTTTAACTTTTTGTTGCACGCCTCGTATGACTCGGGCAAGGTATGAGGTTTGGGCAACACACGGCACAGAAGATCTAGCAACTCTGTGAAAGACGTGTTAGTCCACTTGTTCTTCACCTTCACGGGCATTAGCTTCGCAATGAAATTTAATGAACTCATTACTGCACAACCAGGGTATAACTCGGTCTCTAATTTGGAAAACAACGTTTCGAATATGCCACGTGCTGAACTGTTTGAGTCTATCATCTCGGTGTCACCGGAATGACCATCACCCTTATAATTAGGTCTCAAATCTTCGTAGACATCCAACATTTCATTTTCTTCATATCGAGTATCGGGAATCTCCTCGCTCTCACCATGCTTTGTCCAAATCGCATACGTGGACAAAAACCCAAACTATAAAAGATTTGACATAACTTTGACCACGTTATACAAACGATAATTCGAACACTCATTACACGGACAAAAAATTGTTCTTCATCAAGAGGTTTATTTTTTTGACCAAAAACGCGGAATGTTTCTATTCCCCTTATAAATTCACGTGAAACTTTATGAGCAGAACCAATCCAACTTTTATCAATACCCGAAGCCATAATCAACTACTCCAATGTAAAAGAATACAACATAAATGTCTCATAAATAAAATGAAAAAAAAATATTACATCACAAAATAAATACATAAAAATAAAATGAAAAGGAAGATTATTACATCACCAATTACATACATGAATATAAAAAAAATTATTACATCACCAATTAAATACATGAATAAAAAATGAAAAAAAATTATTACATCACCAATTAAATAAATAAATATAAAATGAAAAAAAATTATTACATCACCCATTAAATATATAAATATAAAATTAAAGGCACACAAAATATTACATCACCAAATAAATGCATAAATATAAAATTAAAAGCATACAAACTATAACATCACCAAATAAATACATAAATATAAAATTAAAAGCATACAAAATATAACATCACTAAATAAATATATATCCTATTTATGCATTAATATCTCATACAATAATATATCATATAAATATATATATACATATATATATTTATAAGTCACATAAAATTATAAGATGATTAGAGATATTTACATAGTGATACTATATATTTAGCATTAACTATACAATTTTAATCAAACAAGAAAAAGATAAAAAAGACACCTACTTTTGGGCAAATTTAGAAGGAAAAATTGATAATTGAGGAGGTCCCATGTTGTTGTTTGTCCAGGAAAAGCTTTTCCACGTATTGAAATAACTAATAAGTGATACTATTTACCATTAATTACACAATTGCATGAAAGTAAATGAAATTTGAAAGAGTTTTATGGAACAAAACATACCTACTTTTGGGCAAATTTGGAAGGAAAAATTGATCATTCAGGCGGTCCTACGTTGATGAATGACCCGGGCAAGCTTTTACAAGTCTTGAAATAATTTTTGATGATGAATTGTGGAAAAAAATTGGGAGAGTTTTGAGAGGAAGAAATATAAATTATAAAATAATGGTGTTTTGAGTATCCCAATTCGCAACTTGTTGTAATAAATACGCTACCACTACTAGCGACTACACGAGTAGTAGCCAAAGACTCAAACATAGTCGTTAGTAAGAACCTCTAACTACTACTTTAAGTAGTCGTTAAATACTCTAACCTCTAGAGACTACTCATTGGTGGTGGGAAATTAATTATAAAATACAAAAATCACTTGCGACTACTTCTTACTTAATAACGACTACTTAAAGTAGTCGTTAATAACAAAAATTATAACAACTACTTAGTAGTCGAGAAACGTACGATTTGTCGTTAAAGATATGTAGTCGCTTGTGGTGCTTATCTTTAGCGACTACATCGTGTAGTCGCTAAAAGTTTAGTCGCTAGAAGCTTGCGCTGTAGTAGTGCATATTATCTCAAAAGACTAATTTATCTACATTCTGACCGAAGTCCAAATAAACTCCCTATTATGGGATGTACATTTGTATTAAGTTTTTTTAATAATAATTTTAACTTACTAATTCGTAATCCACTCTCTTTTTTTAGTTTCATCACCATCTAAAGAAAGTGAAAAATATTGCTAGCCAATTAACAACTAGCTTATTATTATCCACCAAGTTCAAATTCTGTTAATGATAAACGGATATTCAAAGTAATATATAGAATCCATCCGCTGCTCTAAGTTTAATTTATTTAATTAATTCTAATTTTTTTATTTCTAGGTTAGGAGATTTTGTTGAGGGAACAACGAGTTTATGATACAGTACAATGTACATTATTCAACTAACAATGTTTATTTTATGCATGGAGTCATCGACATGTTGAAGTGTTAATATTTGTGTGCATTTAAGTTATCTTATTAAGCATATGAAGCTTCAATTTTTTGATGTTATTACATAAAAATATATGGGTGTTTCTTTTTCAAAAAATAATGTATTAAATTTGAATAAAAATGAGTTATACTTGTATATTTATTTCACTATTATTTTAACATAAATTTTTATTTTATGTTTTTCCAATTTTTAAAAATATCATCACAATAAGAATGTCTTTCGTAATTGTATTTTTTATTTTGGTTATTTCAGTTTCATTTGAGTTCTATATAGTGAAGAGTTTTTCACAATTGAGTTTTGTTAATTCCCATATGAATATTTTTAAATGTAGATAGAAAACATATGATTGTTATTATTAAATTATTTAAACATATATATGTATACATGAATTTGTGAAGACAACAAAATGGGTATGATAAACTATTAATGTTTAAACATGATTGTGAAGATAGAAATATTTTAATTCTTTTTTCTAAAACATACATAGTTACTAAATATATAGAATTAAAATTGTTGTTCATAAACCACTAAATTGTCAATAACCTAGAAAATAAGCTCTAAAATGGGTGATATGAAAAAAAAACATGTATATTACTTGATATCCATATTTATATATAATTGTTCTTTTTATATATCTAGTGAGGTAATTGAACATTCGTATATCGTTTAGTTCACATTTTTCTATGATAATTTATTTGGTTGTGTGATTATAAAGAGACCCTATTTATGTAAAACTATAGATAAGCATGAGACATGTACGACCTCTTCATAATTAAGAATTTTTTAATCTATTTTTTTCTAATAAATTACAAGGAGGAATATATATTTATCTTTACCTCAACAAATCACCTATATTTGACGAATCTGATCAACAACTACACTATACTGACTAATTTACTTTTTTGGAAAACCATTCTTTCAAACAATGATTTTCCATTTTTAATTTATTCCAGAGCCAGTCATGTGTGATGTATTATAAGAGATTATGTTAAATATCAAGCAGAGTGGATAAGTTTGATATACATCTTCGTATTATAGATTCTTATCCTTTAAATACATACATCTTCAAAGGCTTCACATTGAGTTAGTTAAATATATTATATTCTAGTTGCATTTGACCCACTTATCCTAACATTAACCTTAATCTTAACTTTACCATTAACCTCGATCTTAATGTTAACCTTAACATTAACTTTAAACTTAAACTAAACCTTAACCTAAACCTTATCCTTAACTTTAAACTTAAACTAAACCTTAACCTTAAACCAAACACCTTAAAACCTTAATCTTCACCTTCATCTTAACCTTAACTTTAATCTTAATTACGAATCCTTAAACCTTAAACCTTAAATATTAACCTTAATCTTAAACCTCATACATAATCCTTCACATTAACCTACATGCACCTTAATCTTCATCTTTAATTTTTTAATCTTAACCTTAACCTTGAACCTTGATCCTTAAATTGTAAACCTTAATCTTAACCTTAAATTTAATCATAACTAAATATTAACATTCAACCTCAAACTTTACCTTAAACCTTGAAATTTAAACCTTAACTTTAACTTTCATCTTAACCTTAACAGTAACCAATTTAGAGTTAAAGTTCATCGTGGTAATATTCAATCTTAAACCTTATACCTTAAATGTTAAATCTTAAACCTTAATTTAAATTTTAACCTTAACTAACCTTGACCTAGAACTTAACCATAACCTTAACATTAACCTTAACCTTAGCCTTAATCTCAACCTCAACTTCAAGCTAACCTTAACCTTAATGTTAAACTTAACATTAACCTTAACCAATGAGGATTCATCGCGCTAATATTAGACCTTAAACTTAACCTTAATTTTTATACCCTAAATCTTAAACCTTAACTTTAACCTTAACCAAAATAACATAAACCTTAATTTTAACCAAATACCTTAACTTTAAACTTAACTGTATCCTTAAACTTAACCTTGACTTTCACCCAGGGAACCTGCGTTCGAGTTCCGTCAACGGAATTCATTGTTGCTTTAGTGTCTTCAGACACGAGTTTTACCTAGTTATTCTATATTACCCAATCCCATGAATTTTTTATAACATTTGAGCAATAATTACAATAAATTATGTTCAACAATATAAAATTATCTATAAAATTTAACTTAAAAATTCCCCATGAACATATTAATATTTTTTTGGTTAATCAAATCAAATAAAATATATATATCACAAATTGACGTGAAATCATAAGATAATATTATAATAGTTATATACAATAGCATTCCCTAGTACATATCAAATAATATAAGTATTTTAAAAATAAAAAGACATCTAAACAACCATGTTTAGTATCTCCAAATGCCCTATTTCAAATATACAAAAAATAAGTTAACTTTTTCTATAACTAGTTGATTTTTTTACTTTATTTTTCAATTATAAGAATAAGATCTCAAAATTAAACAACCAATAGAAAAATAGTTGTAATTAAACTCTTTATTACATATCAATTTTTGTTAATAATAACCTTAAGAAAAAAAACCTCTCTTTTACAAAACATCAATCTATCCGGGATCTCAATTTATTAAAGAATAATTTTCTAAAACAATTTTAAATAAAAATTATAGATCTAATTAAAATTTTGCGGTGATGGAATCTTTATGTTGTAAGTATTTAATCGAAAGGATCCTAAACAAGAATTCATAAGCCTTTTCTTTTGATACGTTTGAGGTGGTTGTCTGATTCTAGGCATTCAATATTTTTAACATTGGAAGAAGAAATGTGGATAAAGAGAAAAAAGAATCAGAGATATTATAGAAGAAAATTGTTATTAGGGTTTCATTGTAGGTAGAAGAAAAATATGTCAAACTGAAAATTGGGTCCAAAACAAAAAGTAATATCTGTCTATTTAAAATTTAACCTAGTATAGGCCCAAATAATAGTTAGTGAATTTGTAGACTTTACTTATTTTAGTTAAAAGTATCATAAAGTAAACGATAATAGGTGACTTTGTTATCCATTACTACATAAGGCATATAGTTGAGAAATATACAATGTATGGAATATCTATATTATAAGATATTTTAAAATCAAAATATTGTCCTAGATCTTCCTAAAACAAATATACGTGACCCAATAAGAGTCAAGATCACACCACATCTCAAGTAAAACACTCTCAGTTTTCAACTTCTATTCTAAACCACTATACCCACTCTCTTTTAAATTATTCTTTTTAATTTCATTACATCATTTTATAGAATTTATACTTATCAACTTACTAACAACATTTTTTAGATAATATGAATATCAAGTTATACTTATCAACCTAATAACTACATTTTTCAGAAAATGTGAGCAATTGATCAAAGAAACACATATGTTGTTAGGTAGCAATAGAGATGGCTTGATATATATGGCCTGAGTTTGTTTTTCTCTTTTCTTTTTTTTTATTTTCAGTAAGTTTAATTTCATTTTGTATTATATAAATGGATCTATCATGAGATATGTAAAAAAATTCACATTTCTAAATCTTATTTTTTGCAAAGTCACAAAATATACTAGTGAGGGCAACTTTGTGGAACATAGACATTTACATTAGTACAATTTATGCAATTTGATAGAGAAAAAATATAACTAACCCCATATTTCTACAATTTGTTTTTTTTTAACTTTTTATACTTTTGAAAGTGCAACATTTTGAATTATTATCTTTTAAAAGGTGAAATATGAAGTGCAAACAGATCTATCATGGGGATACGTTAAATTAAACATAATAAGAATATTTAATTTTGCTGCCATCATGGTTATTTTACAATGCAACGTTCATAAATAATTTAAAGTTAGTATTTATTTTTTATTAATCTTACACGCCATAAAGATAGATGCATGGTTGTATTCATACTTGAGAGGGAATTTCATTTACATATAAAATAACATAATTTTGTAGAATAGTATGTATGATTATAATTTTAATATTTTAATATCTTTTAGTAATTTTGTTGCAATTTTTTCTTTGTCTTTCTATTTTTTTTTTTAAATCTGTTCTTCTATATTGATTCTTCTAAACTATTATATAAATCATTGTTTAATCTCATGATAGAGCATATGATTTATATTTTTCAAATATACAAGAAGGACACAATATTTTAATTTAAATATTCATAGGTTTATTATCCATTTTTCTTTTTTTACTACTATAGAAATGGAGATTGATCAAATAAAGAAAGAACATAGCTTACGATAATACAAAATGGTATATGGATTTTAATATATCTAAAAAGATAGTTACCAAAGTATAATTTAAAAAATCTTAATTTGATAGATGAGGCAGTTCACTTTTTACTATATTTTTCAATTATAAGAATGAGATCTCAAAATTAACCAACTGATATAAAAATAATTCTAATGAAACTCTTTAATAAAGATCAATTTTTTCAAATTAATAACCTCAAAGCATAAAACCTCATTTTTACAAAACATCATTATGTTCGGGATTTCATTTTCATACATTATTTTCTAAAACAATTTTAAAAAATATATAGATCAAAAACTAAAATTTTTACAGTATTGACATGTTTATCTTATGTGTAATTAATCGAGAATGATACCACACAAGAATTCAAATACATTTTCTTTTGATATTTTGAGGTCGTTGTTGTGATTCTAGGCATTCCATATTTTATACATAAGAAGAAGTGTGAAGAAAGAGAAAAAAGAAGGGGGAGATATTATCGAAGAATATAGTATTTAGATATTTTTTTTATGTGGAATAAAAAAGGAAAAACTTAAAATTGAGCGCAAACAAAATTTAATATTAGTCTATTTAAAATTTAACCCGTATAGTCCCAAATAATAGATAGTTTATTTTTAGACTTAAACTTATTTTAGTGAAAAGTATCATAGCAAGTTAATGTTAAAAGAGAGATGGATATCGATTACTAGATAAGCCATATAGTTGAAAATGAACAATATATGGGATATATATATATAGTTTTTTAAAACAAAATTTTTATTGATAATTATATAATAAATTTTCTAAACTGTAATAATTCATATAATTCCCAAATTCTAAATATATATTGTCTTTCTCATGATAGTCTTACTACCTTAACCTCCATAAGGAGGAAAATCTTGCCAATTGTTCACATGTGTAGGGTTTTATACAAATCAATATTGATACAACATATATGAAAGTAGTTGGAATTGTGTGAATACTTTGTATGGATTATGATCATTTACAAATATATACAATATTGTTTGTACCTCCTCTCTAGTTGTCAAGACCCTTGCAATCTTGAATGGTTTGTTTTAAGGATACATTTTGTTCACCTCCAGCCTCTCCATGTATTGTAGTAGTGTCACTGGAGGCCATCTACTCCCAGTAACTAATTTATATTTTTGAACTAACTTACTATGGATGTCATTTAGATTTCTAATGATATACCTAGTCTTAAATGTAGTTTTTGGGGTATAAATGAAAATATAGTAGTTGATTGAGATAAAAAGATGATTTGACGCATTTACTTTATAATGGTTGGTTTATCTATCAATACTTTTCAAAAAAAAATGTTGACAAATTATTTCCAAATAAGACCAATTAAAGACGTGTTTAGCATATTTGTGTTGTAGGGCAGACTAATCTTAATCTAATTTGCATGCCTCACTTTTTTACGTACTTATTTTCGTATGACCTCCTAAAACTCTATGATTCTCTTCCATTGATGTTTGAAAATTTCTTTATCCAATACTTGAATATCCTTTAGAACCGACTTTCATCTTTCCTAATACACATATATCATTAAGAAACCCCGAACAAAGAGATCTATATATCTTTTATGTCTTCAATATCTGTCTCCTAATATAATTATTCTTTTAATATAAATTAACAATAATAGTCAGCATTAGACATTAATGAAGTTAAAAGTGAGACAAATAGTGATATTAGTATTTAAAATTTTTTGGTTAATCAAAGTAACTTCGTAAATACTAAAAGAAATAAGTAATTAAGGACACTTTTTAGTGTTTGGCATTTGTATATTAATTAATATATTATTTTTTAATGTTTAGCATTTATATATTAATTCATATATTATTATTTGCAACTGAAATATGTTAAGCAACTACGTTTTTTAGACAATAATTATAGTCAACCTCTATTATGTTTCCTCTTCCTACACGGTCTTAACTATATGCAAAAGTGTTACTTTTGGGACAATCTTGGTTAATTCAAAACATATATGAGTAAGTCTGCTAAAAAAACACACATAGTTAAGTAGTCCAAAGTTATGCAATACATATAAGGACTTTCCTGAGTATTGGGATACATGTAAGGTGATAGAGCACCTAAGATATGAAACTTCTTTTCAAAATCTGATGCCCATAAAAACCCCTATGATACTTGAATTAAAAAAACCCTACATCTACAACAATTTCTCAGTTAATTAACAACAAAATTAGGAAGCGTATGTTTTCTGGAAAGAGAGCCCTAAAGCATGGTGGAGAGACTATAAATGAAACAATAGAAGGCATTGAAATTGAATTATGGAATGGAGCTGATAAATTAAATTATTTAAAATAGAATAAACTCATACATGAGAAGGGATACTCAGATAGTTCATCCGTTATCGTAAAAATTGTCATATTAAATTAGTTTAGTATCCTTGATAAACCATGACAAACAAAATGCAATATGAATTATTTTGGGTGATAAGGGATATCTCCTAGCACCCACATATTGGAACCTTACAACTCCTTTTTAATCAATATGATATTCAACCACATCGTTCGAAGATAATAGACCACCCATATTCGACGATCAAACAAATAAATCAACCATATCAAGTGTCATATCTAATGGTCTTGAGTTTTTTGGTTATGGGCACGATTTCAGATGACCGTAAAGCAAAAAAAATTATGGATTTTAAACTCGATTCTAGATTTGATTGGGGCTTATAAAAGGACTAAATTAGATGATTTTTTGATATATGTTGATTTTCAAGGTAAGGCTGCTGACCCTTAGGAATCAAGTTCTCATATGGTTGCAATTGTAGAGAGAATGTAAACCTTAAGTAACTAGTTATATGATTATTATGTCACTTTGAAATAAACAAGGCTTTAGGATAACTTTGATATAAAATGGTATTGGTATTGAATGAGTCCAAAATTTTATACTAGCATGCACAAATTAAATACATTTTTATAGAATCGATATGTGTAAGCGTATTCACCTAGTTTACCCTACTAGATTACTTGTCACATTAGAAAATCGGATAATAAATGAAACCTAACACATCAAATATGTCAAACCGACTTCTTTTAACTTGACAATATCTACATATGTATCATCCGAAAACAATTGGAACAAAAAAACATCATAAAAACTAGACGTAACATTAATTTTGAGTACAGAAATGAAGTCATTCGTCATCCATACTTTAATTTATCAAGTTGGAAGTTATCCTTATTTATAACTCAAACTACGTAATTAATTACTAACACAAAATAACTTGCAATACACTCTTTTTTGCCTTTTTTACTTTTTGCTTTCAGGGTTTGATGATTTCTTATATCTTAATTAAATTAGAACTGGACTACTAATATTCACTCCAAATCTAACAGTTTCACTGAGCTAGCTACTAAAATTTCCATGTTCTAGTCTCTCAAGTTACTCCTAATTATGACCACTCCTATTTATGCACAATATTTTACACAATAAGCCCTTTGATAAACTGCTATAACTCACAAAAATAATTAAGACATAAAACTCTATTTATCTGAATTACTCGAGAGATCACTTGGCCCAAAGAAATAAGCCTTGTTCATAGTGGTAGAGTAGGGTGTAATATTGCTTCTTTAATCCATAAGAAACAGTTTGGTTGGAGAGAACATAAAAATGTTGCCAATTTCCCTCTATTTCTCGTAGGTAAAGAATAGTGACGAAATTATTTGCTTTTTATCATGAAAATGTTAAGTTGTTTTTATTGAGGGATTTAGATAATATACCATATATATACAAACTTTATATAACTAAGATGAGATTTAGTTACAAACATTATATGCAGTGATCATCATCTAGACTTATACCAAAAAATAACATTAATTTCTTATAGATTACCCGATTATATAAAAAAAAATATTACATTTGAGCACTTATAACAATAAATTATGTTCAAGAATATAGAATTATCTATGATATTTAACTTATAAATCTCGCATGACCATAGTAATATCTTTTTGGTTAATTAAATGAAATAAAAAATAAATATCACAAATTGATGTGAAATCATAAGATAGTATTATAATCGTTGTATAAAATAGAATCCCCAGACAGAGGAAAATAGTACTTGAAAATAATATAACTATTTATAAATAATTAACATAATAATAAAACATTTAAACAACAATATTTATCATCTTTAAAGTGCCTAATTTTTATAAATAAATAAATAAATATTTCAATAACTAGTATATTTTTTTACTATATTATTCAATTATAAGAATGAGATCTCAAAATTAACAAATTGACAAAAAAATAATTCTAATTACACTCTTTAATAAATATTAGTTTTTTCCGATTAATAACCTCAAAGCATAAAACCTTGTTTTAACAAAACATCATTCTGTTCAGGATTTCAATTTCATACAGAATTATTTTATAAAACAATTTTAAAAAATATATAGATCTAAAACTAATTTTTTTACGGTATGGACATGTTTAATCGAAATGATACTACACAAGAATTCAAATACATTTTCTTTTGATATGTTGAGGTCGTTGTGGTGAGTCAGGGCATTCAATATTTTATACATAAGAAGAAGTCTTAAGAAAGAGAAAAAAGAAGGGGAGAGATATTATCGAAGAATATAGTATTTAGAGATTTTTTTATGTGGAAGAAAAAAGGAAAAACTTAAAATTGAGTGCAAACAAAATTTAATATTAGTCTATTTAAAATTTAAACCGTATAGGCCCAAATAAGAGATAGTTTGTTTTTAGACTTTAACTTATTTTAGTTAAAAGTATCATAGCAAGTTAATGTTAATAGTGAGATGGATATCCATTACTAAATAAGCCATATAGTTTAGAAATGAACATTATATGGAATATATATTGTTTATTAAAACAAATTTTTTATTGAGAATTATATTTAATTTTTGTGAACCGTAATAATTCGTATAACTCCCAAATTCGAAATATATATTGTCATTCTCATGATAGCCTTACTACCTTAACCTCCCCAAAGATGAAAATTTTGTCACTTTTTCACATGTGTAGGGATTTATACAAATCGATATTGATATAAAACATATGAAAGTAGTTGGAATTGTGTTAATACTTTGGATAGATTATGATCATTTCGAAGTATATAAAATACGATTTGTACCTCCTCTCTAATTGTCAAGGCCCTTGCAATCTGTAATGGTTTTTTTAGGATACATTTTGATCACCTCCAACCTCTCCAAGTATTGTAGTAGTGTCACTGGAGGCCATCTACTCCCCACTAACTAATTTAAATTTTCGAACCAACTTATTTACTATGGATGTCATTTAGATGGCTAATGATATACCTAGTCTTTAATTTAGTTTTTTTTGGTATAAATGAAAATAGAGTAGCTGATTGAGATAAAAATATGATTTGACAAATTTACTTTATAATGGTTGGTTTATCTATCTATATTTTTAAAACAACATATTTTCACAAATTATTTCCTAAAAGGCCGATTAAAGATGTGTTTAACATATTTGGCTTATAGGGCAGTCTATCCACTATAAAACTATAAAAAAGTATATTTTTATTTATCTTTAGAATTAAATTTTGTAATAAATGTGAGGATTTTTGATAAAAAACGGTTAATATATTATTTTATTTATGTGTATACTCCTACAAAATTATAAAGCGGCATAAATATTTCTCCTCACATTTTTTCTAAATAAATTATTTTTGTAAAAATTTACATTGCATCACGAGAGCCTCCACTGCACTATGTTATACACATCACTAATTATGTCTCTTCATTGAGTATGTTATACATATAGGTTCATTATTGTGGTTTATGTAGGTGAACTAAATATTTTATTTCTTTTGCAACTATTTTATAAGTGGTTTTTGATATTGGATTAAATAAATCTTTCTTCTATAGTGAGGTTTTAATTATTATTATTTGTTTAATGAACAAACTTCTACTTAATATTAAAAAACATGATGATTGGATTTTATTAAATCAAGGCCATATAAATTTTTTTTTGATTAAATAAATTATATATTGATAATATGCATATGTAAGGTATTATATTAGACACCCAAACCAATTTTATAATAACGATTTAGTAGCCGAATAATTTATTTATATTTTAAACAATACTATTTTAATAAAAAAAATTGTTTATAGAAAGATTAATAGTTCGTCAAGTTATCAATGAAATTATTAGAATGTAGTAAGATCAATGTTACACTAAGATAAATTGTTGACAGTTAGTTATATGTAAAAATATTCTTTCGCTTAAAATTAATAATAGTCAAACCATTAAGTGAATAATTGATCAAAAATTGATCTTTGTATTCTATAATAAAGGAATATAATTATTAAATAATTTTTTAATCTAATTTGCATGCCTTACTTTTTCAAGTAATTATTTTTGTAAGACCTCCTACAACTCTATTAAATAAATTGATGTTTGAAAAGTTCTCTATCCAAGATTTGATTATCTTTTAGAACTGACATTCCTCTTTCCTCAAACACATATATCAGTAAAAAAACCAGCACAATGAAATCTATTTTTCTCTTATGTCTTCAATATATGTATCCCAATATAATTATCTTTCAAAAATTAACAATAATGGTCAAAGAAATAAGTTTTTGGTTAATCAAAATAACTTCTTAAATACTAAAAAAAAAATAGGTAATTAAGAACATTTTTTAGTGTTTGGCTTTTATTACTTGATTCATATATTATTTAGTTATCTGTCGAGAATATAGTTTTGTTTTTATCTAATTAAAATACAACTCGAATAGATCATAGTTGTAAATAATCCTGTCTTGCAAAATATGACAAGTAAACTTTGTTGTCTATTAATTTATGTAGGATAAATATCACTTTTTTCTCAATCTAAAACTCACAATGTTACAACTTTTATTACATCATTAAATCTGAAAATTCTATTTAATATATTTTAATACTATAATCTTAAAAAATAGAAATATAACACTAAACATTTGAAATGTTAGTTTTACTATTATCAAGAATAAGAAAGAGAAGTCACATCCTTTATGGGACCATGTAATATTGATACCTAGATATGGATAAATGATTCAAAATCTGAAATTGATATGTCTAATGATAATGAAAACTTTATTTACACTTTAATGGATACCTATATAAATTCTCATAATCAAAATTATTGTGTGGATCTATAATTTGAATAGACATACCAAAAAAAAATCAATCAAAAGTATTATCGTTATATACAAAAAAAAATTCATGAATTACCATGGTTTGATAAAGAAAATGGTGTTTTAGAATATGCCCTTGAATTGAGAATAAAACCTTCCATGTAAGAGATGTCACGTATTATATTTTGAACCACTCATTGTTTTGAGGAGCCTTAGGCAAACCTCTCATTCGCATAATCATTAGATTTTCAAAAAAATACCACATGAATGATAGTAAAATTCGCGAAGATGAGTGTGAAAGTTGTGCTAAAACATATATCAAGTTTTATACATTTATACATTTATATATATATATATATATATATATATATTATGAAATGAAACAAATGAATTATAAATAACAATCTACTTGCTATTAAAATGTATTAATAGTTAATGATTCATTTTTCAAAGGAGAATGTAAAAAACGAGAGCATTGTCCAATATTGAACAATCTACAAATTGTTTTACATAAATAAATAAAACAAGAAAGAAGTATGTAATTTCTTCACCTTAGAAGAAAACAACAAATACAATAAGAAGATACATTATCTCAAAAGACTAATTTATCTTGACCCAAGTCCAAATAAACTCCCTATTATGTGATGTACATTTGTATTAAGTATTTATAATAATAATTTTTTACTTTTTAATTAGTAATCCACTCTCTTTTTTTCAGTTTCATCCCCATCTAAAAAAAAAGAGAAAATATTGCTAGCAAAATAACAATTAGTTTACTATAATCCAAAAAGTTTAAATTCTTTTAATGACAAACGGATATTCAAAGTATTATATAGGATCCATCCGCTTATTTAAGTTTAATTTATTTAATTACTTCTAAATTTTGTTATTTTTAGGTTAGGAGATTTTGTTGAGAGAACCCTGTGTTTATGATACAATACAATGGACACTATTCAACTAGCAATGTTTATTTTATGCATGGAGCCATCGACATGTTGAAGGGTTAATATTTGTGTGCATTTAAGTTATCTTATTAAGGATATGAATCTTCAATTTTTTTCATGTTATTACATAAAAATATATGGGTGTATTGTTTTCAAAAAATAACGGATTAAAGTTGGATAAAATTGAGTTATACTTGTATATTTATTTCACTATTATTGTAACATAAATTTGGTATGTTTCATTTTAAGTTTTTCAAATTTTAAAAAATATCATCGCAATAAGAATGTCTTTAGTAAATGTATGTTTTATTTTGGTTATATGAGTTTCATTCGAGTTCTCTATAGTGAATGGTTTTTCACAATTGAGTTTTATTATTTCCCATATGAGTATTTTTAAACTTGTAGATGGAAAACATATGAATTTTATTATTAAAGTATTTTAAAATATATATAGATAAATTTGTGAAGGCAGCAAAATAAGTATGATAAACTATCAATGTTTAATTATGAATGTGAAGATATAAATATTTTTAATTCTTTCTTCTAAAAATGACATATTTAGTAAATATATAAATCTCATAAGAACAAGATCCTAAATTTCTAATACATAGAATACGCTTACGTATAATATTAAAGTAATTTTTCATAAACCACTAGTTATCAATAACCCAAAAAATAAGCTCTAAAATGGGTGATATGAATAAAATAAATGTATATTACTTGATATCCATATTTATATATAATTGTTCTTTTTACATATCTAGGGAGGTAATTGAACATTCATATATTGTTTTAGTCCACGTATTTCTATGATAATTTATTTAGTGATGTGAATATGAAGAGTCCCTATTTATGTTATACTATTAAAAAACCATGAGACATCTACGACCCCTACCGAATTAAGTATTTTTTTAATATATTCATTCTAATAAATTACAAGGAGGAATATATATTTATCTTTCCCTCAACCAATCCCTATATTTGCCGGATCTGATCGACAACTACACTATACTAACTAATTCACTTTTTTGGAAAACAATTCTTTCACACATTCTGAATCTATGTAGGAGTATAGAATCATACTAATTCATTACCTTGTCTAATTCAATTAAAAATATTTTAAAAACTTAACATTATTGTTTTACATGTGTTAAAAAATGACATTAATTACCCTAATAATTTTTTAGAATGGTTATACTTGATATCACACATATATGTTTCTCAATTAATATTTAAAGAGATATTAATCCAAATTTTAATAAGTTTTGTTAATTATAATTAATTATTAAATAAAAAATTGAGTAATTAAAAATACAATACTTTTTCATAATATACTTAGAATGGTTGACACTAGAGAAAGTCTATAAAAATATTGGTTTTTATGATGCTATAGTGTATCTAATAAATAGAGACATGTCCAAGTTTACCTAAGTTAGAAATATTCTATAACTGAAGTCGTTAATATGGTACATTTAATAAACATGATTATCTACAAATAACGTTCTTCTATATTAATAAATTAATTAAATTGGGAATATTTTCTCAATCGCTCAGATTTTTCTTTCAATCTCATACATTTATGACTTTAAAAAAATTACAAGAGATAATAATATTAAAATTCATACACAAGAAGTAAGTCGTCAGAAACCCAAGGATCCATGAACCATAACCTCTTAACACTCGAGAAAGAGACTTAATGTGGTGTTCGCTATTCAAACCAACTTGGTGAACATAAGGTGAATTGAAATATTTTAATTCTCATCATTTGAACTCCACTTCAACATGAAAATACTTCTGTATATTTAATAATATCCTTATTCCCAAAATAATGTGTAGTCTACGAAATAGGAGTGGCTTGTCCATACTCTTAAATTTGCCATGAAAGGCCACGATGGTGAATTGTCATGTATTATTAAAGACAATAACTATTAAATATCAAAGTGAAATATTAAAAAAGAAATCTAGGGATGCATATTTGGATAATAATGAAATGAAATTTTTCATAATTTCCATGAAATGTTTTGGTGTTGAACTACACAATGTCATGAATAATGTATTCCAACTGTCATGAAGGTATCTAAAAGAAGTAAGACCAATGCCTCATTGTCTAATATGATTTCTACAACTTGTATAAATTTATATAGAATGTATTTGTTTAAAAAAAGATTAACAGTTAACGACAATAATTGCTTGCCTATGTTTAGTTTGACTGATTGATGCATATTTTGATTGTTAAAAAGTGTTAAAAAAGATACGAACTTATAGTTGCTCGAACATTTATTATTACATCGATGAATATCAAATTTCATATTATTTTTACACATGATTATATATAATTTTGGGTTTCAAATAGTATAATATGATATTACAATTAAAGTTTTAAAATTATAGCGTTGTGGTTTATTAATTATTGTTAATTTTATACATGTTTATTTATTTGCGAGTGTACTATTTTTGTTGTGTTACTTATTATTGGTTTTTTGTTTATTATATTAAGTTTAATATACTTTATTACTATTTCAATAAGTACATGGTTGGTGAATGCAAAATTATTCTTAGTTAGCAATTTGCCTGGTGAGTCTGATTGTATTCGTGGTATGCAATTTGCTTGTCATATTTTTATTCATCCACAATATGCTATATCTAGTTACATTTATATTTATTGTTTAGCCTATATATCTAAGTATCATGTGACAAAAAATTAATCAAAGTGAAAGAAAAATAAATTTCATGGATACCAAACAAATTAAAATTGATTATTGTATATTTTTATATCATGGTTGTGTGAGATTGGAAATGGAATGGAAATGAATGTTTTTGTATTTACAATAATATGGTGTTTGTTCGAATATAGTGGGTATATTTTTCATACAATATAATAGCTACTTGTGGCAAGATCTAGGTCACATTTATTTTTATTTTTAATAACTCATAACCCTTATTTATCTATTTTTGTGTTTTATTATATAGATTTGTTTAACTTATTAATGGCTACTCATTTTTATCTTGACCCTTTCAGTGGTAAACTCATTTAATTATGTTTGTTTTTAACAAAATCTAATACTTCAAATTGATATTATTATTTAGTAACCAATATACATTGTAAAATTTTGTAAGCCACCAACTCAATGAGCAAGTGACATGTGTCAATTGAAATAATCTTATTGTGTTCAACATTATAAAAATAAGTAAATTTTAAGTACATTTATTCAACAATGAAAATAAGTTCAAAGATCCAGAATATTTCAAAAGATCCCAAAAAATATGGAATAATATAAAATTGATATATTTACAAGAATATATTACAAAGTAAAAAATTACTTATATGTAACAAAATAGTGGGGTTAACACTTGTAAATAAAAAGTTATTTTATTCGTAAAAATACAAAATATATTTTAATGGCTTCTATATAAATCAAAACTTATAAGATTCTACATAACATGTTCAACAGTTAGATTTTTTAGTTACTTATTCAATCTTATAATTAATAACGTTTCATATATTTTAGAATGTATATTATTAATAGGTTAGTAAATTACTACAAGACTTATTTTCAAAACATTATATCATCTAAAAATATAACATACCATATCTATAATACAATTACATAATTATAATATTATTGTATGATAACCTTAAAAATATTATATAATTAGAAATAAATTAATATTCTAACTTAATTTTTTTAAGAAGACATATGGATACTAAAATGTATTGATCATCAATGTGAACTATACTTCAAAATAACTTCCCTTATTATAGATTACACCATCCTGTGAGAAATTCAATGATATGTGTGCAATTATAACCATAAATAATGTTCTAAGATATGTAATTATCCATTATATTTTTTGATTTAGTAAATAAATTAAATTAATTATATATGTCACTAGTTCATATGAAATCACAAGATAATATTAATTATATGTTTATATATGAAATACGATACAAAATAATATTAGAAAATAACATCAAAAAAATGTTTAAAAAAATGTTTAATCATCTTTAGTATCTCCACACTCTATTAGTTTATATAAAAAACCCAAATTAAATTTTTCCATTAGAATAGTTAGTTTTTACTATATTTCAAATATGATAATAATACGATCTCAAATTAACCAAAAAAATTATAAAATATTTTTAGCCAAACTTTTTATTTCATTTTGAATTGTATCTAACATAACATTCAAAACAAAAAATATATTTTTACTCTACCTTATTTCGCTCTAGGATACAAAAACTGAACATTACTTTCTAAATCAATTTTTTTAAAATACATATCTAAATAAATAATTTCCACGCAATTAGTCGGTATGTTACTTAACCTAACATTCCGTTGGTGAAAGTTATATAAGTGTTTTTTCGATAACCATTAATGATAAAGCTAACTTACCATTACTAGGTGGTTTATATTTTAATGCAGTAACTACTAATGATGAAGCACTTTAGTTTTGTGATTAGGTTAATATATATGATTAGGAGTATCTTGTATATTACATTTTTTGAAAAAGACATATCTGAGAGGTACCTATTTTCCTAATAGTATTCATTACATCCTTCTTGAAGTATATTAAGAGTAATATTTCATTTGAATCTATAAATTTATCGTGATAGCTTCATTTCTAGGTTTTTTGCCCATATCAGATTAAATTTCTACATCAATTAGTTGTATTTTGTACATTTTAAGAGATTTTATATCATCTTAGGGGTGTTCAAAACATGTTTATAATAATTTTGTGCATTTCTCAATCAAGTGGCCTTAGGCCTTACATTAGTTACAATAATTAGACATGTTTATATGTGTTTTGTTTTATCGATGAGTAATGTTTTTGGTATTTATGCAGACTAAGTGTGTCCTTGATAAGAAATATAATTAAAAATAATCTATAATTTGATGGTACAAGGGGTGAAAAAATATTTAATCAGTATAAATTTTTCATATACATAAACATTAAAAAAATGAAAACAAAATTGTTTTTTTTTTTAAATTATCAATGCCAATCATTAATTTATTAAATCCTATGTTCTTCATAAAGATACATCATAGTTTTAGCTTTTCCTTTCTCCTTTGTTTAAAAATTCATGGACAAAGAACCTTTTAGTCTGTCCATGAGAAATGGTATTATATATATATATATATATATATATATATATATATATATATATATATATATATATTATTCAAAAACAAGATTTAAAATATTCAATGATTGATTGAAATCGAAATATAATCAAGTAAGAAAAACTAGATTGAGGTCAATTTACGACATGAAATATTTGATATATTTAAGAATTGGTAAAACATTTGAAAGATATATGACAAAAAATGATAAAATATGCCTATGATTGATAACAGAGAAATGATTCTAAACATTATTTTAAAAAAAATATTATAATAAGATAACATTTTCTTAACAAATATGATTCATTTTTTCCTTCTACTCAAGTTTGGGCAGTGAGATTTCCTAGAGTATAAAATTACAAATAAAAGGCATATCAACATAATTAGATTGTAAATTAGCATACATTTTTACTAATTTTACCAATGTGGTATTTGTTGCAATTTCAACTTACAGTCTTCGTTTATTACATATATATATATATATATTATCAAATTATATAATAATTTAGATTAAATATGATATATTGAAATTCTAAAATTAAAATTCCAATTTAATCAAATATTAACACAATATTTATGTACCCTATAGAATTTTATTATAAGTGTAAAATTTCTAATCCTATAATGGTCGGCGTAGAAAGCTCACGTACTCCAATTATAAGAGATTAAAGATTAATCCCTAGCAGCTACTTTATTAGTCAAGATGGTCGACTCACCAACGTATACCAAGCGCATGTACACTAATCCGTAATTAGATCATCCTTTTGGACTCAAGCTTCATTACTTGGGGTGATGTTTATTTTGTCATTAACCGATTATTATTTAACTCATATGTATACCCAATATATGGAAAACACAATTTATTAAAATAAAATCCAAAAATAAGAAATTTAAGAATAAAAACTATGTTCATACGTAAACAATCTTAAGAAAAATAGAAATCGTGCATAACCGACATTGGAATAAAAAATAGAAATTAATTAATATATATATATAAAACTAACTTACCCTATGTATAGAGAAGAACGATATAAAATGACCAAGTAAAATTCCAGCCATTGGTACTTCCTTCTTTACATTCTCCTGATAGCTTCCATAATGAGCTATTGATGAAAGGTAAGCTTTGTCAGCCAATGGATGAATTTATAATGATTGTAGCATGTATTTATAAGTGGGAAACTGTTTTAGGGTTTAAATATGTCAAGGGCTAGGTTTAAATGATCAAGCCTATCCCAGAAAACACCAGCTCCTAAATTTATGACTTGTTTGTTACAACTCTGAATCATAATTTCTCATAGGCCAAGTGTTCCTAATTCAGAGCCCCCTCTTGAGATAAAAGATATTATTCAAATTCTTTCTAAATCTCAGTTGAGCTAAAAAAAAGCGTAAAAATATGTCTCACATTTATCAAAAAAAGGGTGTCATCTGTATACCCTTTGACAAAAAGTCTAGCTTTATATCTAGAGACATCAGAGTAAAATATACCTCATTTAACCTTATTTAATCATAAGGATTTATAATATGTATCCAATTTTTTTTAAACTTTCAATATCGCATTTCTTATTCCATATTTTAACCCTAAAATTTTTTTTTAGAACTCAATGTATTAAGGTAACTATCTGGATCATTGTTACTAACTTATGGACCAACTATAAGAGCAATATAAACATTTTCAACATAAGAGTACATGGCTTGAGATCTATTTTTTGTCATTACCATATATCTTGTTAACTAAGAGTTATCTTAGACCAACTGATGTTCCTATACACTATTTGGATCAACTTTATTAGCATTATTTACTGAAGATGTATTAGGATCTATCTCAATCTTAGTACACTTTAGGAGTTGTTTCATGTTTACTTTGATCATCACCTAAGAACACAGTTACTGTCTTGCAAGGACAATTAGATTAGTAAAATATAACATCTCTACTAATGATCATCAAATATAACACCTCTATTATTGATAATCTGTATTCTTCTTGATCTCTATCATATAATGTGTACCCTTTGGTACCATGCATATACTAATAGCCAAGAAAACATGTGTTAATGATCTAGGATCAATGATACTTCTTAATTACGAGCATAGGTAGCACAACCAAAACTTCTAACATTAGAAATGTCATGCTTTTTATTATCCCATATTTCCATAAGGCAATTCATATTCAAAGATCTAGATCTTATTTTCAAGATTGGTAGATTTTAAAGTTATTATTCCTTAAAATATTTTGAAAGGAAAATGGTAAATATAAAGCTTCTAATTATTTTTCTAGGAGGGTCTACTCCCTAATTACATTTAAATTTTTTTTTATTAGTCTTTAAAGGAATATTCCATTCTATCCTAGAACAATCATCAACCATATATAGAAAATAATTCCTTCCTTTACGAGTTTCATTTTATATATGTCGACATAATTAACATGTACATATTCAATTATAGATTTAGGCATGTGAACACAATCAGTGAATTTCGTTCTATGATGTTTTGCTAACACACAAGTTTCACAGAAATACAAATTATAGATATAATATTTACCGAGCAAGCAACCCTTACACATAATATAGAGTTAGAATTGACTGATATCTCCAAGTCTCAAGTACCATTTTAATGTGGCTCCATTCTCGACATTAGAAGTAATCTTATTCAAATTAGATATAATGCATACCACATAAATAATATATAAGAAAAAAAAATTATTTACACATAGGAAAAGTTTATTATTCTTTGTTTACATTAATCACACATTTTGACACTTTGTATATGCTTCCAATCTAATATACATAAAGATATACTTAATAGCCTGAATACAAGCCACTTGGAAGTTATTATTATTCCACATATAGAAAGTATTATACTTATATTCTCTCAAGTCATGAAACCGGTCCTTATAAGGAATCATGTGAAAAGTGTACCAATAATCTAGAATCTAGTTAGCATGCTATATCAAACACATTAAAAACATTAGAAGTCACAACATTTTTATTAGACATTCTTGCAATATTAGGATCATTGTTATTAGTACCATTCTTGTTCTTAAGACAGATCAATTCTTCTTAGAATGACCAACCTTACCACAATGATGATATTTTTTAGATATTTACTTATATTTATTATTATACTTTAATTTCTTTTTATACTTGTTAGGCTGAACAAGGTCATGTGATTTAGTTTTGTGTTTTTAAAGAGGTTATTTCCTACTCTTTTTTGATTCTTTAACTCTAGTTCCATTGTTTTTAATGAGCCTAGATTAGATTAAATGAGTGGATAATAATGAAGTATTTAAAGTATCTTTATTATCTTGATAAAATTGATGTGTATAATTTAACAAGATCATGCACTTACTATTGTAATCTAGGACCATCTCAGAACCTTTCAATGCCAAATTAAATTTTAATTATTCATCAATATTTTCAACTATTTTCTTAGTGGTATCCATCATATATGTAAAAACATTACCTTAAGAATATCAATATTAGGAGAAGATTGGATTTAGTATAATGATTGAAGTTTATCCCATAAGTCTATAGTCGATTCATCACCGTCAACCTCTCTTATTATAGTATCGGATAGACTCAAAAACAATAAATTATAATATCAGATAGATCTAGAAACAATAAATTATGTTATTTTGCTTCTTCTTCATCTCATTCTCATGTTTTCATCAAATCAAGAAACATATTCAAAATACTAAAGTAGATGAAATATGTATTTCATAACATGATATTCATATAAACAATGAATTTCATGTTTCATAATACGAATTTCATGTTTCAAACATTTAAATTTTTGTTTCAAAAATTTATTTTTTAAACTAATTATTTTAGAAAAGTATGTTCAGTTTCACCTTGTATATATTGATATTTCTAGATTGGATCACAATTTTTTTGATTATCATTAAAATCAGATTAATTTAATATTTTTGTTGGGTGATTTTAATGTTTAATGTTTAATGTTACCATCAACAACAATTTGTTGTAGTTCCACCTTTCTAAGATGAGAGCATTCCTCAATCTTTTTGGCATCAATAATTAATTCAGATTTCTTGTTATTTGTTTCCTTTAATTAATTATTAAATTAATTTCATTTTTCTGTTTATTAATAATATATAAGAACGTGATACATATCCAGATACATATGTAATAAGCATACAAACTAAGGAAACACGAAACTTTATGGAACAAATCTATTAGAGAAAGCATAAATTGATCAATGGGTAAAATTTGAATGTCAATACTATAGCTTACGAATTACAACTATTTTTATCCAATTGGTTTTTTTGCAACTTAGAAAGATCAAGCAGGACGAGCATTTGATCAATCATTATCAAAACATATTGTAAAAGTGCTTGATAGGTTTGAAAATAGGCGTGGAGAGAGTCAAAATTATTGGATGTGTCTCACCTTCCGAGCATAGAGTATTGGCAAAAAATAAAAGAGTGAGGATCACGAAAAATGAATTATGTTAAACAAGAGAAGTACATCTACAGAAAAGGTTAAAAAGAACACTTATCACTTTATACTTTAAACATCATATAATTCTGAAGTTCTTTTTAATTTTTTTCCTTAATTGATAATAAGGAATGGTTGATCGTCATACTCTTCTTGTATGACTCCAATTCTTTCTTGTTACTCTAGAATATAAACAAGAAGGTTTATTAGACAAACCTTATACGCAGCGGATTAGAATGAAGAGTCCAGAATTCTGCCTTCTTGTACGTGATTGAATTGGAATGAATCGCTTCTGCTATCTGGTCGTAAGTTTAATTACTAGAACTAAACTTTTTGTTTTCACCACCTAAATGTCTCAGAAGTATCTATGTGTGTTATTGATTTGGAGAGAAATTTTGTACGCTTAGGTTGTCTGTGTGGTTGTGTTGTTGTGAGAAAGAAATGCTCTATTTGTAGAGCTGGAGAGTTGGTTTATTGCCTGTAAATAAACCACTCTCCCACTTTCTCCACTTTCTCCACTTCCTCCACCATCAAAGTGGGAAGTTATCTTTAATAACTTCCTGTACGCTCATGTCTTTCCCATCATGGGTGACATGGGATAATTTTTTTTTTATTTCTTTCATTCTTCCACTCGCACATGATGGAGTTACAATCATTTCCTTTAGGTACATGCATTCAATGCACCATACATCAATATTTCTCAAATCTTCTCATATACACATTTCTAGAATAATTCAACATACTTGACAAAATAGGTCGTGCGACCGACAAGTATACGAGCATACGTTACTAATAACCTGTTAGGGTACATAGTTTCTCAAATGAAACTTCATTCCTGACGTATCTTGTAGTACCCTAGACTAATAATTTATTGTATCATATTTCAGTAACTCTGACCCCTTTCAATTTATATCACATCTTTTTATGTGATCAAAAGAGTTCACTAACATAACTTCATGTGTCTTACTATCATGTTATGGTCCAAATTGACTTACATGATCGGTACCTGCAAGCACACACTTTGATACAGAATTTTAGTCTTCCCTTTACACATATATCCTTTTACTTTGATTAGGTTGCTTTTCCAAACATACCCCATTAGACCAAATCATTCATGATCATTGGTAGTATGTTCAAAGTAGCATATACCTAATCAAAATATCAAGACATAGTCAAAAGTAATAAGGGCACAATTTTGAAGGCATCACACAATGAAGAGACAGGGATCGACTCTTCACTTCCTTCTGATCGAAAGCACACGTGGTATGACACACGTGTTATGGTATTATTCATATAGCTCCAATTGTATGTCACAATTTTATAAATACCATACAGATATATAATTAGACAACCCTCGTTGCCTAAGATGAGTTCTTCTATTGATCAACCCTTCTATGAAATCAATCAAGCAACTCATATCTGGCTCTTGTAGACTAAGTAGATAGTGGGATTCTACTTCGATCATAATATAAGCTTAACATGGTTTATCCATGTTTATGATCTCATCTTAACACTTAGTTAAGGCGACTATCTTAACTTAAGTTATCTTAAGGGTTCTTCACTACTATGAGTCAGTCTCATCTTTACGCACTTCTTGTGCCAAAGGCAATTGCCCGTGTGATAGGGCCAATCTCAGTCTATAGGACATACATACTTCAAAAATTACACGCAGTATAATATATAAATCAAACATGACATTATAAAATAAATAGTTAAATAAATATACTAATGAAAATATATACATGAATGCACATAAACTCGCAATATTCATACATTATATCTTGCTTAATCATATAGATTTAACATATCCACAAATATATCCCTTGGATATCATTTGTGAATGGATCAGCAAGCATATTGCGTGTGTGTATGTATTGCAAATCAACATCTGTTTGTGCAATAATATCTCTAAAAACGTTATACTTTATATCAATGTGTTTGGTCATACTGTGATACTTAGGAGCTTTCACACAAGTATTTTCAGCTTGACTACCACATTGTATAATAACGGGACTCCCACTATCGCCTGAGAATCTTAAATGTTCAAAATAACATTTTTAACCAAACAGCCTCTAGAACCACAGCTGAGCATGCTACAAACTCATCTTCCATTGTGGACAAATTATACAGGTTTGTTTCTTGCTACTTCAAGAAATTGCGCAATTATTCAACATGAATACATCACCTAAGGTAGATTTACTCCCATATATATCACTACCCCAAATAGCGTAATATATCCATCTAGGTGTAATCTATTTCCTCGAAAGAAAAGGCATGATCCATTGTGCCTTTTAGATATCTCAATATCTTTTTCACAACTTTCAGATTTTCTTGTCATGGGTTCAATTAAAAATGACTAACTAAATCTACCACATAACATATGTCTGACCTAGTTCACATCATAACATATATAAGACTATCCATGCAACTATAATATGACATTATTACATTTTTTGTTTCTCTTCTAGAGTACTAGGACACATGTCGAGAATTAAGTTTATTACAATTGCTACAGGAGTGTCAATGGAATTGACTTAGTCATACTAAAGCGCTCAATTATATTCATGATGTAATGTTCTTGAGACAAAGATAATAGTCCTCTAAAATTAACACCAATAATATAATTTGCTTCTCCCATATCTTTCATATCAATTTGAGAAGCTAGCTACTCCTTATTAGCTTGAATAAACTCTTTATCCTCCCCTGCTAATAGGATGACATCTACATATAGAGATAAGATTACAAAAAAATTCTTGGAACATTTGACATAAACACAGTGATTTTCAGTTATCATCTCAAATCCATTTGATGAAATGACTTCATGAAATCTTAAATTCCACTGTCTAGAGGCTGGCTTAAGAACGTAGATTGATTTTAACAATCTACATACTTTATTTTCTTGATCTTTTGCAATGAAACCCGAAAGTTGTTCCATGAAAATAACCTCTTCTAAATCTCCATTTAGAAATGTAGTTTTTAACATACTCCAGATCGAGATGCGCCACAATAGCTAAAATAAGACGTATTTAGGTAAATCTAACAAAAGGAAAAAAAATTCCTCAAAAAATATTACTTCCCGTTAAGTATAGCCTTTCTCTACCAAGCAAGCTTTATACCTGTCAATGGAATTCTCAGGTTTTCTCTTTATTTTGAGAACCCATTTATTCCTTTACGTCTTTTCGAGAGATTAACCAGTTCCCATACTTGTTCCATTGCTTTCTTCTATTTATTCTGAGCAGGACATGAGAATGCTTCATTAACTGATCGAGGTTCATCTTCATCTTGTGGAGTTATCATAAAGACTTCTCCTTCGATTTCAAATCGACGACGAGGAACTAAAACTCAAGCACTTCTCTTTAGTTGAGAATCTTGAGAAATAGGATTACTAGATGATGCAATGGTTTATTCCATCTCAAGATTTAGAGGAGTGTCCTTCTCTACTTCTTTAGTATGTGTTACCTCACCAGGTGTCACATTTGTTTGAATATCATCTTCCTGAATCTCATTTAATTCACATAAAATGGAATTTCTGTCAACTTTACATCTGCTGGGAAAATCATTCTTGAATGTGATATCTCGTGATTCAATTTCAGTAAGACCCCCATCGTTATGTTCACCAATAAACACATATCCTTTAGAGTCATCTGGTATCTAATAAAGATACACTTCTTGCCTCTTGGACCTAACTTCCCATATTTATGAGATAAATCATGAACATAGCCTGCCGACCCTAGGGTCACAAGTAGTTCATAAGGAGTTTGACTGAACAGTCATTGTAGGTATTTGGTTAAGTATATAACGAGCGGTAGGCAAGGCATCTCCACAGATTAGCTTGTGACATCATAGACTTAACCATTTCTAGGAGAGTTCTCATTTTTCCATCACACAGTTCTTTCAACTGATCCAATAGATATTCACGTATCTAATAGATATTCACGTGATTAAGTTTTTCGTCATCCTCTCTAACTGATTTTCTACTTCATTGAAATATATCATAAGAAAATTTCAATGCTACATATGTATGAAAAATAAGGTAGACATAACTAAAACTAGTGAAATCATCTATAAAAGTGATAAAATAAAGTTCCCCCTGTATATTTTGAAGATTCATTGGGTTACAAATGTCTACATGAATTACTTGCAATGGGTACTCGACTCGTTTAGCCTTTTCAAAATGGTTTCCCTTTGCTTTATCTACTAGACAATTTTCATAAGTTGGCAAGTTGACTCTAGTCAATGAACCCAAAAAGTTCGCCTTAGCCAACAAATTCATACGGTCTTGTCCAATATGAACTAGTCTAGCATTCCATACCTTTCTTCTACGTTAAAATTACTAGAAGAAGTATTAGTAGAAAAGCAACTACTTACATAATAACTATTAAATGAGTTATCATCATCTAGTACTACTAAAACATGAGAAATAAAACCAAAATCTTAACACTTAGCGTCATAATAGATGTCTACTTGATTGTTATGAAAATACATATTAAAACCTAATCGTAGAAGAATAGTGACCAAGACCAAATTCCTTCGAATTTCAGGTGTGTAAAGTGCATTATGCAGTTATAAGGTTTGACCACCTCGCAAGTTCAACTTGCAAGTGTCAAATATGTTGACTTCAACCTTGTTGTTGTCTCCTAACTTATATTCATCACATTTCCTCTGAAATTAGATGGTACTCTACATATGCCTCTTGGTCTTAGGCTACATGGTCTGTCACTTCTGAAGCCACAATCCACAAAGGATTAAAATCAACTAGCAAACAGTACTGGTAACATATGTAAATTTATATGAAGTAAATGATATTGCTATCTTTATCCTCACTCGCGAGCGAAGTGACCTATCTTGTCACAATTATAGCATTTTACTTTACTCTCGTCTTTCTTAAAAAAACGTTGTTACCACCATTCTCGTTCTTCTTGGAAGCATGCTGATGTCTCCTCATTTCTGATAGATTTATGTTAGGATGAGACATCATTTTTAGTGATTTAGAAGTCATAAAGGTCGATTTTCTTGAGAAATAGTGCACTTTCCTATTTTGAGTCTTGATTTAGTAAAATAATATTTTTAGAGCATATTGGGTTTAATTGTTTATTTAGTGTGTAGCTTTAAAGATAATTATGGAGCTTAATTAGAGTCCAAGTCAAATACTACAACTTATGGAAGGAGATTTGCATGGTAATTGGAGATAAGGAAATAAAAGCTAAAAAGATGGAAAAGGAAAAGCTGCCTAAATCTGAATTCTGCAGTACACGCCTAAAGAAGTGGTTATTTACCTAAGAAATAGGCCGATTTTGGTAATTTCCTTTCATAGGGACAAAGATAATTCTGTTACGATTCTTTTGGTATCTTATGGAGCTCAAACCGACCAATAACGAAGAAGATATATACTTAAAACGGTCCAGCAATGTTTATCTTTATTTCCATAGGAATTTGAGTTGGGCTAGGAGTCCAATACTTTATCTCTTCCTCAAGAAAACGAATTAGGTCTTCTAAACACCTATAAATACACCCTTATATCACTTGTAAATCATCCTTGCTTAGTTCAAAACCTTATAATTAATTCTTAGTCATTGTAGAGAGCAAGATGATGTCTTTTGTAATTTCTTTTAGTTTATTTCCTTCAGGTATGAACTAAACCTCCCATAGCTTGGGTTTTGCATCATGTATAATCTATGAATTCTAATTCTTCTATCTAAGTTTCTTTGGGAATTGTATGTTTTAATCTGATATTAGCTACTTACTTTATATTTGTTTATGTGTTTTGATTTAATGTCTTTCCTAGAACTAATAACTTTAGGATTGTTCTAATAGTAGTTAGATGGTCTCATTGACAGGGTGTTTAACTATTGAACCACCACATAATGTCTAGTGTCGATATTAGTTCTGACAAAACATGATTCTAACTAGATAGTCATCAGGGTTTGTTTTAACCACCATATCACCAATTGATTGTTGTGATTGCTTAGGGCCTTAGTAGCGTTTGATAACCCTATTCTAAACCACGTCTTGGTTATGCCATATCCCCCTTAGTCGCTCTCAAGGTCTAAGGTATGGGAATTTAGAATCCTGACTAAGTATACCAAGAGCTAATATTCTCCCTTATTAACTAGATTTATAGATAGAATTCAAAGGATTAGTGCATACTAGCAAAACCTAAGCTATACTTCTCACCTCATATTCTTATCTTTTACTTTATTGTCTTTTATTTTCTTAGTTTTAATTAGTATTTTCGAAATCTATTTGCTTTTATTTTCTGTCTTTAATTATTTACTTTTACTCGTTAGTTCTACTCACGCGATTAACACACTTAAGTCCCTGAGAACGAACTCAACTTATCATTAAAACTTGCATACGTCCTGTAATACTTGCAGTACTATGCCTGTCTAGGGTGAGAGTGTGTAGTTTCTTGACTTAATTTTATCTTATTTTTATCACACCCTAGGCGACACCAAGTTTTTGGCGCCGCTGTCGGGGACTTGTGTCTCGTTAGCGCGTGGGTTATCTAATTCGAGTAGTAGGTTTTAATTAGTTTTATTTTTCAGTATTTAGTTTTTGTTTTTCCGGATTTACGCTTGTGGTTTGCTTTAGTCTTTTTCAGGATTCACAGTGTTTAATTCTTGGCCTCCGTTATCGGAGCCTGAGAGGAGCTTTAGAGTTTATAACAAACATGTTCGTGAGGAAAGATATTTGAGAAGAGCTATGGAAAATCAACGTGATCCACCACTTGATGACCTTGGAGTGAATCCGAGAAGTCCACCACCAGGGATCCAACAACAAGATGCACCTGGTGTACAACTACCAGTAGGAGGAGGTAATGGGCAGAATAACATTAATAATTGATGTCTCCTTAATCATTCTTATTTTCGACCCTTAGGATACATCATTTTTTGTGTTTATTTAATCAATTTGATAGACTTTTGGACTAAATATGCAATAATATGATTTTCCTCTTTTATTTCTAGCATTTCTAATTTATTAAGCTTTTGCGCATAATATTGGTATTTTTAGTATAAAGTTTACAGGTTTTAGATGTTAGCTAGAAGAGGAATCTGAGGAGAAAGTCAAGATCAAGAGATAGAGTCAAGACTTGAAAATAAATCCCAAAGATATTATTTTTAGAGCTGAAAATCTATTTTCCAGGCCATAGATTGCTGATTTCTAGGTGCTTAAGCGATGATTTAGCCGCTGAATTTTGAAGAGAAAACGCTCCTTATCGAGTTACGGAACTTTAGCAACTGGAATAAGGTCAATCGAAGTCATAACTAATCGGGAAAAGCCGTTTTAATGAAGGTATATCAGCAGTTACGGGATTTTGGGCTTAGTTAGTGGACTTGGGCCTTTTATATGTCATTTAATTAAAAGCCTAGGTCCAAGTCCGAATTTGTACTTATAAAAGGAGTTCTGGACTTCTATTTTTCATACAATTCACATTCTACAAGATTAAACACCAGAGAGAAGCAATAGAAGGAAGAAAGAAGAAGCTACAAGAGCTGGAGAGGGTCTATATCTCCGTTCGTAATCATTCCTATTCCGAAAATTAGGCTTTTCTTATCTTTAATTTTGTAATCAAATATGAATTCCTTTACATTTAATTTAGTTTTTCTTTTTATGAGTATGAGCTAATTTCCTTTTAGTGCTTGAGAACAATTAATGGGTGAACCCCAATCTTATTGAATTACGAATGTTGAATTTGAGTTTCTGTTAATTAAACTAGATTGGGTCTTTTACTCTTTTCGATAATTGAGAATATTTACTGTTTTTAGCGTCATGAACTAGGAACAGGTGTGAGTATCTAGGCTATTCCAATTAGTGGCGATTGGATCATCCTGACGGAGGGTTTAGGTACAGAACCATTTATTCAATCTAGGATATAAGCTATTGATTCTGACGAACTTAGCTAATTTTAGGGCCAATGAGGTAATAAAACTTAATCATCCAAAAGTGGATCATATTTACCCAGACGGGACTAGTGACACTCTAGGATCGCCTTATAGTCCATCCTGACGGCGGTATAGGGAATTCAGAATCCCGACCATTGTAATTGACCAATTTAGCCCTTAAACAACATAAGTTAGGAAATAGGATTGGGAGGATCCTTGCGTTCTCAAGTGCTACTTCTCATATTGCGTTTTACATCATTTTTACTTGCGTCTTAGCTTTTATTTGCATTTTAATAATTGTCTTTCATTTA
Organism: Nemophila menziesii; assembly: GCA_029959085.1. Classification (NCBI taxonomy): domain Eukaryota; kingdom Viridiplantae; phylum Streptophyta; class Magnoliopsida; order Boraginales; family Hydrophyllaceae; genus Nemophila; species Nemophila menziesii. The sequence goes on along the minus strand of JARWIR010000015.1, from coordinate 22,937,746 downwards.
CTTAGCATTAATACAAAACCAAACAAACATATTATCTTTATTTGCTTTCATAAGTGCAATCAATCATTGATAGATAAGCATTGTAGTCAACCATCCCGTCCTCGGAACGAATCTGTTTTATCAATTATACTACTTGGGACAACCGTACACTTGCGGTTGTGGTTCGATTATTTATTGCATTTATTTTAGAACACACAAAGGACCACCAAGTTTTTGGCGCCGCTGCCGGGGACGGTAGCGTGTGACCACGGTGTTTATCCTTTAGTGATAGTTGCATTTATTTTTATTTTTCGTTTTACGCTTTTTGTTTGTTTAGCTTTTTCAGGTTTTTAGGTTTGGTGTATGCGAAGAAGGCTATTCAAGGATCTAGAGCCAACACCTCTGATCCTTAGTAATCCGGAATCGTTGATCAGACTTGCTAACAAGAGAAGGAGAGAACAAGAAGCTTTAGAGGTAGAAGAATTAATTAACAGAATGGAGGAGATAAATCTTCAGAATCAACAAAATAATGGACATGATCAATTAGGCGCAAATGGCCAACCTTTAGCGCCACCTATTCCTCCAATTCCACCATTGTATCCTAATCCGCAAGTTCAGATAGTGATGAATCAAGATCCATGGTTTGTTAATGGTCCACAAGAAGCTCCATTTCCTGCTCCTGCAATAGGAGTAGGTGCTCCAAATATAGATGTTCCAAGATTTCGTCCAGATTCGGGTATGTTAGCTCAATTCCAGAATTTTGGAAATTTTCGTGGTAGACCAGGAGAAGATCCTATCCGAGCCGTTAAGAAATTTAAGCAAATATGTGATTCATACATCACAGAAGGAGTTTCAAAAGAACAAATGTTAGTGTTTTGATTTTTCGTTATAGATGGAGCGAGTGAATGGCACGATACGCAAGATCCTACGAAGATAACAATCTGGGACCAATTAGAAGCCGCTTTCTTCGAGAGATTTTACCCAAGTAACATGAGGTTAGATGATCAACTTGAACTAACACATTTCCGTCAAGAGTATGATGAAACTTTGGGTAAGAGTTGGACAAGATTTCAGATGTGTTTAAGAAGGGTTCCCGATCATGGCTTTACAGAACAACAACAACTAAAAATCTTTTACAAAGGCCTTGATGGAACTTCAAGAGAGAAGTTGGATTTGTTATTTGGTGCAGGTTTTCTTCAAGTTTAATCCATGTATGCTAAAATTATTTTGGAAAGAACAGTCAAGAACGAAGTTGGGTGGAATTCAGTAAGAACACCGATTAAAGGAGTGAATAATGTTAATATCGAAGAAAAGTTTGCTACGCTTGAGAATAAGATTCAGACTACTATAGAGCAACAATTGAAACAACTCACTTTAGCTGTAAAAGAAGGATTTTCGGGTAAGAAGGTAGTTGTTCAAGCTGCACAAGAAGTTTATATGTGTTCGATTTGCAGAGTAGATGATCATGATGAGGAAAATTGTTCGAATAACCAAGAGCCTGTGATGTTTGTGTCCAACAGAGGTAACTTCAATTCGAATGGTAATGGATATCAGCCTAACAGAAACCATCCTGGGTTTCAATACTCAAATCCTAATGGGGCAGCCAATCCTACATATGTGTATCAGCCGCGTACCCAAGGTAACAATTACAATCCAAGACCACACAAAAATTATCAAGGAGGACAGAATCAGGGTAATTATTTATAAAGACAAGCTCCTCAGAATACTTACGATGAAACTTTAAACCAAAAAGCCTTACCTGCCCATCCACAAGAAGGAGTAGTCACCCTTCAGAAAACAGTTGAAAGTTTAATTGCTCTTCAAACACAAGCTATGGAACGTCAACAAGCATTTGACGCAAACATGAAGTTGTTACATAATCAAATAAGTCAAATTAATAAACAGCTGAATCAACGTCCACAAGGGCAACTCCCTAGCTACACTAAGAATCCAATACAACGTGAAGATTGCAAAGCTGTGACATTAAGAAGTGGTAAGAACCTTCCTCCACCTCCTTTTCCCGTTATGAAAGAGAAAGAAGTTCCAAGAAAAGAAAAGGAAGTGGGTGAGAAAGAGAAAGAGAATGAGAAAGATAGTGAGGTTGAAGAAATAGTGAGGCCATGTGAGATTCCAAAGAAGAAAGATGATACTATGATTAATCGCCCTCCACCACCGTTTCCATCTGGAGTTCAGAAAAAGGGTGATTTGGGTGATTTTCAGAAATTCTTTAATAGAGTGAAGGGTTTAAGTATTAATATTCCGTTACTTGAGGCTATTCGAGATATTCCTAAGTATACGAAGTTTTTGAAGAGGGCCCTCACTAACAAAAGGCCTTATTGTGATAATGAGATGATTGGTCTTCCTGAAGAGTGTAGTGCGATTTACCAGAGTAAATTACCTCCAAAGTTAGTTGATCCTGGGAGTTTCACGATTCCGATATCGATTGGAGAAGAATGGAAAGGAAAAGCGCTATGCGATTTGGGTGCGAGCATCAATTTGATGCCCAAGTCAATCTTCGATAAGCTAAAAATGGGAGAAGCAAGACCCACTTCTATGGTCTTGCAAATGGCGGACAGGTCTCTTGCACATCCTGAAGGCCGAATTGAAGATGTCCTTGTTAAGGCAGGTACACTTATATTTCCCGTTGATTTCGTAATACTTGGGTACAATGCAGATAGAAATGTCCCCATTATTTTGGGTAGACCATTCCTAGCTACAGGGCGTACATTGATCGATGTAGAGAATGGTGAATTAACGATGAGGATACAAGATGAGGAAGTCAAATTCAATGTATTTCGAGCTATGAAATTCCCAGATTCTCAGGAAGATTGCTTCAGAATGGATGTAGTAGAGCAAGCATCGCAAGAGGTATTTAATTGTTTAAATTTTGATTATGTTTTGCAGGCTGCATTAACATTAGATTCACCTGAGATGATGGAAGAGCTAGTTGAAACAGTGGCAGCTCTAAATTCTGAAAATTCAAAGTATAGGCGTCTTGCCTATGAACCCGTTAGAGAACCGGGGGAGATTATTCCTAAAAAGAAGCCTTCAATTGAATCTCCTCCGGAATTGGAAGAAAAACCGTTACCAGCACACTTGAGGTATGCGTATTTAGGTACTAATGAAACTCTACCTGTTATTTTTTCAGCTAATTTAACAGGTCCTCAAGAAGATAAGTTGTTGCGTGTGTTAAGAGTCAACAAAGAAGCAATAGGTTGGACAATTGCTGACATCAAAGGCATTAGTCCATCCTATTTTCAACACAAAATTATACTTGAAGATGTTAACGCATGCTCAGTTGATGGTCAGAGAAGATTAATGCCCGTTATGAAGTATGTAGTGAAGAAAGAGGTGATCAAGCTGTTAGATGCGGGGATTATTTATCCCATCTCGGGTAGTGAATGGGTGAGTCCAGTTCAGTGTGTACCGAAGAAAGGAGGAATGACAACAGTTCTTAATGATAAAAATGAAGCGATTCCTTCAAGAACGGTAGTTGGATGGAGAGTTTGCATGGATTACAGAAAGCTGAACAAGGCCACCAGAAAAGATCATTTTCCTTTGCCCTTCATAGATCAAATGTTAGACAAATTAGTCGGAAGAGAGTACTATTGCTTCTTGGATGGTTATTCTGGGTATAATCAAATTTACGTGGCTCCGGAAGATCAACATAAAACAACATTTACATGCCCCTTTGGTACTTTTGCATATCGCAGAATGCCATTTGGGTTGTGTAATGCTCCTGCTACCTTTCAAAGATGCATGATGGCTATCTTCTGGGATATGATCGATAAATTTCTTGAAGTGTTTATGGATGATTTCTCTGTGTTTGGTGATGATTTTGATAAATGTTTAGATAATTTGGAGAAAGTGCTAATCAGATGCAAAGAGACATATTTGGTTTTAAACTGGGAGAAGTGTCATTTCAAGGTTCGCGAAGGTATTATTCTAGGTCACAAAGTTTCGAGTGCTGGATTGGAAGTTGATAGAGCGAAGATAGAGGTAATTAAAACTCTTCCCCCTCCTGTTTCTGTTAAAGGGGTAAGAAGTTTTCTTGGCCATGCTGGCTTTTATAGGCGATTTATCATAGACTTTTCTAAGATTGCTAAACCGTTATGCAACTTACTTGAAAAGGATTCCAAATTCCTTTTTGATGAAGCTTGTTTAGCGGCCTTCAAAGCAATCAAAGAAAAGCTCTGCTCCTATAGTATTACCTCCAGATTGGAATTTACCGTTTGGGGTTATGTGTGATGCGAGTGATTTGTGTATGGGAGCTGTATTAGGACAAAGAAAAGAAAAAGTTTTTCATTCGATTTACTATGCTAGTAAAACTTTTAATGATGCTCAAGTTAATTATACAGTTACAGAAAAGGAGTTGCTAGCGGTTGTGTATTCATTCGATAAATTTCGCTCTTATCTTCTTGGAGCGAAATTTATTGTTTATACAGATCATTCAGCGATTCGATATCTTATGGAGAAGAAGGATGCTAAACCAAGGTTAATCAGATGGGTTTTATTGCTTCAAGAGTTCGATTTAGATATCAAGGATAGAAAACGGTGTGAGAATCAGGTTGCAGATCATCTATCGCGATTAGAAGGTTTAGAGTTGAATAGTGGTACTGAAGCAGTTAGAGAAGAATTTACTGATGAGAGTTTATTCGTTGTTCGTGATTATGAAGCTCTTTGGTATGCGGATATTGCAAATTTAGTGGTAAGTGGTTCTTTTCCTAAAGGTTCAACTTATCAAGAGAGAAAAAGATTAGCTCATCGTGCAAGACAATTCTTTTGGGAGGATCCTTTCCTCTACAAAGTGTGTGCTGATCAGATGGTAAGAAGATGTGTAGGCAAGGAAGAAATTGAGGCGATTATAGTTGAGTGTCACGATTCACCTTATGGTGGACATATCAAAGGAGATCGAACTGCTGCTAAGGTATTACAATCTGGTTTCTATTGGCCTTCTATTATAAAAGATTGTCATGTATATACTAAAAGATGTGCGAGATGTCAATTTACCGGAAACATATCCAAGAGGGATGAAATGCCACGTAATAATGTGTTAGAAGTTGAAATATTCGATGTTTGGGGTATAGATTTTATGGGTCCTTTCGTTCCTTCAAATGGTAACCTCTACATCTTATTAGTTGTTGATTACGTGTCTAAGTGGGTAGAAGCTGTGGCCTTACCAACAAATGATTCACGAGTGGTGATTAAGTTCTTGAAATCGCATATTTTCACGAGACATGGCACTCCAAGGGTAATTATTAGCGATGGAGGTACTCACTTCGTTAATAAGTATTTGAAGACGGTGCTAGAGAAATATGGAGTGAGACATCGTGTATCTACTGCTTATCACCCACAAGCCAATGGTCAAGCTGAAGTCTCAAATCGTGAGGTAAAATCTATCTTAGAGAAAACCGTTGGTCCTACTAGAAAAGATTGGTCTATGAAATTAGATGATGCACTATGGGCCTATCGTAATGCTTTCAAAACTCCAGTAGGTGCTTCTCCGTATCGAATGGTATATGGTAAGGCTTGTCACTTACCTCTTGAGCTTGAAATGGGTGCATATTGGGCTATTGCGAAGTTAAATTTAGATCATACTCTAGCTGGTCAGAATCGAATGATTAAACTTAATGAGCTTGATGAATTTCGATTACATGCTTATGAAAATGCTAAACTTTACAAAGAAAATACCAAGAGATGGCATGATAATCGAATTCGAGAGAAGAACTTTGTAGTGGGACAAAGAGTGTTGAAATATAACTCAATGTTCAGTAATTATCCGGGGAAGTTAAGATCGAAGTGGTTGGGTCCTTACATTGTAACCAAGGTTACACCTCATTGAGCTATAGAGATAGAACATCCACTTGAAAACCGTACATTCATGGTGAACGGTCATCGCTTAAAGATATATCATGGAGGTGAAGATACCGATCGTGCGAAAAACCCACATCCCGGAGAGGTCATGTACCTCCTCGAAGCTCCTTAGAAGCACGAGGTAACCCGTCGAGCTTAACGACGTTAAACAAAAGCCAATTTCTTGTATATTAGTTTAAGTATTTCATTCTCCGTAGTGTAAATTAGTTAAGTTTTCATTGATTTTAGTGTTAATTTTTAAGAAATGAGGAAGGGTGTTTGTTTTTGATGATTTCAGGGGTATAATGGTCTTGAGTTTGGGGTCAAAACGATGAGAAAACGAAAAAAATTGGAGTCCACAGCAGGTTTGACCGGCTAGCCGGCGAGCTGGCCGGCATACCGACCAAAAGAGCTGAAGGACCCCAACTCTCTGACCACTGCGTCAGCGATGACGCAGCATTTCCGCGTCACCATTTGTGCCAGCGAGAATCCGCCGGCATGCCGGTCAACTGACCGGCTAGCCGGCCAAAGAAGAAGAAGTTTCTGGTCCTTGCATCAGCGACGACGCAAGGATGCAGCGTCTCGAAATGCGCCATCGACGTTTCACCGGCATGCCGGTGAATCCGCCGGCTAGCCGGCCAAGGAGTTCGAGGTTTCTGATCACTGCGTCAGCGACGACGCAAGAAGCTTGCGTCTGAGGTAAAAAAAAATAAAAAAATTGGTATCTTGCTCAGTCTGACTAAATAATAAACGATTCAGCTTCATTACTAATAGAACCTGTTTATTTTCTTATCCCAATCTTAGAAAACCACATACACAATTTGCTTTTGCTTGATAATTTGTCCCTCGTAACAATCTATAGCACATGGGTTTTCGCATTGAGCTTTAGGACGTCTAACCTGGTTGATATAGTTACTATCTTCCATCCAGGTAAATATAATCTTCAATTCAAAAATTCACATTTAACTTCAAACAATGAGAAAGAATGAAGTGTAGAAAATTAACAAACTAAGAGCCATATGATGATATAATCGAACCCACCTGTTGACCTGGCCACTCGAGTTACTTAACTGATGAATAAGGCTTGAATAAAAGCTTGCAGGGCAAGGGATCCACCATTACTCTTTTTCGGCAAATACCATTAATAACCCATTCAATTCAAAAAGTTACATTTAACTTCAAACAATGAGAAAGAAAGAAGTGTAGAAAATTAACAAATTAAGAGCCAGATTATGATATAATGGGATCCACCTGTTTTAACTGACCACTCCAGTTACTCAACTACTGAATACTGCTTGAATAAAATCTTGGAAAGGGATCCAGCAGTATCAGATAAAGAATCCCATTTACAATTAATAACCAGAATTAGAATGAGAACCCCATTTACAAAATCTAGAAAAAACAATAATTTGCAAAACCTCATCGCCTTCCCTGCTGTAAAAGATGTTGGAACAACATTAACAGAAGATTTTTATTATCAAGGGCTTCAATATCAAGCTCAATTTTATCTCCTTCTTGCCCTAATTCCTCAAGGTGTAACTATCATAAGAGAATAATTAGTTACCATAATCTATCCACAAATCATACAAAACTTCATTCTTCTAGAACCACAACTCATGAGATTGTGAGAAATAGTGAGATGGTGAGGTTGTGAGAAATGGAGAGGCTGTGAGAGAAACAGTGAGATGGTGAGGTTGTGAGAAATTGAGAGGATGTGAGTTACAAAGAGGTATGTGAAGTATTTAAGGCCGCGAGAGGTGGAATTAAAGACGGCGGTGGTGAAAGAGGGAAATATGGGGTTCGAAGCGGCGAGTAGGGGGCTGGTGGAAAGGTTAAGAATGTGAGGAGAAGGTTGAGGCGATAAAGAATGATTAAGGTTGTTGTTATTTTGCCTTTTTTTTCTTTTGGGGTTGCTTTGATATTAGATAAGGATGGAGTGGCCATATTGTTTTTTTGTTATGTTTGGGTATTAATGATAGTGGGCAAGATCCTGGACACAACTTAGGTTGTGGTGGCTAGAATCAATCCTTGACTACCACTTATGTATATAGATGGTTGTAAGATTCTAGGATAGTGTAAGTTCTAGTGGAAAAACATCAAAGATTTTATAATATCATTTTCAACTATCCTTTATATAACTATTAAGATATTAAGGGAGTAACCTTAAATATTTATGGAATGTACTTGAATGTTGAAATGAAATGACCATCCATGACTTATACCTGAAATGACGTTAATCTATATTATATTTTCGTTTCTGGCCCCACCTATCATTAATACTATTAAATATTTATTACTCTTTATAAAACAAAAAATCTTATAAAACATAATATTCAATAACATATAATAAATCCCATACTTTACTTCTTATGTGTAATATAATTTATTATGATAAGATTAACTCTTTACCATAGATTATATTTTTATTTGGTACATCTTAAAAAGAAACATATATATTGTTAATAACTTAAAAGAGAAAAAAAATTAGATTGCAAAAAGAAAAATTAAACATTGTAAAAAATAACGAGAAAAATTGTTGAAGAAGACATACATTTTTTCATGGGGATACTATTTATCAAAAATAAAAGATCTTTACTTATTTCGTCTCAAATCAAACAAAAATTTTATAATTTTTTTAAATATAGTTTTGTGTTTCAACATTTTTTTTTCACCACCATAATTTCATTTTTATCAAGGTAAGTCACATAAAAAAATTTATAATATTTTCTTTAAATAAAATTTTGTATATCAACATATTATTGTTTTTCACAGAATTATAATCTCAAAGTATAGTAATTCAATATTATTTTATTCTTTTCACAATATTAGTAACCATGAACATATATTAATAGTATAATATAAATCATCCTGAATAAATTATTAAGATTATACAAAATAATTATTCACCATAATTATATCCATAGTTTATTTAATTGGACGAGAATTGTGGACATAATTATTTAATAGGTGACTTTGTTATCCATTACTACATAAGGCATATAGTTGAGAAATATACAATGTATGGAATATCTATATTATAAGATATTTTAAAATCAAAATATTGTCCTAGATCTTCATAAAACAAATATAAGTGACCCAATAAGAGTCAAGATCACACCACATCTCAAGTAAAACACTCTCAGTTTTCAACTTCTATTCTAAAGCACTATACCCACTCTCTTTTAAATTATTCTTTTTAATTTCATTACATCATTTTATAGAATTTATACTTATCAACTTACTAACAACATTTTTTAGATAATATGAATATCAACTTATACTTATCAACCTAATAACTACATTTTTCAGAAAATGTGAGCAATTAATCAAAGAAACACATATGATGTTAGGTAGTAATAGAGATGGCTTGATATATATGGCCTGCGTTTTTTTTTCTCTTTTCTTTTTTTTTATTTTCAGTAAGTTTATTTTCATTTTGTATTATATAAATGGATCTATCATGAGATATGTAAAAAAATTCACATTTCTAAATCTTGTTTTTTGCAAAGTCGCAAAATATACTAGTGAGGGACTTTGTGGAACATAGACCTTTACATTAGTACAATTTATGCAATTTGATAGACAAAAAATATAACTTGCCCCATATTTCTACAATTTGTTTTTTGTTTAACTTTTTATACTTTTGAAAGTGCAACATTTTGAATTATTATCTTTTAAAGGTGAAATATGAAGTGCAAACAGATCTATCATGGGGATACGTTAAATTAAACATAATAAGAATATTTAATTTTGCTGCCATCATGGTTATTTAACAATACAACATTTATAAATAATTTAAAGTTAGTATTTATTTTTTATTAATCTTACACGCCATAAAGAGAGATGCATGGTCCTCTTTATTGTATTCATACTTGAGAGGGAATTTTATTTACATATAAAATAACATGATTTTGTAGAATAGTATGTATGATTATAATTTTAATATTTTAATATCTTTTAGTAAATTTGTTGCAATTTTTTCTTTGTCTTTCTATTTTTTTTTAAAATCGGTTCTTCTATATTGATTCTTCTAAACTATTATATAAATCATTGTTTCATCTCATGATAGAGCATATGATTTATATTTTTCAAATATACAAGAAGGACACAATATTTTAATTTAAATATTCATAGGTTTATTATCCATTTTTCTCTTTTTACTACTATAGAAATGGAGATCGATCAAATAAAGAAAGAACATAGCTTACGATAATACAAAATGGTATATGGATTTGAATATATCTAAAAAGATAATTACCAAAGTATGATTTAAAAAATCTTAATTTGATAGATGAGGCAGTTCACTTTTTATTATATTTTTCAATTATAAGAATGAGATCTTAAAATTAACCAACTGATATAAAAATAATTCTAATGAAACTCTTTAATAAAGATCAATTTTTTCAAATTAATAACCTCAAAGCATAAAACCTCATTTTTACAAAACATCATTATGTTCGGGATTTCATTTTCATACATTATTTTCTAAAACAATTTTAAAAAATATATAGATCAAAAACTAAAATTTTTACGGTATTGACATGTTTATCTTATGTGTAATTAATCGAAATGATACCACACAAAAATTCAAATACATTTTCTTTTGATATTTTGAGGTCGTTGTTGTGATTCTGGGCATTCAATATTTTATACATAAGAAGAAGTGTGAAGAAAGAGAAAAAAGAAGGGGGAGATATTATCCAAGAATATAGTATTTAGATATTTTTTTATGTGGAAGAAAAAAGGAAAAACTTAAAATTGAGCGCAAACAAAATTTAATATTAGTCTATTTAAAATTTAACCCGTATAGGCCCAAATAAGAGATAGTTTATTTTTAGACTTAAACTTATTTTAGTGAAAAGTATCATAACAAGTTAATGTTAAAAGTGAGATGGATATCCATTACTAGATAAGCCATATAGTTGAAAATGAACAATATATGGGATATATATATATATATATATATATAGTTTATTAAAACAAAATTTTTATTGATAATTATATAATAAATTTTCTAAACTGTAATAATTCATATAATTCCCAAGTTCTAAATATATATTGTCTTTCTCATGATATTCTTACTACCTTAACCTCCATAAGGAGGAAAATCTTGCCAATTGTTCACTGTAGGGTTTTATACAAATCAATATTGATACAACATATATGAAAGTAGTTGTAATTGTGTGAATACTTTGTATGGATTATGATCATTTACAAATATATACAATACCGTTTGTACCTCCTCTCTAGTTGTCAAGACCCTTGCAATCTTGAATGGTTTGTTTTAAGGATACATTTTGTTCACCTCCAGCCTCTTCATGTATTGCAGTAGTGTCACTGGAGGCCATCTACTCCAAGTAACTAATTTATATTTTTGAACTAACTTACTATGGATGTCATTTAGATTTCTAATGATATACCTAGTCTTAAATTTAGATTTTAGGGTATAAATGAAAATATAGTAGTTGATTGAGATAAAAAGATGATTTGACACATTTACTTTATAATGGTTGGTTTATCAATCAATATTTTTCAAAAAAAAATGTTGACAAATTATTTCCAAATAAGACCAATTAAATACGTGTTTAGCATATTTGTGTTGTAGGGCAGACTAAATACTAAAAAATTATAAAAAAGTATCTTTGTACTTATCTTTATCATTCAATTTTGTAATAAAATTAAGGCTTTTTAAGGAAAAACAGATAATATATTATTTTATTCATGTGTGTACCCCTACAAAATTATAAATGGACATAAATATTTCTCACATTTTTATCTAAAAAATTTTTTTGTTAAAATTTACATTGCATCGCGAGAGCCTCCGTTGCACTATGTTGTGCTCATAACTAATTATGTCTCTTCATTGTGGATGTTCAACATATGGGTTCAAGTAATGAGGTTTATTTATGTGAACTAACTATTTTATTTCTTTTAGGATTATTTTCTAAGTGGTTTTAAATATTGGATTAAATAAATCTTTCTTCTATAGTGAAGTTTTTATTATTCTTATATGTTTAATGAACAAAATTATTCTTAATATTAAAAAATATGATTATCGTGTTTTAGAATTCAAGGTCATATAAATATTTTATTTTAATTAAATTAATTATATATTGATAATATGCATATGTAAGGTAATATATTAATGAAAGAACAAGGCCATATAAATTATTGTATTTTAGAAATCAAGGCCATATAAATTGTTTATAGAAAGATCAATAGTTTGTCAAGTTATTAATTAAATTATTATAATGTAGTAAGATCAATGTTACACTAAGATAAATGGTTGACAGCTAGTTAAATGAAAATATATTCTTTCGCTTGAAATTAATAATAGTCAAACCATTAAGTGAATAATTGATCAAAAATTGATCTTTGTATTCTCTAATAAAAATATATTTATTAAATAATTTTTTTAATCTAATTTGCATGCCTCACTTTTTCACGTACTTATTTTTGTATGACCTCCTAAAACTCTATGATTCTCTTCCATTGATGTTTGAAAAGTTCTTTATCCAATACTTGAATATCCTTTAGAACCGACTTTCATCTTTCCTAATACACATATATCATTAAGAAACCCCGAACAAAGAGATCTATTTATCTTATATGTCTTCAATATCTGTCTCCCAATATAATTATTCTTTCAATATAAATTAACAATAATAGTCAACATTAGACATTAATGAAGTTAAAAATGAGACAAATAGTGATATTAGTATTTAAAAGTTTTTGGTTAATCAAAGTAACTTCGTAAATACTAAAAGAAATAAGTAATTAAGGACACTTTTTAGTGTCTGGCATTTGTATATTAATTCATATATTATTTTTCAATGTTTAGCATTTATATATTAATTCATATATTATTATTTGCAACTGAAATATGTTAAGCAACTACGTTTTTTAGACAATAATTATAGTCAGCCTCTATTATGTTGCCTCTTCCTACACGGTCTTAACTATATGCAAAAGTGTTACTTTTGGGACAATCTTGGTTAATTCAAAACATATATGAGTAAGTCTGCTAAAAAAACGCACACAGTTAAGTAGTCCAAAGTTATGCAATACATATAAGGACTTTCCTGAGTATTGGGATACATGTAAGGTGATAGAGCACCTAAGATTTAAAACTTCTTTTCAAACTCTGATGCCCATAAAAACCCCTATGATACTTGAATTAAAAAAACCCTACATCTACAACAATTTCTCAGTTAATTAACAACAAAATTAGGAAGCGTAAGAGAGCCCTAAAGCATGGTGGAGAGACTATAAATGAAACAATAGAAGGCATTGAAATTGAATTTTGGAATGGAGCAAGTTTTTATAATGGAGCTGATAAATTAAATTATTTAAAATAAAATAAACTCATACAAGAGAAGGGATACTCAGATAGTTCATCCGTTATCGTAAAAATTGTCATATTAAATTAGTTTAGTATCCTTGATAAACCATGACAAACAAAATGCATTATGAATTATTTTGGGTGATAAGGGATATCTCCTAGCACCCACATATTGGAACCTTACAACTCCTTTTTAATCAATATGATATCCAACCACATCGTTCGAAGATAATAGACCACCCATATTCGACGATCAAACAAATAAATCAACCATATCAAGTGTCATATCTAATGGTCTTGAGTTTTTTGGTTATGGGCACGATTTCAGATGACCGTAAAGCAAAAAAAATTATGGATTTTAAACTCGATCCTAGATGTGATTGGGGCTTATAAAAGGACTAAATTAGATGATTTTTTGGGATATGTTGATTTTCAAGGTAAGGCTGCTGACCCTTAGGAATCAAGTTCTCATATGGTTGCAATTGTAGAGAGAATGTAAACCTTAAGTAACTAGTTATATGATTATTATGTCACTTTGAAATAAACAAGGCTTTAGGATAACTTTGATATAAAATGGTATTGGTATTGAATGAGTCCAAAATTTTATACTAGCATGCACAAATTAAATACATTTTTATAGAGTCGATATGTGTAAGCGTATTCACCTAGTTTACCCTACTAGATTACTTGTCACATTAGAAAATAGGATAATAAATGAAACCTAACACATCAAATATGTCAAACCGACTTCTTTTAACTTGACAATATCTACATATGTATCATCCAAAAACAATTGGAACAAAAAAACATCATAAAAACTAGACGTAACATTAATTTTGAGTACAGAAATGAAGTCATTCGTCATCCATACTTTAATTTATCAAGTTGGAAGTTATCCTTATTTATAACTCAAACTACTTAATTAATTACTAACACAAAATAACTTGCAATACACTCTTTTTTGCCTTTTTTACTTTTTGCTTTCAGGGTTTGATGATTTCTTATATCTTAATTAAATTAGAACTGGACTACTAATATTCACTCCAAATCTAACAGTTTCACTGAGCTAGCTACTAAAATTTCCATGTTCTAGTCTCTCAAGTTACTCCTAATTATGACCACTCCTATTTATGCACAATATTTTACACAATAAGCCCTTTGATAAACTGCTATAACTCACAAAAATAATTAAGACATAAAACTCTATTTATCTGAATTACTCGAGAGATCACTTGGCCCAAAGAAATAAGCCTTGTTCATAGTGGTAGAGTAGGGTGTAATAGTGCTTCTTTAATCCATAAGAAACAGTTTGGTTGGAGAGAACATAAAAATGTTACCAATTTCCCTCTAGTTCTCGTAGGTAAAGAATAGTGACGAAATTATTTGCTTTTTATCATGAAAATGTTAAGTTGTTTTTATTGAGGGATTTAGATAATATACCATATATATACAAACTTTATATAACTATGATGAGATTTAGTTACAAACCTTATATGCAGTGATCATCATCTAGACTTATACCAAAAAATAACATTAATTTTTTATAGATTACCCGATTATATAAAAAAATATTACATTTGAGCAATTGTAACAATAAATTATGTTCAAGAATATAGAATTATCTATGATATTTAACTTATAAATCTCGCATGACCATAGTAATATCTTTTTGGTTAATTAAATAAAATAAAAAATAAATATCACAAATTGATGTGGAATCATAAGACAGTATTATAATCGTTGTATAAAATAGAATCCCCAAACAGAGGAAAAAAGTACTTAAAAATAATATAACTATTTATAAATAATTAACATAATAATAAAACATTTAAACAACAATATTTATCATCTTTAAAGTGCCTAATTTTTAAAAATAAATAAATAAATATTTCTATAACTAGGACATTTTTTTACTATATTATTCAATTATAAGAACGAGATCTCAAAATTAACCAACTGACAAAAAAATAATTCTAATTACACTCTTTAATAAATATTAGTTTTTTCCGATTAATAACCTCAAAGCATAAAACCTTGTTTTTACAAAACATCATTCTGTTCAGAATTTCAATTTCATACAGAATTATTTTATAAAACAATTTTAAAAAATATATAGATCTAAAACTAAATTTTTTACGGTATGGACATGTTTAACTTATAAGTAATTAATCGAAATGATACTACACAAGAATTCAAATACATTTTCTTTTGATATGTTGAGGTCGTTGTGGTGATTCAGGGCATTCAATATTTTATACATAAGAAGAAGTCTTAAGAAAGAGAAAAAAGAAGGGGAGAGATATTATCGAAGAATATAGTATTAAGAGATTTTTTTATGTGGAAGAAAAAAGGAAAAACTTAAAATTGAGCGTAAACAAAATTTAATATTAGTCTATTTAAAATTTAAACCGTATAGGCCCAAATAAGAGATAGTTTCGTTTTAGACTTTAACTTATTTTAGTAAGTATCATAGCAAGTTAATGTTAATAGTGAGATGGATATCCATTACTAAATAAGCCATATAGTTTAGAAATGAACATTATATGGAATATATATTGTTTATTAAAACAAATTTTTTATTGAGAATTATATTTAATTTTTGTGAACCGTAATAATTCGTATAACTCCCAAAATCTGAAATATATATTGTCATTCTCATGATAGCCTTACTACCTTAACCTCCCCAAAGATGAAAATTTTGTCACTTTTTCACATGTGTAGGGATTTATACAAATCAATATTGATATAACACATATGAAAGTAGTTGGAATTGTGTTAATACTTTGTATAGATTATGATCATTTCGAAGTATATAAAATACGGTTTGTACCTCCTCTCTAATTGTCAAGGCCCTTGTAATCTGTAATGGTTTTTTTAGGATACATTTTGATCATCTCCAACCTCTCCAAGTATTGTAGTAGTGTCACTGGAGGCCATCTACTCCCCACTAACTAATTTAAATTTTCGAACCAACTTATTTACTATGGATGTCATTTAGATGGCTAATGATATACCTAGTCTTTAATTTAGTTTTTTTGGTATAAATGAAAATAGAGTAGCTGATTGAGATAAAAATATGATTTGACAAATTTACTTTATAATGGTTGGTTTATCTATCTATATTTTTAAAACAACATATTTTCACAAATTATTTCCTAAAAGGCCGATTAAAGATGTGTTTAACATATTTGGCTTATAGGGCAGTCTATCCACTATAAAACTATAAAAAAGTATCTTTTTATTTATCTTTAGAATTAAATTTTGTAATAAATGTGAGGATTTTTGATAAAAAACGGTTAATATATTATTTTATTTATGTGTATCCTCCTACAAAATTATAAAGCGGCATAAATATTTCTCCTCACATTTTTTCTAAATAAATTATTTTTGTAAAAATTTACATTGCATCACGAGAGCCTCCACTACACTATGTTATACACATCACTAATTATGTCTCTTCATTGAGTATGTTATACATATAGGTTCATTATTCTGGTTTATGTAGGTGAACTAAATATTTTATTTCTTTTGCAATTATTTTATAAGTGGTTTTTGATATTGGATTAAATAAATCTTTCTTCTATAGTGATGTTTTAATTATTATTATTTGTTTAATGAACAAAATTCTACTTAATATTAAAAAATATGATGTTTGGATTTTATTAAATCAAGGCCATATAAATATTTTTTTTTGATTAAATAAATTATATATTGATAATATGCATATGTAAGGTATTATATTAGACACCCAAACCAATTTTATAATAACAATTTAGTAACCGAATAATTTATTTATATTTTAAACAATACTATTTTAATAAAAAAATTGTTTATAGAAAGATCAATAGTTTGTCTAGTTATTAATGAAATTATTAGAATGTAGTAAGATCAATGCTACACTAAGATAAATTGTTGACAGTTAGTTATATGTAAAAATGTTTTTTCGCTTAAAATTAATAATAGTCAAACCATTAAGTGAATAATTGATCAAAAATTGATCTTTGTATTCTCTAATAAAGGAATATAATTATTAAATAATTTTTTAATCTAATTTGCATGCCTCACTTTTTCAAGTAATTATTTTTGTAAGACCTCCTACAACTCTATTAAATAAATTGATGTTTGAAAAGTTCTCTATCCAAGATTTGATTATCCTTTAGAACTGACATTCCTCTTTCCTCAAACACATATATCAGTAAGAAAACCAGCACAATGAAATCTATTTTTCTCTTATGTCTTCAATATATGTATCCCAATATAATTATCTTTCGAAAATTAACAATAATGGTCAAAGAAATAAGTTTTTGGTTAATTAAAATAACTTCTTAAATACTAAAAAAATAGGTAATTAAGGACATTTTTTAGTGTTTGGCTTTTATTACTTGATTCATATATTATTTAGTTATCTGTCGGGAATATAGATTTGTTTTTATCTAATTAAAATACAACTCGAATAGATCATTCTTGTAAATAATCCTGTCTTGCAAAATATGACAAGTAAACTTTGTTGTCTATTAATTTATGTAGGATAAATATCACTTTTTTCTCAATCTAAAACTCACAATGTTACAACTTTTATTACATCATTAAATCTGAAAATTCTATTTAATATATTTTAATACTATATTCTTAAAAAATAGAAATATAACCCTAAATATTTGAAATGTTAGTTTTACTATTATCAAGAATAAGAAAGAGAAGTCACATCCTTTATGGGACAAAGTAATATTGATACCTAGATATGGATAAATGATTCAAAATCTGAAATTGATATGTCTAATGATAATGAAAACTCTATTTACACTTTAATGGATACCTATATAAATTCTCATAATCAAAATTATTGTGTGGATCTATAATTTGAATAGACATACCAAAAAAAAATCAATCAAAAGTATTATCGTTATATACAAAAAAAATTCATGAATTACCATGGTTTGATAAAGAAAATGGTGTTTTAGAATATGCCCTTGAATTGAGAATAAAACCTTCCATGTAAGAGATGTCACGTATTATATTTTGAACCACTCATTGTTTTGAGGAGCCTTAGGCAAACCTCTCATTCGCATAATCATTAGATTTTCAAAAAATACCACATGAATGATAGTAAATTCTCGAAGATGAGTGTGAAAGTTGTGCTAAAACATATATCAAGTTTTATACATTTATACATTTATATATATATATATCTTATGAAATGAAATAAATGAATTATAAATAACAATCTACTTGCTATTAAAATGTATCAATAGTTAATGATTCATTTTTCAGAGGGGAATGTAAAAAACGAGAGCATTGTCCAATATTGAACAATCTACGACTTGTTTTACATAAATAAATAAAACAAGAAAGAAGTATGTAATTTCTTCACCTTAGTAGAAAACAACAAATACAATAAGAAGACACATTATCTCAAAAGACTAATTTATCTTGACCCAAGTCCAAATAAACTCCCTATTATGTGATGTACATTTGTATTAAGTATTTATAATAATAATTTTTTACTTTTTAATTAGTAATCCACTCTCTTTTTTTCAGTATCATCCCCATCTAAAAAAAAGAGAAAATATTGCTAGCAAAATAACAACTAGTTTACTATTATCCAAAAAGTTCAAATTCTTTTAATGACAAACGGATATTCAAAGTATTATATAGGATCCATCCGCTTATTTAAGTTTAATTTATTTAATTATTTCTAAATTTTGTTATTTTTAGGTTAGGAGATTTTGTTTGAGAGAACCCTGTGTTTATGATACAATACAATGGAAACTATTCAACTAGCAATGTTTATTTTATGCATGGAGCAATCGACATGTTGAAGGGTTAATATTTGTGTGCATTTAAGTTATCTTATTAAGGATATGAATCTTCAATTTTTTCATGTTATTACATAAAAATATATGGGTGTATTGTTTTCAAAAAATAACGTATTAAAGTTGGATAAAATTGAGTTATACTTGTATATTTATTTCACTATTATTGTAACATAAATTTGGTATGTTTCATTTTAAGTTTTTCAAATTTTAAAAAATATCATCGCAATAAGAATGTCTTTAGTAAATGTATGTTTTATTTTGGTTATATGAGTTTCATTCGAGTTCTCTATAATGAATGGTTTTTCACAATTGAGTTTTGTTATTTCCCATATGAGTATTTTTAAACTTGTAGATGGAAACATATGAATTTTATTATTAAAGTATTTTAAAATATATATAGATAAATTTGTGAAGGTAGCAAAATGAGTATGATAAACTATTAATGTTTAATTATGAATGTGAAGATATAAATATTTTTAATTCTTTCTTCTAAAAATGACATATTTAGTAAATATATAAATCTCATAAGAACAAGATCCTAAATTTCTAATACATAGACTACGCTTACGTATTATATTAAAGTAATTTTTCATAAACCACTAGTTATCAATAAACCAAAAAATAAGCTCTAAAATGGGTGATATGAATAAAATAAATGTATATTACTTGATATCCATATTTATATATAATTGTTCTTTTTACATATCTAGGGAGGTAATTGAACATTCATATATTGTTTTAGTCCACGTATTTCTATGATAATTTATTTAGTGATGTGAATATGAAGAGTCCCTATTTATGTTATACTATTAAAAAACCATGAGACGTCTACGACCCCTACTGAATTAAGTATTTTTTAATATATTCGTTCTAATAAATTACAAGGAGGAATATATATTTATCTTTCCCTCAACCAATCACCTATATTTGCTGGATCTGATCGACTACACTATGCTAACTAATTCACTTTTTTGGAAAACAATTCTTTCACACATTTTGAATCTATGTAGGAATATAGAATCATACTAATTCATTACCTTGTCTAATTCAATTAAAAATATTTTAAAAACTTAACATTAGTGTTTTACATGTGTTAAAATATGGCATTAATTATCGTAATAATTTTTTAGAATGGTTATACTTGATATCATACATATATGTTTCGCAATTAATATTTAAAGAGATATTAATCCAAATTTTAATAAGTTTTGTTAATTATAATTAATTATTAAATAAAAAATTGAGTAATTAAAAATACAATACTTTTTTATAATATACTTAGAATGGTTGACACTAGAGAAAGTCTATAAAAATATTGGTTTTTATGATGCTATAGTGTATCTAATAAATAGAGACATGTCCAAGTTTACCTAAGTTAGAAATATTCTATAACTGAAGTCATTAATATGGTACATTTAATAAACATGATTATCTATAAATAACGTTCTTCTATATTAATAAATTAATTAAATTGGGAATATTTTCTCAATCGCTTATATTTTTCTTTCAATCTCATACATTTATGACTTTAAAAAAATTACAAGAGATAATAATATTAAAATTCATACACAAGAAGTATGTCGTCAGAAACCCAAGGATCCATGAACCATAACCTCTTAACACTCGAGAAAGAGACTTAATGTGGTGTTCGCTATTCAAACCAACTTGGTGAACATAAGGTGAATTGAAATATTTTAATTCTCATCATTTGAACTCCACTTCAACATGAAAATACTTCTGTATATTTAATAATATCCTCATTTCCAAAATAATGTGTAGTCTACGAAATAGGAGTGGCTTGTCCATACTCTTAAATTTGCCATGAAAGGCCACGATGGTGAATAGTAATGTATTATTAAAGACAATAACTTTTAAATATCAAAGTGAAATATTAAAAAAGAAATCTAGGGATGCATATTTGGATAATAATGAAATGAAATTTTTCATAATTTCCATGAAATGTTTTGGTGTTGAACTACACAATGTCATGAATAATGTATTCCAACTGTCATGAAGGTAACTAAAAGAAGTAAGACCAATGCCTCATTGTCTAATATGATTCCTACAACTTGTATAAATTTATGTAGAATGTATTTGCTTAAAAAAAGATTAAAAGTTAACGACAATAGTTGCTTGTCTAAGTTTAGTTTGACTGATTGATGCATATTTTGATTGTTAAAAAGTGTTAAAAAAGATACGAACTTATAGTTGCTCGAACATTTATTATTACATCGATGAATATCAAATTTCATATTATATTTACACATGATTATATATAATTTTGGGTTTCAAATAGTATAATATGATATTACAATAAAAGTTTTAGATTTATAGCGTTGTGGTTTATTAATTATTGTTAATTTTATACATGTTTATTTATTTGCGAGTGTACTATTTTTGTTGTGTTACTTATTAATGGTTTTTTGTTTATTATATTAAGTTTAATATACTTTATTTATATTTCAATAAGTACATGGTTGGTGAATGCAAAATTATTCTTAGTTAGCAATTTGCCTGGTGAGTCTGATTGTATTCATGGTATGCAATTTGCTTGTCATATTTTTATTCATCCACAATATGCTATATCTAGTTACATTTATATTTATTGTTTAGCCTATATATCTAAGTATCATGTGACAAAAAATTAATCAAAGTGAAAGAAAAATAAATTTCATGGATACCAAACAAATTAAAATTGATTATTGTATATTTTTGTATCATGGTTGTGTGAGATTGGAAATGGAATGGAAATGAATGTTTTTGTATTTACAATAATATGGTGTTTTTTCGAATATAGTGGGTATATTTTTCATACAATATAATAGCTACTTGTGGCAAGATCTAGGTCACATTTATTTTTATTTTTAATAACTCATAACCCTTATTTATCTATTTTTGTGTTTTATTATATAGATTTGTTTAACTTATTAATGGCTACTCATTTTTATCTTGACCCTTTCAGTTGTAAACTGATTTAATTATGTTTGTTTCTAACAAAATCTAATACTTTAAATTGATATTATTATTTAGTAACCAATATACATTGTAAAATTTTGTAAGCCACCAACTCAATGAGCAAGTGACATGTGTCAATTGAAATAATCTTATTGTGTTCAACATTATAAAAATAAGTAAATTTTAAGTACATTTATTCAACAATGAAAATAAGTTCAAAGATCCAGAATATTTCAAAAAATCTCAAAAAATATGGAATAATATAAAATTGATATATTTACAAGAATACATTACAAAGTAAAAAATTACTTATATGTAACAAAATAGTGGGGTGAACACTTGTAAATAAAAAGTTATTTTATTCGTAAAAATACACAATATATTTTAATGGCTTCTAGATAAATCAAAACTTATAAGATTCTACATAACATGTTCAACAGTTAGATTTTTTAGTTACTTATTCAATCTTATAATTAATAACGTTTCATATATTTTAGAATGTATATTATTAATAGGTTAGTAAATTACTACAAGACTTATTTTCAAAACATTATATCATTTAAAAATATAACATACCATATCTATAATACAATTACATAATTATAATATTATTGTATGATAACCTTAAAAATATTATATAATTAGAAATAAATTAATATTCTAACTTAATTTTTTTAAGAAGACATATGGATACTAAAATGTATTGATCATCAATGTGAACTATACTTCAAAATAACTTCCCTTATTATAGATTACACCATCCTGTGAGAAATTCAATGATATGTGTGCAATTATAACCATAAATAATGTTCTAAAATATGTAATTATCCATTATATTTTTTGATTTAGTAAATAAATTAAATTAATTATATATGTCACTAGTTCATATGAAATCACAAGATAATATTAATTATATGTTTATATATGAAATACGATACAAAATAATATTAGAAAATAACATCAAAAAAATGTTTAAAAAAATGTTTAATCATCTTTAGTATCTCCACACTCTATTAGTTTATATAAAAAACCCAAATTAATTTTTTCCATTCGAATAGTTAGTTTTTACTATATTTCAAATGTGATAATAATACGATCTCAAATTAACCAAAAAAATTATAAAATATTTTTAGCCAAACTTTTTATTTCATTTTGAATTGTATCTAACATAACATTCAAAACAAAAAATATATTTTTACTCTACCTTATTTCGCTCTAGGATAAAAAAACTGAATATTACTTTCTAAATCAATTTTTTTAAAATACATATCTAAATAAATAATTTTCAAGTATGTTACTTACCCTAACATAGCGTTGGTGAAAGATATAGAAGTGTTTTTTCGATAACCATTAATGATAAAGCTAACTTACCATTACTAGGTGGTTTATATTTTAATGCAGTAACTACTAATGATGAAGCACTTGAGTTTTGGGTTAATATATATGATTAGGAGTATCTTGTATATTATATTTTTTGAAAAAGATATATCTGAGATGTACCTATTTTCCTAATAGTATTCATTACATCCTTCTTGAAGTATATTAAGAGAAATATTTCATTTGAATCTATAAATTTATTGTGATAGCTTCATTTCTAATCAATTAGTTGTATTTTGTACATCTTAAGAGATTTGATATCGTCTTAGGGGTGTTCAAAACATGTTTATAATAATTTTGTGCATTTCTCAATCAAGTGGCCTTAGGCCTTACATTAGTTACAATAATTAGACATGTTTATATGTGTTTTGTTTTATCGATGAGTACTGTTTTTGGTATTTATGCAGACTAAGTGTGTCCCTGATAAGAAATATAATTAAAAATAATCTATAATTTGATGGTACAAGGGGTGAAAAAATATTTAATTAGTATAAATTTTTCATATACATAAACATTAAAAAAATGAAAACAAAATTGGTTTTTTTTTAAAATTATCAATGCCAATCATTAATTTATTAAATCCTATGTTCTTCATAAAGATACATCATAGTTTTAGCTTTTCCTTTCTCCTTTGTTGAAAAATTCATGGACAAAGAACCTTTTACTCTGTCCATGAGAAATGGTATTATTTATATATATATTATTCAAAAAACAAGATTTAAAATATTCAATGATTGATTAAACCGAAATATAATCAAGTAAGAAAAACTAGATTGGGGTAATTTACGACATGAAATATTTGATATATTTAAGAATTGGTAAAACATTTGAAAGATATATGACCAAAAATGATAAAATATGCCTATGATTGATAACAAAGAAATTATTCTAAACACTATTTTAAAAAAAGTATTATAATAAGATAACAGTTTCTTAACAAATATGATTCATTTTTTCCTTCTACTCAAGTTTGGGCAGTGAGATTTCCTAGAGTATAAAATTACAAATAAAAGGCATATCAACATAATTAAATTGTAAATTAGCATACATTTTTACTAATTTTACAAATGTGGCATTTTTGCAATTTCAACTTACAGTCTTCGTTTATTACATATATATATTATCAAATTATATAATAATTTAGATTAAATATGATATATTGAAATTCTAAAATTAGAATTCCAATTTAATCAAATATTAACACAATATTTATGTACCTTATAGAATTTTATTATAAGTGTAAAATTTCTAATCCTATAATGGTCGGCGTAGAAAGCTCACATACTCCTATTATAAGAGATTAAAGATTAATCCCTAGCAGCTACTTTATTAGTCAAGATGGTCGACTCACCAACGTATACCAAGCGCGTGTACACTAATCCGTAATTAGATCACCCTTTTGGACTCAAGCTTCATTACTTGGGGTGATGTTTATTTTGTCATTAACCGATTATTATTTAACTCATATGTATACCCAATATATGGAAAACACAATTTATTAAAATACAATCCAAAAATATGAAATTTAAGAATAAAAACTATGTTCATACCGTAAACAATCTTAAGCAAAATAGAAATCGTGCATAACCGACATTGGAATAAAAAATAGAAATTAATTAAAATATATATATATATATATATATATAAAACTAACTTACCCTAAGTATAGAGAAGAATGATAAAAAATGACCAAGTAAAATTCCAGCCATTGGTACTTCCTTCTTTACATTCTCCTGATAGCTTCCATAATGAGTTATTGATGAAAGGTAAGCTTTGTCAGCCAATGGATGAGTTTATAATGATCGTAGCATGTAATAAGTGGGAAACTGTTTTAGGGTTTAAATATGTTAAGGGCTAGGTTTAAATGATCAAGCCTATCCCAGAAAACACCAGCTCCTAAATTTATGACTTGTTTGTTACAACTCTGAATCATAATTTCTCATAGGCCAAGTGTTCCTAATTCAGAGCCCCCTCTTGAGATAAAAGATATTATTCAAATTCTTTCTAAATCTCAGTTGAGCTAAAAAAAAGCGTAAAAATATGTCTCACATTTATCAAAAAAGGGTGTCATCTGTATACCTTTTGACAACAAGTCTAGCTTTACATCTAGGCACATCAGAGTAAAATATACCTCATTTAACCTTATTTAATCGTAAGGATTTATAATATGTATCCAAGTTTTTTTAAACTTTCAATATCGAATTTCTTATTCCATATCTTAACCCTAAAAAAATTCTTTAGAACTCAATGTATTAAGGTAACTATCTGGATCATTGTTACTAACTTATGGACCAACTATAAGAGTAATATAAACATTTTCAACATAAGAGTACATGGCTTGAGGTCTATTTTTTGTCATTACCATATATCTTGTTAACTAAGAGTTATCTGAGACCAACTGATGTTCCTATACACTATTTGGATCAACTTTATTAGCATTATTTACTGAAGATGTATTAGGATCTATCTCAATCTTAGTACACTTTAGGAGTTGTTTCATGTTTACTTTAATCATCACCTAAAAACACAGTTACTGTCTTGCAAGGACAATTAGATTCATAAAATATGACATCTCTACTAATGATCATCAAATATAACACCTCTATTAATGATAATCTTTATTCTTCTTGATCTCTATCATATAATGTGTACCCTTTGGTACCATGCATATACTAATAGCCAAGAAAACATATGTTAATGATCTAGAATCAATGATACTTCTTAATTACGAGCATAGGTAGCACAACCAAAACTTCTAACATTAGAAATGTCATGCTTTTTATTATCCCATATTTCCATAAGGCAATTCATATTTAAAGATCTAGATCTTATTTTCAAGATTAGTAGATTTTAAAGTTATTATTCCTTAAAATATTTTGAAAGGAAAATGGTAAATATAAAGCTTCTAATTATTTTTCTAGGAGGGTCTACTCCCTAATTACATTTAATTTTTTTTATTAGTCTTTAAAGGAATATTCCATTCTATCCTAGAACAATCATCAACCATATATAGAAAATAATTACTTCCTTTACGAGTTTCATTTTATATATGTCGACATAATTAACATGTACATATTCAATTATAGATTTAGGCATGTGAACACAATCAGTGAATTTTGTTCTATGATGTTTTGCTAACACACAAGTTTCATAGAAATACAAATTATAGATATAATATTTACCGAGCGAGCAACCCTTACACATAATATAGAGTTAGAATTGACTGATATCTCCAAGTCTCAAGTACCATTTTAATGTGGCTCCATTCTCGACATTAGAAGTAATCTTATTCAAATTAGATATAATGCATACCACATAAATAATATATAAGAAAAAAAAATTATTTACACATAGGAAAAGTTTATTCTTCTCTGTTTACATTAATCACACATTTTGACACTTTGTATATGCTTCCAATCTAATATACATAAAGATATACTTAATAGCCTGAATACAAGCCACTTGGAAGTTATTATTATTCCACATATAGGAAGTATTATACTTATATTCTCTCAAGTCATGAAACCGGTCCTTATAAGGAATCATTTGAAAAGTGTACCCATAATCTAGAATCTAGTTAGCATGCTATATCAAACACATTAAAAACATTAGAAGTCACAACATTTTTATTAGACATTCTTGCAATATTAGGATCATTGTTATTAGTACCATTCTTGTTCTTAAGACAGATCAATTCTTCTTAGAATGACCAACCTTACCACAATGATGATATTTTTTAGATATTTACTTATAGTTATTATTATACTTTACTTTCTTTTTATACTTGTTAGGCTGAACAAGGTCATGTGATTTAGTTTTGTGTTTTTAAAGAGGTTATTTCCTACTCTTTTTTGATTCTTTAATTCTAGTTCCATTGTTTTTAATGAGCCTAGATTAGATTAAATGAGTGGATAATAATGGAGTATTTAAAGTATCTTTATTATCTTGATAAAACTGATGTGTATAATTTAACAAGATCATGCACTTACTATTGTAATCTAGGACCATCTCAGAACCTTTCAATGCCAAATTAAATTTTAATTATTCATCAATATTTTCAACTATTTTCTTAGTGGCATCCATCATATATGTAAAAACATTACCTTAAGAATATCAATATTAGGAGAAGATTGGATTTAGTATAATGATTAAAGTTTATCCCATAAGTCTATAGTCGATTCTTCACCGTCAACCTCTCTTATTATAGTATCGGTTAGACTCAAAAACAATAAATTATAATATCCGATAGATCTAGAAACAATAAATTATGTTATTTTGCTTCTTCTTCACCTCCTTCTCATGTTTTCATCAAATCAAGAAACATATTCAAAATACTAAAGTAGATGAAATATGTATTTCATAACATGATATTCATATAAACAATGAATTTCATGTTTCATAATACGAATTTCATGTTTCAAACATTTAAATTTTTGTTTCAAAAATTTATTTTTTAAACTAATTATTTTAGAAAAGTATGTTCAGTTTCACCTTGTATATATTGATATTTCTAGAGTGGATCACAATTTTTTTGATTATCTTTAAAATCAGATTAATTTAATATTTTTGTTGGGTGATTTTAATGTTTAATATTTAATGTTACCAACAACAACAATTTGTTGTAGTTCCACCTTTCTAAGATGAGAGCATTACTCAATCTTTTTGGCATCAATAATTAATTCAAATTTCTTGTTATTTGTTTCCTTTAATTAATTATTAAATTAATTTCATTTTTCTGTTTATTAATAATGTATAAGAACATGATACATATCGAGATACATATGTAATAAGTATACAAACTAAGGAGACACGAAACTTTATGGAACAAATCTATTAGAGAAAGCATAAATTGATCAATGCGTAAGATTTGAATTTCAATACTATAGCTTACGAATTACAACTATTTTTATCCAATTGGTTTTTTTGCAACTTAGAAAGATCAAGCATGACGAGCATTTGATCAATCATTATCAAAACATATTGTAAAAGTGCTTGATAGGTTTGAAAATAGGCGTGGAGAGAGTCAAAATTATTGGATGTGTCTCACCTTCCGAGCATAGAGTATTGGCAAAAAATAAAAGAGTGAGGATCACGAAAAATGAATTATGTTAAACAAGAGAAGTACATCTACAGAAAAGGTTAAAAAAACACTTGTCACTTTATACTTTAAACATCATATAATTCTGAAGTTCTTTTTAATTTTTTTCCTTGAATTGATAATTAGGAATGGTTGATCGTCATACTCTTCTTGTATGACTCCAATTCTATCTTGTTACTCTAGAATATAAACAAGAAGGTTTATTAGACAAACCTTATACGCAGCGGATTGGAATGAAGAGTCCAGAATTCTGCCTTCTTGTACGTGATTGAATTGGAATGAATCACTTCTGCTATCTGGTCGTAAGTTTAATTACTAGAACTAAACTTTTTGTTTTCACCACCTAAATGTCTCAGAAGTATCTATGTGTGTTATTGATTTGGAGAGAAATTTTGTACGCTTAGGTTGTCTGTGTGGTTGTGTTGTTGTGAGAAAGAAATGCTCTATTTGTAGAGCTGGAGAGTTGGTTTATTGCCTGTAAATAAACCACTCTCCCACTTTCTCCACTTCCTCCACCATCAAAGTAGGAAGTTATCTTTAATAACTTCCTGTACGCTCATGTCTTTCCCATCATGGGTGACATGGGATAATATTTTTTTATTTCTTTCATTCTTCCACTCGCACATGATGGAGTTACAATCATTTCCTTTAGGTACATGCATTCAATGCACCATACATCAATATTTCTCAAATCTTCTCATATACACATTTCTAGAATAATTCATCATACTTGACAAAATAGGTCGTGCGACCGACAAGTATACGAGCATACGTTACTAATAACCTGTTAGGGTACATAGTTTCTCAAACGAAACTTCATTCCTGACGTATCTTGTAGTACCCCAGACGAATAATTTATTGTATCATATTTCAGTAACTCTGACCCCTTTCAATTTATATCACATCGTTTTATGTGATCAAAAGAGTTCACTAACATAACTTCATGTGTCTTACTATCATGTTATGGTCCAAATTGACTTACATGATCGGTACCTGCAAGCACACACTTTGATACAGAATTTTAGTCTTCCCTTTACACATATATCCTTTTACTTTGATTAGGTTGCTTTTCCAAACATACCCCATTAGACCGAATCCTTCATGATCATTGGTAGTATGTTCAAAGTAGCATACACCTAATCAAAATATCAAGACATAGTCAAAAGTAATAAGGGCACAATTTTGAAGGCATCACACAATGAAGAGACAGGGATCGACTCTTCACTTTCTTCTGATCGAAAGCACACGTGGTATGACACACGTGTTATGGTATTATTCATATAGCTCCAATTGTATGTCACAATTTTATAAATACCATACAAATATATAATTAGACAACCCTCGTTGCCTAAGATGAGTTCTTCTATTGATCAACCCTTCTATGAAATCAATCAAGCAACTCATATCTGGCTCTTGTAGACTACGTAGATAGTGGGATTCTACTTCGATCATAATATAAGCTTAACATGGTTTATCCATGTTTATGATCTCATCTTAACACTTAGTTAAGGCGACTATCTTAACTTAAGTTATCTTAAGGGTTCTTCACTACTATGAGTCAGTCTCATCTTTACGCACTTCTCGTGCCAAAGGCAATTGCCCGTGTGATAGGGCCAATCTCAGTCTATAGGACATACATACTTCAAAAATTACACGCATTATAATATATATATCAAACATGACATTATAAAATAAATAGTTAAATAAATATACTAATGAAAATATATACATGAATGCACATAAACTCGCAATATTCATACATTATATCTTGCTTAATCATATAGATTTAACATATCCATAAATATATCCCTTGGATATCATTTGTGAATGGATCAGCAAGCATATTGCGTGTGTGTATGTATTGCAAATCAACATCCTTTTGTGCAATAATATCTCTAAAAATGTTATATTTTATATCAATGTGTTTGGTCATACTGTGATACTTAGGAGCTTTCACACAAGTATTTTCAGCTTGACTATCACAGTGCATAATAACGGGACTCCCACTATCGCCTGAGAATCCTAAATATTTAAAATAACATTTTTAACCAAACAGCCTCTAGAACCACAGCTGAGCATGCTACAAACTCATCTTCCATTGTGGACAAAAATTATACAGGTTTGTTTCTTGCTACTTCAAGAAATTGCACAATTATTCAACATGAATACATCACCTGAGGTAGATTTACTCCAATATATATCACTACCCCAAATAGCGTAATATATCCATCTAGGTGTAATCTATTTCCTCGAAAGCAAAGGCATGATCCATTGTGCCTTTTAGATATCTCAATATCTTTTTCACAACTTTCAGATTTTCTTGTCATGGTTTCAATTAAAAATGACTAACTAAATCTACCACATAACATATGTCTGACCTAGTTCACATCATAACATATATAAGACTATCCATGCAACTATAATATGACATTATTACATTTTTTGTTTCTCTTCTAGAGTACTAGGACACATGTCGAGAGTTAAGTTTATTCCAATTTCTACAGGAGTGTCAATGGAATTGACTTAGTCATACTAAAGTGCTCAATTATATTCATGATGTAATGTTCTTGAGACAAAGATAATAGTCCTCTAAATTAACACCAAGAATATAATTTGCTTCTCCCATATCTTTCATATCAATTTGAGAAGCTAGCTACTCCTTATTAGCTTGAATAAACTCTTTATCATCCCCTGCTAATAGGATGGCATCTACATATAGAGATAAGATTACAAAAAATTTCTTGGAACATTTAACATAAACACATTGATTTTCAGTTATCATCTCAAATCCATTTGATGAAATGACTTCATGAAATCTTAAATTCCACTATCTAGAGGCTGGCTTAAGAACATAGATTGATTTTAACAATCTACATACTTTATTTTCTTGATCTTTTGCAATGAAACCCGAAGGTTGTTCCATGAAAATAACCTCTTCTAAATCTCCATTTAGAAATGTAGTTTTTAACATACTCTAGATCGAGATGCGCCACAATAGCTAAAATAAGACGTATTTAGGTAAATCTAACAACAGGAAAAAAAATTCCTCAAAATCTATTACTTCCCGTTAAGTATAGCCTTTCGCTACCAAGCGAGCTTTATACCTGTCAATGGAATTCTCAGGTTTTCTCTTTATTTTGAGAACCCATTTATTCCTTTACGTCTTTTCGAGAGATTAACCAGTTTCCATACTTGTTCCATTGCTTTCTTCTATTCATTCTGAGCAGGACATGAGAATGCTTCATTAACTGATCGAGGTTCATCTTCGTCTTGTGGAGTTATCATAAAGACTTCTCCTTCGATTTCAAATCGACGACGAGGAACTAAGACTCAAGCACTTCTCTTTAGTTGAGAATCTTGAAAAATAGGATTACTATATGATGCAATGGTTTCTTCCGTCTCAAGATTTAGAGGAGTGTCCTTCTTGACTTCTTTAGTATGTGTTACCTCACCAGGTGTCACATTTGTTTGCATTTCATCTTCCTGAATCTCATTTAATTCACATAAAATGGAATTTCTGTCAACTTCACATCTGCTGGGAAAATCATTCTTGAATGTGATATCTCGTGATTCAATTTCAAGACCCGCATCGTTATGTTCACCAATAAACACATATCCTTTAGAGTCATCTGGTATCTAATAAAGATACACTTCTTGCCTCTTGGACCTAACTTCCCATATTTATGAGATAGATCATGAACATAGCCTGCCGACCCTAGGGTCACAAGTAGTTCATAAGGAGTTTGACTAAACAGTCCTTGTAGGTATTTTGTTAAGTATATAACGAGCGGTAGGCAAGGCATCTCCACAGATTAGCTTGTGACATCATAGACTTAACCATTTCTAGGAGAGTTCTCACTTTTCCATCACACAGTTCTTTCAACTGATCCAATAGATATTCACGTATCCAATAGATATTCACTTGATTAAGTTTTTCGTCATCCTCTCTAACTGAATTTCTACTTTATTGAAATATATCATAAGAAAATTTCAATGCTACATATGTATGAAAAATAAGGTAGACATAACTAAAACTAGTGAAATCATCTATAAAAGTGATAAAATAAAGTCCCCCTGTATATTTTGAACATTTATTGGGTTACAAATGTCTACATGAATTACTTGCAATGGGTACTCGACTCGTTTAGCCTTTTCAAAATGGTTTCCCTTTGCTTTATCTGCTAAACAATTTTCATAAGTTGGCAAGTTGACTCTAGTCAATGAACCCAAAAAGTTTGCCTTAGCCAACAAATTCATACGGTCTTGTCCAATATGAACTAGTCTAGCATTCCATACCTTTCTTCTACGTTAAAATTACTAGAAGAAGTATTAGTAGAAAAGCAACTACTTACATAATAACTATTAGATGAGTGATCATCATCTAGTACTACTAAAACATGAGAAATAAAACCAAAAACTTAACACATAGCGTCATAATAGATGTCTACTTGATTGTTATGAAAATACATATTAAAACCTAATCGTAGAAGAATAATGAACAAGACCAAATTCCTCATATTCATCACATTTCCTCTGGAACTAGATGGTACTCTACATATGCCTCTTGGTCTTAGGCTACATGGTCTGTCACTTCTGAAGCCACAATCCACAAAGGATTAAAATCAACTAGCAAACAGTACTGGTAACATATCTAAATTTATATGAAGTAAATGATATTGCTATCTTTATCCTCACTCGCGAGCGAAGTGACCTGTCTTGTCACAATTATAGAATTTTACTTTACTCTCGTCTTTCTTAAAAAAACGTTGTTACCACCATTCTCGTTCTTCTTGGAAGCATGCTGATGTCTCCTCATTTGTGATAGATTTATGTTAGGATGAGACATCATTTTAGTGATTTAGAAGTCATAAATGTAGATTTTCTTGAGAAATAGTGCACTTTCCTATTTTGAGTCTTGATTTAGTAAAATAATATTTTTAGAGCATATTGGGTTTAATTGTTTATTTAGTGTGTAGCTTTAAAGATAATTATTGAGCTTAATTAGAGTCCAAGTCAAATACTACAACTTATGGAAGGAGATTTGCATGGTAATTGGAGATAAGGAAATAAAAGCTAAAAAGATGGAAAAGGAAAAGCTGCCTAAATCTGAATTCTGCAGTACACGCTTAAAGAAGTGGTTATTTACCTAAGAAATAGGCCGATTTTGGTAATTTCCTTTCATAGGGACAAAGATAATTCTGTTACGATTCTTTTGGTATCTTATGGACCTCAAACCGACCAATAACGAAGAAGATATACTTAAAACGGTCCAGCAGTGTTTATCTTTATTTCCATAGGAATTTGAGTTGGGCTAAGAGTCCAATACTTTATCTCTTCCTCAAGAAAACGTATTAGGTCTTCTAAACACCTATAAATACACCCTTATATCACTTGTAAATCATCCTTGCTTAGTTCAAAACCTTATAATTAATTCTTAGTCATTGTAGAGAGCAAGATGATGTCTTTTGTAATTTCTTTTAGTTTATTTCCTTCAGGTATGAACTAAACCTCCCATAGCTTGGGTTTTGCATCATGTATAATCTATGAATTCTAATTCTTCTATCTAAGTTTCTTTGGGAATTGTATGTTTTAATCTGATATTAGCTACTTACTTTATATTTGTTTATGTGTTTTGATTTAATGTCTTTCCTAGAACTAATCACTTTAGGATTGTTCTAATAGTAGTTAGATGGTCTCATTGACAGGGTGTTTAACTATTGAACCACCACATAATATCTAGTGTCGATATTAGTTCTGACAAAACATGATTCTAACTAGATAGTCATTAGGGTTTGTTTTAACCACCATATCACCAATTGATTGTTGCGATTGCTTAGGGCCTTAGTAGCGTTTGATAACCCTATTCTAAACCACGTCTTGGTTATGCCATATCCCCCTTAGTCGCTCTCAAGGTCTAAGGTATGGGAATTTAGAATCCTGACTAAGTATACCAAGAGCTAATATTCTCCCTTATTAACTAGATTTATGGATAGAATTAGAAGGATTAGTGCATACTAGCAAAACCTAAGCTATACTTCTCACCTCATATTCTTATCTTTTACTTTATTGTCTTTTATTTTCTTAGTTTTAATTAGTATTTTCGAAATCTATTTGCTTTTATTTTATGTCTTTAATTAATTACTTTTACTCGTTAGTTCTACTCACGCGATTAACACACTTAAGTCCCTGAGAACGAACTCAACTTATCATTAAAACTTGCATACGTCCTGTAATACTTGCAGTACTGTGCCTGTCTAGGGTGAGAGTGTGTAGTTTCTTGACTTAATTTTATCTTATTTTTATCACACCCTAGGCGACACCAAGTTTTTGGCGCCGCTGCCGGGGACTTGTGTCTCGTTAGCGTGTGGGTTATCTATTTCGAGTAGTAGTTTTTAATTAGTTTTATTTTTCAGTATTTAGTTTTTGTTTTTCCGGATTTACGCTTGTGGTTTGTTTTAGTCTTTTTCAGGATTCACAGTGTTTAATTCTTGGCCTCCGTTATCGGAGCCTGAGAGGAGCTTTAGAGTTTATAACAGACATGTTCATGAGGAAAGATCTTTGAGAAGAGCTATGGCAAATCAACGTGATCCACCACTTGATGACCTTGGAGTGAATCCGAGAGGTCCACCACCAGGGATCCAACAACAAGATCCACCTGGTGTACAACTACCAGTAGGAGGAGGTAATGGGCAGAATAACATTAATAATTGATGTCTCCTTAATTGTTCTTATTTTCGACCCTTAGGAGACATCATTTTTGGTGTTTATTTAATCAATTTGATAGACTTTTGGACTAAATATGCAATAATATGATTTTCCTCTTTTATTTCTAGCATTTCTAATTTATTAAGCTTTTGCGCATAATATTGGTAGTTTTAGTGTAAAGTTTACAGGTTTTAGATGTTAGCTAGAAGAGGAATCCGAGGAGAAAGTCAAAGATCAAGAGATAGAGTCAAGACTTGATGAAAAATCCCGAAGATATTATTTTTAAAGCTGAAAATCCATTTTCCAGGCCATAGATTGCTGATTTCGAGGTGCTTAAGCGACAATTTAGCCGCTGACCTTTGAAGAGAAAAAGCTCCTTATCGAGTTACGGAACTTTAGTAACTAGAATGAGGTCAATCGGAGTCATAACGAATCGGGAAAATCCGTTTTAATTTAGGTATATCAGCAGTTACGGGATTTTGGGCTAAGTTAGTGGACTTGGGCCTTTTATATGTCATTTAATTAAAAGCCTAGGTCCAAGTCCGAATTTGTACTTATAAAAGGAGGTCTGGACTTGTATTTTTCATACAATTCACATTCTACAAGATTAAACACCAGAGAGAAGCAATAGAAGGAAGAAAGAAGAAGTTACAAGAGCTGGAGAGGGTCTATATCTCCGTTCGTAGTCATTCCTATTCCGAAAATTAGGTTTTTCTTATCTTTAATTTTGTAATCAAATATGAATTCCTTTACATTTAATTTAGATTTTCTTTTTATGAGTATGAGCTAATTTCCTTTTAGTGCTTGAGAACAATTAATGGGTGAACCCCAATCTTATTGAATTACGAATGTTGAATTTGGGTTTCTGTTAAATTAAACTAGATTGGGTCTTTTACTCTTTTCGATAAATTGAGAATATTTACTGTTTTTAACGTCATGAACTAGGAACAGGTGTTAGTATCTAGGCTATTCCAATTAGTGGCGATTGGATCATCCTGACGGAGGGTTTAGGTACAGAACCATTTATTCAATCTAGGATAGAAGCTATTGATTCTGACGAACTTAGCTAATTCTAGGGCCAATAAGGTAATAAAACTTAATCATCCAAAAGCGGATCATATTTATCCTGACGGGACTAGTGACACTCTAGGATCGCTGATGTCTCCCTAAATGTTCTAATTTTATGCCCTTGGGAGACATCATTTTTTGTGTTTATTTGATTAATTTGATAGACTTTTGAGTTAAAAATGCAATAATCCGGAATTCCTATTTTATTTCTAGTATTTTTGATTTATTAAACTTTTGCGCGTAATCTTGTGTATTTTAGTGAAAAGTTTGTAGGTTTTGAATATTAGCTAGGAGAGGAATCCGAGAAGAAAGTCAAAGATCGTGATATGGAGTCAAGATTTGAAGATAAATCCCGAAAGAATTTGATTTTAGAGCTGCAAATCTGGAAAACAGGCCAAATATTGCTGATTTCAAGGCGCTTAAGAGATGATTTAGACGCTGACCTTTGAAGAGAAAACATTCCTTATCGAGTTACGGAAATTTAGCAACTGGAATCAAGTCAATCGGAGTTATAACGAAGCGGGAAAAGCCGTTTTAGTGGAGGTGGTGCAGAAGTTACGGGATTTGGGCTTGATTAGTGGACTTGGACTTTTTATTATTCACTTAAACCCTAATTAAAAGCCATTCCGAATTTGAGCTTATAAAAAGAGCTTTTGACCTCATTATTTCTTACCTCTCATTTTTATTCTTCAATTCAAATCATCCTTAGAAGAGAGTGTGCGGAGAAGAAGCAGAAGCAAGGAAAAGAAGAAGCCTAGAGCAGGAGACTGTCTATATCTCAACTTCGCAGCCGAATCAACTCTGTAATTATGTTCTTCTATTTTATTCTGTAAAACATTATGAACCCAATTATGTCTTTAGTTTTTGTCTTCCGTTAATTATGAGCTAAATCCATTTAATACTTGGGAACGCATAATGGGTTAATCCCTACTTTGTTTTATTTCATAAGATTGGATTTGGGATTTTAGTAATTTAATTCAAATTAGGTCTTTTACATGTTTTTGTAATTTGTATTTATTTACTGTTCTTAAAGTAGCTAATTAATAACAGGTATTACTATATATGCTATTCCACATAGTGGCGTGTGGATCATCTTGACGGGGGGTTTAGATACAGAATTAATTACAGAATATAGGATAGAAATTATTTGACTCTCACGAGCGTAATTAATCTTATGGCCTATTGGGTATTTTTAGCTTAATCATTCGAAGGTGGATCATAATCACCCTGACGGGGTTTGTGACACCCTAGAATAGTTTCGTAGTCCACCCTGACGGGGGTACGAAGATTCCCGAATCCCGACCTATGTTAATTTGACAGATTTGTCCCTTAAACAACATATGGAATGAAATAGAGTTAGGAGAAATCCTTGCGTCTCTCAAGTACTGTCTGCTCATATTTGTGTCTAGTTCCATTACTTGCATTTTTACTTAGTCTTTTAATTATCTTAGATATTAGAAAACCAAACAAACATTATCAAATCTTTTATTTACATTCAAAGTGCAATTATTCATTAATTGATAAGCATTAGAGGCAATCATTCCGTCCCTGCGAACGAATCTATTTATCACATATATTACTTGGGACAACTGTACACTTGCAGTTGTGGTTCTCTTGTCGTTATTTGCTTTTGTTATTATTTTAGAACACACAAAGGACCACCAAGTTTGGTTTGTAGAACGTGAGATCTAAATTAGTAGAGAACCCACTTAGATATGAACTAGAGACGAACCATGTAGTTAGAAAAATGATAGGGGCAGTTCTTTATGAGCCATTTGTAGCCTTTTAGCTTGCTATCCCTCATTATAATTTTATCCGTCTTAGCCCAATTTTGAGCCTTAAGCCTTTTCTTTTGTAGCCACGATATAAGCCCATTATCCTTTAGATTATTAGGCATGACCAAATGACCCGCACTTGAATCACGATCCTGAGACTTGTCTCGAGCTTGAGTTTGGGGTGGAGGGTCCATATTTGGGAAAATTCATTGGGTTGGGATTTATGTGTTTGTATTGAGGCACAAAAATAAAAGATGATATTATTATTTGTAACCCTTTGCCGGGATTTGAAAAAAAAATAGAAAAAGAAAAGAATTATAAGAGACATTACCTTTCACATCAAAATGATGGTCATGGGTATCTTGTACAAAAAAAAAAAGAAATGAAAAAGAAAATAAAAAGAAAGAATAAAATAAACCGGCAAAGTGGAATATGTTTTTTTTGGAAATCATCTTAGATTAATTGGGTTGACATTGGGGACGCAACATTAGCGCGTCAAATGGGTTGAGTGAGAACATTATATGAGTGTAAACTCAAGCTCGTGGGCAGTTGTTGATGGTAAGTGAGGAGAGAGCCAAAAGCTCACTTCAAATTTACCAAATACACATACCACACCGTTCCTAAGCCTACGCTAAAACCGTAAAGTCCTCGTGATTCTTAGGTACATGGTAAGTTAATAGTTTGTATACTAAGTGGAGCATTCAAAGCGAGTAAGGATCGAGGAACAAACTATAGCCATCATAATGAGATAAGTACAAGTGTAACCTTCAAGCATTGCGACTTTAATTTTATGATTGAGATTATTTATGTTTGATGTTGCATGATTAGTGTATGTGTATGTTAGTTCTTAATGTTTGCTATATGAGATTTATTTTAAGAATTGCTTTAGGATGTATTTACTAGCTTCTATTTTCTCTTGCATCTACTTCATTCCCCTTGTTTTTAGTTTTGCTTTGTCGGGACGACAAAGGTTTGAGTTGGGGGTCTTGATGTCTCCCTAAATGTTCTAATTTTATGCCCTTGGGAGACATCATTTTTGGTGTTTATTTGATTAATTTGATAGACTTTTGAGTTAAAAATGCAATAATCCGGAATTCCTATTTTATTTCTAGTATTTTTGATTTATTAAACTTTTGCGCGTAATCTTGTGTATTTTAGTGAAAAGTTTGTAGGTTTTGAATATTAGCTAGGAGAGGAATCCGAGAAGAAAGTCAAAGATCGTGATATGGAGACAAGATTTGAAGATAAATCCCGAAAGAATTTGATTTTAGAGCTGCAAATCTGGAAAACAGGCCAAATGTTGCTGATTTCAAGGCGCTTAAGAGTTGATTTAGCCGCTGACCTTTGAAGATAAAACATTCCTTATCGAGTTATGGAAATTTAGCAACTGGAATCAAATCAATCGGAGTTATAACGAAGCGGGAAAAGCCGTTTTAGTGGAGGTGGTGCAGCAGTTACGGGATTTGGGCTTGATTAGTGGACTTGGACTTTTTATTATTCACTTAAACCCTAATTAAAAGCCCATTCCAAATTTGAGCTTATAAAAAGAGCTTTTGACCTCATTATTTCTTACCTCTCAATTTATTCTTCAATTCAATTCATCCTTTGAAGAGAGTGTCCAGAGAAGAAGCAGAAAGAAGGAAAAGAAGAAGCTTGGAGCTGGAGACTCTCCAATTCACAGCCAAACCAATTCCGAAATTAGGTTTCTCTGTATTTTATTTCTGTAAAACAATATGAGTCTTATTTATTTTAATTTAGTTTTCGTTTTAATTAGTATGAGCTAAACATTTATTAGTGATTGAGAATGCTTTGTGGGTAAATCCCAATTCTATTGAATTTCATGTCCTGAATTTGGGTTTCTGTTAATTAAATCGAATTGGGTCTTTTACATTTTTCTTTAATTTGTGCTTATTTACTATTATTGACATGATCAATTAATAATAGGGCTTAGTATCTAGGCTATTCCAATTAGTGGCGATTGGATCACCTTGACGGGGGGTTTAGGTACAGAAATAATTACAGAATATAAAATATAAACTATTTGACTTTGACGAGCGTAGTTAATTCTATGGCCAATGAGGTAATTTAGCTTAATCATTCGAAAGTGTATCATATTTACCCTGACGGGACTAGTGACACTCTAGAATAGTCTTATAGTCCACCCTGACGGGGGTACAAGGATTATTGAATCCCAACCAATGTCAATTGACCAATTTGACCCTTAAACAGAATAGGTTATGAAATAGAATTAGGAGGATCCCTTGCGTTCTCAAGTGCTATCTTCTCATATTGCGTTTTACTATTTACTTTCATTTTATATTTAGTCTTTCATACTTAGGATTAATACAAAACAAACAATCAATCATATTACTTTTATTTGCTTTCATAAGTGCAACCAATCATTACTCGATAATCATTTTTATCAACCATCCCGTCCTTGGAACGAATCTGTTTTATCAACTATATTATTTGGAACAACCGTACACTTGCGGTTGTGGTTCGATTACTTTTTGAATTTATTTTTAGAACACACAAAGGACCACCAATCGCCTTATAGTCCACCCTGACGGGGGTATAAGGAATTCAGAATCCCGACCATTGTAATTGACCAATTTAGCCCTTAAACAACATAAGTTAGGAAATAGGATTGGGAGGATCCTTGCGTTCTCAAGTGCTACTTCTCATATTGCGTTTTACATCATTCTACTTGCGTCTTAGCTTTTATTTTCATTTTAATAATTGTCTTTCATTTACTTAGCATTAATACAAAACCAAACAAACATATTATCTTTATTTGCTTTCATAAGTGCAATCAATCATTGATAGATAAGCATATTAGTCAACCATCCCGTCTTTGGAACAAATTTGTTTTATCAATTATACTACTTGGGACAACCGTACACTTGCGGTTGTGGTTCGATTATTTATTGCATTTATTTTAGAACACGCAAAGGACCACCAAGTTTTTGGCGCCGCTGCCGGGGACGGTAGCGTGTGACCAAGGTGTTTATCCTTTAGTGATAGTTGCATTTATTTTTATTTTCCGTTTTTCGCTTTTTGTTTGTTTAGCTTTTTCAGGTTTTTAGGTTTTGTGTATGCGAAGAAGGCTATTCAAAGATCTAGAGCCAACACCTCCGATCCTTAGTAATCCGGAATCGTTGATCAGACTTGCTAACATGAGAAGGAGAGAACAAGAAGCTTTAGAGGTAGAAGAATTAATTAACAGAATGGATGAGATAAATCTTCAGGATCAACAAAATAATGGATAAGATCAATTAGGCGCAAATGGCCAACCTTTAGCGCCACCTATTCCTCCAATTCCACCATTGAATCCTAATCCGCAAGTTCAGATAGTGATGAATCAAGATCCATGGTTTGTTAATGGTCCACAAGAAGCTCCATTTTGTGATCCTGCTATAGAAGTAGGTGCTCCAAATATAGATGTTCCAAGATTTCGTCCAGATTCGGGTATG
Source organism: Nemophila menziesii (assembly GCA_029959085.1). NCBI lineage: Eukaryota > Viridiplantae > Streptophyta > Magnoliopsida > Boraginales > Hydrophyllaceae > Nemophila > Nemophila menziesii. Next base: position 22,896,305 of record JARWIR010000015.1, on the reverse strand, counting down.
TTAGCTCAATTCCAGTATTTTGGAAATTTTCGTGGTAGACCAGGAGAAGATCCTATCCGAGTCGTTCAGAAATTTAAGCAGATATGTGATTCATACATCACACATGGAGTTTCAAAAGAACAAATGTACTATGCTGTGTTTCGATTTTTCGTTATAGATGGAGCGAGTGAATGGCACGATACGCAAGATCCTACGAAGATAACAAACTGGGACCAATTAGAAACCACTTTCTTCGAGAGATTTTACCCAAGTAACATGAGGTTAGATGATCAACTTGAACTAACACATTTCCGTCAAGAGTATGATGAAACTTTGGGTAAGAGTTGGACAAGATTTCAGATGTGTTTAAGAAGGGTTCCCGATCATGGCTTTACAGAACAACAACAACTAAAAATCTTTTACAAAGGCCTTGATGGAACTTCAAGAGAGAAGTTGGATTTGTTATGTGGTGCAGGTTTTCTTCAAGTTCAACCCATGTATGCTAAAATTATTTTGGAAAGAACAGTCAAGAACGAAGTTGGGTGGAATTCAGTAAGAACACCGATTAAAGGAGTGAATAATGTTAATATCGAAGAAAAGTTTGCTACGCTTGAGAATAAGATTCAGACTACTATAGAGCAACAATTGAAACAACTCACTTTAGCGGTAAAAGAAGGATTTTCGGGTAAGAAGGTAGCTGTTCAAGCTGCACAAGAAGTTTATATGTGTTCGATTTTCAGAGTAGATGATCATGATGAGGAAAATTGTCCGAATAACCAAGAGCCTGTGATGTTTGTGTCCAACAGAGGTAACTTCAATTCGAATGGTAATGGATATCAGCCTAACAGAAACCATCCTGGGTTTCAATACTCAAATCCTAATGGGGCACCCAATCCTACATATGCGTATCAGCCGCGTACCCAAGGTAACAATTACAATTTAAGACCACACAACAATTACCAAGGAGGACAAAATCAGGGTAATTATGTACAAAGACAAGCTCCTCAGAATACTTACGATGAAACTTTAAACCAAAAAGCCTTACCTGCCCATCCACAAGAAGGAGTAGTCACCCTTCAGAAAACAGTTGAAAGATTAATTGCTCTTCAAACACAAGCTATGGAACGTCAACAAGCATCTGACGCAAACATGAAGTTGTTACAGAATCAAATAAATCAAATTAATAAACAGCTGAATCAACGTCCACAAGGGCAACTCCCTAGTGACACTGAGAATCCAATACAACGTGAAGATTGTAAAGCTGTGACATTAAGAAGTGGTAAGAACTTTCCTCCACCTCCTTTTCCCGTTATAAAAGGGAAAGAAGTTCCAAGAAAATAAAAGGAAGTGGGTGGGAAAGAGAAAGAGAATGAGAAAAATAGTGAGGTTGAAGAAATAGTGAGGCCAAGTGAGATTCCAAAGAAGAAAGATGATACTATGATTAATCGCCCTCCACCACCGTTTCCATCTCGAGTTCAGAAAAAGGGTGATTTGGGTGATTTTCAGAAATTCCTTAATAGAGTGAAGGGTTTAAGTATTAATATTCCGTTACTTTAGGCTATTCGAGATATTCCTAAGTATACGAAGTTTTTTAAGAGGGCCCTATCTAACAAAAGGTCTTATTGTGATAATGAGATGATTGGTCTTCCTGAAGAGTGTAGTGCGATTTGCCAGAGTAAATTACCTCCAAAGTTAGTTGATCCTGGGAGTTTCACAATTCCGATATCAATTGGAGAAGAATGGAAAGGAAAAGCACTATGCGATTTGGGTGCGAGCATCAATTTGATGCCCAAGTCAATCTTAGATAAGCTAAAAAATGGAGAAGCAAGACCTACTTCTATGGTCTTGCAAATGGCAGACAGGTCTCTTGCACATCTTGAAGGCCGAATTGAAGATTTCCTTGTTAAGGCAGGTACACTTATATTTCCCGTTGATTTCGTAATACTTGAGTACAATGCAGATAGAAATGTCCCCATTATTTTGGGTAGACCATTCCTAGCTACAGGGCGTACATTGATCGATGTAGAGAATGGAGAATTAACGATGAGGATACAAGATGAGGAAGTCAAATTCAATGTATTTCGAGCTATGAAATTCCCAGATTCTCAAGAAGATTGCTTCAGAATGGATGTAGTAGAGCAAGAATCGCAAGAGGTATTTAATTGTTTAAATTTTGATGATATTTTGGAAGCTGCTTTAACATTAGATTCACCTGAGATGATGGAAGAGCTAGTTGAAACAGTGGCAGCTCTAAATTTTGAAAATTCAAATTATAGGCGTCTTGCCTATGAACCCGTGAGAGAACTGGGGGAGATTATTCCTAAAAAGAAGCCTTCAATTGAATCTCCTCCGGAATTGGAAGAAAAACCGTTACCAGCACACTTGAGATATGCGTATTTAGGTACTAATGAAACTCTACCTGTTATTGTTTCAGCTAATTTAACAGGTCCTCAAGAAGATAAGTTGTTGCGTGTGTTAAGAGCCAACAAAGAAGCAATAGGTTGGACAATTGCTGACATCAAAGGCATTAGTCCATCCTATTGTCAACACAAAATTATACTTGAAGATGTTAACGCACGCTCAGTTGAAGGTCAGAGAAGATTAATGCCCGTTATGAAGTATGTAGTGAAGGAAGAGGTGATCAAGCTGTTAGATGCGGGGATTATTTATTCCATCTCGAGTAGTGAATGGGTGAGTCCAGTTCAGTGTGTACCGAAGAAAGGAGGAATGACAACAGTTCTTAATGATAAAAATGAAGCGATTCCATCAAGAACGGTAGTTGGATGGAGAGTTTGCATGGATTACAGAAAGCTGAACAAGGCCACCAGAAAAGATCATTTTCCTTTGCCCTTTATAGATCAAATGTTAGATAAAGTAGCCGGAAGAGAGTACTATTGCTTCTTGGATGGTTATTCTGGGTATAATCAAATTTACGTGGCTCCGGAAGATCAACATAAAACAACATTTACATGCCCCTTTGGTACTTTTGCATATCGCAGAATGCCATTTGGGTTGTGTAATGCTCCTGCTACCTTTCAAAGATGCATGATGGCTATCTTCTGGGATATGATCGATAACTTTCTTGAAGTGTTTATGGATGATTTCTCTGTATTTGGTGATGATTTTGATAAATGTTTAGATAATTTGGAGAAAGTGCTAATCAGATGCAAAGAGACAGATTTGGTTTTAAACTGCGAGAAGTGTCATTTCATGGTTCGCGAAGGTATTGTTCTGGGTCACAAAGTTTCGAGTGCTGGATTGGAAGTCGATAGAGCGAAGATAGAGGTAATTAAAACTCTTCCCCCTCCTGTTTCTGTTAAAGGGGTAAGAAGTTTTGTTGGCCATGCTGGCTTTTATAGGCGATTTATCAAAGACTTTTCTAAGATTGCTAAACCGTTATGCAACTTACTTGAAAAGGATTCCAAATTCCTTTTTGATGAAGCTTGTTTAGCGGCCTTCAAAGCAATCAAAGAAAAGCTTATTTCTGCTCCTATAGTATTACCTCCAGATTGGAATTTACCGTTTGAGGTTATGTGTGATGCGAGTGATTTGTGTATGGGAGCTGTATTAGGACAAAGAAAAGAAAAAGTTTTTCATTCGATTTACTATGCTAGTAAAACTTTTAATGATGCTCAAGTTAATTATACAGTTACAGAAAAGGAGTTTCTAGCGGTTGTGTATTCATTCGATAAATTTCGCTCTTATCTTCTTGGAGCGAAAGTTATTGTTTATACAGATCATTCAGCGATTCGATATCTTATGGAGAAGAAGGATGCTAAACCAAGGTTAATCAGATGGGTTTTATTGCTTCAAGAGTTCGATTTAGAGATCAAGGATAGAAACGGGTGTGAGAATCAGGTTGCAGATTATCTATCGCGATTAGAAGGTTCAGAGTTGAATAGTGGTACTGAAGCAGTTAGAGAAGAATTTCCTGATGAAAGTTTATTCGTTGTTCGTGATTATGAAGCTCCTTGGTATGCGGATATTGCAAATTTAGTGGTAAGTGGTTCTTTTCCTGAAGGTTCAACTTATCAAGAGAGAAAAAGATTAGCTCATCGTGCAAGACAATTCTTTTGGGAGGATCCTTTCCTCTACAAAGTGTGTGCTGATCAGATGGTAAGAAGATGTGTAGCCAAGGAAGAAATTGAGGCGATTATAGCTGGGTGTCACGATTCACCTTATGGTGGACATTTCAAAGGAGATCGAACTGCTGCTAAGGTATTACAATCTGGTTTCTATTGGCCTTCTATTATAAAAGATTGTCATGTATATACTACAAGATATGCGAGATGTCAATTTACTGGAAACATATCCAAGAGGGATGAAATGCCACGTAATAATGTGTTAGATGTTGAAATATTCGATGTTTGGGGTATAGATTTTATGGGTCCTTTCGATCCTTCAAATGGTAACCTCTACATCTTATTAGCTGTTGATTACGTGTCTAAGTGGGTAGAAGCTGTGGCCTTACCAACAAATGATTCACGAGTGGTGATTAAGTTCTTGAAATCGCATATTTTCACGAGACATGGCACTCCAAGGGTAATTATTAGCGATGGAGGTACTCACTTCGTTAATAAGTATTTGAAGACGGTGCTAGAGAAATATGGAGTGAGACATCGTGTATCTACTGCTTATCACCCACAAGCCAATGGTCAAGCTGAAGTCTCAAATCGTGAGGTAAAATCTATCTTAGAGAAAACCGTTGGTCCTACTAGAAAAGATTGGTCTATGAAATTAGATGATGCACTATGGGCCTATCGTACTGCTTTCAAAACTCCAGTAGGTGCTTCTCCGTATCGAATGGTATATGGTAAGGCTTGTCACTTACCTCTTGAGCTTGAAATGGGTGCATATTGGGCTATTGCGAAGTTAAATTTAGATCCTACTCTAGCTGGTCAGAATCGAATGACGAAACTTAATGAGCTTGATGAATTTCGATTACATGCTTATGAAAATGCTAAACTTTACAAAGAAAATACCAAGAGATGGCATGATAATCGAATTCGAGAGAAGAACTTTGTAGTGGGACAAAGAGTGTTGAAATATAATTCAAAGTTCAGTAATTATCCGGGGAAGTTAAGATCGAAGTGGTCGGGTCCTTACATTGTAACCAAGGTTACACCTCATGGAGCTATAGAGACAGAACATCCACTTGAAAACCGTACATTCATGGTGAACGGTCATCGCTTAAAGATATATCATGGAGGTGAAGATACCGATCGTGCGAAAGACCCACATCCCGGAGAGGTCATGTACCTCCTCGAAGCTCCTTAGAAGCACGAGGTAACCCGTCGAGCTTAACGACGTTAAACAAAAGCCAATTTCTTGTATATTAGTTTAAGTATTTCATTCTCCGTAGTGTAAATTAGTTAAGTTTTCATTGATTTTAGTGTTAATTTTAAGAAATGAGGAAGGGTGTTTGTTTTTGATGATTTCAGGGGTATAATGGTCTTGAGTTTGGGGTCAAAACGATGAGAAAACGAAAAAAATTGGAGTCCACAGCAGGTTTGACCGGCTAGCCGGCGAGCTGGCCGGCATACCGGCCAAAAGAGCTAAAGGACCCCAACTCTCTGACCACTGCGTCAGCGATGACGCAGCATTGCCGCGTCACTATTTGCGACAGCGAGAATCCGCCGGCATGCCGGTCAACTGACCGGCTAGCCGGCCAAAGAAGAAGAAGTTTCTGGTCCTTGCGTCAGCGACGACGCAAGGATGCTGCGTCTCGAAATGCGCCATCGACGTTTCACCGGCATGCCGGCGAATCCGCCGGCTAGCCGGCCAAGGAGTTCGAGGTATCCGATCACTTCGTCAGCGACGACGCAAGAAGCTTGCGTCTGAGGTAAAAAAAAAATTAAAAAAAAAAAATCGAATTTAGAAATTTTTTTCCGCCGCCTTCGCGACCGGCATGCCGGAGAATCCACCGGCTAGCCGGTGACCTGTTGCGAGAGGCGGTTTTGAGCCTACTTAACCTAGTTTGTTGCCACTTTCTCCAAGCTAACCTTATATTCCGAATCCTTGCCTCCACCTACTCTGAAAATCATCAACAAACAACTATAAAATCATCAAATCAAGCCTTCTTTCATCACAAAAACACAAAATCAACTCATAACTTCTCCAAAACATCACCAAAATCCATCTTTTCTCCACAAATTTCTTCTTCCTAACCTTAAAATTAAACCCAATTCTTCCACAATTCCTCTTAAAAAACCTTAACCCATCCCATATTCATCCATATTCTTCAAGTTTTAAGCCTCAAAACATCAAATGTCGAAGCTTTTCTCTAGCTTTTCCTCTATTTGAAGTTTTGATTTTGGGGTGAAAAGAGATGACTAACAGAACCGATTCCATGTGTAACTATCGAAGAAACATACCAAGAAACAGGAACAATGTTGGAGCTAGCCCAGACCAAGCAATTGAGATTCCGGATTCGCGATCCAAAAAGACTGTCCAAAACACAATTGCTCCGAAAAGAAAAGAAAATCCAAGTAAGGCTAATTCGAATAGGTTAATTGATGAAAGTGATGAAGAGAGTGAGGAAGAAGTTGAAGAAGAGATTGAGGAAGAGACTGAACAAGAAGTTCCAGAAGAACCAGTGCAACAACCGAAACCACCGCGTAGGAAAGCATGGGCTCAAAAGCCTAAAAGAGTCTTCATTCCATGGGATACTCAGGTTCGTGATAGAATTCAATTTTTGAAGTTTGGTGAGGAGATGAATCTTCCTAAGGGTATTATGACTAGTGCTTATAAAGATTATGGTATTACTTGTGATAAATTGTGTTGGAAAGAATTGAGAGAAAGGAAGCTTGAGTATATTCCTACCTTGGTGCGAGACTTTTATGAAGGAATCGCCTTCTCAAAAGAAGCAGTTATTATTCGCAAAAAGGTAGTTCCTTTCTCCGTTGAGCTTATTCGTAAATTATTGAAATTACCCGAATTTTCCGGATTATGTCCGTTTCAAGAGTCTCTAAAAGAACCTTCGTTTGATTATGAGTCCCTTTGGGGGACAGTACTTGTTGATGGGGCCCGCCCAATTCCCAAAGGAGAGAGATATCCTGGACAGATGTATAGCAGTAATTTGCTACCATGTGCTAAGATTTGGTCACGCTTCATAATCCATACCTTCTTCGGAGTTAAACACATATCGGAAGTGAAGAAGGGGCATCTTTTGTTCATTAAGTGTATTATCGAGGAGAAACCTATGGATGTTGCTCGTGTGATATATGATACCATCATGGAATTTGTTATAATTCCTACTTCGCAACAAAATCTCAAATTTCCTTGTACCATCACTACTTTGTGCTTAGACGCAAAAGTTCCGCGTAAAGACGCAGAGATTGATCGTGTTGTAGTGGGTGAGAGTATGGGTTTAGCTTTGATCAAGAATATTCATGACGAGGTGTTAAAAGCAATAAGAAATCCTAGAGCTCCTCCAAAGAAGAAGATGCATACCACCAACGAGTTGGAAGCGAAAGTGAAGGTGTTAGAAGAGAACCAAGTGAAGATGATTGCGTCTTTGGGAAACGTTACAAAAGAGTTAGAACTTCTCCGAAACATGTTAATGGGGGTGAGCACAATTCAACACACCACCTATGGTCTTCTTACGAAGGAGAAATTTCAAGGACGCAACACCGATGACCAGCCACGCGCTGGTTGAGATACGTTTTCTATCCCTTTCGCGTTTTAGTAGTTTAGTTTATTTTTATTGCGTTGAGTCATTTCGAGTCGTGGGGACACGACTCATTTTTTAGTTTGGGGTGGGGTTCGTTGCCTCATCCCAGTATTTATGTGTTATGTGTTTTATTTGCTTTCAATAAAATAATTTTCGGAGTTGCGTTTGACTATAGAAGATTTTAAATGTCCCTTTAAGCATACTTTTGATGAATCTATGATAGTAGATAGTGGACTATAGGGAATAACATAAAACGCACTTACAGTTGCATGCGAACATAGGTAGTTGATAGGAAAAATTAATGAACAATGCAAATGAAGTAAGCTTGTACTTAAGGAATATGTTTGGTGTGTAGAACGTGAAATCCTAATTAGTAGAGAACCCACCTAGATATGAACTAAAGACAAACTATGTACTTAGGAAAATGATAGGGGCAGTTCTTTGTTAGCCATTTGAAGCCTTTTAGCTTGCTATCCCTTATTATAATTTTATCCGTCTTAGCCCAATTTTGAGCCTTAAGCCTTTTCTTTTGTAGCCACGATATAAGCCCATTATCCTTTAGATTATTAGGCATGACCAAATGACCCGCACTTGAATCACAACCCTGAGACTTGTCTCGAGCTTGAGTTTGGGGTGGAGGGTCCACATTTCGGAATTTACACTGGGAAGGGATTATATGTGTTTATATTGAGGCACAAAAATGAAAGATGATATTATTATTTGTAACCCTTTGCCGAAATTTGAAAAAGAAAAAAAAATTATAAGAGACATGACCTTTCACATCAAAATGATTGTCATGGGTATCTTGTACAAAAAAAAAAGAGACAAAAAATGAAAAAGAAAATAAAAAGATAGAAAGAATAAATAAATCGGCAAAGTGGAATATTTTTGGAAATCATCTTAGTTGTATTTGGGTTGACATGGGGACGCAACGTTAATGCGTCAAATGGGTGAGTGAGAACACTTTTTGAGCGTAAACTCAAGCTCGAGGACATTGTTGATGGTAAGTGAGGAGAGAGCCAAAAGCTCACTTCAAATTTACCAAATATACATCCATACCGTCCTTAAGCCATTATTAAAACCGTAAAGACCTCGTGATTCCTAAGTGCATAGTGAATTTATAATTATGTTGATAGGGAATATGTTAGGTGGAGCGTTCAAAGCGAGTTAGGATTAATGACCACCCTATAGCCATCATACAGATATGAGTACAAGTGTAACCTTCAAGCATTGCGACTTTAATTTTATGATTCAGATTATTTATGTTTGATGTTGCATGATTAGTGTATGTATATGTTAGTTCTTAATGTTTGCTATATGATATTTATCTTTAGCATTGCTTTAGGTGTATTTGCTAGCTTCTATTTGTTCTTGCGTTTACTTCTACCACTTGTTTTGTTTTGTTTTGCTTTGTCGGGACGACAAAGGTTTGAGTTGGGGGTCTTGATGTTTCCTTAATTGTTATTATTTTCGACCCTTAGGAGACATCATTTTTGGTGTTTATTTAATCAATTTGATAGACTTTTGGACTAAATATGGAAAAATATGATTTTCCTCTTTTATTTCTAGCATTTCTAATTTATTAAGCTTTTGCGCATAATATTGGTATTGTTAGTGTAAAGTTTACAGGTTTTAGATGTTAGCTAGAAGAGGAATCCGAGGAGAAAGTCAAAGATCAAGAGATAGAGTCAAGACTTGAAGATAAATCCCGAAGATATTATTTTTAGAGCTGAAAATCCATTTTCCAGGCCATATATTGCTGATTTCTAGGTGCTTAAGCGATGATTTAGCCGCTGACCTTTGAAGAGAAAACGCTCCTTATCGAGTTACGGAACTTTAGCAACTGGAATGAGGTCAATCGGAGTCATAACGAATCGGGAAAAGCCATTTTAGTGAAGGTATATCAGCAGTTACGGGATTTTGGGCTAAGTTAGTGGACTTGGGCCTTTTATATGTCATTTAATTAAAAGCCTAGGTCCAAGTCCGAATTTGTACTTATAAAAGGAGGTCTAGATTTCTATTTTTCATACAATTCACATTCTACAAGATTAAACACCAGAGAGAAGCAATAGAAGGAAGAAAGAAGAAGCTAGAAGAGCTGGAGAGGGTCTATATCTCCATTCGTAGTCATTCCTATTCCGAAAATTAGGTTTTTCTTATCTTTAATTTTGTAATCAAATATGAATTCCGTTACATTTAATTTAGTTTTTCTTTTTATGAGTATGGCCTAATTTCCTTTTAGTGCTTGAGAACAATTAATGGGTGAACCCCAATCTTATTAAATTACGAATGTTGAATTTGGGTTTCTGTTAAATTAAACTAGATTGGGTCTTTTACTCTTTTCGATAAATTGAGAATATTTATTGTTTTTAGCGTCATGAACTAGGAACAGGTGTTAGTATCTAGGCTATTCCAATTAGTGGCGATTGGATCATCCTGACGGAGGGCTTAGGTACGAAACCATTTATTCAATCTAGGATAGAAGCTATTGATTCTGACGAACTTAGCTAATTCTAGGGCCAATGAGGTAATAAAACTTAATCATCCAAAAGTGGATCATATTTACCCTGACGGGACTAGTGACACTCTAGGATCGCCTTATAGTCCACCCTGACGGGGGTATAAGGAATTCAGAATACCGACCATTGTAATTGACCAATTTAGCCCTTAAACAACATAAGTTAGGAAATAGGATTGGGAGGATCCTTGCGTTCTCAAGTGTTACTTCTCATATTGCGTTTTACATCATTTTACTTGCGTCTTAGCTTTTATTTGCATTTTAATAATTGTCTTTCATTTACTTAGCATTAATACAAAACCAAACAAACATATTATCTTTATTTGCTTTCATAAGTGCAATCAATCATTGATATATAAGCATTGTAGTCAACCATCCCGTCCTTGGAACGAATCTGTTTTATCAATTATACTACTTGGGACAACCGTACACTTGCGGTTGTGGTTCGATTATTTATTGCATTTATTTTAGAACACACAAAGGACCACCAATAATCAACAGAACCGAGTTGAACAAGACCTTCCTGGCCTTCATGTACCATTCCATGTTCAGCCCATCGGTTACAGCGCTCCAGAGATTCCGAATATCAAATTTAGACCCGATCCGGGTATGCTCAGTCAATTTCAAAGTTTTGGACTCTACACTGGTACATCAATTCAAGATCCGGTAAGATCGATTCAGAAGTTCATGCAGATTTGTGATGCCTATATTACCCCTGGCATTACACGCGAGCAACTGTATTGTCATAGAAAGACAACCACATGGAACAATTCATTCTTGGAGAGAACTCCAAGCCGCGTTCTTTAACCATTTTTATCCGAAGAGCATGAGACTTAAAGACCAAACCGAGCTTGCAAGATTTTGTCAAGAAGATGGAGAAACAGTAGGAGAAGTATGGACAAGGTTTCAACAAAAATTAGCTAGATGTCCGCTCCATGGTTATACACCTGCTCTACAACTTGCTATATTCTATGAAGGACTTAATGATAAAGGTAGATAGAAGGTGGATAACATTGGAAAGGGTAATTTTGTGTCCTTGAATCACAATGAAGCTTCCGAGGTGTTAGAGAATATTATGGAACAAGAAAGAAGTTAGCCTTCAACGCGAGCTTCTATGGCAATGACCCGAGGAATGCTTCGTTTAGACGCAGAAACTGCGAACTCAGCTCAAATATCCGTGTTAGAAAATCAAATCAAAGAGCTGAAAATAGCTATGCAAAAGAATTTAGCCGCTGCAAATGTAGTACAAGAAGCACAAGGTTGTCAACAATGTGGGGTTAACGATCATACATGGGAAGAGTGCGAATCAAATGCACAATCTATTTACTTTATATCCAATCACGGAGGTTATCAATGGGGTAACCGAAACCATCCGGGTATGCAGTATTCAAATCCACAAGGGGCCGCTAATCCTGTTCATTATCAACCGCGACCCCAGAACAACTCTTTCCAACAGAGAGGTCAGTACCAAAATCAACATCAGAATAGACCTGCTTCCCCTCAACAACCTGCTCAAGATGCCTATACCGATTCGTTAGATCAAAAAGCTTTACCTCAGTGTCCTCAAGAAGGATCTATGGACAATCAACAGATAGCACAAGCTCTGGACCGTTTGACCACGACTATGAACGCTCAGGACGAGAAGGTCGGAGGACACGATGCCATACTTCAGATGTTAGGTACTCAAGTAGAACAGTTAAACAAAGTTCTAACAAATTTATGGAACAAAAGGAAGTAAAGGCAATCGAAGGAGGTGAAAACAATGTTGGGTTCGAAGCTTGCAAGGTTATTTTCCTTGAAATTAAAGAAAAAGAAGAGGAAGTAGCACATGCTCCCATTAGTGCCGTGGAAGTTCTGAGTACCGAAGAAGAACCAACCAAGTCTAGCCCCATGGAATCTGACTGTTCTGAGGTTTATGTGGAGGACGATCAAGAGAAAGCCGAATTTATACAACTTTTGAGGAAAATGCAAGAGGAAATTCGATCGGTTGTGAATTACCAAGCTGAGCTAAATTCAAAGGAGAAAGAAGATGAAGTTGCACCTGCTATGCAAGAAGAGGAAGGAGAAGAGAAGGTGGAATCGCCACCTGTTGTCCAACCAGTGTCATCAACCATTCCTGATACAAATCCTAAGGATGACTCTGTGCTCAAGACATTTGTAGAGGCGTACCAACCTGAAAATATCAACGCCCAAATGCTTGAGATTGCAAAGAAAGGACTTACACCGCAACAAGTTTTTACACAAGTTATTCCTGAGAAAGAAGCGAGTGTAGAGACCCCAATAGAGAATCTGAGAGTTTCGATAAGAAGTGAAAGAGAGCTACCTACAAAGCTTAATGATCCGGGAACTTTCAACCTTCCTATTCAATTACATGGTATGCTCAAGGTGAAAGCAATATATGATGTGGGTTCTGGTGTGAATCTTATGCCTAAGTCCGTGTTCGAGATACTTGGACTTCAGAAATCAGAGAAACCTCCAGTGAAGTTGCAGTTCACTGACAACTCAGTTAAAAGGACATGGGGAACAGTGGAGGACGTCGTAGTCCGTGCAGGTAATATCGCCATCCCTACTGACTTTGTTATTCTTGAGTTTGATGCAGATAAGCAGGTTCCAATCATACTTGGACAGCCTTTCATGGCCACAAGTCAAAGTGTCATCAACTTCCAGGAAGGGACCATCACCCTTCATGCAAAGAATGTATCTGAGACCTTCTATGTCTTGGGTAAGAAACCAAGGAAGTTAGATCCCACCGTTCCTATCATCCACAGCCTTTCACATGACAAAGTCCCTCCTGAGAAGATCCACTTTAAGCCTGTGGATGCTGAGCCAAACATTGAGTTTGGGGTTGGCCATGAAGTTTTATGGAAAGCTCACAAACGCGAGAATAGGCCACGAAGTTTCAAAGACTCGTGGATGGGACCATTCATTGTCACGAAGGTTGTTTCAGCCAAGGTGATAGAAATTCGCCTCAAAACTGGGGTCAAGCGCAGATTAGTTGACGTTCATAGCCTAACTCGTTGTTGGGGAGGCTATATTCGCAAATCTTGACAGAGGTAACACGTCTAACTTTGAAAGACGTTAAACAAAAGTGCTGTACGGGAGACAACCCGTAGTTTTTTTAGTTTTCATGTCTTTTACGTTTTTAGTTTATGTTTAATTTAGTTGTTTTAGTTGATAATGCATTTTTGAGAAAGGTATTAGTGTTTTTGGTGTGTAGGAATTGGAGAAATCGAGTTAGGGACGCGAGCAAATTTTTCGGAGCGGAAGAAAACCCTGCCCGGACTACCCCCGCGGTATACCCATATACCGCAGCCATGGTCCGCAGGGTAAAAACCCGTACCATGGGTTGCACCACGGGTTTTATCCAGAACCGAGGAAAAAAGACCCCGTGGACTACCCCCCTGCACCGCACCATGGTCCGCACGGTTAAAACCCGTGCCACAGGGTAGGTCCACGGGTATTTTGACGAAGAAGGCGCGGGGTACCCCTGCGGTGTACCCCCTAGTCCGCGCCATGGTCTGCAGAGCCAAAACGCGTGCCACGGGGTCGTACCACGTGTATTATCCAGTGGGTAAAAATATTCGAGCATCAGATGCTGCGGTGTACCCCGCGGTACACCCATGGTCCGCAGGTATGGTCCGTGCCGCGCTGTTGGAGAGAGAAAGTTACGGGATTCAAGTGTATAAATGGGGTATTAAGCCATTATTCCGAATTTTATCAACCTAAAGCCTCTTTCTCTTCTCCAAAACTCTCCCAACTCCATTGAAGCTCATCAAAACCTTCCCCAATCACCAAAACACTACCCAATCATCGAGAAAAACACATCAAACCTTCTCTCCATATCATTACAAGAGAGATTCAAACACCCAATCCTTACCAAATCCATTCAAATTGAAGAATCAAAGAGCCAAATTTTCAAAATTCATCCTGCAATTTTTTAAATCCAAGCCAACACATTACAAATCCACCTCACCCACATAGAGATTAATCAACAATTCACCTATCCTAAGCCAAATCAAGCTTGTTCAATCAATAATTCACAAGTTCAAATTTCAAGGGTTGCTAAAGCTTTGAGTTGGGGGTTAATTGAAGATGACTAATAGAACAACAATTTTAGCTAACAAGAGGGAGGTGAAGAGCAACAAGGGATTGGATTTAATCAAGAAGAAATCAATTGACAAAGGTTCTAGTTCTAAATCAAAGGGTAAAGATAAAGTTGAGAAGAGTGGAATACCTTTGTTTGAACGTAATGGTAAAAAGCTTTATTTTTATGCAAAGGAGAAAACACAACCTCCACAAGGTCTTATACCCAAAGAGAAAGAGGAAACTTCAAGGGCCCTGAAGACTTCTACAGAGAAACAATTGAAAGAACTACCTTTTGCTTATGAGAAAGTATTCAAGGAAGAAGTTGGTATAGGAGAATATGCAAGATTCTTAGAGCTTGGTGTGAAATTGGGTTGGTCTACGTTCATGGTAAGACGTTCTGAATTATGTCATGAGTTAGTTTTGGAATTCTATTTAGGCCTCTTTAGCCGAGATGGAAACGATTGTGTTCCGATTAGAGAAAAGTTAGTTCCTTTCACAGCTGAGGAGATTAGAAACCACTTCAAGTTTAAGAAATTGAAAGGTTGTTGCAAATTTGAAGAAGCGGTTGCTAAACGAAAAATCTTTGATGAGGAGTTACTTTTTGAGCATGTATTAGACAAGGAGAAAGTGCAATCACATAAGGGATAATTGAAGGCACCTTGGCCTTACAAATATCTTCAATCAGATGCGAGAATTTGGCACAATTTCCTTGTCCCTAATATTTATGGAAACACACGAACTCTGGATGTGACTATGAAGTATGCTCTACTTTTGGACTGTATTTTGAGAGGAGAAGAAGTTGATGTGGCACAGTTGATCTATGAGGACGTGAAACGATTTTCGGTCTCTCCTAAATCAGTTTATAATATTAAATTTCCTACTATGATCACGTGTCTTGTGCGAAAAGCGGATGTTACATTGGGTGAAGAAGAGAAACTCGAATTTAAAGCGAGTTATATTGATAATGCTTGGATCAAGGATATATTTCGAAGAGCAGGTTCTACGCAAGTCTCGAAAGAAGAAAAGGAGCAAAATTGGAAAGAGAAGATGGAGGAGCGTTTAACGAAATTCGAAGCAGCTCAAACTTCCTTAGTCAATGATGTGGCACAAATCAACGCTAATCAAGTGCACATCATGAAACTCCTTGAGCAATTAACGAAAGGTCCAACAATTCCTACCTTGGATGTCAATGATGCGAGGCAATAGCCTCGAGAGTATGTTCTCTTTCTTCCTTACCATTTCTGTAAATATGTTTATCTGCTAATTTTAATTTCTGTTTCGAGTCTTTTTCGAGTCGTGGGGACACGGCTCATTTTTGTGTTGGGGGTGTTAGGATTCGTTGTCTCTCATCTCCATTTTTCTGTTTTTAGGTAGAAATTAAAATTTTTGATACATGGGAATTAGATGTAGAGTGTGTTTAATAGCTTGAAAGCATAAGCTCAATGAGTTATTGATAGTAAGTAGTATGTTTATGAGCTATGTTAGTTGTATGCTTTGAGTATTTGCAGGAAAGCACACGTTGATAGTAAAGAAACGATTAGTGAGCAATGCGATAGAAAGTATGTTCGATCTCAGGGAACCTTGAAAGTGTGTAGGCCGTGAGATCCAAGCTAGTTGAAAAACCATTTGATGAAAGTGCTAAAGGTAAGAAAATAACGAAATTACATATTGTCAAAAGTGATTAAGGCGGTTCTTTCATATTGGAAGCCCTTGAAGCCTTTTTATACCTTCTCACCTTATGATTTTTGATTTTATATGCTATATCCTTCTCAGCCCCTTCTAGCCTTTCTAAAGCTTTTATTGAAACACGTTATAAGCCATATGCTTTAGATTTTAGGACTTTTCCATATGACCCGCACTCGAATCGCGATGCATAGACAGTTGTTTTAGAGCTTGAGTTTGGGGTGGTGGGTCCACCATTATGGGAAATTTTATTGGGATGGGATTTTATTTTTGAGCTTATTAATTGTGCTTTGTGTTATATTGATGATGATTCACAGATTTGTATTGTAAACCTTTGCCGGGGTAATAGTGAATGAAAAAGAAGCTTTGAGCTAAATTTTCCAACAAGGGCATTAAAAGAAAAAATATATATGAGAAAATAGCGTGATATCTCAACATTAAAAAGAGAGTCATATCTATAGAAAAAATTGATGTGAAAAGAAAAGAAAATATATATATTGGGACCGGCAAAGTGGATTCTTATGTGAACATCTAAAGCTTTAATTGGGCTATTGGGGATGCTAAATTGTGCATCAAGGAAGTCATTGGGTTGAGTGAGAAACGTTTTATGAGAGTAACTCAAGCTCTAGGGCGATTCGTTGATGGCTAGTGAGGAGAGAGCCAAAAGCTCATTCCAAATAATCCAAATATACTATCATACCGTCTCTAAGCCTACATTACAACCTTAAAGACCTTTTGATTCTTTGCTATGTAATTGAGAAGTGATTGAGCCATTAGAGATTAGTTGAGTGGATCTTTGAATACTAGTGAGTTTTGATGAACAATCTATAGCTTCCTTTGGGAACTGAGTAAAGTCCAAATCCTTCTTACATTGCGAAACTAATCTGATCTTGAATTCAAGCCGTGTTGATTGTGGATATTAGAAGTGTACAGGTATGTAGTTTCTGAACATTATTGCATGAAATTTTCTGAGTTATGTGCTTTAGGATTATTCTATATATTCTGCTATGCTTCTTCCAATTGTATTAAAATTTTTATAAGTGTGTATTTATAGACTTCCCTTTGCTTTTATCTTTATTGTATCGGGACGATACAACTTTGAGTTGGGGGTCTTGATGTCTCCTCATTTGTGATAGATTTATGTTAGGATGAGCCATCATTTTTAGTGATTTAGAAGTCATAAATGTCGATTTTCTTGAGAAATAGTGCACTTTCCTATTTTGAGTCTTGATTTAGAAAAATAATATTTTTAGAGCATATTGAGTTTAATTGTTTATTTAGTGTGTAGCTTTAAATATAATTATGGAGCTTAATTAGAGTCCAAGTCAAAGACTACAACTTATGGAAGGAGATTTGCATGGTAATTGGAGATAAGGAAACAAAACCTAAAAAGATGGAAAAGGAAAAGCTGCCTAAATCTGAATTCTGCAGTACACGCCTAAATAAGTGGTTATTTACCTACGAAATAGGCCGATTTTGGTAATTTCCTTTTAAAGGGACAGAGATAATTCTGTTACGATTCTTTTGGTATCTTATGGAGCTCAAACCGACCAATAACGAAGAAGATATGCTCAAAACGGTCCAGCAGTATTTATCTTTATTTCCATACGAATTTGAGTTGGGCTAGGAGTCCAATACTTTATCTCTTCCTCAAGAGAACGAATTAGGTCTTCTAAACACCTATAAATACACTCTTATATCACTTGTAAATCATCCTTGCTTAGTTCAAAACCTTATAATTAATTCTTAGTCATTGTAGAGAGCAAGATGATGTCTTTTGTAATTTCTTTTAGTTTATTTCCTTCAGGTATGAACTAAACCTCCCATAGCTTGGGTTTTGCATCATGTATAATCTATGAATTCTAATTCTTCTATCTAAGTTTCTTTGGGAATTGTATGTTTTAATCTGATATTAGCTACTTACTTTGTATTTGTTTATGTGTTTTGATTTAATGTCTTTCCTAGAACTGATCACTTTAGGATTCTTTTAATAGTAGTTAGATGGTCTCCTTGACAGGGTGTTTAACTATTGAACCACCACATAATGTCTAGTGTCGATATTAGTTCTGACAAAACATGATTCTAACTAGATAGTAATTAGGGTTTGTTTTAACCACCATATCACCAATTGATTGTTGCGATTGCTTAGGGCCTTAGTAGCGTTTGATAACCCTATTCTAAACCACGTCTTGGTTGTGCCGTAGCCCCCTTAGTCGCTCTCAAGGTCTAAGGTATGGGAATTTAGAATCCTGAATAAATATACCAAGAGCTAATATTCTCCCTTATTAACTAGATTTATAGATAGAATTAGAAGGATTAGTGCATACTAGCAAAACCTAAGATATACTTCTCACCTCATATTCTTATCTTTTACTTTATTGTCTTTTACTTTATTGTCTTTTATTTTCTTAGTTTTAATTAGTATTTTCGAAATCTATTTGCTTTTATTTTCTATCTTTAATTATCTACTTTTACTCGTTATTTCTACTCACGCGATTAACACACTTAAGTCCCTGCGAACGAACTCAACTTATCATTAAAACTTGCATACGTCCTGTAATACTTGCAGTACTGTGCCTGTCTAGGGTGAGAGTGTGTAGTTTCTTGACTTAATTTTATCTTATTTTTATCACACCCTAGGCGACACCACATGCTCATTTTCGTTTCTCTTCCCATTGATCTTTCACTTAATGCCAGAACCTTTGTGGGAACTTGACTCAGCAATATATAAGTTTGACCCTAAGACTTAATTGCATCAAGACGTTTATCTTCCAACGTCACATGACGAGCAACATTATTAAAAGTTATGATATGTTCATTTTGAGTCAAGTTTATCTTTAAATGCTCCCACTTATTTGAAAGAGATCAGATCACAGCTTGAAACTGATGTTCATCGACAAGGTTATGACCTGCAGTCCAAGTTCGCCAATCATATAAGACATCTCCCAAAGATGCTTGGTTTGATTAGGCTTCCTCTTTTAAGTGTCAAACTTAATGATAAATTGAATCAACTTAGTCATAGTTGGACCCTTGTACTTTTCATTAAGAGCGTCCCACATCTCCTGAGAAGTGGGGTATTATTGACACTCATGGACAAGATCGTCATACATGGAACTTATCAAGATGCCTCTTGCAGTGCAATATCTCTTTTTCCACTTCTCATAAACCTCCATATCACTTTTGTTTTGAGTTGTGATGCCTTCCTTAGGCTGAGCCATGACATTGTTAATAATCTCAAAAATATCTTGTTCCTCTAGAACATAATGTATTTTGAGTTTACCAGGGTATAGTTCTCACCATTCATTATGTCTCCTTTGAGATCATCAATGACGGTTGTCATTTTCTTATAAAGTAAGAGATTTTTCATTAGCATACATACAATTATTTAACTACCCAATGTTATTAATGCAAATATAATGAACAAGAAAGATAACAAAATAAGTGATAAAGAAAATTCACTATGTTCCCAATCATGAATCACTATATCTTGTTCGTCTTAACCATTCATTAATTTCATTAACTGCAAAATATGTTCCACTAGAACTCCCACTTACTCTAACATAACTAGAGCGAAAATGTATGAAAATAAACAACTAATAACATAAAAACAAAGTAGCTAGTTGAATTCATACATAAATGAAGTACATGTTCAATAAAGAAATAATTGAATCAAAGCAACTAATGCATTTCCTAACAAACAGGGATTAAAAAAATTGAAAAATAAACCACTAAGCAAACTACCTATTGCAAGTCCTAACTAGCATATGCCTTTCATATCCAAAACCTTAATTTAGGAATTTACTGCTCAAAGTTCACTTCCTCATAGAGTCTAATTGGAAAATAATTATCAACACTAGTAGTTCGATAATGCATACAGTTGCACTGGTCCGACTTAGTAGAATTATTATAGTGCCTCCACAAGTGAGATTTTGTTAAAGCATAGACTAGCCACTCATATGTAGCTTTTCTTCCATGAACATAGTCTCTCGGAAAGTCATTCTCCCACAAGATTATGAGATCCCTTTGCATCTCTCTTGGCAAAGTATTGTAAAGAACTTCTACTTTGTGTCCTTCACATATGATATCACCCCAATTAATGACATCTTGAATCAACTTATTCAAAACTACTACATGTTGCACTACAGTATGATTAGGTCTCTTCATATATCGGAGTGCTTTGATACTATTTTTCAAAGACTGTTTTTCTTTCGGTGTCCTTACAACTTTTGGTCTATGGATCTTTGATGTCCCATTAGGATTTCTTACGTTCCTGTTGAGCCATCTGTACACTTGTCAGTTGCTCAAGCATTGATGCTCGTGATCCCCTGGATCGTGTCAACACCATTTTTCTACATATAGAAAAAATAAAGAACGGTAAAAAATAATACACCAAAATTGATATAGGAAACAAGAAAAAATAATAATAGTATCTTTACTGAAACTCTATTCATTAACAATAATTTAAGATAGCAAATTTGGTAAGGCTTCTTGTCACTTGACTAGGTGGTCTAGGTTCGAATATCCTAACATGCATTTGAATTTTTCGGCGGCCCAAATTAATATAATATGGCCAAGAAAAAATTAATAATTCGAGGCTCAAAAATAAATTAATTCGCGGGCCTGTGATTGGCAAACTAATTTAATATGGCCTTATACCAATATGAATCCATATATGGGGTCATGAGTAAAAAAAGAACAAAAGAAATAGATCGTATTTTCTATCGTACAAATATCAAGTTAAAATGTACATCAAAAGAATTCTATATATCTTAAACCTCTTTTGCTTTTCCTTTTACGACAGAACCCCAAAAAAAAATTTAATTTTTTTTCTTCTGTTCGACACAAAAAATTGTCAAAAATATCTTCATTCAATATATTCAATTAGGTAACAAGCTCTAATACCAATTGTTACTCTAGAATATAAACAAGATGGTTTATTAGACAAACCTTATACATAGCGGATTGAAATGAAGAGTCCAGAATTCTGCCTTCTTGTACGTGATTGAATTGGAATGAATCGCTTCTGCTATCTGGTCGTAAGTTTAATTACTAGAACTAAACTTTTTGTTTTCACCACCTAAATGTCTCAGAAGTATCTATATGTGTTATTGATTTGGAGAGAAATATTGTACGCTTAGGTTGTCTGTGTGGTTGTGTTGTTGTGAGAAAGAAAAGCTCTATTTGTAGAGCTGGAGAGTTGGTTTATTTCATGTAAATAAACCACTCTCACACTTTCTCCACTTGCTCCACTTCCTCCACCATCAAAGTAGGAAGTTATATTTGATAACTTCCTGTACACTCATGTCTTTCCCATCATGGGTGACATGGGATAATTTTTTTTTTATTTCTTTCATTTCTTGTATCTCATTTTGTCCTCCATAACATAACCCTGATAAACCTACAATCAATACAAATCAAGAAGTTCATTAGGAGCTAGAGAACATAGTGTACCTCTAACAATATATTATTTTGCAAATTTAACAGAAATAAAGGATATGTTACACTACCCAATAGAACATGTTTACTTATTTATTTTTCCTCTAGGGAAAGAGTGTTCCACATATTTATAACCATCTTAGTGAATTCATGTTCTTTGTTAGAGTAAGAGTCTTCAACTCTCGATGTTTGTCAAGAAGTATAAATTATAGCCATTACAATTGGGCTTAGGGCAGTTTGGGTCTTCTCCTCCTTTCTTCTTTTTTATCCTCTTAGTTGAAGTATTTATGCCTTTAGGTAGTGGAGTAATGGGAACAATTGCATAACATGAGTTCCCTTCTACGGATTCGCAAAATTAGGGTGTCCCGAATGACAAAGAACCCCACTCAAAACCTTGGTACCAACTTTTACCTAGACCAAGTATCCACAATACAAATTCCCTTTGATTTTAACCGTAGCTTCAAAACTTCGAATAACTAGCATTAAATACATTCAAGTCAACTCAATCTGTAATCCAGCATCAATAATAAAAAATAAGAAGTGTTATAGGCATACTATTACGAAATATTATTCATTGAAAACCAAATAATACTACTCCAAAGTGGTCAGAACTACATTTTAACTACCTTGAAACATTGAGATAAGAATATGTTGTAATGGAATATTCACACGATTCACATATGTTAAGCAACTATTGTTTGTTAGACAATAATCATAATCAACCTCTATCGTGTTGCCTCTTCCTACAAGGTTTCACTTATATGAAAAAGTGTTACTTTTGGGACAATCTTGGTAAATTCAAAACATATATAAGTAAGTCTTGGAATAGACATTGATGCACTTCTAGTTCTTGGTGTAATAATATTAGGAGTTTGTGAAGTTTCATGTTCATCGCTTTTATGTATGTGTCTGAAACCATTGGTGTTTCGTCTTTTTCATTTGCCATTTTATAATTATTTTTCCTGTATCAAAATAATATAAAAACAGATTAGAAATTGAAGAATTTAATAAATTTAACATAAATTTACCTTTTTTTTACAGCTAAACACTCAAAACTCGGAATTTTTGAACAGTTAAGTAGCTTTGGGTCACTGAATCAAAATTTGCAGAATTAAAAAGTTGAGATATGAAATAAACAAAGACCAATTGGAATATAATTAAGATACGAAACTGAAGAAATTAATTAAATAATCACTAAACACACCTTTTTAAGAGATGATCACCCAAAACTTGAAAATTTCTTAGTTTTGAGCTCCTGTATGAAAATTTGCAGAATGAGGATCCATCAAAGGAATTATAAATGAAGAAATTAATTGGGAAAAAAAATTATAGCTGAAAATCTAAAACTCGAAAAGTTATTCAAAATCTGTGGAATGAAATGTTTAAAGATACACCCATGAACGATAGTATATTAGAGATTAGAAATTGAAGAACTTTATAAAAAAATGAACCTTTTTTAGAAATAAATTATTATTGAAAGCTTAACATGGCAAATAGTCTTGAGTTGCTATGAGAGGTGTGGAGTTAGATTGTACTGTGAAAGACTTTAAAAGCGACGACTAAGACAAGATAAAATAAAAAGCGGCTGACTAGATTTGAGTTGCCAGCTTGGAAATGCATTAATGGCCGTCCGATTCATTAGAATATAATTAAAATATAGTTTTTTTGTTTGGAAAATATCTATATTATATTTCAGAGTTTTTTCTACGGTTCAGATTTATCCATAAGTGGTGGCCAAAATTAAATCTGGCTAAACATAAGTGGTGGCTAGGATTTAATCTAGCTAAAAAAAATACATACAGCTAAGTACTTCAAAGTTATGAAATACATACAAAGACTTTCCTAAGTATTAGGATAATTGTAAAATGGAGAGCACCTGAGATATAATTGCTTCTATCCGAATTGTGATGCCTTTAAAAGCCCCTATTATACTTGAATTAAAAAACCCAATAGCTAGAATCATTTCTCAGTTAATTAACGAAGAAATTAGGAAGTGTAGTAATGGAGCTGATAAACGAAATTATTTGAAAGGAATAAAACTCATACAAGGGAAGGGATACTCGGATAGTTCATCCATTATCGCAAAAATTGACATATTAAATGAGTTCAATATCCTTGATAAACCATGACCAACATTATATATTATAAACTAAGGGTAGTAAGTGATAATTCCTAGAACCACATATTTGTACCTTGCAACTCCTTTTTAATCAATATGATATCCAACCACATGGTTCGATGATAATACACAACCCATATTCGACCCACCACAATCTGGAATATACCTTTTCATACACCCATCATATATCTTGGGCCACATAGCCAACCTAAATTCCCAAACACCAAGCCCAAACCTAACATGATAGTAAAAAAAATTAAATGATAAATCAACTATATCAAGTGTCATATCTAATGGTTTGGGGTTTCTTGGTTTCGGGCAGGATTTCAGATGACCATATAGCAAAACAAAATTATGTAATTTAAACACGACCCAAGATGTTGTTGGGCTTATAAAATATGTCAAATCATCTTCTTAAAACTTCATTATAAAAATCTAGACGTGAGATTAATTTTTAGGGCAAAAATGAACTCATTCGTCATCCATAATATACTTTATCAAACTGAAACTTATATTTATTGATAACTCAAACTACTTAGTTAATTACTAACACAAAGTAACACGCAATACACTCGTTTTTTTCTTTTCGCGCGTAGGGTCCCGACCGTTTTTCATGTCCTAATTATAAGAGAATTGAACTACTCCACTAGCTACTAAAAATCCCAAGTTCTGGTCTCTCAAGTCAATCCTAATTATGCCAAAGATTTTATACAATAAACACATTGATAAACTGTTATAACTCACAAAATTGTAAAGACAAAAACTCTATTTACTTGAATTACTTGAGGGATATCTTGACCCGAAAAAATAAGCATGTTCATAGTGGTAAAGTACGGTGTAATAGTTCTTCTTTAATCCATCAGAACTTTGGTTGGAGAGACAATAAAAATGTTGCCAATTTCCCTACATTTCCCAAAACAAGGAATCTATCAGCTTAATTAAAGAATGTCAGGTTTTTTTGGAAGGGATGTCTTGAAGATTCAAATGGTGCTAGAGTTTCCTGGGAAAATAATAATGTCTTGAAGATTCAAATGTTGCTCAAGGTGTACCAAGAGAATAATAAGTTACCATAATCTATCCACAAATAATACAAAACTTCATTCTTCTGAAACCACAACTGATGAGATTGTGAGAAACGGTGAGATGGTGAGTTTGTGAGAAATGGAAACGGTTAGATGGTGAGGTTGTAAGATATGGAGAGACCTATGAGTTACAAAGAGGTATGGGAAATGTTTAAGGCCGTGAGAGGTGGAGTTTTAAGGCGGCTAAGAGAGAAATATGGGGTCCGGTGAAAGTCGGTCGAGAGTAGTCCTCGAGCGAGGGCTAGTGGAAAGGCGAATTTAATGGAGAATGTGAGGGGAAGGTTGATACGATAGAGAAAGATTAGGGTTTTTGTTATTTTGATTTTTTTTTTTCTTTTGGGGTTGCTTTGATTTTAGATAATAAATGAGTGGCGATAGTTTTTTTTTGTTATGTTTAGGTATTAATGATATGTGGCCACCACTTATGTTGTGGCTAGAATGTGGCTAGAAAGTGTAAGTTCTAGTAAAAAAACCTAAAAGATTATATAATATAATTTTCAACTATTAGTTTTTTTCATGTAACTTATTATATTTTGTAATTCTTATATATTTTAATTTAAAATGTATATTTCTATATTCATTAGGAAATGAAAATATAGTAAATGATTATATAAAAACAACATCATCAAAATATAATATACACTGCATTTATATAACTATTAAGATATTTAGGGACTAACCTTAAATATTTATGAAATGTACTTGAATATTGAAATGCAATGACCATCGATATGGACGGACTTATACCTGAAATGACATTAATCATTATAGATTACCCAATCCCATGAATTTTTTATGATATTTGAGCAATAATAATAATAAATTATGTTCAACAATATAGAATTATCTATCAAATTTAACTTTTAAATTGAGCATGAACATAGTAATATTTTTTGGGTAGTCAAATAAAATAAAATATATATATCACAAATTGATGTGAAATCATAAGATAATATTATAATAGTTGTATACAATAGCATTCCCTAACATAGTAAAATAGTACATATAAAATAATATAAGTATTTAAAAAAAATCTAAACGACCATCTTTGGCATCTCCAAATGTCCTATTTCAAATATACAAAAAATAAGTAAAAATTTTCTATAACTAGATGACTTTTTTACTATATTTTTCAATAATAAGAATGCGATCTCAAAATTAAACAACCAAAAGAAAATTAATTGTAATTAAACTCTTTATTAAAATCAATTTGTTTAATAATAACCATCAGAACAAAAAACCTCTCTCTTACAAAACATTAATCTATCCGGGATCTCAATTTTTTAAAGAATAATTTTCTAAAACAATTTTAAATAAAAATTATAGATCAAAATAAAAATTTTGCGATCATGAAATCTTTATCTTGTAAGTATTTAATCAAAAGGATCCTATAGAATAATTCATATAACTTTTTTATCGATGTATGAGTGTCCGGGCCGCTTAAGCGCACCACGACTAAAATATACACGCTTACTCATGCATACTCCCACTCAGAACTAGGTTACCCATGTTCAGGAAGGAGACTCGAACCATGCACCCCAGGGTCATGGCCACTGAGCTAGTCCCAGTGGTTTAATTCATATACCTTTTCTTTTGATAAAAGAAGCAGCGATATTATCGAAGAAAATTGATATTAGGGTTTTTTGTAGGTGGAAGGAAGAAAGGCTAAACTGTCCACTACAAAAAGTAATATTTTTCCATTAAAAATTTAACCTAGTATAGGCCCAAAATAAGAGATAGTGAATTTTTAGACCTCACTTATTTTAGTTAAAAGTATCAAAAAGTCAACGATAATAGGTGACTTGGTTATCAATTAACTGCATAAGGCAAATAGTAGTGAAATTAACAATGTATGGAATATCTGTATTATAATTATCAACTTACTAACCCTATTTTTTAGAAAATATGAATATCAACTTAGACTTATCAACTTCATAACTACATTTTTCAGAAAAAGTGAGCAATTGATCAAAGGAAAACATATGTTGTTGGGTTGAAAAAGAGATGGCTTGATATCTATGACATGAGTTTGTTTTTCTCTTTTTTATTTTTTATTTTTATTCTTAATAAGTTTAATTTCATTTAGTATTATATTAATGGATATATCATGGGGCTATGTAGAAAATTTCACATTTCTAAATCTTGTTTTTTGCAAAGCAGCAAAATATACTCAAGAAGGGTTACTTTGTGGAACATAGACCATTACTTTAGTACAATTTATGCAATTTGATGGAGAAAAATATAACTTACCCCATACTTTTACAATTGATTTTTTGAGATTTTTTATACTTTTGAAAGTTTAACATTTTGAATTATTATCCTTAAATGGTGAAAGTTAAGGTGCACATGGATCTATCATGTTGATACGTTAAATTAAACCGAATAAGAATATTTAATTTTGCTGCCTTCATGGTTATTTCACAATGCAACATTCACAAATAATTTAAACTTAGTATTTATTATTTTTATTATTCTTACCCGCCATAAAGAGAGATGTATAGTCATTTTTACCGTATTCATACTTGAGAGGGATTTTTGATATACTTAGAAAATCACATGATTTTGTAGAATAGTATGTTAAATTATCAATTTAATATTTTAATATCTTTTAGTAAATTTGTTGCAATTTTTTTCTTTGTCTTTCTAATTTTTTATATATTGGTTCTTCTATGTTGATTCTTCTAAACTATTATATAAATCAATTTTTAATCTCATGATAAAGCATACGATTTAGATTTTTCAAAAATACATAAAGGACACAATATTTTCGTTTAAATATTCATATGTTAATTATCCACTTTTCTTTTTTTTACTACTACGGAAATGGAGATCGATGTAATAAAGAAAGAACATAGCTTACGACAATAAAAAATTGTATATGGATTTGAATATATCTAAATAGATAATTACCAATGTATTAATAAAAAAATCTTAATTTGATAGATGAGTCTATTCACTCTTTACTATTTATGACATTTTTCATCAAGCTTTAAATGTTTGTTAATTAGGGTCATGTATAATTTATAGTATTTTTTATTTTGTAAATTAAAAGTCTTAATGTAAAGTTAGGATTTGAATAAATAGATTTATCATGTACAAATCTTATGGAATGTTGCCAAGGAGCTTAAAAAAATATGTTTGACACATGTCATGTTTTGTTTTTTTACTTATTTTAATGGTTTTTTAGTTTCTCTAAGTTTTGTAAAGTTTGGTCATTTTGAAATTTAGTATTGTTTAACACTATAATTAATAATTTTCTTTTTGTTTGTTTGACGATTTTTTTAAGATAAAGAATAATTAAATATGGCGATATTGTTACAACCCTGAAACACTATAAAAATTACAGACGACTAAATTTTTGGTAGAATAAAAGAACTAAAATTATAGAACCACTATAAAAAGGAAAGTAATAATCAAATATTACAATACCGAAAAACAAACTATTAACATTTAAATCGAAATAATTTTGTAACCTAACCGTAGAGTTGAAAAGGTGATGCGTTGAGAAGAAACGTTGATTATGAAAGAAAATATTTAGTGTAGAAGAAGAGATGATTTTGAAATGAAATTAGTATTGAGTTATATAATATAGATATTTGTTTAAATCTATGGTAAGTAAATATAATTAAGGAAACATATTTGGGTAAGTAAATCGATGAAAATCGAAGAAGATTTATAGAATATAGTTATGTAATGTTTTATGATCAAGGAAGGTTATCTACAACAAAATAGAAATCTATAAAAAATCTTAGTCTAAACTAATGACATATTTTATGAATGTAAATTTATGCAATTTTATCCTAAGTTAAAGGGTAATTAATTCTTTAATTTACGAAATGTAGGCCACTAATTGGATATTTTCGCCAAATGGAAACTTTCGGAAAAAAATTACATGAAATAGGTATTGTCACTCCATCATTTGCGCCATCAAGATAAAAAAAAATTTAAAAAATATATAAGGCAAATTGCTCACTAATAATTCTGGAAAATCACGAAAAAGATGACCCATTTAGTCACTACTTCATTTGCGGCAAAATAGATATTGTTTGCAAAAAAAATTAAACCCAAATTAGTCACAAAATTAAATATAGTCCAATTTTTTGTTAAGAGCTTTTGAATTATATCCAACTATGAGTAGGTTTTTTCGAAACTCGTCCACCTTTTTTTGAATTATGGTGTTTAATTATATTGGTTGATATATTATCATCTTTAACAACCACTTGAAATAACTTGTATCAACAAACCATAAAAATCAATACTTATTTATTTCGTCTAACATATATGTTGAATTAATTACCTTATTCCAGCATTAACTTCAACAGCAGTGAAAAACCTATCATCACAATCAAGCAAGTCAAGAATAGGACCATAAACTCCATTAATCTTATAATTTCTAGATATCCGTCTAACTGAATCCAGTCCTTTTTTAAAGTGCTGCCAAGTTCCCATCAACATTTATTATATCAGACAAATACAAATATAGGAAAAAGCAAACCCTTATATAAAATACACCTAAAACACAAGTTGCTTGAATGAATTTTCACACCAGGTGTTGCTTGATCAAGTCTTCTATGTACTTGTCCAACTTCTTATTTAAGCCTTTCAATTTTAACATATAACTCACTTTCTTTTCCCCACGCAATGACCTAAATTTAAAAAACAAAACTTAATATTTTTGTATTCGATCCTATATAGTAATCCTAAAGAAAAAAACTTACTTGCAATCATAGAGTAGTTTGTTTGTTTCAGTCCTCTGTTGATTATAGCCATTCCAATACCAAGATATGAGAGACGCTGCTTCATTTTTGTGATCATTAATTTTGGTATCTTGCTCAGTATGACTAAATAATAAACGATTCAACTTCAATACTAATAGAACCTGTGTATTTTCTTATTCCAATCCTAGAAAACCACATATACAATTTGCTTTTGCTTGATAATTTGTCCCTCGTAACAATCTATAGCACATAGGTTTTTGCATTGAGCTTCAGGACTTCTAACCTGGTTGATACAGTTACTATCTTCCATCCAGGTAAATATAATCTTCAATTCAAAAAGTCACATCTAACTTCAAACAATAAGAAAGAAAGAAGTTTAGAAAATTAACAAACTAAGAGCCAGATGATGATATAATCGAACCCACCTGTTGAACTGGCCACTCGAGTTATTTAACTGTTGAATAAGGCTTGAATAAAAGCTTGCAGGGAAAGGGATCCGCCACCATTCTTTTTCGGCAAAAACAATTAATAACCCTTTCAATTCAAAAAGTTACATGTAACTTCAAACAATGAGAAAGAAACAAGTGTAGAAAATTAACAAACTAAGAGTCATATGATGATACAATGGGACCCACATGTTTGAACTGACCACTCCAGTTACTCAACTACTGAATAAGTCTTGAAGAAAAGCTTGGCAAGGGATCCACCATCATCAGATAAAGAATCCTATTTACAACTAATGGTTACGATTAATAACCGGAATTAGAATGAGAACCCCATTTACAAAATCAAGAAAATACAGTAATTTGCAAAATATATTATTACCTCATCGCCTTCCTTGCTGTAAAAGATGTTGGAACAAAATTACCAGAAGATTTTCATTATCAAGGGCTTCAATATCAAGCTCAATTTTATCTCCTTTTTGCCCTAATTTCTCAAGGTGTAACGATCATAAGAGAATAATTAGTTACCATAATCTATCCACAAATCATACAAAACTTCATTCTTTTGGAACCACAACTGATGAGATTGTGAGAAACGGTGAGATGGTGAGGTTGTGAGAAAAGGAGACTCTGTGAGAGAAACGGTGAGATGGTGAGGTTGTGATAAATTGAGAGGATGTGAGTTACAAAGAGGTATATGAAGTATTTAAGGCCGTGAGAGTTGGAATTTAAAGGGGGCGGTGGTGTAAGAGGGAAATATGGGGTTCGAAGCGGGCGAGTCATAGATGCTGTCATGGTGGAGAGTCGGTCGATAGTCGTCCTCGAGTTAGGGGCTGGTGGAAAGGTTAAGAATGTGAGGAGAAGGTTGAGGCGATAAAGAATGATTAAGGTTGTTATTATTTTTCCTTTTTTTCTTTTGGGGTTGCTTTGATATTAGATAAGGATGGAGTGGCGATATTTTTTTTTAATGTTTGGGTATTAATGATAGGTGGGCCAGATCATGGACACCACTTAATTTGTGGCTAGAATCAATCCTTGACCAACACTTATGTATATAGATGGTTGTAGGATTCTAGGATAGTGTATGTTCTAGTGGAAAAAACCCCAAAGATTTTATAATATCATTTTCAACTATCCTTTATATAACTATTAAGATATTAAGGGAGTAACCTTAAATATTTATGCAATGTACTTGAATGTTGAAATGAAATGATCGTACCCGAAATGACATTAATTATTATATATTACCCAATCCCATGAATTTTTTATAACATTTGAGCAATAATAACAATAAATTATGTTCAACAATATAGAATTATCTATAAAAATTAACTTAAAAATTCCCCACGAACATAGTAATATTTATTTGGTTAATCAAATCAAATAAAATTTATATATCACAAATTTACGTGAAATCATAAGATAATATTATAATAGTTGTATACAATAGCATTTCCTAACATTGTAAAATAGTACATATAAAATTATATAAGTATTTTAAAAATAAAAAAACATCTAAACAACCATGTTTAGTATCTCCAAATGCCATATTTCAAATATACAAAAAATTAGTTAAATTTTTCTATAACTAGTTGATTTTTTACTATGTTTTCCAATTATAAGAATGAGATCTCAAAATTAAATAACCAATAGAAAAATAGTTGTAATTAAACTCTTTATCACATATCAGTTTTTTTTAGTAATAACCTTAAGAAAAAAAATCTCTCTTTTACAAAACATCAATCTATCGGGGATCTCAATTTATTAAAGAATAAATTTCTAAAACAATTTTAAATAAAAATTATAGATCTAAGTAAAATTCTACGGTGATGAAATCTTTATCTTGTAAGTATTTAATCGAAAGGATCCTAAACAAGAATTCATAAGCCTTTTTCTTTTGATACGTTGAGGTGGTTGTGTGATTCTGGGCGTTCAATATTTTTAACATTGGAAGAAGAAATGTGGAGAAAGAGAAAAAAGAATCAGAGATATTATTGAAAAAAATTGATATTAGAGTTTTTTTTTGTAGCTAGAAGAAAAAAATGTCAAACTGAAAATTGGGTCCAAAACAAAAAGTAATATTTGTCTATTTAAAATTTAACCCAGTATAGGCCCAAATAAGAGTTAGTGAATTTGTAGACTTTACTTATTTTAGTTATAAGTATCATAAAGTAAACCATAATAGGTGACTTTGTTATCCATTACTACATAAGGCATATAGTTGAGAAATGAACAATGTATGGAATATCTATATTATAAGATATTTTAAAATCAAAATATTATCCTAGATCTTCCTAAAATAAAAATACATGACCAAATAAGAATCAAGATCACACCACATGTCAAGTAAAACACTCTCAGTTTTCAACTTCTATTCTAAACCACTATACCCACTCTCTTTTAAATAATTTTTTTTAATTTCATTACATCATTTTATTAAATTTATACTTATCAACATACTAACAACATTTTTTAGATAATATGAATATCAACTTATACTTATCAACTTAATAACTACATTTTTCAGAAAATGTGAGCAATTAATCAAAGAAAAACATATGTTTTTGGGTTGCAATAGAGATTGCTTGATATGTATGACCTGAGTTTGTTTTTCTCTTTTCTTTTTTAATTTTCAGTAAGTTTAATTTCATTTATTATTATATAAATAGATCTATCATGAAGATATGTAAAAAAATTCACATTTCTAAATCTTATTTTTTGCAAAGTCTCAAAATATACTCGTGAGGGCTACTTTGTGGAACATAGACCATTACTTTAGTACGATTTATGCAATTTGATAGAGAAAGAATATAACTTACCCCATATTTCTACAATTGGTTTTTTTAAATCTTTTTATACTTTTGAAAGTGCAACATTTTGAATTATTATCTTTTAAAGGTGAAATATGAAGTGCAAACAGATCTATCATGGGGATACGTTAAATTAAACATAATAAGAATATTTAATTTTGCTGCCATCATGGTTATTTTACAATGTAACATTCATAAATAATTTAAAGTTAGTATTTATTTTTTAGTTAATCTTACCCGCCATAAAGAGAGATGCATGGTCCTCTTTATTGTATTCATACTTGAGAAGGAATTTTATTTACATATAAAATAACATGATTTTGTAGAATAGTATGTATGATTATCAATTTAATATTTTAATATCTTTTAGTAAATTTGTTGCAATTTTTTCATTGTCTTTCTATTTTTTTTTAAAATCGGTTCTTCTATGTTGATTCTTCTAAACTATTATATAAATCATTGTTTAATCTCATGATAAAGAATATGATTTATATTTTTCAAATATACAAGAAGGACACAATATTTTAATCTAAATATTCATAGGTTTATTATCCATTTTTCTTTTTTTAGTACTATAAAAATTGAGATTGATCCAATAAAGAAAGAACATAGCTTACGATAATACAAAATGGTATATGGATTTGAATATATCTAAAAAGATAATTACCAAACTATAATTAAATATTTCTTCCTCACATTTTTATCTGATTTTTTTTTTCGAAAAACTACATTGAGTCATTGAATCACATTTTGGCTTGGTTGTGTTGTCAAGATAGGCTTGCAACTAAGGCAAGGTTAAACAGTTGGGGATTACAAGTAAATACATTGTGTACATTTTGTTCAGCAAGCATTGAGGATGTTGATCATCTATTTGTGAGTTGTACCTTTACTAAAAGAATTCTTCTGAGGTACTTGGGTTTTGTAACTTATGGTTTAACTCGACTAATTTAAATGAATTGATAGTCAATATTTGTAAACTCTCTAATAATGAAATTGTGAACATAGTGGGTTCTTTCATATCTACTTATATCTACTGTGTGTGGTGGGAGAGAAATGAAAGAAATCATGGAGGACTTGCGCTAAATGAAGACCAAATTTGGAAGAAAATTTTCAGCCTGATCCATGTGAAGATAACGAGAAAGAGGTACAAGGCTAAAGAAGCCTGTTCTCTAGCTAGTAAATTTGAGTCCACATAGTGGGCTTTTTTATTATTTAGTATTTGTAATAGGCCTAATGTAATAGACTAATAGGTTGTTTAGCCAAGTTTGGTTTATACTTGGTAATTGTAATGGGCCAAAGTTAATAGACTAATAGATGGTTAGCCGAGCTTAGCTAATAGATTGTCCCAAAGTTGTAATGGTTACTTTGTGTTGAGCTTTATTAATAAAAGTTTGATTTACTGATAAAAAAAAAAAATATCACGGGAGCCTCCATTTCACTATGTTATACACATCACTAATAATATATCTTCATTGTCGATGTTCTACATATAGTTTCATGGAGTGTGGTTTATGTAGGTGAACTAACTATTTTATTTCTTTTAAAACTATTTTGTAAGTGGTTTTTATTAAATAAATCTTTCTTCTATAGTGAGGTTTTAATTATTATTATTTGTTTAATGAACAAAATTCTAATTAATATTAAAAAATATGATGATTGGTTTTTATAAACCAAGGTCATATGAATGTTTTATTTTAATTAGATAAATTATATATCGATAATATAGATATGTAAGGTAATATATTAGACACCAAACCAATTTTATAATAACTATTTAGTAACTGAATAATTTATATATATTTTACAATATAATTTGAATAAAAAATTTGTTTATAGAAAGATCATTAGTTCGTCGAGTTGTTACATTACTCATGAAATTATTAGAATGTAGTAAGATCAATGTTACACTAAGATAAATGGTTGACAATTAGTTATATGAAAAAATATTATTTCGCTTAAAATAAATAATAATCAAACCATTAAGTGAAGAATTGATCAAATATTGATCTTTGTATTCTCTAATAAAGAAATATATTCATTAAATAAAATTATTAATTTAATTTGCATGCCACACTTTTTCACGTAATTATTTTCGTATGACCTCCTAAAACTCTATAAATCTCTTCCATTTATGTTTGAAATGTTCTTTATCAAAGTCATGAATATCCTTTAGAACCGACTTTCCTCTTTTCTCAAACACATATATCAGAAAGAAGACTCATACAAAAAAATCTATTTTTCTCTTTTGTCTTCAATATCCGTATCCTAATATAATTATTTTAAAAAAATTAGCAATAATGGTCAGAAATAGACATTAATGAAGTAAAAAATGAGACAAATAGTGATATTAGTTATTAAAAGTTTTTTGTTAATCAAAATAAGTTCGTAAATACTAAACGTAATAAGTAATTAAGGACATTTTTCAGTGTTTGGCATTTATATATTTAGTCATAATCAGAATTATGGTGTGAATCTAAAATTTGAATAGACATACCAAAATAAATCAATAAAAGCATTATCCTTATATACGAAAAAAAATTCAAGTATTACCATGGTTTGATAAAGAAAATTATGTTTTAGAATATGCCCTTGAGTTGAGAATAAAACCTTCAATGTAAGAGATGTCATGTATTATATTTTGCACCACTCATTGTTTTGAGAAGCCTTAGGAAAACCACTCATTCGCATAATGGTTAAATTTTCAAAAAAGACCACATGAATGATAGTAAAATTCGCGAGGATGAGTGTGAATGTTGTGATAAAACATATATCAAGTTTTATACACACACACACACACACATATATATATATATATATATATTATGAAATAACACAAATGACGTATAAATAACAATCTATTTGCTATTAAAAATGTATGAATATTTAATGATTCATGTTTCAAGGGGAATGTAAAAAATGAGAGATTTTTCAAATATTGAACATTCTACGAATTTTTTTACTTAAATAAATCAAGATAGAAATATGTAATTGTCTCACCTTAAGAAAAGAAAACAACAAATATAATAAGAAGACACCACTACGCCGTACAAGGCTTATAGCGACTACATGAGTAGTCGCTAATGCTAAGGTAAGTAGTCGCGAGAAGGAGAATCAAGTCTCTAAGGACTGCTTGTAGTCGTTAAAACGTAGTCGCTAGAAACTAGTCGTTAGAAGCCAAACCTTACGACTACACGCGAAGGAATAGTCATTAGAGAGTGTGGCCTTACTAATGACTACATTGTAGTCGTTAGATAATGGTGCTTTTAGCGACTACATGGTACTCGCTATTATGTTAATTATCTACGACTACTTAGTAGTCGTTATTAGGAAGAATTATTAACGACTACCTTGTAGTCGTTAATAGCCTTATAATTAGCGACTACGTATTGTAGTCAATAACGACTACGTGTAGTCGCTATTAATTATTTTTTCTTTAAAAAAAATTAAAAAAATACGATTTTCGAATTTTTTTAATTACAATACTGCAATTAAAAATAATTCGAAAATCATATTTTTTAATTTTTTTTACAATTAATAAAAAAAAATACGATTAATAAATCAAAATAATTAATTAAAATATATAATTAAACCAAATTCAACCATAGTCATACCAAGTCAAAGTCAAAGTCAAACCAAACCAAACCAAAATAAATTAAAAGTCTTAATACATAACCGATAAATAGAAAAGATAAACATCAACAATCTCGATCTAGAGTCCGACCCATCTATAAATATCGTCTTCAGTCTCGGACTCGTCTTCACTTCATCACTACTATCATCACCATCTTCTTCATCATCTTCGTCACCGTTAGGAGGAGTGGGGTCTGCATTCATAGGCTGGAGGGGGGTTCTCCTTTCTCTACCCTCAACTGGTTAATCCACGAGATGGCATCTCTCACAACAGCCATGGAATAAATAGGAGGTTCGGTGCTAGTAGAAGGCACTTCAGGGCGTGGGAACTGTGGAAGACCGGTGGCTACTCAGAGCTCGATAATCGCCTCCATCATCTCTGCATGCTGCTCGGCTTTGACTGGAGTAGTCTTAGCTTTCTTCTTCGCTTTTTGGGACGACCAATGCCAGGTGTCCAGCTCCTTTTTGGCGACCTGATCGCCTTCTTCGATGTGTTCCTCACGTACTCGATTTGCTCCTTTTGAGTCATGCCTTGACCATCGGTTGACTCAGATTGACTCTGAGTCACCTGCTCCTTCATCGCATCCTTGAGCAATTTCTGTTACATATTAAACAAAAAAATTAAATTTGATTTAAGATGAAAAATATAATTAATAACTAAATTATAAAAAAAAAAACTTACATCGGCTTTTTCGTAGCCCTCCGACCTCCACTGTTTCGTCTTCTTGCTTTTACCCACCACCTCGAAAAAACCGCCCATACGCGGAATTGGGATGTCTTGTTGTGTAGCCTCATCCCTGATCACCAGATTCCCTCCCGGGACTGAATCTTCACCCTGTTTCATTAAAAAAATATTCAAAATAAATAATAAATAAATTACTTAAATAAAAAATTACCTCATAAAGCATATCCCGAGTTTGGGAATACTTTCTTGACTCCGCTCCACTCTTATTTTTCTGCTTTTCTCGATTCTATTTATTTTCATTTGCTTGATGCTGAAAAAATTTAAAATTCAATTATTAATAAAAAAATTATAATTTAAAGAATATACTTAAATTAAAAAAATCGAGAGTTTACCTTTGCTTTCCTCGAGCCCCAATACTCACAACATTTTGCCCAAATCTCATCGGACAACCAATCCGGTTTCAAACTCTTTCTCCAGAACTTTTTCTTCACGTTATGTTTGTAATCTTTAAACCTAATTCTCATCGTATCGTCTATATTACCATGTATCCAATTCAAGTCTTTCCTTTTCCTCCAAGTCTTTATGTCAGAAAATTTTTATAAAAAAAAAATATTATTTGTCTTTAAATTAGAATAATAAATTAATTTTTAAAAATATTAACAATTTTATTTTTACCAGTAATCTCTTAATGACGGCGTGTTTGTCAGCGTCCAGAACTTTATCCCAAGCAGGGTAAAATGGTGGAATCCTCTCTCGGACTGTAATCCCGATCACCTGGGAAACGTGGTGCCCGTACTTGCCTGATGGACTCCACGTGTCGTCGAGAATACATAAATCTACCGGCAAAAGCCGCCCGACAGCTTTGAGTGCCCTCATGGCAGTTTTTAGGGCCGCGCTACCCCTTTTTTTGCGTCTAACTGGTTCTGTTTTAACATTGAATTAATTAATGTTTACTTTATTTTTTAAGCAATTGTGAATTTAAATTGGTTTATTTATCGGGTTGGTTTGGACAGTCGGCAAGGTTTCTGTTCGGATTCTGGTTTGGGTCCCTACCCCATCGTCCCCTCTGTGCTGACTATCATCGGCCATCTAGCATTTTGTAGTGTAATTAAAATATAGAATTAAAAATCACATAAAAACCACTAAATTATTACATCACAAAAAATAAGAACATGAAAATAAAAATAAATAAATTATTACAATAATAAATTAAATAAATCAAATAAATTAAATAACGTAAATAAAACATCGACAAGCTTTAACATCCAATATATAGCACACGTAC
This sequence comes from Nemophila menziesii, assembly GCA_029959085.1. Classification (NCBI taxonomy): domain Eukaryota; kingdom Viridiplantae; phylum Streptophyta; class Magnoliopsida; order Boraginales; family Hydrophyllaceae; genus Nemophila; species Nemophila menziesii. The sequence continues at coordinate 22,858,159 of JARWIR010000015.1, read as the reverse complement.
AATCTGATTTATACAAAAATAATTATATTAGTCATATAGTAAAATAAATTATAATTTTTTAATATTTAAAAATCTATTATTATATAGTAAAATAATTTTTTCTGTATTTCACTTTGATCCCTCTATTTATTTAAATATATTATTTTTACATAATTATGTTTTTATCCTTTAAATTTTCTAAAATTAAATAGAGCCCTAAAATTGCATGTTTGTCCCTATATATTTTTTTTAAAATTGCATGAAAGTCCATATATATTTTTAACCAAATTTGCATGAAAGTCCCTATTTATTTTTTTGAAATTGCATGAAGGTCCCTATATATCTTTTAACATAACTGTAGGCCAAATATTAATTTCATTCTAGCACTTTTTTTATCTAAAATTCTCTAAAAATCATAACAAAAATAAAAAATATCCCAACAAATCATCCAAATTAATTTTCATAATCTAGCATTAATTACATGTTTAAATTAACATAAACTGAAACCTAATAATACTAATTAAATTCGCAATACATAAACAAGCACTAAAAAATGAAAAACAATTATTTTAATTTCTCAAATTAATTTTTTTACCCATTTAACATCAATTTTGTGTTTAAAATAATACATACAACACCCTAATAGCACTACATATACTCAGAATTAAACTACACGTGTAATAATCAAAGTAAAAAAAAAATGAATCATGAAAATTAAACGACAAAAAATAGTTGGAAAAATTACCTTATAAGCTGCAATTGAAGCTGATTTGGTGATGAATCCATCCCATACCCATTCGGATTTAAATACAAATAAAAAAACATTGATTAGAAATAAAAAAACATTGATTAGAAATAAAAAATTGAAAAAAGTTTAAGAAATAGATGAAAATGGAAGAAAATAAGATTGTTTGGGTTGGATTTCATTACCTTTGTTGAAGATTTGATGTTGCTTTGATGCTTGAATCGCCTCTTGGAGTGGCTTAAAGAAGGGCTCTCATTTTTTTGATTTTTTGTATAAGGAATGAATGTGAATAGTGAGCTCTCGGTGAAGATATAGGGCTTTCTTTCTAGCGACTTCTTCAGGTAGTCGCTAGATATAGGGGAAGTAGTCGCTAGAATCGTGATTACTTACACGTGTCTTGTATGTTGACCACGTCAACAGGTCTTTGGCGACTACTATGTAGTCGCTAGACCTCAATTAAAAACGCGTGTCCTTTCGTGGGCGGGAAAATAGACCGCCATGGACTAATGGGAAATTAATTCAACGTTTCGCGACTACGTTGTAGTCGCTAGTGGTAGAGATTCATTAGCGACTAGTTCATAAAGATGAACTAGTCGCTAGAGGTTACAAGTAGTCGCTAGATGTTTTTTTTTAATTCAACTTAATTCCATTTACAATAATCCAATATTTCAATTCACTTCCAAATAATCATTTAAATTTAATTCAATTCCAAACTATCAATGAATTCTATTTATCTCCAAACAATCAATCGTTTGGGTCAAAATTGAGTGTTTGGGGTATTCAGTAAACTATTAGAGTCAAAGTTGAGTAATTAGGGGTATTCAGTCAACTATTTGGGTCAAACTTGAGTGTTTGGGGTATACAGTCAACTATTTGGGTCAAAGTTTAAGCGTATCAAAAATAAATTCAAATTCAACTCCAATAACCAACAAAATGTTTTAATACAAATAAACCAAAATAAAAAATCTCCTAATCAGTATCATATGCACTAAAAACTATAGGTTCATCATCGCTATCAAACTCTATAGGTTCTTCTTCATCACCGTATTCATCATCAATTTCCTCGTTTTCATCAATAACCATATCAAAAGCCAAATCAATACAAAAATGAGCAAGGTCAATCTCGATCTCCTCGGTGGATGCCAAGTTCACCGGATCGGAAATCGTCTTGATGTTCACTAAAGGGATCGTGACACTCGCGTCTCCAGTAGGCAATGATTCTGCACCCCATAACTCGGGACTCCATCCATATCTATCATTGAGTTCCCATACTACTTTCCACCCTTTATGTGATTTCCTTGAGTTAATCTCACCGATGTAAAATACTTTTTTTGCTTGAGTAGCTAAGATTTACGGCTCTCCTTCCCAAAAAATTTAGACGTGTTAATAATAGTTACCCCATTCTCTGTCTTCGCGGTACTCGTGTTATACCAATTGCACTCAAATAGCACAACGGAACAATCATCATCAAATGTTACCTCTACAATCTTGACTATTTCACCGTAATACGGTTTTCCTTCATAGATGGTGCATACCCCGTAATCTTGTGTCACCCTTGTTTCACCCTTTTCACGAGTAACCCATTTAACACCATTCACAACACATGAATCGTACTTATAAACCGCACCATGAGACTTACTAGCCAATGAAATCATCTCACTTGTAGCGAATGCATCACCTTCTTTTTCCATGCCATATACCTACAAGCATCGACAATTTTTAACAATGTTGTCTAAAATGGTATATTAATTTGGTATTTGAATGGATCTATACCTTATAAAATAGAAACCAGTCTCGAAAATTTTGCCGGTGTTTCCTAACGTTATCGGCTACAGTACCGGATAGCGTGGTTTTGTGTTCTCTGCACATTTGACGATCAAATTGAATACATTTTTCATAATGAATAAAAATTTAATAAATAAATTGAAAACTTACATCATCAAATGTTGGATTATCGAAATTAAGTAGGTTATACCAGTCGATTTGCTCCTTCTCGCTGTATTGCAAATTACCATACTCTTTTTTACCTAAAGGAATACATTGGCTCTTAAATACGGACACATCTTTAGGTTAAGCTTCGATCTCGGTATATCTACCCGGTTCATTGAACTTTGTTTTTTCTTCTTGAAGATAACGCGATATGAAAGTCATATTCTCCTCTACAACGTACCCCTCGGCGATTGAACCCTCCGGCCTGGCCGGGTTTCGAATGTACTCTTTTAATTTTTTTAGATATCGCTCAAACCGGTACATCCAACGCATTTGAACTGGTCCCCTTAACAAAGCTTCGTCGTATAAGTGTATAACCAGGTGGATCATTATATCGAAAAACGCGGGTGGCAAAATCATTTCTAATCTACACATAACTTCAAGAACTTTAACCTTCCCCTTTTCTAACTCTTTCCTACTCAGATTTTTATTACACACAACTCTAAACACGTTAGCTATCCCAATAATCGCATCACTAATCGCTACGTCTTCGAAAAGCCCTGGGATACTAGACACGAATAGATACTGCATCATTACGTGACAGTCATGAGATTTCATTCCTATAATCTTGCCATGTCACTTTGAACATTATTTCTCAAACTCGATGCAAATCCATTGGGAAACTTCTGTGCCTTCAACCAGTAAAGAAATACTTTCCGCTTTTCCGTTGATAACGTATAATTTGCTCTATTAAGTATTTGTTTACCATTTCTCGATGTCAACAACAATTCTTTCCCGATGTTCATTTTCTCAAGATCCATTCTCGCTTTCACGTTGTCTTTGTTAACTTTCCCATCAAGACCTATAACTGTGCCGAGAAGAGCATCACATACGTTTTTCTCGCAATGCATGACATCAATGTTATGTTTCAACAATTTTTCGGACCAAAAAGGTAAACGATAAAAGATACTCTTTTTCTTCCAATTGAATAGACGTGGACCAGTTTGCCTCACGATTTTCCCCCCAAAATCCTTGTGTTTACCCAGAAGCACAATGGGAAGCCCATCTAATTGTGTCTGAATATCGGCAGGTCTATATTTCTTCGGTGGGCCCCTATGATCGGATTTCTTGTACAAAACACTTTTGCTTCTAAATCGATGGCCGATAGGTAACCAACGTCTGTGATCGAAGTAAGCAACCCCTTTCTTCACACTTAATGACGGAGTAGAATCCATGCATTCTGGACAAGCTTTGTAACCTTGACCCGACCATCCCGATGTGTATGACCTAGCGGGGAAATCATTAGTCGTAGACAACAAACAAACCTTCATGGTAAACTCTTCCTTCTTGTGGGAATCATACGTGAGAATCTCTTTATCCCACAACTCGTATAACTCATCTATAACAGGTCGAAGAAAGACGCCCATGTCCTTGCTGGGTGAACGGGGTCCCGAAATCAATAAACAAAGCTAGAATGTCATCTCCTTCATACACACCCACGGTGGTAAGTTGTAGACGGTCAATATAACTAGCCACATACTGTACAAGTTGTTCTGCATAGAGAAAGGGCAAAAGCCATCGATACCCAAATCCAAGAACACATTCCGAGGTTCACTAGCAAACTCAGGATGTAACTGAACAAATCTCTACCAACTATCGCCATCAACCGGATGACGCAACAAATCTGGATCTGTACTCTTCCCAGTTCGGTGCCATATCATATTTTCTGCAGTGTGTCTCGAAGCATAAAGTCGCTGCAGCCTAGGGGCAATCGGGAAATATCGGAGTTTCTTATGCGCTACTTTCTAACCCTTCTTTGAGTCCCATTTGGATTCACTACATACTAGACACTTTTCGAGAGAGACATTCTCCTTGTAAAATAAAGCACAATCGTTCACGAAAACATCGATGGTATTGTAACACATACCTAAACTTTTTAACTTTTTGTTGCACGCCTCGTATGACTCGGAAAAGGTATGAGGTTTGGGCAACACACGACACAGAAGATCAAGCAACTCTGTGAAAGACGTGTTAGTCCACTTGTTCTTCACCTTCACGTGCATTAACTTCGCAATGAAAATTAATGAACTCATTACTGCACAACCAGGGTATAACTCGGTCTCTAATTCGGAAAATATCGTTTCGAATTTGCCACGTGTTGAACTGTTCGAGTCTATCATCTCGGTGTCACTGGAATGACCACCATCCTCATAATTAGGTCTCAAATCTTTGTAGACATCCAACATTTCATTTTCTTCATATCGAGCCTTGGGAATTTCCTCGCTCTCACCATGCTTTGTCCAAATCTCATACGTGGACAAAAACCCAAACTGTAAAAGATGTGACCTAACTTTGACCACGTTATACCGACGATAATTTGAACACTCATTACACGGACAAAAAATTGATTCTTCATCAGGAAGTTTATTTTTTTGAGGAAAAACAAGGAATGCTTCTATCCCCTTAATATAATCACGCGAAACTTTATGAGCGGAACCGATCTAACTTTTATCCATACCCGAAGCCATAATCAACTACTCCAATGTAAAAGAATACAACATAAATGTCTAATAAATAAAATGAAAAAAAATTATTACATCACCAAATAAATACATAAAAATAAAAAGAAAAGGAAGATTATTACATCACCAATTACATACATGAATATATAAAAAAATTATTACATCACCAATTAAATACATGAATATAAAATGAAAAAAAATTATTATAAATATAAAATGAAAAAAATATTACATCACCCATTAAATAAATAAATATAAAATTAAAGGCACACAAAATATTACATCACCAAATAAATGCATAAATATAAAATTAAAAGCATACAAAATATAACATTAATATTGTGAAGATAGAAATATTTTAATTTTTTTTCTAAAACTTACGTAGTTACTAAATATATAAATCCCACAAGCACAAGATCCTAAATTGTCAATAAATATACTATACATACCTATAGAATTAAAATTATTGTTCATAAACCACTAAATTGTCAATAACCTACAAAATAAGCTTTAAAATGGGTGATACGAAAAAAAAACATGTATATTACTTGATATCCATATTTATATATAATTGTTCTTTTTATATGACTAGTGAGGTAATTTAACATTCGTATATTGTTTTAGTTCACATTTTTCTATGATAATTTATTTGGTGGTGTGATTATAAAGAAACCCTATTTATGTGATACTATAGAAAACATGAGATATGTACGACATCTTCAAAATTAAGTTTTTTTTAATTTTTTTTTTCTAATAAATTACAAGGAGGAATATATATTTATTTTTCCCTCAACAAATCAACTATATTTGACGAATTTGATCAACAACTACACTATACTGACTAATTTACTTTTTTGGAAAACCATTCTTTCACACAATGATTTTCCATTTTTAATTTATTCCACATCCAGTCATGTGTGATGTATTATAAGAGAGTATGTTAAATATCAAGCATAGTGGATAAGTTTGATATACATCTTCGTATTATAGATTCTTATCCTTTAACTACATACTTCTTCAAAGGCTTCACATGGAGTTAGTTAGAGATATTACATTCTAGTTGCATTTGGCCTACTTTAGGAAATTGGACATTTTCTCCTTTTCCAGTTTTTCTTCAAATGCATATGTTCTTCGCATTGAGGAGAAGATATTGCTTCGCAAATATTTTGTTGTGAGTCTTTTGTCGAATGAGTGTGTGTATTCCTTCCCTCCCTGTTATTATCGAGTCTTTGATTTGTATCTTAACAGTGTACATACACTTGCTTTGTATATGATTTGTATCTGAACAGTGTACATACACTTGCTTTGTATTATAGATTCTTATCCTTTAAATACACATGTGTTGATAAATGGATTTTCTCTTCTTAGAAAAGAACCTTCACTTGATTATCTGAACAGTGTACATACACTTGCTTTGTATATGATTCTTGTTTTTATTAAAATGAACAATTATTTAAACAAAGACCTTAAATTTTGTCTCCTATGTTGTTTGGCATCATAAATATGGATAATGCTTCCAAGTTGTGGTATCCAATCCCTTTGTATATGATTTGAAGATAATATAAAATACCTAAATATTATTGTTTACATTAATCACACATTTTGACACTTAAATTATTCTTGTTTACATTGATCACACATTGTATATTGATCACACAGACCTTAAAGAGTAATGCTAGGTATCACCTAAAAAGTGATCACCCAAATATCACCTTCCTAGGTGTTCCAATAAAACTGTTTCATATAAGAGAGAGAAAAAATAATCAGGAAAGAGAAACAGTTTAATTGGACCACCTAGGAAGGTGATATTTGGGTGATCACTTTTTGGGTGATACCCAGCATTACTCGACTTTAAATTATGCTTGTTTACATCGATCACACATTTTGACACTTTGTATGTGCTTCGAAGATAATATAAAATACCTAAATATATATTTAATAGTCCCTATGCAAGCCACTTGGAAGTTATTATTATTCCACATATACAAAGTATCAAACTTATATATTCTCAAGTCATGAAACCAGTCCTTATTAGGGATCACGTGAAAAGTGTTCCCATAATCTAGAATCCAGTTAGCATGCTATATCAAATATATTAAAAGCTTTGTAAGTCACATAATTTTTATCACATATTCTTGCAAAATTAGGTTCATTGTTATTAGTATCATTCTTATTCTTAAGATCAAATCAATTCTTCTTAAAATGACCAACCTTACCACTAGATATTTACTTATATTTATTATTGTACTTTACTTTATTTTTATTCTTGTAAGGCTAAACAAGGTCACGTGATTTAGTTCAGTGTACGATAAAGAGGATATTTCCTACTCATTTATGAATCTTTAATTCTAGTTCTATTGTTTTTTATGAGCCTAGAATTTGATCAAATGAGCTGATAATATTGGAGTATTTAAAATTATCTTTAAAATCTTGATAAAACTGATGTATAGAATTTAACAAGATCATGCACATGATAGTGTCATCTAGGACCATCTTCAAACCTTTCAATGCCAAATTAAATTTTAATTATTCATCATTATTTTTTACTATTTTCTTAGTGAACTCGATCCTATAAGTAAAAACATTACCTTAAGAATATCAATATTAGGAACATATGATATAATTAATTAATATCATGGGTATTTTAGTTTATAGATAAATATTATTTAAATGAAATAAAATATGTAAAAAATAATAATTTAATAATAGTGTATATATTATTAATTTTGTTTTTTAATTATTAAATATAAAAGAAAAGGTATATAATATGATTCAATTATCCAAGAGGTCTTGAGGAGCATATTAGTTCCATAGAGGAACTAAGTGATTCCTCTCTCCTACTTAGAGGCCTCAAAATTGACAAATGTCATTACTATCCTTCTAGTGCATATAAAAAAATATATTCTTCTCTCTCCTCCTTTATCATTATCTCTTTCCTCCTTCAATAACTATCAATAATATCCAGCTCCGACAACAACCACCGACCACCGCCTGAAAAAATTCTGAGCATAAAGTACTGAGCATGGAAAAAGTTTTGAGTATCGGAAAAAGTGTTGAGTATCGGAAAAAGCTGATGAGTATTCGATATTTTTTGTTGAGACTTTACTGAGCATGCTCGTAATGAATTTTTGGGATTTTTACGGAGTATTAGGCCAAGAAAAGCAGTTTCTTAGCAATAACTAATTAACAAAAAAAAGGGCCAAACTGAAAATTGGGTACAAAACAAAAAGTAATAATCGTCTATTTAAAATTTAACCCTGTATAGGCCCAACTAAGAGATAGTGAATTTTTAGACTTCACTTATTTTAGTTAGAGCATGGTTATATATCATCCATTTTTGTTTCATCCATTTATCACCTCCTATGTGTCATCTAATGTGGCATTACTTAAAGAAAAGAGAAAAAATCACTTAAGAGAGAGAAACATTTATATTGGTGTTTAAAACCTCCAATAGGAGGCGGATACATGGGTAAAACAAAAAGGGGTGATATATATCTTTACTCCTTTAATTAAAAGTATTATAAAGTTAACGATAATAGGTGACTTGGATATCCATTACTGCATATGGCATATAGTCGAGAAATGAACAATGTATGGAATATCTATATTGTACTTATCAACTTGTTAATCCTATTTATTAGAAAATATGAATATCAACTTATACTTATCAACTTAATAACTACATTTTTGAAAAAATGTGAGCAATTGATCAAAGAAAAACATATGTTGTTTGGTTGCAATATAGATGGCTTGATATCTATTACCTGAGTTTTTTTTCACTTTTCTCTTTTTTTTTTGTAAGTTTAATTTCATTTAGTATTATATTAATGGATCTATCATGGGGATATGTAATTCACATTTCTAAATCTTGTTTTTTGCAAAGTCGCAAAATATACTTGTGAAAGGCTACGTTGTGGAACATAGAACAATACTGTTGTAAAATTTATGCAATTTGATGGAGAAAAAATATAACTTACCCCATACTTCTACAATTGACATTTTTAAATTTTTTTATACTTTTGAAAGATCAACATTTTGAATTATTATCCTTTAAAGGTAAAAGATGAGGTGCAAACGGATCTATCATGTGGATACATTAAATTAAACAAAATTAGAATAATTAATTATATTTCCTTCATGGTTATTTTACAATGCGACATTCACAAATAATTTATAGTTAGTATTCATTTTTTTATTATTTTAACCCGCCATACAGAGAGATGCATGGTCCTTTTTATCGTATTCATACTCGAGAGGAACTTTTGATTTACATAGAAAATCACATGATTTTGTAGAATAGAATGTAATTATCAAATTAATATTTTAATATCTTTTAATAAATTTGTTGTAATTATTTCTTTTCTTTCTATTTTTTTATATATTTGTTCTTCTATTTTGATTCTTCTAAACTATTATATAAATCATTTTTTAATCTCATGATAAAGCATATGATTTAGATTTTCAAAATATACAAGAAGGTTACAATATTTTCATTTAAATATTCATATATTTATTATCCATTTTTCTTTTTTTACTACTATGGAAATGGAGATTGATGTAATAAAAAAAGAACATAGCTTACGAGAATACAAATATGTATATGGATTTGCATATATCTAAAAAGATAATTACCAAAGTATTAATAAAAATAATTTTAATTTGATAGATGAGTCAATTCACTCTTTACTATTTTATAACATTTCTTATCAAACTTTAAATGTATGTTTATTAGTAGACGGGCCAAGTATATTCTATAGTATTTTTTATTTTTTAAATTAAAATTCTTAATGTAAAGTTAGGATTTGAATAGATAGATTTTTCATGTACAAATCTTATGGAATGTTGCAGAGTCTCACCACGGAGCTTAAAAAAAGAAGTTTGACACATGTCATATTTTGTTTTTTTATTTTGAAATTTAGTATCGTTAAACACTAAAATTAACATTTTTTTCTTTTTGCTTGTTTGACAATTTATTTTTTCAAGATAAACAATCATTAAATATGGCGATATTGTTACAACCCAAACACTATAAAAATTACAGACAACTAAATTTTTGGCAAAACAGAAGAACTAAAATTCTATAATCAGTATAAAAAGTAAAGTAATAATCAAACATTACAATACCAAAATAAACCACTAACATTTGAATCGAAATAATTTTGTAAACTAACCGTACAGTTGAAAAGGTGATGTGTTAAGAAGAAACGATGGTTAAGATAGAAACCTTTTAGTGTAGAAGAAGATAGGTTTAAATGAACTTAGTATTATGTTATATAATATAGATATTTATTTAAATCTATGGTAAATAACTAAAATTAAGGAAATATACTTAGATAAGTAAATCGCTGAAAATCAAAGATGATTTAGAAAAATAGTTATGTAAAGTTTTATGATACAAAATTGGAATCTATAAAAAAATCTTAGTCTAAAACTATTGAGATATTTTAAGAATGTAAATTTATGCAATTTTTATACTAAGTTAGAGGGTAATTAATCCTTTAATTTATGAAATGCGGGCCTGTAATTGGATATTTGCGTCAAATGGAAACTTTTTGTAAAAAACAAAAACACAAAATGGATATTGTCACTCCATCATTTGCGCCATCAAGATAAAAAAGAAATTAAAAAAATATATAAGGCCAAATTGCTCACTAACAATTCTGGAAAATCCGGAAAAAGATGACCAAGTTAGTCACTACTTCATTTGCGCAAAATGGATATTGTTTTCAAAAAAATTAAACCCAAATTAGTCACAAAATTAAATATAGTCTAATTTTTTTAAGCACTTTTGAATTATATCTAACTATGAGTAGATTTTTTCGAAACTTGTCCACCTTTTTTTGAATCATGGTGTTTGATTATAGTGGTTGATATATAATCATCTATAACAACCACTTGAAATAACCTGTATCAACAAACCATAAAATTGAATTAAGTTGAATTAATTACCTTATTCCAGCATTAACTTCAATAGCAGTGGAAAACCTATCATCACAATCAAGCAACTCGAGAATAGGACCATAAACTCCACTAAACTTATAATCTCTAGATATCCGTCTTACTGAATTCAGTCTTTTTCTAATGTGGTGCCAATTTCCCATCAACATTTATTATATCAAACAAACACAAATCTAGGAAACAGAAAGCCCTTACAAAAAATACACCTCAAACATAAGTTGCTTGAATGAATTTTCACACCAAATGTTGCTTGACACGTCTTCTCTGTACATTTCCAACTTCTTATTTAAGCTTTTCAATTCTAACATATAACTCACTTTCGTTTCCCCACGCAATGACCTAAATTTCAAAAACAACACTTAATATTTTTGTATTTGACCTTATATAGTAAGCCTACTGAAGAAAACTTACTTATGATCATAGAGAAGCTTGTCTGTTTTAGTCCTCTATTTATTATAGCCATTCCAATACCCCGATATGAGAGTTGCTGCTTCATTTTTGTGATCATTAATTTTGGTATCTTACTAAGTCTGACTAAATAATAAATGATTCAGCTTCATTGCTAATAGAACCTGTGTCTTTTCTTATCCTAATCATAGAAGATCACATACACAATTTGCTTTTGCTTGATAATTTGTCCCTCATGACAATCTATAGAACATGGGTTTTCGCATTGAGCTTTAGGACTTCTAACCTGGTTGATATAGTTACTATCTTCCATCCAATTAAATATAATCTTCAATTCAAAAAGTTACACTTAACTACAAACAATGCGAAAGAAAGAAGAGTAGAAAATTTACAAACTAAGAGCCATATGATGATATAATCGGACCCACCTGTTGAACTGACCACTCGAGTTACTCAATAAGGCTTGAATAAAAGCCTGCAAGGCAAGGGATCCACCACCACTCTTTTTTGGCAAAAACAATTAATAACCCTTTCAATTCAAAAAGTTACAGTTAACTTCAAACAATGAGAAAAAAAGAAGTGTATAAAATTAACAAACTAAGAGCCAGATGATGATATAATGGGCCCTACCTGTTTGAATTGACCACTCCAGTTACTCTGTATAAGGCTTGAATAAAAGCATGGCAAGGTATCCATCAGCATTAGATACAGAACCCCATTTACAATTAATGGTTACAATTAAATTGGTCCCGAGACAATCAATTTGACAGTGCACAAATGAGTAATGGAAAAATAAAGGCGAAAATCCACCTACTGTAAGTGATACTTTACAAATTTTGTAATAAAATGATAAGGAGGTGAAACTACAGTGGAAACTATGGGGGTAGTTTTTTCAAATGTATATAAAGGTGGAAGGTATATATGAAGACCGCCAGGATGGACGAGGGATTATTTGAGTGGTGAAAACTCCATGTTGATGAGGAAATGGAAGTATACATGGCTAATTTTGCTTATGACATGGCTTAGTTGGCTTTGTTTACTAAATTTTATTCATATTTTGTATGATGAAGCTGTAAAAAAAACTTGATAAGAAGTTATGGATATAGAAATCAAAGCTATAGAAAGCAATGATACTTACTAACTATATGAGCTACCACTTGGAGGGAGAATTATTGTGGTGAAATGGATATTTAAAGTAAATCTCAATAAGAAAGGATAAGTATAAAAGTACAAGGCTCGAATAGTCCCTAAATGGTATATGCAACCATATGGAGTTAAGTTTTTGTAGCTATGGCTCATTTCGAAACTGTACGAGTCGTTATCTCTCTTGGTGTTCAAAACAATTTAACGATCTATCAATTAGATGTCAAGTCTGCCTTTCTGCAAGGAGAATTAAATGAGGAGATTTTTGTAGAACAACCTACTGGTTGTGAGCAACAAGACCACGAGAAAAAGGTGTAAAAGCTTAAAAAGGCATTACAAGGTGTACAAGCTTAGAAAGGCTTATGGTGTTAAACAATATCCATGTACTTGGCATAGCTGTATTAAGTCATATTTTGTACATGAAGGATTCTAGAAGTGCCCATATGAACAACCTTATTCACCAAAATAATCAGTAAAGGTATTTTAATTGTTTTTCTTTGCATTGATGATCTTATATTTACAGAGAATAATACAATTATGTTCACTAATTTCAAGCAATCCTTGATGAATGAATTCGATATGACAGATCTTGGAATGATGAGTTACTTTCTTGGTATTGAGTTACTAACAAAACCAGATGGTATCTATGTTAGCCAAAAAAAATACTCTCTTGAGGATCTAGAAAGATTTGATATGAATAAGTTTAATCTTGTGCAGAACCCAATAGATACTGGTTTCAAGCTAATAAATGATGAAGATGGAGAAAGGATTGATAGCAAACATTTAAAACAAATGTTTTCGAGTCTCATCTACTTGACTGCTGCCACACGTCCGGACATGATGTTTGTAATAAGTTTGCTTAGTAGGTACATAGAAAGACCAAATAAAATTCATTTCCAAGCTGTAAAACGAGTTCTAAGATATTTGAAAGGTACTTTTGATTTTGTATTATTCATAAGAAGGGTGGAGAGGAAGAACTACTCGGATACAAGGATAGCGATTATGCAGGGGATCAAGATGATATGAGGAGCACTTTTGGGTATATTTTTATTATGGTTTCGGGAACGGTATCTTGGTCATCTAAAAAACAACATGTGCTTAGACTTTCTACAACTGAAGATGAGTGCGTGCCATTGTGGTTGAAGAGAATTTTGAAGGAGCTTAAACATGAATAAAACAATGCTACAATGTTATATTGTGACAATGTTTCAACCATTAAACTCTACAAGTATCCAGTAATGCATGTTTGTAGTAAACACATAGAATTTGGCTTTCATTTTCTTCGTGATTTCACCATGGAATGAGTTGTAGAGGAGAAATTTTATGATACTCTAACAAAACATTTGAAGCTCCATGTACTTTTAAGGTTATGTTGTTTGATTTGTATTGTCTTATATCCAAGCATAAACTCATATATAGTATTTATTTTAAGGGGGGATGTTAGAAATAAGATTACGTTATTTAATTTAGTCCTCTATTGCTAAATCCTAACTTTTAGGGATAAGATAGTTTCGTATTCTTTTAGATCTATAGCACAACAATAGGAGATACGATTTTCCATTCTATTACTTTGTAAATCTATTTAATATCCATCTTTAAACTCATAATGAACAAGAAAGGTCTCTCAAGTTTTCAAATTTAAAAAGACAACAATTCAATAAAAAAGATACATGTTTCAAATGGTATTATCTTGTTTTTATAATTATAAAAATAATAAATAAAAAATATAATGTAATTTATCCACTAATGATCATAATTTGAAATTTTAAATAGAAATCAGCTTATATCAATAAAATACTTCGATGTTTTGCTTTTAAAAAAATTTAAAAAGCATAGTATTGATAGATTTAAAAGAGAATAGTTCTTTAATGTCATTAAATAAAAAAAATCACTTATACTAGTTGGGTTGGAAAAATACATCTATATCATATTAAATATTTTTATACATAAAAATACACAATACATTTTATGGATCTAGGATTCTAGGATAATGTATGTTTTAGTGAAAGAAAACCCCAAAGTTTTGATAATATTATTTTCAACTATTAATATTGTTTATGTAACTTATTATATTTTAAAATTTATATTTATATGTTCATTTGGAAATGGTAATATACCAATGATTATCAAAAAACTACATCATTCAAACTATAATATAGATATACATCGACTTTATATAATAATTAAGTGATTTAGGTACAAACCTTAATATTTTTGGAATGTACTTGAATGTTGAAATGAAATGATTATCAATCTTGACATATACCTGAAAATAACTTTAATTATTATATATCACCCAATCCCATAAATGTTTTTATGACATTTGAGCAATTATAATAAATTTTGTTCAACAATACGTAATTATCTGTTATAATTAACTTAATCGTGCAAGAACAAAGTAATATATTTTGGTTATTTAAATATATATATATATATATATATATATGTATATCACAAATTGATGTGAAATCATAAGAAAATATTATAATAAGCTTATACAATAGCATTCTCTAGTAGAGGAAAATAATATATATATATATATACAATAATATAAGTATTTTAAAATAAAATAAACAAAAAAATCATTTAAACAATAATATTTAGTATCTCCAAATGCCCTAGTTCAAATATAAAAAAACAAATTAATTTTTTCTACAACTAGTTGATTATTTTTCTATATTTTTCAATATTAAGAACGTGATCTCAAAATTAACCAACTAAAAAAAAATAGTTGTAATTAAACTCTTCATTGCATATCAATTTTTTAATAATAACCTTGAGAACAAAAAACCTGTTTTTTGCAAAACATCATTCTATATGGGATCTCAAATTCTTAAAGAATAATTTTCTAAATCAATTTTAAATAAAAATTATAAATCAAAATAAATTTTTTACGGTGATTAAATATTTATCATATAAGTTTATAATTCAAAAGGATTTTACATAAGAATTCATAAACTTTTTCTTTTGATAAGTTGAGGTGGTGGTGGTGATTTTGGGTATTCAATATTTTTTTACATAAGAAAAAGAAGTGTGGAGAAAGAGAAAAAAAAGCGGAAAGATATTATTGAACAAATTAGATATTAGAGTTTTTTGTTGGTGGAAGAAAAAAAGGTTAAACTGAAAATTGGGCCCAAAACAAAATGTAATATAAGTTCATTTAAAATTTAAACCAGTACAGGCCCAAATAAGATATAGTGTAATTTTATACTTAACTTATTTTAGTTAAAAGTATCATAATTCAATATTAATAAGTGGGTTGGATATCCGGGATAAGACATATAGTGGAGAATTATATTACAAATTTTGTGAACCATAATAATTCTTAGAATTCTCAAATTCTAAATATATTTTTTCTCATGAGAGCCTTAATACTTTAACTTTCATAAAGAAATCTTGCCACTTGGTCACCTAGTGTGTACGGTTTTATACAAATTAATATTGATACATCATATATGAAAATAATTGAGATTTTGTGGATATTTTGTATGGATTATAATTATTTGAAAATATATGCAATACTGTCTGTACCTGTTATTTAATTATCAAGGCCTTTCAAATCTGTAATGGTTTGTTTTTATAATACATTTTGTTCCCCTCAAACCTCTCCAAGTATTGTACTAGTATCACTAAAGGCCATCTAGTCATTAATAACTAATTTAAATTTTCAAACCAACTTGATTATTAGAGATGTCATTTAAATGGCTAATGATGTTCGTAGACTTTAATTCAGTTTGTTGGTATAAATGAATATAGAGTAGTTGATTGAGATACAAAAAATGTTTGTGACACATTCACTTTCTAATGGTTGGATTATCTATCCATATTTTGAAAGTATACATATTTTGACAAATTATTTTCAAATAAGGTTGATTAAAGATGTGTTAGCATATTTATCTTGAAGGGCGGTCTATACACTATAAAAAAAAAATTATCTTTGTACGTATCTTTTGTATTCAATATTGTAACGAAATTGAGCCATTTTGATAAAAAAAAGTTAATATATTATTTTCCTCATGTTTATACCCCCGCAAAATTATAAAGGGACATACATATTTCTTTATTACATTTTTATCTGAAAAAAAAATTTCTAAAAATTTTCATTGGATATTCTGCATATAAGTTCATCTAATGTGGTTTATTTAGGTGAACTAATTTTTATGTTTCTTTTACAACTATTTTTTTAAGTGGTTTATTCATATTGGATTAAATAAAACTTTCTTCTGTAGTTAGGTTTTTATTCTTATTATTTGTTTAATGAACAAAATTCTACTCAATATCTAAAGAATAATGATTGCGGTTTAGAAATAAAGACCATATAATACATTAAATTAAATAAATTATATATTAATAATATTGATATGTATTGTAATATATAGGACACCCCAACCAATTTCATGATATTTGTTTAGTTATTGAATAAATTTTTTAAATTTTGAACAATATTAGTTTGATAAATTTTTGTTTATAGAAAGATCAATAGTTGTTCAAGTAGTTACCTTGAAATTATTAGAATATAGTATGATGAACGTTAAAGTGAGATAAATGGTTGACAATTAGTTACATGAAAAAAATATTACTTTTCTTAAAACAAATAATAATCAAACCATTATGTGAAGAATTGATTAATATAATTTCTTTAATAATTAAATAAAATTATTAAATAAAATTATTAATCGAATTTCCATCCCTCACTATTTCCTCAAACACATATATTAGTAAGAAAACCCCCAAGAATCCTATTTTTCTCTCATGTATTCAATATATGTATCCCAATATAATTTCTTTCAAAAATATAACAATAAAAGTGAGCATTAGACATTAAAATTTTAAAAATGAGACAACTCCGATTTTATTTGCATGATGAACAACCACGACTAAGCCTTAACGACTAGTTTACTTGCTAGTTTTCCTTCTATACAAAGTGCTGCTCTTCACTTAATTTTACACCAACTTTACACATCAATAACACTTACGAAAATCATTCAGCAGCTATTATTCTTTCTTCTTCACTTCTGTTCTTGAGCGAAATTATAATATACAGATTCCAACCTACGATTGTGAGTGCACACGAGAGTAGGTAGTAATGTTTAATCCTTGGGGAACGTTCGGAATAATAGTGTAGCATCTCGGCTGTCCCAGAATTCGTTCTTAAGGTAGTTGTTCCTCCACGGCACTACGATTTTTATCTTTGTCCACTACTGTACGGTTTTCATCTTCACTAATCGGGTTCGTCTTTTAATTCGTCTTTTACTTTCGTTTTTAACATTTTCGTATTTACGTTTCAGTCTTTACTTTCCGTAACTAGTAGTTACAGCTTATTTTCGCATTTAGTTTTAAAATACCATTATAGTACTATCTTTTTACCAACAATTTAAGAACATTTTTTTAAATAAGTAATCTGTAATGGCCTCTCCTTCTTCGGCTTTAACTACAACTTTGAAAACCTTACCAGATATGTCGAAACTCGAAACATTAGATGGTTCTAATTTTAAATGTTTGTCCAAAAAACTACTTATTTTCTTTGAACATTTAGAAGTCGATTTTGTATTACTCGAAAACCTCATGTTTCAACTGATAATACGGATGCTACTATATCCGAAAAAAATTTAAAATATGATAAGGCAAATAAACTAACTAGGGGTCATCTTCTAAACCATATGTCGAACCCCTTGTTTGATTTATTTGTAAACAAAAAATCTTCAAAAACTATTTGGGACCGTTTACACACTAAATACGAAGGTGACGAGTCCGGTACGAAAAAATATATGGTCGGAAACTGGCTTAAATTCACAATCACCGATCAAAAACCAATCATGGAACAAGTTCACATTTACGAAAACCTTTGTGCCGAAATTGTATCCGAAGGAATGAAAATGTGTGAAATATTTCAAGCTAATGTATTACTCGAGAAATTCCCACCATCCTGTAGTGACTATCATAACCACTTCAAACATAAGAAAAAGACATGACGATCCAAGAGCTAATCAACCACATGAGAACCGAAGAGGCAAATCGTCAAAAAGATAGGTCTGAATCTCTACCTCATTATTCTTCGAAAGCAAACTTGATCGAGACTTCTGGGCATGGTAACAAAGAAGGCTTTAAGGGTAAAGGAAAATTTAATGGTCAGAATAAGAACAACAAAGCAAAGGGTAGATTTAACAAATCCGTAGGACTCTTCAAACCAACCTCTCATATTCAGAAAACCAAAGCAACTTGCTACTGTTGTGGAAAAGAAGGCACAAAGCATACCAATGCAAGGACATGTCCAACCAAAATAACCCTCCTCGCGCCAACTTGACTGAAATTGTAGAGGTAATTGCTGCGGTAATGGTCGAAACTAATTTGGTAGAAAACAAGGCCGAATGGATTCTCGATATTATGCTTCAAGACACTTCTGAGCCAACAAATAGTTATTCCAAGGGTTTGAAGATGTAGTTGATGGGGAATGTGCATACATGGGAAACTCTACAACTGCGGTCCTCCTTGGCAAGGGAAAGGCGTGTCTTAAACTTACCTCTGGCAAGACCTTATCCCTTAATGATGTTTTGTATGTCCCCACGATTCATATAAATTTAGTCCCAGGGTCTCTTCTAAACAAAGCTAGACTTAAACTTGTTTCGAGGGTGGGAAAATAATAGTCTCTAGGAATGGTGACTTTGTAGGAAAAGGTTACCTTAATGGTGGACTATTTGTACTTTATGTTCTTTCTGCTTTTAATGAGAATGCATCTACTATGGCTATATAGTTAAATATCTAGATATGTGAAACACTAGATTAGGACACTTAAATGTTTCTTTTATTAAAGACTTAAAACTCATGGAATAATACATGGAAACTATAACGATGATTTATTTAAGTGTCAAATATGTGTAGAGGCTAAACACGCTAAGAAACCCTTTAAAAACGTGACCGATAGAGAAACTCAACTTTTAGAACTAGTACATTCTGACTTAGCTGATTTTAAAACTACTGCTAGTAGAGAAGGAAAACTTCATTATATGATCTTTGTAGATGACTACTCTAGGTTCACCAAAGTATAACTTCTAAAGTCTAAGGATGAAGCAGAATCCACCTTTTTAAAATATAAGGTTGAGGTTGAAAATCAATCAGATAGAAAGATTAAAAGACTTAGGTCAGATAGGAGAGGATAATATAGTTCTAACACACTTAAAGAATTTTGTGAACGTAGTGGAATTATTCATGAACTTACTGCCCCTTATACACCCAAAAAAAATGGAATAGCTGAAAGGAAAAATAGACCCCTTAGGGAAATGATGAATGCCATGTTAATTAGTTCAGGCCTACCTTCTAACATGTGGGGGGAAGCTGTCTTATGTGCATGTTATGTTTTAAACCGAGTACCCCATACACATATAGATAAGACGCCTTACGAATTATGGAAAGGATATCCACCTAACTTGAAATTTTTAAGATTGTGGGGGTGTTTGGCTAAAGTAGCATTACCCGACTTTAGGAGAGTTAACATTGGACCTAAAACCGTAGACTCTATCTTTATAGGATATTCCCAGAATAGTGCAGCTTATAGATTTATGTCCTTATCTGATAACACTATAAGCGAATATAGAGATGCTGATTTATTTGAGCATATATTTCATTTGAAAAGGAATATTGTTCATAATTCCTCCTCATCTATCAGTAATGACTCACCTGTCAATACTGATATACCTATTAGTGATAATTTGTCTGCTTCTCCACCCTCTTCGAGTTCAGGACCACACCCTGATAACGAAATTAGGAGAAGTAAACGACGTAGGACAAAGTCTAATTTTGGACGAGACTTTATCACTGTTTTCTTGAATGAGGATTTTCACATAGATATGTTATGTGAAGAACTAGTCTCTTGTTTTCTTCTTGCGGAAGAAGCTAAGACCTTCTCAAGGCTATGAGATCCATAGATGCTAGCTTCTGGAAAGAAGCGGTAAACAGTGAGATAGAATCCATTATATCAAACTACACTTGGAACTTAACTGACTTACCAAAGGGATGTAAGTCAATTACTAGCAAATGGATCTTTAAGAGAAAATTAAGACCTAATAGCTCGATAGATAAATTTAAGGCTAGACTTGTAATCCGAGACTTTACTCAAAAGAAAGGTTTAGATTACTTTGACACCTATTCCCCATTGACCAAAATATCACCAATAAGAACTCTAATTGCTTTAGCTTCCATTCATAAACTCAATATACATCAAATGGATGTTAAGACCGCGTTTTGTAATGGAGACTTAGATGAAAAGATATATATGGTTCAACCCAAAGGGTTTGTAGCTTCATGTCAAGAAAGCAAAGTATGCAAACTTAAGAAATCTCTATATGGTTTGAAACAAGCACCCAAACAATGGTACAAAAAATATATAGTACTTTTGTTAACGATGGCTTTATAGTCAACACTTCTGACTCATGTGTATACATGAAGGTGATAGGATCTGAATGTGTGATCATCTGTCTATACGTAGATGACATGCTGATCTTTGGCACTAACCTTAAATTCATGAATGAGACTTAGGATTTTCTATCATCTAAATTCGAGATGAAGGACATGGGTGAAGCTGATGTAATCATAGGGGTTAAGATCTTAAGAAATGAAAATGGTATATCCCTTAGTCAATCTCATTATGTAGAGAAATTGTTGAAGAGATTCAACTCCTTTGATGTCATACCTGTTAGAACCCCATATGACTCTAGTATTCATTTAACTAAGAACAAGTGAAGTGCAATATTTCAAACTGAACATGCTAAGATAATAGGAAAGGTGATGTTCTTAATGAACTACACTCGACCTGATATCGCCTATGCCGTAAGTAGACTTAGTCTCTATACCCATAAACCTAGTAGTGAACATTAGGCTGCACTTCAAAGATCATTGAAATATCTAAGAGGTACCATGGATATAGGCATACACTATAGTAGGTTCCCTGCTGTCCTAGAAGACTATTATGATGAAAATTGGATATAAGATAATGATGAAGTGAGCTCCACTAGTGGTTATGTGTTTTCCTTAGGTGGAGGAGTTATATCCTGGAAGTCTTCTAAACAAACTTGTATAGCACGGTCAACCATGGAATCCGAGTTTATAGCGTTAGAGTTGGCAGAACAAGAGGCTGAATAACCCTATGTGGTGGTCCTATTGAGAAGGACTTGATGAACTCACCAGTATATGATGAGGTTGAGCTTTAAGGATCTTAATGACTTCAAGACCCTTGAGGGGTAGTCTATGTTGTATAGATATTCTTGAAATCACCTATGTGAGTGTTAAAGTGGGGGCCGCTTTCTATAAAAGACTATAGAAGTCTTTTTAGAGCACTCATGAGAACCAAGGTATGCGCATGGCCTAAAAGGCGCTTTTGATAACATCGCGGAACCTGTATATATCTAACGGGTCTGAGTATGTGTTGTGGGGGTCTCAACTAAAGAACGTCAAGTTCAAGAGTACGTTCACTTGACTAGACTTGGTAGTTGCCTCACTTCACTACGTGTCAAATCAAATTGCAAGATATTGACACTTAAGTACAATTCACCCAAATTTTGCTCAAAACCTTTCTCCTTTTCAAAAACCTTCTTTGTACATCTCGTAGACAATAAATAAGTGGGGAATTATTGGACTAACTGGTCATTCATTGTCCACAAAGTTATAAATGCATGTGGAGTGTTTTTCTTGTTATGTGTAGTGTAGTGGGGAAAGTTGAAAGGTTATCTCACTTTCCCACATCAGTAGATTTAATGATTTAAAAGCCACTTATTTACTTTGTGCCATCATACGCTACCAAAGAACTAACACCCATGCATATGAAGAGACAATGGGGAAGCCCACACGCGCGCACCATCACCACCACACGCCCGGCCCGAGCCCGGGCCCGGTCCGGGTCTTGGGTCTTGGGGAATTAAAAAATAAAAATAAACTAGTTTTATAACCAGCTTTTATTTTTTATTTTCTGATGAAAACTGTGTCTACGCTTGACTAATTCCTCCACGTTGGTCAACAATTTTACCCACGTTTTATCAGCAACGGCTCCTTTGTTGTAACAACTCTGATTTTCTTGGCATGATGAACAGCCACGACTAAGCCTTAACGGCTAGTCCATTGGCTATTTTTCCTTCTATAAATAGTGCTGCTCTTAAGTTCATTTTACACCAACTTTACACAGCAATAACTCTTACGAAAATCATTCAACAGCTATTATTCTTTCTTCTTCACTTCTGTTCTTGAGAGAAATAGTAATATACAGATTCCAACCTACGATTGTGAGTGCACACGAGAGTGGGGTAGTAGTTTTTAATCCTTGGGGAACGTTCGGAAAAACAGTGTAGCATCTCGCCTGTCCCGAAATTCGTTCTTAAGGCGGTGGCTCTTGCCCGGCACCAAAATTTATATCTTCGTCCTCTATTTTACGGTTTTCATCTTCACTAACCGGGTTCGTCTTTTACTTTCGATTTTTACATTTCCGTTTTTACGTTTCAGTCTTTACTTTACAGTCTTTACTTTCCGTAAGTAGTAGTTAAAGCTTAGTTTCGCATTTAGTTTTAAAATACCATTACAGTACTTTCTTTTTACCAACAATATGTTAGATCTTACATGATTGTGGTGTAAAAAATATTAGGTTGTGATAACATTTCATCTTTTACTGATTTTAATTTGCATGTTTTATGTAAATGATAATTTTGAAATCATAACTAGGTTGGGCAACCATAAAGATTTCTGTTTTGTTGTAGCCAAGGAATAGTTATACTTTATTTGATTTCAAAACAAATAGATCGTGCGTTTGAATGAAAATTTCATTGAAATATTTCAAGTATAAGCGTAATAATAACACAACAGGGTGCCTGAATTTTTTTTAAGAAACCCAACCGTTTTCTCTTTTTTTTAAAGCATGTGATTTTTTTTCATTCTTTATTAAGAAAATAATTTTTACATAATATGATATATTGTTACCCTCAAATTTAAAATTATACTCCTATGTTTGTACAACTAGAAAGAAAACGATACTTGTTTCACAAAGGTAATTGGGTAGGCATATATTATTTTATTTTTTATTTGCAAATATTGATTTATTTTTTTGTGGTCCTAAATTAGGATACAACTATGAATTCATGTTTTTCTTGTAAGATAATAATATTTTTCTTTTCTTTTTAGTCTATGTAGGAGTATAGAATCTTACTAATTCACTAACTTATCTAATTCAATTAAAATAATTTTACAAACATAACATTAGTGTTTTACACATGTTAAAAAATGACATAAATTATTCTATGAATTTTTTATAAGGGTAATACTTGATATAATACATATATTTTTGTCAATTAATAGTTTAAGAGATATTAATTTGGATTTAAATAAGTTTTGTTAATTATAACTAATTATAAAATCAAAACTTGATTGATTATAAATACAACACTTTTTCATAATATACTTAGAATTGTGGACACTAGAGGAAGTCTATACAAATATTGGGGTTGATGATTTTGTACTGTATCTAATAAATAGAAACATTTCCAAGTTTACCTAAGTTAGAGATATTCTATAATTGAAGTCAATAATATGGTTAATTTAATAAACACAATTATCTATAAATAATGTTCTTTTATATATATAAATTAATTAACTAAGAATATTTTCTCAATCTCTCACACTTTTCTTTCAATCTATTATCTTTACAAATTTAGAAAAAATTACACGAGATAATAATAACAAAATTCATATACAAGAAGTCAATAGTAAAAAATCCTAGGATGCATGAACCTTAACCTTTTAACGCTCGAGAAAGAGATTTAATGTCGTGGTCACCATTCAAACCAACTTGAGTTAACCAAGGTAAATTGAAACATCCTAATTCTCAACACATAAACTCCAATTCAACATGAAACAACTTTTGTATATTTTATAATATCCTTATTTCTGAAATAATGTGTAGTCTTTGAAATAGGAGTATCTTGTCCATACTCTTAAACTTTCCATAAAAGGCCACTATGGTGAATGGTCATGTAATTCTTACATATAAAAACTCTTAAATATCAAACTAAAATATTTAAAAAGGATTCTAGGGAGGCATATTTGGATAATAATGAAATGCCATTTTTAAAAATTTTCATGAAGTGTTTTGGTGTTGAATTACGCAATATAATGAATAATGTATTCAATTTGTCAAGAAGGTAACTAAGAGATTTACGGAAAATACTTACTTGACAAAGTTTTGTTTGACTGGTTTATGCATATTTTAATGGTAAAAAAGTGTTAAAAGATACGAGCGAAGAGTTGCTTGAATTTTATTATTACTTTGATGAATATCCAATTGCATATTATTTTTACACATGGTTAAATATAAGTTTAGGTTTAAAATAGTATAATGTGATATTACAATAACAATTTTAGATATATATAGCCTTGCGGTTTGTTAATTATTGCTGTTTTTATACTTGTTTATTTATTTAAAAGTGTACTATTTTTTTCAGGTTAGTGATGGTTTTTTGTTATTATTTTAGGTTTTTATATATTTTATTTATCTTTCAATAAGTACATGGTTGGTGAATGCAAAATTATTCTTAGTTAGAAATTTGTTTGGTGTGTTTAATTGTATTCGTGGTATGCAATTCGCTTGTCATTTTTTTAATCTTTGATAGTATGTGATATCTAGTTGAATTTATATTGATTGTTTAGTCTATATATTTAAATATGTATCATGTGACAAAAAATTATGCAAACTGAAAGAAAAATGAATTTTATGAATACCAACCAAAGTAAAATGATTATTTTATATTTTTATATCATGGTTGTGTGAGATTGGAATTTAACATCAAGTTCACCATGTAGAAAAGCATAGTTAAATAAATTCCCTCCCTCGGAGGATATGGTGGACCCATTAGTTTGATAAAATAATTATATAAAAAGCTCACACATCTAGAAAACCACGATAAACTCTCTACAAGTGTACAAATAGTAACAAGTAATAAGTAAGTAAATCAAGTTTGTTCCTTAGAGATTTAGGTAGTTAATTAAAATACTGTTCAATATTACCGTAAATGGTTTTAAATATTTTGCTTAAAAGATAATGGAAGCATTGTTTTGTTTTACAATTAAAAAAATATTAAGCATATAAGATAGTAGCTCAAGGTTTCAAATATTCACCTAATCCCATTCATTTATTATTTCTAGAAATAAATTGGGTTTTTCTTATTAACCCGGATACTAAATTATGAGAGATTTAAACTTAAACCCTAGCGGCTACTTTGCTAGTCAAGTCGACTCACATTAGATTATCCTTTCGGAACCTTCATTACTAAGGGTAATCTTTATTTTTCATAATATGATTATTATTTAACTCCTATGTATACCCAATAGATGGAAAACACAATTTGTTTAAATGTAATACCAAAATAAGAAATTTAAGAATAAAAACTATGTTCAAAATAATCTTAAGAAAAATAGAAATCGTGAATAAATGAACTTGGAATAAAAAAATTAGACTTAAATTAAAAATATATATATCTAACACTAATTTACGCTAATTATAAAGAAAAAACGGTATATAAATGACCTAGTGAAACTCCAGCTCTTGATACTTCCTTCTTTACATTCTCCTGATCACTTCCATGATGAATTAATTATCAAATGTACGCTTTGGCACCCAAGGGATGAATTTCTAGTGTTCGTAGCGTGTATTATTTAGTGGGAAACGTTTTTAGGGTTTACATATGTTTTGGTCTAGGTTTAAATGATCAAGTCCATCCCAAAAAATGCCATCTTTTTTGTTACAACTCTAAATCATAATTTGTCATAGGACACATGTTCTACTTCAGAGCCCCTCTTAAGATTAAAGGGGTAATTCAAATTTTTTATAAATCTTAGCTGAGCTAAAAATAAGCGTAAAAGGATGTCTTATGTTTATCACAAAAAGAGAGTCATCAGTATACCCTTTGGCAACAAGTCTAGCTTTATATGTAGGGACATCTGTTTATCACAAAAATAGAGTCATCAGTATACCCTTTGGCAACGAGTCTAGCTTTATATGTAGGGACATCTGAATAAAATATACCTCGTTTAACCTTATAAAACTATCTACATTCAATAAGTTTTTATTTATAAGGTTTTATAAAGAGTATCTAAGGTTTTTTAACATTTAAGTATCACGTTTCTTATTCCATATCTTAACCCAAAAAAAAAATCTTTAAAACTCAATGTATTAAGTTCACTATTTGGGTCATTGTTACTAACCGATGGAGCAATTACAAGAGCAATATAAAAAAATTCAACATAACATTACCTTGATGAGGTATATTTTTTATCTTTACAATATAATTGTTAACTAATAGTTATCTAAGCCCAATTCATGTTCCTAAACACTATTTGGATCAACATGATTAATATCATTTAATGAAGTTTTATTAGGATCAACCTAGATCACAATACACTTTAGGTGTTATTTCATGTTCACTTTGATCAACATGATTAATATCACTTCGAATTTTGATTCCCATAAAAGCCCCTATGAAACTTGAATTAAAAAACCCAACATCTACAACCATTTCTCCGTTAATTAACAACAAAATTAGGAAGCGTAAGTCTTCTGGAAAGCGAGCCCCAAAGGATGGTGGAGAGACAATAAATGCACCAATAAAATGCTTTGAAACTAAATTTGGGAATAGAGCAGGTGGCCATAATGGAGCTGATAAATGAAATTTTTTACAAGAAAAGAAATTCATACAAGGAAGGGATACTCAGATAGTTCATACATTATCACAAAAATTGTCATATCAATTGAGTTTTGTGTCCTTGATGAACCATGACAAATAATATATATTATAACCTAATTTCGGGTGATAATGGATATCTCCTAGCACCCACATATTGGTACCTTGCAACTCCTTTTTAATCAATATGATATAAAACCACATGGTTCGAAGATAATATACCACCCATATTCAATTATTAAACAAATAGATCAAGCCTATCAAGTGTCAGATCTAATGGTTTTGGGTTTTTGATTTCGGGCAGGATTTCAGATGATCGTATAGCAAAACAAAATTATTGATTTTAAACACGACCCTAGATGTGGTTGGTTCTTATAAAAGGACTTAGTTAGATGATTTTTTGGGATATGTTGATTTTCAAGGAAAGTCTGCTTACCCTTAGGAATTAGCTTCTCATATGGTTGCAATTTGTAGAGAGAATGTACACCTAAAGTAGTTAGACATATGATTATTATGTCTCTTTGAAATAAACTAGACTTTAGAAAAACATTGTTATAAAGTGATATTTGTAATGAAAGAGTCCATAATTTTATACTAGCATGCACGATTTAAATACATTTTGATAGAATAGATAAGTACGATAGTATTCACCAAGATTACCCCTGTTAGATTATTAAATGGGATAATAAATGAAACCTAACAAATTATATATGTCAAACTGGCTTCTTAAACCTTCACAATATCTACATATGTATCACAAAAAACAATTTGAACAATAAAAACAACATAAAAACAACATAAAAACTAGATGTAACATTAATTTTGAGGACAGAAATCAAATCATTCGTCATCCATACTTTACTTTATCAAATTGGAACTTATCTTTATTTATAAATCAAACTACTTAATTAATTACTAACACAAAATAACACACAATATGCTCTTTTTTTCCTTATTTACTTTTTGCTCGGAGGGTTCTATGATTTCAAATGTCCTAATTAAATGAGAACTTGACTACTAATATTTACTCCAAATCTAACAATAGGGTGAAATAGTGCTTCGTTAATCCATATGAAGCACGTTGGTTAGAGAGAACATAAAAATGTTTCCAATTTCCCTCCATTGTCTTGTCCGTAACCACCTAAGAAAACTACCATAAACAAAGGTTAAAAAGATTGACGAAATTATTTGCTTTTAATCATAAAAATGTTAAATTGTTTTTATTGAGAGATTTAGATAATATACCATATATATATAATAACTTTATATAACTATGATGCGATTTAGATACAAACCATATATATATATATATATAAAAATAATGTACTTGATGTTGAAATGCAATGATCATTGATCTAGACTTATACCTAAAAATAACATTAATTTATTACATATTATCCAATTCTATAAGAAAATTATTACATTTGAACAATTAGAACAATAAATTATGTTCAACAATATAAATACCAACTGAAAGAAAAATAATTCTAATTAAACATTTTATTAAATACCAATTTTTTTCTAATAATAGCCTCAAAACATAAAACCACTTTTGTACAAAACATCCTTCTATTTGGGATCTCAATTTCATGAAGAATTATTCACTAAAACAATTTAAAAAATATAGATCTAAAACTAAATTTTTTACGGTGTTGACATGTTTATTACTTTTCTATTAATATGTGGAAGTCATTGTGGTGATTCTGGGCATTCAATATGTTTTACATAAGAAGAAGTGTGAAGAAAGAGAAAAAAGGACCAGAGAGATATTATTGAAGAATATAGTATTTAGGGTTTTTTGTATGTGGGAGAAAAAAGGAAAAACTTACAATTAGCCCAATCAAAATTTAATATTAGTCAATTTAAAATTTAACCAGTGTAGACCCAAATAAGAGATAGTGAATTTTTAGACTTAAACTTATTTTAGTGAAAAGTATCATAGCAAGTTAATGTTAAAAGTGAGATGGATATCCATTACTAGATAAGCCATATAGTTAAAAATGAATAATATATGGGATATATATAGTTTATTAAAACAAAATTTTGATTGAGAATTATATAATAAATTTTATAAACCATAATAATTAATATAATTCCCAAATTCTAAATATATATTATATTTCTATTGATAGCCTTACTACCTTGACCTCCATAAGGAGGAAAATCTTGCCAGTTGTTCACATGTGTAGGGTTTTATACAAATCAACATTGATACAACATATATGAAAGTAGTTGGAATTGTGTTAATACTTTGTTTGGATTATGATCATTTGAAAATATATACAATATCGTTTGTACCTCCTATCTAGTTTTCAAGACCCTTGCAATCTTGAATGGTTTGTTTTAAGGATACATTTTGAACACCTCCAACCTCTCCAAGTATTGTAGTAGTGTCACTGGAGGCCATCTACTTCCAGTAACTAATTTAAATTTTCGAACCAACTTATTTACTATGGATGTCATTTAGATGGCTAATGATATACCTAGTCTTTAATTTAGTTTTTTGGGTATAAATGAAAATATAGTAATTGACTGAGATAAAAAGATGATTTGACACATTTACTTTATAATGGTTGGTTTATCTATCCATATTTTGAAAAAAAAACATATATTGGCAATTTATTTTCAAATAAGACCAATTAAAGTCATGTTTAGCATATTTGTGTTGTAGGGTAGACTAACCACTAAAAAATATAAAAAAGTATCTTTGTACTTATCTTTAGCATTCAATTTTGTAATAAAATTGAGACTTTTTAAGGGAAAACAGTTAATATATTATTTTATTCATGTGTATACCCCTACAAAATTATAAATGGACATAAATATTTCTAACATTTTTATCTAAAAAAACATTTTTTTTGTAAAAATTTACATTGTATCGCGAGAGCCTCCATTGCACTATGTTGTGCTAATAACTAATTATGTCTTTTCATTGTGTATGTTCTACATATGGGTTCATGTAATGTGGTTTATGTATGTGAACTAACTATTTTATTTCTTTTACGACTATTTTCTAAGTGGTTTTAAATATTGGATTAAAAAAATCTTTCTTATATATTGAAGTTTTAATTATTATTATTTGTTTAATGAACAAAATTCTTCTTAATATTAAAAAATATGATTATTGTGTTTTAGAAATTAAGGTCATATAAAGTTTTTATTTTAATTAAATTAATTATATATTGATAATATGCATATGTAAGGTAATATATTAGACACCCAAGCAAATTTTACAATAAATATTTAGTAACTGAATAATTTATATATATTTTTAACAATACTATTTTCATAAAAAAAAATTTATAGAAAGATCAATAGTTCGTCAAGTGTTAGTACTCATGAAATTATGTGAATTTAGTAAGATCAACGTTACAATAATATAAATGGTTGAAAGTTAGTTATATGGCAAAATATTCTTTCGCTTAAAATAAATAATAGTCAAACCATTAAGTGAATAACTGATCAAATACTGATCTTTGTATTTGCTAATAAAAAATATTTATTAAATAATTTTTTTAATCTAATTTGCATGCCTCACTTTTTCACGTACTTATTTTCATATGACCTCCTAAAACTCTATAATTCTTTACCATTAATGTTTGAAAAGTTCTTTATCGAATACTTGAATATCCTTTAGAATCAACTTTTATCTTTCCTAATACACATATATCAGTAAGAAACCCCGAACAAAGAGATCTATTTTTCTCTTATGTCTTATATACCTGTCCCTCAATATAATTATTCTTTCAATATAAATTAACAATAATAGCCAGCATTAGACATTAATGAAGTAAAAAATGAGACAAATAGTGATATTAGTCATTAAAAGTTTTTGGTTATTCAAAATAACTTCGTAAATACTAAAAGAAATAAGTAATTAAGGATATTTTTCAGTGCTTGGCATTTTTATATTAATTAATATATTATTATTTGCAGCTGATATATGTTAAGCAACTATTAATATTTGTATTGAATGAGTCCAAAATTTTATACTAGCATGCACGAATTAAATACATTTTGATAGAATCGATATGTGTAAGCGTATTCACCTAGTTTACCCTACTAGATTACTTGTCACATTAGAAAACAGGACAATAAATGAAACCTAACACATCAAATATGTCAAACCGACTTCTTTTAACTTCACAATATCAACATATGTATCATGAAAAAAAATTGGAACAAAAAAAACATCATAAAAACTAGACGTAACATTAATTTTGAGGACAAAAATGAAGTCATTCGTCATCCATACATTAAGTTATCAAGTTGGAAGTTATCCTTATTTATAACTCAAACAACTTAATTAATTATTAACACAAAATAACTATTTTTATCCAATTGGTTTTCGTGCAACTTAGAAAGATCAAGCAGGACGAGCATTTGATCAATCATTATGAAAACAAATGGTAAAAGTGCTTGATAGGTTTGAAAATAGGCATGGAGAGAGTCAAAATTATTGGATGTGTCTCACCTTCCAAGCATAGAATATTGGCAAAAAATAGAAGAGTGAGGATCATGAAAAATGAATTATGTTAAACAAGAGAAGTACATCTATAAAAAAGGTTCAAAAAAACACACTTGTCACTTTATACTTTAAACTTCATATAATTCTGAAGTTCTTTTTAATTTTTTTTCTTGAATTGATGATTAGGAATGGTTGATGGTCATACTCTTCTTGTATGACTCCAATTCTTTCTTGTGTCTCATTTTGTCCTCCATAACATAACCCTGATAAACCTACATCAATACAAATCAAGAAGTTCATTAGGAGCTAGAGAACATGGTGTACCTCTAACAATATATTATTTTGCAAATTTAACAGAATTAAAGGATATGGTACACTACCCAATAGAACATGTTTACTTACTTCTTTTTCCTCTAGGGAAAGAGTGTTCCACATATTTATAACCATCTTAGTGAATTCATGTTCTTTGTTAGAGTAAGAGTCTTCAACTCTCGATGTTTGTCAAGAAGTACAAATTATAGCCACTAAAATTGGGCTTAGGGCAGTTTGGGTCTTCTCATCTGTGCTTCTTTTTTATCCTCTTAGTTGAAGTATTCATGCCTTTAGGTAGTGGAGTAATGGGAACAATTGCATAACATGAGTGCCCTTCTACAGCTTCGCAAAATTAGGGTGTCCCGAATGACAAAGCACCCCACTCAAAACCTTGGTACCAACTTTTACCGAGACCAAGTACCCACAATACAATTTCCCTTCGATTTTAACCGCAACTTCAACACTTCGAATAACTAGCATTAAATACATTCAAGTCAATTCAAGCTATAATCGAGCATTAATAATAAAAAATAAGAAGTGTTATACGCATATTATTACGAAATTTTATTCATTGAAAACCAAATAATACTACTCCAAAGTGGTCAGAACTACATTTTAACTACCTTGAAACCCTGAGATAAGAATATGTTGTAATGGAATATTCACACGATTCACATATTCAACTAAAGAATATACTAGTTATCGCACAGTTAACAAATGAGCAACCTAAAAATATAAACTAGTAGTGAACACGTATTAACGAAAGAGAATTATTATTTGGAGTCGAAATATGTTAAGCATATATTGTTTGTCAGACAATAATCATAATCAACCTCTATCGCGTTGCCTCTTCCTACAAGGTTTCACTTATATGAAAAAGTGTTACTTTTGGGACAATCTTGGTAAATTCAAAACATATATAAGTAAGTCTTGGAATAGATATTGATGCACTTCGAGTTCTTGGTGTAATAATCTTAGGAGTTTGTGAAGTTTCTTGTTCATCGCTTTTTATGTATGTGTCTGAAAGCATTGGTGTTTCGTCTTTTTCATTTTTCATTTTATAATTATTTTTCCTGCATCAAAATAATATAAATTATCAATAAACAGATTAGAACTTGAAGAATTTAATAAATTTAACATAAATTTACCTTTTTTTTATAGCTGAGCACTCAAAACTCGAAATTTAACAGTTAAGTAGCTTTGGGTCACTGAATCAAAATTTGTTGAATTAGAAAGTTGAGATATGAAATAAACAAAGACCAATTGGAGTATAATGAAGATATGAAACTGAAGAAATCAATTAAATAATCACTAAAGACACCTTTTTAAGAGATGATCACCCAAAACTTGAAATTTCTTAGTTTTGAGCTCCTATATGAAAATTTGCAGAATGAGGATCCATCAAAGAAATTATAAATGAAGAAATTTATTGGGAAAAAAAATTACAGCTGAAAATCCAAAACTCTGAAAAAGTTATTCAGAATCTGCGGAATGAGATGTTTAAAGATACACTGATGAATGATAGTACATTAAAGATTAGAAAATGAAGAAGTTCCTAAGAATATAATTAATATAAAGTTTTTTTGTTTGGAAAATATCTATATTATTTCAGAGTTTTTTCAACAGTTTATCCATATAAGTGGTGGCTAAGATTAAATCTGGCTAAATAAGTGGTGGCTACGATTTAATCTAGCTAAAAAAACACATTCAACTAAGTACTTCAAAGTTATGAAATACATACATATAAAGACTTTCCAAAGTATTAGGATAATTGTAAAATGGTAGAGCACCTGAGATATAATTGCTTCTATCCGAATTGTGATGCCTTTAAAAGCCCCTATGATACTTAAATTAAAAATCCCAACAGCTACAATCATTTTTCAGTTGATTAACGAAGAAATTAGGAAGTGTAGCAAGCGAGCCACTTGATGGAGAGACAAGCAGGTGGTTATAATGGAGGTGATAAACGAAATTATTTAGAAGGAATAAAACTCATACAAGGGAAGGTATACTCCGATAGTTCATCCATTATCGCAAAAATTGACATATTAAATTAGTTCAATATCCTTGATAAACCATGACCAACATTATATATTATAATCCGAGGGTAATAAGGGATAATTCCTAGAACCACATATTTGTACCGTGCAACTCCTTTTTAATCAATATGATATTCAACCACATGGTTCGATGGTAATACACCACCCATATTCGACCCCACCATAATCCGCAATATACCTTTTCATACACCCATCATATATGGGTGTCTTGGGCCACATAGCCAACCTAAATGCCCAAACACCAAGCCCAAACCTAACATGATAGTTAAAAAAATTAAATGATAAATCAACCGTATCAAGTGTCATATCTAATGGTTTGAGGTTTTTTGGTTTCGGGCAGGATTTCAGATGACCATATAGCAAAAGAAAATTATGGATTTTAAACACAACCCTAGATGTTGTTGGGCTTATAAAAGGACTGAGTTAGATGAATTTTCGGGATGAGTTGAGTTTCAAGATAAGGCTGCTCACCCTTAAGAATCAGGGTTTATATGGTTGCCATTACAAAGAGAATGTAAACCTAAAGCAGCTAGCCATAGGATTAATATGTCTCTTTGAAATAGACAAGGCTCTAGAAATACTTTGTTATAAAATTATATTTGTATTGAAAGAGTCCAAAATTTGACCAGCATGCATGATTTAGATGCATTTCTATAGAATCGATAAGTGTAAGAGTATTCACCTTGTTTACCCTACTAGATTACTTGTCACATTATAAAACAAATTAATAAATAAAACCTAACACATAAAATATGTCAAATCAGCTTCTTAAAACTTCATCATAAAAATCTAGACGTGAGATTAATTTTTAGGACAAAAATGAACTCATTCGTCATCCATACTTTACTTTTTCAAACTGAAACTTATATTTATTGATAACTCAAACTACTTAGTTAATTACTAACACAAAGTAACACGCAATACACTCTTTTTTTTCTTTTCGCGCGTAGGGTCCCGACCATTTTTCATGTCCTAATTATAAGAGAATTGAACTACTCAACTAGCTACTAAAAATTCCAAGTTTTGGTCTCTCAAGTCAATCCTAATTATTCCAAAGATTTAATAAAATAAACACTTTGATAAACTGTTATAACTCACAAAATTGGTAAAGACAAAAACTCTATTTACTTGAATTACTTGAGAGATCTCTTGACCCGAAAAAATAAGCCTGTTCAAAGTGGTAGAGTTCGTTGTAATAGTTCTTCTTTAATCCATGAGAAGCACTTTGGTTGGAGAGAACATAAAAATGTTGCCAACTTCCCTACATTTCCCAAAACGAGGAATCTATCAGCTTAATTAAAGAATGTCAGGTTTTTTATGGAAGGGATGCCTTGAATATTCAAATGGTGTTAGAGTTTCCTGGGAAAATAATAATGTCTTGAAGATTCAAATGTTGCTCAGGGTGTACAAAGAGAATAATTAGATACCATAATCTATCCACAAATAATACAAAACTTCATTCTTCTGAAACAACAACTGATGAGATTGTGAGAAACGGTGAGATGGTGAGTTTGTGAGAAATGGAGAGGCTGTGACGGGTAGATGGTGAGGTTGTAAGAAATGGAGAGACCTATGAGTTACAAAGAGGTATGGGAAATGTTTAAGGTCGTGAGAGGTGGAGTTTTAAGGTGGCTAAGAGAGAAATATGGGGTTCATAGCTGCGAGTCACGGATGCTGTGATGGACCAGTGAGTGTCTGTCGAGAGTAGTCCTCTAGCGGTGGAAAAGAGAATTTGATGGAGAATGTGAGGAGAAGGTTGAGGCGATAGAGAAAAATTATGGTTTTTGTTATTTTGACTTGTTTTTTCTTTTGGGGTTGCTTTGATATTAGATAAGAAATGAGTGGGATAGTTTTTCTTTTTTTGTTATGTTTAGGTATTAATGATAGGTGACCACCACTTATGTTGTGGCTAGAATGTGGCTAGAAAGTGTATGTTCTAGTGAAAAAAAACCTCAAATATTTTATAATATTATTTTCAACTATTAGTTTTTTTCATGTAACTTATTATATTTTGTAATTCTTATATTTTTAATTTTAAATGTATATTTATATATTCATTAGGAAATAAAAATATAGTAAATGATTATATAAAAACAACATCATCAAAATATAATATACAATATACACTACCTTTATATAACTATTAAGATATTTAGGGACTAACCTTAAATATTTATGAAATGAAATGACCATCGATCTGGACTGACTTATACCCGAAATGACATTAATCATTATAGATTACCAACTCCCATGAATTTTTTATGAAATTTGAGCAATAATAACAACAAATTGTGCTCAACAATATAGAATTAAATAAATTGTGCTCAAATTTGAGTAATATTTTTTTGTTTAATCAAATAAAATAAAATATATATATAAAAAATTGATGTGAAATCATAAGATAATATTATAAATAGTTGTATACAATAGCATTCTCTAACTTAGTAAAATAGTACATATAAAATAATATAAGTATTAAAAAAAATCTATACAACTATCTTTAGTATCTCCAAATGCCCTATTTCAAATATACAAAAAATAATTAAAAAAATTCTATAACTAGATGACTTTTTTACTATATTTTTCAATAATAAGAATGAGATCTAAAAATTAATCAACCAAAAGAAGAATAATTGTAATTAAACTCTTTATTAAAATCAATTTGTTTAATAATAACCTTCAGAACAAAAAACCTCTCTCTTACAAAACATTAATCTATCAGGGATCTCAATTTCTTAAAGAATTATTTTCTAAATTTTAAATAAAATTATAGATCAAAGAAAAAAATTTGCTATGATGAAATTTTTATCTTGTAAGTATTTAATCAAAAGGATCCTACAGAAGAATTCATATACCTTTTCTTTTGATACGTAGAGGTGGTTTTGTGATTCTGGGCATTCCATATTTTTAACATAAGAAGAAGAAATGTGGAGAAATTGAAAAAAAAGCTATATTATCGAAGAAAATTGATATTAGGGTTTTTTTGTAGATGGAAGAAAAAAAGGCCAAACTGAAAATTGGGTCCAATACAAAAAGTAATAATTGTCCATTTAAAATTTAACCCAGTATAGGCCCAAAATAAGAGATAGTAAATTTTTAGACCTCACTTATTTTATTTAAAAGTATCAAAAAGTCAACGATAATAGGTGACTTGGATATCCATTACTGCATAAGGCATATAGTCGTGAAATTAACAATGTATGAAATATCTATATTATACTTATCAACTTACTAGCCACATTTTTAAGAAAATATGAATATCAACTTATACTTATCAACTTCATAACTACATTTTTCAGAAAAAGTGAGCAATTGATCAAAGGAAGCCATATGTTAGGTTGAAAAAGAGATGGCTTGATATATATGACATGAATATGTTTTTCTCTTTTCTCTTTTTTATTTTTATTTTTAATAAGTTTAATTTCATTTAGTATTATATTAATGGATATATCATGGGGATATGTAGAAAATTTCACATTTCTAAATCTTGTTTTTTGCAAAGTAGCAAAATATACTCGTGAAAGGCTACTTTGTGGAACATAGACCATTACTTTAGTACAATTTATGCAATTTGATGGAGAAAAATATAACTTACCCCATACTTCTACAATTGATTTTTTTGAAATTTTTTATACTTTTGAATTTTTAAAATATGTTTCTGAATTTTTGAAATATTAATAATAAAATCTTTTTTTTTTAAATCTTTTTATAAGATAATCTTTTTATAAATAAATTATCAGTTTTATTATTTCTTATTATCTATTTCTTTTTATTATTATTTTCTATTATCTATTTCTTTTTATATTTTTTTAGAGATTTGGATTTTCAAAAATTAATCATGAATTTTTCTAAACTAAATTAATTTTTTAATTATTTTGTCAAAATTAATAATAATATATAAAATTATTGTAATTTTAAAAAGAATTTGAGAAGTAATTATATTTTTTATTCTTTTTGTGTTTTTTCAATTTTTGTTTGAATCAAAAAATTAAATACTAGTATCTACTTCTTATTTTTTAAATATATTATAATCATTATTATTTTCAATATATTTGTGTTTTTTCTGCTAAAATTATTAATTTTCAAATAATATATTGATTTTTTTAAATATTTTTGAATCAATTATGATATTTTAATATTTTTGTGGTTTATATTTTATAACAGATTTTGATTTTCAATTACTAATTATGAATTTTTTTATGAATTGATTTTTATATTATTTTTAGCAAAATAATACTTAGTTTATAATTTTTTTTTGTTTTTGAAAAAGATTTTTGAACTAGTTATGATCTTATAAAATTTTTAAGAGTTTTAATTCCTGAGGAATATAGTTTTTTCAAATACTATTATCTATTTTAAAATATTAATTTGTGAATTTTTATTTTAATATTTTATAGTTCAAATTTTTATTTTTTGTATCAAAATATGATTTTAATATATTTTGTGATTTTTTAATTTTTTAATAGATATAAATTATTTTTCTAATTTAATGAATTTACAAATATTATGTGATTGTTTGTGTATTAATATTATTGGTGTAGGATCATCCAATATTGGATGGAAGAATTTTCCATATATCATTACTATTTTAAATATACTCTTAATTTATTAATTTTTTTCGAATAGATTTTTCATTTTTAATTATTTATATAACTTTTATATATTAATCATGATTTTTTTATTTTTTTTATTATTTGACACTAACATAACTCAAAAATCACTTTTGGAATTTTCTTCCAAGTTACTTTACTTTTTTCCGTCTTGAGACACCGAAAGCAATATGTCTTTTTTCTTCAATATCTATAAAATTTTGTTATGTAATACAAAATCCTCTGTCATTAGATTTCAAATCTACCCATGCACATATTTTATATTTGTTTTGCTATACAAGTAATTATATTTGATCTCAACAATTAAATTAAATATTTCTATAGGTCTATAAAGAATAAACAAAACCAATGTCCTTACAAATATAACTTCATGCACTACTATTATTTAGAAACTATGAGAAAGGCAAAGACTTATATTAAAATCAGAGAAAAATTAAGTACACCCTCTATCACAATTCACCATCTCGATGTAGCAGTCTACATTAGATCATCCATTTACTCAAGCTTTCCATCAACATCTAGTGGAACCTTATGTTCTACACAACCTCCGCAATGTACGGTTATTATCAACTACTAATTGATGTCTCCCAATTTGTGATGATTTAATTTTAGTTGGAGACATCATTTATTTGAATTATTAGGAAGTTGTAATCGATTTTTATTATAATTATTGAATTTTCTTATTTCTTGTCTTGATTTGATGATTTATTATTTTTAGA
The DNA here is from genome assembly GCA_029959085.1 of Nemophila menziesii. NCBI lineage: Eukaryota > Viridiplantae > Streptophyta > Magnoliopsida > Boraginales > Hydrophyllaceae > Nemophila > Nemophila menziesii. The sequence goes on along the minus strand of JARWIR010000015.1, from coordinate 22,818,598 downwards.
GCATATTTGGTTTAATTGTTTACTAATTGTGATGTTTTAAAGATATATAGTAATTAATTATATGTCAAATAAATTATAAGTGATAAGGGAATAAAAATAACGATGGAAAGTGGAGATAACGGAAGGAAAAGATAAATATGGAAAGATAAAGTTGCTAAATATATTTGAATTCCAGCAGCTACATCAACTAAAATGTTCATAACTCAAGATTGGTTGGAAATTTCGAAGAATGATCTGTAGAAAAGTTGTTGAGCTTTCCGAGACGATCAATCTTGATATAAATAACGCGTCAATCGGAACGGTATTGAAGTAATTGGGGCCAAAACAAAACAACAATAGTTTATTATCTTTTCTATATTTTAGGGTTACGAATTTGAGTTTGACTAGAAGTCCAATTACTTGTCTTCCACTCCAAAAAAACGTGTTAGGGCTTCCTAGACCTCTATAAATACACCCTTAAACTATTGTAAACAGGTCCTTACCCATCCTTATGTTTATACATCATTAGAGATCAATCCTTAGTCATTCAAGAGAGAAAGTTGACAGTATGTATCTTTCTTATAATTTATTTCTTTCTTGTAGGAACTTATTTTCCCAAAGCTTAGGTTTTGCATATGTATAATCTATTAACCATATATTTGTTTTATATGCTTTGATTTATTGTCTGTCTTAAACCTGATCAATTTATGGTTGTGCGAATAGTAATTAGATGGTCACGCGAAAGGAGTGTCTAATTATTTTAACACCACATAAACGTCTAGTGTGCGGTAGTGATCCTGACGGGCTTGTTTAAGTAGATAGTCATTAGGGTTTGATTTAATCACCGATCATCATTAGAAGGCCAATCTCATTTAGGAACCTAGTGGCGTTGGATCACCCTATTTAAGTCCCCTCGTGGTTGTGAGGTCGCCACCCTAGTCCACCCTGACGGGGTAGGGAGGAATTTTGAATCCTAACTATTTATCTAAGAGCTATTAATACCCTTATTAACTAGTAGAAAAAATAAAAGTAGTGCATACGAGCAAAACCTGGGCTTTTTTTCTCATCTTATTCTCTCATATTTATTTTATTGTCTTTTGTTTTATTTAGTTAATCATTAATCTCTCCATCAATCATATTTATTTTCTTTCTGTCTTTTAATTATTAATTGCTACTCTGATCTATTTACCCATAAGCATAACACAATTAAGTCCCTGAGGCACGAATCTTCTTATCATTAAAAATTGCATACGTCCTATAATACTTGCAGTACCGTGTTAAGTCTAGGGTATTTGTGCATCGTTTATCTATCTTTTATTATCATATTTTTATCACACCCTAGGCGACACCAAGTTTTGGCGCCGCTGCCGGGGACTCGTGTCTCATTAGCGTGTGGGATATTTATTTTTAATAGTAGTAGTTTTTAGTTACTTTTATTTTAATTTTTCCAGTTTTACATTTTTGGTTTGTTTTAGTGCCCGTTTGGAAGTGCTTTTTTGGAGAAGCACTTAAAAGTGCTTTTAGCATTTTAAGAAATTTTTTGACTTTGAAAAGCACTTTTTTGAGAAGCACCAAATAGGTGCTTCTAAAAAAAAGCACTTAAAATAATTTTAGATTTCAAAATTATTTTTAATAATTTTTTTAAATTTTAAATTTTATTCTAAAAGCGCTTTTTTACTCTAAAATAAGCACTTCCAAACGGGCCCTTAGTCTCTTTCAGGTTTACTGTGCATGCGTGCAAAACCCGAGATGTGTTTCACAGCTTATAACAGACGTTTAAGAGAAGAGAGAGAATGAAGAAAAGCGATGGCAGAAGAACAACACGGAGTAGATCTTCCACTTGGTTCTTTAGGACATATACCACCACTACCATTATGGGAAGAAAATTGAAACAACAATAGAAATGAACAAAATCTCTCAGGCTTGTAAGTACCTTCTCGAGTTCAACCATTAGGTTATCATCCTCTAGAGATCCATAATATCAAGTTCAGACCCGATCCAAACATGCTCATCAATTTCAAAATTTTGGACTCTATAGTGGTGTAACAATGCAAGATCCGGTAAGAGCGATTCAAAATTTCATGCAAATTTGTGATGCCTACAGTACTCCAGGTATTACACGGGTATAATGTAGCAATGGAAAATTTAAAAATACCACGAAACATTATAGGTCTTTGAGGCTTTTTGGGATTGACTGGATAATGTCAGCTTTTATTAAAAAGTTATGGCAGTATTGCACCTCTTTAACAGAAATTTTGGAAAAGGATATATATTCATGGTTTAAAAAGCTACAACACTGTCCACAAAACTTAAAACAACGTCACAACATCTCTAGTTCTTGCTATGCTTGAATTTTCCATTACCTTTTATTGTAGAAATAGATGTTTTGTGGTTTTGGAATTGGTGTCGTGTTATTTCAAAATAATCGGCCTATTTATTCCTTTAGTATGATGTAATTTGCAAGTTTAAAGGCTAAATCAACTTATGAAAGAGAAATTTTGGCCATTACATATGTTATTTCCAAGTGGAAACATTATTTGCTAGAAACGCGTTTCACAATTTAAACGGATTAGTGTAGTCTAAAAAAATTTATGGATCAAACATTCAAAAACCTAAACAACAAAAGTGGTTAACGAAATTATTGAGGTTTGATTTCAATATTCTTTACAAAACTGAACGTGAGAACCAAGTTGCAAATGCTTTACCTAGAATCAAAGGGGTATGTTTCAACATTTTAGTTGTTCAAGTGGTGTTTTAAGATGATATAAGAATGACTAGTAAAAGTGATACAGATATTCAAAATATACAAAAGGATCTATAGAATTGCCTATATTTATTACAAAAAAATTCTTTGGTGAAAGCTTATTACTCGATAAACAACGTATAGTGCTTCCAACGATCTAACGAGTGTCACTCTATATCAGTGGGAGGACATGCTGGAAACCTTCGCACGTTTCAAAGAATAGCGGCAGATTGTTATTGGGTCAATAAACTTTTTTGTTTTTTGTATGTCAGTAGTCTAAGTTGAGTATTTTTGCACCCGTGGTCTTTTACAACCCCTGCCCATTAAGGATCAAATTTGGGAGGACATACAAATGGATTTTGTTCAAGGGTTTCCATCATCAAAAGACAAGTCACAAATATTCGTAATAGTTGATAGATTATCAAAATATGTTCACTTTGCAACTCTTCCAACTCATGTGAACGGTATACAAGTGGCTGATGTATTTATAAACAAAATGGTCAAACTTCATGGGATTCCACGTACCATTGTAAGTGATTGAGATAAAATATTTATATGTTAATTTTGGAAAGAGTTTTCATTTTCAATGACCAAGTTATGTTTGAGCACAACCTATCATCCATAATCAGATGGACATACTGAACGTTTAATCAGACATTGGAGATGTATATCATAAGTTTTGTGATGGATTCCCCTCAAATGTTGTTAAAATTCTTGGCATGGGCTGAGTATTGGTACAACACATCCGTTCATACTTCTGCATGTCGACATCGAATGTTGTTGTTGAACATGACTTACAACAACACGATACTATATTATCTGCTCTTAAGCTAAATTTGCAGAGAACGCAACAAAAGATGAAAGATTAAGCAGATAACCATCGTATAAAACAATAATTTGATGTTGGAGATTGGGGTTTGCTTCGTCTGCAACCATATCGGCATGTTACTACGTGAGTGTATGGAAATTAAAATTTAGGTCGCAATTTATTTGGTCCATTTCAAGTTGTACAATGCATTGGGAGTGTTTCTTATTATCTGTCAATACCTATTATAGCAAAGATACGTCATGTTTTTCATGTATCACTACTTTAAAGTGCAATTGGTGTATCGTCTGTGCCCGATGCGGGCTAATTTACTTGAACTTCGTCCATTGGTAATATTATCAAGTAGAAATATCAATGTAAAAAATGTGATTATACCACAAGTTTTAGATCAATGGGGTTATTTAACGCTTGAAGAAGCATTATGGGTTGATATTTAAGACTTTTGTGAGACAACATAATACTGTATCAGAAGATTTTTATATTAACCAACATAATACTTTATTAGAAGATTTTTATATTTAATGTCCTCATGATTAAGCTATGTTAAGAAGATTAAAATAACATGCATGAGTGAGCATTATTTAGTAAATGGAAATCTCTTAAATAAAACAGGATTACAAATATGAAATATTTTAATTAAGAATACTAATATTGACTTGACATTTAAATATCTTTAGACTTTAACATATACAAAATTTGATGATATGTTCAATGACGCATCTTAAGATTAAATAATGGAAAGTATGACTAGTGTTGAGGTTTCCTATTCATTCTCAAGTAAATATTAACACCCATACAAGTAAATAAATGATTGAATAAAATCAAAATAGAACCAGGTAAATAAACTAGATTGAGGATAATTAGGGACTTTAAATATATGATATACCTAAGAATATGGGTAACTTTGATAGATTATAAAAAAACTATGAAATATGCCAATGATTGATAAGGAAGCCATGATATCAAAAAATATTTTGTAACAAGATAACTAATAGACAAAGATAATAAAAAAAATTTAAATCTATTCAGAATGAATTTCAATATAAAACAACCATAAATCTTTATAAGAATAGTAGTTTGAAACATTTAATTACTACATAATTCAATTTAATATTAAGATAATACAAAAATCTAGTTATAACCCAGAATAAAACAATTAACCAAAATTAAATTCAAAGAGGTAACAAACTTTGAAATTGGGTAAGGAAACATGAGATTGACGTACTTTCACATATCAAAATTCGTACAAAATATTTGAGTTTTGATTCCTCGTTATATTTTTTCGTTTCCTTGTCTTTCCCGTTGTAATTATTTTATCGCATTTGGTTGCAAAAATTTAGTAAAGAAAGTATAGATCTCAAATTTGTAAACAGATTTAATCACTAGAAAATATAAAAGTAAGAATTAGAGAGGAAAAATAAGAAAATAAAGAGTAGAAAAAGATTAAAGAATAAAGCTCAAAATCTAACTTCATATATATATATATATATAATTATAAATTTTATATGCGCGTCCAAAAAGATACAAGATGAAAGGTTAAATTCTATCCAAATTATAAGACTGTGTAGTTTAGTTTTAGAAAATTTCTACATCAATTATATTAATATACCCCATGTTATAAACTTAACTAACAAATTAGTCTAATGACATGTATTTTATTATAATAATCTATGATTACCTTTTGTTTTATATCGTTGGACATCCTACATGGATAAGTAACAAAGATACGCAGCTCAAGTGTAACAAGGTTTATAATAGGCCAAACAAAAAAATTAGCAAAATACTTTCATCCAAAATTGGATGATCCAATGCAAATATTTTTTGACACATATCCAATATTTTTAACTTGTAAAAACTAATCATGATAACTACCTAATTAATCTGATGACATATGTTTTGTTAGTACAATCAATTTGTTATGATATTAATATTAGATCATTGAATCTTTGATATAAGTCTTATCCAAATAATTAAAATAATAGATTTTATTGTATGAAAATCTCCACCTTAATGTGCAATTCTTCTTGGTCAAAACTTAGCATATTTATCATCATAATTTTTAATAATCTATATTCCATCAAACCTAAAGTTTATGAGTAAAAATATTTTAGTGTATATGTATGCATGATTATCTTATAAAGGAATTTTATTCAAGTTAGTAGCCTCATAAACAAGCTAACTTATATAAAATGAAATTTGACATCAACAAACTTTATTCATTCATGATATATCAAATCTTTTATATAATTGTCTTTGCGACTATCATATGTAGTCTTTTTCAATATGCAAAGGTTATCATAGTGTTTAGAATTGTGTCATATTATATATATGTACATATATATATATATATATATATATTAAGTTCATCATGAAAAAAATAGTTTTAACATCATGTTGACATAAGACAACGTCATTGTTATTTTTTTTTTGAATATGACAATAGGCTTGCAAAATAAAATTAATTTTATTACGTTCCTTTAAGTATACCCTTTGGCAACATGTTACCTTTATATATAGGGAAATCAGAATTACACATACCCTATTTAACCTTATAATTTTATATACATTCAATAAGGTTTTAATCATGAGGTTTTTTAACAAGTATCCAAGTTTTGTTAACATTTAAATATTGTGTTTCCTCTTCCATAACTTAACCCCAAAAATATTATCATTAGAACTCAATGCATTAAGGTAACTATCCAGATTATTTGCGACTAACCTAAAGACCAGCTATAACAGTAGTATAAATAAAATCAATATAAGACTATCTTGGAGGAGGTCTAGTTTTAATCCTTGCCTTATATATTTATATCTAATAGTTATACATGCTATCTTTACTAGACTCGTAGACATTCTCAGACCCATTAGTGTACCTAGTAGAAATTGACTCCATTGTGGGCTGCTCAACTTCATGTTCCTCTACACTTGTAGGGTTCAAATGATTAACATCATTTTGTAAAGTTATAATAGGATCCAACTTAATATCAACAAACTTTAGGTATTGTTTCAAGTTCACTTTGATCATCACCTAAAAACTCAGTTACTGAGTTTCAAGGGATATTGGATTAATCAAATATAACATCTCCATGAATGATAATATTTATTCCTCTAGATTCTCTCGAAAAAACACACACATCACCAAAACCATCTATAATTGTTATATATTTTGCTAATTTCAGCCATTCAGCCGTTCTTGCAACTTCATCAAGATTATATTTTTTTGGCTAAATAGATATGTATAAGATGCATAGAAATAACTTCTATTGAGAAAGTTGCACTGGGAAGAGTTGTGTTTCCATGTAGGTATTCCTGAAATCTAACTAGATCAGAAAAACAAAAGGACACCTCCTTCACCATATAACTTATAGAAGTGGTCAAAGACATTCATCTTATTAAAAAATAAAATCAACAATCTATAAATCTTATTTGAAAAGCATAAGTTTTGTCTAAAAAACACATTGTCAATGAGGCACTTGCAGGAGAGATTTCGCTAACATAGTTACTAAAGAATTTGAACAAAAGCTTCGCAATACTGACAATACTGATTAACAAATTCTCTATTTGGAGGAATAATGTCTAAACGGAATCGGTTGATAGGGTTAACCATATCTTCTTTAAGCTCATTGTAGTCTACGTCCCTACATTACAAAAACTAGCATTATAAGTCCCTAAAAAAAGAGTTCAAAAAAGCTACGGGCAAAGTGAACTATTAAAATTTGGTAATGACGCAAGATCAAACCTTCTTGATTTCACAAGGAGGTTTCTTTCTTACAGATACATATTTGGACTCACATATATCTCATTGCTCTATAACTGTAAGAAAAAAGTATTAAAAATTCAGAAGTATGAAAAAACAATAAAAGTAATAATACATAACTTAAATTTTAAACATTGCATGTTGAAGTAAATGGTGTCTCCATCTCACCTACAAGCTTTGTGCCTTTTAAACTCTTTTCGAACTGCTTGAAATTCTTTAGCAAGTACCGTGTCAAAAATAATTTACAATTGTTATGACCTATAACATTAATACCTTGAATATATTAACTTCCCATATTGCATACCCAACAAAATTAAAGAATCATAATACACAATGTGTGTGAACGACTAGTCAAATATAATATATATTTGAATAAAATACAATAAAGAAAAAATACACATTCTTTCTGGTTAAAATATAAGAAACAAAAATGACGGTAGTGAAATCGAAATCTTACAAGTTCTTTAAACGATGGATATATAATTCTTGAAGCTAACGTAGGAGAAATCACATCAAAAAGTATGATAGTTATTGTTCGTGTATGAGGATTAGATTATGTATTATTATTCCCGATTTGTCTTCACTCCTTCTCATGAGACACGAAGTTTAGTGTAAAGTCTTTCACCGTCCTCTAAACACAAACATCAACAAAAGAGAGATATGGTGATCATCACACAAAAGCTCAAATAATTCTTCGATCCATCGCATTTCTTCAACTTCACGAGAGATAGTGATTTAGGAATGAAAACTTATAATTCTGAAGAAAGTAATTTATGATTAGAAAATTATACGATTATTAGAATAAAACAAATAAAGGATAAATAGTAATTATTCTTGATTATAGATGGACATTTTTTAGTTAGTTAACTGGGAATGGATTTCCCTTCCTTATTATTAATTGGTCAATGTCCCTTTTTTTTGCTAAACTTAATATTTGAGTCACATTTTCGAAAACTTATTGGTTAAAAGCAAACCATAATAATTTACATTATTTAAAACAACTCCACCGAAAATACCTCCACAGTTACGAAATAAAAAAAAATAAGTGACTAATAATCAGACAAAGGAAACCAAAAAAAAAGGAAATAGACAAATTAACAGACACACATACGGAAAGACACACAAAACAAACACAAAATTTTAATCTTTGTTGCTGATTTGGTGAGACCAAGCGTATATAGAAGAAATCAAGAAAAATAAAAGAAACGAGCAACAAAAAGTCATATGTAAGTGAACCATTAAATGATATTTTTATGCTTTTTTGATGTTTTTTGAGATTTTATGAACACACAATTCTCATTAAGCAAGTAAGGCAAAAAGTTTGGCCAACACAACTAAGGTAGAATTCTCACGACAAAGAAAGCAAACACAAGACAACTTTAATAGATAAATTTAAAATGAGTGAGGTAGTTATAGTTTACATAAAATTTGATATATAATTTTTATTTATAACTAAAAGTATTCATAAATATTATAGGTTGAACAAAATACAACTATAACAGATGAAAAAATAGAGAACTGGGATTAGAAGTGGAAGATGAAGATGAATAAGACGATGATGATAGTGTAGTAACTATGATACAAAGGGAATCAGAAGATGATGAAGATGAGGAGGAGGAACAATTTGAAGCAAAAAAGACTAACATGATAATTAATACACATATAAGTTTAATAATTAATTTTTTGAAACAAGAAATTCATTATTTAGAAAAGAGTAGGTAATAACCTATTTATAAAATACAATACTGAATCACATGACACTGTTCAGCCTAACAAGTATAAAATAAATTTACGATAAATAATAACTATAAGTAAAAATCTAAAAAATATGATCATTTCAGTAAGGTTGGTCATTTTAAGAAGAATTGATTTGATCTTAAAAACAAGAATGATACTTATAATGATGAACCTAATATTGCATAATTGTTTATTAAAAATTATGTGAGTTATGTAGTTTTTAATGTATTTGATATAGCATATAAGTCTAATTGGATTATCGATTTATATACATTATCAACATGATCCCTAATAACGACTAGTTTCATGACTTGAGAGAATATAAATATGATAAGTTGTATATGAGGAATAATAATACATTCCAAGTTGTTGGTATTGAGACTATTAATCTAAGAAAGAATAATATGAAATTGATAACTCTCACTAATATGAGATGAATACCTAATCTAAACATATACACATTGTCAAGATGTGTTATCAATTTAAATAAGAATAATAAATTTGGCCTATGTGAAAAGAAATATCTTTATTTATATATTATTGACTTGGAATGAATTACATAGGATTTGAAAAATGTTACTTCTAACATTGAGAATGCATCTACTTTAAAATGGTACTTGAGACTAAGAGATATTAATCAATTTGGTTGGTAAATATTATATCTCTATTTTGTATATTTTTTAAATTTGTGTGTTATCAAAACAACATAGAATGAAGTTCACTGATGGTTTAATAATTCTAAATCTATACTTGAATATAAACATTTTGAATTATAGGGATGTGAATAAAATAAAACTGGCAGGGGCGAAGATATTTTATATCTTTGGTTAATGAAAATTCTAGGATAGTATGGACTTCTCTTTTAAAAGCTAAAAATGAATTTTTTAATTTAATTAGAGAGTTAATTACTTTACAAGAATAAAATAGTGGTAAATCCTGTAAAACCCTAAGAATATATAATGGACATGAACTTTATGATGATGAGTTTGTCAATTTCAGTACATTTTTCGGTAGAATATGACATAAGATAGCTAGAAATACACCACAACCAAAATTTCGTGGTTGTAAGAATGAATAAGACCCTTCTAGAAAAAATAATTACAAGCTTTATTTTTACCTTTGTCCTTTCAAATTATTTTTAGGGATAATACCTTAATACTTCAACCCATCTTGTGAATAGAAGTTCTAATATATCTTTGAATGTGAAATGCATAATGAAATTGTGGAATAATAAAAAACCTGACTTGTCTAAATTTAGTATTTTTGGTTGTGCTACCTATGATAATGATAAATAAGGTATTGTTGATCCAAGATAATTAACATAATTTTCTTTGGCTATTAGTATATGCACGGTACCAAAGGGTACAAATTATGTGATAGATAATCCAGGAGAATAATAGGTATCACTAATAGAGATGCTATATATGATGATCATTAGTTGAAAGGTTATATTTCATGAATCTAATTGTCCTTGCAAGCGAGTAACTATGTTCTTAGGTGATGATCAAAGTGAACATGAAACAACACCTAACGTGTACTTAGATTAAGGTGGATCCTATTAAAACTTTAAAAAATTATGTTAATCATGATGATCCTAATAGTGTTTGGGAACAAAAGTCAGCAACCCGCAATGGAGTCAGTCTCCACTAAAGAGAGCTTAGATAACTATTAGTTGACAAAATATTGGGTAAGCATGTATTCTTATGTTGAAAATATTAATATTTCTCTTTTAGTTTCTCCAAAGCTTAGTATCAATGATCCAGATAGTTATCTTAATGCATTGACTTCTAAAGATAATTAATGTTGGGTTAAGCTGTAAGCCTGTAATGCAATATTTAAAGGTTAATAAAACTAGAATACTTGTAAAAAGACCTAATGTAGAAAACTTTATAAGGTTATATAAGTTATATTTGATTATGATTTCTCTAGATATAAAGATATAATTATTTCCAATGGGTACTGATGATTCTCTTTTTGTAGTAAATATGAGACATATTTTTACGCTCCTTTAGAGATCAGCTGAAATTTAGAAAGAATTGGAATGGTCCCTTTTATCTCAAGATGGGGCAATAAATTAGGAATGTGTGGCCTATTATAAATTGTGATTCAGAGATGTAACTATGTAGTTATAAATTTGTAGCTAGCATAACGCAAACCAATCCTCTTTTAGAGGAAACTTTTTTGGGATGGGATTGATCATTTAAAACTAGCCCATAACATATGTAAACCTTAAAAATTTCACAATTATTAATACTAGTCATGAACATTAAAAATTCATCCCTTGGCTGCTAAAGCTTAGTTTTCATCAACATTTCATCATTTGCTAGAATCAATAGTTGGAGTTTCACTAGATCAATTCTATACCTCTTAATCTCTATACTTAGGGTAAATAGTGTTATACATATATATATATATATATATGCTTTCCTTAATTTAATTCCATGTTTTCATTCCAAGTTCAATTATTCACGAATTCTATTTTTCTAAAGATTGTTTATATATGAACTTAAGTTTTATTCTTTAATTTCTTATTTTGGGATTGAATTTATATAAATTGTGTTTTGAATCTGTTTGGTATACATATGAGTTAAATAATTATCGAATTAGGCCAAATAATGACCAGCCTAAGTAATTAAGTTTGCGTCCTAGAGGTGGTTCTAGTTACAGATTAGTGTATACGCGCTTTGTGTGCATTAGTGAGTCGACAAGTCTTGACTAGCCAAGTAGTCGCTAGGGTTTAAACTTTGAGCTCTTATAATTGAGTACATGATCTTTCTAAGTCGACCATTACGGGAGTTAGAAAAACATTAGAATCACGGTTAAAAAGATCAACAAAATTATTTCTAGAACTAATAATTCAATAGGATTAGGTGAGTGTTTGAAATATTGAGCTACTATCTTACAAGCATAATTATTTATTAATTGTAAAACAAAACAATGCCCATCGTATTTCTATCTTTTAATCAAAATATTTTAAACTATCTACGCTAATATTGAACAACATTTAAATTAACTACCTAAATCCTAAGGAAAGAACTTGATTTACTTACATATTAGTTGTAACAATTCGTAAACTTTTAGTGATTTAATCGTGATTTTCTAGATGTGTGCATGTTTTATATAATTATTTTATTACACTCACGGGTCCACCATATACTCAAAAGGAGAGAGTAGATTTCACTGAAACTTGAATGCTTGTTGTCATATTCAAAAAAAATTAGAATGATGTTATTTTATGTGTCATGTTTTAACTTAGAATAAGAACAACTTCATGTTAAGACTACTTTTCTACATGGTCAACTTGAAAAAGATATACATGAGACAACCTGAGTGTTTGTATGATTCTAAACAATATGATCTTGTTTGCTTATCAAAAAAATATGTGTATGACCTTCAATTATCTCTAAGACAATGGTGTAAAATATTTTATACTTTTATTATTAGTTTGGGTTGTAAAAAAAGATAATTGGATATTTGTCTATATTTTTTTCACTCTTCAGGGTATTTCCTTTGTATTCTACTATATTTTGTTGATATAAATTGCTCATAATTAGGTTATTTTTACATAAATATCATAATCATAACTATAATATTTTATTGTATTAAAATTATCCCTAATGATTTTTACCATTTATAACACTTTTCAAAACCATAATTCCATCATTTGATGTTGGTTTTATATACAGTTTTGAAATCTTAAGCAATAACCAAATGATTATTTTAATAAGTATATTAATTTTCATAAAATAATACCACATTTATAAAAAACAAATCTACAAAATACATTAATATTGTGTTAATATTTGATTAGTTAGTTTATTTATAATTTAGTTGGTTTAATTTAGTAAAAGGATTTTGATTTTACAATTTCAATATATGTAATTTAACATAAATTATTATATAATTTGAAAATATATATATAATAAACTATTTTTGGTTATTCGGTTTTATCTTATCTAAAACCATAACCTTACCATTTTAAGCATTGGTTACCTCATAAGTAGTTAAATGCTTAAAACTATGAAACTTAAGGCTGTATATGAAGGATTTTGGCCAAGCCAAGAATATTATAATCATAGTAATTGAAAGGAACATGAAGCACTCTAAGTTAAAATTGCAACAATGGCCCTATTTGATAATATTTGTAGGAAGGTATGGTAACTTACAATATAAAAATACTGATATGACTTTTATTGTTCATTTTATACTGTAAAATATCTCACAACTCTAAAAAAAAAAGAGGAAAATAGTTGTTATGAAAATTATATTTTATAATATTTGTTTAAAATCATGGCATGGTCGTATTTTATCTTTTTTTATAATATATCTATCAAAGTTTAACAAATTCTTACGTACATCATTTGTTTCATGTCCTTAATTACCTTAAACCCAGTTTTTCTTACTTGATTCTATTTAGATTTTAATAAATCATTTTGTATGTTTGTTAATGGTTATTCAAGAATGAATTAAAAACCTTATTCATCGCACTCTCCATTTTCATTAACTTTTAATGTATCCTTCTCACCCCTATCTAAGCTTATCATCAAATTTTATATATGTTAATGTCTAAAAATATTTAATTTCAAATAATTCATATTACTATCAATAAAAATATTTCATATTTGTATTTCTTATTTAATTCAGAATTTTCATTTCCTAAGAAATTCCCACTCATGTATGTAATTTTAAAGTCCCTAGCATAACTCAAAAAATAAGGAAATTAAATATAGAGATTTTCTGAAAAAGTATTATGTTGAATGAGAATTGTTCTACTGAAAATTATTATTACTCAGAAATAATATTAATTTTTCAATGAGTTTCTACACACAAAACATGATCCGCCATGACGTTTCCATAAAAGGGAAGATTTCTCGTAACTTTGTAAGGTAAGTCTTAGAGTTCAAATTAGTGTTAGGCTTTAACAGGGCAACACTAAAAATTGGATGAAAGTTAAGGTTCATTGGTTATTTATAACTTCTGATATTTCATATTAACTTAAACATGAAAGCACTGTTTATAGCTTCTACGTATGCGCTTGGACTTTTAAATGTAAATTCCTAGGTAATAATTTTTACCTTCATACGTTTTCATATGTTATGTCATTTAATCATCATAAATGTCCCTTTTGCATTCTAATTCATGAAGCACTTTGTAAAAAATGCAACATCATATACATCTCAAATGATACTAGAAGAGATTGAAGCAGCTGATTATGTGTTTTATCGCACTTTTTATGTTGACACTTATATATTTTACTGGTGAGATAGGTGATAAAATTGGTGACTATGATGGTATACATTACCGTAAAACCATTATGAAATCTCTTTTATGTTTGTTTGCATAACAATCACTATTCACGTGATACCCAATTACAATTTACTTAACATCTTCATTTAGTTTACACCGTATTTACTTAGATGTCTAATGGTTCTCTCTCTCTCTCTATTTCAAATTAATTCATAATCATTGAGAAAACAAAACATGTATAAGGTCCCTATGTGACTAAAGAAAGAACCTTAAGTGTAATTGCTCGTTTGTGAAAACATGCGTAATTATTGTAACTTATGTAATGCCTAAGGCCACTTGATGGACAAATTCACAAACTTATTATAAACATGTTTTTAAGGACCATGAGTTGATATGTTATCTCTTAAGTGAAGAACAAAATGATCTAATTGATGAAGAAATTGAATATAATATTGCCAAAAACCTGTTAACAAAAAAGTAGCTATTACGATAAATTTATAAATTCAAATGACATCATTTTCATAATATATTTATAGAGGGATAATATTAAATAGCACATGATTATTATAGAAATAACATTTCCTACTGTGGCTAGTTTTGTAAAAATTGTCGAATATAGATCCCATTTAATGAAAACTATTAGTAAAATATGTACATCTCAGGCATGTTGTTTTCAAAAAATGTTATGCACAACATACTCTCAATAACATTTATTAACGCTAAGCTCAATACTCAAGTTCTTCGTCATCAATAGTTACTGCATTTAAATATAAACCACCTATTAAAGGTAAGTTAGCTTCATCACCAATGGTGACTAAAAAAAAGTTCTATAACTTTCTTCAAAATCTCCCTCCACCTGAAAATCATACATTTTCATCATGCAACAACTCTAGAATTAGTCGTTTTCATATATAATGGGTATTTATAGATGTTCTTGGACGCTCACACTAACTTTGTTAGATTGTCATGGGTGTACATGTTTAAAATGATGTTGGGACAGATTGTATTCTTATATTTTTGCATGAAAAGTTGGTATCCTTATATATAAGATATTCAGATGTATGTATTATTAAAATACACAACAATATATGTCAGTATTTCTTGAAAAAAGTTCTAGAATGAATCTAAAAGTTTCCCTTCTTGAGTGTTTGGGGTATTTAGTCAATATTTAGAGTCAAACTTGAGTGTTTGGGGTATTTAGTCAACATTTAGAGTCAAATATGAGTGTTTGGGGTATTCAGTCAACTATTTGAGTCAAATGTTAGTGTTTGGGGTATTCAGTCAACATTTATGGCCCGTTTGGAAGTGCTTATTTTAGAGTAAAAAAGTGCTTTTAGAATAAAATTTAAAATTTAAAAAAATTATTAAAAATAATTTTGAAATCTAAAATTATTTTAAGTGCTTTTTTCAAGAAGCACCTATTTGGTGCTTCTCAAAAAAGTACTTTTCAAAGTCAAAAAAACTGTTAAAATGCTAAAAGCACTTTTAAATGCTTCTCCAAAAAAGCACTTCCAAACAGGCAATTAGACTCAAACTTGATTGTTTGGGATATTTAATCAACCTTTAGAGTCAAACTTGAGTGTTTGGGGTATTCAGTCAACATTTATAGTAAAACTTGAGTCATTGGAGTATTTAGTCAACATTTAGAGTCAAATGTTAGTGTTTGGGGGTATTCAGTCAACTATTTCAGTCAAATGTTAGTGTTTGGGGTATTTGGTCAACATTTAGAGTCAAACATGAGTCTTCGGGGTATTTAGTCAACTATTTAAGTCAAATTTTAGTGTTTGGTGTATTTAGTTATTTTGATACACTTAACATTTAGAGTCAAACTTGAGTCTTTGGGGTATTTAGTCAACTATTTGATTCAAATGTTAAGTGTATCAAAATATCTTCAAATTCAACTCCAAAAATCAACAATATGTTTTAAGATAAATAAACAAAAAACAAACAATTCTCCTAATCAGTTTCATATCCACTAATATCTATAGGTTCATCATCGCTATCAACCTCTATAGGTTCTTCATCATCCTCATATTTTTCCCACGTATCATCATCAATTTCCTCGTTTTCATCAATAACCATATCAAA
Organism: Nemophila menziesii; assembly: GCA_029959085.1. Taxonomy (NCBI): domain Eukaryota; kingdom Viridiplantae; phylum Streptophyta; class Magnoliopsida; order Boraginales; family Hydrophyllaceae; genus Nemophila; species Nemophila menziesii. The sequence continues at coordinate 22,802,221 of JARWIR010000015.1, read as the reverse complement.
AGCCAAATCAATACAAAATGAGAAGGGTCGATCTCGATCTCCTCAATGGATGCCAAGTTCACCGGATCGGAAATATTTTTCGATTTTCCGTTGACAAAGTATACTTTGCTCACTTTAGTATTTGTTCACCGTTTCTCGATGTCAACCACAAATCTTTCGTGATGTTCATAACCTCAAGATCCATTCTCGATTTCATGTTATCTTTGTTAAGTTTCCCATCAAGATCTATAATTGTACCGAGAAGAGAATCACACACATTTTTCTCGCAATGCATGACGTCAATGTTATGTTTCAACAAATTTTCGGACCAATAAGGTAAACGATAAAAGATACACTTTTTCTTCCAAATGAATCACCGTGGAACAGATTGGTTCTCGATCTTGCCCCTAAAATCCTTGTTCTTACCAGGAAACACAATGGGAAGCCCATTCAACTGTGTCTGAATATCGGTAGAAGAATATTTCTTCAGTGGTTACCTATGATCGGTAGCCCGATACGAAACCTTGTCATTTCTAAACAGATGTCTGGTAGGTAACCAATGTCTATGGTAAAAGTAAACAACCCTTTTCTTCAAATTCATTTACATAGTAGAATCCATGCATTCTGGACAAGTTAAGTAACCTTGACCAGACCATCCCGAAGTGTATGACCTAGCGGGGTAATCATTAGTCGTGGACAACAAACAAACCTTCATTGTAAACTCTTCCTTTTTGTGTGCATCATACGTAAGGATCCCTTTATCCCACAACTCGTCTAACTCATCTATTACAAGTCGAAGAAATACATCGATGTCCTTACCGGGTGAACAGGGTCCAGGAATCAACAAACAAAGCTGGAATGTCATCTCCTTCATACACTCCTACGGTGGCAAGTTGTAGACAGTCAATATAACTGGCCATATGTTGTACGAGTTTTTCTACATAGAGAAAGGACAAAAACCATCTATACCCAAACCTAAGATCACATTCCGAGGTTCACTAGTAAACTCAGGATGTAACTGAACAAATCTCTTCCAACTATCGCCATCAACTGGATGATGCAACAAATCTGGATCTATACTCTTTCCTGTGCGGTGCCAAATCATATTTTCGGCAGTTTGTCTCGAAACATAAAGTCGCTGCAATCTCGGGGCAATCGGGAAATATCGGAGTTTCTTATGTGCTACTTTCTGACCCTTCGGCGGGTCCCATCTAGATTCACTACATACTGGACACTTTTCGAGTGAGTCATTCTCCTTGTAAAATAAAGCACAATCGTTCAGGCAAACATCGATGGTATTGTACCTCATACCTAAACTTTTTAACTTTTTGTTGCACTCCTCGTATGAGTCGGGCAAGGTATGACGTTTGGGCAACACACGACACAAAAGATCAAACAACAAGGTGAAAGAGGTGTTAGTCGACTTGTTCTTCACCTTCACGTGCATTAGTTTCGCAATAAAATTTAATGAACTCATTACTATACAACCAGGGTATAACTCGGTCTCTAATTCGGAAAACATCGTTTCGAATTTGCCACGTGCTGAACTGTTCGAGACTATCATCTCAATGTCACTTGAATGACCACCACCCTCATAATTAGGTCTTAAATCTTCGTAGACATCCAACATTTCATTTTCTTCATATCGAGTCTTAGAAATTTCTCCGTTCTCACCATGCTTTGTCCAAATCTCATACGTGGACAAAAACTCAAATTGTAAAAGATGTGCCCTTACTTTGGCCACTGTAAACCGACTATAATTCGAACACTCATTACACGGATTAAACAAATTTTATTCAGGATCTTTATTTATTTGATAATAAGCAAGAAAATCTTATATCCCCTTAACAAATTCACGCGAAACTTTATGTGCAGAACTAATCCAACTTTTATCAATACCTGAAGCCATAATCAACTACTCCAATATAAAAGAATACAACATAAATGTCTCATAAATATAATGAAAAAAATTATTACATCACCAATTAAATATATAAAAATAAAATGAAATGGAAGATTATTATATCACCAATTAAATACATAAATATAAAATGAAAAAAAAAATTATTACATCACCAATTAAATACATGAATATAAAATGAAATTTTTTTATTACATCACCAATTAAATAAATAAATATAAAATTAAAAGCATACAATTTATTACATCACCAAATAAATGCATAAATATAAAATTAAAAGCATACAAAATATAACATCGCCAAATAAATACATAAATATAAAATAAAAAGCATACAAAATATCACATCATTATGTAAATATATATCCCATTTATGCATTTATTTCTCATACAATAATATATCACATATATATATATATATATATATATATATATATATATATATATATATATATATATATATAGCATATAAAATTATAAGATGTTTAGCGATACATAGTGATACTATATATTTAGCATTAACTATACAGTTGTAATCAAATAAAAAAGATATGAATAAAGTTTTATAGAATAAAAAATACCTACTTTTGGACAAATTTAGAAGGAAAAATTGATAATTGAGGAGGTCCTACGTTGTTGATTGAACCAAGAAAGCTTTTCCGCGTGTTGAAATACCTAATAATTAATATTATATAGCATTAACTACACAATTATATGCAAATAAAAGAAATTTGAAAGAGTTTTATAGAACAAAAAATACCTACTTTTGGGCAAATTTAGAAGGAAAAATTGATAATTGAGGAGATCCCACGTTGTTGATTGACTCGGAAAAGATTTCCCACGTGTTGAAATACCTAATAATTAATACTACTTAGGATTAACTACACAATTGTATGCAAATAAAAGAAATTTGAAAGAGTTTAATAGAACAAAAAATACCTACTTTTGGATAAATTTAGAAGGAAAAATTGATAATTGAGGAGGTCACACACTGTTGATTGACCTGGGAAAGATTTTCCACGTCTTGAAATAATTTTGATGATAAATTGTGGGAAAAAATTGGAAAAGTTTTGAGAGAATAGATGAGAAATTGTAAAATAATGGCGTTTGAGGATCCCAATTCGCGACTACACAAGTAGTCGCCAAAGACTCAAAAGTATTCGTTAGTAAAACATTCTAACGACTACATGAAGTGGTCGTTAAAAAAAGCGAACACTATTGACTACTTAATGGCAGTGGAAAAATAAATTTTTAAAAAAAAAACTAGCGGCTACGTACGACGTTTGAACGACTACCTCATGTAGTCGTTACAGACAAAAATTACTAACGACTATAATATAGTCGAGAAATAGGTCAGGTAGTCGTTAAAGAGAAGTAGTCGCGAATGGTTCTTGTCTTTAGCGACTACATCACGTAGTCGCGAGAAATTTGGTCGCTAGAGATCTGCGTTGTAGTAGTGTCAATATAACTAGATGTATAAAAAAAGATACACATAACTCAAACCATCCTTGATTGTTATATATTTTGCTAATTTTAGTCTTTCAAGAGTTCATGCAACTTCAACAAGGATAGATATGTTTTTGGCTCACATAGATATCTAAGCTACACAAAAACTAACTTCTGATTTAGAAAGTTGCATTATTATTCAAAAATAAAAGTAAAAATATGATGGAGGTGATGTCTCCTCATTTGTGATAGATTTATGTTAAGATGAGACATCATTTTTAGTGTTTTAGAAGTCAATAATGTCGATTCTCTTGAGTTTTAGTGCACTTTCCTATTTTGTGTCTTGATTTGTAGAAATAATATTTTTAGAGCATATTGGGTTTAATTGTTTATTTAGTGTGTAGCTTTAAAGATAATTATGGAGATTAATTAGAGTCCACGTCAAAGACAACAACTTATGGAAAGGGATTGACATGGTAATTTGAGAAAAGGAAATAAAAGCTAAAAAGATGGAAAAGGAAAAGCTGCCTAAATCTGGGATTCTGCAGATCACGTCCAAAGATATGCGTTTTTACCTAAGAAATAGGCCGAATTTGGAGATTTCCTTATATAAGGTAAAGATAATTCTGTTGCGATTCTTTTGGTATTTTGTGGAGCTCAAACGGACCAATAACGAAAAAGTTTTGACCAAAACAACGCAGCAGTGTTTATCTTTATTTCCATACGAATTTGAGTTGGGCTAGAAGTCCATTACCTTAACTATTCCTCAAGAAAACGAATTAGGTCTTCTAAACACCTATAAATACACCCTTATATCACTTGTAAATCATCCTTGCCTCATAGTAATTAGTTCTTAAGGTTTTATTCTTCCAGTTTATTGTAGAGAGCAAGATGATGTCTTTTGTAATTTCTTTTAGTTTATTTCCTTCAGGTATGAACTAAACCTCCCATAAGCTTGGGTTTTGAATATGTATAATCTATGAATTCTAATTCTTCTATCTAAGTTTCTTTGGGAATTATATGTTTTAATCTGATATTAGCTACTTACTTTATATTTGCTTATGTTTTTTGATTTATTGTCTTTCCTAGAATTGATCACTTTAGGATTGTTTTAATAGTAGTTAGATGGTCACCGTAACTGGGTGTTTAACTATTGAACCACCACATAATGTCTAGTGTCGATAGCAGTTCTGACAAAACATACTTCTAACTAGATAGTCATTAAGGTTTGTTTTAATCACCATATCACCAATTGATTGTAGTGTGCTGGATAGGGCCTTAGTGGCGTTTGATAACCCTATTTGAGTCCTCGTCTTGGTTGTGTCGTAGCCCCCTTAGTCGCTCTCAAGGTTTAAGGTAGTGGAATTTAGAATCCTGACTAAGTATTACCAAGAGCTAATATTCTCCCTTATGAACTAGATTTATAGATAGAATTAGAATGATTAGTGCATACTAGCAAAACCTAAGCTATACTTCTCATCTCATATTCTTAATCTTTTACTTTATTGTATTTATTTTCCTAGTTTTAATTAGTTTTAATTCATAAATTCGAAAAACCAAATATTTATTTACTGTCTTCTAGTTATTTACTTTTACTCGTTATCTGTTCCTACGCGATTAACACACTTAAGTCCCTGAGAACGAACTCTACTTATCATTAAAACTTGCATACGTCCTGTAATACTTGCAGTACTGTGCCTGTCTAGGGTGAGAGTGCATAGTTTTCCATACTTAATTTGATCTTATTTTTATCACACCCTAGGCGACACCAAGTTTTTGGCGCCGCTGCCGGGGACTTGTGTCTCGTTAGTGTGTGGGTTATCTTTCGAGTTTTAGTTTTTAATTAGTTTTTACTTTTCAGTTTTTAGTTTAGTTTTAGTCTTTATTTTTCCAGATTTACGCTTGGGTTTGCTTTAGTCTTTTTCAGGTTTCACAGTGTTTAATTCTTGGCCTCCTCTATCGGAGCCCGAGAGGCGCTTTAGACCTTACAACAAACGAGTTCGTGAGGAAAGAGCCTTGAGAAGAGCTATGGCAGACGTACATGATAACGATCCGGAGGTAGTTTACTTTGCACCAGGAGGACCTCCAGCATACATTCCACCTGGTGTACAATTACCAGTAGGAGGAGGTAATGAGCAAAATAATCTTAATAATCAACAAAACCGAGTTGAACAAGATCTACCTGGCCTTAACGTACCATTCCATGTTCAACCCATCGGTTACCGCCTTCCTGAGATCCCGCGATCCGGGTATGCTCAGTCAATTTCAAAGTTTCGGACTCTATACTGGTACAGCTATTCAAGATCCGGTAAAAGCGATTCAGAAGTTTATGCAGATTTGTGATGCCTACATTACTCCTGGCATTACACGCGAGCAACTGTATTGTCATATGTTTTCGATTTTCCTGACCGGACGAGCTAGCGATTGGCTAGAGATACAACCACATGGAACCATTCATTCTTGGAGAGAACTTCAAGCCGCCTTCTTTAACCGATTTTATACAAATAGTATGAGACTTAAAGATCAAACCGAGCTTGCAAGACTTTGCCAAGAAGATGGAGAAACAGTGGGAGAAGCATGGACAAGATTTCAACAAAAATTGGCTAGATGTCCGCTTCATGGTTATTCACCTGCTCTACAACTTGCTATGTTCTATGAAGGTCTTACTGATAAAGGTAGAGAAAAGGTGGATAACATTGGAAAGGGTAATTTTGTGTCCATGAATCACAATGAAGCTTCTGAGGTGTTAGGAAATATCATGGAACAAGAAAGAAGTTGGCCTTCAAGGCGAGCTTCTATTACAAAGACCCGAGGAACGCCTCGTCTAGATGCAGAAACTGCGAATTCAGCTCAAATATCCTCTTTAGAAAATCAAATCAAGGAGCTGAAAATCACGATGGAGAGAAACATAGCTGCTACAAAGGTAGTTCAAGAAGCACAAGGTTGTCAACAATGTGGAGTTAACGATCATTCATGGGAAGAGTGCGAATCAAATCCGCAATCTGTTTACTTTATATCCAACCGATGGGGCAACCGCAACCATCCGGGTATGCAGTATTCAAATCCACAAGGGGCTGCTAATCCTGGTCATTATCAACCGCGACCCCAGAACAACTCTTACCAACAGAGAGGTCAGTACCAAAACCAATATCAGAATAGACCTGCTCCTCCACAACAACCTGCTCGAAACGCCTATACCGATTCCTTAGATCAGAAAGCTTTACCTCAGTATCCGCAAGAAGGGTGTATGGACAATACACAGATAGTACAAGCTCTAGACCGTTTGAACACAACTATAAACGCTCAAGAAGAAAAGGTCAGAGGACACGATGCCATACTTCAGATGCTAACTACTCAAGTGACACAGTTAAACAAAGTGTTAACCAGTGTTGTAGAACAAAAGGAAGTGAAGGCAATCAAAGTGGTGAAGACAAGGATGAGTTCGAAGCTTGCAAGGCTATATGCCTTGAGATTAAGGAAAAAGAGGAAGCACCACATGCTGCCATTAGTGCCGTGGAAGTTACCAGTATTGAAGAAGAACCAACCGAGTCTAACCCCGAGGAATCTGACTGTTTAGAAGTTTATCTGGAGGACGATCAAGAGAAAGACGAGTTCATAGAGTTACTGAGAAAGGTGCAAGAGGAGATTCGATCGATGGTAGAGTATGCAGCTGAGTTAGCTAAACAGAAAGAGGAAGAAGCCTCAAAGGAGGAATCGAAAGAAGATGAAGTGTCACCTGCTGTGCTAGAAGAGAAAGAAGAAGAGAAGGTGGAACCGCCACATGTTGTTCAACCAGTCTCATCAACTATTCCTGATACAAATCCTAACGATGACACTGTTCTCAAGACATTTGTAGAGGCGTACCAACCTGAAAATATTAACGCCCAAATGCTTGAGATTGCGAAGAGAGGACTTACACCGCAACAAGTTTTTACGCAAGTTATTCCTGAGAAAGAGGCGAGTGTAGAGATCCCGAGAGAGAACATGAGGGTTTCGAGAAGAAGTGAGAAGGAGCTACCTACAAAGCTTAAAGATCCGGGAAGTTTCAACCTTCCTATTCAATTACATGGTAGGCTCAAAGTGAAAGCTATGTACGATGTGGGTTCTGGTGTGAATCTTATGCCTAAGTCTGTGTTCGAGAGACTTGGACTTCAGAAATCAGAGAAAACTCCAGTGAAGTTGCAGTTTGCTGACAACTCAGTGAAGAGGACTTGGGGAACAGTGGAGGACGTCTTAGTCCGTGCAGGTAATATCGCCATCCCTAGTGACTTTGTTATTCTTGAGTTTGATGCAGATAAGCAGGTTCCGATCATACTTGGACGGCCTTTCATGGCCACAAGCCAAAGTGTGATCAACTTCCAAGATGGGAACATCACCCTTCATGCAAATAATGTATCTGAGACCTTCTATGTCTTGGGTAAGAAACCGAGGAAGTTGGATCCCACCGTGCCTATCATCCACAGCCTTTCACATCACAAAGTCCCTCCTGAGAAGATCCACTTAAAGCCTGTGGATACTGAGCCAGACATTGAGTTTGGGGTTGGCCATGAAGTCCTATGGAAAGCTCACAAACGCGAGAATAGGCCACGAAGTTTCAAAGATTCGTGGATGGGACCATTCATTGTCACTAAGGTTGTTTCAGCCAAAGTGATAGAGATTCGCCCCAAAACTGGGGTCAAGTGCAGATTAGTTGACGTTCATAGCCTTACTCGTTGTTGGGGAGGCTATATTCGCCAATCTTGACAGAGGTAACACGTCTAACTTTGAAAGACGTTAAACAAAAGTACTGTTCGGGAGACGACCCGGAGTTTTTTTATGTTTTCATGTCTTTTATGTTTTTAGTTTAAGTTTATTTTAGTTGTTTTTAGTTGATAATGCATATTTGAGAAAGGTATTAGTGTTTTTGGTGTGTAGGAATTGGAGAAATCAAGTTAGGGAACGCGAGGAAAAATTTTGGAGTGCAAGAATGCACCCCGCGGACTACCCCACGGACTACCCCATGGTCCGCACGGATGGTCCGCGAGGTCAAAACCCGTACCACGGGTCACTACCGCGGGTTTGATCCAGAAACAAGAAAAAAATCCGCTGTGTACCCTCCGGTACACCGGACCCTAGTCCGCGAGCCAAAAACCCGTGCCACGGGGTCCTACCACGGGTTTAGGTCAGTGAGCAAAAAATTTCGAGCATCAGATGTCGCGGACTACCCTGCGGTGCACCCCATGGTCCGCAGGGGTAGTCCGCAGCGCCGCCAGAGGAGAGAGAAAGTTACGGGATTGAATTATAAAAGAGGTATTGAGCTTATTATTCCGAAATTATTAAACCTTAACCCTCTCTTTCTTCTCCACAACTCTCCTAACTCCATTGAAGCTCATCAAAACCTTAACCAATCACCAAAACACTACCCAATCATCAAGAAAAACACATCAAATCCTTTCTCCACATCATTACAAGAGAGATTCAAGCTACCAATAATCACCAAATTCATTCAAATTGAAGAATCAAAGAGCTAAATTTCACAAATTCATCACACAATTTCTAAAATCCAAGCCTACCCATTACAAATCATCCTCACCCACATAGATATTCATCACCAATTCACCCATCCTAGGCCAAATCAAGCTTGTTCATCCATCAATTCAAGAGTTTATTTCAAGGGTTGCTAAAGCTTTGAGTTGGGGGTTAATTGAAGATGACTAATAGATACAAATTATTTTTGCTGTGTTGTTCACAAAAATCACTCAACGATATATTTAGATGTGCCAACAATGTGTATGTAGTAATAATTCTGTTTACTAATCCAGGATGAAACCGAGTTGGAAGAAGGTGAAAAAAAAAAAATATATTTAGATTTACGAAAAAGGAAAAAATCAATAACATAACACACCTAGAATGCGAAATCCCTCAGATCAATTATTTAAAACCCTAAAACCACAGTCCCACACTACCACACCATTTGATACATTCAACCCGGCCACACTCTGTACGATGGGAAACGCTATGACGAGGAAGAATTTACCTGAAGAATTGGTGGAAGAGATTCTACTGAATTTGCCTGTGAAATCACTGCTCCGTTTCAGGTGTGTTTCTAAATCTTGGTACAATTTGATTACAAGCCCTAAATTTATTAAATTGCATCTCAACAAAAATCAAAATCACGACTATATTTTAATCGTACACCTTCTAAATGATTTAACAAAAATCGGCTTATCGTATCGTGATTATGTGATTTCCTTGAGTTAATCTCACCGATGTAAAATACTTTTTTTGCTTGAGTAGCTAAGATTTACGGCTCTCCTTCCCAAAAAATTTAGACGTGTTAATAATAGTTACCCCATTCTCTGTCTTCGCGGTACTCGTGTTATACCAATTGCACTCAAATAGCACAACGGAACAATCATCATCAAATGTTACCTCTACAATCTTGACTATTTCACCGTAATACGGTTTTCCTTCATAGATGGTGCATACCCCGTAATCTTGTGTCACCCTTGTTTCACCCTTTTCACGAGTAACCCATTTAACACCATTCACAACACATGAATCGTACTTATAAACCGCACCATGAGACTTACTAGCCAATGAAATCATCTCACTTGTAGCGAATGCATCACCTTCTTTTTCCATGCCATATACCTACAAGCATCGCCAATTTTTTAACAATGTTGTCTAAAATGGAATATTAATTTGGTATTTGAATGGATCTATACCTTATAAAATAGAAACCAGTCTCGAAAATTTTGCCGGTGTTTCCTAACGTTATCGGCTACAGTACCGGATAGCGTGGTTTTGTGTTCTCTGCACATTTGACGATCAAATTGAATACATTTTTCATAATGAATAAAAATTTAATAAATAAATTGAAAACTTACATCATCAAATGTTGGATTATCGAAATTAAGTAGGTTATACCAGTCGATTTGCTCCTTCTCGCTGTATTGCAAATTACCATACTCTTTTTTACCTAAAGGAATACATTGACTCTTAAATACGGACAAATCTTTAGGTTGAGCTTCGATCTCGGTATATCTACCCGGTTCATTAAACTTTGTTTTTTCTTCTTGAAGATAACGCGATATGAAAGTCATATTCTCCTCTACAACGTACCCCTCGGCGATTGAACCCTCCGGCCTGGCCGGGTTTCGAATGTACTTTTTTAATTTTTTTAGATATCGCTCAAACCGGTACATCCAACGCATTTGAACTGGTCCCCTTAACAAAGCTTCGTCGTATAAGTGTATAACCAGGTGGATCATTATATCGAAAAACGCGGGTGGCAAAATCATTTCTAATCTACACATAACTTCAAGAACTTTAACCTTCCCCTTTTCTAACTCTTTCCTACTCAGATTTTTATTACACACAACTCTAAACACGTTAGCTATCCCAATAATCGCATCACTAATCGCTACGTCTTCGAAAAGCCCTGGGATACTAGACACGAATAGATACTGCATCATTACGTGACAGTCATGAGATTTCATTCCTATAATCTTGCCATGTCACTTTGAACATTATTTCTCAAACTCGATGCAAAACCATTGGGAAACTTCTGTGCCTTCAACCAGTAAAGAAATACTTTCCGCTTTTCCGTTGATAACGTATAATTTGCTCTATTAAGTATTTGTTTACCATTTCTCGATGTCAACAACAATTCTTTCCCGATGTTCATTTTCTCAAGATCCATTCTCGCTTTCACGTTGTCTTTGTTAACTTTCCCATCAAGACCTATAACTGTGCCGAGAAGATCATCACATACGTTTTTCTCGCAATGCATGACATCAATGTTATGTTTCATCAATTTTTCGGACCAAAAAGGTAAACGATAAAAGATACTCTTTTTCTTCCAATTGAATAGACGTGGACCAGTTTGCCTCACGATTTTCCCCCCAAAATCCTTGTGTTTACCCAGAAGCACAATGGGAAGCCCATCTAATTGTGTCTGAATATCGGCAGGTCTATATTTCTTCGGTGGGCCCCTATGATCGGATTTCTTGTACAAAACACTTTCGCTTCTAAATCGATGGCCGAACCAACGTCTATGATCGAAGTAAGCAACCCCTTTCTTCACACTTAATGACGGCGTAGAATCCATGCATTCTGGACAAGCTTTGTAACCTTGACCCGACCATCCCGATGTGTATGACCTAGCGGGGAACTCATTAGTCGTAGACAACAAACAAACCTTCATGGTAAACTCTTCCTTCTTGTGGGAATCATACGTAAGAATCTCTTTATCCCACAACTCGTATAACTCATCTATAACAGGTCGAAGAAAGACGCCCATGTCCTTGCTGGGTGAACGGGGTCCCGAAATCAACAAACAAAGCTAGAATGTCATCTCCTTCATACACACCCACGGTGGTAAGTTGTAGACGGTCAATATAACTGGCCACATACTGTACAAGTTGTTCTGCATAGAGAAAGGGCAAAAGCCATCGATACCCAAACCCAAGAACACATTCCGAGGTTCACTAGCAAACTCAGGATGTAACTGAACAAATCTCTACCAACTATCGCCATCAACCGGATGACGCAACAAATCTGGATCTGTACTCTTCCCAGTTCGGTGCCATATCATATTTTCTGCAGTGTGTCTCGAAGCATAAAGTCGCTGCAGCCTAGGGGCAATCGGGAAATATCGGAGTTTCTTATGCGCTACTTTCTAACCCTTCTTTGAGTCCCATTTGGATTCACTACATACTAGACACTTTTCGAGAGAGACATTCTCCTTGTAAAATAAAGCACAATCGTTCACGAAAACATCGATGGTATTGTAACACATACCTAAACTTTTTAACTTTTTGTTGCACGCCTCGTATGACTCAGAAAAGGTATGAGGTTTGGGCAACACACGACACAGAAGATCAAACAACTCTGTGAAAGACGTGTTAGTCCACTTGTTCTTCACCTTCACGTGCATTAACTTCGCAATGAAAATTAATGAACTCATTACTGCACAACCAGGGTATAACTCGGTCTCTAATTCGGAAAATATCGTTTCGAATTTGCCACGTATTGAACTGTTCGAGTCTATCATCTCGGTGTCACTGGAATGACCACCATCCTCATAATTAGGTCTCAAATCTTTGTAGACATCCAACATTTCATTTTCTTCATATCGAGCCTTGGGAATTTCCTCGCTCTCACCATGCTTTGTCCAAATCTCATACGTGGACAAAAACCCAAACTGTAAAAGATGTGACCTAACTTTGACCACGTTATACCGACGATAATTTGAACACTCATTACACGGACAAAAAATTGATTCTTCATCAGGAGGTTTATTTTTTTGAGGAAAAACGAGGAATGCTTCTATCCCCTTAATATAATCACGCGAAACTTTATGAGCGGAACCGATCCAACTTTTATCCATACCCGAAGCCATAATCAACTACTCCAATGTAAAAGAATACAACATAAATGTCTAATAAATAAAATGAAAAAAAATTATTACATCACCAAATAAATACATAAAAATAAAAAGAAAAGGAAGATTATTACATCACCAATTACATACATGAATATATAAAAAAATTATTACATCACCAATTAAATACATGAATATAAAATGAAAAAAAATTATTATAAATATAAAATGAAAAAAATATTACATCACCCATTAAATAAATAAATATAAAATTAAAGGCACACAAAATATTACATCACCAAATAAATGCATAAATATAAAATTAAAAGCATACAAAATATAACATTAATATTGTGAAGATAGAAATATTTTAATTTTTTTTCTAAAACTTACGTAGTTACTAAATATATAAATCCCACAAGCACAAGATCCTAAATTGTCAATAAATATACTATACATACCTATAGAATTAAAATTATTGTTCATAAACCACTAAATTGTCAATAACCTACAAAATAAGCTTTAAAATGGGTGATACGAAAAAAAAACATGTATATTACTTGATATCCATATTTATATATAATTGTTCTTTTTATATAACTAGTGAGGTAATTTAACATTCGTATATTGTTTTAGTTCACATTTTTCTATGATAATTTATTTGGTGGTGTGATTATAAAGAAACCCTATTTATGTGATAATATAGAAAAGCATGAGATATGTACGACATCTTCAAAATTAAGTTTTTTTTAATTTTTTTTTCTAATAAATTACAAGGAGGAATATATATTTATTTTTCCCTCAACAAATCAACTATATTTGACGAATTTGATCAACAACTACACTATACTGACTAATTTACTTTTTTGGAAAACCATTCTTTCACACAATGATTTTCCATTTTTAATTTATTCCACATCCAGTCATGTGTGATGTATTATAAGAGAGTATGTTAAATATCAAGCATAGTGGATAAGTTTGATATACATCTTCGTATTATAGATTCTTATCCTTTAACTACATACTTCTTCAAAGGCTTCACATGGAGTTAGTTAGAGATATTACATTCTAGTTGCATTTGGCCTACTTTAGGAAATTGGACATTTTCTCCTTTTCCAGTTTTTCTTCAAATGCATATGTTCTTCGCATTGAGGAGAAGATATTGCTTCGCAAATATTTTGTTGTGAGTCTTTTGTCGAATGAGTGTGTGTATTCCTTCCGTCCCTGTTATTATCGAGTCTTTGATTTGTATCTTAACAGTGTACATACACTTGCTTTGTATATGATTTGTATCTGAACAGTGTACATACACTTGCTTTGTATTATAGATTCTTATCCTTTAAATACACATGTGTTGATAAATGGATTTTCTCTTCTTAGAAAAGAACCTTCACTTGATTATCTGAACAGTGTACATACACTTGCTTTGTATATGATTCTTGTTTTTATTAAAATGAACAATTATTTAAACAAAGACCTTAAATTTTGTCTCCTATGTTGTTTGGCATCATAAATATGGATAATGCTTCCAAGTTGTGGTATCCAATCCCTTTGTATATGATTTGAAGATAATATAAAATACCTAAATATTATTGTTTACATTAATCACACATTTTGACACTTAAATTATTCTTGTTTACATTGATCACACATTGTATATTGATCACACAGACCTTAAAGAGTAATGCTAGGTATCACCTAAAAAGTGATCACCCAAATATCACCTTCCTAGGTGTTCCAATAAAACTGTTTCATATAAGAGAGAGAAAAAATAATCAGGAAAGAGAAACAGTTTAATTGGACCACCTAGGAAGGTGATATTTGGGTGATCACTTTTTGGGTGATACCCAGCATTACTCGACTTTAAATTATGCTTGTTTACATCGATCACACATTTTGACACTTTGTATGTGCTTCGAAGATAATATAAAATACCTAAATATATATTTAATAGTCCCTATGCAAGCCACTTGGAAGTTATTATTATTCCACATATACAAAGTATCAAACTTATATATTCTCAAGTCATGAAACCAGTCCTTATTAGGGATCACGTGAAAAGTGTTCCCATAATCTAGAATCCAGTTAGCATGCTATATCAAATATATTAAAAGCTTTGTAAGTCACATAATTTTTATCACATATTCTTGCAAAATTAGGTTCATTGTTATTAGTATCATTCTTATTCTTAAGATCAAATCAATTCTTCTTAAAATGACCAACCTTACCACTAGATATTTACTTATATTTATTATTGTACTTTACTTTATTTTTATTCTTGTAAGGCTAAATAAGGTCACGTGATTTAGTTCAGTGTACGATAAAGAGGATATTTCCTACTCATTTATGAATCTTTAATTCTAGTTCTATTGTTTTTTATGAGCCTAGAATTTGATCAAATGAGCTGATAATATTGGAGTATTTAAAATTATCTTTAAAATCTTGATAAAACTGATGTATAGAATTTAACAAGATCATGCACATGATAGTGTCATCTAGGACCATCTTCAAACCTTTCAATGCCAAATTAAATTTTAATTATTCATCATTATTTTTTACTATTTTCTTAGTGAACTCGATCCTATAAGTAAAAACATTACCTTAAGAATATCAATATTAGGAACATATGATATAATTAATTAATATCATGGGTATTTTAGTTTATAGATAAATATTATTTAAATGAAATAAAATATGTAAAAAATAATAATTTAATAATAGTGTATATATTATTAATTTTGTTTTTTAATTATTAATTATAAAAGAAAAGGTATATAATATGATTCAATTATCCAAGAGGTCTTGAGGAGCATATTAGTTCCATAGAGGAACTAAGTGATTCCTCTCTCCTACTTAGAGGCCTCAAAATTGACAAATGTCATTACTACCCTTCTAGTGCATATAAAAAAATAGATTCTTCTCTCTCCTCCTTTATCATTATCTCTTTCCTCCTTCAATAACTATCAATAATATCCAGTTCCGACAACAACCACCGACCACCGCCTGAAAAAATTCTGAGCATAAAGTACTGAGCATGGAAAAAGTTTTGAGTATCGGAAAAAGTGTTGAGTATCGGAAAAAGCTGATGAGTATTCGATATTTTTTGTTGAGACTTTACTGAGCATGCTCGTAATGAATTTTTGGGATTTTTACGGAGTATTAGGCCAAGAAAAGCAGTTTCTTAGCAATAACTAATTAACAAAAAAAAGGGCCAAACTGAAAATTGGGTACAAAACAAAAAGTAATAATCGTCTATTTAAAATTTAACCCTGTATAGGCCCAACTAAGAGATAGTGAATTTTTAGACTTCACTTATTTTAGTTAGAGCATGGTTATATATCATACATTTTTGTTTCATCCATTTATCACCTCCTATGTGTCATCTAATGTGGCATTACATAAAGAAAAGAGAAAAAAATCACTTAAGAGAGAGAAACATTTATATTGGTGTTTAAAACCTCCAATAGGAGGCGGATACATGGGTAAAACAAAAAGGGGTGATATATATCTTTACTCCTTTAATTAAAAGTATTATAAAGTTAACGATAATAGGTGACTTGGATATCCATTACTGCATATGGCATATAGTCGAGAAATGAACAATGTATGGAATATCTATATTGTACTTATCAACTTGTTAATCCTATTTATTAGAAAATATGAATATCAACTTATACTTATCAACTTAATAACTACATTTTTGAAAAAATATGAGCAATTGATCAAAGAAAAACATATGTTGTTTGGTTGCAATATAGATGGCTTGATATCTATTACCTGAGTTTTTTTTCTCTTTTCTCTTTTTTTTTTTAGTAAGTTTAATTTCATTTAGTATTATATTAATGGATCTATCATGGGGATATGTAATTCACATTTCTAAATCTTGTTTTTTGCAAAGTCGCAAAATATACTTGTGAAAGGCTACGTTGTGGAACATAGAACAATACTGTTGTAAAATTTATGCAATTTGATGGAGAAAAAATATAACTTACCCCATACTTCTACAATTGACATTTTTAAATTTTTTTATACTTTTGAAAGATCAACATTTTGAATTATTATCCTTTAAAGGTAAAAGATGAGGTGCAAACGGATCTATCATGTGGATACATTAAATTAAACAAAATTAGAATATTTAATTTTATTTCCTTCATGGTTATTTTACAATGCGACATTCACAAATAATTTATAGTTAGTATTCATTTTTTTATTATTTTAACCCGCCATACAGAGAGATGCATGGTCCTTTTTATCGTATTCATACTCGAGAGGAACTTTTGATTTACATAGAAAATCACATGATTTTGTAGAATAGTATGTAATTATCAAATTAATATTTTAATATCTTTTAATAAATTTGTTGTAATTATTTCTTTTCTTTCTATTTTTTTATATATTTGTTCTTCTATGTTGATTCTTCTAAACTATTATATAAATCATTTTTTAATCTCATGATAAAGCATATGATTTAGATTTTCAAAATATACAAGAAGGTTACAATATTTTCATTTAAATATTCATATATTTATTATCCATTTTTCTTTTTTTACTACTATGGAAATGGAGATTGATGTAATAAAAAAAGAACATAGCTTAGGAGAATACAAATATGTATATGGATTTGCATATATCTAAAAAGATAATTACCAAAGTATTAATAAAAATAATTTTAATTTGATAGATGAGTCAATTCACTCTTTAATATTTTATAACATTTCTTATCAAACTTTAAATGCATGTTTATTAGTAGACGGGCCAAGTATATTCTATAGTATTTTTTATTTTTTAAATTAAAATTCTTAATGTAAAGTTAGGATTTGAATAGATAGATTTTTCATGTACAAATCTTATGGAATGTTGCAGAGTCTCACCACGGAGCTTAAAAAAAGAAGTTTGACACATGTCATATTTTGTTTTTTTATTTTGAAATTTAGTATCGTTAAACACTAAAATTAACATTTTTTTCTTTTTGCTTGTTTGACGATTTATTTTTTCAAGATAAACAATCATTAAATATGGCGATATTGTTACAACCCAAACACTATAAAAATTACAGACAACTAAATTTTTGGCAAAACAGAAGAACTAAAATTCTATAATCAGTATAAAAAGTAAAGTAATAATCAAAAATTACAATACCAAAATAAACCACTAACATTTGAATCGAAATAATTTTGTAAACTAACCGTACAGTTGAAAAGGTGATGCGTTAAGAAGAAACGATGGTTAAGATAGAAACCTTTTAGTGTAGAAGAAGATAGGTTTAAATGAACTTAGTATTATGTTATATAATATAGATATTTATTTAAATCTATGGTAAATAACTAAAATTAAGGAAATATACTTAGGTAAGTAAATCGCTGAAAATCAAAGATGATTTAGAAAAATAGTTATGTAAAGTTTTATGATACAAAATTGGAATCTATAAAAAAAATCTTAGTCTAAAACTATTGAGATATTTTAAGAATGTAAATTTATGCAATTTTTATACTAAGTTAGAGGGTAATTAATCCTTTAATTTATGAAATGCGGGCCTGTAATTGGATATTTGCGCCAAATGGAAACTTTTTGTAAAAAACAAAAACACAAAATGGATATTGTCACTCCATCATTTGCGCCATCAAGATAAAAAAGAAATTAAAAAAATATATAAGGCCAAATTGCTCACTAACAGTTCTGGAAAATCCGGAAAAAGATGACCAAGTTAGTCACTACATTTGAGCAAAATGGATATTGTTTTCAAAAAAATTAAACCCAAATTAGTCACAAAATTAAATATAGTCTAATTTTTTTAAGCGCTTTTGAATTATATCTAACTATGAGTAGATTTTTTCGAAACTTGTCCACCTTTTTTTGAATCATGGTGTTTGATTATAGTGGTTGATATATAATCATCTATAACAACCACTTGAAATAACCTGTATCAACAAACCATAAAATTGAATTAAGTTGAATTAATTACCTTATTCCAGCATTAACTTCAATAGCAGTGGAAAACCTATCATCACAATCAAGCAACTCGAGAATAGGACCATAAACTCCACTAAACTTATAATCTCTAGATATCCGTCTTACTGAATTCAGTCTTTTTCTAATGTGGTGCCAATTTCCCATCAACATTTATTATATCAAACAAACACAAATCTAGGAAACAGAAAGCCCTTACAAAAAATACACCTCAAACATAAGTTGCTTGAATGAATTTTCACACCAAATGTTGCTTGACACGTTTTCTCTGTACATTTCCAACTTCTTATTTAAGCTTTTCAATTCTAACATATAACTCACTTTCGTTTCCCCACGCAATGACCTAAATTTCAAAAACAACACTTAATATTTTTGTATTTGACCTTATATAGTAAGCCTACTGAAGAAAACTTACTTATGATCATAGAGTAGCTTGTCTGTTTTAGTCCTCTATTTATTATAGCCATTCCAATACCCCGATATGAGAGTTGCTGCTTCATTTTTGTGATCATTAATTTTGGTATCTTACTAAGTCTGACTAAATAATAAATGATTCAGCTTCATTGCTAATAGAACCTGTGTCTTTTCTTATCCTAATCATAGAAGATCACATACACAATTTGCTTTTGCTTGATAATTTGTCCCTCATGACAATCTATAGAACATGGGTTTTCGCATTGAGCTTTAGGACTTCTAACCTGGTTGATATAGTTACTATCTTCCATCCAATTAAATATAATCTTCAATTCAAAAAGTTACACTTAACTACAAACAATGCGAAAGAAAGAAGAGTAGAAAATTTACAAACTAAGAGCCATATGATGATATAATCGGACCCACCTGTTGAACTGACCACTCGAGTTACTCAATAAGGCTTGAATAAAAGCCTGCAAGGCAAGGGATCCACCACCACTCTTTTTTGGCAAAAACAATTAATAACCCTTTCAATTCAAAAAGTTACAGTTAACTTCAAACAATGAGAAAAAAAGAAGTGTAGAAAATTAACAAACTAAGAGCCAGATGATGATATAATGGGCCCTACCTGTTTGAATTGACCACTCCAGTTACTCTGTATAAGGCTTGAATAAAAGCATGGCAAGGTATCCATCAGCATTAGATACAGAACCCCATTTACAATTAATGGTTACAATTAAATTGGTCCCGAGACAATCAATTTGACAGTGCACAAATGAGTAATGGAAAAATAAAGGCGAAAATCCACCTACTGTAAGTGATACTTTACAAATTTTGTAATAAAATGATAAGGAGGTGAAACTACAGTGGAAACTACAGTGGAAACTATGGGGGTAGTTTTTTCAAATGTATATAAAGGTGGAAGGTATATATGAAGACCGCCAGGATGGACGAGGGATTATTTGAGTGGTGAAAACTCCATGTTGATGAGGAAATGGAAGTATACATGGCTAATTTTGCTTATGACATGGCTTAGTTGGCTTTGTTCACTAAATTTTATTCCTATTTTGTATGATGAAGCTGTAAAAAAAACTTGATAAGAAGTTATGGATATAGAAATCAAAGCTGTAGAAAGCAATGATACTTACTAACTATATGAGCTACCACTTGGAGGGAGAATTATTGTGGTGAAATGGATATTTAAAGTAAATCTCAATAAGAAAGGATAAGTATAAAAGTACAAGGTTCGAATAGTCCCTAAATGGTATATGCAACCATATGGAGTTAAGTTTTTGTAGCTATGGCTCATTTCGAAACTGTACGAGTCGTTATCTCTCTTGGTGTTCAAAACAATTTAACGATCTATCAATTAGATGTCAAGTCTGCCTTTCTGCAAGGAGAATTAAATGAGGAGATTTTTGTAGAACAACCTACTGGTTGTGAGCAACAAGACCACGAGAAAAAGGTGTAAAAGCTTAAAAAGGCATTACAAGGTGTACAAGCTTAGAAAGGCTTATGATGTTAAACAATATCCATGTACTTGGCATAGCTGTATTAAGTCATATTTTGTACATGAAGGATTCTAGAAGTGCCCATATGAACAACCTTATTCACCAAAATAATCAGTAAAGGTATTTTAATTGTTTTTCTTTGCATTGATGATCTTATATTTACGGGGAATAATACAATTATGTTCACTAATTTCAAGCAATCCTTGATGAATGAATTCGATATGACAGATCTTGGAATGATGAGTTACTTTCTTGGTATTGAGTTACTAACAAAACCAGATGGTATCTATGTTAGCCAAAAAAATACTCTCTTGAGGATCTAGAAAGATTTGATATGAATAAGTTTAATCTTGTGCAGAACCCAATAGATACTGGTTTCAAGCTAATAGATGATGAAGATGAAGAAAGGATTGATAGCAAACATTTAAAACAAATGTTTTCGAGTCTCATCTACTTGACTGCTGCCACACGTCCGGACATGATGTTTGTAATAAGTTTGCTTAGTAGGTACATAGAAAGACCAAATAAAATTCATTTCCAAGCTGTAAAACGAGTTCTAAGATATTTGAAAGGTACTTTTGATTTTGTATTATTCATAAGAAGGGTGGAGAGGAAGAACTACTCGGATACAAGGATAGCGATTATGCAGGGGATCAAGATGATATGAGGAGCACTTTTGGGTATATTTTTATTATGGTTTCGGGAACGGTATCTTGGTCATCTAAAAAACAACATGTGCTTAGACTTTCTACAACTGAAGATGAGTGCGTGCCATTGTGGTTGAAGAGAATTTTGAAGGAGCTTAAACATGAATAAAACAATGCTACAATGTTATATTGTGACAATGTTTCAACCATTAAACTCTACAAGTATCCAGTAATGCATGTTTGTAGTAAACACATAGACTTTGGCTTTCATTTTCTTCGTGATTTCACCATGGAATGAGTTGTAGAGGAGAAATTTTATGATACTCTAACAAAACATTTGAAGCTCCATGTATTTTTAAGGTTATGTTGTTTGATTTGTATTGTCTCATATCCAAGCATAAACTCATATATAGTATTTATTTTAAGGGGGGATGTTAGAAATAAGATTACGTTATTTAATTTAGTCCTCTATTGCTAAATCCTAACTTTTAGGGATAAGATAGTTTCGTATTCTTTTAGATCTATAGCACAACAATAGGAGATACGATTTTCCATTCTATTACTTTGTAAATCTATTTAATATCCATCTTTAAACTCATAATGAACAAGAAAGGTCTCTCAAGTTTTCAAATTTAAAAAGACAACAATTCAATAAAAAAGATACATGTTTCAAATGGTATTATCTTGTTTTTATAATTATAAAAATAATAAATAAAAAATATAATGTAATTTATCCACTAATGATCATAATTTCAAATTTTAAATAGAAATCAGCTTATAGCAATAAAATACTTCGATGTTTTGCTTTTAAAAAAATTTAAAAAGCATAGTATTGATAGATTTAAAAGAGAATAGTTCTTTAATGTCATTAAATTAAAAAAATCACTTATACTAGTTGGGTTGGAAAAAGACATCTATATCATATTAAATATTTTTATACATAAAAATACACAATACATTTTATGGATCTAGGATTCTAGGATAATGTATGTTTTAGTGAAAGAAAACCCCAAAGATTTGATAATATTATTTTCAACTATTAATATTGTTTATGTAACTTATTATATTTTAAAATTTATATTTATATATTCATTTGGAAATGGTAATATACCAATGATTATCAAAAAACTACATCATTCAAACTATAATATAGATATACATCGACTTTATATAATAATTAAGTGATTTAGGTACAAACCTTAATATTTTTGGAATGTACTTGAATGTTGAAATGAAATGATTATCAATCTTGACATATACCTGAAAATAACTTTAATTATTATATATCACCCAATCCCATAAATGTTTTTATGACATTTGAGCAATTATAATAAATTTTGTTCAACAATACATAATTATCTGTTATAATTAACTTAATCGTGCAAGAACAAAGTAATATATTTTGGTTATTTAAATATATATATATATATATATATATATATATATATGCATATCACAAATTGATGTGAAATCATAAGAAAATATTATAATAAGCTTATACAATAGCATTCTCTAGTAGAGGAAAATAATATATATATATATATATATATATATATATATATACAATAATATAAGTATTTTAAAATAAAATAAACAAAAAAATCATTTAAACAATAATATTTAGTATCTCCAAATGCCCTAGTTCAAATATAAAAAAACAAATTAAATTTTTCTACAACTAGTTGATTATTTTACTATATTTTTCAATATTAAGAACGTGATCTCAAAATTAACCAACTAAAAGAAAAATAGTTGTAATTAAACTCTTCATTGCATATCAATTTTTTAATAATAACCTTGAGAACAAAAAACCTGTTTTTTGCAAAACATCATTCTATATGGGATCTCAAATTCTTAAAGAATAATTTTCTAAATCAATTTTAAATAAAAATTATAAATCAAAATAAATTTTTTACGGTGATTAAATATTTATCATATAAGTTTATAATTCAAAAGGATTTTACATAAGAATTCATAAACTTTTTTTTTTGATAAGTTGAGGTGGTGGTGGTGATTTTGGGTATTCAATATTTTTTTACATAAGAAAAAGAAGTGTGGAGAAAGAGAAAAAAAAGCGGAAAGATATTATTGAACAAATTAGATATTAGAGTTTTTTGTTGGTGGAAGAAAAAAAGGTTAAAATGAAAATTGGGCCCAAAACAAAATGTAATATAAGTCCATTTAAAATTTAACCCAGTACAGGCCCAAATAAGATATAGTGTAATTTTATACTTAACTTATTTTAGTTAAAAGTATCATAATTCAATATTAATAAGTGGGTTGGATATCCGGGATAAGACATATAGTGGAGAATTATATTACAAATTTTGTGAACCATAATAATTCTTAGGATTCTCAAATTCTAAATATATTTTTTCTCATGAGAGCCTTAATACTTTAACTTTCATAAAGAAATCTTGCCACTTGGTCACCTAGTGTGTACGGTTTTATACAAATTAATATTGATACATCATATATGAAAATAATTGAGATTTTGTGGATATTTTGTATGGATTATAATTATTTGAAAATATATGCAATACTGTCTGTACCTCTTATTTAATTATCAAGGCCTTTCAAATCTGTAATGGTTTGTTTTTATAATACATTTTGTTCCCCTCAAACCTCTCCAAGTATTGTACTAGTATCACTAAAGGCCATCTAGTCATTAATAACTAATTTAAATTTTCAAACCAACTTGATTATTAGAGATGTCATTTAAATGGCTAATGATGTTCGTAGACTTTAATTCAGTTTGTTGGTATAAATGAATATAGAGTAGTTGATTGAGATACAAAAAATGTTTGTGACACATTCACTTTCTAATGGTTGGATTATCTATCCATATTTTGAAAGTATACATATTTTGACAAATTATTTTCAAATAAGGTTGATTAAAGATGTGTTAGCATATTTATCTTGAAGGGCGGTCTATACACTATAAAAAAAAATTATCTTTGTACGTATCTTTTGTATTCAATATTGTAACGAAATTGAGCCATTTTGATAAAAAAAAGTTAATATATTATTTTCCTCATGTTTATACCCCCGCAAAATTATAAAGGGACATACATATTTCTTTATTACATTTTTATCTGAAAAAAAAAATTCTAAAAATTTTCATTGGATATTCTGCATATAAGTTCATCTAATGTGGTTTATTTAGGTGAACTAATTTTTATGTTTCTTTTACAACTATTTTTTTAAGTGTTTTATTCATATTGGATTAAATAAAACTTTCTTCTGTAGTTAGGTTTTTATTCTTATTATTTATTTAATGAACAAAATTCTACTCAATATCTAAAGAATAATGATTGCGGTTTAGAAATAAAGACCATATAATACATTAAATTAAATAAATTATATATTAATAATATTGATATGTATTGTAATATATAGGACACCCCAACCAATTTCATGATATTTGTTTAGTTATTGAATAAATTTTTTAAATTTTGAACAATATTAGTTTGATAAATTTTTGTTCATAGAAAGATCAATAGTTGTTCAAGTAGTTACCTTGAAATTATTAGAATATAGTATGATGAACGTTAAAGTGAGATAAATGGTTGACAATTAGTTACATAAAAAAAATATTACTTTTCTTAAAACAAATAATAATCAAACCATTATGTGAAGAATTGATTAATATAATTTCTTTAATAATTAAATAAAATTATTAAATAAAATTATTAATCGAATTTCCATCCCTCACTATTTCCTCAAACACATATATTAGTAAGAAAACCCCCAAGAATCCTATTTTTCTCTCATGTATTCAATATATGTATCCCAATATAATTTCTTTCAAAAATATAACAATAAAAGTGAGCATTAGACATTAAAATTTTAAAAATGAGACAACTCCGATTTTATTTGCATGATGAACAACCACGACTAAGCCTTAACGACTAGTTTACTTGCTAGTTTTCCTTCTATACAAAGTGCTGCTCTTCACTTAATTTTACACCAACTTTACACATCAATAACACTTACGAAAATCATTCAGCAGCTGTTATTCTTTCTTCTTCACTTCTGTTCTTGAGCGAAATTATAATATACAGATTCCAACCTACGATTGTGAGTGCACACGAGAGTAGGTAGTAATGTTTAATCCTTGGGGAACGTTCGGAATAATAGTGTAGCATCTCGGCTGTCCCAGAATTCGTTCTTAAGGTAGTTGTTCCTCCACGGCACTACGATTTTTATCTTTGTCCACTACTGTACGGTTTTCATCTTCACTAATCGGGTTCGTCTTTTAATTCGTCTTTTACTTTCGTTTTTAACATTTTCGTATTTACGTTTCAGTCTTTACTTTCCGTAACTAGTAGTTACAGCTTATTTTCGCATTTAGTTTTAAAATACCATTATAGTACTATCTTTTTACCAACAATTTAAGAACATTTTTTTAAATAAGTAATCTGTAATGGCCTCTCCTTCTTCGGCTTTAACTACAACTTTGAAAACCTTACCAGATATGTCGAAACTCGAAACATTAGATGGTTCTAATTTTAAATGTTTGTCCAAAAAACTACTTATTTTCTTTGAACATTTAGAAGTCGATTTTGTATTACTCGATAACCTCATGTTTCAACTGATCATACGGATGCTACTATATCCGAAAAAAAATTAAAATATGATAAGGCAAATAAACTAACTAGGGGTCATCTTCTAAACCATATGTCGAACCCCTTGTTTGATTTATTTGTAAACAAAAAATCTTCAAAAACTATTTGGGACCGTTTACACACTAAATACGAAGGTGACGAGTCCGGTACGAAAAAATATATGGTCGGAAACTGGCTTAAATTCACAATCACCGATCAAAAACCAATCATGGAACAAGTTCACATTTACGAAAACCTTTGTGCCGAAATTGTATCCGAAGGAATGAAAATGTGTGAAATATTTCAAGCTAATGTATTACTCGAGAAATTTCCACCATCCTGTAGTGACTATCATAACCACTTCAAACATAAGAAAAAGACATGACGATCCAAGAGCTAATCAACCACATGAGAACCGAAGAGGCAAATCGTCAAAAAGATAAGTCTGAATCTCTACCTCATTATTCTTCGAAAGCAAACTTGATCGAGACTTCTGGGCATGGTAACAAAGAAGGCTTTAAGGGTAAAGGAAAATTTCATGATCAGAATAAGAACAACAAAGCAAAGGGTAGATTTAACAAATCCGTAGGACTCTTCAAACCAACCTCTCATATTCAGAAAACCAAAGCAACTTGATACTGTTGTGGAAAAGAAGGCACAAAGCATACCAATGCAAGGACATGTCCAACCAAAATAACCCTCCTCGCGCCAACTTGACTGAAACTGTAGAGGTAATTGCTGCGGTAATGGTCGAAACTAATTTGGTAGAAAACAAGGCCGAATGGATTCTCGATATTGGAGCTTCAAGACACTTCTGAGCCAACAAATAGTTATTCCAAGGGTTTGAAGATGTAGCTGATGGGGAATGTGCATACATGGGAAACTCTACAACTGCGGGCCTCCTTGGCAAGGGAAAGGCGTGTCTTAAACTTACCTCTGGCAAGACCTTATCCCTTAATGATGTTTTGTATGTCCCCACGATTCATATAAATTTAGTCCCAGGGTCTCTTCTAAACAAAGCTAGACTTAAACTTGTTTCGAGGGTGGGAAAATAATAGTCTCTAGGAATGGTGACTTTGTAGGAAAAGGTTACCTTAATGGTGGACTATTTGTACTTTATGTTCTTTCTGCTTTTAATGAGAATGCATCTACTATGGCTATATAGTTAAATCTCTAGATATGTGAAACACTAGATTAGGACACTTAAATGTTTCTTTTATTAAAGACTTAAAACTCATGGAATAATACCTGGAAACTATAACGATGATTTATTTAAGTGTCAAATATGTGTAGAGGCTAAACACGCTAAGAAACCCTTTAAAAACGTGACCGATAGAGAAACTCAACTTTTAGAACTAGTACATTCTGACTTAGCTAATTTTAAAACTACTGCTAGTAGAGGAGGAAAACTTCATTGTATGATCTTTGTAGATGACTACTCTAGGTTCACCAAAGTATAACTTCTAAAGTCTAAGGATGAAGCAGAATCCACCTTTTTAAAATATAAGGTTGAGGTTGAAAATCAATCAGATAGAAAGATTAAAAGACTTAGGTCCGATAGGAGAGGATAATATAGTTCTAACACACTTAAAAAATTTTGTGAACGTAGTGGAATTATTCATGAACTTACTGCCCCTTATACACCCAAAAAAAATGGAATAGCTGAAAGGAAAAATAGACCCCTTAGGGAAATGATGAATGCCATGTTAATTAGTTCAGGCCTACCTTCTAACATGTGGGGGGAAGCTGTCTTATGTGCATGTTATGTTTTAAACCGAGTACCCCATACACATATAGATAAGACGCCTTACGAATTATGGAAAGGATATCCACCTAACTTGAAATTTTTAAGATTGTGGGGGTGTTTGGCTAAAGTAGCATTACCCGACTTTAGGAGAGTTAACATTGGACCTAAAACCGTAGACTCTATCTTTATAGGATATTCCCAAAATAGTGCAGCTTATAGATTTATGTCCTTATCTGATAACACTATAAGCGAATATAGAGATGCTGATTTATTTGAGCATATATTTCATTTGAAAAGGAATATTGTTCATAATTCCTCCTCATCTATCAGTAATGACTCACCTGTCAATACTGATATACATATTAGTGATAATTTGTCTGCTTCTCCACCCTCTTCGAGTTCAGGACCACACCCTGATAACGAAATTAGGAGAAGTAAACGACGTAGGACAAAGTCTAATTTTGGACGAGACTTTATCACTGTTTTCTTGAATGAGGATTTTCACATAGATATGTTATGTGAAGAACTAGTCTCTTGTTTTCTTCTTGCGGAAGAAGCTAAGACCTTCTCAAGGCTATGAGATCCATAGATGCTAGCTTCTGGAAAGAAGCGGTAAACAGTGAGACAGAATCCATTATATCAAACTACACTTGGAACTTAACTGACTTACCAAAGGGATGTAAGTCAATTACTAGCAAATGGATCTTTAAGAGAAAATTAAGACCTAATGGCTCGATAGATAAATTTAAGGCTAGACTTGTAATCCGAGACTTTACTCAAAAGAAAGGTTTAGATTACTTTGACACCTATTCCCCATTGACCAAAATATCACCCATAAGAACTCTAATTGCTTTAGCTTCCATTCATAAACTCAATATACATCAAATGGATGTTAAGACCGCGTTTTGTAATGGAGACTTAGATGAAAAGATATATATGGTTCAACCCAAAGGGTTTGTAGCTTCATGTCAAGAAAGCAAAGTATGCAAACTTAAGAAATCTCTATATGGTTTGAAACAAGCACCCAAACAATGGTACAAAAAATATATAGTACTTTTGTTAACGATGGCTTTATAGTCAACACTTCTGACTCATGTGTATACATGAAGGTGATAGGATCTGAATGTGTGATCATCTGTCTATACGTAGATGACATGCTGATCTTTGGCACTAACCTTAAATTCATGAATGAGACTTAGGATTTTCTATCATCTAAATTCGAGATGAAGGACATGGGTGAAGCTGATGTAATCATAGGGGTTAAGATCTTAAGAAATGAATATATCCCTTAGTCAATCTCATTATGTAGAGAAATTGTTGAAGAGATTCAACTCCTTTGATGTCATACCTGTTAGAACCCCATATGACTCTAGTATTCATTTAACTAAGAACAAGTGAAGTGCAATATTTCAAACTGAACATGCTAAGATAATAGGAAAGGTGATGTTCTTAATGAACTACACTCGACCTGATATCGCCTATGCCGTAAGTAGACTTAGTCTCTATACCCATAAACCTAGTAGTGAACATTAGGCTGCACTTCAAAGATCATTGAAATATCTAAGAGGTACCATGGATATAGGCATACACTATAGTAGGTTCCCTGCTGTCCTAGAAGACTATTATGATGAAAATTGGATATAAGATAATGATGAAGTGAGCTCCACTAGTGGTTATGTGTTTTCCTTAGGTGGAGGAGTTATATCCTGGAAGTCTTCTAAACAAACTTGTATAGCACGGTCAACCATGGAATCCGAGTTTATAGCGTTAGAGTTGGCAAAACAAGAGGCTGAATAGCCCTATGTGGTGGTCCTATTGAGAAGGACTTGATGAACTCACCAGTATATGATGAGGTTGAGCTTTAAGGATCTTAATGACTTCAAGACCCTTGAGGGGTAGTCTATGTTGTATAGATATTCTTGAAATCACCTATGTGAGTGTTAAAGTGGGGGCCGCTTTCTATAAAAGACTATAGAAGTCTTTTTAGAG
Source organism: Nemophila menziesii (assembly GCA_029959085.1). Taxonomy (NCBI): domain Eukaryota; kingdom Viridiplantae; phylum Streptophyta; class Magnoliopsida; order Boraginales; family Hydrophyllaceae; genus Nemophila; species Nemophila menziesii. The sequence continues at coordinate 22,772,627 of JARWIR010000015.1, read as the reverse complement.
CACTCATGAGAACCAAGGTATGCGCATGGCCTAAAAGGCGCTTGTGATAACATCGCGGAACCTGTATATATCTAACGGGTCTGAGTATGTGTTGTGGGGGTCTCAACTAAAGAACGTCAAGTTCAAGAGTACGTTCACTTGACTGGACTTGGTAGTTGCCTCACTCCACTACGTGTCAAATCAAATTGCAAGATATTGACACTTAAGTACAATTCACCCAAATTTTGCTCAAAACCTTTCTCCTTTTCAAAAACCTTCTTTGTACATCTCGTAGACAATAAATGTGCGGGGAATTATTGGACTAATTGGTCATTCATTGTCCACAAAGTTATAAATGCATGTGGAGTGCTTTTCTTGTTATGTGTAGTGTAGTGGGGAAAGTTGAAAGGTTATCTCACTTTCCCACATCAGTAGATTTAATGATTTAAAAGCCACTTATTTACTTTGTGCCATCATACGCTACCAAAGAACTAACACCCATGCATATGAAGAGACAATGGGGAAGCCCACACACGCGCACCATCACCACCACACGCCCGGCCCGAGCCCGGGCCCGGTCCGGGTCTTGGGTCTTGGGGAATTAAAAAATAAAAATAAACTAGTTTTATAACCAGCTTTTATTTTTTATTTTCTGATGAAAACTGTGTCTACGCTTGACTAATTCCTCTACGTTGGTCAACAATTTTACCCACGTTTTATCAACAACGGCTCCTTTGTTGTAACAACTCTGATTTTCTTGGCATGATGAACAGCCACGACTAAGCCTTAACGGCTAGTCCATTGGCTATTTTTCCTTCTATAAATAGTGCTGCTCTTAAGTTCATTTTACACCAACTTTACACAGCAATAACTCTTACGAAAATCATTCAACAGCTATTATTCTTTCTTCTTCACTTCTGTTCTTGAGAGAAATAGTAATATACAGATTCCAACCTACGATTGTGAGTGCACACGAGAGTGGGGTAGTAGTTTTTAATCCTTGGGAACGTTCGGAAAAACAGTGTAGCATCTCGCCTGTCCCGAAATTCGTTCTTAAGGCGGTGGCTCCTGCCCGGCACCAAAATTTATATCTTCGTCCTCTATTTTACGTTTTTCATCTTCACTAACCGGGTTCGTACTTTCGATTTTTACATTTCCGTTTTTACGTTTCAGTCTTTACTTTACAGTCTTTACTTTCCGTAAGTAGTAGTTAAAGCTTAGTTTCGCATTTAGTTTTAAAATACCATTACAGTACTTTCTTTTTACCAACAATATGTTAGATCTTACATGATTGTGGTGTAAAAAATATTAGGTTGTGATAACATTTCATCTTTTACTGATTTTAATTTGCATGTGTTTATGTAAATGATAATTTTGAAATCATAACTAGGTTGGGCAACCATAAAGATTTATGTTTTGTTGTAGCCAAGGAATAGTTATACTTTATTTGATTTCAAAACAAATAGATTGTGCGTTTGAATGAAAATTTCATTGAAATATTTCAAGTATAAGCGTAATAATAACACAACAGGGTGCCTGAATTTTTTTTAAGAAACCCAACCGTTTTCTCTTTTTTTTAAAGCATGTGATTTTTTTTCATTCTTTATTAAGAAAATAATTTTTACATAATATGATATATTGTTACACTCAAATTTAAAATTATACTCCTATGTTTGTACAACTAGAAAGAAAACGATACTTGTTTCACAAAGGTAATTGGGTAGGCATATATTATTTTATTTTTTATTTGCAAATATTGATTTATTTTTTTGTGGTCCTAAATTAGGATACAACTATGAATTCATGTTTTTCTTGTAAGATAATAATATTTTTCTTTTCTTTTTAGTCTATGTAGGAGTATAGAATCTTACTAATTCACTAACTTATCTAATTCAATTAAAATAATTTTACAAACATAACATTAGTGTTTTACACATGTCAAAAAATGATATAAATTATTCTATGAATTTTTTATAAGGGTAATACTTGATATAATACATATATTTTTGTCAATTAATAGTTTAAGAGATATTAATTTGGATTTAAATAAGTTTTGTTAATTATAACTAATTATAAAATCAAAACTTGATTTATTATAAATACAACACTTTTTCATAATATACTTAGAATTGTGGACACTAGAGGAAGTCTATACAAATATTGGGGTTGATGATTTTGTACTGTATCTAATAAATAGAAACATTTCCAAGTTTACCTAAGTTAGAGATATTCTATAATTGAAGTCAATAATATGGTTAATTTAATAAACACAATTATCTATAAATAATGTTCTTTTATATATATAAATTAATTAACTAAGAATATTTTCTCAATCTCTCACACTTTTCTTTCAATCTATTATCTTTACAAATTTAGAAAAAATTACACGAGATAATAATAACAAAATTCATATACAAGAAGTCAATAGTAAAAAATCCTAGGATGCATGAACCTTAACCTTTTAACGCTCGAGAAAGAGATTTAATGTCGTGGTCACCATTCAAACCAACTTGAGTTAACCAAGGTAAATTGAAACATCCTAATTCTCAACACATAAACTCCAATTCAACATGAAACAACTTTTGTATATTTTATAATATCCTTATTTCTGAAATAATGTGTAGTCTTTGAAATAGGAGTATCTTGTCCATACTCTTAAACTTTCCATAAAAGGCCACTATGGTGAATGGTCATGTAATTCTTACATATAAAAACTCTTAAATATCAAACTAAAATATTTAAAAAGGATTCTAGGGAGGCATATTTGGATAATAATGAAATGCCATTTTTAAAAATTTCCATGAAGTGTTTTGGTGTTGAATTACGCAATATAATGAATAATGTATTCAATTTGTCAAGAAGGTAACTAAGAGATTTACGGAAAATACTTACTTGACAAAGTTTTGTTTGACTGGTTTATGCATATTTTAATGGTAAAAAAGTGTTAAAAGATACGAGCGAAGAGTTGCTTGAATTTTATTATTACTTTGATGAATATCCAATTGCATATTATTTTTACACATGGTTAAATATAAGTTTAGGTTTAAAATAGTATAATGTGATATTACAATAACAATTTTAGATATATATAGCCTTGCGGTTTGTTAATTATTGCTGTTTTTATACTTGTTTATTTATTTAAAAGTGTACTATTTTTTTCAGGTTAGTGATGATTTTTTGTTATTATTTTAGGTTTTTATATCTTTTATTTATCTTTCAATAAGTACATGGTTGGTGAATGCAAAATTATTCTTAGTTAGAAATTTGTTTGGTGTGTTTAATTGTATTCGTGGTATGCAATTCGCTTGTCATTTTTTTAATCTTTGATAGTATGTGATATCTAGTTGAATTTATATTGATTGTTTAGTCTATATATATTTAAATATGTATCATGTGACAAAAAATTATGCAAACTGAAAGAAAAATGAATTTTATGAATACCAACCAAAGTAAAATGATTATTTTATATTTTTATATCATGGTTGTGTGAGATTGGAATTTAACATCAAGTTCACCATGTAGAAAAGCATAGTTAAATAAATTCCCTCCCTCGGAGGATATGGTGGACCCATTAGTTTGATAAAATAATTATATAAAAAGCTCACACATCTAGAAAACCACGATAAACTCTCTACAAGTGTACAAATAGTAACAAGTAATAAGTAAGTAAATCAAGTTTGTTCCTTAGAGATTTAGGTAGTTAATTAAAATACTGTTCAATATTACCGTAAATGGTTTTAAATATTTTGATTAAAAGATAATGGAAGCATTGTTTTGTTTTACAATTAAAAAAATATTAAGCATATAAGATAGTAGCTCAAGGTTTCAAATATTCACCTAATCCCATTAATTTATTATTTCTAGAAATAAATTGGGTTTTTCTTATTAACCCGGATACTAAATTATGAGAGATTTAAACTTAAACCCTAGCGGCTACTTTGCTAGTCAAGTCGACTCACATTAGATTATCCTTTCGGAACCTTCATTACTAAGGGTAATCTTTATTTTTCATAATAATGATTATTATTTAACTCCTATGTATACCCAATAGATGGAAAACACAATTTGTTTGAATGTAATACCAAAATAAGAAATTTAAGAATAAAAACTATGTTCAAAATAATCTTAAGAAAAATAGAATCGTGAATAAATGAACTTGGAATAAAAAAATTAGACTTAAATTAAAAATATATATATCTAACACTAATTTACGCTAATTATAAAGAAAAAACGGTATATAAATGACATAGTGAAACTCCAGCTCTTGATACTTCCTTCTTTACATTCTCCTGATCACTTCCATGATGAATTAATTATCAAATGTACGCTTTGGCACCCAAGGGATGAATTTCTAGTGTTCGTAGCGTGTATTATTTAGTGGGAAACGTTTTTAGGGTTTACATATGTTGTGGTCTAGGTTTAAATTATCAAGCCCATCCCAAAAAATGCCATCTTTTTTGTTACAACTCTAAATCATAATTTGTCATAGGACACATGTTCTACTTCAGAGCCCCTCTTAAGATTAAAGGGGTCATTCAAATTTTTTATAAATCTTAGCTGAGCTAAAAATAAGCGTAAAAGGATGTCTTACGTTTATCACAAAAAGAGAGTCATCAGTATACCCTTTGGCAACAAGTCTAGCTTTATATGTAGGGACATCTGTTTATCACAAAAATAGAGTCATCAGTATACCCTTTGGCAACGAGTCTAGCTTTATATGTAGGGACATCTGAATAAAATATACCTCGTTTAACCTTATAAAACTATCTACATTCAATAAGTTTTTATTTATAAGGTTTTATAAAGAGTATCTAAGCTTTTTTAACATTTAAGTATCACGTTTCTTATTCCATATCTTAACCCAAAAAAAAAATCTTTAAAACTCAATGTATTAAGTTCACTATTTGGGTCATTGTTACTAACCAATGGAGCAATTACAAGAGCAATATAAAAAAATTCAACATAACATTACCTTGATGAGGTATATTTTTTATCTTTACAATATAATTGTTAACTAATAGTTATCTTAGCCCAATTCATGTTCCTAAACACTATTTGGATCAACATGATTAATATCATTTAATGAAGTTTTATTAGGATCAACCTAGATCACAATACACTTTAGGTGTTATTTCATGTTCACTTTGATCAACATGATTAATATCACTTCGAATTTTGATTCCCATAAAAGCCCCTATGAAACTTGAATTAAAAAACCCAACATCTACAACCATTTCTCCGTTAATTAACAACAAAATTAGGAAGCGTAAGTCTTCTGGAAAGCGAGCCCCATGGTGGAGAGACAATAAATGCACCAATAAAAGGCTTTGAAACTAAATTTGGGAATGGAGCAGGTGGCCATAATGGAGCTGATAAATGAAATTTTTTACAAGAAAAGAAATTCATACAAGGAAGGGATACTCAGATAGTTCATACATTATCACAAAAATTGTCATATCAATTGAGTTTTGTGTCCTTGATGAACCATGACAAATAATATATATTATAACCTAATTTCGGGTGATAATGGATATCTCCTAGCACCCACATATTGGTACCTTGCAACTCCTTTTTAATCAATATGATATAAAACCACATGGTTCGAAGATAATATACCACCCATATTCAATTATTAAACAAATAGATCAAGCCTATCAAGTGTCAGATCTAATGGTTTTGGGTTTTTGATTTCGGGCAGGATTTCAGATGATCGTATAGCAAAACAAAATTATTGATTTTAAATACGACCCTAGATGTGGTAGGTTCTTATAAAAGGACTTAGTTAGATGATTTTTTGGGATATGTTGATTTTCAAGGAAAGTCTGCTTACCCTTAGGAATTAGGTTCTCATATGGTTGCAATTTGTAGAGAGAATGTACACCTAAAGTAGTTAGACATATGATTATTATGTCTCTTTGAAATAAACTAGGCTTTAGAAAAACATTGTTATAAAGTGATATTTGTAATGAAAGAGTCCAAAATTTTATACTAGCATGCACGATTTAAATACATTAAGATAGAATAGATAAGTACGATAGTATTCACCAAGATTACCCCTGTTAGATTATTAAATGGGATAATAAATGAAACCTAACAAATTATATATGTCAAACTGGCTTCTTAAACCTTCACAATATCTACATATGTATCACAAAAAACAATTTGAACAATAAAAACAACATAAAAACAACATAAAAACTAGATGTAACATTAATTTTGAGGACAGAAATAAAATCATTCGTCATCCATACTTTACTTTATCAAATTGGAACTTATCTTTATTTATAAATCAAACTACTTAATTAATTACTAACACAAAATAACACACAATATGCTCTTTTTTTCCTTATTTACTTTTTGCTCGGAGGGTTCTATGATTTCAAATGTCCTAATTAAATGAGAACTTGACTACTAATATTCACTCCAAATCTAACAATAGGGTGAAATAGTGCTTCGTTAATCCATATGAAGCACGTTGGTTAGAGAGAACATAAAAATGTTTCCAATTTCCCTCCATTGTCTTGTCCGTAACCACCTAAGAAAACTACCATAAACAAAGGTTAAAAAGATTGACGAAATTATTTGCTTTTAATCATAAAAATGTTAAATTGTTTTTATTGAGAGATTTAGATAATATACCATATATATATAACAACTTTATATAACTATGATGCGATTTAGATACAAACCATATATATATATATATATATATATATATATAAATAATGTACTTGATGTTGAAATGCAATGATCATTGATCTAGACTTATACCTAAAAATAACATTAATTTATTACATATTATCCAATTCTATAAGAAAATTATTACATTTGAACAATTAAAACAATAAATTATGTTCAACAATATAAATACCAACTGAAAGAAAAAGAATTCTAATTAAACATTTTATTAAATACTAATTTTTTTCTAATAATAGCCTCAAAACATAAAACCACTTTTTTACAAAACATCCTTCTATTTGGGATCTCAATTTCATGAAGAATTATTCACTAAAACAATTTAAAAAATATATAGATCTAAAACTAAATTTTTTACGGTGTTGACATGTTTATTACTTTTCTATTAATATGTGGAAGTCATTGTGGTGATTCTGGGCATTCAATATGTTTTACATAAGAAGAAGTGTGAAGAAAGAGAAAAAAGGACCAGAGAGATATTATTGAAGAATATAGTATTTAGGGTTTTTTGTATGTGGGAGAAAAAAGGAAAAACTTACAATTAGCCCAATCAAAATTTAATATTAGTCAATTTAAAATTTAACCAGTGTAGACCCAAATAAGAGATAGTGAATTTTTAGACTTAAACTTATTTTAGTGAAAAGTATCATAGCAAGTTAATGTTAAAAGTGAGATGGATATCCATTACTAGATAAGCCATATAGTTAAAAATGAATAATATATGGGATATATATAGTTTATTAAAACAAAATTTTGATTGAGAATTATATAATAAATTTTATAAACCGTAATAATTAATATAATTCCCAAATTCTAAATATATATTATCTTTCTATTGATAGCCTTACTACCTTGACCTCCATAAGGAGGAAAATCTTGCCAGTTGTTCACATGTGTAGGGTTTTATACAAATCAACATTGATACAACATATATGAAAGTAGTTGGAATTATGTTAATACTTTGTTTGGATTATGATCATTTGAAAATATATACAATATCGTTTGTACCTCCTATCTAGTTTTCAAGACCCTTGCAATCTTGAATGGTTTGTTTTAAGGATACATTTTGAACACCTCCAACCTCTCCAAGTATTGTAGTAGTGTCACTGGAGGCCATCTACATCCAGTAACTAATTTAAATTTTCGAACCAACTTATTTACTATGGATGTCATTTAGATGGCTAATGATATACCTAGTCTTTAATTTAGTTTTTTGGGTATAAATGAAAATATAGTAATTGATTGAGATAAAAAGATGATTTGACACATTTACTTTATAATGGTTGGTTTATCTATCCATATTTTGAAAAAAAAACATATATTGACAAATTATTTTCAAATAAGACCAATTAAAGTCATGTTTAGCATATTTGTGTTGTAGGGTAGACTAACCACTAAAAAATATAAAAAAGTATCTTTGTACTTATCTTTAGCATTCGATTTTGTAATAAAATTGAGGCTTTTTAAGGGAAAACAGTTAATATATTATTTTATTCATGTGTATACCCCTAAAAAATTATAAATGGACATAAATATTTCTAACATTTTTATCTAAAAAAACATTTTTTTTGTAAAAATTTACATTGTATCGCGAGAGCCTCCATTGCACTATGTTGTGCTAATAACTAATTATGTCTTTTCATTGTGTATGTTCTACATATGGGTTCATGTAATGTGGTTTATGTATGTGAACTAACTATTTTATTTCTTTTACGACTATTTTCTAAGTGGTTTTAAATATTGGATTAAATAAATCTTTCTTATATATTGAAGTTTTAATTATTATTATTTGTTTAATGAACAAAATTCTTCTTAATATTAAAAAATATGATTATTGTGTTTTAGAAATCAAGGTCATATAAAGTTTTTATATTAATTAAATTAATTATATATTGATAATATGCATATGTAAGGTAATATATTAGACACCCAAGCAAATTTTACAATAAATATTTAGTAACTGAATAATTTATATATATTTTTAACAATACTATTTTCATAAAAAAAAATTATAGAAAAATCAATAGTTCGTCAAGTGTTAGTACTCATGAAATTATGTGAATTTAGTAAGATCAACGTTACAATAATATAAATGGTTGAAAGTTAGTTATATGGCAAAATATTCTTTCGCTTAAAATAAATAATAGTCAAACCATTAAGTGAATAACTGATCAAATACTGATCTTTGTATTTGCTAATAAAAAATATTTATTAAATAATTTTTTTAATCTAATTTGCATGCCTCACTTTTTCACGTACTTATTTTCATATGACCTCCTAAAACTCTATAATTCTTTACCATTAATGTTTGAAAAGTTCTTTATCGAATACTTGAATATCCTTTAGAATCAACTTTTATCTTTCCTAATACACATATATCAGTAAGAAACCCCGAACAAAGAGATCTATTTTTCTCTTATGTCTTATATATCTGTCCCTCAATATAATTATTCTTTCAATATAAATTAACAATAATAGCCAGCATTAGACATTAATGAAGTAAAAAATGAGACAAATAGTGATATTAGTCATTAAAAGTTTTTGGTTATTCAAAATAACTTCGTAAATACTAAAAGAAATAAGTAATTACGGATATTTATCAGTGCTTGGCATTTTTATATTAATTAATATATTATTATTTGCAGCTGATATATGTTAAGCAACTATTAATATTTGTATTGAATGAGTCCAAAATTTTATACTAGCATGCACGAATTAAATACATTTTGATAGAATCGATATGTGTAAGCGTATTCACCTAGTTTACCCTACTAGATTACTTGTCACATTAGAAAACAGGACAATAAATGAAACCTAACACATCAAATATGTCAAACCGACTTCTTTTAACTTCACAATATCAACATATGTATCATGAAAAAAAAATTGGAACAAAAATGAAGTTGGAAGTTATCCTTATTTATAACTTCACAATATCAATATCAACTTCATATTATTTCAGAGGACAAAAATGAAGTCATTCGTCATCCATACATTAATTTATCAAGTTGGAAGTTATCCTTATTTATAACTCAAACAACTTAATTAATTATTAACACAAAATAACTATTTTTATCCAATTGGTTTTCGTTTAACTTAGAAAGATCAAGCAGGACGAGCATTTGATCAATCATTATGAAACAAATGGTAAAAGTGCTTGATAGGTTTGAAAATAGGCATGGAGAGAGTCAAAATTATTGGATGTGTCTCACCTTCCAAGCATAGAATATTGGCAAAAAATAGAAGGGTGAGGATCATGAAAAATGAATTATGTTAAACAAGAGAAGTACATCTATAAAAAAGGTTCAAAAAAACACACTTGTCACTTTATACTTTAAACTTCATATAATTCTGAAGTTCTTTTTAATTTTTTTTCTTGAATTGATGATTAGGAATGGTTGATGGTCATACTCTTCTTGTATGACTCCAATTCTTTCTTGTGTCTCATTTTGTCCTCCATAACATAACCCTGATAAACCTACATCAATACAAATCAAGAAGTTCATTAGGAGCTAGAGAACATGGTGTACCTCTAACAATATATTATTTTGCAAATTTAACAGAAATAAAGGATATGGTACACTACCCAATAGAACATGTTTACTTACTTCTTTTTCCTCTAGGGAAAGAGTGTTCCACATATTTATAACCATCTTAGTGAATTCATGTTCTTTGTTAGAGTAAGAGTCTTCAACTCTCGATGTTTGTCAAGAAGTACAAATTATAGCCACTAAAATTGGGCTTAGGGCAGTTTGGGTCTTCTCATCCGTGCTTCTTTTTTATCCTCTTAGTTGAAGTATTCATGCCTTTAGGTAGTGGAGTAATGGGAACAATTGCATAACATGAGTGCCCTTCTACAGCTTCGCAAAATTAGGGTGTCCCGAATGACAAAGCACCCCACTCAAAACCTTGGTACCAACTTTTACCGAGACCAAGTACCCACAATACAATTTCCCTTCGATTTTAACCGCAACTTCAACACTTCGAATAACTAGCATTAAATACATTCAAGTCAATTCAAGCTATAATCGAGCATTAATAATAAAAAATAAGAAGTGTTATACGCATATTATTACGAAATTTTATTCATTGAAAACCAAATAATACTACTCCAAAGTGGTCAGAAATACATTTTAACTACCTTGAAACCCTGAGATAAGAATATGTTGTAATGGACTATTCACACGATTCACATATTTAACTAAAGAATATACTAGTTATCGCACAGTTAACAAATGAGCAACCTAAAAATATAAACTAGTAGTGAACACGTATTAACGAAAGAGAATTATTATTTGGAGTCGAAATATGTTAAGCATATATTGTTTGTTAGACAATAATCATAATCAACCTCTATCGCGTTGCCTCTTCCTACAAGGTTTCACTTATATAAAAAAGTGTTACTTTTGGGACAATCTTGGTAAATTCAAAACATATATAAGTAAGTCTTGGAATAGATATTGATGCACTTCGAGTTCTTGGTGTAATAATCTTAGGAGTTTGTGAAGTTTCTTGTTCATCGCTTTTTATGTATGTGTCTGAAAGCATTGGTGTTTCGTCTTTTTCATTTTTCATTTTATAATTATTTTTCCGGTATCAAAATAATATAAATTATCAATAAACAGATTAGAACTTGAAGAATTTAATAAATTTAACATAAATTTACCTTTTTTTATAGCTGAGCACTCAAAACTCGAAATTTAACAGTTAAGTAGCTTTGGGTCACTGAATCAAAATTTGTTGAATTAGAAAGTTGAGATATGAAATAAACAAAGACCAATTGGAGTATAATGAAGATATGAAACTGAAGAAATCAATTAAATAATCACTAAAGACACCTTTTTAAGAGATGATCACCCAAAACTTGAAATTTCTTAGTTTTGAGCTCCTATATGAAAATTTGCAGAATGAGGATCCATCAAAGAAATTATAAATGAAGAAATTTATTGGGAAAAAAAATTACAGCTGAAAATCCAAAACTCTGAAAAAGTTATTCAGAATCTGCGGAATGAGATGTTTAAAGATACACTGATGAATGATAGTACATTAAAGATTAGAAAATGAAGAAGTTCCTAAGAATATAATTAATATAAAGTTTTTTTGTTTGGAAAATATCTATATTATTTCAGAGTTTTTTCAACAGTTTATCCATATAAGTGGTGGCCAAGATTAAATCTGGCTAAATAAGTGGTGGCTACGATTTAATCTAGCTAAAAAAACACATTCAACTAAGTACTTCAAAGTTATGAAATACATACATATAAAGACTTTCCAAAGTATTAGGATAATTGTAAAATGGTAGAGCACCTGAGATATAATTGCTTCTATCCGAATTGTGATGCCTTTAAAAGCCCCTATGATACTTAAATTAAAAATCCCAACAGCTACAATCATTTTTCAGTTGATTAACGAAGAAATTAGGAAGTGTAGCAAGCGAGCCACTTGATGGAGAGACAAGCAGGTGGTTATAATGGAGGTGATAAACGAAATTATTTAGAAGGAATAAAACTCATACAAGGGAAGGGATACTCGGATAGTTCATCCATTATCGCAAAAATTGACATATTAAATTAGTTCAATATCCTTGATAAACCATGACCAACATTATATATTATAATCTGAGGGTAATAAGGGATAATTCCTAGAACCACATATTTGTACCGTGCAACTCCTTTTTAATCAATATGATATTCAACCACATGGTTCGATGGTAATACACCACCCATATTCGACCCCACCATAATCCGCAATATACCTTTTCATACACCCATCATATATGGGTGTCTTGGGCCACATAGCCAACCTAAATGCCCAAACACCAAGCCCAAACCTAACATGATAGTTAAAAAAATTAAATGATAAATCAACCGTATCAAGTGTCATATCTAATGTTTTGAGGTTTTTTCGGTTTCGGGCAGGATTTCAGATGACCATATAGCAAAAGAAAATTATGGATTTTAAACACAACCCTAGATGTTGTTGGGCTTATAAAAGGACTAAGTTAGATGAATTTTCGGGATGAGTTGAGTTTCAAGATAAGGCTGCTCACCCTTAAGAATCAGAGTTTATATGGTTGCCATTACAAAGAGAATGTAAACCTAAAGCAGCTAGCCATAGGATTAATATGTCTCTTTGAAATAAACAAGGCTCTAGAAATACTTTGTTATAAAATTATATTTGTATTGAAAGAGTCCAAAATTTGACCAGCATGCATGATTTAGATGCATTTCTATAGAATCGATAAGTGTAAGAGTATTCACCTTGTTTACCCTACTAGATTACTTGTCACATTATAAGACAAATTAATAAATAAAACCTAACACATAAAATATGTCAAATCAGCTTCTTAAAACTTCATCATAAAAATCTAGACGTGAGATTAATTTTTAGGACAAAAATGAACTCATTCGTCATCCATACTTTACTTTTTCAAACTGAAACTTATATTTATTGATAACTCAAACTACTTAGTTAATTACTAACACAAAGTAACACGCAATACACTCTTTTTTTTCTTTTCGCGCGTAGGGTCCCGACCATTTTTCATGTCCTAATTATAAGAGAATTGAACTACTCAACTAGCTACTAAAAATTCCAAGTTTTGGTCTCTCAAGTCAATCCTAATTATTCCAAAGATTTAATACAATAAACACTTTGATAAACTGTTATAACTCACAAAATTGGTAAAGACAAAAACTCTATTTACTTGAATTACTTGAGAGATCTCTTGACCCGAAAAAATAAGCCTGTTCAAAGTGGTAGAGTTCGTTGTAATAGTTCTTCTTTAATCCATGAGAAGCACTTTGGTTGGAGAGAACATAAAAATGTTGCCAACTTCCCTACATTTCCCAAAACGAGGAATCTATCAGCTTAATTAAAGAATGTCAGGTTTTTTATGGAAGGGATGTCTTGAATATTCAAATGGTGTTAGAGTTTCCTGGGAAAATAATAATGTCTTGAAGATTCAAATGTTGCTCAGGGTGTACAAAGAGAATAATTAGTTACCATAATCTATCCACAAATAATACAAAACTTCATTCTTCTGAAACAACAACTGATGAGATTGTGAGAAACGGTGAGATGGTGAGTTTGTGAGAAATGGAGAGGCTGTGACAGAAACGGGTAGATGGTGAGGTTGTAAGAAATGGAGAGACCTATGAGTTACAAAGAGGTATGGGAAATGTTTAAGGTCGTGAGAGGTGGAGTTTTAAGGCGGCGAAGAGAGAAATATGGGGTTCATAGCTGCGATTCACGGATGCTGTGATGGACCAGTGAGTGTCTGTCGAGAGTAGTCCTCGAGCGGTGGAAAAGAGAATTTGATGGAGAATGTGAGGAGAAGGTTGAGGCGATAGAGAAAGATTATGGTTTTTGTTATTTTGACTTGTTTTTTCTTTTGGGGTTGCTTTGATATTAGATAAGAAATGAGTGGGATAGTTTTTCTTTTTTTGTTATGTTTAGGTATTAATGATAGGTGGCCACCACTTATGTTGTGGCTAGAATGTGGCTAGAAAGTGTATGTTCTAGTGAAAAAAAACCTCAAATATTTTATAATATTATTTTCAACTATTAGTTTTTTTCATTTAACTTATTATATTTTGTAATTCTTATATTTTTAATTTTAAATGTATATTTATATATTCATTAGGAAATAAAAATATAGTAAATGATTATATAAAAACAACATCATCAAAATATAATATACAATATACACTATCTTTATATAACTATTAAGATATTTAGGGACTAACCTTAAATATTTATGAAATGAAATGACCATCGATCTGGACTGACTTATACCCGAAATGACATTAATCATTATAGATTACCAACTCCCATGAATTTTTTATGAAATTTGAGCAATAATAACAACAAATTGTGCTCAACAATATAGAATTAAATAAATTGTGCTCAAATTTGAGTAATATTTTTTTGGTTAATCAAATAAAATAAAATATATATATAAAAAATTGATGTGAAATCATAAGATAATATTATAAATTGTTGTATACAATAGCATTCTCTAACTTAGTAAAATAGTACATATAAAATAATATAAGTATTAAAAAAAATCTATACAACTATCTTTAGTATCTCCAAATGCCCTATTTCAAATATACAAAAAATAATTAAAAAAATTCTATAACTAGATGACTTTTTTACTATATTTTTCAATAATAAGAATGAGATCTAAAAATTAATCAACCAAAAGAAAAATAATTGTAATTAAACTCTTTATTAAAATCAATTTGTTTAATAATAACCTTCAGAACAAAAAACCTCTCTCTTACAAAACATTAATCTATCAGGGATCTCAATTTCTTAAAGAATTATTTTCTAAAACAATTTTAAATAAAATTATAGATCAAAGAAAAAAATTTGCTATGATGAAATTTTTATCTTGTAAGTATTTAATCAAAAGGATCCTACAGAAGAATTCATATACCTTTTCTTTTGATACGTAGAGGTGGTTGTGTGATTCTGGGCGTTCCATATTTTTAACATAAGAAGAAGAAATGTGGAGAAATTGAAAAAAAAGCTATATTATCGAAGAAAATTGATATTAGGGTTTTTTTGTAGATGGAAGCAAAAAAGGCCAAACTGAAAATTGGGTCCAATACAAAAAGTAATAATTGTCCATTTAAAATTTAACCCAGTATAGGCCCAAAATAAGAGATAGTAAATTTTTAGACCTCACTTATTTTATTTAAAAGTATCAAAAAGTCAACGATAATAGGTGACTTGGATATCCATTACTGCATAAGGCATATAGTCGTGAAATTAACAATGTATGAAATATCTATATTATACTTATCAACTTACTAGCCACATTTTTAAGAAAATATGAATATCAACTTATACTTATTAACTTATTAACTACATTTTTCAGAAAAAGTGAGCAATTGATCAAAGGAAGCCATATGTTAGGTTGAAAAAGAGATGGCTTGATATATATGACATGAATATGTTTTTCTCTTTTCTCTTTTTTATTTTTATTTTTAATAAGTTTAATTTCATTTAGTATTATATTAATGGATATATCATGGGGATATGTAGAAAATTTCACATTTCTAAATCTTGTTTTTTGCAAAGTAGCAAAATATACTCGTGAAAGGCTACTTTGTGGAACATAGACCATTACTTTAGTACAATTTATGCAATTTGATGGAGAAAAATATAACTTACCCCATACTTCTACAATTGATTTTTTTGAAATTTTTTATACTTTTGAATTTTTAAAATATGTTTCTGAATTTTTAAAATATTAATAATGAAATCTTTTTTTTTTAAATCT
This sequence comes from Nemophila menziesii, assembly GCA_029959085.1. NCBI lineage: Eukaryota > Viridiplantae > Streptophyta > Magnoliopsida > Boraginales > Hydrophyllaceae > Nemophila > Nemophila menziesii. The sequence goes on along the minus strand of JARWIR010000015.1, from coordinate 22,756,660 downwards.
TTTTATAAGATAATCTTTTTATAAATAAATTATCAGTTTTATTATTTCTTATTATCTATTTCTTTTTATTATTATTTTCTATTATCTATTTCTTTTTATATTTTTTTAGAGATTTGGATTTTCAAAAATTAATCATGAATTTCTCTAAACTAAATTAATTTTTTAATTATTTTGTCAAAATTAATAATAATATATAAAATTATTGTAATTTTAAAAAGAATTTGAGAAGTAATTATATTTTTTATTCTTTTTGTGTTTTTTCAATTTTTGTTTGAATCAAAAAATTAAATACTAGTATCTATTTCTTATTTTTTAAATATATTATAATCATTATTATTTTCAATATATTTGTGTTTTTTCTGCTAAAATTATTAATTTTCAAATAATATATTGATTTTTTTAAATATTTTTGAATCAATTAGGATATTTTAATATTTTTGTGGTTTATATTTTATAACAGATTTTGATTTTCAATTACTAATTATGAATTTCTTCATGAATTGATTTTTATATTATTTTTAGCAAAATAATACTTAGTTTATAATTTTTTTTTGTTTTTGAAAAAGATTTTTGAACTAGTTATGATCTTATAAAATTTTTAAGAGTTTTAATTCCTGAGGAATATAGTTTTTTCAAATACTATTATCTATTTTAAAATATTAATTTGTGAATTTTTATTTTAATATTTTATAGTTCAAATTTTTATTTTTTGTATCAAAATATGATTTTAATATATTTTGTGATTTTTTAATTTTTTAATAGATATAAATTATTTTTCTAATTTAATGAATTTACAAATATTATGTGATTGTTTGTGTATTAATATTATTGGTGTAGGATCATCCAATATTGGATGGAAGAATTTTCCATATATCATTACTCTTTTAAATATACTCTTAATTTATTAATTTTTTTCGAATAGATTTTTCATTTTTAATTATTTATATAACTTTTATATATTAATCATGATTTTTTTATTTTTTTTATTATTTGACACTAACATAAATCAAAAATCACTTTTGGAATTTTCTTCCAAGTTACTTTACTTTTTTCCGTCTTGAGACACCGAAAGCAATATGTCTTTTTTCTTCAATATCTATAAAATTTTGTTATGTAATACAAAATCCTCTGTCATTAGATTTCAAATCTACCCATGCACATATTTTATATTTGTTTTGCTATACAAGTAATTATATTTGATCTCAACAATTAAATTAAATATTTCTATAGGTCTATAAAGAATAAACAAAACCAATGTCCTTACAAATATAACTTCATACACTACTATTATTTAGAAACTATGAGAAAGGCAAAGACTTATATTAAAATCAGAGAAAAATGAAGTACACCCTCTATCACAATTCACCATCTCGATGTAGCAGTCTACATTAGATCATCCATTTACTCAAGCTTTCCATCAACATCTAGTGGAACCTTATGTTCTACACAACCTCCGCAATGTACGGTTATTATCAACTACTAATTGATGTCTCCCAATTTGTGATGATTTAATTTTAGTTGGAGACATCATTTATTTGAATTATTAGGAAGTTGTAATCGATTTTTATTATAATTATTGAATTTTCTTATTTCTTGTCTTGATTTGATGATTTATTATTTTTAGAGCATATTTGGTTTAATTGTTTACTAATTGTGATGTTTTAAAGATATATAGTAATTAATTATATGTCAAATAAATTATAAGTGATAAGGGAATAAAAATAACGATGGAAAGTGGAGATAACGGAAGGAAAAGATAAATATGGAAAGATAAAGTTGCTAAATATATTTGAATTCCAGCAGCTACATCAACTAAAATGTTCATAACTCAAGATTGGTTGGATATTTCGAAGAATGATCTGTAGAAAAGTTGTTGAGCTTTCCGAGACGATCAATCTTGATATAAATAACGCGTCAATCGGAACGGTATTGAAGTAATTGGGGCCAAAACAAAACAACAATAGTTTATTATCTTTTCTATATTTTAGGGTTACGAATTTGAGTTTGACTAGAAGTCCAATTACTTGTCTTCCACTCCAAAAAAACGTGTTAGGGCTTCCTAGACCTCTATAAATACACCTTTAAACTATTGTAAACAGGTCCTTACCCATCCTTATGTTTATACATCATTAGAGATCAATCCTTAGTCATTTAAGAGAGAAAGTTGACAGTATGTATCTTTCTTATAATTTATTTCTTTCTTGTAGGAACTTATTTTCCCAAAGCTTAGGTTTTGCATATGTATAATCTATTAACCATATATTTGTTTTATATGCTTTGATTTATTGTCTGTCTTAAACCTGATCAATTTATGGTTGTGCGAATAGTAATTAGATGGTCACGCGAAAGGAGTGTCTAATTATTTTAACACCACATAAACGTCTAGTGTGCGGTAGTGATCCTGACGGGCTTGTTTAACTAGATAGTCATTAGGGTTTGATTTAATCACCGATCATCATTAGAAGGCCAATCTCATTTAGGAACCTAGTGGCGTTGGATCACCCTATTTAAGTCCCCTCGTGGTTGTGAGGTCGCCACCCTAGTCCACCCTGACGGGGGTAGGGAGGAATTTTGAATCCTAACTATTTATCTAAGAGCTATTAATACCCTTATTAACTAGTAGAAAAAATAAAAGTAGTGCATACGAGCAAAACCTGGGCTTTTTTTCTCATCTTATTCTCTCATATTTATTTTATTGTCTTTTGTTTTATTTAGTTAATCATTAATCTCTCCATCAATCATATTTATTTTCTTTCTGTTTTTTAATTATTAATTGCTACTCTGATCTATTTACCCATAAGCATAACACAATTAAGTCCCTGAGGCACGAATCTTCTTATCATTAAAAATTGCATACGTCCTATAATACTTGCAGTACCGTGTTAAGTCTAGGGTATTTGTGCATCGTTTATCTATCTTTTATTATCATATTTTTATCACACCCTAGGCGACACCAAGTTTTGGCGCCGCTGTCGGGGACTCGTGTCTCATTAGCGTGTGGGATATTTATTTTTAATAGTAGTAGTTTTTAGTTACTTTTATTTTAATTTTTCCAGTTTTACATTTTTGGTTTGTTTTAGTCTCTTTCAGGTTTACTGTGCATGCGTGCGAAACCCGAGATGTGTTTCACAGCTTATAACAGACGTTTAAGAGAAGAGAGAGAATGAAGAAAAGCGATGGCAGAAGAACAACACGGAGTAGATCTTCCACTTGGTTCTTTAGGACATATACCACCACTACCATTATGGGAAGAAAATTGAAACAACAATAGAAATGAACAAAATCTCTCAGGCTTGTAAGTACCTTCTCGAGTTCAACCATTAGGTTATCATCCTCTAGAGATCCATAATATCAAGTTCAGACCCGATCCAAACATGCTCATCAATTTCAAAATTTTGGACTCTATAGTGGTGTAGCAATGCAAGATCCGGTAAGAGCGATTCAAAATTTCATGCAAATTTGTGATGCCTACAGTACTCCAGGTATTACACGGGTATAATGTAGCAATGGAAAATTTAAAAACACCACGAAACATTATAGGTCTTTGAGGCTTTTTGGGATTGACTGGATAATATCAGCTTTTATTAAAAAGTTATGGCAGTATTGCACCTCTTTAACAGAAATTTTGGAAAAGGATATATATTCATGGTTTAAAAAGCTACAACACTGTCCACAAAACTTAAAACAACGTCACAACATCTCTAGTTCTTGCTATGCTTGAATTTTCCATTACCTTTTATTGTAGAAATAGATGCTTTGTGGTTTTGGAATTGGTGTCGTGTTATTTCAAAATAATCGGCCTATTTCTTCCTTTAGTATGATGTAATTTGCAAGTTTAAAGGCTAAATCAACTTATGAAAGAGAAATTTTGGCCATTACATATGTTATTTCCAAGTGGAAACATTATTTGCTTTCACAATTTAAACGGATTAGTGTAGTCTAAAAAAATTTATGGATCAAACATTCAAAAACCTAAACAACAAAAGTGGTTAACGAAATTATTGAGGTTTGATTTCAATATTCTTTACAAAACTGAACGTGAGAACCAAGTTGCAAATGCTTTACCTAGAATCGAAGGGGTATGTTTCAACATTTTAGTTGTTCAAGTGGTGTTTTAAGATGATATAAGAATGACTAGTAAAAGTGATACAGATATTCAAAATATACAAGAGGATCTATAGAATTGCCTATATTTATTACAAAAAAATTCTTTGGTGAAAGCTTATTACTCGATAAACAAGGTATAGTGCTTCCAACGATCTAACAAGTGTCACTCTATATCAGTGGGAGGACATGCTGGAAACCTTCGCACGTTTCAAAGAATAGCGGCAGATTGTTATTGGGTCAATAAACTTTTTTGTTTTTTGTATGTCAGTAGTCTAAGTTGAGTATTTTTGCACCCGTGGTCTTTTACAACCCCTGCCCATTAAGGATCAAATTTGGGAGGACATACAAATGGATTTTGTTCAAGGGTTTCCATCATCAAAAGACAAGTCACAAATATTCGTGATAGTTGATAGATTATCAAAATATGTTCACTTTGCAACTCTTCCAACTCATGTGAACGGTATACAAGTGGCTGATGTATTTATAAACAAAATGGTCAAACTTCATGGGATTCCACGTACCATTGTAAGTGATTGAGATAAAATATTTATATGTTCATTTTGGAAAGAGTTTTCATTTTCAATGACCAAGTTATGTTTGAGCACAACCTATCATCCATAATCAGATGGACATACTGAACGTTTAATCAGACATTGGAGATGTATATCAGAAGTTTTGTGATGGATTCCCCTCAAATGTTGTTAAAATTCTTGGCATGGGCTGAGTATTGGTACAACACATCCGTTCATACTTCTGCATGTCGACATCGAATGTTGTTGTTGAACATGACTTACAACAACACGATACTATATTATCTGCTCTTAAGCTAAATTTGCGGAGAACGCAACAAAAGATGAAAGATTAAGCAGATAACCATCGTATAAAACAATAATTTGATGTTGGAGATTGGGGTTTGCTTCGTCTGCAACCATATCGGCACGTTACTACGTGAGTGTATGGAAATTAAAATTTAGGTCGCAATTTATTTGGTCCATTTCAAGTTGTACAATGCATTGGGAGTGTTTCTTATTATCTGTCAATACCTATTATAGCAAAGATACGTCATGTTTTTCATGTATCACTACTTTAAAGTGCAATTGGTGTATCGTCTGTGCCCGATGCGGGCTAATTTACTTGAACTTCGTCCATTGGTAATATTATCAAGTAGAAATATCAATGTAAAAAATGTGATTATACCACAAGTTTTAGATCAATGGGGTTATTTAACGCTTGAAGAAGCATTATGGGTTGATATTTAAAACTTTTGTGAGACAACATAATACTTTATCAGAAGATTTTTATATTAACCAACATAATACTTTATTAGAAGATTTTTATATTTAATGTCCTCATGATTAAGCTATGTTAAGAAGATTAAAATAACATGCATGAGTGAGCATTATTTAGTAAATGGAAATCTCTTAAATAAAACAGGATTACAAATATGAAATATTTTAATTAAGAATACTAATATTGACTTCACATTTAAATATCTTTAGACTTTAACATATACAAAATTTGATGATATGTTCAATGACGCATCTTAAGATTAAATAATGGAAAGTATGACTAGTGTTGAGGTTTCCTATTCATTCTCAACTAAATATTAACACCCATACAAGTAAATAAATGATTGAATAAAATCAAAATAGAACCAGGTAAATAAACTAGATTGAGGATAATTAGGGACTTTAAATATATGATATACCTAAGAATATGGGTAACTTTGATAGATTATAAAAAAACTATGAGATATGCCAATGATTGATAAGGAAGCCATGATATCAAAAAATATTTTGTAACAAGATAACTAATAGACAAAGATAATAAAAAAAATTTAAATCTATTCAGAATGAATTTCAATATAAAACAACCATAAATCTTTATAAGAATAGTAGTTTGAAACATTTAATTACTACATAATTCAATTTGATATTAAGATAATACAAAAATCTAGTTATAACCCAGAATAAAACAATTAACCAAAATTAAATTCAAAGAGGTAACAAACTTTGAAATTGGGTAAGGAAACATGAGATTGACGTACTTTCACATATCAAAATTCGTACAAAATATTTGAGTTTTGATTCCTCGTTATATTTTTTCGTTTCCTTGTCTTTCCCGTTGTAATTATTTTATCGCATTTGGTTGCAAAAATTTAGTAAAGAAAGTATAGATCTCAAATTTGTAAACAGATTTAATCACTAGAAAATATAAAAGTAAGAATTAGAGAGGAAAAATAAGAAAATAAAGAGTAGAAAAAGATTAAAGAATAAAGCTCAAAATCTAACTTCATATATATATATATATATATAATTATAAATTTTATATGCGCGTCCAAAAAGATACCAGATGAAAGGTTAAATTCTATCCAAATTATAAGACTGTGTAGTTTAGTTTTAGAAAATTTCTACATCAATTATATTAATATACCCCATGTTATAAACTTAACTAACAAATTAGTCTAATGACATGTATTTTATTATAATAATCTATGATTACCTTTTGTTTTATATCGTTGGACATCCTACATGGATAAGTAACAAAGATAAGCAGCTCAAGTGTAACAAGGTTTATAATAGGCCAAACAAAAAAATTAGCAAAATACTTTCATCCAAAATTGGATGATCCAATGCAAATATTTTTTGACACATATCCAATATTTTTAACTTGTAAAAACTAATCATGATAACTACCTAATTAATCTGATGACATATGATTTGTTAGTACAATCAATTTGTTATGATATTAATATTAGATCATTGAATCTTTGATATAAGTCTTATCCAAATAATTAAAATAATAGATTTTATTGTATGAAAATCTCCACCTTAATGTGCAATTCTTCTTGGTCAAAACTTAGCATATTTATCATCATAATTTTTAACAATCTATATTCCATCAAACCTAAAGTTTATGAGTAAAAATATTTTAGTGTCCATGTATGCATGATTATCTTATAAAGGAATTTTATTCAAGTTAGTAGCCTCATAAACAAGCTAACTTATATAAAATGAAATTTGACATCAACAAACTTTATTCATTCATGATATATCAAATCTTTTATATAATTGTCTTTGCGACTATCATATGTAGTCTTTTTCAATATGCAAAGGTTATCATAGTGTTTAGAATTGTGTCATATTATATATATGTACATATATATATATATATATATATATATATATATATATATATATATATATATATATATATTAAGTTCATCATGAAAAAAATAGTTTTAACATCATGTTGACATAAGACAACGTCATTGTTATTTTTTTTTGAATATGACAATAGGCTTGCAAAATAAAATTAATTTTATTACGTTCCTTTAAGTATACCCTTTGGCAACATGTTACCTTTATATATAGGGAAATCAGAATTACACATACCCTATTTAACCTTATAATTTTATATACATTCAATAAGGTTTTAATCATGAGGTTTTTTAACAAGTATCCAAGTTTTGTTAACATTTAAATATTGTGTTTCCTCTTCCATAACTTGACCCCAAAAACATTATCATTAGAACTCAATGCATTAAGGTAACTATCCAGATTATTTGCGACTAACCTAAAGACCAGCTATAACAGTAGTATAAATAAAATCAATATAAGACTATCTTGGAGGAGGTCTAGTTTTAATCCTTGCCTTATATATTGATATCTAATAGTTATACATGCTATCTTTACTAGACTCGTAGACATTCTCAGACCCATTAGTGTACCTAGTAGAAATTGACTCCATTGTGGGCTGCTCAACTTCATGTTCCTCTACACTTGTAGGGTTCAAATGATTAACATCGTTTCGTAAAGTTGTAATAGGATCCAACTTAATATCAACAAACTTTAGGTATTGTTTCAAGTTCACTTTGATCATCACCTAAAAACTCAGTTACTGAGTTTCAAGGGATATTGGATTAATCAAATATAACATCTCCAGGAATGATAATATTTATTCCTCTAGATTCTCTCGAAAAAACACACACATCACCAAAACCATCTATAATTGTTATATATTTTGCTAATTTCAGCCATTCAGCCGTTCTTGCAACTTCATCAAGATTATATTTTTTTGGCTAAATAGATATGTATAAGATGCATAGAAATAACTTCTATTGAGAAAGTTGCACTGGGAAGAGTTGTGTTTCCATGTAGGTATTCCTGAAATCTAACTAGATCAGAAAAACAAAAGGACACCTCCTTCACCATATAACTTATAGAAGTGGTCAAAGACATTCATCTTATTAAAAAATAAAATCAACAATCTATAAATCTTATTTGAAAAGCATAAGTTTTGTCTAAAAAACACATTGTCAATGAGGCACTTGCAGGAGAGATTTTGCTAACATAGTTACTAAAGAATTTGAACAAAAGCTTCGCAATACTGACAATACTGATTAACAAATTCTCTATTTGGAGGAATAATGTCTAAACGGAATCGGTTGATAGGGTTAACCATATCTTCTTTAAGCTCATTGTAGTCTAGGTCCCTACATTACAAAAACTAGCATTATAAGTCCCTAAAAAAAGAGTTCAAAAAAGCTACGGGCAAAGTGAACTATTAAAATTTGGGTAATGACGCAAGATCAAACCTTCTTGATTTCACAAGGAGGTTTCTTTCTTACAGATACATATTTGGACTCACATATATCTCATTGCTCTATAACTGTAAGAAAAAAGTATTAAAAATTCAGAAGTATGAAAAAACAATAAAAGTAATAATACATAACTTCAATTTTAAACATTGCATGTTGAAGTAAATGGTGTCTCCATCTCACCTACAAGCTTTGTGCCTTTTAAACTCTTTTCAAACTGCTTGAAATTCTTTAGCAAGTACCGTGTCAAAAATAATTTACAATTGTTATGACCTATAACATTAATACCTTGAATATATTAACTTCCCATATTGCATAACCAACAAAATTAAAGAATCATAATACACAATGTGTGTGAACGACTAGTCAAATATAATATATATTTGAATAAAATACAATAAAGAAAAAATACACATTCTTTCTGGTTAAAATATAAGAAACAAAAATGACGGTAGTGAAATCGAAATCTTACAAGTTCTTTAAACGATGGATATATATTTCTTGAAGCTAACGTAGGAGAAATCACATCAAGAAGTATGATAGTTATTGTTCGTGTATGAGGATTAGATTATGTATTATTATTCCCGATTTGTCTTCACTCCTTCTCATGAGACACGAAGTTTAGTGTAAAGTCTTTCACCGTCCTCTAAACACAAACATCAACAAAAGAGAGATATGGTGATCATCACACAAAAGCTCAAATAATTCTTCGATCCATCGCATTTCTTCAACTTCACGAGAGATAGTGATTTAGGAATGAAAACTTATAATTCTGAAGAAAGTAATTTATGATTAGAAAATTATACGATTATTAGAATAAAACAAATAAAGGATAAATAGTAATTATTCTTGATTATAGATGGACATTTTTTAGTTAGTTAACTGGGAATGGATTTCCCTTCCTTATTATTAATTGGTCAATGTCCCTTTTTTTTGCTAAACTTAATATTTGAGTCACATTTTCGAAAACTTATTGGTTAAAAGCAAACCATAATAATTTACATTATTTAAAACAACTCCACCGAAAATACCTCCACAGTTACGAAATAAAAAAAATAAGTGACTAATAATCAGACAAAGGAAACCAAAAAAAAAAGGAAATAGACAAATTAACAGACACACATACGGAAAGACACACAAAACAAACACAAAATTTTAATCTTTGTTGCTGATTTGGTGAGACCAAGCGTATATAGAAGAAATCAAGAAAAATAAAAGAAACGAGCAACAAAAAGTCATATGTAAGTGAACCATTAAATGATATTTTTATGATTTTTTGATGTTTTTTGAGATTTTATGAACACACAATTCTCATTAAGGAAGTAAGGCAAAAAGTTTGGCCAACACAACTAAGGTAGAATTCTCACGACAAAGAAAGCAAACACAAGACAACTTTAATAGATAAATTGAAAATGAGTGAGGTAGTTATAGTTTACATAAAATTTGATATATAATTTTTATTTATAACTAAAAGTATTCATAAATATTATAGGTTGAACAAAATACAACTATAACAGATGAAAAAATAGAGAACTGGGATTAGAAGTGGAAGATGAAGATGAATAAGACGATGATGATAGTGTAGTAACTATGATACAAAGGGACTCAGAAGATGATGAAGATGAGGAGGAGGAACAATTTGAAGCAAAAAAGACTAACATGATAATTAATACACATATAAGTTTAATAATTAATTTTTTGAAACAAGAAATTCATTATTTAGAAAAGAGTAGGTAATAACCTATTTATGAAATACAATACTGAATCACATGACACTGTTCAGCCTAACAAGTATAAAATAAATTTACGATTTATCATAACTATAAGTAAAAATCTAAAAAATATGATCATTTCAGTAAGGTTGGTCATTTTAAGAAGAATTGATTTGATCTTAAAAACAAGAATGATACTTATAATGATGAACCTAATATTGCATAATTGTTTATTAAAAATTATGTGAGTTATGTAGTTTTTAATGTATTTGATATAGCATATAAGTCTAATTGGATTATCGATTTATATACATTATCAACATGATCCCTAATAACGACTAGTTTCATGACTTGAGAGAATATAAATATGATAAGTTGTATATGTTGAATAATAATACATTCCAAGTTGTTGGTATTGAGACTATTAATCTAAGAAAGAATAATATGAAATTTATAACATTCACTAATATGAGATGGATACCTAATCTAAACATATACACATTGTCAAGATGTGTTATCAATTTAAATAAGAATAATAAATTTGGCCTATGTGAAAAGAAATATCTTTATTTATATATTATTGACTTGGAATGAATTACATAGGATTTGAAAAATGTTACTTCTAACATTGAGAATGCATCTACTTTAAAATGGTACTTGAGACTAAGAGATATTAATCAATTTGGTTGGTAAATATTATATCTCTATTTTGTATATTTTTTAAACTTGTGTGTTATCAAAACAACATAGAATGAAGTTCACTGATGGTTTAATAATTCTAAATCTATACTTGAATATAAACATTTTGAATTATAGGGATGTGAATAAAATAAAACTGGCAGGGTCGAAGATATTTTATATCTTTGGTTAATGAAAATTCTAGGATAGTATGGACTTCTCTTTTAAAAGCTAAAAATGAATTTTTTAATTTAATTAGAGAGTTAATTACTTTACAAGAATAAAATAGTGGTAAATCCTGTAAAACCCTAAGAATATATAATGGACATGAACTTTATGATGATGAGTTTGTCAATTTCAGTACATTTTTCGGTAGAATAAGACATAAGATAGCTAGAAATACACCACAACCAAAATTTCGTGGTTGTAAGAATGAATAAGACCCTTCTAGAAAAACTAATTACAAGCTTTATTTTTACCTTTGTCCTTTCAAATTATTTTTAGGGATAATACCTTAATACTTCAACCCATCTTGTGAATAGAAGTTCTAATATATCTTTGAATGTGAAATGCATAATGAAATTGTGGAATAATAAAAAACCTGACTTGTCTAAATTTAGTATTTTTGGTTGTGCTACCTATGATAATGATAAATAAGGTATCGTTGATCCAAGATAATTAACATAATTTTCTTTGGCTATTAGTATATGCACGGTACCAAAGGGTACAAATTATGTGATAGATAATCCAGGAGAATAATAGGTATCACTAATAGAGATGCTATATATGATGATCATTAGTTGAAAGGTTATATTTCATGAATCTAATTGTCCTTGCAAGCGAGTAACTATGTTCTTAGGTGATGATCAAAGTGAACATGAAACAACACCTAACGTGTACTTAGATTAAGGTGGATCCTATTAAAACTTTAAAAAATTATGTTAATCATGATGATCCTAATAGTGTTTGGGAACAAAAGTCAGCAACCCGCAATGGAGTCAGTCTCCACTAAAGAGAGCTTCGATAACTATTAGTTGACAAAATATTGGGTAAGCATGTATTCTTATGTTGAAAATATTAATATTTCTCTTTTAGTTTCTCCAAAGCTTAGTATCAATGATCCAGATAGTTATCTTAATGCATTGACTTCTAAAGATAATTAATGTTGGGTTAAGCTATAAGCCTGTAATGCAATATTTAAAGGTTAATAAAACTAGAATACTTGTAAAAAGACCTAATGTAGAAAACTTTATAAGGTTATATAAGTTATATTTGATTATGATTTCTCTAGATATAAAGATATAATTATTTCCAATGGGTATACTGATGATTCTCTTTTTGTAGTAAATATGAGACATATTTTTACGCTCCTTTAGAGATCAGCTGAAATTTAGAAAGAATTGGAATGGTCCCTTTTATCTCAAGATGGGGCAATAAATTAGGAATGTGTGGCCTATTATAAATTGTGATTCAGAGATGTAACTATGTAGTTATAAATTTGTAGCTAGCATAACGCAAACCAATCCTCTTTTAGAGGAAACTTTTTTGGGATGGGATTGATCATTTAAAACTAGCCCATAACATATGTAAACCTTAAAAATTTCACAATTATTAATACTAGTCATGAACATTAAAAATTCATCCCTTGGCTGCTAAAGCTTAGTTTTCATCAACATTTCATCATTTGCTAGAATCAATAGTTGGAGTTTCACTAGATCAATTCTATACCTCTTAATCTCTATACTTATGGTAAATAGTGTTATATATATATATATATATATATATATATATATATATATATATATATATATATATATATATATATATGCTTTCCTTAATTTAATTCCATGTTTTCATTCCAAGTTCAATTATGCACGAATTCTATTTTTCTAAAGATTGTTTATATATGAACTTAAGTTTTATTCTTTAATTTCTTATTGGAAAATCCTTCCATCCAATATTGGATGATCCTACACCAGTTAAATTTATACACACGCACCATGTTTTAAACTTACAAAAGTAACTAATTTATTAATCTAATGACATGTGTTATGTTATATTAATCAATGACTGAGATATAAATATTGGACCATCCAATATTGGATGGAAGTCTTACCCTTTCTTATTTTGGGATTGAATTTATATAAATTGTGTTTTGAATCTGTTTGGTATACATATGAGTTAAATAATTATCGAATTAGGCCAAATAATGACCAGCCTAAGTAATTAAGTTTACGTCCTAGAGGTGGTTCTAGTTACAGATTAGTGTATACGCGCTTTGTGTGCATTAGTGAGTCGACAAGTCTTGACTAGCCAAGTAGTCGCTAGGGTTTAAACTTTGAGCTCTTATAATTGAGTACATGATCTTTCTAAGTCGACCATTACGGGAGTTAGAAAAACATTAGAATCACGGTTAAAAAGATCAACAAAATTATTTCTAGAACTAATAATTCAATAGGATTAGGTGAGTGTTTGAAATATTGAGCTACTATCTTACAAGCATAATTATTTATTAATTGTAAAACAAAACAATGCCCATTGTATTTCTATCTTTTAATCAAAATATTTTAAACTATCTACGCTAATATTGAACAACATTTAAATTAACTACCTAAATCCTAAGGAAAGAACTTGATTTACTTACATATTAGTTGTAACAATTCGTAAACTTTTAGTGATTTAATCGTGATTTTCTAGATGTGTGCATGTTTTATATAATTATTTTATCACACTCACGGGTCCACCATATACTCAAAAGGAGAGAGTAGATTTCACTGAAACTTGAATGCTTGTTGTCATATTCAAAAAAAATTAGAATGATGTTATTTTATGTGTCATGTTTTAACTTAGAATAAGAACAACTTCATGTTAAGACTACTTTTCTACATGGTCAACTTGAAAAAGATATACATGAGACAACCTGAGTGTTTGTATGATTCTAAACAATATGATCTTGTTTGCTTATCAAAAAAATATGTGTATGACCTTCAATTATCTCTAAGACAATGGTATAAAATATTTTATACTTTTATTATTAGTTTGGGTTGTAAAAAAAGATAATTGGATATTTGTCTATATTTTTTTCACTCTTCAGGGTATTTCCTTTGTATTCTACTATATTTTGTTGATATAAATTGCTCATAATTAGGGATAACAACGGTTCTATTTTTACATAAATATCATAATCATAACTATAATATTTTATTGTATTAAAATTATCCCTAATGATTTTTACCATTTATGACACTTTTCAAAACCATAATTCCATCATTTGATGTTGGTTTTATATACAGTTTTGAAATCTTAAGCAATAACCAAATGATTATTTTAATAAGTATATTAATTTTCATAAAATAATACCACATTTATAAAAAACAAATCTACAAAATACATTAATATTGTGTTAATATTTGATTAGTTAGTTTATTTATAATTTAGTTGGTTTAATTTAGTAGAAGGATTTTGATTTTACAATTTCAATATATGTAATTTAACATAAATTATTATATAATTTGAAAATATATATATAATAAACTATTTTTGGTTATTCGGTTTTATCTTATCTAAAACCATAACCTTACCATTTTAAGCATTGGTTACCTCATAAGTAGTTAAGTGCTTAAAATTATGAAACTTAAGGCTGTATATGAAGGATTTTGGCCAAGCCAAGAATATTATAATCATAGTAATTGAAAGGAACATGAAGCACTCTAAGTTAAAATTGCAACAATGGCCCTATTTGGTAATATTTGTAGGAAGGTATGGTAACTTACAATATAAAAATATTTATATGACTTTTATTGTTCATTTTATACTGTAAAATATCTCACAACTCTAAAAAGAAAAAAAGGAAAATAGTTGTTATGAAAATTATATTTTATAATATTTGTTTAAAATCATGGCATGGTCGTATTTTATCTTTTTTTATAATATATCTATCAAAGTTTAACAAATTCTTACGTACATCATTTGTTTCATGTCCTTAATTACCTTAAACCCAGTTTTTCTTACTTGATTCTATTTAGATTTTAATAAATCATTTTGTATGTTTGTTAATGGTTATTCAAGAATGAATTAAAAACCTCATTCATCGCACTCTCCATTTTCATTAACTTTTAATGTATCCTTCTCACCCCTATCTAAGCTTATCATCAAATTTTATATATGTTAATGTCTAAAAATATTTAATTTCAAATAATTCATATTACTATCAATAAAAATATTTCATATTTGTATTTCTTATTTAATTCAGAATTTTCATTTACTAAGAAATTCCCACTCATGTATGTAATTTTAAAGTCCCTAGCATAACTCAAAAAATAAGGAAATTAAATATAGAGATTTTCTGAAAAAGTATTATGTTGAATGAGAATTGTTCTACTGAAAATTATTATTACTCAGAAATAATATTAATTTTTCAATGAGTTTCTACACACAAAACATGATCCGCCATGACGTTTCCATAAAGGGGAAGATTTCTCGTAACTTTGTAAGGTAAGTCTTAGAGTTCAAATTAGTGTTAGGCTTTAACAGGGCAACACTAAAAATTGGATGAAAGTTAAGGTTCATTGGTTATTTATAACTTCTGATATTTCATATTAACTTAAACATGAAAGCACTGTTTATAGCTTCTACGTATGCGCTTGGACTTTTAAATGTAAATTCCTAGGTAATAATTTTTACCTTCATACGTTTTCATACGTTATGTCATTTAATCATCATAAATGTCCCTTTTGCATTCTAATTCATGAAGCACTTTGTAAAAAATGCGACATCATATACATCTCAAATGATACTAGAAGAGATTGAAGCAGCTGATTATGTGTTTTATCGCACTTTTTATGTTGACACTTATATATTTTACTGGTGAGATAGGTGATAAAATTGGTGACTATGATGGTATACATTACCGTAAAACCATTATGAAAGCTCTTTTATGTTTGTTTGCATAACAATCACTATTCACGTGATACCCAATTACAATTTACTTAACATCTTCATTTAGTTTACACCGTATTTACTTAGATGTCTAATGGTTCTCTCTCTCTCTCTATTTCAAATTAATTCATAATCATTGAGAAAACAAAACATGTATAAGGTCCCTATGTGACTAAAGAAAGAACCTTAAGTGTAATTGCTCGTCTGTGAAAACATGCGTAATTATTGTAACTTATGTAATGCCTAAGGCCACTTGATGGACAAATTCACAAACTTATTATAAACATGTTTTTAAGGACCATGAGTTGATATGTTATCTCTTAAGTGAAGAACAAAATGATCTAATTGATGAAGAAATTGAATATAATATTGCCAAAAACCTGTTAACAAAAAAGTAGCTATTACGATAAATTTATAAATTCAAATGACATCATTTTCATAATATATTTAAAGAGGGATAATATTAAATAGCACATGATTATTATAGAAATAACATTTCCTACTGTGGCTAGTTTTGTAAAAATTGTCGAATATGTACATCTCAGGCATGTTGTTTTCAAAAAATGTTATGCACAACATATTCTCAATAACATTTATTAACGCTAAGCTCAATACTCAAGTTCTTCGTCATCAATAGTTACTGCATTTAAATATAAACCACCTATTAAAGGTAAGTTAGCTTCATCACCAATGTTGACTAAAAAAAAGTTCTATAACTTTCTTCAAAATCTCCCTCCACCTGAAAATCATACATTTTCATCATGCAACAACTCTAGAATTAGTCATTTTCATATATAATGGGTATTTATAGATGTTCTTGGACGCTCACACTAACTTTGTTAGATTGTCATGGGTGTACATGTTTAAAATGATGTTGGGACAGATTGTATTCTTATATTTTTGCATGAAAAGTTGGTATCCTTATATATAAGATATTCAGCTGTATGTATTATTAAAATACACAACAATATATGTAAGTATTTCTTGAAAAAAGTTCTAGAATGAATCTAAAAGTTTCCCTTCTTGAGTGTTTGGGGTATTTAGTCAATATTTAGAGTCAAACTTGAGTGTTTGGGGTATTTAGTCAACATTTAGAGTCAAATATGAGTGTTTGGGGTATTCAGTCAACTATTTGAGTCAAATGTTAGTGTTTGGGGTATTCAGTCAACATTTAGACTCAAACTTGATTGTTTGGGATATTTAATCAACCTTTAGAGTCAAACTTGAGTGTTTGGGGTATTCAGTCAACATTTATAGTAAAACTTGAGTCATTGGAGTATTTAGTCAACATTTAGAGTCAAATGTTAGTGTTTGGGGGTATTCAGTCAACTATTTCAGTCAAATGTTAGTGTTTGGGGTATTTGGTCAACATTTAGAGTCAAACATGAGTCTTCGGGGTATTTAGTCAACTATTTAAGTCAAATGTTAGTGTTTGGTGTATTTAGTTATTTTGATACACTTAACATTTAGAGTCAAACTTGAGTCTTTGGGGTATTTAGTCAACTATTTGATTCAAATGTTAAGTGTATCAAAATATCTTCAAATTCAACTCCAAAAATCAACAATATGTTTTAAGATAAATAAACAAAAAACAAACAATTCTCCTAATCAGTTTCATATCCACTAATATCTATAGGTTCATCATCGCTATCAACCTCTATAGGTTCTTCATCATCCTCATATTCTTCCCACGTATCATCATCAATTTCCTCGTTTTCATCAATAACCATATCAAAAGCCAAATCAATACAAAATGAGAAGGGTCGATCTCGATCTCCTCAATGGATGCCAAGTTCACCGGATCGGAAATATTTTTCGATTTTCCGTTGACAAAGTATACTTTGCTCACTTTAGTATTTGTTCACCGTTTCTCGATGTCAACCACAAATCTTTCGTGATGTTCATAACCTCAAGATCCATTCTCGATTTCATGTTATCTTTGTTAAGTTTCCCATCAAGATCTATAATTGTACCGAGAAGAGAATCACACACATTTTTCTCGCAATGCATGACGTCAATGTTATGTTTCAACAAATTTTCGGACCAATAAGGTAAACGATAAAAGATACACTTTTTCTTCCAAATGAATCACCGTGGAACATATTGGTTCTCGATCTTGCCCCTAAAATCCTTGTTCTTACCAGGAAACACAATGGGA
The DNA here is from genome assembly GCA_029959085.1 of Nemophila menziesii. Classification (NCBI taxonomy): domain Eukaryota; kingdom Viridiplantae; phylum Streptophyta; class Magnoliopsida; order Boraginales; family Hydrophyllaceae; genus Nemophila; species Nemophila menziesii. Next base: position 22,738,467 of record JARWIR010000015.1, on the reverse strand, counting down.
AGCCCATTCAACTGTGTCTGAATATCGGTAGAAGAATATTTCTTCAGTGGTTAACTATGATCGGTAGCCCGATACGAAACCTTGTCATTTCTAAACAGATGTCTGGTAGGTAACCAATGTCTATGGTAAAAGTAAACAACCCTTTTCTTCAAATTCATTTACATAGTAAAATCCATGCATTCTGGACAAGTTAAGTAACCTTGACCAGACCATCCCGAAGTGTATGACCTAGCGGGGTAATCATTAGTCGTGGACAACAAACAAACCTTCATTGTAAACTCTTCCTTTTTGTGTGCATCATACGTAAGGATCCCTTTATCCCACAACTCGTCTAACTCATCTATTACAAGTCGAAGAAATACATCGATGTCCTTACCGGGTGAACAGGGTCCAGGAATCAACAAACAAAGCTGGAATGTCATCTCCTTCATACACTCCCACGGTGGCAAGTTGTAGACAGTCAATATAACTGGCCATATGTTGTACGAGTTTTTCTACATAGAGAAAGGACAAAAACCATCTATACCCAAACCTAAGATCACATTCCGAGGTTCACTAGTAAACTCAAGATGTAACTGAACAAATCTCTTCCAACTATCGCCATCAACTGGATGATGCAACAAATCTGGATCTATACTCTTTCCTGTGCGGTGCCAAATCATATTTTCGGCAGTGTGTCTCGAAACATAAAGTCGCTGCAATCTCGGGGCAATCGGGAAATATCGGAGTTTCTTATGTGCTACTTTCTGACCCTTCGGCGGGTCCCATCTAGATTCACTACATACTGGACACTTTTCGAGTGAGTCATTCTCCTTGTAAAATAAAGCACAATCGTTCACGCAAACATCGATGGTATTGTACCTCATACCTAAACTTTTTAACTTTTTGTTGCACTCCTCGTATGAGTCGGGCAAGGTATGACGTTTGGGCAACACACGACACAAAATATCAAACAACAAGGTGAAAGAGGTGTTAGTCGACTTGTTCTTCACCTTCACGTGCATTAGTTTCGCAATAAAATTTAATGAACTCATTACTATACAACCAGGGTATAACTCGGTCTCTAATTCGGAAAACATCGTTTCGAATTTGCCACGTGCTGAACTGTTCGAGACTATCATCTCAATGTCACTTGAATGACCACCACCCTCATAATTAGGTCTTAAATCTTCGTAGACATCCAACATTTCATTTTCTTCATATCGAGTCTTAGAAATTTCTCCGTTCTCACCATGCTTTGTCCAAATCTCATACGTGGACAAAAACTCAAATTGTAAAAGATGTGCCCTTACTTTGGCCACTGTAAACCGACTATAATTCGAACACTCATTACACGGATTAAACAAATTTTATTCAGGATCTTTATTTATTTGATAATAAGCAAGAAAATCTTATATCCCCTTAACAAATTCACGCGAAACTTTATGTGCAGAACTAATCCAACTTTTATCAATACCTGAAGCCATAATCAACTACTCCAATATAAAAGAATACAACATAAATGTCTCATAAATATAATGAAAAAAATTATTACATCACCAATTAAATATATAAAAATAAAATGAAATGGAAGATTATTATATCACCAATTAAATACATAAATATAAAATGAAAAAAAAATTATTACATCACCAATTAAATACATGAATATAAAATGAAATTTTTTTTATTACATCACCAATTAAATAAATAAATATAAAATTAAAAGCATACAATTTATTACATCACCAAATAAATGCATAAATATAAAATTAAAAGCATACAAAATATAACATCGCCAAATAAATACATAAATATAAAAGAAAAAGCATACAAAATATCACATCACTATGTAAATATATATCCCATTTATGCATTTATTTCTCAAACAATAATATATCACATATATATATATAGCATATAAAATTATAAGATGTTTAGCGATACATAGTGATACTATATATTTAGCATTAACTATACAGTTGTAATCAAATAAAAAAGATATGAATAAATTTTTATAGAATAAAAAATACCTACTTTTCGACAAATTTAGAAGGAAAAATTGATAATTGAGGAGGTCCTACGTTGTTGATTGAACCAAGAAAGCTTTTCCGCGTGTTGAAATACCTAATAATTAATATTATATAGCATTAACTACACAATTATATGCAAATAAAAGAAATTTGAAAGAGTTTTATAGAACAAAAAATACCTACTTTTGGGCAAATTTAGAAGGAAAAATTGATAATTGAGGAGATCCCACGTTGTTGATTGACTCGGAAAAGATTTCCCACGTGTTGAAATACCTAATAATTAATACTACTTAGGATTAACTACACAATTGTATGCAAATAAAAGAAATTTGAAAGAGTTTAATAGAACAAAAAATACCTACTTTTGGATAAATTTAGAAGGAAAAATTGATAATTGAGGAGGTCACACACTGTTGATTGACCTGGGAAAGATTTTCCACGTCTTGAAATAATTTTGATGATAAATTGTGGGGAAAAATTGGAAAAGTTTTGAGAGAATAGATGAGAAATTGTAAAATAATGGCGTTTGAGGATCCCAATTCGCGACTACACAAGTAGTCGCCAAAGACTCAAAAGTATTCCTTAGTAAACCATTCTAACGACTACATGAAGTGGTCGTTAAAAAAAGCGAACACTATTGACTACTTAATGGCAGTGGAAAAATAATTTTTTTTTAAAAAAACTAGCGGCTACGTACGACGTTTGAACGACTACCTCATGTAGTCGTTACAGACAAAAATTACTAACAACTATAATATAGTCGAGAAATAGGTCAGGTAGTCGTTAAAGAGAAGTAGTCGCGAATGGTTCTTGTCTTTAGCGACTACATCACGTAGTCGCGAGAAATTTGGTCGCTAGAGATCTGCGTTGTAGTAGTGTCAATATAACTAGATGTATAAAAAAAGATACACATAACTCAAACCATCCTTGATTGTTATATATTTTGCTAATTTTAGTCTTTCAAGAGTTCATGCAACTTCAACAAGGATAGATATGTTTTTGGCTCACATAGATATCTAAGCTACACAAAAATTAACTTCTGATTTAGAAAGTTGCATTATTATTCAAAAATAAAAGTAAAAATATGATGGAGGTGATGTCTCCTCATTTGTGATAGATTTATGTTAAGATGAGACTTCATTTTTAGTGTTTTAGAAGTCAATAATGTCGATTCTCTTGAGTTTTAGTGCACTTTCCTATTTTGTGTCTTGATTTGTAGAAATAATATTTTTAGAGCATATTGGGTTTAATTGTTTATTTAGTGTGTAGCTTTAAAGATAATTATGGAGATTAATTAGAGTCCACGTCAAAGACAACAACTTATGGAAACGGATTGACATGGTAATTGGAGAAAAGGAAATAAAAGCTAAAAAGATGGAAAAGGAAAAGCTGCCTAAATCTGGGATTCTGCAGATCACGTCCAAAGATATGCGTTTTTACCTAAGAAATAGGCCGAATTTGGAGATTTCCTTATATAAGGTAAAGATAATTCCGTTGCGATTCTTTTGGTATTTTGTGGAGCTCAAACGGACCAATAACGAAAAAGTTTTGACCAAAACAACGCATCAGTGTTTATCTTTATTTCCATACGAATTTGAGTTGGGCTAGAAGTCCATTACCTTAACTATTCCTCAAGAAAACGAATTAGGTCTTCTAAACACCTATAAATACACCCTTATATCACTTGTAAATCATCCTTGCCTCATAGTAATTAGTTCTTAAGGTTTTATTCTTCCAGTTTATTGTAGAGAGCAAGATGATGTCTTTTGTAATTTCTTTTAGTTTATTTCCTTCAGGTATGAACTAAATCTCCCATAAGCTTGGGTTTTGAATATGTATAATCTATGAATTCTAATTCTTCTATCTAAGTTTCTTTGGGAATTATATGTTTTAATCTGATATTAGCTACTTACTTTATATTTGCTTATGTGTTTTGATTTATTGTCTTTCCTAGAATTGATCACTTTAGGATTGTTTTAATAGTAGTTAGATGGTCACCGTAACTGGGTGTTTAACTATTGAACCACCACGTAATGTCTAGTGTCGATAGCAGTTCTGACAAAACATACTTCTAACTAGATAGTCATTAAGGTTTGTTTTAATCACCATATTACCAATTGATTGTAGTGTGCTGGATAGGGCCTTAGTGGCGTTTGATAACCCTATTTGAGTCCTCGTCTTGGTTGTTCCGTAGCCCCCTTAGTCGCTCTCAAGGTCTAAGGTAGTGGAATTTAGAATCCTGACTAAGTATTACCAAGAGCTAATATTCTCCCTTATGAACTAGATTTATAGATAGAATTAGAAGGATTAGTGCATACTAGCAAAACCTAAGCTATACTTCTCATCTCATATTCTTAATCTTTTACTTTATTGTATTTATTTTCCTAGTTTTAATTAGTTTTAATTCATAAATTCAAAAAACCAAATATTTATTTATTGTCTTCTAGTTATTTACTTTTACTCGTTATCTGTTCCTACGCGATTAACACACTTAAGTCCCTGAGAACGAACTCTACTTATCATTAAAACTTGCATACGTCCTGTAATACTTGCAGTACTGTGCCTGTCTAGGGTGAGAGTGCATAGTTTTCCATACTTAATTTGATCTTATTTTTATCACACCCTAGGCGACACCAAGTTTTTGGCGCCGCTGCCGGGGACTTGTGTCTCGTTAGTGTGTGGGTTATCTTTCGAGTTTTAGTTTTTAATTAGTTTTTACTTTTCAGTTTTTAGTTTAGTTTTAGTCTTTATTTTTCCAGATTTACGCTTGGGTTTGCTTTAGTCTTTTTCAGGTTTCACAGTGTTTAATTCTTGGCCTCCTCTATCGGAGCCTGAGAGGCGCTTTAGACCTTACAACAAACGAGTTCATGAGGAAAGAGCCTTGAGAAGAGCTATGGCAGACGTACATGATAACGATCCGGAGGTAGTTTACTTTGCACCAGGAGGACCTCCAGCATACATTCCACCTGGTGTACAATTACCAGTAGGAGGAGGTAATGAGCAAAATAATCTTAATAATCAACAAAACCGAGTTGAACAAGATCTACCTGGCCTTAACGTACCATTATATGTTCAACCCATCGGTTACCGCCCTCCTGAGATCCCGCGATCCGGGTATGCTCAGTCAATTTCAAAGTTTCGGACTCTATACTGGTACAGCTATTCAAGATCCGGTAAAAGCGATTCAGAAGTTTATGCAGATTTGTGATGCCTACATTACTCCTGGCATTACACGCGAGCAACTGTATTGTCATATGTTTTCGTTTTTCCTGACCGGACGAGCTAGCGATTGGCTAGAGATACAACCACATGGAACCATTCATTCTTGGAGAGAACTTCAAGCCGCCTTCTTTAACCGATTTTATCCAAAGAGTATGAGACTTAAAGATCAAACCGAGCTTGCAAGACTTTGCCAAGAAGATGGAGAAACAGTGGGAGAAGCATGGACAAGATTTCAACAAAAATTGGCTAGATGTCCGCTCCATGGTTATTCACCTGCTCTACAACTTGCTATGTTCTATGAAGGTCTTACTGATAAAGGTAGAGAAAAGGTGGATAACATTGGAAAGGGTAATTTTGTGTCCATGAATCACAATGAAGCTTCTGAGGTGTTAGGAAATATCATGGAACAAGAAAGAAGTTGGCCTTCAAGGCGAGCTTCTATTACAAAGACCCGAGGAACGCCTCGTCTAGATGCAGAAACTGCGAATTCAGCTCAAATATCCTCTTTAGAAAATCAAATCAAGGAGCTGAAAATCACGATGGAGAGAAACATAGCTGCTACAAAGGTAGTTCAAGAAGCACAAGGTTGTCAACAATGTGGAGTTAACGATCATTCATGGGAAGAGTGCGAATCAAATCCGCAATCTGTTTACTTTATATCCAACCGATGGGGCAACCGCAACCATCCGGGTATGCAATATTCAAATCCACAAGGGGCTGCTAATCCTGGTCATTATCAACCGCGACCCCAGAACAACTCTTACCAACAGAGAGGTCTGTACCAAAACCAATATCAGAATAGACCTGCTCCTCCACAACAACCTGCTCAAAACGCCTATACCGATTCCTTAGATCAGAAAGCTTTACCTCAGTATCCGCAAGAAGGGTGTATGGACAATACACAGATAGTACAAGCTCTAGACCGTTTGAACACAACTATAAACGCTCAAGAAGAAAAGGTCAGAGGACACGATGCCATACTTCAGATGCTAACTACTCAAGTGACACAGTTAAACAAAGTGTTAACCAGTGTTGTAGAACAAAAGGAAGTGAAGGCAATCAAAGTGGTGAAGACAAGGATGAGTTCGAAGCTTGCAAGGCTATATGCCTTGAGATTAAGGAAAAAGAGGAAGCCCCACATGCTGCCATTAGTGCCGTGGAAGTTCCCAGTATTGAAGAAGAACCAACCGAGTCTAACCCCGAGGAATCTGACTGTTTAGAAGTTTGTCTGGAGGACGATCAAGAGAAAGACGAGTTCATAGAGTTACTGAGAAAGGTGCAAGAGGAGATTCGATCGATGGTAGAGTATGCAGCTGAGTTAGCTAAAGAGAATGAGGAAGAAGCCTCAAAGGAGGAATCGAAAGAAGATGAAGTGTCACCTGCTGTGCTAGAAGAGAAAGAAGAAGAGAAGGTGGAACCGCCACATGTTGTTCAACCAGTGTCATCAACTATTCCGGATACAAATCCTAACGATGACACTGTTCTCAAGACATTTGTAGAGGCGTACCAACCTGAAAATATTAACGCCCAAATGCTTGAGATTGCGAAGAGAGGACTTACACCGCAACAAGTTTGTACGCAAGTTATTCCTGAGAAAGAGGCGAGTGTAGAGATCCCGAGAGAGAACATGAGGGTTTCGAGAAGAAGTGAGAAGGAGCTACCTACAAAGCTTAAAGATCCGGGAAGTTTCAACCTTCCTATTCAATTACATGGTAGGCTCAAAGTGAAAGCTATGTACGATGTGGGTTCTGGTGTGAATCTTATGCCTAAGTCTGTGTTCGAGAGACTTGGACTTCAGAAATCAGAGAAAACTCCAGTGAAGTTGCAGTTTGCTGACAACTCAGTGAAGAGGACTTGGGGAACAGTGGAGGACGTCTTAGTCCGTGCAGGTAAATATCGCCATCCCTAGTGACTTTGTTATTCTTGAGTTTGATGCAGATAAGCAGGTTCCGATCATACTTGGACGGCCTTTCATGGCCACAAGCCAAAGTGTGATCAACTTCCAAGATGGGACCATCACCCTTCATGCAAAGAATGTATCTGAGACCTTCTATGTCTTGGGTAAGAAACCGAGGAAGTTGGATCCCACCGTGCCTATCATCCACAGCCTTTCACATCACAAAGTCCCTCCTGAGAAGATCCACTTAAAGCCTGTGGATACTGAGCCAGACATTGAGTTTGGGGTTGGCCATGAAATCCTATGGAAAGCTCACAAACGCGAGAATAGTCCACGAAGTTTCAAAGATTCGTGGATGGGACCATTCATTGTCACTAAGGTTGTTTCAGCCAAAGTGATAGAGATTCGCCCCAAAACTGGGGTCAAGTGCAGATTAGTTGACGTTCATAGCCTTACTCGTTGTTGGGGAGGCTATATTCGCAAATCTTGACAGAGGTAACACGTCTAACTTTGAAAGACGTTAAACAAAAGTACTGTTCGGGAGACAACCCCGAGTTTTTTTATGTTTTCATGTCTTTTATGTTTTTAGTTTAAGTTTATTTTAGTTGTTTTTAGTTGATAATGCATATTTGAGAAAGGTATTAGTGTTTTTGGTGTGTAGGAATTGGAGAAATCAAGTTAGGGAACGCGAGGAAAAATTTTGGAGTGCAAGAATGCACCCCGCGGACTACCCCACGGACTACCCCATGGTCCGCACGGATGGTCCGCGAGGTCAAAACCCGTACCACGGGTCACTACCGCGGGTTTGATCCAGAAACAAGAAAAAAATCCGCGGTGTACCCTCCGGTACACTGGACCCTAGTCCGCGAGCCAAAAACCCGTGCCACGGGGTCCTACCACGGGTTTAGGTCAGTGAGCAAAAATTTTCGAGCATCAGATGTCGCGGACTACCCTGCGGTGCACCCCATGGTCCGCAGGGGTAGTCCGCAGCGCCGCCAGAGGAGAGAGAAAGTTACGGGATTGAATTATAAAAGAGGTATTGAGCTTATTATTCCGAAATTATTAAACCTTAACCCTCTCTTTCTTCTCCACAACTCTCCTAACTCCATTGAAGCTCATCAAAACCTTAAACAATCACCAAAACACTACCCAATCATCAAGAAAAACACATCAAATCCTTTCTCCACATCATTACAAGAGAGATTCAAGCTACCAATAATCACCAAATTCATTCAAATTGAAGAATCAAAGAGCTAAATTTCACAAATTCATCACACAATTTCTAAAATCCAAGCCTACCCATTACAAATCATCCTCACCCACATAGAGATTCATCACCAATTCACCCATCCTAGGCCAAATCAAGCTTGTTCATCCATCAATTCAAGAGTTTATTTCAAGGGTTGCTAAAGCTTTGAGTTGGGGGTTAATTGAAGATGACTAATAGAACAACAATTTTATCTAACAAGAGGGAGGTGAAGGGTAACAAGGGATTGGATTTAAACAAGAAGAAATCAATTGACAAAGGTGCTAGTTCTAAATCAAAGGGTTAAGAGAAAGTGAAGAAGAGTGGGAAACCTTCGTATGATCGTAATGGTAAAAATCTTTATTATTATGCAAAGGAAAAAACTCTACCTCAACAAGATCTTATACCTATAGAGAAAGTAGATACTTCAAGAGCTCTGAAGATTTCTGCAGAAAAACAATTAAAAGAACTAGCTTTTGCTTATGAGAAAGTATTCAAGGAAGAAATTAGAGATGGAGAATACAAGAGATTCTTTGAGCTTGGTGAGAAATTGGGTTGGGCTACGTTCATGGTAAGCCGTTCTGAATTATGTCATGAATTAGTTTTGGAGTTCTATCTAGGCCTCTTTAGCCAAGATAGTAATTGTGTTCCGATTAGAGGAAAGTTAGTTCCTTTCACAGTTGACGAGATTAGGAACCACTTCAAGTTTAAGAAATTGAAAGGTTTTTGCAAATTTGAAGAAGCAGTTGCTAAACGAAAAATCTTTGATGAGGAATTACTTTTTGAGCATGTTTTAGGCAAGGAGAAAGTGCAATCACATAAGGGAGAATTGAAGGCACCTTGGCCTTACAAATATCTTCAAGCAGATGCTAGAATTTGGCACAATTTCCTTATCCCTAATGTCTTTGGAAACACACGAACTTTGGATGTGACTATGAAGAACGCGTTATTGTTGGACTGTATTTTGAGAGGAGAAGAAGTTGATGTGGCACAGTTGATCTATGAGGAGGTGATACGATTCTCGGTCTCTCCTAAATCAGTTTATAATGTTAAATTTCCAACTATGATCACGTGTCTTGTGCGACAAGCGAATGTAGTATTGGGTGAAGAAGAGGAACTCGAATTTAAGATGAGTTATATTGATAATGCTTGGATCAAAGAAAGTCTTAGAAGAGCGGGTTCTACTCAAGCCTCGAAGGAAGAAAAGGAGCAAAATTGGCAAGAGAAGATGGAGGAGCGTTTAACGAAATTTGAAGCAGCTCAAACTTCCTTAGTCAATGATGTGGCACAAATCAACGCTAATCAAGTGCACATCATGAAACTCCTTGAGCAATTAACGAAAGGTCCAGCAATTCCAACCTTGGATGTCAATGATGCGAGGCAATAGCCTCGAGAGTATGTTCTCTTTCTTCCTTACCATTTCTGTAAATATGCCTATCTGCTAATTTAAATTTCTGTTTTTTTTCGAGTCTTTTTCGAGTCGTGGGGACACGGCTCATTTTTGAGTTGGGGGTGTGGGGATTCGTTGTCTCTCATCTCCACTTTTCTGTTTTTAGGTAGAAATTAAATTTTTTGATACATGGGAATCAGATGTAGAGTGTGTTTAATAGCTTGGAAGCATAAGCTCAGTAGATTCATGATAGTAAGTGATATGTTTATGAGCTATGTATTTGTATGCTTTGAGTATTTGCAGGAAAACACACGTTGATAGTAAAGAAAAGATTAGTGAGCAATGCGATAGAAAGTATGTTCGATCTCAGGGAACCTTGAGAAGTGTGTAGGCCGTAAGATCCAAGCTAGTTGAAAAACCATTTGATGAAAGTGCTAAAGGTAAGAAATTTTCGAAATTACATAGTGTAGAAAGTGATCAAGGCGGTTCTTTCATATTTTGAAGCCTTTGAAGCCTTTGAAGCCTTTTTATACCTTCTCACCTTGTGATTTTTGATTTAAATGTTATATCCTTCTCAGCCCCTTCTAGCCTTTCTAAAGCCTTCTTTCAAACACATTATAAGCCATATCCTTTAGATTTTAGGACTTTTCCATATGACCCGCACTCGAATCGCGATGCTTAGACAGTTGTTTTAGAGCTTGAGTTTGGGGTGGTGGGTCCACCATTATGGGAATTGTTATGTTGGGATTTTTGAGCTTATTACTGTGCTGTGTGCTTTATTATTGATGATGTTTCACAGACTTGTACTGTAACCCTTTGCCGGGGTAATAGTGAATGAAAAAGAAGCTTCGAGCTAATTTTTCCAACAAGGGCATTAAAAGAAAAAATATATATATGAGAAAATTAGCGTGATATCTCATCATTAAGAGAGAGTCATAGCTATAAAAGAAAATTGATTTGAAAAGAAAAAGAAAATATATATATTCGGACCGGCAAAGTGGATTTTTATGAGAACATTTTGAGCTTTAATTGGGTTAGTAGGGATGCTAAATTTGTCATCAAGGAATTCATTGGGTTGAGTGAGAAACATTTTATGAGAGTAACTCAAGCTCTAGGGCGATTCGTTGATGGCTAGTGAGGAGAGAGGCAAAAGCTCACTCCAAATTATCCAAATATATGATCATACCCGTCCCTAAGCCTACATTACAACCTTAAAGAACTTGTGATTCTTTGTTATGTAATTGAGAAGTGATTGAGCCATTAGAGATTAGTTAAGTGGATCCTTGGATACTAGTGAGGTTTGATGAACAATCTATAGCTCTCTTGGGGAACTGAGTAAAGTCCCAATCCTTCTTACATTGCGAAACTAATCTGATCTTGAATTCAAGCCGTGTTGACTGTGGATATGAGAAGTGTACAGGTATGTAGTTTATGAAAATTATTGCATGAAATTTTCAGAGTTATGTGCTTTAGGTTTATTCTATATAGTCTGCTATGTTTTTCCCTTGTGTTGAGAATTTTATAAGTGTGTATTTCTAGACTTCCCTATGTTTTTATCTTTTATTGTATCGGGACGATACAACTTTGAGTTGGGGGTCTTGATGTCTCCTCATTTGTGATAGATTTATGTTAAGATGAGACATCATTTTTAGTGTTTTAGAAGTCAATAATGTCGATTTTCTTGAGTTTTAGTGCAATTTTCTATTTTGTGTCTTGATTTGTAGAAATAATATTTTTAGAGCATATTGGGTTTAATTGTTTATTTAGTGTGTAGATTTAAAGATAATTATGGAGATTAATTAGAGTCCAAGTCAAAGACAACAACTTATGGAAAGGGATTTATATGGTAATTGGAGAAAAGGAAATAAAAGCTAAAAAGATGGAAAAGGAAAAGCTGCCTAAATCTGGGATTCTGCAGATCACGTCCAAAGATATGAGTTTTTACCTAAGAAATAGGCCGAATTTGGAGATTTCCCTTTAAAGGGTCAAGATAATTCCGTTGCGATTCTTTTGGTATCTTGTGGAGCTCAAACGGACCAATAACGAAGAAGTTATGACCAAAACAACGCAGTAGTGTTTATCTTTATTTCCATACGAATTTGAGTTGGGCTAGAAGTCCATTACCTTAACTATTCCTCAAGAAAACGAACTAGGTCTTCTAAACACCTATAAATACACCCTTATATCACTTGTAAATCATCCTTGCCTCATAGTAATTAGTTCTTATGGTTTTATTCTTCCAGTTTATTGTAGAGAGCAAGATGATGTCTTTTGTAATTTCTTTTAGTTTATTTCCTTCAGGTATGAACTAAACCTCCCATAAGCTTGGGTTTTGCATATGTATAATCTATGAATTCTAATTCTTCTATCTAAGTTTCTTTGGGAATTATATGTTTTAATATGATATTAGCTACTTACTTTATATTTGCTTATGTGTTTTGATTTATTGTCTTTCCTAGAATTGATCACTTTAGGATTGTTTTAATAGTAGTTAGATGGTCACCGTAACTGGGTGTTTAACTATTGAACCACCACATAATGTCTAGTGTCGATAGCAGTTCTGACAAAACATACTTCTAACTAGATAGTCATTAAGGTTTGTTTTAATCACCATATCACCAATTGATTGTAGTGTGCTGGATAGGGCCTTAGTGGCGTTTGATAACCCTATTTGAGTCCTCGTCTTGGTTGTGACGTAGCCCCCTTAGTCGCTCTCAAGGTCTAAGGTAGTGGAATTTAGAATCCTGACTAAGTATTACCAAGAGCTAATATTCTCCCTTATGAACTAGATTTATAGATAGAATTAGAAGGATTAGTGCATACTAGCAAAACCTAAGCTATACTTCTCATCTCATATTCTTAATCTTTTACTTTATTGTCTTTATTGTCCTAGTTTTAATTAGTTTTAATTCATAAATTCGAAAAACCAAATATTTATTTACTGTCTTCTAGTTATTTACTTTTACTCGTTATCTGTTCCTACGCGATTAACACACTTAAGTCCCTGAGAACGAACTCTACTTATCATTAAAACTTGCATACGTCTTGTAATACTTGCAGTACTGTGCCTGTCTAGGGTAAGAGTGCATAGTTTTCCATACTTAATTTGATCTTATTTTTATCACACCCTAGGCGACACCAGGAGGACTCTTAAAGTTCTCAAGACCTGGAATTACAAGATAAAACTCTAGTCTTGATCCTATTTATAGAACCAGGAATTGGGGAAGAGTCGTAATGCAACGTAGTTATTCTTGAAATATGGCTAATGAACAAACAAAAGGACACGTCCTTTTCCACATAACTCATGGAAGAGGTCAAATACATTCAACTTATGAAAAATTAAAATTAATAATGTATAAATCCAATCTGAAAAGCATAACATTTTTCTAAACACCTTATTCTTAAGGAGGCACTTGCAGTAGAGCTTTTGCTAACATAGTGATTGAAGAATTTGAACTGACGCCTCACGTTGCTGACAAAAATAATTAACAAATCCTCCGTTTGGACAAATCATTACTGAACAAGAATCGGTTGATTAGGTTAATCATCTCTTCTTTAAGCTTATTGTAGTCTAGATCCCTACATTACAAAAAAAAATCATTATAGATTCCTAAAAAAAAGAGTTAGAAAAATCTATGGGCTAAGTGAAGATTATTAAACCTTGGATAATGATGCTAGATCGAACCTTCTAGATCTAACAAGGAGATCTCTTTCATCAAGACTCTAATTTGAACTCACATATATCTCGATGGTTCTATAATTGTAAGAACAAAGTAATATATATTCCAAAGTATGAAAAAAGAAGAAAAGGATAATATATGACTTCAATTTTTAATATTGCATGTTGAAGTAAATGATGTTTCCCCCTCAACTACAAGTCTTTGTGTCTTTTGAACCTTTTTTTGACCAGCTTGAAAATCTTTACCAAGTAAGCGTTATTACACATTCTATGACTTATGACATCAACTCCTTGTATAACCAGTAATTAAAGCATCATAATACACAATGTGTGTCAGTGATATTGATGGTAGTGAAATTAAAATCTTACGACAACTTGAAACGTTGGATAAACATTTCTGGAAGCTAACATCTTTTTAGTTTTAGTTAAGTGGGAATTATTTTCCCTTCCTTATTATTCATTCGTCAATGTCCTTTTTTTGTTATTTGCTAAAGTTAATATTTGAGATAATAATTAAAAAAATCGAAAATTTATTGGTTAAAAGCAAACCAAATTTACATTATTAAAACAACTCAACTCCAAATTACTCCACATATATACAATTAAAATAAAAAAAGAAAAAGATTGACTAATAATCCGAAAAACTAAAACAACAAAAAGGAAATAGATAAATTAACACATACATAAAAAGAAACACAAAACACACACAATATTTTACTCTTTGTTGTTGATTTGGAGAGACCAAGCGTATAAAGAAGAAATTATAGAAATGAGCAACAAAATATCATCCGTAAACCAACGATTTTTAAATTTTTTTTGTTTGATATTTTTGAAGATTTTATGAATATACAAGTCTCAGTAAGCAAATAAGGACAAATGTTTTGCCAAGACTATTGAGGTGAAAGCTTAACTGCAGAGTAAGTAAATACAAGACAAGTGTCATAGATAAACTGAAAAAGTGTAGTAATTATAGTTTACAGAAAATTTTGATATATTTATTTTATTTATAACTAAAAATATTCATTAATTCTATAGGTTGAATCAAATACGATTACAATGAAGAAAGAGAAAACGTGTATTATAAGTGGAAGATGAAGATGAAGAAGAAGACCATAACAGTGTAGTAACTATGACATAAAGGACCTCAGAAGATGAAGAAGATGAAGATGAGGAAGAAGTTGCGGAAAAATAGGAATAAAATGGTAATGACTACATATTTGGTTTAAAAATTAATTTTTGTTTAGATGAATATCATGTTATGAAATTGAAATTTTATTTACTTAAATATCTTGATTATGTTTCTTGATTTAATGAAAGCATGAGAATGGGAGAAAATATAAGTAAAAGAACATAATTTATTGGTTATTAAGCTATCTTTTAACTGTTTGTTTATGAATCGATCTGATACTATAATACCAGAGGATACTATAATTATATATGTTAATGGTGCAAAAACGACTAGCGACTTATGGAATAAACTTCAATCATTATACTCAACCTCATCTTCTCCTAATATTGAAATTCTCAAGGATAATTTTTTTTAGATATAAGATGGATAACTCTAAGAAAATAGTTTAAAATATTTATGAATTTTTGCAATTAAAGGTTGTGAGATGATCCTAGATGCCACAAGTGAGTGCATGATCTTGTTAAATTTTGTACATCAATTTTATCAAATTGTTAAAGATACTTTTAAATATACCATTATTATCCCCTCATTTGATTAGATTGTAGCCTTATTGAAAACAAGGGAACTAGAATTAAAGAATAAAAAAGCGTAGGCAATAACTTATTTATGAAACATTAAACTTAATCACATGACCGTGTTCCGCCTAACAAGTATAAAAAGAAGGTAAAGTAAAATAATAACTATAAGTAAAAATATAAAAATATTATCATTTTGGTAAGGTTGGTAATTTTAAGAATAATTAAGTTTATCTTAAGAACAAGAATAGTACTAATAATAATGAACCTAATATTGCATGAATGTCTCATAAAAATTATGTGACTAGTAAAGTTGTTAATGTATCTGATATAGCATGTAAGTTTAACTGGATTCTAGACTATGGGCATAATTTTCACAGGATTCCTAGTAAGAATTTGTTTCATGACTTGAGAGAATATAAGTCTTATACTTTGTATATGTGGAATAAAAATGCCTTCCAAGTGGCTGTTATTGAGACTTTTAATATAAGAACAAATATCAAGAAATTAATAACCCTCACTAATATGAGATAGATACCTGATATAAAAAGAAACCTTATATCTTTAGGTATTTTAGATGATCTTGGAAGCATATACATGTAAGAATATTTATATTCTTATGTGACATATGTGTCTAACGATTTAATAATAAAGTTCAAGTTTATATTATATGTTGAAGATTATAATATAAAAGATGATACCATGATGGATTGGTTTCAACTAAAGCATTATAATTTGGGTGTATTAATAACCCTCTTCTCTTACCTCATTAAAATAATAATATTCCTCCTTATATAACCGTTATTAAAGTATATTTGAATGAGTAACTGTCACATTTCTTTGCTATATAATCATCAGCATTATCATTACATGAGAACATCTCATTTACATTTCATAAAAACAAAATAAGAAAAGAGACGGTTATAGTGATTGGATACAAAATCATTTAATCACAAGAAGGAGATATTGATCCTTTATCCATCAAAAGGATCATTCAAAGAAAGAGGTCAAAGAAAAGAGAAAATTAAGTGATCAGTTAATTTATACTGATAGTCATTATCAATGGATCAAGGTTAGTATATTATATTATTGTTTGTTAATGTAATCACGGTTAAATTAAACAATGATCTTGATATAAAAGATAAATTTAACAATTGGTATCAGAGCCAATCTAGATCTATTTAATTTACCGATTAAATCAATGCTTTTAGAAATTATGATTTTGTTTATATCTGTGATGAACTTTAAATATGTGAGATAGAATTCTGTAATATTTGTTTAAATATTATTGATTATGTCTATAGTTACCTTCCGCTGTTATTATGTTTTGGTTATTGTGTTTATAAAATTCTAACATAATATAAAATCATTTTTACCCATAAAAGATTTAATGTTTTGTTTGTAATTAACATGTTAGTCACCAAAGTGGCCTTGTTATATTGCTATTAAATTATGATCGATTATAAATAAATGAGGCATAAATGATATAATTCGTTTTATTGATCAATTGTTTTATTAATTATATTTTGAGAGATCACCCAAAGGTGGATCTTTGAATATAATTAGAAACATGAATAGTATTTATTTTTTCTTACTAGTCAATGACATGTATTGCCCAAAGGTTGCATGATTAAATGATTTATGGTTGATTTAATTAATTGTTAAAGTAATTTATTTTGCATCACTAAAAGTGTATATGTTTAAGTATTGCTCAAAAGTTGCTTAAATATATGCTATAAAGTTTCAGTAGAAAATATATATTATGAATCTGTATTGATTTTGTTTTAGCACTAATAGATAAGCATGTATAAATGTTGCAGCGTTGTCAAATGTTTTTACATCGGCTAACTCTGTCATGAAATTCAATGGGCTAAATTATGGTGAATGGTCTGATCAAATCAAGTTTACTCTTGGTGTAATATAATTGGACTTTGCAATCCTCTCTGATGAAGAACCACCAGCCATTACAGATGATAGTTCTGATGCTGAAAAATCTCGCCGTGAGATTTGGGAATGATCAAACAGGCTGAGCTTGAATCTCATGAGGATGTCGATGGCTGAAAGTATTAAACCATCAATGCCCAAGACAGAAAATGCAAGGGAATTCATTAAAGCAATTAAAGAGTGTTCACAATCGGATTTGGCTGATAAGTCTATTGTAGGAAGCCTTATGAGTGAGCTTACTACAAAGAAATATGACTGGTCTCAGTCAATCCATGATCATGTGACACACATGTCAAACTTGGCATCAAAGTTAACGACCTTGGGAATGGAAGTTCATGAGAAATTCTTGGTCCAATTCATTATGAACTCTCTACCTCATCAGTTTAGCCAGTTCCAGGTGAACTACAATACCATTAAAGATAAATGGAACTTTACAGAATTGAAGGCTATGCTGATTCAAGAAGAGGAGAGATTAAAGAAGTTCAGTGACCAAGTTGTTAATCTCGTAGGTCTTGAAAGAGACAGTAGCAGTAAAGCAACACCAAGTAAAAATGGCAAAAAGAAGGATAAGACGTTTCTGAAAAGGCCTGAAAGTTAAATCAGTAAAGAAATGAAATGTTTCTTTTGCAAGAAAATGGGACACTTCAAAAAATACTGTCTGAAAAGAAAAGCATGGTTTGATAAGAAAGGTAAACATTACAGCTTTGCTTGCTCTGAATTGAATCTTATAGAAGTGCCTAATAATACTTGATGGTTAGATTCCGGTTCTACTACTCATGTGTCTCATATTGAACAGGGATTCAGTTTGATCCAGCCCATAAGAGGAGCTGAACAGTACTTGTTCATGGGAAATAGGATGAAGGCACGAATTGAAGGCATTGGGACTTATAGATTGATCTTGCAGACCGGCTGTCATGTAGATCTTGAAGGGTGTCTTTATGTACCTGAATGTGCAAGAAATCTTGTTTCTGTTAGTAAATTAGATAATTTAGGTTTTAATTTTAAGATTGGATATGGTGTATTTTCATTGTACCTAAATAATAAATTTTATGGTAATGGTACTTTGTTTGATTCACTTTATAGGTTTAATCTTGATACAAAGTTTTCTGAATCCTTATTTAATATTGAAATTCGAGGTACTAAACGTAGTGCATCTAATGAAAAATCTGCCTTCTTGTGGCATCAAAGACTAGGTCACATTTCCAAGGAAAGAATTATGAAGTTGGTAAAGAATGAAATTCTACCTCAGTTGGACTTTAGTGATCTAGATATGTGTATAGAATGTATTAAAGGAAAACAGACTAAACATATTATAAAGAAACCAGCCACAAGAAGCACTCAGCTTCTTGAATTAATTCACACTGATATTTGTGGCCCTTTTGATGCTCCTTCATGGAACAGAGAGAGATATTTTATCACTTTTATTGATGATTATTCACGTTATGGTTACACTTATCTTTTGCATGAAAAGTCTGAGTCAGTGAATGTCCTTAAGGTGTTCATTGATGAAGTGGAAAGGCAATTAGATAGAAAAGTAAAAGTGGCTAGATCTGATAGAGGTGGTGAATTTTATGGAAAGTTTAATGAAAGTGGACAATGTCCAGGTCCATTTGCAAAGTTACTTCAAAGTAAAGGTATTTGTGCACAGTACACAATGTCTGTAACTCCTCAGCAGAATGGTGTAGCTGAAGGGCGAAATCGTACTCTAATGGAAATGGTTAGGAGCATGTTAAGTAAAAATTCTTTACCCATTTCCTTGTGGACATATGCATTAAAGACTGCATCGTATGTGATTAACAGGGTTCCTAGTAAAGCAATTCCTAAGACCCCATTTGAATTGTGGGTGGGAAGGAAACCTAGTTTGAGACATCTACGTGTCTGGGGCTGTCCAGCAAAGGCAAGGCTATATAACCCACATGAAAAGAAACTTGATTCTAGGACAATCAGTTGTTTTTTTTATTGGCTATCCTGAAAAATCAAAGGGGTATGTATTTTATTGTCCTAAACACAGTACGAGAATAGTGAAAACGGGTAATGCTAGGTTCATTGAGAATGATGAAACTAGTGGGAGTGGTGAACTACGAAATATGGATTTTACAGAAGTCCAAAATAAGGCTGATTCACCTATTGTTGTACCTAAGGTTGTTGTTTCCATCGTTGTATCACATTCAAATGATACAATAGAACAACATGATGTTGTGCAAACACCACTGGCAGAAATTACAGACGATGAATCTGTCACAAATCAAGAAGATAATAGTGTACCACGAGAAATATTAAGGAGATCTGCAAGAGAAAGAAGATCTGCCATTTCAAATGATTATATGGTATATGCTATTGAAAATGAATGTGACTTAAGCAGTGACGAAGACCCGAACACTTTCCGAAAAGCCATGGCAAGTAACAATTCAGAAAAGTGGTTGATTGCTGCAAAAGAAGAATTAAAATCCATGGATGACAATAGAGTTTGGGACTTAGTAGAGTTGCCCAACGGTTTCAAAACTGTCGAATCAAAATGGGTTTTTAAGACCAAAGGCGACTCGAAAGGTAATATTGAAAGGTACAAGGCTCGCCTTGTTGCTAAAGGATTCACCCAAAAGGATGGAATTGACTATAAAGAGACTTTCTCTCCAGTATCAAAGAATGACTCTCTAAGAATTGTTTTGGCTTTGGTAGCTCATTATGATCTCGAGCTTCACCAAATGGATGTGAAAACCGCCTTTCTTAATGGAGAGCTTGAGGAAGAAGTATATATGGACCAACCTGAAGGTTTCTTGGCCGCAGGAAAAGAACACTTGGTGTGTAAGCTGAGAAAATCAATATATGGGCTGAAACAAGCTTCCAGACAGTGGTATTTAAAGTTTAATGATGTTATCACGTTATATGGTTTCGTAGAGATCATTGTTGATCGATGTATCTACATTAAGATCAGTGGGAGCAAGTTTATAATTTTAGTCCTATATGTTGATGATATTTTGCTTTCTGCAAATGACATGGGCATGTTACATAATGTAAAGAAGTATCTCTCTAATAACTTTGAAATGAAAGATATGGGTGAGGCATCATATGTGATTGGAATAGAAATATTTCGAGATAGATCACAAGGATTGTGAAGTTTGTCTCAGAAGGGCTATATCAATAAAATATTAAAGAGATATCAAATGGAACAATGCTATGTAGGGATAACTCCAATTTAGAAAGGGGACAAGTTCAGTAAATTACAAAGTCCTAAAAATGAATTGGAGCGTAAAGAAATGGAACGAATTCCATATGCATCAGTGGTTGGGAGTTTAAACTATGTTCAGACATGTACTCGACCAGATATCACCTTTACTGTAGGTATGTTGGGTCGATATCAAAGTGATCCTGGAATGGAACACTAGAAAGCTGAAAAGAAGGTTCTCAGGTACTTGCAAGGCACCAAAGACCACATGCTTACATACAAGAGATCTGATCACCTCGAGGTCATTGGATATTCAGATTCAGACTATGCTGGATGCGTTGATACTAGAAAATCGACATTTGGCTATGTGTTCCTTTTAGCAATGGGAGCAGTATCATGGAAGAGTGGAGCGCAGTCTGTCATTGATACTTTCACTCTGGAGGCCGAATTTGTGGCATGCTTTGAAGCCGCTGTTCATGGATTGTGGCTGCGAAATTTCATCTCAGGGTTTGGGATTGTCGACTCTATAGAAAAGCCGCTGAGAATTTATTGTGAAAATTCCGCAGCTGCCTTCTTTTCAAAGAATGACAAGTACTCGAAAGAAGCTAAACACATGGAGTTAAAGTATCTGGCTGTCAAAGAAGAAGTGCAGAAACGTAGAGCGTTTTTTGAGCACATAAGAACGAACATGATGGTTGCAGATCCGTTGACTAAAGGATTACCACCCAAGGCGTTCATTGGCCATGTGGAACGTATCGGTGTTATTGATAAGTCTTTGCTATTCTGATTTAGTTATGCTCGTTATGTCTAGCACTATGAATTCAATTATAGTTCTGTTTCTGCTGTATTTATCAAATATGTTATTATTAGAGTATATGTATACATTTATGGTTCAAGTATAACATATAGTAGTTTTGAGAATGAATTTTTCAATATTAGGATCGTTTAGAGTTGAGATTGATTCGTGATATGTGGAAGGGACCACATCGATTAAATGGTGTGTAACCG
Source organism: Nemophila menziesii (assembly GCA_029959085.1). NCBI lineage: Eukaryota > Viridiplantae > Streptophyta > Magnoliopsida > Boraginales > Hydrophyllaceae > Nemophila > Nemophila menziesii. The sequence goes on along the minus strand of JARWIR010000015.1, from coordinate 22,717,202 downwards.
CCACGATCCAATTAGTTTCAACTTTATTATGTTCTTGTTTATAAACTCGATGTAAGAGTGCACATTATAGATAATTAAATCATTAAGTCGACACAAAATTCAAGTGGGAAAATATAAGAATATTTATATTCTTATGTGACATATGTGTCTAACGATTTAATAATAAAGTTCAAGTTTATATTATATGTTGAAGATTATAATATAAAAGATGATACCATGATGGATTGGTTTCAACTAAAACATTATAATTTGGGTGTATTAATAACGCTCTTCTCTTACCTCATTAAAATAATAATATTCCTCCTTATATAACCGTTATTAAAGTATATTTGAATGAGTAACTGTCACATTTCTTTGTTATATAATCATCAGCATTATCATTACATGAGAACATCTCATTTACATTTCATAAAAACAAAATAAGAAAAGAGACGGTTATTGTGATTGGATACAAAGTCATTTAATCACAAGAAGGAGATTTTGATCCTTTATCCATCAAAAGGATCATTCAAAGAAAGAGGTCAAAGAGAAGATAAAATTAAGTGATCAATTAATTTATATTGATCATTATCAATAGATCAAGGTTAGTATCTTATATTATTGGTTGTTAATGTAATTACGGTTAAATTAAACAATGATCTTGATATAAAAGATAAATTTAATAATACAAAGTGTCAAAATGTGTGATTAATGTGAATAAGAATAATAAAATTGTCTTATGTGAAAAGAAATATTTTTATTTATATATTATTGATGCGGTATACATTACATCTAATTTGAATAATGTTACTACAAACCTTATGAATCCAACTATTTTAAAAATGTACTTGAGACATGGAGATATTGGTCAATTACGACTCAATAATCTGAGTAAGGATTGCTTGCTTGGTAAATATTATGTCTCTAATTTGTCTTTTTGGGAACCTTGTGTGTTAGCTAAACAACATAGTATAAAGTTCACTGATGGCATTCATATGTCTAAATCTATACTTGAATATGTAAATCTTGAATTACGGGGATATAAATAAAATGAAACTTGTTAGGGGAGGAGATGTTTTTCTATCTTTGGTTGATGATTATTCTAGGATAGTATGGAATTTTCTTTTAAAAACTAATAATAAAATTTTCAATCTAATTGGAGAGTTAATTTAATTACAAAATAAAGTGGTAAATCCTTAAAACCCTAAGAACAGATAATGGACATGAGCTTTATAATGATGAGTTTTATAATATCAGTAAATTGTATTGTATAATGATAAATAATATAGCTAAAAATACACCACAACCAAAATTACGTGGTTGAAAGAATGAATAAGTCCTATCTAGAAAAAAAAATTATAAGCTTTATATATACCTTTTTCTTTCAAAATATTTTTACGGGTAATAATTTTATACTTCTACCCATCTAGTGAATAGAAGTTAGAATTATAAATGCCCTATGAAATAGTGGGATTATTAAAAACCTGACTTGTCTAGTCTTATAATTTTTTGTTGTACTACCTATTCTTATAAAAAAGAAGGTATCCTTGATCCTAGATCACTAAAATGTGTTTTCTTGGCTATTAGTATATTCATGGTACCAAAGGGTACGAATTATGGGATAGAGAATCTAGAATAATAAAGATTATCATAAATAGAGATGTTATATTTTATGATCATTAGTAGAGATGATATTTTTGATGAATCTAATTATCATTGCAAACTAGTAAATGTGATTATTAGGTGATGATTAAAGTGAACACGAAACAATATTTAAAGTGTACTTAGATTGAAGTGGATACTATTATTACTTCAGGAAATGATGTAAATCATGCTGATCCTAATAGTGTATAGGAACATGATGTTAGCAGCCTACACAAGAACCAGTCTCCACTCAAGAGAGCTTAGATAACTATTAGTTAACAAGAATAGACCTCATCCCAGGTATTCTTATGTTGAAAATGTTGTATAATTGCTCTATAGGTTAGTAACAATAATCCAGATAGTTACCTTAGTGCATTAACTTCTAAAGATAATTTTTTTGGGTTAAGCTATGGAATAAGAAAAGAAATATTTAAAGGTTAATAAATCTTGGATACTTGTTAAAAACGCTCATGATTAAAAACTTAAGCAATGTAGATAGCTTTATAAGGTAAAAGAGGTTATATCTAATTCTGATATCCCTAGATATAAAGCTAGATTTGTTCCCAAAGGGTATAGTGATTACTCCTTTTTTGTGATAAATGTGAGACATATTTATATGCTCTTTTTTAGCTCCGCTAAAATATAAATATTTTGAACGGTCTATATTATCTCAATAGGGGCTCTGAATTAGGAATGTGTGGCCTATGATAAATTTCAATTCAGAGTTGTAACCAAGAAGTTATAAATTTTGTAGCTGGAGTGACGAAAACCAGCCCCTCTTGGAGGAAAACGCCTTTTGGGATGGACTTGATCATTTAAACCTAGACCATAACATATGTAGACACTAAAACATTATCAGGGTTATAAATACCAACTATGTACATTAGAAAATCATCCCTTTACTACCGAAGCTTACCGTTCATCAATATTCATCTTGGAAACAATCAAGAGGATCTAGAGAAGGAGTTAGACAGGGTCAATTCTATACCTCTTCATATCTATACTTAAGGTAAATTGGTGTTAGATATATTTTTTCTTTAATTTAATTCTATATTTTTATTACAAGTGCAGTTATGCACGATTTCTATTTTGTTTAAGATTTTTTATCTATGAACTTAGTTTTTATTCTTTAATTTCTTTTTTGGGATTGCATTTAAATAAATTATGTTTTGCATCTATTGGGTATACATATGAGTTATAACAATCGTATTATGACCAAATAAATATTAGACATAATAAATAAACTTGCATCTAAAAAGAGGGGTAACTAATTACGATTTACTGTATACGCCCTTGGAATGTGTTAGCGATTCGTCATGTCTTGACTAGCCAAGTAGCCGATAGGGTTTAAGCTTTAATCTCTCATAATTTGATATGTGCGCTTTCTAAGTCGACCATTACGGGAGTTTGACAAACTTTAGAATCCTATTAAATCAATAGGATTAGGTTAATATTTGAAATCTTAAGCTACTATCGTACATGCATAATTATTTATTAATTGGAAAGGAAAACAATGTATCCATTTCATTTTTATCATTTAAAAAAACATTTAAAATAATTTAAGCTAATATTTAAAATCATTTGAATTAACTAACTAAGTCCCTAAGGAACAAACTTGAGTTACTTACTTATTATTGGTAACAATTTGTACACTTGTTGAGAAATAATCATGGTTTTGTAGATGTGTGTGCTTTTTATATAATTATTTTATCACACTCATGATTCCACCATATACTCTAATGGAGGGAATATATTTCAATGAAATTTGTATGCTTGTTTTCATATTCAAAACAATCAGAATGATGATATTTTATGTTTCATGCTTTAACTTAGAATAAGAACAACTTGTTTCTTTCTTTTCTTTTTTGAACAGGTAAGTGTCACTACTAGAAACAGCACGTTAACAAATGAAAATTTAGCGACGACAAGATCTTACTGGCGAAAAGTATACTGTCGTTAATTAGCGACGCAAAGATTCGTCGTTGATTTGGTGTTTATCGCCGCTAATTTTTTTTTTTTAGTTTTGAATTTTTTTTAATCTTAGGTGTTTCGTCACTAGATTCGCGACACTGTGTGTCATCGCTATTTTGTTGATTAGCGACGATACGAGTGTGTTACCGACGATTTACGGGTTGTCGCAAATTAAAAATCCTATTTAATGGAGATAGCAGGTTTTTTAACTCACACAACACCAAAAAACCACAAAAAATTCCTCTGATTTTCTCCCAAAAACACAACTAACCTTTTTTTTTAATTTCTAATTGCTTATCTACTTCTTCTTGCACCATTCTAGGTTTAATAATCAAGGTGGGGCACCATTAATATCCAATTTCATCACACAATTTAAGGTAATTGCATGAAATTCACTTTTTAATGAACTTTTTTTTATTTCTAATTATGTTTTATTCTTTTTATATGGTTTGATTAGGTAAATTAATACATTTTCAAGGTAGGGAATTATCATCATTCTTCATCTTATCCATCCAATTCAAGGTATTTTCATTAAATTTCATGCTTTTTAATTTCTTTTTATTTGATTATATTAGCTAGTTGATATAACATATGATTAGGTTCATAAATTACATGTTTGTTGGTTGATTATGCATGTGTTGTGTTAATTTATATTTTGTGCTCATATATTTTTACTTGTTTAATTAATTGTTTGATTTTTTTTATATATTTATTGTGTGTTTTTAATTTTATTTATTCAATGGTTTGTAATATTTATTCATTCAATGGTTTGTAATTTTTATTCATTAAATGGTTTGTAATTTTCATTCATTCAATAGTTTGTAATATTTATTCATTCAATAAGTTTGTAATTTTTATTATGTTATTTATTGTGTTGTAATTTTTATTCATTTTATTCATTGGGCTGTAATAATTATATATTTTATTTTTTATATGAATGTAGTCGCATAGTTTAATAAAATTTTTGCTAAGAGATAGATTCGAGTATGGACATGAATATCGATAAGAGTTAGATCGAAACGACAAATTATTTCACGGAAGTATATGTTTTTGGGGTTTTTAAGTTTATCGAATTTGCTAAGAAAAGTAAAGGTTATACCGGTTTCTTGTCTTGCCCGTGTAAGAAGTGTAATAATTACTGCCGATTAAAAACCGAAGCGGTTTTGGCGCACCTTCTAAAAGACGGGTTTAACCATACATATCAGGTTTGGATAAAACACAGTGAGGATGAGATACAAACACATACACCCCCTGCAAGTAAAGATCCATGTATAGTAAATGAAATTCAACATGTTTATGACGATGTGAGACAAAGTTACGATGTTGGTGGACATCCGGGAGACACCGAGATGAGAGATGCACATCTTCCAAGTCGAAGCAGTTTCGAAACATTGTTCGAAGAATTGGAGACAAAATTATATCCTGGTTGTACCAACTTTTTCCGAGACCAAGTACCCACAATACAATTTCCCTTTGATTTTAACGGCAACTTCAACACTTCGAATAACTAGAATTAAATACATCCAAGTCAATTCAATCTGTAATCGAGCATCAATAATTAAAAAATAAGAAGTGTTATAGGTATATTATTACGAAATGTTATTCATTGAAAACCAAATAATACTACTCCAAAGTGGTCAGAACTACATTTTAACTACCTTGAAACCCTGAGATAATAATATGTTGTAATGGAATATTCACACGATTCACATATTTTACTAAAGAATATACTAGTTATCGCACAGTTAACAAATGAGCAACCTAAAAAAATAAACTAGTAGTGAACACGTATTAACGAAAGAGAATTATTATTTGGAGTTGAAATATGTTAAGCATATATTGTTTGTTAGACAATAATCATAATCAACCTCTATCGTGTTGCCTCTTCCTACAAGGTTTCACTTATATGACAAAGTGTTACTTTTGGGACAATCTTGGTAAATTCAAAACATATAAGTAAGTCTTGGAATAGACATTGATGCACTTCGAGTTCTTGGTGTAATAATCTTAGGAGTTTGTGAAGTTTCTTGTTCATCGCTTTTTATGTATGTGTCTGAAAGCATTGATGTTTCGTCTTTTTCATTTTCCATTTTATAATTATTTTTCCTGTATCAAAATAATATAAATTATCAATAAACAAATTAGAAATTGAAGAATTTAATAAATTTAACATAAATTTACCTTCTTTTTTTTTACCGCTGAACACTCAAAACTCGAAAATTAACAGTTAAGTAGCTTTGGGTCACTGAATCAAAATTTGCTGAATTAGAAAGTTGAGATATGAAATAAACAAAGACCGATTGGAGTATAATTAAGATACGAAACCGAAGAACTTAGTTAAATAATCACTAATCACACCTTTTTAAGAGATGATCACCCAAAACTCGAAATTTCTTAGTTTTGAACTTTTGTATGAAAATTTGCAGAATGAGGATCCATCAAAGGAATTATAAATGAAGAAATTAATTGGGAAAAAAAATTACAGCTGAAAATCCAAAACCCTGAAAAAGTTATTCAAAATATGCGGAATGAGATGTTTAAAGATACACCGATGAATGATAGTATATTAAAGATTATAAATTGAAGAAGTTCATAAGAATATAAATAATATATAGTTTTTTTGTTTGGAAAATATCTATATTATATTTCAGAGTTTTTTCTACGGTTTATCCACATAAGTGTTGGCCAAGATTAAATCTGGCTAAATAAGTGGTGGCTAGGATTTAATCTAGCTAAAAAAAAACACACACAGCTAAGTACTTCAAAGTTATGAAATACATATAAAGACTATCCTAAGTATTAGGATAATTGTAAAATGGTAGAGCACATGAGATATAATTGCTTCTATCCGGATTGTGATGCCTTTAAAAGCCCCTATGATACTTAAATTAAAAATCCCAATAGCTACAATCATTTCTTAGTTAATTAACGAAGAAATTAGGAAGTGTAGGAAGCGAGCCACTTGATGGAGAGATAAGAAGGTGGTTATAATGGAGCTGATAAACTAAATTATTTAAAAGGAATAAAACTCATACAAGGGCAGGGATACTCGGATAGTTCATCCATTATCGCAAAAATTGCCATATTAAATTAGTTCAATATCCTTGATAAACCATGACCAACATTATATATTATAAACTGAGGGTAATAAGGGATAATTCCTAGAACCACATATTTGTACCTTGCAACTCCTTTTTAATCAATATGATATTCAACCACATGGTTTGATGATAATACACCACCCATATTCGACCCCACCACAATCCCGAATATACCTTTTCAAACACCGATCATATATGGGTGTCTTGGGCCACATAGCCAACCTAAATGCCCAAACACCAAGCCCAAACCTAACATGATAGTAAAAAAATTAAATGATAAATCAACCGTATCAAGTGTCATATCTAATGGTTTGGGGTTTTTTGGTTTCGGGCAGGATTTCAGATGACCATATGGAAAAACAAAATTATGGATTTTAAACACGACTCTAGATGTTGTTGGGCTTATAAAAGGACTGAGTTAGATGAATTTTCGGGATGAGTTGAGTTTCAAGATAAGGCTGCTCACCCTTAAGAATCAGGGTCTATATGGTTGCCATTACAAAGAGAATGTAAACCTAAAGCAGCTAGCCATAGGATTATATGTCTCTTTGAAATAAACTAGGCTCTAGAAAAACTTTGTTATAAAATTATATTTGTATTGAAAGAGTCCAAAATTTGACTAGCATGCACGATTTAGATACATTTCTATAGAATCGATAAGTGTAAGAGTATTCACCTTGTTTACCCTACTAGATTACTTGTCACATTATAAAACAAAGTAATAAATAAAACCTAACACATAAAATATGTCAAATCAGCTTCTTATAACTTCATCATAAAAATCTAGACGTGAGATTAATTTTTAGGACAAAAATGAACTCATTTGTCATCCATACTTTACTTTTTCAATCTGAAACTTATATTTATTGATAACTCAAACTACTTAGTTAATTACTCGCGTAGGGTCCCGACAATTTTTCATGTCCTAATTATAAGAGAATTGAACTACTCAACTAGCTACTAAAAAATTCCAAGTTTTGGTCTCTCAAGTCAATCCTAATTATGCCAAAGATTTAATACAATAAACACTTTGATAAACTGTTATAACTCACAAAATTGGTAAATACAAAAAATCTATTTACTTGAATTACTTGAGAGATCTCTTGACCCCAAAAAATAAGCCTGTTTATAGTGGTAGAGTACGGTGTAATAGTTATTCTTTAATCCATGAGAAGCACTTTGGTTGGAGAGAACATAAAAATGTTGCCAACTTCCCTACATTTCCCAAAACGAGGAATCTATCAGCTTAATTAAAGAATGTCAGGTTTTTTATGGAAGGGATGTCTTAAAGATTCAAATGGTGCTAGAGTTTCCTGGGAAAATAATAATGTCTTGAAAATTCAAATGTTGCTAAAGGTGTACCAAGAGAATAATTAGTTAACCTATGAGTTACAAAGAGGTATGGGAAATGTTTAAGGTCATGAGAGGTGTATTTTTAAGGCGGCTATGAGAGATATATGGGGTTCATAGCGGCGAGTCTATGATGGTCCAGTGAGAGTCGGTCGAGAGTAGTCCTAGAGGAAGGGCTGGTGGAAAAGCGAATTTGATGGAGAATGTGAGGAGAAGGTTGAGGAGATAGAGAAAGATTGTGGTTTTTGTTATTTTGACTTTTTTTTTCTTTTGGGGTTGCTTTGATATTATATAAGAAATGAGTGGTGATAGTTTTTTTTGTTATGTTTAGGTATTAATGATAGGTGGCCACCACTTATGTTGTGGGTAGAATGTGGCTAGAAAGTGTATGTTCTAGTGAAAAAAAACCTCAAATATTTTAAAATATTATTTTCAACTATTATTTTTTTCATGTAACTTATTATATTTAGTAATTCTTATATTTTTTAATTTAAAATGTATATTTATATATTCATTAGGAAATGAAAATATAGTAAATGATTATATAAAAACAACATCATCAAAATATAATATATAATATACAATGCCTTTATATAACTATTAAGATATTCACGGACTAACCTTAAATATTTATGAAATGAAATTACCATCGATCTGGACTGACTTATACCTAAAATAACAATATAGATTACCCAATCCCATGATTTTTTTATGAAATTTGAGCAATAATAACAATAAATCATGTTCAACAATATAGAATTATCTATCAACTTTAACATATAAGTTGAGCATGAACATAGTAATATTTTTTTGGTTAATCAAATAAAATAAAATATATATATATATCACAAATTGATGTGAAATCATAAGATAATATTATAATAGTTGTATACAATAGCATTCCCTAACTTAGTAAAATAGTACATATAAAATAATATAAGAATTTTAAAAAAAAAATTCTAAATAACCATCTTTAGTATCTCCAAATGCCCTATTTCAAATATACAAAAATATAAGTTAAAAATATCTATAACTAGATGAATTTTTTACTATATTTTTCAATAATAAGAATGAGATCTCAAAATTAAACAACCAAAAGAAAAATAATTGTAATTAAACTCTTTATTAAAATCAATTTGTTTATTAATAACCTTTAGAACAAAAAACCTCTCTTTTACAAAACATTAATCTATCCGGTATCTCAATTTCTTAAAGAATAATTTTCTAAAACAATTTTAAATAAAAATTATAGACCAAAGTAAAAATTTTTGCTATGATGAAATCTTTATCTTGTAAGTATTTAATCAAAAGAATCCTACAGAAGAATTTATATACCTTTTCTTTTGATACGATTGTGGTGTTGTGTGATTCTGGGCATTCCATATTTTTAACATAAGAAGAAGAAATGTGGAGAAATTGAAAAAAAAGCGATATTCTCGAAGAAAATTGATATTAGGGTTTTTTTGTAGATGGAAGCAAAAATGGCCAAACTGAAAATTGGGTCCAATACAAAAAGTAATATTTGTCCATTTTAAATTTAACCCAGTATAGGCCCAACATAAGAGATAGTGAATTTTTAGACCTCACTTATTTTAGTTAAAAGTATCAAAAAGTCAACAATAATATGTGACTTGGATATCCATTTCTGCATAAGGCATATAGTCGTGAAATTAACAATGTATGGAATATCTATATTATACTGATAAACTTACTAACCATATTTTTTAGAAAATATGAATATCAACTTATACTTATCAACTTCATAACTATATTTTTCAGAAAAAGTGAGCAATTGATCAAAGGAAAACATATGTTGTTGGGTTGAAAAAGAGATGGCTTGATATCTATGACATGACTTTGTTTTACTCTTTTCTCTTTTTTATTTTTATTTTTAGTAAGTTTAATTTCATTTAGTATTATATTAATGGATATATCATGGGGATATGTAGAAAATTTCACATTTCTAAATCTTGTTTTTTGCAAAGTAGCAAAATATACTCGTGAAGGGCTACTTTGTGGAACATAGACTATTACTTTAGTAAAATTTATACAATTTGATGGAGAAAAATATAACTTACCCCATACTTCTACAATTGATTTTTTTTAATTATACTTTTGAATTTTTAAAATAAGTTTCTGAATTTTTAAAATATTAATAATGAAATCTTTTTTTTTTGAAATCATTTTATAAGATAATTTTTTTGTAAATAAATTATCAGTTTTTATATAAGATTGTGATTTTTTAATTTATTATTATTTTCTATTATCTCTTTCTTTTTATATTTTTTTAGAGATTTTGATTTTCAAAAATTAATCATGAATTTTTCTAAACTAAATTAATATTTTAATTATTTTGTCAAAATTAATAATAATATATAAAATTATTGTAATTTTAAAAAGAACTTGAGAATTAATTATATTTTTTTATTCTTTTTGTGTTTTTCCATTTTTGTTTGAATCACGAAATTGAATACTAGTATCTATTTCTTATTTTTTAAATATATTATAATCATTATTATTTTCAATATATTTGTGATTTTTCTGCTAAAATTATTAATTTTCAAATAATATATTGATTTTTTTAAGTATTTTTGAATCAATTAGGATATTTTAATATTTTTGTGATTTATATTTTATAACAGATTTTTATTTTCAGTTACTAATTATTAATTTTTTCATGAAATGATTTTTATATTATTTTTAGCAAAATAATACTTAATTTATAATTTTGTGTGTTTTTTAAAAAGATTTTTGAAGTAGTTATGATCTTATAAAAAATTTGAGAGTTTTAATTCCTGAGGAATATAGTTTTTTCAAACACTATTATATATTTTAAAATATTAATTTGTGAATTTTTATTTTAAGATTTTATATTTCAAATTTTTACTTTTTGTATCAAAATATGATTTTAATATATTTTGTGATTTTTTAATTTTTTAATAGATATAAATTATTTTTCTAATTTAATGAATTTACAAATATTATTTTGATTATTTGGGTATTTGTAGAATCAGTTGTTTGTAAAAAATAAATTGATTAAAGACTTTTAACCAACCAATTCATGCCACGTCATGAGTGATATACTTGCGTGGTATATATCATTACTCTTTCAAATATACTCTTAATTTATTAATTTTTTTCGAATAGATTTTTCATTTTTAATTATTTATATAACTTTTTTTATATTAATCATGATTTTTTTATTTTTTTTTTATTATTTGACACTAACATAACTCAAAAATCACTTTTGGAATTTTCTTCCAAGTTACTTTAGTTTTTTCTGTCTTGAGACACAGAAAGCAATATGTCTTTTTTCTTCAATATCTATAAAATTTTGTTATGTAATACAAAATCCGCCGTCATTAGATTTCAAATCTACCCATGCACATATTTTATATTTTTTTTTGCTATACAAGTAATTATATTTGATCTCAACAATTAAATTAAATACTTCTATGGGTCTATAAAGAATAAACAAAACCAATGTCCTTACAAATATAACTTCATGCACTACTATTATTTTGAAACTATAAGAAAGGCAAAGACATGATATTAAAATCAGATAAAAATGAAGTACACCCTATATCACAATTCACCATCTCGATGTAGCAGTCTTCATTAGATCATCCATTTACTCAAGCTTTCCAACAACATCTAGTGGAACCTTATGTTCTACACAACCTCCACAATGTACGGTTATTATCAACTACTAATTGATGTCTCCCCATTTGTGATGATTTAATTTTAGTTGGAAACATCATTTTTTTGAATTATTAGGAAGTTGTAATTGATTTTTATTAGAATTATTGAATTTTCTTATTTCTTGTATTGATTTGATGATTTATTATTTTTGGAGCATATTTGGTTTAATTGTTTACTAATCGTTATGTTTTAAAGATATATAGTAATTAATTATATGTCAAATAAATTATAAGTGATAAGGGAATGAAGATAACGATGGAAATTGGAGATAACAGAAGGAAAAGATAAATATGGAAAGATAAAGTTGTTAAATATATTTGAATTCCATCAGCTACATCAGTTAAAGTGTTCATAACTCAAGATTGGTTGGAAATTTCGAAGAATGATCTGCAGAAAAGTTGTTGAGCTTTCCGAGACGATCAATCTTGATATAAATAACGCGTCAATCGGAACTGTATTGAAGAAATTGCGGCCAAACCAAAACAACAACAATTTATTACCTTTTCTATATTTTAGGGTTACGAATTTGAGTTTGACTAGAAGTCCAATTACTTGTCTTCCACTCCAAAAAAATGTGTTAGGGCTTCCTAGACCTCTATAAATACACCCTTAAACTATTATAAACAGGTCCTTACCCATCCTTATGTTTCTACATCATTAGAGATCAATCGTTAGGCATTCAAGAGAGAAAGTTGACGGTATGTATCTTTCTTATAATTTATTTCTTTCTTGTAGAAACTTATTTTTCCATAACTTAGGGTTTGCATATGTATAATCTATTGACCATATATTTATTTTATATGCTTTGATTTATTGTCTGTCTTAAACCTAATCAATTTATGGTTGTGAGAATAGTAATTAGATTGTCACCCGGAAGGAGTGTCTAATTACTGAAACACCACATAAACATCTAGTGTGCGGTAGTGATTCTGACGGACTTGTTTAACTAGATAGTCATTAGGGTTTGATTTAATCACCGATCATCATTAGAAGGACAGTCTCATTTAGAAACCTAGTGGCGTAGGAGCACCCTATTTAAGTCCCCTCGTGATTGTGAGGTCGTCACCCTAGTCCACCCTGACGGGGGTAGGGAGGAATTTAGAATCCTAACTATTTATCTAAGAGCTATTATCACCTTTATTAACTAGTAGAAAAAATAGGAGTAGTGCATACGAGCAAAACCTGGGCTCTTTTTCTCATCTTATTCTCTCATATTTATTTTATTGTCTTTTGTTTTATTTAGTTAATCATTAATCTCTCCATCAATCATATTTATTTTCTTTCTGTCTTTTAATTATTAATTGCTACTCTGATCTATTTACCCATAAGCATAACACATTTAAGTCCCTGAGGCACGAATCTTCTTATCATTAAAACTTGCATACGTCCTATAATACTTGCAATACCGTGTTAAGTCTAGGGTTTTTGTGCATCGTTTATCTATCTTTTATTATCATATTTTTATTACACCCTAGGCGACACCATGTTTTTGGGGCCGCTGCCGGGGACTCGTAGTTCATTAGCGTGTGGGATATTTATTTTTAGTAGTAGTAGCTTTTAGTTACTTTTATTTTAATTTTTCCTGTTTTACGTTTTTGGTTTGTTTTAGTCTCTTTCAGGTTTACTGTGCATGCGTGCGGAACCCGAGATGTGTTTCACAGCTTATAACAGACGCTTAAGAGAAGAGAGAGAATGAAGAAAAGCGATGGCAGAAGAACAACACGGAGTAGATCCTCCACTTAGTCCTTTAGGACATATACCACCACTACAATTATGGGAAGATAATAGAAACAACAATAGAATTGAACAAAATCTCCCAGGCTTGTGAGTACCTTTTCGAGTTCAACCATTAGGTTATCATCCTCCAGAGATCCAGAATATCAAGTTTATACCCGATCCGGATATGCTCATCAATTTCAAAATTTGGGACACTATAGTGGTGCAGCAATGCAAGATCCGGTAAGAGCCAGGTTCACTAGCAAACTCAGGATGTAACTGAACAAATCTCTTCCAACTATCGCCATCAACCGGATGACGCAACAAATCTGGATCTGTACTCTTCCCTGTTCGATGCCATATCATATTTTCTGCAGTGTGTCTCGAAGCATAAAGTCGCTGCAGCCTAGGGGCAATCTGGAAATATTGGAGTTCTTATGCGTTACTTTCTGACCCTTCTTTGGGTCCCATCTGGATTCACTACATACTAGACACTTTTCGAGGGAGACATTTTCCTTGTAAAATAAAGCACAATCGTTCACGCAAACATCGATGGTATTGTAACCCATACCTAAACTTTTGAACTTTTTGTTGCACGCCTCGTATGACTCGGCAAAGGTATGAGGTTTGGGCAACACACGACACAGAAATTCAAGCAACTCTGTGAAAGACGTGTTAGTCCACTTGTTCTTCACCGTCACATACATTAGCTTCGCAATGAAAATTAATGAACTCATTACTGCACAACCAGCGTATAACTCGGTCTCTAATTCGGAAAACATCTATTCGAATTTGCCACGTGCTGAACTGTTCGAGTCTATCATCTCGGTGTCACTGGAATGACCACCACCCTCATAATTAGGTCTCAAATCTTTGTAGACATCGAACATTTCATTTTCTTCATATCGAGTATCGGGAATTTCCTCGCTCTCACCATGCTTTGTCCAAATCTCATACGTGGACAAAAACCCAAACTGTAAAAGATGTGACCTAACTTTGACCACGTTATACCAACGATAATTCAAACACTCATTACACGGATAAAAAATTGTTTCTTTATCAGGAGGTTTATTTTTTTGAGCAAAAACGAGGAATGCTTCTATCCCCTTAATAAATTCACGCGAAACATTATGAACGGAACCAATCCTACTTTTATCAATACCAGAAGTCATAATCAACTACTCCAATGTAAAAGAATACAACATAAATGTCTCATAAATAAAATGAAAAAAAATATTACATCACCAAATAAATACATAAAAATAAAAAGAAAAGGAAGATTATTACATCACCAATTACATACATGAATATAAAAAAAATTATTACATCACCAATCAAATACATGAATATAAAATGAAAAAAAAATTATTACATAACCAATTAAATAAATAAATATAAAAGAAAAAAATTATTACATCACCCATTAAATAAATAAATATAAAATTAAAGGCACACGAAATATTATATCACCAAATAAATGTATAAATATAAAAGTAAAAGCATATATAATATAACATCACCAAATAAATACATAAATATAAAATTAAAAGCATACAAAATATAACATCACTAAATAAATATATATCCTATTTATGCATTAATGACTCATACAATAATATATCATATAAATATATATATACATATATATTTATAAGTCACATAAAATTATAAGATGATTAGAGATATTTACATAGTGATACTATATATTTAGCATTAACTATACAATTGTAATCAAATAAGAAAACGATGAAAACGACACCAACTTTTGGACAAATTTAGAAGGAAAAATTGATAATTGAGGAGGTCCCACGTTGTTGTTTGACCCGGGAAAGCTTTTCCACGTGTTGAAATAACTAATAAGTGATACAATTTATCATTAACTATACAATTGCATGAAAGTAAATGAAATTTGAAAGAGTTTTATGGAGCAAAAAATACCTACTTTTGGGCGAATTTGGAAGGAAAAATTGATAATTGAGGCGGTCCCACATTGATGAATAGCTCGGGCAAGCCTTTCCAAGTCTTGAAATTATTTTTGATGATGAATTGTGAAAAAAAATTGGAAGAGTTTTCAGAGAAAGAAAGAGAAATTATAAAATAATGGTGTTTTGAGTATCCCAATTCGCAACTTGCTGTAATAAATAAGCTACCACTACTAGCGACTACACTAGTAGTCGCCAAAGACTCAAACGTAGTCGTTAGTAAGAACCTCTAACGACTACTTTAAGTAGTCGTTAAATACTCTAACCTCTAGCGACTACTCATTGGCGGTGGGAAATTAATTAAAAAAATACAAAAATCACTCGCGACTACTTCTTACTTAGTAACGACTACTTAAAGTAGTCGTTAATAACAAAAATAACTAACGACTACTTAGTAGTCGAGAAACGTACGATATAGTCTTTAAAGATATTTAGTCGCTAGTGGTGCTTTTCTTTAGCGACTACATCGTATAGTCGCTAAATGTTTAGTCGCTAGAAGCTTGCGCTGTAGTAGTGCACATTATCTCAAAAGACTAATTTATCTACATTCTGACCGAAGTCCAAATAAACTCCCTATTATGGGATGTACATTTGTATTAAGTCTTTATAATAATAATTTTAACTTTCTAATTCGTAATCCACTCTTTTTTTTTAGTTTCATCACCATCTAAAGAAAGAGAAAAATATTGCTAGCAAATTAACATCTAGCTTATTATTATCCACCAAGTTCAAATTCTTTTATTGATAAACAGATATTCAAAATAATATATAGAATCCATCCGCTTCTTTCAGTTTAATTTATTTGATTATTTCTAAATTTTGTTATTTTTAGGTTAGGAGATTTTGTTGAGGAAACGAGTTTATGATACAGTGCAATGTACATTATTCAACTAACAATGTTATTTTATGCATGGAGTCATCAACATGTTGAAGCAATTAAGTTATCTTATTAAGCATATGAATCTTCAATTTTTTTATGTTATTACATAAAAATATATGGGTGTTTATTTTTCAAAAAATAATGTATTAAATTTAAATAAAAATGAGTTATACTTGTATATTTATTTCACTATTATTTTAACATAAATTTTGTATGTTTCGTTTTAAGTTTTTCCAATTTGTAAAAATATCATCACAATAAGAATGTCTTTCGTAATTGAATTTTTTATTTTGGTTATTTAAGTTTCATTTGAGTTCCATATAGTGAAAAGTTTTTCACAATTGAGTTTTGTTATTTCCCGTATGAGTATTTTTAAATATAGATAGAAAACATATGATTTTTATTATTAAATTATTTAAAAATATATATACATGAATTTGTGAAGGCAGCAAAATGAGTATGATAAACTATTAATGTTTAAACATGATTGTGAAGATAGAAATATGTTAATTCTTTTTTCTAAAACTTACGTAGTTACTAAATATATAAATCCCACAAGCACAAGATCCAAAATTGTCAATACATATACTATACATACCTATAGAATTAAAATTGTTGTTCATAAACCACTAAATTGTCAATAACCTACAAAATAAGCTTTAAAATGGGTGATACGAAGAAAACATGTATATTGCTTGATATCCATATTTATATATAATTATCCTTTTTATATATCTAGTGAGGCAATTTAACATTCGTATATTGTTTTAGTTCACATTTTCTTATGATAATTTATTTGGTGGTGTGATTATAAAGAAACCCTATTTATGTGATACTATAGAAAAGCATGAGACATGTACGACCTATTCAAAATTAAGTATTTTTTAATTTATTTTTTTCTAATAAATTACAAGGAGGAATATATATTTATCTTTCCCTCAACAAATCAACTATATTTGACGAATCTGATCAACAACTACACTATACTGACTAATTTACTTTTTTGAAAAACCATTCTTTCACACAATGATTTTCCATTTTTAATTTATTACACAACCAGTCATGTGTGATGTATTATAAGAGAGTATGATAAATATCAAGCAGAGTGAATAAGTTTGATATACATCTTCGTATTATAGATTCTTATCCTTTAAATACATACTTATTCAAAGGCTTCACATGGAGTTAGTTAGAGATATTACATTCTAGTTGCATTTGGCCTACTTTAGGAAATTAGACATTTTCTCCTTTTCCAGTTCTTCTTCAAATGCATATGTTCTTCTCATTATGGAGAAGATATTGCTTCGCAAGAATTTTTTTGTGAGTCTTTTGTCGAATGAGTGTGCGTATTCCTTCCCTCCTTGTTATTATCGAGTCTTTGATTTGTATCTGAATAGTGTCCATACACTTGCTTTTTATATGATTTGTATCTGAACAGTTGACATACATTTGCTTTGTATTATAGATTCTTATCCTTTAAATACACACGTGTCGATACATAGATTTTCTCTTCTTAGAAAAGAACCTTCACTTGATTATTTGAACAGTGTACATACACTTGCTTTGTATATGATTCTTGTTATTATTAAAATGAACAATTATTTAAACAAAAACCTTAAATTTTGTCTCCTATATTGTTTGGCATCATAAATATGGATAATGCTTCCAAGTTGTGGTATCTAAGCCCAATTCATGTTCCTAAACACTATTTGGATCAACATGATTAATATCATTTAATGAAGTTTTATTAGGATCAACCTAGATCACAATACACTTTAGGTGTTATTTCATGTTCACTTTGATCAACATGATTAATATCACTTCGAATTTTGATTCCCATAAAAGCCCCTATGAAACTTGAATTAAAAAACCCAACATCTACAACCATTTCTCCGTTAATTAACAACAAAATTAGGAAGCGTAAGTATTCTGGAAAGCGAGCCCCAAAGGATGGTGGAGAGACAATAACTGCACCAATAAAAGGCTTTGAAACTAAATTTGGGAATGGAACAGGTGGCCATAATGGAGCTGATAAATGAAATTTTTTACAAGAAAAGAAATTCATACAAGGAAGGGATACTCAGATAGTTCATACATTATCACAAAAATTGTCATATCAATTGAGTTTTGTGTCCTTGAAGAACCATGACAAATAATATATATTATAACCTAATTTCGGGTGATAATGGATATCTCCTAGCACCCACATATTGGTACCTTGCAACTCATTTTTAATCAATATGATATAAAACCACATGGTTCGAAGATAATATACCACCCATATTCAATTATTAAACAAATAGATCAAGCCTATCAAGTGTCAGATCTAATGGTTTTGGGTTTTTGATTTCGGGCAGGATTTCAGATGATCGTATAGCAAAACAAAATTATTGATTTTAAACACGACCCTAGATGTGGTTGTTTCTTATAAAAGGACTTAGTTAGATGATTTTTTGGGATATGTTGATTTTCAAGGAAAGTCTGCTTACCCTTAGGAATTAGGTTCTCATATGGTTGCAATTTGTAGAGAAAATGTACACCTAAAGTAGTTAGACATATGATTATTATGTCTCTTTGAAATAAACTAGGCTTTAGAAAAACATTGTTATAAAGTGATATTTGTAATGAAAGAGTCCAAAATTTTATACTAGCATGCACGATTTAAATACATTTTGATAGAATAGATAAGTACGATAGTATTCACCAAGATTACCCACTGTTAGATTATTAAATGGGATAATAAATGAAACCTAACAAATTATATATGTCAAACTGGCTTCTTAAACCTTCACAATATCTACATATGTATCACAAAAAACAATTTGAACAATAAAAACAACATAAAAACAACATAAAAACAACATAAAAACTAGACGTAACATTAATTTTGAGGACAGAAATAAAATCATTCGTCATCCATACTTTACTTTATCAAATTGGAACTTATCTTTATTTATAAATCAAACTACTTAATTAATTACTAACACAAAATAACACACAATAACGCACAATATGCTCTTTTTTTTTCTTATTTACTTTTTGCTCGGAGGGTTCTATGATTTCAAATGTCCTAATTAAATGAGAACTTGACTACTAATATTCATTCCAAATCTAACAATAGGGTGAAATAGTGCTTCGTTAATCCATATGAAGCACGTTGGTTAGAGAGAACATAAAAATGTTTCCAATTTCCCTCCATTGTCTTTTCCGTAACCACCTAAGAAAACTACCATAAACAAAGGTTAAAAAGATTGACGAAATTATTTGCTTTTAATCATAAAAATGTTAAATTGTTTTTATTGAGAGATTTAGATAATATACCATATATATATAACAACTTTATATAACTATGATGCGATTTAGATACAAACCATATATATATATATATATAAATAATGTACTTGATGTTGAAATGCAATGATCATTGATCTAGACTTATACCTAAAAATAACATTAATTTATTACATATTATCCAATTCTATAAGAAAATTATTACATTTGAACAATTAGAACAATAAATTATGTTCAACAATATAAATACCAACTGAAAGAAAAAGAATTCTAATTAAACATTTTATTAAATACCAATTTTTTTCTAATAATAGCCTCAAAACATAAAACCACTTTTTTACAAAACATCCTTCTATTTGGGATCTCAATTTCATGAAGAATTATTCACTAAAACAATTTAAAAAATATATAGATCTAAAACTAAATTTTTTACGGTGTTGACATGTTTATTACTTTTCTATTAATATGTGGAAGTCATTGTGGTGATTCTGGGCATTCAACATGTTTTACATAAGAAGAAGTGTGAAGAAAGAGAAAAAAGGACCAGAGAGATATTATTGAAGAATATAGTATTTAGGGTTTTTTGTATGTGGGAGAAAAAAGGAAAAACTTACAATTAGCCCAATCAAAATTTAATATTAGTCAATTTAAAATTTAACCAGTGTAGACCCAAATAAGAGATAGTGAATTTTTAGACTTAAACTTATTTTAGTTAAAAGTATCATAGCAAGTTAATGTTAAAAGTGAGATGGATATCCATTACTAGATAAGCCATATAGTTAAAAATGAATAATATATGGGATATATATAGTTTATTAAAATAAATTTTTGATTGAGAATTATATAATAAATTTTATAAACCGTAATAATTAATATAATTCCCAAATTCTAAATATATATTATCTTTCTATTGATAGCCTTACTACCTTGACCTCCATAAGGAGGAAAATCTTGCCAGTTGTTCACATGTGTAGGGTTTTATACAAATCAACATTGATACAACATATATGAAAGTAGTTGGAATTGTGTTAATACTTTGTTTGGATTATGATCATTTGAAAATATATACAATATCGTTTGTACCTCCTATCTAGTTTTCAAGACCCTTGCAATCTTGAATGGTTTGTTTTAAGGATACATTTTGAACACCTCCAACCTCTCCAAGTATTGTAGTAGTGTCACTGGAGGCCATCTACTTCCAGTAACTAATTTTAATTTTCGAACCAACTTATTTACTATGGATGTCATTTAGATGGCTAATGATATACCTAGTCTTTAATTTAGTTTTTTGGGTATCAATGAAAATATAGTAATTGATTGAGATAAAAAGATGATTTGACACATTTACTTTATATTGGTTGGTTTATCTATCCATATTTTGAAAAAAAAACATATATTGGCAAATTATTTTCAAATAAGACCAATTAAAGTCATGTTTAGCATATTTGTGTTGTAGGGTAGACTAACCACTAAAAAATATAAAAAAGTATCTTTGTACTTATCTTTAGCATTCAATTTTGTAATAAAATTGAGGCTTTTTAAGGGAAAACAGTTAATATATTATTTTATTCATGTGTATACCCCTACAAAATTATAAATGGACATAAATATTTCTAACATTTTTATCTAAAAAAACATTTTTTTTGTAAAAATTTACATTGTATCGCGAGAGCCTCCATTGCACTATGTTGTGCTAATAACTAATTATGTCTTTTCATTGTGTATGTTCGACATATGGGTTCATGTAATGTGGTTTATGTATGTGAACTAACTATTTTATTTCTTTTACGACTATTTTCTAAGTGGTTTTAAATATTGGATTAAATAAATCTTTCTTATATATTGAAGTTTTAATTATTATTATTTGCTTAATGAACAAAATTCTTCTTAATATTAAAAAATATGATTATTGTGTTTTAGAAATCAAGGTCATATAAAGTTTTTATTTTAATTAAATTAATTATATATTGATAATATGCATATGTAAGGTAATATATTAGACACCCAAGCAAATTTTACAATAAATATTTAGTAACTGAATAATTTATATATATTTTTAACAATACTATTTTCATAAAAAAAAATTTATAGAAAGATCAATAGTTCGTCTAGTGTTAGTACTCATGAAATTATGTAAATTTAGTAAGATCAATGTTACAATAATATAAATGGTTGAAAGTTAGTTATATGGCAAAATATTCTTTCGCTTAAAATAAATAATAGTCAAACCATTAAGTGAATAACTGATCAAATACTGATCTTTGTATTCGCTAATAAAAAATATTTATTAAATAATTTTTTTAATCTAATTTGCATGCCTCACTTTTTCACGTACTTATTTTCATATGACCTCCTAAAACTCTATAATTCTTTACCATTAATGTTTGAAAAGTTCTTTATCGAATACTTGAATATCCTTTAGAATCAACTTTTATCTTTCCTAATACACATATATCAGTAAGAAACCCCGAACAAAGAGATCTATTTTTCTCTTATGTCTTATATATCTGTCCCTCAATATAATTATTCTTTCAATATAAATTAACAATAATAGCCAGCATTAGACATTAATGAAGTAAAAAATGAGACAAATAGTGATATTAGTCATTAAAAGTTTTTGGTTATTCAAAATAACTTCGTAAATACTAAAAGAAATAAGTAATTAAGGATATTTTTCAGTGCTTGGCATTTTTATATTAATTAATATATTATTATTTGCAGCTGATATATGTTAAGCAACTATTAATATTTGTATTGAATGAGTCCAAAATTTTATACTAGCATGCACGAATTAAATACATTTTGATAGAATCGATATGTGTAAGCGTATTCACCTAGTTTACCCTACTAGATTACTTGTCACATTAGAAAACAGGACAATAAATGAAACCTAACACATCAAATATGTCAAACCGACTTCTTTTAACTTCACAATATCAACATATGTATCATGAAAAAAAAATTGGAACAAAAAAAACATCATAAAATCTAGACGTAACATTAATTTTGAGGACAGAAATGAAGTCATTCGTCATCCATACATTAATTTATCAAGTTGGAAGTTATCCTTATTTATAACTCAAACAACTTAATTAATTATTAACACAAAATAACTACTTTTATCCAATTGGTTTTCGTGCAACTTAGAAAGATCAAGCAGGACGAGCATTTGATCAATCATTATGAAAACAAATGGTAAAAGTGCTTGATAGGTTTGAAAATAGGCATGGAGAGAGTCAAAATTATTGGATGTGTCTCACCTTCCAAGCATAGAATATTGGCAAAAAATAGAAGAGTGAGGATCATGAAAAATGAATTATGTTAAACAAGAGAAGTACATCTATAAAAAAGGTTCAAAAAAACACACTTGTCACTTTATACTTTAAACTTCATATAATTCTGAAGTTCTTTTTAATTTTTTTTCTTGAATTAATGATTAGGAATGGTTGATGGTCATACTCTTCTTGTATGACTCCAATTCTTTCTTGTGTCTCATTTTGTCCTCCATAACATAACCCTGATAAACCTACATCAATACAAATCAAGAAGTTCATTAGGAGCTAGAGAACATGGTGTACCTCTAACAATATATTATTTTGCAAATTTAACAGAAATAAAGGATATGGTAAACTACCCAATAGAACATGTTTACTTACTTCTTTTTCCTCTAGGGAAAGAGTGTTCCACATATTTATAACCATCTTAGTGAATTCATGTTCTTTGTTAGAGTAAGAGTCTTCAACTCTCGATGTTTGTCAAGAAGTACAAATTATAGCCACTAAAATTGGGCTTAGGGCAGTTTGGGTCTTCTCATCCTTGCTTCTTTTTTATCCTCTTAGTTGAAGTATTCATGCCTTTAGGTAGTGGAGTAATGGGAACAATTGCATAACATGAGTGCCCTTCTACAGCTTCGCAAAATTAGGGTGTCCCGAATGACAAAGCACCCCACTCAAAACCTTGGTACCAACTTTTACCGAGACCAAGTACCCACAATACAATTTCCCTTCGATTTTAACCGCAACTTCAACACTTCGAATAACTAGCATTAAATACATTCAAGTCAATTCAAGCTATAATCGAGCATTAATAATAAAAAATAAGAAGTGTTATACGCATATTATTACGAAATTTTATTCATTGGAAACCAAATAATACTACTCCAAAGTGGTCAGAACTACATTTTAACTACCTTGAAACCCTGAGATAAGAATATGTTGTAATGGAATATTCACACGATTCACATATTTAACTAAAGAATATTCTAGTTATCGCACAGTTAACAAATGAGCAACCTAAAATATAAACTAGTAGTGAACACGTATTAACGAAAGAGAATTATTATTTGGAGTCGAAATATGTTAAGCATATATTGTTTGTTAGACAATAATCATAATCAACCTCTATCGCGTTGCCTCTTCCTACAAGGTTTCACTTATATGAAAAAGTGTTACTTTTGGGACAATCTTGGTAAATTCAAAACATATATATAAGTAAGTCTTGGAATAGATATTGATGCACTTCGAGTTCTTGGTGTAATAATCTTAGGAGTTTGTGAAGTTTCTTGTTCATCGCTTTTTATGTATGTGTCTGAAAGCATTGGTGTTTCGTCTTTTTCATTTTTCATTTTATAATTATTTTTCCTGTATCAAAATAATATAAATTATCAATAAACAGATTAGAACTTGAAGAATTTAATAAATTTAACATAAATTTACCTTTTTTTTATAGTTGAGCACTCAAAACTCGAAATTTAACAGTTAAGTAGCTTTGGGTCACTGAATCAAAATTTGTTGAATTAGAAAGTTGAGATATGAAATAAACAAAGACCAATTGGAGTATAATGAAGATATGAAACTGAAGAAATCAATTAAATAATCACTAAAGACACCTTTTTAAGAGATGATCACCCAAAACTTGAAATTTCTTAGTTTTGAGCCCCTATATGAAAATTTGCAGAATGAGGATCCATCAAAGAAATTATAAATGAAGAAATTTATTGGGAAAAAAAATTACAGCTGAAAATCCAAAACTCTAAAAAAGTTATTCAGAATCTGCGGAATGAGATGTTTAAAGATACACTGATGAATGATAGTACATTAAAGATTAGAAAATGAAGAAGTTCCTAAGAATATAATTAATATAAAGTTTTTTTGTTTGGAAAATATCTATATTATATTTCAGAGTTTTTTCAACAGTTTATCCATATAAGTGGTGGCCAAGATTAAATCTGGCTAAATAAGTGGTGGCTACGATTTAATCTAGCTAAAAAAACACATTCAACTAAGTACTTCAAAGTTATGAAATACATACATATAAAGACTTTCCAAAGTATTAGGATAATTGTAAAATGGTAGAGCACCTGAGATATAATTGCTTCTATCCGAATTGTGATGCCTTTAAAAGCCCCTATGATACTTAAATTAAAAATCCCAACAGCTACAATCATTTTTCAGTTGATTAACGAAGAAATTAGGAAGTGTAGCAAGCGAGCCACTTGATGGAGAGACAAGCAGGTGGTTATAATGGAGGTGATAAACGAAATTATTTAGAAGGAATAAAACTCATACAAGGGAAGGGATACTCGGATAGTTCATCCATTATCGCAAAAATTGACATATTAAATTAGTTCAATATCCTTGATAAACCATGACCAACATTATATATTATAATCCGAGGGTAATAAGGGATAATTCCTAGAACCACATATTTGTACCTTGCAACTCCTTTTTAATCAATATGATATTCAACCACATGGTTCGATGGTAATACACCACCCATATTCGACCCCACCATAATCCGGAATATACCTTTTCATACACCCATCATATATGGGTGTCTTGGGCCACATAGCCAACCTAAATGCCCAAACACCAAGCCCAAACCTAACATGATAGTTAAAAAAATTAAATTATAAATCAACCCTAGATGACCATATAGCAAAAGAAAATTATGGATTTTAAACACAACCCTAGATGTTGTTGGGCTTATAAAAGGACTGAGTTAGATGAATTTTCGGGATGAGTTGAGTTTCAAGATAAGGCTGCTCACCCTTAAGAATCAGGGTTTATATGGTTGCCATTACAAAGAGAATGTAAACCTAAAGCAGCTAGCCATAGGATTAATATGTCTCTTTGAAATAAACAAGGCTCTAGAAATACTTTGTTATAAAATTATATTTGTATTGAAAGAGTCCAAAATTTGACCAGCATGCATGATTTAGATGCATTTCTATAGAATCGATAAGTGTAAGAGTATTCACCTTGTTTACCCTACTAGATTACTTGTCACATTATAAAACAAATTAATAAATAAAACCTAACACATAAAATATGTCAAATCAGCTTCTTAAAACTTCATCATAAAAATCTAGACGTGAGATTAATTTTTAGGACAAAAATGAACTCATTCGTCATCCATACTTTACTTTTTCAAACTAAAACTCATATTTATTGATAACTCAAACTACTTAGTTAATTACTAACACAAAGTAACACGCAATACACTCTTTTTTTTCTTTTCGCGCGTAGGGTCCCGACCATTTTTCATGTCCTAATTATAAGAGAATTGAACTACTCAACTAGCTACTAAAAATTCCAAGTTTTGGTCTCTCAAGTCAATCCTAATTATTCCAAAGATTTAATACAATAAACACTTTGATAAACTGTTATAACTCACAAAATTGGTAAAGACAAAAACTCTATTTACTTGAATTACTTGAGAGATCTCTTGACCTGAAAAAATAAGCCTGTTCAAAGTGGTAGAGTTCGTTGTAATAGTTCTTCTTTAATCCACGAGAAGCACTTTGGTTGGAGAGAACATAAAAATGTTGCCAACTTCCCTACATTTCCCAAAACGAGGAATCTATCAGCTTAATTAAAGAATGTCAGGTTTTTTATGGAAGGGATGTCTTGAATATTCAAATGGTGTTAGAGTTTCCTGGGAAAATAATAATGTCTTGAAGATTCAAATGTTGCTCAGGGTGTACAAAGAGAATAATTAGTTACCATAATCTATCCACAAATAATACAAAACTTCATTCTTCTGAAACAACAACTGATGAGATTGTGAGAAACGGTGAGATGGTGAGTTTGTGAGAAATGGAGAGGCTGTGACAGAAACGGGTAGATGGTGAGGTTGTAAGAAATGGAGAGACCTATGAGTTACAAAGAGGTATGGGAAATGTTTAAGGTCGTGAGAGGTGGAGTTTTAAGGCGGCTAAGAGAGAAATATGGGGTTCATAGCTGCGAGTCACGGATGCTGTGATGGACCAGTGAGTGTCTGTCGAGAGTAGTCCTCGAGCGGTGGAAAAGAGAATTTGATGGAGAATGTGAGGAGAAGGTTGAGGCCATAGAGAAAGATTATGGTTTTTGTTATTTTGACTTGTTTTTTCTTTTGGGGTTGCTTTGATATTAGATAAGAAATGAGTGGGATAGTTTTTCTTTTTTTGTTATGTTTAGGTATTAATGATAGGTGGCCACCACTTATGTTGTGGCTAGAATGTGGCTAGAAAGTGTATGTTCTAGTGAAAAAAACCTTAAAGATTTTATAATATTATTTTCAACTATTAGTTTTTTTCATGTAACTTATTATATTTTGTAATTCTTATATTTTTAATTTTAAATGTATATTTATATATTCATTAGGAAATAAAAATATAGTAAATGATTATATAAAAACAACATCATCAAAATATAATATACAATATACACTACCTTTATATAACTATTAAGATATTTAGGGACTAACCTTAAATATTTATGAAATGAAATGACCATCGATCTGGACTGACTTATACCCGAAATGACATTAATCATTATAGATTACCAACTCCCATGAATTTTTTATGAAATTTGAGCAATAATAACAACAAATTGTGCTCAACAATATAGAATTAAATAAATTGTGCTCAAATTTGAGTAATATTTTTTTGGTTAATCAAATAAAATAAAATATATATATAAAAAATTGATGTGAAATCATAAGATAATATTATAAATAGTTGTATACAATAGAATTCTCTAACTTAGTAAAATAGTACATATAAAATAATATAAGTATTAAAAAAAATCTATACAACTATCTTTAGTATCTCCAAATGCCCTATTTCAAATATACAAAAAATAATTAAAAAAATTCTATAACTAGATGACTTTTTTACTATATTTTTCAATAATAAGAATGAGATCTAAAAAATTAATCAACCAAAAGAAAAATAATTGTAATTAAACTCTTTATTAAAATCAATTTGTTTAATAATAACCTTCAGAACAAAAAAACCTCTCTCTTACAAAACATTAATCTATCAGGGATCTCAATTTCTTAAAGAATTATTTTCTAAAACAATTTTAAATAAAATTATAGATCAAAGAAAAAATTTTGCTATGATGAATTTTTTATCTTGTAAGTATTTAATCAAAAGGATCCTACAGAAGAATTCATATACCTTTTCTTTTGATACGTAGAGGTGGTTGTGTGATTCTGGGTATTCCATATTTTTAACATAAGAATAAGAAATGTGGAGAAATTGAAAAAAAAGCTATATTATCGAAGAAAATTGATATTAGGGTTTTTTTGTAGATGGAAGCAAAAAAGGCCAAACTGAAAATTGGGTCCAATACAAAAAGTAATAATTGTCCATTTAAAATTTAACCCAGTATAGGCCCAAAATAAGAGATAGTAAATTTTTAGACCTCACTTATTTTATTTAAAAGTATCAAAAAGTCAACGATAATAGGTGACTTGGATATCCATTACTGCATACGGCATATAGT
This sequence comes from Nemophila menziesii, assembly GCA_029959085.1. Classification (NCBI taxonomy): domain Eukaryota; kingdom Viridiplantae; phylum Streptophyta; class Magnoliopsida; order Boraginales; family Hydrophyllaceae; genus Nemophila; species Nemophila menziesii. Next base: position 22,688,815 of record JARWIR010000015.1, on the reverse strand, counting down.
CGTGAAATTAACAATGTATGAAATATCTATATTATACTTATCAACTTACTAGCCACATTTTTAAGAAAATATGAATATCAACTTATACTTATCAACTTCATAACTACATTTTTCAGAAAAAGTGAGCAATTGATCAAAGGAAGCCATATGTTAGGTTGAAAAAGAGATGGCTTGATATATATGACATGAATATGTTTTTCTCTTTTCTCTTTTTTATTTTTATTTTTAATAAGTTTAATTTCATTTAGTATTATATTAATAGATATATCATGGGGATATGTAGAAAATTTCACATTTCTAAATCTTGTTTTTTGCAAAGTAGCAAAATATACTCGTGAAAGGCTACTTTGTGGAACATAGACCATTACTTTAGTACAATTTATGCAATTTGATGGAGAAAAATATAACTTACCCCATACTTCTACAATTGATTTTTTTGAAATTTTTTATACTTTTGAATTTTTAAAATATGTTTCTGAATTTTTGAAATATTAATAATGAAATGTTTTTTTTTAAATCTTTTTATAAGATAATCTTTTTATAAATAAATTATCAGTTTTATTATTTCTTATTATCTATTTCTTTTTATTATTATTTTCTATTCTCTATTTCTTTTTATATTTTTTTAGAGATTTGGATTTTCTAAAATTAATCATGAATTTTTCTAAACTAAATTAATTTTTTAATTATTTTGTCAAAATTAATAATAATATATAAAATTATTGTAATTTTAAAAAGAATTTGAGAAGTAATTATATTTTTTATTCTTTTTGTGTTTTTTCAATTTTTGTTTGAATCAAAAAATTAAATACTAGTATCTATTTCTTATTTTTTAAATATATTATAATCATTATTATTTTCAATATATTTGTGTTTTTTCTGCTAAAATTATTAATTTTCAAATAATATATTGATTTTTTTAAATATTTTTGAATCAATTAGTATATTTTACTATTTTTGTGGTTTATATTTTATAACAGATTTTGATTTTCAATTACTAATTATGAATTTTTTCATGAATTGATTTTTATATTATTTTTAGCAAAATAATACTTAGTTTATAATTTTTTTTGTTTTTGAAAAAGATTTTTGAACTAGTTATGATCTTATAAATTTTTTAAGAGTTTTAATTCCTGAGGAATATAGTTTTTTCAAATACTATTATCTATTTTAAAATATTAATTTGTGAATTTTTATTTTAATATTTTATAGTTCAAATTTTTATTTTTTGTATCAAAATATGATTTTAATATATTTTGTGATTTTTTAATTTTTTAATAGATATAAATTATTTTTCTAATTTAATGAATTTACAAATATTATGTGATTGTTTGTGTATTAATATTATTGGTGTAGGATCATCCAATATTGGATGGAAGAATTTTCCATATATCATTACTCTTTTAAATATACTCTTAATTTATTAATTTTTTTCGAATAGATTTTTCATTTTTAATTATTTATATAACTTTTATATATTAATCATGATTTTTTTATTTTTTTTATTATTTGACACTAACATAACTCAAAAATCACTTTTGGAATTTTCTTCCAAGTTACTTTACTTTTTTCCGTCTTGAGACACCGAAAGCAATATGTCTTTTTTCTTCAATATCTATAAAATTTTGTTATGTAATACAAAATCCTCTGTCATTAGATTTCAAATCTACCCATGCACATATTTTATATTTGTTTTGCTATACAAGTAATTATATTTGATCTCAACAATTAAATTAAATATTTCTATAGGTCTATAAAGAATAAACAAAACCAATGTCCTTACAAATATAACTTCATGCACTACTATTATTTAGAAACTATGAGAAAGGCAAAGACTTATATTAAAATCAGAGAAAAATGAAGTACACCCTCTATCACAATTCACCATCTCGATGTAGCAGTCTACATTAGATCATCCATTTACTCAAGCTTTCCATCAACATCTAGTGGAACCTTATGTTCTACACAACCTCCGCAATGTACGGTTATTATCAACTACTAATTGATGTCTCCCAATTTGTGATGATTTAATTTTAGTTGGAGACATCATTTATTTGAATTATTAGGAAGTTGTAATCGATTTTTATTATAATTATTGAATTTTCTTATTTCTTGTCTTGATTTGATGATTTATTATTTTTAGAGCATATTTGGTTTAATTGTTTACTAATTGTGATGTTTTAAAGATATATAGTAATTAATTATATGTCAAATAAATTATAAGTGATAAGGGAATAAAAATAACGATGGAAAGTGGAGATAACGGAAGGAAAAGATAAATATGGAAAGATAAAGTTGCTAAATATATTTGAATTCCAGCAGCTACATCAACTAAAATGTTCATAACTCAAGATTGGTTGGAAATTTCGAAGAATGATCTGTAGAAAAGTTGTTGAGCTTTCCGAGACGATCAATCTTGATATAAATAACGCGTCAATCGGAACGGTATTGATGAAATTGGGGCCAAAACAAAACAACAATAGTTTATTACCTTTTCTATATTTTAGGGTTACGAATTTGAGTTTGACTAGAAGTCCAATTACTTGTCTTCCACTCCAAAAAAACGTGTTAGGGCTTCCTAGACCTCTATAAATACACCCTTAAACTATTGTAAACAGGTCCTTACCCATCCTTATGTTTATACATCATTAGAGATCAATCCTTAGTCATTCAAGAGAGAAAGTTGACAGTATGTATCTTTCTTATAATTTATTTCTTTCTTGTAGGAACTTATTTTCCCAAAGCTTAGAATTTGCATATGTATAATCTATTAACCATATATTTGTTTTATATGCTTTGATTTATTGTCTGTCTTAAACCTGATCAATTTATGGTTGTGCGAATAGTAATTAGATGGTCACGCGAAAGGAGTGTCTAATTATTGAAACACCACATAAACGTCTAGTGTGCGGTAGTGATCCTGGCGGGCTTGTTTAACTAGATAGTCAATAGGGTTTGATTTAATCACCGATCATCATTAGAAGGCCAATCTCATTTAGGAACCTAGTGGCGTTGGATCACCCTATTTAAGTCCCCTCGTGGTTGTGAGGTCGCCACCCTAGTCCACCTTGACGGGGGTAGGGAGGAATTTTGAATCCTAACTATTTATCTAAGAGCTATTATCACCCTTATTAACTAGTAGAAAAAATAAGAGTAGTGCATACGAGCAAAACCTGGGCTCTTTTTCTCATCTTATTCTCTCATATTTATTTTATTGTCTTTTGTTTTATTTAGTTAATCATTAATCTCTCCATCAATCATATTTATTTTCTTTCTGTCTTTTAATTATTAATTGCTACTCTGATCTAATTACCCATAAGCATAACACAATTAAGTCCCTGAGGCACGAATCTTCTTATCATTAAAAATTGCATACGTCCTATAATACTTGCACTACCGTGTTAAGTCTAGGGTATTTGTGCATCGTTTATCTATCTTTTATTATCATATTTTTATCACACCCTAGGCGACACCAAGTTTTGGCGCCGCTGCCGGGGACTCGTGTCTCATTAGCGTGTGGGATATTTATTTTTAATAGTAGTAGTTTTTAGTTACTTTTATTTTAATTTTTCCAGTTTTACATTTTTGGTTTGTTTTAGTCTCTTTCAGGTTTACTGTGCATGCGTGCGAAACCCGAGATGTGTTTCACAGCTTATAACAGACGTTTAAGAGAAGAGAGAGAATGAAGAAAAGCGATGGCAGAAGAACAACACGGAGTAGATCTTCCACTTGGTTCTTTAGGACATATACCACCACTACCATTATAGGAAGAAAATTGAAACAACAATAGAAATGAACAAAATCTCTAAGGCTTGTAAGTACCTTCTCGAGTTCAACCATTAGGTTATCATCCTCTAGAGATCCATAATATCAAGTTCAGACCCGATCCAAACATGCTCATCAATTTCAAAATTTTGGACTCTATAGTGGTGTAGCAATGCAAGATCCGGTAAGAGCGATTCAAAATTTCATGCAAATTTGTGATGCCTACAGTACTCCAGGCATTACACGGGCATAATGTAGCAATGGAAAATTTAAAAATACCACGAAACATTATAGGTCTTTGAGGCTTTTTGGGATTGACTGGATAATATCAGCTTTTATTAAAAAGTTATGGCAGTATTGCAGCCTCTTTAACAGAAATTTTGGAAAAGGATATATATTCATGGTTTAAAAAGCTACAACACTGTCCACAAAACTTAAAACAACGTCACAACATCTCTAGTTCTTGCTATGCTTGAATTTTCCATTACCTTTTATTGTAGAAATAGATGCTTTGTGGTTTTGGAATTGGTGTCGTGTTATTTCAAAATAATCGGCCTATTTCTTCCTTTAGTATGATGTAATTTGCAAGTTTGAAGGCTAAATCAACTTATGAAAGAGAAATTTTGGCCATTACATATGTTATTTCCAAGTGGAAACATTATTTGCTAGAAACGCGTTTCACAATTTAAACGGATTAGTGTAGTCTAAAAAAATTTATGGATCAAACATTCAAAAACCTAAACAACAAAAGTGGTTAACGAAATTATTGAGGTTTGATTTCAATATTCTTTACAAAACTGAACGTGAGAACCAAGTTGCAAATGCTTTACCTAGAATCAATGGGGTATGTTTCAACATTTTAGTTGTTCAAGTGGTGTTTTAAGATGATATAAGAATGACTAGTAAAAGTGATACAGATATTCAAAATATACAAGAGGATCTATAGAATTGCCTATATTTATTACAAAAAAATTCTTTGGTGAAAGCTTATTACTCGATAAACAACGTATAGTGCTTCCAACGATCTAACGAGTGTCGCTCTATATCAGTGGGAGGACATGCTGGAAACCTTCGCACGTTTCAAAGAATAGCGGCAGATTGTTATTGGGTCAATAAACTTTTTTGTTTTTTGTATGTCAGTAGTCTAAGTTGAGTATTTTTGCACCCTTGGTCTTTTACAACCCCTGCCCATTAAGGATCAAATTTGGGAGGACATACAAATGGATTTTGTTCAAGGGTTTCCATCATCAAAAGACAAGTCACAAATATTCGTGATAGTTTATAGATTATCAAAATATGTTCACTTTGCATCTCTTCCAACTCATGTGAACGGTATACAAGTGGCTGATGTATTTATAAACAAAATGGTCAAACTTCATGGGATTCCACGTACCATTGTAAGTGATTGAGATAAAATATTTATATGTTCATTTTGGAAAGAGTTTTCATTTTCAATGACCAAGTTATGTTTGAGCACAACCTATCATCCATAATCAGATGGACATACTGAACGTTTAATCATACATTGGAGATGTATATCAGAAGTTTTGTGATGGATTCCCCTCAAATGTTGTTAAAATTCTTGGCATGGGCTGAGTATTGGTACAACACATCCGTTCATACTTCTGCATGTCGACATCGAATGTTGTTGTTGAACATGACTTACAACAACACGATACTATATTATCTGCTCTTAAGCTAAATTTGCAGAGAACGCAACAAAAGATGAAAGATTAAGCAGATAACCATAGTATAAAACAATAATTTGATGTTGGAGATTGGGGTTTGCTTCGTCTGCAACCATATCGGCATGTTACTACGTGAGTGTATGGAAATTAAAATTTGGGTCGCAATTTATTTGGTCCATTTCAAGTTGTACAATGCATTGGGAGTGTTTCTTATTATCTGTCAATACCTATTATAGCAAAGATACGCCATGTTTTTCATGTATCACTACTTTAAAGTGCAATTGGTGTATCGTCTGTGCCCGATGCGGGCTAATTTACTTGAACTTCGTCCATTGGTATTATTATCAAGTAGAAATATCAATGTAAAAAATGTGATTATACCACAAGTTTTAGATCAATGGGGTTATTTAACGCTTGAAGAAGCATTATGGGTTGATATTTAAAACTTTTGTGAGACAACATAATACTTTATCAGAAGATTTTTATATTAACCAACATAATACTTTATTAGAAGATTTTTATATTTAATGTCCTCATGATTAAGCTATGTTAAGAAGATTAAAATAACATGCATGAGTGAGCATTATTTAGTAAATGGAAATCTCTTAAATAAAACAGGATTACAAATATGAAATATTTTAATTAAGAATACTAATATTGACTTGACATTTAAATATCTTTAGACTTTAACATATACAAAATTTGATGATAAGTTCAATGACGCATCTTAAGATTAAATAATGGAAAGTATGACTAGTGTTGAGGTTTCCTATTCATTCTCAAGTAAATATTAACACCCATACAAGTAAATAAATGATTGAATAAAATCAAAATAGAACCAGGTAAATAAACTAGATTGAGGATAATTAGGGACTTTAAATATATGATATACCTAAGAATATGGGTAACTTTGATAGATTATAAAAAACTATGAAATATGCCAATGATTGATAAGGAAGCCATGATATCAAAAAATATTTTGTAACAAGATAACTAATAGACAAAGATAATAAAAAAAATTTAAATCTATTCAGAATGAATTTCAATATAAAACAACCATAAATCTTTATAAGAATAGTAGTTTGAAACATTTAATTACTACATAATTCAATTTAATATTAAGATAATACAAAAATCTAGTTATAACCCAGAATAAAACAATTAACCAAAATTAAATTCAAAGAGGTAACAAACTTTGAAATTCGGTAAGGAAACATGAGATTGACGTACTTTCACATATCAAAATTCGTACAAAATATTTGAGTTTTGATTCCTCGTTATATTTTTTCGTTTCCTTTGTCTTTCCCGTTGTAATTATTTTATCACATTTGGTTGCAAAAATTTAGTAAAGAAAGTATAGATCTCAAATTTGTAAACAGATTTAATCACTAGAAAATATAAAAGTAAGAATTAGAGAGGAAAAATAAGAAAATAAAGAGTTGAAAAAGATTAAAGAATAAAGCTCAAAATCTAACTTCATATATATATATATATATATATATATATATATATATATAATTATAAATTTTATATGCGCGTCCAAAAAGATACAAGATGAAAGGTTAAATTCTATCCAAATTATAAGACTGTGTAGTTTAGTTTTAGAAAATTTCTACATCAATTATATTAATATACCCCATGTTATAAACTTAACTAACAAATTAGTCTAATGACATGTATTTTATTATAATAATCTATGATTACCTTTTGTTTTATATCGTTGGACATCCTACATGGATAAGTAACAAAGATAAGCAGCTCAAGTGTAACAAGGTTTATAATAGGCCAAACAAAAAAATTAGCAAAATACTTTCATCCAAAATTGGATGATCCAATGCAAATATTTTTTGACACATATCCAATATTTTTAACTTGTAAAAACTGATCATGATAACTACCTAATTAATCTGATGACATATGTTTTGTTAGTACAATCAATTTGTTATGAAATTAATATTAGATCATTGAATCTTTGATATAAGTCTTATCCAAATAATTAAAATAATAGATTTTATTGTATGAAAATCTCCACCTTAATGTGCAATTCTTCTTGGTCAAAACTTAGCATATTTATCATCATAATTTTTAACAATCTATATTCCATCAAACCTAAAGTTTATGAGTAAAAATATTTTAGTGTCCATGTATGCATGATTATCTTATAAAGGAATTTTATTCAAGTTAGTAGCCTCATAAACAAGCTAATTTATATAAAATGAAATTTGACATCAACAAACTTTATTCATTAATGATATATCAAATCTTTTATATAATTGTCTTTGCGACTATCATATGTAGTCTTTTTCAATATGCAAAGGTTATCATAGTGTTTAGAATTGTGTCATATTATATATATGTACATATATATATATATATATATATATATATATATATATATATATATATATATATATTAAGTTCAACATGCAAAAAATAGTTTTAACATCATGTTGACATAAGACAACGTCATTGTTATTTTTTTTTGAATATGACAATAGGCTTGCAAAATAAAATTAATTTTATTACGTTCCTTTAAGTATACCCTTTGGCAACATGTTACCTTTATATATAGGGAAATCAGAATTACACATACCCTATTTAACCTTATAATTTTATATACATTCAATAAGGTTTTAATCATGAGGTTTTTTAACAAGTATCCAAGTTTTGTTAACATTTAAATATTGTGTTTCTTCTTCCATAACTTAACCCCAAAAACATTATCATTAGAACTCAATGCATTAAGGTAACTATCCAGATTATTTGCGACTAACCTAAAGACCAGCTATAACAGTAGTATAAATAAAATCAATATAAGACTATCTTGGAGGAGGTCTAGTTTTAATCCTTGCCTTATATATTGATATCTAATAGTTATACATGCTATCTTTACTAGACTCGTAGACATTCTCAGACCCATTAGTGTACCTAGTAGAAATTGACTCCATTGTGGGCTGCTCAACTTCATGTTCCTCTACACTTGTAGGGTTCAAATGATTAACATCGTTTCGTAAAGTTGTAATAGGATCCAACTTAATATCAACAAACTTTAGGTATTGTTTCAAGTTCACTTTGATCATCACCTAAAAACTCAGTTACTGAGTTTCAAGGGATATTGGATTAATCAAATATAACATCTCCAGGAATGTTAATATTTATTCCTCTAGATTCTCTCGAAAAAACACACACATCACCAAAACCATCTATAATTGTTATATATTTTGCTAATTTCAGCCATTCAGCCGTTCTTGCAACTTCATAAAGATTATATTTTTTTGGCTAAATAGATATGTATAAGATGCATAGAAATAACTTCTATTGAGAAAGTTGCACTGGGAAGAGTTGTGTTTCCATGTAGGTATTCCTGAAATCTAACTAGATCAGAAAAACAAAAGGACACCTCCTTCACCATATAACTTATAGAAGTGGTCAAAGACATTCATCTTATTAAAAAATAAAATCAACAATCTATAAATCTTATTTGAAAAGCATAAGTTTTGTCTAAAAAACACATTGTCAATGAGGCACTTGCAGGAGAGATTTTGCTAACATAGTTACTAAAGAATTTGAACAAAAGCTTCACAATACTGACAATACTGATTAACAAATTCTCTATTTGGAGGAATAATGTCTAAACGGAATCGGTTGATAGGGTTAACCATATCTTCTTTAAGCTCATTGTAGTCTAGGTCCCTACATTACAAAAACTAGCATTATAAGTCCCTAAAAAAAGAGTTCAAAAAAGCTACGGGCAAAGTGAACTATTAAAATTTGGGTAATGACGCAAGATCAAACCTTCTTGATTTCACAAGGAGGTTTCTTTCTTACAGATACATATTTGGACTCACATATATCTCATTGCTCTATAACTGTAAGAAAAAAGTATTAAAAATTCAGAAGTATGAAAAAACAATAAAAGTAATAATACATAACTTCAATTTTAAACATTGCATGTTGAAGTAAATGGTGTCTCCATCTCACCTACAAGCTTTGTGCCTTTTACACTCTTTTCGAACTGCTTGAAATTCTTTAGCAAGTACTGTGTCAAAAATAATTTACAATTGTTATGACCTATAACATCAATACCTTGAATATATTAACTTCCCATATTGCATAACCAACAAAATTAAAGAATCATAATACACAATGTGTGTGAACGACTAGTCAAATATAATATATATTTGAATAAAATACAATAAAGAAAAAATACACATTCTTTCTGGTTAAAATATAAGAAAAAAAAATGACGGTAGTGAAATCGAAATCTTACAAGTTCTTTAAACGATGGATATATAATTCTTGAAGCTAACGTAGGAGAAATCACATCAAGAAGTATGATAGTTATTGTTCGTGTATGAGGATTAGATTATGTATTATTATTCCCGATTTGTCTTCACTCCTTCTCATGAGACACGAAGTTTAGTGTAAAGTCTTTCACCTTCCTCTAAACACAAACATCAACAAAAGAGAGATATGGTGATCATCACACAAAAGCTCAAATAATTCTTCGATCCATCGCATTTCTTCAACTTCACGAGAGATAGTGATTTGGGAATGAAAACTTATAATTCTGAAGAAAGTAATTTATGATTAGAAAATTATACGATTATTAGAATAAAACAAATAAAGGATAAATAGTAATTATTCTTGATTATAGATGGACATTTTTTAGTTAGTTAACTGGGAATGGATTTCCCTTCCTTATTATTAATTGGTCAATGTCCCTTTTTTTTGCTAAACTTAATATTTGAGTCACATTTTCGAAAACTTATTGGTTAAAAGCAAACCATAATAATTTACATTATTTAAAACAACTCCACCGAAAATACCTCCACAGTTACGAAATAAAAAAAAATAAGTGACTAATAATCAGACAAAGAAAACCAAAAAAAAGGAAATAGACAAATTAACAGACACACATACGGAAAGACACACAAAACAAACACAAAATTTTAATCTTTGTTGCTGATTTGGTGAGACCAAGCGTATATAGAAGAAATCAAGAAAAATAAAGGAAACGAGCAACAAAAAGTCATATGTAAGTGAACCATTAAATGATATTTTTATGCTTTTTTGATGTTTTTTGAGATTTTATGAACACACAATTCTCATTAAGCAAGTAAGGCAAAAAGTTTGGCCAACACAACTAAGGTAGAATTCTCACGACAAAGAAAGCAAACACAAGACAACTGTAATAGATAAATTGAAAATGAGTGAGGTAGTTATAGTTTACATAAAATTTGATATATAATTTTTATTTATAACTAAAAGTATTCATAAATATTATAGGTTGAACAAAATACAACTATAACAGATGAAAAAATAGAGAACTGGGATTAGAAGTGGAAGATGAAGATGAATAAGACGATGATGATAGTGTAGTAACTATGATACAAAGGGACTCGGAAGATGATGAAGATGAGGAGGAGGAACAATTTGAAGCAAAAAAGACTAACATGATAATTAATACACATATAAGTTTAATAATTAATTTTTTGAAACAAGAAATTCATTATTTAGAAAAGAGTAGGTAATAACCTATTTATGAAATACAATACTGAATCACATGACACTGTTCAGCCTAACAAGTATAAAATAAATTTACGATAAATAATAACTATAAGTAAAAATCTAAAAAATATGATCATTTCAGTAAGGTTGGTCATTTTAAGAAGAATTGATTTGATCTTAAAAACAAGAATGATACTTATAATGATGAACCTAATATTGCATAATTGTTTATTAAAAATTATGTGAGTTATGTAGTTTTTAATGTATTTGATATAGCATATAAGTCTAATTGGATTATCGATTTATATACATTATCAACATGATCCCTAATAACGACTAGTTTCATGACTTGAGAGAATATAAATATTATAAGTTGTATATGTGGAATAATAATACATTCCAAGTTGTTGGTATTGAGACTATTAATCTAAGAAAGAATAATATGAAATTGATAACTCTCACTAATATGAGATGGATACCTAATCTAAAAAAATCCTTATCTCTTTAGGTATTTTAGATAATCTTGGAAACATATACACATTGTCAAGATGTGTTATCAATTTAAATAAGAATAATAAATTTGGCCTATGTGAAAAGAAATATCTTTATTTATATATTATTGACTTGGAATGAATTACATAGGATTTGAAAAATGTTACTTCTAACATTGAGAATGCATCTACTTTAAAATGGTACTTGAGACTAAGAGATATTAACCAATTTGGTTGGTAAATATTATATCTCTATTTTGTATATTTTTTAAACTTGTGTGTTATCAAAACAACATAGAATGAAGTTCACTGATGGTTTAATAATTCTAAATCTATACTTGAATATAAACATTTTGAATTATAGGGATGTGAATAAAATAAAACTGGCAGGGGCGAAGATATTTTATATCTTTGGTTAATGAAAATTCTAGGATAGTATGGACTTCTCTTTTAAAAGCTAAAAATGAATTTTTTAATTTAATTAGAGAGTTAATTACTTTACAAGAATAAAATAGTGGTAAATCCTGTAAAACCCTAAGAATATATAATGGACATGAACTTTATGATGATGAGTTTATCAATTTCAGTACATTTTTCGGTAGAATAAGACATAAGATAGCTAGAAATACACCACAACCAAAATTTCGTGGTTGTAAGAATGAATAAGACCCTTCTAGAAAAAATAATTACAAGCTTTATTTTTACCTTTGTCCTTTCAAATTATTTTTAGGGATAATACCTTAATACTTCAACCCATCTTGTGAATAGAAGTTCTAATATATCTTTGAATGTGAAATGCATAATGAAATTGTGGAATAATAAAAAACCTGACTTGTCTAAATTTAGTATTTTTGGTTGTGCTACCTATGATAATGATAAATAAGGTATCGTTGATCCAAGATAATTAACATAATTTTCTTTGGCTATTAGTATATGCACGGTACCAAAGGGTACAAATTATGTGATAGATAATCCAAGAGAATAATAGGTATCACTAATAGAGATGCTATATATGATGATCATTAGTTGAAAGGTTATATTTCATGAATCTAATTGTCCTTGCAAGCGAGTAACTATGTTCTTAGGTGATGATCAAAGTGAACATGAAACAACACCTAACGTGTACTTAGATTAAGGTGGATCCTATTAAAACTTTAAAAAATTATGTTAATCATGATGATCCTAATAGTGTTTGGGAACAAAAGTCAGCAACCCGCAATGGAGTCAGTCTCCACTAAAGAGAGCTTAGATAACTATTAGTTGACAAAATATTGGGTAAGCATGTATTCTTATGTTGAAAATATTAATATTTCTCTTTTAGTTTCTCCAAAGCTTAGTATCAATGATCCAGATAGTTATCTTAATGCATTGACTTCTAAAGATAATTAATGTTGGGTTAAGCTGTAAGCCTGTAATGCAATATTTAAAGGTTAATAAAACTAGAATACTTGTAAAAAGACCTAATGTAGAAAACTTTATAAGGTTATATAAGTTATATTTGATTATGATTTCTCTAGATATAAAGATATAATTATTTCCAATGGGTATACTGATGATTCTCTTTTTGTAGTACATATGAGACATATTTTTACGCTCCTTTAGAGATCAGCTGAAATTTAGAAAGAATTGGAATGGTCCCTTTTATCTCAAGATGGGGCAATAAATTAGGAATGTGTGGCCTATTTCAGAGATGTAACTATGTAGTTATAAATTTGTAGCTAGCATAACGCAAACCAATCCTCTTTTAGAGGAAACTTTTTTGGGATGGGATTGATCATTTAAAACTAGCCCATAACATATGTAAACCTTAAAAATTTCACAATTATTAATACTAGTCATGAACATTAAAAATTCATCCCTTGGCTGCTAAAGCTTAGTTTTCATCAACATTTCATCATTTGCTAGAATCAATAGTTGGAGTTTCACTAGATCAATTCTATACCTCTTAATCTCTATACTTAGGGTAAATAGTGTTATATATATATATATATATATATATATATATATATATATATATATATATATATGCTTTCCTTAATTTAATTCCATGTTTTCATTCCAAGTTCAATTATGCACAAATTCTATTTTTCTAAAGATTGTTTATATATGAACTTAAGTTTTATTCTTTAATTTCTTATTTTGGGATTGAATTTATATAAATTGTGTTTTGAATCTGTTTGGTATACATATGAGTTAAATAATTATCGAATTAGGCCAAATAATGACCAACCTAAGTAATTAAGTTTGCGTCCTAGAGGTGGTTCTAGTTACAGATTAGTGTATACGCGCTTTGTGTGCATTAGTGAGTCGACAAGTCTTGACTAGCCAAGTAGTCGCTAGGGTTTAAACTTTGAGCTCTTATAATTGAGTACATGATCTTTCTAAGTCGACCATTACGGGAGTTAGAAAAACATTAGAATCACGGTTAAAAAGATCAACAAAATTATTTCTAGAACTAATAATTCAATAGGATTAGGTGAGTGTTTGAAATATTGAGCTACTATCTTACAAGCATAATTATTTATTAATTGTAAAACAAAACAATGCCCATTGTATTTCTATCTTTTAATCAAAATATTTTAAACTATCTACGCTAATATTGAACAACATTTAAATTAATTACCTAAATCCTAAGGAAAGAACTTGATTTACTTACATATTAGTTGTAACAATTCGTAAACTTTTAGTGATTTAATCGTGATCTTCTAGATGTGTGCATGTTTTATATAATTATTTTATCACACTCACGGGTCCACCATATACTCAAAAGGAGAGAGTAGATTTCACTGAAACTTGAATGCTTGTTGTCATATTCAAAAAAAATTAGAATGATGTTCTTTTATGTGTCATGTTTTAACTTAGAATAAGAACAACTTCATGTTAAGACTACTTTTCTACATGGTCAACTTGAAAAAGATATACATGAGACAACCTGAGTGTTTGTATGATTCTAAACAATATGATCTTGTTTGCTTATCAAAAAAATATGTGTATGACCTTCAATTATCTCTAAGACAATGGTATAAAATATTTTATACTTTTATTATTAGTTTGGGTTGTAAAAAAAGATAATTGGATATTTGTCTATATTTTTTTCACTCTTCAGGGTATTTCCTTTGTATTCTACTATATTTTGTTGATATAAATTGCTCATAATTAGGGATAACAACGGTTCTATTTTTACATAAATATCATAATCATAACTATAATATTTTATTGTATTAAAATTATACCTAATGATTTTTACCATTTATGACACTTTTCAAAACCATAATTCCATCATTTGATGTTGGTTTTATATACAGTTTTGAAATCTTAAGCAATAACAAAATGATTATTTTAATAAGTATATTAATTTTCATAAAATAATACCACATTTATAAAAAACAAATCTACAAAATACATTAATATTGTGTTAATATTTGATTAGTTAGTTTATTTATAATTTAGTTGGTTTAATTTAGTAGAAGGATTTTGATTTTACAATTTCAATATATGTAATTTAACATAAATTATTATATAATTTGAAAATATATATATAATAAACAATTTTTGGTTATTCGGTTTTATCTTATCTAAAACCATAACCTTACCATTTTAAGCATTGGTTACCTCATAAGTAGTTAAATGCTTAAAATTAAGAAACTTAAGGCTGTATATGAAGAATTTTGGCCAAGCCAAGAATATTATAATCATAGTAATTGAAAGGAACATGAAGCACTCTAAGTTAAAATTGCAACAATGGCCCTATTTGGTAATATTTGTAGGAAGGTATGGTAACTAACAATATAAAAATATTGATATGACTTTTATTGTTCATTTTATACTGTAAAATATCTCACAACTCTAAAAAGAAAAAAAGGAAAATAGTTGTTATGAAAATTATATTTTATAATATTTGTTTAAAATCATGGCATGGTCGTATTTTATCTTTTTTTATAATATATCTATCAAAGTTTAACAAATTCTTACGTACATCATTTGTTTCATGTCCTTAATTACCTTAAACCCAGTTTTTCTTACTTGATTCTATTTAGATTTTAATAAATCATTTTGTATGTTTGTTAATGGTTATTCAAGAATGAATTAAAAACCTCATTCATCGCACTCTCCATTTTCATTAACTTTTAATGTATCCTTCTCACCCCTATCTAAGCTTATCATCAAATTTTATATATGTTAATGTCTAAAAATATTTAATTTCAAATAATTCATATTACTATCAATAAAAATATTTCATATTTGTATTTCTTATTTAATTCAGAATTTTCATTTACTAAGAAATTCCCACTCATGTATGTAATTTTAATGTCCCTAGCATAACTCAAAAAATAAGGAAATTAAATATAGAGATTTTCTGAAAAAGTATTATGTTGAATGAGAATTGTTCTACTGAAAATTATTATTACTCAGAAATAATATTAATTTTTCAATGAGTTTCTACACACAAAACATGATCCGCCATGACGTTTCCATAAAGGGGAAGATTTCTCGTAACTTTGTAAGGTAAGTCTTAGAGTTCAAATTAGTGTTAGGCTTTAACAGGGCAACACTAAAAATTGGATGAAAGTTAAGGTTCATTGGTTATTTATAACTTCTGATATTTCATATTAACTTAAACATGAAAAGTACTGTTTATAGCTTCTACGTATGCGCTTGGACTTTTAAATGTAAATTCCTAGGTAATAATTTTTACCTTCATACGTTTTCATACGTTATGTCATTTAATCATCATAAATGTCCCTTTTGCATTCTAATTCATGAAGCACTTTGTAAAAAATGCGACATCATATACATCTCAAATGATACTAGAAGAGATTGAAGCAGCTGATTATGTGTTTTATCGCACTTTTTATGTTGACACTTATATATTTTACTGGTGAGATAGGTGATAAAATTGGTGACTATGATGGTATACATTACCGTAAAACCATTATGAAATCTCTTTTATGTTTGTTTGCATAACAATCACTATTCACGTGATACCCAATTACAATTTACTTAACATCTTCATTTAGTTTACACCGTATTTACTTAGATGTCTAATGGTTCTCTCTCTCTCTATTTCAAATTAATTCATAATCATTGAGAAAACAAAACATGTATAAGGTCCCTATTTGACTAAAGAAAGAACCTTAAGTGTAATTGCTCGTTTGTGAAAACATGCGTAATTATTGTAACTTATGTAATGCCTAAGGCCACTTGATGGTCAAATTCACAAACTTATTATAAACATGTTTTTAAGGACCATGAGTTGATATGTTATCTCTTAAGTGAAGAACAAAATGATCTAATTGATGAAGAAATTGAATATAATATTGCCAAAAACCTGTTAACAAAAAAGTAGCTATTACGATAAATTTATAAATTCAAATGACATAATTTTCATAATATATTTAAAGAGGGATAATATTAAATAGCACATGATTATTATAGAAATAACATTTCCTACTGTGGCTAGTTTTGTAAAAATTTTCGAATATAGATCCCATTTAATGAAAACTATTAGTAAAATATGTACATCTCAGGCATGTTGTTTTCAAAAAATGTTATGCACAACATACTCTCAATAACATTTATTAACGCTAAGCTCAATACTCAAGTTCTTCGTCATCAATAGTTACTGCATTTAAATATAAACCACCTATTAAAGGTAAGTTAGCTTCATCACCAATGGTGACTAAAAAAAAGTTCTATAACTTTCTTCAAAATCTCCCTCCACCTGAAAATCATACATTTTCATCATGCAACAACTCTAGAATTAGTCGTTTTCATATATAATGGGTATTTATAGATGTTCTTGGACGCTCACACTAACTTTGTTAGATTGTCATGGGTGTACATGTTTAAAATGATGTTGGGACAGATTGTATTCTTATATTTTTGCATGAAAAGTTGGTATCCTTATATATAAGATATTCAGATGTATGTATTATTAAAATACACAACAATATATGTCAGTATTTCTTGAAAAAAGTTCTAGAAT
Source organism: Nemophila menziesii (assembly GCA_029959085.1). Taxonomy (NCBI): domain Eukaryota; kingdom Viridiplantae; phylum Streptophyta; class Magnoliopsida; order Boraginales; family Hydrophyllaceae; genus Nemophila; species Nemophila menziesii. The sequence continues at coordinate 22,671,374 of JARWIR010000015.1, read as the reverse complement.
GAATCTAAAAGTTTCCCTTCTTGAGTGTTTGGGGTATTTAGTCAATATTTAGAGTCAAACTTGAGTGTTTGGGGTATTTAGTCAACATTTAGAGTCAAATATGAGTGTTTGGGGTATTCAGTCAACTATTTGAATCAAATGTTAGTGTTTGGGGTATTCAGTCAACATTTAGACTCAAACTTGATTGTTAGGGATATTTAATCAACCTTTAGAGTCAAACTTGAGTGTTTGGGGTATTCAGTCAACATTTATAGTAAAACTTGAGTCATTGGAGTATTTAGTCAACATTTAGAGTCAAATGTTAGTGTTTGGGGGTATTCAGTCAACTATTTCAGTCAAATGTTAGTGTTTGGGGTATTTGGTCAACATTTAGAGTCAAACATGAGTCTTCGGGGTATTTAGTCAACTATTTAAGTCAAATGTTAGTGTTTGGTGTATTTAGTTATTTTGATACACTTAACATTTAGAGTCAAGCTTGAGTCTTTGGGGTATTTAGTCAACTATTTGATTCAAATGTTAAGTGTATCAAAATATCTTCAAATTCAACTCCAAAAATCAACAATATGTTTTAAGATAAATAAACAAAAAACAAACAATTCTCCTAATCAGTTTCATATCCACTAATATCTATAGGTTCATCATCGCTATCAACCTCTATAGGTTCTTCATCATCCTCATATTCTTCCCACGTATCATCATCAATTTCCTCGTTTTCATCAATAACCATATCAAAAGCCAAATCAATACAAAATGAGAAGGGTCGATCTCGATCTCCTCAATGGATGCCAAGTTCACCGGATCGGAAATATTTTTCGATTTTCCGTTGACAAAGTATACTTTGCTCACTTTAGTATTTGTTCACCGTTTCTCGATGTCAACCACAAATCTTTCGTGATGTTCATAACCTCAAGATCCATTCTCAATTTCATGTTATCTTTGTTAAGTTTCCCATCAAGATCTATAATTGTACCGAGAAGAGAATCACACATATTTTTCTCGCAATGCATGACGTCAATGTTATGTTTCAACAAATTTTCGGACCAATAAGGTAAACGATAAAAGATACACTTTTTCTTCCAAATGAATCACCGTGGAACAGATTGGTTCTCGATCTTGCCCCCAAAATCCTTGTTCTTACCAGGAAACACAATGGGAAGCCCATTCAACTGTGTCTGAATATCGGTAGAAGAATATTTCTTCAGTGGTTACCTATGATCGGTAGCCCGATACGAAACCTTGTCATTTCTAAACAGATGTCTGGTAGGTAACCAATGTCTATGGTAAAAGTAAACAACCCTTTTCTTCAAATTCATTTACATAGTAGAATCCATGCATTCTGGACAAGTTAAGTAACCTTGACCAGACCATCCCGAAGTGTATGACCTAGCGGGGTAATCATTAGTCGTGGACAACAAACAAACCTTCATTGTAAACTCTTCCTTTTTGTGTGCATCATACGTAAGGATCCCTTTATCCCACAACTCGTCTAACTCATCTATTACAAGTCGAAGAAATACATCGATGTCCTTACCGGGTGAACAGGGTCCAGGAATCAACAAACAAAGCTGGAATGTCATCTCCTTCATACACTCCCACGGTGGCAAGTTCTAGACAGTCAATATAACTGGCCATAAGTTGTACGAGTTTTTCTACATAGAGAAAGGACAAAAACCATCTATACCCAAACCTAAGATCACATTCCGAGGTTCACTAGTAAACTCAGGATGTAACTGAACAAATCTTTTCCAACTATCGCCATCAACTGGATGATGCACAAATCTGGATCTATACTCTTTCCTGTGCGGTGCCAAATCATATTTTCGGCAGTGTGTCTCGAAACATGAAGTCGCTGCAATCTCGGGGCAATCGGGAAATATCGGAATTTCTTATGTGCTACTTTCTGACCCTTCGGCGGGTCCCATCTAGATTCACTACATACTGGACACTTTTCGAGTGAGTCATTCTCCTTGTAAAATAAAGCACAATCGTTCACGCAAACATCGATGGTATTGTACCTCATACCTAAACTTTTTAACTTTTTGTTGCACTCCTCGTATGAGTCGGGCAAGGTATGACGTTTGGGCAACACACGACACAAAAGATCAAACAACAAGGTGAAAGAGGTGTTAGTCGACTTGTTCTTCACCTTCACGTGCATTAGTTTGGCAATAAAATTTAATGAACTCATTACTATACAACCAGGGTATAACTCGGTCTCTAATTCGGAAAACATCGTTTCGAATTTGCCACGTGCTGAACTGTTCGAGACTATCATCTCAATGTCACTTGAATGGCCACCACCCTCATAATTAGGTCTTAAATCTTCGTAGACATCCAACATTTCATTTTCTTCATATCGAGTCTTAGAAATTTCTCCGTTCTCACCATGCTTTGTCCAAATCTCATACGTGGACAAAAACTCAAATTGTAAAAGATGTGCCCTTACTTTGGCCACTGTAAACCGGCTATAATTCGAACACTCATTACACGGATTAAACAAATTTTATTCAGGACCTTTATTTATTTGATAATAAGCAAGAAAATCTTATGTCCCCTTAACAAATTCACACGAAACTTTATGTGCGGAACTAATCCAACTTTTATCAATACCTGAAGCCATAATCAACTACTCCAATATAAAAGAATACAACATAAATGTCTCATAAATATAATGAAAAAAATTATTACATCACCAATTAAATATATAAAAATAAAATGAAATGGAAGATTATTACATCACCAATTAAATACATAAATATAAAATGAAAAAAAAATTATTACATCACCAATTAAATACATGAATATAAAATGAAAAAAATTTATTACATCACCAATTAAATAAATAAATATAAAATTAAAAGCATACAATTTATTAAATCACCAAATAAATGCATAAATATAAAATTAAAAGCATACAAAATATAACATCGCCAAATAAATACATAAATATAAAATAAAAAGCATACAAAATATCACATCACTATGTAAATATATATCTCATTTATGCATTTATTTCTCATACAACAATATATCACATATATATATATATATATAGCATATAAAATTATAAGATGTTTAGCGATACATAGTGATACTATATATTTAGCATTAACTATACAGTTGTAATCAAATAAAAAAGATATGAATAAAGTTTTATAGAACAAAAAATACCTACTTTTGGACAAATTTAGAAGGAAAAAATGATAATCGAGGAGGTCCTACGTTGTTGATTGAACCAAGAAAGCTTTTCCGCGTGTTGAAATACCTAATAATTAATATTATATAGCATTAACTACACAATTATATGCAAATAAAAGAAATTTGAAAGAGTTTTATAGAACAAAAAATACCTACTTTTGGGCAAATTTAGAAGGAAAAATTGATAATTGAGGAGATCCCACGTTGTTGATTGACTCGGAAAAGATTTCCCACGTGTTGAAATACCTAATAATTAATACTACTTAGGATTAACTACACAATTCTATGCAAATAAAGGAAATTTGAAAGAGTTTAATAGAACAAAAAATACCTACTTTTGGATAAATTTAGAAGGAAAAATTGATAATTGAGGAGGTCACACACTGTTGATTGACCTTGGAAAGATTTTCTACGTCTTGAAATAATTTTGATGATAAATTGTGGGAAAAAATTGGAAAAGTTTTGAGAGAATAGATGAGAAATTGTAAAATAATGGCGTTTGAGGATCCCAATTCGCGACTACACAAGTAGTCGCCAAAGACTCAAAAGTATTCGTTAGTAAAACATTCTAACGACTACATGAAGTGGTCGTTAAAAAAAGCGAACACTATTGACTACTTAATGGCAGTGGAAAAATAATTTTTTTTTAAAAAAACTAGCGGCTACGTACGACGTTTGAACGACTACCTCATGTAGTCGTTACAGACAAAAATTACTAACGACTATAATATAGTCGAGAAATAGGTCAGGTAGTCGTTAAAGAGAAGTAGTCGCGAATGGTTCTTGTCTTTAGCGACTACATCACGTAGTCGCGAGAAATTTGGTCGCTAGAGATCTGCGTTGTAGTAGTGTCAATATAACTAGATGTATAAAAAAAGATACACATAACTCAAACCATCCTTGATTGTTATATATTTTGCTAATTTTAGTTTTTCAAGAGTTCATGCAACTTCAACAAGGATAGATATGTTTTTGGCTCACATAGATATCTAAGCTACACAAAAACTAACTTCTGATTTAGAAAGTTGCATTATTATTCAAAAATAAAAGTAAAAATATGATGGAGGTGATGTCTCCTCATTTGTGATAGATTTATGTTAAGATGAGACATCATTTTTAGTGTTTTAGAAGTCCATAATGTCGATTCTCTTGAGTTTTAGTGCACTTTCCTATTTTGTGTCTTGATTTGTAGAAATAATATTTTTAGAGCATATTGGGTTTAATTGTTTATTTAGTGTGTAGCTTTAAAGATAATTATGGAGATTAATTAGAGTCCACGTCAAAGACAACAACTTATGGAAAGGGATTTACATGGTAATTGGAGAAAAGGAAATAAAAGCTAAAAAGATGGAAAAGGAAAAGCTGCCTAAATCTGGGATTCTGCAGATCACGTCCAAAGATATGCGTTTTTACCTAAGAAATAGGCCGAATTTGGAGATTTCCCTTTACAGGGTCAAGATAATTCCGTTGCGATTCTTTTGGTATCTTGTGGAGCTCAAACGGACCAATAACGAAGAAGTTATGACCAAAACAACGCAGTAGTGTTTATCTTTATTTCCATACGAATTTGAGTTTGGCTAGAAGTCCATTACTTTAACTATTCCTCAAGAAAACGAATTAGGTCTTCTAAACAACTATAAATACACCCTTATATCACTTGTAAGTCATCCTTGCCTCATAGTAATTAGTTCTTAAGGTTTTATTCTTCCAGTTTATTGTAGAGAGCAAGATGATGTCTTTTGTAATTTCTTTTAGTTTATTTCCTTCAGGTATGAACTAAACCTCCCATAAGCTTGGGTTTTGCATATGTATAATCTATGAATTCTAATTCTTCTATCTAAGTTTCTTTGGGAATTATATGTTTTAATCTGATATTAGCTACTTACTTTATATTTGCTTATGTGTTTTGATTTATTGTCTTTCCTAGAATTGATCACTTTAGGATTGTTTTAATAGTAGTTAGATGGTCACCGTAACTAGGTGTTTAACTATTGAACCACCACATAATGTCTAGTGTCGGTAGCAGTTCTGACAAAACATACTTCTAACTAGATAGTCATTAAGGTTTGTTTTAATCACCATATCACCAATTGATTGTAGTGTGCTGGATAGGGCCTTAGTGGCGTTTGATAACCCTATTTGAGTCCTCGTCTTGGTTGTGCCGTAGCCCCCTTAGTCGCTCTCAAGGCCTAAGGTAGTGGAATTTAGAATCCTGACTAAGTATTACCAAGAGCTAATATTCTCCCTTATGAACTAGATTTATAGATAGAATTAGAAGGATTAGTGCATACTAGCAAAACCTAAGTTATACTTCTCATCTCATATTCTTAATCTTTTACTTTATTGTATTTATTTTCCTAGTTTTAATTAGTTTTAATTCATAAATTCGAAAAACCAAATATTTATTTACTGTCTTCTAGTTATTTACTTTTACTCGTTATCTGTTCCTACGCGATTAACACACTTAAGTCCCTGAGAACGAACTCTACTTATCATTAAAACTTGCATACGTCCTGTAATACTTGCAGTACTGTGCCTGTCTAGGGTGAGAGTGCATAGTTTTCCATACTTAATTTGATCTTATTTTTATCACACCCTAGGCGACACCAAGTTTTTGGCGCCGCTGCCGGGGACTTGTGTCTCGTTAGTGTGTGGGTTATCTTTCGAGTTTTAGTTTTTAATTAGTTTTTACTTTTCAGTTTTTAGTTTAGTTTTAGTCTTTATTTTTCCAGATTTACGCTTGGGTTTGCTTTAGTCTTTTTCAGGTTTCACAGTGTTTAATTCTTGGCCTCCTCTATCGGAGCCCGAGAGGCGCTTTAGACCTTACAACAAACGAGTTCGTGAGGAAAGAGCCTTGAGAAGAGCTATGGCAGACGTACATGATAACGATCCGGAGGTAGTTTACTTTGCACCAGGAGGACCTCCAGCATACATTCCACCTGGTGTACAATTACCAGTAGGAGGAGGTAATGAGCAAAATAATCTTAATAATCAACAAAACTGAGTTGAACAAGATCTACCTGGCCTTAACGTACCATTCCATGTTCAACCCATCGGTTACCGCCCTCCTGAGATCCCGAATATCAAATTCCAACCCGATCCGGGTATGCTCAGTCAATTTCAAAGTTTCGGACTCTATACTGGTACAACTATTCAAGATCCGGTAAAAGCGATTCAGAAGTTTATGCAGATTTGTGATGCCTACATTACTCCTGGCATTACACGCGAGCAACTGTATTGTCATATGTTTTCGTTTTTCCTGACCGGACGACCTAGCGATTGGCTAGAGATACAACCACATGGAACCATTCATTCTTGGAGAGAACTTCAAGCCGCCTTCTTTAACCGATTTTATCCAAAGAGTATGAGACTTAAAGATCAAACCGAGCTTGCAAGACTTTGCCAAGAAGATGGAGAAACAGTGGGAGAAGCATGGACAAGATTTCAACAAAAATTGGCTAGATGTCCGCTCCATGGTTATTCACCTGCTCTACAACTTGCTATGTTCTATGAAGGTCTTACTGATAAAGGTAGAGAAAAGGTGGATAACATTGGAAAGGGTAATTTTGTGTCCATGAATCACAATGAAGCTTCCGAGGTGTTAGGAAATATCATGGAACAAGAAAGAAGTTGGCCTTCAAGGCGAGCTTCTATTACAAAGACCCGAGGAACGCTTCGTCTAGATGCAGAAACTGCGAATTCAGCTCAAATATCCTCTTTAGAAAATCAAATCAAGGAGCTGAAAATCACGATGGAGAGAAACATAGCTGCTACAAAGGTAGTTCAAGAAGCACAAGGTTGTCAACAATGTGGAGTTAACGATCATTCATGGGAAGAGTGCGAATCAAATCCGCAATCTGTTTACTTTATATCCAACCGATGGGGCAACCGCAACCATCCGGGTATGCAGTATTCAAATCCACAAGGGGCTGCTAATCCTGGTCATTATCAACCGCGACCCCAGAACAACTCTTACCAACAGAGAGGTCAGTACCAAAACCAATATCAGAATAGACCTGCTCCTCCACAACAACCTGCTCAAAACGCCTATACCGATTCCTTAGATCAGAAAGCTTTACCTCAGTATCCGCAAGAAGGGTGTATGGACAATACACAGATAGTACAAGCTCTAGACCGTTTGAACACAACTATAAACGCTCAAGAAGAAAAGGTCAGAGGACACGATGCCATACTTCAGATGCTAACTACTCAAGTGACACAGTTAAACAAAGTGTTAACCAGTGTTGTAGAACAAAAGGAAGTGAAGGCAATCAAAGTGGTGAAGACAAGGATGAGTTCGAAGCGTGCAAGGCTATATGCCTTGAGATTAAGGAAAAAGAGGAAGCACCACATGCTGCCATTAGTGCCGTGGAAGTTCCCAGTATTGAAGAAGAACCAACCGAGTCTAACCCCGAGGAATCTGACTGTTTAGAAGTTTGTCTGGAGGACGATCAAGAGAAAGACGAGTTCATAGAGTTACTGAGAAAGGTGCAAGAGGAGATTCAATCGATGGTAGAGTATGCAGCTGAGTTAGCTAAAGAGAAAGAGGAAGAAGCCTCAAAGGAGGAATCGAAAGAAGATGAAGTGTCACCTGCTGTGCTAGAAGAGAAAGAAGAAGAGAAGGTGGAACCGCCACATGTTGTTCAACCAGTGTCATCAACTATTCCTGATACAAATCCTAACGATGACACTGTTCTCAAGACATTTGTAGAGGCGTACCAACCTGAAAATATTAACGCCCAAATGCTTGAGATTGCGAAGAGAGGACTTACACCGCAACAAGTTTTTACGCAAGTTATTCCTGAGAGAGAGGCGAGTGTAGAGATCCCGAGAGAGAACATGAGGGTTTCGAGAAGAAGTGAGAAGGAGCTACCTACAAAGCTTAAAGATCCGGGAAGTTTCAACCTTCCTATTCAATTACATGGTAGGCTCAAAGTGAAAGCTATGTACGATGTGGGTTCTGGTGTGAATCTTATGCCTAAGTCTGTGTTCGAGAGACTTGGACTTCAGAAATCAGAGAAAACTCCAGTGAAGTTGCAGTTTGCTGACAACTCAGTGAAGAGGACTTGGGGAACAGTGGATGACGTCTTAGTCCGTGCAGGTAATATCACCATCCCTAGTGACTTTGTTATTCTTGAGTTTGATGCAGATAAGCAGGTTCCGATCATACTTGGACGGCCTTTCATGGCCACAAGCCAAAGTGTGATCAACTTCCAAGATGGGACCATCACCCTTCATGCAAAGAATGTATCTGAGACCTTCTATGTCTTGGGTAAGAAACCGAGGAAGTTGGATCCCACCGTGCCTATCATCCACAGCCTTTCACATCACAAAGTCCCTCCTGAGAAGATCCACTTAAAGCCTGTGGATACTGAGCCAGACATTGAGTTTGGGGTTGGCCATGAAGTCCTATGGAAAGCTCACAAACGCGAGAATAGGCCACGAAGTTTCAAAGATTCGTGGATGGGACCATTCATTGTCACTAAGGTTGTTTCAGCCAAAGTGATAGAGATTCGCCCCAAAACTGGGGTCAAGCGCAGATTAGTTGACGTTCATAGCCTTACTCGTGGTTGGGGAGGCTATATTCGCAAATCTTGACAGAGGTAACACGTCTAACTTTGAATGACGTTAAACAAAAGTGCTGTTCGGGAGACAACCCGGAGTTTTTTTATGTTTTCATGTCTTTTATGTTTTTAGTTTAAGTTTATTTTAGTTGTTTTTAGTTGATAATGCATATTTGAGAAAGGTATTAGTGTTTTTGGTGTGTAGGAATTGGATAAATCAAGTTAGGGAACGCGAGGAAAAATTTTGGAGTGCAAGAATGCACCCCGCGGACTACCCCACGGACTACCCCATGGTCCGCACGGATGGTCCGCGAGGTCAAAACCCGTACCACGGGTCACTACCGCGGGTTTGATCCAGAAACAAGAAAAAAATCCGCGGTGTACCCTCCGGTACACCGGACCCTAGTCCGCGAGCCAAAAACCCGTGCCACGGGGTCCTACCACGGGTTTAGGTCAGTGAGCAAAAATTTTCGAGCATCAGATGTCGCGGACTACCCTGCGGTGCACCCCATGGTCCGCAGGGGTAGTCCGCAGCGCCGCCAGAGGAGAGAGAAAGTTACGGGATTGAATTATAAAAGAGGTATTGAGCTTATTATTCCGAAATTATTAAACCTTAACCCTCTCTTTCTTCTCCACAACTCTCCTAACTCCATTGAAGCTCATCAAAACCTTAACCAATCACCAAAACACTACCCAATCATCAAGAAAAACACATCAAATCCTTTCTCCACATCATTACAAGAGAGATTCAGGCTACCAATAATCACCAAATTCATTCAAATTGAAGAATCAAAGAGCTAAATTTCACAAATTCATCACACAATTTCTAAAATCCAAGCCTACCCATTACAAATCATCCTCACCCACATAGAGATTCATCACCAATTCACCCATCCTAGGCCAAATCAAGCTTGTTCATCCATCAATTCAAGAGTTTATTTCAAGGGTTGCGAAAGCTTTGAGTTGGGGGTTAATTGAAGATGACTAATAGAACAACAATTATATCTAACAAGAGGGAGGTGAAGAGTAACAAGGGATTGGATTTAAACAAGAAGAAATCAATTGACATAGGTGCTAGTTCTAAATCAAAGGGTAAAGAGAAAGTGAAGAAGAGTGGGAAACCTTCGTATGCTCGTAATGGTAAAAAGCTTTATTATTATGCAAAGGAGAAAACTCTACCTCAACAAGATCTTATACCTATAGAGAAAGTAGATACTTCAAGAGCTCTGAAGATTTCTGCAGAAAAACAATTAAAAGAACTAGCTTTTGCTTATGAGAAAGTATTCAAGGAAGAAATTAGAGATGGAGAATACAAGAGATTCTTTGAGCTTGGTGAGAAATTGGGTTGGGCTACGTTCATGGTAAGCCGTTCTGAATTATGTCATGAATTAGTTTTGGAGTTCTATCTAGGCCTCTTTAGCCAAGATAGTAATTGTGTTCCGATTAGAGGAAAGTTGATTCCTTTCACAGTTGACGAGATTAGGAACCACTTCAAGTTTAAGAAATTGAAAGGTTTTTGCAAATTTGAAGAAGCAGTTGCTAAACGAAAAATCTTTGATGAGGAATTACTTTTTGAGCATGTTTTAGGCAAGGAGAAAGTGCAATCACATAAGGGAGAATTGAAGGCACCTTGGCCTTACAAATATCTTCAAGCAGATGCTAGAATTTGGCACAATTTCCTTATCCCTAATGTCTTTGGAAACACACGAACTTTGGATGTGACTATGAAGAACGCGTTATTGTTGGACTGTATTTTGAGAGGAGAAGAAGTTGATGTGGCACAGTTGATCTATGAGGAGGTGATACGATTCTCGGTCTCTCCTAAATCAGTTTATAATGTTAAATTTCCAACTATGATCACGTGTCTTGTGCGACAAGCGAATGTAGTATTGGGTGAAGAAGAGGAACTCGAATTTAAGATGAGTTATATTGATAATGCTTGGATCAAAGAAAGTCTTAGAAGAGCGGGTTCTACTCAAGCCTCGAAGGAAGAAAAGGAGCAAAATTGGCAAGAGAAGATGGAGGAGCGTTTAACGAAATTTGAAGCAGCTCAAACTTCCTTAGTCAATGATGTGGCACAAATCAACGCTAATCAAGTGCACATCATGAAACTCCTTGAGCAATTAACGAAAGGTCCAGCAATTCCAACCTTGGATGTCAATGATGCGAGGCAATAGCCTCGAGAGTATGTTCTCTTTCTTCCTTACCATTTCTGTAAATATGCCTATCTGCTAATTTAAATTTCTGTTTTTTTTCGAGTCTTTTTCGAGTCGTGGGGACACGGCTCATTTTTGAGTTGGGGGTGTGGGGATTCGTTGTCTCTCATCTCCATTTTTCTGTTTTTAGGTAGAAATTAAAATTTTTGATACATGGGAATCAGATGTAGAGTGTGTTTAATAGCTTGGAAGCATAAGCTCAGTAGATTAATGATAGTAAGTGATATGTTTATGAGCTATGTATTTGTATGCTTTGAGTATTTGCAGGAAAACACACGTTGATAGTAAAGAAAAGATTAGTGAGCAATGCGATAGAAAGTATGTTCGATCTCAGGGAACCTTGAGAAGTGTGTAGGCCGTGAGATCCAAGCTAGTTGAAAAACCATTTGATGAAAGTGCTAAAGGTAAGAAATTTTCGAAATTACATAGTGTAGAAAGTGATCAAGGCGGTTCTTTCATATTTTGAAGCCTTTAAAGCCTTTTTATACCTTCTCACCTTGTGATTTTTTATTTAAATATTATATCCTTCTCAGCCCCTTCTAGCCTTTCTAAAGCCTTCTTTCAAACACATTATAAGCCATATCCTTTAGATTTTAGGACTTTTCCATATGACCCGCACTCGAATCGCGATGCTTAGACAGTTGTTTTAGAGCTTGAGTTTGGGGTGGTGGGTCCACCATTATGGGAATTGTTATGTTGGGATTTTTGAGCTTATTATTGTGCTGTGTGCTTTATTATTGATGATGTTTCACAGACTTGTACTGTAACCCTTTGCCGGGGTAATAGTGAATGAAAAAGAAGCTTCGAGCTAATTTTGCCAACAAGGGCATTAAAAGAAAAAATATATATATGAGAAAATTAGCGTGATATCTCATCATTAAAAGAGAGTCATAGCTATAAAAGAAAATTGATTTGAAAAGAAAAAGAAAATATATATATTCGGACCGGCAAAGTGGATTTTTATGTGAACATTTTGAGCTTTATTTGGGTTAGTAGGGATGCTAAATTGTGCATCAAGGAATTCATTGGGTTGAGTGAGAAACATTTTATGAGAGTAACTCAAGCTCTAGGGCGATTCGTTGATGGCTAGTGAGGAGAGAGCCAAAAGCTCACTCCAAATTATCCAAATATATGATCATACCCGTCCCTAAGCCTACATTACAACCTTAAAGACCTTGTGATTCTTTGTTATGTAATTGAGAAGTGATTGAGCCATTAGAGATTAGTTAAGTGGATCCTTGGATACTAGTGAGGTTTGATGAACAATCTATAGCTCTCTTGGGGAACTGAGTAAAGTCCCAATCCTTCTTACATTGCAAAACTAGTCTGATCTTGAATTCAAGCAGTGTTGACTGTGGATATAAGAAGTGTACAGGTATGTAGTTTATGAATATTATTGCATGAAATTTTCTGAGTTATGTGCTTTAGGTTTATTCTATATAGTCTGCTATGTTTTCCCCTTGTGTTGAGAATTTTATAAGTGTGTATTTCTAGACTTCCCTATGTTTTTATCTTTTATTGTATCGGGACGATACAACTTTGAGTTGGGGGTCTTGATGTCTCCTCATTTGTGATAGATTTATGTTAAGATGAGACATCATTTTTAGTGTTTTAGAAGTCAATAATGTCGATTTTCTTGAGTTTTAGTGCACTTTTCTATTTTGTGTCTTGATTTGTAGAAATAATATTTTTAGAGTATATTGGGTTTAATTGTTTATTTAGTGTGTAGCTTTAAAGATAATTATGGAGATTAATTAGAGTCCAAGTCAAAGACAACAACTTATGGAAAGGGATTTATATGGTAATTGGAGAAAAGGAAATAAAAGCTAAAAAGATGGAAAAGGAAAAGCTGCCTAAATCTGGGATTCTGCAGATCACGTACAAAGATATGCGTTTTTACCTAAGAAATAGGCCGAATTTGGAGATTTCCCTTTGAAGGGTCAAGATAATTCCGTTGCGATTCTTTTGGTATCTTGTGGAGCTCAAACGGACCAATAACGAAGAAGTTATGACCAAAACAACGCAGTAGTGTTTATCTTTATTTCCATACGAATTTGAGTTGGGCTAGAAGTCCATTACCTTAACTATTCCTCAAGAAAACGAATTAGGTCTTCTAAACACCTATAAATACACCCTTATATCACTTGTAAATCATCCTTGCCTCATAGCAATTAGTTCTTAAGGTTTTATTCTTCCAGTTTATTGTAGAGAGCAAGATGATGTCTTTTGTAATTTCTTTTAGTTTATTTCCTTCAGGTATGAACTAAACCTCCCATAAGATTGGGTTTTGCATATGTATAATCTATGAATTCTAATTCTTCTATCTAAGTTTCTTTGAGAATTATATGTTTTAATCTGATATTAGCTACTTACTTTATATTTGCTTATGTGTTTTGATTTATTGTCTTTCCTAGAATTGATCACTTTAGGATTGTTTTAATAGTAGTTAGATGGTCACCGTAACTGGGTGTTTAACTATTGAACCACCACATAATGTCTAGTGTCGATAGCAGTTCTGACAAAACATACTTCTAACTAGATAGTCTTTAAGGTTTGTTTTAATCACCATATCACCAATTGATTGTAGAGTGCTGGATAGGGACTTAGTGGCGTTTGATAACCCTATTTGAGTCCTCGTCTTGGTTGTGCCGTAGCCCCCTTAGTCGCTCTCAAGGTCTAAGGTAGTGGAATTTAGGATCCTGACTAAGTATTACCAAGAGCTAATATTCTCCCTTATGAACTAGATTTATAGATAGAATTAGAAGGATTAGTGCATACTAGCAAAACCTAAGCTATACTTCTCATCTCATATTCTTAATCTTTTACTTTATTGTCTTTATTCTCCTAGTTTTAATTAGTTTTAATTCATAAATTCGAAAAACCAAATATTTATTTACTGTCTTCTAGTTATTTACTGTCTTCTAGTTATTTACTTTTACTCGTTATCTGTTCCTACGCGATTAACACACTTAAGTCCCTGAGAACGAACTCTACTTATCATTAAAACTTGCATACGTCTTGTAATACTTGCAGTATTGTGCCTGTCTAGGGTGAGAGTGCATAGTTATCCATACTTAATTTGATCTTATTTTTATCACACCCTAGGCGACACCAGGAGGACTCTTAAAGTTCTCAAGACCTGGAATTACTAGATAAAACTCTAGTCTTGATCCTATTTATAGAACCAGGAATTGGGGAAGAGTCGTAATGCAACGTAGTTATTCTTGAAATATGGCTAATGAACAAACAAAAGGACACGTCCTTTTCCACATAACTCATGGAAGAGGTCAAATACATTCAACATGTATTGCCCAAAGGTTGCATGATTAAATGATTTATGGTTGATTTAATTAATTGTTAAAGTAATTTATTTTGCATCACTAAAAGTGTATATGTTTAAGTATTGCTCAAAAGTTGCTTAAATATATGCTATAAAGTTTCAGTAGAAAATATATATTATGAATCTGTATTAATTTTGTTTTAGCACTAATAGATAAGCATGTATAAATGTTGCAGCGTTGTCAAATGTTTTTACATCGGCTAACTCTGCCATGAAATTCAATGGGCTAAATTATGGTGAATGGTTTGATCAAATCAAGTTTACTCTTGGTGTAATATAATTGGACTTTGCAATCCTCTCTGATGAAGAACCACCAGCCATTACAGATGATAGTTCTAATGCTGAAAAATCTCGCCGTGAGATTTGGGAACGATCAAACAGGCTGAGCTTGAATCTCATGAGGATGTCGATGGCTGAAAGTATTAAACCATCAATGCCCAAGACAGAAAATGCAAGGGAATTCATTAAAGCAATTAAAGAGTGTTCACAATCGGATTTGGCTGATAAGTCTATTGTAGGAAGCCTTATGAGTGAGCTTACTACAAAGAAATATGACTGGTCTCAGTCAATCCATGATCATGTGACACACATGTCAAACTTGGCATCAAAGTTAACAACCTTGGGAATGGAAGTTCATGAGCAATTCTTGGTCCAATTCATTATGAACTCTCTACCTCATCAGTTTAGCCAGTTGCAGGTGAACTACAATACCATTAAAGATAAATGGAACTTTACAGAATTGAAGGCTATGCTAATGTAAGAAGAGGAGAGATTAAAAAAGTTCAGTGACCAAGTTGTTAATCTCGTAGGTCTTGAAAGAGACAGCAGCAGTAAAGCAACACCAAGTAAAAATGGCAAAAAGAAGGATAAGACGTTTCTGAAAAGGCCTGAAAGTTAAATCAGTAAAGAAATGAAATGTTTCTTTTGCAAGAAAATGGGACACTTCAAAAAATACTGTCTGAAAAGAAAATCATGGTTTGATAAGAAAGGTAAACATTACAGCTTTGCTTGCTCTGAATTGAATCTTATAGAAGTGCCTAATAATACTTGGTGGTTAGATTCCGGTTCTACTACTCATGTGTCTCATATTGAACAAGATTCAGTTTGATCCAGCCCATAAGAGGAGCTGAACAGTACTTGTTCATGGGAAATAGGATGAAGGCACGAATTGAAGGCATTGGGACTTATAGATTGATCTTGCAGACCGGCTGTCATGTAGATCTTGAAGGGTTTCTTTATGTACCTGAATGTGCAAGAAATCTTGTTTCTGTTAGTAAATTAGATAATTTAGGTTTTAATTTTAAGATTGGATATGGTGTATTTTCATTGTACCTAAATAATAAATTTTATGGTAATGGTACTTTGTTTGATTCACTTTATAGGTTTAATCTTGATACAAAGTTTTCCGAATCCTTATTTAATATTGAAATTCGAGGCACTAAACGTAGTGCATCTAATGAAAAATCTGCCTTCTTGTGGCATCAAAGACTAGGTCACATTTCCAAGGAAAGAATTATGAAGTTGGTAAAGAATGAAATTCTACCTCAGTTGGACTTTAGTGATCTAGATATGTGTATAGAATGTATTAAAGGAAAACAGACTAAACATATTATAAAGAAACCAGCCACAAGAAGCACTCAGCTTCTTGAATTAATTCACACTGATATTTGTGGCCCTTTTGATGCTCCTTCATGGAACAGAGAGAGATATTTTATCACTTTTATTGATGATTATTCACGTTATGGTTACACTTATCTTTTGCATGAAAAGTCTGAGTCAGTGAATGTCCTTGAGGTGTTCATTGATGAAGTGGAAAGGCAATTAGATAGAAAAGTAAAAGTGGCTAGATCTGATAGAGGTGGTGAATTTTATGGAAAGTTTAATGAAAGTGGACAATGTCCAGGTCCATTTGCAAAGTTACTTCAAAGTAAAGGTATTTGTGCACAGTACACAATGTCTGTAACTCCTCAGCATAATGGTGTAGCTGAAGGGCGAAATCGTACTCTAATGGAAATGGTTAGGAGCATGTTAAGTAAAAATTCTTTACCCATTTCCTTGTGGACATATGCATTAAAGACTGCATCGTATGTGATTAACAGGGTTCCTAGTAAAGCAATTCCTAAGACCCCATTTGAATTGTGGGTGGGAAGGAAACCTAGTTTGAGACATCTATGTGTCTGGGGCTGTCCAGCAAAGGCAAGGCTATATAACCCACATGAAAAGAAACTTGATTCTAGGACAATCAGTTGTTTTTTTTATTGGCTATCCTGAAAAATCAAAGGGGTATGTATTTTATTGTCCTAAACACAGTACGAGAATAGTGAAAACGGGTAATGCTAGGTTCATTGAGAATGATGAAACTAGTGGGAGTGGTGAACTACGAAATATGGATTTTACAGAAGTCCAAAATAAGATTGATTCACCTATTGTTGTACCTAAGGTTGTTGTTCCCATCGTTGTATCACATTCAAATGATACAATAGAACAACATGATGTTGTGCAAACACCACTGGCAGAAATTACAGCCGATGAATCTGTCACAAATCAAGAAGATAATAGTGTACCACGAGAAATATTAAGGAGATCTGCAAGAGAAAGAAGATCTTCCATTTCAAATGATTATATGGTATATGCTATTGAAAATGAATGTGACTTAAGCAGTGACGAAGACCCGAACACTTTCCGAAAAGCCATGGCAAGTAACAATTCAGAAAAGTGGTTGATTGCTGCAAAAGAAG
The DNA here is from genome assembly GCA_029959085.1 of Nemophila menziesii. Taxonomy (NCBI): domain Eukaryota; kingdom Viridiplantae; phylum Streptophyta; class Magnoliopsida; order Boraginales; family Hydrophyllaceae; genus Nemophila; species Nemophila menziesii. The sequence continues at coordinate 22,654,318 of JARWIR010000015.1, read as the reverse complement.
AATTAAAATCCATGGATGACAATAGAGTTTGGGACTTAGTAGAGTTGCCCAACGGTTTCAAAACTGTCGAATCAAAATGGGTTTTTAAGACCAAAGGCGACTCGAAAGGTAATATTGAAAGGTACAAGGCTCGCCTTGTTGCTAAAGGCTTCACCCAAAAGGATGGAATTGACTATAAAGAGACTTTCTCTCCAGTATCAAATAAAGACTCTCTAAGAATTGTTTTGGCTTTGGTAGCTCATTATGATCTCGAGTTTCACCAAATGGATGTGAAAACCGCCTTTCTTAATGGAGAGCTTGAGGAAGAAGTATATATGGACCAACCTGAAGGTTTCTTGGCCGCAGGAAAAGAACACTTGGTGTGTAAGCTGAGAAAATCAATATATGGGCTGAAACAAGCTTCCAGACAGTGGTATTTAAAGTTTAATGATGTTATCACGTTATATGGTTTCGTAGAGATCATTGTTGATCGATGTATCTACATTAAGATCAGTGGGAGCAAGTTTATAATTTTAGTCCTATATGTTGATGATATTTTGCTTTCTGCAAATGACATGGGCATGTTACATAATGTAAAGAAGTATCTCTCTAATAACTTTGAAATGAAAGATATGGGTGAGGCATCATATGTGATTGGAATAGAAATATTTCGAGATAGATCACAAGGATTGTGAAGTTTGTCTCAGAAGGGCTATATCAATAAAATATTAAAGAGATATCAAATGGAACAATGCTCTGTAGGGATAACTCCAATTCAGAAAGGGGACAAGTTCAGTAAATTACAAAGTCCTAAAAATGAATTGGAGCGTAAAGAAATGGAACGAATTCCATATGCATTAGTGGTTGGGAGTTTAAACTATGTTCAGACATGTACTCGACCAGATATCACCTTTACTGTAGGTATGTTGGGTCGATATCAAAGTGATCCTGGAATGGAACACTAGAAAGCTGCAAAGAAGGTTCTCAGGTACTTGCAAGGCACCAAAGACCACATGCTTACATACAAGAGATCTGATCACCTCGAGGTCATTGGATATTCAGATTCAGACTATGCTGGATGCGTTGATACTAGAAAATCGACATTTGGCTATGTGTTCCTTTTAGCAATGGGAGCAGTATCATGGAAGAGTGGAGCGCAGTCTGTCATTGCTACTTTCACTCTGGAGGCCGAATTTGTGGCATGCTTTGAAGCCGCTGTTCATGGATTGTGGCTGCGAAATTTCATCTCAGGGTTTGGGATTGTCGACTCTATAGAAAAGCCGCTGAGAATTTATTGTGATAATTCCGCAGCTGTCTTCTTTTCAAAGAATGACAAGTACTCGAAAGAAGCTAAATACATGGAGTTAAAGTATCTGGCTGTCAAAGAAGAAGTGCAGAAACGTAGAGCGTTTTTTGAGCCCATAAGAACGAACATGATGGTTGCAGATCCGTTGACTAAAGGATTACCACCCAAGGCGTTCATTGGCCATGTGGAACGTATCGGTGTTATTGATAAGTCATTGCTATTCTGATTTAGTTATGCTCGTTATGTCTAGCACTATGAATTCAATTATAGTTCTGTTTCTGCTGTATTTATCAAATATGTTATTATTAGAGTATATGTATACATTTATGGTTCAAGTATAACATATAGTAGTTTTGAGAATTAATTTTTCAATATTAGGATCGTTTAGAGTTGAGATTGATTCGTGATATGTGGAAGGGACCACATCGATTAAATGGTGTGTAACCGCCACGATCCAATTAGTTTCAACTTTATTATGTTCTTGTTTATAAACTCGATGTAAGAGTGCACATTATAGATAATTAAATCATTAAGTCGACACAAAATTCAAGTGGGAAAATGTAAGAATATTTATATTCTTATGTGACATATGTGTCTAACGATTTAATAATAAAGTTCAAGTTTATATTATATGTTGAAGATTATAATATAAAAGATGATACCATGATGGATTGGTTTCAACTAAAACATTATAATTTGGGTGTATTAATAACCCTCTTCTCTTACCTCATTAAAATAATAATATTCCTCCTTATATAACCGTTATTAAAGTATATTTGAATGAGTAACTGTCACATTTCTTTGTTATATAATCATCAGCATTATCATTACATGAGAACATCTCATTTACATTTCATAAAAAAAAAATAAGAAAAGAGACGGTTATTGTGATTGGATACAAAGTCATTTAATCACAAGAAGGAAATTTTGATCCTTTATCCATCAAAAGGATCATTCAAAGAAAGAGGTCAAAGAGAAGATAAAATTAAGTGATCAATTAATTTATATTGATCATTATCAATAGATCAAGGTTAGTATCTTATATTATTGTTTGTTAATGTAATTACGGTTAAATTAAACAATGATCTTGATATAAAAGATAAATTTAACAATACAAAGTGTCAAAATGTGTGATTAATGTGAACAAGAATAATAAAATTGTCTTATGTGAAAAGAAATATTTTTATTTATATATTATTGATGCGGTATACATTACATCTAATTTGAATAATGTTACTTCAAACCTTACGAATCCAACTATTTTAAAAATGTACTTGAGACATGGAGATATTGGTCAATTACGACTCAATAATCTGAGTAAGGATTGCTTGCTTGGTAAATATTATGTCTCTAATTTGTCTTTTTGGGAACCTTGTGTGTTAGCTAAACAACATAGTATAAAGTTCACTGATGGCATTCATATGTCTAAATCTATACTTGAATATGTAAATCTTGAATTACGGGGATATAAATAAAATGAAACTCGTTAGGGGAGGAGATGTTTTTCTATCTTTGGTTGATGATTATTCTAGGATAGTATGGAATTTTCTTTTAAAAACTAATAATAAAATTTTCAATCTAATTGGAGAGTTAATTTAATTACAAAATAAAGTGGTAAATCCTTAAAACCCTAAGAACAGATAATGGACATGAGCTTTATAATGATGAGTTTTATAATATCAGTAAATTGTATTGTATAATGATAAATAATATAGCTAAAAATACACCACAACCAAAATTACGTGGTTGAAAGAATGAATAAGTCCTATCTAGAAAAAAAAATTATAAGCTTTATATATACCTTTTTCTTTCAAAATATTTTTACGGGTAATAATTTTATACTTCTACCCATCTAGTGAATAGAAGTTAGAATTATAAATGCCCTATGAAATAGTGGGATTATTAAAAACCTGACTTGTCTAGTCTTATAATTTTTTGTTGTACTACCTATTCTTATAAAAAAGAAGGTATCCTTGATCCTAGATCACTAAAATGTGTTTTCTTGGCTATTAGTATATTCATGGTACCAAAGGGTACGAATTATGGGATAGAGAATCTAGAATAATAAAGATTATCATAAATAGAGATGTTATATTTGATGATCATTAGTAGAGATGATATTTTTGATGAATCTAATTATCATTGCAAACTAGTAAATGTGATTATTAGGTGATGATTAAAGTGAACACGAAACAATATTTAAAGTGTACTTAGATTGAAGTGGATACTATTATTACTTCAGGAAATGATGTAAATCATGCTGATCCTAATAGTGTATAGGAACATGATGTTAGCAGCCTACACAAGAACCAGTCTCCACTCAAGAGAGCTTAGATAACTATTAGTTAACAAGAATAGACCTTATCCCAGGTATTCTTATGTTGAAAATGTTGTATAATTGCTCTATAGGGTAGTAACAATTATCCAGATAGTTACCTTAGAGCATTAACTTCTAAAGATAATTTTTTTTGGTTAAGCTATGGAATAAGAAAAGAAATATTTAAAGGTTAATAAATCTTGGATACTTGTTAAAAACGCTCATGATTAAAAACTTAAGCAATGTAGATAGCTTTATAAGGTAAAAGTGGTTATATCTAATTCTGATGTCCCTAGATATAAAGCTAGATTTGTTCCCAAAGGGTATAGTGATTACTCCTTTTTTGTGATAAATGCGAGACATATTTATATGCTCTTTTTTAGCTCCGCTAAAATATAAATATTTTGAACGGTCTATTTTATCTCAATATGGGCTCTGAATTAGGAATGTGTGGCCTATGATAAATTTCAATTCAGAGTTGTAACCAAGAAGTTATAAATTTTGTAGCTGGAGTGACGAAAACCAGCCCCTCTTGGAGGAAAACGCCTTTTGGGATGGACTTGATCATTTAAACCTAGACCATAACATATGTAGACACTAAAACATTATCAGGGTTATAAATACCAACTATGTACATTAGAAAATCATCCCTTTACTACCGAAGCTTACCGTTCATCAATATTCATCTTGGAAACAATCAAGGGGATCTAGAGAAGGAGTTTGACAGGGTCAATTCTATACCTCTTCATATCTATACTTAAGGTAAATTGGTGTTAGATATATTTTTTCTTTAATTTAATTCTATATTTTTATTACAAGTGCAGTTATGCACGATTTCTATTTTGTTTAAGATTTTTTATCTATGAACTTAGTTTTTATTCTTTAATTTCTTTTTTGGGATTGCATTTAAATAAATTATGTTTTGCATCTATTGGGTATACATATGAGTTATAACAATCGTATTATGACCAAATAAATATTAGACATAATAAATAAACTTGCATCTAAAAAGAGGGGTAACTAATTACGATTTACTGTATACGCCCTTGGAATGTGTTAGCGATTCGTCATGTCTTGACTAGCCAAGTAGCCGATAGGGTTTAAGCTTTAATCTCTCATAATTTGATATGTGCGCTTTCTAAGTCGACCATTACGGGAGTTTGACAAACTTTAGAATCCTATTAAATCAATAGGATTAGGTTAATATTTGAAATCTTAAGCTACTATCGTACATGCATAATTATTTATTAATTGGAAAGGAAAACAATGTATCCATTTCATTTTTATCATTTATAAAAACATTTAAAATAATTTAAGCTAATATTTAAAATCATTTGAATTAACTAATTAAGTCCCTAAGGAACAAACTTGAGTTACTTACTTATTATTGGTAACAATTTGTACACTTGTTGAGAAATAATCATGGTTTTGTAGATGTGTGTGCTTTTTATATAATTATTTTATCACACTCATGATTCCACCATATACTCTAATGGAGGGAATATATTTCAATGAAATTTGTATGCTTGTTTTCATATTCAAAACAATCAGAATGATGATATTTTATGTTTCATGCTTTAACTTAGAATAAGAACAACTTGTTTCTTTCTTTTCTTTTTTGAACAGGTAAGTGTCACTACTAGAAACAGCACGTTAACAAATGAAAATTTAGCGACGACAAGATCTTACTGCGAAAAGTATACTGTCGTTAATTAGCGACGCAAAGATTCGTCGTTGATTTGGTGTTTATCGCCGCTAATTTTTTTTTTTAGTTTTGAATTTTTTTTAATCTTAGGTGTTTCGTCACTAGATTCGCGACACTGTGTGTCATCGCTATTTTGTTGATTAGCGACGATACGAGTGTGTTACCGACGATTTACGGGTTGTCGCAAATTAAAAATCCTATTAAATAAAGATAGCAGGTTTTTTAACTCACACAACACCAAAAAACCACCAAAAATTCCTCTGATTTTCTCCCAAAAACACAACTAAACTTTTTTTTTAATTTCTAATTGCTTATCCACTTCTTCTTGCACCATTCTAGGTTTAATAATCAAGGTGGGGCACCATTAATATCCAATTTCATCACACAATTTAAGGTAATTGCATGAAATTCACTTTTTAATGAACTTTTCTTTTATTTCTAATTATGTTTTATTCTTTTTATATGGTTTGATTAGGTGAATTAATACATTTTCAAGGTAGGGAATTATCATCATTCTTCATCTTATCCATCCAATTCAAGGTATTTTCATTAAATTTCATGCTTTTTAATTTTTTTTTATTTGATTATATTAGCTAGTTGATATAACATATGATTAGGTTCATGAATTACGTGTTTGTTGGTTAATTATGCATGTGTTGTGTTAATTTATATTTTGTGCTCATATATTTTTACTTGTTTAATTAATTGTTTGATTTTTTTATATATTTATTGTGTGTTTTTAATTTTATTTATTCAATGGTTTGTAATATTTATTCATTCAATGGTTTGTAATTTTTATTCATTAAATGGTTTGTAATTTTTATTCATTCAATAGTTTGTAATATTTATTCATTCAATAAGTTTGTAATTTTTATTATGTTATTTATTGTGTTGTAATTTTTATTCATTTTATTCATTGGGCTGTAATAATTATATATTTTATTTTTTATATGAATGTAGTCGCATAGTTTAATAAAATTTTTGCTAAGAGATAGATTCGAGTATGGACATGAATATCGATAAGAGTTGGATCGAAACGACGAATTATTTCACGGAAGAATATGTTTTTGGGGTTTTTAAGTTTATCGAATTTGCTAAGAAAAGTAAAGGTTATACCGGTTTCTTGTCTTGCCCGTGTAAGAAGTGTAATAATTACTGCCGATTAAAAACCGAAGCGGTTTTGGCGCACCTTCTAAAAGACGGGTTTAACCATACATATCAGGTTTGGATAAAACACAGTGAGGATGAGATACAAACACATACACCCCCTGCAAGTAAAGATCCAAGTATAGTAAATGAAATTCAACATGTTTATGACGATGTGAGACAAAGTTACGATGTTGGTGGACATCCGGGAGACACCGAGATGAGAGATGCACATCTTCCAAGTCGAAGCAGTTTCGAAACATTGTTCGAAGAATTGGAGACAAAATTATATCCTGGTTGTACCAACTTTTTCCGAGACCAAGTACCCACAATACAATTTCCCTTTGATTTTAACGGCAGCTTCAACACTTCGAATAACTAGAATTAAATACATCCAAGTCAATTCAATCTGTAATCGAGCATCAATAATAAAAAAATAAGAAGTGTTATAGGTATATTATTACGAAATGTTATTCATTGAAAACCAAATAATACTACTCCAAAGTGGTCAGAACTACATTTTAACTACCTTGAAACCCTGAGATAAGAATACGTTGTAATGGAATATTCACACGATTCACATATTTTACTAAAGAATATACTAGTTATCGCACAGTTAACAAATGAGCAACCTAAAAAAATAAACTAGTAGTGAACACGTATTAACGAAAGAGAATTATTATTTGGAGTTGAAATATGTTAAGCATATATTGTTTGTTAGACAATAATCATAATCAACCTCTATCGTGTTGCCTCTTCCTACAAGGTTTCACTTATATGACAAAGTGTTACTTTTGGGACAATCTTGGTAAATTCAAAACATATAAGTAAGTCTTGGAATAGACATTGATGCACTTCGAGTTCTTGGTGTAATAATCTTAGGAGTTTGTGAAGTTTCTTGTTCATCGCTTTTTATGTATGTGTCTGAAAGCATTGATGTTTCGTCTTTTTCATTTTCCATTTTATAATTATTTTTCCTGTATCAAAATAATATAAATTATGAATAAACAAATTAGAAATTGAAGAATTTAATAAATTTAACATAAATTTACCTTCTTTTTTTTTACCGCTGAACACTCAAAACTCGAAAATTAACAGTTAAGTAGCTTTGGGTCACTTAATCAAAATTTGCTGAATTAGAAAGTTGAGATATGAAATAAACAAAGACCGATTGGAGTATAATTAAGATACGAAACCGAAGAACTTAGTTAAATAATCACTAAACACACCTTTTTAAGAGATGATCACCCAAAACTCGAAATTTCTTAGTTTTGAGCTTTTGTATGAAAATTTGCAGAATGAGGATCCATCAAAGGAATTATAAATGAAGAAATTAATTGGGAAAAAAAATTACAGCTGAAAATCCAAAACCCTGAAAAAGTTATTCAAAATATGCGGAATGAGATGTTTAAAGATACACCAATGAATGATAGTATATTAAAGATTATAAATTGAAGAAGTTCATAAGAATATAAATAATATATAGTTTTTTTGTTTGGAAAATATCTATATTATATTTCAGAGTTTTTTCTACGGTTTATCCACATAAGTGTTGGCCAAGATTAAATCTGGCTAAATAAGTGGTGGCTAGGATTTAATCTAGCTAAAAAAAACACACACAGCTAAGTACTTCAAAGTTATGAAATACATATAAAGACTATCCTAAGTATTAGGATAATTGTAAAATGGTAGAGCACCTGAGATATAATTGCTTCTATCCGGATTGTGATGCCTTTAAAAGCCCCTATGATACTTAAATTAAAAATCCCAATAGCTACAATCATTTCTTAGTTAATTAACGAAGAAATTAGGAAGTGTAGGAAGCGAGCCACTTGATGGAGAGATAAGAAGGTGGTTATAATGGAGCTGATAAACTAAATTATTTAAAAGGAATAAAACTCATACAAGGGCAGGGATACTCGGATAGTTCATCCATTATCGCAAAAATTGCCATATTAAATTAGTTCAATATCCTTGATAAACCATGACCAGCATTATATATTATAAACTAAGGCTAATGAGGGATAATTCCTAGAACCACATATTTGTACCTTGCAACTCCTTTTTAATCAATATGATATTCAACCACATGGTTCGATGATAATACACCACCCATATTCGACCCCACCACAATCCCGAATATACCTTTTCAAACACCGCTCATATATGGGTGTCTTAGGCCACATAGCCAGCCTAAATGCCCAAACACCAAGCCCAAACCTAACATGATAGTAAAAAAATTAAATGATAAATCAACCGTATCAAGTGTCATATCTAATGGTTTGGGGTTTTTTGGTTTCGAGCAGGATTTCAGATGACCATATGGAAAAACAAAATTATGGATTTTAAACACGACTCTAGATGTTGTTGGGCTTATAAAAGGACTGAGTTAGATGAATTTTCGGGATGAGTTGAGTTTCAAGATAAGGCTGCTCACCCTTAAGAATCAGGGTCTATATGGTTGCCATTACAAAGAGAATGTAAACCTAAAGCAGCTAGCCATAGGATTATATGTCTCTTTGAAATAAACTAGGCTCTAGAAAAACTTTGTTATAGAATTATATTTGTATTGAAAGAGTCCAAAATTTGACTAGCATGCACGATTTAGATACATTTCTATAGAATCGATAAGTGTAAGAGTATTCACCTTGTTTACCCTACTAGATTACTTGTCACATTATAAAACAAAGTAATAAATAAAACCTAACACATAAAATATGTCAAATCAGCTTCTTATAACTTCATTATAAAAATCTAGACGTGAGATTAATTTTTAGGACAAAAATGAACTCATTTGTCATCCATACTTTACTTTTTCAATCTGAAACTTATATTTATTGATAACTCAAACTACTTAGTTAATTACTCGCGTAGGGTCCCGACAATTTTTCATGTCCTAATTATAAGAGAATTGATCTACTCAACTAGCTACTAAAAAATTCCAAGTTTTGGTCTCTCAAGTCAATCCTAATTATGCCAAAGATTTAATACAATAAACACTTTGATAAACTGTTATAACTCACAAAATTGGTAAATACAAAAAATCTATTTACTTGAATTACTTGAGAGATCTCTTGACCCGAAAAAATAAGCCTGTTTATAGTGGTAGAGTACGGTGTAATAGTTATTCTTTAATCCATGAGAAGCACTTTGGTTGGAGAGAACATACAAATGTTGCCAACTTCCCTACATTTCCCAAAACGAGGAATCTATCAGCTTAATTAAAGAATGTCAGGTTTTTTATGGAAGGGATGTCTTGAAGATTCAAATGGTGCTAGAGTTTCCTGGGAAAATAATAATGTCTTGAAAATTCAAATGTTGCTAAAGGTGTACCAAGAGAATAATTAGTTAACCTATGAGTTACAAAGAGGTATGGGAAATGTTTAAGGTCATGAGAGGTGTATTTTTAAGGCGGCTATGAGAGATATATGGGGTTCATAGCGGCGAGTCTATGATGGTCCAGTGAGAGTCGGTCGAGAGTAGTCCTCGAGGAAGGGCTGGTGGAAAAGCGAATTTGATGGAGAATGTGAGGAGAAGGTTGAGGCGATAGAGAAAGATTGTGGTTTTTGTTATTTTGACTTTTTTTTTTCTTTTGGGGTTGCTTTGATATTAGATAAGAAATGAGTGGTGATAGTTTTTTTTTGTTATGTTTAGGTATTAATGATAGGTGGCCACCACTTATGTTGTGGGTAGAATGTGGCTAGAAAGTGTATGTTCTAGTGAAAAAAAACCTCAAATATTTTATAATATTATTTTCAACTATTATTTTTTTTCATGTAACTTATTATATTTAGTAATTCTTATATTTTTTAATTTAAAATGTATATTTATATATTCATTAGGAAATGAAAATATAGTAAATGATTATATAAAAACAACATCATCAAAATATAATATATAATATACAATGCCTTTATATAACTATTAAGATATTCACGGACTAACCTTAAATATTTATGAAATGAAATTACCATCGATCTGGACTGACTTATACCTAAAATAACATTATAGATTACCCAATCCCATGATTTTTTTATGAAATTTGAGCAATAATAACAATAAATCATGTTCAACAATATAGAATTATCTATCAACTTTAACTTATAAGTTGAGCATGAACATAGTAATATTTTTTTGGTTAATCAAATAAAATATATATATATATATATATATATATATATATATATATATATATATCACAAATTGATGTGAAATTATAAGATAATATTATAATAGTTGTATACAACAGCATTCCCTAACTTAGTAAAATAGTACATATAAAATAATATAAGAATTTAAAAAAAAAATTCTAAATAACCATCTTTAGTATCTCCAAATGCCCTATTTCAAATATACAAAAAAATAAGTTAAAAATATCTATAACTAGATGAATTTTTTACTATATTTTTCAATAATAAGAATGAGATCTCAAAATTAAACAACCAAAAGAAAAATAATTGTAATTAAACTATTTATTAAAATCAATTTGTTTATTAATAACCTTCAGAACAAAAAACCTCTCTTTTACAAAACATTAATCTATCCGGTATCTCAATTTCTTAAAGAATAATTTTCTAAAACAATTTTAAATAAAAATTATAGACAAAAGTAAAAAATTTTGCTATGATGAAATCTTTATCTTGTAAGTATTTAATCAAAAGGATCCTACAGAAGAATTCATATACCTTTTCTTTTGATACGATTGTGGTGTTGTGTGATTCTGGGCATTCCATATTTTTAACATAAGAAGAAGAAATGTGGAGAAATTGAAAAAAAAGCGATATTATCGAAGAAAATTGATATTAGGGTTTTTTTTTAGATGGAAGCAAAAATGGACAAACTGAAAATTGGGTCCAATACAAAAAGTAATATTTGTCCATTTTAAATTTAACCCAGTATAGGCCCAACATAAGAGATAGTGAATTTTTAGACCTCACTTATTTTAGTTAAAAGTATCAAAAAGTCAACAATAATATGTGACTTGGATATCCATTACTGCATAAGGCATATAGTCGTGAAATTAACAATGTATGGAATATCTATATTATACTGATAAACTTACTAACCATATTTTTTAGAAAATATGAATATCAACTTATACTTATCAACTTCATAACTATATTTTTCAGAAAAAGTGAGCAATTGATCAAAGGAAAACATATGTTGTTGGGTTGAAAAGGAGATGGCTTGATATCTATGACATGAGTTTGTTTTTCTCTTTTCTCTTTTTTATTTTTATTTTTAGTAAGTTTAATTTCATTTAGTATTATATTAATGGATATATCATGGGGATATGTAGAAAATTTCACATTTCTAAATCTTGTTTTTTGCAAAGTAGCAAAATATACTCGTGAAGGGCTACTTTGTGGAACATAGACTATTACTTTAGTACAATTTATACAATTTGATGGAGAAAAATATAACTTACCCCATACTTCTACAATTGATTTTTTTAAAATTTTTTATACTTTTGAATTTTTAAAATATTTTTCTGAATTTTTGAAATATTAATAATGAAATCTTTTTTTTTTGAAATCATTTTATAAGATTATTTTTTTGTAAATAAATTATCAGTTTTTATATAAGATTGTGATTTTTTAATTTATTATTATTTTCTATTATCTCTTTCTTTTTATATTTCTTTAGAGATTTTGATTTTCAAAAATTAATCATGAATTTTTCTAAACTAAATTAATATTTTAATTATTTTGTCAAAATTAATAATAATATATAAAATTATTGTAATTTTAAAAAGAACTTGAGAATTAATTATATTTTTTTATTCTTTTTGTGTTTTTCCATTTTTGTTTGAATCAAGAAATTAAATACTAGTATCTATTTCTTATTTTTTAAATATATTATAATCATTATTATTTTCAATATATTTGTGATTTTTCTGCTAAAATTATTAATTTTCAAATAATATATTGATTTTTTTAAGTATTTTTGAATCAATTAGGATATTTTAATATATTTGTGATTTATATTTTATAAGAGATTTTTATTTTCAGTTACTAATTATTAATTTTTTCATGAAATGATTTTTATATTATTTTTAGCAAAATAATACTTAATTTATAATTTTGTGTGTTTTTTAAAAAGATTTTTGAAGTAGTTATGATCTTATAAAAAATTTGAGAGTTTTAATTCCTGAGGAATATAGTTTTTTCAAACACTATTATATATTTTAAAATATTAATTTGTGAATTTTTATTTTAAGATTTTATATTTCAAATTTTTATTTTTTGTATCAAAATATGATTTTAATATATTTTGTGATTTTTTAATTTTTTAATAGATATAAATTATTTTTTTAATTTAATGAATTTACAAATATTATTTTGATTATTTGGGTATTTGTAGAATCAGTTGTTTGTAAAAAATAAATTGATTAAAGACTTTTAACCAACCAATTCATGCCACGTCATGAGTGATATACTTGGGTGGTATATATCATTACTCTTTCAAATATACTCTTAATTTATTAATTTTTTTCGAATAGATTTTTCATTTTTAATTATTTATATAACTTTTTTTTATATTAATCATGATTTTTTTATTTTTTTTATTATTTGACACTAACATAACTCAAAAATCACTTTTGGAATTTTCTTCCAAGTTACTTTAGTTTTTTCTGTCTTGAGACACAGAAAGCAATATGTCTTTTTTCTTCAATATCTATAAAATTTTGTTATGTAATACAAAATCCGCCGTCATTAGATTTCAAATCTACCCATGCACATATTTTATATATTTTTTTGCTATACAAGTAATTATATTTGATCTCAACAATTAAATTAAATACTTCTATGGGTCTATAAAGAATAAACAAAACCAATGTCCTTACAAATATAACTTCATGCACTACTATTATTTTGAAACTATAAGAAAGGCAAAGACATGATATTAAAATCAGATAAAAATGAAGTACACCCTATATCACAATTCACCATCTCGATGTAGCAGTCTTCATTAGATCATCCATTTACTCAAGCTTTCCAACAACATCTAGTGGAACCTTATGTTCTACACAACCTCCACAATGTACGGTTATTATCAACTACTAATTGATGTCTCCCCATTTGTGATGATTTAATTTTAGTTGGAAACATCATTTTTTTGAATTATTAGGAAGTTGTAATCGATTTTTATTAGAATTATTGAATTTTCTTATTTCTTGTATTGATTTGATGATTTATTATTTTTGGAGCATATTTGGTTTAATTGTTTACTAATCGTTATGTTTTAAAGATATATAGTAATTAATTATATGTCAAATAAATTATAAGTGATAAGGGAATGAAGATAACGATGGAAATTGGAGATAACAGAAGGAAAAGATAAATATGGAAAGATAAAGTTGTTAAATATATTTGAATTCCATCAGCTACATCAGTTAAAGTGTTCATAACTCAAGATTGGTTGGAAATTTCGAAGAATGATCTGCAGAAAAGTTGTTGAGCTTTCCGAGACGATCAATCTTGATATAAATAACGCGTCAATCGGAACTGTATTGAAGAAATTGCGGCCAAACCAAAACAACAATAATTTATTAACTTTTCTATATTTTAGGGATACGAATTTGAGTTTGACTAGAAGTCCAATTACTTGTCTTCCTCTCCAAAAAAACGTGTTAGGGCTTCCTAGACCTCTATAAATACACCCTTAAACTATTGTAAAGAGGTCCTTACCCATCCTTATGTTTCTACATCATTAGAGATCAATCGTTAGTCATTCAAGAGAGAAAGTTGACGGTATGTATCTTTCTTATAATTTATTTTTTTCTTGTAGAAACTTATTTTTCCATAGCTTAGGGTTTGCATATGTATAATCTATTGACCATATATTTGTTTTATATACTTTGATTTATTGTCTGTCTTAAACCTAATCAATTTATGGTTGTGAGAATAGTAATTAGATGGTCACCCGGAAGGAGTGTCAAATTACTGAAACACCACATAAACATTTAGTGTGCGGTAGTGATTCTGACGGACTTGTTTAACTAGATAGTCATTAGGGTTTGATTTAATCACCGATCATCATTAGAAGGACAGTCTCATTTAGAAACCTAGTGGCGTAGGAGCACCCTATTTAAGTCCCCTCGTGATTGTGAGGTCGTCACCCTAGTCCACCCTGACGGGGGTAGGGAGGAATTTAGAATCCTAACTATTTATCTAAGAGCTATTATCACCTTTATTAACTAGTAGAAAAAATAGGAGTAGTGCATACGAGCAAAACCTGGGCTCTTTTTCTCATCTTATTCTCTCATATTTATTTTATTGTCTTTTGTTTTATTTAGTTAATCATTAATCTCTCCATCAATCATATTTATTTTCTTTCTGTCTTTTAATTATTAATTGCTACTCTGATCTATTTACCCATAAGCATAACACATTTAAGTCCCTGAGGCACGAATCTTCTTATCATTAAAACTTGCATACGTCCTATAATACTTGCAATACCGTGTTAAGTCTAGGGTTTTTGTGCATCGTTTATCTATCTTTTATTATCATATTTTTATTACACCCTAGGCGACACCAAGTTTTTGGCGCCGCTGCCGGGGACTCGTAGTTCATTAGCGTGTGGGATATTTATTTTTAGTAGTAGTAGCTTTTAGTTACTTTTATTTTAATTTTTCCTGTTTTACGTTTTTGGTTTGTTTTAGTCTCTTTCAGGTTTACTGTGCATGCGTGCGGAACCCGAGATGTATTTCACAGCTTATAACAGACGCTTAAGAGAAGAGAGAGAATGAAGAAAAGCGATGGCAGAAGAACAACACGGAGTAGATCCTCCACTTGGTCCTTTAGGACATATACCACCACTACAATTATGGGAAGATAATAGAAACAACAATAGAATTGAACAAAATCTCCCAGGCTTGTGAGTACCTTTTCGAGTTCAACCATTAGGTTATCATCCTCCAGAGATCCAGAATATCAAGTTTATACCCGATCCGGATATGCTCATCAATTTCAAAATTTGGGACACTATAGTGGTGCAGCAATGCAAGATCCGGTAAGAGCCAGGTTCACTAGCAAACTCAGGATGTAACTGAACAAATCTCTTCCAACTATCGCCATCAACCGGATGACGCAACAAATCTGGATCTGTACTCTTCCCTGTTCGATGCCATATTATATTTTCTGCAGTGTGTCTCGAAGCATAAAGTCGCTGCAGCCTAGGGGCAATCTGGAAATATTGGAGTTCTTATGCGCTACTTTCTGACCCTTCTTTGGGTCCCATCTGGATTCACTACATACTAGACACTTTTCGAGGGAGACATTTTCCTTGTAAAATAAAGCACAATCGTTCACCCAAACATCGATGGTATTGTAACCCATACCTAAACTTTTGAACTTTTTGTTGCACGCCTCGTATGACTCGGCAAAGGTATGAGGTTTGGGCAACACACGACACAGAAATTCAAGCAACTCTGTGAAAGACGTGTTAGTCCACTTGTTCTTCACCTTCACATACATTAGCTTCGCAATGAAAATTAATGAACTCATTACTGCACAACCAGCGTATAACTCGGTCTCTAATTCGGAAAACATCTATTCGAATTTGCCACGTGCTGAACTGTTCGAGTCTATCATCTCGGTGTCACTGGAATGACCACCACCCTCATAATTAGGTCTCAAATCTTTGTAGACATCGAACATTTCATTTTCTTCATATCGAGTATCGGGAATTTCCTCGCTCTCACCATGCTTTGTCCAAATCTCATACGTGGACAAAAACCCAAACTGTAAAAGATGTGACCTAACTTTGACCACGTTATACCAACGATAATTCAAACACTCATTACACGGACAAAAAATTGTTTCTTTATCAGGAGGTTTATTTTTTTGAGCAAAAACGAGGAATGCTTCTATCCCCTTAATAAATTCACGCGAAACATTATGAACGGAACCAATCCAACTTTTATCAATACCAGAAGTCATAATCAACTACTCCAATGTAAAAGAATACAACATAAATGTCTCATAAATAAAATGAAAAAAAATATTACATCACCAAATGAATACATAAAAATAAAAAGAAAAGGAAGATTATTACATCACCAATTACATACATGAATATAAAAAAAAAATTATTACATCACCAATCAAATACATGAATATAAAATGAAAAAAAATTTATTACATAACCAATTAAATAAATAAATATAAAAGAAAAAAATTATTACATCACCCATTAAATAAATAAATATAAAATTAAAGGCACACGAAATATTACATCACCAAATAAATGTATAAATATAAAAGTAAAAGCATATATAATATAACATCACCAAATAAATACATAAATATAAAATTAAAAGAATACAAAATATAACATCACTAAATAAATATATATCCTATTTATGCATTAATGACTCATACAATAATATATCATATAAATATATATATATATATACATATATATTTATAAGTCACATAAAATTATAAGATGATTAGAGATATTTACATAGTGATACTATATATTTAGCATTAACTATACAATTGTAATCAAATAAGAAAACGATGAAAACGACACCAACTTTTGGACAAATTTAGAAGGAAAAATTGATAATTGAGGAGGTCCCACGTTGTTGTTTGACCCGGGAAAGCTTTTCCACGTGTTGAAATAACTAATAAGTGATACAATTTATCATTAACTATACAATTGCATGAAAGTAAATGAAATTTGAAAGAGTTTTATGGAGCAAAAAATACCTACTTTTGGGAGAATTTGGAAGAAAAAATTGATAATTGAGGCGGTCCCACATTGATGAATAGCTCGGGCAAGCCTTTCCAAGTCTTGAAATAATTTTTGATGATGAATTGTGGAAAACAATTGGAAGAGTTTTCAGAGAAAGAAAGAGAAATTATAAAATAATGGTGTTTTGAGTATCCCAATTCGCAACTTGCTGTAATAAATAAGATACCACTACTAGCGACTACACTAGTAGTCGCCAAAGACTCAAACGTAGTCGTTAGTAAGAACCTCTAACAACTACTTTAAGTAGTCGTTAAATACTCTAACCTCTAGGGACTACTCATTGGCGGTGAGAAATTAATTAAAAAAATACAAAAATCACTCGCGACTACTTCTTACTTAGTAACGACTACTTAAAGTAGTCGTTAATAACAAAAATAACTAACGACTACTTAGTAGTCGAGAAACGTACGATATAGTCTTTAAAGATATGTAGTCGCTAGTGGTGCTTTTCTTTAGCGACTACATCGTATAGTCGCTAAATGTTTAGTCGCTAAAAGCTTGCGCTGTAGTAGTGCACATTATCTCAAAAGACTAATTTATCTACATTCTGACCGAATTCCAAATAAACTCCCTATTATGGGATGTACATTTGTATTAAGTCTTTATAATAATAATTTTAACTTTCTAATTCGTAATCCACTCTTTTTTTTTAGTTTCATCACCATCTAAAGAAAGAGAAAAATATTGCTAGCAAATTAACATCTAGCTTATTATTATCCACCAAGTTCAAATTCTTTTATTGATAAACAGATATTCAAAGTAATATATAGAATCCATCCGCTTCTTTCAGTTTAATTTATTTGATTATTTCTAAATTTTGTTATTTTTAGGTTAGGAGATTTTGTTGAGGAAACGAGTTTATGATACAGTGCAATGTACATTATTCAACTAACAATGTTATTTTATGCATGGAGTCATTAACATGTTGAAGCAATTAAGTTATCTTATTAAGCATATGAATCTTCAATTTTTTGATGTTATTACATAAAAATATATGGGTGTTTATTTTTCAAAAAATAATGTATTAAATTTAAATAAAAATGAGTTATACTTGTATATTTATTTCACTATTATTTTAACATAAATTTTGTATGTTTCGTTTTAAGTTTTTCCAATT
The DNA here is from genome assembly GCA_029959085.1 of Nemophila menziesii. Classification (NCBI taxonomy): domain Eukaryota; kingdom Viridiplantae; phylum Streptophyta; class Magnoliopsida; order Boraginales; family Hydrophyllaceae; genus Nemophila; species Nemophila menziesii. The sequence continues at coordinate 22,635,984 of JARWIR010000015.1, read as the reverse complement.
TTTAAAAATATCATCACAATAAGAATGTCTTTCGTAATTGTATTTTTTATTTTGGTTATTTCAGTTTCATTTGAGTTCCATATAGTGAAAAGTTTTTCACAATTGAGTTTTGTTATTTCCCGTATGAGTATTTTTAAATATAGATAGAAAACATATGATTTTTATTATTAAATTATTTAAAAATATATATACATGAATTTGTGAAGGCAGCAAAATGAGTATGATAAACTATTAATGTTTAAACATGATTGTGAAGATAGAAATATGTTAATTATTTTTTCTAAAACTTACGTAGTTACTAAATATATAAATCCCACAAGCACAAGATCCAAAATTGTCAATACATATACTATACATACCTATAGAATTAAAATTGTTGTTCATAAACCACTAAATTGTCAATAACCTACAAAATAAGCTTTAAAATGGGTGATACGAAAAAAAACATGTATATTGCTTGATATCCATATTTATATATAATTGTTCTTTTTATATATCTAGTGAGGCAATTTAACATTCGTATATTGTTTTAGTTCACATTTTCTTATGATAATTTATTTGGTGGTGTGATTATAAAGAAACCCTATTTATGTGATACTATAGAAAAGCATGAGACATGTACGACCTATTCAAAATTAAGTATTTTTTAATTTATTTTTTTCTAATAAATTACAAGGAGGAATATATATTTATCTTTCCCTCAACAAATCAACTATATTTGACGAATCTAATCAACAACTACACTATACTGACTAATTTACTTTTTTGAAAAACCATTCTTTCACACAATGATTTTCCATTTTTAATTTATTCCACAACCAGTCATGTGTGATGTATTATAAGAGAGTATGATAAATATCAAGCAGAGTGAATAAGTTTGATATACGTCTTCGTATTATAGATTCTTATCCTTTAAATACATACTTATTCAAAGGCTTCACATGGAGTTAGTTAGAGATATTACATTCTAGTTGCATTTGGCCTACTTTAGAAAATTAGACATTTTCTCCTTTTCCAGTTTTTCTTCAAATGCATATGTTCTTCTCATTATGGAGAAGATATTGCTTCGCAAGAATTTTTTTGTGAGTCTTTTGTCGAATGAGTGTGCGTATTCCTTCCCTCCTTGTTATTATCGAGTCTTTGATTTGTATCTGAATAGTGTACATACACTTGCTTTTTATATGATTTGTATCTGAACAGTTGACATACACTTGCTTTGTATTATAGATTCTTATCCTTTAAATACACACGTGTCGATACATAGATTTTCTCTTCTTAGAAAAGAACCTTCACTTGATTATTTGAACAGTGTACATACACTTGCTTTGTATATGATTCTTGTTATTATTAAAATGAACAATTATTTAAACAAAGACCTTAAATTTTGTCTCCTATATTGTTTGGCATCATAAATATGGATAATGCTTCCAAGTTGTGGTATCCAATCCCTTTGTATATGATTCGAAGATAATATAAAATACCTAAATATTCTTGTTTACATTAATCACACATTTTGACACTTAAATTATTCTTGTTTACATTGATCACACATTGTATATTGATCACACAAACCTTAAATTACTCTTGTTTACATCGATCACACATTTTGACACTTTGTATATGCTTCGAATATAACATAAAATAGCTAAATATATATTTAATAGTCCCTATACAAGCCACTTGGAAGTTACTATTATTCCACATATACAAAGTATCAAAATTATATATTCTCAAGTCATGAAACCGGTCCTTATTAGGGATCATGTGAAAAGTGTGCCCATAATCTAGAATCCAGTTAGCATGCTATATCAAATATATTAAAAGCTTTGTAAATCACAAAATTTTTATCACATATTCTTGCAAAATTAGGTTTATTGTTATTAGTATCATTCTTATTCTTAAAATCAAATCAATTCTTCTTAAAATGACCAACCTTACCCAATGATAATATTTTTTTAGATATTTACTTATATTTATTATTGTACTTTACTTTCTTTTTATTCTTGTAAGGCTAAACAAGGTCACGTGATTTAGTTCAGGGTACAATAAAGAGGTTATTTCCTACTCATTTATGAATCTTTAATTAAAGTTCCATTGTTTTAAATGAGCCTAGAATTTGATCAAATGAGTTGATAATATTGGATTATTTAAAATTATCCTTAACATCTTTACATAGAAAATCACATGATTTTGTAGAATAGTATGTAATCATCAATTTAATATTTTAATATCTTTTAATAAATTTGTTGTAATTGTTTCTTTTCTTTCTATTTTTTTATATATCTGTTCTTCTATGTTGATTTTTCTAAACTATTATATAAATCATTGTTTAATCTCATGATAAAGCATATGATTTAGATTTTTCAAATATACAAGAAGGTTACAATATTTTCATTTAAATATTCATATGTTTATTATCCATTTTTTTTACTACTATGGAAATGGAGATTGATGTAATAAAGAAAGAACATAGCTTACGAGAATACAAAATTGTGTATGGATTTGCATATATCTAAAAAGATAATTACCAAAGTATTAATAAAAATTATCTTAATTTGATAGATGAGTCAATTCACTCTTTACTATTTTATAGCAGTTCTTATGAAGCTTTAAATGTATGTTAATTAGTAGACGGACCAAGTATATTTTATTTTTTAAATTAAAATTCTTATTGTAAAGTTAGGATTTGAATAGATAGATTTTTCCTGTAAAAATCATATGGAATGTTACAAAGTCTCACCACGGAGCTTAAAAAAAGATGTTTGACACATGTCATATTTTGTTTTTTTTATTTTGAAATTTAGTATTGTTAAACACTAAAATTAACATTTTTTCTTTTTGTTTGTTTGACGATTTATTTTTTCAAGATAGACAATCATTAAATATGGCGATATTGTTACAACCCAAACACTATAAAAATTACACACAACTAAATTTTTGGCAGAACAGAAGAACTAAAACTCTAGAATCAGTATAAAAAGTAAAGTAATAATCAAATATTACAATACCGGAAAAAAAGCACTAACATTTAAATCGAAATAATTTTGTAAACTAACCGTAGAGTTAAAAAAGGTAATGCGTTAAGAAGAAACGATGATTAAGATATAAACCTTTTAGTGTAGAAGAAGATAGGTTTAAAATGAATTTTGTATTAAGTTATATAATATAGATATTTATTTAAATCTATGGTAAATAACTAAAATTAAAGAAATATATTTGGGTAAGTAAATCGTTGAAAATCAAAGAAGATTTAGAAAAATAGTTATGTAAAGTTTTATGATACAAAATTGGAATCTATAAAAAAAATCTTAGTCTAAAACTATTGAGATATTTTAAGAATGTAAATTTATGCAATTTTTATCCTAAGTTAAAGGGTAATTAATCCTTTAATTTATGAAGATCACATAGAGTTAACTTCAAAAAGTTACAGTTAACTTCAAAAAGTTACAGTTAACTTCAAACAATGAGAAAAAAAGAAGTGTAGAAAATTAACAAACTCAGAGCCAGATGATGATATAATGGGCCCTACCTGTTTGAATTGACCACTCCAGTTACTTTGTATAAGGCTTGAATAAAAGCATTGCAAGGGATCCATTAGCATTAGATACAGAACCCCATTTACAATTAATGGTTACAATTAATGGTTACAATTAATTTGTCCCGAGACAATCAATTTGACAGTGCACAAATGGGTAATGGAAAAATAAAGGAGAACATCCACCTACTATAAGTGATACTTTACAAATTTTGTAATAAAATGATAAGGAGGTGAAACTACAGTGGAAACTATGGGGGTAGTTTTTTGAAATGTAAGATAAAGGTGGAAGGTATAGATGAAGACCGCCAGGATGGACGATGGATTATTTGAGTGGTGAGAACTCCATGTAGATGAGGAAATGGAAGTATACATGGCTAATTTCGCTTGTGACATGGCTCAGTTGGCTTTGTTCACTAAATTTAATCCTATTTTGTATGATGAAGCTGTAAAAAAAAACTTGGAAAGAAGTTATGGATATAGAAATCAAAGTTATCGAAAGAAATGATACTTACTAAATATCTGAGCTACCACTTGGAGGGAGAATTATTGGGGTGAAATGGATATTTAAGGTAAATCTCAATGAGAAAGGATAAGTATAAAAGTACAAGACTCGAATAGTGCCTAAATGGTATATGCAACAATATGGAGTAGATTATGCTGAAGTTTTTGTAGCTATGGCTCATTTCAAAACTGTACGAGTCGTATCTCTCTTGGTGTTCAAAACAATTAAACGATCTATCAATTAGATGTCAACTCAGCCTTTCTGCAAGGAGAATTAAATGAGGATATTTTTGTAGAACAACCTACTGGTTGTGAGCAACAAGACCACGAGAAAAAGGTGTAAAAGCTTAAAAAGGCATTACAAGGTGTACAAGCTTAAAAAGGCTTATGGTGTTAAACAATATCCATGTACTTGGCATAGCTGTATTAAGTCATATTTTGTACATGAACGATTCTAGAAGTGCCCATATGAACAACCTTATTTACCAAAATAATCAGTAAATGTATTTTAATTGTTTTTCTTTGCGTTGATGATCTTATATTTACGGGGAATCATACAATTATGTTTACAAATTTCAAGCAATCCTTGATGAATGAATTCGATATGACAGATCTTGGAATGATGAGTTACTTTCTTGGTATTGAGTTACTAACAAAACCAGATGGTATCTATGTTAGCCAAAAAAATACTCTCTTGAGGTGCTAGAAAAATTTGATATGAATAAGTTTAATCTTGTGCACAACCCAATAGATACTGGTTTCAAGCTAATAAATGATGAAGATGGAGAAAGGATTGATAGCAAACATTAAAAACAAATGTTTTGGAGTCTCATCTACTTGACTGCTGTCACACGTCCGGACATGATGTTTGTAATAAGTTTGCTTAGTAGATACATAGAAAGACCAAATAAAATTCATTTCCAAGCTGTAAAACGAGATCTAAGATATTTGAAAGGTACTTTTGATTTTGTAATATTCATAAGAAGGGTGGAGAGGAAGAACTACTCGGATACAAGGATAGCGATTACGCAGGGGATCAAGATGATATGATGAGCACTTTTGGGTATATTTTTATTATGGTTTCGGGAGCGGTATCTTGGTCATCTAAAAAACAACATGTGCTTAGACTTTCTACAACTGAAGATGAGTACGTGCCATTGTGGTTGAAGTGAATTTTGAAGGAGCTTAAACATGAATAAAACAATGCTACAATGTTATATTGTGACAATGTTTCAACCATTAAACTCTACAAGTATCTACTAATGCGTGTTTGTAGTAAACACATAGACTTTGGCTTTCATTTTCTTCGTGATTTCACCATGGAAGGAGTTGTAGAGGAGAAATTTTATGATACTCTAACAAAACATTTGAAGCTCCATGTATTTTTAAGGTTATGTTGTTTGATTTGTATTGTCTCATATCCAAGTATAAACTCATATATAGTATTTATTTTAAGGGAGGATGTTAGAAATAAGATTACGTTATATAATTTAGTCCTTTGTTGCAAAATCCTAACTTTTAGGGATAAGATAGTTTCGTATTCTTTTAGATCTATAGCACAACAATAGGAGATACGATTTTCCATTCTGTTACTTTGTAAAGCTATTTAATATCCATCTTTAAACTCATAATGATTAAGAAAGGTCTCTCAAGTTCTAGTGTTAATCACCATATTGTTTTGATCTTTTGGTTTCAACAAACGTTTTCAAATTTAAAAAGACAACAATTCAATAAAAAAGATACATGTTTCAAATTGTATAATCTTGTTGTTATCATTATAAAAATAATAAATGAAAAATCAAAAGTAATTTATCCACTAATGATCATAATTTCAAATTTAAAATAGAAATAAGCTTATAGCAATCAAATACTTCGATGTTTTGCTATAATAAAAATTAAAAAGTATAGTATTGATAGATTTAAAAGAGAATAGTTCTTTAATGTCATGGAATTAAAAAAATCACTTATACTAGTTGGGTTGGAAAAATACATCTATATCATATTAAATATTTTTATACATAAAAATACACCATACGTTTTATGGATCTAGGATTCTAGGATAATGTATGCTTTAGTGAAAGAAAACCCCAAAGATTTGATAATATTATTTTCAACTATTAATATTGTTTATGTAACTTATTATATTTTAAAATTTATATTTATATGTTCATTTGGAAATGGTAATATACCAATGAATATCAAAAAACTACATCATTCAAACTATAATATAGATATACACCGACTTAATATAATAATTAAGAGATTTAGGTAGAAACCTTAATATTTTTGAAATGTACTTGAATGTTGAAATGAAATGATTATCAATCTAGACATATACTTGAAAATAACTTTAATTATTATATTTTACCCAATCCCATAAATGTTTTTATAACATTTGAACAATTATAATAAATATTGTTCAACAATACATAATTATCTGTTATAATTAACTTAATCGAGCATGAACAAAGTAATATCTTTTGGTTATTTAAATAAATATATATATATATATATATATATGCATATCACAAATTGATGTGAAATCATAAGAAAATATTATAATAAGTTTATAAAATAGCATTCTCTAACAGAGTAAAATAGTATATATACAATAATATAAGTATTTTATAATAAAATAAACAAAAATATCATTTAAACAATAATATTTAGTATCTCCAAATGCACTATTTCAAATATAAAAAAACAAATTAAATTTTTCTACAACTAGTTGATTATTTTACTATATTTTTCAATATTAAGAACGGAATCTCAAAATTAACCAATTAAAAGAAAAATAGTTGTAATTAAACTCTTCATTACATATCAATTTTTTAATAATAACCTTGAGAACAAAAAACCTGGTTTTTTGCAAAACATCATTCTATTTGGGATCTCAAATTCTTAAAGAATAATTTTCTAAATCAATTTTAAATAAAAATTATAATTCAAAGTAAATTTTTGCGGTGATTAAATATTTATCATATATGTATATAATTCGAAAGGATTTTACATAAGAATTCATAAACCTTTTCTTTTGATACGTTGAGGTGGTGGTGGTGATTTTGGGTATTCAATATTTTTTACATAAGAAAAAGAAGTGTGGAGAAAGAGAAAAAAAAGCAGATAGATATTATTGAACAAATTAGATATTAGATTTTTTTGTTGGTTGAATAAAAAAAAGGTTAAACTGAAAATTGGGCCCAAAACAAAATGTAATATAAGTACATTTAAAATTTTACCCAGTATAGGCCCAAATAAGATATAGGTTAATTTTAGACTTAACTTATTTTAGTTAAAAGTTTCATAAGTCAATATTAATAAGTGAGTTGGATATCCTGGATAAGACATATAGTGGAGAATTATATTACAAATTTTGTGAACCATAATAATTCTTAGAATTCTCAAATTCTAAATATATTTTTCTCATGAGAGCCTTAATACTTTATCATTCATAAACAAATCTAGCCACTTGGTCACCTGTTGTACGGTTTTATACAAATTAATATTGATACAACATATATGAAAATAATTGGGATTTTGTGAATATTTTGTATGGATTATAATTATTTGAAAATATATGCAATACTGTCTGTACCTCTTATTTAATTATCAAGGCCTTTCAAATCAGTAATGGCTTGTTTTTATAATACATTTTGTTCCCCTCCAACCTCTCTAAGTATTGTACTAGTGTCACTAAAGGCCATCTAGTCAGTAATAACTAATTCAAATTTTCAAACCAACTTGATTACTAGAGATGTCATTTAAACGGATAATGATGTTCGTAGACTTTAATACAGTTTGTTGGTATAAATGAATATAGAGTAGTTGATTGAGATACAAAAAATGTATTTGACACATTCACTTTCTAATGGTTGGATTATCTATCCATATTTTGAAAGTATACATATTTTGACAAATTATTTTCAAATAAGGTTGATTAAAGATGTGTTAGCATATTTAGCTTGAAGGGCGGTCTATACACTATAAAAAATATAAAAAAGTATCTTTGTACTTATCTTTAGTATTCAGTATTGTAACAAAATTGAGCCATTTTGATAAAAAAAGTTAATATATTATTTTCCTCATGTTTATACCCCCGCAAAATTATAAAGGGACATACATATTTCTTTGTTACATTTTTATCTGAAAAAAAAATTTCTAAAAATTTACATTGGTTATTCTGCATATAGGTTCATCTAATGTGGTTTATTTAGGTGAACTAATTGTTATGTTTCGTTTAAAACTATTTTTTTAAGTGGTTTTTCATATTGGATTAAATAAAACATTCTTCTGTCGTTAGGTTTTATTCTTATTATTTGTTTAATGAACAAAATTCTACTCAATATCTAAAGATTAATGATTGCATTTTAGAAATAAAGGCCATATAATACATTAAATTAAATAAATTACATATTAATAATATTGATATGTATTGTAATATATAGGACACCCCAACCAATTTCATGATATTTGTTTAGTTATTGAATAAATTTTTTAAATTTTGAACAATATTAGCTTGATAAAATTTTGTTTATAGAAAGATCAATAGTTGGTCAAGTAGTTACCTTGAAATTATTAGAATATAGTATGATGAACGTTAAAGTGAGATAAATGGTTGACAATTAGTTATATGAAAAATATTACTTTTCTTAAAACAAATAATAATCAAACCATTATGTGAAGAGTTGATTAATATAAATTCTTTAATAATTAAATAAAATTATTAATCTAATTTCCATCCCTCACTATTTCCTCAAACACATATTTAGTAAGAAAACCCCCAAGAATCCTATTTTTCTCTCATGTATTGAATATATGTATCCCAATATAATTTCTTTCAAAAATATAACAATAAAATTCAGCATTAGACATTAAAAAGTTAAAAATGAGACAACTCCGATTTTATTTGCATGATGAACAACCACGACTAAGCCTTAACGACTAGTTTACTTGCTATTTTACCTTCTATAAATAGTGCTGCTCTTCACTTCATTTTACACCAACTTTACACATCAATAACAATTACGAAAATCATTTAGCAGCTATTATTCTTTCTTCTTCACTTCTGTTCTTGAGCGAAATTATAATATACAGATTCCAACCTACGATTGTGAGTGCACACGAGAGTAGGTAGTAATGTTTAATCCTTGGGGAACGTTCGGAATAATAGTGTAGCATCTCGGCTGTTCCAGAATTCGTTCTTAAGGCAGTTGTTCCTCCACGGCACTTCGATTTTTATCTTTGTCCACTACTGTACGGTTTTATCTTCACTAATTGGGTTCGTCTTTTAATTCGTCTTTTACTTTCGTTTTTTACATTTTCGATTTTACGTTTCAGTCTTTACTTTCTGTAACTAGTAGTTACAGCTTATTTTCACATTTAGTTTTAAAATACCATTATAGTACATTCTTTTTAACAACAATTTAGAAACGAATTTTTTAATAAGTAATCTGTAATGGCCTTTCCTTCTTCGGCTTTAACTACAACTTTGAAAACCTTACCAGATTTGTCGAAACTCGAAACATTAGATGGTTCTAATTTTAAATGTTTGTCCCAAAAACTACTTATTTTCTTTGAACAATTAGAAGTCGATTTTGTATTACTAAAAAACCATCACGTTTCAACTGATAATACGGATGCTACTATATCCGAATTTTTTTTAAAATATGATAAGGCAAATAAACTAACTAGGGTTTATCTTTTAAACCATATGTCGAACCCCTTGTTTGATTTATTTGTTAAAAAAAATCTTCAAAAACTATTTGGGACTGTTTACACACTAAATACGAAGGTGACGAGTCCGGTACGAAAAAATATGTGGTCGGAAATTGGCTTAAATTGACAATCACCGATCAAAAACCAATCATGGAACAAGTTCACATTTACGAAAACCTTTGTGCCGAAATTTTATCCGAAGGAATGAAAATGTGTGAAATATTTCAAGCTAATGTATTACTCGAAAAATTCCCACCATCCTGGAGTGACTATCGTAACCACTTCAAACATAAGAAAAAGACATGACGATCCAAGAGGTAATCAACCACGTAAGAACCGAAGAGGCAAATCGTCACAAAGATAAGTCTGAATCTCTAACTTATTATTCTTCGAAAGCAAATTTGGTCGAGACTTCTGGGCATGGTAACAAAGAAGGCTTCAAGGGTAAAGGAAAATTTCATGGTCAGAATAAGAACAACAAAGCAAAGGGTAGATTTAACAAATCCGGAGGTAACTTCAAACCAACCTCTCATATTCAGAAAACCAAAGCAACTTGCTACTGTTTTGGAAAAGAAGGCACAAAGCATGCCAATGCAAGGACAGGTCCAACCAAAATAACCCTCAATGCACCAACTTGATTGAAACTGAAGAGGTAATTTCCGCAGTAATGGTCGAAACTAATATGGTAGAAAACAAGGCCGAATGGATTCTCGATACCGGAGCTTCAAGACACTTTTGAGCCAACAAATAGTTATTCCAAGGGTTTGAAGATGTAGTTGATGGGGAATGTGCATACATGGGAAACTCTACAACTGCGGGCCTCCTTGCCAAGAGAAAGGCGTGTCTTAAACTTACCTCTGGCAAGACCTTAGCCGTTAATGATGTTTTGTATGTGCCCACGATTCGTATAAATTTAGTCCCAGGGTCTCTTCTAAACAAAGTTGGACTTAAACTTTTTTTCGAGGGTGGGAAAATAATAATCTCTAGGAATGGTGACTTTGTAGGAAAAGGTTAGCTTAATGGTGGACTATTTGTACTTTATGTTCTTTCTGCTTTTAATGAGAATGCATATACCTAAATGTTTCTTCTACTAAAGACTTAAAACTCATGGAATAATACCTGGAAACTATAACGATGATTTATTTAAGTGTCAAATATGTGTAGAAGCTAAACACGCTAAGAAACCCTTTAAAAACGTGACCAATAGAGAAACTCAACTTTTAGAACTAGTTCATTCTGACTTAGCTGATTTTAAAACTACTGCTAGTAGAGGAGGAAAACTTTATTATATGATCTTTGTAGATGACTACTCTAGGTTCACCAAAGTATAACTTCTAAAGTCTAAGGATGAAGCAGAATCCACCTTTTTAAAATATAAGTTTGAGGTTGAAAATCAATTAGATAGAAAGATTAAAAGACTTAGGTTCGATAGGAGAGGATAATATAGTTCTAACACACTTAAAGAATTTTGTGAACGTAGTGGAATTATTTATGAACTTACTGCCCCTTATACACCCAAATAAAATGGAATAGCTGAAAGGAAAAATAGATCCCTTAAGGAAATGATGAATGCCATGTTAATTAGTTCAGGCCTACCTTCCAACATGTGGGGGGAAGCTGTCTTATCTGCATGTTATGTATTAAACCGAGTACCGCATAAACATATAGATAAGACGCCTTACGAATTATGGAAAGGATATCCACCTAACTTGAAATTTTTAAGACTGTGGGGGTGTTTGGCTAAAGTAGCATTACCCGACTTTAGGAGAGTTAACATTGGACCTAAAACCGTAGACTCTATCTTTATAGGAGATGCCCAAAATATTGCGGGTTATAGATTTATGTCCTCATCTGATAACACTATAAGTGAATATAGAGACGCTGAATTATTTGAGCATATATTTCATTTGAAAAGGAATATTGTTCATAATTCCTCCTCATCTATCAGTAATGATTCACCTGTCATGTCAATACTGATATACCTATTAGTGATAATTTTTCTGCTTCTTTACCCTCTTCGAGTTCTGGACCACACCCTAATAACGAAATTAGGAGAAGTAAACGACGTAGGACTGAGTCTAGTTTTGGACCAGACTTTATCACTGCTTTCTTGAATGAGGATTTTCACATAGATATGTTATGTGAAGAACTAGTATCTTGTTTTCTTCTTGAGGAAGAACCTAAGACCTTCTCCGAGGCTAAGAGATCCATAGATGCTATTTTCTGGAAAGAAGCGGTAAACAGTGAGATAGAATCCATTATATCAAACTACACTTGGGACTTAACTGACTTACCAAAGGGATGAAAGCCAATGACTAGCAAATGGATCTTTAAGAGAAAATCAATACCTAATGGCTCCATATATAAATTTAAGGCTAGACTTGTAATCTGAGGCTTTACTCAAAAGAAAGGTTTAGATTACTTTGACACCTATTCCTCAGTGACCAAAATATCACCCATAAGAACTCAATTGCTTTAGCTTCCATTCATAAACTCAATATACATCAAATGGATGTTAAGACCGTGCTTTTGATTATATTAGCTAGTTGATATAACATATGATTAGGTTCATGAATTACATGTTTGTTGGTTAATTATGCATGTGTTGTGTTAATTTATATTTTGTGCTCATATATTTTTACTTGTTTAATTAATTGTTTGATTTTTTTTATATATTTATTGTGTGTTTTTAATTTTATTTATTCAATGGTTTGTAATATTTATTCATTCAATGGTTTGTAATTTTTATTCATTAAATGGTTTGTAATTTTTATTCATTCAATAGTTTGTAATATTTATTCATTCAATAAGTTTGTAATTTTTATTATGTTATTTATTGTGTTGTAATTTTTATTCATTTTATTCATTGGGCTGTAATAATTATATATTTTATTTTTTATATGAATGTAGTCGCATAGTTTAATAAAATTTTTGCTAAGAGATAGATTCGAGTATGGACATGAATATCGATAAGAGTTGGATCGAAACGACGAATTATTTCACGGAAGAATATGTTTTTGGGGTTTTTAAGTTTATCGAATTTGCTAAGAAAAGTAAAGGTTATACCGGTTTCTTGTCTTGCCCGTGTAAGAAGTGTAATAATTACTGCCGATTAAAAACCGAAGCGGTTTTGGCGCACCTTCTAAAAGACGGGTTTAACCATACATATCAGGTTTGGATAAAACACAGTGAGGATGAGATACAAACACATACACCCCCTGCAAGTAAAGATCCAAGTATAGTAAATGAAATTCAACATGTTTATGACGATGTGAGACAAAGTTACGATGTTGGTGGACATCCGGGAGACACCGAGATGAGAGATGCACATCTTCCAAGTCGAAGCAGTTTCGAAACATTGTTCGAAGAATTGGAGACAAAATTATATCCTGGTTGTACCAACTTTTTCCGAGACCAAGTACCCACAATACAATTTCCCTTTGATTTTAACGGCAGCTTCAACACTTCGAATAACTACAATTAAATACATCCAAGTCAATTCAATCTGTAATCGAGCATCAATAATAAAAAAATAAGAAGTGTTATAGGTATATTATTACGAAATGTTATTCATTGAAAACCAAATAATACTACTCCAAAGTGGTCAGAACTACATTTTAACTACCTTGAAACCCTGAGATAAGAATATGTTGTAATGGAATATTCACACGATTCACATATTTTACTAAAGAATATTTATCGCACAGTTAACAAATGAGCAACCTAAAAAAATAAACTAGTAGTGAACACGTATTAACGAAAGAGAATTATTATTTGGAGTTGAAATATGTTAAGCATATATTGTTTGTTAGACAATAATCATAATCAACCTCTATCGTGTTGCCTCTTCCTACAAGGTTTCACTTATATGACAAAGTGTTACTTTTGGGACAATCTTAGTAAATTCAAAACATATAAGTAAGTCTTGGAATAGACATTGATGCACTTCGAGTTCTTGGTGTAATAATCTTAGGAGTTTGTAAAGTTTCTTGTTCATCGCTTTTTATGTATGTGTCTGAAAGCATTGATGTTTCGTCTTTTTCATTTTCCATTTTATAATTATTTTTCCTGTATCAAAATAATATAAATTATCAATAAATAAATTAGAAATTGAAGAATTTAATAAATTTAACATAAATTTGCCTTCTTTTTTTTTACCGCTGAACACTCAAAACTCGAAAATTAACAGTTAAGTAGCTTTGGGTCACTGAATCAAAATTTGCTGAATTAGAAAGTTGAGATATGAAATAAACAAAGACCGATTGGAGTATAATTAAGATACGAAACCGAAGAACTTAGTTAAATAATCACTAAACACACCTTTTTAAGAGATGATCACCCAAAACTCGAAATTTCTTAGTTTTGAGCTTTTGTATGAAAATTTGCAGAATGAGGATCCATCAAAGGAATTATAAATGAAGAAATTAATTGGGAAAAAAAATTACAGCTGAAAATCCAAAACCCTGAAAGTTATTCAAAATATGCGGAATGAGATGTTTAAAGATACACCGATGAATGATAGTATATTAAAGATTATAAATTGAAAAAGTTCATAAGAATATAAATAATATATAGTTTTTTTGTTTGGAAAATATCTATATTATATTTCAGAGTTTTTTCTACGGTTTATCCACATAAGTGTTGGCCAAGATTAAATCTGGCTAAATAAGTGGTGGCTAGGATTTAATCTAGCTAAAAAAAACACACACAGCTAAGTACTTCAAAGTTATGAAATACATATAAAGACTATCCTAAGTATTAGGATAATTGTAAAATGGTAGAGCACCTGAGATATAATTGCTTCTATCCGGATTGTGATGCCTTTAAAAGCCCCTATGATACGTAAATTAAATATCCCAATAGCTACAATCATTTCTTAGTTAATTAACGAAGAAATTAGGAAGTGTAGGAAGCGAGCCACTTGATGGAGATATAAGAAGGTGGTTATAATGGAGCTGATAAACTAAATTATTTAAAAGGAATAAAACTCATACAAGGGCAGGGATACTCGGATAGTTCATCCATTATCGCAAATATTGCCATATTAAATTAGTTCAATATCCTTGATAAACCATGACCAACATTATATATTATAAACTGAGGGTAATAAGGGATAATTCCTAGAACCACATATTTGTACCTTGCAACTCCTTTTTAATCAATATGATATTCAACCACATGGTTCGATGATAATACACCACCCATATTCGACCCCACCACAATCCCGAATATACCTTTTCAAACACCGATCATATATGGGTGTCTTGGGCCACATAGCCAACCTAAATGCCCAAACACCAAGCCCAAACCTAACATGATAGTAAAAAAATTAAATGATAATCAACCGTATCAAGTGTCATATCTAATGGTTTGGGGTTTTTTGGTTTCCGGCAGGATTTCAGATGACCATATGGAAAAACAAAATTATGGATTTTAAACACGACTCTAGATGTTGTTGGGCTTATAAAAGGACTGAGTTAGATGAATTTTCGGGATGAGTTGAGTTTCAAGATAAGGCTGCTCACCCTTAAAAAATCAGGGTCTATATGGTTGCCATTACAAAGAGAATGTAAACCTAAAGCAGCTAGCCATAGGATTATATGTCTCTTTGAAATAAACTAGGCTCTAGAAAAACTTTGTTATAAAATTATATTTGTATTGAAAGAGTCCAAAATTTGACTAGCATGCACGATTTAGATACATTTCTATAGAATCGATAAGTGTAAGAGTATTCACCTTGTTTACCCTATTAGATTACTTGTCACATTATAAAACAAAGTAATAAATAAAACCTAACACATAAAATATGTCAAATCAGCTTCTTATAACTTCATCATAAAAATCTAGACTTGAGATTAATTTTTAGGACAAAAATGAACTCATTTGTCATCCATACTTTACTTTTTCAATCTGAAACTTATATTTATTGATAACTCAAACTACTTAGTTAATTACTCGCGTAGGGTCCCGACAATTTTTCATGTCCTAATTATAAGAGAATTGAACTACTCAACTAGCTACTAAAAAATTCCAAGTTTTGGTCTCTCAAGTCAATCCTAATTATGCCAAAGATTTAATACAATAAACACTTTGATAAACTGTTATAACTCACAAAATTGGTAAATACAAAAAATCTATTTACTTGAATTACTTGAGAGATCTCTTGACCCGAAAAAATAAGCATGTTTATAGTGGTAGAGTACGGTGTAATAGTTATTCTTTAATCCATGAGAAGCACTTTGGTTGGAGAGAACATAAAAATGTTGCCAACTTCCCTACATTTCCCAAAACGAGGAATCTGGACTGTGGTGATAGTTTTTTTTTCTTTTGGGGTTGCTTTGATATTAGATAAGAAATGAGTGGTGATAGTTTTTTTTTGTTATGTTTAGGTATTAATGATAGGTGGCCACCACTTATGTTGTGGGTAGAATGTGGCTAGAAAGTGTATGTTCTAGTGAAAAAAAACCTCAAATATTTTATAATATTATTTTCAACTATTATTTTTTTTCATGTAACTTATTATATTTAGTAATTCTTATATTTTTTAATTTAAAATGTATATTTATATATTCATTAGGAAATGAAAATATAGTAAATGATTATATAAAAACAACATCATCAAAATATAATATATAATATACAATGCCTTTATATAACTATTAAGATATTCACGGACTAACCTTAAATATTTATGAAATGAAATTACCATCGATCTGGACTGACTTATACTTAAAATAACATTATAGATTACCCAATCCCATGATTTTTTTTATGAAATTTGAGCAATAATAACAATAAATCATGTTCAACAATATAGAATTATCTATCAACTTTAACTTATAAGTTGAGCATGAACATAGTAATATTTTTTTGGTTAATCAAATAAAATAA
The DNA here is from genome assembly GCA_029959085.1 of Nemophila menziesii. NCBI lineage: Eukaryota > Viridiplantae > Streptophyta > Magnoliopsida > Boraginales > Hydrophyllaceae > Nemophila > Nemophila menziesii. The sequence goes on along the minus strand of JARWIR010000015.1, from coordinate 22,619,339 downwards.
AATATATATATATATATCACAAATTGATGTGAAATCATAAGATAATATTATAATAGTTGTATACAATAGCATTCCCTAACTTAGTAAAATAGTACATATAAAATAATATAAGAATTTAAAAAAAAATTCTAAATAACCATCTTTAGTATCTCCAAATGCCCTATTTCAAATATACAAAAAAATAAGTTAAAAATATCTATAACTAGATGAATTTTTTACTATATTTTTCAATAATAAGAATAAGATCTCAAAATTAAACAACCAAAAGAAAAATAATTGTAATTAAACTCTTTATTAAAATCAATTTGTTTATTAATAACCTTCAGAACAAAAAACCTCTCTTTTACAAAACATTAATCTATCCGGTATCTCAATTTCTTAAAGAATAATTTTCTAAAACAATTTTAAATAAAAATTATAGACCAAAGTAAAAAAATTTGCTATGATGAAATCTTTATCTTGTAAGTATTTAATCAAAAGGATCCTACAGAAGAATTCATATACCTTTTTTTTTATACGATTGTGGTGTTGTGTGATTCTGGGCATTCCATATTTTTAACATAAGAAGAAGAAATGTGGAGAAATTGAAAAAAAAGCGATATTATCGAAGAAAATTGATATTAGGGTTTTTTTGTAGATGGAAGCAAAAATGGCCAAACTGAAAATTGGGTCCAATACAAAAAGTAATATTTGTCCATTTTAAATTTAACCCAGTATAGGCCCAACATAAGAGATAGTGAATTTTTAGACCTCACTTATTTTAGTTAAAAGTATCAAAAAGTCAACAATAATATGTGACTTGGATATCCATTACTGCATAAGGCATATAGTCGTGAAATTAACAATGTATGGAATATCTATATTATACTGATAAACTTACTAACCATATTTTTTAGAAAATATAAATATCAACTTATACTTATCAACTTCATAACTATATTTTTCAGAAAAAGTGAGCAATTGATCAAAGGAAAACATATGTTGTTGGGTTGAAAAAGAGATGGCTTGATATCTATGACATGAGTTTGTTTTTCTCTTTTCTCTTTTTTATTTTTATTTTTAGTAAGTTTAATTTCATTTAGTATTATATTAATGGATATATCATGGGGATATGTAGAAAATTTCACATTTCTAAATCTTGTTTTTTGCAAAGTAGCAAAATATACTCGTGAAGGGCTACTTTGTGGAACATAGACTATTACTTTAGTACAATTTATACAATTTGATGGAGAAAAATATAACTTACCCCATACTTCTACAATTGATTTTTTTAAAATTTTTTATACTTTTGAATTTTTAAAATATGTTTCTGAATTTTTGAAATATTAATAATGAATTTTTTTTTTTAAATCATTTTATAAGATTATTTTTTTGTAAATAAATTATCAGTTTTTATATAAGATTGTGATTTTTTAATTTATTATTATTTTCTATTATCTCTTTCTTTTTATATTTTTTTAGAGATTTTGATTTTCAAAAATTAATCATGAATTTTTCTAAACTAAATTAATATTTTAATTATTTTGTCAAAATTAATAATAATATATAAAATTATTGTAATTTTAAAAAGAACTTGAGAATTAATTATATTTTTTTATTCTTTTTGTGTTTTTCCATTTTTGTTTGAATCAAGAAATTAAATACTAGTATCTATTTCTTATTTTTTAAATATATTATAATCATTATTATTTTCAATATATTTGTGATTTTTTTGCTAAAATTATTAATTTTCAAATAATATATTGATTTTTTTAAGTATTTTTGAATCAATTAGGATATTTTAATATTTTTGTGATTTATATTTTATAACAGATTTTTATTTTCAGTTACTAATAATTAATTTTTTCATGAAATGATTTTTATATTTTTTTTAGCAAAATAATACTTAATTTATAATTTTGTGTGTTTTTTAAAAAGATTTTTGAAGTAGTTATGATCTTATAAAAAATTTGAGAGTTTTAATTCCTGAGGAATATAGTTTTTTCAAACACTATTATATATTTTAAAATATTAATTTGTGAATTCTTATTTTAAGATTTTATATTTCAAATTTTTATTTTTTGTATCAAAATATGATTTTAATATATTTTGTGATTTTTTAATTTTTTAATAGATATAAATTATTTTTCTAATTTAATGAATTTACAAATATTATTTTGATTATTTGGGTATTTGTAGAATCAGTTGTTTGTAAAAAATAAATTGATTAAAGACTTTTAACCAACCAATTCATGCCACATCATGAGTGATATACTTCGGTGGTATATATCATTACTCTTTCAAATATACTCTTAATTTATTAATTTTTTCCGAATAGATTTTTCATTTTTAATTATTTATATAACTTTTTTTTATATTAATCATGATTTTTTTTTTTTTTTTTATTATTTGACACTAACATAACTCAAAAATCACTTTTGGAATTTTCTTCCAAGTTACTTTAGTTTTTTCTGTCTTGAGACACAGAAAGCAATATGTCTTTTTTCTTCAATATCTATAAAATTTTGTTATGTAATACAAAATCCGCCGTCATTAGATTTCAAATCTACCCATGCACATATTTTATATTTTTTTTTGCTATACAAGTAATTATATTTGATCTCAACAATTAAATTAAATACTTCTATGGGTCTATAAAGAATAAACAAAACCAATGTCCTTACAAATATAACTTCATGCACTACTATTATTTTGAAACTATAAGAAAGGCAAAGACATGATATTAAAATCAGATAAAAATGAAGTACACCCTATATCACAATTCACCATCTCGATGTAGCAGTCTTCATTAGATCATCCATTTACTCAAGCTTTCCAACAACATCTAGTGGAACCTTATGTTCTACACAACCTCCACAATGTACGGTTATTATCAACTACTAATTGATGTCTCCCCATTTGTGATGATTTAATTTTAGTTGGAAACATCATTTTTTTGAATTATTAGGAAGTTGTAATCGATTTTTATTAGAATTATTTAATTTTCTTATTTCTTGTATTGATTTGATGATTTATTATTTTTGGAGCATATTTGGTTTAATTGTTTACTAATCGTTATGTTTTAAAGATACATAGTAATTAATTATATGTCAAATAAATTATAAGTGATAAGGGAATGAAGATAACGATGGAAATTGGAGATAACAGAAGGAAAAGATAAATATGGAAAGATAAAGTTGTTAAATATATTTGAATTCCATCCGCTACATCAGTTAAAGTGTTCATAACTCAAGATTGGTTGGAAAATTTCGAAGAATGATTTGCAGAAAAGTTGTTGAGCTTTCCGAGATGATCAATCTTGATATAAATAACGCGTAAATCGGAACTGTATTGAAGAAATTGCGGCCAAACCAAAACAACAACAATTTATTACCTTTTCTATATTTTAGGGTTACGAATTTGAGTTTGAGTAGAAGTCCAATTACTTGTCTTCCTCTCCAAAAAAACGTGTTAGGGCTTCCTAGACCTCTATAAATACACCCTTAAACTATTGTAAACAGGTCCTTACCCATCCTTATGTTTCTACATCATTAGAGATCAATCGTTAGTCATTCAAGAGAGAAAGTTGACGGTATGTATCTTTCTTATAATTTATTTCTTTCTTGTAGAAACTTATTTTTCCATAGCTTAGGGTTTGCATATGTATAATCTATTGACCATATATTTGTTTTATATGCTTTGATTTATTGTCTGTCTTAAACCTAATCAATTTATGGTTGTGAGAATAGTAATTAGATGGTCACCCGGAAGGAGTGTCTAATTACTGAAACACCACATAAACATCTAGTGTGCGGTAGTGATTCTGACGGACTTGTTTAACTAGATAGTCATTAGGGTTTGATTTAATCACCGATCATCATTAGAAGGACAGTCTCATTTAGAAACCTAGTGGCGTAGGAGCACCCTATTTAAGTCCCCTCGTGATTGTGAGGTCGTCACCCTAGTCCACCCTGACGGGGGTAGGGAGGAATTTAGAATCCTAACTATTTATCTAAGAGCTATTATCACCTTTATTAACTAGTAGAAAAAATAGGAGTAGTGCATACGAGCAAAACCTGGGCTCTTTTTCTCATCTTATTCTCTCATATTTATTTTATTGTCTTTTGTTTTATTTATTTAATCATTAATCTCTCCATCAATCATATTTATTTTCTTTCTGTCTTTTAATTATTAATTGCTACTCTGATCTATTTACCCATAAGCATAACACATTTAAGTCCCTGAGGCACGAATCTTCTTATCATTAAAACTTGCATACGTCCTATAATACTTGCAATACCGTGTTAAGTCTAGGGTTTTTGTGCATCGTTTATCTATCTTTTATTATCATATTTTTATTACACCCTAGGCGACACCAAGTTTTTGGCGCCGCTGCCGGGGACTCGTAGTTCATTAGCGTGTGGGATATTTATTTTTAGTAGTAGTAGCTTTTAGTTACTTTTATTTTAATTTTTCCTGTTTTACGTTTTTGGTTTGTTTTAGTCTCTTTCAGGTTTACTGTGCATGCGTGCGGAACCCGAGATGTATTTTACAGCTTATAACAGACGCTTAAGAGAAGAGAGAGAATGAAGAAAAGCGATGGCAGAAGAACAACACGGAGTAGATCCTCCACTTGGTCCTTTAGGACATATACCACCAATACAATTATGGGAAGATAATAGAAACAACAATAGAATTGAACAAAATCTCTCAGGCTTGTGAGTACCTTTTCGAGTTCAACCATTAGGTTATCATCCTCCAGAGATCCAGAATATCAAGTTTATACCCGATACGGATATGCTCATCACTTTCAAAATTTGGGACACTATAGTGGTGCAGCAATGCAAGATCCGGTAAGAGCCAGGTTCACTAGCAAACTCAGGATGTAACTGAACAAATCTCTTCCAACTATCGCCATCAACCGGATGACGCAACAAATCTGGATCTGTACTCTTCCCTGTTCGATGCCATATCATATTTTCTGCAGTGTGTCTCGAAGCATAAAGTCGCTGCAGCCTAGGGGCAATCTGGAAATATTGGAGTTCTTATGCGCTACTTTCTGACCCTTCTTTGGGTCCCATCTGGATTCACTACATACTAGACACTTTTCGAGGGAGACATTTTCCTTGTAAAATAAAGCCCAATCGTTCACGCAAACATCGATGGTATTGTAACCCATACCTAAACTTTTGAACTTTTTGTTGCACGCCTCGTATGACTCGGCAAAGGTATGAGGTTTGGGCAACACACGACACAGAAATTCAAGCAACTCTGTGAAAGACGTGTTAGTCCACTTGCTCTTCACCTTCACATACATTAGCTTCGCAATGAAAATTAATGAACTCATTACTGCACAACCAGCGTATAACTCGGTCTCTAATTCGGAAAACATCTATTCGAATTTGCCACGTGCTGAACTGTTCGAGTCTATCATCTCGGTGTCACTGGAATGACCACCACCCTCATAATTAGGTCTCAAATCTTTGTAGACATCGAACATTTCATTTTCTTCATACCGAGTATCGGGAATTTCCTCGCTCTCACCATGCTTTGTCCAAATCTCATACATGGACAAAAACCCAAACTGTAAAAGATGTGACCTAACTTTGACCACGTTATACCAACGATAATTCAAACACTCATTACACGGACAAAAAATTGTTTCTTTATCAGGAGGTTTATTTTTTTGAGCAAAAACGAGGAATGCTTCTATCCCCTTAATAAATTCACGCGAAACATTATGAACGGAACCAATCCAACTTTTATCAATACCAGAAGTCATAATCAACTACTCCAATGTAAAAGAATACAACATAAATGTCTCATAAATAAAATGAAAAAAAAATATTACATCACCAAATAAATACATAAAAATAAAAAGAAAAGGAAGATTATTACATCACCAATTACATACATGAATATAAAAAAAATTATTACATCACCAATAAAATACATGAATATAAAATGAAAAAAAAATTATTACATAACCAATTAAATAAATAAATATAAAAGAAAAAAATTATTACATCACCCATTAAATAAATAAATATAAAATTAAAGGCACACGAAATATTACATCACCAAATAAATGTATAAATATAAAAGTAAAAGCATATATAATATAACATCACCAAATAAATACATAAATATAAAATTAAAAGCATACAAAATATAACATCACTAAATAAATATATATCCTATTTATGCATTAATGACTCATACAATAATATATCATATATATATATATATATATATATATATATACATATATATTTATAAGTCACATAAAATTATAAGATGATTAGAGATATTTACATAGTGATACTATATATTTAGCATTAACTATACAATTGTAATCAAATAAGAAAACGATGAAAACGACACCAACTTTTGGACAAATTTAGAAGGAAAAATTGATAATTGAGGAGGTCCCATGTTGTTGTTTGACCCGGGAAAGCTTTTCCACGTGTTGAAATAACTAATAAGTGATACAATTTATCATTAACTATACAATTGCATGAAAGTAAATGAAATTTGAAAGAGTTTTATGGAGCAAAAAATACCTACTTTTGGGCGAATTTGGAAGGAAAAATTGATAATTGAGGCGGTCCCACATTGATGAATAGCTCGGGCAAGCCTTTCCAAGTCTTGAAATAATTTTTGATGATGAATTGTGGAAAAAAATTGGAAGAGTTTTCAGAGAAAGAAAGAGAAATTATAAAATAATGGTATTTTGAGTATCCCAATTCGCAACTTGCTGTAATAAATAAGCTACCACTACTAGCGACTACACTAGTAGTCGCCAAAGACTCAAACGTAGTCGTTAGTAAGAACCTCTAACGACTACTTTAAGTAATCGTTAAATACTCTAACCTCTAGCGACTACTCATTGGCGGTGGGAAATTAATTAAAAAAATACAAAAATCACTCGCGACTACTTCTTACTTAGTAACGACTACCTAACGACTACTTAGTAGTCGAGAAACGTACGATATAGTCTTTAAAGATATGTAGTCGCTAGTGGTGGTTTTCTTTAGCGACTACATCGTATAGTCGCTAAATGTTTAGTCGCTAGAAGCTTGCGCTATAGTAGTGCACATTATCTCAAAAGACTAATTTATCTACATTCTGACCGAAGTCCAAATAAACTCCCTATTATGGGATGTACATTTGTATTAAGTCTTTATAATAATAATTTTAACTTTCTAATTCGTAATCCACTCTTTTTTTTTAGTTTCATCACCATCTAAAGAAAGAGAAAAATATTGCTAGCAAATTAACATCTAGCTTATTATTATTCACCAAGTTCAAATTCTTTTATTGATAAACAGATATTCAAAGTAATATATAGAATCCATCCGCTTCTTTCAGTTTAATTTATTTGATTATTTCTAAATTTTGTTATTTTTAGGTTAGGAGATTTTGTTGAGGAAACGAGTTTATGATACAGTGCAATGTACATTATTCAACTAACAATGTTATTTTATGCATGGAGTCATCAACATGTTGAAGCAATTAAGTTATCTTATTAAGCATATGAATCTTCAATTTTTTGATGTTATTACATAAAAATATATGGGTGTTTATTTTTCAAAAAATAATGGATTAAATTCAAATAAAAATGAGTTATACTTGTATATTTATTTCACTATTATTTTAACATAAATTTTGTATGTTTCGTTTTAAGTTTTTCCAATTTTTAAAAATATCATCACAATAAGAATGTCTTTCGTAATTGTATTTTTTATTTTGGTTATTTCAGTTTCATTTGAGTTCCATATAGTGAAAAGTTTTTCACAATTGAGTTTTGTTATTTCCCGTATGAGTATTTTTAAATATAGATAGAAAACATATGATTTTTATTATTAAATTATTTAAAAATATATATACATGAATTTGTGAAGGCAGCAAAATGAGTATGATAAACTATTAATGTTTAAACATGATTGTGAAGATAGAAATATGTTAATTCTTTTTTCTAAAACTTACGTAGTTACTAAATATATAAATCCCACAAGCACAAGATCCAAAATTGTCAATACATATACTATACATACCTATAGAATTAAAATTGTTGTTCATAAACCACTAAATTGTCAATAACCTACAAAATAAGCTTTAAAATGGGTGATACGAAAAAAAACATGTATATTGCTTGATATCCATATTTATATATAATTGTTCTTTTTATATATCTAGTGAGGCAATTTAACATTCGTATATTGTTTTAGTTCACATTTTCTTATGATAATTTATTTGGTGGTGTGATTATAAAGAAACCCTATTTATGTGATACTATAGAAAAGCATGAGACATGTACGACCTATTCAAAATTAAGTATTTTTAATTTATTTTTTTCTAATAAATTACCAGGAGGAATATATATTTATCTTTCCCTCAACAAATCAACTATATTTGACGAATCTGATCAACAACTACACTATACTGACTAATTTACTTTTTTTGAAAAACCATTCTTTCACACAATGATTTTCCATTTTTAATTTATTCCACAACCAATCATGTGTGATGTATTATAAGAGAGTATGATAAATATCAAGCAGAGTGAATAAGTTTGATATACATCTTCGTATTATAGATTCTTATCCTTTAAATACATACTTATTCAAAGGCTTCACATGGAGTTAGTTAGAGATATTACATTCTAGTTGCATTTGGCCTACTTTAGGAAATTAGACATTTTCTCCTTTTCCAGTTCTTCTTCAAATGCATATGTTCTTCTCATTATGGAGAAGATATTGCTTCGCAAGAATTTTTTTGTGAGTCTTTTGTCGAATGAGTGTGCGTATTCCTTCCCTCCTTGTTATTATCGAGTCTTTGATTTGTATCTGAATAGTGTACATACACTTACTTTTTATATGATTTGTATCTGAACAGTTGACATACACTTGCTTTGTATTATAGATTCTTATCCTTTAAATACACACGTGTCGATACATAGATTTTCTCTTCTTAGAAAAGAACCTTCACTTGATTATTTGAACAGTGTACATACACTTGCTTTGTATATGATTCTTGTTATTATTAAAATGAACAATTATTTAAACAAAGACCTTAAATTTTGTTTCCTATATTGTTTGGCATCATAAATATGGATAATGCTTCCAATTTGTGGTATCCAATCCCTTTGTATATGATTCGAAGATAATATAAAATACCTAAATATTCTTGTTTACATTAATCACACATTTTGACACTTAAATTATTCTTGTTTACATTGATCACACATTGTATATGATCACACAAACCTTAAATTACTCTTGTTTACATCGATCACACATTTTGACACTTTGTATATGCTTCGAATATAACATAAAATAGCTAAATATATATTTAATAGTCCCTATACAAGCCACTTGGAAGTTACTATTATTCCACATATACAAAGTATCAAAATTATATATTCTCAAGTCATGAAACCGGTCCTTATTAGGGATCATGTGAAAAGTGTGCCCATAATCTAGAATCCAGTTAGCATGCTATATCAAATATATTAAAAGCTTTGTAAATCACAAAATTTTTATCACATATTCTTGCAAAATTAGGTTTATTGTTATTAGTATCATTCTTATTCTTAAAATCAAATCAATTCTTCTTAAAATGACCAACCTTACCACAATGATAATATTTTTTTAGATATTTACTTATATTTATTATTGTACTTTACTTTCTTTTTATTCTTGTAAGGCTAAACAAGGTCACGTGATTTAGTTCAGGGTACAATAAAGAGGTTATTTCCTACTCATTTATGAATCTTTAATTAAAGTTCCATTGTTTTAAATGAGCCTAGAATTTGATCAAATGAGTTGATAATATTGGATTATTTAAAATTATCTTTAACATCTTTACATAGAAAATCACATGATTTTGTAGAATAGTATGTAATCATCAATTTAATATTTTAATATCTTTTAATAAATTTGTTGTAATTTTTTCTTTTCTTTCTATTTTTTTATATATCTGTTCTTCTATGTTGATTTTTCTAAACTATTATATAAATCATTGTTTAATCTCATGATAAAGCATATGATTTAGATTTTTCAAATATACAAGAAGGTTACAATATTTTCATTTAAATATTCATATGTTTATTATCCTTTTTTTTTACTACTATGGAAATGGAGATTGATGTAATAAAGAAAGAACATAGCTTACGAGAATACAAAATTGTGTATGGATTTGGATATATCTAAAAAGATAATTACCAAAGTATTAATAAAAATTATCTTAATTTGATAGATGAGTCAATTCACTCTTTACTATTTTATAACAGTTCTTATCAAGCTTTAAATGTATGTTAATTAGTAGACGGACCAAGTATATTTTATTTTTTAAATTAAAATTCTTATTGTAAAGTTAGGATTTGAATAGATAGATTTTTCCTGTAAAAATCATATGGAATGTTACAAAGTCTCACCACGGAGCTTAAAAAAAGATGTTTGACACATGTCATATTTTGTTTTTTTTATTTTGAAATTTAGTATTGTTAAACACTAAAATTAACATTTTTTCTTTTTGTTTGTTTGACGATTTATTTTTTCAAGATAAACAATCATTAAATATGGCGATATTGTTACAACCCAAACACTATAAAAATTACACACAACTAAATTTTTGGCATAACAGAAGAACTAAAACTCTAGAATCAGTATAAAAAGTAAAGTAATAATCAAATATTACAATACCGGAAAAAAAGCACTAACATTTAAATCGAAATAATTTTGTAAACTAACCGTAGAGTTAAAAAAGGTGATGCGTTAAGAAGAAACGATGATTAAGATATAAACCTTTTAGTGTAGAAGAAGATAGGTTTAAAATGAATTTTGTATTAAGTTATATAATATAGATATTTATTTAAATCTATGGTAAATAACTAAAATTAAAGAAATATATTTGGGTAAGTAAATCGTTGAAAATCAAAGAAGATTTAGAAAAATAGTTATGTAAAGTTTTATGATACAAAATTGGAATCTATAAAAAAAATCTTAGTCTAAAACTATTGAGATATTTTAAGAATGTAAATTTATGCAATTTTTATCCTAAGTTAAAGGGTAATTAATCCTTTAATTTATGAAGATCACATAGAGTTAACTTCAAAAAGTTACAGTTAACTTCAAAAAGTTACAGTTAACTTCAAACAATGAGAAAAAAAGAAGTGTAGAAAATTAACAAACTCAGAGCCAGATGATGATATAATGGGCCCTACCTGTTTGAATTGACCACTCCAGTTACTTTGTATAAGGCTTGAATAAAAGCATTGCAAGGGATCCATCAGCATTAGATACAGAACCCCATTTACAATTAATGGTTACAATTAATTTGTCCCGAGACAATCAATTTGACAGTGCACAAATGGGTAATAGAAAAATAAAGGAGAACATCCACCTACTATAAGTGATACTTTACAAATTTTGTAATAAAATGATAAGGAGGTGAAACTACAGTGGAAACTATGGGGGTAGTTTTTTCAAATGTAAGATAAAGGTGGAAGGTATAGATGAAGACCGCCAGGATGGACGATGGATTATTTGAGTGGTGAGAACTCCATGTAGATGAGGAAATGGAAGTATACATGGCTAATTTCGCTTGTGACATGGCTCAGTTGGCTTTGTTCACTAAATTTAATCCTATTTTGTATGATGAAGCTGTAAAAAAAAACTTGGAAAGAAGTTATGGATATAGAAATCAAAGTTATAGAAAGAAATGATACTTACTAAATATCTGAGCTACCACTTGGAGGGAGAATTATTGGGGTGAAATGGATATTTAAGGTAAATCTCAATGAGAAAGGATAAGTATAAAAGTACAAGACTCGAATAGTGCCTAAATGGTATATGCAACAATATGGAGTAGATTATGCTGAAGTTTTTGTAGCTATGGCTCATTTCGAAACTGTACGAGTCGTATCTCTCTTGGTGTTCAAAACAATTAAACGATCTATCAATTAGATGTCAAGTCTGCCTTTCTGCAAGGAGAATTAAATGAGGAGATTTTTGTAGAACAACCTACTGGTTGTGAGCAACAAGACCACGAGAAAAAGGTGTAAAAGCTTAAAAAGGCATTCCAAGGTGTACAAGATTAAAAAGGCTTATGGTGTTAAACAATATCCATGTACTTGGCATAGCTGTATTAAGTCATATTTTGTACATGAACGATTCTAGAAGTGCCCATATGAACAACCTTATTTACCAAAATAATCAGTAAATGTATTTTAATTGTTTTTCTTTGCGTTGATGATCTTATATTTACGGGGTATCATACAATTATGTTTACAAATTTCAAGCAATCCTTGATGAATGAATTCGATATGACAGATCTTGGAATGATGAGTTACTTTCTTGGTATTGAGTTACTAACAAAACCAGATGGTATCTATGTTAGCCAAAAAAAATACTCTCTTGAGGTGCTAGAAAAATTTGATATGAATAAGTTTATTCTTGTGCACAACCCAATAGATACTGGTTTCAAGCTAATAAATGATGAAGATGGAGAAAGGATTGATAGCAAACATTAAAAACAAATGTTTTGGAGTCTCATCTACTTGACTGCTGTCACACGTCCGGACATGATGTTTGTAATAAGTTTGCTTAGTAGATACATAGAAAGACCAAATAAAATTCATTTCCAAGCTGTAAAACGAGATCTAAGATATTTGAAAGGTACTTTTGATTTTGTAATATTCATAAGAAGGGTGGAGAGGAAGAACTACTCAGATACAAGGATAGCGATTACGCAGGGGATCAAGATGATATGATGAGCACTTTTGGGTATATTTTTATTATGGTTTCGGGAGCGGTATCTTGGTCATCTAAAAAACAACATGTGTTTAGACTTTCTACAACTGAAGATGAGTACGTGCCATTGTGGTTGAAGTGAATTTTGAAGGAGCTTAAACATGAATAAAACAATGCTACAATGTTATATTGTGACAATGTTTCAACCATTAAACTCTACAAGTATCTACTAATGCGTGTTTGTAGTAAACACAAAGACTTTGGCTTTCATTTTCTTCGTGATTTCACCATGGAAGGAGTTGTAGAGGAGAAATTTTATGATACTCTAACAAAACATTTGAAGCTCCATGTATTTTTAAGGTTATGTTGTTTGATTTGTATTGTCTCATATCCAAGTATAAACTCATATATAGTATTTATTTTAAGGGAGGATGTTAGAAATAAGATTACGTTATATAATTTAGTCCTTTGTTGCAAAATCCTAACTTTTAGGGATAAGATAGTTTCGTATTCTTTTAGATCTATAGCACAACAATAGGAGATACGATTTTCCATTCTGTTACTTTGTAAAGCTATTTAATATCCATCTTTAAACTCATAATGATTAAGAAAGGTCTCTCAAGTTCTAGTGTTAATCACCATATTGTTTTGATCTTTTGGTTTGAACAAACGTTTTCAAATTTAAAAAGACAACAATTCAATAAAAAAGATACATGTTTCAAATTGTATAATCTTGTTGTTATCATTATAAAAATAATAAATGAAAAATCTAAAGTAATTTATCCACTAATGATCATAATTTCAAATTTAAAATAGAAATAAGCTTATAGCAATCAAATACTTCGATGTTTTGCTATAAAAAAAATTAAAAAGTATAGTATTGATAGATTTAAAAGAGAATAGTTCTTTAATGTCATTGAATTAAAAAAATCACTTATACTAGTTGGGTTGGAAAAATACATCTATTTCATATTAAATATTTTTATACATAAAAATACACCATACGTTTTATGGATCTAGGATTCTAGGATAATGTATGCTTTAGTGAAAGAAAACCCCAAAGATTTGATAATATTATTTTCAACTATTAATATTGTTTATGTAACTTATTATATTTTAAAATTTATATTTATATGTTCATTTGGAAATGGTAATATACCAATGAATATCAAAAAAACTATAATATAGATATACACCGACTTTATATAATAATTAAGAGACTTAGGTACAAACCTTAATATTTTTGGAATGTACTTGAATGTTGAAATGAAATGATTATCAATCTAGACATATACCTGAAAATAACTTTAATTATTATATATTACCCAATCCCATAAATGTTTTTATGACATTTGAGCAATTATAATAAATATTGTTCAACAATACATAATTATCTGTTATAATTAACTTAATCGAGCATGAACAAAGTAATATCTTTTGGTTATTTAAATAAATATATATATATATATATATGCATATCACAAATTGATGTGAAATCATAATAAAATATTATAATAAGTTTATAAAATAGCATTCTCTAACAGAGTAAAATAGTATATATACAATAATATAAGTATTTTATAATAAAATAAACAAAAATATCATTTAAACAATAATATTTAGTATCTCCAAATGCACTATTTCAAATATAAAAAAACAAATTAAATTTTTCTACAACTAGTTGATTATTTTACTATATTTTTCAATATTAAGAATGAAATCTCAAAATTAACCAATTAAAAGAAAAATAGTTGTAATTAAACTCTTCATTACATATCAATTTTTTAATAATAACCTTGAGAACAAAAAACCTGGTTTTTTGCAAAACATCATTCTATTTGGGATCTCAAATTCTTAAAGAATAATTTTCTAAATCAATTTTAAATAAAAATTATAAATCAAAGTAAATTTTTGCGGTGATTAAATATTTATCATATATGTATATAACTCGAAAGGATTTTACATAAGAATTCATAAACCTTTTCTTTTGATACTTTGAGGTGGTGGTGGTGATTTTGGGTATTCAATATTTTTTACATAAGAAAAAGAAGTGTGGAGAAAGAGAAAAAAAAAGCAGATAGATATTATTGAACAAATTAGATATTAGATTTTTTTGTTGGTGGAATAAAAAAAATGTTAAACTGAAAATTGGGCCCAAAACAAAATGTAATATAAGTACATTTAAAATTTTACCCAGTATAGGCCCAAATAAGATATAGGTTAATTTTAGACTTAACTTATTTTAGTTAAAAGTATCATAAGTCAATATTAATAAGTGAGTTGGATATCCTGGATAAGACATATAGTGGAGAATTATATTACAAATTTTGTGAACCATAATAATTCTTAGAATTCTCAAATTCTAAATATATTTTTCTCATGAGAGCCTTAATACTTTAACATTCATAAACAAATCTAGCCACTTGGTCACCTGTTGTACGGTTTTATACAAATTAATATTGATACAACATATATGAAAATAATTGGGATTTTGTGAATATTTTGTATGGATTATAATTATTTGAAAATATATGCAATACTGTCTGTACCTCTTATTTAATTATCAAGGCCTTTCAAATCAGTAATGGTTTGTTTTTATAATACATTTTGTCCCCCTCCAACCTCTCTAAGTATTGTACTAGTGTCACTAAAGGCCATCTAGTCAGTAATAACTAATTCAAATTTTCAAACCAACTTGATTACTAGAGATGTCATTTAAACAGATAATGATGTTCGTAGACTTTAATACAGTTTGTTGGTATAAATGAATATAGAGTAGTTGATTGAGATACAAAAAATGTATTTGACACATTCACTTTCTAATGGTTGGATTATCTATCCATATTTTGAAAGTATACATATTTTGACAAATTATTTTCAAATAAGGTTGATTAAAGATGTGTTAGCATATATAGCTTGAAGGGCGGTCTATACACTATAAAAAATATAAAAAAGTATCTTTGTACGTATCTTTAGTATTCAATATTGTAACAAAATTGAGCCATTTTGATAAAAAAAGTTAATATATTATTTTCCTCATGTTTATACCCCCGCAAAATTATAAATGGACATACATATTTCTTTGTTAGATTTTTATCTGAAAAAAAAATTTCTGAAAATTTACATTGGTTATTCTGCATATAGGTTCATCTAATGTGGTTTATTTAGGTGAACTAATTGTTATGTTTCGTTTACAACTATTTTTTTAAGTGGTTTTTCATATTGGATTAAATAAAACATTCTTCTGTAGTTAGGTTTTATTCTTATTATTTGTTTAATGAACAAAATTCTACTCAATATCTAAAGAATAATGATTGCATTTTAGAAATAAAGGCCATATAATATATTAAATTAAATAAATTACATATTAATAATATTGATATGTATTGTAATATATAGGACACCCCAACCAATTTTATGATATTTGTTTAGTTATTGAATAATTTTTTTAAATTTTGAACAATATTAGCTTGATAAAATTTTGTTTATAGAAAGATCAATAGTTAGTCAAGTAGTTACCTTGAAATTATTAGAATATAGTATGATGAACGTTAAAGTGAGATAAATGGTTGACAATTAGTTATATGTAAAATATTACTTTTCTTAAAACAAATAATAATCAAACCATTATGTGAAGAATTGATTAATATAAATTCTTTAATAATTAAATAAAATTATTAATCTAATTTTCATCCCTCACTATTTCCTCAAACACATATTTAGTAAGAAAACCCCCAAGAATCCTATTTTTCTCTCATGTATTGAATATATGTATCCCAATATAATTTCTTTCAAAAATATAACAATAAAATTCAGCATTAGACATTAAAAAGTTAAAAATGAGACAACTCCGATTTTATTTGCATGATGAAAAACCACGACTAAGCCTTAACGACTAGTTTACTTGCTATTTTACCTTCTATAAATAGTGCTGCTCTTCACTTCATTTTACACCAACTTTACACATCAATAACACTTACGAAAATCATTTAGCAGCTATTATTCTTTCTTCTTCACTTCTGTTCTTGAGCGAAATTATAATATACAGATTCCAACCTACGATTGTGAGTGCACACGAGAGTAGGTAGTAATGTTTAATCCTTGGGGAACGTTCGGAATAATAGTGTAGCATCTCGGCTGTTCCAGAATTCGTTCTTAAGGCAGTTGTTCCTCCACGGCACTTCGATTTTTATCTTTGTCCACTACTGTACGGTTTTATCTTCACTAATTGGGTTCGTCTTTTAATTCGTCTTTTACTTTCGTTTTTTACATTTTCGATTTTACGTTTCAGTCTTTACTTTCTGTAACTAGTAGTTACAGCTTATTTTCGCATTCAGTTTTAAAATACCATTATAGTACTTTCTTTTTACCAACAATTTAAGAACGAATTTTTTAATAAGTAATCTGTAATGGCCTTTCCTTCTTCGGCTTTAACTACAACTTTGAAAACCTTACCAGATTTGTCGAAACTCGAAACATTAGATGGTTCTAATTTTAAATGTTTGTCCCAAAAACTACTTATTTTCTTTGAACAATTAGAAGTCGATTTTGTATTACTAAAAAACCATCACGTTTCAACTGATAATACGGATGCTACTATATCCGAAAAAAATTTAAAATATGATAAGGCAAATAAACTAACTAGGGGCCATCTTTTAAACCATATGTCGAACCCCTTGTTTGATTTATTTGTTAAAAAAAATCTTCAAAAACTATTTGGGACTGTTTACACACTAAATACGAAGGTGACGAGTCCGGTACGAAAAAATATGTGGTCGGAAATTGGCTTAAATTGACAATCACCGATCAAAAACCAATCATGGAACAAGTTCACATTTACGAAAACCTTTGTGCTGAAATTTTATCCGAAGGAATGAAAATGTGTGAAATATTTCAAGCTAATGTATTACTCGAAAAATTCCCACCATCCTGGAGTGACTATCGTAACCACTTCAAACATAAGAAAAAGACATGACGATCCAAGAGGTAATCAACCACGTAAGAACCGAAGAGGCAAATCGTCACAAAGATAAGTCTGAATCTCTAACTTATTATTCTTCGAAAGCAAACTTGGTCGAGACTTCTGGGCATGGTAACAAAGAAGGCTTCAAGGGTAAAGGAAAATTTCATGGTCAGAATAAGAACAACAAAGCAAAGGGTAGATTTAACAAATCCGGAGGTAACTTCAAACCAACCTCTCATATTCAGAAAACCAAAGCAACTTGCTACTGTTGTGGAAAAGAAGGCACAAAGCATGCCAATGCAAGGACAGGTCCAACCAAAATAACCCTCAACACGCCAACTTGATTGAAACTGAAGAGGTAATTTCCGCAGTAATGGTCGAAACTAATATGGTAGAAAACAAGGCCGAATGGATTCTCGATACCGGAGCTTCAAGACACTTTTGAGCCAACAAATAGTTATTCCAAGGGTTTGAAGATGTAGTTGATGGGGAATGTGCATACATGGGAAACTCTACAACTGCGGGCCTCCTTGCCAAGAGAAAGGCGTGTCTTAAACTTACCTCTGGCAAGACCTTAGCCGTTAATGATGTTTTGTATGTCCCCACGATTCGTATAAATTTAGTCCCAGGGTCTCTTCTAAACAAAGTTGGACTTAAACTTTTTTTCGAGGGTGGGAAAATAATAATCTCTAGGAATGGTGACTTTGTAGGAAAAGGTTAGCTTAATGGTGGACTATTTGTACTTTATGTTCTTTCTGCTTTTAATGAGAATGCATATACCTAAATGTTTCTTCTACTAAAGACTTAAAACTCATGGAATAATACCTGGAAACTATAACGATGATTTATTTAAGTGTCAAATATGTGTACAAGCTAAACACGCTAAGAACCCCTTTAAAAACGTGACCAATAGAGATACTCAACTTTTAGAACTAGTTCATTCTGACTTCGCTGATTTTAAAACTACTGCTAGTAGAGGAGGAAAACTTTATTATATGATCTTTTTAGATGACTACTCTAGGTTCACCAAAGTATAACTTCTAAAGTCTAAGGATGAAGCAGAATCCACCTTTTTAAAATATAAGTTTGAGGTTGAAAATCAATTAGATAGAAAGATTAAAAGACTTAGGTTCGATAGGAGAGGATAATATAGTTCTAACAAACTTAAAGAATTTTGTGAACGTAGTGGAATTATTCATGAACTTACTGCCCCTTATACACCCAAATAAAATGGAATAGCTGAAAGGAAAAATAGATCCCTTAAGGAAATGATGAATGCCATGTTAATTAGTTCAGGCCTACCTTCCAACATGTGGGGGGAAGCTGTCTTATCTGCATGTTATGTATTAAACCGAGTACCGCATAAACATATAGATAAGACGCCTTACGAATTATGGAAAGGATATCCACCTAACTTGAAATTTTTAAGACTGTGGGGGTGTTTGGCTAAAGTAGCATTACCCGACTTTAGGAGAGTTAACATTGGACCTAAAACCGTAGACTCTATCTTTATAGGAGATGCCCAAAATATTGCGGGTTATAGATTTATGTCCTCATCTGATAACACTATAAGTGAATATAGAGACGCTGAATTATTTGAGCATATATTTCATTTGAAAAGGAATATTGTTCATAATTCCTCCTCATCTATCAGTAATGATTCACCTGTCATGTCAATACTGATATACCTATTAGTGATAATTTTTCTGCTTCTTTACCCTCTTCGAGTTCTGGACCACACCCTAATAACGAAATTAGGAGAAGTAAACGACGTAGGACTGAGTCTAGTTTTGGACCAGACTTTATCACTGCTTTCTTGAATGAGGATTTTCACATAGATATGTTATGTGAAGAACTAGTATCTTGTTTTCTTCTTGAGGAAGAACCTAAGACCTTCTCCGAGGCTAAGAGATCCATAGATGCTATTTTCTGGAAAGAAGCGGTAAACAGTGAGATAGAATCCATTATATCAAACTACACTTGGGACTTAACTGACTTACCAAAGGGATGAAAGCCAATGACTAGCAAATGGATCTTTAAGATAAAATCAATACCTAATGGCTCCATATATAAATTTAAGGCTAGACTTGTAATCCGAGGCTTTACTCAAAAGAAAGGTTTAGATTACTTTGACACCTATTCCTCAGTGACCAAAATATCACCCATAAGAACTCAATTGCTTTAGCTTCCATTCATAAACTCAATATAGATCAAATGGATGTTAAGATCGTGCTTTTCAAGGGAGACATAGATGAAGAGATATATATGGTTCAACCCGAAGGGTTTGTAGCTTCATGTCAAGAAAGCAAAGTATGCAAACTTAAGAAATCTCTATATGGTTTGAAACAAGCACCCAAACAATGGTACGAAAAAATATATAGTACTTTAGTTAACGATGGCTTTATAGTCAACACTTCCGACTCATGTGTATACATGAAGGTGATAGGATCTGAATGTGTGATCATTAGTCTATACGTAGATGACATGCTGATCTTTGGCACTAATCTTAAAGTCATTAATGAGACTTAGGACTTTCTATCATCTAAATTCGAGATGAAGGACATGGGTGAAGCTGATGTAATCATAGTGGTAAAGATCGTAAGAAATGAAAATGGTATATCCCTTAGTCAATCTCATTATGTAGAGAAATTGTTTAAGAGATTCAACTCCTTTTATGTCATACCTGTTAGAACCCTATATGACTCTAGTATTCCTTTGACTAAGAACAAGTGAAGTGCAATATTTCAAACTGAATATGCTAAGATAATAGGAAGTGTGATGTTCTTAATGAACTACACTCGACCTGATATCGCCTATGCCGTAAGTAGACTTAGTCTCTATACCCATAAACCTAGTAGTGAACATTAGGCTGCACTTTAAGGATCATTGAAATATCTAAGATGTACCATGGATATAGGCATACACTATAGTAGGTTCGCTACTGTCATAGAAGGCTATTGTGATGAAAATTGGATATAAGATAATGATGCAGTGAGCTCCACTAGTGGTTATGTGTTTTCCTTAGGTGGAGGAGCTATATCCTGGAAGTCTTCTAAACAAACTTGTATAGCACGGTCAACCATGGAATCCGAGTTTATAGCGTTAGAGTTGGCAGGACAAGAGGCTGAATGGTTGAGGAGTCTCCTAGCAGATGTACCATTGTGGGAAGAGTAAGATGTACCGGTTTCTCTTCATTATGACTCGCAAGCGGCTATTAGTGTTGCTCACAACAACACCTATAATGGAAAACGAAGACATATTCGAATTAGATACAGCTTAGTGAAATAGGTACTGAAGAATGGTGTGATAGCATTGGACTTTGTCAAATCCGAGAGAAATTTGGCTGATCCATTTACTGAAGGTCTACCTAGGAGAGTAGTTATGGAGATGTCGAGGGGGATGGGGCTTAAGTCCATTCATGGGGGTCATATGGATGACATATGATGCACTACTTACCCATCCTTATGGCATACAATAGTGCAAATGGGGTTGAGTTTCGACTCTTAATGATTCATAGCCCTTTGTGGTTGTCCTATTGAGAAGGACTTGATGAATTCACCGATAATTATTTTGAGGTTGAGTTTAACTCTTAATGATGCTCATAGCCCTATGTGGTGGTCCTATTGAGAAGGACTTGATGAACTCACCAGCATATGATGAAGTTGAACTCTAAGGCTCTTAATGACTACAAGACCCTTGAGGGGTAGTCTATGTTGTATAGATATTCTTGAAATCACCTATGTGAGTGTGAAAGTGGGGGCCGCTTTCTATAAAAGACTAAAGAAGCCTTTTTAGAGCACTCATGAGAACCAAGGTATGCGCATGGCCTAAAAGGCGCTTGTGATAACATCGCGGAACCTGTATATATCTAACGGGTCTGAGTATGTGTTGTGGTGGTCTCAACTAAAGAATGTCAAGTTCAAGAGTAAGTTCACATGACTGGACTTCGTTGTTGCCTCACTCCACTACGTGTCAATTCAAATTGCAAGATATTGACACTTAAGTACAATTCACCCAAATTTCGCTCAAAACCTTTCTCCTTTTCAAAAACCTTCTTTGTACATCTTGTAGACAATAAATGTGCGGGGAATTATTGGACTAATTGGTCATTCATTGTCCACAAAGTTATAAATGCATGCGGAGTGTTTTTCTTGTTACGTGTAGTGTGTGGGAAAGTGGAGAGGTTATCTCACTTTCCCACATCAGTAGACTTAGTGATTTAAAAGCCACTTAATTACTTTGTGCTATCATAAGTTACCAAAGAACTTACACCCATGCACATGAAGAGACAATGGGGAAGCCCACACGCGCGCACCACTACCACCACACGCCTGGCCCGAGCCCGGGCCCGGTTCCGGGTCTTGGGTCTTGGGGATTTAAAAAATAAAAATAAACTAGTTTTATAACCAGCTTTTATTTTATATTTTCTAATGAAGACTTTGTCTACATTTGACTAATTCCTCCACGTTGGTCAACAATTTTACCCACATTTTATCAACAACGGCTCATTTGTTGTAACAACTCTGATTTTCTTGGCATGATGAACAACCACGACTAAGCCTTAACGGCTAGTCCACTGGCTATTTTTCCTTCTATAAATAGTGCTGCTCTTAATTTCATTTTACACCAACTTTACACAGCAATAACTCTTAAAAATCATTCAGCAGCTATTATTCTTTCTTCTTCACTTCTGTTCTTGAGAGAAATAGTAATATACAGACTCCAACCTGCGATTGTGAGTGCACACGAGAGTAGGGTAATAGTGTTTAATCATTGGGGAATGCTCGGAAAAACAGTGTAGCATCTCGGTTGTCCCGGAATTCGTTTTTAAGACGGTGGCTCCTACCCGGCACTACAATTTATATCTTCGTCCACTATTGTACGGTTTTCATCTTCACTAACCGGGTTCGTCTTTTACTTTCGATTTTTAAATTTCCGTTTTTACGTTTCAGTCTTTACTTTTCAGTCTTTACTTTTCGTAAGTAGTAGTTAAAGCTTAGTTTCGCATTTAGTTTTAAAATACCATTACAGTACTTTCTTTTTACCAACAATATGTTAGATCTTACAGGATTGTGGTGTAAAAAATATTAGGTTGTGATAACATTTCTTCATTTACTGATTTTAATTTGCATGTGTTTATGTAAATGATAGTTTTGATATCATAACTAGGTTGGGAAACCATAAAAAATTTTGTTTTATTGTAGCCAAGGAATAGTTATACATTATTTGAATTCAAAACAAAGCGTTTGAATGAAAAATTCATTGAAATATTTCAAGTATATGCGTAATAATCATACAACAGGGTGCCTGAATTTTTTTTAAGAAACCCAACCGTTTTCTCTTTTTTTTTTAAAGCATGTGATTTTTTTTCATTCTTTATCAAGAAAATAATTTTTAAATAATATGATATATTGTTATCCTCAAATTTAATATTATACTCGTATGTTTGTACAACTAAGATACTTGTTTGCACAAAGGTAATTTGGTAGGCATATATTATTTTATCTTTTATTTGCAAATATTGATTTATTTTTTTGTGGTCCTAATTAATTATGATACAACTATGAATTCATGTTTTTCTTGTAAGATAATAAGAAATTTCTTTTCTTTTTAGTCTATGTAGGAGTATAGAATCTTACTAATTCACTAACTTATCTAATTCAATTAAAATAATTTTACAAACTTAACATTAGTGTTTTACACATGTCAAAAAATGACATAAATTATTCTAATAATTTTTAATAAGGGAAATACTTGATATAATACATATATTTTTCTCAATTAATAGTTTAAGAGATATTAATTTGTATTTAAATAAGTTTTGTTAATTATAACTAATTATAAAATCAAAACATGATTAATTATAAATACAACACTTTTTCATAATATACTTAGAATTGTGGACACTAGAGGAAGTTTATACAAATATTGGGGTTAATGATTTTTTACTGTATCTAATAAATAGAAACATTTCCAAGTTTACCTAAGTTAGTAATATGGTTCATTTAATAAACACAATTATCTATAAATAATGTTCTTTTATATAAATAAATAAATTATTAAGAATATTTTCTCAATCTCTCACACTTTTCTTTCAATTTATTATATTTACAAATTTAGGAAAAATTACACGAGAGAATAATAACAAAATTCATAAACAAGAAGTCAATAGTCAAAAACCCAAGGATGCATGAACCTTAACCTTTTAATCGCTCGAGAAAGAGATTTAATGTCATGGTCACCATTCAAACCAACTTGAGTTAACTAAGGTAAATTGAAACATCCTAATTCTCAACACATAAACTCCAATTCAACATGAAACAACTTTTGTTTATTTTATAATATCCTTATTTCTGAAATAATGTGTAGTCTTCGAAATAGGAGTATCTTGTCCATACTCTTAAATTTTCCATAAAAGGCCACGATGGTGAATGGTCATGTAATTCTTACATATAAAAACTCTTAAATATCAAACTAAAATATTTAATAAGGATTCTAGGGAGGCATATTTGGATAATAATGAAATGCCATTTTTAATAATTTCCATGAAGTGTTTTGGTGTTGAATTACGCAATATAATGAATAATGTATTCAATTTGTCAATAAGGTTACTAAGAGATTTATGGAAAATACTTACTTGACAAAGTTTTGTTTGACTGGTTTATGCATATTTTAATGGTTAAAAAGTATTAAAAGATACGAACGAAGAGTTGCTTGAATTTTTATTATTACTTTGATGAATATCCAATTGCATATTATTTTTACACATGGTTATATATAATTTTAGGTTTAAAATAGTATAATGTGATATTACAATAACAATTTTAGATATATAGCCTTGCGGTTTGTTAATTATTGTTATTTTTATACATGTTTATTTATTTGAAAGTGTACTATTTTTTTTAAGGTTAGTGATGGTTTTTTGTTATTATTTTAGGTTTTATATATTTTATTTATCTTTCAATAAGTACATGGTTGGTGAATGCAAAATTATTCTTAGTTAGCAATTTGTTTGGTGTGTCTAATTGTATTTGTGGTATGCAATTCGCTTGTCATCTTTTTATTCTTTGACAGTATGTGATATCTAGTTGCATTTATATTGATTGTTTAGTCTATATATTTAAATATGTATCATGTGACAAAAAATTATGCAGACTGAAAGAAAAATGAATTTTATGGATAGCAACCAAAGTAAAATGATTATTTTATATTTTTATATCATGGTTGTGTGAGATTGGAATTTAACATCAAGTTCACCATGTAGAAAAGCATAGTTAAATAATTCATTTAAATTCCCTCCCTCAGAGGATATGGTGGACCCATTAGTTTGATACAATAATTATATAAAAAGCTCACACATCTAGAAAACCACGATAAACTCTCTACAAGTGTACAGATAGTTACAAGTAATAAGTAAGTAAATCAAGTTTGTTTCTTAGAGATTTAGGTAGTTAATTAAAATACTGTTCAATATTACCGTAAATGGTTTTAAATATTTTGATTAAAAGATAATGGAAGCATTGTTTTGTTTTACAATTAAAAAATAATTAAGCATATAAGATAGTAGCTCAAGGTTTCAAATATTCACCTAATCCCATTAATTTAATAGTTCTAGAAATAAATTGGTTTTTTCTTATTAACCCAGATACTAAATTATGAGAGATTAAAACTTAAACCCTAGCGGCTACTTTGCTAGTCAAGTCGACTCACATTAGATCATCCTTTCGGACGCAACCTTCATTACTAAGGGTAATATTTATTTTTCATAATATGATTATTATTTAACTCCTCTGTATACCCAGCAGATGGAAAACACAACTTGTTTAAATGTAATACCAAAATAAGTAATTTAAGAATAAAAAATATGTTCAAAATAAACAATCTTAAGAAAAATAGAAATCGTGAATAAAAAAATTAGAATTAAATTAAAAATATATATATATCTAACACTAATTTACGCTAATTATAAAGAAAAAATGGTATATAAATGACCTAGTGAAACTCCAGCTCTTGATACTTCCTTCTTTACATTCTCCTATCACTTCCATGATGAATTAATTATCAAATATACCCCAATGGATGAATTTCTAGTGTTCGTGTATTATTAAGTGGGAAACTTTTTTAGGGTTTACATATGTTGTGGTCTAGGTTTAAATGATCAAGCCCATCCCAAAAAATGCCAGCTTTTTTGTTACAACTCTGAATCATAATCTGTCATAGGACACATGTTCTAATTCAGAGCCCCCTCTTAAGATTAAAGGGGTCATTCAAATTTTTTATAAATCTTAGTTGAGCTCAAAATAAGCGTATTAGGATGTTTTACGTTTATCACAAAAAGAGAGTCATCAGTATACCCTTTGGCAACAAGTCTAGCTTTATATGTAGGGCCATCTGTTTATCACAAAAATAGAGTCATCAGTATACCCTTTGGCAACAAGTCTAGCTTTATATGTAGGGACATCTGAACAAAATATACCTCGTTTAACCTTATAAAACTGTCTACATTGAATAAGTTTTTATTTATAAGGTTTTATAAAGAGTATTTAAGCTTTTTAAACATTTAAGTATCACGTTTCTTATTCCATATCTTAACCCAAAAAAAAAAATCTTTAAAACTCAATGTATTAAGTTAACTATTTGGGTCAGTGTTACTAACCTATGGAGCAATTACAAGAGCAATATAAAAATATTCAACATAAGAGCACCTTGATGAGGTATATTTTTTATCTTTACAATATAATTGTTAACTAATACTTATCTAAGCCCAATTCATGTTCCTATACACTATTTGGATCAACATGATTAATATCATTTAATGAAGTTGTATTAGGATCAACCTCGATCACAATACACTTTAGGTTTTATTTCATGTTCACTTTGATCAACATGATTAATATCACTTCGAATTTTGATTCCCATAAAAGCCCCTATGAAACTTGAATTAAAAAACCCAACATCTACAACCATTTCTCCGTTAATTAACAACAAAATTAGGAAGCGTAAGTCTTCTGGAAAGCAAGCCCCAAAGTATGGTGGAGAGACAAGAAATGCAAAAATAAATGGCTTTGAAACTAAATTTGCGAATGGAGCAGGTGGCTATAATGGAGCTAATAAATGAAATTTTTTAAAAGAAAAGAAACTCATACAAGGGAAGGGATACTCAGATAGTTCATACATTATCGCAAAAATTGTCATATTAATTGAGTTTTGTATCCTTGATGAACCATGACAAACAATATATATTATAAACTAATTTCGCCTGATAATGGATATATTTTAGCACCCACATATTGGTACCTTGCAACTCCTTTTTAATCAATATGATATCAAACCACATGGTTCGAAGATAATATACAACCCATATTCGATGATTAAACAAATAGATCAACCATATCAAGTGTCAGATCTAATGGTTTTGGGTTTTGGGTTTCGGGCAGGATTTCAGATGATCGTATAGCAAAACAAAATTATGGATTTTAAACACGACCTTAGATGTGGTTGGGTCTTATAAGAGGTCTTAGTTAGATGATTTTTTGGGATATGTTGATTTTCAAGGAAAGTCTGCTTACACTTAGGAATTAAGTTCTCATATGGTTGCAATTGTAGAGAGAATGTACACCTAAAGTAGTTAGACATATGATTATTATGTCTCTTTGAAATAAACTAGGCTTTAGAAAAAAATTGTTATAAAGTGATATTTGTAATGAAAGAGTCCAAAATTTTATACTAGCATGCACGATTTAAATACATTTTGATAGAATAGATAAGTACGATAGTATTCACCAAGATTACCCACTGTCACATTATTAAATGGGATAATAAATTAAACCTAACACATCGTATATGTCAAACTGGCTTCTTAAACCTTCACAATATCTACATATGTATCATAAAAAACAATTTGAACAATAAAAACAATATAAAAACTAGACGTAACATTAATTTTGAGAACAAAAATAAACTCATTCGTCATCCATACTTTACTTTATCAAATTGGAACTTATCTTTATTTATAAATCAAACTAGTTAATTAATTACTAACACAAAATAACACACAATACGCTCTTTTTTTCCTTATTTAATTTTTGCTCGGAGGGTTCTATGATTTCAAATGTCCTAATTAAATGAGAACTGGACTACTAATATTCACTCCAAATCTAACAATAGGGTGAAATAGTGCTTCTTTAATCCATATGAAGCACGTTGGTTGGAGAGAACATAAAAATGTTTCCAATTTCCCTCCATTGTCTTGTCGGTAACCACCTAAGAAAACTACCATAAACAAAGGTTAAAAATAGTGACGAAATTATTTGTTTTTAATCATAAAAATGTTAAATTGTTTTTATTGAGAGATTTAGATAATATACCATATATATATATAAATAAAAACTTTATATAACTATGATGAGATTTAGATACAAACCATATATATATATGAATAATGTACTTGATGTTGAAATTTAATGATCATTGATCTAGACTTATACCTAAAATAACATTAATTTATTATATATTACCCAATTCTATAAAAACAATTATTACATTTAAACAATTAGAACAATAAATTATGTTCAACAATATAAATACCAACTGAAAGAAAAAGAATTCTAATTAAACATTTTATTAAATACCAATTTTTTTCTAATAATAGCCTTAAAACATAAAACCACTTTTTTTACGAAACATCATTCTATTAGGGATATCAATTTCATAAAGAATTATTCACTAAAACAATTTAAAAATTATATATATCTAAAACTATATTATTTACAGTGTTGACATGATTATCTTACTTTTCTATTAATATGTGGAAGTCATTATGGTGATTATGGGCATTCAATATGTTTTACATAAGAAGAAGTGTGAAGAAAGAGAAAAAAGGATCAGAGAGATATTATTGAAGAATATAGTATTTAGGGTTTTTTGTATGTGGGAGAAAAAAGGAAAAACTTAAAATTAGCCCAAACAAAATTCAATATTAGTCAATGGGTAATATTTCCATCCAATATAGGATGGTCTAATATTTAAATCACTGTCATTGATTATTAAAACAAAACACATGTCATTAGATTAATGTGATAGTTACTTTTGCAAGTTTAAAACATGGGGCATGTGTATGAATGTAATTGGTGTAGGATCATCCAATATTGGATGGAAGAATTTTCCTTAGTCAATTTAAAATTTAACCAGTGTAGACCCAAATAAGAGATAGTGAATTTTTAGACTTAAACTTATTTTAGTGAAAAGTATCATAGAAAGTTAATGTTAAAAGTGAGATGGATATCCATTACTAGATTTGCCATATAGTTAAAAATGAACAATATATGAGATATATATAGTTTATTAAAACAAACTTTTAATTGAGAATTATATAATAAATTTTGTAAACCGTAATATTTCATATAATTCCCAAATTCTAAATATATATTGTCTTTCTAATGATAGCCTTACTACCTTGACCTCCATAAGAAGGAAAATCTTGCCAGTTGTTCACATGTGTAGGGTTTTATACAAATCAATATTGATACAACATATATGAAAGTAGTTGGAATTGTGTTAATACTTTGTTTGGATTATGATCATTTGCAAATATATACAATACCGTTTGTACCTCCTATCTAGTTGTCAAGACCCTTGCAATCTTCAATGGTTTGTTTTAAGGATACATTTTGATCACCTCCAACCTCTCCAAGTATTGTAGTAGTGTCACTGGAGGCCATCTACTCCCAGTAACTAATTTAAATTTTCGAACCAACTTATTTACTATGGATGTCATTTAGATGGCTAATGATATACCTAGTCTTTAATTTAGTTTTTTGGGTATAAATGAAAATATAGTAGTTGATTGAGATAAAAAGATGATTCGACACATTTACTTTATAATGGTTTGTTTATCTATCCATATTTTGAAAAAAAAGATATTGACAAATTATTTTTAAATAAGACCAATTAAAGACATCTTTAGCATATTTGTGTTGTAGGGCAGACTAACCAACTAAAAAATATAAAAAAGTATCTTTGTACTTATTTGTAGCATTTAATTTTGTAATAAAATTGAGACTTTTAAGGGAAAACAGTTAATATGTTATTTTATTCATGTGTATACTCCTACAAAATTATAAATGGACATAAATATTTCTAACATTTTTATCTAAAAAAATATT
Source organism: Nemophila menziesii (assembly GCA_029959085.1). Lineage (NCBI taxonomy): Eukaryota > Viridiplantae > Streptophyta > Magnoliopsida > Boraginales > Hydrophyllaceae > Nemophila > Nemophila menziesii. Next base: position 22,589,478 of record JARWIR010000015.1, on the reverse strand, counting down.
TTTTAAAAAAAATTTATATTGTATCGCGAGAGCCTCCATTGCACTATGTTGTGCTAATAACTAATTACGTCTTTTCATTGTGGATGTTCTACATATGGGTTCATGTAATGTGGTTTATGTATATGAACTAACTATTTTATTTCTTTTACGATTATTTTCTAAGTGGTTTTAAATATTGGATTAAATAAATCTTTCATCTATAGTGAAGTTTTAATTATTATTATTTGTTTGATGAACAAAATTCTTCTTAATATTAAAAAATATGATTATTGTGTTTTAGAAATCAAGGCCATATAAATATTTTTTTTTAATTAAATTAATTATATATTGATAATATGCATATGTAAGTTAATATATTAGACACCCAAGCAAATTTTATAATAAATATTTAGTAACTGAATAATTTATATATATTTTAAACCATACTATTTTCATCAAAAAAAAATTATAGAAAGATCAATAGTTTGTCTACTGTTAGTACTCATGAAATTATGTGAATTTAGTAAGATCAACGTTACAATAATATAATTGGTTGAAAGTTAGTTATATGAAAAAATATTCTTTCACTTAAAATAAATAGTATTCAAACCATTAAGTGAATAATTGATCAAATATTGATCTTTGTATTCGCTAATAAAAAATATATTAATTAACGATTTTTTTTAATCTAATTTGCATGCCTCACTTTTTCACGTACTTATTTTCATATGACCTCCTAAAACTCTATAATTCTTTACCATTGATGTTTGAAAAGTTCTTTATCGAATACTTGAATATCCTTTGGAATCGACTTTCATCTTTCCTAATACACATATATCAGTAAGAAACCCCGAACAAAGAGATCTATTTTTCTCTTATGTCTTTTATATCTGTCTCTCAATAAAATTATTCTTTCAATATAAATTAACAATAATAGCCAGCATTAGACATTAATGACGTAAAAAATGAGACAAATAGTGATATTAGTCATTAAAAGTTTTTGGTTATACAAAATAACTTCGTATATACTAAAAGAAATAAGTAATTAAGGACATTTTTCAGTGCTTGGCATTTGTATATTAATGCATATATTATTTTTCAATGTTTAGAATTTATATATTAATTCATATATTATTATTTGCAGTTGAAATATGTTAAGCAACTACGTTTTTTAGACAATAATCATAATCAGCCGCTATTATGTTATCTCTTCCTACACGGTCTTAATTATATGCAAAAGAGTTAGTTTTGGGACAATCTTGGTAAATTCGAAACATATATGAGTAAGTCTACCAAAAAAAAACCCACATAGTTAAGTAGTCCAAAGTTATGCAATACATATAAGGACTTTCCTGAGTATTGGGATACATGTAAGGTGATAGAGCACCTGAGATATAAAACTTTTTTTCAAACTTTGATGCCCATAAAAACCCCTATGATACTTGCATTAAAAAACCCTACATCTACAACAATTTCTCAGTTAATTAACAACAAAATTAGGTAGCGTATGTCTTCTGGAAAGCGAGCCCCAAAGCATGGTAGAGAGACTACAAATGAAACAATAGAAGGCATTGAAATAGAATTTAGGAATAGAGCAAGTGGTTATAATGGAGCTGATAAATGAAATTATTTAAAATAAAATAAACTCATACAAGAGAAGGGATACTCAAATAGTTCATCCATTATCGTAAAATTGTCATATTAAATTAGTTTAGTATCCTTGATAAACCATGACCAACAAAATATATTATAAATTATTTCGGGTGATAAGGGATATCTCCTAGAACCCACATATTGGAACCTTACAACTCCTTTTTAATCAATATGATATCCAACCACATCGTTCGAAGATAATAGACCACCCATATTCGACGATCAAACAAATAAATCAACCATATCAACTGTCATATCTAATGGTCTTGAGTGTTTTGGTTATGGGCACGATTTTCAGATGACCGTAAAGCAAAAAAAAATTATGGATTTTAAACACGACCCTAGATGTGGTTGGAGCTTATAAAAGGACTAAATTAGAGGATTTTTTGGGATATGTTGATTTTTAAGGTAAGTCTACTCACCCTAGGAATCAGTTTCTCATATGGTTGCAATTGTAGAGAGAATGTAAACCTTAAGTAGCTAGCTATATTATTATTATGTCATTTTGAAATAAACAAGGCTTTACGATAACTTTGATATAAAATGGTATTTGTATTGAATGAGTCCAAAATTTTATACTAGCATGCACGAATTAAATACATTTTGATAGAATCGATATGTGTAAGCGTATTCACCTAGTTTACCCTACTAGATTACTTGTCACATTAGAAAACAGGATAATAAATGAAACCTAACACATCAAATATGTCAAACCGACTTCTTTTAACTTCACAATATCTACATATGTATCATCAAAAAACAATTGGAACAAAAAAAAACATCATAAAAACTAGACGTAACATTAATTTTGAGGACAGAAATGAAGTCATGCGTCATTCGTCATCCATACTTTAATTTATCAAGTTGGAAGTTATCCTTATTTATAACTCAAACAACTTAATTAATTACTAACACAAAACAACTATTATTATCCAATTGGTTTTCGCGCAACTTAGAAAGATCAAGCAGGACGAGCATTTGATCAATCATTATGAAAACATATGGCAAAAGTTATTGATAGGTTGCAAAATAGGCGTGGAGAGAGTCAAAATTATTGGATGTGTCTCACCTTTCAAGCATAGAATATTGGCAAAAAATAGAAGAGTGAGGATCATGAAAAATGAATTATGTTAAACAAGAGAAGTACATCTACAGAAAAGGTTCAAAAAACACACTTGTCACTTTATACTTTAAACTTCATATAATTTTGAAGTTCTTTTTAAATTTATTTACTTGAATTGATGATTAGGAATAGTTGATGGTCATACTCTTCTTGTATGACTCCAATTCTTTCTTGTATCTCATTTTGTCTTCCATAACATAACCCTGATAAACCTAAATCAATACAAATCAAGAAGTTCATTAGGAGCAAGAGAACATGGTGCACCTCTAACAATATATTATTTTGCAAATTTAATAGAAATAAAGGATTTGGTACACTACCCAGTAGAACATGTTTACTTACTTCTTTTTCCTCCAGGGAAAGAGTGTTCCACATATTTATAACCATCTTAGTGAATTCATGTTCTTTGTTAGAGTAAGAGTCTTCAACTCTCGATGTTTGTCAAGAAGTATAAACTATAGCCACTAAAATTGGGCTTAGGACAGTTTGGGTCTTCTCCTCCTTGCTTCTTTTTTATCCTCTTAGTTGAAGTATTCATGCCTTTAGGTAGTGGAGTAATGGGAATATTTGCATAACATGAGTGCCCTTCTACAGATTCGCAAAATTAGGGTGTCCCGAATGACAAAGCACCCCACTCAAAACCTTGGCACCAACTTTTACCGAGACCAAGTACCAACGATACAATTTCCCTTCGATTTTAACCGCAGCTTCAACACTTCGAATAACTAGCATTAAATACATTCAAGTCAATTCAAGCTGTAATCGAGCATCAATAATAAAAAATAAGAAGTGTTATAGGCATATTATTACGAAATGTTATTCATTGAAAACCAAATAATACTATTCCAAAGTGGTCAGAACTACATTTTAACTACCTTGAAACCCTGGGATAAGAATATGTTGTAATGGAGAATTCACACGATTCACATATTCAACTAAAGAATATACTAGTTATCGCACAGTTAACAAATGAGCAACCTAAAAAAATAAACTAGTAGTGAACACGTATTAACGAAAGAAAATTATTATTTGGAGTTGAAAATTGTTAAGCATATATTATTTGTTAGACAATAATCATAATCAACATCTATCGTGTTGCCTCTTCCTAAAAGGTTTCACTTATATGAAAAAGTGCTACTTTTGGGACAATCTTGGTAAATTCAAAACATATATAAGTAAGTCTTGGAATATACATTGATGCACTTCGAGATCTTGGTGTAATAATCTTAGGAGTTTGTGAAGTTTGTGAAGTTTCTTGTTCATCGCTTTTTATGTATGTGTCTGAACATTTGCCATTTTATAATTATTTTTCCTGTATCAAAATAATATAAATTATCAATAAACAGATTAGAAATTGAAGAATTTAATAAATTTAATATAAATTTACCTTTTATTGTTTATATCTGAACACTCAAAACTCGAAATTTAACAGTTAAGTAGCTTTGGGTCACTGAATCAAAATTTGTTGAATTAGAAAGTTGAGATATGAAATAAACAAAGACCAATTGGAGTATAATTAAGATACGAAACTGAAGAAATTAATTAAATAAAAACTAAACACACCTTTTTAAGAGATGATCACCCAAAACTCGAAATTTCTTAGTTTTGAGATCCTGTATGAAAATTTGTAGAATGAGGATCCATCAAAGGAATTATAAATGAAGAAATTAATTGGGAAAAAAAATTACAGCTGAAAATCCAAAACTCTGAAAAAGTTATTCAAAATCTGCGGAATGAGATGTTTAAAGATACACCGATGAATGATAGTATATTAAAGAATAGAAATTGAAGAAGTTCATAAGAATATAATTAATATATAGTTTTTTTGTTTGGAAAATATCTATATTATATTTTAGAGTTTTTTCTATGGTTTATCCACATAAGTGGTGGCCAAGATTAAATCTGGCTAAATAAGTGGTGGCTAGGATTTAATCTAACTAAAAAAACACATACAGCTACGTACTTTAAAGTTATGAAATACATATAAAGACTTTCCTAAGTATTAGAATAATTGTAAAATGGTAGAGCACCTGAGATATAATTGCTTCTATCCGAATTGTGATACCTTTACAATCATTTCTCAATTAATTAACGAAGAAATTAGGAAGTGTAGGAAGCGAGCCACTTGATGGAGAGACAAGCAGGTGGTTATAATGGAGGTGATAAACGAAATTATTTAAAAAGAATAAAACTCATACAAGGGAAGGGATACTCGGATAGTTCATCCATTATCGCAAAAATTGACATATTAAATTAGTTCAATATCCTTGATAAACCATGACCAACATTATATATTATAAACTGAGTGTAATAAGAGATAATTCCTAGAACCACATATTTGTAACTTGCAACTCCTTTTTAATCAATATGATATTCAACCACATGTTTGATGATAATACACCACCCATATTCGACCCCACCACAATCCGTAATATACCTTTTTATACAACCATCATATATGGGTGTCTTGGGCCACATAGCCAACCTAAATGCCCAGACACCAAGCCCAAACCTAACATGATAGTAAAAAAAATTAAATGATAAATCAACCGTATCAAGTGTCATATCTAATGGTTTGGGGTTTTTTGGTTTCGGGCAGGATTTCAGATGACCATACAGCGAAACAAAATTAAGGATTTTAAACACGACCCTAGACGTTGTTGGGCTTATAAAAGGACTGAGTTAGATGAATTTGCGGGATGAGTTGAGTTTCAAGATAAGGCTGCTCACCCTTAAGAATCAGGGTCTATATGGTTGCCACTACAAAGAGAATGTAAACCTAAAGCAGCTAGCCATAGGATTATTATGTCTCTTTAAAATAAACTAGGCTCTAGAAAAACTTTGTTATAAAATTATATTTGTATTGAAAGAGTCCAAAATTTTACTAGCATGCACGATTTAGATACATTTCTATAGAATCGTTAAGTGTAAGAGTATTCACCTTGTTTAACCTACTAGATTACTTGTCACATTATAAAACAAAGTAATAAATAAAACCTAACACATAAAATATGTCAAATCAGCTTCTTAAAACTTCATCATAAAAATCTAGACGTGAGATTAATTTTTAGGAAAAAAATGAACTCATTCGTCATCCATACTCTACTTTTTCAAACTGAAACTTATATTTATTGATAACTCAAACTACTTAGTTAATTACTAACACAAAGTAACACGCAATACACTCTTTTTTTTCTTTTCGCGCGTAGGGTCCCGACAATTTTTCATGTCCTAATTATAAGAGAATTGAACTACTCAACTAGCTACTAAAAATTCCAATTTTTGGTCTCTCAAGTCAATCCTGATTATGCCAAATATTTAATAGAATAAACACTTTGATAAACTGTTATAACTCACAAAATTGGTAAAGACAAAAACTCGATTTACTTGAATTACTTGAGAGATCTCTTGACCCGAAAAAATAAGCATGTTCATAGTGGTAGAGTACGGTGTAATAGTTCTTCTTTAATCCATGAGAAGCACTTTGGTTGGAGAGAACATAAAAATGTTGCCAACTTCCCTACATTTCCCAAAACGAGGAATCTATCAGCTTAATTAAAGAATGTCAGGTTTTTTATGGAAGGGATGTCTTGAAGATTCAAATGGTGCTAGAGTTTCTTGGAAAAATAATAATGTCTTGAAGATTCAAATGTTGCTCAAGGTGTACCAGGAGAATAATTAGTTACCATAATCTATCAACAAATAATACAAAACTTTATTCTTCTGAAACCACAACTGATGAGATTGTGAGAAACGGTGAGATGGTGAGTTTGTGAGAAATGGAGAGGCTATGACAGAAACGGTTAGATGGTGAGGTTGTAAGAAATGGAGAGACCTATGAGTTACAAAGAGGTATGGGAAATGTTTAAGGTCGTGAGAGGTGGAGTTTTAAGCCAGCTAAGAGAGAAATATGGGGTTCATAGCGAGTCACATATGCTGTGATGGTCCAGTGAGAGTCGGTTGAGAGTAGTCCTCGAGCGAATTTGATGAAGAATGTGAGGATAAGGTTGAGGCGATAGAGAAAGATTATGGTTTTTGTTATTTTGACATTTTTTTTCTTTTAGGGTTGCTTTGATATTAAATAAGAAATGAGTGGAGATAGTTTTTCTTTTTTTGTTATGTTTAGGTATTAATGATAGGTGGCCATCACTTATGTTGTGGCTAGAATGTGGCTAGAAAGTGTATGTTCTAGTGAAAAAAAACCCTCAAAGATTTTATAATATTATTTTCAACTATTAGTTTTTTTCATGTAACATATTATATTTTGTAATTCTTATATTTTTTAATTTTGTAATTCTCATATAGTAAATGATTATATAAAAACAACATCATCAAAATATAATATACAATATACACTGCCTTTATATAACTATTAAGATATTTAGGGACTAACCTTAAATATTTATGAAATGAAATGACCATCGATCTGGACTGACTTATACCTGAAATGACATTAATAATTATAGATTACCCAATCCCATGAATTTTTTATGAAATTTGGGCAATAATAACAATAAATTATGTTCAACAATATAGAATTATCTATCAAATTTAACTTATAAGTTGAGCATGAACATAGTAATATTTTTTTGGTTAATCAAATAAAATAAAATATATATATATCACAAACTGATATGAAATCATAAGATAATATTATAATAGTTGTATATAATAGCATTCCCTAACTTAGTAAGATAGTACATGTAAAATAATATAAGTATTTAAAAAAATCTAAACAACAATCTTTAGTATCTTCAAATGCCCTATTTCAAATATACAAAAAATAAGTAAAAAATTTCTATAACTAGATGACTTTTTTACTATATTTTTAAATAATAAGAATGAGATCTCAAAATTAAACAACCAAAAGAAAAATAATTGTAGTTAAACTCTGTATTAAAATCAATTTGTTTAATAATAACCTTCTGAACAAAAAACATCTCTCTTACAAAACATTAATCTATCCGGGATCTCAATTTCTTAAAGAATATTTTTCTAAAACAATTTTAAATAAAAATTATAGATCAAAGTAAAAATTTTGCTATGATGAAATCTTTATATTGTAAGTATTTAATCAAAAAGATCCTATAGAAGTATTCATATACCTTTTCTTTTGATACGTTGAGGTGGTTGTGTGATTCTAGGCATTCCATATTTTTAACATAAGAAGAAGAAATGTGGAGAAATTGAAAAAAAAACGATATTATCGAAGAAAATAAATTGATATTAGGGTTTTTTTTGTAGTTGGAAGCAAAAAAGGCCAAACTGAAAATTGGGTCCAATACAAAAAGTAATATTTGTCCATTTAAATTTTAACCTAGTATAGGCCCAAAATAAGAGATAGTGAATTTTAGACCTCGCTTATTTTAGTTAAAAGTATAAAAAAGTCAAAGATAATAGGTGACTTGAATATCCATTACTGCATAAGGCATATAGTCGTGAAATTAACAATGTATAGAATATCTATATTATACTTATTAACTTACTAACCAAATTTTTTAGAAAATATGAATATCAACTTATACTTATCAACTTCATAACTACATTTTTCAGAAAAAGTGAGCAATTGATCAAAGGAAAACATATGTTGTTGGGTTGAAAAAGAGATGGCTTGATATCTATGACATGATTTCTCTTTTCTTTTTTTTGATTTTATTTTTAATAACTTTAATTTCATTTAGTATTATATTAATGGATATATCATGGGGATATGTAGAAAATTTCACATTTCTAAATCTTGTTTTTTGCAAAAGTAGCAAAATATACTCGTGAAGGGCTACTTTGTGGAACATAGACCATTACTTTAGTAAAATTTATGCAATTTGATGGAGAAAAATGTAACTTACCCCATACTTCTACAATTGATTTTTTTGAAATTTTTTATACTTTTGAATTTTTAAAATATGTTTCTGAATTTTTGAAATATTAATAATGAAATCTTTTTTTTTTTGAAATTTTTTTATAAGATCATTTTTTTGTAAATAAATTATCAGTTTTTATATAAGATTGTGATTTTTTAATTTATTATTATTTTCTATTATCTTTTTCTTTTTATATTTTTTTAGAGATTTTGATTTTCAAAAATTAATCATGAATTTTTCTAAACTAAATTAATTTTTTAATTTTTTTGTCAAAATTATTAATAATATATAAAATTATTGTAATTTTAAAAGGAACCTGAGAATTAATTATATTTATTATTCTTTTTTTGAATAAAAAAATTAAATACTAGTATATATTTCTTATTTTTTAAATATATTATAATCATTATTATTTTCAACATATTTGTGATTTTTCTGCTAAAATTATTAATTTTCAAATAATATATTGATTTTTTAAATATTTTTGAATCAATTAGGATATTTTAATATTTTTGTGATTTATATTTTATAACAGATTTTGATTTTCAGTTACTAATTATGAATTTTTTCATGAATTGATTTTTATATTATTTTTAGCAAAATAATAATTAATTTATAATTTTTTGTGATTTTTAAAAAGATTTTTGAACTAGTTATGATCTTATAAAAATTTTGAGAGTTTTAATTCCTAAGGAATATAGTTTTTTCAAATACTATTATCTATTTTAAAATATTAATTCATGAATTTTTATTTTAATATTTTATAGTTTAAATTTTTATTGTTTGTATCAAAATATGATTTTAATATATTTTGTGATTTTTTCATTTTTTTAATAGATATACATTAATTTTCTAATTTAATGAATTTACAAATATTATTGTGATTGTTTGGGTATTTGTAGAATCAGTTATTTGTAGAAAATAAATTGATTAAAGACTTTTAACCAACCAATTCATGCCACGTCATGGGTGATATACTGGTATATATCATTACTCTTTTAAATATACTCTTAATTTATTAATTTTTTTCGAATAGATTTTTCATTTTTAATTATTTATATAACTTTTTTTATATTAATCATGATTTTTTTATTATTATTTGACATTAACATAACTCAAAATTCACTTTTGGAATTTTCGTCCAAGTTACTTTACTTTTTTCCGTCTTGAGATAAGAAAGCAATATGTCTTTTTTCTTCAATATCTATAAAATTTTGTTATGTAATACAAAATCCTCCGTCATTAGATTTCAAATCTACCCATGCACATATTTTATATTTGTTTTGCTATACAAGTAATTATATTTTATCTCAACAATTAAATTAAATATTTCTATGGGTCTACAAAGAATAAACAAAACCAATGTCCTTACAAATATAACTTCATGCACTACTATTATTTAGAAACTATGAGAAAGGCAAAGACATGATATTAAAATCAGAGAAAAATGAAGTACATCCTCTATCACAATTCACCATCTCGATGTAGAAGTCTACATTAGATCATCCATTTACTCAAGCTTTCCATCAACATCTAGTGGAACCTTATGTTCTACACAACCTCCACACAATGTACGGTTATTATTAACTACTAATTGATGTTTCCCCATTTCTGATGATTTAATTTTAGTTGGAGACATCATTTTTTTGAATTATTAGGAAGTTGTAATACATTTTTATTAGAATTGTTGAATTTTCTTATTTCTTGTCTTGATTTGATGATTTATTATTTTTGGAGCATATTTTGTTTAATTGTTTACTAATTGTGATGTTTAAAAGATATATAGTAATTAATTATATGTCAAATAAATTATAAGTGATAAGGGAATGAAGATAACGATGGAAATTGGAGATAACGGAAGGAAAAGATATAATATGGAAAGATAAAGTTGCTAAATATATTTGAATTCCAGCAGCTACATCAGTTAAAGTGTTCATAACTCAAGATTGGTTAGAAATTTCAAAGAATGATCTGTAGAAAAGTTTTGAGCTTTCCGAGACGATCAATCTTGATATAAATAACGCGTCATTCGGAATTGTATGGAAGAAATTGCGGCCAAAACAAAACAACAACAGTTTATTACCTTTTTTATATTTAGGGTTACGAATTTGAGTTTGACTAGAAGTCCAATTACTTGTCTTCCACTCCAAGAAAACGTGTTAGGGCTTCCTAGACCTCTATAAATACACCCTTAAACTATTGTAAGCAGGTCCTTACCCATCCTTATGTTTATACATCATTAGAGATCAATCCTTAGTTATTGAACAGAGAAAGTTGATAGTATGTATCTTTCTTATAATATATTTCTTTCTTGTAGGAACTTATTTTCCCATAGCTTAGGTTTTGCATATGCATAATCTATTAACCATATATTTGTTTTATATGTTTTGATTTATTGTCTGTCTTAAACCTGATCAGTTTATGGTTGTGCGAATAGTAATTAGATGGTCACCTGGAAGGAGTGTCTAATTATTGAAACACCATATAAACGTCTAGTGTGCGGTAGTGATCCTGACGGGCTTGTTTAACTAGATAGTCATTAGTGTTTGATTTAATCACCGATCTTCATTAGAAGGCCAGTCTCATTTAGAAACCTAGTGGCGTAGGAGCACCATATTTAAGTCCCCTCGTGATTGTGAGGTCTCCACCCTAGTCCACCCTAACGGGGGTAGGAAGGAATTTTGAATCCTAACTATTTATCTAAGAGCTATTATCACCCTTATTAACTAGTAGAAAAAATAGGAGCAATGCATACGAGCAAAACCTGAGCTCTTTTTCTCATCTTATTCTCTCATATTTATTTTATTGTCTTTTGTTTTATTTACTTAATCATTAATCTCTTCATCAATCATATTTATTTTCTTTCTGTCTTTTAATTATTAATTGCTACTCAGATCTATTTACCCATAAGCATAACACATTTAAGTCCCTGAGGCACGAATCTATTAATCATTAAAACTTGCATACGTCCTGTAATACTTGCAGTACCGTGTTAAGTCTAGGGTATTTGTGCATCGTTTATCTATCTTTTATCATCATATTTTTATCACACCTAGGCGACACCAAGTTTTTGGCGCTGCTGGCGAGGACTCGTGTCTCATTAGCGTGTGGGATATTTATTTTTAGTAGTAGTAGTTTTTAGTTACTTTTATTTTAATTTTTCCAGTTTTACTTAGCATGCGTGCGGAACCTGAGATGTGTTTCACAGCTTATAACAAACGCTTAAGAGAAGAGAGAGAATGAAGAAAAGCGATGGCAGAAGAACAACACAGAGTAGATCCTCCACTTGGTCCTTTAGGACATATACCACCACTACCATTATGGGAAGAAAATATAAACAACAATATAATTGAACAAAATCTCCTAGGCTTGTGAGTACCTTTTCAAGTTCAACCATTAGGTTATCATCCCCCAGAGATCCAGAATATCTATGTTAGACCCGATCCAGATATGCTCATCAATTTCAAAATTTCAGACTGTATAGTGGTGCAGCAATGCAAGATCCGGTAAAAGCGATTCAAAATTTCATGCAAATTTGTGATGCCTACAGTACTCCAGGCATTACACGCGAGCAACTGTACTGTCAGATGTTTTCGTTCTTTCTAACCGGCAAAGCTGGTGATTGGCTAGATAGACAACCACCAGGTACAATCACTACTTGGACATAACTTCAAACTGCATTCTTTAACCGTTTTCGCTACAACAAGGACCAGCTCTTGTAAATATCAAGTCTTACAGGTATCTACACTTCAAAAAAATGAACTTGAACAATTAGTGGGAGAATTGATGGATGCAAGGTACCATTCAACCTAGTACTAGTCAATTTTCATCTCTTGTGTTGCTGGTTAAAAAGAAGGATAGCACATGGCGATTATGTACATATAATTTTATAAATCCTATAGTTGAAGAGTTACTCGACGAATTACATGGTGCTACTATTTTTTAAGATCTAGATTTACGCTCGGGGTGTCACCGAATTCGGTACATATATTTTTATAAATCCTATTGTTGAAAGGTTATCTCACTTTCCCACATCGGTAGATTTAATGATTTAAAAGCCACTTATTTACTTTGTGCTATCATACGCTACCAAAGAACTAACACCCATGCATATGAAGAGACAATGGGGAAGCCCACACGCGCGCACCACACCACCACACGCCCGGCCCGAGCCCGGGCCCGGTCCGGGTCTTGGGTCTTGGGGAATTAAAAAATAAAAATAAACTAGTTTTATAACCAGCTTTTATTTTTTATTTTCTGATGAAAACTGTGTCTACGCTTGACTAATTCCTCCACGTTGGTCAACAATTTTACCCACGTTTTATCAACAACAGCTCCTTTGTTGTAACAACTCTGATTTTCTTGGCATGATAAACAGCCACGACTAAGCCTTAACGGCTAGTCCACTGGCTATTTTTCCTTCTATAAATAGTGCTGCTCTTAAGATCATTTTACACCAACTTTAAACAGCAATAACTCTTACGAATATCATTCAACAACTATTATTCTTTCTTCTTCACTTCTGTTCTTGAGAGAAATAGTAATATACAAATTCCAACCTACGATTGTGAGTGCACACGAGAGTAGGGTAGTAATTTTTAATCCTTGGGGAACGTTCGGAAAAACAGTGTAGCATCTCGCCTGTCCCGGAATTCGTTCTTAAGGCGGTGGCTCCTACCCAGCACCACAATTTATATCTTCGTCCTCTATTTTACGGTTTTCATCTTCACTAACCGGGTTCGTCTTTTACTTTCGATTTTTACATTTCCGTTTTTACGTTTTAGTCTTTACTTTACAGTCTTTACTTTCCGTAAGTAGTAGTTAAAGATTAGTTTCGCATTTAGTTTTAAAATACCATTACAGTACTTTATTTTTACCAACAATATGTTAGATCTTACATGATTGTGGTGTAAAAAATATTAGGTTGTGATAACATTTCATCTTTTACTGATTTTAATTTGCATGTGTTTATGTAAATGATAATTTTGAAATCATAACTAGGTTGGGCAACCATAAATATTTTTGTTTTGTTGTAGCCAAGGAATAGTTATACTTTATTTGAATTCAAAACAAATAGATTGTGCGTTTGAATGAAAATTTCATTGAAATATTTCAAGTATAAGCGTAATAATAACACAACAGGGTGCCTGAATTTTTTTTAAGAAACCCAACCGTTTTCTCTTTTTTTTAAAGCATGTGATTTTTTTTTTCATTCTTTATTAAGAAAATATTTTTTACATAATATGATATATTGTTATCCTCAAATTTAAAATTATACTCCTATGTTTGTACAACTAGAAAGAAAAATATACTTGTTTCACAAAGGTAATTGGGTAGGCATATATTATTTTATCTTTTATTTGCAAATATTGATTTATTTTTTTGTGGTCCTAAATTAGGATACAACTATGAATTCATGTTTTTCTTGTAAGATAATAATATTTTTCTTTTCTTTTTAGTCTATGTAGGAGTATAGAATCTTACTAATTCACTAACTTATCTAATTCAATTAAAATAATTTTACAAACATAACATTAGTGTTTTACACATGTCAAAAAATGACATAAATTATTCTAATTTTTTATAAGGGTAATACTTGATATAATACATATATTTTTGTCAATTAATAGTTTAAGAGATATTAATTTGGATTTAAATAAGTTTTGTTAATTATAACTAATTATAAAATCAAAACTTGATTAATTATAAATACAACACTTTTTCATAATATACTTAGAATTGTGGACACTAGAGGAAGTCTATACAAATATTGGGGTTGATGATTTTGTACTGTATCTAATAAATAGAAACATTTCCAAGTTTAACTAAGTTAGAGATATTCTATAACTGAAGTCAATAATATGGTTCATTTAATAAACACAATTATCTATAAATAATGTTCTTTTATATATATAAATTAATTAACTAAGAATATTTTCTCAATCTCTCACACTTTTCTTTCAATCTATTATCTTTACAAATTTAGGAAAAATTACACGAGATAATAATAACAAAATTCATAAACAAGAAGTCAATAGTAAAAAACCCTAGGATGCATGAACCTTAACCTTTTAACGCTCGAGAATGAGATTTAATGTCGTGGTCACCATTCAAACCAACTTGAGTTAACCAAGGTAAATTGAAACATCCTAATTCTCAACACATAAACTCTAATTCAACATGAAACAACTTTTGTATATTTTATAATATCCTTATTTCTGAAATAATGTGTAGTCTTCGAAATAGGAGTATCTTGTCCATACTCTAAAACTTTCCATAAAAGGCCACTATGGTGAATGGTCATGTAATTCTTACATATAAAAACACTTAAATATCAAACTAAAATTTTTAAAAAGGATTCTAGGAAGGCATAATAATAATGAAATGTCATTTTTAATAATTTCCATGAAGTGTTTTGGTGTTGAATTACGCAATATAATAAATAATGTATTCAATTTGTCAAGAATTAACTAAGAGATTTATGGAAAATACTTACTTGACAAAGTTTTGTTTGACTAGTTTATGCATATTTTAATGGTTCAACAGTGTTAAAAGATATGAGCGAAGAGTTGCTTGAATTTTATTATTATTTTGATGAATATCCAATTGCATATTATTTTTACACATGGTTAAATATAAGTTTAGGTTTAAAATAGTATAATGTGATATTACAATAACAATTTTAGATATATAGAGCCTTGCGGTTTGTTAATTATTGATGTTTTTATACTTGTTTATTTATTTGAAAGTGTACTATTTTTTTCAGGTTAGTGATGGTTTTTTGTTATTATTTTAGGTTTTTATATATTTTATTTATATTTCAATAAGTACATGGTTGGTGAATGCAAAATTATTCTTAGTTAGAAATTTGTTTGGTGTGTCTAATTGTATTCGTGGTATGCAATTCGCTTGTCATTTTTTTATTCTTTGACAGTATGTGATATCTAGTTGCATTTATATTGATTGTTTAGTCTATATATTTAAATATGTATCATGTGACAAAAAATTATGCAAACTGAAAGAAAAATGAATTTTATGAATACCAACCAAAGTAAAATGATTATTTTATATTTTTATATCATGGTTGTGTGAGATTGGAATTTAACATCAAGTTCACCATGTAGAAAAGCATAGTTAAATAATTCATTTAAATTCCCTCCCTCGGAGGATATGGTGGACCCATTAGTTTGATAAAATAATTATATAAAAATCTCACACATCTAGAAAACCACGATAAACTCTCTACAAGTGTACAAATAGTAACAAGTAATAAGTAAGTAAATCAAGTTTGTTCCTTAGAGATTTAGGTAGTTAATTAAAATACTGTTCAGTATTACCGTAAATGGTTTTAAATATTTTGATTAAAAGATAATGGAAGCGTTGTTTTGTTTTACAATTAAAAAATAATTAAGCATATAAGATAGTAGCTCAAGGTTTCAAATATTCACCTAATCCCATTAATTTATTATTTCTAGAAATAAATTGGGATTTTCTTATTAACCCGGATACTAAATTATGAGAGATTACAACTTAAACCCTAGCGACTACTTTGCTAGTCAAGTCGACTCACATTAGATTATCCTTTCGGAACCTTCATTACTAAGGGTAATCTTTATTTTTCATAATATAATTATTATTTAACTCCTATGTATACCCAATAGATGGAAAACACAATTTGTTTAAATGTAATACCAAAATAAGAAATTTAAGAATAAAACTATGTTCAAAATAATCTTAAGAAAAATAGAAATCGTGAATAAATGAACTTGGAATAAAAAAATTAGACTTAAATTAAAAATATGTATATCTAACACTAATTTACGCTAATTATAAAGAAAAAACGGTATATAAATGACCTAGTGAAACTCCAGCTCTTGATACTTCCTTCTTTGCATTCTCCTGATCACTTCCATGATGAATTAATTATCAAATGTACGCTTTGGCACCCAAGGGATGAATTTCTAGTGTTCGTAGTGTGTATTATTTAGTGGGAAACTTTTTTAGGGTTTACATATGTTGTGGTCTAGGTTTAAATGATCAAGCCCATCCCAAAAAATGCCATCTTTTTTGTTACAACTCTAAATCATAATTTGTCATAGGACACATGTTCTACTTCAGAGCCCCTCTTAAGATTAAAGGGGTCATTCAAATTTTTTATAAATCTTAGCTGAGCTAAAAATAAGCGTAAAAGGATGTCTTACGTTTATCACAAAAAGAGAGTCATCAGTATACCCTTTGGCAACAAGTCTAGCTTTATATGTAGGGACATCTGTTATCACAAAAATAGAGTCATCAGTATACCCTTTGGCAACGAGTCTAGCTTTATATGTAGGGACATCTGAATAAAATATACCTCGTTTAACCTTATAAAACTATCTACATTCAATAAGTTTTTATTTATAAGGTTTTATAAAGAGTATCTAAGCTTTTTTAACATTTAAGTATCACGTTTCTTATTCCATATCTTAACCCAAAAAAAAAATCTTTAAAACTCAATGTATTAAGTTAACTATTTGGGTCATTGTTACTAACCGATGGAGCAATTACAAGAGCAATATAAAAAAATTCAACATAACATTACCTTGATGAGGTATATTTTTTATCTTTACAATATAATTGTTAACTAATAGTTATCTAAGCCCAATTCATGTTCCTAAACATTATTTGGATCAACATGATTAATATCATTTAATGAAGTTTTATTAGGATCAACCTAGATCACAATACACTTTAAGTGTTATTTATGTTCACTTTGATCAACATGATTAATATCACTTCGAATTTTGATTCCCATAAAAGCCCCTATGAAACTTGAACTAAAAAACCCAACATCTACAACCATTTCTCCGTTAATTAACAACAAAATTAGGAAGCGTAAGTCTTCTGGAAATCGAGCCCCAAAGGATGGTGGAGAGACAATAAATGCACCAATAAAAGGCTTTGAAACTAAATTTGGGAATGGAGCAGGTGGCTATAATGGAGCTGATAAATGAAATTTTTTACAAGAAAAGAAATTCATACAAGGAAGGGATACTCAGATAGTTCATACATTATCACAAAAATTGTCATATTAATTGAGTTTTGTGTCCTTGATGAACCATGACAAATAATAAATATTATAACCTAATTTCGGGTGATAATGGATATCTCCTAGCACCCACATATTGGTACCTTGCAACTCCTTTTTAATCAATATGATATAAAACCACATGGTTCGAAGATAATATACCACCCATATTCAATTATTAAACAAATAGATCAACCCTATCAAGTGTCAGATCTAATGGTTTTGGGTTTTTGATTTCGGGCAGGATTTCAGATGATCGTATAGCAAAACAAAATTATTGATTTTAAACACGACCCTAGATGTGGTTGGGTCTTATAAAAGGACTTAGTTAGATGATTTTTTGGGATATGTTGATTTTCAAGGAAAGTCTGCTTACCCTTAGGAATTAGGTTCTCATATGGTTGCAATTGTAGAGAGAATGTACACCTAAAGTAGTTAGACATATGATTATTATGTCTCTTTGAAATAAACTAGGCTTTAGAAAAACATTGTTATAAAGTGATATTTGTAATGAAAGAGTCCAAAATTTTATACTAGCATGCACGATTTAAATACATTTTGATAGAATAGATAAGTACGATAGTATTCACCAAGATTACCCACTGTTAGATTATTAAATGGGATAATAAATGAAACCTAACAAATTATATATGTCAAACTAGCTTCTTAAACCTTCACAATATCTACATATGTATCATAAAAAACAATTTGAACAATAAAAACAACATAAAAACTAGACGTAACATTAATTTTGAGGACAGAAATAAAATCATTCGTCATCCATACTTTACTTTATCAAATTGGAACTTATCTTTATTTATAAATCAAACTACTTAATTAATTACTAACACAAAATAACACACAATATGCTCTTTTTTTCCTTATTTACTTTTTGCTCGGAGGGTTCTATGATTTCAAATGTCCTAATTAAATGGGAACTTGACTACTAATATTCACTCCAAATCTAACAATAGGGTGAAATAGTGCTTCGTTAATCCACATGAAGCACGTTGGTTAGAGAGAACATAAAAATGTTTCCAATTTCCCTCCATGTCTTGTCCGTAACCACCTAAGAAAACTACCATAAACAAAGGTTAAAAAGATTGACGAAATTATTTGCTTTTAATCATAAAAATGTTAAATTGTTTTTATTGAGAGATTTAGATAATATACCATATATATATAACAACTTTATATAACTATGATCCGATTTATATACAAACCATATATATATATAAATAATGTACTTGATGTTGAAATGCAATGATCATTGATCTAGACTTATACCTAAAAATAACATTAATTTATTACATATTATCCAATTCTATAAGAAAATTATTAAATTTGAACAATTAGAACAATAAATTATGTTCAACAATATAAATACAAACTGAAAGAAAAAGAATTCTAATTAAACATTTTATTAAATACCAAATTTTTTCTAATAATAGCCTCAAAACATAAAACCACTTTTTTACAAAACATCCTTCTATTTGGGATCTCAATTTCATGAAGAATTATTCACTAAAACAATTTAAAAAATATATAGATCTAAAACTAAATTTTTTACGGTGTTGACATGTTTATTACTTTTCTATTAATATGTGGAAGTCATTGTGGTGATTCTGGGCATTCAATATGTTTTACATAAGAAGAAGTGTGAAGAAAGAGAAAAAAGGACCAGAGAGATATTATTGAAGAATATAGTATTTAGGGTTTTTTGTATGTGGAAGAAAAAAGGAAAAACATAAAATTAGCCCAATCAAAATTTAATATTAGTCAATTTAAAATTTAACCAGTGTACACTCAAATAAGAGATAGTGAATTTTTAGACTTAAACTTATTTTAGTGAAAAGTATCATAGCAAGTTAATGTTAAAAGTGAGATGGATATCCATTACTAGATAAGCCATATAGCTAAAAATGAATAATATATGGGATATATATAGTTTATTAAAACAAAATTTTGATTGAGAATTATATAATAAATTTTATAAACCGTAATAATTAATATAATTCCCAAATTCTAAATATATATTATCTTTCTATTGATAGCCTTACTACCTTGACCTCCATAAGGAGGAAAATCTTGCCAGTTGTTCACATGTGTAGGGTTTTATACAAATCAACATTGATACAACATATTTGAAAGTAGTTGGAATTGTGTTAATACTTTGTTTGGATTATGATCATTTGAAAATATATACAATATCGTTTGTACCTCCTATCTAGTTTTCAAGACCCTTGCAATCTTGAATGGTTTGTTTTAAGGATACATTTTGAACACCTCCAACCTCTCCAAGTATTGTAGTAGTGTCACTGGAGGCCATCTACTCCCAGTAACTAATTTAATTTTTCGAACCAACTTATTTACTATGGATGTCATTTAGATGGCTAATGATATACCTAGTCTTTAATTTAGTTTTTTGGGTATAAATGAAAATATAGTAATTGATTGAGATAAAAAGATGATTTGACACATTTACTTTATAATGGTTGGTTTATCTATCCATATTTCGAAAAAAAAACATATATTGGCAAATTATTTTCAAATAAGACCAATTAAATTCATGTTTAGCATATTTTTGTTGTAGGGTAGACTAACCACTAAAAAATATAAAAAATTATCTTTGTACTTATCTTTAGCATTCAATTTTGTAATAAAATTGAGGTTTTTTAAGGGCAAACAGTTAATATATTATTTTATTCATGTGTATACCCCTACAAAATTATAAATGGACATAAATATTTCTAACATTTTTATCTAAAAAAACATTTTTTTTGTAAAAATTTACATTGTATGGCGAGAGCCTCCATTGCACTATGTTGTGCTAATAACTAATTATGTCTTTTCATTGTGTATGTTCTACATATGGGTTCATGTAATGTGGTTTATGTATGTGAACTAACTATTTTATTTCTTTTACGACTATTTTCTAAGTGGTTTTAAATATTGGATTAAATAAATCTTTCTTATATATTGAAGTTTTAATTATTATTATTTGTTTAATGAACAAAATTCTTCTTAATATTAAAAAATATGATTATTGTGTTTTAGAAATCAAGGTCATATAAAATTTTTATTTTAA
Organism: Nemophila menziesii; assembly: GCA_029959085.1. NCBI lineage: Eukaryota > Viridiplantae > Streptophyta > Magnoliopsida > Boraginales > Hydrophyllaceae > Nemophila > Nemophila menziesii. The sequence continues at coordinate 22,568,707 of JARWIR010000015.1, read as the reverse complement.
TTAAATTAATTATATATTGATAATATGCATATGTAAGGTAATATATTAGACACCCAAGCAATTTTTACAATAATTATTTAGTAACTGAAGAATTTATATAAATATTTTTAACAATACTATTTTCATAAAAAAAATTTATAGAAAGATCAATAGTTCGTCTAGTGTTAGTACTCATGAAATTATGTGAATTTAGTAAGATTGACGTTACAATAATATAAATGGTTGAAAGTTAGTTATATGGCAAAATATTCTTTCGCTTAAAATATATAATAGTCAAACCATTAAGTGAATAACTGATCAAATATTGATCTTTGTATTCGCTAATAAAAAAATATATTTATTAAATAATTTTTTTAATCTAATTTGCATGCCTCACTTTTTCACGTACTTATTTTCATATGACCTCCTAAAACTCTATAATTCTTTACCATTGATGTTTGAAAAGTTCTTTATCGAATACTTGAATATCCTTTAGAATCAACTTTTATCTTTCCTAATACACATATATTAGTAAGAAACCCCGAACAAAGAGATCTATTTTTCTCTTATGTCTTTTATATCTGTCCCTCAATATAATTATTCTTTCAATATTAATTAAAAATAATAGCCAGCATTAGACATTAATGAAGTAAAAAATGAGACAAATAGTGATATTAGTCATTAAAAGTTTTTGGTTATTCAAAATAACTTCATAAATACTAAAAGAAATAAGTAATTAAGGACATTTTTCAGTGCTTGGCATTTGTATATTAATTAATATATTATTATTTGCAGCTGATATATGTTAAGCAACTACGTTTTTTAGACAATAATCATAATCAGCCTCTATTATGTTGCCTCTTCCTACACGGTCTTAATTATATGAAAAAGTGTTACTTTTGGGACAATCTTGGTAAATTCAAAACATATATGAGTAAGTCTGCCAAAAAAAACACACATAGTTAAGTAGTCCAAAGTTATGCAATACATATAAGGGCTTTCCTGAGTATTGGGATACATGTAAGGTGATAGAGCACCTGAGATATAAAACTACTTTTCAAACTCTGATGCCCATAAAAACCCCTATGATACTTGCATTAGAAAACCCTACATCTACAACAATTTCCCAGTTAATTAACAACAAAATTAGGTAGCGTATGTCTTCCGGAAAGCGAGCCCCAAAGCATGGTAGAGAGACTATAAATGAAACAATAGAAGGCATTGAAATTGAATTTAGGAATGGAGCAAGTGGTTATAATGGAGCTAATAAATGAAAGTATTTAAAATAAAATAAACTCATACAAGAGAAGGGATACTCAAATAGTTCATCCATTAACGTAAAAATTGTCAAATTAAATTAGTTTAGTATCCTTGATAAACCATGACCAACAAAATATATTATAAATTATTTCGGGTGATAAGGAATATCTCCTAGCACCTACATATTGGAACCTTACAACTCCTTTTTAATCAATATGATATCCAACCACATCGTTCGAATATAATAGACCACCCATATTCGACGATCAAACAAATAAATCAACCATATCAACTGTCATATCTAATGGTCTTGAGTGTTTTGGTTAGGGGCACGATTTCAGATAACCGTAAAGCAAAAAAAATTATGGATTTTAAACACGACCCTAGATGTGGTTGGGGCTTATAAAAGGACTAAATTAGAGGATTTTTTGGGATATGTTGATTTTCAAGGTAAAGCTGCTCACCCTAGGAATCAGGTTCTCATATGGTTGTAATTGTAGAGAGAATGTAAACCTTAAGTAGCTAGCTATTTGATTATTATTTCATTTTGAAATAAACAAGGCTTTAGGATAACTTTGATATAAAATGGTATTTGTATTGAATGAGTCCAAAATTTTATACTAGCATGCATGAATTAAATACATTTTGATAGAATCGATATGTGTAAGCGTATTCACCTAGTTTACCCTACTAGATTACTTGTCACATTAGAAAACAGGATAATAAATGAAACCTAACACATCAAATATGTCAAACCGACTTCTTTTAACTTCACAATATCAACATATGTATCATGAAAAAAAATTGGAACAAAAAAAACATCATAAAAACTAGACGTAACATTAATTTTGAGGACAGAAATGAAGTCATTCGTCATCCATACTTTAATTTATCAAGTTGGAAGTTATCCTTATTTATAACTCAAACAACTTAATTAATTATTAACACAAAATAACTATTTTTATCAAATTGCTTTTCGTGCAACTTAGAAAGATCAAGCAGGACGAGCATTTGATCAATCATTATGAAAACAAATTGTAAAAGTGCTTGATAGGTTTGAAAATAGGCGTGGAGAGAGTCAAAATTATTGGATGTGTCTCACCTTCCAAGCATAGAATATTGGCAAAAAATAGAAGAGTGAGGATCATGAAAAATGAATTATGTTAAACAAGAGAAGTACATCTACAAAAAAGGTTCAAAAAAACACACTTGTCACTTTATACTTTAAACTTCATATAATTCTGAAGTTCTTTTTAATTTTTTTTTCTTGAATTGATGATTAGGAATGGTTGATGGTCATACTCTTCTTGTATGACTCCAATTCTTTCTTGTGTCTCATTTTGTCCTCCATAACATAACCCTGATAAACCTACATCAATACAAATCAAGAAGTTCATTAGGAGCTAGAGAACATGGTGTACCTCTAACAATATATTATTTTGCAAATTTAACAGAAATAAAGGATATGGTACACTACCCAATAGAACATGTTTACTTACTTCTTTTTCCTCTAGGGAAAGAGTGTTCCACATATTTATAACCATCTTAGTGAATTCATGTTCTTTGTTAGAGTAAGAGTCTTCAACTCTCGATGTTTGTCAAGAAGTACAAATTATAGCCACTAAAATTGGGCTTAGGGCAGTTTGGGTCTTCTCATCCTTGCTTCTTTTTTATCCTCTTAGTTGAAGTATTCATGCCTTTAGGTAGTGGAGTAATGGGAACAATTGCATAACATGAGTGCCCTTCTACAGCTTCGCAAAATTAGGGTGTCCCGAATGACAAAGCACCCCACTCAAAACCTTGGTACCAACTTTTACCGAGACCAAGTACCCACAATACAATTTCCCTTCGATTTTAACCGCAACTTCAACACTTCGAATAACTAGCATTAAATACATTCAAGTCAATTCAAGCTATAATCGAGCATTAATAATAAAAAATAAGAAGTGTTATAGGCATATTATTACGAAATTTTATTCATTGAAAACCAAATAATACTACTCCAAAGTGGTCAGAACTACATTTTAACTACCTTGAAACCCTGAGATAAGAATATGTTGTAATGGAATATTCACACGATTCACATATTTAACTAAAGTATATACTAGTTATCGCACAGTTAACAAATGAGCAACCTAAAAATATAAACTAGTAGTGAACACGTATTAACGAAAGAGAATTATTATTTGGAGTTGAAATATGTTAAGCATATATTATTTGTTAGACAATAATCATAATCAACCTCTATCGCGTTGCCTCTTCCTACAAGGTATCACTTATATGAAAAAGTGTTACTTTTGGGACAATCTTGGTAAATTCGAAACATATATAAGTAAGTCTTGGAATAGACATTGATGCACTTCGAGTTCTTGGTGTAATAATCTTAGGAGTTTGTGAAGTTTCTTGTTCATCGCTTTTTATGTATGTATCTGAAAGCATTGGTGTTTCGTCTTTTTCATTTTTCATTTTATAATTATTTTTCCTTATCAAAATAATATAAATTATCAATAAACAGATTAGAACTTGAAGAATTTAATAAATTTAACATAAATTTACCTTTTTTTATAGCTGAACACTCAAAACTCGAAATTTAACAGTTAAGTAGCTTTGGGTCACTGAATCAAAATTTGTTGAATTAGAAAGTTGAGATATGAAATAAACAAAGACCAATTGGAGTATAATGAAGATATGAAACTGAAGAAATCAATTAAATAATCACTAAAGACACCTTTTTAAGAGATGATCACCCAAAACTTGAAATTTCTTAGTTTTGAGCTCCTATATGAAAATTTGCAGAATGAGGATCCATCAAAGAAATTATAAATGAAGAAATTAATTGGGAAAAAAATTTACAGCTGAAAATCCAAAACTCTGAAAAAGTTATTCAGAATCTGCGGAATGAGATGTTTAAAGATACACCGATGAATGATACTACATTAAAGATTAGAAAATGAAGAAGTTCCTAAGAATATAATTAATATAAAGTTTTTTTGTTTGGAAAATATCTATATTATATTTCAGAGTTTTTTCAACAGTTTATCCATATAAGTGGTGGCCAAGATTAAATCTTGCTAAATAAGTGGTGGCTATGATTTAATCTAGCTAAAAAAACACATACAACTAAGTACTTCAAAGTTATGAAATACATATAAAGACTTTCCTAAGTATTAGGATAATTGTAAAATGGTAGAGCACCTGAGATATAATTGCTTCTATCTGAATTGTGATGCCTTTAAAAGCCCCTATGATACTTAAATTAAAAATCCCAACAGCTACAATCATTTTTCAGTTGATTAACGAGGAAATTAGGAAGTGTATTAAGCGAGCCACTTGATGGAGAGACAAGCAGGTGGTTATAATGGAGGTGATAAACGAAATTATTTAGAAGGAATAAAACTCATACAAGGGAAGGGATACTCGGATAGTTCATCCATTATCGCAAAAATTGACATATTAAATTAGTTCAATATCCTTGATAAACCATGACCAACATTATATATTATAATCTGAGGGTAATAAGGGATAATTCCTAGAACCACATATTTGTACCTTGCAACTCCTTTTTAATCAATATGATATTCAACCACATGGTTCGATGGTAATACACCACCCATATTCGACCCCACCATAATCCGGAATATACCTTTTCATACACCCATCATATATGGGTGTCTTGGGCCACATAGCCAACCTAAATGCCCAAACACCAAGCCCAAACCTAACATGATAGTAAAAAAAAATTAAATGATAAATCAACCGTATCAAGTGTCATATCTAATGGTTTGAGGTTTTTTGGTTTCGGGCAGGATTTCAGATGACCATATAGCAAAAGAAAATTATGGATTTTAAACACGACCCTAGATGTTGTTGGGCTTATAAAAGGACTGAGTTAGATGAATTTTCGGGATGAGTTGAGTTTCAAGATAAGGCTGCTCACCCTTAAGAATCAGGGTTTATATGGTTGCCATTACAAAGAGAATGTAAACCTAAAGCAGCTAGCCATAGGATTAATATGTCTCTTTGAAATAAACAAGGCTCTAGAAATACTTTGTTATAAAATTATATTTGTATTGAAAGAGTCCAAAATTTGACCAGCATGCATGATTTAGATACATTTCTATAGAATCGATAAGTGTAAGAGTATTCACCTTGTTTACCCTACTAGATTATTTGTCACATTATAAAACAAATTAATAAATAAAACCTAACACATAAAATATGTCAAATCAGCTTCTTAAAACTTCATCATAAAAATCTAGACGTGAGATTAATTTTTAGGACAAAAATGAACTCATTCGTCATCCATACTTTACTTTTTCAAACTGAAACTTATATTTATTGATAACTCAAACTACTTAGTTAATTACTAACACAAAGTAACACGCAATACACTCTTTTTTTTCTTTTCGCGCGCAGGGTCCCGACCATTTTTCATGTCCTAATTATAAGAGAATTGAACTACTCAACTAGCTACTAAAAATTCCAAGTTTTGGTCTCTCAAGTCAATCCTAATTATTCCAAATATTTAATAGAATAAACACTTTGATAAACTGTTATAACTCACAAAATTGGTAAAGACAAAAACTCGATTTACTTGAATTACTTGAGAGATCTCTTGACCCGAAAAAATAAGCATGTTCATAGTGGTAGAGTACGGTGTAATAGTTCTTCTTTAATCCATGAGAAGCACTTTGGTTGGAGAGAACATAAAAATGTTGCCAACTTCCCTACATTTCCCAAAACGAGGAATCTATCAGCTTAATTAAAGAATGTCAGGTTTTTTATGGAAGGGATGTCTTGAATATTCAAATGGTGTTAGAGTTTCCTGGGAAAATAATAATGTCATGAAGATTCAAATGTTGCTCAAGGTGTACAAAGAGAATAATTAGTTACCGTAATCTATCCACAAATAATACAAAACTTCATTCTTCTAAAACAACAACTGATGAGATTGTGAGAAACGGTGAGATGGTGAGTTTGTGAGAAATGGAGAGGCTGTGACCGGGTAGATGGTGAGGTTGTAAGAAATGGAGAGACCTATGAGTTACAAAGAGGTATGGGAAATGTTTAAGGTTGTGAGAGGTGGAGTTTTAAGGCGGCTAAGAGAGAAATATGGGGTTCATAGCTGCGAGTCAACGATGCTGTGATGGACCAGTGAGAGTCTGTCGAGAGTAGTCCTCGAGTCGGTGGAAAAGAGAATTTGATGGAGAATGTGAGGAGAAGGTTGAGGCGATAGAGAAAGATTATGGTTTTTGTTATTTTGACTTGTTTTTTCTTTTAGGGTTGCTTTGATATTAGATAAGAAATGAGTGGCGATAGTTTTTCTTTTTTTGTTATGTTTAGGTATTAATGATAGGTGGCCACCACTAATGTTGTGGCTAGAATGTGGCTAGAAAGTGTATGTTCTAGTAAAAAAAAACCTCAAAGATTTTATAATATTATTTTCAACTATTAGTTTTCTTCATGTAACTTATTATATTTTGTAATTCTTATATTTTTAATTTAAAATGTATATTTATATATTCATTAGGAAATAAAAATATAGTAAATGATTATATAAAAACAACATCATCAAAATATAATATACAATATACACTACATTTATATAACTATTAAGATATTTAGGGACTAACCTTAAATATTTATGAAATGAAATGACCATCAATCTGGACTGACTTATACCTGAAATGACATTAATCATTATAGATTACCAACTCCCATGAATTTATTATGAAATTTGAGCAATAATAACAATAAATTGTGCTCAACATTATAGAATTAAATAAATTGTGCTCAAATTTGAGTAATATTTTTTTTGTTAATCAAATAAAATAAAATATATATATCAAAAATTGATGTGAAATCATAAGATAATATTATAAATAGTTGTATACAATAGCATTCTCTAACTTAGTAAAATAGTACATATAAAATAATATAAGTATTAAAAAAAATCTATACAACTATCTTTAGTATCTCCAAATGCCCTATTTCAAATATACAAAAAATAATTAAAAAAATTCTATAACTAGATGACTTTTTTACTATATTTTTCAATAATAAGAATGAGATCTAAAAATTAATCAACCAAAAGAAAAATAATTGTAATTAAACTCTTTATTAAAATCAATTTGTTTAATAATAACCTTCAGCACAAAAAACCTCTCTCTTACAAAACATTAATCTATCAGGGATCTCAATTTCTTAAAGAAGTATTTTCTAAAACAATTTTAAATAAAATTATAGATCAAAGAAAAAATTTTGCTATGATGAAATTTTTATCTTGTAAGTATTTAATCCAAAGGATCATACAGAAGAATTCATATACCTTTTCTTTTGATACGTAGAGGTGGTTGTGTGATTTTGGGCATTCCATATTTTTAACATACGAAGAAGAAATGTGGAGAAATTGAAAAAAAAGCGATATTATCGAAGAAAATTGATATTAGGGTTTTATTGTAGATGGAAGCAAAAAAGGCCGAAAATTGGGTCCAATACAAAAAGTAATAATTGTCCATTTAAAATTTAACCCAGTATAGGCCCAAAATAAGAGTCAGTAAATTTTAAATTTTTAGACCTCACTTATTTTATTTAAAAGTATTAAAAAGTCAACGATAATAGGTGACTTGGATATCCATTACTGCATAAGGCATATAGTCGTGAAATTAACAATGTATGAAATATCTATATTATACTTATCAACTTACTAGCCACATTTTTAAGAAAATATGAATATCAACTTATACTTATCAACTTCATAACTACATTTTTCAGAAAAAGTGAGCAATTGATCAAAGGAAGCCATATGTTAGGTTGAAAAAGAGATGGCTTGATATATATGACATGAATTTGTTTTTCTCTTTTCTCTTTTTTATTTTTATTTTTAATAAGTTTAATTTCATTTAGTATTATATTAATGGATATATCATTGGGATATGTAGAAAATTTCACATTTCTAAATCTTGTTTTTTGCAAAGTAGCAAAATATACTCGTGAAAGGCTACTTTGTGGAACATAGACCATTACTTTAGTACAATTTATGCAATTTGATGGAGAAAAATATAACTTACCCCATACTTCTACAATTGATTTTTTTGAAATTTTTTATACTTTTGAATTTTTAAAATATGTTTCTGAATTTTTGAAATATTAATAATGAAATCTTTTTTTTTTAAATCTTTTTATAAGATAATCTGTTTATAAATAAGGGAAAATGACCCAAAAAATCAAAATAATATTATTTTCAGCCCAATAACATCAATGACAAAATTTCTGCCCAATAACGTCATCAATTAAATTATTTTATACATTATTTGACTATACTATCCCTACCTATGTTATACATTATTCGTCGCGTTAACGGGATTCGTCGGGTGATGGGAATCGTCCGTGATGGGAATCGTCCGTGACGGGAATCGTACGTGACGGGAATCGTCCGTGACGGGAATCGTCCGTGAAGGGAATCGTACGTGACGGGAATCGTACGTGACGGGAATCGTACGTGACGGGAATCGTCCGTGACAGGAATAGTTCTTATGGTGTAAGGGTAAATATGCAATCTTATAATAGTAAGTTAATGGATGATTCTTTGGGGCAAGTATAATATTATTTTGATTTTTTGGGGCATTCACCCTATAAATAAATTATCAGTTTTTATTATTTCTTATTATCTATTTCTTTTTATTATTATTTTCTATTATCTATTTCTTTTTATATTTTTTTAGAGATTTGGATTTTCAAAAATTAATCATGAATTTTTCTAAACTAAATTAATTTTTTAATTATTTTGTCAAAATTAATAATAATATATAAAATTATTGTAATTTTAAAAAGAATTTGAGAAGTAATTATATTTTTTATTCTTTTTGTGTTTTTTCAATTTTTGTTTGAATCAAAAAATTAAATACTAGTATCTATTTCTTATTTTTTAAATATATTATAATCATTATTATTTTCAATATATTTGTGTTTTTTCTGCTAAAATTATTAATTTTTAAATAATATATTGATTTTTTAAAATATTTTTGAATCAATTAGGATATTTTAATATTTTTGTGGTTTATATTTTATAACAGATTTTGATTTTCAATTACTAATTATGAATTTTTTCATGAATTTATTTTTATATTATTTTTAGCAAAATAATACTTAGTTTATAATTTTTTTTTGTTTTGAAAAAGATTTTTGAACTAGTTATGATCTTATAAAATTTTTAAGAGTTTTAATTCCTGAGGAATATAGTTTTTTCAAATACTATTATCTATTTTAAAATATTAATTTGTGAATTTTTATTTTAATATTTTATAGTTCAAATTTTTATTTTTTGTATCAAAATATGATTTTAATATATTTTGTGATTTTTTAATTTTTTAATAGATATAAACTATTTTTCTAATTTAATGAATTTACAAATATTATGTGATTGTTTGTGTATTAATATTATTGGTGTAGGATCATCCAATATTAGATGGAAGAATTTTCCATATATCATTACTCTTTTAAATATACTCTTAATTTATTAATTTTTTTGAATAGATTTTTCATTTTTAATTATTTATATAAATTTTTTTATATTAATCATGATTTTTTTATTTTTTTTATTATTTGACACTAGCATAACTCAAAAATCACTTTTGGAATTTTCTTCCAAGTTACTTTACTTTTTTCCGTCTTGAGACACCGAAAGCAATATGTCTTTTTTCTTCAATATCTATAAAATTTTGTTATGTAATACAAAATCCTCTGTCATTAGATTTCAAATGTACCCATGCACATATTTTATATTTGTTTTGCTATACAAGTAATTATATTTGATCTCACCAATTAAATTAAATATTTCTATAGGTCTATAAAGAATAAACAAAACCAATGTCCTTACAAATATAACTTCATGCACTACTATTATTTAGAAACTATGAGAAAGGCAAAGACATGATATTAAAATCAGAGAAAAATGAAGTACACCCTCTATCACAATTCACCATCTTGATGTAGCAGTCTACATTAGATCATCCATTTACTCAAGCTTTCCATCAACATCTAGTGGAACCTTATGTTCTACACAACCTCCGCAATGTACGGTTATTATCAACTACTAATTGATGTCTCCCAATTTGTGATGATTTAATTTTAGTTGGAGACATCATTTATTTGAATTATTAGGAAGTTGTAATCGATTTTTATTATAATTATTGAATTGTCTTATTTCTTGTCTTGATTTGATGATTTATTATTTTTAGAGCATATTTGGTTTAATTGTTTACTAATTGTGATGTTTTAAAGATATATAGTAATTAATTATATGTCAAATAAATTATAAGTGATAAGGGAATAAAAATAACGATGGAAAGTGAAGATAACGGAAGGAAAAGATAAATATGGAAAGATAAAGTTAATAAATATATTTGAATTCCAGCAGCTACAACAGTTAAAATGTTCATAACTCAAGATTGGTTGGCAATTCCGAAGAATGATCCGTAGATAAGTTGTTGAGCTTTCCGAGACGATCAATCTTGATATAAATAACGCGTCAATCGGAACGGTATTGAAGAAATTGGGGCCAAAACAAAACAACAATAGTTTATTACCTTTTCTATATTTTAGGATTACGAATTTGAGTTTGACTAGAAGTCCAATTACTTGTCTTCCACTCCAAAAAAACGTGTTAGGGCTTCCTAGACCTCTATAAATACACCCTTAAACTATTGTAAACAGGTCCTTACCCATCCTTATGTTTATACATCATTAGAGATCAATCCTTAGTCATTCAAGAGAGAAAGTTGACAGTATGTATCTTTCTTATAATTTATTTCTTTCTTGTAGGAACTTATTTTCCCAAAGCTTAGGTTTTGCATATGTATAATCTATTAACCATATATTTGTTTTATATGCTTTGATTTATTGTCTGTCTTAAACCTGATCAATTTTATGTTGTGCGAATAGTAATTAGATGGTCACCCGAAAGGAGTGTCTAATTATTGAAACACCACATAAACGTCTAGTGTGCGGTAGTGATCCTGACGGGCTTGTTTAACTAGATAGTCATTAGGGTTTGATTTAATCACCGATCATCATTAGAAGGCCAATCTCATTTAGGAACCTAGTGGCGTTGGAGCACCCTATTTAAGTCCCCTCTTGGTTGTGAGGTCTCCACCCTAGTCCACCCTGACGGGGGTAGGGAGGAATTCAGAATCCTAACTATTTATCTAAGAGATATTATCACCCTTATTAACTAGTAGAAAAAATAAGAGTAGTGCATAAGAGCAAAACCTGGGCTCTTTTTCTCATCTTATTCTCTCATATTTATTTTATTGTCTTTTGTTTTATTTAGTTAATTATTAATCTCTCCATCAATCATATTTATTTTCTTTCTGTCGTTTAATTATTAATTGCTACTCTGATCTATTTACCCATAAGCATAACACAATTAAGACCCTGAGGCACGAATCTTCTTATCATTAAAAATTGCATACGTCCTATAATACTTGCAGTACCGTGTTAAGTCTAGGGTATTTGTGCATCGTTTATCTATCTTTTATTATCATATTTTTATCACACCCTAGGCGACACCAAGTTTTGGCGCCGCTGCCGGGGACTCGTGTCTCATTAGCGTGTGGGATATTTATTTTTAATAGTAGTAGTTTTTAGTTACTTTTATTTTAATTTTTCCATTTTTACATTTTTGGTTTGTTTTAGTCTCTTTCAGGTTTACTGTGCATGCGTGCGAAACCCGAGATGTGTTTCACAGCTTATAACAGACGTTTAAGAGAAGCGAGAGAATGAAGAAAAGAGATGGAAGAAGAACAACACGGAGTAGATCCTCCACTTGGTTCTTTAGGACATATACCACCACTACCATTATGGGAAGAAAATTGAAACAACAATAGAAATGAACAAAATCTCTCAGGCTTGTGAGTACCTTCTCGAGTTCAACCATTAGGTTATCATCCTCTAGAGATCCATAATATCAAGTTTAGACCCGATCCAAATATGCTCATCAATTTCAAAATTTTGGACTCTATAGTGGTGCAGCAATGCAAGATCCGGTAAGAGCGATTCAAAATTTCATGCAAATTTGTGATGCCTACAGTACTCCAGGCATTACACGGGCATAATGTAGCAATGGAAAATTTAAAAATACCACGAAACATTATAGGTCTTTGAGGCTTTTTGGGATTGACTGGATAATATCAGCTTTTATTAAAAAGTTATGGCAGTATTGCAGCCTCTTTAACAGAAATTTTGGAAAAGGATATATATTCATGGTTTAAAAAGCTACAACACTGTCCACAAAACTTAAAACAACGTCACAACATCTCTAGTTCTTGCTATGCTTGAATTTTCCATTACCTTTTATTGTAGAAATAGATGCTTTGTGGTTTTGGAATTGGTGTCGTGTTATTTCAAAATAATCGGCCTATTTCTTCCTTTAGTATGATGTAATTTGCAGGTTTGAAGGCTAAATCAACTTATGAAAGAGAAATTTTGGCCATTACATATGTTATTTCCAAGTGGAAACATTATTTGCTAGAAAGGCGTTTCACAATTTAAACAGATTAGTGTAGTCTAAAAAAATTTATGGATCAAACAATTCAAAAACCTATACAACAAAAGTGGTTAACGAAATTATTGAGGTTTGATTTCAATATTCTTTACAAAACTGAACGTGAGAAACAAGTTGCAAATGCTTTACCTAGAATCAAAGGGGTATGTTTCAACATTTCAGTTGTTCAAGTGGTGTTTTAAGATGATATAAGAATGACTAGTAAAAGTGATACAGATATTCAAAAATATACAAGAGGATCTATAGAATTGCCTATATTTATTAAACAAAAATTCTTTGGTGAAAGCTTATTACTCGATAAACAACGTATAGTTCTTCCAACTATCTAACGAGTGTCACTCTACATCAGTGGGAGGACATGCTGGAAACCTTCGCACGTTTCAAAGAATAGCGGCAGATTGTTATTGGGTCAATAAACTTTTTTGTTTTTTGTATGTCAGTAGTCTAAGTTGAGTATTTTTGCACCCGTGGTCTTTTACAACCCCTGCCCATTAAGGATCAAATTTGGGAGGACATACAAATGGATTTTGTTCAAGGGTTTCCATCATCAAAAGACAAGTCACAAATATTCGTGATAGTTCATAGATTATCAAAATATGTTCACTTTGCAACTCTTCCAACTCACGTGAACGGTATACAAGTGGCTGATGTATTTATAAACAAAATGGTCAAACTTCATGGGATTCCACGTACCATTGTAAGTGATTGAGATAAAATATTTATATGTTCATTTTGGAAAGAGTTTTCGTTTCCAATGACCAAGTTATATTTGAGCTTATCTATCATCCATAATCAGATGGACAAACTGAACGTTTAATCAGACATTGGAGATGTATATCAGATGTTTTGTGATGGATTGCCCTCAAATGTTGTTAAAATTCTTGGCATGGGATGAGTATTGGTACAACACATCCCTTCATACTTCTGCATGTCGACATCGAATGTTGTTGTTGAACATGACTTACAACAACACGATACTATATTATCTGCTCTTAAGCTAAATTTGCAGAGAACGCAAAAAAAGATGAAAGATTAAGCAGATAACCATCGTATAAAACAATAATTTGATGTTGGAGATTGGGGTTTGCTTCGTCTGCAACCATATCGGCAAGTTACTACGTGAGTGTATGGAAATTAAAATTTGGGTCGCAATTTATTTGGTCCATTTCAAGTTGTACAATGCATTGGGAGTTTTCTTATTATCTGTCATTACCTATTATAGCAAAGATACATCATGTTTTTCATGTATCACTACTTTAAAGTGCAATTGGTGTATCGTCTGTGCCCGATGCGGGCTAATTTACTTGAAGTTCGTCCATTGGTAATATTATCAAGTAGAAATATCAATGTAAAAAATGTGATTATACCACAAGTTTTAGATCAATGGGGTTATTTAACGCTTGAAGAAGAATTATGGGTTGATATTTAAAACTTTTGTGAGACAACATAATACTTTATCAGAATATTTTTATATTAACCAACATAATACTTTATTAGAAGGTTTTTATATTTAATGTCCTCATGATTAAGCTATGTTAAGAAGATTAAAATAACATGCATGAGTGAGCATTATTTAGTAAATGGAAATCTCTTAAATAAAACAGGATTACAAATATGAAATATTTTAATTAAGAATAATAATATTGACTTGACATTTAAATATCTTTAGACTTTAACATATACAAAATTTGATGATAAGTTCAATGACGCATCTTAAGATTAAATAATGGAAAGTATGACTAGTGTTGAGGTTTCCTATTCATTCTCAAGTAAATATTAACACCCATAAAAGTAAATAAATGATTGAATAAAATCAAAATAGAACCAGGTAAATAAACTAGATTGAGGATAATTAGGGACTTTAAATATATGATATACCTAAGAATATGGGTAACTTTGATAGATTATAAAAAAACTATGAAATATGCCAATGATTGATAAGGAAGCCATGATATCAAAAAATATTTTGTAACAAGATCACTAATAGACAAAGATAATAAAAAAAAATTAAATCTATTCAGAATGAATTTCAATATAAAACAACCACAAATCTTTATAAGAATAGTAGTTTGAAACATTTAATTACTACATAATTCAATTTAATATTATGATAATACAAAAATCTAGTTATAACCCAGAATAAAACAATTAACCAAAATTAAATTCAAAGAGGTAACAAACTTTGAAATTGAGTAAGGAAACATGAGATTGACGTACTTTCACATATCAAAATTCGTACAAAATATTTGAGTTTTGATTCCTCGTTATATTTTTTCGTTTCCTTTGTCTTTCCCGTTGTAATTATTTTATCGCATTTGGTTGCAAAAATTTAGTAAAGAAAGTATAGATCTCAAATTTGTAAACAGATTTAATCACTAGAAAATATAAAAGTATGAATTAGAGAGGAAAAATAAGAAAATAAAGATTTGAAAAAGATTAAAGAATAAAGCTCAAAATCTAACTTCATATATATATATATATATATATATATAATTATAAATTTTATATGCGCGTCCAAAAAGATACAAGATGAAAGGTTAAATTCTATCCAAATTATAAGACTGTGTAGTTTTGTTTTAGAAAATTTCTACATCAATTATATTAATATACCCCATGTTATAAACTTAACTAACAAATTAGTTTAATGACATATATTTTATTATAATAAGCTATGATTACCTTTTGTTTTATATTGTTGGACATCCTACATGGATAAGTAACAAAGATAAGTAGCTCAAGTGTAACAAGGTTTATAATAGGCCAAACAAAAAAATTAGCAAAATACTTTCATCCAAAATTGGATGATCCAATGCAAATATTTTTTGGCACATATCCAATATTTTTAACTTGTAAAAACTAATCATGATAACTACCTAATTAATTTGATGACATATGTTTTGTTAGTACAATCAATTTGTTATGATATTAATATTAGATCATTGAATCTTTGATATAAGTCTTATCCAAAAAAATTAAAATAATAGATTTTATTGTATGAAAATCTCCCCCTTAATGTGCAATTCTTCTTGGTCAAAACTTAGCATATTTATCATCATAATTTTTAACAATCCATATTCCATCAAACCTAAAGTTTATGAGTAAGAATATTTTAGTGTCCATGTATGCATGATTATCTTATAAAGGAATTTTATTCAAGTTAGTAGCCTCATAAACAAGCAAATTTATATAAAATGAAATTTGACATCAACAAACTTTATTCTTTCATGATATATCAAATCTTTTATATATTTGTCTTTGAGACTATTATATGTAGTCTTTTTCAATATGCAAAGGTTATCATAGTGCTTAGAATTGTCTCATATTATATATATGTACATATATATATATATTAAGTTCAACATGCAAAAAATAGTTTTAACATCATGTTGACATAAGACAACGTCATTGTTTTTTTTTTTTGAATATGACAATAGGCTTGCAAAATAAATTTAATTTTATTACGTTCCTTTAGGTATACCCTTTGGCAACATGTTACCTTTATATATAGGGAAATCAGAATTACACATACCCTATTTAACCTTATAATTTTATATACATTCAATAAGTTTTTAATCATGAGGTTTTTTAACAAGTATCCAAGTTTTGTTAACATTTAAATATTGTGTTTCTTCTTCCATAACTTAACCCCAAAAACATTATCATTAGAACTCAATGCATTAAGGTAACTATCCAGATTATTTGCGACTAACCTAAAGACCAGCTATAACAGTAGTATAAATAAAATCAATATTAGACTATCTTGGAGGAGGTCTAGTTTTAATCCTTACCTTATATATTGATATCTAATAGTTATACATGCTATCTTTACTAGACTCATAGACATTCTCAGACCCATTAGTGTACCTAGTAGAAATTGACTCCATTGTGGGCTGCTCAACTTCATGTTCCTCTACACTTGTAGGGTTCAAATGATTAACATCGTTTCATAAAGTTGTAATAGGATCCAACTTAATATCAACAAACTTTAGGTATTGTTTCAAGTTCACTTTGATCATCACCTATAAACTCAGTTACTGAGTTTCAAGGGAAATTGGATTAATCAAATATAACATCTCCAGGAATGATACTATTTATTCCTCTAGATTCACTCAAAAAAACACACACATCACCAAAACCATTTATAATTGTTATATATTTTGCTAATTTAAGCCATTCAGCCGTTCTTGCAACCTCATCAAGATTATATTTTTTTGGCTAAATAGATATGTATAAGATGCATAGAAATAACTTCTATTGAGAAAGTTGCACTGGGAAGAGTTGTGTTTCCATGTAGGTATTCCTGAAATCAAGCTAGATCAGAAAAACAAAAGGACACCTCCTTCACCATATAACTTATAGAAGTGGTCAAAGACATTCATCTTATTAAAAAATAAAATCAAAAATATATAAATTTTATTTGAAAAGCATAAGTTTTGTCTAAAAAACACATTGTCAGTGAGGCACTTGCAGGAGAGATTTTGCTAACATAGTTACTAAAGAATTTGAACAAAAGCTTCGCAATACTGACCAAACTGATTAACAAATTCTCTATTTGGAGGAATAATGTCTAAACGGAATCGGTTGATAGGGTTAACCATATCTTCTTTAAGCTCATTGTAGTCTAGGTCCCTACATTACAAAAACTAGCATTATAAGTCCCTAAAAAAAGAGTTCAAAAAAGCTACGGGCAAAGTGAACTATTAAAATTTGGGTAATGACGCAAGATCAAACCTTCTTGATTTCACAAGGAGGATTCTTTCTTACAGATACTTATTTGGACTCACATATATCTCATTGCTCTATAACTATAAGAAAAAAGTATTAAAAATTCAGAAGTATGAAAAAACAATAAAAGTAATAATACATAACTTCAATTTTAAACATTGCATGTTGAAGTAAATGGTGTCTCCATCTCACCTACAAGCTTTGTGCCTTTTAAACTCTTTTCGAACTGCTTGAAATTCTTTAGCAAGTACAGTGTCAAAAATAATTTACAATTGTTATGACCTATAACATTAATACCTTGAATATATTAACTTCCCATATTGCATAACCAACAAAATTAAAGAATCATAATACACAATGTGTGTGAACGACTAGTCAAATATAATATATATTTGAATAAAATACAATAAAGAAAAAATACACATTCTTTCTGGTTAAAATATAAGAAACAAAAATGACGGTAGTGAAATTGAAATCTTACAAGTTCTTTAAACGATGGATATATAATTCTTGAAGCTAACGTAGGAGAAATCACATCAAGAAGTATGATAGTTATTGTTCGTGTATGAGGATTAGATTATGTTTTATTATTCCCGATTTGTCTTCACTCCTTCTCATGAGACACGAAGTTTGGTGTAAAGTATTTCACCTTCCTCTAAACACAAACATCAACAAAAGAGAGATATGGTGATCATCACACAAAAGCTCAAATAATTCTTCGATCCATCGCATTTCTTCAACTTCACGAGAGATAGTGATTTGGGAATGAAAACTTATAATTCTGAAGAAAGTAATTTATGATTAGAAAATTATACGATTATTAGAATAAAACAAATAAAGGATAAATAGTAATTATTCTTGATTATAGATGGACATTTTTTAGTTAGTTAACTGGGAATGGATTTTCCTTCCTTATTATTAATTGGTCAATGTCCCTTTTTTTTGCTAAACTTAATATTTGAGTCACATTTTCGAAAACTTATTGGTTAAAAGCAAACCATAATAATTTACATTATTTAAAACAACTCCACCGAAAATACCTCCACAGTTACGAAAAAAAAATAAGTGACTAATAATCAGACAAAGGAAACCAAAAAAAAAAGGAAATAGACAAATTAACAGACACAAATACGGAAAGACACACAAAACAAACACAAAATTTTAATCTTTGTTGCTGATTTGGTGAGACCAAGCGTATATAGAAGAAATCAAGAAAAATAAATGAAACGAGCAACAAAAAGTCATATGTAAGTGAACCTTTAAATGATATTTTTATGCTTTTTTGATGTTTTTTGAGATTTTATGAACACACAATTCTCATTAAGCAAGTAAGGCAAAAAGTTTGGCCAACACAACTGAGGTAGAATTCTCACGACAAAGAAAGCAAACACAAGACAACTGTAATAGATAAATTGAAAATGAGTGACGTAGTTATAGTTTACATAAAATTTGATATATAATTTTTATTTATAACTAAAAGTATTCATAAATATTATAGGTTGAACAAAATACAACTATAACAGATGAAGAAATAGAGAACTAGGATTAGAAGTGGAAGATGAAGATGAATAAGACAATGATGATAGTGTAGTAACTATGATACAAAGGGACTCAGAAGATGATGAAGATGAGGAGGAGGAACAAGTTGAAGCAAAAAAGACTAACATGATAATTAATACACATATAAGTTTAATGATTAATTTTTTGAAATAAGAAATTCATTATTTAGAAAAGAGTAGGTAATAACCTATTTATGAAATACAATACTGAATCACATGACACTGTTCAGCCTAACAAGTATAAAATAAATTTACGATAAATAATAACTATAAGTAAAAATCTAAAAAATATGATCATTTCAATAAGGTTGGTCATTTTAAGAAGAATTGATTTGATCTTAAAAACAAGAATGATACTTATAATGATGAACCTAATATTGCATAATTGTTTAGTAAAAATTATGTGAGTTATGTAGTTTTTAATGTATTTGATATAGCATATAAGTCTTATTGGATTATCGATTTATATACATTATCAACATGATCCCTAATAACGACTGGTTTCATGACTTGAGAGAATATAAATATGATAAGTTGTATATGTGGAATAATAATACATTCCAAGTTGTTGGTATTGAGACTATTAATCTAAGAAATAATAATATGAAATTGATAACTCTCACTAATATGAGATGGATATCTAATCTAAAAAAATCCTTATCTCTTTAGGTATTTTAGATAATCTTGGAAACATATACACATTGTCAAGATGTGTTATCAATTTAAATATGAATAAAAAATTTCGCCTATGTGAAAAGAAATATCTTTATTTATATATTATTGACTTGGAATGAATTACATAGGATTTGAAAAATGTTACTTCTAACATTGAGAATGAATCTACTTTAGAATGGTACTTGAGACTAAGAGATATTAATCAATTTGGTTGGTAAATATTATATCTCTATTTTGTATATTTTTTAAACTTGTGTGTTATCAAAACAACATAGAATGAAGTTCATTGATGGTTTAATAATTCTAAATCTATACTAGAATATAAACATTTTGAATTATAGGGATGTGAATAAAATAAAACTGGCAGGGGCGAAGATATTTTATATCTTTGGTTAATGAAAATTCTAGGATAGTATGGACTTCTCTTTTAAAAGCTAATAATGAATTTTTTAATTCAATTAGAGAGTTAATTACTTTACAAGAATAAAATAGTGGTAAATCCTTTAAAACCCTAAGAATATATAATGGACATGAACTTTATGATGATGAGTTTGTCAATTTCAGTACATTTTTCGGTAGAATAAGACATAAGATAGCTAGAAATACACCACAACCAAAATTTCGTGGTTGTAAGAATGAATAAGACCCTTCTAGAAAAAATAATTAGAAGCTTTATTTTTACCTTTGTCCTTTCAAATTATTTTTAGGGATAATACCTTAATACTTCAACCCATCTTGTGAGTAGAAGTTCTAATATATCTTTGAATGTGAAATGCATAATGAAATTGTGGAATAATAAAAAATCTGACTTGTCTAAATTTAGTATTTTTGGTTGTGCTACCTATGATAATGATAAGTAAGGTATCGTTGATCCAAGATAATTAACATAATTTTCTTTGGCTATTAGTATATGCACGGTACCAAAGGGTACAAATTATGTGATAGATAATCCAGGAGAATAATAGGTATCACTAATAGAGATGCTATATATGA
The DNA here is from genome assembly GCA_029959085.1 of Nemophila menziesii. Taxonomy (NCBI): domain Eukaryota; kingdom Viridiplantae; phylum Streptophyta; class Magnoliopsida; order Boraginales; family Hydrophyllaceae; genus Nemophila; species Nemophila menziesii. The sequence continues at coordinate 22,547,953 of JARWIR010000015.1, read as the reverse complement.
TGATCATTAGTTGAAAGGTTATATTTCATGAATCTAATTGTCCTTGCAAGCGAGTAACTATGTTCTTAGGTGATGATCAAAGTGAACATGAAACAACACCTAACGTGTACTTAGATTAAGGTGGATCCTATTAAAACTTCAAGAAATTATGTTAATCATGATGATCCTAATAGTGTTTGGGAACAAAAGTCAGCAACCCGCAATGGAGTCAGTCTCCACTAAAGAGAGCTTAGATAACTATTAGTTAACAAAATATTGGGTAAGCATGTATTCTTATGTTGAAAATATTAATATTGCTCTTTCAGTTTCTCCAAAGCTTAGTATCAATGATCCAGATAGTTATCTTAATGCATTGACTTCTAAAGATAATTAATGTTGGGTTAAGCTGTAAGCCTGTAATGCAATATTTAAAGGTTAATAAAACTAGAATACTTGTAAAAAGACCTAATGTAGAAAACTTTATAAGGTTATATAAGTTATATTTGATTATGATTTCTCTAGATATAAAGATATAATTATTTTCAATGGGTATACTGATGATTCTCTTTTTGTAGTAAATATGAGACATATTTTTACGCTCCTTTAGAGATCAGCTGAAATTTAGAAAGAATTGGAATGGTCCCTTTTATCTCAAGATGGGGCAATAAATTAGGAATGTGTGGCCTATTATAAATTGTGATTCAGAGATGTAACTATGTAGTTATAAATTTGTAGCTAGCATAACGCAAACCAATCCTCTTTTAGAGGAAACTTTTTTGGGATGGGATTGATCATTTAAAACTAGCCCATAACATATGTAAACCTTAAAAATTCATCCCTTGGCTGCTAAAGCTTAGTTTTCATCAACATTTCATCATTTGCTAGAATCAATAGTTGGAGTTTCACTAGATCAATTCTATACCTCTTAATCTCTATACTTAGGGTAAATAGTGTTATATATATATATATATGTTTTCCTTAATTTAATTCCATGTTTTCATTCCAAGTTCAATTATACACGAATTCTATTTTTCTAAAGATTGTTTATATATGAACTTAAGTTTTATTCTTTAATTTATTATTTTGGGATTGAATTTATATAAATTGTGTTTTGAATCTATTTGGTATACATATGAGTTAAATAATTATCGAATTAGGCCAAATAATGACCAGCCTAAGTAATTAAGTTTGCGTCCTAGAGGGGGTTCTAGTTACAGATTAGTGTATACGCGCTTTGTGTGCATTAGTGAGTCGACAAGTCTTGACTAGCCAAGTAGTCGCTAGGGTTTAAACTTTGAGCTCTTATAATTGAGTACATGATCTTTCTAAGTCGACCATTACGGGAGTTAGAAAAATATTAGAATCACGGTTAAAAAGATCAACAAAATTATTTCTAGAACTAATAATTCAATAGGATTAGGTGAGTGTTTGAAATATTGAGCTACTATCTTACAAGCGTAATTATTTATTAATTGTAAAACAAAACAATGCCCATTGTATTTCTATCTTTTAATCAAAATATTTTAAACTATCTACGCTAATATTGAACAACATATAAATTAACTACCTAAATCCTAAGGAAAGAACTTGATTTACTTACATATTAGTTGTAACAATTCGTAAACTTTTAGTGATTTAATCGTGATTTTCAAGATGTGTGCATGTTTTATATAATTATTTTATCACAGGGTCCACCATATACTCAAAAGGAGAGAGTAGATTTCATTGAAACATGAATGCTTGTTGTCATATTCAAAAAAAATTAGAATGATGTTATTTTATGTGTCATGTTTTAACTTAGAATAAGAACAACTTCATGTTAAGACTACTTTTCTACATGGTCAACTTGAAAAAGATATACATGAGACAACCTGAGTGTTTGTATGATTCTAAACAATATGATCATGTTTGCTAATCAAAAAAATATGTGTATGACCTTCAATTATCTCTAAGACAATGGTATAAAATATTTTATACTTTTATTATTAGTTTGGGTTGTAAAAAAAGATAATTGGATATTTGTCTATATTTTTTTCACTCTTCTAGGTATTTCCTTTGTATTCTACTATATTTTGTTGATATAAATTGCTCATAATTAGGGATAGCAACGGTTCTATTTTTACATAAATATCATAATCATAACTATAATATTTTATTGTATTAAAATTATACCTAATGATTTTTACCATTTATGACACTTTTCAAAACCATAATTCCATCATTTGATGTTGGTTTTATATACAGTTTTGAAATCTTAAGCAATAACCAAATGATTATTTTAATAAGTATATTAATTTTCATAAAATAATACCACATTTATAAAAAACAAATCTACATAATACATTAATATTGTGTTAATATTTGATTAGTTAGTTTATTTATAATTTAGTTGGTTTAATTTAGTAGATGGATTTTGATTTTACAATTTCAATATATGTAATTTAACATAAATTATTATATAATTTGAAAATATATATATAATAAACTATTTTTGGTTATTCGGTTTTATCTTATCTAAAACCATAACCTTACCATTTTAAGCATTGGTTACCTCATAAGTAGTTAAATGCTTAAAATTAAGAAACTTAAGGCTGTATATGAAGGAGTTTGGCCAAGCCAAGAATATTATAATCATAGTAATTGAAAGGAACATGAAGCACTCTAAGTTAAAATTACAACAATGGCCCTATTTGGTAATATTTGTAGGAAGGTATGGTAACTTACAATATAAAAATATTGATATGACTTCTATTGTTAATTTTATACTGTAAAATATCTCACAACTCTAAAAAGAAAAAAAGGAAAATAGTTGTTATGAAAATTTTATTTTATAATATTTGTTTAAAATCATGGCATGGTCGTATTTTATCTTTTTTTATAATATATCTATCAAAGTTTAACAAATTCTTACATACGTCATTTGTTTCATGTCCTTAATTACCTTAAACCCAGTTTTTCTTACTTGATTCTATTTAGATTTTAATTAATCATTTTTTATGTTTGTTAATGGTTATTCAAGAATAAATTAAAAACCTCATTCATCGCACTCTCCATTTTCATTAACTTTTAATGTATCCTTCTCACCCCTATCTAAGCTTATCATCAAATTTTATATATGTTAATGTCTAAAAATATTTAATTTCAAATAATTCATATTACTATCAATAAAAATATTTCATATTTGTATTTCTTATTTAATTCAGAATTTTCATTTACTAAGAAATTCCCACTCATGTATGTAATTTTAAAGTCCCTAGGATAACTCAAAAAATAAGGAAATTAAATATAGAGATTTTCTAAAAAAGTATTATGTTGAATGAGAATTGTTCTACTGAAAATTATTATTACTCAGAAATAATATTAATTTTTCAATGAGTTTCTACACACAAAACATGATCAGCCATGACGTTTCCATAAAGGGGAAGATTTCTCGTAACTTTGTAAGGTAAGTCTTAGAGTTCAAATTAGTGTTAGGCTTTAACAGGGCAACACTAAAAATTGGATGAAAAGTTAAGGTTCATTGGTTATTTATAACTTCTGATATTTCATATTAACTTAAACATGAAAAGCACTATTTATAGCTTCTAGGTATGCGCTTGGACTTTTAAATCTAAATTCCTAGGTAATAATTTTACCTTCATACGTTTTCATACGTTATGTCATTTAATCATCATAAATGTCCCTTTTGCATTCTAATTCATGAAGCACTTTGTAAAAAATGCGACATCATATACATCTCAAATGATACTAGAATTCCACAAGCTTTGGAGGAAGAGATTGAAGCAGATGATTATGTGTTTTATCGCACTTTTTATGTTGACACTTATATATTTTACTGATGAGATAGGTGATAAAATTGGTGAATATGATGGTATACATTACCGTAAAACCATTATGAAATCTCTTTTATGTTTGTTTGCATAACAATCACTATTCACGTGATACCCAATTACATTTTACTTAACATCTTCATTTAGTTTACACCGTCTTTACTTAGATGTCTAATGGTTCTCTCTCTCTCTATTTCAAATTAATTCATAATCATTGAGAAAACAAAACATGTATAAGGTCCCGACTAAAGAAAGAACCTTAAGTGTAATTGCTCGTTTGTGAAAACATGCGTAATTATTGTAACTTATGTAATGCCTAAGGCCACTTGATGGACAAATTCACAAACTTATTATAAACATGTTTTTAAGGACCATGAGTTGATATGTTATCTCTTAAGTGAAGAACAAAATGATCTAATTGATGAAGAAATTGAATATAATATTGCCAAAAACCTGTTAACAAAAAAGTAGCTATTACGATAAATTTATAAATTCAAATGACATCATTTTCATAATATATTTAAAGAGGGGTAATATTAAATAGCACATGATTATTATAGAAATAACATTTCCTACTGTGGCTAGTTTTGTAAAAATTGTCGAATATAGATCCCATTTAATGAAAACTATTAGTAAAATATGTACATCTTAGGCATGTTGTTTTCAAAAAATGTTATGCACAACATACTCTCAATAACATTTATTAACGCTAAGCTCAATACTCAAGTTCTTCGTCATCAATAGTTACTGCATTTAAATATAAACCACCTATTGAAGGTAAGTTAGCTTCATCACCAATGGTGACTAAAAAAAAGTTCTATAACTTTCAACAAAATCTCCCTCCTCCTGAAAATCATACATTTTCATCATGCAACAACTCTAGAATTAGTCGTTTTCATATATAATGGGTATTTATAGACGTTCTTGGACGCTCACACTAACTTTGTTAGACTGTCATGGGTGTACATGTTTAAAATGATGTTGGGACAGATTGTATTCTTATATTTTTGCATGAAAAGTTGGTATCCTTATATATAAGATATTCAGATGTATGTATTATTAAAATACAAAACAATATATGTCAGTATTTCTTGAAAAAAGTTCTAGAATGGATCTAAAAGTTTCCCTTTCTTAATAGTATTATGTTTTTGCTTTATTAATCGAAAATATATATTGATACTTGTTTTTTAAATATATGGATACAATTCTTTATGTCAAACCACTTGTGATTTTATACATTCCTTTTGTATACAAAATTGTGTATTATACAAATACACAAAATAATAGAGACCCTTTAACTCCAACACCATCCAACGTCATTCTCCTTTCTGTCTTTGTTTTTGTGTATTTTTGTAATACATAAAAAAATATTTAATTTTAATTTTTAGGATATTGTTGTTAACATTTTTTGATATAATTTTTGTCATATTTCTTTGAACTACTTCTTTCAAATAATTGGTCTTTTTAATATGCACTGTTTTGGATTTTTAATTGATGTTACATTTGATTTTTTTAAGTTAATTTTCTACATCTTTCCACTTTGTTCTGTCATATTATATTTTACATGAACACAAAAAATGACTATGCATAAAATTGTAATACATAAATACGAAAACTTTATATTCTTGTTTAGCAATATAACCTGTTCAGTTTGTTAATTTTTATGTACACAATCACTTTATTCTTATTGTTTTGTTATATACCTTACAAACTTTTTAATATTTTGTGATTTTTTGTAGTGTACTTATACAGAATTCTATTTGTGAATTTCATGTAACACATCCATTTTTGTCTTCTCTACGATTGATATACCCCGTCACCCTAATCTCTTTTCTCTTTTTTTATGATTTTGTACGTTACAAAGAATATATAAATCTTAATTTTGAATGTTCAAATTTTGTGGATTTTTTGGTACACACAAAGTCATATAACCCTTCATATTAGTTATTTTACTCTTTTTAGAATTTAGGCTTTAGTTTTTTTTTTCTTGTTTAGGATTCTAGAGTTTAATGTTTATTGGTTTATGGTTAGTGTTTGTAGGTTTATGATTTAGGAATTTAGGGTTTTTATAGTTAGGGATTTTAGAGTTATGGGTTAGTGTTTGATTTTTTTTTTAGATTTGTTATTAGGGATAAGATTTAGGGTTTCTAGTATTATACACTCATAAAAATTATTTTAGTTTCTTCAAGATAATTAGTGTTAGGGTTTTTAGGGTTTTAGGTTTATAGTTTTTTAGGATTTAAATCTTAGTGTTTAGGTTATTTTAGTTTTCAGGTTAGGGTTTAGTTTTAATGTTTTTAGAGTTTAGGGTCGCACCACTTAAATTCGAATTTCACATAAACATACAATAATCAAAGTAAAAAAAATAAAAAATGAAGCATGAAAATTAAACCACAAAAAAAGGTTGAAAAAATTACCTTTGATGCTGAAATTGAAGTTGTTTTGATGATGAATCTATGCCATATTCATTCGGATTTAAACACAAATAAAAAAAAGTAGATTAGAAATAAAAAATGGGAAAACCCCTAAGAAATTTTAAGAAAAAGGAAGAAAACTATGATTAAGTTTGGGATTTTATTACCTTTGATAATGATATGGTGTTCCTAGCTGCTGCAATCGGCTCTTGGAGTTGCAAAAATAAGGAGAGCAATTTGGTTTTTGGTGTTTTGAGTAAGAAATGAATGAGAATAATGAGCTCGGCAGAAGATATAGGGTTTTATGTCTAGCGACTACTACATGTAGTCGCTAGATATAGGATAGTAGTCGTGAGTGGTTTGGTAACAGACACGTGTCAGTAAGTATACCACCTCAATTGGTTTTTCATGACTACATTGTAGTCGCAAATTGTCAATTAAAAACGCGTGTCCTTTCATGGGCGGGAAAATAGACCGCCAACAATTAGTGGGTTATTAATTCGCTTACTAGTGACTACTTTGTATTCGCGAGTCATATCTTCTCATTAGCGACTAGTTCATAAAGATGAACTAGTCGCGAAAGGCATGATGCTGTCGCTATTTTTTTTTTTAAATTGAACCCAATTCAATTTAGAATAATCCAATATTTCAATTCAATTCCAAAAAATCATATAACATAATTCAATTCAATTCAAAACAATCAATAAATTCAAATTCATTGAGAATCAAAGTTGAGGTATTCAATCAATAAATTCAATCAACATTTAGAGTCAAACTTGAGTGTTTGGGTTATTCAGTCAATATTTAGAGACAAACTAGATTGTTTGGGCTATTTAGTCAATATTTAGAGTCAAACTTGAGTGTTTAGGCTATTTAGTCAATATTTAGAGTCAAACTTGAGTGTTTGGGGTATTTAGTCAATATTTAGAGTCAAACTTGAGTGTTTGGGGTATTTAGTCAACATTTAGAGTCAAATATGAGTGTTTGGGGTATTCAGTCAACTATTTGAGTCAAATGTTAGTGTTTGGGGTATTCAGTCAACATTTAGACTCAAACTTGATTGTTTGGGCTATTTAATCAACCTTTAGAGTCAAACTTGAGTGTTTGGGGTATTCAGTCAACATTTATAGTGAAACTTGAGTCATTGGAGTATTTAGTCAACATTTAGAGTCAAATGTTAGTGTTTGGGGGTATTCAGTCAACTATTTCAGTCAAATGTTAGTGTTTGGGGTATTTTGTCAACATTTAGAGTCAAACATGAGTCTTCGGGGTATTTAGTCAACTATTTAAGTCAAATGTTAGTGTTTGGGGTATTTAGTTATTTTGATACACTTAACATTTATAGTCAAACTTGAGTCTTTTGGGTATTTAGTCAACTATTTGATTCAAATGTTAAGTGTATCAAAATATCTTCAAATTCAACTCCAAAAATCAACAATATGTTTTAAGATAAATAAACAAAAAACAAACAATTCTCCTAATCAGTTTCATATCCACTAATATCTATAGGTTCATCATCGCTATCAACCTCTATAGGTTCTTCATCATCCTCATATTCTTCCCACGTGTCATCATCAATTTCCTCGTTTTCATCAATAACCATATCAAAAGCCAAATCAATACAAAATGAGAAGGGTCGATCTCGATCTCCTCAATGGATGCCAAGTTCACCGGATCGGAAATATTTTTCGATTTTCCGTTGACAAAGTATACTTTGCTCACTTTAGTATTTGTTCACCGTTTCTCGATGTCAACCACAAATCTTTCGTGATGTTGATAACCTCAAGATCCATTCTCGATTTCATGTTATCTTTGTTAAGTTTCCCATCAAGATCTATAATTGTACCGAGAAGAGCATCACACACATTTTTCTCGCAATGCATGACGTCAATGTTATGTTTCAACAAATTTTCGGACCAATATGGTAAACGATAAAAGATACACTTTTTCTTCCAAATGAATCGCCGTGGAACAGATTGGTTCTCGATCTTGCCCCCAAAATCCTTGTTCTTACCAGGAAACACAATGGGAAGCCCATTCAACTGTGTCTGAATATCGGTAGAAGAATATTTCTTCAGTGGTTACCTATGATCGGTAGCCCGGTACGAAACATTGTCATTTCTAAATAGATGTCTGGTAGGTAACCAATGTCTATGGTAAATGTAAACAACCATTTTCTTCAAATTCATTGACATAGTAGAATCCATGCATTCTGGACAAGTTAAGTAACCTTGACCCGACCATCCCGAAGTTCATGACCTAGCGGGGTAATCATTAGTCGTGGACAACAAACAAACCTTCATTGTAAACTCTTCCTTTTTGTGTGCATCATACGTAAGGATCCCTTTATCCCACAACTCGTCCAACTCATCTATTACAATTCGAAGAAATACATCCATGTCCTTACCGGGTGAACAGGGTCCAGGAATCAACAAACAAAGCTGGAATGTCATCTCCTTCATACACTCCCACGGTGGCAAGTTGTAGACAATCAATATAACCGGCCATATGTTGTACGAGTTTTTCTACATAGAGAAAGGACAAAAACCATCTATACCCAAACCTAAGATCATATTCCGAGGTTCACTAGCAAACTCAGGATGTAACTGAACAAATCTCTTCCAACTATCGCCATCAACTGGATGATGCAACAAATCTGGATCTATACTCTTTCCTGTGCGGTGCCAAATCATATTTTCGGCAGTGTGTCTCGAAACATAAAGTCGCTGCAACCTCGGGGCAATCGGGAAATATCGGAGTTTCTTATGTGCTACTTTCTGACCCTTCGGTGGGTCCCATCTGGATTCACTACATACTGGACACTTTTCGAGTGAGTCATTCTCCTTGTAAAATAAAGCACAATTGTTCACGCAAACATCGATGGTATTGTACCTCATACCTAAACTTTTTAACTTTTTGTTGCACTCCTCGTATGAGTCGGGCAAGGTATGACATTTGGGCAACACATCTGATCATCTTCTTATATTGACTGTCTACAACTTGCCACCGTGGGAGTGTATGAAGGAGATGACATTCCAGCTTTGTTTGTTGATTCCTGGACCCTGTTCACCCGGTAAGGACATGGATGTATTTCTTCGAATTGTAATAGATGAGTTGGACGAGTTGTGGGATAAAGGGATCCTTACGTATGATGCACACAAAAAGGAAGAGTTTACAATGAAGGTTTGTTTGTTGTCCACGACTAATGATTACCCCGCTAGGTCATGAACTTCGGGATGGTCGGGTCAAGGTTTGTTTTGAGTATCCCAATTCGCAACTTGCTGTAATAAATAAGCTACCACTACTAGCGACTACACTAGTAGTTGCCAAAGACTCAAACGTAGTCGTTAGAAAGAACCTCTAACGACTACTTTAAGTAGTCGTTAAATACTCTAAACTCTAGCGACTACTCATTGGCGGTGGGAAATTAATTAAAAAAATACAAAAATCACTCGCGACAACTTCTTACTTAGTAACGACTACTTAAAGTAGTCGTTAATAACAAAAATAACTAACGACTACTTAGTAGTCGAGAAACGTACGATATAGTCTTTAAAGATATGTAGTCGCTAGTGGTGCTTTTCTTTAGCGACTACATCGTGTAGTCGCTAAAAGTTTAGTCGCTAGAAGCTTGCGCTGTAGTAGTGACATTATCTCAAAAGACTAATTTATCTACATTCTGACCGAAGTCCAAATAAACTCCCTATTATGGGATGTACATTTGTATTAAGTCTTTATAATAATAATTTGAACTTTCTAATTCATAATCCACTCTTTTTTTTTAGTTTCATCACCATCTAAAGACAGAGACAAATATTGCTAGCAAATTAACATCTAGCTTATTATTATCCACCAAGTTCAAAATTCTTTTAATGATAAACAGATATTCAAAGTAATATATAGAATCCATCCGCTTCTTTAAGTTTAATTTATTTGATTATTTTTAAATTTTGTTATTTTTTGGTTAGGAGATTTTGTTGAGGAAACGAGTTTATGATACAGTGCAATGTTCATTATTCAACTAACAATGTTATTTTATGCATGGAGTCATCAACATGTTGAAGCAATTAAGTTATCTTATTAAGCATATGAATCTTCAATTTTTTGATGTTATTACATAAAAATATATGGGTGTTTCTTTTTCAAAAAATAATGTATTAAATTTGAATAAAAATGAGTTATACTTGTATATTTATTTCACTATTATTTTAACATAAATTTTGTATGTTTCATTTTAAGTTTTTCCAATTTGTAAAAATATCATCACAATAAGAATGTCTTTCGTAATTGAATTTTTTATTTTGGTTATTTAAGTTTCGTTTGAGTTCCATGTAGTGAAAAGTTTTTCACAATTGAGTTTTGTTATTTCCCATATGAGTATTTTTAAATATAGATAGAAAACATATGATTTTTATTATTAAATTATTTAAAAATATATATTCATGAATTTGTGAAGGCAGCAAAATGAGTATGATAAACTATTAATGTTTAAACATGATTGTGAAGATAGAAATATGTTAATTTTTTTTCTAAAACTTACGTAGTTACTAAATATATAAATCCCACAAGCACAAGATCCAAAATTGTCAATACATATACTATACATACCTATAGAATTAAAATTGTTGTTCATAAACCACTAAATTGTCAATAACCTACAAAATAAGCTTTAAAATGGGTGATACGAAAAAAAAAACATGTATATTACTTGATATCCATATTTATATATAATTGTTCTTTTTATATATCTAGTGAGGTAATTTAACATTCGTATATTGTTTTAGTTCACATTTTCTTATGATAATTTATTTGGTGGTGTGATTATAAAGAAACCCTATTTATGTGATACTATAGAAAAGCATGAGACATGTACGACCTATTCAAAATTAAGTATTTTTTAATTTATTTTTTTCTAATAAATTACAAGGAGGAATATATATTTATCTTTCCCTCAACAAATCAACTATATTTGACGAATCTGATCAACAACTACACTATACTGACTAATTTACTTTTTTGAAAAACCATTCTTTCACACAATGATTTTCCATTTTTAATTTATTCCACAACCAGTCATGTGTGATTTTCCATTTTTAATTTACTCTTCATACTCCTTTGATCTAAGAAGATTTTCCATGACCAAACTCCAATAGTCATAATCCCCATCAAACTTGGGGATGCACGCTTGTGAAAAACTGTTACTCTCAGACATCGTCACCCTCACCTACACTTGCAGTGTTTACTCCCAATCTCTCGTATTTCACTCACTTGAAACCTCTGGTGTTTCACTCACTTGAAACTTGCCCAACCTTTTTCGTGGCTCTGATACCAGAATATGAAAGGCTTTTAATCACACACAAAGTTCTGAAAATACTTTGATAAGTTTATTAAACAACTCCAGGCTTTATATAGCCTTTACATTATGAGATACTCACGTACAGATAGTGATATCTGTTACAAACTAATTCAAAACAAATTCTATCTAATTACTCCTAATAAACAGGAGCTTATTTAGCACTAATCTACCTACTTTGACATTGTCAGACTTAACAATTTTTTTGTATATTTGAAATAGGGCATTTGGAGATACTAAAGATGGTTGTTTAGATTTTTTTTTAAAATTCTTATATTATTTTAAATGTACTATTCTACTAAGTTAGGGAATGCTATTGTATACAACTATTATAATATTATCTTATGATTTCACATCAATTTGTGATATATATATATATATATATATATATATTTTATTTTATTTGATTAACCAAAAAAATATTACTTTGTGTTAGGTTTTATTTATTACTTTGTTTTATAATGTGACAAGTAATCTAGTAGGGTAAACAAGGTGAATACTCTTACACTTATCGATTCTATAGAAATGTATCTAAATCGTGCATGCTAGTCAAATTTTGGACTCTTTCAATACAAATATAATTTTATAACAAAGTTTTTCTAGAGCCTAGTTTATTTCAAAGAGACATAATAATCCTATGGCTAGCTGCTTTAGGTTTACATTCTCTTTGTAATGGCAACCATATAGACCCTGATTCTTAAGGGTGAGCACCCTTATCTTGAAACTCAACTCATCCCGAAAATTCATCTAACTCAGTCCTTTTATAAGCCCAACAACATCTAGAGTCGTGTTTAAAATCCATAATTTTGTTTTTCCATATGGTCATCTGAAATCCTGCTCGAAACCAAAAAACCCCAAACCATTAGATATGACACTTGATACGGTTGATTTATCATTTAATTTTTTTACTATCATGTTAGGTTTGGGCTTGGTGTTTGGGCATTTAGGCTGGCTATGTGGCCCAAGACACCCATATATGAGCGGTGTTTGAAAAGGTATATTCGGGATTGTGGTGGGGTCGAATATGGGTGGTGTATTATCATCGAACCATGTGGTTGAATATCATATTGATTAAAAAGGAGTTGCAAGGTACAAATATGTGGTTCTAGGAATTATCCCTTATTACCCTCAGTTTATAATATATAATGTTGGTCATGGTTTATCAAGGATATTGAACTAATTTAATATGGCAATTTTTGCAATAATGGATGAACTATCCGAGTATCCCTGCCCTTGTATGAGTTTTATTCCTTTTAAATAATTTAGTTTATCAGCTCCATTATAACCACCTTCTTATCTCTCCATCAAGTGGCTCGCTTCCTGCACTTCCTAATTTCTTCGTTAATTAACTGAGAAATGATTGTAGCTGTTGGGATTTTTAATTTAAGTATCATAGGGGCTTTTAAAGGCATCACAATCCGGATAGAAGCAATTATATCTCAGGTGCTCTACCATTTTACAATTATCCTAATACTTAGGATAGTCTTTATATGTATTTCAAAACTTTGAAGTACTTAGCTGTGTGTGTTTTTTTTAGCTAGATTAAATCCTAGCCACCACTTATTTAGCCAGATTTAATCTTGGCCAACACTTATGTGGATAAACCGTAGAAAAACATCTGAAATATAATATAGATATTTTCAAAACAAAAAAACTATATATTATTTATATTCTTATGAACTTCTTCAATTTATAATCTTTAATATACTATCATTCATCGGTGTATCTTTAAACATCTCATTCCGCATATTTTGAATAACTTTTTCAGGGTTTTGGATTTTCAGCTGTAATTTTTTTTCCCAATTAATTTCTTCATTTATAATTCCTTTGATGGATCCTCATTCTGCAAATTTTCATACAAAAGCTCAAAACTAAGAAATTTCGAGTTTTGGGTGATCATCTCTTAAAAAGGTGTGTTTAGTGATTATTTAACTAAGTTCTTCGGTTTCGTATCTTAATTATACTCCAATCGGTCTTTGTTTATTTCATATCGTAACTTTCTAATTCAGCAAATTTTGATTCAGTGACCCAAAGCTACTTAACTGTTAATTTTCGAGTTTTGAGTGTTCAGCGGTAAAAAAGAAAGGTAAATTTATGTTAAATTTATTAAATTTTTCAATTTCTAATTCGTTTATTGATAATTTATATTATTTTGATACAGGAAAAATAAATATAAAATGGAAAATGAAAAAGACGAAACATCAATGCTTTCAGACACATACATAAAAAGCGATGAACAAGAAACTTCACAAACTCCTAAGATTATTACACCAACAACTCGAAGTGCATCAATGTCTATTCCAAGACTTACTTATATATGTTTTGAATTTACCAAGATTGTCCCAAAAGTATCACTTTTTCATATAAGTGAAACCTTGTAGGAAGAGGCAACACGATAGAGGTTGATTATGATTATTGTCTAACAAACAATATATGCTTAACATATTTCAACTCCAAATAATAATTCTCTTTCGTTAATACGTGTTCACTACTAGTTTATTTTTTTAGGTTGCTCATTTGTTAACTGTGCGATAACTAGTATATTCTTTAGTTAAATATGTGAATCGTGTGAATATTCCATTACAACATATTCTTATCTCAGGGTTTCAAGGTAGTTAAAATGTAGTTCTGACCACTTTGGAGTAGTATTATTTGGTTTTCAATGAATAACATTTCGTAATAATATACCTATAACACTTCTTATTTTTTATTATTGATGCTCGATTACAGATTGAATTGACTTGGATGTATTCAATTCTAGTTATTCGAAGTGTTGAAGCTGCCGTTAAAATCAAAGGGAAATTGTATTGTGAGTACTTGGTCTCGGTAAAAGTTGGTTCAACCAGGATATAATTTTGTCTCCAATTCTTCGAACAATGTTTCGAAACTGCTTCGACTTAGAAGATGTGCATCTCTCATCTCGGTGTCTCCCGGATGTCCACCAACATCGTAACTTTGTCTCACATCGTCATAAACATGTTGAATTTCATTTACTATACTTGGATCTTTACTTGCAGGGGGTGTATATGTTTGTATCTCATCCTCACTGTGTTTTATCCAAACCTTATATGTATGGTTAAACCCGTCTTTTAGAAGGTGCGCCAAAACCACTTCGGTTTTTAATCGGCAGTAATTATTACACTTCTTACACGGGCAAGACAAGAAACCGGTATAACCTTTACTTTTCTTAGCAAATTCGATAAACTTAAAAACCCCAAAAACATATTCTTCCGTGAAATAATTCGTCGTTTCGATCCAACTCTTATCGATATTCATGTCCATACTCGAATCTATCTCTTAGCAACAATTTTATTAAACTATGCGACTACAGTCATATAAAAAATAAAATATATAATTATTACAGCCCAATGAATAAAATGAATAAAAATTACAACACAATAAATAACATAATAAAAATTACAAACTTATTGAATGAATAAATATTACAAACCATTGAATGAATAAAAATTACAAACCGTTGAATGAATAAATATTACAAAAGGTATTGATATGAATTGTCCAAATGATTTAGACAATTTGATTGATGTAATTCTTCATTACTCATGCAATGAAATGATAAATATAGTAGGGGTTTTTTAACATCATATATATACTATATGTGGTGGGAGAGAAATGACAGGGAGCATGGTGCAATGGGAATATTTGAAGATCAAATATGGAGGAAGATTTTCAGTTTAGTTCATATAAAGTTGGAGCAGAAAAGGTTTAAAAAGAAAAAAGCAATGGACCTTATCCACAAGATAACCTCGGCGATGGGATAATGAGTTGGGCCGACTTTTGTTTGTACTGTTAAGAATGTTATGTAATGTTTCATTTAAAATATGTAATGTTACTAGCTTATTATTATTTTTCCATGTTGGACCTAGTGAGTAGTGGGCTTTGGGTAATGTTGTAAGGATATTTGTAGTTGAGCTTTCATTAATATATTTTTTGATTTACCGATAAAAAAAAATTAAAAACTACTACTTCTAATCATAAATAACCCACACGCTAAAGAGACACAACTCCCCAGCAGCGATGCCAAAAACTTGGTGTCTCCTAGGGTGTGAGAAAAATATGATAAATAAATACGGAAAACAATGAACTAATCACCCTTCACTAAAAACAGTACTACAAGTATTACCGAACGTATGCAAGTTTTGATGATAAGTCAGATTCGTTCTTAGGGACTTAGTGTGTTATACGAATGGGTAAACAGAATAGAAGAGCAATTAATAACTATAAAGACAGAAAATAAATATGATTGATGGAGAAGTTAATGATTAATAACTAATAAAAATCAAAGACAATAAATTAAATATGAAAGAATTAAAATGAGAGAATATAGCTTAGGTTTTGCTCGTATGCACTAATCCTTCTAAATCTTCTATCTGTTTATAAGGGTGATAATAGCTCTTAGATAAGTAGTTAGGATTCTAAATTCCTCCCTATCCCCGTCAGGGCAGACTAGGGGGGCGACCTCACAATCATGAGGGGACTTAAATCGGGTGCTCCTACGCCACTAGGTTCCTAAATGAGACTGGTCTTCTAATGATGATAGGTGATTAAATTAAAACCTAATGACTATCTAGCTAGACAAGCTCGTCAGGATCACTACCACACATTAGACGTTTATGTGGTGTTTCAATAATTAGACACCTCTTCCGGGTGACCATCTAACTACTATTAGCACAACACTAAATTGATCGGGTTTAAGACAAATAATAAATCAAAGCACATAAAACAAATATATGGTCAAGCAGCTAGAATCAATTTAAAACATATAATTCCCAAAGAAACTAAGATAGAAAGAAATTGAATTCATAAATTATACATATGCAAAACCCAAGCTTTGGGAATATTAGTTCTTACCTGAAAAAAATAAACTAAAATAAAGATACATGATTGTCATCTTACTCTCTTGAATAACTCTAATGATAAATAAACTTAAGATCTAGTTGTGGGAGGCTATGATTAAGCCTATGCCTTAGGTCTGAGCAAGGATATGTTTACAAAGGTTGAAGGGTGTATTTATAGGGGTCTAGGAAGCACTAACAAGTTTTCTTGGAGTGGAAGACAAGTAATTTGACTTCTAGCCCAACTCTGATTCGTAACCCTAAAATATAGAAAAGGTAATAAACTGTTGCTGTTTTGTTTTGGCCTTAACATCTTCAATACAACTCTAATTGACACGTTCTTTATATCGAAACTGATCATCTTGGAAAGCTATACAACTTTGCTTTAGACCATTCTTCCGAATTCCCAGCCAATCTTGAGTTATTATGACTTTTTTGGACATAGCTGGTGAAATTCAGATTTACTTGACAACTTTATCTTTCTATACTTATCTTTTCCTTCCTTTATCTCCAATTTCCATCATTATCTTCTTTCCTTTATCTCTTAGAATTTATTTGTCATCTAATTAATTACCATATATCTGTAAATCTTCACAATTATGAAACAATTAAACCAAATATGCTCTAAAAATAATAAATCATCAAATCAAGACAAGAAATAAGAAAATACAATAATATACTTAAAAGTCGTGTATAACTTCCTAATAATTCCTAAAGATGATGTATCCAACTAAGATTAAAGCATCACAAATGGGGAGACATAAAAAATGATACTCCTTTTAATTTCAATGACGAATGTCTTAATGCGTTTCCAAGGATAAAGGAGAAACTCATCTCCACTTGTCATACCTCCAGATTGGAACGTTCCGTTTGAACTTATGTGCAATGCAAGTGATCACGCCATGGGTGTTGTGTTAGGCCAGAGAAAAGAGAAGATCCTCCATACGATTTATTATGCAAGTAAGACCTTTAACGCCACCCAATTGAATTATACAGTGACAGAAAAAGAGTTATTAGTCGTGGTATACGCTTTCGATAAATATCGTTTCTATCTGCTTGGAATGAAAACTATTGTATACATGTAGCAATTAAGTACCTCATGATGAAGAAGGATGCTAATCTGCGTCTTATTAGATGGGTATTGTTTCTACAAGAGTTTGACTTAGATATTCGAGACCAAAAAGGATGCGAGAATCAAGAAGTAGATCATTTATCCAGGCTCAAAGGATCTGATGCCAACAAAGAGCCAGAATTGGTTAAAGAGGTATTCCCTGATGAACAAATTTTTGGGATTAAAGATGCTTTTGTGCCTTGGTATGTAGATATAATTAACCTCATCATGAGTGGTATATTCCCTACGGACTTTAATCCACAACAATGACAGAGGTTAAGTTATAAAGCCAAGAAATTAATTTGGGATGAGCCCTACCTCTTCAAAGTTTGCAGTGATCAAGTTATCAGGAGATGCGTCCATAAGGGCGAAATCAATAAAATCACGGCAAGCTGTCAAAGTTCACCATATGGGGGCCTGATGTCTCCCTATTTGTTCTAATTATTAGCCCTCTAGAGATATCATTTTAGGTGAATAATTGACTTATTAGCTAGACTTTTATGCATAATTTGTCACATTACACTTTTCCCCCTTGAAATTTAACTATTTGCATTTTCTGAGCTTTTGAGCGTAAATTTGACTATTTTTAGTGCAAAGTTAAATAGGTTCTTGAATTTCATGAAAGACCAATCAAAGGAGGAGAAGTGAGAATAAAGTCTTAGTGTATTTTAGAGTGTTAGGAAATGTTTTTACTCGAGTTTCTATTTTTAGAGTGCACTTTCCTATTTCTATTTCTTGAATTATTGATTTATTCTTTTTAAGCATATGCGGTTTAATTATTTATTTAATGTGAAGCTTTAAAAGATAAATGGTAATTTCTTAGAGACCAAGTCGAGTTATAAAAGGAAAAGAAAAGATATTTACATGGAAATAAGAAGATTTAGGAAGGATATATACAAAGAAGGAAAATATAAAGCTGCCTTATGAATATGAAATTCCATCCACGTTTTAAAGATAATTCCATAACTAAAGATTAGCTAGGATTATGGACGAATAGTCTGCCCCAGTAGAAAGCTCTTTCCAAGACAAGCAGTTTCATATATTGGAACTTCTCAAACGGATAAGTATTGAAAAAGATATGACCAAATCAAATCAGCAGCAACATCTTATCTTTCCTAAATTTTAGGGTGACGAATTAAAGAGTCTTTGACTTGTCTTCCACTCCAAGTAAATTCGACCTAGGGGTTTCTAACACCTATAAATACACCCCTTAACCTCCTCTTTAACACGCACTTCATATAATTATCAAAGAGGCTTAAGGATTCAAGTCAGAGCAAGCAGGAAGGAAGGAAGCTAGGAGCTGGAGACTGTCTATATCTCCAATTTAAAGCCAAACCCAAGCTCTTCATTAGGTTTATTTATTTTCTTGTTGTAAAACATTATATCTTTTAATTTATTTGTTTTAGTTTTATTTTCCGTTATGAGCTAAACTTCTTAAGTGCTTGAGAATCGCTATATGGGTTGAACCTTAATTTATTTAATTGATGTTCTTAGATTTGGGATTTTTATAATTTAATTCAAATTGAGTAATTTAGTATTGTTTGTTATCGTAAGTTAATTGCACTATATTTAATTTGACCAATTAAACATAGGTTTGAGTAATTAGGCTATTCACCTTGGTGGGGAAGTGATCATCTTGACGGGGATTTAATTACTGACATAGGTAATAAACGTAAGATATAAATTATTGATCCTGACGGACTTAGTTAATCTTATAGCCAATTGGGTAGAGAACTTGACATTCGAAGGTGGATTATGATCGCCCTGGCGGGGTTTGTAACACATGAGAATAGCTCCTAAGTCCACCCTGACGGGGGTTAGGAGAATCTAGAATCTCGACTACTAGTAGTTACTAATTTGTCCCTTAGAAGAAGCATTAATTAATTTTATTTTGGTGAAAACTAGCGTGACTCAAGCACTATTCTCTCATCTTTTCGTCTCTTAATATTTATTTTCTTGCATTAGTTTTACTTTAGTTTAATATTTACTTTATTTTTCACTTTAGTCCTCTAAACAAAAACCAAAATAAAAATCTATTTCTTTTACTTTTAATTTACATTCAAGCAACTATTTCCATTTATTGCATAACACTTTAGTCTTACCTAATCCGTCCCTGAGATCGAAATCCCGTTTACCGGATATTACTTGGACGACCCGTACACTTGCGGTACGTGTCTTGCCTTTTTAGGTGTGTTTATTTAGAACACACTAGGAGACACCACACAATAACTTTATCATACCTTCCTTTGCCATTATAACCAGATTTCCACGCCAACGTCTAAAGAAATAAACATCAACTTCAATACTTTTTTACCATCTTTTCTCCACCACAATGTATATGAGAAAGATAAACAAAAAGAAAACAAAAAACAGAAATTAGATTCATTTCCGCAAAAGGTAAATTCGTCTAACAAAATTTTTCATGTTTAATCCAATTTATTTTTAAAATTAGGATTAAAAAATTTTGGGAAAAAATATGTTGATGGGCTTTATTCAATTTTCGTTTAGAGATTAGGAATTAAAATATAAATTTTTAATAATATTTTACAAAAAGTAGATTTGAATGAATAAATATTGCAAACCATTGAATAAATAAAATTAAAAACACACAATAAATATATAAAAAAATCAAACAATTAATTAAACAAGTAAAAATATATGAGCACAAAATATAAATTAACACAACACATGCATAATTAACCAACAAACATGTAATCCATGAACCTAATCATATGTTATATCAACTAGCTAATATAATCAAATAAAAAAAAATTAAAAAGCATGAAATTTAATGAAAATACCTTGAATTGGATGGATAAGATGAAGAATGATGATAATTCCCTACCTTGAAAATATATTAATTCACCTAATCAAACCATATAAAAAGAATAAAACATTATTAGAAATAAAAAAAAAGTTCATTAAAAAGTGAATTTCATGCAATTACCTTAAATTGTGTGATGAAATTGGATATTAATGGTGCCCCACCTTGATTATTAAACCTAGAATGGTGCAAGAAGAAGTGGATAAGCAATTAGAAATTAAAAAAAAATTGTTGTGTTTTTCGGGAGAAAATCGGAGGAATTTTTGTGGTTTTTTGGTGTTTTGTGAGTTAAAAAACCTGCTATCTCCATTAAATAGGATTTTTAATTTGCGACAACCCTTAAATCGTCGGTAACACACTCGTATCGTCGCTAATCAACAAAATAGCGATGACACACAGTGTCGCAAATCTAGTGACGAAACACCTAAGATTAAAAAAAATTCAAAACTAAAAAAAAAAATTAGCGGCGATAAACACCAAATCAACGACGAATCTTTGCGTCGCTAATTAACGACAGTATACTTTTCGCCAGTAAGATCTTGTCGTCGCTAAATTTTCATTTGTTAACGTGCTGTTCGTAGTAGTGACACTTACCTGTTCAAAAAAGAAAAGAAAGAATCAAGTTGTTCTTATTCTAAGTTAAAGCATGAAACATAAAATATCATCATTCTGATTGTTTTGAATATGAAAACAAGCATACAAATTTCATTGAATTATATTCCCTCCATTAGAGTATATGGTGGAATTATGAGTGTGATAAAATAATTATATAAAAAGCACACACATCTACAAAACCATGATTATTTATCAACAAGTGTACAAATTGTTACCAGTAATAAGTAAGTAACTCAAGTTTGTTCCTTAGGGACTTAGTTAGTTAATTCAAATAATTTTAAATATTAGCTTAAATTATTTTAAATGTTTTTTTAAATGATAAAAATGAAATGGATACATTGTTTTCTTTTCCAATTAATAAATAATTATGCATGTACGATAGTAGCTTAAGATTTCAAATATTAACCTAATCCTATTGATTTAATAGGATTCTAAAGTTTGTCAAACTCCCGTAATGGTCGACTTAGAAAGCGCACATATCAAATTATGAGAGATTAAAGCTTAAACCCTATCGGCTACTTGGCTAGTCAAGACATGACGAATCGCTAACACATTCCAAGGGCGTATACAGTAAATCGTAATTAGTTACCCCTCTTTTTAGATGCCAGTTTATTTACTATGTCTAATATTTATTTGGTCATAATACGATTGTTATAACTCATATGTATACCCAATAGATGCAAAACATAATTTATTTAAATGCAATCCCAAAAAAGAAATTAAAGAATAAAAACTAAGTTCATAGATAAAAAATCTTAAACAAAATAGAAATCGTGCATAACTGCACTTGTAATAAAAATATAGAATTAAATTAAAGAAAAAATATATCTAACACCAATTTACCTTAAGTATAGATATGAAGAGGTATAGAATTGACCCTGTCAAACTCCTTCTCTAGATCCTCTTGATTGTTTCCAAGATGAATATTGATGAACGGTAAGCTTCGGTAGTCAAGGGATGATTTTCTAATGTACATAGTTGGTATTTATAACCCTGATAATGTTTTAGTGTCTACATATGTTATGGTCTAGGTTTAAATGATCAAGTCCATCCCAAAAGGCGTTTTCCTCCAAGAGGGGCGGGTTTGCGTCACTCCAGCTACAAAATTTATAACTTCTTGGTTACAACTCTGAATTGAAATTTATCATAGGCCACACATTCCTAAATCAGAGCCCATATTGAGATAAAATAGACCGTTCAAAATATTTATATATTTTAGCGGAGCTAAAAAAGAGCATATAAATATGTCTCGCATTTATCACAAAAAAGGAGTAATCACTATACCCTTTGGGAACAAATCTAGCTTTATATCTAGGGACATCAGAATTAGATATAACCTCTTTTACCTTATAAAGCTATCTACATTGCTTAAGTTTTTAATCATGAGTGTTTTTAACAAGTATCCAAGATTTATTAACCTTTAAATATTTATTTTCTTATTCCATAGCTTAACCCAAAATAATTATCTTTAGAAGTTAATGCACTAAGGTAACTATCTGGATAATTGTTACTAACCTATAGAGCAATTATAAAACATTTTCAACATAAGAATACCTGGGATGAGGTCTATTCTTGTTAACTAATAGTTATCTAAGCTCTCTTGAGTGGAGACTGGTTCTTGTGTAGGCTGCTAACATCATGTTCCTATACACTATTAGGATCAGCATGATTCACATCATTTCCTGAAGTAATAATAGTATCCACTTCAATCTCAGTACACTTTAAATATTGTTTCGTGTTCACTTTAATCATCACTTAATAATCACATTTACTAGTTTGCAATGATAATTAGATTCATCAAAAATATCATCGCTACTAATGATCATCAAATATAACATCTCTATTTATGATAATCTTTATTATTCTACATTCTCTATCCCATAATTCGTACCCTTTGGTACCATGAATATACTAATAGCCAAGAAAACACATTTTAGTGATCTAGGATCAAGGATACCTTCTTTTTTATAAGAATAGGTAGTACAACAAAAAATTATAAGACTAGACAAGTCAGGTTTTTAATAATCCCACTATTTCATAGGGCATTTATAATTCTAACTTCTATTCACTAGATGAGTAGAAGTATAAAATTATTACCCGTAAAAATATTTTGAAAGAAAAAGGTATATATAAAGCTTATAATTTTTTTTTTCTAGATACGACTTATTCATTCTTTCAACCACGTAATTTGGTTGTGGTGTATTTTTAGCTATATTATTTATCATTATACAATACAATTTACTGATATTATAAAACTCATCATTATAAAGCTCATGTCCATTATCTGTTCTTAGGGTTTTAAGGATTTACCACTTTATTTTGTAATTAAATTAACTCTCCAATTAGATTGAAAATTTTATTATTAGTTTTAAAAAGAAAATTCCATACTATCCTAGAATAATCATCAACCAAAGATAGAAAAACATCTCCTCCCCTAACGAGTTTCATTTATTTATATCCCCGTAATTCAAGATTTACATATTCAAGTATAGATTTAGACATATGAATGCCATCAGTGGACTTTATACTATGTTGTTTAGCTAACACACAAGGTTCCCAAAAAGACAAATTAGAGAGATAATATTTACCAAGCAAGCAATCCTTACTCAGATTATTGAGTCGTAATTGACCAATATCTCCATGTCTCAAGTACATTTTTAAAATAGTTGGATTCGTAAGGTTTGAAGTAACATTATTCAAATTAGATGTAAAGTATACCGCATCAATAATATATAAATAAAAATATTTCTTTTCACATAAGACAATTTTATTATTCTTGTTCACATTAATCACACATTTTGACACTTTGTATTGTTAAATTTATCTTTTATATCAAGATCATTGTTTAATTTAACCGTAATTACATTAACAAACAATAATATAAGATACTAACCTTGATCCATTGATAATGACTATCAGTATAAATTAATTGATCACTTAATTTTATCTTCTCTTTGACCTCTTTCTTTGAATGATCCTTTTGATGGATAAAGGATCAAAATCTCCTTCTTGTGATTAAACGACTTTGTATCCAATCACAATAACCGTCTCTTTTCTTATTTTGTTTTTATGAAATGTAAATGAGATGTTCTCATGTTAACAAAGAAATGTGACAGTTACTCATTCAAATATACTTTAATAACGGTTATATAAGGAGGAATATTATTATTTTAATGAGGTAACAGAAGAGGGTTATTAATACACCCAAATTATAATGCTTTAGTTGAAACCAATCCATCATGGTATCATCTTTTATATTATAATCTTCAACATATAATATAAACTTGAACTTTATTATTAAATCGTTAGACACATATGTCACATAAGAATATAAATATTCTTACATTTTCCCACTTGAATTTTGTGTCGACTTAATGATTTAATTATCTATAATCTGCACTCTTACATCGAGTTTATAAACAAGAACATAATAACGTTGAAACTAATTGGATCGTGGCGCTTACACACCATTTAATCGATGTGGTCCCTTCCACATATCACGAATCAATCTCAACTCTAAACGATCCTAATATTGAAAAATTAATTCTCAAAACTACTATATGTTATACTTGAACCATAAATGTATACATATACTCTAATAATAACATATTTGATAAATACAGCAGAAACAGAACTATAATTGAATTCATAGTGCTAAACAAAACGAGCATAACTAAATCAGAATAGCAAAGAATTATCAATAACACCCATACGTTCCACATGGCCAATGAACGCCTTGGGTGGTAATCCTTTAGTCAACGGATCTGCAACCATCATGTTCGTTCTTATGTGCTCAAAAAACGCTCTACGTTTCTGCACTTCTTCTTTGACAGCCAGATACTTTAACTCCATGTGTTTAGCTCCTTTCGAGTACTTGTCATTCTTCGAAAAGAAGACAGCTGCGGAATTATCACAATAAATTCTCAGCGGCTTTTCTATAGAGTCGACAATCCCAAACCCTGAGATGAAATTTCGCAGCCACAATCCATGAACAGCGGCTTCAAAGCATGCCACAAATTCGGCCTCCATAGTGGAAGTAGCGATGACAGACTGGTTTCAACTCTTCCATGATACTGCTCCCATTGCTAAAAGGAACACATAGCCAAATGTCGATTTTCTAGTATCAACGCATCTAGCATAGTCTGAATCTGAATATCCAATGACCTCGAGGTGATCAGATCTCTTGTATGTAAGCATGTGGTCTTTGGTGCCTTGCAAGTACCTGAGAACCTTCTTTGCAGCTTTCTAGTGTTCCATTCCAGGATCACTTTGATATCGACCCAACATACCTATAGTAAAGGTGATATCTGGTCGAGTACATGTCTGAACATAGTTCAAACTCCCAACCACTGATGCATATGGAATTCGTTCCATTTCTTTACGCTCCAATTTATTTTTAGGACTTTGTAATTTACTGAACTTGTCCCCTTTCTGAAATTGGAGTTATCCCTACAGAGCATTGTTCCATTTGATATCTCTTTAATATTTTATTGATATAGCCCTTCTGAGACAAACTTAACAATCCTTGTGATCTATCTCGAAATATTTCTATTCTAATCACATATGATGCCTCACCCATATCTTTCATTTCAAAGTTATTAGAGAGATACTTCTTTACATTATGTAACATGCCCATGTCATTTGCAGCAAGCAAAATATCATAAACATATATGACTAAAATTATAAACTTGCTCCCACTGATCTTAATGTAGATACATCGATCAACAATGATCTCTACGAAACCATATAACGTGATAACATCATTAAACTTTAAATACCACTGTCTATAAGCTTGTTTCAGCCCATATATTGATTTTCTCAGCTTACACACCAAGTGTTCTTTTCCTGCGGCCAAGAAACCTTCAGGTTGGTCCATATATACTTCTTACTCAAGTTCTCCATTAAGAAAGGCGGTTTTCACATCCATTTGTTGAAACTCGATATCATAATGAGCTACCAAAGCCAAAACAATTCTTAGAGAGTCTTTCTTTGATACTGGAGAGAAAGTCTCTTTATAGTCAATTCCATCCTTTTGGGTGAATCCTTTAGCAACAAGGCGAGCCTTGTACCTTTCAGTATTACCTTTCGAGTCGCCTTTGGTCTTAAAAACCCATTTTGATCTGACAGTTTTGAAACCGTTGGGCAACTCTACTAAGTCCCAAACTCTATCGTCATCCATGGATTTTAATTCTTCTTTTGCAGCAATCAACCACTTTTCTGAATTGTTACTTGCCATGGCTTTTCGGAAAGTGTTCGGGTCTTCGTCACTGCTTAAGTCACATTCATTTTCAATAGCATATACCATATAATCATTTGAAATGGCAGATCTTCTTTCTATTGCAGCTCTCCTTAATATTTCTTGTGGTACACTATTATCTTCTTGATTTGTGACAGATTCATCGGCTGTAATTTCTGCCAGTGGTGTTTACACAACATCATGTTGTTCTATTGTATCAGTTGAATGTGATACAACGATGAGAACAACAACCATAGGTACAACAATAGGTGAATCAACCTTATTTTGGACTTCTGTAAAATCCATATTTCGTAGTTCACCACTCCCACTAGTTTCATCATTCTCAATGAACCTAGCATTACCCGTTTCCACTATTCTCGTACTGTGTTTAGGACAATAAAATACATACCCCTTTGATTTTTCAGGATAGCCAATTAAAAAAACAACTGATTGTCCTAGAATCAAGTTTCTTTTCATGTGGGTTATATAGCCTTGCCTCTGCTGGACAGCACCAGACACGTAGATGTCTCAAACTAGGTTTCCTTCCCACCCACAATTCAAATGGGGTCATAGGAATTGCTTTACTAGGAACCCTGTTAATCACATACGATGTAGTCTTTAATGCATATGTCCACAAGAAAATGGGTAAAGAATTTTTACTTAACATGCTCCTAACCATTTCCATTAGAGTACGATTTCGCCCTTCAGCTACACCATTCTGCTGAGGAGTTACAGGCATTGTGTACTGTGCACAAATACCTTTACTTTGAAGTAACTTTGCAAATGGACCTGGACATTGTCCACTTTCATTAAACTTTCCATAAAATTCACCACCTCTATCAGATCTAGCCACTTTTACTTTTCTATCTAATTGCCTTTCCACTTCATCAATGAACACCTCAAGGACATTCACTGACTCAGACTTTTCATGCAAAAGATAAGTGTAACCATAACGTGAATAATCATCAATAAAAGTGATAAAATATCTCTCTCTGCTCCATGAAGGAGCATCAAAAGGGCCACAAATATCAGTGTGAATTAATTCAAGAAGCTGAGTACTTCTTTTGGCTGGTTTCTTTATAATATGTTTAGTCTGTTTTCCTTTAATACATTCTATACACATATCTAGATCACTAAAGTCCAACTGAGGTAGAATTTCATTCTTTACCAACCTCATAATTCTTTCCTTGGAAATGTGTCCTAGTCTTTGATGCCACAAGAAGGCAGATTTTTCATTAGATGCACTACGTTTAGTGCCTCGAATTTCAATATTAAATAAGGATTCAAAAAACTTTGTATCAAGATTAAACCTATAAAGTGAATCAAACAAAGTACCATTACCATAAAATTTATTATTTAGGTACAATGAAAATACACCATATCCAATCTTAAAATTAAAACCTAAATTATCTAATTTACTAACAGAAACAAGATTTCTTGCACATTCAGGTACATAAAGACACCCTTCAAGATCTACATGACAGCCGGTCTGCAAGATCAATCTATAAGTCCCAATGCCTTCAATTCGTGCCTTCATCCTGTTTCCCATGAACAAGTACTGTTCAGCTCCTCTTATGGGCTGGATCAAACTGAATCCCTGTTCAATACGAGACACATGAGTAGTAGAACCGGAATCTAACCACCAAGTATTATTAGGCACTTCTATAAGATTCAATTCAGAGCAAGCAAAGCTGTAATGTTTACCTTTCTTATCAAACCATGCTTTTCTTTTCAGACAGTATTTTTTGAAGTGTCCCATTTTCTTGCAAAAGAAACATTTCATTTCTTTACTGATTTGACTTTCACGCCTTTTCAGAAACGTCTTATCCTTCTTTTTGCCATTTTTATTTGGTGTTGCTTTACTGCTGCTGTCTCTTTCAAGACCTACGAGATTAACAACTTGGTCACTTGAACTTCTTTAATCTCCCCTCTTCTTGAATCAGCATAGCCTTCAATTCTGTAAAGTTCCATTTATCTTTAATGGTATTGTAGTTCACTTGGAACTGGCTAAACTGATGAGGTAGAGAGTTCATAATGAATTGGACCAAGAATTGCTCATGAACTTCCATTCCCAAGGTCGTTAACTTTGATGCCAAGTTTGACATGTGTGTCACATGATCATGGATTGACTGAGACCAGTCATATTTCTTTGTAGTAAGCTCACTCATAAGGCTTCCTACAATAGACTTATCAGCCAAATCTGATTGTGAACACTCTTTAATTGCTTTAATGAATTCCCTTGCATTTTCTGTCTTGGGCATTGATGGTTTAATACATTCAGCCATTGACATCCTCATGAGATTCAAGCTCAGCCTGTTTGATCGTTCCCAAATCTCACGGCTGGATTTTTCAGCATCAGAACTATCATCTGTAATGGCTGGTGGTTCTTCATCAGAGAGGATTGCAAAGTCCAATTATATTACACCAAGAGTAAACATGATTTGATCAGACCATTCACCATAATTTAGCCCATTGAATTTCATGACAGAGTTAGCCGATGTAAAAACATTTGACAACGCTGCAACATTTATACATGCTTTCTAATTAGTGCTAAAACAAAATTAATACAGATTCATAATATATATTTTCTACTGAAACTTTATAGCATATATTTAAGCAACTTTTGAGCAATACTTAAACATATACACTTTCAGTGATGCAAAATAAATTACTTTAACAATTAATCAAATCAACCATAAATCATTTAATCATGCAACCTTTGGGCAATACATGTCATTGACTAGTAAGAAAAAATAAATACTATTCATGTTTCTAATTATATTCAAAGATCCACCTTTGGGTGATCTCTCAAAATATAATTAATAAAACAATTGATCAATAAAACGAATTATATCATTTATGCCTCATTTATTTATAATCGATCATAATTTAATAGCAATATAACAGGGCCACTTTGGTGACTAACATGTTAATTACAAACAAAACATTAAATCTTTTATGGGTAAAAATGATTTTATATTATGTTAGAATTTTATAAACACAATACCCAAAACATAATAACAGCGGAAGGTAACTATAGACATAATTAATAATATTTAAACAAATATTACATAATTCTATCTCACATATTTAAAGTTCATCACAGATATAAACAAAATCATAATTTCTAAAAGCATTGATTTAATCGGTAAATTAAATAGATCTAGATTGGCTCTGATACCAATTGTTAAATTTATCTTTTATATCAAGATCATTGTTTAATTTAACCGTAATTACATTAACAAACAATAATATGAGATACTAACCTTGATCCATTGATAATGACTATCAGTATAAATTAATTGATCACTTAATTTTCTCTTTTCTTTGACCTCTTTCTTTGAATGATCTTTTTGATGGATACAGGATCAATATCTCCTTCTTGTGATTAAATGATTTTGTATCCAATCACTATAACCGTCTCTTTTCTTATTTTGTTTTTGTGAAATGTAAATGAGATGTTCTCATGTAATGATAATGCTGATGATTATATAGCAAAGAAATGTGACAGTTACTCATTCAAATATACTTTAATAACGGTTATATAAGGAGGAATATTATTATTTTAATGAGGTAAGAGAAGAGGGTTATTAATACACCCAAATTATAATGCTTTAGTTGAAACCAATCCATCATGGTATCATCTTTTATATTATAATCTTCAACATATAATATAAACTTGAACTTTATTATTAAATCGTTAGACACATATGTCACATAAGAATATAAATATTCTTACATGTATATGCTTCCAAGATCATCTAAAATACCTAAAGATATAAGGTTTCTTTTTATATCAGGTATCTATCTCATATTAGTGAGGGTTATTAATTTCTTAATATTTGTTCTTATATTAAAAGTCTCAATAACAGCCACTTGGAAGGCATTTTTATTCCACATATACAGAGTATAAGACTTATATTCTCTCAAGTCATGAAACCAATTCTTACTAGGAATCCTGTGAAAATTATGCCCATAGTCTAGAATCCAGTTGAACTTACATGCTATATCAGATACATTAACAACTTTATTAGTCACATAATTTTTATGAGACATTCATGCAATATTAGGTTCATTGTTATTAGTACTATTCTTGTTCTTAAGATAAACTTAATTATTCTTAAAATTACCAACCTTACCAAAATGATAATATTTTTATATTTTCACTTATAGTTATTATTTTACTTTACCTTCTTTTTATACTTGTTAGGCGGAACACGGTCATGTGATTAAGTTTAATGTTTCATAAATAAGTTATTGCCTACGCTTTTTTATTCTTTAATTCTATTTCCCTTGTTTTCAATAAGGCTACAATCTAATCAAATGAGGGGATAATAATGGTATATTTAAAAGTATCTTTAACAATTTGATAAAAATGATGTACAAAATTTAACAAGATCATGCACTCACTTGTGGCATCTAGGATCATCTCACAACCTTTAATTGCAAAAATTCATAAATAGTTTAAACTATTTTCTTAGAGTTATCCATCTTATATCTAAAAAAAATTATCCTTGAGAATTTCAATATTAGGAGAAGCTGAGGTTGAGTATAATGATTGAAGTTTATTCCATAAGTCGCTAGTCGTTTTTGCACCATTAACCTATGTTATTATAGTATCCTCTGGTATTATAGTATCAGATCGATTCATAAACAAACAGTAAAAAGATAGCTTAATAACCAATAAATTATGTTCTTTTACTTATATTTTCTCCCATTCTCATGTTTTCATTAAATCAAGAAACATAATCAAGATATTTAAGTAAATAAAATTTCAATTTCATAACATGATATTCATCTAAACAAAAATTAATTTTTAAACCAAATATGTAGTCATTACCATTTTATTCCTATTTTTCCGCAACTTCTTCCTCCTCTTCATCTTCTTCATCTTCTGAGGTCCTTTATGTCATAGTTACTACACTATTATGGTCTTCTTCTTCATCTTCATCTTCCACTTATAATACACGTTTTCTCTTTCTTCATTGTAATCGTATTTGATTCAACCTATAAAATTAATGAATATTTTTAGTTATAAATAAAATAAATATATCAAAATTTTCTGTAAACTATAATTACCACACACTTTTTCAGCTTACTCTGCAGTTAAGCTTTCACCTCAATAGTCTTGGCAAAACTTTTGGCCTTATTTGCTTACTGAGACTTGTATATTTATAAAATCTTCAAAAATATCAAACAAAAAAATTTAAAAATCGTTGGTTTACGGATGATATTTTGTTGCTCATTTCTATAATTTCTTCTTTATACGCTTGGTCTCTCCAAATCAACAACAAAGAGTAAAATATTGTGTGTGTTTTGTGTTTCTTTTTATGTATGTGTTAATTTATCTATTTCCTTTTTGTTGTTTTAGTTTTTCGGATTATTAGTCAATCTTTTTCTTTTTTTATTTTAATTGTATATATGTGGAGTAATTTGGAGTTGAGTTGTTTTAATAATGTAAATTTGGTTTGCTTTTAACCAATAAATTTTCGATTTTTTTAATTATTATCTCAAATATTAACTTTAGCAAATAACAAAAAAATGACATTGACGAATGAATAATAAGGAAGGGAAAATAATTCCCACTTAACTAAAACTAAAAAGATGTTAGCTTCCAGAAATGTTTATCCAACATTTCAAGTTGTCGTAAGATTTTAATTTCACTACCATCAATATCACTGACACACATTGTGTATTATGATGCTTTAAGTACTGGTTATACAAGGAGTTGATGTCATAAGTCATAGAATGTGTAATAACGCTTACTGGGTAAAGATTTTCAAGCTGGTCAAAAAAAGATTCAAAAGACACAAAGACTTGTAGTTGAGGGGGAAACACCATTTACTTAAACATGCAATATTAAAAATTGAAGTCATATATTATCCTTTTCTTCTTTTTTCATACTTTGGAATATATATTACTTTGTTCTTACAATTATAGAACCATCGAGATATATGTGAGTTCAAATTAGAGTCTTGATGAAAGAGATCTCCTTGTTAGATCTAGAAGGTTCGATCTAGCATCATTATCCAAGGATTAATAATCTTCACTTAGCCCATAGATTTTTCTAACTCTTTTTTTAGGAATCTGTAATGATTTTTTTTTAGACTACAATAAGCTTAAAGAAGAGATGATTAACATAATCAACCGATTCTTGTTCAGTAATGATTTGTCCAAACGGAGGATTTGTTAAATTTTTTATCAGCAACGTGAGGCGTCAGTGAAAATTCTTCAATCACTGTGTTAGCAAAAGCTCTACTGCAAGTGCCTCGTTAAGAATAAGGTGTTTAGAAAAATGTTATGCTTTTCAGATTGGATTTATACATTATTAATTTTAATTTTTAATAAGTTGAATGTATTTGACCTCTTACATGAGTTATGTGGAAAAGGACGTGTCCTATTGTTTGTTCATTAGCCATATTTCAAGAATAACTACGTTGCATTACGACTCTTCCCCAATTCCTGATTCTATAAATAGGATCAAGACTAGAGTTTTATCTTGTAATTCCAAGTCTTGAGAACTTTAAGAGTCCATCATATTTTTACTTTTATTTTTTAATAAT
This sequence comes from Nemophila menziesii, assembly GCA_029959085.1. NCBI lineage: Eukaryota > Viridiplantae > Streptophyta > Magnoliopsida > Boraginales > Hydrophyllaceae > Nemophila > Nemophila menziesii. The sequence continues at coordinate 22,515,172 of JARWIR010000015.1, read as the reverse complement.
AATGCAACTTTCTAAATCAGAAGTTAGTTTTTGTGCAGCTTAGATATCTATGTGAGCCAAAAACATATCTATCCTTGTTGAAGTTGCATGAACTCTTGAAAGACTAAAATTAGCAAAATATATAACAATCAAGGATGGTTTGAGTTATGTGTATCTTTTTTTATACATCTAGTTATATTGACACTACTACAACGCAGATCTCTAGCGACCAAATTTCTCGCGACTACGTGATGTAGTCGCTAAAGAGAAGAACCATTCACGACTACTTCTCTTTAACGACTACCTGACCTATTTCTCGACTATATTATAGTCGTTAGTAATTTTTGTCTGTAAAGACTACATGAGGTAGTCGTTCAAACGTCGTACGTAGTCGCTAGTTTTTTTTAAAAAAAAAAATATTTTTCCACTGCCATTAAGTAGTCAATAGTGTTCGCTTTTTTTAACGACCACTTCATGTAGTCGTTAGAATGTTTTACTAACGAATACTTTTGAGTCTTTGGCGACTACTTGTGTAGTCGCGAATTGGGATCCTCAAACGCCATTATTTTACAATTTCTCATCTATTCTCTAAAAACTTTCCCAATTTTTTCCCACAATTTATCATCAAAATTATTTCAAGACGTGGAAAATCTTTCCCAAGTCAATCAACAGTGTGTGACCTCCTCAATTATCAATTTTTCCTTCTAAATTTATCCAAAAGTAGGTATTTTTTGTTCTATTAAACTCTTTCAAATTTCTTTTATTTGCATACAATTGTGTAGTTAATCCTAAATAGTATTAATTATTAGGTATTTCAACACGTGAGAAATCTTTTCCGAGTCAATCAACAACGTGGGATCTCCTCAATTATCAATTTTTCCTTCAAAATTTGCCCAAAAGTAGGTATTTTTTGTTCTATAAAACTCTTTCAAATTTCTTTTATTTGCATATAATTGTGTAGTTAATGCTATATAGTATTAATTATTAGTTATTTCAACACGCGGAAAAGCTTTCTTGGTTCAATCAACAACGTAGGACCTCCTCAATTATCAATTTTTCCTTCTAAATTTGCCCAAAAGTAGGTATTTTTTGTTCTATAAAACTTTATTCATATCTTTTTTATATGATTACAACTGTATAGTTAATGCTAAATATATAGTATCACTATGTATCGCTAAACATCTTATAATTTTATATGCTATATATATATGTGATATATTATTGTACGAGAAATAAATGCATAAATGGGATATATATTTACATAGTGATGTGATATTTTGTATGCTTTTAATTTTATATTTATGTATTTATTTGGCGATGTTATATTTTGTATGATTTTAATTTTATATTTATGCATTTATTTGGTGATGTAATAAATTGTATGCTTTTAATTTTATATTTATTTATTTAATTGGTGATCTAATAAATTTTTTTCATTTTATATTCATGTATTTAATTGGTGATGTAATAAATTTTTTTTCATTTTATATTTATGTATTTAATTGGTGATGTAATAATCTTCCTTTTCATTTTATTTATATATATTTAATTGGTGATGTAATAATTTTTTTCAGTATATTTATGAGACATTTATGTTGTATTATTTTATATTGGAGTAGTTGATTATGGCTTCAGGTATTGATAAACGTCGGATTAGTTCTGCACATTAAGTTTCGCGTGAATTTGTTAAGGGGATATAAGATTTTCTTGCTTATTATCAAATAAATAAAGATCCTGAATAAACTTTGTTTTATCCGTGTAATGAGTGTTCGAATTATCGTCGGTTTACAATGGCCAAAGTAAGGGCACATCTTTTACAATTTGAGTTTTTGTCCACGTATGAGATTTGGACAAAGCATGGTGAGAACGGAGATATTTCTAAGACTCGATATGAAGAAAATGAAATGTTGGATGTCTACGAAGATTTAAGACCTAATTATGAGGGTGGTGGTCATTCAAGTGACATTGAGATGATAGTCTCGAACAGTTCAGCACGTGGCAAATTCGAAACGATGTTTTCCGAATTAGAGACCGAGTTATACCCTGGTTGTATAGTAATGAGTTCATTAAATTTTATTGCGAAACTAATGCACGTGAAGGTGAAAACCTTCATGTGTGATGTATTATAAGAGAGTATGATAAATATCAAGCAGAGTGAATAAGTTTGATATACATCTTCGTATTATAGATTCTTATCCTATAAAATACATACTTATTCAAAGGCTTCACATGGAGTTAGTTAGAGATATTACATTCTAGTTCCATTTTGCCTACTTTAGGAAATTAGACATTTTCTCCTTTTCCAGTTCTTCTTCAAATGCATATGTTCTTCTCATTATGGAGAAGATATTGCTTCGCAAGAATTTTTTTGTGAGTCTTTTGTCGAATGAGTGTGCGTATTCCTTCCCTCCTTGTTATTATCGAGTCTTTGATTTGTATCTGAATAGTGTACATACACTTGCTTTTTATATGATTTGTATCTGAACAGTTTACATACACTTGCTTTGTATTATAGATTCTTATCCTTTAAATACACACGTGTCGATACATAGATTTTCTCTTCTTAGAAAAGAACCTTCACTTGATTATTTGAACAGTGTACATACACTTGCTTTGTATAAGATTTTTGTTTTTATTAAAATGAACAATTATTTAAACAAAGACCTTAAATTTTGTCTCCTATATTGTTTGGCATCATAAATATGGATAATGCTTCCAAGTTGTGGTATCCAATCCCTTTGTATATGATTCAAAGATAATATAAAATACCTAAATATTCTTGTTTACATTAATCACACATTTTGACACTTAAATTATTCTTGTTTACATTGATCACACATTGTATATTGATCACACAAACCTTAAATTACTCTTGTTTACATCGATCACACATTTTGACACTTTGTATATGTTTCGAATATAATATAAAATAGCTAAATATATATTTAATAGTCCCTATACAAGCCACTTGGAAGTTATTATTATTCCACATATACAAAGTATCAAAATTATATATTCTCAAGTCATGAAACCGGTCCTTATTAGGGATCATGTGAAAAGTGTACCCATAATCTAGAATCCAGTTAGCATGCTATATCAAATATATTAAAAGCTTTGTAAATAACATAGTTTTTATCACATATTCTTGCAAAATTAGGTTTATTGTTATTAGTATCATTCTTATTCTTAAAATCAAATCAATTCTTCTTAAAATGACCAACCTTACCACAATGATAATATTTTTTTAGATATTTACTTATATTTATTATTGTACATTACTTTCTTTTTATTCTTGTAAGGCTAAACAAGGTCACGTGATTTAGTTCAGGGTACAATAAAGAGGTTATTTCCTACTCATTTATGAATCTTTAATTAAAGTTCCATTGTTTTTAATGAGCCTAAAATTTGATCAAATGAGTTGATAATATTGGATTATTTAAAATTATCTTTAACATCTTTACATAGAAAATCACATGATTTTGTAGAATAGTATGTAATCATCAATATAATATTTTAATATCTTTTAATAAATTTGTTGTAATTTTTTCTTTTCTTTCTATTTTTTTATATATCTGTTCTTCTATGTTGATTTTTCTAAACTATTATATAAATCATTGTTTAATCTCATGATAAAGCATATGATTTAGATTTTTCAAATATACAAGAAGGTTACAATATTTTCATTTAAATATTCATATGTTTATTATCCATTTTTCTTTTTTTACTACTATGGAAATGGAGATTGATGTAATAAAGAAAGAACATAGCTTACGAGAATACAAAATTATGTATGGATATGCATATATCTAAAAAGATAATTACCAAAGTATTAATAAAAATTATTTTAATTTGATAGATGAGTCAAAATACTCTTTACTATTTTATAACAGTTCTTATTAAGCTTTAAATGTATGTTAATTAGTAGACGGACCAAGTATATTTTATTTTTTAAATTAAAATTCTTAATGTAAAGTTAGGATTTGAATAGATAGATTTTTCCTGTACAAATCATATGGAATGTTACAAAGTCTCACCACGGAGCTTAAAAAAAGATGTTTGACACATGTCATATTTTGTTTTTTTTATTTTGAAATTTAGTATTGTTAAACACTAAAATTAACATTTTTACTTTTTGTTTGTTTGACGATTTATTTTTTCAAGATAAACAATCATTAAATATGGCGATATTGTTACAACCCAAACACTATAAAAATTACACACAACTAAATTTTTGGCAGAACAGAAGAACTAAAACTCTAGAATCGGTATAAAAAGTAAAGTAATAATCAAATATTACAATACCGGAAAAAAGCCACTAACATTTAAATCGAAATAATTTTGTAAACTAACCGTAGAGTTAAAAAGGTGATGCGTTAAGAAGAAACGATGATTAAGATATAAACCTTTTAGTGTAGAAGAAGATAGGTTTAAAATGAATTTTGTATTAAGTTATATAATATAGATATTTATTTAAATCTATGGTAAATAACTAAAATTAAAGAAATATATTTGGGTAAGTAAATCGTTGAAAATCAAAGAAGATTTAGAAAAATTGTTATGTAAAGTTTTATGATACAAAATTGGAATCTATAAAAAAAATCTTAGTCTAAAACTATTGAGATATTTTAAGAATGTAAATTTATGCAATTTTTATCCTAAGTTAAAGGGTAATTAATCCTTTAATTTAAGAAGATCACATAGAGTTAACTTCAAAAAGTTACAGTTAACTTCAAAAAGTTACAGTTAACTTCAAACAATGAGAAAAAAAGAAGTGTAGAAAAGTAACAAACTCAGAGCCAGATGATGATATAATGGGCCCTACCTGTTTGAATTGACCACTCCAGTTACTTTGTATAAGGCTTGAATAAAAGCATTGCAAGGGATCCATCAGCATTAGATACAGAACCCCATTTACAATTAATGGTTACAATTAATTTGTCCCGAGACAATCAATTTGATAGTGCACAAATGGGTAATGGAAAAATAAAGGAGAACATCCACCTACTATAAGTGATACTACAAATTTTGTAATAAAATGATAAGGAGGTGAAACTACAGTGGAAACTATGGGGGTAGTTTTTTCAAATGTAAGATAAAGGTGGAAGGTATAGATGAAGACCGCCAGGATGGACGATGGATTATTTGAGTAGTGAGAACTCCATGTAGATGAGGAAATGGAAGTATACATGGCTAATTTCGCTTATGACATGGCTCAGTTGGCTTTGTTCACTAAATTTAATCCTATTTTGTATGATGAAGCTGTAAAAAAAAACTTGGAAAGAAGTTATGGATATAGAAATCAAAGTTATAGAAAGAAATGATACTTACTAAATATCTGAGCTACCACTTGGAGGGAGAATTATTGGGGTGAAATGGATATTTAAAGTAAATCTCAATGAGAAAGGATAAGTATACATGTACAAGACTCGAATAGTCCCTAAATGGTATATGCAACAATATGGAGTAGATTATGCTGAAGTTTTTGTAGCTATGGCTCATTTCGAAACTATATGAGTCGTATCTCTCTTGGTGTTCAAAACAATTAAACGATCTATCAATTAGATGTCAAGTCTGCCTTTCTGCAAGGAGAATTAAATGAGGAGGTTTTTGTAGAACAACCTACTGGTTGTGAGCAACAAGACCATGAGAGTAAAAGATTAAAAAGGCATTACAAGGTGTACAAGCTTAAAAAGGCTTATGGTGTTAAACAATATCCATGTACTTGGCATAGCTGTATTAAGTCATATTTTGTACATGAACGATTCTAGAAGTGCCCATATGAACAACCTTATTTACCAAAATAATCAGTAAATATATTTTAATTGTTTTTCTTTGCGTTGATGATCTTATATTTACGGGGAATCATACAATTATGTTTACAAATTTCAAGCAATCCTTGATGAATGAATTCGATATGACAGATCTTGGAATGATGAGTTACTTTCTTGGTATTGAGTTACTAACAAAACCAGATGGTATCTATGTTAGCCAAAAAAATACTCTCTTGAGGTGCTAGAAAAAATTGATATGAATAAGTTTTATCTTGTGCACAACCCAATAGATACTGGTTTCAAGCTAATAAATGATGAAGATGGAGAAAGGATTGATAGCAAACATTAAAAACAAATGTTTTGGAGTCTCATCTACCTGACTGCTGTCACACGTCCGGACATGATGTTTGTAAGTTTGCTTAGTAGATACATAGAAAGACCAAATAAAATTCATTTCCAAGCTGTAAAACGAGTTCTAAGATATTTGAAAGGTACTTTTGATTTTGTAATATTCATAAGAAGGGTGGAGAGGAAGAACTACTCGGATACAAGGATAGCGATTACGCAGGGGATCAAGATGATATGATGAGCACTTTTGGGTATATTTTTATTATGGTTTCGGGAGCGGTATCTTGGTCATCTAAAAAACAACATGTGCTTAGACTTTCTACAACTGAAGATGAGTACGTGCCATTGTGGTTGAAGTGAATTTTGAAGGAGCTTAAACATGAATAAAACAATGCTACAATGTTATATTGTGACAATGTTTCAACCATTAAACTCTACAAGTATCTAGTAATGCGTGTTTGTAGTAAACACATAGACTTTGGCTTTCATTTTCTTCGTGATTTCACCATGGAAGGAGTTGTAGAGGAGAAATTTTATGATACTCTAACAAAACATTTGAAGCTCCATGTATTTTTAAGGTTATGTTGTTTGATTTGTATTGTCTCATATCCAAGCATAAACTCATATATAGTATTTATTTTAAGGGAGGATGTTAGAAATAAGATTACGTTATATAATTTAGTCCTTTGTTGCAAAATCCTAACTTTTAGGGATAAGATAATTTCGTATTCTTTTAGATCTATAGCACAACAATAGGAGATATGATTTTCCATTCTGCTACTTTGTAAAGCTATTTAATATCCATCTTTAAACTCATAATGAATAAGAAATGTCTCTCAAGTTCTAGTGTTAATCACCATATTGTTTTGATCTTTTGGTTTCAACAAACGTTTTCAAATTTAAAAAGACAACAATTCAATTAAAAAGATACATGTTTCAAATTGTATAATCTTGTTGTTATCATTATAAATATAATAAATGAAAAATCTAAAGTAATTTATCCACTAATGATCATAATTTCAAATTTAAAATAGAAATAAGCTTATAGCAATTAAATACTTCGATGTTTTGCTATAAAAAAAATTAAAAAGTATAGTATTGATAGATTTAAAAGAGAATAGTTCTTTAATGTCATTAAATTAAAAAAATCACTTATACTAGTTGGGTTGGAAAATTACATCTATATCATATTAAATATTTTTATACATAAAAATACACCATACGTTTTATGGATCTAGGATTCTAGGATAATGTATGCTTTAGTGAAAGAAAACCCCAAAGATTTGATAATATTATTTTCAACTATTAATATTGTTTATGTAACTTATTATATTTTAAAATTTATATTTATATGTTCATTTGGAAATGTTAATATACCAATGAATATCAAAAAACTACATCATTCAAACTATAATATAGATATACACCGACTTTATATAATAATTAAGAGATTTAGGTACAAACCTTAATATTTTTGGAATGTACTTGAATGTTGAAATGAAATGATTATCAATCTAAACATATACTTGAAAATAACTTTAATTATTATATATTACCCAATCCCATAAATGTTTTTATGACATTTGAGCGATTATAATAAATATTGTTCAACAATACATAATTATCTGTTATAATTAACTTAATCGAGCATGAACAAAGTAATATCTTTTGGTTATTTAAATAAATATATATATATATATGCATATCACAAATTGATGTCAAATCATAAGAAAATATTATAATAAGTTTATAAAATAGCATTCTCTAACAGAGTAAAATAGTATATATACAATAATATAAGTATTTTATAATAAAATAAACAAAAATATCATTTAAACAATAATATTTAGTATCTCCAAATGCACTATTTCAAATATAAAAAAACAAATTAAATTTTTCTACAACTAGTTGATTATTTTACTATATTTTTCAATATTAAGAATGGGATCTCAAAATTAACCAATTAAAAGAAAAATAGTTGTAATTAAACTCTTCATTACATATCAATTTTTTAATAATAACCTTGAGAACCAAAAACCTGTTTTTTGCAAACCATCATTCTATTTGGGATCTCAAATTCTTAAAGAATAATTTTCTAAATCAATTTTAAATAAAAATTATAAATCAAAGTAAATTTTTGCGGTGATTAAATATTTATCATATATGTATATAATTCGAAAGGATTTTACATAGGAATTCATAAACCTTTTCTTTTGATACGTTGAGGTGGTGGTGGTGATTTTGGGTATTCAATATTTTTTACATAAGAAAAAGAAGTGTGGAGAAAGAGAAAAAAAGCAGATAGATATTATTGAACAAATTAGATATTAGATTTTTTTGTTGGTGGAATAAAAAAAAGGTTAAACTGAAAATTGGGCCCAAAACAAAATGTAATATAAGTCCATTTAAAATTTTACACAGTATAGGCCCAAATAAGATATAAGTTAATTTTAGACTTAACTTATTTTAGTTAAAAGTATCATAAGTCAATATGAATAAGTGAGTTAGATATCCTGGATAAGACATATAGTGGGGAATTATATTACAAATTTTGTGAACCATAATAATTCTTAGAATTCTCAAATTCTAAATATATTTTTCTCATGAGAGCCTTAATACTTTAACATTCATAAACAAATCTAGCCACTTGGTCACCTGTTGTACGGTTTTATACAAATTAATATTGATACAACATATATGAAAATAATTGGGATTTTGTGAATATTTTGTATGGATTATAATTATTTGAAAATATATGCAATACTGTCTGTACCTCTTATTTAATTATCAAGGCCTTTCAAATCTGTAATGGTTTGTTTTTATAATACATTTTGTTCCCCTCCAACCTCTCCAAGTATTGTACTAGTGTCACTAAAGGCCATCTAGTCAGTAATAACTAATTCAAATTTTCAAACCAACTTGATTACTAGAGATGTCATTTAAATGGATAATGATGTTCGTAGACTTTAATACAGTTTGTTGGTATAAATAAATATAGAGTAGTTGATTGAGATACAAAAAATGTATTTGACACATTCACTTTCTAATGGTTGGATTATCTATCCATATTTTGAAAGTATACATATTTTGACAAATTATTTTCAAATAAGGTTGATTAAAGATGTGTTAGCATATTTAGCTTGAAGGGCGGTCTATACACTATAAAAAATATAAAAAAGTATCTTTGTACGTATCTTTAGTATTCAGTATTGTAACAAAATTGAGCCATTTTGATAAAAAAAAGTTAATATATTATTTTCCTCATGTTTATACCCCCGCAAAATTATAAAGGGACATACATATTTCTTTGTTACATTTTTATCTGAAAAAAAAATTCTGAAAATTTACATTGGTTATTCTGCATATAGGTTCATCTAATGTGGTTTATTTAGGTGAACTAATTGTTATGTTTCGTTTACAACTATTTTTTTAAGAGGTTTTTCATATTGGATTAAATAAAACATTCTTCTGTAGTTAGGTTTTATTCTTATTATTTGTTTAATGAACAAAATTCTACTCAATATCTAAAGAATAATGATTGCATTTTAGAAATAAAGGCCATATAATACATTAAATTAAATAAATTACATATTAATAATATTGATATGTATTGTAATATATAGGACACCCCAACCAATTTCATGATATTTGTTTAGTTATTGGATAAATTTTTTAAATTTTGAACAATATTAGCTTGATAAAATTTTGTTTATAAAAAGATCAATAGTTGGTCAAGTAGTTACCTTGAAATTATTAGAATATAGTATGATGAACGTTAAAGTGAGATAAATGGTTGACAATTAGTTATATGAAAAATATTACTTTTCTTAAAACAAATAATAATCAAACCATTATGTGAAGAATTGATTAATATAAATTCTTTAATAATTAAATAAAATTATTAATCTAATTTCCATCCCTCACTATTTCCTCAAACACATATTTAGTAAGAAAACCCCCAAGAATCCTATTTTTCTCTCATGTATTGAATATATGTATCCCAATATAATTTCTTTCAAAAATATAACAATAAAATTGAGCATTAGACATTAAAAAGTTAAAAATGAGACAACACCGATTTTATTTGCATGATGAACAACCACGACTAAGCCTTAACGACTAGTTTACTTGCTATTTTACCTTCTATAAATAGTGCTGCTCTTCACTTCATTTTACACCAACTTTACACATCAATAACACTTACGAAAATCATTCAGCAGCTATTATTCTTTCTTCTTCACTTCTGTTCTTGAGCGAAATTATAATATACAGATTCCAACCTACGATTGTGAGTTCACACGAGAGTAGGTAGTAATGTTTAATCCTTGGGGAACGTTCGGAATAATAGTGTAGCATCTCGGCTGTCCCAGAATTCGTTCTTAAGGCAGTTGTTCCTCCACGGCACTACGATTTTTATCTTTGTCCACTAGTGTACGGTTTTATCTTCACTAATTGGGTTCGTCTTTTAATTCGTCTTTTGCTTTCGTTTTTTACATTTTCGATTTTACGTTTCAGTCTTTACTTTCTGTAACTAGTAGTTACAGCTTATTTTCGCATTTAGTTTTAAAATACCATTATAGTACTTTACCAACAATTCAAGAACGAATTTTTTAATAAGTAATATGTAATGGCCTTTCCTTCTTCGGCTTTAACTACAACTTTGAAAACCTTACCAGATTTGTCGAAACTCGAAACATTAGATGGTTCTAATTTTAAATGTTTGTCCCAAAAACTACTTATTTTCATTGAACAATTAGAAGTCTATTTTGTATTACTCAAAAACCATCATGTTTCAACTGATAATACGGATGCTACTATATCCGAAAAAAATTTAAAATATGATAAGGCAAATAAACTAACTAGGGGTCATCTTTTAAACCATATGTCGAACCCCTTGTTTGATTTATTTGTTAAAAAAAATCTTCAAAAACTATTTGGGACTATTTACACACTAAATACAAAGGTGACGAGTCCGGTACGAAAAAATATGTGGTCGGAAATTGGCTTAAATTGACAATCACCGATCAAAAACCAATCATGGAACAAGTTCACATTTACGAAAACCTTTGTGCCGAAATTTTATCCGAAGGAATGAAAATGTGTGAAATATTTCAAGCTAATGTATTACTCAAAAAATTCCCACCATCCTGGAGTGACTATCGTAACCACTTCAAACATAAGAAAAAGACATGACGATCCAAGAGGTAATCAACCACATAAGAACCAAAGAGGCAAATCGTCACAAAGATAAGTCTGAATCTCTACCTTATTATTCTTCGAAAGCAAACTTGGTCGAGACTTCTGGGCATGGTAACAAAGAAGGCTTCATGGGTAAAGGAAAATTTCATGGTTAGAATAAGAACAACAAAGAAAAGGGTAGATTTAACAAATCCGGAGGTAACTTCAAACCAACCTCTCATATTCAGAAAACCAAAGCAACTTGCTACTGTTGTGGAAAAGAAGGCACAAAGCATGTCAATGCAAGGACAGGTCCAACCAAAATAACCCTCAACGCGCCAACTTGATTGAAACTGAAGAGGTAATTTCCGCAGTAATGGTCGAAACTAATATGGTAGAAAACAAGGCCGAATGGATTCTCGATACCGGAGCTTCAAGACACTTTTGAGCCAACAAATAGTTATTCCAAGGGCTTGAAGATGTAGTTGATGGGGAATGTGCATACATGGGAAACTCTACAACTGCGGGCCTCCTTGCCAAGAGAAAGGCATGTCTTAAACTTACCTCTGGCAAGACCTTAGCCGTTAATGATGTTTTGTATGTCCCCACGATTCGTATAAATTTAGTCCCAGGGTCTCTTCTAAACAAAGTTGGACTTAAACTTGTTTTCGAGGGTGGGAAAATAATAATCTCTAGGAATGGTGACTTTGTAGGAAAAGGTTACCTTAATGGTGGACTATTTGTACTTTATGTTCTTTCTGCTTTTAATGAGAATGCATATACTTAAATGTTTCTTCTACTAAAGACTTAAAACTCATGGAATAATACCTGGAAACTATAACGATGATTTATTTAAGTGTCAAATATGTGTAGAGGCTAACCACGCTAAGAAACCCTTTAAAAACGTGACCAATAGAGAAACTCAACTTTTAGAACTAGTGCATTCTGACTTAGCTGATTTTAAAACTACTGCTAGTAGAGGAGGAAAACTTTATTATATGATCTTTGTAGATGACTACTCTAGGTTCACCAAAGTATAACTTCTAAAGTCTAAGGATGAAGCAGAATCCACCTTTTTAAAATATAAGTTTGAGGTTGAAAATCAATTAGATAGAAAGATTAAAAGACTTAGGTTCGATAGGAGAGGATAATATAGTTCTAACACACTTAAAGAATTTTGTGAACGTAGTGGAATTATTCATGAACTTACTGCCCCTTATACACCCAAATAAAATGGAATAGCTGAAAGGAAAAATAGATCCCTTAAGGAAATGATGAATGCCATGTTAATTAGTTCAGGCCTACCTTCCAACATGTGGGGGGAAGCTGTCTTATCTGCATGTTATGTATTAAACCGAGTACCGCATAAACATATAGATAAGACGCCTTACGAATTATGGAAAAGATATCCACCTAACTTGAAATTTTTAAGACTGTGGGGGTGTTTGGCTAAAGTAGCATTACCCGACTTTAGGAGAGTTAACATTGGACCTAAAACCGTAGACTCTATCTTTATAGGAGATGCCCAAAATAGTGCGGGTTATAGATTTATGTCCTCATCTGATAACACTATAAGTGAATATAGAGACGCTGAATTATTTGAGCATATATTTCATTTGAAAAGGAATATTGTTCATAATTCCTCCTCATCTATCAGTAATGATTCACCTGTCATGTCAATACTGATATACCTATTAGTGATAATTTTTCTGCTTCTCTACCCTCTTCGAGTTCTGGACCACACCCTAATAACGAAATTAGGAGAAGTAAACGACGTAGGACTGAGTCTAGTTTTGGACCAGACTTTATCACTGCTTTCTTGAATAAGGATTTTCACATAGATATGTTATGTGAAGAACTAGTATCTTGTTTTCTTCTTGAGGAAGAACCTAAGACCTTCTTTGAGGCTAAGAGATCCATAGATGCTATTTTCTGGAAAGAAGCGGTAAACAGTGAGATAGAATCCATTATATCAAACTACACTTGGGACTTAACTGACTTACCAAAGGGATGAAAGCCAATGACTAGCAAATGGATCTTTAAGAGAAAATTAAGACCTAATGGCTCCATATATAAATTTAAGGCTAGACTTGTAATCCGAGGCTTTACTCAAAAGAAAGGTTTAGATTACTTTGACACCTATTCCCCAGTGACCAAAATATCACCCATAAGAACTCAATTGCTTTAGCTTCCATTCATAAACTCAATATACATCAAATGGATGTTAAGACCGTGTTTTTGAATGGAGACATAGATGAAGAGATATATATGGTTCAACTCGAAGGGTTTGTAGCTTCATGTCAAGAAAGCAAAGTATGCAAACTTAAGAAATCTCTATATGGTTTGAAACAAGCACCCAAACAATGGTACGAAAAAATATATAGTACTTTAGTTAACGATGGCTTTATAGTCAACACTTCCGACTCATGTGTATACATGAAGGTGATAGGATCTGAATGTGTGATCATTAGTCTATACGTAGATGACATGCTGATATTTGGCACTAATCTTAAAGTCATTAATGAGACTTAGGACTTTCTATCATCTAAATTCGAGATGAAGGACATGGGTGAAGCTGATGTAATCATAGGGGTAAAGATCGTAAGAAATGAAAATGGTATATCCCTTAGTCAATCTCATTATGTAGAGAAATTGTTGAAGAGATTCAACTCCTTTTATGTCATACCTGTTAGAACCCTATATGACTCTAGTATTCCTTTGACTAAGAACAAGTGAAGTGCAATATTTCAAACTGAATATGCTAAGATAATAGGAAGTGTGATGTTCTTAATGAACTACACTCGACCTGATATCGCCTATGCCGTAAGTAGACTTAGTCTCTATACCCATAACCCTAGTAGTGAACATTAGGCTGCACTTTAAAGATCATTGAAATATCTAAGATGTACCATGGATATAGGCATACAATATAGTAGGTTCCCTGCTATCCTAGAAGGCTATTGTGATGAAAATTGTATATAAGATAATGATGCAGTGAGCTCCACTAGTGGTTATGTGTTTTCCTTAGGTGGAGGAGCTATATCCTGGAAGTCTTCTAAACAAACTTGTATAACATGGTCAACCATGGAATCCGAGTTTATAGCGTTAGTGTTGGCAGGACAAGAGGCTGAATGGTTGAGAAGTTGGTGGTCCTTTGTGTGTTCTAAATAAATGCAAATAATAATCGAACCACAACCGCAAGTGTACGGTTGTCCCAAGTAGTATATCTGATAATACAGATTCGTTCCAAGGACGGAATGGTTGATCACAATGTCTAGCAAATAGTGATTGATGCACTTATGAAAATAAAAGACAATAATATGTTTGTTTTGGTTTTTGTATTAAAACTAATGAATGAAAGACAAATACTAAAATGCAAATAAAAGCTAAGACGCAAGTAAAATATTTTAAAACGCAATATGAGATGTAGTAATTGAAAACGCAAGGATCCTCCCTATCCTATTTCTTAACTTATGTTGTTTAAGGGCTAAATTAGTCAATTACAATGGTCGGGATTCTAATTTCCTTATACCCCCGTCAGGGTGGACTATAAGGCGATCCTAAAGTGTCACTAGTCCCGTCAGGGTAAATATGATCCACCGTTGGATGATTAAGTGTTATTACCTCATTGGCCCTAGGATTAGCTAAGCTCGTCAGAATCATTAACTTCTATCCTACATTGAATAAATGGTTCCGTATTTAAACCCTCCGTCAGGATGATCCAATTGCCACTAATTGGAATAGCCTAAATACTATTACCTGTTCCTAGTTCATGACGCTAAAAACAGTAAATATTCATAATTTATCGAAAAGAGTAAAAGCCCTAATTTAGTTTAATTCAATAAAAACCCAAATTCAACATTCGTTAATTAATATGAATTGGGATTCACCCATTGTTTGTTCTCAAGCACTATGGGAAACTTAGCTCATATTAAAATGAAATACGAAATTAAAATTAAAGGATTTCATATTGTTTACGGAATTAAAAAGATAAAAGAACCTAATTTCCGTAATCGGAATGACTACGAACGGAGATATAGACCCTCTCCAGCTCTTGTAGCTTCTTCTCCTTCCTTCAGTTACTTCTCTCTGGTGTTTTTAATCTTGCAGAATGTGAATTGTATGTAAAATAGAAGTCCATACCTCCTTTTATAAGCATAAATTTGGACTAGGGCTTGGACCAGAAAATAAAAGACTAATTAAATGTCCAAGCCCAATTTCTAAGCCCAAAATCCCGTAACTGCTGATACACCTTCACTAAAACGGCTTTTCCCGATGTGTTACAACTCCGATTGACCTCATTCCAGTTGCTAAAGTTCCGTAACTTGATAAGGAATGATTTCTCTTCAAAGGTCAACAGGTAGATCATCACGTAAGCACCTCGAAATCAGCAATCTATGGCCTGGAAAATTGATTTTCAGCTCTAAAAATAATATCTTCAGGATTTCTTTTCAAGTCTTGACCCTATCTTTGTGATCTTTGACTTTCTCCTAGGATTCCTCTTCTAGCTAACATCTAAAACCTGTAAAATATTCACTAAAAATACCAATATTACGCGCAAAAGCTTAATAAATCAAAAATGCTAGAAATAAAAGAGGAAAATCATATTATTGCATATTTAGTCCAAAAGTCTATCGAATTGATTAAATAAACACCAAAAATGATGTCTCCTAAGGGTCGAAAATAAGAACATTTAAGGAGACATCAAGACCCCCAACTCAAACCTTTGTCGTCCCGACAAAGCAAAACAAAACAAAATAAGGGGTAGAAGTAAACGTAAGAACAAATAGAAGCTTAGCAAATAAACCTAAAGCAATTCTAAAGATAAATCTCATATAGAAAAACTTTAAGAACTAACATATACATACACTAATCATGCAAAATCAAACATAAATAATCTCAATCATAAAATTAAAGTTGCAATGTTTGAAGGTTACACTTGTACTCATCTCTGTATGATGGCTATAGGGTGGTCATTAATCATAAATCGCTTTGAACGCTCCACCTAGTATATTCCCTATCAACGGAATTGTAAATTCACTATGTACTTAAGAATCACGAGGTCTTTATGGTTTTAATATTGGCTTAAGGACGGTATGGATGTATATTTGGTAAATTTGAAGTGAGCTTTTGGCTCTCTCCTCACTTACCATCAACATGTCCTCGAGCTTGAGTTTACGCTCAAAAATGTTCTCACTCACTCATTTGACGCGCTAATGTTGCGTCCTCAATGTCAACCCAAATAAAACTAAGATGATTTCCAAAAAATTTCCACTTTGCCGATTTATTCATTTTTTTCTTTCTTTTTATTTTCTTTTTTTTCATTTCTTTCATCTTTTTTGTACAAGATACCCATGACCCTCATTTTAATGTGAAAGGTCATGTCTCTTATAATTTTTTAATTTTTTTTTTCAAATATCGGCAAAGGGTTACAAATAATAATATCATCTACATTTTTGTGCCTTAATACAAACACATATAATCCCTTCCCAATGTATCTTCCCAAATGTGGACCCTCCACCCCAAACTCAAGCTCGAGACAAGTCTCAGGGTTGTGATTCAAGTGCGGGTCATTTGGTCATGCCTAATAATCTAAAGGATAATGGGCTTATATCGTGGCTACAAAAGAAAAGGTTTAAGGCTCAAAATTGGGCTAAGACGGATAAAATTATATTATTAGGGATAGCAAGCTAAAAGGGCTTCAAATGGCTAACAAAGAACTGACCCTATCATTTTCCTAAGTACATAGCTCGTCTTTAGTTCATATTTAGGTGGGTTCTTTACTAATTAAGATTTCACGTTCTACACACCAAACATATTCCTTAAGTACAAGCTTACTTCATTTGCATTGTTCATTAATTTTTCCTATTAATTACCTATGTTCGCATGCAATTGTAAGTGCGTTCTATGTTAATCCCTAAAGTCCACTATCTACTATCATTGATTCATCAAAAGTATGCTTAAAGGGACATTTAAAATCTTCTATAGTCAAACGCAACTCCGAAAATTATTTTTATTGAAAGCAAATAAAACATATAACACATAAAACTGGGATGAGGCAACGAACCCCACCCCAAACTCAAAAATGAGTCGTGTCCCCACGACTCGAAAAGACTCAACGCAATAAAAATAAACTAAACTAACTAAAACGCGAAAGGTATAGAAAACGTATCTTAACCAGCGCGAGGCTGGTTATCGGTGTTGCGTCCATGAACTTTCTCTTGCGTAAGAATACCATAGGTGGCGTGTCGAATTGTGCTCACCCCCATTAACATGTTTCGGAGAAGTTCTAACTCTTTCGTAACGTTTCCTAAAGACGCAATCATCTTCACTTGATTCTCTTCTAACACCTTTACTTTAGCTTCCAACTCATCAGTTGTATGCATCTTCTTCTTTGGAGGAGATCTAGGATTCCTTGTTGCCTTAACCACCTCATCATGAATATTCTTGATCAAAGTTAAACCCATACTCTCACACACTACAACACGATCAATCTCTGCGTCTTTACGCGGAACCTTTGCGTCTACACACAAAGTAGTGACGGTACAAGGAAATTTGAGATTTTGTTGTGAAGTAGGAATTCTAGCAAATTCCATGATGGTATCATATATCACACGAGCAACATCCATGGGTTTCTCCTCAATAATACATTTAATGAACAAAAGATGCTCCTTCTTCACTTCCGATATGTGTTTAACTCCGAAGAAGGTAGGAATTATGAAACGTGACCAAATCTTAGCACATGGTAGCAAGTTACTACTATACATCTGTCCAGGATATCTCTCTCCTTCGGGAATTGGGCGGGCCCCATCAACAATCACTTTCCCCCAAAGGGATTAATAGTCAAACGAAGGCTCTTTAAGAGATTCTTGAAACGGACATATTCCGGAAAACTCGGGTAATTTTAATGATTTACGAATAAGCTCAACGGAGAAAGGAACTACCTTTTTGCGAATAATGACAGCTTCTTTCGAGAAGGCGATTCCTTCATAAAAGTCTCGCACCAAGGTAGGAATATACTCAATCTTCCATTCTCTCAAATCCTTCCAACCCAATTTATCACAAGTAACACCATAATCTTTATAAGCACTAGTCATAATACCCAATTTGAAATTTGATGTTTTGAGGCTTAAAACTTGAAGAACTAGGTGTTATATGAGATGGGTTAAGGTTATTTAAGATGGATTTTGAAAGAATTGGGTTTAATTTCAAGGTTGGGAAGAGGAGATTCTTGGGGAAAAGGTGAAATTTGATGAAGTTTTGGAGAGGATGTGAGTTGATTTTGTGTTTTTGTGATGATAGAAGGCTTGATTTGATGATTTTATAGCTGTTTGTTGATGATTTTCGGAGTAGGTGGAGGCAAGAATTCGGATTATAAGGTTTGGCTTAGAAAAGAGGCAAAAAACTAGGTTTAATAAGATTAAAACCGCCTCTCGCAACAGCTGGCCGGCGGATTCTCCGGCATGCCGGGCGAGAGGGCGGCGGAAAAAAATTACTAAATTTTTTTATTTTTTTTTTTACCTCAAAACGCAAGTATATTGCGTCGTCGCTGACGCAGTGATCAGAACTCTCGACATTCTTGGCCGGCTAGCCGGCGGATTCGCCGGCATGCCAGCGGAATGTCGATGGCGCATATGATGACGCAGCAACCTTGCGTCGTTTCTGACGCAAGGACCAGAACCTGTCCTCCATTTGGCCGGCTAGCCGGTCAGTTGACCGGCATGCCGGCGCTTTCTCGCTGGCGCGAATGATGACGCAGCATTGCTGCGTTGTCGCTGACGCAGTGGTCAGGGAGTTGGGGTCTATCTGCTCGTTTGGCCGGTATGCCGGCCAGCTCGCCGGCTAGCCGGTCAAACCTGCTGTGGACTTCAATTTTTTTCGTTTTTCCCATCGTTTGACCCCAAACTCATGACCATTATACCCCTGAAATCATCAAAAACAAACACCCTTCCTCATTTCTTAAAAATAAAAACTAAAATCAACGAAAACTTAACTAATTTACACTACGGAAATTGAAATACTTAAACTAATATACAAGAAATTGGCTTTTGTTTAACGTCGTTAAGCTCGACGGGTTACCTCGTGCTTCTAAGAAGCTTCGAGGAGGTACATGACCTCTCCGGGATGTGGGTCTTTTGTACGATCGGTGTCTTCACCTCCATGATAAATCTTTAAACGATGACCGTTCACCATGAATGTACGGTTCTCAAGTGGATGTTCTATCTCTATAGATCCATGAGGTGTAACCTTGGTTACAATGTAAGGACCTGACCACTTCGATCTTAATTTCCCCGGATAATTGCTGAACTTCGAATTATATTTCAACACTCTTTGTCCCACTACTAAGTTCTTCTCTCGAATTCGATTATCATGCCATCTCTTAGTATTTTCTTCATAAAGCTTCGCATTTTCATAAGCATGTAATCTAAATTCATCAAGCTCATTAAGTTTCATCATTCGATTCTCACCAGCTAGCGTAGGATCTAAATTTAACTTTGCAATAGCCCAATAGGCACCCATTTCTAACTCAAGAGGTAAGTGACAAGTCTTACCATAAACCATTCGATACGGAGAAGCACCTACTGGAGTTTTGAAAGCAGTTCGATATGCCCAAAGTGTATCATCTAATTTCATAGACCAATCCTTTCTAGTAGGACCAACGGTTTTCTCTAAAATAGATTTTACTTCACGATTTGATACTTCGGCTTGACCATTGGCTTGTGGATGATAAGCGGTAGACACACGGTGTCTCACTCCATATTTCTCTAGAACAGTCTTCAAATACTTATTAACGAAATGCGTACCTCCATCGCTAATAATCACCCTTGGAGTTCCATGTCTAGTGAAAATATGTGATTTTAAGAACTTAATCACCACTCTAGAATCATTGGTAGGTAAAGCCACCGCTTCTACCCACTTAGACACGTAATCAACGGCTAATAAGATGTAGAGTTTACCATTTGAAGGAACGAACGGACCCATAAAATCTATACCCCAAACATCGAATATTTCAACTTCTAACACATTATTACGTGGCATCTCATCCCTTTTGGATATATTTCCGGTAAATTGGCATCTATTACATCTTTTAGTATATTCATGACAATCTTTTATAATAGAAGGCCAATAGAAACCAGATTGTAATACCTTAGCAGCAGTTCGATCTCCTTTGAAATGTCCACCATAAGGTGAATCATGACACCCCGCTATAATCGCCTCAATTTCTTCCTTGGCTACACATCTTCTTACCATCTGATCAGCACACACTTTATAGAGGAAAGGATCCTCTCAAAAGAACTGTCTTGCACGGTGAGCTAATCTTTTTCTCTCTTGATAAGTTGAACCTTCAGGAAAGGAACCACTTACCACTAAGTTTGCAATATCCGCGTACCAAGGGGCTTCATATTCACGAACTTCGAATAAATTCTCATCAGGAAATTCTTCTCTAACCGCTTCAGTACCACTATTAAACTCTGAACCTTCTAACCTCGATAGATGATCTGCAACCTGATTCTCACACCCTTTTCTATCATTGATCTCTAAATCGAACTCTTGAAGCAATAACACCCATCTGATTAACCTCGGTTTAGCATCCTTCTTCTCCATAAGATATCGAATCGCTGAATGATCTGTATAAACAATAACTTTCGCTCCAAGAAGATAAGAGCGAAATTTATCGAATGAATACACAACCGCTAGCAACTCCTTTTCTGTAACTGTATAATTCACTTGAGCACCATTAAAAGTTTTACTAGCATAATAAATCGAATGAAAAACTTTCTCTTTTCTTTGTCCTAATACAGCTCCCATACACAAATCACTCGCATCACACATAACCTCAAACGGTAAATTCCAATCTGGAGGCACTACTATAGGAGCAGAAATAAGCTTTTCTTTGATTGCTTTGAAGGCGCTAAACAAGCTTCATCAAAAAGGAATTTGGAATCCTTTTCAAGTAAGTTGCATAATGGTTTCGCAATCTTAGAAAAGTCTTTGATAAATCGCCTATAAAAGTCAGGATGGCCTAGAAAACTTCTTACCCCTTTAACAGAAACAGGTGGAGGAAGAGTTTTAATTACCTCAATCTTCGCTCTATCGACTTCCAATCCAACACTCGAAACTTTGTGACCCAGAACAATACCTTCGCGAACCATGAAATGACATTTCTCCCAGTTTAAAACCAAATCTGTTTCTTTGCATCTGATTAACACTTTCTCTAAATTGTCTAAACACTTATCAAAATCATCACCAAATACAGAGAAATCATCCATAAACACTTCAAGAAAATTATCAATCATATCCCAGAAGATGGCCATCATGCATCTTTGAAATGTAGCGGGAGCATTACACAACCCAAATGGCATTCTGCGATATGCAAAAGTACCAAAGGGGCATGTAAATGTTGTTTTATGTTGATCTTCTGGAGCCACGTAAATCTGATTATACCCAGAATAACCATCCAAGAAGCAATAGTACTCTCTTCCGGCTAATTTGTCTAACATCTGATCTATGAAGGGCAAAGGGAAATGATCTTTTCTGGTGGCCTTGTTCAGCTTTCTGTAATCCATGCAAACTCTCCATCCAACTACCGTTCTTGAAGGAATTGCTTCATTTTTATCATTAAGAACTGTTGTCATTCCTCCCTTCATCGGTACACACTGAACCGGACTCACCCATTCATTACTCGAAATGAGATAAATAATCCCCGCATCTAAAAGCTTGATCACCTCTTTCTTTACCACATCCTTCATAGCGGGCATTAATCTTCTTTGACCTTCAACTGAGCGTGCGTTAACATCTTCAAGTATGATTTTTTGTTGACAATAGGATGGACTAATGCCTTTGATGTCAGCAATTGTCCAACCTATTGCCTCTTTGTTTGCTCTTAACACGTGCAACAGCTTATCTTCTTGAGGACCTGTTAAATTAGCTGAAACAATAACAGGTAGAGTTTCATTAGTACCTAAATACGCATACCTCAAGTGTGCTGGTAACGGTTTTTCTTCCAATTCCGGAGGAGATTCAATAGAAGGCTTCTTTTTAGGAACAATCTCCCCTGGTTCTCTCACAGGTTCATAGGCAGGACGCCTATACTTCGGATTTTCAGAATTTAGAGCTGCTATTGTTTCAGTAAGCTCCTCCATCATCTCAGGTGAATCTAATGTTAAAGCAGCCTGCAAGATATCATCAAAATTTAAACAATTAAATACCTCTTGCGATGCTTGCTCTACTACATCCATTCTGAAGCAATCTTCCTGAGAATCTGGGAATTTCATAGCTCGAAATACATTGAATTTCACTTCCTCATCTTGTATCCTCATAGTTAGCTCGCCATTCTCTACATCGATCAATGTTCTCCCTGTAGCTAGGAATGGTCTACCCAAAATAATGGGGACATTTCTATCTGCATTGTATTCAAGTATTACGAAATCAACAGGAAATATAAGTGTACCTGCCTTAACAAGGACATCCTCAATGCGGCCTTCAGGATGAGCAAGAGACCTGTCCGCCATTTGCAAGACCATAGAAGTGGATCTTGAGTTTCTAATTTTTAGCTTATCAAATATCGACTTGGGCATCAAATTGATGCTTGCCCCCAAGTCACATAGCGCTTTTCCTTTCCATTCCTCTCCAATCGATATGGGAATCGTGAAACTTCCCGGATCTACTAACTTCGGAGGTAATTTACTTTGACAAATCGCGCTACACTCTTCCAGAAGACCAATCATCTCATTATCACAATAGGGCCTTTTGTTAGTGAGGACCCTCTTCAAAAACTTCGTATACTTAGGAATATCTCGAATCGCCTCTAGTAACGGAATATTAATACTTAGACCCTTCACTCTATTAAAGAATTTCTGAAAATCAACCAAATCACCCTTTTTCTGAACTCGCGATGGAAACGGTGGTGGAGGGCGACTACTAACAATATCATCTTTCTTTTTCGGAACTTCTCGTGGCCTCACTATTTCTTCAACTTCACTATCTTTCTCATTTTCTTTCTCTTTCTCTACCACTTCCTTTTCTTTTCTTGGTACTTCTTTCTCTTTCATAACGGGAAAAGGAGGTGGGGGAAGGTTCTTACCACTTCTCAATGTAACAGCATTACAATCTTCGCGTTGCTTTGGATTCTCAGTATCGCTTGGAAGTTGTCCTTGTGGACGTTGATTCAGTTGTTTATTGATTTGGCTTAGCTGATTCTGGAACAAACTCATATTGGCTTCGATTGCATTTTGACGTTCCATAGCTTGTGTCTGGAAAGCAATTAAACTTTCAACTGATTTCTGAAGAGTGACTACTCCTTCTTGTGGATGAGCAGGTAAGGCTTTTTGGTTTAAAGTTTCATCGTATGTATTCTGAGGAGTATTCTGAGGAGCTTGCCTTTGTACATAATTACCCTGATTCTGTCCTCCTTGATAATTGTTGTGTGGTCTTGGATTATAGTTGTTACCTTGGGGACGCGGCTGATACGCATAAGTAGGATTGGCTGCCCCATTAGGATTTGAGTATTGAAACCCAGGATGGTTTCTGTTAGGCTGATATCCATTACCACTTGAATTGAAGTTACCTCTATTGGACATAAACATCACGGATTCTTGGTTATTCGGACAACTTCCCTCATCATGATCATCTACCTGGCAAATCGAACACATATAAACCTCTTGTGCAGCATGCACAGCTACCTTCCTACCCGAAAATCCTTCTTTTACAGCTAAAGTTAGTTGCTTCAATTGTTGCTCAATAGTACTCTGAATCTTATTCTCAAACGTAGCAAATTTCTCTTCCATATCAACATTATTCACTCCCTTAATTGGTGTTCTTACAGAATTCCACCCAACTTCATTCTTTACTGTTCTCTCTAAGATAATTTTAGCATGAGCGGGTTGAACTTGAAGAAAACCTGCACCACATAGCGTATCCAATTTCTCTCTCGAATTCCCATCAAGGCCTCTATAAAAGATCTTTAATTTTTGCTGTTCTGAAAAGCCATGATTTGGAACCTTACGTAAACACATCTGAAATCTTGTCCAACTTCTACCCATAGTTTCATCATATTCTTGACGGAAATGCGTCAATTCTAATTCAGCATCTAACCTCATATTACTTGGGTAATATTTGTCAAAGAAAGCAATTTCTAACTGGTCCCAATTAGTGATCTTCGTAGGATCTTGCGTATCGTTCCATTCACTTGCTCCATCAATAACGAAAAACTTAAATGCAGCAAAATACATTTGTTCCCTCGAAACCCCTTGTGTGATATAAGAATCACATATCCGTTTAAACTTCTGTACTGCTCTAAGAGGATCTTCTGATGGTCTACCACGAAAATTCCCAAAGTTTTGAAACTGAGCTAACATACCCGAATCTGGACGGAATCTCGGAACATCTATATCTGGAGCACCTACTCCTATAGCAGGAACACGGAATGGGACTTCTGGAGGACCATTAGTAAACCACGGATCTTGATTCATCACTATCTGAACTTGAGGATTAGGATTTAGTGGTTGAACTGGAGGAATAACGCCTGGAGCCAAAGGTTGGCCATTTGCGCCTAGTTGACCTTGTTGATTGTCTTGAAGATTGATTTCTTCCATTTTGTTACTTAACGCTTCTACTTCTAAAGCTTCTCGTTCTCTTCTTCTCTTGTTAGCAAGTCTGATCAACGATTCTGGATTACTAAGGATCGGAGGTGTTGGCTCTAGATCCTTGAATAGCCTTCTTCGCATACACCAAACCTAAAAACCTGAAAAGAAACTAAACAAGAAGCGTAAAACTGATAAAATAAAATAAATGCACTATCACTAAAGGATAAACACCGTGGTCACACGCTACCGTCCCCGGCAGCGGCGCCAAAAACTTGGTGGTCCTTTGTGTGTTCTAAATAAATGCAAATAATAATCGAACCACAACCGCAAGTGTACGGTTGTCCCAAGTAGTATATCTGATAATACAGATTCGTTCCAAGGACGGAATGGTTGATCACAATGTCTAGCAAATAGTGATTGATGCACTTATGAAAATAAAAGACAATAATATGTTTGTTTTGGTTTTTGTATTAAAACTAATGAATGAAAGACAAATACTAAAATGCAAATAAAAGCTAAGACGCAAGTAAAATGGTTTAAAACGCAATATGAGATGTAGTACTTGAGAACGCAAGGATCCTCCCTATCCTATTTCTTAACTTATGTTGTTTAAGGGCTAAATTAGTCAATTACAATGGTCGGGATTCTAATTTCCTTATACCCCCGTCAGGGTGGACTATAAGGCGATCCTAAAGTGTCACTAGTCCCGTCAGGGTAAATATGATCCACCGTTGGATGATTAAGTGTTATTACCTCATTGGCCCTAGGATTAGCTAAGCTCGTCAGAATCATTAACTTCTATCCTAGATTGAATAAATGGTTCCGTATTTAAACCCTCCGTCAGGATGATCCAATTGCCACTAATTGGAATAGCCTAAATACTATTACCTGTTCCTAGTTCATGACGCTAAAAACAGTAAATATTCATAATTTATCGAAAAGAGTAAAAGCCCTAATTTAGTTTAATTCAATAAAAACCCAAATTCAACATTCGTTAATTAATAAGAATTGGGATTCACCCATTGTTTGTTCTCAAGCACTATGGGAAACTTAGCTCATATTAAAATGAAATACAAAATTAAAATTAAAGGAATTCATATTGTTTACAGAATTAAAAAGATAAAAGAACCTAATTTCCGGAATCGGAATGACTACGAACGGAGATATAGACCCTCTCCAGCTCTTGTAGCTTCTTCTCCTTCCTTCAGTTGCTTCTCTCTGGTGTTTTTAATCTTGCAGAATGTGAATTGTATGTAAAATAGAAGTCCAGACCTCCTTTTATAAGCATAAATTCGGACTAGGGCTTGGACCAGAAAATAAAAGACTAATTAAATGTCCAAGCCCAATTTCTAAGCCTAAAATCCCGTAACTGCTGATACACCTTCACTAAAACGGCTTTTCCCGATGCGTTACAACTCCGATTGACCTCATTTCAGTTGCTAAAGTTCCGTAACTCGATAATGAATGATTTCTCTTCAAAGGTCAACAGCTAGATCATCACGTAAGCACCTCGAAATCAGCAATCTATGGCCTGGAAAATGGATTTTCAGCTCTAAAAATAATATCTTCGGGATTTCTTTTCAAGTCTTGACTCTATCTTTGTGATCTTTGACTTTCTCCTCGGATTCCTCTTCTAGCTAACATCTAAAACCTGTAAAATATTCACTAAAAATACCAATATTACGCGCAAAAGCTTAATAAATAAAAAATGCTAGAAATAAAAGAGGAAAATCATATTATTGCATATTTAGTCCAAAAGTCTATCGAATTGATTAAATAAACACCAAAAATGATGTCTCCTAAGGGTCGAAAATAAGAACATTTAAGGAGACAACAGGAGTCTCCTAGCAGATGTACCATTGTGGGAAGATAAAGATGTACCGGTTTCTCTTCATTATGACTCGCAAGCGGCTATTAGCGTTGCTCACAACAACACCTATAATGGAAAACGAAGACATATTCGAATTAGATACAGGTTAGTGAAATAGGTACTGAGAAATGGTGTGATAGCATTGGACTTTGTCAAATCCGAGAGAAATTTGGCTGATCCATTCACTGATGGTCTAACTAGGAGAGTAGTTATGGAGATGTCGAGGGGGATGGGGCTTAATTCCATTCATGGGGGTCATATGGATGACATATGATGCACTACTTACCCATCCTTATGGCATACAATAGTGCAAATGGGGTTGAGTTTCGACTCTTAATGATTCATAGCCCTTTGTGGCTGTCCTATTGAGAAGGACTTGATGAATTCACCGATGATTATTTTGAGGTTGAGTTTAACTCTTAATGATGTTCATAGCCCTATGTGGTGGTCCAATTGAGAAGGACTTGATGAACTCACCAGCATATGATGAAGTTGAACTTTAAGGCTCTTAATGACTTCAAGACCCTTGAGGGGTAGTCTATGCTGTATAGATATTCTTGAAATCACCTATGTGAGTGTGAAAGTGGGGGCCGCTTTCTATAAAAGACTAAAGAAGCCTTTTTAGAGCACTCATGAGAACCAAGGTATGCGCATAGCCTAAAAGGCGCTTGTGATAACATCGCGGAACCTGTATATATCTATCAGGTCTGAGTATGTGTTGTGGTGGTCTCAACTAAAGAATGTCAAGTTCAAGAGTACGTTCACATGACTGGACTTCGTTGTTGCCTCACTCCACTACGTGTCAATTCAAATTGCAAGATATTGACACTTAAGTACAATTCACCCAAATTTCGCTCAAAACCATTCTCCTTTTCAAAAACCTTCTTTGTACATCTTGTAGACAATAAATGTACGGGGAATTATTGGACTAATTGGTCATTCATTGTCCACAAAGTTATAAATGTATGTGGAGTGTTTTTCTTGTTACGTGTAGTGTAGTGGGAAAGTGGAGAGGTTATCTCACTTTCCCACATCAGTAGACTTAGTGATTTAAAAGCCACTTATTTACTTTGTGCTATCATAAGTTACCAAAGAACTTACAACCATGCACATAAAGAGGCAATGGGGAAGCCCACACGCGCGCACCACCACCACCACACGCCTGGCCCCGAGCCCGGGCCCGGTTCCGGGTCTTGGGTCTTGGGGATTTAAAAAATAAAAATAAACTAGTTTTATAACCAGCTTTTATTTTTTATTTTCTGATGAGGACTTTGTCTACACTTGACTAATTCCTCCACGTTGGTCAACAATTTTACCCACGTTTTATCAACAACGGCTCATTTGTTGTAACAACTCTGATTTTCTTGGCATGATGAACAACCACGACTAAGCCTTAACGGCTAGTCCACTGGCTATTTTTCCTTCTATAAATAGTGTTGCTCTTAAGTTCATTTTACACCAACTTTACACAGCAATAACTCTTAAAAAATCATTCAGCAGCTATTATTCTTTCTTCTTCACTTCTGTTCTTGAGAGAAATAGTAATATACAGACTCCAACCTACGATTGTGAGTGCACACGAGAGTAGGGTAATAGTGTTTAATCATTGGGGAACGCTCGGTAAAACAGTGTAGCATCTCGGATGTCCCGGAATTCGTTCTTAAGACGGTGGCTCCTACCTGGCACTACAATTTATATCTTCGTCCACTATTGTACGGTTTTCATCTTCACTAACCGGGTTCGTCTTTTACTTTCGATTTTTACATTTCCGTTTTTACGTTTTAGTCTTTAGTTTTCAGTCTTTACTTTTCGTAAGTAGTAGTTAAAGCTTAGATTCGCATTTAGTTTTAAAATACCATTATAGCACTTTCTTTTTACCAACAATATGTTAGATCTTACAGGATTGTGGTGTAAAAAATATTAGGTTGTGATAACATTTCATCATTTACTGATTTTAATTTGCATGTGTTTATGTAATTGATAATTTTGATATCATAACTAGGTTGGGAAACCATAAAAAATTTTGTTTTATTGTAGCCAAGGAATAGTTATACATTATTTGAATTCAAAACAAAGCGTTTGAATGAAAATTTCATTGAAATATTTCAAGTATAAGCGTAATAATCATACAACAGGGTGCCTGAATTTTTTTTAAGAAACCCAACCGTTTTCTCTTTTTTTTTTAAAGCATGTGATTTTTTTTCATTCTTTATCAAGAAAATAATTTTTAAATAATATGATATATTGTTATCCTCAAATTTAAAATTATACTCGTATGTTTGTACAACTAAGATACTTGTTTGCACAAAGGTAATTTGGTAGGCATATATTATTTTATCTTTCATTTGCAAATATTGATTTATTTTTTTGTGGTCCTAATTAATTATGATACAACTATGAATTCATGTTTTTCTTATAAGATAATAAAAAAATTCTTTTCTTTTTAGTCTATGTAGGAGTATAGAATCTTACTAATTCACTAACTTATCTAATTCAATTAAAATAATTTTACAAACTTAACATTAGTGTTTTACACATGTCAAAAAATGACATAAATTATTCTAATAATTTTTAATAAGGGTAATACTTGATATAATACATATATTTTTGTCAATTAATAGTTTAAGAGATATTAATTTGTATTTAAATAAGTTTTTTTAATTATAACTAATTATAAAATCAAAACTTGATTAATTATAAATACAACACTTTTTCATAATATACTTAGAATTGTGGATACTAGAGGAAGTTTATACACATATTGGGGTTAATGATTTTTTACTGTATCTAATAAAT
Source organism: Nemophila menziesii (assembly GCA_029959085.1). Lineage (NCBI taxonomy): Eukaryota > Viridiplantae > Streptophyta > Magnoliopsida > Boraginales > Hydrophyllaceae > Nemophila > Nemophila menziesii. Next base: position 22,485,644 of record JARWIR010000015.1, on the reverse strand, counting down.
AGAAACATTTCCAAGTTTACCTAAGTTAGTAATATGGTTCATTTAATAAACACAATTATCTATAAATAATGTTCTTTTATATAAATAAATAAATTAATTAAGAATATTGTCTCAATATCTCACACTTTTCTTTCAATCTATTATATTTACAAATTTAGGAAAAATTACACGAGAGAATAATAACAAAATTCATAAACAAGAAGTCAATAGTCAAAAACCCAAGGATGCATGAACCTTAACCTTTTAACGCTCGAGAAAGAGATTTAATGTCGTGGTCACCATTCAAACCAACTTGAGTTAACTAAGGTAAATTGAAACATCCTAATTCTCAACACATAAACTCCAATTCAACATGAAACAACTTTTGTTTATTTTATAATATCCTTATTTCTGAAATAATGTGTAGTCTTTGAAATAGGAGTATCTTGTCCATACTCTTAAATTTTTCATAAAAGGCCACGATGGTGAATGGTCATGTAATTCTTACATATAAAAACTCTTAAATATCAAACTAAAATATTTAATAAGGATTCTAGGGAGGCATATTTGGATAATAATGAAATGCCATTTTTAATAATTTCCATGAAGTGTTTTGGTGTTGAATTACGCAATATAATGAATAATGTATTCAATTTGTCAATAAGGTTACTAAGAGATTTATGGAAAATACTTACTTGACAAAGTTTTGTTTGACTGGTTTATGCATATTTTAATGGTTAAAAAGTATTAAAAGATACGAACGAAGAGTTGCTTGAATTTTTATTATTACTTTGATGAATATCCAATTGCATATTATTTTTACACATGGTTATATATAATTTTAGGTTTAAAATAGTATAATGTGATATTACAATAACAATTTTAGATATATAGCCTTGCGGTTTGTTAATTATTGTTATTTTTATACATGTTTATTTATTTGAAAGTGTACTATTTTTTTTCAGGTTAGTGATGGTTTTTTGTTATTATTTTAGGTTTTATATATTTTATTTATCTTTCAATAAGTACATGGTTGGTGAATGCAAAATTATTCTTAGTTAGAAATTTGTTTGGTGTGTCTAATTGTATTTGTGGTATGCAATTCGCTTGTCATCTTTTTATTCTTTGACAGTATGTGATATCTAGTTGCATTTATATTGATTGTTTAGTCTATATATTTAAATATGTATCATGTGACAAAAAATTATGCAAACTGAAAGAAAAATGAATTTTATGGATACCAACCAAAGTAAAATGATTATTTTATATTTTTATATCATGGTTGTGCGAGATTGGAATTTAACATCAAGTTCACCATGTAGAAAAGCATAGTTAAATAATTCATTTAAATTCCCTCCCTCAGGGGATATGGTGGACCCATTAGTTTGATACAATAATTATATAAAAAGCTCACACCTCTAGAAAACCACGATAAACTCTCTACAAGTGTACAGTAGTTACAAGTAATAAGTAAGTAAATCAAGTTTGTTTCTTAGAGATTTAGGTAGTTAATTAAAATACTGTTCAATATTACCGTAAATGGTTTTAAATATTTTGATTAAAAGATAATGGAAGTATTGTTTTGTTTTACAATTAAAAAATAATTAAGCATATAAGATAGTAGCTCAAGGTTTCAAATATTTACCTAATCCCATTAATTTAATAGTTCTAGAAATAAATTGGTTTTTTCTTATTAACCTAGATACTAAATTATGAGAGATTAAAACTTAAACCCTAGCGGCTACTTTGCTAGTCAAGTCGACTCACATTAGATCATCCTTTCGGACGCAACCTTCATTACTAAGAGTAATATTTATTTTTCATAATATGATTATTATTTAACTCCTCTGTATACCCAATAGATGGAAAACACAACTTGTTTAAATGTAATACCAAAATAAGTAATTTAAGAATAAAAAATATGTTCAAAATAAACAATCTTAAGAAAAATAGAAATCGTGAATAAAAAAATTAGAATTAAATTAAAAATATATATATCTAACACTAATTTACGCTAATTATAAAGAAAAACGGTATATAAATAACCTAGTGAAACTCCAGCTCTTGATACTTCCTTCTTTACATTCTCATATCACTTCCATGATGAATTAATTATCAAATGTACCCCAAGGGATGAATTTCTAGTGTTCGTAGCGTGTATTATTAAGTGGGAAACTTTTTTAGGGTTTACATATGTTGTGGTCTAGGTTTAAATGATCAGGCCCATCCCAAAAAATTCCAGCTTTTTTGTTACAACTCTGAATCATAATCTGTCATAGGACACATGTTCTAATTCAGAGCCCCCACTTAAGATTAAAGGGGTCATTCAAATTTTTTATAAATCTTAGTTGAGCTCAAAATAAGCGTATTAGGATGTTTTACGTTTATCACAAAAAGAGAGACATCAGTATACCCTTTGGCAACAAGTCTAGCTTTATATGTAGGGCCATCTGAACAAAATATACCTTGTTTAACCTTATAAAACTGTCTACATTCTATAAGTTTTTATTTATAAGGTTTTATAAAGAGTATTTAAGCTTTTTAAACATTTAAGTATCACGTTTCTTATTCCATATCTTAACCCAAAAAAAAATCTTTAAAACTCAATGTATTAAGTTAACTATTTGGGTCATTGTTACTAACCTATGGAGCAATTACAAGAGCAATATAAAAAAATTCAACATAAGAGCACCTTGATGAGGTATATTTTTTATCTTTACAATATAATTGTTAACTAATACTTATCTAAGCCCAATTCATGTTCCTATACACTATTTGGATCAACATGATTAATATCATTTAATGAAGTTGTATTAGGATCAACCTCGATCACAATACACTTTAGGTTTTATTTCATGTTCACTTTGATCAACATGATTAATATCACTTCAAATTTTGGTTCCCATAAAAGCCCCTATGAAACTTGAATTAAAAAACCCAACATCTACAACCATTTCTCTGTTAATTAACAACAAAATTAGGAAGCGTAAGTCTTCTGGAAAGCAAGCCCCAAAGTATGGTGGAGAGACAAGAAATGCAAAAATAATTGTCTTTGAAACTAAATTTGCGAATGGAGCAGGTGGCTATAATGGAGCTAATAAATGAAATTATTTAAAAGAAAAGAAACTCATACAAGGGAAGGGATACTCAGATAGTTCATACATTATCGCAAAAATTGTCATATTAATTGAGTTTTGTGTCCTTGATGAACCATGACAAACAATATATATTATAAACTAATTTCGCCTGATAATGGATATATTTTAGCACCCACATATTGGTACCTTGCAACTCCTTTTTAATCAATATGATATCAAACCACATGGTTCGAAGATAATATACAACCCATATTCGATGATTAAACAAATAGATCAACCCTATCAAGTGTCAGATCTAATGGTTTTAGGTTTTTGGTTTCGGGCAGGATTTCAGATGATCGTATAGCAAAACAAAATTATGGATTTTAAACACGACCCTAGATGTGGTTGGGTCTTATAAGAGGACTTAGTTAGATGATTTTTTTGGGATATGTTGATTTTCAAGGAAAGTCTGCTTACACTTAGGAATTAAGTTCTCATATGGTTGCAATTGTAGAGAGAATGTACACATAAAGTAGTTAGACATATGATTATTATGTCTCTTTGAAATAAACTAGGCTTTAGAAAAACATTGTTATAAAGTGATATTTGTAATGAAAGAGTCCAAAATTTTATACTAGCATGCACGATTTAAATACATTTTGATAGAATAGATAAGTACGATAGTATTCACCAAGATTACCCACTATCACATTATTAAATGGGATAATAAATGAAACCTAACACATCATATATGTCAAACTGGCTTCTTAAACCTTCACAATATCTACATATGTATCATAAAAAACAATTTGAACAATAAAAACAATATAAAAACTAGACGTAACATTAATTTTGAGAACAAAAATAAACTCATTCGTCATCCATACTTTACTTTATCAAATTGGAACTTATCTTTATTTATAAATCAAACTAGTTAATTAATTACTAACACAAAATAACACACAATACGCTCTTTTTTTCCTTATTTTCTTTTTGCTCGGAGGGTTCTATGATTTCAAATGTCCTAATTAAAGTAGAACTGGACTACTAATATTCACTCCAAATCTAACAATAGGGTGAAATAGTGCTTCTTTAATCCATATGAAGCACGTTGGTTGGAGAGAATATAAAAATGTTTCCAATTTCCCTCCATTGTCTTGTCGGTAACCACCTAAGAAAACTACCATAAACAAAGGTTAAAAAGAGTGACGAAATTATTTGTTTTTAATCATAAAAATGTTAAATTGTTTTTATTGAGAGATTTAGATAATATACCATATATATATATAACAACTTTATATAACTATGATGAGATTTAGATACAAACCATATATATATATATGAATAATGTACTTGATGTTGAAATGCAATGATCATTGATCTAGACTTATACCTAAAATAACATTAATTTATTATATATTACCCAATTCTATAAAAAAAATTATTACGTTTAAACAATTAGAACAATAAATTATGTTCAACAATATAAATACCAACTGAAAGAAAAAGAATTCTAATTACACATTTTATTAAATACCAATTTTTTTCTAATAATAGCCTCAAAACATAAAACCACTTTTTTTACGAAACATCATTCTATTAGGGATATCAATTTCATAAAGAATTATTCACTAAAACAATTTAAAAAATATATAGATCTAAAACTATATTATTTACAGTGTTGACATGATTATCTTACTTTTCTATTAATATGTGGAAGTCATTGTGGTGATTATGGGCATTCAATATGTTTTACATAAGAAGAAGTGTGAAGAAAGAGAAAAAAGGATCAGAGAGATATTATTGAAGAATATAGTATTTAGGGGTTTTTGTATGTGGGAGAAAAAAGGAAAAACTTAAAATTAGCCCAAACAAAATTCAATATTAGTCAATTTAAAATTTAACCAGTGTAGACCCAAATAAGAGATAGTGAATTATTAGACTTAAACTTATTTTAGTGAAAAGTATCATAGAAAGTTAATGTTAAAAGTGAGATGGATATCCATTACTAGATTTGCCATATAGTTAAAAATGAACAATATATGAGATATATATATAGTTTATTAAAACAAACTTTTAATTGAGAATTATATAATAAATTTTGTAAACCGTAATATTTCATATAATTCCCAAATTCTAAATATATATTGTCTTTCTAATGATAGCCTTACTACCTTGACCTCCATAAGAAGGAAAATCTTGCCAGTTGTTCACATGTGTAGGGTTTTATACAAATCAATATTGATACAACATATATGAAAGTAGTTGGAATTGTGTTAATACTTTGTTTGGATTATGATCATTTGCAAATATATACAATACCGTTTGTACCTCCTATCTAGTTGTCAAGACCCTTGCAATCTTTAATGGTTTATTTTAAGGATACATTTTGATCACCTCCAACCTCTCCAAGTATTGTAGTAGTGTCACTGGAGGCCATCTACTCCCAGTAACTAATTAAATTTTCGAACCAACTTATTTACTATGGATGTCATTTAGATGGCTAATGATATACCTAGTCTTTAATTTAGTTTTCTGGGTATAAATGAAAATATAGTAGTTGATTGAGATAAAAAGATGATTCGACACATTTACTTTATAATGGTTTGTTTATCTATTCATATTTTGAAAAAAAAAAGATATTGACAAATTATTTTCAAATAAGACCAATTAAAGACATCTTTAGCATATTTGTGTTGTAGGGCAGACTAACCAACTAAAAAATATAAAAAAGTATCTTTGTACTTATCTTTAGCATTTAATTTTGTAATAAAATTGAGGCTTTTTAAGGGAAAACAGTTAATATGTTATTTTATTCATGTGTATACCCCTACAAAATTATAAATGGACATAAATATTTCTAACATTTTTATCTAAAAAAACATTTTTAAAAAAAAAATTATATTGTATCGCGAGAGCCTCCATTGAACTATGTTGTGCTAATAACTAATTATGTCTTTTCATTGTGGATGTTCTACATATGGCTTCATGTAATGTGGTTTATGTATATGAACTAACTATTTTATTTCTTTTACAATTATTTTCTAAGTGGTTTTAAATATTGGATTAAATAAATCTTTCTTCTATAGTGAAGTTTTAATTATTATTATTTGTTTAATGAACAAAATTCTTCTTAATATTAAAAAATATGATTATTGTGTTTTAGAAATCAAGGCCATATAAATATTTTATTTTAATTAAATTAATTATATATTGATAATATGCATATGTAAGTTAATATATTAGACACCCAAGCAAATTTTATAATAAATATTTAGTAACTGAATAATTTATATATATTTTAAACAATACTATTTTCATAAAAAAAAAAATTATAGAAAGATCAATAGTTTGTCTACTGTTAGTACTCATGAAATTATGTGAATTTAGTAAGATCAACTTTACAATAATATAAATGGTTGAAAGTTAGTTATATGAAAAAATATTCTTTCACTTAAAATAAATAATATTCAAACCATTAAGTGAATAATTAATCAAATATTGATCTTTGTATTCGCTAATAAAAAATATATTAATTAAAGAATTTTTTTAATCTAATTTGCATGCCTCACTTTTTCACGTACTTATTTTCATATGACCTCCTAAAACTCTATAATTCTTTACCATTGATGTTTGAAAAGTTCTTTATCGAATACTTGAATATCTTTTGGAATCGACTTTCATCTTTCCTAATACACATATATCAGTAAGAAACCACGAACAAAGAGATCTATTTTTCTCTTATGTCTTATATATCTGTCTCTCAATAAAATTATTCTTTCAATATAAATTAACAATAATAGCCAGCATTAGACATTAATGAAGTAAAAAATGAGACAAATAGTGATATTAGTCATTAAAAGTTTTTGGTTATTCAAAATAACGTCGTATATACTAAAATAAATAAGTAATTAAGGACATTTTTCAGTGCTTGGCATTTGTATAATAATTCATATATTATTTTTCAATGTTTAGAATTTATATATTAATTCATATATTATTATTTGCAGTTGAAATATGTTAAGGAACTACGTTTTTTAGACAATAATCATAATCAGCCGCTATTATGTTGCCTCTTCCTACACGGTCTTAATTAAATGCAAAAGTGTTAGCTTTGGGACAATCTTGGTAAATTCGAAACATATATGAGTAAGTCTGCCAAAAAAAACCCACATAGTTAAGTAGTCCAAAGTTATGCAATACATATAAGGACTTTCCTGAGTATTGGGATACATGTAAGGTGATAGAGCACCTGAGATATAAAACTTTATTTCAAACTCTGATGCCCATAAAAACCCCTATGATACTTGCATTAAAAAACCCTACATCTACAACAATTTCTCAGTTAATTAACAACAAAATTAGGTAGCGTATGTCTTCTAGAAAGCGAGCCCCGAAGCATGGTAGAGAGACTATAAATGAAACAATAGAAGGCATTGAAAATAGAATTTAGGAATGGAGCAAGTGGTTATAATGGAGCTGATAAATGAAATTATTTAAAATAAAATAAACTCATACAAGAGAAGGGATACTCAAATAGTTCATCCATTATCGTAAAATTGTCATATTAAATTAGTTTAGTATCCTTGATAAACCATAACCAACAAAATATATTATAAATTATTTCGGGTGATAAGGGATATCTCCTAGAACCCACATATTGGAACCTTACAACTCCTTTTTAATCAATATGATATCCAACCACATCGTTCGAAGATAATAGACCACCCATATTCGACGATCAAACAAATAAATCAACCATATCAACTGTCATATCTAATGGTCTTGAGTGTTTTGGTTATGGGCACGATTTCAGATGACCGTAAAGCAAAAAAAATTATGGATTTTAAACACGACCCTAGATGTGGTTGGGGCTTATAAAAGGACTAAATTAGAGGATTTTTTGGGATATGTTGATTTTTAAGGTAAGTCTACTCACCCTAGGAATCAGTTTCTCATATGGTTGCAATTGTAGAGAGAATGTAAGCCTTAAGTAGCTAGCTATATTATTATTATGTCATTTTGAAATAAACAAGGCTTTACGATAACTTTGATATAAAATGGTATTTGTATTGAATGAGTCCAAAATTTTATACTAGCATGCACGAATTAAATACATTTTGATAGAATCGATATGTGTAAGCGTATTCACCTAGTATACCCTATTAGATTACTTGTCACATTAGAAAACAGGATAATAAATGAAACCTAACACATCAAATATGTCAAACCGACTTCTTTTAACTTCACAATATCTACATATGTATCATCAAAAAACAATTGGAACAAAAAAAATATCATAAAAACTAGAAGTAACATTAATTTTGAGGACAAAAATGAAGTCATTCGTCATCCATACTTTAATTTATCAAGTTGGAAGTTATCCTTATTTATAACTCAAACAACTTAATTAATTACTAACACAAAACAACTATTTTTATCCAATTGGTTTTCGCGCAACTTAGAAAGATCAAGCAGGACGAGCAATTGATTAATCATTATGAAAACATATGGAAAAAGTTATTGATAGGTTTGAAAATAGGCGTGGAGAGAGTCAAAATTATTGGATGTGTCTCACCTTTCAAGCATAGAATATTGGCAAAAAATAGAAGAGTGAGGATCATGAAAAATGAATTATGTTAAACAAGAGAAGTACATCTACAGAAAAGGTTCAAAAAACACACTTGTCACTTTATACTTTAAACTTCATATAATTTTGAAGTTCTTTTTAAATTTATTTTCTTGAATTGATGATTAGGAATAGTTGATGGTCATACTCTTCTTGTATGACTCCAATTCTTTCTTGTATCTCATTTTGTCTTCCATAACATAACCCTGATAAACCTACATCAATACAAATCAAGAAGTTCATTAGGAGCAAGAGAACATGGTGTACCTCTAACAATATATTATTTTGCAAATTTAATAGAAATAAAGGATATGATACACTACCCAGTAGAACATGCTTACTTACTTCTTTTTCCTCCAGGGAAAGAGTGTTCCACATATTTATAACCATCTTAGTGAAATTATGTTCTTTGTTAGAGTAAGAGTCTTCAACTCTCGATGTTTGTCAAGAAGTATAAACTATAGCCACTAAAATTGGGCTTAGGACAGTTTGGGTCTTCTCCTCCTTGCTTCTTTTTTATCCTCTTAGTTGAAGTATTCATGCCTTTAGGTAGTGGAGTAATGGGAACATTTGCATAACATGAGTGCCCTTCTACAGATTCGAAAAATTAGGGTGTCCCAAATGACAAAGCACCCCACTCAAAACCTTGGTACCAACTTTTACCGAGACCAAGTACCAACGATACAATTTCCCTTCGATTTTAACCGCAGCTTCAACACTTCGAATAACTAGCATTAAATACATTCAAGTCAATTCAAGCTGTAATCGAGCATCAATAATAAAAAATAAGAAGTGTTATAGGCATATTATTACGAAATGTTATTCATTGAAAACCAAATAATACTATTCCAAAGTGGTCAGAACTACATTTTAACTACCTTGAAACCCTGGGATAAAAATATGTTGTAATGTAATATTCACACGATTCACATATTTAACTAAAGAATATACTAGTTATCTCACAGTTAACAAATGAGCAACCTAAAAAAATAAACTAGTATTGAACACGTATTAATGAAAGAGAATTATTATTTGGAGTTGAAATATGTTAAGCATATATACATTTGTTAGACAATAATCATAATAAACATCTATCGTGTTGCCTCTTCCTAAAAAGTTTCACTTATATGAAAAAGTGCTACTTTCGGGACAATCATGGTAAATTCATAACATATATAAGTAAGTCTTGGAATATACATTGATGCACTTCGAGATCTTGGTGTAATAATCTTAGGAGTTTGTGAAGTTTGTGAAGTTTCTTGTTCATCGCTTTTTATGTATGTGTCTGAACATTTTCCATTTTATAATTATTTTTCCTGTATCAAAATAATATAAATTATCAATAAACAGATTAGAAATTGAAGAATTTAATAAATTTAACATAAATTTACCTTTTATTTTTTACATCTGAACACTCAAAACTCGAAATTTAACAGTTAAGTAGCTTTGGGTCACTGAATCAAAATTTGTTGAATTAGAAAGTTGAGATATGAAATAAACAAAGACCAATTGGAGTATAATTAAGATACGAAACTGAAGAAATTAATTAAATAAAAACTAAACACACCTTTTTAAGAGATGATCACCCAAAACTCGAAATTTCTTAGTTTTGAGATCCTGTATGAAAATTTGTAGAATGAGGATCCATCAAAGGAATTATAAATGAATAAATTAATTGGGAAGAAAAATTACAGCAGAAAATCCAAAACTCTGAAAAAGTTATTCAAAATCTGCGGAATGAGATGTTTAAAGATACACCGATAAATGATAGTATATTAAAGAATAGAAATTGAAGAAGTTCATAAGAATATAATTAATATATAGTTTTTTTGTTTGGAAAATATCTATATTATATTTTAGAGTTTTTTCTATGGTTTATCCACATAAGTGGTGGCCAAGATTAAATCTAGCTAAATAAGCTGTGGCTAGGATTTAATCTAGCTAAAAAAACACATACAACTAAGTACTTCAAAGTTATGAAATACATATAAAGACTTTCCTAAGTATTAGGATAATTGTAAAATGGTAGAGCACCTGAGATATAATTGCTTCTATCCGAATTGTGATGCCTTTACAATCATTTCTCAATTAATTAACGAAGAAATTAGGAAGTGTAGGAAGCGAGCCACTTGATGGAGAGACAAGCAGGTGGTTATAATGGAGGTGATAAACGAAATTATTTAAAAAGAATAAAACTCATACAAGGGAAGGGATACTCGGATAGTTCATCCATTATCGCAAAAATTGACATATTAAATTAGTTCAATCTCCTTGATAAACCATGACCAACATTATATATTATAAACTGAGTGTAATAAGGGATAATTCCTAGAACCACATATTTGTACCTTGCAACTCCTTTTTAATCAATATGATATTCAACCACATGTTCAATGATAATACACCACCCATATTCGACCCTACCACAATCCGGAATATACCTTTTTATACAACCATCATATATGGGTGTCTTGGGCCACATAGCCAACCTAAATGCCCAGACACCAAGCCCAAACCTAACATGATAGTAAAAAAAATTAAATGATAAATCAACCGTATCAAGTGTCATATCTAATGGTTTGGGGTTTTTTGGTTTCGGGCAGGATTTCAGATGACCATATAGCAAAACAAAATTAAGGATTTTAAACACGACCCTAGATGTTGTTGGGCTTATAAAAGGACTGAGTTAGATGAATTTGCGGGATGAGTTGAGTTTCAAGATAAGGCTGCTCACCCTTAAGAATCAGGGTCTATATGGTTGCCACTACAAAGAGAATGTATACCTAAAGCAGCTAGCCATAGGATTATTATGTCTCTTTGAAATAAACTAGGCTCTAGAAAAACTTTGTTATAAAATTATATTTGTATTGAAAGAGTCCAAAGTTTTACTAGCATGCACGATTTAGATACATTTCTATAGAATCGTTAAGTATAAGAGTATTCACCTTGTTTAACCTACTAGATTACTTGTCACATTATAAAACAAAGTAATAAATAAAACCTAACACATAAAATATTTCAAGTCAGCTTCTTAAAACTTCATCATAAAAATCTAGACGTGAGATTAATTTTTAGGAAAAAAATGAACTCATTCGTCATCCATACTCTACTTTTTCAAACTGAAACTTATATTTATTGATAACTCAAACTACTTAGTTAATTACTAACACAAAGTAACACGCAATACACTCTTTTTTTTCTTTTCGTGCGTAGGGTCCCGACAATTTTTCATGTCCTAATTATAAGAGAATTGAACTACTCAACTAGCTACTAAAAATTCCAATTTTTGGTCTCTCAAGTCAATCCTAATTATGCCAAATATTTAATAGAATAAACACTTTGATAAACTCTTATAACTCACAAAATTGGTAAAGATAAAAACTCGATTTACTTGAATTACTTGAGAGATCTCTTGACCCGAAAAAATAAGCATGTTCATAGTGGTAGAGTACGGTGTAATAGTTCTTCTTTAATCCATGAGAAGCACTTTGGTTGGAGAGAACATAAAAATGTTGCCAACTTCCCTACATTTCCCAAAACGAGGAATCTATCAGCTTAATTAAAGAATGGCAGGTTTTTTATGGAAGGGATTTCTTGAAGATTCAAATGGTGCTAGAGTTTCCTGAGAAAATAATAATGTCTTGAAGATTCAAATGTTGCTCAAGGTGTACCAAGAGAATAATTAGTTACCATAATCTATCAACAAATAATATAAAATTTCATTCTTCTAAAACCACAACTGATGAGATTGTGAGAAACGGTGAGATGGTGAGTTTGTGAGAAATGGAGAGGCTATGACAGAAACGGTTAGATGGTGAGGTTGTAAGAAATGGAGAGACCTATGAGTTACAAAGAGGTATGGGAAATGTTTAAGGTCGTGAGAGGTGGAGTTTTAAGCCGGCTAAGAGAGAAATATGGGGTTCATAGCGAGTCACATATGCTGTGATGGTCCAGTGAGAGTCGGTTGAGAGTAGTCCTCGAGCTAGGGCTGGTGGAAAAGCGAATTTGATGAAGAATGTGAGGAGAAGGTTGAGGCGATAGAGAAAGATTATGGTTTTTGTTATTTTGACATTTTTTTTCTTTTAGGATTGCTTTGATATTAAATAAGAAATGAGTGGAGATAGTTTTTCTTTTTTTGTTATGTTTAGGTATTAATGATAGGTGGCCATCACTTATGTTGTGGCTAGAATGTGTCTAGAAAGTGTATGTTCTAGTGAAAAAAAACCTCAAAGATTTTATAATATTATTTTCAACTATTAGTTTTTTTCATGTAACATATTATATTTTGTAATTCTTATATTTTTTGATTTTGTAATTCTCATATTATATAGTAAATGATTATATAAAAACAACATCATCAAAATATAATATACAATATACACTGCGTTTATATAACTATTAAGATATTTAGGGACTAACCTTAAATATTTATGTAATGAAATGACCATCGATCTGGACTGACTTATACCTGAAATGACATTAATAATTATAGATTACCCAATTCCATGAATATTTTATGAAATTTGAGCAATAATAACAATAAATTATGTTCAACAATATAGAGTTAGCTATCAAATTTAACTTATAAGTTGAGCATGAACATAGTAATATTTTTTTGGTTAATCAAATAAAATAAAATATATATATCACAAACCGATATAAAATCATAAGATAATATTATAATAGTTGTATATAATAGCATTCCCTAACTTAGTAAAATAGTACATATAAAATAATATAAGTATTTAAAAAAAATCTAAACAACCATCTTTAGTATCTCCAAATGCCCTATTTCAAATATACAAAAAATAAGTAAAAAATTTCTATAACTAGATGACTTTTTTACTATATTTTTCAATAATAAGAATGAGATCTCAAAATTAAACAACCAAAAGAAAAATAATTGTAGTTAAACTCTGTATTAAAATCAATTTATTTAATAATAACCTTATGAACAAAAAACCTCTCTCTCACAAAACATTAATCTATCCGGGATCTCAATTTCTTAAAGAATATTTTTCTAAAACAATTTTAAATAAAAATTATAGATCAAAGTAAAAAATTTGCTATGATGAAATCTTTATATTGTAAGTATTTAATCAAAAGGATCCTATAGAAGAATTCATATACATTTTCTTTTGATACGTTGAGGTGATTGTGTGATTCTGGGCATTCCATATTTTTAACATAAGAAGAAGAAACGTGGAGAAATTGAAAAAAAAATGATATGAAAATAAATTGATATTAGGGTTTTTTTTAGTTGGAAGCAAAAAAGGCCAAACTGAAAATTGGGTCCAATACAAAAAGTAATATTTGTCCTTTTAAATTTTAACCTAGTATAGGCCCAAAATAAGAGATAGTGAATTTTAGACCTCGCTTATTTTAGTTAAAAGTATCAAAAAGTCAAAGATAATAGGTGACTTGGATATCCATTACTGCATAAGGCATATAGTCGTGAAATTAACAATGTATGGAATATCTATATTATACTTATCAACTTACTAACCACATTTTTTTAGAAAATATGAATATCAACTTATAATTATCAACTTCATAACTACATTTTTCAGAAAAAGTGAGCAATTGATCAAAGGAAAACATGTGTTGTTGGGTTGAAAAAGAGATGGCTTGATATCTATGACATGAGTTTGTTTTTTTCTTTTCTCTTTTTTGATTTTATTTTCAATAACTTTAATTTCATTTAGTATTATATTAATGGATATATCATGGGGATATGTAGAAAATTTCACATTTCTAAATCTTGTTTTTTGCAAAAGTAGCAAAATATACTCGTGAAGGGCTACTTTGTGGAACATAGACCATTACTTTACTACAATTTATGCAATTTGATGGAGAAAAATGTAACTTACCCCATACTTCTACAATTGATTTTTTTGAAATTTTTTATACTTTTGAATTTTTAAAATATGTTTCTGAATTTTTGAAATATTAAAAATGAAATCTTTTTTTTTTTTGAATTTTTTTTATAAGATCATTTTTTTAAATAAATTATCAGTTTTTATATAAGATTGTGATTTTTTAATTTATTATTATTTTCTATTATCTTTTTCTTTTTATATTTTTTTAGAGATTTTGATTTTCAAAAATTAATCATAAATTTTTCTAAACTAAATTAATTTTTTAATTTTTTTGTCAAAATTATTAATAATATATAAAATTATTGTAATTTTAAAAAGAACATGAGAAAAAGAAAACCAATCAGTTGTCGGCGAGATCAAAAAGAAGTGATGAGATCTGTCTTTCGGCTTGGTCGGGGAAATACGGGTCGATGATCGCGCATACAGTCTCGATTAATTATATTTTTTATTCTTTTTTTGAATAAAAAAATTAAAATACTAGTATCTATTTTTTTTTAATATATTATAATCATTATTATTTTCAACATATTTGTGATTTTTTTGCTAAAATTATTAATTTTCAAATAATATATTGATTTTTTTAAATATTTTTGAATCAATTAGGATATTTTAATATTTTTGTGATTTATATTTTATAACAGATTTTGATTTTCAGTTACTAATTATGAATTTTTTCATGAATTGATTTTTATATTATTTTTAGCAAAATAATACTTAATTTATAATTTTTTGTGATTTTTAAAAAGATTTTTGAACTAGTTATGATCTTATAAAAAATTTTAGAGTTTTAATTCCTAAGGAATATAGTTGTTTCAAATACTATTATCTATTTTAAAATATTAATTCGTGAATTTTTATTTTAATATTTTATAGTTTAAATTTTTATTTTTTGTATCAAAATATGATTTTAATATATTTTGTGATTTTTTCATTTTTTTAATAGATATACATTAATTTTCTAATTTAATGAATTTACAAATATTATTGTGATTGTTTGGGTATTTGTAGAATCAGTTGTTTGTAGAAAATAAATTGATTAAAGACTTTTAACCAACTAATTCATGCCACGTCATGGGTGATATACTTGGGTGGTATATATAATTAATCTTTTAAATATACTCTTAATTTATTAATTTTTTTCGAATAGATTTTTCATTTTTAATTATTTATATAACTTTTTTTATATTAATCATGATTTTTTTTTATTATTTGACATTAACATAACTCAAAATTCACGTTTGGAATTTTCGTCCAAGTTACATTACTTTTTTCCGTCTTGAGACAAGAAAGCAATATGTCTTTTTTCTTCAATATCTATAAAATTTTGTTTTGTAATACAAAATCCTCCGTCATTAGATTTCAAATCTACCCATGCACATATTTTATATTTGTTTTGCTATACAAGTAATTATATTTGATCTCAACAATTAAATTAATAATTCTATGGTTCTACAAAGAATAAACAAAACCAATGTCCTTACAAATATAACTTCATGCACTACTATTATTTAGAAACTATGAGAAAGGCAAAGACATGATATTAAAGTCAGAGAAAAATGAAGTACATCCTCTATCACAATTCACCATCTCGATGTAGTAGTCTACATTAGATCATCCATTTACTCAAGCTTTCCATCAACATCTAGTGGAACCTTATGTTCTACACAACCTCCACAATATACGGTTATTATCAACTACTAATTGATGTTTCCCCATTTGTGATGATTAAATTTTAGTTGGAGACATCATTTTTTTGAATTATTAGGAAGTTGTAATACATTTTTATTAGAATTGTTGAATTTTCTTATTTCTTGTTTTGATTTGGTGATTTATTATTTTTAGAGCATATTTGGTTTAATTGTTTACTAATTGTGATGTTTTAAAGATATATAGTAATTAATTATATGTCAAATAAATTATAAGTGATAAGGGAATGAAGATAACGATGGAAATTGGAGATAACGGAAGGATAAGATATAATATGGAAAGATAAAGTTGCTAAATATATTTGAATTCCAGCAGCTACATCAGTTAAAGTGTTCATAACTCAAGATTGGTTGGAAATTTCGAAGAATGATCTGCAGAAAAGTTGTTGAGCTTTCCGAGACGATCAATCTTGATATAAATAACGCGTCAATCGGAATTGTATGGAAGAAATTGCGGCAAAAAAACAACAACAACAGTTTATTACCTTTTTTATATTTTAGGGTTACGAATTTGAGTTTGACTAGAAGTCCAATTACTTGTCTTCCACTCCAAGAAAACGTGTTAGGGCTTCCTAGACCTCTATAAATACACCCTTAAACTATTGTAAGAAGGTCCTTACCCATCCTTATGTTTATACATCATTAGAGATCAATCCTTAGTTATTGAAGAGAGAAAGTTGATAGTATGTATCTTTCTTATAATTTATTTCTTTCTTGTAGGAACTTATTTTCCCATAGCTTAGGTTTTGCATATGTATAATCTATTAACCATATATTTGTTTTATATGTTTTGATTTATTGTCTGTCTTAAACCTGATCAGTTTATGGTTGTGCGAATAGTAATTAGATGGTCACCTGGAAGGGAGTGTCTAATTATTGAAACACCATATGAACGTCTAGTGTGCGGTAGTGATCCTGACGGGCTTGTTTAACTAGATAGTCATTAGGGTTTGATTTAATCACCGATCATCATTAGAAAGGCCAGTCTCATTTAGGAACCTAGTGGCGTAGGAGCACCCTATTTAAGTCCCCTCGTGATTGTGAGGTCTCCACCCTAGTCCACCCTAACGGGGGTAGGAAGGAATTTTGAATCCTAACTATTTATCTAAGAGCTATTATCACCCTTATTAACTAGTAGAAAAAATAGGAGCAGTGCGTTCGAGCAAAACCTGAGCTCTTTTTCTCATCTTATTCTCTCATATTTATTTTATTGTCATTTGTTTTATTTACTTAATCATTAATCTCTCCATCAATCATAATTATTTTCTTTCTGTCTTTTAATTATTAATTGCTACTCTGAACTATTTACACATAAGCATAACACATTTAAGTCCCTGAGGCACGAATCTATTAATCATTAAATCTTGCATACGTCCTGTAATACTTGCACTACCGTGTTAAGTCTAGGGTATTTGTGCACCGTTTATCTATCTTTTATTATCATATTTTTATCACACCCTAGGCGACACCAAGTTTTTGGCGCCGCTGGCGAGGACTCGTGTCTCATTAGCGTGTGGGATATTTATTTTTAGTAGTAGTAGTTTTTAGTTACTTTTATTTTAATTTTTCCAGTTTTACGTTTTTTGTTTGTTTTAGTCTCTTTCAGGTATACTTAGCTTGCGTGCGGAACCTGAGATGTGTTTCACAGCTTATAACAAACGCTTAAGAGAAGAGAGAGAATGAAGAAAAGCGATGGCAGAAGAACAACACGGAGTAGATCCTCCACTTGGTCCTTTAGGACATATACCACCACTACCATTATGGGAAGAAAATATAAACAACAATATAATTGAACAAAATCTCCTAGGCTTGTGAGTACCTTTTCAAGTTCAACCATTAGGTTATCATCCCCCAGAGATCCAGAATATCAAGGTTAGACCCGATCCAGATATGCTCATCAATTTCAAAATTTCAGACTGTATAGTAGTGCAGCAATGCAAGATCCGGTAAGAGCGATTCAAAATTTCATGCAAATTTGTGATGCCTACAGTACTCCAGGCATTACACGCGAGCAACTGTACTGTCAGATGTTTTCGTTCTTTCTAACCGACAAAGCTGGTGATTGGCTAGATAGACAACCACCAGGTACAATCACTACTTGTACATAACTTCAAACTGCATTCTTTAACCGTTTTCGCTACAAAAAGGACCAGCTCTTGTAAATATCAAGCCTTACAGGTATCCACACTTCAAAAAAATGAACTTGAACAATTAGTGATAGAATTGATGGATGCCAGGTACCATTCAACCTAGTACTAGTCAATTTTCATCTCTTGTGTTACTGGTTAAAAAGAAAGATAGCACATGGCGATTATGTACATATATTTTTATAAATCCTATAGTTGAAGAGTTACTCGACGAATTACATGGTGCTACTATTTTTTAAAATCTAGATTTACGCTCGGGGTGTCACTGAATTCGGGTTCGTTATGAAGATGTTCATAAGACTGATTTTCGCACCCATGAAGGCCATTGTGAATTTTTTATGATGCCTTTTGTTCTTACAAATATACCTTCAACGTTTCAAGTATGATAAATGAGACATTTCGAACTTTTTTGCGTAAGTGTGTTCTTGGTTTATTTGATGATATACTTGTGTATAGCAAAAATTTAGCTTTACATCAGGAGTGTCTAGAACATGTTCTACAATAAATGGTATTGCATAAATTTTTTGCAAAAGAGACAAAATGTGTCTTTGGTCTGAATTTTCTAGAATATCTTGGGCACGTGATTTTCGGCCATGATGTAGCAATTGACAATTTTAAAATACCACGAAGCATTATAGGTCTTTGAGGCTTTCTGGGATTGACTGGATAATATCAAGTTATGGCAGTATTGCAGCCTCTTTAACAAAAAATTTGGAAAAGGATATATATTCATGGTCTCCAAAGGTACAACACTGTTCACAAAACTTAAAACAACGTCACAACATCTCTAGTTCTTGCTATGATTGAATTTTCCATTACCTTTTATTGTAGAAATATATGCTTTGTGGTTTTGGAATTGGTGTCGTGTTATTTCAAAATAATCGGCCTATTTCTTCCTTTAGTATGATGTAATTTGCAAGTTTGAAGGCTAAATCAACTTATGAAAGAGAAATTTTGGCCATTACATATGTTATTTCCAAGTGGAAACATTATTTGCTAGAAAGGCGTTTCACAATTTAAACGGATTAGTGTAGTCTAAAAAAATTTATGGACAAAAAATTCAAAAAACCTGAACAACAAAAGTGGTTAACGAAATTATTGAGGTTTGATTTCAATATTCTTTACAAAACTGAATGTGAGAACCAAGTTGCAAATGATTTACCTAGAATCAAAGGGGTATGTTTCAACATTTCAGTTGTTCAAGTGGTGTTTTAAGATGATATAAGAATGGCTACTAAAAGTGATACAGATATTCAAAATCTACAAGAGGATCTATAGAATTGCCTATATTTATTACACAAAAATTCTTTGGTAAAAACTTATTACTCGATAAACAACGTATAGTGCTTCCAACGATCTAACGTAATAAAGTTATGGACGAGTGTCACTCTACATCAGTTGGAGGACATGCTGGAAACCTTCGCACGTTTCAAAGAATAGCGGCAGATTGTTATTGGGTAAATTTGCTGAACGATATAAATAAGTTTATTGCAATTTTTTTGGTATGTCAGTAGTCTAAGTTGAGTATTTTTGCACCCATGGTCTTTTACAACCCCTACCCATTAAGGATCAAATTTGGGAGGACATACAAATGGATTTTGTTCAAGGTTTTCCATCATCAAAAGACAAGTGACAAATATTCGTGATAGTTGATAGATTATCAAAATATGTTAACTTTGCAACTCTTCCAACTCATGTGAACGGTATACAAGTGACTGATGTATTTATAAACAAAATGGTCAAACTTCATGTGATTCCACGTACCATTGTAAGTGATTGAGATAAAATATTTATATGTTCATTTTGAAAAGAGTTTTCGTTTCCAATGACCAAGTTAAGTTTGAGCACAACCTATCATCCATAATTAGATGGATAAACTGGCAGACATTGGACGCAACGAAAGATGAAAGATCAAGCAGATAACCATCGTATAAAACAATTATTTGATGTTGGAGATTGGGGTTTGCTTCATCTGCAACCATATCGACAAGTTACTACGTGAGTGTATGGTAATTAAAATTTGGGTCGCAATTTATTTGGTCCATTTCAAGTTGTACAATGCATTGGGAGTGTTGCTTATTATCTGTCATTACCTATTATAGCAAAGATACGTCATGTTTTTCATGTATCACTACTTTAAGTGTAGTTGGTGTATTGTCTGTGCCAGATGCATGTTAATTTACTTGAAGTTCGTCCATTGGCAATATTATCAATTAGAAATATAAATGTAAAAAATGTGATTATACCACAAGTTTTGGATCAATGAGTTATTTAACGCTTGAAGAAGCATTATGGGTTGATATTTAAAACTTTTGTGAGACAACATAATACTTTATCAGAAGATTTTTATATTAACCAACATAATACTTTATTAGAAGATTTTTATATTTAATGTCCTTATTCTTAAGCTATTTAAGGAGATTAAAATAACATGCATGAGTGAGCATTACTTAGTAAATGGAAATCTCTTAAATAAAACAGGAATACAAATATGAAATATTTTAATTAAGAATAATAATATTGACTTGACAGTTAAAAATCTTTAGATTTTAACATATACAAAATTTGATGATAATTTCAATGACGCATCTTAAGATTAAATAATGGAAAGTATGGCTAGTTGAGGTTTTTTATTCATTCTCAAGTAAATATTAACACCCATACAAGTAAATAAATGATTGAATAAAATCAAAATAGAACTAGGTAAATAAACTAGATTGAGAATAATTGGGGACTTTAAATATATGATATACCTAAGAATATGGGTAACTTTGATAGATTATAAAAAAACTATGAAATATGCCAATGATTGATAAGGAAGCCATGATATCAAAAAATATTTTGTAACAATATCAATAATAGACAAAGATAATAAAAAAAATTAAAATCTATTCAGAATGAATTTCAATATAAAACAACCATAAATATTTATAAGAATCGTAGTTTGAAACATTTAATTACTACATAATTCAATTTAATATTAATATAATACAAAAATCTAGTTATAACCCAGAATAAAACAATTAACCAAAATTAAATTCAAAGAGGTCACAAACTTTGAAATTGGGTAAGGAAACATGAGATTGACGTACTTTCACATAACAAAATTCGTACAAAATATTTGAGTTTTATCGCATTTGGTTGCAAAATTTTAGTAAAGAAAGTATAGATCTCAAATTTGTAAACAGATTTAATCACTAGAAAATATAAAAGTAAGAATTAGAGAGGAAAAATAAGAAAATAAAGAGTTGAAAAAGATTAAAGAATAAAGCTCAAAATCTAACTTCATATATATATATAATTATAAATTTTATATGCGCGTCCAACTAGATACAAGATGAAAGGTTAAATTCCATCCTAATTATAAGACTGTGTAGTTTAATTTCAGAAAAGTTCTACATCAATTATATTAATATACCCCATGTTTTAAACTTAACTAACTAATTAGTCTAATGACATGTATTTTATTATAATAATCTATGATTACCTTTTGTTTTATATTGTTGGACATCCTACATGGATAAGTAACAAAGATAAGCAGCTCAAGTTTAACAAGGTTTATAATAGGCCAAACAAAAAAATTAGCAAAATACTTTCATCCAAAATTGGATGATCCAATGCAAATATATTTTTACACATATCCAATATTTTTATCTTGTAAAAACTAATCATGATAATACCTAATTAATCTAATGACATATGTTTTTTTAGTACAATCAATTTGTTATGATATTAATATTAGATCATTAAATCTTTGATATAAGTACTATCCAAAAAATTAAAATAATAGATTTTATTGTACGAAAATCTCCACCTTAATGTGCAATTCTTCTTGGTCAAAACTTAACACATTTATCATCATAATTTTTAACAATCCATAGTTCCATCAAACCTAAAGTTTATGATTAAGAATATTTTAGTGTCCATGTATGCATGATTATCTTATAAAGGAATTTTATTCAAGTTAGTAGCCTCATAAACAAGCTAATTTATATAAAATGAAATTTGACATCAACAAGCTTTGTTCATTCATGATATATAGGATTTTTACTCAAGGGAATAGCACTTTATCTATTAAAATATATAGTAACAGGTGGCATAGTAAAAATTAACTCAGTATTGAGTCCTTGAAACAAAATTTTCTCATTACAAAAATCATAAATAGAAACATTTTTAGATTCATAGTAACAAGGATTATAATAGCCTAGACAAAAAAAATAGCAAAATACTTCCATCTGCAATTGAATAATCCCAGTATCAATAATATTTTGACGCATATCACATATTTTAAACTTATAAAAACTAATCATGATAACTACCTAATTAATCAAATGTCATGTGTTTTGGTAGTATAATTAATATGTTATGATAATTATATTAGATCATACAATATTGGATATACGTCTTACTCAAATGATTAAAATATTGTATTTTATTGTAAAAAATCTCCACCTTAAAGTCCAACACTTCCTTGTAAAAAACTGAACATATTTATCATCATAATTTTCAACAATCCATAGTTCTATCAAACCTAAGTTTTCTGATTCACGAGATTTTTTTGTCCATATTTGTATGATTATCTATTATAGGAATTTAATCAAGTTAATAGTCTCAGTAACAAGCCAAAATCTGATAAAATTAAATTTAACATCAACAAGCTTTGTACTTTCATGATACATAGGATATTTACTCAAGTGATTAGCACTCTGTCTATAACATATACAGGTAACAGTTGGCATAGTATAATTTAACTCAGTAAAAGTCCTTGTACCGAAATATCCTCATTACAAAAATCATAAATAGAAACATATTTAGATTCAGATAATACAACTAAACGTTTTAATTGTGATTTCCAAGTAATGTAGTTTCTACAAAGTGTATAATACTAGAAAGTGATTGACGTCCTAAAGTATGTATCACCAATAAAATAGTGAAAACGATTTGGTTTTTTGAAAAAAAAATAAAAAGACACATTTTTTTCCATAATATAGACCAACATGAACAATACTACTAATATAAGCAACATCTAAATTAAAAATATGCTAGTGGTCTAACCCAATGTTAGACATAAATCTGCTAAAGAGAGAAATCATATAAGATAATTATGATCTAGTTATAATCATAACATACTTGAGTGATCAAATAACATTTTCATAACAAATATGATTCATTTTTCCTTCTCAGACTTAGGTTTGGGGGTTATGATATTTACTAGAATTTAAAATGACTAGTTAAATGCATAACGACATTTTTATATTATAAGTTACCATACCTTTCTATCGATTATACAAAATATGGCCTTTGATGCAATTTCGACTTAGAATGCTTCACGTTCCTTGCAATTACCATGCTCAAAATCTTCTTAGTTTGGCTATAATTATTCTATATCTTTGAATTGAACGGTTACAGTTAAAAACCGAAACGAATGATAAATGAAATGATGCATAACTGAATTATATAAATATGGTTAAAAACATTATGTTATGGTTTTGAAGAGTATAAGCGGTGGTTAAAACTATTAAGTTGTGGATTTAGATAAAATAAAACCAACTATCCATAAATCGTTTATTAGGATATATATCTTCAATTCTATATAATTTAGCTTAATTAGATACATTGAAATTCTAAAATGATAATCCACTTACTAGAGTTACCCACTTAAATAATAAATATTAAATTCAATGAAAAACAACATAATATTTTATATTCCATGGAGATTTTTCTTTTATGTGTAATTTTATTTTATAAATTTTATATATTTATAAAAAATTTATTTGGTTATGGTTAAAATTGAATTTTTTTTATAAACCGATACCTAAGTATATATTTATGGTTTTCAAAAAGTATAACAGTCGGATAAAACCGTTAGGTTGTAATTTTTAATACAATAAAGAAATATAGTTATTGTTTTTTATATTTTCAAAAAATTGAATCGTTTCCATCCATAGTTATGAGCAACATATCATCAATAGATAGGAGAATATAAAGGATATTACCATGATAGTCAAGAAAATATAGATACCTATCAAACTCAATTTTTTTTAAACCCAAACTAATGACAAAAATATCAAATCTTTTATATCATTGTCTTTGAGACTATCATATGTAGTCTTTTTCAATATGCAAAGGTTATCATAGTGGTTAGAATTGTCTCATATTATATATATATATATGTACATATATATATATATATATTAAGTTCAACATGCAAAAAATAGTTTTAACATCAAGTTGACATAAGACAACGTCATTGTTATTTTTTTTGAATACGACAATAGGCTTGCAAAATAAATTTAATTTGATTACATTCCTTTAAGTATACCCTTTGGCAACAGGTTACCTTTATATATAGGGAAATCAGAATTATATATACCCTATTTAACCTTATAATTTTATATACATTTAATAAGTTTTTAATCATGAGGCTTTTTAACAAGTATCCAAGTTTTGTTAACATCTAAATATTGTGTTTCTTCTTCCATTACTTAACCCCAAAAACATTATCATTAGAACTCAATGCATTAAGATAACTATCCAGATTATTTGCGACTAACCTAAAGACCAGCTATAACAGTAGTATACATAAAATCAATATAAGACTATCTTGGAGGAGGTCTAGTTTTAATCCTTACCTTATGTATTGATATATAATAGTTATACATGCTATCTTTACTAGACTCGTTGACATTCTCAGACCCATTAGTGTACCTAGTAGAAATTGACTCCATTGTGGGCTGCTCAACTTCATGTTCCTCTACACCTGTAGGGTTCAAATGATTAACATCATTTCGTAAAGTTGTGATAGGATCCACCTTAATATCAACAAACTTTAGGTATTGTTTCAGGTTCACTTTGATCATCACCTAAAAACACAGTTACTGAGTTTCAAGGGAAATTGAATTAATCAAATATAACATCTCCAGGAATGATAATATTTATTCCTCTAGATTCTCTCGAAAAAACACCCACATCACCAAAACAATCCATAATTGTTATATATTTTGCTAATTTCAGCCATTCAGCAGTTCTTACAACTTCATCAAGATTATATTTTTTTTTGCTAAATAGATATGTATAAGATTCATAGAAATAACTTCTATTGAGAAAGTTGCACTATTATACAGAAAGAAAATTAAATATATGATGGAAGACTCTCAAAGTGCTCAAGACTTGAAATTACAATGATAAAACTCTATTAGGTATCCTAGATATAGAAACAAGCACTAGGAAGAGTTGTGTTTCCTTGTAGGTATTCTTGAAATCTAGCTAGATCAGAAAAACAAAAGGACACCTCCTTCACCATATAACTTATGGAAGTGGTAAAAAACATTCATCTTATTTAAAAATAAAATCAACAATCTATAAATATTATTTGAAAAGAATAAGTTTTGTCTAAAAAACTCATTGTCAATGAGGCACTTGCAGGAGAGATTTTACTAACATAGTTACTAAAGAATTTTCACAAAAGCTTTGCAATACTGACCAAACTGATTAACAAATTCTCTATTTGGAGGAATAATGTCTAAACAAGAATCGGTTGATAGGGTTAACCATATCTTGTTTAAGCTCATTGTAGTCTAGGTCCCTACATTACAAAAAATAGCATTATAGGTCCCTAAAAAAAGAGTTCGAAAAAGCTACAGGCAAAGTGAACTATTAAAATTTGGGTAATGACGCAAGATCAAACCTTCTTGATTTCACAAGGAGGTTTCTTTCTTACAAACACTTATTTGGACTCACATATATCTCATTGCTCTATAACTGTAAGAAAAAAGTATTAAAAATTCATAAGTATGAAAAAAAATAAAAGTAATAATACATAACTTCAATTTTAAACATTGCCTGTTGAAGTAAATGGTGTCTCCATCTCACCTACAAGCTTTGTGCCTTTTAAACTCTTTTCGAACTGCTTAATATTCTTTAGCAAGTACAGTGTCAAAAATAATTTACAATTCTTATGACCTATAACATTAATACCTTGAATATATTAACTTCCCATATTGCATAACCAACAAAATTAAAGCATCATAATACACAATGTGTGTGAACGACTAGTCAAATATAATATATATTTGAAAAGAATACAATAAAGAAAAAAATACACATTCTTTCTGGTTTAAATATAAGAAACAAAAATGAGGGTAGTTAAATTGAAATCTTACAAGATCTTTAAACAATGGATATATATTTCTGGAAGCTAACGTAGGAGAAATCACATCAAGAAGTATAATAGTTATTGTTCGTGTATGAGGATTATATTATGTTTTATTATTCCTGATTTGTCTTCACTCCTTCTCATGAGACACGAAGTTTGGTGTAAAGTCTTTCACAATCCTCTAAACACAAACAACAACAAAAGAGAGATATGGTGATCATCACACAAAAGCTCAAATAATTCTTCGATCCATAGCATTTCTTCAACTTCATGAGAGATAGTGATTTGGGAATGAAAAATTATAATTTTGAAGAAAATAATTTATGAGTAGAAAATTATACATTATTAGAATAAAACAAATAAAGGATAATTATTAATTAGTCTTGATTATAGATGGACATTTTTTAGTTAGTTAACTGGGAATGGATTTCCCTTCCTTATTATTAATTGGTCAATGTCCTTTTTTTTGCTAAATTTAATATTTGAGTCAATATATTCGAAAACTTATTGGTTAAAAGAAAACCATAATAATTTACATTATTTAAAACAACTCCACCGAAAATACCTCCACAGTTACGAAATAAAAAAAATAAGTGACTAATAATCAGACAAACGAAACCAAAAAAAGGAAATAGACAAATTAACAGACACACATACAGAAAGACACATAAAACAAACACAAAATTTTAATCTTTTTGCTGATTTGGTGAGACTAAGCGTATATAGAAGAAATCAAGGAAAATAACTGAAACGAACAACAAAAAGTCATCTGTAAGTGAACCAATGTATGATATTTTTATGCTTTTTTGAAGTTTTTTGAGATTTTATGAACACACAATTCTCATTAAGTAAGTAAGGCAAAAAGTTTGGCCAACACAACTGAGGTAGAATTCTAACGACAAAGAAACCAAATACAAGACAACTGTAATAGATAAATTTAAAATGAGTGAGGTAATTATAGTTTACATAAAATTTGATATATAATTTTTATTTATAACTAAAAGTATTCATAAATATTATAGGTTGAACAAAATACAACTATAACAAATGAAGAAATAGAGAACTGGGATTAGAAGTGGAAGATAAAGATGAATAAGACGACGATGATAGTGTAGTAACTGTGATACAAAGGGACTCAGAAGATGATGAAGATGAGGAGGAGGAACAAGTTGAAGAAAAAAAAGACTAAAATGATAATTAATACACATATAAGTTTAAAAATTAATTTTTTGAAACAAGAAATTCATTGTTTAGAAAAGAGTAGGTAATAACCTGTTTATAAAATACAATACTGAATCACATGACACTATTCAGCCTAATAAGTATAAAATAAATTAACGATAAATAATAACTATAAGTAAAAATCTAAATAATATGATCATTTCAGTAAGGTTGGTCATTTTAATAGAATTGATTTGATCTTAAGAACAAGAATGATACTTATAATAATGAACCTAATATTGCATAATTGTTTAGTAAAAATTATGTGAGTTATGTAGTTTTTAATGTATTTGATATAGCATATAAGTCTAATTGGTATAAATATGATAAGTTGTATATGTGGAATAATAATACATTCTAAGTTGTTGGTATTTAGACTATTAATCTAAGAAAGAATAATATGAAATTGATAACTCTCACTAATATGAGATGGATTCCTAATCTAAAAAGAATCCTTATCTCTTTATGTATTTTCAGATAATCTTGGAAACATATACAAAGTGTCAAGATGTGTTATCAATTTAAATAAGAATAATAAATTTGGCCTATGTGAAAAGAAATATCTTTATTTATATATTATTGACTTGGAATGAATTACATATGATTTGAAAAATGTTACTTCTAACATTGAGAATGCATCTACTTTAAAATGGTACTTGAGACTCAGAGATATTAAATAATTTAGTTGGTAAATATTATATCTCTATTTTGTATATTTTTTAAACTTGTGTGTTATCAAAACAACATAGAATGAAGTTCACTAATGGTTTAATAATTCTAAATCTATACTTGAATATAAATATTTTGAATTATATGGATGTGAATAAAATAAAACTGGCAGGGGCGAATATATTTTATATCTTTGGTTGATGAAAATTTTAGGATAATATGGACTTCTCTTTTAAAAGCTAATAATGAATTTTGTTTAATTTAATTAGAGAGTTAATTACTTTACAAGAAAAAAATAGTGGTAAATCCTTTAAAACCCTAAGAATAGATAATGGATATGAACTTTATGATGATGAGTTTGTCAATTTCAGTACATTTTTCGGTAGAATAAAACATAAGATAGCTAGAAATACACCACAACCAAAATTTCGTGGTTGTAAGAATGAATAAGACCCTTCTAGAAAAAATAATTAGAAGCTTTATTTTTACCTTTGTCCTTTCAAATTGTTTTTAGGGATAATACCTTAATACTTTAACCCATCTTCTGAATAGAAGTTATAATATATCTTTGAATGTGAAATGCATAATGAAAATGTGGAATAATAAAAAACCTGACTTGTCTAAATTTAGTATGTTTGGTTGTGCTTCCTATGCTAATGATAAATAAGGTATCGTTGATCCAAGATAATTAACATAATTTTCTTTGGCTATTAGTATATGCACGGTACCAAAGGGTACAAATTATGTGATAGATAATCCAGGAGAATAATAGGTATCATTAATAGAGATGTTATATATGATGATCATTAGTTGAAAGGTTATATTTCATGAATCTAATTGTCCTTGCAAGCGAGTAACTATGTTCTTAGGTGATGATTAAAGTGAACATGAAACAACACCTAACGTGTACTTAGATTAAGGTGGATCCTATTAAAACTTCAGGAAATTATGTTAATTATGATGATCCTAATAGTTTTTGGGAACAAAAGTCAGCAACCCGTAATGGAGTCAGTCTCCACTAAAGAGAGCTTAGATAACTATTAGTTGACAAAATATAGGGTAAGAAGGTAATTTTATGTTGAAAAAAAGATTAATATCGCTCTTTTAGTTTCTCCAAATCTTAGTATCAATGATCCAGATAGTTATCTTAATGCATTGACTTCTAAAGATAATTAATTTTGGGTTAAGCTGTAAGCCTGTAATGCAATATTTAAAGGTTAATAAAACTAGCATACTTGTTAAAAGACCTAACGTAGAAAACTTTATAAGGTTAGATAAGTTATATTTGATTATGGTTTCTCTAGATATAAAGATATAATTATTTCCAATGGGTATACTGATGATTCTCTTTTTGTAGTAAATATGAGACATATTTTTACGCTCCTTTAGAGATCAGTTGAAATTTAGAAAGAATTGGAATGGTCCCTTTTATCTCAAGATGGGGCTCTAAATTAGGAATGTGTGGCCTATTATAAATTGTGATTCAGAGATGTAACTATGTAGTTATAAATTTGTAGCTAGCATAACGCAAACCAATCCTCTTTTAGAGGAAACTTTTTTGGGATGGGATTGATCATTTAAAACTAGCCCATAACATATGTAAACCTTAAATTTCACACTTATTAATACTAGTCATGAACATTACAAATTCATCCCTTGGCTGTCAAAGCTTAGTTTTCATCAACATTTCATTATTTGCTAGAATAAATAGTTGGAGTTTCACTAGGTCAATTCTATACCTCTTAATCTCTATACTTAGGGTAAATAGTGGTATATATATATATATATTTTTTCTTTAATTTAATTCCATGTTTTCATTTCAAGTTCAATTATGCACGAATTCTATTTTTCTAAAGATTGTTTATATATGAACTTAAGTTTTATTCTTTAATTTATTATTTTGGGATTGAATTTATATAAATTGTGTTTTGAATCTATTTGGTATACATATGAGTTAAATAATTATCGAATTAGGCCCAAATAATGACCAGCCTAAGTAATTCAGTTTGCGTCCTAGAGGGGGTTCTAGTTACAGATTAGTGTATACGCGCTTTGTGTGCATTAGTGAGTCGACAAGTCTTGACTAGCCAAGTAGTTGCTAGGGTTTAAACTTTGAGCTCTTATAATTGAGTACATGATCTTTCTAAGTCGACCATTACGGGAGTTAGAAAAACATTTGAATCACGGTTAAAAAAATCAACAAATTTATATCTAGAACTAATAATTCAATAGGATTAGGTGAGTGTTTGAAATATTGAGCTACTATCTTACAAGCATAATTATTTATTTATTGTAAAACAAAACAATGCCCATTGTATTTCTATCTTTTAATCAAAATATTTAAAACTATCTACGCTAATATTGAACAACATTTGAATTAACTACCTAATTCCAAAGGAAAGAACTTGATTTACTTACATATTAGTTGTAACAATTCGTAAACTTTTAGTGATTTAATCGTGTTTTTCTAGATGTGTGCATGTTCTATATAATTATTTTATCACACTCACGGGTCCACATATACTCAAAAGGAGAGAGTAGATTTCACTGAAACTTGAATGCTTGTTGTCATATTCAAAAAAAAATTAGAATGATGTTATTTTATGTGTCATGTTTTAACTTAGAATAAGAACAACTTCATGTTAAGACTACTTTTCTACATGGTCAACTTGAAAAAGATATACATGAGACAACCTGAGTGTTTGTATGATTCTATACAATATGATCATGTTTACTTATCAAAAAAAATATGTGTATGACCTTCAATTATCTCTAAGACAATGGTATAAAATATTTTATACTTTTATTATTAGTTTGGGTTGTAAAAAAAGATAATTGTATAGTTGTCTATATTTGTTTCACTCTTTTAGGTATTTTCTTTGTATTCTACTATATATTGTTGATATAAATTTCTCATAATTAGGGATAACAACGGTTCTATTTTTACATAAATATCATAATCATAACTATAATTTTTTATTGTATTAAAATTATACCAAATAATTTTTACCATTTATGACACTTTTCAAAACCATAATTCCATCATTTGATGTTGATTTTATATACAGTTTTGAAATTTTAAGCAATAACCAAATGATATTTTAATAAGTATATTAATTTTCATAAAATAATACCACATTTACAAAAAACAAATCTCCAAAATACATTAATATTGTGTTAATATTTGATTAGTTAGTTTATTTATAATTTAGTTGGTTTCATTTAATAGATGGATTTTGATTTTACAATTTCAATATATGTAATTTAACATAAATTATTATATAATTTGAAAATATATATATATAATAATCTATTTTTAATTATTCGGTTTTATCTTATCTAAAACCATAACCTTACCATTTTAAGCATTGGTTACCTCATAAGTAGTTAAATGCTTAAAATTAAGAAACTCAAGGTTGTATATGAAGGATTTCGGCCAAGCCAAGAATATTATAATCATTGTAATTGAAAGGAACATGAAGCACTCTAAGTTGAAATTGCAACAATGGCCCTATTTGGTAATATTTGTAGGAAGGTATGGTAACTTATAATATAAAAATATTGATATGACTTTTATTGTTCATTTTATACTCTAAAATATCTCACAACTCTGAAAAGAAAAAAAGGAAAATATTTGTTATGAAAATTTTATTTTATAATATTTGTTTAAAATCATGGCATGGTAGTACTTTATCTTTTTTTATAATAAGTCTATCTAAAGTTTAACAAATTCTTACGTACATCATTTATATCATGTCCTTAATTTCCATAAACCCAGTTTTTCTTACTTGATTCTATTTAGATTTTAATCAATCATTTTTTATGTGTGTTAGTGGTTATTCAAGAATGAATTAGAAACCTCATTCATCGCACTCTCCATTTTCATAAACTTTTAACGTATCCTTCTCACCCCTATCTAAGCTTATCATCAAATTTTATATATGTTAATGTCTAAAAATATTTAATTTCAAATAATTCATATTATTATCAATAAAAATATTTCATATTTGTATTTCTTGTTTAATTCAGAATTTTCATTTACTAAGAAATACCCACTCATGTATGTAATTTTTAAGCCCCTAGCATAGCTCAAAAAATTAAGGATATTAAATATAGAGATTTTCTGAAAAAGTATTATGTTGAATGAGAATTGTTCTACTGAAAATTTATTATTACTCAGAAATAATATTAATTTTTTAATGAGTTTCTACACACAAAACATGATCAGCCATGACATTCCATAAAGGGGAATATTTTTCGTAATTTTGTAAGGTAAGTCTTAGAGTTCAAATTAGTGTTAGGCTTTAATAGGGCAACACTAAAAAGTGGATGAAAGTTAAGGTTCATTGGTTATTTATAATTTCTGATATTTCATATTAAATTAAACATGAAAAGCATTGTTTATAGCTTCTAGGTATGCGCTTGGACTTTTAAATGTAAATTCCTTGGTAATAATTTTACCTTCATACGTTTTCATATGTTATGTCATTTAATCATCAAAAATGTCCCTTTTGAATTCTAATTCAGGAGGCACTTTGTAAAAAATGCGACATCATATACATCTCAAAGGATACTAGAATTCCACAAGCTTTGGAGGAAGAGATTGAAGCAGCTGACTATGTGTTTTATCGCACTTTTTATGTTGACACTTATATATTTTTCTGGTGAGATAGGTGATAAAATTGGAGAGTATGATGATATACATTACCGTCAAACCTATATCAAATCTCTTTTATGTTTGTTTGCATAACAATCACTATTCACGTGATACCCAATTACATTTTACTTAACATCTTCATTTAGTTTGCACCGTATTAACTTAGATGTCTAATGGTTCTCTCTCTCTCTACTTCAAATTAATTCATACTCATTGAGAAAACAAAACACGCATAAGGTCCCTATCTGTCTAAAGAAAGAACCTTAAGTGTAATTGCTCGTTTGTGAAAATATGCGTAATTATTGTAACTTATGTAATGCCTAAGGCCACTTGATAGACAAATTCACAAACTTATTATAAACATGTTTTTAGGACCATGTGTTGATATGTCATCTCTTAAGTGAAGAACAAAATGATCTAATTGATGAAGAAATTGAATATAATATGGCCAAAAACCTGTTAACAAAAATGCAGGTATTACGATAAATTTATAAATTCAAATGACATCATTTTCATAAAATATTTAAAGAGGGATAATATCAAATAGCACATGATTATTATAGAAATAACATTTCCTACTGTGGCTAGTTTTGTAAAAATTATCGAATATAGATCCCTTTTAATGAAACCTATTAGGAAAATATGTACATCTCACGCATGTTGTTTTCAAAAAATGTTATGCACAACATACTCTCAATAACATTTATTAACACTAAGCTCGATACTCAAGTTCTTCGTCATCAATAGTTACTGCATTTAAATATAAACCACCTATTAAAGGTAAGTTAGCTTCATCACCAATGGTGACTAAAAAAAAGTTCTATAACTTTCTTCAAAATCTCCCTCCTCCTGAAAATCATACATTTTCATCATGCAACAACTCAAGAATTAGTCGTTTTCATATATAATGGGTATTTATAGATGCTCTTGGATGCTCACACTAACTTTGTTAGGTTGTCATGAGTGTACATGTTTAAAATGATGTTGAGACAGATTGTATTCTTATATTTTTGCACGAAAAGTTGGTATCCTCATATATAAGATATTCAGATGTATGTATTATTAAATACACAATAATATATGTCAGTATTTCTTGAAAAAAGTTCTAGAATGAATCTAAAAGTTTTCCTTTCTTAATAGTACTATGTTTTTGATTTATTAATCGAAAATATACATTGATACTTGTTTTTTAAATATATGGATACAATTCTTTATGTCAAACCACTTGTGATTTTATACATTCCTTTTGTATACAAAATTGTGTATTATACAAATACACAAAATCATAGCGACTCTTTAACTCCAACACCATCCAACGCCATTCTCCTTTCTGTCTTTGTTTTTGTGTATTTTTGTAATACATTAAAAAATATTTAATTTTAATTTTTAGGATATTGTTGTTAACATTTTTTGATATAATTTTTGTCATGTTTCTTTGAACTACTTCATTCAAATAATCGGTCTTTTTAATATGCACTGTTTTGGATTTTTAATTGATGTTACATTAGATTTTTTTAAGTTAATTTTTTACATCTTTCCACTTGGTTCTGTCATATTATATTTTACATGAACACAAAAAATGACTATGCATAAAATTGTAATACATAAATACGAAAATTTTATATTCTTGTTTAGCAATATAACTTGTTCAGTTTGTTAATTTTTATGTACACAATCATTTTATTCTTATTGTTTTGTTACATACCTTACAAACTTTTTAATTTTTTGTGATTTTTTGTAGTGTACTTATACAAAATTCTATTTGTGAATTTCATGTAACACATCAATTTTTGTCTTCTCTACGATTGATATACCCCGTCACCCTAATCTCTTTTCTCCTTTTTTAGGATTTTGTACGTTACAAAGAATATATAAATCTTAATTTTGAATGTTCAAATTTTGTGGTTATTTGGTACACAC
The DNA here is from genome assembly GCA_029959085.1 of Nemophila menziesii. Lineage (NCBI taxonomy): Eukaryota > Viridiplantae > Streptophyta > Magnoliopsida > Boraginales > Hydrophyllaceae > Nemophila > Nemophila menziesii. Next base: position 22,450,602 of record JARWIR010000015.1, on the reverse strand, counting down.
AAAGTCACATAACCCTTCATATTAGTTATTTTACTCTTTTTAGAATTTAGGCTTTAGTTTTTTTTTTCTTGTTTAGGATTCTAGAGTTTAATGTTTATTGGTTTATGGTTAGTGTTTGTAGGTTTATGATTTAGGAATTTAGGGTTTTTAAGTTAGGGATTTTAGAGTTATGGGTTAGTGTTTGATTTTTTTGAGATTTGTTATTAGGGTTAAGGTTTAGGGTTTCTAGTATTATACACTCATAAATATTATTTTAGTATATTCTAGATAATTAGTGTTAGGGTTTTTAGGGTTTTTAGGGTTTTTAGAGTTTTAGGTTTATAGTTTTTTAGGATTTAAATCTTAGTGTTTAGGTTATTTTAGTTTTCAGGTTAGGGTTTAGTTTTAGGGTTTTTAGAGTTTAGGGTTGCATTTTTTAATGGGAGAATCATTAGTATTTTTTTCCTTTTAAAAAAAATCATTTTTCTCTTTATTAATTACAAATGCACAATTTTACCTGTATTAAATTTTCTCTATGTATTATCTTTCTGTCTAACATTATTTTTTAATTTTTTTCTTTCAGTCCAACCCTTTTTGTGATTTGGTGTATTTTAGTAATACACAAAACTTAATTTTGTTTATTAAAGAATACACAAAATCATAGATTCATATTAAGCATTTTGTGTAATACAGAAATACACAAAATTGTAGATGTATAATTTTGTGTATTTCATTAATACACACAAAAATTATGGTATAACCAAAATACAAAAAATCAAGAGGTTTTCTCTAAGTCATGTCCCTCTATGTGATTTATGTATTTAGGTAATATAAAAAAATTAGTGTATTAGTGAAATACACAAACTCAAATAAATTATTTTCAGACTCTCAATTCTTTTTTAATCAATCTAATTACTTTCTATATTAATTACACCATATACACTTTACCAATGTGTTTTAGAATTTTCTCTTCATTGAATAGTTGTACAAATATAAGTTATTAAATTATAGCCATGATAAATCTCTCAAAATTTCCCATGAGGCCCATCTTAGCTACTTTTATTATTTTTGTAAATTAGTAATGGAAAATATATTATTCAAATTAAAAGTATTTCATGTATCTTTTTAGGAACAAAATAAATATGAAAATCTTTATCATTTATAGAAAATAAACATTAATATTTTTTGTGATTTAATTAGAACCTTCAATGAATTACAATAAACATGGAAAGTAGTTAACTTTTAATTAAATTATATTTAAAGATTTACAAAATGGGCTAAGGAACTCCCGCTTATATTATACATAGGTAGTTGTTAATTTTGTAAAACATAAAAAAACGACTTTCCATTATTAGAAGCCAAAGTACTTGAGAACAAAATCAGTTTTTCTCGATAATTTACATTTCAAAAAGGTTAAATAATTTCAACATTAATCTTGTATAGGTGAAAGCAAGTTTTATAGTTGTAATTGGGAAATAGGCAAGATCAGCAAAAAGTTTTTCTATCATTGTTCTATAAAGAATTGTTCCTCCAAGGGAGTCAATCGTTATGTTTACACTAGAGAAAAGGCAAATGTTAATCTTACCAATACTACGAAGATTAAAAAAAATCAGAGCAGCAAAATTGGTGCAAACTAGTCAATATTATGGACAAACCTACAAAAATCACCACGCTAACTATCACAACTACGTATACAATTAACTCACTGCTCAGTTATGGAGTTTTCATATAGATAAACCCGATTCAATTACATCGAAAAATTGTATTAGTATTTTGAAACAATGAAAACTAAAGTCACATTATGCTACACAAGGCTTCTCGCGACTACACGAGTAGTCGCTAATGTACGTATTAGCGACTATTGCTTGTAGTCAATATCGACTACATGTAGTCGATATTGACTTTTTTTTTAAAAATAAAAAAATATGATTCTGAATTATATTTAATTGCAATATTGCAATTAAAAATAATTCGAAAATCATATTTTTTTATTTTTTTTAAAAAAACAATAAATAATTCAAAATTTAGTCAATAATAACAATACCAATTATAAATCAAAATGATTAATTAAAATACGAACTTCAAGCAAATTCGAGTCAAAGTCAAAATAAGTCAAACCAAGTAAAAACAAAAGTCAAGCCAAACCAACATAGAGTGAAAGTCTTAATACATAACCCATAAATAAAATATAAAAGCTGAAATAAACACCAACAAACACTAGAGTCCTAATCTGCTATAAGCCTCGTCTTCATCCTCTGACTCGTCTTCATCACAATCATCGTCACTATCTTCTCCACCATCTTCTTCGCCATCTTCATCACCGGTATGAGGAGTGGGGTCTGCATTCATAGCTTGGTAGGGGGGCATTTCTTTCTGTACCCTCAAGTCATTAATCCACGCCATCGCATCAGTTACAACAGCCTGCGAATAAATTGGAGGCTCAGTGCTGGTAGAGGGTACTTCAGGACGGAGGTAATATGGAAGACCGCTGGATAATCGGAGCTCATTAATTGCCGCCATCATCTCCACATGCTGCTCGTCTTGGATTGGGGTAGTTGAAGGACTCGAGGGACCCTTCTTCTTCTTTTTCGGTCGACCAATGCCTGGTGTCCAGTTCCTCTTTGGCGACCCGATAGCCTTCTTAGAGGTGTACCTTATGTACTCGATTTGCTCATTTTGATTCATGCCTTGACTGTCGTTTGACTCAGATTGACACTGAGTCACCTGCTCCTTCATGGAATCCTTTAGTAATATCTGTTACATATTAAACAGTAAAAAAATATTAAATTAGATTTAAAATGAAAAATATAATTAATAATTTACTATTAAAAAATTACATCAGCTTTTTCATAGCCCTCCTAAAATTACTGGTTTGTTTTCTTTCTTTTACCCACCACCTCGAAAAAAAACCCCATCCACGGAATCGAGATTTCTTCTTGTGCCGCCTCATCCCTAGCTATCACCTTCCCCCCGGGATTAAATTCTCACCCTGTTTCATTCAAAAAAAATATTCAAAATAAATAATAAATAAATTACGTAAATAACAAAACACCTCATAAAGCATATCCCGAGTTCGGGAATATTTTTTCGACCCTGCTCCACTCTTATTCATTTGTTTTTTCGATTCTTGCTATTTTTTTTGCCTGATGCTAAAAAAATTAAAATTCAATTATTAATAACATCAATTATAATTTAAAGAATAAAATTTTAAAAAAAATGTATATATACCGCTGCTTGCTTAAAACCCCAATACGTACAGTATTTTCCCATATCTCATCGGACAACCAATCTGGTTTCTTACCCTTTTTGTAGTAGTCTCTCTTAGTGTTATGTTTATAATCTTTATATCTTATTGTCATAGTATCGTCCAAGTTACCAGCAATCAACCTCCAATCGTCCCTTCTCCTCCAACCAGGTATGTCGAAAAAATTCTATAACAAAAATATTATTTGAATTTAAATTTAAATTGTAAATTGTTTTATAAAAATATTAATAGTTTTATCTTTACCGATAATCTCTTAAGAACTGCGAGTTTGTCAGCATTCAGAACTTTATCCCACGCCTTGTAAAGCGGTGGAATCCTCTCTTTGACAGTTATCCAGACCACTTAGGAAACGTGGTGCCCGTACTTGCCAGAGGGATTCACGTGTCTTCAAGAATGCAAAAATCGACCGGCAAAGGCCACCCGACCGCTATGAGTGCCTTAATGGAAGATTTTAGGGTCGTATTCCCCTGTTTATTGCGTTGTTTTGGTTCTGTTTTAAAATAGAGTTAATTAATGTTTAAATAATTTTATAAGTAATTTTGGATTTAAATTTTTTTATTTACAGTCGGCCAGATTTCAGTTTGGATTTTGGTTTGGGTCCTTACCCCACCGTCCCCTCCGTATTATTTAGTCATCACATTGGCCATCTAAAATTCTGCAGTGTAATTAAAATATAGAAATAAAAACAAAATAAACAACAATAAATTATTACATCACAAAAAAGAAAAACATAAAAATAAAAACATAAAAATAAAAATAAATAAATTATTACAATTATAAATTAAATAAATTAAAATAATTAACTAAATTATCGGTAAGCTTTAACATCCAATATATCACACGTACAATCTGTATTATACAAAAATAATTATATTAGTCATATAATAAAGTACAATTTTTTTAATATTTAAAAATCTACTGTTATAGTCCCTTTATTTTCATTAAATCATAGAAGTCTTTTAATTTTTTTAATATCGCACTTTGGTCCCTCTATTTTTTTAAATATATTTTTTTTAACAGAATTAAATTTTTATCCTTTTAATTTCATAAAAAAGTTTTACAACAAAATTTTATTCCAAATTAATTTCATTATAATCTTTTAATTTTATTAAAATTACCCTTTTGTCCCTCTTTTTTTAATATACACTTTTAGGCCAAAAAAGTAAAATTACATGCATTTTTAAATTAAATATTACTAATTTTAGTTTTCTAAAATTATATTAAACCCTAAAAAACTCCAAAATTCTTACAAAGTATATTAAAATAGCATGTTAGTCCTTATATTTTTTTATACAATTTTAGGCCACATAAACTTAAATTTCATTCCATTTTTAAATTTCATAATAACACTTTTTTTTATTAAATTCCTAAAAAGGTCTAATAAAACCATATCCTTATACTAATTATTATTTCCAAATCAAGCAACAAATCAATGTTTAAAGTAACATAAACTTAACCCTAATAACCCCTAACAAATTCAGATTTCATAAACAAGCACCCAAAAATGGAAAGAAAATTACAATTAGTCAAATTAATTTTTTTAACCCATTTTGTCACTTTTGTGTTTAAAATATCATAAACAACACCCTAATAGCACCACTTAAATTCGAATTTCACATAAACATCAAATAATCAAAGTAAAAAAAAAATAAAAAATGAAACATGAAAATTAAACCACAAAAAAAGGTTGCAAACATTACCTTAGATGCTGAAATTGAAGTTGATTTGATGATGAATCCATGCCATATTCATTCGGATTTAAACACAAATAAAAAAAGTAGATTTGAAATTAAAAATGGGAAAACCCCTAAGAAATTTTATGAAAAAGGAAGAAAACTAAGATTATGTTTGGGATTTTATTACCTTTGATGATGATATGGTGTTGCTAGCTGCTACAATCGGCTCTTGGGGTGGCAAAAATAAGGTGAAAAATTTGATTTTTGGTGTTTTGAGTAAGAAATGAATGAGAATAATCAGCTCGACAGAAGATATAGGGTTTTATGTCTAGCGACTACTACATGTAGTCGCTAATTATAGGATAGTAGTCATGAGTGGTTTGGTAACTGACACGTGTCAGGAAGTATACCACTTCAACTGGTTTTTCACGACTACATTGTAGTCGCGAATTATCAATTAAAAACGCGTGTCCTTTCATGGGCGGGAAAATGGACCGCCAACAATTAGTGGGTTATTAATTTGCTTACTAGCGACTACTTTGTATTCGCGAGTCATATCTTCTCATTAGCGACTACTTCATAAAGATGAACTAGTCGCGAAAGGCATTATGTAGTCGCTAATTTTTTTTTAAAATTGAACCCAATTCAATTTAGAATAATCCAATATTTCAATTCAATTCCAAAAAATCATATAACATAATTCAATTCAATTCCAAACAATCAATAAATTCAAATTCATTGAGAATCAAAGTTGAGGTATTCAATCAACATTCAGAGTCAAACTTGAGTGTTTGGGGTATTCAGTCATATTTAGAGACAAACTTGATTGCTTTGGCTATTTAGTCAACATTTAGAGTCAAACTTGAGTGTTTGGGCTATTTAGTCAACATTTGGAGTCAAACATTAGTGTTTGGGGTATTTAGTCAATATTTAGAGTCAAACTTGAGTGTTTGGGGTATTCAGTCAACTATTTGAGTCAAATATTACTGTTTGGGGTATTCAGTCAACATTTAGACTCAAACTTGATTGTTTGGGCTATTTAGTCAACATTTAGAGTCAAACTTGAGTGTTTGGGGTATTCAGTCAACATTTATAGTCAAACTTGAGTCATTAAGGTATTTAGTCAAATTTGGGGGTATTCAGTCAACTATTTCAGTCAAATGTTAGTGTTTGGGGTATTTAGTCAACATTTAGTGTCAAACTTGAGTCTTTGGGGGTATTTAGTCGACTATTTGAGTCAAATGTTAGTGTTTGGGGTATTTAGTTATTTTGGTACACTTAACATTTAGAGTCAAACTTGAGTCTTTGGGGTATTTAGTCAACTATTTGATTCAAATGTTAAGTGTATCAAAATATCTTCAAATTCAACTCCAAAAATCAACAATATGTTTTAAGATAAATAAACAAAAAACAAACAATTCTCCTTATCAGTTTCTTATCCACTAATATCTATAGGTTCATCATGGCTATCAACCTCTATAGGTTCTTCATCATCCCCATATTCTTCCCACGTGTCATCATCAATTTCCTCGTTTTCATCAACAACCATATCAAAAGCTAAATCAATAAAAAATGAGAAGGGTCAATCTCGATCTCCTCAGTGGATGCCAAGTTCACCGGATCAGAAATATATTCTGATTTTCGGTTGACAAAGTATACTTTGCTCACTTTAGTATTTGTTTACCGTCTCGCGATGTCAACAACAAATCTTTCGTGATGTTCATAACCTCAAGATCCATTCTCGATTTCATGTTATCTTTGTTAAGTTTCCCATCAAGACCTATAATTGTACCGAGAAGAGCATCACACACATTTTTCTCGCAATGCATGACGTCAATGTTATGTTTCAACAAATTTTCGGACCAATAAGGTAAACGATAAAAGATACTCTTTTTCTTTCAATTGAATCTCCGTGGAACAGTTTGCTTCTCGATCTTGTCCCCAAAATCCTTGTTCTTACCAGCAAACACAATGGGAAGCCCATTCCACTGTGTCTGAATATCGGTAGGAGAATATTTCTTCGGTGGGCCCCTATGATCGGTAGCCTGGTACGAAACCTTGTCTTTTCTAAACAGATGTCTGGTAGGTAACCAACGTCTATGGTAAAAGTAAACAACCCTTTTCTTCACCTTCATTGACAGAGTAGAATCTATGCATTCTGGACAAGTTAAGTTACCTTGACCCGACCATCCTGAAGTGTATGACCTAGCGGGGTAATCATTAGTCGTGGACAACAAACAAACCTTCATTGTAAACTCTTCCTTCTTGTGTGCATCATACGTAAGGATCCCTTTATCCCACAACTCGTCCAACTCATCTATAACAGGTCGAAGAAATACATCCATGTCCTTGCCGGGTGAACGGGGTCAATGAATCAACAAACAAAGCTGGAATGTCATCTCCTTCATGCACTCCCACGGTGGTAAGTTTTAGACGGTCAATATAACCGGCCATATGCTGTACAAGTTGTTATGCATAGAGAAAGAACAAAAACCATCTATACCCAAACCCAAGATCACATGTCGAGGTTCACTAGCAAACTCAGGATGTAACTGAACATATCTCTTCCAACTATCGCCATCAATTGGATGATGCAACAAATCTGGATCTATACTCTTCCCTGTGTGCTGCCAAATCATATTTCCAGTAGTGTGTCTCGAAACATAAAGTTGCTGCAACCTCGGGGCAATCGGAAAATATCGGAGTTTCTTATGCGCTATTTCTGACCCTTCGTCGGGTCCCATCTGGATTCACTACATACTGGACACTTTTCGAGTGAGTCATTCTCCTTGTAAAATAAAGCACAGTCGTTCACGCAAACATCGATGATATTGTACCTCATACCTAAAGTTTTTAACTTTTTGTTGCATTCCTCGTATGAGTCGGGCAAGGTATGAGGTTTGGGCAACATACGAAACAAAAGATCAAACAACAAGGTGAAAGACGTGTTAGTCTACTTATTCTTCACCTTCACGTGCATTAGCTTCGAAATAAAATTTAATGAACTCATTCCTGTACAACCAGGGTATAACTCGGTCTCTAATTCAGAAAACATCGTTTCGAATTTGCCACGTGCTGAATTGTTCGAGTCTATCATCTCGGTGTCACTTGAATGACCACCACCCTCATAATTAGGTCTCAAATCTTCATAGACATCCAACATTTCATTTTCTTAATATCGAGTCTCAGGAATTTCTTCGTTCTCACCATGCTTTGTCCAAATCTCATACGTGGACAAAAACTCAAATTGTAAAAGATGTGCCCTTACTTTGGCCACTGTAAACCGACGATAATTCCAACACTCATTACACAGACAAAACGAAGTTTATTCAATATCTTTATTTATTTTATAATAAGCAAGAAATTCTTCTATCCCCTTAACAAATTTATGCGAAACTTTATGTGCAAAACTAATCCAACTTTTATCAATACCTGAAGCCATAATCAACTACTCCAATATAAAAGAATACAACATAATGTCTCATAAATATAATGAAAAAAAAATATTACATCACCAATTAAATACATAAAAATAAAATGGAAAGGAAAATTATTACATCACCAATTAAATATATAAATATAAAATGAAAAAAAAAAATTATTACATCACCAATTAAATACATGAATATAAAATGAGATTTTTTTATTACATCACCAATTAAATAAATAAATATAAAATTAAAAGCGTACATATTATTACATCACCAAATAATTGCATAAATATAAAATTAAAAGCATACAAAATAAAACATCGCCAAATAAATACATAAATATAAAATGAAAAACATACAAAATATTACATCACTATGTAAATATATATCCCATTTATGCATTTATTTCTCTTACAATAATATATCATATATATATCATATAAAATTCATAAGATGTTTAGAGATACATAGTGATACTATATATTTAGCATTAACTATACAATTGTAATCAAATAATAAAGATATGAATAAAGTTTTATTGAACAAAAAATACCTACTTTTTGGCAAATTTAGAAGGAAAAATTGATAATTGAGGAAGTCCCACGTTGTTGATTGAACCAGGAAAGTTTTTCCACGTGTTGAAATACCTAATAATTAATACTATTTAGCATTAACTACACAATTATATGCAAATTGGGCAACTTTAGAAGGAAAAATTGATAATTGATGAGAGCAAACGTTGTTGATTGACCCGGAAAAGATTTCCCACGTGTTGAAATACCTAATAATTAATACTATTTAGGATTAACTACACAATTGTATGCAAATAAAAGAAATTTGAAAGACTTTTATAGAACAAAAAATACCTACTTTTGGACAAATTTAGAAGGAAAAATTGATAATTGAGGAGGTCACACACTGTTGATTGACCTGGGAAAGCTTTTCCACGTCTTGAAATAATATTTGATGATAAATTGTGGGAAAAAATTGGAAGAGTTTTGAGAGAATAGATGAGAAATTGTAAAATAATGGCGTCTGAGGATCCCAATTCGCGACTACACGAGTAGTCGCCAAAGACTCAAAAGTATTTGTTAGTAATACATTCTAACGACTACATGAAGTAGTCATTAAAAAAAGCGAACACTAGCGACTACGTACGACGTTTGAACGACTACCTCATGTAGTCGTTACAGACAAAAATTACTAACGACTATAATATAGTCGAGAAACAGGTCAGGTAGTCGTTAAATAGAAGTAGTCGCGAATGGTTCTTGTCTTTAGCGACTACATCATGTAGTCGCGAGAAATTTGTTCGCTAGAGATCTACGTTGTAGTAGTGTCAATATAACCAGATGTATAAAAAAAGATACACATAACTCAAACCATCCTTGATTGTTATATATTTTGCTAATTTTAGTCTTTCAAGAGTTCATGCAACTTCAACAAGGATAGATATGTTTTTGGCTCACATAGATATCTAAGCTGCACAAAAACTAACTTCTGATTTAGAAAGTTGCATTATTATTCAAAAATAAAAGTAAAAATATGATGGAGGACTCTCAGAGTTCTCAAGTCCTGGAATTACAAGATAAAACTCTAGTCTTGATCCTATTTATAGAATCAGGAATTGGGGAAGAGTCGTAATGCCACGTAGTTATTCTTAAAATTTGGCTAATGAACAAACAAAAGGACACGTCCTTTTTCACATAACTCATGGAAGAGGTCAAATACATTCAACTTATTAAAAAATAAAATTAATAATGTATAAATCTAATCTGAAAAGCATAAGATTTTTCTAAACACCTTATTCTTAACGAAGCACTTGCAGTAGAGCTTTTGCTAACATAGTGATTGAAGAATTTGCACTGACGCCTCACGTTGCTAAAAATAATAATTAACAAATCCTCCGTTTGGACAAATCATTACTAAACATGAATCGGTTGATTAGGTTAATCATCTCTTCTTTAAGCTTATTGTAGTCTAGATCCCTACATTACAAAAAAAAATCATTATAGATCCTAAAAAAAGAGTTAGAAAAAGCTATGGGCCAAGTGAAGATTATTAAACCTTGGATAATGATGCTAGATCGAACCTTCTAGATCTAACAAGGAGATCTTTTTCATCAAGACACTAATTTGAACTCACATATATCTCGATGGATCTATAATTATAAGAAAAAAGTAAAACATATTCCAAAGTAGGAAAAAAGAAGAAAAGAATAATATATGACTTCAATTTTTAATATTGCCTGTTGAAGTAAATGATGTTCCCCCCTCAACTACAAGTCTTTGTGTCTTTTGAACCTTTTTTTGAACTGCTTGAAAATCTTTATCAGGTAAGCGTTATTACACTTTCTATGACTTATGACATCAACTCCTTGTATAACAAGTAATATTAAAGCATCATAATACATAATGTGTGTCAGCGATATTGATGGTAGTGAAATTAAAATCTTACGACAACTTGAAACGTTGGATAAACATTTCTGGAAGCTAACATCTTTTTAGTTTTAGTTAAGTGGGAATTATTTTCCCTTCCTTATTATTCCTTCGTCAATGTCCTTTTTTTTTTGTTATTTGCTAAAGTTAATATTTGAGATATCTAAAATTATTGGTTAAAAGCTAACCAAATTTACATTATTAAAACAACTCAACTCCAAATTACTCCACATGTATACAATTAAAATTAAAAAAAAAATGACTAATAATCCGAAAAACTAAAACAACAAAAAGGAATTAGATAATTTAACACACACATAAAAAGAAACACAAAACACACACAATATTTTACTCTTTGTTGCTGATTTGGAGAGACCAAGCGTATAAAGAAGAAATGAAGCAAAATATAGAAATGAGCAACAAAATATCATCCGTAAACCAATGATTTTTAAATTTTTTTTGTTTGATATTTTTGAAGATTTTATGAATATACAAGTCTCAGTAAGCAAATAAGGCCAAATAATTTATTGGTTATTGAGCTATCTTTTTACTGTTTATGAATCGATCTGATACTATAATAAGAGAGGATACTATAATAACATAGGTTAATGGTGCAGAAACGACTAGCGACTTATGGAATAAACTTCAATCATTATACACAACCTCATTGTCTCCTAATATTGAAATTCTCAAGGATAATGTTTTTTAGATATAAGATGGATAACTCTAAGAAAATAGTTTAAAATATTTATGAATAGTTGAAATTTAATTTTGCATTGAAAGGTTGTGAGATGATCCTAGATGCCACAAGTGAGTGCATGATCTTGTTCAATTTTGTACATCAATTTTATCAAATTGTTAAAGATACTTTTAAATATTCCATTATTATCCCCTCATCTGATTAGATTGTAGCCTTATTGAAAACAACGGAACTAGAATTAAAGAATAAAAAAGCGTAGGCAATAACCTATTTATGAAACACTAAACTTAATCACATGACCGTGTTCCGCCTAACAAGTATAAAAAGAAGGTAAAATAAAATAATAACTATAAGTAAAAATATAAAAATATTATCATTTTGGTAAGGTTGGTCATTTTAAGAAGAATTAAGTTTATATTAAGAACAAGAATAATACTAATAACAATGAACCTAATATTGCATGAATGTCTCATAAAAATTATGTGACTAATAAAGTTGTTAATGTATCTGATATAGCATGTAAGTTCAACTGGATTCTAGACTATGTGCATAATTTTCACAGGATTCCTAGTAAGAATTAGTTTCATGACTTGAGAGAATATAAGTCTTATACTTTGTATACGTGGAATAAAAATGCCTTCCAAGTGGCTGGTATTAAGACTTTTAATATAAGAACAAATATTAAGAAATTAATAACCCTCACTAATATGAGATAGATACCTGATATAAATAGAAACCTTATATATTTAGGTATTTTAGATGATCTTGGAAGCATATACAAAGTGTCAAAATGTGAGATTAATGTGAACAAGAATAATAAACCTGTCCTATGTGAAAAGAAATATATTATTGATGCGGTATACATTACATCTAATTTGAAAAAGGTTACTTCAAACCTTCCGAATCCAACTACTTTAAAAATGTACTTGAGACATAGGGATATTGGTCAATTACGACTCAATAATCTTAGTAAGGATTGCTTGCTTGGTAAATATTATATCTCTAATTTGTCTTTTTGTGAACCTTGTGTGTTAGCTAAACAACATAGTATAAAGTTCACTGATGGCGTTAAGATGTCTAAATCTATACTTGAATATGTAAATCATGAATTACGGGGAGATAAATAAAATGAAACTCGTTAGGGGAGGAGATGTTTTTCTATCTTTGGTTGATGATTATTCTAGGATAGTATGGAATTTTCTTTTTAAAACTAATAATAAAATTTTCAATCTAATTGGAGAGTTAATTTAATTACAAAATAAAGTTCTAAATCCTTTAAACCTGAAGAACGGATAATGGATATGAGCTTTATATTGATGAGTTTTATAATGTCAGTAAATTGTATTGTATAATGATAAATAATATAGCTAAAAACACACCACAACCAAAATTTCGTGGTTGAAAGAATGAATAAGTCCTATCTAGAAAAAAAATTATAAGCTTTATATATACCTTTGTCTTTCAAAATATTTTTACGCGTAATAATTTTATACTTCTACCCATCTAGTGAATAGAAGTTAGAATTTTAAATGCCCTATGGAATAGTGGGATTATTAAAAAACTGACTTGTCTAGTCTTAGAATTTTTTGTTGTACTACCTATTCTTATAATAAATAAGATATCCTTGGTCCTAGATCACTAAAATGTGTTTTCTTGGCTATTAGTATATTCATGGTACCAAAGGGTACGAATTATGGGATAGAGAATCTAGAATAATAAAGATTATCATAAATAAAAATGTTGTATTTGATGATCATTAGTAGAGATGTTATTTTTGATGAATCTAATATCATTGCAAACTAGTAAATGTGATTTTTAGGTGATGATTAAAGTGAATATGAAACAATATTTAAAGTGTACTGAGATTGAAGTGGATACCATTATAACTTCAGGAAATGATGTAAATCATCCTGATCCTAATATTGTATAGGAACATGATGTTAGCATCCTACACAAGAACCAGTAGCCACTAAAGAGAGATTAGATAACTATTAGTTAACAAGAATAGACCTCATCCCAGGTATTCTTATGTTGAAAATGTTTTATAATTTCTCTATAGGTTAGTAACAATTATCCAGATAGTTACCTTAGTGCATTGACTTCTAAAGATAATTTTTTTGGGTTAAGCTATGGAATAAGAAAAGCAATATTTAAAGGTTAGTATATCTTGGATACTTGTTAAAAACACTCATGATTAAAAACTTAAGTAATGTAGATAGCTTTATAAGGTAAAAGAGGTTATATCTAATTCTGATGTCCCTAAATATAAAACTAGATTTGATCCCAAAGGGTATAGTGATTACTCCCTTTTTGTGATAAATGCGAGACATATTTATATACTCTTTTTTAGCTCCGCTAAAATATATAAATATTTTGAACGGTCTATTTTATCTCAATATGGGCTCTGAATTAGGAATGTTTGGCCTATGATAAATTGCAATTCAGAGTTGTAACCAAGAAGTTATAAATTTTGTAGCTGGAGTGACACAAACCAACCCCTCTTGGAGGAAAACGTCTTTTGGGATGGACTTGATCATTTAAACCTAGACCATAACATATGTAGATACTAAAACATTATCACGGTTATAAATACCAACTATGTACATTAGAAAATCATCCCTTGGCTGCCGAAGCTTACCGTTCATCAATAATTCATCTTGGAAACAATCAAGAGGATCTAGAGAAGGATAAATCAAGAGGTGGAGTTTGACAGGGTCAATTCTATACCTCTTCATATCTATACTTAAGGTAAATTGGTGTTAGATATATTTTTTATTTAATTTAATTCTATGTTTTTATTACAAGTGCAATTATGCACGATTTCTATTTTGTTTAAGATTTTTTATCTATGAACTTAGTTTTTATTCTTTAATTTCTTTTTTGGGATTGCATTTAAATAAATTATGTTTTGCATCTATTGGGTATACATATGAGTTATAACAATCGTATTATTACCAAATAAATATTAGACATAGTAATTACACTTGCATCTAAAAAGAGGGGTAACTAATTACGAATTACTGTATACGCCCTTGGAATGTGTTAGCGAGTCGGCATATCTTGACAAGCCAAGTAGCCGATAGGGTTTAAGCTTTAATATCTCATAATTTGATATGTGGGCTTTCTAAGTCAACCATTACGGGAGTTTGACAAACTTTAGAATCCTATTAAATCAATAGGATTAGGTTAATATTTGAAATCTTAAGCTACTATTGTACATGCATAATTATTTATTAATTGGAAAAGAAAACAATGTATCCATTTCATTTTTATCTTTTAAAAAAACATTTAAAATAATTTAAGCTAATATTTAAAATCATTTGAATTAACTAACTAAGTCCACCATATCATTAGATGTGGGTGCTTTTTATATAATTATTTTATCACACTCATGAGTCCACCATATACTCTAATGGAGGGAATATATTTCAATGAAATTTGTATGCTTGTTTTCATATTCAAAACAATCAGAATGATGATAATTTATGTTTCATGCTTTAACTTAGAATAAGAACAACTTGTTTCATTCTTTTCTTTTTTGAACAGGTAAGTGTCACTACTAGAAACAACACGTTTACCAATGAAAATTTAGCGACAACCCGTACTTCGTCGCTAATTATTCTAAATTAGCGACGACAAGATCTTACCGGCGAAAAGTATACCGTTGTTAATTAGCAACGCAAAGATTCGTCGTTGATTTGATGTTTATCGCTGCTAATTATTTTTTTTAGTTTTGATTTTTCTTTAATCTTAGGTGTGTCGTCACTAAATTTGCGACACTGTGTGTCGTCGCTATTTTGTTGATTAGCGACGATACGAGTGTGTTACCGACGATTTATGGGTTGTCGCTAATTAAAAATCCTATTTAATGGAGATAACACGTTTTTTAACTCACAAAACACCCAAAAACCACAAAAAATTCCTCCGATTTTCTCCCAAAAACACAACTAATTTTTTTTTTTTTAATTTCTAATTGCTTATCCACTTCATCTTGCACCATTCTAGGTTTAATAATCAAGGTGGGCACCATTAATATCCAATTTCATCACACAATTTAAGGTAATCGCATGAAATTCACTTTTTAATTAACTTTTTTTTCTAATTGTGTTTTATTCTTTTTATATGATTTGATTAGGTGAATTAATACATTTTCAAGGTAGGGAATTATCATCATTCTTCATCTTATCCATCCAATTCAATGTATTTTCATTAAATTTCTTGCTTTTTAAATTTTTTATTTATTTGATTATATTAGCTAGTTGATATAACATATGATCAGGTTCATGAATTACATGTTTGTTGGTTGATTATGCATGTGTTGTGTTAATATATATTTTGTGCTCATATATTTTTACTTGTTTAATTACTTGTTTGATTTTTTTTATATATTTATTGTGTATGTTTAATTTTATTTATTCAATGGTTTGTAATATTTATTCATTCAGTGGTTTGTAATTTTTATTCATTCAATGGTTTATAATATTTATTCATTCAATGAGTTTGTAATTTTTATTATGTTATTTATTGTGTTGTAATTTTTATTCATTTTATTCATTGGGTTGTAATAATTATATATTTTATTTTTTATATGAATGTAGTCGCATAGTTTAATAAAATTGTTGCTAAGAGATAGATTCGAGTATGGACAAGAGTATCGATAAAAGTTGGATCGAAACGACGAATTATTTCACGGAAGAATATGTTTTTGGGGTTTTTAAGTTTATCGAATTTGCTAAGAAATGTAAAGGTTATACCGGTTTCTTGTCTTGCCCGTGTAAGAAGTGTAATAATTACTACCGATTAAAAACCAAAGTGGTTTTGGCCCACCTTCTAAAAGACGGGTTTAACCATACATATCAGGTTTGGACAAAACACGTTGAGGATGAGATACAAACACATACACCCCCTGCAAGTAAAGATCCAATTATAGTAAATGAAATTCAACATGTTTATGATGATGTGAGACAAAGTTACAATGTTGGTTGACATCCGAGAGACACCGAGATGAGAGATGCACATCTTCCAAGTCGAAGCAGTTTCGAAACATTGTTCGAAGAATTGGAGAGAAAATTATATCCTGGTTGTACCAACTTTCACCGAGACCAGGTACCCACAATACAATTTCCCTTCGATTTTAACCGCAGCTTCAACACTTTGAATAACTAGCATTAAATACATTCAAGTCAATTCAATCTGTAATCGAGCATCAATAATAAAAAATAAGAAGTGTTATAGGCATATTATTACGAGATGTTATTCATTGAAAACCAAAATATACTACTCCAAAGTGGTCAAAACTACATTTTAACTACCTTGAAACCCTGAGATAAGAATATGTTGTAATGGAATATTCACACGATTCACATATTTAACTAAAGAATATAATAGTTATCGCATAGTTAACAAATGAGCAACCTAAAAAAATAAACTAGTAGTGAACACGTATTAAAGAAAGAGAATTATTAATTTGAGTTGAAATATGTTAAGCATATATTGTTTATTAGACAATAATCATAATCAAACTCTATCGTGTTGCCTCTTCCTACAAGGTTTCACTTATATGAAAAAGTGTTACTTTTGGGACAATCTTGGTAAATTCAAAACATATATAAGTAAGTCTTGGAATAGACATTGATGCACTTCGAGTTCTTGGTGTAATAATCTTAGGAGTTTGTGAAGTTTCTTGTTCATCGCTTTTTATGTATGTGTCTGAAAGCATTGGTGTTTCGTCTATTTCATTTGCCATTTTATAATTATTTTTCCTGTATCAAAATAATATAAATTATCAATAAACAGATTAGAAATCGAAGAATTTAATAAATTTAACATAAATTTACCTTTTTTTTTACAACAGAACACTCAAAACTCGAAATTTAACAGTTAAGTAGCTTTGGGTCACTAAATCAAAATTTGCTGAATTAGAAAGTTGAGATATGAAATAAACAAAGACCAATTGGAGTATAATTAAGATACGAAACTGAAGAAATTAACTAAATAATCACTAAACACAATGATCACCCAAAACTCAAAATTTCTTAGTTTTGAGCTCCTGTATGAAAATTTGCAGAATGAGGATCCATCAAAGGAATTATAAATGAAGAAATTAATTGAGAAAAAAATTACAGCTGAAAATCCAAAACTCTGAAAAAGTTATTCAAAATCTGCGGAATGAGATGTTTAAAGATACACCGATGAATGATAGTATATTAAAGATTAGAAATTGAAGAAGTCATAAGAATATAATTAATATATAGTTTTTTTGTTTGGAAAATATCTATATTATATTTCAGAGTTTTTTCTACGGTTTATCCACATAAATAAGTGGTGACCAAGATTAAATCTGGCTAAATAAGTGGTGGCTATGATTTGATCTAACTAAAAAAAACACATACAGCTAAGTACTTCAAAGTTATGAAATACATATAAAGACTTTCCTAAGTTTTAGGATAATTGTAAAATGGTAGAGCACCTGAGATATAATTGCTTCTATCCGAATTGTGATGCCATTGAAAGCCCCTATGATACTTAAATTGAAAATCCCAACAGCTACAATCACTTCTCAGTTAATTAACAAAGAAATTAGGAAGTGTAGGAAGCAAGCCACTTGATGGAGAGACAAGCAGGCGGTTATAATGGAGCTAATAAACGAGATTATTTAAATGGAATAAAACTCATACAAGGGATGGGATACTCGGATAGTTCATCCATTATCGCAAAAATTGACATATTAAATTAGTTCAATATCCTTGATAAACCATGACCAACAATATATATTATAAACTGAGGGTAATAAGGGATAATTCATAGAACCACATATTTGTACCTTGCAATTCCTTTTTAATCAATATGATATTCAACCACATGGTTCGATGATGATACACCACCCATATTCGACCCCACCACAATCCGGAATATACCTTTTCATACACCCATCATATATGGGTGTCTTGGGCCACATAGCCAACCTAAATGCCCAAACACCAAGCCCAAACCTAACATGATAGTCAAAAAAATTAAATGATAACTCAACCGTATCAAGTGTCATATCTAATGGTTTGGGCTTTTTTGGTTTCGGGCAGGATGACCCTATAGCAAAACAAAATGATGGATTTTAAACACGACCCTAGATGTTGTTGGGCTTATAAAAGGACTGGGTTAGATGAATTTTCGGGATGAGTTGAGTTTCAAGATAAGTCTGCTCACCCTTAAGAATCAGGGTCATATGGTTGCCATTACAAAGAGAATGTAAACCTAAAGCAGCTAGCCATAGGATTATTATGTCTCTTTGAAATAAACTAGGCTCTAGAAAAACATTGTTATAAAATTATATTTGTATTGAAAGTGTCCAAAATTTGACTAGCATGCACGATTTAGGTACATTTCTATAGAATCGATAAGTGTAAGAGTATTCACCTTGTTTACCCTACTAGATTACTTGTCACATTATAAAACAAAGTAATAAATAAAACCTAACACATAAAATATGTCAAATCAGCTTCTTAAAATTTCATCATAAAAATCTAGACGTGAGATTAATTTTTGGGACAAAAATTAACTCATTCGTCATCCATACTTTACTTTTTCAAACTGAAACTTATATTTATTGATAACTCAAACTACTTAGATTATTACTAACACAGAGTAACACGCAATACACTCTTTTTTTTCTTTTCGCGCGTAGGGTCCCGACCATTTTTCATGTCCTAATTATAAGAGAATTGAACTACTCAACTAGCTACTAAAAATTCCAAGTTTTGGTCTCTCAAGTCAATCCTAATTATGAAAAATATTTAATACAATAAACACTTTGATAAAGTGTTATAACTCACAAAATTGGTAAAGACAAAAACTCTATTTACTTGAATTACTTAAGAGATCTCTTGACCCGAAAAAATAAGCCTGTTCATAGTGGTAGAGTACGGTGTAATAGTTCTTCTTTAATCCATGAGAAGCACTTTGGTTGGAGAGAACATAAAAATGTTGCCAACTTCCCTACATTTCCCAAAATGAGGAATCTATCAGCTTAATTAAAGAATGTCAGGTTTTTTATGGAAGGGATGTCTTGAAGATTTAAATAGTGCTAGAGTTTCCTGGGAAAATAATAATGTCTTGAAGATTCAAATGTTGCTCAAGGTGTACCAAGAGAATAATTAGTTACCATAATCTATCCACAAATCATACAAAACTTCATTCTTCTGAAACCACAACTGATGAGATTGTGAGTAACGGTGAGATGGTGAGTTTGTGAGAAATGGAGAGGCTGTGACAGAAACGGTTAGATGGTGAGGTTGTAAGAAATTGAGAGACCTATGAGTAACAAAGAGGTATGGGAAATGTTTAAGGTCGTGAGAGGTGGAGTTTTAAGGCGGCTAAGAGAGAAATATGGGGTTCATAGCGGCGAGTCACGGATGCTGTGATGGTCCAGTGAGAGTCGGTCGAGAGTAGTCCTCGAGCAAGGGCTAGTGGAAAAGCGAATTTGATGGAGAATGTGAGGAGAAGGTTGAGGCCATAGAGAAAGATTATGGTTTTTGTAATTTTGACTTTTTTTTTCTTTTGGGGTTGCTTTGATATTAGATAAGAAATGAGTGGCAATAGTTTTTCTTTTTTTTTGTTCTGTTTAGGTATTAATGATAGGTGGCAACCACTTATGTTGTGGCTAGAATGTGGCTAAAAAGTGTATGTTCTAGTGAAAAAAAACCTCAAAGATTTTATAATATTATTTTCAACTATTAGTTTTTTCATGTAACTTATTATATTTTATAATTCTTATATTTTTTGATTTAAAATGTATATTTATATATTCATTAGGAAATGAAAATATAGTAAATGATTATATAAAAACAACATCATCAAAATATAATATACAATATACACTGCCTTTATATAACTATTAAGATATTTAGGGACTAACCTTAAATATTTATGAAATGAAATGACTATCGATCTGGACTAACTTATACTTGAAATGACATTAATCATTATAGATTACCCAATCCCATGAATTTTTTATGAAATTTGAGCAATAATAACAATAAATTATGTTCAACAATATAGAATTATCTATCAAATTTAACTTATAAGTTGAGCATAAACATAGTAATATTTTTTTGGGTAATCAAATAAAATAAAATATATATATCACAAATTGATGTGACATCATAAGATAATATTATAATAGTTGTATACAATAGCATTCCCTAACTTAGTAAAATAGTATTTATAAAATAATATAAGTATTTAAAAAAAAATCTAAACAACCATCTTTAGTATCTCCAAATGCCCTATTTCAAATATACAAAAAATAAGTAAAAAATCTCTATAACTAAATGACTTTTTTACTATATTTTTCAATAATAAGAATGAGATCTCAAATTTAAACGACCAAAAGAAAAATAATTGTAATTAAACTCTTTATTAAAATCAATTTTTTTAATAATAACTGTCAGAACAAAAAACCTCTCTCTTATAAAACATTAATCTATCCGGGATCTCAATTTCTTAAAGAATAATTTTCTAAAAAAAATTTAAATAAAAATTATAGTTCAAAGTAAAAATTTTGCTATGATGAAATCTTTATCTTGTAAGTATTTAATCAAAAGGATCCTACATAAGAATTCATATACCTTTTCTTTTGATACGTTGAGGTGGTTGTGTGATTCTGGGCATACCATATTTTTAACATAAGAAGAAGAAATGTGGAAAAATTGAAAAAAAAAACTATATTATCAAAGAAAATTGATATTAGGGTTTTTTGTAGATGGAAGCAAAAAAGGACAAACTGAAAATTAGGTCCTATACAAAAAGTAGTATTTGTCCATTTAAAATTTAACCTAGTATAGGCACAAAATAAGAGATAGTGAATTTTTAGACATCACTTATTTTAGTTAAAAGTATCAAAAAGTCAACGATAATAGATGACTTGGATATTCATTACTGCATAAGGCATATAGTCGTGAAATTAAAAATGTATGGAATATCTATATTATACTTATAAACTTACTAACCACATTTTTTAGAAAATATGAATATCAAATTATACTTATCAACTTCATAACTACATTTTTCAAAAAAAGTGAGCAACTGATCAAAGGAAAACATATGTTGTTGGGTTGAAAAAGAGATGGCTTGATATCTATGACATGAGTTTGTTTTTCTCTTTTCTCTTTTTTATTTTCATTTTTAATAAGTTTAATTTCATTTAGTATTATATTAATGGATATATCATGGGGATATGTAGAAAATTTACATTTCTAAATCTTGTTTTTTGCAAAGTAGCAAAATGTACCCGTGAAGGGCTACTTTGTGGAACATAGACCATTACTTTAGTACAATTTATGCAATTTGATGGAGAAAAATATAACTTACCCCATACTTCTACAATTGATTTTTTTGAATTTTTAACATATGTTTCTGAATTTTTGAAATATTAATAATGAAATCTTTTTTTTTTTTTTCGAAATCTGTTTATAAGATAATTTTTTTTGTAAATAAATTATTAGTTTTTATATAAGATTGTGATTTTTTAATTTATTATTATTTTCTATTATCTTTTTCTTTTTATATTTTTTTAGAAATTTTGATTTTCAAAAATCAATCATTAATTTTTCTAAACTAAATTAATTTTTTAATTATTTTGTCAAAATTAATAATAATATATAAAATTATTGTAATTTTAAAAAGAACTTGAGAATTAATTATATTTTTTATTAGAGGAAATGTACTGGAAATTGAGATCCAGGAATTCGTGGCTTAAATTGGGTGAGAAAAACACTAAGTACTATCATGCTATTACTAAGGCAAAAAGAAATTTAAATCGCATCTCTCAAATTAAAAATGAGAATGGTGATTGGTTATATGAAAAGGATGAGATTGTTTCTGAGATCAAATCTTACTATAATAATGTGTTTAAATCAGATGGGAATAGATTCTATGAACCTATTCTTCATAGGATTAAAAGGAATGTCACAGATGAGATGAATAAATGTTTAACTTGCAAGGTTACTATGGAGGAAGTAAAAAATGCTGTTTGGGCCATGGGAGCTGATAAATCCCCTGGTCCTGATGGCTTTGGAGGGTTCTTCTTTAGAAACTTTTGGAATAAAATTAAATTTGACATCCTTGCCTTGGTGGATGATTTCATGTCAAATAATGCATCTCTTAAAGATATTAATTGTACTATTATTGCGCTTATCCCTAAAATTAGATCTCCTGATTATGTAGCTTCTTTTAGACCCATCAGCTGCGCAAACTTTATTTATAAAGTTATCTCAAAAATTTTAGCATCAAGATTACAGCCTTGGATGGATAAAATTGTTTCTGAAAATCAAACCGCTTTTATTCCAAGTAGATCTATTTTTGAAAACATCTTGATTGCTCAAGAAGTTAGCCACTATCTTAAAAATAAAAGAACCTCAAAAAATCACTCATTAGCCATTAAGGCTGATATGTCTAAGGCCTATGAGAACATTGAATGGGATTTTTTACTTGATTTAATGAGATATATGGGTTTTCATTCAACTTGGATTCAGTGGATTGAAAATTGTATCTCTTCAGTTTCTTATAAGGTAAAGGTTAATGGTGAACTTCACTCTATTGATGAACCTCACAAAGGTATTAGACAGGGAGACCCAATCTCTCCTTATTTATTTTGTATTGTTACTCAAGCTTTATCATATCTTATTGAATATTATGTTCAAATGGACCTACTTAAAGGTGTTAAAGTTGCAGTTAAAGCTCCTATGTTAACTCATTTGTTATTCGCAGATGATAGTCTTTTCTTTTTAGAAGCTGAGGGATATAATATAGAGATGTTTGTTACAATTCTTAATTGGTATTGTTTTGCTTCTGGTCAAAAATTAAACTTAAATAAAAGTGGTATTTTGTTTAGTAACAACACCCCTCCTGAGGTTAAGAATAAACTAAGCTCCTTGCTTAAAATGAATCAATTACAAGATCTTGGTAAGTATCTTGGCATCCCATATTCTTGGGGATTGTCTAAAGTTAAAACCCTGGAATGGCTTATTGAGATGATTATGAAAAGGATGGATAATTGGGAAACTAAATTATTATCTAAAAATGGGAAAGAGATCCTTATTAAAGCTATTATAGGTTCTATACCAAACTATATTATGTCGGTTTTTTGATCCCAAAGAAACTGACTTCTCATCTTACATCTCTGGTTTCTAATTTCTATTGGAATAACCAAGGTGAATCTAGGTGCCACTGGATTAAATGGCAAACTTTGATGACAGCTAAGGAGGATGGAGGTCTTGGATTTAAAGACTTCCATACTCAAAACCTTGCTTTGTTGTCTTCTAATGCCTGGAAATTTCTCAAAAATGAAGATTCTCTGATTCATAAGGTTTTTAAAGGAAAATATTTCCCTGAAACTGATTTTATTGAGGCATCTTTGAAATGTAATTGTTCTTGGGGCTGGAAAAGGCAAATAGAGGGTAGAAATTGTTTTTTAGACAAAGTACATTGGTCTATTGGTAATGGTGAGAAAATTTCTATTTGGAGGAATAAATGGATCCCTTCAGCTCCTCTTATTATTAAGCCTATAGGGTGTGAATTTGAATAGATTTAATTCTACCTAATAAGGTCTGGAATGTCTCTCTCTTACACTCCTTATTTGAGGACTCAGTTGTAGCAACCATCTGTTCTATTGACATTCCTTCTTTTTACTGTATTGACACTCCTTTTTTGATTGGATCCATTTGTGGAGAGGTTAAAGTGAAGGAATGTTATAACCAGATTTGGAAGGCTCAACAAGTCCTTGAAGCTAGAAAAGATAGTAAAAAAGGCTCTACCTCTTTTAGATTGGAAACTATTGACTGGAATTTTATTTGGCAATTAAAGGTATTGCCAAAAGTTAGAAATTTTATCTGCAAATGTTGTGGTGATGGACTTGCTACTAATGCAAATAGGTATAAGAGAAGGTCCTCTCCTTCCCCAAAATGTGAACTTTGTGGTTGCTTTGATGAAACTATTGAACATTTACTTTTTCACTGCTCTTGGGCTAGAGCTGTTTGGCTAGCTAGTCCATTGTCTTTTATTTCAACAGCTGAACCTTCAAATAACTTTATTAAATGGATCTCCTTTTTGAGACTTTACTCCATTGATATAACAGATATACTTCCTGATCTTAGTGAAGTAACTATGTATATTTGCTGGTTTATTTGGAAGGGTAGAAATGAATATCTTTTTAAAGGAATAAATCCTGATCCTTTACTCACTTTACATAAATGTAATTTGGCCTATGATGAGTATAAAAATGCAAATTTTAACATCTCTGAGGCTACTCAAAATATTATCTCAGATAATGTTTTTGGAGTTGTGAATATTAGAAATGATCAATCTGTTATGGCCAATTCTAATGACTCATTAGAGGTTGATATCACTGATAACCTCAAATGGAACCCTCCACCAAAGGGGAAGTTCAAAATTAACACAGATGCTTCAGTTTTAATTAAAGCTAACAAATGTTCTTTTGCTTGTGTTCTAAGGAATGCTAGAGGACAGTTGGTAGAAGGTTTTGCGAGAAGCTCTCATACATATTCAATAGAGGAAGCTGAAGGTAGAGGTGTTTTGGCTGCTTGTGAGATGGCATCGAGATAATCAATTGGAAGTGTTCTTATTGAGTGTGATAACTCTAGATTAGTTGATCAAATTAAAGCAAAATGTAATTTATCTAGTTTGACTAAGGTTTTGGTTAAATTATATTTTGTAAGGACCTTTATAACTTGAAAATCTCCTTTGTGAGGAGAGAAAAGAATAGGATAGCGGATTGGGTGGCCAAACATAAGCTCAAAGGAGATTTGTTTGGCCTTTGGAGTACCCATCCTCCTTCCCAATTAGCTAAGTTGATTAGGCTTGACTTTGAACCCTCGGGTATAGGCTAACTTGTAATCTTTTGTGACTCTTTTGAATGAATGATTTATTTTCGACTAAAAAAAAATTATATTATTTATTCTTTTTGTCTTTTTCAATTTTCGTTTGAATCAAAAACTTAAATACTAGTATCTATTTCTTATTTTTAAATATATTATAATCATTATTATTTTCAATATATTTGTGATTTTTCTGCTAAAATTATTAATTTTTTTAAATATTTTTGAATCAATTAGGATATTTTTAATATTTTTGTGATTTATATTTTATAACAAATTTTGATTTTTAGTTACTAATTATGAATTTTTTCATGAATTGATTTTTATATTATTTTTTGCAAAATAATACTTAAATTATAATTTTTTGTGTTTTTTAAAAAGATTTTTGAACTAGTTATGATCTTATAAAAAAATTTGAGAGTTTTAATTCCTGAGGAATATAGTTTTTTCAAATACTATTATCTATTTTAAAATATTAATTTGTGAATTTTTATTTTAGTATTTTATAGTTCAAATTTTTAATTTTTGGTATCAAAATATGGTTTTAATATATTTTGTGGTTTTTTAATAGTTTAATAGATATAAATTATTTTTCTAATTTAATGAATTTACAAATATTATTGTGATAAAATAAACATACCCGAGAGTCAAATGAGAGTCAACATAGCTAAAAAATCCTCTCTACTCATTCATCCACTAATCATTATTCCATCTTTCTTTTTTTAAAAATTCCACCACTTTTTACACCTTTTTTCCTTTTCTTGCTTTTATCTTATCCTGATTCTTTGTTTATCCCAAAATTTCTGGGATCTAACAAAGAATTTTCTCTCTCTCCCACATCACAAATCCACTCCTCTACATTCCCACACATCATTTCCATCTCTCCTCACTTTTCTCCGCCTAGATTTTTCTTTTTCTACATCTTTATTTTTCTTTTTCGTTTATTTTAGTTGACTCTCACTATGACAAAAATGTTTAATTCAGCGAAATTTAACAAAGTAAACAATGGATCGAGTAAACAACCTAAAACAAAGACGAAGTATCGAGATATAACGAAGGAGATGTTATCACCGAGCTCTAATCTCTTGAATACTCCAGAATCGTATAAAGATGAAAAAGAAGGAAGTGTTGAAGAGTTGAATGAAGATGATTTGAAAAGTAGAACTGAAGAAGAACAAGTTAAAGACACAGATCTGGTTGAAACTGAGAAAATAAACAAATCAAAGAGTGTCTCGTGGTCGAAATTGTTTGGATGTGCAAAAAACTCAGCTAAACTTGAGCATCATGAACCGGTTAATATTCAGGGCAAGAGAGTGATTAAGCCACCGGAAGATGTCTTGGAAGAAGGGGCAGAACAATGGGTGAATTGTCTTATGGGGCAATTCATAGATAATCCGCCTCCGTTCTACGCTATCGCCAATTTTGTGAGGTATCAATGGAGTAAAATGGGTAAAGTGGAGATTAAATCGAATCTAAAAGGTAGTGTTGTCTTCAATTTTGAGAATCAACAGTATTACAACAACGCTCTAGAGCAACTTTGGCATATTAATGGTAAGCCGTTACTTCTTCGTCCTTGGGTAGCTGGAATGCAGTTTGATAAACTTGACATAGCTAAGATTCCTATATGGGCGAAATTGATTAATGTACCAATGGATCTATGGACGCAAAAAGGATTAGGATATGTGGCTAGTGGTGTTGGTATGCCAATTCAGATGGATAGTATCACTGAAACTAAGACTAGACTTGGATATGCCAGGGTGTGTGTGGAAATTGACATAAAAGATGAACTACCTGAGAGTTTATGGGTTGATATAGGTATTGAAGAACTTCAAGAGGTTGTAGTGGAGTATGAATGGAGACCTATAGTGTGCAAGAAGTGTAATAAGTTAGGGCATGTGGAAACAAAGTGTAATAACACTCAGAAAGTATGGATGCCTAAACAGGTGAATGCTACAGTGATTGATAAAGGAAAGTCAGTGGTAGATGAATGGCAAGTGGTAAAGAATAATAGAAACTCTGAAAAAAATGCAGGTTCAACTTCAGTTGCTCTAAAAAACTCATTTAGTTGACTACAAGAAGGAGAGCAGAGTCAGATTGACAAGGATATTCTTACATTTATCAATCATGAAGGTGGGGAAGAGATTACTAGACCACCAAACATATGATAATAGCTTCTTGGAATGTGAGGGGGTTTAATAGTCTCCTCAGGCAGTTAGATGTTAAAAGCTTTCTAGGTAGTAATAATGTGAAGGTAATTGGGCTTTTTGGAAACAAAGGTTAGATATAACAATTATCCTGATATAATAAGTGCTCATTTCTCTCATCTTGAGATGATGCACAACTATAGTAAAGATGATAGTGGAAGGATATGGGTGTTATGGGATTAGAGATTTGCTGACATTAATTTAATTGATCAAACATCTCAAGCTATGATTCTTCAGATTAAAGTAAAAGAGAATAATGAAGTGTTATATATTGGAATGGTCTATGCTAGTAACTCAGATGATGATAGGAGAATGTTGTGGAGTGACATGGTGAAGTGGTGTAAACTATATGAGAAAGAAAAGTTGGGTTTCATGGGTGATTTTAATGAGATACTCAGTATTAAAGATAGATTGAATTGTACTGATTTAGATAAAGGAGCTCAAGAATTCATAGACTCTATTGATGACTCAGGTTTAAATGAGCACAATTATGGAGGACAATATTATACATGGACTAACAAGAGTACAAGTGATCAAATAAGGGCTAGTAAGATAGATAGGGTGTTTATTAATACTAGATGGATAGATTATTTGAAGTCTAGTGTTATTATCCATCCACCATCATCTTCTGATCATTGTGCACTAAAATTAAATATTGGTGGTGAGAAGAAGTTTATTCAAAGTCAATTCAGATTTTTTAATATTTGGTCCAATCATGAGAAGTATATTGATATAGTGAAGGAGGCATGGAATATTAATGTTGATGGTAATGGAATGTATAGAGTTTGTGTTAAACAGAAGAATGTGAAAGCTGCTCTCAAGAAATTTAATAATATATATTTCAAGAAGAACAGTTTAGAGATTGAACAGATGAAAACTCAACTAGATGAGATTCAGATGAAAATCATGACTGGTAATACTAACTCTAATATACTAAAGGAGGAGAAGATACATAATAGCAATCTTCAAGAAGCTATTACTATTCACTATAATATTATGAAACAAAAAGCAAAATGTGTAGTTATTAATGAAATGGACTGTAATTTAGCCTATTTCTACAAAGTTGTTAAAGGGAGGATTGCTAGAAATAATATCTCTACTTTAATCACTGACACAGGGGAGGTAATAGATGATCCTAATCTCATTAAGCAAGAATTTATTCAGTTCTATACTCAACTACTTGGGACTGAGGACACAAGTGAAGAAGTATGCTCTAGTGAAACTATTGGACGGCTAATAAATACTAAGGTGTCTAATGAGCAAAGTGATGAACTTATATCTCCTATAACAGATGCAGAAATTAAAGATGCAGTATTTTCTATAGGGGAAAATAGAAGTCCTGGGCCTGATGTCCTTAATTCTACCTTCTATAAATCTTCTTGGAGTGTTATTGGACAAGATTTTACTCAAGCTGTCAAGGAATCACTCAATAATTGAAAAATATTATCTCAAATCAATGCCACAAATATAGTGTTTATACCAAAAGAAAAAGATGCCTCTAGTGTCAAAAAGTTCAGGCCAATTTCCTGTACTAACATATCTTACAAGACTATTTCCAGATTAATCTGCAAAAGACTTAAAAAAGTAATGATCTCTATTATATCTTTGAACCAGGCTGCTTATGTAGGGAATAGGTACATTGGAGACAATATTTTAGTAGCCCAAGAAATTGTTTTGGGATATGATAAGAAGAACTCTGATCCAAAGTGTACAATCAATCTAGACCTTCAGAAGGCATATGATAGTGTCAATTGGAAGTTTTTATTAAATGTATTAAAGGCCTTTAAGTTTCCTGAGAAGTTTATGAGATGGGTTAAAATGTGTGTGTGCACACCATCCTATTCAGTGTGTATTAATGGTGAAACTTGTGGTTTTTTAAGGGAAAGAGAGGCTTAAGGCAGGGTGATCCTCTTTCACCCTACCTGTTTGCCATGTGTATGGAAGTCTTCACAGGGCTATTCAATGAGTTGGGTAATAAAAAGAGTTTTAACTATCATAAAAAATGTGAAGAGATGAAATTAAATCATATCATCTTTGCAGATGATTTATTAATATTTTTAAAAGCAGATGTTGATTCTGCTAGAGAAGTAAAGAGAGGGCTTGAACTGTTCTCTAGGATGTCTGGACTTAATATCAATTATAACAAAAGCGAAATCTATTATGGAGGTACTAACCATGATCTGAGAATCGAAATATCTGAAGAATTGAACATTAATATGGGATGTTTACCAGTAAGGTATCTTGGTGTGCCTTTATTGTCAAAAAAGTTGAGTGTTGAGGAGGATAATAAACTAGTGCATAAGATTTATAGTAATATAAATCATTGGTCTTCTAAATTACTCTCATACTCTGGTAGGGTAGAGCTTATTAAATGTGTGCTTATCAGTAAAATCATGTTTTGGTGCCGTATGTTCTTACTCCCTAAACAGGTTATATATAAATTAAATCAACTGATGAAAATTTTCTTATGGAAAGGTAGTAATGAAGGAGCTCAAGGAGCTAAAGTAGCTTGGGACAGGGTATGCACTAGTAAGCAAGAAGGAGGCTTAGGAATTCCGAGGATTGAGAATATTAATCTTGTGTGTCTATTGTTCACTTTTTGGAGAATGTATGCACAAAAAGATAATTTGTGGAGTAGATGGGTAAAATGCAATATAGTAAAAAAATGATTGCATTTGGGCACTTGAAGAGAAACAAGCACATTCTTGGATATGGAAGAAAATTTTGAAGGTTAGAAAAATTGCTTATGAATTTATTTATCATAAAGTAAATAATGGGAAGGATACTTATATTATTTGGGATAGATGGATTGATAAGAGTAGTTCTCAGGAAAGAGTTGGGATTGTGTTGAATAAAATTGATATAAATAGCAACAAAACAGTCTCAAATTGCTATGGTGGAAGTAGATGGAGATTACCACCAAATATAGGTAAAATCTTACCTCTTATTAAAGATGTGAAACTGAATAATAGAGAGGATGTTAAAGTGTGGACTGAGAATACTAAGATGAAGTTTTCTTTTAAAAAAACTCTGGCTAAGATTAATTTGAAAGAAGAATCTGATCAAGTAGTTTGGTTCAAAATTGTATGGAGCAAGAAAAACATTCCAAGGTGTGCTTTTATTAAGTGGATTGCAGTTAATGATAGATTAAGTACGAAAGAAAGGATGTTACAATGGGGGAATACTATAAATCCTCTATGTTCTTTTTGTAAAGCTGCAGTTGAATCAAATTCTCATCTTTTCTTTGAATGCTCTTTTAGTAAGAGGGTGTTAAAGAGCATATTAAGCAGGTGCGATTTGAATTGTATGCCGAAAGATTTTGATGATATATGTAAGGAAGTGAACAAGATAAAAAGCAAAGAAAAAATAAGCTTTGTGAGTAATATGATTACTTCGTATGTATATAACTTATGGTGGCTGAGAAATGAGTATGAACATGGAGGTAAAGTGATAAATGATGAGCAGCTATGTAGGAAAATCGAGAAAATGGTGAAGATGAAGTTACAAGCATGGAATGTCAAGAATATAAAGATTAAATAGATGGTGGATAAATTGGATTAGTAGAGGTTTTCCTTCTTATCTTTATGTTAGGTCCATTTGATATATTTTGTAATAGATGAATAGTGGGTATTTTTCTAAACATGGTTTGTAATAGTTGTAATGTCATTTGAGAATGTAGTAAGGCTTAATGTAATTTGGGCCGAGAATAGCACTAGTGACCCGTGTTGAGCTTTAGGTGTCTAGGTTTCAAATTGTAAAAGATATTGGAAGTTGATTTGTCATTAATAAAGTTTGATTTAATGATAAAAAAAAACAAATATTATTGTGATTGTTTGGGTATTTGTAGAATCAGTTGTTTGTAGAAAATAAATTGATTAAAGACTTTTAACCAACCAATTCATGCTACGTCATGGGTGATATACTTGGGGTGGTATATATCATTACTCTTTTAAATATACTCTTAATTTATTAATTTTTTTCGAATAGATTTTTCATTTTTAATTATTTATATAACTTTTTTTATATTAATCATGATTTTTTTATTTTTTTTATTATTTGACACTAACATAACTCAAAAATCACTTTTCGAATTTTATTCCAAGTTACTTTACTTTTTTCCGTCTTGAGACATAGAAAGAAATATGTCTTTTTTCTTCAATATCTATAAAATTTTGTTATGTAATACAAAATCCTCCGTCGTTAGATTTCAAATCTACCCATGCACATATTTTATATTTGTTTTGCTATACAAGTTATTATATTTGATATCAACAATTAAATATTTCTATAGGTCTATAAAGAATAAACAAAACCAATGTCCTTACAAATATGACTTCATGCACTACTATTATTTAGAAACTATGAGAAAGGCAGAGACATGATATTAAAATCAGAGAAAAATTAAGTACACCCTCTATCACAATTCACCATCTCGATGTAGCAGTCTACATTAGATCATCCATTTACTCAAGCTTTCCATCAACACCTAGTGGAACCTTATGTTCTACAAAACCTCCACAATGTACGGTTATTATCAACTACTAATTGATGTCTCCCTATTTGTGATGATTTAATTTTAGTTGGAGACATTATTTTTTTGAATTATTAGGAAGTTGTAATCTATTTTTATTAGAATTCTTGAATTTTCTTATTTCTTGTCTTGATTTGGTGATTTATTATTTTTAGAGCATATTTGGTTAAATTGTTTACTAATTGTGATGTTTTAAAGATATATAGTAATTAATTATAAGTCAAATAAATTATAAGTGATAAGGGAATGAAGATAACGATGGAAATTGTAGATAATGGAAGGAAAAGATAAATATGGAAAGATAAAGTTGCTAAATATATTTGAATTCCACCAGCTACATCAGTTAAAGTGTTCATAACTCAAGACTGGTTGGAAATTTCGAAGAATGATATGCAGAAAAGTTGTTGAGCTTTCCGAGACTATCAATCTTGATATAAATAACGCGTCAATCGGAACTGTATTGAAGAAATTGCGGCCAAAACAAAACAACAACAGTTTATTACCTTTTCTATATTTTAGGGTTACGAATTTGAGTTTGACTAGAAGTCCAATTACTTGTCTTCCACTCCAGAAAAACGTGTTAGGGCTTCCTAGACATATATATATATACACCCTTAAACTATTGTAAACAGGTCCTTACCCATCCTTATGTTTATACATCATTAGAGATCAATCCTTAGTCATTTAAGAGAGAAAGCTGACAGTATGTATCTTTCTTATAATTTGTTTCTTTCTTGTAGGAACTTATTTTCCTATAGCTTAGGTTTTGCATATGTATAATCTATTAACCATATATTTGTTTTATGTGTTTTGATTTATTGTCTGTCTTAAACCTGATCAATTTATGGTTGTGCGAATAGTAATTAGATGGTCACCCGGAAGGAGTGTCTAATTATTGAAACACCACATAAACGTCTAGTGTGCGGTAGTGACCCTGACAGGCTTGTTTAACTAGATAGTCATTAGGGTTTGATTTAATCACCGATCATCATTAGAAGGACAGTCTCATTTAGGAACCTAGTGGCGTAAAAGCACCCTATTTAAGTCCCCTCGTGATTGTGAGGTCGCCACCCTAGTCCACCCTGACGGGGGTAGGGAGAAAGTTTGAATCTTAACTATTTATCTAAGAGCTATTATCACCCTTATTAACTAGTAGAAAAAATAGGAGTATTGCATACGAGCAAAACCTGAGCTCTTTTTCTCATCTTCTTCTCTCATATATATTTTATTGTCTTTTGTTTTATTTAGTTAATCATTAATCTCTCCATCAATCATATTTATTATCTTTCTGTCTTTTAATTATTAATTGCTACTCTGATCTATTTACCCATAAGCATAACACATTTAAGTCCCTAAGGCACGAATCTACTTATCATTAAAACTTGCACACGTCTTGTAATACTTGCAGTACTGTGTTAATTCTAGGGTATTTGTGCACCGTTTATCTATCTTTTATTATCATATTTTTATCACACCCTAGGCGAAACCAAGTTTTTGGCGCCGCTGCCGGGGACTCGTGTCTCATTAGCGTGTGGGATATTTATTTTTAGTAGTAGTAGTTTTTAGTTACTTTTATTTTAATTTTTCCAGTTTTATGTTTTTGGTTTGTTTTAGTCTCTTTCAGGTTTACTGTGCATGCGTGCAGAACCCGAGATGTGTTTCACATCTTATAATAGACGCTTTAGAGAGGAGAGAGAATGAAGAAAAGCGATGGCAGAAGAACAACACAGAGTAGATCCTCCACTTGGTCCTTTAGGACATATAACACCACTACCATTATGGGAAGATAATAGAAACAACAATAGAATTGAACAAAATCTCCCAGGCTTGTGAGTACCTTTTCGAGTTCAACCATTAGGTTATCATCCTCCAGAGATCCAGAATATCAAGTTTAGACCCGATCCAGATATGCTCATCAATTTCAAAATTTCGTAATCTATAGTGGTGCAGCAATGCAAGATCCGGTAAGAGCGATTCAAAATTTCATGCAAATTTGTGATGCCTACAGTACTCTAGGCATTACACGTGAGCAACTGTACTGTCACATATTTTCGTTCTTTCTAACCGGCAAAGCTGGTGATTGGCTAGATAGACAACCACCATGTACAATCACTACTTGGACATAACTTCAAACTGCATTCTTTAACCCTTTTCGCTACAACAAGGATCAGCTCCTGTAAATATTAAGCCTTACAGGTATCCACACTTCAAAAAAAATGAACTTGAACAATTAGTGGCAGAATTGAGGGATGCAAGGTACCATTCAACCTAGTAGTAGTCCATTTTCATCTCCTGTGTTGCTGGTTAAAAAGAAAGATAGCACATGGCGATTATGTACATATATTTTTATAATTCCTATAGTTGAAGAGTTACTCGACAAATTACATAGTGCTACTATTTTTTAAAATCTAGATTTACGCTCGGGGTGTCACCGAATTCGGGTTCGTTCTGAAGATGTTCATAAGACGGCTTTTCTTACCCATGAAGGCCATTATGAATTTTTAATGATGCCTTTTGTTCTTACAAATATACCTTCAACGTTTCAAGTATGATAAATGAGACATTTCGAACTTTTTTGCGTAAGTGTGTTCTTGGTTTATTTGATGATATACTTATGTATAGATAAAATTTTGCTTTACATCAGGAGTGTCTAGAACATGTTCTACAGTTAATGGTATTGCATAACTTTTTTGCAAAAGAGACAAAATGTGTCTTTGGTCAGAATTTTTTAGAATATCATGGGCACATGATTTTCGGGCATGATGTAGCAATGGACAATTTTAAAATACCACGAAACATTATAGGTCTTTGAGGCTTTCTGGGATTGACTGGATAATATCAGCTTTTAATAAAAAGATATGGCAGTATTGCAGCCTCTTTAACAGAAATTTTGGAAAAGGATATATATTCATGGTCTACAAAGGTACAACACTGTTCACAAAACTTAAAACAACGTCACAACATCTCTAGTTCTTGCTATGCTTGAATTTTCCATTACCTTTTATTGTAGAAATAGATGATTTGTGGTTTTGGAATTGGTGTCTTGTTATTTCAAAATAATCGGCTTATTTCTTCCTTTAGTATGATGAATTTGCAAGTTTGGAGGCTAAATCAACTTATGACAGAGAAATTTTGGCCATTACATATGTTATTTCCAAGTGGAAAGATTATTTGCTAGAAAGGCGTTTCACAATTTAAACGGCTTAGTGTAGTCTAAAAAAATTTATGGATCAAACAATTCAAAAACCTGAACAACAAAAGTGGTTAAAAAAATTATTGAGGTTTGATTTCAATATTCTTTACAAAACTAAATGTGAGAACCAAGTTGCAAATGCTTTACCTAGAATCAAAGGGGTATGTTTTAACATTTCAGTTGTTCAAGTAAAAGTGATACAGATATTCAAAATCTACAAGAGGATCTATAGAATTACCTATATTTATTACACAAAAATTCTTTGGTGAAAGCTTATTACTCGATAAACAACGTATAGTGCTTCCAACCATCTAACGTAAAGTTATGGACGAGTGTCACTCTACATCAGTGGGAGGACATGCTGGAAATCTTCGCACGTTTCAAAGAATAGAGGCAGATTGTTATTGGGTAAATTTGCTGAAGGATATAAATAAGTCTATTGCAAATTTTTTGGTATGTTAGTAGTCTAAGTTGAGTATTTTCACACCCGTGGTCTTTTACAACCCCTGCCCATTAAGGATCAAGTTTGGGAGGACATACAAATGGATTTTGTTCAAGGGTTTCCATCATCAAAAGACAAGTCACAAATATTCGTGATAGTTGATAGTTTATCAAAATATGATCACTTTGCAACTCTTCCAACTCATGTGAACGGTATACAAGTGGCTGATGTATTTATAAACAAAATGGTCAAACTTCATGGGATTCCACGTACCATTGTAAGTGACAGAGATGAAATATTTATATTTTCATTTTGGAAAGAGTTTTCGTTTCCAATGACCAAGTTAAATTTGAGCACAACCTATCATCCATAATTGAACGTGTAATCAGACACTGGAGATGTATATCAGAAGTTTTGTGATGGATTCCTCTTAAATGTTGTTAAAATTCTTGTCGTGGGTTGAGTATTGGTACAACACATCCTTTCATACTTCTACATGTCGACATCGAATGTTGTTGTTGAACATGACTTACAACAATACGATACTATATTATCTGCTCTTAAGCAAAATTTGCAGAGAACGCAACAAAAGATAAAAGATCAAGCAGATAACAATCATATAAAACAGTAATTTGATGTTGGAGATTGGGGTTTGCTTCGTCTGCAACCATATCGGTAAGTTACTACGTGAGTGTATGGAAATTAAAATTTGGGTCGCAATTTATTTGGTCCATTTAAAGTTGTACAATGCATTGGGAGTGTTGCTTATTATCTGTCATTACCTATTATAGCAAAGATACGTCATGTTTTTCATGTATCACTATTTTAAAGTGCAATTGGTGTATCGTCTGTGCCAGATGCGGGCTAATTTACATGAAGTTCATCCATTGGCAATATTATCAAGTAGAAATATCAATGTAAAAAAATGTGATTATACCACAAGTTTTAGATCAATGGGGTTATTTAACGCTTGAAGAAGCATTATGGATTGATATTTAAAACTTTTGTGAGACAACATAATACTTTATCAGAAGATTTTTATATTAACCAACATAATACTTCATTAGAAGATTTTTATATTTAATGTCCTCATTTTAAGCTATGTTAAGGAGATTAAAATAACATGCATGAGTGAGCATTACTTAGTAAATGGAAATATCTTAAATAAAATAGGAATACAAATATGAAATATTTTAATTAAGAATAATAATATTGACTTGATAGTTAAATATCTTTAGACTTTAACATATACAAAATTTGATGATATATTCAATGACGCATCTTAAGATTAAATAATGGAAAGTATGACTAGTTGAGGTTTCCTATTCATTCTCAAGTAAATATTAACACCCATACAAGTAAATAAATGATTGAATAAAATCAAAATAGAACCCGGTAAATAAACTAGATTGAGGATAATTGGGGACTTTAAATATATGATATACCTAAGAATATGGGTAACTTTGATAGATTATAAAAAAACTATGAAATATGCCAATGATTGATAACGAAGCCATGATATCAAAAAATATTTTGTAACAAGATCACTAATAGACAAAGATAAGAAAAAAAATTAAAATCTATTCAGAATGAATTTCAATATAAAACAACCATAAATCTTTATAAAAATCGTAGTTTGAAACATTTAATTACTACATAATTCAATTTAATATTAAGATAATACAAAAATCTAGTTATAATCCAGAATAAAACAATTAACCAAAATTAAATTCAAAGAGGTAACAAACTTTGAAATTAACCAAAATTAAATTCAAAGAGGTAACAAACTTTGAAATCGGGTAACGTACTTTCACATATCAAAATTTGTACAAAATATTTGAGTTTTGATTCCTCGTTATATTTTTTTGTTTCCTTTGTCTTTCCCGTTGTAATTATTTTATCGCATTTGGTTGCAAAATTTAAGTAAAGAGAGTATGGATCTCAAATTTGTAAACAGATTTAATCACTAGAAAATATAAAAGTAAGAATTAGAGAGGAAAAATAAGAAAATAAAGAGTTGAAAAAGATTAAAGAATAAAGCTCAAAATCTAACTTCATATATATATAATTATAATTTTTTTATGCGCGTCCAACTAGATACAAGATGAAAGTTTAAATTCTATCCAAATTATAAGACTGTGTAGTTTAGTTTTAGAAAATTTCTACATCAATTATATTAATATACCCCATGTTTTAAACTTAACTAACTAATTAGACTAATGACATGTATTTTATTATAATAATCTATGATTACCTTTTGTTTTATATTGTTGGAAATCCTACATTGATAATTAAAAAAGATAAGCAACTCAAGTGTAACAAGGTTTATAATAGGCCAAACGAAAGATTAGCAAAATACTTTCATCCAAAATTGGATGATCCAATGCAAATATATTTTGACACATATCCAATATTTTTAACTTGTAAAAACTAATCATGATAACTACCTAATTAATCTAATGACATATGTTTTGTTAGTACAATCAATTTGTTATGATATTAATATTAGATCATTGAATCTTTGATATATGTCTTATCCAAAGAATTAAAATAATAGATTTTATTGTACGAAAATCTCCACTTTAATGTGCAATTCTTCTTGGTCAAAACTTAACATATTTATCATCATAATTTTTAACAATCCATAGTTCCATCAAACCTAAAGTTTATGATTAAGTATATTTTAGTGTCCATGTATGCATGATTATCTTATAAAGGAATTTTATTCAAGTTAGTAGCCTCATAAACAAGCTAATTTATATAAGATGAAATTTGACATCAACAAGCTTTGTTTATTCATGATATATAGGATTTTTATTCAAGTGAATAGCACTTTATCTATTAAAATATATAGTAACAGTTGGCATAGTAAATATTAACTCAGTAATAAGTCCTTGAAACAAAATTTCCTCATTACAAAAATAATAAATAGAAACATTTTTAGATTCATTGTAACAAGGATTATAATAGCCTAGACAAAAAAATTAGCAAAATACTTCCATCTGCAATTGAATAATCCCAGTACCAATAATATTTTGACGCATATCCCATATTTTAAACTTATGAAAACTAATCATGATAACTACCTAATTAATCAAATGTCATGTGTTTTGGTAGTATAATTAATATGTTATGATAATTATATTAGATCATACAATATTGGATACGTCTTACTTAAATGATTAAAATATTGTATTTTATTGTAAAAAATCTCCATCTTAAAGTCCAACACTTCCTTGTCAAAACTGAACATCTTTATCATCATAATTTTCAACAATTCATAGTTCCATCAAACCTAAGTTTTCTGATTCACTAGATTTTTTAGTCCATATCTGCATGATTATCTTTTATAGGAATTTAATCAAGTTAATAGCCTTAGTAACAAGCCAATTTCTGATAAAATGAAATTTAACATCAACAAGCTTTGTACTTTCATGATACATAGGATATTTACTCAAGTGATTAGCACTCTGTCTATAACATATACAGTAACAGTTGGCATAGTATAATTTAACTCAGTAATAAGTCCTTGTACCGAAATATCCCCATTACAAAAATCATAAATAGAAACATATTTGATTCAGATAATACAACTAAAGGTTTTAATTGTGATTTCCAAGTAATGTAGTTTCTACAAAGTTTATAATACTAGAAAGTGATTGACGTCCTAAAGTATGTATCACCAATAAAATAGTGAAAACGATTTGGTTTTTTGAAAAAAAATCAAAAGAAACATTTGTTCCCATAATATAGACCAACATGAACAATACTACTAATATAAGCTACATCTAAATTAAAAATATGCTAGTGGTCTAACCCAATGTTCGACATAAATCTGCTAAATAGAGAAATCATATAAGATAATTATGATCTAGTTCTAATCATAACATACTTGAGTGATCAAATAACATTTTCATAACAAATATGGTTCATTTTTCCTTCTCAGACTTAGGTTTGGGGGTTATGATATTTCTAGAATTTAAAATGACCAGTTAAATGCATAACGACATTTTTATATTATAAGTTACCATACCTTTCTACCAATTATACAAAATATGGCCTTTGATACAATTTAAACTTAGAATGCTTCACGTTCCTTGCAATTACCATGCTCAAAATCTTCTTAGCTTGGCTATAATTATTCTATATCTTTGAATTGAACGGTTACAGTTAAAAACCTAAACGAATGATAAATGAAATGATTCATAAATGAATTATATAAATATGGTTAAAAACATTATGTTATGGTTTTGAAAAGTATAAGCGGTGGTTAAAACTATTAAGTTGTGGATTTAGATAAAATAAAACCAACTATCCATAAATCGTTTATTATGATATATATATTCAAATTCTATAATAATTTAGCTTAATTAGATACATTGAAATTCTAAAATGATAATCCACTTACTAGATTTACCCACTTAAATAATAAATATTATATTCAGTCAAAATCAACATAATATTTTATATTTTATGGAGATTTTTCTTTTATGTGTAATTTTATTTTATAAAATTTATATATTTATAAAAAATTTATTTGGTTATGGTTAAAATTGAATATTTTTTTATAAACCGATACCTAAGTATATTTTTATGGTTTTCAAAAAGTGTAACAGTTGGATATAACCGTTAGGTTGTAATTTTCAATACAATAAAAAAATATAGTTATTGTTTTTTATATTTTCAAAAAATCGAATCGTTTCCATCCATAGTTATGAGCAACATATCATCAATAAATAGGAGAATTTAAAGGAATTTACAATAATAGTCAAGAAAATATAGATACCTATCAAACTCAATTTTTTTAAACCCAAACTAATGACAAAAATATCAAATCTTTTATCATTGTCTTTGAGACTATCATATGTAGTCTTTTTCAATATGCAAAGGTTATCATATTGTTTAGAATTGTCTCATATTATATATATATATATATATATATATATATATATATATATATATATATATATATATATATATATATATTAAGTTCAACATGCAAAAAATAGTTTTAACATCAAGTTGACATAAGACAACGTCATTGTTATTTTTTTTGAATATGACAATAGGCTTTCAAAATAAATTTAATTTTATTACGTTCCTTTAAGTATACCCTTTGGCAACAGGTTACCTTTATATATAGGGAAATCAGAATTATATATACCCTATTTAACCTTATAATTTTATATACATTCAATAAGTTTTTAATCATGAGGTTTTTTAACAAGTATCCGAGTTTTGTTAACATTTAAATATTGTGTTTCTTCTTCCATAATTTAACCCCAAAAACATTATCATTAGAACTCAATGCATTAAGGTAACTATCCAGAT
Source organism: Nemophila menziesii (assembly GCA_029959085.1). NCBI lineage: Eukaryota > Viridiplantae > Streptophyta > Magnoliopsida > Boraginales > Hydrophyllaceae > Nemophila > Nemophila menziesii. The sequence goes on along the minus strand of JARWIR010000015.1, from coordinate 22,409,523 downwards.
TATTTGCGACTAACCTAAAGACCAGCTATAACAGTAGTATAAATAAAATCAATATAAGACTATCTTGGAGGAGGTCTAGTTTTTATCCTTACCTTATATATTGATATATAATAGTTATACATGCTATCTTTACTAGACTCGTAGACATTCTCAGACCCATTAGTGTACCTTGTAGAAATTGACTCCATTGTGGGATGCTCAACTTCATGTTCCTCTACACATGTAGGGTTCAAATGATTAACATCATTTCGTAATGTTGTAATAGGATCCAACTTAATATCAACAAACTTTATGTATTGTTTCAGGTTCACTTTGACCATCACCTAAAAACACAGTTATGAGTTTCAAGGGAAATTGGATTAATCAAATATAACATCTCCAGGAATGATAATATTTATTCCTCTAGATTATCTCGAAAAAACACACACATCACCAAAACCACTCATAATTGTTATATATTTTGCTAATTTCATCCATTCAGCATTTCTTGCAACTTCATCAAGATTATATTTTTTTGGCTAAATAGATATGTATAAGATGTATAGAAATAACTTCTATTGAGAAAGTTGCACTGTTATACAGGAAGAAAATTAAATATATGATGGAAGACTCTCAAAGTGCTCAAGACTTGAAATTACAATGATAAAACTCTATTCAATATCCTAGATATAAAATCAAGCACTGGGAAGACTTGTGTTTGCCTGAAGGTATTCTTGAATTCTAGCTAGATCAGAAAAACAAAAGGACACCTCCTTCACCATATAATTTATGGAAGTGGTCAAAGACATTCATCTTATTTAAAAAGAAATTCAACAATCTATAAATCTGATTTGAAAAGCATAATTTTTGTCTAAAAAACTCATTGTCAATGAGGAACTTGCAGGAGAGATTTTGCTAACATAGTTACTAAAGAATTTGCACAAAAGCTTCGCAATACTGACCAAACTGATTAACAAATTCTCTATTTGGAGGAATAATGTCTAAACAGAATCAGTTGATAGGGTTAAACATATCTTCTTTAAGCTCATTGTAGTCTAGGTCCCTACATTACAAAAAATAGCATTATAGGTCCCTAAAAAAAGAGTTCGAAAAAGCTACGGGCAAAGTGAAGTATTAAAATTTGGGTAATGATGCAAGATCAAACCTTCTTGATTTCACAAGGAGGTTTCTTTCTTACAGACACTTATTTGGACTCACATATATCTCATTTCTCTATAACTGTAACAAAAAAGTATTAAAAATTCATAAGTATGAAAAAACAATAAAAGTAATAATACATAACTTCAATTTTAAACATTGCCTGTTGAAGTAAACGGTGTCTCCATCTCACCTACAAGCTTTGTGCCTTTTAAACTCTTTTCGAACTGCTTGAAATTCTTTAGCAAGTACAGTGTCAAAAATAATTTACAATTGTTATGACCTAAAACATTAATACCTTGAATATATTAACTTCCCATATTGCATAACCAACAAAATTAAAGCATCATAATACACAATGTGTATGCACGACTAGTCAAATATAATATATATTTGAAAAGAATACAATAAAGAAAAAATACACATTCTTTCTGGTTTAAATATAAGAAACAAAAATGACGGTAGTGAAATTGAAATCTTACAAGTTCTTTAAACGATGGATATATATTTCTGGAAGCTAACGTAGGAGAAATCACATCAAGAAGTATGATAGTTATTGTTCGTGTATGTGGATTAGATTATGTTTTATTATTCCCGATTTGTCTTCAATCCTTCTCACAAGACACGAAGTTTTGTGTAATGTCTTTCACCGTCCTCTAAACACAAACAACAACAAAAGAGAGATATGGTGATCATCACACAAAAGCTCAAAGAAATCTTCGATCTATCGCATTTCTTCAACATCACGAGAGATAGTGATTTGGGAATGAAAACTTATAATATGAAGAAAATAATTTATGATTAGAAAATTATACGATTATTAGAATAAAACAAATAAAGGATAATTAGTAATTAGTCTTGATTATAGATGGACATTTTTGAGTTAGTTAAGAGGGAATGGATTTCCCTTCCTTATTATTATTTGGTCAATGTCCCTTTTTTTTTGCTAAACTTCATATTTGAGTCAATATATTCGAAAACTTATTGGTTAAAAGCAAACCATAATAATTTACATTATTTAAAACAACTCCACCGAAAATACCTCAACAGTTACGAAATAAAAAAAATAAGTGACTAATAATCAGACAAAGGAAACCAAAAAAAGGAAATAGACAAATTAACAGACACACATACAGAAAGATACAAAATACAAACACAGAATTTTAATCTTTGTTGCTGATTTGGTGAGACCAAGCGTATATAGAAGAAATCAAGAAAAATAACTAAACGAGCAACAAAAAGTCATCTGTAAGTGAACCATTGTATGATATTTTTATGCTTTTTTGAAGTTTTTTGAGATTTTATGAATACACAATTCTCATTAAGCAAGTAAGGCAAAAAGTCTGGCCAACACAACTGAGGTAGAATTCTAACGACAAAGAAAGCAAATACAAGACAACTGTAATAGATAAATTGAAAATGAGTGAGGTAATTATAGTTTACATAAAATTTGATATATAATCTTTATTTATAACTAAAAGTATTCATAAATATTATAGGTTGGACCAAATACAACTATAACAGATGAAGAAATAGAGAACTGGGATTAGAAGTGGAAGATAAAGATAAATAAGACGACGATGATAGTGTAGTAACTATGATACAAAGGACTCATAAGATGATGAAGATGAGGAGGAGGAACAAGTTGAAGAAAAAAAGACTAAAATGATAATTAATACATATATAAGTTTAAAAATTAATTTTTTGAAACAAGAAATTCATTGTTTAGAAAAGAGTAGGTAATAACCTATTTATGAAATACAATACTGAATCACATGACACTGTTCAGCCTAACAAGTATAAAATAAATTAATGATAAATAATAACTATAAGTAAAAATCTAAAAAATATGATCATTTCAGTAAGGTTGGTCATTTTAAGAAGAATTGATTTTATCTTAAGAATAAGAATTATACTTATAATAATGAACCTAATATTGTATAATTGTTTAGTAAACATTATGTGAGTTGTGTAGTTTTTAATGTATTTGATATAGCATATAAGTCTAATTGTACTATCGATTTATATACATTATCAACATGATCCCTAATAACGACTGGTTTCATGACTTGAGAGAATATAAATATGATAAGTTGTATATGTAGAATAATAATACATTCCAAGTTGTTGGTAATGAGACTATTAATCTAAGAAAGAATAATATGAAATTGATAACTCTCACTAATATGAGATGGATACCTAATCTAACGACTGGTTTCATGACATGATCCTTATCTCTTTATGTATTTTAGATAATCTTGGAAACATATACAAATTGTCAAGATGTGTTATCAATTTAAATAAATTAATAAATTTGGCGAATGTGAAAAGAAATATCTTTATTTATATATTATTGACTTGGAATGAATTACATATGATTTGAAAAATGTTACTTCTAACATTGAGAATGCATCTACTTTAAAATGGTACTTGAGACTTAGAGATATTAATCAATTTGGTTGGTAAATATTATATCTCTATCTTGTATATTTTTTAAACTTGTGTGTTATCAAAACAACATAGAATGAAGTTCACTAATGGTTTAATAATTCTAAATTTATACTTGAATATAAACATTTTGAATTATAGGGATGTGAATAAAATTAAACTGGCAGGTGAGAAGATATTTTATATCTTTGGTTGATGAAAATTCTAGGATAGTATGGACTTCTCTTTTAAAAGCTAATAATGAATTTTTTTAATTTAATTAGAGAGTTAATTACTTTACAAGAAAAAAAATAGTGGTAAATCCTTTAAAACCCCAAGAATAGATAATGGATATGAACTTTATGATGAAGAGTTTGTCAATTTCAGTACATTTTTCGGTAGAATAAGACATAAGATAGCTAGAAATACACCACAACCAAAATTGCGTGGTTGTAAGAATGAATAAGACCCTTCTAGAAAGAATAATTATAAGCTTTATTTTTACCTTTGTCCTTTCAACTTGTTTTTAGGGATAATACCTTAATACTTCAACCCATCTTGTGAATAGAAGTTCTAATATATCTTTGAATGTGAAATGCATAATGAAATTGTGGAATAATAAAAAACCTGACTTGTCTAAAAATAGTATTTTTGGTTGTGCTACCTATGCTAATGATAAATAAGGTATCGTTGATCCAAGATAATTAGCATAATTTTCTTTGGCTATTAGCATATGCACGGTACCAAAGGGTACAAATTATATGATAGATAATTCAGGAGAATAATAGGTATCATTAATAGAGATGCTATATATGATGATCATTAGTTGAAAGGTTATATTTCATGAATCTAATTGTCCTTGCAAGCGAGTAACTATGTTCTTACGTGATGATCAAAGTGAACATGAAACAACACCTAACGTGTACTTAGATTAAGGTGGATCCTATTAAAACTTCACGAAATTATGTTAATCATGATGATCCTAATAGTGTTTGGGAACAAAAGTCAGCAACCCGCAATGGAGTCAGTCTCCACTAAAGAGAGCTTAGATAACTATTAGTTGTCAAAATATTGGGTAAGCAGGTATTCTTATGTTGAAACTATTAATATTGCTCTTTTAGTTTCTCCAAATCTTAGTATCAATGATCCAGATAGTTATCTTAATGCATTGACTTCTAAAGATAATTAATGTTGGGTTAAGTTGTAAACCTGTAATGCAATATTTAAAGGTTAATAAAACTAGCATACTTGTTAAAAGACCTAATGTAGAAAACTTTATAAGGTTAGATAAGTTATATTTGATTATGATTTCGCTAGATATAAAGATATAATTATTTCCAATGGGTATACTAATGATTCTCTTTTTTAGTAAATATGAGACATATTTTTACGCTCCTTTATAGATCAGCTGAAATTTAGAAAGAATTGGAATGGTCCCTTTTATCTCAAGATGGGGCTCTAAATTAGACATGTGTGGCCTATTATAAATTGTGATTCAGAGATGTAACTACGTAGTTATAAATTTGTAGCTAGCATAACGCAAACCAATCCTCTTTTAGAGGAAACTTTTTTGGGATGGGATTGATCATTTAAAACTAGCCCATAACATATGTAAACCTTCAAATTTTCACACTTCTTAATACTAGTCATGAACATTAAAAATTCATCCCTGGCTGCCAAAGCTTAGTTTTCATCAACATTTCATCATTTGCTAGAATCAATAGTTGGAGTTTCACTAGGTCAATTCTATACCTCTTAATCTCTATACTTAGGGTAAATAGTGTTATATATATTTTCTCTTTAATTTAATTCCATGTTTTAATTCCAAGTTCAATTATGCACAAATTCTATTTTTCTAAAGATTGTTTATATATGAACTTAAGTTTTATTCTTTAATTTCTTATTCTGGGATTGAATTTATATAAATCGTGTTTTGAATCTATTTGTTATACATATGAGTTAAATAATTATCGAATTAGGCACAAAAAATGACCAGCCTAAGTAATTAAGTTTGCGTTCTAGAGGGGGTTCTAGTTACAGATTAGTGTATATGCGCTTTGTGTGCATTAGTGAGTCGACAAGTCTTGACTAGCCAAGTAGTCGCTAGGGTTTAAAATTTAGCTCTTATAATTGAGTACATGATCTTTCTAAGTCGACCATTACGGGAATTCGAAAAACATTAGAATCACTGTTAAAAAGATCGACAAATTTTTTCTAGAACTAATAATTCAATAGGATTAGGCGAGTGTTTGAAATATTGAGTTACTATCTTACAATCATAATTATTTATTAATTGTAAAACAAAACAATGCCAATTGTATTTCTATCTTTTAATCAAAATATTCAAAACTATCTACACTAATATTGAACAACATTTGAATTAACTACCTAAATCCTAAGGAAAGAACTTGATTTACTTAAATATTAGTTGTAACAATTCGTAAACTTTAGTGATTTAATAGTGATTTTCTAGATGTGTGCATGTTTTATATAATTATTTTATCACACTCACGGGTCCACCATATACTCAAAAGGAGAGAGTAGATTTCACTGAAACTTGAATGCTTGGTGTCATATTAAAAAAAAAATAGAATGATGTTATTTTATGTGTCATGTTTTAACTTAGAATAAGAACAACTTCACTTTAAGACTACTTTTCTACATAATCAACTTGAAAAAGATATACATGAGACAACCTGAGTGTTGGTATGATTCTAAACAATATGATCATGTTTACTTATCAAAAAAATATGTGTATGACCTTCAATTATCTCTAAGACAATGGTATAAAATATTTTATACTTTTATTATTAGTTTGGGTTGTAAAAAAAGATAATTGGATAGTTGTCTATATTTTTTTCACTCTTCTAGGTATTTTCTTTGTATTCTACTATATATTGTTGATATAAATTGCTCATAATTAGGGATAACAATGGTTCTATTTTTACATATATATCATAATCATAACTATAATTTTTTATTGTATTAAAATTATACCTAATGATTTTTACCATTTATGACACTTTTTAAAACCATAATTTCATCATTTGATGTTGGTTTTATATACAGTTTTGAAATTTTAAGCAATAACCCAATGATATTTTAATAAGTATATTAATTTTCATAAAATAATACCACATTTATAAAAAACAATCTCCAAAATAAATTAATATTGTGTTAATATTCGATTAGTTAGTTTATTTATAATTTAGTTGGTTTAATTTAGTCGATGGATTTTGATTTTACAATTTCAATATATGTAATTTAACATAAATTATTATATAATTTGAAAATATATATATAATAAACTATTTTTGGTTATTCGGTTTTATCTTATCTAAAACCATAACCTTACCATTTTAAGCATTGGTTACCTCATAAGTAGTTAAATGCTTAAAATTAAGAAACTCAAGGCTTTATATGAAGGATTTCGGCCAAGCCAAAAATATTATAATCATGGTAATTGAAAGGAACATGAAGCACTCTAAGTTGAAATTGCAACAATGGCCCTATTTGGTAATATTTGTAGGAAGGTATGGTAACTTATAATATAAAAATATTGATATGACTTTTATTGTTCATTTTATACTCTAAAATATCTCACAACTCTGAAAAGAAAAAAAGGAAAATATTTGTTATGAAAAAATTATTTTATAATATTTGTTTAAAATCATGGCATGGTCGTATTTTATCTTTTATTATAATATGTCTATCTAAAGTTTAACAAATTCTTACGTACATCATTTATTTCATATCCTTAATTACCTTAAACCCAGTTTTTCTTACTTGATTCTATTTAGATTTTAATCAATCATTTTTTATGTGTGTAAGTGGTTATTCAAGAATGAATTAGAAACCTCATTCATCGCACTCTCCATTTTCATTAACTTTTAATGTATCCTTCTCACCCCTATCTAAGCTTATCATCAAATTTTATATATGTTAATGTCTAAAAATATCTAATTTCAAATAATTTATATTATTATCAATAAAAATATTTCATATTTGTATTTCTTGTTTAATTCAGAATTTTCATTTACTAAGAAATTCCCACTCATGTATGTAAATTTAAAGTCCCTAGCATAGCTCAAAAAATAAGGAAATTAAATATAGAGATTTTCTAAAAAAGTATTAAGTTGAATGAGAATTGTTCTACTGAAAATTTATTATTACTCAGAAATAATATTAATTTTTCAATGAGTTTCTACACACAAAACATGATCAGCCATGACATTTCCATAAAGGGGAAGATTTTTTGTAATTTTTTAAGGTAAGTCTTAGAGTTGAAATTAGTGTTAGGCTTTAACAGGACAACACTAAGAAGTGGATGAAAGTTAAGGTTCATTGGTTATTTATAACTTCTGATATTTCATATTAACTTAAACATGAAAAGCATTGTTTATAGCTTCTAGGTATGCACTTGGACTTTTAAATGTAAATTCCTAGATAATAATTTTACCTTCATACCTTTTCATATGTTATGTCATTTAATCATCATAAATGTCCCTTTTGCATTCTAATTCAGGAAGCACTTTGTAAAAAATGCGACATCATATACATCGCAAAGGATACTAGAATTCCACAAGCTTTGGAGGAAGAGATTGAAGCAGCTGACTATGTGTTTTATCGCACTTTTTATGTTGACACTTATATATTTTGCTGGTGAGATAGGTGATAAAATTGGTGACTATGATGGTATACATTACCGTCAAACCTTTATCAAATCTCTTTTATGTTTGTTTGCATAACAATCACTATTCACGTGATACTCAATTACATTTTACTTAACATCTTCATTTATTTTGCACCGTATTTACTTAGATGTCTAATGGTTCTCTCTATCTCTCTATTTCAAATTAATTCATACTCATTGAGAAAACAAAACACGTATAAGGTCCCTATCTGTTTAAAGAAAGAACCTTAAGTGTAATTGCTCGTTTGTGAAAACATGCGTAATTATTGTAACTTATGTAATGCCTAAGGCCACTTGATGGACAAATTCACAAACTTATTATAAACATGTTTTTAAGGACCATGAGTTGATATGTCATCTCTTAAGTGAAGAACAAAATGATCTAATTGATGAAGAAATTGAATATAATATGGCCTTAACAATAATGTAGCTATTACGATAAATTTATAAATTCAAATGACATCATTTTCATAATATATTTAAAGAGGGATAATATCAAATAACACATGATTATTATAGAAATAACATTTCCTACTGTGGCTAGTTTTGTAAAAATTGTCGAATATAGATCCCTTTTAATGAAAACTATTAGGAAAATATGTACATCTCACGCATGTTGTTTTCAAAAAATGTTATGCACAACACACTTTCAATGACATTTATTAACGCTAAGCTCAATACTCAAGTTCTTCGTCATCAATAGTTACTGCATTTAAATATAAACCACCTATTAAAGGTAAGTTAGCTTCATCACCAATGGTGACTAAAAATAAGTTCTATAATATTCATCAAACTCTCCCTCCTCCTGAAAATCATACATTATTATCATGCAACAACTCAAGAATTAGTCGTTTTCATATATAATGGGTATTTATAGATGCTCTTGGACGCTCACACTAACTTTGTTAGGTTGTCATGAGTGTACATGTTTAAAATGATGTTGGGACAGATTGTATTCTTATATTTTTGCATGAAAAGTTGGTATCCTCATATATAAGATATTCAAACATATGTATTATTAAAATACACAACAATATATGTCAGTATTTCTTGAAAAAAGTTTTTTGAATGAATCTAAAAGTTTCCCTTTCTTAATAGTATTATGTTTTTGCTTTATTAATCGAAAATATACATTGATACTTTTTTTTAAAATATATGGATACAATTCTTTATGTCAAACCACTTGTGATTTTATACATTCCTTTTGTATACAAAATTGTGTATTATACAAATACACAAAATCATAGAGACCCTTTAACTCCAACACCATTCAACGCCATTCTCCTTTCTGTCTTTGTTTTTGTGTATTTTTGTAATACATAAAAAAATATTTAATTTATATTTTTAGGATATTGTTGTTAACATTTTTTGTTATAATATTTGTCATGTTTCTTTGAACTACTTCTTTCAAATAATCGGTCTTTTTAATATGCACTGTTTTGGATTTTTAATTGATGTTACATTTTATTTTTTTAAATTAATTTTTTACATCTTTCCACTTGGTTCTGTCATATTATATTTTACATGAACACAAAAAATGACTATGCATAAAATTGTAATACATAAATACGAAAACATCATATTCTTGTTTAGCAATATAACTTGTTCAGTTTGTTAATTTTTATGTACACAATCACTTTATTCTTATTGTTTTGTTATATACCTTACAAACTTTTTCATTTTTTGTGATTTTTTGTAGTGTACTTATACAGAATTCTATTTGTGAATTTCATGTAACACATCAATTTTTGTCTTCTCTACTATTGATATACCCCGTCACCCTAATCTCTTTACTCCTTTTCTATAATTTTGTACGTTACAAAGAATATATAAATCTTAATTTTGAATGTTCAAATTTTGTAGATTTTTGGCACACACAAAGTCACATAACCCTTCATATTAGTTATTTTACTCTTTTTAGAATTTAGGCTTTAGTTTTTTTATCTTGTTTAGGACTCTAGAGTTTAATGTTTTTTGGTTTATGGTTAGGGTTTGTAGGTTTATGATTTAGGAATGGAAAATTCTTCCATCCAATATTAGACAATCCTACACCAATAATATTAATACACGTACCCTATGTTTTAAACTTGCAAAAATAACTAATATATTAATCTAGTGACATGTGTTTTGTTAAAATAATCCATGGTTGTGATATTAATATTGGACCATCCAATATTGGATGGAAGTCTTACTTTTAGGAATTTATGGTTTTTATAGTTAGGGATTTTAGAGTTATGGGTTAGTGTTTGATTTTTTTGAGATTTGTTATTAGGGTTAAGGTTTGGGGTTTCTAGTAATATACACTCATAAATATTATTTTAGTTTATTCTAAATAATTAGTGTTAGGGTTTTTAGGGTTTTAGGTTTATAGTTTTTTAGGATTTAAATCTTAGTGTTTAGGTTATTTTAGTTTTCAGGTTAGGGTTTAGCTTTAGGGTTTTTAGAGTTTAGGGTTGCATTTTTTAATGGGAGAATCATTAGTATTTTTTCCCTTTTTAAAAAAAATCATTTTTCTCTTTATTAATTACAAATGCACAATTTTACCAGTATTTAATTTTCTTTATGTATTATCTTTCCGTCTAACATTATTTTTTAATTTTTTCTTTTGTGATTTGGTGTATTTTAGAAATACACAAAACTTAATTTTGTTTATTAAAGAATACACAAAATCATAGATTCATATTAAGCGTTTTGTGTAATACAGAAATACATAATATTGTAGATGTATAATCAGTCCAACACCTTTGAATCTAAAATTTTGTGCATTTCATTAATACACACAAAAATTATGGTATAACCAAAATACAAATAATCACGAGGTTTTCTTTAAGTCATGTCCCGCTATGTGATTTATGTATTTAGGTAATATAAAAAAAATTAGTGTATTAGTGAAATACACAAACTGAAATAAATTATTTTCAGACACTCAATTCTTTTTTAATCAATCTAATTACTTTCTATATTAATTACACCATATACACTTTACCAATGTGTTTCTGAATTTTCTCTTCATTAAATAGTTGTACAAATATAAGTTATTAAATTATAGCCATGATAAATCTCTCAAAATTTCCCATGAGGCCCATCTTAGCTACTTGTGTTATTTTTGTAAATTCGTAATGGAAAATATATGATTCAAATTAAAAGTATTTCATGTATCTTTTTAGGAACAAAATAAATATGAATATTTTTATCATTTATAGAAGATAAACATTAATATCTTTTTGTGATTTAATTAGAACCTTCAATGAATTACAATAAACATGGAAAGTAGTTAACATTTAATTAATTTATATTTAAAGATTTACAAAATGGGTTAAGGAACTCCAGCTTATATTATACATAGGTAGTTGTTAATTTTGTAAAACATAAAAAAACGACTTTCCATTATTAGAAGCCAAAGTACTTGAGAACAAAATCAGTTTTCCTCGATAATTTTCATTTCCAAAAGGTTAAATAATTTCAACTTTAATCTTATATAGGTGAAAGCAAGTTTTATAGTTGTAATTGGGAAATAGGCAAGATCAGCAAAAAGTTTTTCTATCATTGTTCTATAAAGAATTGTTCCTCCTAGGGAGTCAATCGTTATGTGTACACTAGAGAAAAGGGAAATGTTAATCTTACCAATACTACCAAGATTTAAAAAATCAGAGCAGCAAAATTGGTGCAAACTAGTCAATATTATGGACAACCCTACAAAAATCACCACGCTAACAATCACAACTACGTATACAATTAACTCACTACTCAGTTATGGAGTTTTCATATAGATAAACCCGATTCAATTGCATCGAAAAATTGTATCTAGTATTTTGAAACAGTGAAACTAAAGTCACATTATGCCGCACAAGACTTCTCGCGACTACATGTAGTCGATATTGACTTTTTTTTTTAAAATAAAACAAAATGATTATGAATTATATTTAATTGCAATATTGAAATTAAAAATAATTCGAAAATCATATTTTTTTATTTTTTTCAAAAACAATTAATAATTCAAAATACAATTAATAATTCAAAATACAATTAATAATTCAAAATTCAATCCATAATAACAATATCAATTATAAATCAAAATGATTAATTAAAATACGAACTTCAACCAAATTCGAGTCAAAGTCAAATTAAGTCGAAATAAGTCAAAATAAATCAAAATAAGTCAAAATACGTCAAAATAAGTCAAACCAAGTAAAAACAAAAGTCAAACCAAACCAACATAAAGTGAAAGTCTTAATACATAACCCATAAATAAAATATATAAGCTGAAATAAACACCAACAAACACTGGAGTCCTAATCTGCTGTAAGCCTCGTCTTCATCCTCAGACTCGTCTTCATCACCATCTTCGTCACTATCTTCTTTACCATCTTCTTCACCATCTTCATCACCGGTAGGAGGAGTGGGGTCTGCATACATAGCCTGGTAGGGGGGAATACCTTTCTGTACCCTCAAGTCGTTAATCCACGCCATTGCATCAGTTACAACAGCCTGAGAATAATTTGGAGGCTCAGTGCTGGTAGAGGGTACTTCAGGACGGAGGTAATATGGAAGACCGCTGGATAATCGGAGCTCATTAATTGCTGCCATCATCTCCACATGCTTCTCGGCTTGGGCTGGAGTAGTCGAAGGACTCTAGGCACCCTTCTTCTTCTTTTTCGGTCGACCAATGCCTGGTGTCCAGTTCCTCTTTGGCGACCCGATAGCCTTCTTAGAGGTGTACCTTATGTACTCGATTTACTCATTTTGAGTCATGCCTTGACCGTCGTTTGACTCAGATTGACTCTGAGTCACCTACTCCTTCATGGCATCCTTTAGCAATTTCTGTTACATATTAAACAATAAAAAAAATATTAAATTCGATTTAAAATAAAAATTATAATTAATAGTTTACTATTAAAAAAATTACATCAGTTTTTTCATATCCCTCCTACATCCACTGGTTTGTTTTCTTGCTTTTACCCACCACCTCGGAAAAACGCACATCCGCGGAATCGAGATTTCTTCTTGTGCCGCCTCAATTTAGCTACCACCTTCCCCCGGGATTAAATCCTCACCCTGTTTCATTCAAAAAAAATATTCAAAATAAATAATAAATAAATTACGTAAATAACAAAGCACCTCATAAAGCATATCCTGAGTTCAGGAATATTTTTTCGACCCCACTCCACTCTTATTCTTTTGTTTTTTCGATTTTTGCTATTTTTTTTTTGCTTGATGCTGAAAAAAATTAAAATACAATTATTAATAACATCAATTATAATTTAAAGAATAAAATTTAAAAAAAATTGTATATATACCGCTGCTTGCTTAGAACCCCAATACGTACTATTTTCCCATATCTCATCGGACAACTAGTCTGGTTTCTTACCCTTTTTGTAGTAGTCTCTCTTAGTGTTATGTTTATAATCTTTATATCTTATTGTCATAGTATCGTCCAAGTTACCAGCAATCAACTCCAATCGTCCCTTCTCCTCCAAACAGGTATGTCGAAAAATTTCTATAACAAAAATATTATTTGAATTTAAATTTAAATTATAAATTATTTTATAAAAATATTAATAGTTTTATCTTAACCGATATTCTCTTAAGAACTGCGAGTTTGTCAGCATTCAGAACTTTATCCCACACCTTGTAAAACAGTGGAATCCTCTCTCGGGCAGTTATCCAGACCACTTAGGAAACGTGGTGCCCGTACTTGCCAGAGGGATTCCACGTGTCTTCAAGAATGCAAAAATCGACCGGCAAAGGCCACCCGACAGCTTTGAGTGCCTTAATGACAGATTTTAGGGCCGCGTTCCCTCGTTTTTTGCGTTGTTTTGGTTTTGTTTTAAAATAGAGTTAATTAATGTTTAAGTAATTTTGGATTTAAATTTTTTTATTTACCGGGTTGACTTTTACAGTCGGCCAGATTTTTGTTTGGATTTTGGTTTGGGTCCTTACCCCCACCGTCCCCTCCGTATTGTCTAGTCATCAGGCCATCTAACATTTTGTAGTGTAATTAAAATATAGAAATAAAAACAAAATTAAAAACAATAAATTATTACACCACAAAAAAGAAAAACATGAAAATAAAAATAAATAAATTATTACAATTATAAATTAAATAAACTAAATAAATTATCTGTAAGCTTTAACATCCAATATAGCACACGTCCAATCTGTATTATACAAAAATAATTATATTAGTCATATAATAAAGTACAATTTTTTTTTTATATTTAAAAATCTATTGTTATAGTCCCTTTATTTTCATTAAATCATAAAAGTCTTTTAATTTTTTTAGTATTGCACTTTGGTCCCTCTATTTTATTTACAGAAATAAATTTTTATCCTTTTAATTTCATAAAAAAGTTTTACAACAAAATTTTATTCCAAATTAATTTCATTATAATCTTTTAATTTTATTAAAATTACCCTTTTGTCCCTCTAATTTTTTAATATACACTTTTAGGCCAAAAAAGTCAAATTACATGCATTTTTTAATTAAATATTACTAATTTTTGTTTTCTAAAATTATATTAAACCCTAAAAAACACCAAAATCTTACAAAGTATTTTAAAATAGCATGTTAGTCCTTATATATTTTTTTATACAATTTTAGGCCACATAAACTTAAATTTCATTCCATTTTTTAATTTTATAATAACACTTTTTTTATTGAATTCCTAAATTTTTTAATAAAACCATATCCTTATACTAATTATATTTTCCAAATCAAGCATCAAATCAATGTTTAAAGTAACATAAACTTAACCCTAATAACACCTAACAAATTCAGATTTCATAAACAAGCAACCAAAAATGGAAAGAAAATTACAATTAGTCAAATTAATTTTTTAACCCATTTTACATCAATTTTTTGTTTAAAATATCATAAACAACACCCTAATAGCACCACTTAAATTCGAATTTCACATAAACATCAGATAATCAAAGTAAAAAAAATAAAAAATGAAACATGAAAATTAAACCACAAAAAAAGGTTTAAAAAATCACCTTAGATGCTGAAATTGAAGTTGATTTGATGATGAATCCATGCCATATTCATTCGGATTTAAACACAAATAAAAAAAGTAGATTAGAAATAAAAAATGGGAAAACCCCTAAGAAATTTAAAGAAAAAGGAAGAAAACTAAGATTAAGTTTGGGATTTTATTACCTTTGATGATGATATGGTGTTGCTATTTGCTGCAATCGGCTCTTGGAGTTGCAAAAATAAGGAGAGAAATTTGATTTTTGGTGTTTTGAGTAAGAAATGAATGAGAATAATGAGCTTGGCAGAAGATATAGGGTTTATGTCTAAAGACTACTACATGTAGTCGCTAGATATAGGATAGTAGTCGTGAGTGGTTTGGTAACTGACACGTGTCAGTAAGTATACCACTTCAATTGGTTTTTCACGACTACATTGTAGTCGCGAATTGTCAATTGAAAACGCGTGTCCTTTCATGGGCGGGAAAATGGACCGCCAACAATTAGTGGGTTATTAATTCGCTTACTAGCGACTACTTTGTATTCGCGAGTCATATCTTCTCATTAGCGACTAGTTCATAAAGATGAACTAGTCGCTAAAGGCATGATGTACTCACTATTGTTTTAAAAAAAATTGAACCAATTCAATTTAGAATAATCCAATCTTTCAATTCAATTCCAAAAAATCATATAACATAATTCAGTTCAATTCCAAACAATCAATAAATTCAAATTCATTGAGAATCAAAGTTGAGGTATTCAATCAATAAATTCAATCAACATTTAGAGTCAAACTTGAGTGTTTGGTATGTTTAGTCAACATTTAGAGTCAAACTTGAGTGTTTGGGGTATTCAGTCAATATTTAGAGACAAACTTGATTGTTTGGGCTATTTAGTCATCATTTAGAGTCAAACTTGAGTGTTTGGGCTATTTAGTCAACATTTGGAGTCAAACTTGAGTGTTTGGGGTATTCAGTCAATATTTAGAGTCAAACATAAGTGTTTGGGGTATACAGTCAACATTTAGAGTCAAATGTGAGTGTTTGGGGTATTCAATCAACTATCTGAGTCAAATGTTAGTGTTTGGGGTATTCAGTCAACATTTAGACTCAAACTTGATTGTTTGGGCTATTTAGTCAACATTTAGAGTCAAACTTGAGTGTTTGGGGGTATTCAGTCAATATTTATAGTCAAACATGAGTCATTGGGGTATCTAATCAACATTTAGAGTCAAATGTTAGTGTTTGGGGGTATTCAGTCAAATGTTAGTTTTTGGGGGTATTCAGTCAACATTTAGAGTCAAACTTGAGTTTTTGGGGAATTTAGTCAACTATTTGAGTCAAATGTTAGTGTTTGGGGTATTTAGTTATTTTGATACACTTAACATTTAGAGTCAAACTTGAGTCTTTGGGGTATTTAGTTAACTATTTGATTCAAATGTTAAGTGTATCAAAATAATTTCAAATTCAACTCCAAAAACCAACAATATGTTTTTAGATAAATAAACAAAAAACAAACAATTCTCCTAATCAGTTTCATATCCACTAATATCTATAGGTTCATCAACGCTATCAAGCTCTATAGGTTCTTCATCATCCCCATATTCTTCCCACGTGTCATCATCAATTTCCTCGTTTTCATCAATAACTATATCAAAAGCCAAATCAATACAAAATGAAAAGGGTCAATCTCGATCTCCTCAGTGGATGCCAAGTTCACCGGATCGGAAATATTTTCCGATTTTCCGTTGACAAAGTATACTTTGCTCACTTTAGTATTTGTTTACCGTTTCTCGATGTCAACCACAAATCTTTCGTGATGTTCATAACCTCAAGATCCATTCTCGATTTCATGTTATCTTTGTTAAGTTTCCCTATAAGACCTATAATTGTACCGAGAAGAGCATCACACACATTTTTCTCGCAATGCATGACGTCAATGTTATGTTTCAACAAATTTTCAGACCAATAAGGTAAATGATAAAAGATACTCTTTTTCTTCCAATTGAATCGCCGTGGAAATGTTTGCTTCTCGATCTTGCCCCCAAAATCCTTGTTCTTAGTAGGAAACACAATGGGAAGCCCATTCAACTGTGTCTGAATATCGGTAGGAGAATATTTCTTCGATGGGCCCCTATGATCGGTAGCCCAGTACGAAACCTTTTCTTTTCTAAACGGATGTCTGGTAAGTAACCAACGTCTATGGTAAAAGTAAACAACCCTTTTCTTCACCTTCATTGATGGAGTAGAATCCATGCATTCTGGACAAGTTAAGTAGTCTTGACCCGACCATCCCGAAGTGTATGACCTAACGGGGTAATCATTAGTCGTGGACAACAAACAAACCTTCATTGTAAACTCTTCCTTCTTGTGTGCAACATACGTAGGGATCCCTTTATCCCACAACTCGTCTAACTCATCTATAACAGGTCGAAGAAATACATCTATGTCCTTGCCGGGTGAACGGGGTCAATGAATCAACAAACAAAGCTGGAATGTCATCTCCTTCATACACTCCCACGGTGGTAAGTTGTAGACGGTCAATATAACCGGTCATATGCTGTACGAGTTGTTCTGCATAGAGAAAGGACAAAAACCATCTATACTCAAACCCAAGATCACATTCCGAGGTTCACAAGCAAACTCAGGATGTAACCGAACAAATCTCTTTCAACTATCTCCATCAACTGGATGATGCAACAAATCTGGATCTATACTCTTCCTTGTGCGGTGTCAAATCATATTTTCGGCAGTTTGTCTCGAAACATAAAGTCGCTGCAACCTCGGGGGAATCGGAAAATATCGAAGTTTCTTATGCGCTACTTTCTGACCCTTCGTCGGGTCCCATCTGGATTCACTACATACTGGACACTTTTCGAGTGAGTCATTCTCCTTATAAAATAAAGCAAAATCGTTCACGCAAACATTGATGGTATTGTACCTCATACCTAAACTTCTTAACTTTTTGTTGCACTCCTCGTATGAGTCGGGCAAGGTATGAGGTTTGGGCAACACACGACACGAAAGATCAAACAACAAGGTGAAAGACGTGTTAGTCCACTTATTCTTCACCTTCACGTGCATTAGCTTCGGAATAAAATTTAATGAACTCATTACTGTACCACCAGGGTATAACTCGGTCTCTAATTCGGAAAACATCGTTTCGAATTTGCCACGTGATGAACTGTTCGAGTCTATCATCTCAGTGTCATTTGAATGACCACCACCCTCATAATTAGGTCTCAAATCTTCGTAGACATCCAACATTTCATTTTCTTCATATCGAGTCTCAGTAATTTCTTCGTTCTCACCATGCTTTGTCCAAATCTCATACGTGGACAAAAACTCAAATTGTAAAAGATGTGCCCTTACTTTGGCCACTATAAACCGACGATAATTCGAACACTCATTACACGGACAAAACAAAGTTTATTCAGGATCTTTATTTATTTGATAATAAGCAAGAAATTCTTCTATCCCCTTAACAAATTCACGTGAAACTTTATGTGCAGAACTAATCCAACTTTTATCAATACCTGAAGCCATAATCAACTACTCAAATATAAAAGAATACGACATAAATGTCTTATAAATATAATGAAAATAAATTATTACATCACCAATTAAATACGTAAAAATAAAATGAAAAGGAAGATTATTACATCACCAATTAAATGCATAAATATAAAATGAAAAAGAAATTATTACATCACCAATTAAATACATGAATATAAAATGAATTTTTTTTATTACATCACCAATTAAATAAATAAATATAAAATTAAAAGCATACAAATTATTACATCACCAAATAAATGCATAAATATAAAATTAAAAGCATACATAATATATCATCGCCAAATAAATACATAAATATAAAATGAAAAGCATACAAAATATTACATCACTATGTAAATATATATCCCATTTATGCATTTATTTCGCATACAATAATATATCATATATATATATATCATATAAAATTATAAGATGTTTAGAGATACATAGTGATACTATATATTTAGCATTAACTATACAATTGTAATCAAATAAAAAATATATGAATAAAGTTTTATAGAACAAAAAATACCTACTTTTGGGCAAATTTAGAAGGTAACATTGATAATTGAGGAGGTTCCACGTTGTTGATTGAACCAGGAAAGCTTTTCAACGTGTTGAAATACCTAATAATTAATACTATTTAGCATTAACTACACAATTATATGCAAATAAAAGAAATTTGAAAGAGTTTTATAGAACAAAAAATACCTACTTTTGGGCAAATTTAGAAGGAAAAATTGATAATTGAGGAGATCCCACGTTGTTGGTTGACCTGGAAAAGATTTACCACGTGTTGAAATACCTAATAATTAATACTATTTAGGATTAACTACACAATTGTATGCAAATAAAATAAATTTGAAAGAGTTTTACAGAACAAAAAATACCTACTTTTGGACAAATTTAAAAGAAAAAATTGATAATTGAGGAGGTCACACACTGTTGATTGACCAGGAAAAGCTTTTCCACGTCTTGAAATAATATTTGATGATAAATTGTGGAAAAAAATTGGAAGAGTTTTGAGAGAATAGATGAGAAATTGTAAAATAATGGTGTTTGAGGATCCCAATTCGCAACTACACGAGTAGTCGCCAAAGACTCAAAAGTATTCGTTAGTAATACATTCTAACGACTACATGAAGTAGTCGTTAATAAAAGCGAACACTAGTGACTACTCAATGGCAGTGGGAAAATAATTAAAAAAAACACTAGCGACTATGTACGACGTTTGAACGACTACCTCATGTAGTCGTTACAGACAAAAAATACTAACGACTATAATATAGTCGTGAAAAAGGGAAGGTAGTCCTTAAAGAGAAGTAGTCGCGAATGGTTCTTGTCTTTAGCGACTACATCACGTAGTCGCGAGAAATTTGGTCGCTAGGGATCTGCATTGTAGTATTGTCAATATAACCAGGTGTATAAAAGAAGATACACATAACTGAAACCATCCTTGATTGTTATATATTTTGCTAATTTTAGTCTTTCAAGAGTTCATGCAACTTCAACAAGGATAGATATGTTTTTGGCTAACATAGATATCTAAGCTGCACAGAAACTAACTTCTGATTTAGAAAGTTGCATTATTATTCAAAAATAAAAGTAAATATATGATGGAGGACTCTCAAAGTTCTCAAGACCTGGAATTACAAGATAAAACTCTAGTCTTGATCCTATTTATAGAATCAGGAATTGGGGAAGAGTCGTAATGCCACGTAGTTAATCATGAAATATGGCTAATTAACAAACAAAAGGACACGTCCTTTTCCACATAACTCATGGAAGAGGTCAAATACATTCAACTTATTAAAAAATAAAATTAATAATGTATAAATCTAATCTGAAAAGCATAAGATTTTTCTAAACACCTTATTCTTAACGAGGCACTTGCAGTAGAGCTTTTGCTAACATAGTGATCGAAGAATTTGCATTGACACCTCACGTTGCTGACAAAAATAATTAACAAATCCTCCGTTTGGACAAATCATTACTGAACAAGAATCGGTTGATTAGGTTAATCATATCTTCTTTAAGCTTATTGTAATCTAGATCCCTACATTACAAAAAAATATCATTATAAATTCCTAAAAAAAGAGTTAGAAGAAGCTATGGGCTAAGTGAAGATTATTAAACCTTGGATAATGATTCTAGATCGAACCTTCTAGATCTAACAAGGAGATCTCTTTCATCAAGACTCTAATTTGAACTCACATATATCTCGATGGTTCTATAATTGTAAGAAAAAAGAAATACATATTTCAAAGTATGAAAAAAGAAGAAAAGGATAATATATGACTTCAATTTTTAATATTGCCTGTTGAAGTAAATGATGTTTCCCCCTCAACTATAAGTCTTTGTGTCTTCTGAACCTTTTTTTGAACTACTTGAAAATCTTTACCAAGTAAGCGTTATTACACTTTCTATGACTTATGACATCAACTCCTTGTATAACCAGTAATATTAAAGCATCATAATACACAATGTGTGTCAGCGATACTGATGGTAATTAATTTAAAATCTTACGACAACTTGAAACGTTGGATAAACATTTCTAGAAGCTAACATCTTTTTAGTTTTAGTTAAGTGGGAATTATTTTCCCTTCCTTATTATTCATTCGTCAATGTCCTTTTTTTGTTATTTGCTAAAGTTAATATTTGAGATAATAATTAAAAAAATCGAAAATTTATTGGTTAAAAGCAAACCAAATTTACATTATTAAAACAACTCAACTCCAAATTACTCCACATATATACAATTAAAATTAATAACGAAAAAGATTGACTAATAATACGAAAAACTAAAACAACAAAAAGGAAATAGAGAAATTAACACACACATAAAAAGAAACACAAAACACAAACAATATTTTACTCTTTGTTGCTGATTTGGAGAGACCAAGCGTATAAAGAAGAAATTATAGAAATGAACAACAAAATATCATCCGTAAACCAACGATTTTTAAATTTTTTTTGTTTGATATTTTTGAAGATTTTATGAATATACAAGTCTCAGTAAGCAAATAAGGCCAAAAGTTTTGCCAAGACTATTGAGGTGAAAGCTTAACTACAGAGTAAGTAAATACAAGACAAGTGTCATAGATAAACTGAAAAAGTTTGTGGTAATTATAGTTTACAGAAAATTTTGATATATTTATTTTATTTATAACTAAAAATATTCATTAATTCTATAGGTTGAATCAAATACGATTACAATGAAGAAAGAGAAAACGTGTATTATAAGTGGAAGATGAAGATGAAGTAGAAGACCATAATAGTGTAGTAACTATGACATAAAGGACCTCAGTAGATGAAGAAGACGAAGAGGAGGAAGAAGTTGCAGAAAAATAGGAATAAAATGGTAATGACTACATATTTAGTTTAAAAATTAATTTTTGTTTAGATGAATATCATGTTATGAAATTGAAATTTTATTTACTTAAATATCTTGATTATGTTTCTTGATTTAATGAAAACATGAGAATGGGAGGAAATATAAGTAAAAGAACATAATTTATTGGTTATTGAGCTCTCTTTTTACTGTTTATGAATCGATATGATACTATAATAAAAGAGGATACTTTAATAACATAGGTTAACAGTGCAGAAACGACTAGCGACTTATGGAATAAACTTCAATCATTATACTCAACCTCATCTTCTCCTAATATTAAAATTCTCAAGGATAATTTTTTTTAGATATAAAATGGATAACTCTAAGAAAATAGTTTAAAATATTTATAAATAGTTGAAATTTAATTTTGCATTGAAAGGTTGTGAGATGATCCTAGATGCCACAAGTGAGTGCATGATCTTGTTAAATTTTGTACATCAATTTTATCAAATTGTTAAAGAAACTTTTAAATATTTCATTATTATCCCCTCATTTGATTAGATTGTAGCCTTATTGAAAACAAGGGAACTAGAATTAAAGAATAAAAAAGCGTAGGCAATAACCTATTAATGAAACACTAAACTTAATCACATGACCGTGTTCCGCCTAACAAGTATAAAAAGAAGGTAAAGTAAAATAATAACTATTAATTAAAAATATAAATATTATCATTTTGGTAAGGTTGGTCATTTTAAGAAGAATTAAGTTTATCTTAAGAACAAGAATAATACTAATAACAATGAACCTAATATTGCATGAATGTCTCATAAAAATTATGTGACTAATAAAGTTGTTAATGTATCTGATATAGCATGTAAGTTCAACTGGATTCTAGACTATAGGCATAATTTTCACAGGATTCCTAGTAAGAATTGGTTTCATGACTTGAGAGAATATAAGTCTTATACTTTGTATATGTGGAATAAAAATGCCTTTCCAAGTGGCTGGTATTGAGACTTTTAATATAAGAAAAATATTAAGAAATTAATAACCCTCACTAATATGAGATAGATACCTGATATAAAAAGAAATCTTTTATATTTAGGTATTTTAGATGATCTTGGAAGCATATACAAAGTGTCAAAATGTGTGATTAATGTGAACAAGAATAATAAACTTGTCCTATGTGAAAAGAAATATTTTTATTTATATATTATTGATGTGGTATACATTACATATAATTTGAATAATAATACTTCAAACCTTCCGAATCCAACTACTTTAAAAATGTACTTGAGACATGGGGATATTGGTCAATTACGACTCAATAATCTGAGTAAGGATTGCTCGCTTGGTAAATATTATATCTCTAATTTGTCCTTATGTGAACCTTGTGTGTTAGCTAAACAACATAACATAAAGTTCACTGATGGCGTTCAGATGTCTAAATCTATAATTGAATATGTAAATCTTGAATTATGGAGATATAAATAAAATGAAACTCGTTAGGGGAGGAGATGTTTTTCTATCTTTGGTTGATGATTATTCTAGGAGAGTATGGAATTTTCTTTCAAAAACTAATAATGAATTTTTCAATCTAATTGGAGAGTTAATTTAATTACAAAATAAAGTGGTAAATCCTTTAAACCCTAAGAACAGATAATGGACATGAGCTTTGTAATGATGAGTTTTATAATGTCAATAAATTGTATTGTATAATGATAAATAATATAGATAAAAACACACCACAACCAAAATTACGTGGTTGAAAGAATGAATAAGTCCTATCTAGAAAAAAATTATAAGCTTTATATATACCTTTGTCATTCAAAATATTTTTTTGGGTAATAATCTTATACTTCTACCCATCTAGTGAATAGAAGTTAGAATTTTAAATGCCCTATGAAATAGTGGGATTATTAAAAACCTAACTTGTCTAGTCTTATGTACTAACTATTCTTATAATAAAGAAGGTATCCTTGATCCTAGATCACTAAAATGTGTTTTCTTGGCTATTAGTATATTCATGGTACCAAAGGGTATGAATCATGGGATAGAGAATCAAGAATAATAAAGATTATCATATATAGAGATGTTATATTTGATGATCATTAGTAGAGATGTTATTTTTGATGAATCTAAGTATCATTGCAAACTAGTAAATAAGATTTTTAGGTGATGATTAAAGTGAACATGAAACAATATTTAAAGTGTACAGAGATTGAAGTGGATACTATTATAACTTCAGGAAATGATGTAAATCATGCTGATCCTAATAGTGTATAGGAACATGATGTTAGCAGCCTACACAAGAACTAGTCTCCACTCAAGAGAGCTTAGATAACTATTAGTTAACAAGAATAGACCTCATCCCAGGTATTCTTATGTTGAAAATGTTTTATACTTGCTCTATTGGTTAGTAACAATTATCCAGATAGTTACCTTAGTGCATTGACTTCTAAAGATAATTTTTTTGGGTTAAGCTATGGAATAAGACAAGCAATATTTAAAGTTTAATAAATCTTGGATACTTGTTAAAAACGCTCATGGTTAAAAACATAAGTAATGTAGATAGCTTTATAAGGTAAAAGAGGTTATATCTAATTCTGATGTCCCTAGATATAAAGCTAGATTTGTTCCCAAAGGGTATAGTGATTACTCGCTTTTTGTGATAAATGCGACATATTTATATGTTCTTTTTTAGCTCCGCTAAAATATATAAATATTTTGAACTGCGTATTTTATCTCAATATGGGCTCTGAATTAGGAATGTGTGGCCTATGATAAATTGCGATTCAGAGTTGTAACCAAGAAGTTATAAATTTTGTAGCTGGAGTGACGCAAACCAGCCCCTCTTGGAGGAAAACGTCTTTTGGGATGGACTTGATCATTTAAACCTAGACCATAACATATGTACACACTAAAACATTATCACGGTTATAAATACCAACTATGTACATTAGAAAATCATCCCTTGGCTGCCGAAGCTTACCGTTCATCAATAATTCATCTTGGAAACAATCAAGAGGATCTAGAGAAGGATAAATCAAGAGGTGGAGTTTGACAGGGTCAATTCTATACCTCTTCATATCTATACTTAAGGTAAATTGGTGTTAGATATATTTTTTCTTTAATTTAATTCTATGTTTTTATTACAAGTGCAATTATGCACGATTTCTATTTTGTTTAAGATTTTTTATCTATGAACTTAGTTTTTATTCTTTAATTTCTTTTTTGGGATTGCATTTAAATAAATTATATTTTGCATCTATTGGGTATACATATGAGTTATAACAATCGTATTATGACCAAATAAATATTAGACATAGTAATTAAACTTGCATCTAAAAAGAGGGGTAACTAATTACGAATTACTGTATACGCCCTTGGAATGTGTTAGCGAGTCGTCATGTCTTGACTAGCCAAGTAGCCGATAGGGTTTAAGCTTTATTCTCTCATAATTTGATATGTGCGCTTTCTAAGTCGACCATTACGGGAGTCTGACAAACTTTAGAATCCTATTAAATCAATAGGATTATGTTAATATTTGAAATCTTAAGCTACTATCGTACATGCATAATTATTTATTAATTGGAAAAGAAAACAATGTATCCATTTCATTTTTATCTTTTAAAAAAAATTTAAAATAATTTAAGCTAATATTTAAAATCATTTGAATTAACTAACTAAGTCCCTAAGGAACAAACTTGAGTTACTTACTTATTACTGGTAACAATCTGTACACTTGTTAAGAAATACTCATGGTTTTGTAGATGTGTGTGCTTTTTATATAATTATTTTATCACACTCATGAGTCCACCATATACTCTAATGGAGGGAATATATTTCAATGAAATTTGTATGCTTGTTTTCATATTCAAAACAATCAGAATGATGATATTTGATGTTATATGCTTTAACTTAGAATAAGAACAACTTGTTTCTTTCTTTTCTTTTTTGAACAGGTAAGTGTCACTACTAGAAACAACACGTTTACCAACGAAAATTTAGCGACGACCCGTATTTCGCCACTAATTATTCAAAATTAGCGACGACAAGATCTTACCGGCAAAAAGTATACCGTTGTTAATTAGCGACACAAAGATTCGTCGTTGATTTGGTGTTTATCGCCACTAATTATTTTTTT
The DNA here is from genome assembly GCA_029959085.1 of Nemophila menziesii. Classification (NCBI taxonomy): domain Eukaryota; kingdom Viridiplantae; phylum Streptophyta; class Magnoliopsida; order Boraginales; family Hydrophyllaceae; genus Nemophila; species Nemophila menziesii. The sequence continues at coordinate 22,383,256 of JARWIR010000015.1, read as the reverse complement.
TAGTTTTGAATTTTTTTATTCAATGGTTTGTAATATTTATTCATTCAATGGTTTGTAATTTTTATTCATTCAATGGTTTGTAATTTTTATTCATTCAATGGTTTGTAATATTTATTCATTCAATGAGTTTGTAATTTTTATTATATTATTTATTGTGTTGTAATTTTTATTCATTTTATTCATTGGGTTGTAATAATTATATATTTTATTTTTTATATGAATGTAGACGCATAGTTTAATAAAGTTGTTGCTAAGAGATAGATTCGAGTATGGACAAGAGTATCGATAAGAGTTGGATCGAAACAACGAATTATTTCACGGAAGAATATGTTTTTGGGGTTTTTAAGTTTATCGAATTTGCTAACAAAAGTAAAGGTTATACCGGTTTCTTGTGTTGCCCGTGTAAGAAGTGTAATAATTACTGTCGATTAAAAACCGAAGCGGTTTCGGCCCACTTTCTAAAAGACGGGTTTAACCATACATATCAGGTTTGGACAAAATACGGTGAGGATGAGATAAAACACATACACCCCAATGCAAGTAAAGATCCAATTATAGTAAATGAAATTCAACATGTTTATGACGATGTGAGACAAAGTTACGATGTTGGTGGACATCCGGGAGACACCGAGATGAGAGATGCACATCTTCCAAGTCAAAGCAGTTTCGAAATATTATTCGAAGAATTGGAGACAGAATTATATCCCGGTTGTACCAACCTTTACTGAGACAAAGTACCCACAATACAATTTCCCTTCGATCTTAACAGCAGCTTCAACACCTCGAATAACTTGCATTAAATACATTCAAGTTAATTCAATCTGTAATCGAGTATCAATAATAAAAAATAAGAAGTGTTATAGGCATATTATTACGAAATGTTATTCATTGAAAACCAAATAATACTACTCCAAAGTGGTCAGAACTAAATTTTAACTACCTCGAAACCCTGAGATAAGAATATGTTGTAATGGAATATTCACACGATTCACGTATTTAACTAAATAATATACTAGTTATCGCACAGTTAACATATGAGCAACGTAAAAAAATAAAATAGTAGTGAACACGTACTAACGAAAGAGAATTATTATTTGGAGTTGAAATATGTTAAGCATATATTGTTTGTTAGACAATAATCATAATCAACCTCTATCGTGTTACCTCTTCCTACAAGGTTTCACTTATATGAAAAAGTGTTACTTTTAGGACAATCTTGGTAAATTCAAAACATATGTAAGTAAGTCTTGGAATAAACATTGATGCACTTCGAGTTCTTGGTGTATTAATCTTAGGAGTTTGTGAAGTTTCTTGTTCATCGCTCTTTATGTATGTGTCTGAAAGCATTGGTGTTTCGTCATTTTCATTTTCCATTTTATAATTATTTTTCTTGTATCAAAAAAATATAAATTATCAATAAACAGATTATAAATTGAAGAATTCAATAAATTTAACATAAATTTACCTTTATTTTACAGCTGAACACTCAAAACTCGAAATTTAACAGTTAAGTAGCTTTTGGTCACTGAATCAAAATTTGATGAATTAGAAAGTTGAGATATGAAATAAACAAAGACCAATTGGAGTATAATTAAGATATGAAATTGAAGAAATTAATTAAATAATCACTAAACACACCTTTTTAAGAGATGATCACCCAAAACTCAAAATTTCTTAGTTTTGAGCTCCTGTATGAAAATTTGCAGAATGAGGATCCATCAAAGGAATTATAAATGAAGAAATTAATTGGTAAAAAAAATTACACCTGAAAATCCAAAACTTTGAAAAAGTTTTCAAAATCTGTGGAATGAGATGTTTAAAGATACACCGATGAATGATAGTATATTAAAGATTAGAAATTGAAGAATTTCATAAGAATATAATTAATATATAGTTTTTTTGTTTGGAAAATATCTATATTATATTTCAAAAAAATTTCTACGGTTTATCCACATAAGTGGTGGGCGAAGATTAAATCTGGCTAAATAAGTGGTGGCTAGGATTTAATCTAGCTGAAAAAAAACACATACAGCTAAGTACTTCAAAGTTATGAAATACATATAAATACTTTCCTAAGTATTAGGATAATTGTAAAATGGTAGAGCACCTGAGATATAATTGCTTCTATCCGAATTGTGATGCCTTTAAAAGCCCCTATGATACTTAAAATAAAAATCCCAACAGCTACACTCATTTCTCAGTTAATTAACAAAGAAATTAGGAAGTGTAGGAAGCGAGCCACTTGATGGAGAGACAAGCAGGAGGTTATAATGGAGCTGATAAACGAAATTATTTAAAAGGAATAAAACTCATACAAGGGAAGGGATACTCAGATAGTTCATCCATTATCGCAAAAATTGACATATTAAATTAGTTCAATATCATTGATAAACCATGACCAACATTATATATTATAAACTGAGGTTAATAAGGGATAATTCCTAGAACCACATATTTGTACCTTGCAACTCCTTTTTAATCAATATGATATTCAACCACATGGTTCGATGATAATACACCACCCATATTCGACCCCACCACAATCCAGAATATACCTTTTCATACACCCATTGGGTGTCTTGGGCCACATAGCCAACCTAAATGCCCAAACACCAAGCCCAAACCTAACATGATAGTAAAAATAAATTAAATGATAAATCAACCATATCAAGTGTCATATCTAATGGTTTGGGGTTTTTTGGTTTCGGGCAGGAGGATTTCAGATGACCATATAGCAAAACAAAATTGTGGATTTTAAACACGACCCTAGATGTTGTTGGGCTTATACTGAGTTAGATGACTTTTCGGGATGAGTTGAGTTTCAAGAAAAGGCTGCTCACCCTTAAGAATCAGGGTATATATGGTTGCCATTACAAAGAGAATGTAAACCTAAAGCAGCTAGCCATAGGATTATTATGTCTCTTTGAAATAAACTAGGCTCTAGAAAAACTTTGTTATAAAATTATATTTGTATTGAAAGAGTCCAAAATTTGACTAGCATGCACGATTTAGATACATTTCTATAGAATCGATAAGTGTAAGAGTATTCATCTTGTTTACCCTACTAGATTACTTGTCACATTATAAAACAAAGTAATAAATAAAACCTAACACATAAAATTTGTCAAATCAGCTTCTTAAAACTTCATCATAAAAATCTAGACGTGAGATTAATTTTTAGGACAAAAATGAACTCATTCGTCATCCATACTTAATTTTTCAAACTGAAACTTATATTTATTAATAACTCAAACTACTTAGTTAATTACTAACACAAAGTAACACGCAATACGCTCTTTTTCTTTTCTTTTTGCGCGTAGGGTCCCGACAATTTCCATGTCCTAATTATAAGAGAATTGAACTACTCAACTAGCTACTAAAAATTCCAAGTTTTGGTCTCTCAAGTCAATCATAATTATGCCAAATATTTAATACAATAAACACTTTGATAAACTGTTATAACTCACAAAATTGGTAAAGACAAAAACTCAATTTACTTGAATTACTTGAGAGATCTCTTGACCCATAAAAATAAGCCTGTTCATAGTGGTAGAGTACGGTGTAATACTTCTTCTTTAATCCATGAGAAGCACTTTGGTTGGAGAGAACATAAAAATGTTGCCAACTTCCCTACATTTCCCAAAACGAGGAATCTATCCGCTTAATTAAAAAAATTCAGGTTTTTTATGGAAGGGATGTCTTGAAGATTCAAATGGTGCTAGAGTTTCCTGGGAAAATAATAATGTCTTGAAGATTCAAATGTTTCTCAAGGTGTACCAAGAGAATAATTAGTTACCATAATCTATCCACAAATAATACAAAACTTCATTCTTCTGAAACCACAACTGATGAGATTGTGAGAAACGGTGAGATGGTGAGTTTGTGAGAAATGGAGAGGCTGTGACAGAAACGGTTAGATGGTGAGGTTGTAAGAAATGGAGAGACCTATGAGTTACAAATAGGTATGGGAAATGTTTAAGGTCGTGAGAGGTGGAGTTTTAAGGCGGCTAAGAGAGAAATATGGGGTTCATAGCGGCGAGTCACAGATGTTGTGAATGTTCCAGTGAGAGTCGGTCGAGAGTAGTCCTCGAGCGAGGGCTGGTGGAAAAGTGAATTTGATGGAGAATGTGAGGAGAAGGTTGAGGCGATAGATAAAGATTATGGTTTTTCTTATTTTGAATTTTTTTTTCTTTTGGGGTTGCTTTGATATTAGATAAGAAATTAGTGGCGATAGTTTTTCTTTTTTTGTTATGTTTAGGTATTAATGATAGGTGGCCACCACTTATGTTGTGGCTAGAATGTGGCTAGAAAGTTTATGTTCTAGTGAAAAAAAATTCAAAGATTTTATAATATTATTTTCAACTATTAGTTTTTTTCATGTAACTTATTATATTTTGTAATCTTATATTTTTTAATTTAAAATGTATATTTATATATTCATTAGGAAATGAAAATATAGTAAATGATTATATAAAAACAACATCATCAAAATATAATATACAATATACACTGCCTTTATATGACTATTAAGATATTTAGGGATTAACCTTAAATATTTATGAAATGAAATGACCATCGATCTGGACTGACTTATACCTGAAATGACATTAATCATTATAGATTACCCAATCCCATGAATTTTTTATGAAATTTGAGCAATAATAACAATAAATTATGTTCAACAATATAGAATTATCTATCAAATTTAACTTATAAGTTGAGCATGAACATAGTAATATTTTTTTGGTTAATCAAATAAAATAAAATATATATATCACAAATTGATGTGAAATCATAAGATAATATTATAATAGTTGTATACAATAGCATTCCCTAACTTAGTAAAATAGTACATATAAAATAATATAAGAATTTAAAAAAAAATCTAAACAACCATCTTTAGTATCTCCAAATGCCCTATTTCAATATACAAAAAATAAGTAAAAAATTTCTATAACTAGATGACTTTTTTACTATATTTTTTAATAATAAGAATGAGATCTCAAAATTAAACAACCAAAAGAAAAATTACTATAATTAAACTCTTTATTAAAATCAATTTGTTTAATAATAACCTTCAGTACAAAAAAATCTCTCTTACAAAACATTAATCTATCCGGGATCTCAATTTCTTAAAGAATAATTTTCTAAAACAATTTTAAATTAAAATTATAGATCAGAGTAAAATTTTTGCTATGATGAAATGATGAAATCATTATCTTGTAAGTATTTAATCAAAAGGATCTTGATACGTTGAGGTGGTTGTGTGATTCTGGGCATTCTATATTTTTATCATAAGAAGAAGAAATGTGGAGAAATTGAAAAAAAAGCGATATTATCAAAGAAAATTGATATTAGGGTTTTTTTTAGATGGAAGCAAAAAAGGCCAAACTGAAAATTGGGTCCAATACAAAAAGTAATATTTGTCCATTTAAAATTTAACCCAGTATAGGCCCAAAACAAGAGATAGTGAATTTTTAGACCTCACTTATTTTAGTTAAAAGTATCAAAAAGTCAACGATAATAGGTGACTTGGATATCCGTTACTGCATATGGCATTTAGTCGTGAAATTAACAATGTATGGAATATCTATATTATACTTATCAACTTACTAACCACATTTTTTAGAAAATATGAATATCAACTTATACTTATCAACTTCATAACTACTTTTTTCAGAAAAAGTGAGCAATTGATCAAAAGAAAACATATGTTGTTGGGTTGAAAAAGAGATGGCTTGATATCTATGACATGAGTTTGTTTTTCTCTTTTCTCTTTTTTATTTTTACTTTTAATAAGTCTAATTTCATTTAGTATTATATTAATGGATATATCATGGGGATATGTAGAAAATTTCACATTTCTAAATCTTGTTTTTTGCAAAGTAGCAAAATATACTCGTGAAGGGCTACTTTGTGGAACATAGACCATTACTTTAGTACGGTTTATGCAATTTGATGGAGAAAAATATAACTTACCCCATACTTCTACAATTGATTTTTTTGAAATATTTTATACTTTTGAATTTTTAAAATATGTTTCTGAATTTTTGAAATATTAATAATGAAATCTTTTTTTTTTTTGAAATCTTTTTATGAGATAATTTTTTTGAAAATAAATTATCAGTTTTTATATAAGATTGTGATTTTTTAATTTATTATTATTTTATATTATCTTTTTTTTATATTTGTTTAGAGATTCTGATTTTCAAAAATTAATCATGAATTTTTCTAAACTAAATTAATTTTTTAATTATTTTGTCAAAATTAATAATAATATATAAAATTATTGTAATTTTAAAAAGAACTTGAGAATTAATTATATTTTTTATTCTTTTTGTGTTTTTCAATTTTTGTTTGAATCAAAAAAATAAATACTAGTATCTATTTCTTATTTTTTAAATATATTATAATCATTATTATTTTCAATATATTTGTGATTTTTCTGCTAAAATTAGTAATTTTCAAATAATATATTATTATTTTTAAATATTTTTGAATCAATTAGGATATTTTAATATTTTTGTGATTTATATTTTATAACAGATTTTTATTTTCAGTTACTAATTATGAATTTTATCATGAATTGATTTTTATATTATTTTTAGCAAAATAATACCTAATTTATAATTTTTTGTGTTTTTTAAAAAGATTTTTGAACTAGTTATGATCTTATAAAAATTTTGAGAGTTTTAATTCCTGAGGAATATAGTTTTTTCAAATACTATTATCTATTTTAAAATATTAATTTGTGAATTTTTATTTTAATATTTTATAGTTCAAATTTTTATTTTTTGTATCAAAATATGATTTTCATATATTTTTTGATTTTTTCAATTTTTTAATAGATATAAATTATTTTTCTAATTTAATGAATTTACAAATATTATTGTGATTGTTTCGGTATTTGTAGAATTAGTTGTTTGTAGAAAATAAATTGATTAAAGACTTTTAACCAACCAATTCATGCCACGGGTGATATACTTGGGTGGTATATATCATTACTCTTTTAAATATACTCTTAATTTATCAATTTTTTTCGAATAGATTTTTCATTTTTAATTATTTATATAACTTTTTTTATATTAATCATGATTTTTTTTTTAATTATTTGACACTAACATAACTCAAAAATCACTTTTGGAATTTTCTTCCAAGTTACTTTACTTTTTTCCGTCTTGAGAAACAGAAAGCAATATGTCTTTTTTCTTCAATATCTATAAAATTTTGTTATGTAATACAAAATCCTCCGTCATTAGATTTCAAATCTACCCATGCATATATTTATGTTTGTTTTGCTATACAAGTAATTATATTTGATCTCAACAATTAAATTAAATATTTCTATGGGTCTATAAAGAATAAAAAAACCAATGTCTGTCCTTACAAATATAACTTCATGCACTGCTATTATTTAGAAACTGTGAGAAAGGCAAAGACATGATATTAAAATCAGAGAAAAATGAAGTACACCCTCTATCACAATTCACCATCTCGATGTAGCAGTCTACATTAGATCATCCATTTACTCAAGCTTTCCATCAACATCTAGTGGAACCTTATGTTCTACACAACCTCCGCAATGTACGGTTATTATCAACTACTAATTGATGTCTCCCCATTTGTGATGATTTAATTTTAGTTGGAGACATTATTTTTTTGAATTATTAGGAACTTGTAATTGATTTTTATTAGAATTATTGAATTTTCTAATTTCTTGTCTTGATTTGATGATTTATTATTTTTAGAGCATATTTGGTTTAATTGTTTACTAATTGTGATGTTTTAAAGATATATAGTAATTAATTATATGTCAAAAAAAATTATAAGTGATAAGGGAATGAAGATAACGATGGAAATTTGAGATAACGGAAGGAAAAGATAAATATGGAAACATAAAGTTGCTAAATATATTTGAATTCCAGCAGATACATCAGTTAAAGTGTTCATAACTCAAGATTGGTTGGAAATTTCGAAGAATGATCTGCAGAATAGTTGTTGAGCTCTCCGAGACGATCAATCTTGATATAAATAACGCGTCAATCGGAACTATATTGAATAAATTGCGGCCAAAACAAAACAACAACAGTTTATTACCTTTTCTATATTTTAGGGTTACGAATTTGAGTTGGAATAGAAGTCCAATTACTCGTCTTCCACTCCAAAAAAACGTGTTAGGGCTTCCTAGACCTCTATAAATACACCCTTAAACTATTGTAAACAGGTCCTTACCCATCCTTATGTTTATACATCTTAAAGATCAATCCTTAATCATTCAAGAGAGAAAGTTGACAGTATGTATCTTTCTTATAATTTATTTCTTTCTTGTAGGAACTTATTTTCCCATAGCTTAGGTTTTGCATATGTATAAACTATTAACCATATATTTGTTTTATATGCTTTGATTTATTGTCTGTCTTAAACCTGATCAATTTATGGTTGTGCGAATAGTAATTAGATGGTCACCCGGAAGGAGTGTCTAATTATTAAAACAGCACATAAACGTCTAGTGTGCGGTAGTGATCCTGACGAGTTTGTTTAACTATATAGTCATTAGGGTTTGATTTAATCACCGATGATCATTAGAAGGCCAGTCTCATTTAGTAACCTAGTGGCGTAGGAGCACCCTATTTAAGTTCCCTCGTAATTGTGAGGTCGCCACCCTAGTCCACCCTGACGGGGGTAAGGAGGAATTTAGAATCCTAACTATTTATCTAAGAGCCATTATCACCCTTATGAACTAGTAGAAAAAATAGGAGTAGTGCATACGAGCAAAACCTGTGCTCTTTTTCTCATCTTATTCTCTCATATTTATTTTATTGTCTTTTGTTTTATTTAGTTAATCATTAATCTCTCCATCAATCATATTTATTTTCGTTCTGTCTTTTATTTATTAATTGCTACTCATAAGCATAACACATTTAAGTTCCTGAGGGACGAATCTTCTTATCATTAAAACTTGCATACGTCCTTAATACTTGCAGTACCGTGTTAAGTCTAGGGTATTTATGCATCGTTTATCTATCTTTTATTATCATATTTTTATCACACCTTAGGCGACACCAAGTTTTTGGCATCGCTGCTGGGGACTCGTGTCTCATTAGCGTGTGGGATATTTATTTTTAGTAGTAGTAGTTTTTAGTTACTTTTATTTTAATTTTTCCAGTTTTACTTTTTTGGTTTGTTTTAGTCTCTTTCAGGTTTACTGTGCATGCGTGCGGAACCCGAGATGTGTTTCACAGCTTATAACAGACGCTTAAGAGAAGAGAGAGAATGAAGAAAAGCGATGGCAGAAGAACATCATGGAGTAGATCCTCCACTTGGTCCTTTAAGACATATACCACCCCTACCATTATGGGAAGATAATAGAAACAACAATAGAATTGAACAAAATCTCCCAAGCTTTTGAGTACCTTTTCGAGTTCAACCATTAGGTTATCATCCTCCAGATATCCAGAATATCAAGTTTAGACCCGATCCAGATATGCTCATCAATTTCAAAATTTCGGACTCTATATTGGTGCAGCAATGCAAGATCCGGTAAGAGCGATTCAAAATTCATGCAAATTTATGATGCCTACAGTACTCCAGGCATTACATGCGAGCAACTGTATTGTCACATGTTTTCGTTCTTTCTAACCGGCAAAGCTGGTGATTGGCTAGGTAGACAACCACCAGGTACAATCACTACTTGGACATAACTTCAAACTGCATTCTTTAACCGTTTTCGCTACAACAAGGATCAGCTCCTGTAAATATCAATCCTTACAGGTATCCACACTTCAAAAAAAATTAACTTGAACAATTAGTGGCAGAATTGATGAATGCAAGGTACCATTCAACCTAGTACTAGTCCATTTTCATCTCTTGTGTTGCTGGTTAAAAAGAAAGATAGCACATGGCGATTATGTACATATATTTTTATAATTCCTATAGTTGAAGAGTTACTCGACGAATTACATGGTGAAAATATTTTTTAAAATCTGGATTTACGCTCGGGGTGTCACCAAATTCGGGTTCGTTCTGAAGATGTTCATAAGACTGCTTTTCGCACACATGAAGGCCATTATGAATTTTTTATGATGCCTTTTGTTCTTACAAATATACCTTCAACGTTTCAAGTATGATAAATGAGACATTTCAAACTTTTTTGCGTAAGTGTGTTCTTGGTTTATTTGATGATATACTTGTGTATTGCAAAAATTTAGCTTTACATTAGGAGTGTCTAAAACATGTTCTACAATTAATGGTATTGCATAACTTTTTTGCAAAAGAGACAAAATGTGTCTTTGGTCAGAATTTTCTAGAATATCTTGGGCACGTGATTTTCGGGCATGATGTAGCAATGGACAATTTTAAAGTACCACGAAACATTATAGGTCTTTGCGGCTTTCTGAGATTGACTGGATAATATCAGCTTTTAATAAAAAGTTATGGCAGTATTGCAGCCTCTTTAACAGAAATTTTGGAAAAGGATATATATTCATGGTCTACAAAGCTACAACACTGTTCACAAAACTTAAAACAACTCACAACATCTCAAGTTCTTGCTATGCTTGAATTTTCCATTACCTTTTACTGTAGAAATAGATGATTTGTGGTTTTGGAATTGGTGTCGTGTTATTTCAAAATAATCGGCCTATTTCTTCCTTTAGTATGATGTAATTTGCAAGTTTGAAGGCTAAATCAACTTATGAAAGAGAAATTTTGGCAATTACATATGTTATTTCCAAGTGGAAACATTATTTGCTAGAAAGGCCTCTCACAATTTAAACGGATTAATGTAGTCTAAAAAAATTTATGGATCAAACAATTGAAAAACCTGAACAACAAAAGTGGTTAACGAAATTATTGAGGTTTGATTTCAATATTCTTTATAAAACTGAATGTGAGAACCAAGTTGCAAATGCTTTACCTAGAATCAAAGGGGTATGTTTCAACATTTCAGTTGTTCAAGTGGTGTTTTAAGATGATATAAGAATGGCTAGTAAAAGTGATACAGATATTCAAAATCTACAAGAGGATCTATAGAATTGCCTATATTTATTACACAAAAATTCTTTGGTGAAAGCTTATAACTCAATAAACAACGTATAGTGCTTCCAACGATCTAACGTAATAAAGTTATGGACGAGTGTCACTCTACATCAGTGGGAGGACATGCTGGAAACCTTCGCACATTTCAAAGAATAGTGGCAGATTGTTATTGGGTAAATTTGCTGAAGGATATAAATAAGTGTATTGCAAGTTTTTTGGTATGTCAGTAGTCTAAGTTGAGTATTTTTGCACCCGTGGTCTTTTACAACCCCTGCCAATTAAGGATCAAATTTGGGAGGACATACAAATGGATTTTGTTCAAGGGTTTCCATCATCAAAAGACAAGTCACAAATATTCGTGATAGTTGATAGATTATCAAAATATGTTCACTTTGAAACTCTTCCAACTCATGTGAACGGTATACAAGTGGCTGATGTATTTATAAACAAAATGGTCAAACTTCATGGGATTCCACGTACCATTGTAAGTGATTGAGATAAAATATTTATATGTTCATTTCGGAAAGAGTTTTCGTTTCCAATGACCAAGTTATGCTTGAGCACAACCTATCATCCATAATTAGATGGACAAACTAAACGTGTAATCAGACATTGGAGATGTATATCATAAGTTTTGTGATGGATTCCCCTCAAATGTTGTTAAAATTCTTTTCGTGGGCTGAGTATTGGTACAACACATCCTTTCATACTTCTGCATGTTGATATCGAATGTTGTTGTTGAACATGACTTACAACAACACGATACTATATTATCTGCTCTTAAGCTAAATTTGCAGAGAACGCAACAAAAGATGAAAGATCCAGCAGATAACCATCGTATAAAACAATAATTTGATGTTGGAGATTGGGGTTTGCTTCGTCTGCAACCATATCAGTAAGTTACTACGTGAGTGTATGGAAATTAAAATTTGGGTCACAATTTATTTGGTCCATTTCAAGTTGTACAATGCATTGGGAGTGTTACTTATTATCTGTCATTACCTATTATAGCAAAGATACGTCATGTTTTTCATGTATCACTACTTTAAAGTGCAATTGGTGTATCGTCTGTGCCGGGCTAATTTACTTGAAGTTCGTCCATTGGCAATATTATCAAGTAGAAATATCAATGTAAAAAATAGGATTATACCACGAGTTTTAGATCAATGGGGTTATTTAACGCTTGAAGAAGCATTATGGGTTGATATTTAAAACTTTTGTGAGACACATAATACTATATCAGAAGATTTTTATATTAACCAACATAATACTTTATTAGAAGATTTTTATATTTAATGTCCTCATTTTTAAGCTATGTTAAGGAGATTAAAATAACATGCATGAGTGGGCATTACTTAGTAAATGGAAATCTCTTAAATAAAACAGGAATCAAATATGAAATATTTTAATTAAGAATAATAATATTGACTTGACAGTTAAATATCTTTAGACTTTAACATATACAAAATTTGATGATAAGTTCAATGACGCATCTTAAGATTAAATAATGGAAAGTATGACTAGTTGAGGTTTCCTATTCATTCTCAAGTAAATAAACGATTGAATAAAATCAAAATAGAACCAGGTAAATAAACTAGATTGAGGATAATTGGGGACTTTAAATATATGATATACCTAATAATATGGGTAACTTTGATAGATTATAAAAAAACTATGAAATATGCCAATGATTGATAAGGAAGCCATGATATCAAAAAATATTTTGTGACAAGATCACTAATAGACAAAGATAATAAAAAAAATTAAAATCTATTCAGAATGAATTTCAATATAAAACAACCATGAATCTTTATAAGAATCATAGTTTGAAACATTTAATTACTACATAATTCAATTTAATATTAAGATAATACAAAAATCTAGTTATAACCCAGAATAAAACAATTAACCAGAATTAAATTCAAAGAGGTAACAAACTTTTAAATTAACCAAAATTAAATTCAAAGAGGTAACAAACTTTGAAATTTGGTAAGGAAACATGAGATTGACGTACTTTCACATATCAAAATTCGTACAAAATATTTGAGTTTTTGATTCCTCGTTATATTTTTCGTTTCCTTTGTCTTTCCCATTGTCATTATTTTATCGCATTTGGTTCTAAAATTGTAGTAAAGAAAGTATAGATCTCAAATTTGTAAACAGATTTAATCACTAGAAAATATAAAAGTAAGAATTAGAGAGGAAAAATAAGAAAATAAAGAGTTGAAAAAGATTAAAGAATAACGCTCAAAATCTAATTTCATATATATATATATATATATATATATATATATATATATAATTATAAATTTTATATGCGCGTCCAACTAGATACAAGATGAAAGGTTAAATTCCATCCAAATTATAAGACTGTGTAGTTTAGTTTTAGAAAATTTCTACATCAATTATATTAATATACCCCATGTATTAAACTTAACTAACTGATTAGTCTAATGACATGTATTTTATTATAATAATCTATGATTACCTTTTGTTTTATATTGTTGGACATCCTACATGGATAAGTAACAAAGATACGCAGCTCAAGTGTAACAAGGTTTATAATAGGCCAAAAAAAAAAATTAGCAAAATACTTTCATCCAAAATTAGATGATCCAATGCAAATATATTTTGACACATATCCAATATTTTTAACTTGTAAAAACTAATCATGATAACTACCTAATTAATCTAATGACATATGTTTTGTTAGTACAATCAATTTGTTATGATATTAATATTAGATCATTGAATCTTTGATATAAGTCTTATCCAAAAAATTAAAATGATAGATTTTATTGTACGAAAATCTCCACCTTAATGTGTAATTCTTCTTGGTCAAAACTTAACATATTTATCATCATAATTTTTAACAATCCATAGTTCCATCAAACCTAAAGTTTATGATTATGTATATTTTAGTGTCCATGTATGCATGATTATCTTTTATAGGAATTTAATCAAGTTAATAGTCTCAGTAACAAGCCAATTTCTGATAAAATGAAATTTAACATCAACAAGCTTTGTACTTTCATGATACATAGGATATTTACTCAAGTGATTAGCACTCTGTCTATAACATATACAGTAACATTTGGCATAGTATAATTTAACTCAGTAATAAATCCTTGTACCGAAATATCCTCATTACAAAAATCATAAATAGAAACATATTTAGATTCAGATTATACAACTAAAGGTTTTAATTATGATTTCCAAGTAATGTAGTTTCTACAAAGTGTATATTACTAGAAAGTGATTGACGTCTGAAAGTATGTATCACCAATAAAATAGTGAAAACGATTTGATTTTTTGAAAAAAAAAATCAAAAGATACATTTTTTTTCCATAATATAGACCAACATGAACAATACTAATAATATAAGCAACATCTAAATTAAAAATATGCTAGTGGTCTAACCCAATGTCAGACATAAATCTGCTAAACAGAGAAATCATATAAGATAATTATGATCTAGTTCTAATCATAACATACTTGAGTGATCAAATAACATTTTCATAACAAATATGATTCATTTTTCCTTCTCAGATATAGGTTTGGGGGTTATGATATTTACTAGAATTTAAAATGACCAGTTAAATGCATAACGACATTTTTATATTATAAGTTACCATACCTTTCTACCAATTATACAAAATATGGCCTTTGATGCATTTTCGACTTAGAATGCTTCCCGTTCCTTGCAATTACCATGCTCAAAATCTTCTTAGCTTGGTTATAATTATTCTATATCTTTGAATTGAACGGTTACAGTTAAAAACCGAAACGAATAATAAATGAAATGATTCATAACTGAATTATATAAATATGGTTTAAAAACATTATGTTATGGTTTGGAAAAGTATAAGCGGTGGTTAAAACTATTAAGTTGTGGATGTAGATAAAATAAAACCAACTATCCATAAATCGTTTATTATGATATATATTTTCAAATTCTATAATAATTTAGCTTAAATAGATACATTAAATTTCTAAAATGATAATCCACTTACTAGATTTACCCACTTAAATAATAAATATTAAATTCAATCAAAATCAACATAATATTTTATATTCCATGGAGATTTTTCTTTTATGTGTAACTTTATTTTATAAAATCTATATATTTATAAAAAAATTATTTGGTTATGGTTAAAATTAAATATTTTTTATAAACCGATACCTAAGTATATATTTATGGTTTTCAAAAAGTGTAAAAGTTAATTAAACCATTAGGTTGTAATTTTTAATACATTAAAGAAATATAGTTATTGTTTTTTATATTTTCAAAAAAATCGAATCGTTTCACTCCATAGTTATGAGCAACATATCATCAATAGATAGGAGAATATAAAGGAATTTACCATAATAGTCAAGAAAATATAGATACCTATCAAACTCAATTTTTTATTAAACCCAAACTAATGACAAAAATATCAAATCTTTTATATCATTGTCTTTGAGACTATCATATGTAGTCTTTTTCAATATGCAAAGGTTATCATAGTATTTAGAATTGTCTCATATTATATATATATATATATATATATATATATATATATATATATTAAGTTCAACATGCAAAAAATAGTTTTAACATCAAGTTGACATAAGACAACGTCATTGTTATTTTTTATTTTTTAATATGACAATAGGCTTGCAAAATAAATTTAATTTTATTACGTTCCTTTAAGTATACCCTTTGGCAACAGGTTACCTTTATATATAGGGAAATCAGAATTATATATACCCTATTTAACCTTATAATTTTATATACATTCAATAAGTTTTTAATCATGAGGATTTTTTACAAGTATCCAAGTTTTGTTAACATTTAAATATTGTTTTTCTTCTTCCATAAATTAACCCCAAAAACATTATCATTAGAACTCAATAAATTAAGGTAACTATCCAGATTATTTGCGACTAACCTAAAGACCAACTATAACAGTAGTATAAATAAAATAAATATAAGACTATCTTGGAGGAGATCTAGTTTTAATCCTTACCTTATATATTGATATCTAATAGTTATACATGCTATCTTTACTAGACTCGTAGACATTCTCAGACCCATTAGTGTACCTAGTAGAAATTGACTCCATTGTGGGCTGCTCAACTTCATGTTCCTCTACACCTGTAGGTTCAAATGATTAACATCATTTCGTAAAGTTGTAATAGGATCCAACTTAATATCAAATAACTTTAGGTATTGTTTCAGGTTCACTTTGATCATCACCTAAAAACACAGTTACTGAGTTTCAAGGGAAATTGGATTAATCAAATATAACATCTCCAGGAATGATAATATTTATTCCTCTAGATTCTCTCAAAAAAACACACACATCACCAAAACCATCCATAATTGTTATATATTTTGCTGATTTCAGCCATTCCGCAGTTCTTGCAACTTCATCAAGATTATATTTTTTTGGCTAAATAGATTTGTATAAGATGCATAGAAATAACTTCTATTGAGAAAGTTGCACTATTATACAGAAAGAAAATTAAATATATGATGGAAGACTCTCAAAGTGCTCAAGACTTGAAATTACAATGATAAAACTCTATTCAGTATCCTAGATATTGAATCAAGCACTGGGAAGAGTTGTGTTTCCCTGTAGGTATTCTTGAAATTTAGCTAGATCAGAAAAAACAAAAGGACACCTCCTTCAACATATCACTTATGGAAGTGGTCAAAGACATTCATCTTATTTAAAAATAAAATCAACAATCTATAAATCTTATTTGAAAAGCATAATTTTTGTCTAAAAAACTCATTGTCAATGAGGCACTTGCAGGAGAGATTTTGCTAACATAGTTACTACAGAATTTGCACAAAAGCTTTGCAATACTGACCAAACTGATTAAGAAATTCCCTATTTGGAGGAATAATGTCTAAACAGAATCGATTGATAGGTTTAACCATATCTTCTTTAAGCTCATTGTAGTCTAGGTCCCGACATTACAAAAAATAGCTTTATAGGTCCCTAAAAAAAGAGTTCGAAAAAGCTACGGGCAAAGTGAACTATTAAAATTTGGGTAATGACGCAAGATTAAACCTTCTTGATTTCACAAGTAGGTTTCTTTCTTACAGACACTTATTTGGACTCACATATATCTTTGCTCTATAGCTGTAGGAAAAAAGTATTAAAAATTCAGAAGAATGAAAAAACAATAAAAGTAATAATACATAACTTCAATTTTAAACATTGCCTGTTGAAGTAAATGGTGTCTCCGTCTCACCTACAAGTTTTGTGCCTTTTAAACTCTTTTCAAACTGCTTGAAATTCTTTAGCAAGTACAGTGTCAAAAATAATTTACAATTGTTATGACCTATAACATTAATACCTTGAATATATTAACTTCCCATATTGCATAACCAACAAAATTAAAGCATCATAATACACAATGTGTGTGAACGACTAGTCAAATATAACATATATTTGAAAAGAATACAATAAAGAAAAAGTACACATTCTTTCTGGTTTAAATATAAGAAACAAAAATTGACGGTAGTGAAATTGAAATCTTACAAGTTCTTTAAACGTTGGATATATATTTTTGGAAGCTAACGTAGGAGAAATCACATCAAGAAGTATGATAGTTATTGTTCGTGTATGAGGATTAGATTATGTTTTATTATTCCCGATTTTTCTTCACTCCTTCTCACGAGACACGAATTTTTGTGTAAAGTCTTTCACCGTCCTATAAACACAAACAACAACAAAAGAGATATATGGTGATCATCACACAAAATCTCAAATAATTCTTCGATCCATCGCATTTCTTCAACTTCACGAGAGATAGTGATTTGGGAATGAAAAATTATAATTCTGAAGAAAATAATTTATGATTAGAAAATTATACGATTATTAGAATAAAACAAATAAAGGATAATTAGTAATTAGTCTTGATTATAGTTGGACATTTTTTAGTTAGTTAACTGGGAATGGATTTCCCTTCCTTATTATCAATTTGTCAATGTCCCTTTTTTTTGCTAAACTTAATATTTTAGTCAATATATTAAAAACCTTATTGGTTAAAAGCAAACCATAATAATTTACATTATTTAAAACAACTCCACCGAAAATACCTCCACAGTTACGAAATAAAAAAAAATAAGTGACTAATAATCAGACAAAGGAACCTAAAAAAAGGGAAATAGACAAATTAACAGACACACATACAGAAAAGACACACAAAACAAACACAAAATTTTAATCTTTGTTGCTGATTTGGTGAGACCAAGCGTATATAGAAGAAATCAAGAAAAATAACTGAAACGAGCAACAAAAAGTAATATGTAAGTGAACCATTGTATGATATTTTTATGCTTTTTTTAAGTTTGTTTAGATATCTCATTAAGCAACTAAGGCAAAAAGTTTGGCCAACACAACTGAGGTAGAATTCTAACGACAAAGAAAGCAGATAAAAGACAACTATAATAGATAAATTGAAAATGAGTGAGGTAATTATAGTTTAAATAAATTTTGATATATAATTTTTATTTATACTAAAAGTATTCATAAATATTATAGGTTGAACAAAATACAACTATAACAGATGAAGAAATAGAGAACTGGGATTAGAAGTTGAAGATGAAGATGAATAAGACGACGATGATAGTGTAGTAACTATGATACAAAGGGACTCATAATATGATGAAGATGAGGAAGAGGAACAAGTTGAAGAAAAAAAGACTAAAATGATAATTAATACACATATAAGTTTAAAAATTAATTTTTTGAAACAAGAAATTCATTGTTTAGAAAAGAGTAGGTAATAACCTGTTTATGAAATACAATACTGAATCACATGACATGTTCAGCCTAACAAGTATAAAATAAATTAACGATAAATAATAACTATAAGTAAAAATGTAAAAAATATGATCATTTCAGTAAGGTTGGTCATTTTAAGAAGAATTGATTTGCTCTTAAGAACAAGAATGATACTTATAATAATGAACCTAATATTGCAAAATTGTTTAGTAAAAATTATGTGAGTTATGTAGTTTTTAATGTATTTGATATAGCATATAAGTCAAATTGGATTATCGATTTATATACATTATCAACATGATCTCTAATAAACACTGATTTCATGACTTGAGAAAATATAAATATGATAAGTTGTATATGTGGAATAATAATACGTTCCAAGTTGTTGGTATTGAGACTATTAATCTAAGAAAGAATAATATGAAATTGATAACTCTCGCTAATATGAGATGGATACCTAATCTAAAAAGAATCCTTATCTCTGTAGGTATTTTAGATAATCTTGGAAACATATACAAAGTGTCAAGATGTGTTAACAATTTAAATAAGAATAATAAATTTGGCCTATGTGAAAAGAATTATCTTTATTTGTATATTATTGACTTGGAATGAATTACATATGATTTGAAAAATGTTACTTCTAACATTGAGAATGCATCTACTTTAAAATGGTACTTGAGACTCAGAAATATTAATCAATTTGGTTGGTAAATATTATATCTCTATTTTGTATATTTTTTAAACTTGTGTGTTATCAAAACAACATAGAATGAAGTTCACTAATGGTTTAATAATTCTAAATCTATACTTGAATATAAACATTTTGAATTATAGGGATGTGACTAAAATAAAACTGGTAGGGGCGAAGATATTTTATATCTTTGGTTGATGAAAATTCTAGGATAGTATGGACTTCTCTTTTAAAAGCTAATAATGAATTTTTTTAATTTAATTAGAGAGTGAATTACTTTACAAGAAAAAAATAGTGGTAAATCCTTTAAAACTCTAAGAATAGATAATGGATATGATGATGAGTTTGTCAATTTCAGTACATTTTTCGGTAGAATAAGACATAAGATAGCTAGAAATACACCACAACCAAAATTGCGTGGTTGTAAGAATGAATAAGACCCTCCTAGAAAAAATAATTAGAAGCTTTATTTTTACCTCTGTCCTTTCAAATTGTTTTTAGGGATAATACCTTAATACTTCAACCCATTTTGTGAATATAAGTTCTAATATATCTTTGAATGTGAAATGCATAATGAAATTGTGGAATAATAAAAAACCTGACTTGTCTAAAAATAGTATTTTTGGTTGTGCTACCTATGCCAATGACAAATAAGGTATCGTTGATCCATGATAATTAACATAATTTTCTTTGGCTATTAGTATATGCACGGTACCAAAGAGTACAAATTATGTGATATATAATCCAGGAGAATAATAGGTATCATTAATAGAGATGCTATATATGATGATCATTAGTTGAAAGGTTATATTTCATGAATCTAATTGTCTTTGCAAGCGAGTAACTATGTTCTTAGGTGATGATCAAAGTGAACATGAAACAACACCTAAAGTGTACTTAGATTAAGGTGGATCCTATTAAAACTTCAGGAAATTATGTTAATCATGATGATCCTAATAGTGTTTGGGAACAAAAGTAACAACCCGCAGTGGAGTCAGTCTCCACTAAAGAGAGCTTAGATAACTATTAGTTGACAAAATATTGGGTAAGCAGGTATTCTTATGTTGAAAATATTAATATTGCTCTTTTAGTTTCTCCAAAGCTTAGTATCAATGATCCAGATAGTTATCTTAATGCATTGACTTCTAAAGATAATTAATGTTGGGTTAAGCTGTAAACCTGTAATACAATATTTAAAGGTTAATAAAACTAGCATACTTGTTATAAGACCTAATGTAGAAAACTTTATATGGTTAGATAAGTTATATTTGATTATGATTTCTCTAGATATAAAGATATAATTATTTCCAATGGGTATACTGATGATTCTCTTTTTATAGTAAATATGAGACATATTTTTACGCTCCTTTAGAGATCAGCTGAAATTTAGAAAGAATTGGAATGGTCCCTTTTATCTCAAGAGGGGGCTCTAAACTAGGAATGTGTGGCCTATTATAAATTGTGATTCAGAGATGTAACTATGTAGTTATAAATTTGTAGCTAGCATAACGCAAACCAATCCTTTTTTAGAGGAAACTTTTTTGGTATGGGATTGATTATTTTAAACTAGCCCATAACATATGTAAACCTTAAAAATTTCACACTTATTAATACTAGTCATGAACATTAGAAATTCATCCCTTGGCTGCCAAAGCTTAGTTTTTATCAACACTTTCATCATTTGCTAGAATCAATAGTTGGAGTTTCACTAGGTCAATTCTATACCTCTTAATCTCTATACTTAGGGTAAATAGTGTTACATATATTATTTCTTTAATTTAATTCCATGTTTTCATTCCAAGTTCAATTATGCACGAATTCTATTTTTCTAAAGATTGTTTATATATGAACTTAAGTTTTATTCTTTAATTTCTTATTTTGGGATTGAATTTATATAAATTCTCATCTATTTGGTATACATATGAGTTAAATAATTATTGAATTAGGCCCAAATAATGACCAGCCTAAGTAATTAAGTTTGCGTCCTAGAGGGGGTTCTAGTTACAGATTAGTGTATACGCGCTTTGTGTGCATTAGTGAGTCGACAAGTCTTGACTAGCCAAGTAGTCGCTAGGGTTTAAACTCTGAGCTCTAATAATTGAGTACTTGATCTTTCTAAGTCGACCATTACGGGAGTTAGAAAAACATTAGAATCACAGTTAAAAAGATCGACAATTTTTTTTTCTAGAACTAATAATTCAATAGGATTAGGTGAGTGTTTGAAATATTGAGCTACTATCTTACAAGCATAATTATTTATTAATTGTAAAACAAAACAATGCCCATTGTATTTCTATCTTTTAATCAAAATATTTAAAACAATCTACACTAATATTGAAAAACATTTGAATTACCTACCTAAATCCTAAGGAAAGAACTTGATTTACTTACATATTAGTTGTAACAATTCTTAAACTTTTAGTGATTTAATCGTGATTTTCTATTTGTGTGCATGTTTTATATAATTTTTTTATCACACTCACGGGTCCACCATATACTCAAAAGGAGAGAGTAGATTTCACTGAAACTTGAATGCTTGTTGTCATATTCAAAAAAAATATGAATGATGTTATTTTATGTGTCATGTTTTAACTTAGAATAAGAAAAACTTCATGTAAAGACTACTTTTCTACATGGTCAACTTGAAAAAGATATACATGAGACAACCTGAGTGTTTGTATGATTCTAAACAATATGATCATGTTTGCTTATCAAAAAAATATGTGTATGACCTTCAATTATTTCTAAGACAATGGTATAAAATATTTTATACTTTTATTATTAGTTTGGGTTGTAAAAAAATAAAATAGGATAGTTGTCTATATTTTTTTTACTCTTCTAGGTATTTCCTTTGTATTCTACTATATATTGTTGATATAAATTGCTCATAATTAGGGATAACAACGGTTCTATTTTTACGTAAATATCATAATCATAACTATTATTTTTATTGTATTAAAATTATACCTAATGATTTATACTATTTATGACACTTTTCAAAACCATAATTCCATCATTTGATGTTGGTTTTATATACAGTTTTGAAATTTTAAGCAATAACCAAATGATATTTTAATAAGTATATTAATTTTTATAAAATAATACCACATTTATAAAAAACAAATTTCCAAAATACATTATTATTGTGTTAATATTTGATTAGTTAGTTTATTTATAATTTAGTTGGTTTAATTTAGTAGATGGATTTTGATTTTACAATTTCAATATATGTAATTTAACATAAATTATTATATAATTTGAAAAAATATATATAATAAACTATTTTTGGTTACTCGGTTTTATCTTATCTAAAACCATAACCTTACCATTTTAAGCATTGGTTACCTCATAAGTAGTTAAATGCTTAAAATTAAGAAACTCGAGGTTGTATATGAAGGATTTCGGCCAAGCCAAGAATATTATAATCATGGTAATTGAAAGGAACATGAAGCATTCTAAGTTGAAATTGCAACAATGGCCCTATTTGGTAATATTTGTAGGAAGGTATGGTAACTTACAATATAAAATATTGATATGACTTTTATTGTTCATTTTATACTCTAAATATCTTACAACTCTAAAAAGAAAAAAAGGAAAATATTTGTTATGAAAATTTTATTTTATAATATTTGTTTAAAATCATGGCATGGTCGTATTTTATCTTTTTTTATATTATGTCTATCTAAAGTTTAACAAATTCTTACGTACATCATTTATTTCATGTCCTTAATTACCTTAAACCCAGTTTTTCTTACTTGATTCTATTTAGATTTTAATCAATCATTTTTATGTGTGTTAGTGGTTATTCAAGAATGAATTAGAAACCTTATTCATCGCACTCTCCATTTTCATTAACTTTTAATGTATCCTTCTCACCCCTATCTAAGCTAATCATCAAATTTTATATATGTTAATGTCTAAAAATATTTAATTTTAAATCATTCATATTATTATCAATAAAAATATTTCATATTTGTATTTCTTGTTTAATTCAGAATTTTCATTTACAAAGAAATTCCCACTCATGTATGTAATTTTAAAGTCCCTAGCATAGCTCAAAATAAGGAAATTAAATATAGAGATTTTCTGAAAAAGTATTATGTTGAATGAGAATTGTTCAACTGAAAATTTATTATTACTCAGAAATAATATTAATTTTTCAATGAGTTTCTACACACAAAACATGATCAGCCATGACATTTCCATAAAGGGGAAGATTTTTTGTAATTTTGTAAAGTATGTCTTAGAGTTCAAATTAGTGTTAGGCTTTAACAGGACAACACTAAAAAGTGGATGAAAGTTAAGGTTCGTTGGTTATTTATAACTTCTGATATTTCATATTAACTTAAACATGAAAAGCATTGTTTATAGCTTCTAGGTATGCACTTGGACATTTAAATGTAAATTCCTAGGTTATAATTTTACCTTCATACGTTTTCATATGTTATATCATTTAATTATCATAAATGTCCCTTTTGCATTCTAATTCAGGAAACACTTTGTAAAAAATGCGACATCATATACATCTCAAAGGATACTAGAATTCCACAAGATTTGGATGAAGAGATTGAAGTAGCTGACTATGTGTTTTATCGCACTTTTTATGTTGACACTTATATGTTTTGCTGGTGAGATAGGTGATAAAATTGGTGACTATGATGGTATACATTACTGTCAAACCTTTATCAAATCTCTTTTATGTTTGTTTGCATAACAATCACTATTCACGTGATACCCAATTACATTTTACTTAACATCTTCATTTAGTTTGCACCGTATTTACTTAGATGTCTAATGATTCTCTCTCTATCTCTCTATTACAAATTAATTCATACTCATTGAGAAAACAAAACACGTATAAGGTCCCTATCTGTTTAAAGAAAGAACCTTAAGTGTAATTGCTCGTTTGTGAAAACATGCGTAATTATTGTAACTTATGTAATGCCTAAGGCCACTTGATGGACAAATTCACAAACTTATTATAAACATGTTTTTAAGGACCATGAGTTGATATGTCATCTCTTAAGTGAAGAACGAAATGATCTAATTGATGAAGAAATTGAACATAATATGGCCAAAAACCTGTTAACAAAAATGTAGCTATTACGATGGTGGTCCTTTGTGTGTTCTAAATAAATGCAAATAATAATCGAACCACAACCGCAAGTGTACGGTTGTCCCAAATAGTATATATGATAAAACAGATTCGTTCCAAGGACGGGATGGTTGACTACAATGTTTAACAAATAATGATTGGTTGCACTTATGAAAGCAAGTAAATAAAATATGTTTGTTTGGTTTTGTTTATTAAATCTACTAAATGAAAGACAAAATATAAATGCAAGTAAAAAAGCCAAGACGCAAGTAAAATGGTGTAAAACGCAATATGAGAAGTAGTACTTGAGAACGCAAGGATCCTCCCAATCCTATTTCCTAACTTATGTTGCTTAAGGGCTAAATTAGTCAATTACAATGGTCGGGAATCTAAATTCCTTATACCCCGGTCAGGGCGGACTATAAGGCGATCCTAGAGTGTCACTAGTCCCGTCAGGGTAAATATGATCCACTTTTGGATGTTTAAGTTTTATTACCTCATTTGCCCTAGAATTAGCTAAGTTCGTCGAAATCAATAGCTTCTATCCTAGATTGAATAAATGGTTCAGTATTTAAACCCTCCGTCAGGATGATCCAATTGCCACTAATTGGACTAGCCTAAATACTAATACCTGTTCCTAGTTCATGACGCTAAAAAAAGTAAACATTCTCAATTTATCGAAAAGAGTAAAAGCCCTAATTTAGTTTAATTTAACAGAAACCCAAATTCAACATTCGTTATTCAATACGATTGGGATTCACCCATTGTTTGTTCTCAAGCATTATGAAAAGCTTAGCTCATATTAAATGGAAAAACTAAATTAATTGAAATGGAATTCATATTTGATTACAAAATTAAAATTGAAAGAAACCTAATTTCCGGAGTTGGAATGACTGAGAACAGAGATATAGACCCTCTCCAGTTCGTGCAGATTCTTCTTTCTTCCTTCTGTTGCTTCTCTCTGGTGTTTAATCTTGTGGAATGTGGATTCTATAAAAAATAGAAGTCCAGACCTCCTTTTATAAGTAGAAATTCGGACTTGGACCTAGGATTTTAATTAAATGAAATATAAAAGGCCCAAGTCCACTAACTTAGCCCAAAATCCCGTAACTGCTGATATACCTTCACAAAACGGCTTTTCCCGATTCGTTATGACTCCGATTGACCTCATTCTAGTTGTAAAGTTCCGTAACTCGATAGGGAGCGTTTTCTCTTCAAAGGTCAGCGGCTAAATCATCGCTTAAGCACCTTGAAATCAGCAATCTATGGCCTGAAAAATGGATTTTCAGCTTTAAAAATAATATCTTCGGGATTTATCTTCAAGTCCTGACTCTATCTTTTGATCTTTGACTTTCTTCTCGGATTTCTCTTCTAGCTAACATCTAAAACCTATAAACTTTACACTAAAAATACCAATATTACGCGCAAAAGCTTAATAAATCAAAAATGCTAGAAATAAAAGAGGAAAATCATATTATTGCATATTTGGTCAAATAAGTCTATCAAATTGATTAAATAAACACCAAAAATGATGTCTCCCAAGGGTCGAAAATAAGAACAATTAGGGAGACATCAAGACCCCCAACTCAAACCTTTGTCGTCCCGACAAAGTAAAACAAAACAAAGGGGTATAAGTAAACGTATAAACATGTAGAAGCTAACAAATAAACCCTAAAGCAAACCTTAAGATAAATCTCATATAGCAAACTGTAGAAACTAATATACACATACATCTAAAATGCAACATCAAACATAAATAATCTCAATCATAAAATTAAAGTTGCAATGCTTGAAGGTTACACTTGTACTCATCTCTGTATGATGGCTATAGGGTGGTCATTAATCCTAACTCGATTTGAACGCTCCACCTAGTATATTTCCTATTAACAGAATCATAAATTCACTATGCACTTAGGAATCACGAGGTATTTACGGTTATAATATTGGCTTAAGGACGGGTGTGGATGTATATTTGGTAAATTTGAAGTGAGCTTTTGGCTCTCTCCTCACTTACCATCAACAGTGTCCTCGAGCTTGAGTTAATGCTCAAAAGATGTTCTCACTCACCCATATACGCAACAATTTGGCGTCCCATGTCTACCCACTATAAACAAGATGATTTTCAGATAAAAATCCACTTTGCCGGCTGTTTATTCGTTCATATTTTTTTTCTTTTTCTTTTCTTTTTTTTTGTACAGAAGCAAACCGGGTTCCCGGTTTTGACGAAACTGGGTTCCCGGTTTCTATTGTATGATTTTTCTAAATTTTTCATTTTTTCTTTCTTTTTCATTTTTCTTCATTCCCGGCAAAGGGTTACAACTATATATCATCTGCAATTGTGCTACAATACAAAGCACATCAATCCCAACCCATTAAATTCCCCATAAGTGGTCCCACCACCCCAAACTCAAGCTCGAGACATGTCTCAGGATTGTGATTCAAGTGCGGGTCATATGGTCATGCCTGATAATCTAAGGGATAATGGCTTATATCGTGGCTACAAAGAAAAGGCTAAAGGCTCAAAGTGGGCTAAGACGGATATTAATTAATACAAGGGATAGAAGGCTAACAAGGCACAAATGGCTAACACAGAACTGCCCCTATCATTTTCCTAAGTACATAGCTTGTCTTTAGTTCATATCTAGGTGGGTTCTCTACTAATTAGGATTTTACGTTCTACACACCAAACATATTCCTTAAGTACAAGCTTACTTCATTTGCATTGTTCATTAATTTTTCCTATCAATTACCTATGTTTGCATGCAATTCTAAATGCGTTTTATATCAGTCCCTAAAGTCCACTATTTACTATCATAGATTCATCAAAAGTATGCTTAAAGGGATATTTAAAAATTTCTACAGTCAAACGCAACTCCGAAAATTCTTTTATTGAAAGCAAATAAAACAAATAACACATAAAAATTGGGATGAGGCAACGAACCCCACCCCAAACTCAAAAATGAGTCGTGTCCCCACGACTCGAAAAGACTCAATAAAGCATTTAAACTAATCTACACTAAGAAGGAAGTTTAGAAAACGTATCTTAACCAGCGCGAGACTGGTTGTCGGTGTTGCGTTCTGGACCTTTATCCCGCGTAACAGCATCATAAATCGCGTTTTGAAGTGAATTTACGCCTAGGATCAAATTTCGAAGCAGGTCCAATTCTCTTGTAACGTTCCCCAAGGTAGCAATCATCTTCTCTTGATTCTCTCCCAACACCTGAATCTTGGATTCCAACTCAGGCACAGTCTTTGCTTTCTTTGATTGAGGAGTTCTAGGACTCTTGGTAGCTCGTGTTGCTTCTTCATGGATATTCTTGATCGTGCTCAAAACTATACTCACCTCAACTGAAACAACGTCAATATCTGCGTTCTTACGCGGAATCTTTGCGTCTAGGCACAACTGAGTAATAGTACAAGGGAACTTCAGATTTTGTTGTTTCATTGGGGATTTTGCGAACTCCATGATTGTATCATAAATGATCTTAGCAACATCAAATCGTTTCTCCTCCAAAATACACTTAATACAAATTACGTGCTCTCTCTTCAACTCGGAAGTGTGTTTAATACCAAAGAAAGTGGGTATTATAAAGCAAGACCAAACCTTAGCACGAGGTGTCAAACTACTGCTGTAAAACTGTCCAGGATATCTTTCTCCCTCAGGAATTGGGCTAGCCCCATTAACAAGCACGGTCCCCCAAAGGGATTCAAAATCGAAAGAAGGATCATTAAGAGTTTCTTGGAAAGGGCATGTTCCAGAAAAGTTGGGTAATTTCAAGGATTTCCGAATACGTTCAATAGAGAAAGGAACTACCTTTTTGCGAATATCAATCGCATCACGGGAGGTGGCTAAACCTTCATAAAATTCTCGCACAAAAGTAGGAATAAACTCAAGCTTCCTTTCTTGTAATTCTTTCCAACCAAACTTAGCACATGTCACAGCATATTCTTTGTATTCACTGCTCATAATACCCTTAGGAAAATTTGTCTCCTCACCAAACTTCAAAAATTCAATTCTCTCACGAACCTGAGTATTCCAACTAGTATAAACTCTCTTAGGCTTGTGGGCCCACATCTTCATACGCGGAGGTTTCTGTTGAACTGGTACTTCCGGAACCTCTTGTTCAGTTTCCTTCTCAATGTTCTTCTCAATTTTCTCTTCTTGGTCCTTCGCACTTTCAAACTCATCAATTAATCTTCTCTTCTGTCCTGTGATTTCTATTCTCTTTGGATCAAGCTTAACCTCATCAATCTTACGTTTAGGACGCGAATCAGGAATCTCAATAGCTTGGTCTTTGGAACCACCAATGGTGGTTTTTCTTCTAGGAGCAGTTCTTCGGAAATCACCGGTTCTGTTAGTCATCTCTTTCCACGCCAAGCTCAAAACTTCAAATAGTGAAAAACTTAGAGAAAAGTTTAGAATTTTGATGTTTTGAGGCTTAGGAATTGAAGAACTAGGTGGAATATGAGATGGGTTTTGTTTAATTTGGATGAGAGAAGAAAGAATTGGGTTTTATTTCAGGATTTGATGAAGGAGAATCTTGGGAAAAACTAAGGATTTGATGTTATTTTGGAAAGGAGGTGAGTTGATTGTATGTTTTTGTGGTGAAAGAGGGTAGGATTTGATGATATATAGTGTTTGTGTTGATGATTTTCGGAGGTGGGACAGCTATTGGTGCGTTTTAGGTAAAAACTTGCAAAAGAGGCTAAGCAAACTAGGTTAAAGCATCAAAAACCGACATCACAGCTTCAAAACCGGGTTCCCGCATTTGTGAAATGCGGGTTTCCGGTTCCGCGTCGCTGTGACGGCGCGGAAAAGTACATAAAAGACTTTTTTTTTTTTTTTTTCTTTTTTTTTTTGAGACGCTCCAAAACGCTGGACCCCAAGACGCGGGGTCAGAACTTTTACTCGCCGAAACCGGGTTCCTGGTTTTGTAGAATGCGGGTACCCGGATTTTCTCGATGGCGCGAGTCAAAACGCGCCAAAACGCAGGACCCCAAAACGCTGGGTCAGAACTTTTGGAAGATTACAGCTCCGAAACTGGGTACCCGGTTTTGCCAAATGCGGGTTCCCGGTTTTGTGTCGATGGCGCGAATCAAAACGCAAGCCACCAAGACGCTGGGTCAGATATTTTCAGAAGTTACAGCACCAAAACCGGGTACCCGGTTCCGATGCTGTGTCGTGAACCAAGACGCCAAGTGTTGCGTGTATAAGGTTGGTACCAGCTCCAAAACTGGGTTCCCGGTTTCTCCTGGACATCCAACCAATTTTCTCCTACTTTCACCTCATCGACCCCAAACTCATGACCTTTTTACCCCTGAAATCATCAAAAACAACTACCCTTCCTCATTTCTTAATAATAAACACTAAAATTACGATAATCAAACTATTCTAAGTTGCGAAAAATTAAAACTCAGCTAATATACAAAGAATTGGCTTTTGTTTAACGTCGTTAAGCTCGACGGGTTACCTCACGCTCTCAAGGAGTTTCAAGGAGATACATGACCTCCCCGGGATGTGGATCTTCCGAGCGATTGGTGTCTTCACCTCCATGGTATATCTTCAATCTGTGACCGTTTACCATAAAGGTACGGTTCTCTAGCGGATGTTCTATTTCTATCGCCCCATGAGGTGTAACTTTGGTCACAATGTATGGACCTGACCACTTAGATCTTAACTTACCCGGATTATTGCTGAACTTTGAATTATACTTCAATACTCTTTGCCCCACTTCAATGTTCTTTGTACGAATCCGATTATCATGCCATTTCTTCGTGTTTTCTTTGTAAAGTTTGGCATTTTCATAAGCATGCAATCGGAATTCGTCAAGTTCATTAAGCTTCATCATACGATTCTTTCCGGCTAAGATAGGATCTAAGTTCAACTACGCAATCGCCCAATAAGCACCCATTTCAAGCTCTAAAGGTAAGTGACAAGCCTTACCATACACAATACGATAAGGAGATGCACCAACTGGAGTTTTAAACGCAGTACGATAGGCCCACAACGCATCATCTAACTTCATTGACCAATCTTTTCATGTAGGACCAACGGTTTTCTCTAGGATTGATTTGACTTCACGATTCGAAACATCAGCTTGACCATTGGATTGTGGATGGTATGCAGTAGATACACGCTGTCTTACTCCATATTTCTCTAGAACAGTCTTTATATACTTATTAACGAAATGAGATCCTCCATCGCTAATAATTACTCTAGGTGTGCCATGTCTAGTGAAAATATGTGACTTCAAGAACTTAATCACCACTCGTGAATCATTGGTAGGTAAAGCCACCGCTTCTACCCACTTAGATACATAATCAACAGCTAATAAGATATAGAGGTTACCATTTGAAGGAACGGAAGGACCCATAAAATCTATGCCTCAGACATCGAATATTTCAACCTCTAACACATTATTACGTGGAATCTCATCCCTCTTTGATATGTTTCCGGTAAACTGACATCTCGTACACTTCTTAACATATTCATGACAGTCTTTGATAAGAGAAGGCCAGTAAAAACCTGATTGGAATACCTTTGCAACAGTTCTATCTCCTTTGAAATGTCCTCCATATAGTGAATCATGGCATCCAGCTATAATGGCTTCAGTCTCCTCTCTTGCTACACACCTTCGTATCATTTGGTCAGCACAAACTTTATAGAGGAACGGATCCTCCCAAAAGAACTGTCTAGCACGATGAGCTAACCTCTTTCTTTCTTGATAAGTAGAACCTGCAGGAAAAACACCACTCACCACTAAATTCGCAATATCTGCATACCACGGAGCCTCATAATCCCGAACAACGAATAGACTCTCATCAGGAAACTCTTCTCTAACTGCTTCAGTACCACTATTCATCTCTAAACCCTCTAAACGCGATAAATGATCTGCCACCTGATTCTCACAACCCTTTCTATCTTTGATCTCTAAATCGAACTCTTGAAGTAATAACACCCATCTGATTAACCTTGGTTTCGCATCTTTCTTCTCCATAAGAAATCTGATCGCGGAATGATCTGTATAAACAATAACTTTCGCTCCAAGAAGATAAGAGCGAAATTTATCAAACGAATATATAACTGCTAGCAACTCCTTTTCTGTAACTGTGTAATTAATCTGCGCACCACTAAAAGTTTTACTAGCATAGTAAATCGAATGAAAAACCTTCTCTTTCCTTTGTCCTAATACAGCTCCCATACACACATCACTCGCATCACACATAACCTAAAACGGTAGATTCCAATCTGGAGGTAACACTATAGGAGCAGAAACAAGCTTTTCCTTTATTGCTTGGAAGGCCGCTAAACAAGCTTCATAAAAAAGGAATTTGGAATCCTTTTCGAGTAAGTTGCATAACGGTTTAGCAATCTTAGAAAAATCCTTAATAAAGCGCCTATAAAAGCCAGCATGGCCAAGAAAACTCCTTACCCCTTTAACAGAAACAGGAGGGGGAAGAGTTTTAATTACCTCTATCTTTGCTCTATCAACCTCTAACCCAGCACTCGAAACCTTGTGAACCAGAACAATACCTTCGCGAACCATGAAATGACACTTGTCCCAGTTGAGTACCAAATCTTTTTCCTTGCATCTCACTAACACTTTCTCCAATTTATCTAAACATATATCAAAATCATCACCAAACACGGAGAAATCATCCATAAACACTTCAAGGAAATTATCTATCATGTCCCAGAAGATGGCCATCATACACCCTTGAAAAGTGGAAGGAGCATTACACAACCCAAATGGCATTCGGCGATATGCAAAAGTATCAAAGGGGCATGTAATTGTTGTTTTATGTTGATCTTCTGGAGCCACGTAAATCTGATTGTACCCGGAGTAACCATCCAAGAAGCAATAGTACTCTCTTCTAGCTAATTTATCTAACATTTGATCGATGAAGGGCAAAGGGAAATGATCTTTTCTGGTGGCCTTGTTCAGCTTTCTGTAATCCATGCAAACTCTCCATCCAACTACCGTTCTTGAAGGAATCGCTTAATTTTTATCATTAAGAACTGTTGTCATTCCTCCTTTCTTCGGTACACACTGCACCGGACTCACCCATTCCCTACTCGAAATGGGATAGATAATCCCCGCATCTAAAAGCTTGATCACCTCTTTCTTCACCACATCCTTCATAACGGGCATTAATCTTCTTTGACCTTCCACTAAGCGTGCGTTATCGTCTTCAAGTATGATTTTGTGTTGGCAATAGGATGGACTATTGCCTTTGATGTTAGCAATTGTCCAACCTATTGCTTCTTTGTTGGCTCTCAACACACGCAACAACTTATCTTCTTGAGGACCTGTTAAATTAGCTAAAACAATAACAGGTAGAGTTTCATTAGTACCCAAATATGCGTACCTCAAGTGTGCTGGCAATGGTTTTTCTTCCAATTCCGGAGGGGATTCAATTGAAGGCTTCTTTTTAGGAACAATCTTCCCCGGTTCTCTCACAGGTTCATAGGCAAGACGCCTATACTTCGGATTTTCAGAATTGAGAGCTGCCACTGTTTCGGCAAGCTCTTCCATCATCTCAGGTGAATCTAATGTTAAAGCAGCCTGCAAAATATCATCAAAATTTAAACAATTAAATACCTCTTGCGATGCTTGCTCTACCACATCCATTATGAAGCAATCTTCCTGAGAATCTGGGAATTTCATAGCTCGAAATACATGTAATTTGACTTCCTCATCTTGTATCCTCATCGTTAATTCGCCATTTTCTACATCGATCAATGTACGCCCTGTAGCTAGGAATGGTCTACCCAAGATAATGGGGACATTTATATCTGCATCGTACTCAAGTATTACGAAATCAACGGGTAATATAAGTGTACCTGCCTTAACGAGGACATCCTTAATTCGGCCTTCAGGATGTGCAAGAGACCTGTCCGCCATTTGCAAGACCATCGAAGTGGGTCTTGCGTTTCCGATTTTTAGCTTATCAAAGATCGACTTGGGCATCAAATTAATTCTTGCCCCCAAATCACACAACGCTTTTCCTTTCCATTCTTCTCCAATCGATATCGGAATCGTGAAACTCCCCGGATCAACTAACTTCGGAGGTAATTTACTCTGACAAATCGCGCTACACTCTTCAGGAAGACTGATCATCTTATTATCACAATAAGGCCTTTAGTTAGTGAGGGCCCTCTTCAAAAAATTCGTATACTTAAGAATATCTCGAATCGCCTCTAGTGACGGAATATTAATACTTAGACCCTTCACTCTATTAAAGAATTTCTGAAAATCACCCAAATCACCCTTTTTCTGAACTCGAGATGGAAACGGTGGTGGAGGGTGATTGATCACAATATCATCTTTCTTTTTCGGAACCTCTCTTGGTCTTTCTATTTCTTCAACCTCACTATCTTTTTCATTCTCTTTTTCTTTCTCACCCACTTCCTTTTCTTTTCTTGGAACTTCTTTCTCTTTCATAACAGGAAAAGGAGGTGGAGGGAGGTTCTTACCACTTCGTAATGTAACGGCTTTGCAATCTTCACGTTGTATTGGATTCTCAGTATCGCTAAGAAGTTATCCTTGTGGACGTTGATTCGGTTGTTTATTGATTTGACTTAGCTGATTCTGGAACAACTTCATATTTTCTTCGGCTGCATTTTGGCGTTCCATAGCTTGTATCTGAAGAGCAATTAAACTTTCAACTGTTTTCTGAAGGGTAACTACTCCTTCTTGTGGATGGGAAGGTAAGGCTTTCTGGTTCAATGTTTCATCATAAGTATTCTGAGGAGCTTGTCTTTGTACATAATTGCCTTGACTTTGTCCTCCTTGATAATTGTTGTGTGGTCTTGGATTATAGTTGTTGCCTGGGGGACGTGGCTGATACGCATAGGTAGGATTGGCTGCCACATTAGGATTTGAGTATTGAAACCCAGGATGGTTTCTGTTAGGCTGATATCCATAACCACTCGAATTGAAGTTACCTCTATTGGACATAAACATCACGGACTCTTGGTTATTCGGACAATTTTCCTCATCATGATCATCTACCCTGCAACTCGAACACATATAAACCTCTTGTGCAGCATGCACAGCTACCTTCTTACCCGAAAATCCTTCCTTTACAGCTAAAGTAAGCTGCTTCAATTGTTGCTCTATAGTATTCTGAATCTTATTCTCAAGCGTAGCAAATTTCTCTTCCATATTAATGTTATTCACTCCTTTAACCGGTGTTCTTACTGAATTCCACCCCACTTCATTCTTGACTGTTCTTTCCAAAATGATTTTAGCATGAGCGGGTTGAACTTGAAGAAAACCTGCACCACATAACAAATCCAACTTCTCTCTCGAAGTCCCATCAAGGCCTCTATAAAAAAAATTTAGTTGTTGTTGTTCTGAAAAGCCATGATTGGGGACTCTACGTAAACACATCTGAAATCTTGTCCAACTCTTACCCAAAGTTTCATGTCTAATGGTTCTCTCTATCTCTCTATTTCAAATTAATTCATACTCATTGAGAAAACAAAACACGTATAAGGTCCCTATCTGTTTAAAGAAAGAACCTTAAGTGTAATTGCTCGTTTGTGAAAACATGCGTAATTATTGTAACTTATGTAATGCCTAAGGCCACTTGATGGACAAATTCACAAACTTATTATAAACATGTTTTTAAGGACCATGAGTTGATATGTCATCTCTTAAGTGAAGAACAAAATGATCTAATTGATGAAGAAATTGAATATAATATGGCCTTAACAAAAATGTAGCTATTACGATAAATTTATAAATTCAAATGACATCATTTTCATAATATCAAATAACACATGATTATTATAGAAATAACATTTCCTACTGTGGCTAGTTTTGTAAAAATTGTCGAATATAGATCCCTTTTAATGAAAACTATTAGGAAAATATGTACATCTCAGGCATGTTGTTTTCAAAAAATGTTATGCACAACATACTTTCAATGACATTTATTAACGCTAAGCTCAATACTCAAGTTCTTCGTCATCAATAGTTACTGCATTTAAATATAAACCACCTATTAAAGGTAAGTTAGCTTCATCACCAATGGTAAGTTCTATAACATTCATCAAACTCTCCCTCCTCCTGAAAATCATACATTTTCATCATGCAACAACTCAAGAATTAGTCGTTTTCATATATAATGGGTATTTATAGATGCTCTTGGACGCTCACACTAACTTTGTTAGGTTGTCATGAGTGTACATGTTTAAAATGATGTTGGGACAGATTGTATTCTTATATTTTTGCATGAAAAGTTGGTATCCTCATATATAAGATATTCAAATATATGTATTATTAAAATACACAACAATATATGTCAGTATTTCTTGAAAAAAGTTTTTGAATGAATCTAAAAGTTTCCCTTTCTTAATAGTATTATATTTTTGCTTTATTAATCGAAAATATACATTGATACTTTTTTTTAAAATATATGGATACAATTCTTTATGTCAAACCACTTGTGATTTTATACATTCCTTTTGTATACAAAATTGTGTATTATACAAATACACAAAATCATAGAGACCCTTTAACTCCAACACCATTCAACGCCATTCTCCTTTCTGTCTTTGTTTTTGTGTATTTTTGTAATACATAAAAAAAATATTTAATTTATATTTTTAGGATATTGTTGTTAACATTTTTTGCTATAATATTTGTCATGTTTCTTTGAACTACTTCTTTCAAATAATCGGTCTTTTTAATATGCACTGTTTTGGATTTTTAATTGATGTTACATTTGATTTTTTTAAATTAATTTTTTACATCACTCCACTTGGTTCTGTCATATTATATTTTACATGAACACAAAAAATGACTATG
Source organism: Nemophila menziesii (assembly GCA_029959085.1). NCBI lineage: Eukaryota > Viridiplantae > Streptophyta > Magnoliopsida > Boraginales > Hydrophyllaceae > Nemophila > Nemophila menziesii. The sequence goes on along the minus strand of JARWIR010000015.1, from coordinate 22,346,830 downwards.
CATAAAATTGTAATACATAAATACGAAAACATCATATTCTTGTTTAGCAATATAACTTGTTCAGTTTGTTAATTTTTATGTACACAATCACTTTATTCTTATTGTTTTGTTATATACCTTACAAACTTTTTCATTTTTTGTGATTTTTTGTAGTGTACTTATACAAAATTCTATTTGTGAATTTCATGTAACACATCAATTTTTGTCTTCTCTACTATTGATATACCCCGTCACCCTAATCTCTTTACTCCTTTTTTATAATTTTGTACGTTACAAAGAATATATAAATCTTAATTTTGAATGTTCAAATTTTGTAGATTTTTGGCACACACAAAGTCACATAACCCTTCATATTAGTTATTTTACTCTTTTTAGAATTTAGGCTTTAGTTTTTTTATCTTGTTTAGGACTCTAGAGTTTAATGTTTATTGGTTTATGGTTAGGGTTTGTAGGTTTATGATTTGGGAATTTATGGTTTTTATAGTTAGGGATTTTAGACTTATGGGTTAGTGTTTGATTTTTTTGAGATTGGTTATTAGGGTTAAGGTTTAGGGTTTCTAGTAATATACACTCATAAATATTATTTTAGTTTATTCTAAATAATTAGTGTTAGGGTTTTTAGGGTTTTAGGTTTATAGTTTTTTAGGATTTAAATCTTAGTGTTTAGGTTATTTTAGTTTTCAGGTTAGGGTTTAGCTTTAGGGTTTTTAGAGTTTAGGGTTGCATTTTTTAATGGGAGAATCATTAGTATTTTTTCCCTTTTTAAAAAAAATCATTTTTCTCTTTATTAATTACAAATGCACAATTTTACCAGTATTTAATTTCTTTATGTATTATCTTTCCGTCTAACATTATTTTTTAATTTTTTCTTTTGTGATTTGGTGTATTTTAGAAATACACAAAACTTAATTTTGTTTATTAAAGAATACACAAAATCATAGATTCATATTAAGCGTTTTGTGTAATACAGAAATACACAATATTGTAGATGTATAATCAGTCCAACACCTTTGTATCTAAAATTTTGTGCATTTCATTAATACACACAAAAATTATGGTATAACCAAAATACAAATAATCATGAGGTTTTCTTTAAGTCATGTCCCTCTATGTGATTTATGTATTTAGGTAATATAAAAAAAATTAGTGTATTAGTGAAATACACAAACTCAAATAAATTATTTTCAGACTCTCAATTCTTTTTTAATCAATCTAATTACTTTCTATATTAATTACACCATATACACTTTACCAATGTGTTTCTGAATTTTCTCTTCATTGAATAGTTGTACAAATATAAGTTATTAAATTATAGCCATGATAAATCTCTCAAAATTTCCCATGAGGCCCATCTTAGCTACTTGTGTTATTTTTGTAAATTCGTAATGGAAAATATATGATTCAAATTAAAAGTATTTCATGTATCTTTTTAGGAACAAAATAAATATGAATATTTTTATCATTTATAGAAGATAAACATTAATATCTTTTTGTGATTTAATTAGAACCTTCAATGAATTACAATAAACATGGAAAGTAGTTAACTTTTAATTAATTTATATTTAAAGATTTACAAAATGGGTTAAGGAACTCCAGCTTATATTATACATAGGTAGTTGTTAATTTTGTAAAACATAAAAAAAACGACTTTCCATTATTAGAAGCCAAAGTACTTGAGAACAAAATCAGTTTTCCTCGATAATTTTCATTTCCAAAAGGTTAAATAATTTCAACTTTAATCTTTTATAGGTGAAAGCAAGTTTTATAGTTGTAATTGGGAAATAGGCAAGATCAGCAAAAAGTTTTTCTATCATTGTTCTATAAAGAATTGTTCCTCCAAGGGAGTCAATCGTTATGTGTACACTAGAGAAAAGGCAAATGTTAATCTTACCAATACTACCAAGATTTAAAAAATCAGAGCAGCAAAATTGGTGCAAACTAGTCAATATTATGGACAACCCTACAAATATCACCACGCTAACAATCACAACTACGTATACAATTAACTCACTGCTCAGTTATGGAGTTTTCATATAGATAAACCCGATTCAATTGCATCGAAAAATTGTATCTAGTATTTTGAAACATTGAAACTAAAGTCACATTATGCCGCACAAGACTTCTCGCGACTACATGTAGTCGATATTGACTTTTTTTTTAAATAAAAGAAAATGATTATGAATTATATTTAATTGCAATATTGAAATTAAAAATAATTCGAAAATCATATTTTTTTATTTTTTTTAAAAACAATTAATAATTCAAAATTCAATCAATAATAACAATACCAATTATAAATCAAAATGATTAATTAAAATATGAACTTCAACCAAATTCGAGTCAAAGTCAAAATAAGTCGAAATAAGTCAAAATAAGTCAAAATAAGTCAAAATACGTCAAAATAAGTCAAACCAAGTAAAAATAAAAGTCAAACCAAACCAACATAAAGTGAAAGTCTTAATACATAACCCATAAATAAAATATATAAGCTGAAATAAACACCAACAAACACTAGAGTCCTAATCTGCTGTAAGCCTCGTCTTCATCCTCAGACTCGTCTTCATCACAATTTTCGTCACTATCTTCTTTACCATCTTCTTCACCATCTTCATCACCGGTAGGAGGAGTGGGGTCTGCATACATAGCCTGGTAGGGGGGAATTCCTTTCTGTACCCTCAAGTCGTTAATCCACACCATTGCATCAGTTACAACAGCCTGAGAATAATTTGGAGGCTCAGTGCTGGTAGAGGGTACTTCAGGACGGAGGTAATATGGAAGACCGCTGGATAATCGGAGCTCATTAATTGCTACCATCATCTCCACATGCTTCTCGGCTTGGGCTGGGGTAGTCGAAGGACTCTAGGCACCCTTCTTCTTCTTTTTCGGTCGACCAATGCCTGGTGTCCAGTTCCTCTTTGGCAACCCGATAGCCTTCTTAGAGGGGTACCTTATGTACTCGATTTGCTCATTTTGAGTCATGCCTTGACCGTCGTTTGACTCAGATTGACTCTGAGTCACCTGCTCCTTCATGGCATCCTTTAGCAATTTCTGTTACATATTAAACAATAAAAAAAATATTAAATTCGATTTAAAATAAAAAATATAATTAATAGTTTACTATTAAAAAAATTACATCAGCTTTTTCATAGCCCTCCTACATCCACTGGTTTGTTTTCTTGCTTTTACCCACCACCTCGGAAAAAACGCACATCCGCGGAATCGAGATTTCTTCTTGTGCCGCCTCAATTTAGCTACCATCTTCCCCCGGGATTAAATCCTCACCTTGTTTCATTCAAAAAAAATATTCAAAATAAATAATAAATAAATTACGTAAATAACAATGCACCTCATAAAGCATATCCTGAGTTCAAGAATATTTTTTCGACCCCGCTCCACTCTTATTCTTTTGTTTTTTCGATTTGTGCTATTTTTTTTTTGCTTGATGCTGAAAAAAATTAAAATTCAATTATTAATAACATCAATTATAATTTAAAGAATAAAATTTTAAAAAAATTGTATATATACCGCTGCTTGCTTAGAACCCCAATACGTACTATTTTCCCATATCTCATTGGACAACCAGTCTGGTTTCTTACCCTTTTTGTAGTAGTCTCTCTTAGTGATATGTTTATAATCTTTATATCTTATTGTCATAGTATCGTCCAAGTTACCAGCAATCAACTCCAATCATCCCTTCTCCTCCAACCAGGTATGTCGAAAAATTTCTATAACAAAAATATTATTTGAATTTAAATTTAAATTATAAATTATTTTATAAAAATATTAATAGTTTTATCTTTACCGATATTCTCTTAAGAACTGCGAGTTTGTCAGCATTCAGAACTTTATCCCACACCTTGTAAAACAGTGGAATCCTCTCTCGGGCAGTTATCCATACCACTTAGGAAACGTGGTGCCCGTACTTTCCAGAGGGATTCCACGTGTCTCCAAGAATGCAAAAATCGACCGGCAAAGGCCACCCGACCGCTTTGAGTGCCTTAATGACGGATTTTAGGGCCGCGTTCCCCCGTTTTTTGCGTTGTTTTGGTTTTGTTTTAAAATAGAGTTAATTAATGTTTAAGTAATTTTATAAGTAATTTTGGATTTAAATTTTTTTATTTACCGGGTTGACTTTACCAGTCGGCCAGATTTTTGTTTGGATTTTGGTTTGGGTCCTTACCCCCACCGTCCCCTCCGTATTGTCTAGTCATCACATTGGCCATCTAACATTTTGTAGTGTAATTAAAATATAGAAATAAAAACAAAATTAAAAACAATAAATTATTACACCACAAAAAAGAAAAACATGAAAATAAAAATAAATAAATTATTACAATTATAAATTAAATAAACTAAATAAATTATCTGTAAGCTTTAACATCCAATATAGCACACGTACAATCTGTATTATACAAAAATAATTATATTAGTCATATAATAAAGTACAATTTTTTTTATTTAAAAATCTATTGTTATAGTCCCTTTATTTTCATTAAATCATAAAAGTCTTTTAATTTTTTTAGTATTGCACTTTGGTCCCTCTATTTTATTTACAGAAATAAATTTTTATCCTTTTAATTTCATAAAAAAGTTTTACAACAAAATTTTATTCCAAATTAATTTCATTATAATCTTTTAATTTTATTAAAATTACCCTTTTGTCCCTCTAATTTTTTAATATACACTTTTAGGCCAAAAAAGTCAAATTACATGCATTTTTTAATTAAATATTACTAATTTTTGTTTTCTAAAATTATATTAAACCCTAAAAAACACCAAAATCTTACAAAGTATTTTAAAATAGCATGTTAGTCCTTATATATTTTCTTATACAATTTTAGGCCACATAAACTTAATTTCATTCCATTTTTTAATTTCATAATAACACTTTTTTTATTGAATTCCTAAATTTTTTAATAAAACCATATCCTTATACTAATTATATTTTCCAAATCAAGCATCAAATCAATGTTTAAAGTAACATAAACTTAACCCTAATAACACCTAACAAATTCAAATTTCATAAACAAGCAACCAAAAATGGAAAGAAAATTACAATTAGTCAAATTAATTTTATAACCCATTTTGCATCAATTTTTTGTTTAAAATATCATAAACAACACCCTAATAGCACCACTTAAATTCGAATTTCACATAAACATCAAATAATCAAAGTAAAAAAAATAAAAAATGAAACATGAAAATTAAACCACAAAAAAAGGTTTAAAAAATCACCTTAGATGCTGAAATTGAAGTTGATTTGATGATGAATCCATGCCATATTCATTCCGATTTAAACACAAATAAAAAAAGTAGATTAGAAATAAAAAATGGGAAAACCCCAAAGAAATTTAAAGAAAAGGAAGAAAACTAAGATTAAGTTTGGGATTTTATTACCTTTGATGATGATATGGTGTTGCTATTTGCTGCAATCGGCTCTTGGAGTTGCAAAAATAAGGAGAGAAATTTGATTTTTGGTGTTTTGAGTAAGAAATGAATGAGAATAATGAGCTTGGAAGAAGATATAGGGTTTATGTCTAAAGACTACTACATGTAGTCGCTAGATATAGGATAGTAGTCGTGAGTGGTTTGGTAACTGACACGTGTCAGTAAGTATACCACTTCAGTTGGTTTTTCACGACTACATTGTAGTCGCGAATTGTCAATTAAAAACGCGTGTCCTTTCATGGGCGGGAAAATAGACCGCCAACAATTAGTGGGTTATTAATTCGCTTACTAGCGACTACTTTGTATTCGCGAGTCATATCTTCTCATTAGCGACTAGTTCATAAAGATGAACTAGTCGCTAAAGGCATGATGTAGTCACTATTGTTTTAAAAAAAATTGAACCAATTCAATTTAGAATAATCCAATCTTTCAATTCAGTTCCAAAAAATCATATAACATAATTCAGTTCAATTCCAAACAATCAATAAATTCAAATTCATTGAGAATCAAAGTTGAGGTATTCAATCAATAAATTCAATCAACATTTAGAGTCAAACTTGAGTGTTTGGTATGTTTAGTCAACATTTAGAGTCAAACTTGAGTGTTTGGGGTATTCAATCAATATTTAGAGACAAACTTGATTGTTTGGGCTATTTAGTCAACATTTAGAGTCAAACTTGAGTGTTTGGGCTATTTAGTTAACATTTGGAGTCAAACTTGAGTGTTTGGGGTATTCAGTCAATATTTAGAGTCAAACTTAAGTGTTTGGGGTATTTAGTCAACATTTAGAGTCAAATGTGAGTGTTTGGGGTATTCAATCAACTATCTGAGTCAAATGTTATTGTTTGGGGTATTCAGTCAACATTTAGACTCAAACTTGATTGTTTGGGCTATTTAGTCAATATTTATAGTCAAACTTGAGTGTTTGGGGGTATTCAGTCAATGTTTATAGTCAAACATGAGTCATTGGGGTATCTAATCAACATTTAGAGTCAAATGTTAGTGTTTGGGGGTATTCAGTCAACTATTTCAGTCAAATGTTAGTGTTTGGGGGTATTCAGTCAACATTTAGAGTCAAACTTGAGTTTTCGGGGTATTTAGTCAACTATTTGAGTCAAATGTTAGTGTTTGGGGTATTTAGTTATTTTGATACACTTAACATTTAGAGTCAAACTTGAGTCTTTGGGGTATTTAGTTAACTATTTGATTCAAATGTTAAGTGTATCAAAATAATTTCAAATTCAACTCCAAAAACCAACAATATGTTTTAAGATAAATAAACAAAAAACAAACAATTCTCCTAATCAGTTTCATATCCACTAATATCTATAGGTTCATCATCGCTATCAAGCCCTATAGGTTCTTCATCATCCCCATATTCTTCCCACGTGTCATCATCAATTTCCTCGTTTTCATCAATAACTATATCAAAAGGCAAATCAATACAAAATGAAAAGGGTCAATCTCGATCTCCTCAGTGGATGCCAAGTTCACCGGATCGGAAATATTTTCCGATTTTCCGTTGACAAGGTATACTTTGCTCACTTTAGTATTTGTTTACCGTTTCTCGATATCAACCACAAATCTTTCGTGATGTTCATAACCTCAAGATCCATTCTCGATTTCATGTTATCTTTGTTAAGTTTCCCAATAAGACCTATAATTGTACCGAGAAGAGCATCACACACATTTTTCTCGCAATGCATGACGTCAATGTTATGTTTCAACAAATTTTCGGACCAATAAGGTAAACGATAAAAGATACTCTTTTTCTTCCAATTGAATCGCCGTGGAAATGTTTGCTTCTCGATCTTGCCCCCAAAAATCCTTGTTCTTACCAGGAAACACAATGGGAAGCCCATTCAACTGTGTCTGAATATCGGTAGGAGAATATTTCTTCGATGGGCCCCTATGATCGGTAGCCCAGTACGAAACCTTTTCTTTTCTAAACGGATGTCTGGTAAGTAACCAACGTCTATGGTAAAAGTAAACAACCATTTTCTTCACCTTCATTGATGGAGTAGAATCCATGCATTCTGGACAAGTTAAGTAGTCTTGACCCGACCATCCCGAAGTGTATGACCTAACGGGGTAATCATTAGTCGTGGACAACAAACAAACCTTCATTGTAAACTCTTCCTTCTTGTGTGCAACATACGTAGGGATCCCTTTATCCCACAACTCGTCTAACTCATCTATAACAGGTCGAAGAAATACATCTATGTCCTTGCCGGGTGAACGGGGTCCAAGAATCAACAAACAAAGCTAGAATGTCATCTCTTTCATACACTCCCATGGTGGTAAGTTGTAGACGGTCAATATAACCGGCTATATGCTATACGAGTTGTTCTGCATAGAGAAAGGACAAAACCCATCTATACTCAAACCCAAGATCACATTCCGAGGTTCACAAGCAAACTCAGGATGTAACCGAACAAATCTCTTCCAACTATCGCCATCAACTGGATGATGCAACAAATCTGGATCTATACTCTTCCTTGTGCGGTGTCAAATCATATTTTCGGCAGTTTGTCTCGAAACATAAAGTCGCTGCAACCTCGGGGCAATCGGAAAATATCGAAGTTTCTTATGCGCTACTTTCTGACCCTTCGTCGGGTCCAATCTGGATTCACTACATACTGGACACTTTTCGAGTGAGTCATTCTCCTTATAAAATAAAGCAAAATCGTTCACGCAAACATCGATGGTATTGTACCTCATACCTAAACTTCTTAACTTTTTGTTGCACTCCTCGTATGAGTCGGGCAAGGTATGAGGTTTGGGCAACACACGACACAAAAGATCAAACAACAAGGTGAAAGACGTGTTAGTCCACTTGTTCTTCACCTTCACGTGCATTAGATTCGGAATAAAATTTAATGAACTCATTACTGTACCACCAGGGTATAACTCAGTCTCTAATTCGGAAAACATTGTTTCGAATTTGCCACGTGATGAACTGTTCGAGTCTATCATCTCAGTGTCATTTGAATGACCACCACCCTCATAATTAGGTCTCAAATCTTCGTAGACATCCAACATTTCATTTTCTTCATATCGAGTCTCAGTAATTTCTTCGTTCTCACCATGCTTTGTCCAAATCTCATACGTGGACAAAAACTCAAATTGTAAAAGATGTGCCCTTACTTTGGCCACTATAAACCGACGATAATTCGAACACTCATTACACGGACAAAACAAAGTTTATTCAGGATCTTTATTTATTTGATAATAAGCAAGAAATTCTTCTATCCCCTTAACAAATTCACGCGAAACTTTATGTGCAGAACTAATCCATCTTTTATCAATACCTGAAGCCATAATCAACTACTCCAATATAAAAGAATACGACATAAATGTCTTATAAATATAATGAAAAAAAATTATTACATCCCCAATTAAATACGTAAAAATAAAATGAAAAGGAAGATTATTACATCACCAATTAAATGCATAAATATTAAATGAAAAAGAAATTATTACATCACCAATTAAATACATGAATATAAAATGAATTTTTTTTATTACATCACCAATTAAATAAATAAATATAAAATTAAAAGCATACAAATTATTACATCACCAAATAAATGCATAAATATAAAATTAAAAGCATACAAAATATAACATCGCCAAATAAATACATAAATATAAAATGAAAAGCATACAAAATATTACATCACTATGTAAATATATATCCCATTTATGCATTTATTTCGCATACAATAATATATCATATATATATATAATATAAAATTATAAGATGTTTAGAGATACATAGTGATACTATATATTTAGCATTAACTATACAATTGTAATCAAATAAAATATATATGAATAAAGTTTTATAGAACAAAAAATACCAACTTTTGGGCAAATTTAGAAGGAAAAATTGATAATTGAGGAGGTTCCACGTTGTTGATTGAACCAGGAAAGCTTTTCAACGTGTTGAAATACCTAATAATTAATACTATTTAGCATTAACTACACAATTATATGCAAATAAAAGAAATTTGAAAGAGTTTTATAGAACAAAAAATACCTACTTTTGGGCAAATTTAGAAGGAAAAATTGATAATTGAGGAGATCCCACGTTGTTGGTTGACCCGGAAAAGATTTACCACGTGTTCAAATACCTAATAATTAATACTATTTAGGATTAACTACACAATTGTATGCAAATAAAAGAAATTTGAAAGAGTTTTACAGAACAAAGAATACCTACTTTTAGACAAATTTAAAAGGAAAAATTGATAATTGAGGAGGTCACACACTGTTGATTGACCAGGGAAAGTTTTTCCACGTCTTGAAATAATATTTGATGATAAATTGTGGAAAAAAATTGGAAGAGTTTTGAGAGAATAGATGAGAAATTGTAAAATAATGGCGTTTGAGGATCCCAATTCGCAACTACACGAGTAGTCGCCAAAGACTCAAAAGTATTCGTTAGTAATACATTCTAACGACTACATGAAGTAGTCGTTTAAAAAAGCGAACACTAGTGACTACTCAATGGCAGTGGGAAAATAATTAAAAAACACTAGGGACTACGTACGACGTTTGAACGACTACCTCATGTAGTCGTTACAGACAAAAAATACTAACGACTATAATATAGTCGTGAAAAAGGGCAGGTAGTCATTAAAGAGAAGTAGTCGCGAATGGTTCTTGTCTTTAGCGACTACATCACGTAGTCTCGAGAAATTTGGTCGCTAGGGATCTGCATTGTAGTAGTGTCAATATAACTAGATGTATAAAAGATGATACACATAACTCAAACCATCCTTGATTGTTATATATTTTGCTAATTTTAGTCTTTCAAGAGTTCATGCAACTTCAACAAGGATAGATATGTTTTTGGCTAACATAGATATCTAAGCTGCACAGGAACTAACTTTTGATTTAGAAAATTGCATTATTATTCAAAAATAAAAGTAAATATATGATGGAGGACTCTCAAAGTTCTCAAGACCTGGAATTACAAGATAAAACTCTAGTCTTGATCCTATTTATAGAATCAGGAATTGGGGAAGAGTCGTAATGCCACGTAGTTAATCATGAAATATGGCTAATTAACAAACAAAAGGACACGTCCTTTTCCACATAACTCATGGAAGAGGTCAAATACATTCAACTTATTAAAAAATAAAATTAATAATGTATAAATCTAATCTGAAAAGCATAAGATTTTTCTAAACACCTTATTCTTAACGAGGCACTTGCAGTAGAGCTTTTGCTAACATAGTGATTGAAGAATTTGCATTGACACCTCACGTTGCTGACAAAAATAATTAACAAATCCTCCGTTTGGACATATCATTACTTAACAAGAATCGATTGATTAGGCTAATCATCTCTTCTTTAAGCTTATTGTAATCTAGATCCCTACATTACAAAAAAAATATCATTATAGATTCCTAAAAAAAGAGTTAGAAGAAGCTATGGGCTAAGTGAAGATTATTAAACCTTGGATAATGATTCTAGATCGAACCTTCTAGATCTAACAAGGAGATCTCTTTCATCAAGACTCTAATTTGAACTCACATATATCTCGATGGTTCTATAATTGTAAGAAAAAAGTAATACATATTCCAAAGAATGAAAAAAGAAGAAAAGGATAATATATGACTTCAATTTTTAATATTGCTTGTTGAAGTAAATGATGTTTCCCCCTCAACTATAAGTCTTTGTGTCTTCTGAACCTTTTTTGAACTGCTTGAAAATCTTTACCAAGTAAGTGTTATTACACTTTCTATGACTTATGACATCAACTCCTTGTATAACTAGTAATATTAAAGCATCATAATACACAATGTGTGTCAGCGATACTGATGGTAATTAATTTAAAATCTTACGACAACTTGAAATGTTGGATAAACATTTCTAGAAGCTAACATCTTTTTAGTTTTAGTTAAGTGGGAATTATTTTCCCTTCCTTATTATTCATTCGTCAATGTCCTTTTTTTATTATTTGCTAAAGTTAATATTTGAGATAATAATTAAAAAAATCGAAAATTTATTGGTTAAAAGCAAACCAAATTTACATTATTAAAACAACTCAACTCCAAATTACTCCACATATATACAATTAAAATTAAAAACGAAAAAGATTGACTAATAATACGAAAAACTAAAACAACAAAAAGGAAATAGAGAAATTAACACACACATAAAAAGAAACACAAAACACAAACAATATTTTACTCTTTGTTGCTGATTTGGAGAGACCAAGTGTATAAAGAAGAAATTATAGAAATGAACAATAAAATATCATCCGTAAACCAACGATTTTTAAATTTTTTTTGTTTGATATTTTTGAAGATTTTATGAATATACAAGTCTCAGTAAGCAAATAAGGCCAAAAGTTTTGCCAAGACTATTGAGGTGAAAGCTTAACTACAGAGTAAATAAATACAAGACAAGTGTCATAGATAAACTGAAAAAGTGTGTGGTAATTATAGTTTACAGAAAATTTTGATATATTTATTTTATTTATAACTAAAAATATTCATTAATTCTATAGGTTGAATCAAATACGATTACAATGAAGAAAGAGAAAACGTGTTTTATAAGTGGAAGATAAAGATGAAGAAGAAGACCATAATAGTGTAGTTACTATGACATAAAGGACCTCAGTAGATGAAGAAGACGAAGAGGAGGAAGAAGTTGCAGAAAAATAGGAATAAAATGGTAATGACTACATATTTAGTTTAAAAATTAATTTTTGTTTAGATGAATATCATGTTATGAAATTGAAATTTTATTTACTTAAATATCTTGATTATGTTTCTTGATTTAATGAAAACATGAGAATGGAAGGAAATATAAGTAAAAGAACATAATTTATTGGTTATTGAGCTCTCTTTTTACTGTTTATGAATCGATCTGATACTATAATAAAAGAGAATACTTTAATAACATAGGTTAGCGGTGCAGAAACGACTAGCGACTTATGGAATAAACTTCAATCATTATACTCAACCTCATCTTCTCCTAATATTGAAATTCTCAAGGATAATTTTTTTTAGATATAAAATGGATAACTCTAAGAAAATAGTTTAAAATATTTATAAATAGTTGAAATTTAATTTTGCATTGAAAGGTTGTGAGATGATCCTAGATGCCACAAGTGAGTGCATGATCTTGTTAAATTTTGTACATCAATTTTATTAAATTGTTAAAGAAAATTTTAAATATTTCATTATTATCCCCTCATTTGATTAGATTGTAGCCTTATTGAAAACAAGGGAACTAGAATTAAAGAATAAAAAAGCGTAGGCAATAACCTATTAATGAAACACTAAACTTAATCACATGACCGTGTTCCGCCTAACAAGTATAAAAAGAAGGTAAAGTAAAATAATAACTATTAATTAAAAATATAAATATTATAATTTTGGTAAGGTTGGTCATTTTAAGAAGAATTAAGTTTATCTTAAGAACAAGAATAATACTAATAACACTGAACCTAATATTGCATGAATGTCTCATAAAAATTATGTGACTAATAAAGTTGTTAATGTATCTGATATAGCATGTAAGTTCAACTGGATTCTAGACTATAGGCATAATTTTCACAGGATTCCTAGTAAGAATTGGTTTCATGACTTGAGAGAATATAAGTCTTATACTTTGTATATGTGGAATAAAAATGCCTTTCCAAGTGGCTGGTATTGAGACTTTTAATATAAGAAAAATATTAAGAAATTAATAACCCTCACTAATATGAGATAGATACCTGATATAAAAAGAAATCTTTTATATTTAGGTATTTTAGATGATCTTGGAAGCATATACAAAGTGTCAAAATGTGTGATTAATGTGAACAAGAATAATAAACTTGTCCTATGTGAAAAGAAATATTTTTATATATATATATATATATATATATTATTGATGCGTTATACATAACATCTAATTTGAATAATATTACTTCAAACCTTCCGAATCCAACTACTTTAAAAATGTACCTGAGACATGGGGATATTGGTCAATTACGACTCAATAATCTGAGTAAGGATTGCTCGCTTGGTAAATATTATATCTCTAATTTGTCTTTCTGTGAACCTTGTGTGCTAGCTAAACAACATAGTATAAAGTTCACTATGGCGTTCAGATGTCTAAATCTATACTTGAATATGTAAATCTTGAATTATGGAGATATAAATAAAATGAAACTCGTTAGGGGAGGAGATGTTTTTCTATCTTTGGTTGATGATTATTCTAGGATAGTATGGAATTTTCTTTTAAAAACTAATAATAAAATTTTCAATCTGATTAGAGAGTTAATTTAATTACAAAATAAAGTGGTAAATCCTTAAAACCCTAAGAACAGATAATGGACATGAGCTTTATAATGATGAGTTTTATAATGTCAGTAAATTGTATTGTAAAATGATAATTAATATAGCTAAAAACACACCACAACCAAAATTACGTGGTTGAAAGAATGAATAAGTCCTATCTAGAAAAAAATTATAAGCTTTATATATACCTTTGTCATTCAAAATATTTTTACGGGTAATAATTTTATACTTCTACCCATCTAGTGAATAGAAGTTAGAATTTTAAATGCCCTATGGATTAGTTGGATTATTAAAAACCTGACTTGTCTAGTCTTAGAATTTTTTGTTGTACTACCTATTCTTATAATAAAGAAGGTATCCTTAACCCTAGATCACTAAAATGTGTTTTCTTGGCTATTAGTATATTCATGGTACCAAAGGGTACGAATAATGGGATAGAGAATCTAGAATAATAAAGATTATCATAAATAAAGATGTTATATTTGATGATCATTAGTAGAGATGTTATTTTTGATGAATCTAATTATCATTGCAAACTAGTAAATGCGATTTTTAGGTGATGATTAAAGTGAACATGAAACAATATTTAAAGTGTACTGAGATTGAAGTGGATACTATTATAAATTCAGGAAATGATGTAAATCATGTTGATCCTAATAGTGTATAGGAACATGATGTTAGCAGCCTACACAAGAACCAGTCTCCACTAAAGAGAGCTTAGATAACTATTAGTTAACAAGAATAGACCTCATCCCAGGTATTCTTATGTTGAAAATGTTTTATACTTGCTCTATAGGTTAGTAACAATTATCCAGATAGTTACCTTAGTGCATTGACTTCTAAAGATAATTTTTTTGGGTTAAGCTATGGAATAAGAAAAGCAATATTTAAAGGTTAATAAATCTTGGATACTTGTTAAAAACGCTCATGATTAAAAACTTAAGTAATGTAGATAGCTTTATAAAGTAAAAGAGGTTATATCTAATTCTGATGTCCCTAGATATAAAGCTAGATTTGTTCCCAAAGGGTATAGTGATTACTCGCTTTTTGTGATAAATGCGACATATTTATATGCTCTTTTTTAGCTCCGCTAAAATATATAAATATTTTGAACTGCGTATTATATCTCAATATGGGCTCTGAATTAGGAATGTGTGGCCTATGATAAATTGCGATTCAGAGTTGTAACCAAGAAGTTATAAATTTTGTAGCTGGAGTGACGCAAACCAGCCCCTCTTGGAGGAAAACGTCTTTTGGGATGGACTTGATCATTTAAACCTAGACCATAACATATGTACACACTAAAACATTATCACGGTTATAAATACCAACTATGTACATTAGAAAATCATCCCTTGGCTGCCGAAGCTTACCGTTCATCAATAATTCATCTTGGAAACAATCAAGAGGATCTAGAGAAGGATAAATCAAGAGGTGGAGTTTGACAGGGTCAATTCTATACCTCTTCATATCTATACTTAAGGTAAATTGGTGTTAGATATATTTTTTCTTTAATTTAATTCTATGTTTTTATTACAAGTGCAATTATGCACGATTTCTATTTTGTTTAAGATTTTTTATCTATGAACTTAGTTTTTATTCTTTAATTTCTTTTTTGGGATTGCATTTAAATAAATTATGTTTTGCATCTATTGGGTATACATATGAGTTATAACAATCGTATTATGACCAAATAAATATTAGACATAGTAATTAAACTTGCATCTAAAAAGAGGGATAACTAATTATGAATTACTGTATACGCCCTTGGAATGTGTTAGCGAGTCGTCATGTCTTGACTAGCCAAGTAGCCGATAGGATTTAAGCTTTAATCTCTCATAATTTGATATGTGCGCTTTCTAAGTCGACCATTACGGGAGTCTGACAAACTTTAGAATCCTATTAAATCAATAGGATTGGGTTAATATTTGAAATCTTAAGCTACTATCGTACATGCATAATTATTTATTAATTGGAAAAGAAAACAATGTATCCATTTCATTTTTATTTTTTAAAAAAACATTTAAAATAATTTAAGCTAATATTTAAAATCATTTGAATTAACTAACTAAGTCCCTAAGGAACAAACTTGAGTTACTTATTACTGGTAACAATCTGTACACTTGTTGAGAAATACTCATGGTTTTGTAGATGTGTGTGCTTTTTATATAATTATTTTATCACACTCATGAGTCCACCATATACTCTAATGGAGGGAATATATT
This sequence comes from Nemophila menziesii, assembly GCA_029959085.1. Classification (NCBI taxonomy): domain Eukaryota; kingdom Viridiplantae; phylum Streptophyta; class Magnoliopsida; order Boraginales; family Hydrophyllaceae; genus Nemophila; species Nemophila menziesii. The sequence goes on along the minus strand of JARWIR010000015.1, from coordinate 22,330,851 downwards.
TCAATGAAATTCGTATGCTTGTTTTCATATTCAAAACCATCAGAATGATGATATTTGATGTTATATGCTTTAACTTAGAATAAGAACAACTTGTTTCTTTCTTTTCTTTTTTGAACACGTAAGTGTCACTACTAGAAACAACACGTTTACCAACGAAAATTTAGCGACGACTCGTATTTCGCCACTAATTATTCGAAATTAGCGACGACAAGATCTTACCGGCGAAAAGTATACCATTGTTAATTAGCGACGCAAAGATTCGTCGTTGATTTGGTGTTTATCGCCACTAATTTTTTTGTAGTTTTGAATTTTTTTATTCAATGGTTTGTAATATTTATTCATTCAATGGTTTGTAATTTTTATTCATTCAATGGTTTGTAATATTTATTCATTCAATGAGTTTGTAATTTTTATTATGTTATTTATTGTGTTGTAATTTTTATTCATTTTATTCATTGGGTTGTAATAATTATATATTTTATTTTTTATATGAATGTAGTCGCATAGTTTAATAAAGTTTTTGCTAAGAGATAGATTCGAGTATGGACAAGAGTATCGATAAGAGTTGGATCGAAACAACGAATTATTTCACGGAAGAATATGTTTTTGGGGTTTTTAAGTTTATCGAATTTGCTAAGAAAAGTAAAGGTTATACCGGTTTCTTGTGTTGCCCATGTAAGAAGTGTAATAATTACTGTCGATTAAAAACCGAAGCGGTTTTGGCCCACTTTCTAAAAGACGGGTTTAACCATACATATCAGGTTTGGGCAAAACACGGTGAGGATGAGATAAAACACATACACCCCATGCAAGTAAAGATCCAATTATAGTAAATGAAATTCAACATGTTTATGACGATGTGAGACAAAGTTACGATGTTGGTGGACATCCGGGAGACACCGAGATGAGAGATGCACATCTTCCAAGTCAAAGCAGTTTCGAAACATTACTCGAAGAATTGGAGATATAATTATATCCCGGTTGTACCAACCTTTACTGAGACAAAGTACCCACAATACAATTTCCCTTCGATCTTAACCGCAGCTTCAACACCTCGAATAACTTGCATTAAATACATTCAAGTTAATTCAATCTGTAATCGAGCATCAATAATAAAAAATAAGAAGTGTTATAGGCATATTATTACGAAATGTTATTCATTGAAAACCAAATAATACTACTCCAAAGTGGTCAAAACTACATTTTAACTACCTCGAAACCCTGAGATAAGAATATGTTGTAATGGAATATTCACACGATTCATGTATTTAACTAAAGAATATACTAGTTATCGCACAGTTAACATATGAGCAACGTAAAAAAATAAAATAGTAGTGAACACGTACTAACGAAAGAGAATTATTATTTGGAGTTGAAATATGTTAAGCATATATTGTTTGTTAGACAATAATCATAATCAACCTCTATCGTGTTACCTCTTCCTACAAGGTTTCACTTATATGAAAAAGTGTTACTTTTGGGACAATCTTGGTAAATTCAAAACATATATAAGTAAGTCTTGGAATAAACATTGATGCACTTCGAGTTCTTGGTGTATTAATCTTAGGAGTTTGTGAAGTTTCTTGTTCATCGCTCTTTATGTATGTGTCTGAAAGCATTGGTGTTTCGTCATTTTCATTTTCCATTTTATAATTATTTTTCCTGTATCAAAATAATATAAATTATCAATAAACAGATTATAAATTGAAGAAGTTAATAAATTTAACATAAATTTACCTTTTTTTTACAGCTGAACACTCAAAACTCGAAATTTAACAGTTAAGTAGCTTTTGGTCACTGAATCAAAATTTTATGAATTAGAAAGTTGAGATATGAAATAAACAAAGACCAATTGGAGTATAATTAAGATATGAAATTGAAGAAATTAATTAAATAATCAATAAACACACCTTTTTAAGAGATGATCACCCAAAACTCAAAATTTCTTAGTTTTGAGCTCCTGTATGAAAATTTGCAGAATGAGAATCCATCAAAGGAATTATAAATGAAGAAATTAATTGGTAAAAAAAATTACAGCTGAAAATCCAAAACTTTGAAAAAGTTGTTCAAAATCTGTGGAATGAGATGTTTAAAGATACACCGATGAATGATAGTATATTAAAGATTAGAAATTGAAGAATTTCATAAGAATATAATTAATATATAGTTTTTTTGTTTGGAAAATATCTATATTATATTTCAAAAAAATTTCTACGGTTTATCCACATAAGTGGTGGGCGAAGATTAAATCTGGCTAAATAAGTGGTGGCTAGGATTTAATCTAGCTGGGAAAAAAAACACATACAGCTAAGTACTTCAAAGTTATGAAATACATATAAATACTTTCCTAAATATTAGGATAATTGTAAAATGGTAGAGCACCTGAGATATAATTGCTTCTATCCAAATTGTGATGCCTTTAAAAGCCCCTATAATACTTAAAATAAAAATCCCAACAGCTACACTCATTTCTCAGTTAATTAACGAAGAAATTAGGAAGTGTAGGAAGCGAGCCACTTGATGGAGAGACAAGCAGGAGGTTATAATGGAGCTGATAAACGAAATTATTTAAAAGGAATAAAACTCATACAAGGGAAGGGATACTCGGATAATTCATCCATTATCGCAAAAATTGACAAATTAAATTATTTCAATATCATTGATAAACCATGACCAACATTATATATTATAAACTGAGGGTAATAAGGGATAATTCCTAGAACCACATATTTGTACCTTGCAACTCCTTTTTAATCAATATGATATTCAACCACATGGTTCGATGATAATACACCACCCATATTCGACCCCACCACAATCCAGAATATACCTTTTCATACACCCATCATATATGGGTGTCTTGGTCCACATAGCCAACCTAAATGCCCAAACACCAAGCCCAAACCTAACTTGATAGTAAAAATAAATTAAATGATAAATCAACCGTATCAAGTGTCATATCTAATGGTTTGGGGTTTTTTGGTTTCGGGCAGGAGGATTTCAGATGACCATATAGCAAAACAAAATTGTGGATTTTAAACACGACCCTAGATGTTGTTGGGCTTATACTGAGTTAGATGAATTTTCGGGATGAGTTGAGTTTCAAGAAAAGGCTGCTCACCCTTAAGAATCAGGGTATATATGGTTGCCATTACAAAGAGAATGTAAACCTAAAGCAGCTAGCCATAGGATTATTATGTCTCTTTGAAATAAACTAGGCTCTAGAAAAACTTTGTTATAAAATTATATTTGTATTGAAAGAGTCCAAAATTTGACTAGCATGCACGATTTAGATACATTTCTATAGAATCGATAAGTGTAAGAGTATTCATCTTGTTTACCCTACTAGATTACTTGTCACATTATAAAACAAAGTAATAAATAAAACCTAACACATAAAATTTGTCAAATCAGCTTCTTAAAACTTCATCATAAAAATCTAGACGTGAGATTAATTTTTAGGACAAAAATGAACTCATTCGTCATCCATACTTTACTTTTTCAAACTGAAACTTATATTTATTGATAACTCAAACTACTTAGTTAATTACTAACACAAAGTAACACGAAATACACTCTTTTTTTTCTTTTCGCGCGTAGGGTCCCGACCATTTTTCATGTCCTAATTATAAGAGAATTGAACTACTCAACTAGCTACTTAAAATTCCAAGTTTTTGTCTCTCAAGTCAATCATAATTATGCAAAAAATTTAATACAATAAACACTTTGATAAACTGTTATAACTCACAAAATTGGTAAAGACAAAAACTCTATTTACTTGAATTACTTGAGAGATCTCTTGACCCAAAAAAATTAGCCTGTTCATAGTGGTAGAGTACGGTGTAATACTTCTTCTTTAATCCATGAGAAGCACTTTGGTTGGAGAGAACATAAAAATGTTGCCAACTTCCCTACATTTCCCAAAACGAGGAATCTATCTGCTTAATTAAAAAAATTTAGGTTTTTTATGGAAGGGATGTCTTGAAGATTCAAATGGTGCTAGAGTTTCCTGGGAAAATAATAATGTCTTGAAGATTCAAATGTTTCTCAAGGTGTACCAAGAGAATAATTAGTTACCATAATCTATCCACAAATAATACAAAACTTCATTCTTCTGAAACCACAACTGATGAGATTGTGAGAAATGGTGAGATGGTGAGTTTGTGAGAAATGGAGAGGCTGTGACAGAAACGGTTAGATGGTGAGGTTGTAAGATATGGAGAGATCTATGAGTTACAAATAGGTATGGGAAATGTTTAAGGTCGTGAGAGGTGGAGTTTTAAGGCGGCTAAGAGAGAAATATGGGGTTCATAGCGGCGAGTCACAGATGCTGTGAATGGTCCAGTGAGAGTCGGTCGAGAGTAGTCCTCGAGAGCTGGTGGAAAAGTGAATTTGATGGAGAATGTGAGGAGAAGGTTGAGGCAATAGATAAAGATTATGCTTTTTGTTATTTTGACTTTTTTTTTCTTTTGGAGTTGCTTTGATATTAGATAAGAAATGAGTGGCGATAGTTTTTCTTTTTTTGTTATGTTTAGGTATTAATGATAGGTGGCCACCACTTATGTTGTAGCTAGAATGTGGCTAGAAAGTGTATGTTCTAGTGAAAAAAAAACCTCAAAGATTTTATAATATTATTTTCAACTATTAGTTTTTTTCATGTAACTTATTATATTTTGTAATTCTTATATTTTTTAATTTAAAATGTATATTTATATATTCATTAGGAAATGAAAATATAGTAAATGATTATATAAAAACAACATCATCAAAATATAATATACAATATACACTGCCTTTATATGACTATTAAGATATTTAGGGATTAACCTTAAATATTTATGAAATGAAATGACCATCGATCTGACTTATACCTGAAATGACATTAATCATTATAGATTACCCAATCCCATGAATTTTTTATGAAATTTGAGCAATAATAACAATAAATTATGTTCAACAATATAGAATTATCTATCAAATTTAACTTATAAGTTGAGCATGAACATAGTAATATTTTTTTGGTTAATCAAATAAAATAAAATATATATATCACAAATTGATGTGAAATCATAAGATAATATTATAATAGTTGTATACAATAGCATTCCCTAACTTAGTAAAATAGTACATATAAAATAATATAAGAATTTAAAAAAAAATCTAAACAACCATCTTTAGTATCTCCAAATGCCCTATTTCAATATACAAAAAATAAGTAAAAAATTTCTATAACTAGATGACTTTTTTACTATATTTTTTAATAATAAGAATGAGATCTCAAAATTAAACAACCAAAAGAATAATTACTATAATTAAACTCATTATTAAAATCAATTTGTTTAATAATAACCTTCAGTACAAAAAACATCTCTCTTACAAAACATTAATCTATCCGGGATCTCAATTTCTTAAAGAATAATTGTCTAAAAAAATTTTAAATAAAAATTATAGATCAGAGTAAAAATTTTGCTATGATGAAATCTTTATCTTGTAAGTATTTAATCAAAAGGATCTTACAGAAGAATTCATATACCTTTTCTTTTGATACGTTGAGGTGGTTGTGTGATTCTGGGCATTCCATATTTTTAACATAAGAAGAAGAAATGTGGAGAAATTGAAAAAAAAGCGATATTATCAAAGAAAATTGATATTAGGGTTTTTTGTAGATGGTAGCAAAAAAGGCCAAACTGAAAATTGGGTCCAATACAAAAAATAATATTTGTCCATTTAAAATTTAACCCAGTATAGGCCCAAAACAAGAGATAGTGAATTTTTAGACCTCACTTATTTTAGTTAAAAGTATCAAAAAGTCAACGATAATAGGTGACTTGGATATTCGTTACTGCATATGGCATATAGTCGTGAAATTAACAATGTATGGAATATCTATATTATACTTATCAACTTACTAACCACATTTTTTAGAAAATATGAATATCAACTTATACTTATCAACTTCATAACTATATTTTTCAGAAAAAGTGAGCAATTGATCAAAGGAAAACATATGTTGTTGGGTTGAAAAAGAGATGGCTTGATATCTATGACATGAGTTTGTTTTTCTCTTTTCTCTTTTTTATTTTTACTTTTAATAAGTCTAATTTCATTTAGTATTATATTAATGGATATATCATGGGGATATGTAGAAAATTTCACATTTCTAAATCTTGTTTTTTGCAAAGTAGCAAAATATACTCGTGAAGGGCTACTTTGTGGAACATAGACCATTACTTTAGTACAGTTTATGCAATTTGATGGAGAAAAATATATCTTACCCCATACTTCTACAATTGATTTTTTTGAAATATTTTATACTTTTGAATTTTTAAAATATATTTCTGAATTTTTGAAATATGAATAATGAAATATTTTTTTTTTGAAATCTTTTTATGAGATAATTTTTTTGTAAATAAATTATCAGTTTTTATATAAGATTGTGATTTTTTAATTTATTATTATTTTCTATTATCTTTTTTTTATATTTTTTTTAGAGATTTTGATTTTCAAAAATTAATCATGAATTTTTCTAAACTAAATTAATTTTTTAATTATTTTGTCAAAATTAATAATAATATATAAAATTATTGTAATTTTAAAAAGAACTTGAGAATTAATTATATTTTTTATTCTTTTTGTGTTTTTCAATTTTTGTTTGAATCAAAAAAATAAATACTAGTATCTATTTCTTATTTTTTAAATATATTATAATCTTTATTATTTTCAATATATTTGTGATTTTTCTGCTAAAATTATTAATTTTCAAATAATATATTATTATTTTTAAATATTTTTGAATCAATTAGATATTTTAATATTTTTGTGATTTATATTTTATAACAGTTTTTTATTTTCAGTTACTAATTATGAATTTTATCATGAATTGAGTTTTATATTATTTTTAGCAAAATAATACCTAATTTATAATTTTTTGTGTTTTTTAAAAAGATTTTTGAACTAGTTATGATCTTATAAAAATTTTGAGAGTTTTAATTCCTGAGGAATATAGTTTTTTCAAATACTATTATCTATTTTAAAATATTAATTTGTGAATTTTTATTTTAATATTTTATAGTTCAAATTTTTATTTTTTGTATCAAAATATGATTTTCATATATTTTTTGATTTTTTCAATTTTTTAATAGATATAAATTATTTTTCTAATTTAATGAATTTACAAATATTATTGTGATTGTTTCGGTATTTGTAGAATTAGTTGTTTGTAGAAAATAAATTGATTAAAGACTTTTAACCAATCAATTCATGCCACGGGTGATATACTTGGGTGGTATATATCATTACTCTTTAAAATATACTCTTAATTTATCATTTTTTTTCGAATTGATTTTTCATTTTTAATTATTTATATAACTTTTTTTATATTAATCATGATTTTTTTTAATTATTTGACACTAACATAACTCAAAAATCACTTTTGGAATTTTCTTCCAAGTTACTTTACTTTTTTCCGTCTTGAGAAACAGAAAGCAATATGTCTTTTTTCTTCAATATCTATAAAATTTTGTTATGTAATACAAAATCCTCCGTCATTAGATTTCAAATCTACCCATGCATATATTTATATTTGTTTTGCTATACAAGTAATTATATTTGATCTCAACAATTAAATTAAATATTTCTATGGGTCTATAAAGAATAAAAAAAACCAATGTTTGTCCTTACAAATATAACTTCATGCACTGCTATTATTTAGAAACTGTGAGAAAGGCAAAGACATGATATTAAAATCAGAGAAAAATGAAGTACACCCTCTATCACAATTCACCATCTCGATGTAGCAGTCTACATTAGATCATCCATTTACTCAAGCTTTCCATCAACATCTAGTGGAACCTTATGTTCTATACAACCTCCGCAATGTACGGTTATTATCAACTACTAATTGATGTCTCCCCATTTGTGATGATTTAATTTTAGTTGGAGACATTATTTTTTTGAATTATTAGGAACTTGTAATTGATTTTTATTAGAATTATTGAATTTTCTAATTTCTTGTCTTGATTTGATGATTTATTATATTTAGAGCATATTTGGTTTAATTGTTTATTAATTGTGATGTTTTAAAGATATATAGTAATATTATATGTCAAAAAAAATTATAAGTGATAAGGGAATGAAGATAACGATGGAAATTGGAGATAACGGAAGGAAAAGATAAATATGGAAAGATACATCAGTTAAAGTGTTCATAACTCAAGATTGGTTGGAAATTTCGAAGAATGATCTGCAGAAAAGTTGTTGAGCTCTCTGAGACGATCAATCTTGATATAAATAACGCGTCAATCGGAACTATATTGAATAAAATGCGGCCAAAACAAAACAACAACAGTTTATTACCTTTTCAATATTTTAGGGTTACGAATTTGAGTTTGACTAGAAGTCCAATTACTTGTCTTCCACTCCAAAAAAACGTGTTAGGGCTTCCTAGACCTCTATAAATACACCCTTAAACTATTGTAAACAGGTCCTTACCCATCCTTATGTTTATACATCATTAAAGATCAATCCTTAATCATTCAAGAGAGAAAGTTGACAGTATGTATCTTTCTTATAATTTATTTCTTTCTTGTAGGAACTTATTTTCCCATAGCTTAGGTTTTGCATATGTATAAACTATTAACCATATATTTGTTTTATATGCTTTGATTTATTGTTTGTCTTAAACCTGATCAATTTATGGTTGTGCGAATAGTAATTAGATGGTCACCCGGAAGGAGTGTCTAATTATTGAAACAGCACATAAACGTCTAGTGTGCGGTAGTGATCCTGACGAGTTTGTTTAACTATATAGTCATTAGGGTTTGATTTAATCACCGATGATCATTAGAAGGCCAGTCTCATTTAGTAACCTAGTGGTGTAGGAGCACCCTATTTAAGTTCCCTCGTAATTGTGAGGTCGCCACCCTAGTCCACCCTGACGGGGGTAGGGAGGAATTTAGAATCCTAACTATTTATCTAAGAGCCATTATCACCCTTATTAACTAGTAGAAAAAATAGGAGTAGTGCATACGAGCAAACCTGTGCTCTTTTTCTCATCTTATTCTCTCATATTTATTTTATTGTCTTTTGTTTTATTTAGTTAATCATTAATCTCTCCATCAATCATATTTATTTTCCTTCTGTCTTTTATTTATTAATTGCTACTCTGATCTATTTACCCATAAGCATAACACATTTAAGTTCCTGAGGGACGAATCTTATTATCATTAAAACTTGCATACGTCCTTAATACTTGCAGTACCGTGTTAAGTCTAGGGTATTTATGCATCGTTTATCTATCTTTTATTATCTTATTTTTATCACACCCTAGGCGACACCAAGTTTTTGGCATCGCTGCTGGGGACTCGTGTCTCATTAGCGTGTGGGATATTTATTTTTAGTAGTAGTAGTTTTTAGTTACTTTTATTTTAATTTTTCCAGTTTTACTTTTTTGGTTTGTTTTAGTCTCTTTCAGGTTTACTGTGCATGCGTGCGGAACCCGAGATGTGTTTCACAGCTTATAACAGACGCTTAAGAGAAGAGAGAATGAAGAAAAGCGATGGCAGAAGAACAACACGGAGTAGATCCTCCACTTGGTCCTTTAAGACATATACCACCCCTACCATTATGGGAAGATAATAGAAACAACAATAGAATTGAACAAAATCTCCCAGGCTTTTGAGTACCTTTTCGAGTTCAACCATTAGGTTATCATCCTCCAGAGATCCAGAATATCAAGTTTAGACCCGATCCAGATATGCTCATCAATTTCAAAATTTCGGACTCTATATTGGTGCAGCAATGCAAGATCCGGTAAGAGCGATTCAAAATTTCATGCAAATTTATGATGCCTACAGTACTCCAGGCATTACACGCGATCAACTGTATTGTCACATATTTTCGTTCTTTCTAACCGGCAAAGCTGGTGATTGGCTAGGTAGACAACCACCAGGTACAATCACTACTTGGACATAACTTCAAACTGCATTCTTTAACCGTTTTCGCTACAACAAGGATCAGCTCCTGTAAATATCAAGCCTTACAGGTATCCACACTTCAAAAAAAATTAACTTGAACAATTAGTGGTAGAATTGATGAATGCAAGGTACCATTCAACCGAGTACTAGTCCATTTTCATCTCTTGTGTTGCTGGTTAAAAAGAAAGATAGCACATGGCGATTATGTACATATATTTTTATAATTCCTATAGTTGAAGAGTTACTCGACGAATTACATGGTGATAATATTTTTTTTAAATCTGGATTTACGCTCGGGGTGTCACCAAATTCGGGTTCGTTCTGAAGATGTTCATAAGACTGCTTTTCGCACACATGAAGGCCATTATGAATTTTTTATGATGCCTTTTGTTCTTACAAATATACCTTCAACATTTCAAGTATGATAAATGAGACATTTCGAACTTTTTTGCGTAAGTGTGTTCTTGGTTTATTTGATGATATACTTGTGTATTGCAAAAATTTAGCTTTACATTAGGAGTGTCTAAAACATGTTCTACAATTAATGGTATTGCATAACTTTTTTGCAAAAGAGACAAAATGTGTCTTTAGTCAGAATTTTCTAGAATATCTTGGGCACGTGATTTTCGGGCATGATGTAGCAATGGACAATTTTAAAGTACCACGAAACATTATAGGTCTTTGCGGCTTTCTGAGATTGACTGGATAATACCAGCTTTTAATAAAAAGTTATGGCAGTCTTGCAGCCTCTTTAACAGAAATTTTGGAAAAGGATATATATTCATGGTCTACAAAGCTACAACACTGTTCACAAAACTTAAAACAACTCACAACATCTCTAGTTCTTGCTATGCTTGAATTTTCCATTACCTTTTATTGTAGAAATAGATGATTTGTGGTTTTGGAATTGGTGTCGTGTTATTTCAAAATAATCGGCCTATTTCTTCCTTTAGTATGATGTAATTTGCAAGTTTGAAGGCTAAATCAACTTATGAAAGAGAAATTTTGGCAATTACATATGTTATTTCCAAGTGGAAACATTATTTGCTAGAAAGGCCTCTCACAATTTAAACGGATTAGTGTAGTCTAAAAAAATTTATGGATCAAACAATTGAAAAACCTGAACAACAAAAGTGGTTAACGAAATTATTGAGGTTTGATGTCAATATTCTTTATAAAACTGAATGTGAGAACCAAGTTGCAAATGCTTTACCTAGAATCAAAGGGGTATGTTTCAACATTTCAGTTGTTCAAGTGGTGTTTTAAGATGATATAAGAATGGCTAGTAAAAGTGATACAGATATTCAAAATCTACAAGAGGATCTATAGAATTGCCTATATTTATTACACAAAAATTCTTTGGTGAAAGCTTATAACTCGATAAACAACGTATAGTGCTTCCAACGATCTAACGTAATAAAGTTATGGACGAGTGTCACTCTACATCAGTGGGAGGACATGCTGGAAACCTTCGCACATTTCAAAGAATAGTGACAGATTGTTATTGGGTAAATTTACTGAAGGATATAAATAAGTGTATTGCAAGTTTTTTGGTATGTCAGTAGTCTAAGTTGAGTATTTTTGCACCCGTGGTCTTTTACAACCCCTACCCATTAAGGATCAAATTTGGGAGGACATACAAATGGATTTTGTTCAAGGGTTTCCATCATCAAAAGACAAGTCACAAATATTCGTGATAGTTGATAGATTATCAAAATATGTTCACTTTGCAACTCTTCCAACTCATGTGAACGGTATACAAGTGGCTGATGTATTTATAAACAAAATGGTCAAACTTCATGGGATTCCACGTACCATTGTAAGTGATTGAGATAAAATATTTATATGTTCATTTCGGAAAGAGTTTTCGTTTCCAATGACCAAGTTAAGTTTGAGCACAACCTATCATCCATAATTAGATGGACAAACTAAACGTGTAATCAGACATTGGAGATGTATATCATAAGTTTTGTGATGGATTCCCCTCAAATGTTGTTAAAATTCTTTTCGTGGGCTGAGTATTGGTACAACACATCCTTTCATACTTCTGCATGTCGATATCGAATGTTGTTGTTGAACATGACTTACAACAACACGATACTATATTATTTGCTCTTAAGCTAAATTTGCAGAGAACGCAACAAAAGATGAAAGATCCAGCAGATAACCATCGTATAAAACAATAATTTGATGTTGGAGATTGGGGTTTGCTTCGTCTGCAACCATATCCGTAAGTTACTACGTGAGTGTATGGAAATTAAAATTTGGGTCGCAATTTATTTGGTCCATTTCAAGTTGTACAATGCATTGGGAGTGTTACTTATTATCTTTCATTACCTATTATAGCAAAGATACGTCATGTTTTTCATGTATCACTACTTTAAAGTGCAATTGGTGTATCGTCTGTGCCGGGCTAATTTACTTGAAGTTCGTCCATTGGCAATATTATCAAGTAGAAATATCAATGTAAAAAATGGGATTATACCACGAGTTTTAGATCAATGGGGTTATTTAACGCTTGAAGAAGCATTATGGGTTGATATTTAAAACTTCTGTGAGACACATAATACTATATCAGAAGATTTTTATATTAACCAACATAATACTTTATTAGAAGATTTTTATATTTAATGTCCTCATTTTTAAGCTATGTTAAGGAGATTAAAATAACATGCATGAGTGGGCATTACTTAGTAAATGGAAATCTCTTAAATAAAACAGGAATCAAATATGAAATATTTTAATTAAGAATAATAATATTGACTTGACAGTTAAATATCTTTAGACTTTAACATATACAAAATTTGATGATAAGTTCAATGACGCATCTTAAGATTAAATAATGGAAAGTATGACTAGTTGAGGTTTCCTATTCATTCTCAAGTAAATATTGACACCCATACAAGTAAATAAACGATTGAATAAAATCAAAATAGAACCAGGTAAATAAACTAGATTGAGGATAATTGGGGACTTTAAATATATGATATACCTAAGAATATGGGTAACTTTGATAGATTATAAAAATACTATGAAATATGCCAATGATTGATAAGGAAGCCATGATATCAAAAAATATTTTGTGACAAGATCACTAATAGACAAAGATAATAAAAAAAATTAAAATCTATTCAGAATGAATTTCAATATAAAACAACCATGAATCTTTATAAGAATCATAGTTTGAAACATTTAATTACTACATAATTCAATTTAATATTAAGATAATACAAAAATCTAGTTATAACCCAGAATAAAACAATTAACCAAAATTAAATTCAAAGACGTAACAAACTTTTAAATTAACCAAAATTAAATTCAAAGAGGTAACAAACTTTGAAATTTGGTAAGGAAACATGAGATTGACGTACTTTCACATATCAAATTTTGTACAAAATATTTGAGTTTTTGATTCCTCGTTATATTTTTCGTTTCCTTTGTCTTTCCCATTGTCATTATTTTATCGCATTTGGTTCTAAAATTGTAGTAAAGAAAGTATAGATCTCAAATTTGTAAACAGATTTAATCACTAGAAAATATAAAAGTAAGAATTAGAGAGGAAAAATAAGAAAATAAAGAGTTGAAAAAAATTAAAGAATAACGCTAAAAATCTAATTTCATATATATATATATATATATATATATATATATATATATATATATATATAATTATAAATTTTATATGCGCGTCCAACTAGATACAAGATGAAAGGTTAAATTCCATCCAAATTATAAGACTGTGTAGTTTAGTTTTAGAAAATTTCTACATCAATTATATTAATATACCCCATGTATTAAACTTAACTAACTAATTAGTCTAATGACATGTATTTTATTATAATAATCTATGATTACCTTTTGTTTTATATTGTTGGACATCCTACATGGATAAGTAACAAAGATACGCAGCTTAAGTGTAACAAGGTTTATAATAGGCCAAACAAAAAAATTAGCAAAATACTTTCATCCAAAATTAGATGATCCAATGCAAATATATTTTGACACATATCCAATATTTTTAACTTGTAAAAACTAATCATGATAACTACCTAATTAATCTAATGACATATGTTTTGTTAGTACAATCAATTTGTTATGATATTAATATTAGATCATTGAATCTTTGATATAAGTCTTATCCAAAAAATTAAAATAATAGATTTTATTGTACGAAAATCTCCACCTTAATGTGTAACTCTTCTTGGTCAAAACTTAACATATTTATCATCATAATTTTTAACAATCCATAGTTCCATCAAACCTAAAGTTTATGATTAAGTATATTTTAGTGTCCATGTATGCATGATTATCTTTTATAGGAATTTAATCAAGTTAATAGTCTCAGTAACAAGCCAATTTCTGATAAAATGAAATTTAACATCAACAAGCTTTGTACTTTCATGATACATAGGATATTTACTCAAGTGATTAGCACTCTGTCTATAACATATACAGTAACATTTGGCATAGTATAATTTAACTCAGTAATAAATCCTTGTACCGAAATATCCTCATTACAAAAATCATAAATAGAAACATATTTAGATTCAGATTATACAACTAAAGGTTTTAATTATGATTTCCAAGTACTGTAGTTTCTACAAAGTGTATATTACTAGAAAGTGATTGACGTCCTAAAGTATGTATCACCAATAAAATAGTGAAAACGATTTGGTTTTTTGAAAAAAAAAATCAAAAGATACATTTTTTTCCATAATATAGACCAACATTAACAATACTAATAATATAAGCAACATCTAAATTAAAAATATGCTAGTGGTCTAACCCAATGTCAGACATAAATCTGCTAAACAGAGAAATCATATAAGATAATTATGATATAGTTCTAATCATAACATACTTGAGTGATCAAATAACATTTTCATAACAAATATGATTCATTTTTCCTTCTCAGATATAGGTTTGGGGGTTATGATATTTACTAGAATTTAAAATGACCAGTTAAATGCATAACGACATTTTTATATTATAAGTTACCATACCTTTCTACCAATTATACAAAATATGGCCTTTGATGCATTTTCGACTTAGAATGCTTCCCGTTCCTTGCAATTACCATGCTCAAAATCTTCTTAGCTTGGCTATAATTATTCTATATCTTTGAATTGAACGGTTACAGTTAATTACCGAAACGAATGATAAATGAAATGATTCATAACTGAATTATATAAATATGGTTAAAAACATTATGTTAGGGTTTTGAAAAGTATAAGCGGTGGTTAAAACTATTAAGTTGTGGATGTAGATAAAATAAAACCAACTATCCATAAATCGTTTATTATGATATATATTTTCAAATTCTATAATAATTTAGCTTAACTAGATACGTTAAATTTCTAAAATGATAATCCACTTACTAGATTTACCCACTTAAATAATAAATATTAAATTCAATCAAAATCAACATAATATTTTATATTCCATGGAGATTTTTCTTTTATGTGTAAATTTATTTTATAAAATCTATATATTTATAAAAAAATTATTTGGTTATGGTTAAAATTAAATATTTTTTTATAAACCGATACCTAAGTATATATTTATGGTTTTCAAAAAGTGTAAAAGTTGGATAAAACCATTAGGTTGTAATTTTTAATACAATAAAGAAATATAGTTATTGTTTTTTATATTTTCAAAAAATCGAATCGTTTCACTCCATAGTTATGAGCAACATATCATCATTAGATAGGAGAATATAAAGGAATTTACCATAATAGTCAAGAAAATATAGATACCTATCAAACTCAATTTTTTATTAAACTCAAACTAATGACAAAAATATCAAATCTTTTATATCATTGTCTTTGAGACTATCATTGTAGTCTTTTTAAATATGCAAAGGTTATCATAGTATTTAGAATTGTCTCATATTATATATATATATATATATATATTAAGTTCAACATACAAAAAATAGTTTTAACATCAAGTTGACATAAGACAACGTCATTGTTATTTTTTATTTTTTAATATGACAATAGGCTTGCAAAATAAATTTAATTTTATTACGTTCCTTTAAGTATACCCTTTGGCAACAGGTTACATTTATATATAGGGAAATCAGAATTATATATACCCTATTTAACCTTATAATTTTATATACATTCAATAAGTATTTAATCATGAGGATTTTTGACAAGTATCCAAGTTTTGTTAACATTTAAATATTGTTTTTCTTCTTCCATAAATTAACCCCAAAAACATTATCATTAGAACTCAATACATTAAGGTAACTATCCAGATTATTTGCGACTAACCTAAAGACCAACTATAACAGTAGTATAAATAAAATCAATATAAGACTATCTTGGAGGAGATCTAGTTTTAATCCTTACCTTATATATTGATATCTAATAGTTATACATGCTATCTTTACTAGACTCGTAGACATTCTCAGACCCATTAGTGTACCTAGTAGAAATTGACTCCATTGTGGGTTGCTCAACTTCATGTTCCTCTACACCTGTAGGTTCAAATGATTAACATCATTTCGTAAAGTTGTAATAGGATCCAACTTAATATCAAATAACTTTAGGTATTGTTTCAGGTTCACTTTGATCATCACCTAAAAACACTGAGTTTCAAGGGAAATTGGATGTTATGACTTTGTTATAGGTTTAGGAAATATTAAGTTAGGCGGGAATAGAATATTGATTTGTATTTGAAAGTAGAATAGTTTAACGGTTTATTACCGTTATGTAAATTGTATTATATATTGTGATAGTATGTAAACAAGAAGATATATGTAAAAGAGAAATAAACTTCCTTCTAATCTCTTGAGTCTTCTCCTTCTTGTCTTCCTCCTTCTATAATTCTCTTCTCCATTCCATTATGGGAATGTAGATATTCAATAGTTATATTACAGTATAATCTATTCAAATACTGTAATTAATAATTATTGTAATAAATATAATTATAATCTATTTATCAATATAATATTCATTATATTGGTGCTTTCATTGAATTGAACCATGGCTGAAGGAACACTTATTCAAACAATGGATGCAGCAATCAAACATATACAAGAACAAATCTCTACTCTAACCACACAATTTTCAGATGCCATAACAGATATAACGGTAAAACTTAATACAATGGATGGACGTGTGCAACAATCACTTAATCAGAACGAGGGCATGAACAGATATGGAGATCCAACATCAATTTTACATCCCACATCAACCGTTCCTGGAAATAATATTTTTCGTCATGTTCGTATTGATTTTCCCAGATTTGATGGTAGTGATCCAGACGATTGGGTTTCACAAGCAAATTATTTCTTTACAGTTCATAAGAATGTTGATGACATAAGGCGATTGGATCTGGCTTCTGTTCACATGGATGGTCATGCTCTACAATGGTTTCAACAAAAAAATAATATTTGTTCATTTCAAAGTTGGGAAGAATTTGTTCAATTACTGAAAGTTCGATTTATGCAAACAAGGAATGATGTAGAGAATATTACACAAAATTCAGACAAAGAAATCCATGTCTCACTTTTACATATGTCAAGGGGAGATTTGTGTTAAAGATCGATCGCAATTTACTGTAAAATCTTTAGATATGATTTCTACTATTGACTATGATAAGTTGATTTCTTACAAAGAAACTAATTTCACATGTTACGGAAGAGATGATTTTAATTTTATTGCGAATTCATTCTATGGAATTAATGTTTTCTTACAAAATATTACTGAAATTGGAGGCTCGGAGATATTTCCATTGTATCTGCTTTTGTATGATACAAATTCATGGTAAGAAACAAAGGATTATTGGAAATTTGATAGTATCCCAATTGGTATGTTAGTTTCACTTCAACTATGTTTTTATTAACAGAACCTTGAGGGCAAGGTTTCTGGAAATAGGGTATGGCAATGTTATGACTTTGTTATAGGTTTAGGAAATATTAAGTTAGGCGGGAATAGAATATTGATTTGTTTTTGAAAGTAGAATAGTTAAACGGTTTATTACCGTTATGTAAATTGTATTATATATTGTGATAGTATGTAAACAAGAAGATATATGTAAAAGAGAAATAATCTTCCTTCTAATCTCTTGAGTCTTCTCCTTCTTGTCTTCCTCCTTCTATAATTCTCTTCTCCATTCCATTATGGGAATGTAGATATTCAATAGTTATATTACAGTATAATCTATTCAAATACTGTAATTAATAATTATTGTAATAAATATAATTATAATCTATTTATCAATATAATATTCATTTAAGGCAGATCGTTTTTTTTCATTTCATTCTGTAAGTGATAACCAACGATTAGATTTGGCTTCCCTCCATATGGATGGTCCGGCTTTGCAATGGTTTCAATGGATGAATAATACTAGTCCTTTTAATACGTGGACTTTGTTCGGCGTTTAGAAATTCGGTTTGGACCAACAGAATTTGAAGATCATCAAGGGGCGTTATTTAAACTTCAATACACAAATTCTGTTCAAGATTATCAATCCAAGTTTGAAGCGCTTTCAAATCGTACACAAGGGTTATCTGAATCTGCTCTGGTTAGTTGGTTCTTGTCTGGTTTGAAACAGGGTCTTCGAAATGAAGTGAAGGCTTTCCTTCCTCAATCAATGTCACAGTGTATTGCCTTGGCTAGATTACATGAAGCAAAATTTATAGAGTCTCGTCGTGTTCAATTTCGACATGATTATAGAAAATCTATTGATACAGGGCAACAACCTGCATTATTGCAGACACCTAATGAACCGTTACTAACCAAACCTGTAACACATAGATTCAACATCGTCGTGATCTTAAACTTTGTTATAATTGTGATGAGAAATGGGTCCACGGTCATCGTTGTAAAACACCACCACTACTTTACATCTTGGATCCTGATATTGTAGACTCTGAGTTTATTATCGATGATTCTGAATCCTCTCTTCATGAAGCAGAACTCCAACTTGTTAGTGATACATCATTTCATGCTCTAGGCGGATCATCATCCCCTACTACGATTCGTTTGGATGCCTTAGTGACAGGTACGTCTTTACAAGTTCTTGTTGATAGTGGATCGACTAAATTTTTTATCCAAAGTCGTGTTGCTAAACATTTGGGATTTCCAATTGAGTCATCATCACAATTTCGTGTTATGGTTGGCAATGGTGGTATGTTAATTAGTGAGGGTTGTGTCAAAAATGTTGAATTACATATTCAGGGTGTTATTTTTTGTGTGGATCTGTTTCTTCTTCCTTTACATGGTGCTGATATAGTATTGGGGGTACAGTGGCTAGCATCTTTGGGAAAAGTTCTCCATGATTATAATGATCTGACTCTTTCATTCTTTCCGTCGTCTGTCTGATGTTGATGCTGTGGAATGTTTTTATCATTTGCATGTTTGTGTTGAAAGAACAAAGATTACTGATGGTATTCATCCTTATTTGGGACCACTGCTAGAAAAATATAGTAATGTATTCAAGAAACCCAATGGTTTGCCTTCGCAAAGGAATTTTGATCATTCCATTCATTTATTACCTTCAGCTGCGCCTGTTAATGTTCGTCCATATAGATACCCTCATTGCCAAAAGACGGAAATTGAACTCTTGGTTTCAGATATGCTTAAAGAAGGAATTATAAGGCCAAGTACTAGTCCATATTCATCTCCCGTAATATTGGTGAAAAAGAAAGATGGTACGTGGCGTTTTTGTACTGATTATCGTGCCTTAAATGCAGTTACAGTAAAAGATCGTTTTCTGATCCCTACAGTGGACGAATTGCTCGATGAATTGCATGGTTCGATGGTTTTTTCAAAACTGGATTTACTTTCTGGGTATCATCAAATAAGAGTTCAACCACAGGATGTTCATAAGACTGTCTTTCGGACTCATGAAGGTCATTATGAATACTTAGTGATGCCTTTTGGCCTAACAAATGCACCATCAACATTTCAAGCTGCGATGAATCAAATTTTTAAGCCATACTTGCGAAAATTTGTGTTGGTATTTTTTGATGATATACTTGTGTATAGTCGTTCGATGGCGGAACATTTACAGCATTTGGAATTGGTTTTACAAATTTTGTCATATCATAAATTTGTTGCAAAACTATCCAAATGTGTATTTGGTCAAGACAAAGTTGAATACTTGGGGCATGTAGTAAGTGGAAAGCGAGTAAGTATGGATCCTGGAAAAATTCAAGCAGTGGTGGATTGTCCTATTCCTCATAATCTGAAAACATTACGCGGATTTTTAGGTCTAACAGGTTATTATAGACGTTTTATCAAGAATTATGCTCGTATAGCTTCGCCTCTCAATGATTTATTGAGAAAAGATTCCTTTGAATGGACGGATATATCTTTCCAGGCTTTCAATCAATTAAAATCCGCACTTACATCAGCACTTATATTAGCCTTGCCTGATTTCACAAAACAATTTGTCGTGGAGACCGATGCATCAGGAATCGGAATTGGTGCAGTACTCAGCCAAGACGGACATCCTATTGCTTTTTTCAGTGCAAAATTGTCACCGCGAATGCAGGGGTCCTCGGCATATCATCGAGAAATGTATGCCATTACACAGTTAGTCTCGAAAACGTAGTTTGAAAGAGCTTAACGATCAAACGATTCAGACACCGGAACAACAACAATGGCTTTCCAAATTATTGGGATACGTCTTTAATATTACATATCGTCCTGGAAAGGAGAATACAGTGGCAGATGCTCTTTCAAGATACCCAACGGATTTTAATGTATATTTTGCTGTCACAACGCCTCATTTCGATTTTGTCAATGAATTGCGTCAAGAGAATGCAAAAGAAAAGGACTTGATACAATTACACGAGAAATTGGCGAAAGATCCATTGAGTATGCAATTTTATTATGTCCGAGATGGCCTTCTTTATTATCGGAATAGACTTGTGTTGTCCGAATGTTCGAGTTTAAAACATGTTTTAATTACTGAATTCCATAACACGCCTACAGGAGGCCATGCTGGAACTCTTAGAACTTACAAAAGGTTGGCAGCTAATTTTTTTTTGGGTAAATATGCGGAAAGATGTGAATTTGTATGTGGCAGATTGTATTATTTGTCAACAAATGAAATCTCTTCAGTTATCACCAGCAGGACTTCTTCAACCATTACTTATACCTAATAAGGTTTGGGAAGATATTTCTATGGATTTTATCACAGGGCTACCGTGTTCGCAAGGAAAGACATCAATATTCGTAGTGGTGGATCGACTTACTAAGTATGGTCACTTTTGTGCACTTCCTACAACATTTACTAGTCAGGTTGTGGCAGATATATTTGTAAAGGAGATCTTGCGTCTTCATGGTATGCCGCGAACCATTGTTTCTGATCGTGATCCTTTTGAGCTCCTTTTGGAAGGAATTATTTCGTCTACAGGGAACTACTCTGGCAATGAGCACCTCCTATCATCCTCAAACTGATGGCCAAACAGAGGTGTTAAATAAATGTGTTGAGATGTATATTCGATGTTTTGTTCATGATCATCCTGAGAAGTGGACAATTTTTTTACCGTGGGCGGAATACTGGTATAATACTTCTTTTCACACGGCCGCTGGAATGACAACATTTGAGGCATTGTATGGTCGACCCCCTCCTACTATTGAATGTTATATTTATGGGTCAACTACTAATGATAATGTCAATCAAGATCTAATTCAACGTGATGTATTGCTTCAAACTTTAAAGGAGAACTTGCTAAAAGCACAACACCGAATGAAACACAATGCTGATAAGAAGCGCCGTGATGTACATTTTGCTGTTGGTGATTGGGTATTTGTGAAACTTCAACCTTATCGGCAACTTTCTGTCCGTTTACAACGCTACCACAAGCTTGGTCCGAGATATTTTGGACCTTTCAAGGTTATTAAATGTATTGGTTCAGTTGCTTATGAATTAGAACTACCCCAGACAGCCCGTATACATCCAGTGTTTCACGTTTCAATGTTAAAGAAGTGCTCTGGTAATATTGTTCATCAGACAATTCCGTTACCACTATTGTCTACCCCAACTACCCCAATTGTTCAACCGGTGGCTATCTTATCCAAACGTACAATACAACGTCAAGGTTCTGAAGTTCAACAAGTACAAGTTCAATGGGATGGATTATCCACAGACGAGGCAACATGGGAAGATGCAACAATCATTCTGAAAAATTATCCGAACCTTGAGGACAAGGTTCTCGAAAGTGGGCGGGGCAATGTTATGCCTTCCGAACCTGGGGATAGAGACTTTAAGCAACGTAAGAGTAACCGTCATAAAATAGTTCCTAAGAAATTTGACGGTTATGTACTTGGCTAAAGTTATAAATAAGAGAGAAGCAGGAGGCAACGGTTATCCAGAAAAATTAGAAAATTCCTTCCCTGTCTTCTTCATCTCTTCTCTTCTATCCTCCTTGTATTTCAATTATTCTCATCATGTAAATATATGTAATTCAATAAATGCAAGATCTCTAAATTGCTTGCAAATTATTATTGTAATTATTAGTATTTATAAATAAAGTTTATCAATATCGTTTCATTGGATTAATCAAATATAACATCTCCAGGAATGATAATATTTATTCCTCTAGATTCTCTCGAAAAAACACACATCACCAAAACCATCCATAATTGTTATATATTTTGCTGATTTCAGCCATTCCGCAGTTCTTGCAACTTCATCAAGATTATATTTTTTTGGCTAAATAGATTTGTATAAGATGCATAGAAATAATTTCTATTGAGAAAGTTGCACTATTATACAGAAAGAAAATTAAATATATGATGGAAGACTCTCAAAGTGCTCAAGACTTGAAATTACAATGATAAAACTCTATTCAGTATCCTAGATATTGAATCAAGCACTGGGAAGAGTTGTGTTTCCCCTGTAGGTATTCTTGAAATTTAGCTAGATCAGAAAAAACAACAGGACACCTCCTTCAACATATCACTTATGGAAGTGGTCAAAGACGTTCATCTTATTTAAAAATAAAATCAACAATCTATAAATCTTATTTGAAAAGCATAATTTTTGTCTAAAAAACTCATTGTCAATGAGGCACTTGCAGGAGAGATTTTGCTAACATAGTTACTACATAATTTGCACAAAAGCTTTGCAATACTGACCAAACTGATTAAGAAATTCCCTATTTGGAGGAATAATGTCTAAACAGAATCGATTGATAGGTTTAACCATATCTTCTTTAAGCTCATTGTAGTCTAGGTCCCGACATTACAAAAAATAGCATTATAGGTCCCTAAAAAAAGAGTTCGAAAAAGCTACGGGCAAAGTGAACTATTAAAATTTGGGTAATGACGCAAGATTAAACCTTCTTGATTTCACAAGTAGGTTTCTTTCTTACAGACACTTATTTGGACTCACATATATCTTTGCTCTATAACTGTAGGAAAAAAGTATTAAAAATTCAGAAGTATGAAAAAACAATAAAAGTAATAATACATAACTTCAATTTTAAACATTGCCTGTTGAAGTAAATGGTGTCTCCATCTCACCTACAAGTTTTGTGCCTTTTAAACTCTTTTCAAACTGCTTGAAATTCTTTAGCAAGTACAGTGTCAAAAATAATTTACAATTGTTATGACCTATAACATTAATACCTTGAATATATTAACTTCCCATATTGCATAACCAACAAAATTAAAGCATCATAATACACAATGTGTGTGAACGACTAGTCAAATATAATATATATTTGAAAAGAATACAATAAAGAAAAAGTACACATTCTTTCTGGTTTAAATATAAGAAACAAAAATTGACGGTAGTGAAACTGAAATCTTACAAGTTCTTTAAACGTTGGATATATATTCTGGAAGCTAACGTAGGAGAAATCACATCAAGAAGTATGATAGTTATTGTTCGTGTATGAGGATTAGATTATGTTTTATTATTCCCGATTTTTCTTCACTCCTTCTCACGAGACACGAATTTTTGTGTAAAGTCTTTCACCGTCCTCTAAACACAAACAACAACAAAAGAGATATATGGTAATCATCACACAAAAGCTCAAATAATTCTTCGATCCATCGCATTTCTTCAACTTCACGAGAGATAGTGATTTGGGAATGAAAACTTATAATTCTGAAGAAAATAATTTATGATTAGAAAATTATACGATTATTAGAATAAAACAAATAAAGGATAATTAGTAATTAGTCTTGATTATAGTTGGACATTTTTTAGTTAGTTAACTGGGATCCTTATTATTAATTTGTCAATGTCCCTTTTTTTTGCTAAACTTAATATTTGAGTCAATATATTCGAAAACTTATTGGTTAAAAGCAAACCATAATAATTTACATTATTTAAAACAACTCCACCGAAAATACCTCCATAGTTACGAAAAAAAAAAATAAGTGACTAATAATCAGACAAAGGAACCTAAAAAAAGGGAAATAGACAAATTAACAGACACACATACAGAAAGACACACAAAACAAACACAAAATTTTAATCTTTGTTGCTGATTTGGTGAGACCAAGCATATATAGAAGAAATCAAGAAAAATATCTGAAACGAGCAACAAAAAGTAATATGTAAGTGAACCATTGTATGATATTTTTATGCTTTTTTGAAGTTTTTTTAGATATCTCATTAAGCAACTAAGGCAAAAAGTTTGGCCAACACAACTGAGGTAGAATTCTAACGACAAAGAAAGCAGATAAAAGACAACTATAATAGATAAATTGAAAATGAGTGAGGTAATTATAGTTTAAATAAATTTTGATATATAATTTTTATTTATACTAAAAGTATTCATAAATATTATAGGTTGAACAAAATACAACTATAACAGATGAAGAAATAGAGAACTGGGATTAGAAGTGGAAGATGAAGATGAATAAGACGACGATGATAGTGTAGTAACTATGATACAAAGGGACTCATAATATGATGAAGATGAGGAAGAGGAACAAGTTGAAGAAAAAAAGACTAAAATGATAATTAATACACATATAAGTTTAAAAATTAATTTTTTGAAACAAGAAATTCATTGTTTAGAAAAGAGTAGGTAATAACCTGTTTATGAAATACAATACTGAATCACATGACATGTTCAGCCTAACAAGTATAAAATAAATTAACTATGAATAATAACTATAAGTAAAAATGTAAAAAAATATGATCATTTCAGTAAGGTTGGTCATTTTAAGAAGAATTGATTTGATCTTAAGAACAACAATTATACTTATAATAATGAACCTAATATTGCAAAATTGTTTAGTAAAAATTATGTGAGTTATGTAGTTTTTAATGTATTTGATATAGCATATAAGTCTAATTGGATTATCGATTTATATACATTATCAACATGATCTCTAATAAACACTGATTTCATGACTTGAGAAAATATAAATATGATAAGTTGTATATGTGGAATAATAATACATTCCAAGTTGTTGGTATTGAGACTATTAACCTAAGAAAGAATAATATGAAATTGATAACTCTCGCTAATATGAGATGGATACCTAATCTAAAAAGAATCCTTATCTCTTTAGGTATTTTAGATAATCTTGGAAACATATACAAAGTGTCAAGATGTGTTAACAATTTAAATAAGAATAATAAATTTGGCCTATGTGAAAAGAAATATCTTTATTTATATATTATTGACTTGGAATGAATTACATATGATTTGAAAAATGTTACTTCTAACATTGAGAATGCATCTACTTAAAAATGGTACTTGAGACTCAAAAATATTAATCAATTTGGTTGGTAAATATTATATCTCTATTTTGTATATTTTTTAAACTTGTGTGTTATCAAAACAACATAGAATGAAGTTCACTAATGGTTTAATAATTCTAAATCTATACTTGAATATAAACATTTTGAATTATAGGGATGTGACTAAAATAAAACTGGTAGGGGCGAAGATATTTTATATCTTTGGTTGATGAAAATTCTAGGATAGTATAGACTTCTCTTTTAAAAGCTAATAATGAATTTTTTTAATTTAATTAGAGAGTGAATTACTTTACAAGAAAAAAATAGTGGTAAATCCTCTAAAACCCTAAGAATAGATAATGGATATGAACTTTATGATGATGAGTTTGTCAATTTCAGTACATTTTTCGGTAGAATAAGACATAAGATAGCTAGAAACCACAACCAAAATTGCGTGGTTGTAAGAATGAATAAGACCCTTCTAGAAAAAATAATTAGAAGCTTTATTTTTACCTCTGTCCTTTAAAATTGTTTTTAGGGATAATACCTTAATACTTCAACCCATTTTGTGAATATAAGTTCTAATATATCTTTGAATGTGAAATGCATAATGAAATTGTGGAATAATAAAAAACCTGACTTGTCTAAAAATAGTATTTTTGGTTGTGCTACCTATGCTAATGATAAATAAGGTATCGTTGATCCATGATAATTAACATAATTTTCTTTGGCTATTAGTATATGCACGGTACCAAAGAGTACAAATTATGTGATAGATAATCCAGGAGAATAATAGGTATCATTAATAGAGATGCTATATATGATGATCATTAGTTGAAAGGTTATATTTCATGAATCTAATTGTCTTTGCAAGCGAGGAACTATGTTCTTAGGTGATGATCAAAGTGAACATGAAACAACACCTAAAGTGTACTTAGATTAAGGTGGATCCTATTAAAACTTCAGGAAATTATGTTAATCATGATGATCCAAATAGTGTTTGGGAACAAAAGTAGCAACCCGCAATGGAGTCAGTCTCCACTAAAGAGAGCTTAGATAACTATTAGTTGACAAAATATTGGGTAAGCAGGTATTCTTATGTTGAAAATATTAATATTGCTCTTTTAGTTTCTCCAAAGCTTAGTATCAATGATCCAGATAGTTATCTTAATGCATTGACTTCTAAAGATAATTAATGTTCGGTTAAGCTGTAAACCTGTAATGCAATATTTAAAGGTTAATAAAACTAGCATACTTGTTATAAGACCTAATGTAGAAAACTTTATATGGTTAGATAAGTTATATTTGATTATGATTTCTCTAGATATAAAGATATAATTATTTCCAATGGGTATACTGATGATTCTCTTTTTGTAGTAAATATGAGACATATTTTTACGCTCCTTTAGAGATCAGCGGAAATTTAGAAAGAATTGGAATGGTCCCTTTTATCTCAAGAGGGGGGTCTAAACTAGGAATGTGTGGCCAATTATAAATTGTGATTCAGAGATGTAACTATGTAGTTATAAATTTGTAGCTAGCATAACGCAAACCAATCCTTTTTTAGAGGAAACTTTTTTGGTATGGGATTGATCATTTTAAACTAGCCCATAACATATGTAAACCTTAAAAATTTCACACTTATTAATACTAGTCATGAACATTAAAAATTCATCCCTTGGCTGCCAAAGCTTAGTTTTTATCAACACTTTCATCATTTGCTAGAATCAATAGTTGGAGTTTCACTAGGTCAATTCTATACCTCTTAATCTCTATACTTAGGGTAAATAGTGTTATATATATTATTTCTTTAATTTAATTCCATGTTTTCATTCCAAGTTCAATTATGCACGAATTTTATTTTTCTAAAGATTGTTTATATATGAACTTAAGTTTTATTCTTTAATTTCTTATTTTGGGATTGAATTTATATAAATTCTCATCTATTTGGTATACATATGAGTTAAATAATTATTGAATTAGGCCCAAATAATGACCATCCTAAGTAATTAAGTTTGCGTCCTAGAGGGGGTTCTAGTTACAGATTAGTGTATACGCGCTTTGTGTGCATTAGTGAGTCGACAAGTCTTGACTAGCCAAGTAGTCGCTAGGGTTTAAACTCTGAGCTCTAATAATTGAGTACTTGATCTTTCTAAGTCGACCATTACGGGAGTTAGAAAAACATTAGAATCACAGTTAAAAAGATCGACAATTTTTTTTCTAGAACTAATAATTCAATAGGATTAGGTGAGTGTTTGAAATATTGAGCTACTATCTTACAAGCATAATTATTTATTAATTGTAAAACAAAACAATGCCCATTGTATTTCTATCTTTTAATCAAAATATTTAAAACAATCTACACTAATATTGAAAAATATTTGAATTAACTACCTAAATCCTAAGGAAAGAACTTGATTTACTTACATATTAGTTGTAACAATTCTTAAACTTTTAGTGATTTAATCGTGATTTTCTATTTGTGTGCATGTTTTATATAATTATTTTATCACACTCACGGGTCCACCATATACTCAAAAGGAGAGAGTAGATTTCACTGAAACTTGAATGCTTGTTGTCATATTCAAAAATATATAAATGATGTTATTTTATGTGTCATGTTTTAACTTAGAATAAGAACAACTTCATGTTAAGACTACTTTTCTACATGGTCAACTTGAAAAGATATATATGAGACAACCTGAGTGTTTGTATGATTCTAAACAATATGATCATGTTTGCTTATCAAAAAAATATGTGTATGACCTTCAATTATTTCTAAGACAATGGTATAAAATATTTTATACTTTTATTATTAGTTTGGGTTGTAAAAAAAGAAAATTGGATAGTTGTCTATATTTTTTTTACTCTTCTAGGTATTTCCTTTGTATTCTACTATATATTGTTGATATAAATTGCTCATAATTAGGGATAACAACGGTTCTATTTTTACGTAAATATCATAATCATAACTATAATTTTTTATTGTATTAAAATTATACCTAATGATTTATACTATTTATGACACTTTTCAAAACCATAATTCCATCATTTGATGTTGGTTTTATATACAGTTTTGAAATTTTAAGCAATAACCAAATGATATTTTAATAAGTATATTAATTTTTATAAAATAATACCACATTTATAAAAAACAAATTTCCAAAATACATTATTATTGTGTTAATATTTGATTAGTTAGTTTATTTATAATTTAGTTGGTTTAATTTAGTAGATGGATTTGATTTTACAATTTCAATATATGTAATTTAACATAAATTATTATATAATTTGAAAAAATATATATAATAAACTATTTTTGGTTATTCGGTTTTATCTTAACTAAAACCATAACCTTACCATTTTAAGCATTGGTTACCTCATAAGTAGTTATGCTTAAAATTAAGAAACTCGAGGTTGTATATGAAGGATTTCGGCCAAGCCAAGAATATTATAATCATGGTAATTGAAAGGAACATGAAGCATTCTAAGTTGAAATTGCAACAATGGCCCTATTTGGTAATATTTGTAGGAAGGTATGGTAACTTACAATATAAAAATATTGATATGACTTTTATTGTTCATTTTATACTCTAAATATCTTACAACTCTAAAAAGAAAAAAAGGAAAATATTTGTTATGAAAATTTTATTTTATAATATTTGTTTAAAATCATGGCATGGTCGTATTTTATCTTTTTTTATATTATGTCTATCTAAAGTTTAACAAATTCTTACGTACATCATTTATTTCATGTCCTTAATTACCTTAAACCCAGTTTTTTCTTACTTGATTCTATTTAGATTTTAATCAATCATTTTTATGTGTGTTAGTGGTTATTCAAGAATGAATTAGAAACCTCATTCATCGCACTCTCCATTTTCATTAACTTTTAATGTATCCTTCTCACCCCTATCTAAGCTAATCATCAAATTTTATATATGTTAATGTTTAAAAACATTTAATTTTAAATCATTCATATTATTATCAATAAAAATATTTCATATTTGTATTTCTTGTTTAATTCAGAATTTTCATTTACAAAGAAATTCCCACTCATGTATGTAATTTTAAAGTCCCTAGCATAGCTCAAAAAATAAGGAAATTAAATATAGAGATTTTCTGAAAAAGTATTATGTTGAATGAGAATTGTTCTACTGAAAAATTATTATTACTCAGAAATAATATTAATTTTTCAATGAGTTTCTACACACAAAACATGATCAGCCATGACATTTCCATAAAGGGGAAGATTTTTCGTAATTTTGTAAGGTAAGTCTTAGAGTTCAAATTAGTGTTAGGCTTTAACAGGACAACACTAAAAAGTGGATGAAAGTTAAGGTTCGTTGGTTATTTATAACTTCTGATATTTCATATTAACTTAAACATGAAAAGCATTGTTTATAGCTTCTAGGTATGCACTTGGACATTTAAATGTAAATTCCTAGGTAATAATTTTACCTTCATACGTTTTCATATGTTATGTCATTTAATTATCATAAATGTCCCTTTTGCATTCTAATTCAGGAAACACTTTGTAAAAAATGCGACATCATATTCATCTCAAAGGATACTAGAATTCCACAATATTTGGATGAAGAGATTGAAGTAGCTGACTATGTGTTTTATCGCACTTTTTATGTTGACACTTATATGTTTTGCTGGTGAGATAGGTGATAAAATTGGTGACTATGATGGTATACATTACCGTCAAACCTTTATCAAATCTCTTTTATGTTTGTTTGCAAAACAATCACTATTCACGTGATACCCAATTACATTTTACTTAACATCTTCATTTAGTTTGCACCGTATTTACTTAGATGTCTAATGATTCTCTCTCTATCTCTCTATTACAAATTAAATCATACTCATTGAGAAAACAAAACACGTATAAGGTCCCTATCTGTTTAAAGAAAGAACCTTAAGTGTAATTGCTCGTTTGTGAAAACATGCGTAATTATTGTGACTTATGTAATGCCTAAGGCCACTTGATGGACAAATTCACAAACTTATTATAAACATGTTTTTAAGGACCATGAGTTGATATGTCATCTCTTAAGTGAAGAACGAAATGATCTAATTGATGAAGAAATTGAACATAATATGGCCAAAAACCTGTTAACAAAAATGTAGCTATTACGATGGTGGTCCTTTGTGTGTTCTAAATAAATGCAAATAATAATCGAACCACAACCGCAAGTGTAAGGTTGTCCCAAGTAGTATATATGATAAAACAGATTCGTTCCAAGGACGGGATGGTTGACTACAATGTTTAACAAATAATGATTGGTTGCACTTATGAAAGCAAGTAAATAAAATATGTTTGTTTGGTTTTGTTTATTAAATCTACTAAATGAAAGACAAATTATAAATGCAAGTAAAAAAGCTAAGACGCAAGTAAAATGGTGTAAAACGCAATATGAGAAGTAGTACTTGAGAACGCAAGGATCCTCCAAATCCTATTTCCTAACTTATGTTGCTTAAGGGCTAAATTAGTCAATTACAATGGTCGGGAATCTAAATTCCTTATACCCCCGTCAGAGCGGACTATAAGGCGATCCTAGAGTGTCACTAGTCCCGTCAGGGTAAATATGATCCACTTTTGGATGTTTAAGTTTTATTACCTCATTGGCCCTAGAATTAGCTAAGTTCGTCAGAATCAATAGATTCTATCCTAGATTGAATAAATGGTTTCGTGTTTAAACCCTCCGTCAGGATGATCCAATTGCCACTAATTGGACTAGCCTAAATACTAATACCTGTTCCTAGTTCATGACGCTAAAAAAAGTAAACATTCTCAATTTATCGAAAAGAGTAAAAGCCCTAATTTAGTTTAATTTAACAGAAACCCAAATTCAACATTCGTTATTCAATACGATTGGGATTCACCCATTGTTTGTTCTCAAGCACTATGAAAAGCTTAGCTCATATTAAATGGAAAAACTAAATTAATTGAAATGGAATTCATATTTGATTACAAAATTAAAATTGAAAGAAACCTAATTTCCGGAGTTGGAATGACTGAGAACGGAGATATAGACCCTCTCCAGTTCTTGCAGCTTCTTCTTTCTTCCTTCTGTTGCTTCTCTCTGGTGTTTAATCTTGTGGAATGTGAATTCTATAAAAAATAGAAGTCCAGACCTCCTTTTATAAGTAGAAATTCGGACTTGGACCTAGGCTTTTAATTAAATTAAATATAAAAGGCCCAAGTCCACTAACTTAGCCCAAAATCCCGTAACTGCTGATATACCTTCACTAAAACGGCTTTACCCGATTCGTTATGACTCCGATTGACCTCATTCTAGTTTCTAAAGCTCCGTAACTCGATAGGGAGCGTTTTCTCTTCAAAGGTCAGCGGCTAAATCATCGCTTAAGCACCTCGAAATCAGCAATCTATGGCCTGAAAAATGGATTTTCAGCTCTATAAATAATATCTTCGGGATTTATCTTCAAGTCCTGACTCTATCTTTTGATCTTTGACTTTCTTCTCGGATTTCTCTTCTAGCTAACATCTAAAACCTGTAAACTTTACACTAAAAATACCAATATTACGCGCAAAAGCTTAATAAATAAAAAATGCTAGAAATAAAAGAGGAAAATCATATTATTGCATATTTAGTCCAATAAGTCTATCAAATTGATTAAATAAACAACAAAAATGATGTCTCCCAAGGGTCGAAAATAAGAACAATTAGGGAGACATCAAGACCCCCAACTCAAACCTTTGTCGTCCCGACAAAGTAAAACAAAACAAAAGGGTATAAGTAAACGTATAAACATGTAGAAGCTAACAAATAAACCCTAAAGCAAGCCTTAAGATAAATCTCATATAGCAAACTCTAGAAACTAATATACACATACATCTAAAATGCAACATCAAACATAAATAATCTCAATCATAAAATTAAAGTTGCAATGCTTGAAGGTTACACTTGTACTCATCTCTGTATGATGGCTATAGGGTGGTCATTAATCCTAACTCGCTTTGAACGCTCCACCTAGTATATTTTCTATTAACAGAATCATAAATTCACTATGCACTTAGGAATCACGAGGTCTTTACGGTTATAATATTGGCTTAAGGACGGGTGTGGATGTATATTTGGTAAATTTGAAGTGAGCTTTTGGCTCTCTCCTCACTTACCATCAACAGTGTCCTCGAGCTTGAGTTAACGCTCAAAAGATGTTCTCACTCACCCATATACGCAACAATTTGGCGTCCCATGTCTACCCACTATAAACAAGATGATTTTCAGAAAAAAATCCACTTTGCCGGCTGTTTATTCGTTCATATTTTTTTTCTTTTTCTTTTCTTTTTTTTTGTACAGAAGCAAACCGGGTTCCCGGTTTTGACGAAACCGGGTTCCCGGTTTCTACTGTATGATTTTTCAAAATTTTTCATTTTTTCTTTCTTTTTCATTTTTCTTCATTACCGGCAAAGGGTTACAAGTATATATCATCTGCAATTGTGCTACAATACAAAACACATCAATCCCAACCCATTAAATTCCCCATAAGTGGTCCCACCACCCCAAACTCAAGCTCGAGACATGTCTCAGGATTGTGATTCAAGTGCGGGCCATATGGTCATGCCTAATAATCTAATGGATAATGGCTTATATCGTGGCTACAAAGAAAAGGCTAAAGGCTCAAAGTGGGCTAAGACGGATATTAATTAATACAAGGGATAGAAGGCTAAAAAGGCACAAATGGCTACCACAGAACTGCCCCTGTCATTTTCCTAAGTACATAGCTTGTATTTAGTTCATATCTAGGTGGGTTCTCTACTAATTAGGATTTCACGTTCTACACACCAAACATATTCCTTAAGTACAAGCTTACTTCATTTGCATTGTTCATTAATTTTTCCTATCAATTACCTATGTTTGCATGCAATTCTAAATGCGTTTTATATCAATCCCTAAAGTCCACTATTTACTATCATAGATTCATCAAAAGTATGCTTAAAGGGATATTTAAAAATTTCTACAGTCAAACGCAACTCCGAAAATTCTTTTATTGAAAGCAAATAAAACAAATAACACATAAAAATTGGGATGAGGCAACGAACCCCACCCCAAACTCAAAAATGAGTCGTGTCCCCACGACTCGAAAAGACTCAATAAAGCATTTAAACTAATCTACACTAAGAAGGAAGTTTAGAAAACGTATCTTAACCAGCGCGAGGCTGGTTGTCGGTGTTGCGTTCTGGACCTTTATCCCGCGTAACAGCATCATAAATCGCGTTTTGCAGTGAATTTACGCCTAGGATCAAATTTCGAAGCAGGTCCAATTCTCTTGTAACGTTCCCTAAGGTAGCAATCATCTTCTCTTGATTCTCTTCCAACACCTGAATCTTGGATTCCAACTCAGGCACAGTCTTTGCTTTCTTTGATTGAGGAGTTCTAGGACTCTTCGTAGCTCGTGTTGCTTCTTCATGGATATTCTTGATCGTGCACAAAACTATACTCACCCCAACTGAAACAACGTCAATATCTGCGTTCTTACGCGGAATCTTTGCGTCTAGGCACAACTGAGTAATAGTACAAGGGAACTTCAGATTTTGTTGTTTCTTTGGTGTTTTGCGAACTCCATGATTGTATCATAAATGATCTTAGCAACATCAAATCGTGTCTCCTCCAAAATACACTTAATACAAATTACGTGCTCTCTCTTCAACTCGGAAGTGTGTTTAATACCAAAGAAAGTGGTTATTATAAAGCGAGACCAAACCTTAGCACGAGGTGTCAAACTACTGCTGCAAAACTGTCCAGGATATCTTTCTCCCTCAGGAATTGGGCTAGCCCCATTAACAAGCACGGTCCCCCAAAGGGATTCAAAATCGAAAGAAGGATCATTAAGAGTTTCTTGGAAAGGGCATGGTCCAGAAAAGTTGGGTAATTTCAAGGATTTCCGAAGACGTTCAATAGAGAAAGGAACTACCTTTTTGCGAATATCAATCGCATCACGGGAGGTGGCTAAACCTTCATAAAATTCTCGCACAAAAGTAGGAATAAACTCAAGCTTCCTTTCTTGTAATTCTTTCCAACCAAACTTAGCACATGTCACAGCATATTCTTTGTATTCACTGCTCATAATACCCTTAGGAAAATTTGTCTCCTCACCAAACTTCAAAAATTCAATTCTTTCACGAACCTGAGTATTCCAATAAGTATAAACTCTCTTAGGCTTGTGGGCCCACATCTTCATACGCGGAGGTTTCTGTTGAACTGGTACTTCCGGAACCTCTTGTTCAGTTTCCTTCTCAATGTTCTTCTCAATTTCCTCTTCTTGGTCCTTCGCACTTTCAAACTCATCAATTAATCTTCTCTTCTGTCCTGTGATTTCTATTCTCTTTGGATCAAGCTTAACCTCATCAATCTTACGTTTAGGACGCGAATCGGGAATCTCAATAGCTTGGTCTTGGGAACCACCAATGGTGGTTTTTCTTCTAGGAGCAGTTCTTCGGAAATCACCGGTTCTGTTAGTCATCTCTTTCCACGCCAAGCTCAAAACTTCAAATAGTGAAAAACTTAGAGAAAAGTTTAGAATTTTGATGTTTTGAGGCTTAGGAATTGAAGAACTAGGTGGAATATGAGATGGGTTTTGTTTAATTTGGATGGGAGAAGAAAGAATTGGGTTTTATTTAAGGATTTGATGAAGGAGAATCTTGGGAATAACTAAGGATTTGATGTTATTTTGGAGAGGAGGTGAGTTGATTGTATGTTTTTGTGGTGAAAGAGGGTAGGATTTGATGATATATAGTGTTTGTGTTGATGATTTTCGGAGGTGGAACAGCTATTGGTGCGTTTTAGGTATAAACTTGCAAAAGAGGCTAAGCAAACTAGGTTAAAGCATCAAAAACCGACATCACAGCTTCAAAACCGGGTTCTCGCATTTGTGAAATGCGGGTTCCCGGTTCCGCGACGCTGTGACGGCGCGGAAAAGTACATAAAAGACTTTTTTTTCTTTTTTCTTTTTTTTTTTTTTTTTTTTGAGACGCTCCAAAACGCTGGACCCCAAGACGCGGGGTCAGAACTTTTACTCGCCGAAACCGGGTTCCCGGTTTTGTAGAATGCGGGTACCCGGATTTTCTCGATGGCGCGAGTCAAAACGCGCCAAAACGCAGGACCCCAAAACGCTGGGTCAGAACTTTTGGAAGATTACAGCTCCGAAACCGGGCACCCGTTTTTGCCAAATGCGGGTTCCCGGTTTTGTGTCGATGGCGCGAATCAAAACGCAAGCCACCAAGACGCTGGGTCAGATATTTTCAGAAGTTACAGCACCAAAACCGGGTTCCCGGTTTCGAAAATCCGGGTACCCGGTTCCGATGCTGTGTCGTGAACCAAGACGCCAAGTGTTGCGTGTATAAGGTTGGTACCAGCTCCAAAACCGGGTTCCCGGTTTCTCCTGGACATCCAACCAATTTTCTCCTACTTTCGCCTCATCGACCCCAAACTCATGACCTTTTTACCCCTGAAATCATCAAAAACAACTACCCTTCCTCATTTCTTAATAATAAACACAAAAATTACGAAAATCAAACTATTCTAAGTTGCGAAAAATTAAAAACTCAGCTAATATACAAAGAATTGGCTTTTGTTTAACGTCGTTATGCTCGACGGGTTACCTCACGCTCTCAAGGAGTTTCGAGGAGATACATGACCTCCCCGGGATGTGGATCTTCCGAGCGATTGGTGTCTTCACCTCCATGGTATATCTTCAATCTGTGACCGTTTACCATAAAGGTACGGTTCTCTAGCGGGTGTTCTATTTCTATCGCCCCATGAGGTGTAACTTTGGTCACAATGTATGGACCTGACCACTTAGATCTTAACTTACCCGGATTATTGCTGAACTTTGAATTATACTTCAATACTCTTTGCCCCACTTCAATGTTCTTTGTACGAATGCGATTATCATGCCATTTTTTCGTGTTTTCTTTGTAAAGTTTGGCATTTTCATAAGCATGCAATCGGAATTCGTCAAGTTCATTAAGCTTCATCATACGATTCTTTCCGGCTAAGATATGATCTAAGTTCAACTGCGCAATCGCCTAATAAGCGCCCATTTCAAGCTCTAAAGGTAAGTGACAAGCCTTACCATACACAATACGATAAGGAGATGCACCAACTGGAGTTTTAAACGCAGTACGATAGGCCCACAACGCATCATCTAACTTCATTGACCAATCTTTTCTTGTAGGACCAACGGTTTTCTCTAGGATTGATTTGACTTCACGATTCGAAACTTCAGCTTGACCATTGGATTGTGGATGGTTTGCAGTAGATACACGGTGTCTTACTCCATATTTCTCTAGAACAGTCTTTATATACTTATTAATGAAATGAGATCCTCCATCGCTAATAATTACTCTAGGTGTGCCATGTCTAGTGAAAATATGTGACTTCAAGAACTTAATCACCACTCGTGAATCATTGGTAGGTAAAGCCACCGCTTCTACCCACTTAGATACATAATCAACAGCTAATAAGATATAGAGGTTACCATTTGAAGGAACGAAAAGACCCATAAAATCTATGCCTCAGACATCGAATATTTCAACCTCTAACACATTATTACGTGGAATCTCATCCCTCTTTGATATGTTTCCGGTAAACTGACATCTCGTACACTTCTTAACATATTCATGACAGTCTTTGATAAGAGAAGGCCAGTAAAAACCTGATTGGAATACCTTTGCAGCAGTTCTATCTCCTTTGAAATGTCCTCCATATAGTGAATCATGGCATCCAGCTATAATGGCTTCAGTCTCCTCTCTTGCTACACACCTTCGTATCATTTGGTCAGCACAAACTTTATAGAGGGACGGATCCTCCCAAAAGAACTGTCTAGCACGATGAGCTAACCTCTTTCTTTCTTGATAAGTAGAACCTTCAGGAAAAACACCACTCACCACTAAATTCGCAATATCTGCATACCACGGAGCCTCATAATCCCGAAAAACGAATAGACTCTCATCAGGAAACTCTTCTCTAACTGTTTCAGTACCACTATTCATCTCTGAACCCTCTAAACGCGATAAATGATCTGCCACCTGATTCTCACAACCCTTTCTATCTTTGATCTCTAAATCGAACTCTTGAAGTAATAACACCCATCTGATTAACCTTGGTTTCGCATCTTTCTTCTCCATAAGAAATCTGATCGCGGAATGATCTGTATAAACAATAACTTTCGCTCCAAGAAGATAAGAGCGAAATTTATCAAACAAATATACAACTGCTAGCAACTCCTTTTATGTAACTGTGTAATTAATCTGCGCACCACTAAAAGTTTTACTAGCATAGTAAATCGAATGAAAAACCTTCTCTTTCCTTTGTCCTAATTAAGCTCCCATACACACATCACTCGCATCACACATAACCTAAAACGGCAGATTCCAATCTGGAGGTAACACTATAGGAGCAGAAACAAGCTTTTCCTTAATTGCTTGGAAGGCCGCTAAACAAGCTTCATCAAAAAGGAATTTGGAATCCTTTTCGAGTAAGTTGCATAACGGTTTAGCAATATTAGAAAAATCCTTAATAAAGCGCCTATAAAAGCCAGCATGGCCAAGAAAACTCCTTACCCCTTTAACAGAAACAGGAGGGGGAAGAGTTTTAATTACCTCTATCTTTGCTCTATCAACCTCTAACCCAGCACTCGAAACCTTGTGACCCAGAACAATACCTTCGCGAACCATGAAATGACACTTGTCCCAGTTGAGCACCAAATCTGTTTCCTTGCATCTCACTAACACT
The DNA here is from genome assembly GCA_029959085.1 of Nemophila menziesii. Lineage (NCBI taxonomy): Eukaryota > Viridiplantae > Streptophyta > Magnoliopsida > Boraginales > Hydrophyllaceae > Nemophila > Nemophila menziesii. The sequence goes on along the minus strand of JARWIR010000015.1, from coordinate 22,292,438 downwards.
TTCTCCAAGTTATCTAAACATATATCAAAATAATCACCAAACACGGAGAAATCATCCATAAACACTTCAAGGAAATTATCTATCATGTCCCAGAAGATGGCCATCATACACCTTTGAAAAGTGGAAGGAGCATTACACAACCCAAATGGCATTCTGCGATATGCAAAAGTATCAAAGGGGCATGTAAATGTTGTTTTATGTTGATCTTCTGGAGCCACGTAAATCTGATTGTACCCGGAGTAACCATCCAAGAAGCAGTGGTACTCTCTTCTAGCTAATTTATCTAACATTTGATCGATGAAGGGCAAAGGGAAATGATCTTTTCTGGTGGCCTTGTTCAGCTTTCTGTAATCCATGCAAACTCTCAATCCAACTACCGTTCTTGAAGGAATCGCTTAATTTTTATCATTAAGAACTGTTGTCATTCCTCCTTTCTTCGGTACACACTGAACCGGACTCACCCATTCACTACTCGAAATGGGATAGATAATCTGCGCATCTAAAAGCTTGATCACCTCTTTCTTCACCACATCCTTCATAACGGGCATTAATCTTCTTTGACCTTCCACTGAGCGTGCGTTATCGTCTTCAAGTATGATTTTGTGTTGGCAATAGGATGGACTATTGCCTTTGATGTCAGCAATTGTCCAACCTATTGCTTCTTTGTTGGCTCTCAACACACGCAACAACTTATCTTCTTGAGGACCTGTTAAATTAGCTGAAACAATAACAGGTAGAGTTTCATTAGTACCCAAATATGCGTACCTCAAGTGTGCTGGCAATGGTTTTTCTTCCAATTCCGGAGGGGATTCAATTGAAGGCTTCTTTTTAGGAACAATCTTCCCCGGTTCTCTCACAGGTTCATAGGCAAGACGCCTATACTTCGGATTTTTAGAATTGAGAGCTGCCACTGTTTCGGCAAGCTCTTCTATCATCTCAGGTGAATCTAATGTTAAAGCAGCCTGCAAAATATCATCAAAATTTAAACAATTAAATACCTCTTGCGATGCTTGCTCTACCACATCCATTCTGAAGCAATCTTCCTGAGAATCTGGGAATTTCATAGCTCGAAATACATTGAATTTGACTTCCTCATCTTGTATCCTCATCGTTAATTCGCCATTTTCTACATCGATCAATGTACGCCCTGTAGCTAGGAATGTTCTACCCAAGATAATGGGGACATTTATATCTGCATCGTACTCAAGTATTACGAAATCAACGGGAAATATAAGTGTACCTGCCTTAACGAGGACATCCTTAATTCGGCCTTCAGGATGTGCAAGAGACCTGTCCGCCATTTGCAAGACCATCGAAGATCGACTTGGGCATCAAATTGATTCTTGCCCCCAAATCACACAACGCTTTTCCTTTCCATTCTTCTTTAATCGATATCGGAATCGTGAAACTCCCCGGATCAACTAACTTCGGAGGTAATTTACTCTGACAAATCGCGCTACACTCTTCACGAAGACCGATCATCTCATTATCACAATAAGGCCTTTTGTTAGTGAGGGCCCTCTTCAAAAATTTCGTATACTTAGGAATATCTCGAATCGCCTCTAGTAACGGAATATTAATACTTAGACCCTTCACTCTATTAAAGAATTTCTGAAAATCACCCAAATCACCCTTTTTCTGAACTCGAGATGGAAACGGTGGTGGAGGGTGATTGATCACAATATCATCTTTCTTTTTCGGAACTTCTCTTGGTCTTTCTATTTCTTCAACCTCACTATCTTTTTCATTCTCTTTTTCTTTCTCACCCACTTCCTTTTCTTTTCTTGGAACTTCTTTCTCTTTCATAACAGGAAAAGGAGGTGGAGGGAGGTTCTTACCACTTCGTAATGTAACGGCTTTGCAATCTTCACGCTGTATTGGATTCTCAGTATCGCTAAGAAGTTATCCTTGTGGAAGTTGATTCAGTTGTTTATTGATTTGACTTAGCTGATTCTGGAACAACTTCATATTTGCTTCGGCTGCATTTTGGCGTTCTATAGCTTGTATCTGAAGAGAAATTAAACTTTCAACTGTTTTCTGAAGGGTAACTACTCCTTCTTGTGGATGGGCAGAAAAGGCTTTCTGGTTCAATGTTTCATCATAAGTATTCTGAGGAGCTTGTCTTTGTACATAATTGCCTTGACTTTGTCCTCCTTGATAATTGTTGTGTGGTCTTGGATTATAGTTGTTGCCTGGGGGACGCGGCTGATACGCATAGGTAGGATTGGCTGCCCCATTAGGATTTGAGTATTGAAACCCAGGATGGTTTCTGTTAGGCTGATATCCATGACCACTCGAATTGAAGTTACCTCTATTGGACATAAACATCACGGACTCTTGGTTATTCGGACAATTTTCCTCATCATGATCATCTACCCTGCAAATCGAACACATATAAACCTCTTGTGCAGCATGCACAGCTACCTTCTTACCCGAAAATCCTTCCTTTACAGCTAAAGTAAGCTGCTTCAATTGTTGCTCTATAGTATTCTGAATCTTATTCTCATACGTAGCAAATTTCTCTTCCATATTAATGTTATTCACTCCTTTAACCGGTGTTCTTACTGAATTCCACCCCACTTCATTCTTGACTGTTCTTTCCAAAATGATTTTAGCATGAGCGGGTTGAACTTGAAGAAAACCTGCACCACATAACAAATCCAACTTCTCTCTCGAAGTCCCATCAAGGCCTCTATAAAAAAAAATTAGCTGTTGTTGTTCTGAAAAGCCATGATTGGGGACTCTACGTAAACACATCTGAAATCTTGTCCAACTCTTACCCAAAGTTTCATCATATTCTTGACGGAAATGTGTCAATTCTAATTCAGCATCTAACCTCATGTTACTTGGGTTATATCTGTCGAAGAAAGCAGTCTCTAATTGGTCCCAGTTTGTTATCTTCGTAGGATCTTGTGTATCATGCCATTCACTTGCTCCATCAATAACGAAAAATTTAAACGCAGCGAAGTACATCTGTTCTCTTGAAACTCCTTGTGTGATATAAGAATCGCATATCTGTTTGAATTTCTGTACCGCTCTAAGAGGATCTTCTCCCACTCTACCGCGAAAATTTCCAAAATTTTGGAATTGAGCTATCATACCCGAATCTGGACGAAACCTCGGAACATTTATATCTGGAGCACCTACTCCTATAGCAGGAGCACTGAATGGAACTTCCGGTGGACCATTAGTAAACCACGGATCTTGATTCATTACTATCTGGACTTGAGGATTAGGATTCACTGGTGGAATTGGAGGAATAACGCCTGGAGCCAAAGGTTGGCCATTTGCGCCTAGTTGACCTTGTCCATTATTTTGTTGATTTTGAAGATTAATCTCCTCCATTTTGTTAATTAATTCTTCTACCTCTAAAGCTTCTTGTTCTCTCCTTTTCTTGTTAGTAAGTCTGATCAACGATTCTGGATTATTAAGGATCGGAGGTGTTGGCTCTAGATCCTTGAATAGCCTTCTTCGCATACACCAAACCTAAAAACCTGAAAAAGCTAATCAAACAAAAAGCGTAAAACTGATAAAATAAAATAAATGCAACTATCACTAAAGGATAAACACCGTGGTCACACGCTACCGTCCCCGGCACCGGCGCCAAAAACTTGGTTGTCCTTTGTGTGTTCTAAATAAATGCAAATAATAATCGAACCACAACCGCAAGTGTACGGTTGTCCCAAGTAGTATATATGATAAAAAAGATTCGTTCCAAGGACGGGATGGTTGACTACAATGTTTAACAAATAATGATTGGTTGCACTTATGAAAGCAAGTAAATAAAATATGTTTGTTTGGTTTTGTTTATTAAATCTACTAAATGAAAGACAAATTATAAATGCAAGTAAAAAGCTAAGACGCAAGTAAAATGGTGTAAAACGCAATATGAGAAGTAGTACTTGAGAACGCAAGGATCCTCCCAATCCTATTTCCTAACTTATGTTGCTTAAGGGCTAAATTAGTCAATTACAAGGGTCGGGATTCTAAATTCCTTATACCCCCGTCAGGGCGGACTATAAGGCGATCCTAGAGTGTCACTAGTCCCGTCAGGGTAAATATGATCCACTTTTGGATGTTTAAGTTTTATTACCTCATTGGCCCTATAATTAGCTAAGTTCGTCAGAATCAATAGCTTCTATCCTAGATTGAATAAATGGTTCCGTATTTAAACCCTCCGTCAGGATGATCCAATTGCCACTAATTAGACTAGCCTAAATACTAATACCTGTTCCTAGTTCCTGACGCTAAAAACAGTAAACATTATCAATTTATCGAAAAGAGTAAAAGCCCTAATTTAGTTTAATTTAACAGAAACTCAAATTCAACATTCGTTATTCAATACGATTGGGATTCACCCGTTGTTTGTTCTCAAGCACTATGAAAAACTTAGCTCATATTAAATGGAAAAACTAAATTAATTGAAATGGAATTCATATTTGATTACAAAATTAAAATTGAAAGAAACCTAATTTCCGGAGTTGGAATGACTGAGAACGGAGATATAGACCCTCTCCAGTTCTTGCAGCTTCTTCTTTCTTCCTTCTGTTGCTTCTCCCTGGTGTTTAATCTTGTGGAATGTGAATTCTATGAAAAATAGAAGTCCAGACCTCCTTTTATAAGTAGAAATTCGGACTTTGACCTAGGCTTTTAATTAAATGAAATATAAAAGGCCCAAGTCCACTAACTTAGCCCAAAATCCCGTAACTGCTGATATACCTTCACTAAAACGGCTTTTTCCGATTCGTTATGACTCTGATTTACCTCATTCCAGTTGCTAAAGTTCCGTAACTCAATAGGGGGCGTTTTCTCTTCAAAGGTCAGCGGCTAAATCATCGCTTAAGCACCTCGAAATCAGCAATCTATGGCCTGAAAAATGGTTTTTCAGCTCTAAAAATAATATCTTCGGGATTTATCTTCAAGTCCTGACTCTATCTTTTGATCTTTGACTTTCTTCTCGGATTCCTCTTCTAGCTAACATCTAAAACCTGTAAACTTTACACTAAAAATACCAATATTACGCGCAAAAGCTTAATAAATCAAAAATGCTAGAAATAAAAGAGGAAAATCATATTATTGCATATTTAGTCCAATAAGTCTATCAAATTGATTAAATAAACACCAAAAATGATGTCTCCCAAGGGTCGAAAATAAGAACAATTAGGGAGACATCATACGATAAATTTATAAATTCAAATGACATCATTTTAATAATATATTTAAAGAGGGATAATATCAAATAACACATGATTATTATAGAAATTACATTTCCTACTGTGGCTAGTTTTGTAAAAATTGTCGAATATAGATCCCTTTTAATGAAAACTATTAGGAAAATATGTACATCTCAGGCATGTTGTTTTCAAAAAATGTTATGCACAACATACTCTCAATAACATTTATTAACGCCAAACTCAATACTCAAGTTCTTCGTCATCAATAGTTAGTGCATTTAAATATAAACCACCTATTAAAGGTAAGTTAGCTTCATCACCAATGGCGACTAAAATAAATTTCTATAACATTCTTCAAAATCTCCCTTCTCCTGAAAATCATACATTTTCATCATGCAACAACTCAAGAATTAGTCATTTTCATATATAATGGGTATTTATAGATGCTCTTGGACGCTCACACTAACTTTGTTAGGTTGTCATGAGTGTACATGTTTAAAATGATGTTGGGACAGATTGTATTCTTATATTTTTGCATGAAAAGTTGGTATCCTCATATATAAGATATTCAGATGATGTATTATTATAATAAACAACAATATATGTCAGTATTTCTTGAAAAAAGTTTTAGAATGAATCTAAAAGTTTCCCTTTCTTAATAGTATTATGTTTTTGCTTTATTAATCGAAAATATACATTGATACTTGTTTTTTAAATATATGGATACAATTCTTTATGTCAAACCACTTGTGATTTTATACATTCATTTTGTATATAAAATTGTATATTATACAAATACACAAAACCATAGAGACCCTTTAACTCCAACACCATTCAACGCCATTCTCCTTTCTGTCTTTGTTTTTGTGTATTTTTGTAATAAATAAAAAAATATTTAATTTTTATTTTTAGGATATTGTTGTTAACATTTTTTGATATAATATTTGTCATGTTTCTTTGAACTACTTTTTTAAAATAATCGGTCTTTTTAATATGCATTGTTTTGGATTTTTAATTGATGTTACATTTGATTTTTTTAAGTTAATTTTTTACATCTTTCCACTTGTTTCTGTCATATTATATTTTACATGAACACAAAAAATGACTATGCATAAAATTGTAATACATAAATACGAAAACATTATATTCTTGTTTAGCAATATAACTTGTTCAGTTTGTTAATTTTTATGTACACAATCACTTTATTCTTATTGTTTTGTTATATATCTTACAAACTTTTTCATTTTTTGTGATTTTATGTAGTGCACTTATACAGAATTTTACTTGTGAATTTCATGTAACACATCAATTTTTGTCTTCTCTACGATTAATATACCCTGTCACCCTAATTTCTTTTCTCCTTTTTTATGATTTTGTATGTTACAAAGAATATATAAATCTTAATTTTGAATGTTCAAATTTTGTGGATTTTTGGTACACAGAAAGTCACATAACCCTTCATATTAGTTATTTTACTCTTCTTAGAATTTAGGCTTTAGTTTTTTTTCTTGTTTAGGATTCTAGAGTTTAATGTTTATTGTTTTATGGTTAGTGTTTGTAGGTTTATGATTTACGAATTTAGGGTTTTTATAGTTAGGGATTTTAGAGTTATGGGTTAGTGTTTGATTTTTTGGAGATTTGTTATTAGGGTTAAGGTTTAGGGTTTCTAGTATTATACACTCATAAATATTATTTTAGTTTATTCTAGATAATTAGTGTTAGGGTTTTTAGGGTATTAGGTTTATAGTTTATTAGGATTTAAATCTTAGTGTTTAGGTTATTTTAGTTTTCAGGTTAGGATTTAGTTTTAGGGTTTTTAGAGTTTAGGGTTGCATTATTTTAATGGGAGAATCATTAGTATTTTTTCCCTTTTTAAAAAAAATCATTTTTCTCTTTATTAATTACCAATGCACAATTTTACCTGTTTTTAATTTTCATTATGTGTTATCTTTCCGTCTAACATTATTTTTTTTTAATTTTTTCTTTTACTCCAACCCCTTTTGTGATTTGGTGTATTTTAGAAATACACAAAACTTAATTTTGTTTATTAAAGTATACACAAAATCATAGATTAATATTAAGCGTTTTGTGTAATACACAAATACACAAAATTGTAGATGTATAATCAGTCTAACACCTTTGTATCTATAATTTTGTGCATTTCATTAATACACACAAAAATTATGGTATAACCAAAATACAAAAAATCACGAGGTTTTCTCTAAGTCATGTCTCTCTATGTGATTTATGTATTTAGGTAATATAAAAAAATTAGTGTATTAGTGAAATACACAAACTCATATAAATTATTTTCAGACTCTCAATTCTTTTTCAATCAATCTAATTACTTTCTATATTAATTACACCATATACACTTTACCAATGTGTTTCAGAATTTTTTCTTCATTGAATATTTGTACAAATATAAGTTATTAAATTATAGCCATGATAAATCTCTCAAAATTTCCCATGAGGCCCATCTTAGCTACTTGTGTTATTTTTGTAAATTCGTAATGGAAAATATATGATTCAAATTAAAAGTATTTCATGTATCTTTTTAGGAACAAAATAAATATGAATATCTTTATCATTTATAGAAGACAAACATTAATATTTTTTTGTGATTTAATTAGAACCTTCAATGAATAACAATAAACATGGAAAGTAGTTAACTTTTAATTAATTCATATTTAAAGATTTACAAAAAGGGTTAAGGAACTCCAACTTATATTATACATAGGTAGTTGCTAATTTTGTAAAACATAAAAAAAACGACTTTCCATTATTAGAAGCCAAAGTACTTGAGAACAAAATCAGTTTTCCTCGATAATTTTCATTTCCAGAAGGTTAAATAATTTCAACTTTAATTTTTTTTTAGGTGAAAGCAAGTTTTATAGTTGTAATTGGGAAATAGGCAAGATCAGCAAAAAGTTTTTCTATCATTGTTCTATAAAGAATTGTTCCTCCAAGGGAGTCAATCATTATGTGTACACTAGAAAAAAGGAAAATGTTAATCTTACCAATACTACCAAGATTAAAAAAATCAGAGTAGCAAAATTGGTGCAAACTAGTCAATATTATGGACAACCCTACAAAAATCGCCACGCTAACAATCACAACTACGTATACAATTAACTCACTGCTCAGTTATGGAGTTTTCATATAGATAAACCCGATTCAATTGCATCGAAAAATTGTATCTAGTATTTTGAAACAGTGAAAACTAAAGTCACATTATGTCGCACAAGGCTTCTCGCGAATACACGAGTAGTCGCTAATGTATGTATTAGCGACTAGTCAATATCGACTACATGTAGTCGATATTGACTTTTTTTTTTAAAAATAAAAAATATGATTCTGAATTATAATTAATTGCAATATTGCAATTAAAAATAGTACGAAAATCATATTTTTTTAATTTTTTTAAAACAATTAATAATTCAAAATACAATTAATTATTCAAAATTCAATAAATAATAACAATACCAATTATAAATCAAAATGATTAATTAAAATACGAACGTCAACCAAATTCGAGTCAAAGTCAGAATAAGTCAAAATAAGTCAAAATAAGTCAAACCAAGTAAAAACAAAAGTCAAACCAAACCAACATAAAGTGAAAGTCTTAATACATAACGCATAAATAAAATATATAAGCTGAAATAGACACCAACAAACACTAGAGTCCTAATCTGCTGTAAGCCTCGTCTTCATCACCATCTTCGTCACTATCTTCTCCACCATCTTCTTCACCATCTTCATCACCGGTAGGAGGAGTGGGGTCTGCATTCATAGCCTGGTAGGGGGCATTTCTTTCTGTACCCTCAAGTCGTTAGTCCACCCCATTGCATCAGTTACAACAGCCTGAGAATAAACTGGAGGCTCAGTGCTGGTAGAGGGTACTTCAGGACGGAGGTAATATGGAAGACCGCTGGATAATCGGAGCTCATTAATTGTCGCCATTATCTCCACATGCTGCTCGGCTTGGGCTGGGGTAGTCGAAGGACTCGAAGCACCCTTCTTTTTCCTTTTCAGTCGACCAATGCCTGGTGTCCAGTTCCTCTTTGGCGACCCGATAACCTTCTTAGAGGTGTACCTTATGTACTCGATTTGCTCATTTTTAGTCATGCCTTGACCGTCGTTTGACTCATATTGACTCTGAGTCACCTGCTCCTTCATGGCATCCTTTAGCAATTTCTGTTACATATTAAACAATAAAAAAAATATTAAATTTGAGTTAAAATAAAAAATAAAATTAATAATTTACTATTAAAAAAAATTACATCAGCTTTTTCATATCCCTCCTACATCCACTGGTTTGTTTTCTTGCTTTTACCCACCACCTCGGAAAAAACGCCCATCCGCGGAATCGAGATTTCTTCTTGTGTCGCCTCATCCCTAGCTACCACCTTCCCCCCGGGATTAAATCCTCACCCTGTTTCATTCAAATATAAATATTCAAAATATAAAAAAAAATAAAAAATTACGTAAATAACAAAGCACCTCATAAAGCATATCCCGAGTTCGGGAATATTTTTTCGACCCCGCTCCACTCTTATTCTTTTGTTTCTTCGATTCTTGCTATTTTTTTTTTGCTTGATGCTGAAAAAAATTAAAATTCAATTATTAATAAGATCAATTATAATTTAAAGAATAAAATTATAAAAAATTGTATATATACCGCTGCTTGCTTAGAACCCCAATACGTAAAGTATTTTCCCATATCTCATCGGACAACCAATCTGGTTTCTTACCCTTTTTGTAGTAGTCTCTTTTAGTGTTATGTTTATAATCTTTATATCTTATTGTCATAGTATCGTCCAAGTTACCAGCAATCAACCTCCAATCGTCCCTTCTCCTCCAACCAGGTATGTCGAAAAATTTCTATAACAAAAATATTATTTGAATTAAAATTAAAATTATAAATTATTTTATAAAAATATTAATAGTTTTATCTTTACCGATTATCTCTTAAGAACTGCGAGTTTGTCAGCATTCAGAACTTTATCCCACGCCTTGTAAAACGGTGGAATCCTCTCTCGGGCAGTTATCCAGACCACTTAGGAAACGTTGTGCCCGTACTTTCCAGAGGGATTCCACGTGTCTTCAAGAATGCAAAAATCGACCGGCAAAGGCCACCCGACCGGTTTGAGTGCCTTAATGGCAGATTTTAGGGCCGCGTTCCCCCGTTTTTTGCGTTGTTTTGGTTCTGTTTTAAAATAGAGTTAATTAATGTTTAAGTAATTTTATAAGTAATTTTCGATTTAAATTTTTTTATTTACCGGGTTGACTTTCACAGTCGGCCAGATTTCTGTTTGGATTTTGGTTTGGGTCCTTACCCCACCGTCCCCTCCGTATTGTCTAGTCATCACATTGGCCATCTTACATTTTGCAGTGTAATTAAAATATAGAAATAAAAAACAAAATAAAAAAAAAATTATTACATCACAAAAAAGAAAAACATGAAAATAAAAATAAATAAATTATTACAATTATAAATTAAATAAACTAAATAAATTATCGGTAAGCTTTAACATCCAATATAGCACAAGTACAATCTGTATTATACAAAAATAATTATATTAGTCATATAATAAAGTACAAAATATTATTTTTTAATATTTAAAAATCTATTGTTATAGTCCCGTTATTTTCAATAAATCTTAAAAGTCTTTTAATTTTTTTAGTATTGCACTTTGGTCCCACTATTTTTTTAATAATATTTTTTTTACAGAATTAAATTTTTATCCTTTTAATTTCATAAAAAAGTTTTACAAGAAAATTTTATTCCAAATTAATTTCATTATAATCTTTAATTTTATTAAAATTACCCTTTTGTCCCTCTATGTTTTTTAATATACACTTTTAGGCCAAAAAAGTCAAATTACATGCATTTTTTAATTAAATATTACTAATTTTAGTTTTCTAAAATTATATTAAACCCTAAAAAACCCCAAAATTCTTACAAAGTGTTTTAAAATAGCATGTTAGTCCTTATATATTTTTTTATACAATTTTAGGCCACATAAACTTAAATTTCATTCCATTTTTTAATTTCACAATAACACTTTTTTTATTAAATTTCTAAAAAGTCTAATAAAACCATATCCTTATACTAATTATATTTTCCAAATCAATCATCAAATCAATGTTTAAAGTAACATAAACTTAACCCTAATAACACCTAACGAATTCAGATTTCATAAACAAGCAACCAAAAATGGAAAGAAAATTACAATTAGTCAAATTAATTTTTAACCCATTTTGCATCAATTTTGTGTTTAAAATATCGTAAACAACACCCTAATAGCACCACTTAAATTAGAATTTCACATAAACATCAAATAATCAAAGTACAAAGAATAAAAAATGAAACATGAAAATTAAGCCAAAAAAAAGGTTGAAAAAATTACCTTAGATGCTGGAATTGAAGTTGATTTGATGATGAATTCATGCCATATTCATTCGGATTTAAACACAAATAAAAAAAGTAGATTAGAAATAAAAAATGGGAAAACCTCTAAGAAATTTTAAAAAAAAGGAAGAAAACTAAGATTAAGTTTGGGATTTTATTACCTTTGATGATGATATGGTGTCGGCTCTTGGAGTTGCAAAAATAAGGAGAGCAATTTGATTTTTGGTGTTTTGAGTAAGAAATGAATGAGAATAATGAGCTCGGCAGAAGATATAGGGTTTATGTCTAGTGACTACTACATGTAGTCGCTAGATATATGATAGTAGTCGTGAGTGGTTTGGTAACTGACACGTTATACCACCTCAATTGGTTTTTCACGACTACATTGTAGTCGTGAATTGTCAATTGAAAACGCATGTCCTTTCATGGGTGGGAAAATGACCGCCAACAATTAGTGGCGTATTAATTCGCTTACTAGCGACTACTTTGTATTCGCGAGTCATATCTTCTCATTAGCGACTAGTTCATAAAGATGAACTAGTCGCGAAAGGCATGATGTACTCGCTATTTTTTTTTTTAAAAAATTGAACCCAATTCAATTTAGAATAATCCAATATTTCAATTCAATTTCAAAAAATTATATAACCTAATTTAATTCAATTCCAAACAATCAATAAATTCAAATTCATTGAGAATCAAAGTTGAGGTATTCAATCAATAAATTCAATTAACATTTAGAGTCAAACTTGAGTGTTTGGTATGTTTAGTCAACATTTAGAGTCAAACTTGAGTGTTTGGGGTATTCAGTCAATATTTAGAGACAAACTTGATTGTTTGGGCTATTTAGTCAACATTTAGAGTCAAACTTGAGTGTTTAGGCTATTTAGTCAACATTTGGAGTCAAACTTGAATGTTTGGGGTATTCAGTCAATATTTAGAGTCAAACTTAAGTGCTTGGGGTACTCAGTCAACATTTAGAGTCAAATGTGAGTGTTTGGGGGTATTCAGTCAACTATTTGAGTCAAATGTTAGTGTTTGGGGTATTCAGTCAACATTTAGACACAAACTTGATTGTTTGGGCTATTTAGTCAACATTTAGAGTCAAACTTGAGTGTTTGGGGTATTTAGTCAACATTTATAGTCAAACTTGAGTCATTGGGGTATTTAGTCAAAATTTAGAGTAAAATGTTAGTGTTTGGGGGTATTCAGTCAACTATTTAAGTCAAATGTTAGTGTTTGGGGTATTCAATCAACATTTAGAGTCAAACTTGAGTCTTTGGGGTATTTAGTCAACTATTTGAGTCAAATGTTAGTGTTTAGGGTATTTAGTTATTTTGATACACTTAACATTTAGAGTCAAACTTGAGTCTTTGGGGTATTTAGTCAACTATATGATTCAAATGTTAAGTGTATTAAAATAACTTCAAATTCAACTCCAAAAACCAACAATATGTTTTAAGATAAATAAACAAAAAAAAAAACAATTCTCCTAATTAGTTTCATATCCACTAATATCTATAGGTTCATCATCGCTATCAACCTCTATAGGTTCTTCATCATCCCCATATTAATTCCACGTGTCATCATCAATTTCCGCGTTTTCATCAATAACCATATCAAAAGCCAAATCAATACAAAATGAGAAGGGTCAATCTCGATCTCCTCAGTGGATGCCAAGTTCACAGGATCGGAAATATTTTCCGATTTTCCGTTGATAAAGTATACTTTGCTCACTTTAGTATTTGTTTACCGTTTCTCGATGTCAACCACAAATCTTTCGTGATGTTCATAACCTCAAGATCCATTCTCGATTTCATGTTATCTTTGTTAAGTTTCCCATCAAGACCTATAATTGTACCGAGAAGACCATCACACACATTTTTCTCGCAATGCATGACGTCAATGTTATGTTTCAACAAATTTTCGGACTAATAAGGTAAACGATAAAAGATACTCTTTTTCTACCAATTGAATCGCCCTGGAACAGTTTGCTTCTCGATCTTGCCCCCAATGCATGACGTCAATGTTATGTTTCAACAAAGTATTTTCCCATTCAACTGTGTCTGAATATCAGTAGGAGAATATTTCTTCGATGGGCCCCTATGATCGGTAGCCCGGTACGAAACCTTGTCTTTTCTAAACAGATGTCTGGTAAGTAACCAACGTCTATGGTAAAAGTAAACAACCCTTTTCTTCACTTTCATTGACGGAGTAGAATCCATGCATTCTGGACAAGTTAAGTAACCTTGACCCGACCATCCCGAAGTGTATGAACTAGCGGGGTAATCATTAGTCGTGGACAACAAACAAACCTTCATTGTAAACTCCTCTTCTTGTGTGCATCATACGTAAGGATCCCTTTATCCCACAACTCGTCCAACTCATCTATAACAGGTCGAAGAAATACATCCATGTCTTTGCCGGGTGAACGGGGTCCAGGAATCAACAAACAAAGCTGGAATGTCATCTCCTTCATACACTCCCACGGTGGTAAGTTGTAGACGGTCAATATAACCGGCCATATGCTGTACGAGTTGTTGTGCATAGAGGAAGGACAAAAACCATCTATACCCAAACCCAAGATCATATTCCGAGGTTCACTAGCAAACTCAGGATGTAACTGAACAAATCTCTTCCAACTATCTCCATCAACTGGATGATGCAACAAATATGGATCTATACTCTTCCCTGTGCGGTGTCAAATCATATTTTCGACAGTTTGTCTCGAAACATAATGTCGCTGCAACATCGGGGCAATCGGGAAATATCGAAGTTTCTTATGCGCTACTTTCTGACCCTTCGTCGGGTCCCATCTGGATTCACTACATACTGGACACTTTTCGAGTGAGTCATTCTCCTTGTAAAATAAAGCAAAATCGTTCACGCAAACATCGATGGTATTGTACCACATACCTAAACTTTTTAACTTTTTGTTGCACTCCTCGTATGAGTCGGGCAAGGTATGAGGTTTTGGCAACACACGATACAAAAGATCAAATAACAAGGTGAAAGACGTGTTAGTCCACTTGTTCTTCACCTTCACGTGCATTAGCTTCGAAATAAAATTTAATGAACTCATTACTATACAACCAGGGTATAACTCGGTCTCTAATTCGGAAAACATCGTTTCGAATTTGCCACGTGCTGAACTGTTCGAGTCTATCATCTCAGTGTTACTTGAATGACCACCACCCTCATAATTAGGTCTCAAATCTTCGTAGACATCCAACATTTCATATTCTTCATATCGAGTCTCAGGAATTTCTTCGTTCTCACCATGCTTTGTCCAAATCTCTTACGTGGACAAAAACTCAAATTGTAAAAGATGTGCCCTTACTTTGGCCTCTATAAACCGACGATAATTCGAACACTCATTACACGGACAAAACAAAGTTTATTCAGGATCTTTATTTATTTGATAATAAGCAAGAAATTCTTCTATCCCCTTAACAAATTCACGTGAAACTTTACGTGCAGAACTAATCCAACTTTTATCAATCCTGAAGCCATAATCAACTACTCCAATATAAAAGAATACACCATAAATGTCTCATAAATATAATGAAAAAAAAATTATTACATCACCAATTAAATACATAAAAATAAAATGAAAAGAAAGATTATTACATCACCAATTAAATACATAAATATAAAAAAAAAATTATTACATCACCAATTAAATACATGAATTTAAAATGAAAAAAAAATATTACATCACCAATTAAATAAATAAATATAAAATGAAAAGCATACAAATTATTACATAACCAAATAAATGTATAAATATAAAATTAAAAGCATACAAAATATAACATCGCCAAATAAATACATAAATATAAAATGAAAAGCATACAAAATATTACATCACTATGTAAATATATATCCCATTTATGCATTTATTTCTCATACAATAATATATCATATATATATATATATATATATATATATATATATATATATATATATATATATATATATATATATATCATATAAAATTATAAGATTTTTAGAGATACATACTGATACTATATATTTAGCATTAACTATACAATTGTAATCAAATAAGAAAGATATGAATAAAGTTTTATAGAACAAAAAATACCTACTTTTGGGCAAATTTATAAGGAAAAATTGATAATTGAGGAGGTCCCACGTTGTTGATTGAACCAGGAAAGCTTTTCCACGTGTTGAAATACTTAATAATTAATACTATTTAGCATTAACTACACAATTATATGCAAATAAAAGAAATTTGAAAGAGTTTTATAGAACAAAAAATACCTACTTTTGGGCAAATTTAGAAGGAAAAATTGATAATTGAGGAGATCCCACGTTGTTGATTGACCCGGAAAAGATTTCCCACGTGTTGAAATACCTAATAATTAATACTATATAGGATTAACTACACAATTGTATGCAAATAAAAGAAATTTGAAAGAGTTTTACTAAACAAAGAATACCTACTTTTGGACAAATTTAGAAGGAAAAATTGATAATTGAGGAGGTCACACACTGTTGATTGACCAGGGAAAGCTTTTCCATGTCTTGAAATAATATTTGATGATAAATTGTGGGAAAAAATTGGGAGAGTTTTGAGAGAATAGATGAGAAATTGTAAAATAATGGCGTTTGAGAATCCCAATTCGCGACTACACGAGTAGTCGCCATAGACTCAAAAGTATTCGTTAGTAATACATTCTAACGACTACATGAAGTAGTCGTTAAAAAAAGCGAACGCTAGTGACTACTCAATGGCAGTGGGAAAATAATTTAAAAAAAAAAACACTAGAGACTACGTACGACGTTTGAACGACTACCTCATGTAGTCGTTAGAGACAAAAAATACTAACGACTATAATATAGTCGAGAAACAGGTCAGGTAGTCATTAAAGAGAAGTAGTCGTGAATGGTTCTTGTCTTTCGCGACTACATCACGTAGTCACGAGAAATTTGTTCGCTAGAGATCTGCGTTATAGTAGTGTCAATATAACCAGATGTATAAAAAAAGATACACATAACTCAAACCATCCTTGATTGTTATATATTTTGCTAATTTTAGTCTTTCAAGAGTTCATGCAACTTCAACAAGTATAGATATGTTTTTGGCTCACATAGATATCTAAGCTGCACAAAAACTAACTTCTGATTTAGAAAGTTGCATTATTATACAAAAATAAAAGTAAAAATATGATGGAGGACTCTCAAAGTTCTCAAGACTTGGAATTACAAGATAAAACTCTAGTCTTGATCCTATTTATAGAATCAGGAATTGGGGAAGAGTCGTAATGCCACGTAGTTATTCTTGAAATATGGTTAATGAACAAACAAAAGGACACGTCCTTTTCCACATAACTCATGGAAGAGGTCAAATACATTCAACTTATTAAAAAATAAAATTAATAATGTATAAATCTAATCTGAAAAGCATAAGATTTTTCTAAACACCTTATTCTTGACGAGGCACTTGCAGTAGAGCTTTTGCTAACATAGTGATTGAAGAATTTGCACTGACGCCTCACGTTGCTGACAAAAATAATTAACAAATCCTCCGTTTGGACAAATCATTACTGAACAAGAATCGGTTAATTAGGTTAATCATCTCTTCTTTAAGCTTATTGTAGTCTAGATCCCTACATTACAAAAAAAATATCATTATAGATTCCTAAAAAAAGAGTTAGAAAAAGCTATGGGCTAAGTGAAGATTATTAAACCTTGGATAATGATGTTATATCGAACCTTCTAGATCTAACAAAGAGATCTCTTTCATCAAGACTCTAATTTGAACTCACATATATCTCAATGGTTCTATAATTGTAAGAAAAAAGTAATACATATTCCAAAGTATGAAAAAAAAAGAAAAGGATAATAAATGACTTCAATTTTTAATATTGCCTGTTGAAGTAAATGATGTTTCCCCCTCAACTACAAGTCTTTGTGTCTTTTGAACCTTTTTTTGAACTACTTGAAAATCTTTACCAAGTAAGCGTTATTACACTTTCTATGACTTATGACATCAACTCCTTGTATAATCAGTAATATTACAGCATCATAATACATAATGTGTGTCAGCGATATTGCTGGTAGTGAAATTAAAATCTTACGACAACTTGAAACGTTGGATAAACATTTCCGGAAGCTAACATCTTATTAGTTTTAGTTAAGTGGGAATTATTTTCCCTTCCTTATTATTCATTCGTCAATGTCCTTTTTTTGTTATTTTCTAAAGTTAATATTTGAGATAATAATTAAAAAAATCGAAAATTTATTGGTTAAAAGCAAACCAAATTTACATTGTTAAAACAACTCAACTCCAAATTACTCCACATATATAAAATTAAACAAGAAAAAGATTGATTAATAATCCGAAAAACTAAAACAAAAAAAAGGAAATAGATAAATTAACACACACATAAAAAGAAACACAAAACACACACAATATTTTACTCTTTGTTGCTGATTTGGAGAGACCAGGCGTATAAAGAAGAAATTATTGAAATGAGCAACAAAATATCATCCGTAAACCAACAATTTTTAAATTTTTTTTGTTTGATATTTTTGAAGATTTTATGAATATACAAGTCTCATTAAGCAAATAAGGCCAAAAGTTTTGCCAAGACTATTGAGGTGAAAGCTTAACTGCAGATTAAGTAAATACAAGACAAGTGTCATAGATAAACTGAAAAAGTGTGTGGTAATTATAGTTTACAAAAAAATTTGATATATTTATTTTATTTATAACTAAAATTATTCATTAATTTTATAGGTTGAATCAAATACGATTACAATGAAGAAAGAGAAAACGTGTATTATAAGTGGAAGATGAAGATGAAGAAGAAGACCATAATAGTGTAGTAACTATGACATAAAGGACCTCAGAAGATGAAGAAGATGAAGTGGAGGAAGAAGTTGCGGAAAAATAGGAATAAAATGGTAATGACCACATATTTAGTTTAAAAATTAATTTTTGTTTAGATGAAAATCATGTTATGAAATTGAAATTTTATTTACTTAAATATCTTGATTATGTTACTTGATTTAATGAAAACATGAGAATGGGAGGAAATATAAGTAAAAGAACATAATTTATAGGTTATTGAGCTATCTTTTTACTGTTTATGAATCGATCTGATACTATAATAACAGAGGATACTATAATAACATAGGTTAATGGTGCAGAAACGACTATCGACTTATGGAATAAACTTCAATCATTATACTCCACCTCATCTTCTCCTAATATTGAAATTCTCAAGGATAATTTTTTTTAGATATAAGATGGATAACTCTAAGAAAATAGTTTAAAATATTTATGAATAGTTGAAATTTAATTTTGCATTGAAAGGTTGTGAGATGATCCTAGATGCCACAAGTGAGTGCATGATCTTGTTAAATTTTGTACATCAATTTTATCAAATAGTTAAAGATACTTTTAAATATTCACATGACCGTGTTCCTCCTAACAAGTATAAAAAGAAGGTAAAGTAAAATAATAACTATAAGTAAAAATATAAAAATATTATCATTTTGGTAAGGTTGGTCGTTTTAAGAAGAATTAAGTTTATCTTAAGAACAAGAATAATACTAATAACAATGAACCTAATATTGCATGAATGTCTCATAAAAATTATGTGACTAATAAAGTTGTTAATGTATCTGATATAGCATGTAAGTTCAACTGGATTCTAGACTATAGGCATAATTTTCACAGGATTCCTAGTAAGAATTGGTTTCATGACTTGAGAGAATATAAGTCTTATACTTTGTATATGTGGAACAAAAATGCCTTCCAAGTGGCTGGTATTGAGACTTTTAATATAAGAACAAATATTAAGAAATTAATAACCCTCACTAATATGAGATAGATACCTGATATAAAAAAACCTTATATCTTTAGGTATTTTAGATGATCTTGGAAGCATATACAAAATGTCAAAATGTGTGATTAATGTGAACAAGAATAATAAACTTGTCCTATGTGAAAAGAAATATTTTTATATATATATTATTGATGCGTTATACATAACATCTAATTTGAATAATATTACTTCAAACCTTCCGAATCCAACTACTTTAAAAATGTACCTGAGACATGGGGATATTGGTCAATTACGACTCAATAATCTGAGTAAGGATTGCTTACTTGGTAAATATTATATCTCTAATTTGCCTTTCTGTGAACCTTGTGTGCTAGCTAAACAACATAGTATAAATTTCACTATGGCGTTCAGATGTCTAAATCTATACTTGAATATGTAAATCTTGAATTACGGAGATATAAATAAAATGAAACTCATTAGGGGAGGAGATGTTTTTCTATCTTTGGTTGATGATTATTCTAGGATAGTATGGAATTTTCTTTTAAAAACTAATAATAAAATTTTCAATCTGATTAGAGAGTTAATTTAATTACAAAATAAAGTGGTAAATCCTTAAAACCCTAAGAACAGATAATGGACATGAGCTTTATAATGATGAGTTTTATAATGTCAGTAAATTGTATTGTAAAATGATAATTAATATAGCTAAAAACACACCACAACCAAAATTACGTGGTTGAAAGAATGAATAAGTCCTATCTAGAAAAAAATTATAAGCTTTATATATACCTTTGTCATTCAAAATATTTTTACGGGTAATAATTTTATACTTCTACCCATCTAGTGAATAGAAGTTAGAATTTTAGATGCCCTAGGGATTAGTTGGATTATTAAAAACCTGACTTGTCTAGTCTTAGAATTTTTTGTTGTACTACCTATTCTTATAATAAAGAAGGTATCCTTAACCCTAGATCAGTAAAATGTGTTTTCTTGGCTATTAGTATATTCATGGTACCAAAGGGTACGAATAATGGGATAGAGAATCTAGAATAATAAAGATTATCATAAATAAAGATGTTATATTTGATGATCATTAGTAGAGATGTTATTTTTGATGAATCTAATTATCATTGCAAACTAGTAAATGCGATTTTTAGGTGATGATTAAAGTGAACATGAAACAATATTTAAAGTGTACTGAGATTGAAGTGGATACTATTATAAATTCAGGAAATGATGTAAATCATGTTGATCCTAATAGTGTATAGGAACATGATGTTAGCAGCCTACACAAGAACCAGTCTCCACTCAAGAGAGCTTAGATAACTATTAGTTAACAAGAATAGACCTCATCCCAGGTATTCTTATGTTGAAAATGTTTTATACTTGCTCTATAGGTTAGAAACAATTATCCAGATAGTTACTTTTAGAGCATTGACTTCTAAAGATAATTTTTTTGGGTTAAGCTATGGAATAAGAAAAGCAATATTTAAAGGTTAATAAATCTTGGATACTTGTTAAAAACGCTCATGATTAAAAACTTAAGTAATGTAGATAGCTTTATAAGGTAAAAGAGGTTATATCTAATTCTGATGTCCCTAGATATAAAGCTAGATTTGTTCCCAAAGGGTATAGTTATTACTCCCTTTTTGTGATAAATGCGAGACATATATATATGCTCTTTTTTAGCTCTGCTAAAATATATAAATATTTTGAACGGCGTATTTTATCTCAATATGGGCTCTGAATTAGGAATGTGTGGCCTATGATAAATTGCAATTCAGAGTTGTAACCAAGAAGTTATAAATTTTGTAGCTGAGTGACGCAAACCAGCCCCTCTTGGAGGAAAATGTCTTTTGGGTTGGACTTGATCATTTAAACCTAGACCATAACATATGTAGACACTAAAACATTATCACGATTATAAATACCAACTATGTACATTAGAAAATCATCCCTTGGCTGCCGAAGCTTACCGTTCATCAATAATTCATCTTGGAAACAATCAAGAGGATCTAGAGAATGATAAATCAAGAGGTGGAGTTTGACAGGGTCAATTCTATACCTCTTCATATCTATACTTAAGGTAAATTGGTGTTAGATATATTTTTTATTTAATTTAATTCTATGATTTTATTACAAGTGCAGTTATGCACGATTTCAATTTTGTTTAAGATTCTTTTATCTATGAACTTAGTTTTTATTCTTTAATTTCTGTTTTGGGATTGCATTTAAATAAATTATGTTTTGCATCTATTGGGTATACATACGAGTTATAACAATCGTATTATGACCAAATAAATATTAGACATAGTAATTAAACTTGCATCTAAAAAGAGGGGTAACTAATTATGAATTACTGTATACGCCCTTGGAATGTGTTAGCGAGTCGTCATGTCTTGACTAGCCAAGTAGCCGATAGGTTTTAAGCTTTAATCTCTCATAATTTGATATGTGCGCTTTCTAAGTCGACCATAACGGGAGTTTGACAAACTTTTGAATCCTATTAAATCAATAGGATTAGGTTAATATTTGAAATCTTAAGCTACTATCGTACATGCATAATTATTTATTAATTGGAAAAGAAAACAATGTATCCATTTCATTTTTATCTTTTAAAAAAACATTTAAAATAATTTAAGCTAATATTTAAAATCATTTGAATTAACTAACTAAGTCCCTAAGGAACAAACGTTAGTTACTTACTTATTACTGGTAACAATCTATACACTTGTTGAGAAATAATCATGGTTTTGTAGATGTGTGTGCTTTTTATATAATTATTTTATCACACTCATGAGTCCACCATATACTCTAATGGAGAGAATATATTTCAATAAAATTTGTATGCTTGTTATCATATTCAAAACAACCAGAATGATGATATTTTATGTTTCATGCTTTAACTTAGAATAAGAACAACTTGTTTCTTTCTTTTCTTTTTTGAACAGGTAAGTGTCACTACTAGAAACAGCACGTTTACCAACGAAAATTTAGCGACGACCCGTACTTCGCCGCTAATTATTCAAAATTAGCGACGACAAGATCTTACCGGCGAAAAGTATACCGTTGTTAATTAGCGACGCAAAGATTCGTCGTTGATTTGGTGTTTATCGCCGCTAATTTTTTTTTTTTTTTTTTGAATTTTTGTATTCTGTGGTTTGTAAAATTTATTCATTCAATGGTTTGTAATTTTTATTCATTTTATTCATTGGGTTGTAATAATTATATATTTTATTTTTTATATGAATGTAGTCTCATAGTTTAATAAAATTGTAGCTAAGAGATAGATTCGAGTATGGACAAGAGTATCGATAAGAGTTGGATCGAAACAACGAATTATTTCACGGAAGAATATGTTTTTGGGGTTTTTAGGTTTATCGAATTTGCTAAGAAAAGTAAAGGTTATACCGGTTTCTTGTCTTGCCCGTGTAAGAAGTGTAATAATTACTGTCGATTAAAACCCGAAGCGGTTTTGGCCCACCTTCTAAAAGACGGGTTTAACCATACATATCAGGTTTGGACAAAACACGGTGAGGATGAGATACAAACACATACACCCCCTGCAAGTAAAGATCCAATTATAGTAAATGAAATTCAACATGTTTATGATGATGTGAGACAAAGTTACAATGTTGGTGGACATCCGGGAGACACCGAGATGAGAGATGCACATCTTCCAAGTCGAAGCAGTTTCGAAACATTGTTCGAAGAATTGGAGACATAATTAAATTCCGGTTGTACCAACTTTTACTGAGACCAAGTACCCACAATACAATTTCCCTTCGATTTTAACCGCAGCTTCAACACTTCGAATAACTAGCATTAAATACATTCAAGTCAATTCAATCTGTAATCGAGCATCAATAATAAAAAATAAGAAGTGTTATAGGCATATTATTACGAAATGTTATTCATTGAAAACCAAATAATACTACTCCAAAGTGGTCAGAACTACATTTTAACTACCTTGAAACCCTGAGATAAGAATATGTTGTAATGGAATATATACACGATTCACATATTTAACTAAAGAATATACTAGTTATCGCACAGTTAACATATGAGCAACCTAAAAAAATAAAATAGTAGTGAACACGTACTAACGAAAGAGAAGAATTATTTGGAGTTGAAATATGTTAAGCATATATTGTTTGTTAGACAATAATCATAATCACCCTCTATCGTGTTGCCTCTTCCTACAAGGTTTCACTTATATGAAAAAGTGTTACTTTTGGGACAATCTTGGTAAATTCAAAACATATATAAGTAAGTCTTGGAATAAACATCGATGCACTTCGAGTTCTTGGTGTAATAATCTTCGGAATTTGTGAAGTTTCTTGTTCATCGCTCTTTATGTATGTGTCTGAATGCATTGGTGTTTCGTCTTTTTCATTTTCCATTTTATAATTATTTTTCATGTATCAAAATAATATAAATTATCAATAAACAGATTAGAAATTGAAGAAATTAATAAATTTAACATAAATTTACCTTTTTTTACAACTGAACACTCAAAACTCGAAATTTAACAGTTAAGTAGCTTTGGGTCACTGAATCAAAATTTGCTGAATTAGAAAGTTGAGATATGAAATAAACAAAGACCAATTGGAGTATAATTAAGATACAAAACTGAAGAAATTAATTAAATAATCACTAAACACACCTTTTAAAGAGATGATCACCCAAAACTCGAAATTTCGTAGTTTTGAGCTCCTGTATGAAAATTTGCAGAATGAGGATCCATCAAAGGAATTATAAATGAAGAAATTAATTGGGAAAAAAAATTACAGCTGAAAATCCAAAACTCTGAAAAAGTTATTCAAAATCTGCGGAATGAGATGTTTAAAAATACACCGATGAATGATAGTATATTAAAGATTAGAAATTGAAGAAGTTCATAAGAATATAATTAATATATAGTTTTTTTGTTTGGAAAATATCTATATCATATTTCAGAGTTTTTTCTACGGTTTATCCACATAAGTGGTGGCCAAGACTAAATCTGGCTAAATAAGTGGTGGCTAGGATTTAATCTAGCTAAAAAAAACACATACAGCTAAGTACTTCAAAGTTATGTAATACATATAAATACTTTCCTAAGTATTAGGATAATTGTAAAATGGTTAAGCACCTGAGATATAATTGCTTCTATCTGAATTGTAATGCCTTTAAAAGCCCCTATGATACTTAAATTAAAAATCCCAACAGCTACAATCATTTCTCAGTTAATTAACGAAGAAATTAGGAAGTGTAGGAAGCGAGCCACTTGATGGAGAGACAATCAGGAGGTTATAATGGAGCTGATAAACGAAATTATTTAGAAGGAATAAAACTCATACAAGGGAAGGGATACTCGGATAGTTCATCCATTATCGCAAAAATTGACATATTAAATTAGTTCAATATCCTTGATAAACCATGACCAACATTATATATTATAAACTGAGGGTAATAAGGGATAATTCCTAGAACCACATATTTGTACCTTGCAACTCCTTTTTAATCAATATGATATTCAACCACATGGTTCAATGATAATACACCACCCATATTCGACCCCACCACAATCCGGAATATACCTTTTAGTACACCCATCATATATGGGTGTCTTGGGCCACATAGCCAGCCTAAATGCCCAAACAACAAGCCCAAACCTAACATGATAGCAAAAAAAATTAAATGATAAATCAACCGTATCAAGTGTCATATCTAATAGGTTGGGGTTTTTTGGTTTCGGGCAGGATTTCAGATGACCATATAGAAAAACAAAATTATGGATTTTAAACACGACCCTAGATGTTGTTGGGCTTATAAAAGGACTGAGTAAGATGAATATTCAGGATGAGTTGAGTTTCAAGATAAGGCTGCTCACCCTTAAGAATTAGGGTATATATGGTTTCCATTACAAAGAGAATGTAAACCTAAAGCAGCTACCCATAGGATTATTATGTCTCTTTGAAATAAACTAGGCTCTAGAAAAACTTTGTTATAAAATTATATTTGTATTGAAAGAGTCCAAAATTTGACTAGCATGCACGATTTAGATACATTTCTATAGAATCGATAAGTGTAAGAGTATCCACCTTGTTTACCCTACTAGATTACTTGTCACATCATAAAACAAGGTAATAAATAAAACCTAACACATAAAATATGTCAAATCAGCTTCTTAAAACTTCATCATTAAAATCTAGACGTGAGATTAATTTTTAGGACAAAAATGAACTCATTCGTCATCCATACTTTACTTTTTCAGACTGAAACTTATATCTATTGATAACTCAAACTACTTAGTTAATTACTAACACAAAGTAACACGCAATACACTCTTGTTTTTCTTTTCGCGTGTAGGGTCCCGACCATTTTTCATGTCCTAATTATAAGAGAATTGAACTACTCAACTAGCTACTAAAAATTCCAAGTTTTGGTCTCTCAAGTCAATCCTAATTATGCCAAATATTTAATACAATAAACACTTTGATAAACTGTTATAACTCACAAAATTGGTAAAGACAAAAACTCTATTTACTTGAATTACTTAAGAGGTCTCTTGACCCGAAAAAATAAGCCTGTTCATAGTGGTAGAGTACGGTGTAATAGTTCTTCTTTAATCCATGAGAATCACTTTAGTTGTAGAGAACATAAAAATGTTGCCAACTTCCCCACATTTCCCAAAATGAGGAATCTATTAGCTTAATTAAAAAATGTCAGGTTTTTTATGGAAGGGATGTCTTGAAGATTCAAATGGTGCTAGAGTTTCCTGAGAAAATAATAATGTCTTGAAGATTCAAATGTTGCTCAAGGTGCACCAAGAGAATAATTAGTTACCATAATCTATCCACAAATAATACAAAACTTCATTCTTCCGAAACCACAACTGATGAGATTGTGAGAAACAGTGAGATGGTGAGTTTGTGAGAAATGGAGAGGCCGTGACAGAAACAGTTAGATGGTGAGGTTGTAAGAAATTGAGAGACCTATGAGTTACAAAGAGGTATGGTAAATGTTTAAGGTCGTGAGAGGTGGAGTTTTAAGGCGGCAAAGAGAGAAATATGGGGTTCATAGCGGCGAGCCACGGATGCTGTTATGGTCCAGTTAGAGTCGGTCGAGAGTAGTCCTCGAGGAGCGAATTTGATGGAGAACGTGAGGAGAAGGTTGAGGCGATAGATAAAGATTATGGTTTTTGTTATTTTGACTTTTTTTTTTCTTTTGGGGTTGCTTTGATATTAGATAAGAAATGAGTGGGGATAGTTTTTCTTTTTTTGTTATGTTTAGGTATTAATGATAGGTGGCCACCACTTATGTTGTGGCTAGAATGTGGCTAGAAAGTGTATGTTCTAGTTAAAAAAAAACTTCAAAGATTTTATATTATTATTTTCAACTATTAGTTTTTTTCATGTAACTTATTATATTTTGTAATTCTTATATTTTTTTAATTTAAAATGTATATTTATATATTCATTAGGAAATGAATATATAGTAAATGATTATATAAAAACAACATCATCAAAATATAATATACAATATACACTGCCTTTATATGACTATTAAGATATTTAGGGACTAACCTTAAATATTTATGAAATTAAATGACCATCGATCTGGACTGACTTATACCTGAAATGACATTAATCACCTGAAATGACATTAATCATTATCGATTACCCAATTCCATGATTTTTTTATGAAAATTGAGCAATAATAGCAATAAATTATGTTCAACAATATAGAATTATCTATCAAATTTAACTTATAAGTTGAGCATGAACATAGTAATATTTTTTTGGTTAATCAAATAAAATAAAATAAAATATATATATATCACAAATTAATGTGAAATCATAAGATAATATTATAATAGTTGTATACAATAGCATTCCCTAACTTAGTAAAATAGTACATATAAAATAATATAAGAATTTAAAAAAAAATCTAAACAACCATCTTTAGTATCTCCAAATGCCCTATTTCAAATATACAAAAAATAAGTAAAAAATTCCTATAACTAGATGACTTTTTTACTATATTTTTCAATAATAAGAATGAGATCTCAAAATTAAACAACCAAAAGAAAAATAATTATAATTAAACTCTTTATTAAAATCAATTTGTTTAATATTAACTTTCAGTACAAAAAACCTCTCTCTTACAAAACATTAATCTATCCGGGATCTCAATTTCTTAAAGAATAATTTTCTAAAACAATTTTAAATAAAAATTATAGATCAAAGTAAAAATTTTGCTATGATGAAATCTTTATCTTGTAAGTATTTAATCAAAAGGATCCTACAGAAGAATTCATATACCTTTTCTTTTTATACGTTGAGGTAGTTGTGTAATTTTGGGCATTCCATATTTTTAACATTAGAAGAAGAAATGTGGAGAAATTAAAAAAAAATGCGATATTATCGAAGAAAATTGATATTAGGGTTTTTTTTAGATGGAAGCAAAAAATGCCAAACTGAAAATTGGGTCCAATACAAAAAGTAATATTTGTCAATTTAAAATTTAACCCAGTAGGGTAAGACTTCCATCAGTATTGGATGGTCCAATATTCATATCATAGCCATGGATTATTTTAACAAAACACATGGCACTAGATTAATATGTTAGTTATTTTGCAAGTTTAAAACATGGGTATGTGTATTAATATTATTGGTGTAGGATCATCCAATATTGGATTGAAGAATTTTCCAACCCAGTATATGCCCAAAATAAGAGATAGTGAATTTTTAGACCTCACTTATTTCAGTTAAATGTATCAAAAAGTCAACGATAATAGGTGACTTGGATATCCATTACAGCATAAGGCATATAGTCGTGAAATTAACAATGTATGGAATATCTATATTATACTTATCAACTTACTAACCACATTTTTTAGAAAATATGAATATCAACTTATACTTATCAACTTCATAACTACATTTTTCAGAAAAAGGGAGCAATTGATCAAAGGAAAACATATGTTGTTGGGTTGAAAAAGAGATGGCTTGATATCTATGACATGAGTTTGTTTTTCTCTTTTCTCTTTTTTATTTTTATTTTTAATAAGTTTAATTTCATTTAGTATTATATTAATTGATATATCATGGGGATATGTAGAAAATTTCACATTTCTAAATCTTGTTTTTTGCAAAGTAGCAAAATATACTAGTGAAGGGCTACTTTGCGGAACATAGACCATTACTTTAGTACGATTTATGCAATTGATGGAGAAAAATATAACTTACCCCATACTTCAACAATTGATTTTTTTGAAATTTTTTTATACTTTTGAAGTTTTAAAACATGTTTCTGAATTTTTGAAATACTAATAATGAAATCTTTTTTTTTTTGAAATCTTTTTATGAGATAATTTTTTTTTTAAATAAATTATCAGTTTTTATATAAGATTGTGATTTTTTAATTTATTATTATTTTCTATTATATTTTTTTAGAGATTTTGAATTTCAAAAATTAATCATGAATTTTTCTAAACTAAATTAACTTTTTAATTATTTTTTCAAAATTAATAGTAATATATAAAATTATTTTAATTTTAAAAAGAACTTGAGAATAATTATATTTTTTATTCTTTTTGTGTTTTTCAATTTTTGTTTGAAACAAAAAAAATAAATACTAGTATCTATTTCTTATTTTTTAAATATATTATAATCATTATTATTTTCAATATATTTGTGATTTTTCTGCTAAAATTATTAGTTTTCAAATAATATATTATTATTTTAAAATATTTTTGAATCAATTAGGATATTTTAATATTTTTGTGATTTATATTTTATAACAGATTTTGATTTTCAGTTACTAATTATGAATTTTTTGATGAATTGATTTTTATATTAATTTAGCAAAATAATACCTAATTTATAATTTTTTGTGTTTTTTAAAAAGATTTTTGAACTAGTTATGATCTTATAAAAATTTTGAGAGTTTTAATTCCTGAGGAATATAGTTTTTTCAAATACTATTATCTATTTTAAAATATTAATTTGTGAATTTTTATTTTAATATTTTATAGTTCAAATTTTTTGTATCCAAATATGATTTTAATATATTTTGTGATTTTTTAATTTTTTAATAGATATAAATTATTTTTCTAATATAACGAATTTACAAATATTATTTTGATTGTTTTGGTATTTGTAGAATTAGTTGTTTGTAGAAAATAAATTGATTAAAGACTTTTAACCAACTAATTCATGTCACGTCATGAGTGATATACTTGGGTGGTATATATCATTACTCTTTTAAATATACTGTTAATTTATCAATTTTTTTCAAATAGATTTTTCACTTTTAATTATTTATATAACTTTTTTATATTAATCATGATTTTTTAATTTTTTTTATTATTTGACACTAACATAACTCAAAAATCACTTTTGGAATTTTCTTCCAAGTTACTTTACTTTTTTCCGTCTTGAGACACAGAAAGCAATATGTCCTTTTTCTTCAATATTTATAAAATTTTGTTACGTAATACAAAATCCTCCGTCATTTGATTTCAAATCTACCCATGCATATATTGTATATTTGTTTTGCTATACAAGTAATTATATTTGATCTCAACAATTAAATTAAATATTTCTATGGGTCTATAAAGAATAAACAAAACCAATGTCCTTACAAATATAACTTCATGCACTAATACTATTTAGAAACTGTGAGAAAGGCAAAGACATGATATTAAAATCAGAGAAAAATGAAGTACACCCTCTATCACAATTCACCATCTCGATGTAGCAGTCTACATTAGATCATCCATTTACTCAAGCTTTCCATCAACATCTAGTGGAACCTTATGTTCTACACAACCTCCGCAATGTACGGTTATTATCAACTACTAATTGATGTCTCCCCATTTGTGATGATTTAGTTTTAGCTGGAGACATTATTTTTTTGAATTATTAGGAGGTTGTAATCGATTTTTATTAGAATTATTGAATTTTCTTATTTCTTGTCTTGATTTGATGATTTATTATTTTTAGAGCATATTTGGTTTAATTGTTTACTAATTGTGATGTTTTAAAGATATATAGTTATAAATTATATGTCAAATAAATTATAAGTGATAAGGGAATGAAGATAACGATGGAAATTGGAGATAACGGAAGGAAAAGATAAATATGGAAAGATAAAGTTGCTAAATATATTTGAATTCTAGCAGATACATCAGTTAAAGTGTTCATAACTCAAGATTGGTTGGAAATTTCGAAGAATGATCTGCAGAAAAGTTGTTGAGATTTCTGAGACGATCAATCTTGATATAAATAACGCGTCAATCGGAACTGTATTGAATAAATTGCGGCCAAAACAAAACAACAACAGTTTATTACCTTTTCTATATTTTAGGGTTACGAATTTGAGTTTGACTAGAAGTCCAATTACTTGTCTTCCACTCCAAAAAAACGTCTTAGGGCTTCCTAGACCTCTATAAATACACCCTTAAACTATTGTAAACAGGTCCTTACACATCCTTATGTTTATACATCATTAAAGATCAATTCTTAGTCATTCAATAGAGAAAGTTGACAGTATGTATCTTTCTTATAATTTATTTATTTCTTTTAAGAATTTATTTTCCCATATCTTAGGTTTTGCATATGTATAATCTATTAACCATATATTTGTTTTATATGCTTTGATTTATTGTCTGTCTGAAACCTGATCAATTTATGGTTGTGTGAATAGTAATTAGATGGTCAACCGGAAGGAGTGTCTAATTATTGAAACACCACATAAACATCTAGTGTGCCGTGGTGATCCTGACGGGCTTGTTTAACTAGATAGTCATTAGGGTTTGATTTAATCACCGATGATCATTAGAAGGACAGTCTCATTTAGGAACCTAGTGGCGTAGGAGCACCCTATTGAAGTCCCCTTGTAATTGTGAGGTCGCCACCCTAGTCCACCCTGACGGGGGAAGGGAGGAATTTAGAATCCTAACTGTTTATCAAAGAGCCATTATCACCCTTATTAACTAGTAGAAAAAATAGGAGTAGTGCATACGAGCAAAACCTGAACTCTTTTTCTCATCTTATTCTCTCATATTTATTTTATTGTCTTTTGTTTTATTTAGTTAATCATTAATCTCTCCATCAATCAAATTTATTTTCTTTCTGTCTTTTTATTTTTAATTGCTACTCTTATCTATTTACCCATAAGCATAACACATTTAAGTCCCTGAGGCACGCATCTTCTTATATTTAAAACTAGCATACCTCCTTAATACTTGCACTACCGTGTTAAGTCTAGGGTATTTATGCATCGTTTATCTAACTTTTATTATCATATTTTTATCACACCCTAGGCGACACCAAGTTTTTGGCACCGCTGCCAGGGACTCGTGTCTCATTAGCGTGTGGGATATTTATTTTTAGTAGTAGTAGTTTTTAGTTACTTTTTTTAATTTTTCCAGTTTTACTTTTTTGGTTTGTTTTAGTCTCTTTCATGATTACTGTGCATGCGTGCGGAACCAGATATGTGTTTCACATCTTATAGCAGACGCTTAAGAGAGGAGAGAGAATGAGGAAAAGCGATGCCAGAAGAACAACACGGAGTAGATCCTCCACTTGGTCCTTTAGGACATATACCACCACTACCATTATGGGAAGATAATAGAAACAACAATAGAATTGAACAAAATCTCCAAGGCTTTTGAGTACCTTTTCGAGTTCAACCATTAGGTTATCATCCTCTAGAGATCCAAAATATCAAGTTTAGACCCGATCCGGATATGCTCATCAATTTCAAAATTTCGGACTCTATAGTGGTGCAGCAATGCAAGATCTGGTAATAGCGATTCAAAATTTCATGCAAATTTATGATGCCTACAGTACTCCAGGCATTACACGCGAGCAACTGTACTGTCACTTGTTTTCGTTCTTTCTAACTGGCAAAGCTGGTGATTGGCAAGATAGACAACCACCAGGTACAATCACTACTTGGAAATAACTTCAAACTGCATTCTTTAACCGTTTTCGCGACAACAAGGATCAGCTCATGTAAATATCAAGCCTTACAGGTATCCACACTTCAAAAAAAATGAACTTGAACAATTAGTGGCAGAATTGATGGATGCAAGGTACCATTCAACCTAGTACTAGTCCATTTTCATCTCTTGTGTTGCTGGTTAAAAAGAAAGATAGCACATGGCAATTATGTACATATTTTTTAATAATTCCTATAGTTGAAGAGTTACTCGACGAATTACATGGTGATACTATTTTTTAAAATTTGGATTTACGCTCGGGGTGTCACCGAATTCGGGTTCGTTCTGAAGATATTCATAAGACTGCTTTTCCCACCCATGAAGGCCAGTATGAATTTTTTATGATGCCTTTTGTTCTTACAAATATACCTTCAATGTTTCAAGTATGATAAATGAGACATTACGAACTTTTTTGCGTAAGTGTGTTCTTGGTTTATTTGATGATATACTTGTGTATAGCAAAAATTTAGCTTTACATCAGGAGTGTCTAGAACATGTTCTACAATTAATGGTATTGCATAACTTTTTTGCAAAAGAGACAAAATGTGTCTTTGGTCAGAATTTTCTAGAATATCTTGGGCACGTGATTTTCGGGCATGATGTAGCAATGGACAATTTTAAAATACCACGAAACATTATAGGTCTTTGAGGCTTTCTGGGATTGACCGCATGATATCAGCTTTTAATAATAAGTTATGGCAGTATTGCATTGCAGCCTCTTTAATAGAAATTTTGGAAAAGGATATATATTCATGGTCTACAAAGCTATAACACTGTTCACAAAACTTAAAACAACGTCACAACATCTCTAGTTCTTGCTATGCTTGAATTTTCCATTACCTTTTATTGTAGAAATAGATGCTTTGTGGTTTTTGAATTGGTGTCGTGTTATTTCAAAATAATCAGCCTATTTCTTCCTTTAGTATGATGTAATTTGCAAGTTTGAAGGCTAAATCAACTTATGAAAGAGAAATTTTGGCAATTACATATGTTATTTCCAAGTGGAAACATTATTTGCTAGAAATGCGTTTCACAATTTAAACGGATTAGTGTAGTCCAAAAAAATTTATGGATCAAACAATTCAAAAACCTGAACAACAAAAGTGGTTAACGAAATTTTTGAGGTTTGATTTCAATATTCTTTACAAAACTGAATGTAGAACCAAGTTGCAAATGCTTTACCTTGAATCAAAGGGGTATGTTTCAACATTTCAGTTGTTCAAGTGGTGTTTTAAGATGATATAAGAATGGCTAGTAAAAGTGATACAGATATTCAAATTCTACAAGAGGATATATAGAATTGCCTATATTTATTGCACAAAAATTCTTTAGTGAAAGCTTATTACTCGATAAACAACGTATAGTGCTTCCAACGATCTAAGGTAATAAAGTTATGGACGAGTGTCACTCTACATCAGTGGGAGGACATGCTGGAAACCTTGCACGTTTCAAAGAATAGTGGCAGATTGTTATTGGGTAAATTTGCTGAAGGATATAAATAAGTTTATTGCAAGTTTTTTGGTATGTTAGTAGTCTAAGTTAAGTATTTTCGCACCCGTGGTCTTTTACAACCCCTGCCCATTAAGGATCAAATTTGGGAGGACATACAAATGGATTTTGTTCAAGGGTTTCCATCATTAAAAGACAAGTCACAAATATTCGTGATAGTTGATAGATTATCAAAATATGTTCACTTTGCAACTCTTCCAACTCATGTGAACGGTATACAAGTGGCTGATGTATTTATAAACAAAATGGTCAAACTTCATGGGATTCCACGTACCATTGTAAGTGATTGAGATAAAATATTTATATGTTCATTTTGGAAAGAGTTTTCGTTTCAAATGACCAAGTTAAGTTTGAGCACAACCTATCATCCATAATTAGATGGACAAACTAAACGTGTAATCAGACATTGGAGATGTATATCAGAAGTTTTGTGATGGATTCCCCTCAAATGTTGTTGAAATTCTTGTCGTGGGCTGAGTATTGGTACAACACATCCTTTCATACTTCTGCATGTCGACATCGAATGTTGTTGTTGAACATGACTTACAACAACACGATACTATATTATCTGCTCTTAAGCTAAATTTGCAGAGAATGCAACAAAAGATGAAAGATCAAGCAGATAACCATCGTATAAAACAATAATTTGATGTTGGAGATTGGGGTTTGCTTCGTCTGCAACCATATCGGCAAGTTACTACGTGAGTGTATGGAAATTAAAATTTGGGTCGCAATTTATTTGGTCCATTTCAAGTTGTATAATACATTGGGATTGTTGCTTATTATCTGTCATTACCTATTATAGCAAAGATACTTCATGTTTTTCATGTATCACTACTTTAAAGTGCAATTGGTGTATCGTCTGTGCCAGATACGGGCTAATTTACTTGAAGTTCGTCCATTGGCAATATTATCAAGTAGAAATATCAATGTAAAAAATGTGATTATACCACGAGTTTTAGATCAATGGGGTTATTTAACGCTTGAAGAAGCATTATGGGTTGATATTTAAAACTTTTGTGAGACAACATAATACTTTATCAGAAGATTTTTATATTAGCCAACATAATACTTTATTAGAAGATTTTCATATTTAATGTCCTCATTTTTAAGCTATGTTAAGGAGATTAAAATAACATGCATGAGTGAGCATTACTTAGTAAATGGAAATCTCTTAAATAAAACAGGAATACAAATATGAAATATTTTAATTAAGAATAATAATATTGACTTGACAGTTAAATATCTTTAGACTTTAACATATACAAAATTTGATGATAAGTTCAATGAAGCATCTTAAGATTAAATAATGGAAAGTATGACTAGTTGAGGTTTCCTATCATTCTCAAGTAAATATTAACACCCATACAAGTAAATAAACGATTGAATCAAATCAAAATAGAACCAGGTAAATAAACTAGATTGAGGATAATTGGGGACTTTAAATATATGATATACCTAAGAATATGGGTAACTTTGTTAGATTATAAAAAAACTATGAAATATGCCAATGATTGATAAGGAAGCCATGATATCAAAAAATATTTTGTGACAAGATCACTAATAGACAAAGATAATAAAAAAATTAAAATCTATTCCGAACGAATTTCAATATAAAACAACCATGAATCTTTATATGAATCATAGTTTGAAACATTTGATTACTACATAATTCAATTTAATATTAAGATAATACAAAAATCTAGTTATAACCCAGAATAAAACAATTAACCAAAATTAAATTCAAAGAGGTAACAAACTTTAAAATTTGGTAAGGAAACATGAGATTGACGTACTTTCACATATCGAAATTAGTACAAAATATTTGAGTTTTGATTCCTCGTTATATTTATTCGTTTCCTTTGTCTTTCCCGTTGTAATTATTTTATCGCATTTGGTTCTAAAATTTTAGTAAAGAAAGTATAGATCTGAAATTTGTAAACAGGTTTAATCACTAGAAAATATAAAAGTAAGAATTAGAGAGGAAAAATAAGAAAATAAAGAGTTGAAAAAGATTAAAGAATGAAGCTCAAAATCTAACTTCATATATATATATATATATATATATAATTATAAATTTTATAAATTTTATATGCGCCGTCCAACTAGATACAAGATGAAAGGATAAATTCCATCCAAATTATAAGACTGTGTAGTTTAGTTTTAGAAAATTTCTACATCAATTATATTAATATACCCCATGTTTTAAACTTAACTAACTAATTAGTCTAATGACATGTATTTTATAATAATAATCTATGATTACCTTTTGTTTTATATTGTTGGACATCCTACGTGGATAAGTAACAAAGATAAGCAGCTCAAGTGTAACAAGGTTTATAATAGGCCAAACCAAAAAAATTAGCAAAATACTTTCATCCAAAATTGGATGATCTAATGCAAATATATTTTGACACATATCCAATATTTTTAACTTGTAAAAACTAATCATGATAACTACCTAATTAATCTAATGACATATGTTTTGTTAGTACAATTAATTTGTTATGATGTTAATATTAGATCATTGAATCTTTGATATAAGTCTTATCTAAAAAATTAAAATAATAGATTTTATTGCACGAAAATCTCCACTTTAATGTGCAATTCTTCTTGGTCAAAACTTAACATATTTATCATCATAATTTTTAACAATCCATAGTTCCATCAAACCTAAAGTTTATGATTAAGTATATTTTAGTGTCCATGTATGCATGATTATCTTATAAAGGAATTTTATTCAAGTTAGTAGCCTCATAAACATGCTAATTTATATAAAATGAAATTTGACATCAACAAGCTTTGTTCAATCATGATATATATGATTTTTACTCCAGTGAATAGTACTTTATCTATTAAAATATATAGTAATAGTTGGCATGGTAAAAATTAACTCAGTAATAAGTCCTTGAAACAAAATTTGCTCATTACAAAAATCATAAATAGAAACAGTTTTAGATTCATTGTAACAAGGATTATAATAGCCTAGACAAAAAAATTAGCAAAATACTTCCATCTGCAATTGAATAATCTCATACCAATAATATTTTGACACATATCCCATATTTTTAACTTATGAAAACTAATCATGATAACTACCTAATTAATCAAATTTCATGTGTTTTGGTAGTATAATTAATATGTTATGATAATTATATTAGATCATACAATATTGGATATACGTCTTACTCAAATGATTAAAATATTGTTTTTTATTGTAAAAAATCTCCACCTTAAAGTCCAACACTTCCTTGTCAAAACTAAATTTATCATCATAATTATCAACAATCCATAGTTCCATCAAACCTAAGTTTTCTGATTCACTAGATTTTTTTGTCCATATCTGCATGATTATCTTTTATAGGAATTTAATCAAGTTAATAACCTCAGTAACAAGCCAATGTATGATAAAATGAAATTCAACATCAACAACCTTTGTACTTTCGTGATACATAGGATATTTACTCAAGTGATTAGCACTCTATCTATAACATATACAGTAACAGTTGGCATAGTATAATTTAACTCAGTAATAAGTCCTTGTACCGAAATACCCTCATTATAAAAATCATAAATAGAAACATATTTAGATTCAGATAATACAACTAAAGGTTTTAATTGTGATTTCCAAGTAATGCAGTTTCTACAAAGTGTATATTACTAGAAAGTGATTGACGTCCTAAAGTATGTATCACCAATAAAAAAGTGAAAACGATTTGGTTTTTTGAAAAAAAAACCAAAAGATACATTTTTTTCCATAATATAGACCAACATGAACAATACTAATAATATAAGCAACATCTAAATTAAAAATATGCTAGTGGTCTAACCCAATGTTAGACATAAATCTGCTAAACAGAGAAATCATATAAGATAATTATGATCTAGTTCTAATCATAACATACTTGAGTGATCAAATAACATTTTCATAAAAAATATGATTCATTTTTCCTTCTCAGACTTAGGTTCGGGGGTTATGATATTTACTAGAATTTAAAATGACCAGTTAAATGCATAACGACATTTTTATATTATAAGTTACCATACCTTTCTACCAATTATACAAAATATGGCCTTTGATGCAATTTCGACTTAGAATGCTTCACGTTCCTTGCAATTACCATGCTCAGAATCTTCTTAGCTTGGCTATAATTATTCTATATCTTTAAATTGAACGGTTACAGTTAAAAACCGAAACGAATGATAAACGAAATGATTCATAACTGAATTATATAAATATGGTTAAAAACATTATGTTATGGTTTTGAAAAGTATAAGTAGTGGTTAAAACTATTAAGTTGTGGATGTAGATAAAATAAAACCAACTATCCATAAATCGTTTATTATGATATATATCTTCAAATTCTATAATAATTTAGCTTAATTAGATACATTGAAATTCTAAAATGATAATCCACTTACTAGATTTACCCACTTAAATAATAAATATTAAATTCAATCAAAATCAACATAATATTTTATATTCCATGGAGATTTTCTTTTATGTGTAATTTTATTTTATAAAATTTATATATTTATAAAAAATTTATCTGGTTATGGTTAAAATTGAATATTTTTTTTATAAACCGATACCTAAGTATATATTTATTGTTTTCAAAAAGTGTAACTGTTGGATAAAACCGTTAGGTTGTAATTTTTAATACAATAAGAAAATATAGTTATTTTTTTTATATTTCCAAAAAATCGAATCGTTTCCATCCATAGTTATGAGCAACATATCATCAATAGATAGGAGAATATTAAGGAATTTACCATAATAGTCAAGAAAATATAGATACTTATCAAACTCAATTTTTTTTTAAACCCAAACTAATTAATGACAAAAATATCAAATCTTTTATATCATTGTCTTTGAGACTATCATATGTAGTCTTTTTCAATATGCAAAGGTTATCAAAGTGTTTAAAATTGTCTCATATAATATATATGTACATATATATATATATATATATATATATATATATTAAGTTCAACATGCGAAAAATAGTTTTAACATCAAGTTGACATAAGACAACGTCATTGTTATTTTTTTTGTTTTAATATGACAATAGGCTTGCAAAATAAATTTAATTTTATTACGTTCCTTTATTTATACCCTTTGGCAACAGGTTACCTTTATATATAGGGAAATCAGAATTATATATACCCTATTTAACCTTATAATTTTATATACATTCAATAAGTTTTTAATCATGAGGTTTTTTAACAAGTATCCAAGTTTTGTTAACATTTAAATATTGTGTTTCTTCGTCCATAACTTAACCCCAAAAACATTATCATTAGAACTCAATGCATTAAGGTAACTATCCAGATTATTTGCGACTAACCTAAAGACCAGCTATAGCAGTAGTATAAATAAAATCAATATAAGACTATCTTGGAGGAGGTCTAGTTTTAATCCTTACCTTATATATTGATATCTAATAGTTATACATGCTATCTTTACTAGACTCGTAGACATTCTCAGACCCATTAGCGTACCTAATAGAAATTGACTCCATTGTGGGCTGCTCAACTTCATGTTCCTCTACACCTGTAGGTTCAAATGATTAACATCATTTCGTAAAGTTGTAATAGGATCCAACTTAATATCAATAAACTTTAGGTATTGTTTCAGGTTCACTTTGATCATCACCTAAAAACACAGTTACTGAGTTTCAAGGGAAATTTGATTAATCAAATATAACATCTCCAGGAATGATAATATTCATTCCTCTAAATTCTCTCGAAAAAACACACACATCACCAAAACCATCCATAATTGTTATATATTTAGCTAATTTCAGCCATTCAACAGTTCTTGCAACTTCATCAAGATTATATTTTTTGGCTAAATAGATATGTATAAAATGCATAGAAATAACTTCTATTGAGAAAGTTTCACTATTATACAGAAATAAAATTAAATATATGATGGAAGACTCTCAAAGTGCTCAAGACTTGAAATTACAATGATAAAACTCTATTCAGTATCCTAGATATTGAATCAAGCACTGGGAAGAGTTGTGTTTCCCTGTAGGTATTCTTGAAATCTAGTTAGATCAGAAAAACAAAAGGACACCTCCTTCACCATATAACTTATGGAAGTGGTCAAAGACATTCATCTTTTTTAAAAATAAAATCAACAATCTATAAATCTTATTTGAAAAGCATAATTTTTGTCTAAAAAACTCATTGTCAATGAGGCACTTGCAGGAGAGATTTTGCTAACATAGTTACTAAAGAATTTGCACAAAAGCTTTGCAATACTGACCAAACTGATTAACAAATTCTCTGTTTGGACGAATAATGTCTAAACAGAATCGGTTGATAGGGTTAACCATATCTTCTATAAGCTCATTGTAGTCTAGGTCCCTACATTACAAAAAATAGCAATATAGGTCCCTAAAAAAAGAGTTCGAAAAATCTACAGGCAAAGTGAACTATTAAAATTTGGGTAATGACGCAAGATCAAACCTTCTTGATTTCACAAGGAGGTTTCTTTCTTACAGACACTTATTTGGACTCACATATATCTCATTGCTCTATAACTGTAAGAAAAAAGTATTAAAAATTCAGAAGTATGAAAAAACAATAAAAGTAATAATACATAACTTCAATTTCAAACATTGCCTGTTGAAGTAAACGGTGTCTCCATCTCACCTACAAGTTTTGTGCCTTTTAAACTCCTTTGGAACTGCTTGAAATTCTTTAGCAAGTACAGTGTCAAAAATAATTTACAATTGTTATGAACTATAACATTAATACCTTGAATATATTAACTTCCCATATTGCATAACCAACAAAATTAAAGCATCATAATACACAATGTGTGTGAACGACTAGTCAAATATAATATATATTTGAAAAGAATACAATAAAGAAAAAATACATATTCTTTCTGGTTTAAATATAAGAAACAAAAATGACGGTAGTGAAGTTGAAATCTTACAAGTTCTTTAAACGATGGATATATATTTCTGGAAGCTAACGTAGGAGAAATCACATCAAGAAGTATGATAGTTATTGTTCGTGTATGAGGATTAGATTAAGTTTTATTATTCCCGATTTGTCTTCACTCCTTCTCACGAGACACAGAGTTTTGTGTAAAGTCTTTCACTGTCCTCTAAACACAAACAACAACAAAAGCGAGATATGGTGATCCTCACACAAAAGCTCAAATAATTCTTCGATCCATTGCATTTCTTCAACTTCACGAGAGATAGTGATTTGGGAATAAAAACTTATAATTCTGAAGAGAATAATTTATGATTAAAAAATTATACGATTATTAGAATAAAACAAATAAAGGATAATTAGTAATTAGTCTTGATTATAGATGGACATTTTTTAGTTAGTTAACTGAGAATGGATTTCCCTTCCTTATTAATAATTGGTCAATGTCCCTTTTGATATAGCATATAAGTCTAATTGGATTATCGATTTATATACCTTATCAACATGATCTCTAATAACGACTGGTTTCAAGACTTGAGAGAATATAAATATGATAAGTTGTATATGTGGAATAATAATACATTCCAAGTTGTTGGTATTGAGACTATTAATCTAAGAAAGAATAATATGAAATTGATAACTCTCACTAATATGAGATGGATACCTAATCTAAAAAGAATCCTTATCTCTTTAGGTATTTTAGATAATCTTGGAAACATATACAAAGTGTCAAGATGTGTTATCAATTTAAATAAGAATAATAAATTTGGCCTATGTGAAAAGAAATATCTTAATTTATATATTATTGACTTGGAATGAATTACATATGATTTGAATAATGTTACTTCTAATATTGAGAATGCATCTACTTTAAAATGGTACTTGAGACTCAGAGATATTAATTAATTTGGTTGGTAAATATTATATCTCTATTTTGTATATTTTTTAAACTTGTGTGTTATCAAAACAACATAGAATGAAGTTCACTGATGGTTTAATAATTCTAAATCTATACTTGAATATAAACATTTTGAATTATAGGTATGTGAATAAAATAAAACTGGCAGGGGCGAAGATATTTTATATCTTTGGTTGATGAAAATTCAAGGATAGGATGGACTTCTCTTTTAAAAGCTAATAATGAATTTTTTTTAATTTAATTAGAGAGTTAATTACTTTACAAGAAAAAAATAGTGGTAAATCCTTTAAAACCCTAAGAATAGATAATGGATATGAACTTTATGATGAAAAGTTTTTCATTTTCAGTACATTTTTCGGTAGAATAAGACATAAGATAGCTAGAAATACACCACAACCAAAATTGCGTGGTTGTAAGAATGAATAAGACCCTTCTAGAAAAAATAATTAGAAGCTTTTTTTTACCTTTGTCATTTCAAATTGTTTTTAGGGATAATACCTTAATACTTCAACTCATCTTGTGAATAGAAGTTCTAATATATCTTTGAATGTGAAATGCATAATGAAATTGTGGAATCATAAAAAACCTGACTTGTCTAAAAATAGTATATTTGGTTGTGCTACCTATGCTAATGATAAATAAGGTATCGTTGATCCAAGATAATTAACATAATTTTCTTTGGCTATTAGTATATGCACGGTACCAAAAGGTATAAATTATGTGATAGAGGTATCATTAATAGAGATGCTATTATATATGATGATCATTAGTTGAAAGGTTATATTTCATGAATCTAATTGTCCTTGCAAGCGAGTAACTATGTTCTTAGGTGATGATCAAAGTGAACATGAAACAACACCTAACGTGTACTTAGATTAAGGTGGATCCTTTTAAAACTTCAGGAAATTATGTTAATCATGATGATCCTAATAGTGTTTGGGAACAAAAGTCAGCAACCCGCAATGGAGTCAGTCTCCACTAAAGAGAGCTTAGATAACTATTAGTTGACAAAATATTGGGTAAGCAGGTATTCTTATGTTGAAAATATTAATATTGCTCTTTTAGTTTCTCCAAAGCTTAGTATCAATGATCCAGATAGTTATCTTAATGCATTGACTTCTAAAGATAATTAATGCTGGGTTAAGCTGTAAACCTGTAATGCAATATTTAAAGGTTAATAAAACTAGCATACTTGTTAAAAGACCTAATGTAGAAAACTTTATAAGGTTAGATAAGTTATATTTGATTATGATTTCTCTAGATATAAAGATATAATTATTTCCAATGGGTATACTGATGATTCTCTTTTTGTAGTAAATATGAGACATATTTTTATGCTCCTTTAGAGATCAGCTGAAATTTAGAAAGAATTGGAATGGTCCCTTTTATCTCAAGATGGGGCTCTAAATTAGGAATGTGTGGCCTATTATAAATTGTGATTCAGAGATGTAACTATGTAGTTATAAATTTGTAGCTAGCATAACGCAAACCAATTCTCTTTTAGAGGAAACTTTTT
This sequence comes from Nemophila menziesii, assembly GCA_029959085.1. Classification (NCBI taxonomy): domain Eukaryota; kingdom Viridiplantae; phylum Streptophyta; class Magnoliopsida; order Boraginales; family Hydrophyllaceae; genus Nemophila; species Nemophila menziesii. The sequence continues at coordinate 22,249,134 of JARWIR010000015.1, read as the reverse complement.
TGGGATGTAATGGATCATTTAAAACTATCCCATAACATATGTAAACCTTAAAAATTTCACACTTATTAATACTAGTCATGAACATTAAAAATTCATCCCTCGGCTGCCAAAGTTAGTTTTCATCAACATTTTCATCATTTGCTAGAATCAATAGTTGGAGTTTCACTAGGTCAATTCTATACTTCTTAATCTCTATACTTAGGGTAAATAGTGTTATATATATATTTTTTCTTTATTTAATTCCAAGTTTATATATGAACTTAAGTTTTATTCTTCAATTTCTTATTTTGGGATTAAATTTATATAAATTGTGTTTTGAATCTATTTGGTATTCATATGAGTTAAATAATTATCGAATTAGGCCCAAATAATGACCAGCCTAAGTAATTAAGTTTACGTCCTAAAGGGGATTCTAGTTACAGATTAGTGTATACGCGCTTTGTGTGCATTAGTGAGTCGACAAGTCTTGACTAGCCAAGTAGTCGCTAGGGTTTAAACTCTGAGCTCTTATAATTGAGTACATGATCTTTCTAAGTCGACCATTATGGGAGTTGGAAAAACATTAGAATCACAGTTAAAAAGATCGACAATTTTTTTTCTAGAACTAATAATTCAATAGGATTAGGTGAGTGTTTGAAATATTGAGCTACTATGTTACAAGCATAATTATTTATTAATTGTAAAACAAAACAATGCCCATTGTATTTCTATCTTTTAATCAAAATATTTAAAACTATCTACGCTAATATTGAACAACATTTGAATTAACTACCTAAATCCTAAGGAAAGAACTTGATTTACTTACATATTAGTTGTAACAATTCGTAAACTTTTAGTTATTTAATCGTGATTTTCTAGATATGTGCATGTTTTATATAATTATTTTATCACACTCACAGGTTCACCATATACTCAAAAGGAGAGAGTAGATTTCACTGAAACTTGAATGCTTGTTGTCATATTCAAAAAAAATAAGAATGATGTTATTTTATGAGTCATGTTTTAACTTAGAATAAGAACAACTTCATGTTAAGACTACTTTTATACATGGTCAACTTGAAAAAGATATACATGAGACAACCTGAGTGTTTGTATGATTCTAAACAATATGATCATGTTTTTTTATCAAAAAAATATGTGTATGACCTTCAATTATTTCTAAGACAATGGTATCAAATATTTTATACTTTTATTATTAGTTTGGGTTGTAAAAAAAGATAATTGGATAATTTTCTATATTGTTTTCACTCTTCTAGGTATTTCATTTGTATTCTACTATATATTGTTGATATAAATTGCTCATAATTATGGATAACAACGGTTCTATTTTTACGTAAATATCATAATCATAAATATAATTTTTTATTGTATTAAAATTATACCTAATGATTTTTATCATTTATGACACTTTTCAAAACCATAATTCCATCATTTGATGTTGGTTTTATATACAGTTTTGAAATTTTAAGCAATAACCAAATGATATTTTAATAAGTATATTAATTTTTATAAAATAATACCACATTTATAAAAAATAAATCTCCAAAATACATTAATATTGTGTTAATATTTGATTAGTTAGTTTATTTATAATTTAGTTGGTTTAATTTAGTAGATGGATTTTGATTTTACAATTTCAATATATGTAATTTAACATAAATTATTATATAATTTGAAAATATATATATAATAAACTATTTTCGGTTATTCGGTTTTATCTTATCTAAAACCATAACCTTACCATTTTAAGCATTGGTTACCTCATAAGTAGTTAAATGCTTAAAATTAAGAAACTCAAGGCTGTATATGAAGGATTTCGGCCAAGCCAAGAATATTATAATCATGGTAATTGAAAGGAACATGAAGCACTCTAAGTTGAAATTGCAACAATGGCCCTATTTGGTAATATTTGTAGGAAGGTATGGTAACTTACAATATAAAAATATTGATATGACTTTTATTGTTCATTTTATACTCTAAAATATCTCACAACTCTGAAAAGAAAAAAAGGAAAATATTTGTTATGAAAAATTTATTTTATAATATTTGTTTAAAATCATGGCATAGTCGTATTTTATCCTTTTTTATAATATGTCTATCTAAAGTTTAACAAATTCTTACGTAGATCATTTATTTCATGTCCTTAATTACCTTAAACCCAGTCTTCCTTACTTGGTTCTATTTAGATTTTAATCAATCATTTTTATGTGTGTTAGTGGTTATTCAAGAATGAATTAGAAACCTCATACACCGCACTCTCCATTTTCATTAACTTTTAATGTATCCTTCTCACCCCTATCTAAGCTTATCATCAAATTTTATATATGTTAATGTCTAAAAATATTTAATTTCAAATAATTCATATTATTATCAATAAAAATATTTCATATTATTATCAATAATTATATTACATATTTGTATTTCTTGTTTAATTCAGAATTTTCATTTACTAAGAAATTCCCACTCATGTATGTAATTTTAAAGTCCCTAGCATAGCTAAAAAAATAAGGAAATTAAATATAGAGATTTTCTGAAAAAGTATTATGTTGAATGAGAATTGTTCTACTAAAAATTTATTATTACTCAGAAATAATATTAATTTTTCAATGAGTTTCTACACACAAAACATGATCAGCCATGACATTTCCATAAAGGGGAAGATTTTTCGTAATTTTGTAAGGTAAGTCTTAGAGTTCAAATTAGTGTTAGGCTTTAACAGGGCAACACTAAAAAGTGGATGAAAGTTAAGGTAATTGGTTATTTATAACTTCTGATATTTCATATTTACTTAAACATGAAAAGCATTTTTTATAGCTTCTAGGTATGCGCATGGACTTTTAAATGTAAATTCCTAGGTAATAATTTTACCTTCATACGTTTTCATATGTTATGTCATTTAATCATCATAAATGTCCCTTTTGCATTCTAATTCGGGAAGCACTTTGTAAAAAATGCGACATCATATACATCTCAAAGGATACTAGAATTCCACAAGCTTTGGAGGAAGAGATTGAAGCAGCTGACTATGTGTTTTATCGCACTTTTTATGTTGACACTTATATATTTTGCTGGTGAGATAGGTGATAAAATTGGTGACTATGATGGTATACATTACCGTCAAACCTTTATCAAATCTCTTTTATGTTTGTTTGCATTACAATCACTATTCACGTGATACCCAATTACATTTTACTTAACATCTTCATTTAGTTTGCACCGTATTTACTTAGATGTCTAATGGTTCTCTCTCTCTATTTCAAATTAATTCATACTCATTGAGAAAACAAAACACGTATAAGGTCCCTATCTATCTAAAGAAAGAACCTTAAGTTTAATTGCTCGTTTGTGAAAACATGCGTAATTATTGTAACTTATGTAATGCCTAAGGCCACTTGATGGACTAATTCACAAACTTATTAAAAACATGTTTTTAAGGAACATGAGTTGATATGTCATCTCTTAAGTGAAGAACAAAATGTTATAATTGATGAAGAAATTGAATATAATATGGCCAAAAACATGTTAACAAAAATGTAGCTATTACGATAAATTTATAAATTTAAATGACATCATTTTAATAATATATTTAAAGAGGGATAATATCAAATAGCACATGATTATTATAGAAATAACATTTCCTACTGTGGCTAGTTTTGTAAAAATTGTCGAATATAGATCCCATTTAATGAAAACTATTAGGAAAATATGTACATCTCAGGCATGTTGTTTTCAAAAAATGTTATGCACAACATACTCTCAATAACATTTATTAACTCGAAGCTCAATACTCAAGTTCTTCGTCATCAATAGTTACTGCATTTAAATATAAACCACCTATTAAAGGTAAGTTAGCTTCATCACCAATCGTGACTAAAAAAAAGTTCTATAACTTTCTTCAAAATCTCCCTCCTCCTGAAAATCATACATTTTCATCATGCAACAACTCAAGAATTAGTCGTTTTCATATATAATGGGTATTTATAGATGCTCTTGGACGCTCACACTAACTTTGTTAGGTTGTCATGAGTGTACATGTTTAAAATGATGTTGGGACAGATTGTATTCTTATATTTTTGCATGAAAAGTTGGTATCCTCATATATAAGATATTTAGATGTATGTATTACTAAAATACACAACAATATATGTCAGTATTTCTTGAAAAAAGTTTTAGAATGAATCTAAAAGTTTCCCTTTCTTAATAGTATTATGTTTTTGCTTTATTAATCGAAAATATACATTGATACTTGTTTTTTAAATATATGGATACAATTCTTTATGTCAAACCACTTGTGATTTTATACATTCCTTTTGTATACAAAATTGTGTATTATACAAATACACAAAATCATAGAGACCCTTTAACTCCAACACCATTCAACGCCATTCTCCTTTCTGTCCTTGTTTTTGTGTATTTTTGTAATACATAAAAAAATATTTAATTTTAATTTTTAGAATATTGTTGTTAACATTTTTTGATATAATTTTTGTCATGTTTCTTTGAACTACTTCTTTCAAATAATCGGTCTTTTTAATATGTACTGTTTTAGATTTTTAATTGATGTTACATTTGATTTTTTTATGTTAATTTTTTACATCTTTCCACTTGGTTCTGTCATATTATATTTTACATGAACACAAAAAATGACTATGCATAAAATTGTAATACATAAATACTAAAACATTATATTCTTGTTTAGCAATATAACTTGTTCAGTTTGTTATTTTTTATGTACTCAACCACTTTATTCTTATTATTTTGTTATATACCTTACAAACTTTTTCATTTTTTGTGATTTTTTGTAGTGTACTTATACAAAATTTTATTTGTGAATTTCATGTAACACATCAATTTTTGTCTTCTCTACGATTGATATACCCCGTCACCCTAATCTCTTTTCTCCCTTTTTATGATTTTGTACGTTACAAAGAATATATAAATCTTAATTTTGAATGTTCAAATTTTGTGGATTTTTGGTACACAGAAAGTCACATAACCCTTCATATTAGTTATTTTACTCTTTTTAGAATTTAGGCTTTTAATTTTTTTTTCTTGTTTAGGATTCTAGAGTTTAATGTTTATTGGTTTATGGTTAGTGTTTGTAGGTTTATGATTTAGGAATTTAGGGTTTTTGTAGTAAGGGATTTTAGAGTTATGGAGAAGAGTTTGATTTTTTTGAGATTTGTCATTAGGGTTAAGGTTTAGGGTTTCTAGTATTATACAATCATAAATATTATTTTAGTTTATTCTAGATAATTAGTGTTAGGGTTTTTAGGGTTTTAGGTTTATAGTTTTTTAGGATTTAAATCTTAGTGTTTAGGTTATTTTAGTTTTCAGGTTAGGGTTTAGTTTTAGGGTTTTTAGAGTTTAGGGTTGCATTTTTTTAATGGGAGAATCATTAGTATTTTTTCCCTTTTAAAAAAAATCATTTTTCTCTTTATTAATTACAAATGCACAATTTTACCTGTATTTAATTTTCTTTATGTATTATCTTTCCGTCTAACATTATTTTTTAATTTTTTCTTTCAGTCCAACCCCTTTTGTCATTTGGTTCATTTTAGTAATACACAAAACTTAATTTTGTTTATTAAAGAATACATAAATCATAGATTCATATTAAGCGTTTTGTGTAATACAGAAATACACAAAATTGTAGACGTATAATCAGTCCAACACCTTTTTATCTATAATTTTGTGCATTTCATTAATACACACAAAAATTATGGTATAACCAAAATACAAAAATCACGAGGTTTTCTCTAAGTCATGTCCCTCTATGTGATTTATGTATTTAGGTAATATAAAAAAAATTAGTGTATTAGTGAAATACACAAACTCAAATAAATTATTTTCAGACTCTCAATTCATTTTTAATCAATCTAATTACTTTCTATATTAATTACACCATATACACTTTACCAATGTGTTTCAGAATTTTCTCTTCATTGAATAGTTGTACAAATATAAGTTATTAAATTATAGCCATGATAAATCTCTCAAAATTTCCCATGAGGCCCATCTTAGCTACTTGTGTTATTTTTTTAAATTCGTAATGGAAAATATATGATTTAAATTATAAGTATTTCATGATCATTGTAGGAACAAAATAAATATGAATATCTTTATCATTTATAGAAGATAAACATTAATATTTTTTTGTGATTTGATTAGAACCTTCACTGAATTACAATAAACATGGAAAGTAGTTAACTTTTAATTAATTTATATTTAAAGATTTACAAAATGGGTTATGGAACTCCAGCTTATATTATACATAGGTAGTTGTTAATCTTGTAAAACATAAACAAAACGACTTTCCATTATTAGAAGCCAAAGTACTTGAGAAAAAAATCAGTTTTCCTCGATAATTTTCATTTAAAAAAGGTTAAATAATTTCAATTTTAATCTTTTATAGGTGAAAGCAAGTTTTATAGTTGTAATTGGGAAATAGGCAAGATCAACAAAAAGTTTTTCTATCATTGTTCTATAATGAATTATTCCTCCAAGGTAGTCAATCGTTATGTGTACACTAGAGAAAAGGCAAATGTTAATCTTACCAATACTACCAAGATTAAAAAAAATCAGAGCAGCAAAATTGGTGCAAACTAGTCAATATTATTGACAAACCTACAAAAATCACCACGCTAACAATCACAACTACGTATAGAATTAACTCACTGCTTAGTTATGGAGTTTTCATATAGATAAACCCGATTCAATTGCATCGAAAAAATGTATCTAGTATTTTGAAACAGTGGAAACTAAAGTCACATTATGCCGCACAAGGCTTCTCGCGACTACACGAGTAGTCGATAAATGTACGTATTAGCGACTACTGCTTGTAGTCAATATCGACTACATGTAGTCGATATTGTCTTTTTTTTTTAAATAAAAAAATATGATTCTGTATTATATTTAATTACAATATTGCAATTAAAAATAATTCGAAAATTATATTTTTTTATTTTTTTAAAAACAATTCAAAATTCAAAATTCAATCAATAATAACAATACCAATTATAAATCAAAATGATTAATTGAAATACGAACTTCGACCAAATTCGAGTCAAAGTCAAAATAAGTCAAACCAAGTCAAAACAAAAGTCAAACCAAACCAACATAAAGTGAAAGTCTTAATACATAACCCATAAATAAAATATATAAGCTGAAATAAACACCAACAAACACTAGAGTCCTAATCTGCTGTAAGCCTCGTCTTCATCCTCAGACTCGTCTTCATCACCATCTTCGTCACTATCTTCTTCACCATCTTCTTCACCATCTTCATCACCGGTAGGAGGAGTGGGGTCTGCATTCATAGCCTGGTAGGGGCATTCCTTTCTGTACCCTCAAGTCGTTAATCCACGCCATCGCATCAGTTACAACAGCCCGAGAATAAACTGGAGGCTAAGTGCTGGTAGAGGGTACTTCAGGACGGAGGTAATATGGAAGACAGCTGGATAATCAGAGCTCATTAATTGTCGCCATTATCTCCACATGCTGCTCGGCTTGGGCTGGGGTAGTCGAAGGACTCGAAGCACCCTTCTTCTTCTTTTTCAGTCGACCAATGCCTGGTGTCCAGTTCCTCTTTGGCGACCCGATAACCTTCTTAGAGGCGTACCTTATGTACTCGATTTGCTCATTTTGAGTCATGCCTTGACCGTCGTTTGACTCATATTGACTCTGAGTCACCTGCTCCTTCATGGCATCCTTTAGCAATTTCTGTTACATATTAAACAATAAAAAAATATTAAATTTGAGTTAAAATAAAAAATATAATTAATAATTTACTATTAAAAAAAATTACATCAGCTTTTTCATAGCCCTCCTACATCCACTGGTTTGTTTTCTTGCTTTTACCCACCACCTCGGAAAAAACGCCCATCCGCGGAATCGAGATTTCTTCTTGTGCCGCCTCATCCCTAGCTACCACCTTCTCCCCGGGATTAAATCCTCACCCTGTTTCATTCAAATATAAATATTCAAAATATAAAAAAAATAATAAATAAATTACGTAAATAAAAAAGCACCTCATAAAGCATATCCCGAGTTCGGGAATATTTTTTCGACCCCGCTCCACTCTTATTCTTTTGTTTCTTCGATTCTTGCTATTTTTTTTGCTTGATGTTGAAAAAAATTAAAATTCAATTATTAATAACATCAATTATAATTTAAAGAATAAAATTTAAAAAAATGTATATATACCGCTGCTTGCTTAGAACCCCAATACGTACAGTATTTTCCCATATCTCATCGGACAACCAATCCGGTTTCTTACCCTTTTTGTAGTAGTCTCTCTTAGTGTTATGTTTATAATCTTTATATCTTATTGTCATAGTATCGTCCAAGTTACCAGCAATCAACCTCCAATCGTCCCTTCTCCTCCAACCAGGTATGTCGAAAAATTTCTATAACAAAAATATTATTTGAATTTAAATTAAAATTATAAATTATTTTATAAATATATTAATAGTTTTATCTTTACCGATAATCTCTTAAGAACTGCGAGTTTGTCAGCATTCAGAACTTTATCCCACGCCTTGTAAAACGGTGGAATCCTCTCTCGGACAGTTATCCAGACCACTTAGGAAACGTGGTGCCCGTACTTGTCAGAGAGATTCCACGTGTCTTCAAGAATGCTAAAATCGACCGGCAAAGGCCACTCGACCGCTTTGAGTGCCTTAATGGCAGATTTTAGGGTCGCGTCTCCCCGTTTTCTGTGTTGTTTTAGTTCTGTTTTAAAATAGAGTTAGTTAATGTTTAGGTAATTTTATAAGTAATTTTGGATTTAAATTTTTTTATTTACCGGGTTGACTTTCACAGTCAGCCAGATTTCTGTTTGGATTTTGGTTTGGGTCCTTAACGCCACCGTCCCTCCATATTGTCTAGTCATCACATTGGCCATCTAACATTTTGTAGTGTAATTAAAATATAGAAATAAAAACAAAATAAAAAACAATAAATCATTACATCACAAAAAAGAAAAACATGAAAATAAAAATAAATAAATTATTATAATTATAAATTAAATAAATGAAATAAACTAAATAAATTATCGGTATGCTTTAACATCCAATATAGCACACGTACAATTTGTATTATACAAAAATAATTATATTAGTCATATAATAAAGTACAAAATATTTTTTTTTTAATATTTAAAAATCTATTGTTATAGTCCCTTTATTTTCATTAAATCAAAAGTCTTTTAATTTTTTTAATATTGCACTTTGGTCCCTCTATTTTTTTAAATATATTTTTTTTACGAAATTAAATTTTTATCCTATTAATTTCATAAAAAACTTTTACAACAAAATTTTATTCCAAATTAATTTCATTATAATCTTTTAATTTTATTAAAATTACCCTTTTGTCCCTGTATTTTTTTAATATACACTTTTAGGCCAAAAAAGTCAAATTACATGCATTTTTTAATTAAATATTACTAATTTTAGTTTTCTAAAATTATATTAAACCCTAAAAAAACCCCAAAATTCTTACAAAGTATTTCAAAATAGCATGTTAGTCCTTATATATTTTTTTATACAATTTTAGGCCACATAAACTTAAATTTCATTCCATTTTTTAATTTCATAATAACACATTTTTTATTAATTTCCTAAAAAGTCTAATAAAACCATATCCTTATACTAATCATATTTTCCAAATCAAGCATCAAATCAATGTTTAAAGTAACATAAACTTAACCCTAATAACACCTAACAAATTCAGATTTCATAAACAAGCAACCAAAAATGGAAAGAAAATTACAATTAGTCAAATTAATTTTTTAACCCATTTTGTATCAATTTTGTGTTTAAAATACCATAAATAACACCCTAATAGCACCACTTAAATTCGAAGTTCACATAAACATCAAATAATCAATGTAAAAAAAATAAAAAATGAAATATGAAAATTAAACCACAAAAAAAGGTTGAAAAAATTACCTTAGATGCTGAAATTGAAGTTGAATTGATGATGAATCCATGCCATATTCATTCGGATTTAAACACAAATAAAAAAAGTAGATTAGAAATGAAAAATGAAAAACCACTAAGAACTTTTAAGAAAAATGAAGAAAACTAAGATTAAGTTTGAGATTTTATTACCTTAGATGATGATATGGTATTGCTAGCTGCTGCAACGTCTCTTGGAGTTGCAAAAATAAGGAGAGGAATTTTATTTTTGGTGTTTTGAGTAAGAAATGAATAAGAATAATGAGCTCGGCAGAAGATACATGTAGTCGCTAGATATAGGATAGTAGTCGTGAGTGGTTTGGTAACTGACACGTGTCAGTAAGTATACCACCTCAATTGGTTTTTCACAACTACATTGTAGTCGCGAATTGTCAATTAAAAACGTGTGTCCTTTCATGGGCGGGAAAATGGACCGCCAACAATTAGTGGGTTATTAAATCGCTTACTAGCGACTACTTTGAATTCGCGAGTCATATCTTCTCATTAGCGACTACTTCATAAAGATGAACTAGTTGCGAAAGGCATGATGTAGTCGCTATTTTTTAAAAAAAAATTGAACCCAATTCAATTTAGAATAATCCAATATTTCAATTCAATTCCAAAAAATCATATAACACATTCAATTCAATTCCAAACAATCAATAAATTCAAATTCATTGAGAATCAAAGTTGAGGTATTCAATCAATAAATTCAATCTATATTTAGAGTCAAACGTGAGTGTTTGGTATGTTTAGTCAACATTTAGAGTCAAACTTGAGTGTTTGGGGTATTCAGTCAATATTTAGAGCCAAACTTGATTGTTTGGGCTATTTAGTCAACATTAGAGTCAAACTTGAGTGTTTGGGCTATTTAGTCAACATTTGGAGTCAAACTTGAGTGTTTGGGGTATTCGGTCAATATTTAGAGTCAAACTTGAGTGTTTGGGGTATTTAGTCAACTATTTGATTCAAATGTTATGTGTATCAAAATAACTTCAAATTCAACTCCAAAAACCAACAATATGTTTTAAGATAAATAAACAAAAAACAAACAATTCTCCTAATCAGTTGCATATCCACTAATATCTATAGGTTCATCATCGATATCAACCTGTATAGGTTCTTCATCATCCCCATATTCTTCCCACGTGTCATCATCAATTTCCTCGTTTTCATCAATAACCATATCAAAAGCCAAATCAATACAAAATGAGAAGGTTCAATCTCGATCGCCTCAGTGGATGCCAAGTTCACCGGATCGGAAATATTTTCCGATTTTCCGTTGACAAAGTATACTTTGCTCACTTTAGTATTTGTTTACCGTTTCTCGATGTCAACCAAAAATCTTTCGTGATGTTCATATCCTAAAGATCTATTCTCGATTTCACGTTATCTTTGTTAAGTTTCCCATCAAGACCTATAATTGTACCGAGAAGAGCATCACACACATTTTTCTCGCAATGCATAACGTCAATGTTATGTTTCAACAAATTTTCGGACCAATAAGTTAAACGATAGAAGATACTCTTTTTCTTCCAATTGAATCGCCGTGGAACATTTTGCTTCTCGATCTTACCCCCAAAATCCTTGTTCATACCAGGAAACACAATGGGAAGCCCATTCAACTGTGTCTGAATATCGTTAGGAGAATATTTCTTCGGTGGGCCCCTATGATCGGTAGCCCGGTACGAAACCTTTTCTATTCTAAACGGATGTCTGGTAGGTAACCAACGTCTATGGTAAAAGTAAACAACCCTTTTCTTCACCTTCATTGACGGAGAAGAATCCATGCATTCTGGACAAGTTAAGTAACCTTGACCCGACCATCCCGAAGTGTATGACCTAGCGGGGTAATCATTAGTCGTGGACAACAAACAAACCTTCATTGTAAACTCTTCCTTCTTGTGTGCATCATACGTAAGGCTTCCTTTAGCCCACAACTCGTCCAACTCATCTATAACAGGTCGAAGAAATACATCCATGTCCTTGCCGGGTGAACGGGGTCCAGGAATCAACAAACAAAGCTGGAATGTCATCTCCTTCATACACTCCCACGGTGTTAAGTCGTAGACGATCAATATAACCGGCCATATGCTGTACGAGTTGTTCTGCATAGAGAAAGGACAAAAACCATCTATACCCAAACCCAAGATCACATTCCGAGGTTCACTAGCAAACGCAGGATGTAACTGAACAAATCTCTTCCAACTATCGCCATCAACTGGATGATGCAACAAATCTGGATCTATACTCTTCCCTGTACGGTGCCAAATCATATTTTCGGAAGTGTGTCTCGAAACATAAAGTCCCTGCAACCTCGTGGCAATCGGGAAATATCGGAGTTTCTTATGCGCTACTTTCTGACCTTTCGTCGGGTCCCATCTAGATTCACTACATACTGGACACTTTTCGAGTGAGTCATTCTCCTTGTAAAATAAAGCACAATCGTTCACGCAAACATCGATGGTATTGTAACCCATACCTAAACTTTTTAACTTTTTGTTGCACTCCTCGTATGAGTCGGGCAAGGTATGAGGTTTGGGCAACACACGACATAAAAGATCAAACAACAAGGTGAAAGATGTGTTAGTCCACTTGTTCTTCACCTTCACGTGCATTAGCTTCGCAATAAAATTTAATGAACTCATTACTGTACAACCAAGGTATAACTCGGTCTCTAATTCGGAAAATATCGTTTCGAATTTGCCACGTGCTGAACTGTTCGAGTCTATCATCTCAGTGTCACTTGAATGACCACCACCCTCATAATTAGGTCTCAAATCTTCGTAGACATCCAACATTTCATTTTCTTCATATCGAGTCTCAGGAATTTCTTTGTTCTCACCATGCTTTGTCCAAATCTCATACGTGGACAAAAACTCAAATTGTAAAAGATGTGCCCTTACTTTGGCCATTGTAAACCGACGATAATTCGAACACTCATTACACGGACAAAACAAAGCTTATTCAGGATCTTTATTTTTTGATAATAAGCAAGAAATTCTTCTATCCGCTTAACAAATTCACGCGAAACTTTATGTGCATAACTAATCCATCTTTTATCAATACCTGAAGCCATAATCAACTACTCCAATATAAAAGAATACAACATAAATGTCTCATAAATATAATGAAAAAAAATTATTACATCATCAATTAAATACATAAAAATAAAATGAAAAGGATGATTATTACATCACCAATTAAATACATAAATATAAAATGAAAAAAAAAAATTATTACATCACCAATTAAATACATGAATATAAAATGAAATTTTTTTATTACATCACCAATTAAATAAAAAAATTAAAATTAAGAGCATACAAATTATTACACCACCAAATAAATGCATAAATATAAAATTAAAAGCATACAAAATATAACATCGCCAAATAAATACATAAATATAAAATGAAAAGCATACAAAATATTACATCACTATGTTAATATTTATCCCATTTATGCATTTATTTCTCATACAATAATATATCATATATATATCATATAAAATTATAAGATGTTTAGAGATACATATTGATACTATATATTTAGCATTAACTATACAATTGTAATCAAATAAAAAAGATATGCATAAAGTTTTATAGAACAAAAAATACCTACTTTTGGGCAAATTTAGAAGGAAAAATTGATAATTAAGGAGGTCCCACGTTGTTAATTGAACCAGGAAAGCTTTTCCACGTGTTGAAATACCTAATAATTAATACTATTTAGTATTAACTACACAATTATATGCAAATAAAAGAAATTTGAAAGAGTTTTATATAACTAAAAATACCTACTTTTGGGCAAATTTAGAAGGAAAAATTGATAATTGAGGAGATCCCACGTTGTTGATTGACCCAGAAAAGATTTCCCACATGTTGAAATACCTAATAATTAATACTATTTAGGATTAACTACACAATTGTATGCAAATAAAAGAAATTTGAAAGAGTTTTATAAAACAAAAAATACCTACTTTTAGACAAATTTAGGAGGAAAAATTAATAATTGAGGAGGTCACACACTGTTGATTGACCCGGGAAAGCTTTTCCACGTCTTGAAATAATATTTGATGATAAATCGTGGGAAAAAATTGGGAGAGTTTTGAGAGAATAGATGAGAAATTTTAAAATAATGGCGTTTAAGGATCCCAATTCGTGACTACATGAGTAGTCGCCAAAGACTCAAAAGTATTCGTTAGTAATACATTCTAACGACTACATGAAGTAGTCATTAAAAAAAGCGAACACTAGTGACTACTCAATGGCAGTGGAAAAATAATTTAAAAAAAAAAACATTAGCGACTACGTACGACGTTTGAACGACTACCTCATGTAGTCGTTAGAGACAAAAATTACTAACGACTATAATATAGTCGAGAAACAGGTCAGGTAGTCGTTAAAGAGAAGTAGTCGCGAAAAGTTCTTGTCTTTAGCGACTACATCACGTAGTCGCGAGAAATTTGGTCGCTAGATATTTGATTTGTAGTAGTGTCAATATAACCAGATGTATAAAAAAAGATACACATAACTCAAACCATCCTTGATTGTTATATATTTTGCTAATTTTAGTTTTGCAAGAGTTCATGCAACTTCAACAAGGATAGATATGTTTTTGGCTCACATAGATATCTAAGCTGCACAAAAACTAACTTCTGATTTAAAAAGTTGCATTATTATTCAAAAATAAAAGTAAAAATATGATGGAGGACTCTCAAAGTTCTCAAGACCTGGAATTACAAGATTAAACTTTATCTTGATCCTATTTATAGAATCAGGAATTGGGGAAGAGTCGTAATGCCACGTAGTTATTCTTTAAATATGGCTAATGAACAAACAAAAGGACACGTCCTTTTCCACATAACTCATGGAAGAGGTCAAATACATTCAAATTATTAAAAAATAAAACAAATAATGTATAAATCTAATCTAAAAAGCATAAGATTTTTCTAAACACCTTATTCTTAACGAGGCACTTGCAGTAGAGCTTTTGCTATCATAGTGATTGAAGAATTTGCACTAACGCCTCACGTTGCTGAAAAAGATAATTAACAAATCCTCTGTTTGGACAAATCATTACTGAACAAGAATCGGTTGATTAGGTTAATCATCTCTTCTTTAAGCTTATTGTAGTCTAGATCCCTACATTACAAAAAAAATATCATTATAGATTCCTAAAAAAAGAGTTAGAAAAAGCTATGGGCTAAGTGAAGATTATTAAACCTTGGATAATGATGCTAGATCGAACATTCTAGATCTAACAAGGAGAACTCTTTCATCAAGACTCTAATTTGAACTCACATATATCTCGATGGTTCTAAAATTGTAATAAAAAAGTAATACATATTCCAAAGTATGTAAAAAGAAGAAAAGAATAATATATGACTTCAATTTTTAATATTGCCTGTTGAAGTAAATGATGTTTCCCCCTCAACTACAAGTCTTTGTGTCTTTTGAACCTTTTTTTGAACTGCTTGAAAATCTTTACCAAGTAAGCGTTATTACACTTTCTATGACTTATGACATCAACTCCTTGTATAACCAGTAATATTAAAGCATCATAATTCATAATGTGTGCCAGCGATATTGATGGTAGTGAAATTAAAATCTTACGACAACTTGAAACGTTGGATAAACATTTCTGGAAGCTAACATTTTTTTAGTTTTCGTTAAGTGGAAATTATTTTCCCTTCCTTATTATTCATTCGTCAATGTCCTTTTTTTGTGATTTGCTAAAGTTAATATTTCAGATAATAATTAAAAAAATCGAAAATTTATTGGTTAAAAGCAATTAAATTTACATTATTAAATCAACTCAACTCCAAATTACTCCACATATATACAATTAAAATTTTAAAAAAAAGATTGACTAATAATCCGAAAAACTAAAACAACAAAAAGGAAATAGATAAATTAACACACACATAAAAAGAAACACAAAACACACACAATATTTTACTCTTTGTTGCTGATTTGGAGAGACCAAGCGTATAAAGAAGAAATTAAGCAAAATATAGAAATGAGCAACAAAATATCATCCGTAAACCAACGATTTTTAAATTTTTTTTGCTTGATATTTTTGAAGATTTTATGAATATACAAGTCTCAGTAAGCAAATAAGGCCAAAAGTTTTGCCAAGACTATTGAGGTGAAAGCTTAACTGCAGAGAAAGTAAATACAAGACAAGTGTCATAGATAAACTGAAAAAATGTGTGGTAATTATAGTTTACAGAAAATTTTGATATATTTATTTTATTTATAACTAAAAATATTCATTAATTATATAGGTTGAATCAAATACGATTACAATGAAGAAAGAGAAAACGTGTATTATAAGTGGAAGATAAAGATGAAGAAGAAGACCATAATAGTGTAGTAACTATGACATAAAGGACCTCAGAAGATGAAGAAGATGAAGAGGAGGAAAAAGTTGCGGAAAAATAGGAATAAAATGGTAATGACTACATATTTAGTTTAAAAATTAATTTTTGTTTAGATGAATATCATGTTATGAAATTGAAATTTTATTTACTTAAATATCTTGAATATGTTTCTTGATTTAATGAAAACATGAGAATGGGAGGAAATATAAGTAAAAAAACACAATTTATTGGTTATTGAGCTATCTTTTTACTGTTTATGAATCGATCTGATACTATAATAACATAGGTTAATGGTGCAGAAACGACTAGCGACTTATGGAATAAACTTCAATCATTATACCCAACCTCATCTTCTCCTAATATTGAAATGCTCAAGGATAATTTTTTTTAGATATAAGATGGATAACTCTAAGAAAATAGTTTAAAATATTTATGAATAGTTGAAATTTAATTTTGCACTGAAAGGTTGTGAGATGATCCTAGATGCCACAAGTGAGTGCATGATCTTGTTAAATTTTGTACATCAATTTTATCAAATTGTTAAAGATACTTTTAAATATTCCATTATCATCCCCTCATTTGATTAGATTGTAGCCTTATTGAAAACAAGGGAACTAGAATTAAAGAATAAAAAAGCGTAGGCAATAACCTATTTATGAAACACTAAACTTAATCACATGACCGTGTTCCGCCTAACAAGTATAAAAAGAAGATAAAGTAAAATAATAACTATAAGTAAAAATATAAAAATATTATCATTTTGGTAAGGTTGGTCATTTTAAGAAGAATTAAGTTTATCTTAAGAACAAGAATAATACTAATAATAATGAACCTAATATTGCATGAATGTCTCATAAACATTATGTGACTAATAAAGTTGTTAATGTATCTGATATAGTATGTAAGTTCAACTGGATTCTAGACTATGGGCATAATTTTCACAGGATTCCTAGTAAGAATTGGTTTCATGACTTGAGAGAATATAAGTCTTATACTTTGTATATGTGGAATAAAATTGCCTTCCAAGTGGCTGGTATTGAGACTTTTAATATAAGAACAAATATTAAGAAATTAATAACCCTCACTAATATGAGATAGATATCTGATATAACCTTATATCTTTAGGTATTTTAGATAATCTTGGAAGCATATACAACGTGTCAAAATGTTTGATTAATGTGAACAAGAATAATAAACTTGTCCTATGTGAAAAGAAATATTTTTATTTATATATTATTGATGCGGTATACATTACATCTAATTTGAATAATGTTACTTCAAACCTTCCGAATCCAACTACTTTAAAAATGTAATTGAGACATGGGGACATTGGTCAATTACGACTCAATAATCTGAGTAAGGATTGCTTGCTTGGTAAATATTATATCTCTAATTTGTCTTTTTGTGAACCTTGTGTGTTAGCTAAACAACATAGTATAAAGTTCACTGATGGCGTTCAGATGTCTAAATCTATACTTGAATATGTAAATCTTGAATTACGGGGATATAAATAAAATGAAACTCGTTAGGGGAGGAGATGTTTTTCTATCTTTGGTTGATGATTATTCTATGATAGTATGGAATTTTCTTTTAAAAACTAATAATAAAATTTTCAATCTAATTGGAGAGTTAATTTCATTACAAAATAAAGTGGTAAATCCTTAAAACCCTAAGAACAAATAATGGACATGAGCTTTATAATGATGAGTTTTATAATGTCAGTAAATTGTATTGTATATTGATAAATAATATAGCTAAAAACACACCACAACCAAAATTACGTGGTTGAAAGAATGAATAAGTCCTCTCTAGAAAAAAATTATAAGCTTTATATATACCTTTGTCTTTCAAAATATTTTTACGGGTAATAATTTTATACTTCTACCCATCTAGTGAATAGAAGTTAGAATTTTAAATGCCCTATGGAATAGTGGGATTATTAAAAACCTGACTTGTCTAGTCTTAGAAATTTTTGTTGTACTACCTATTCTTATAATAAAGAAGGTATCCTTGATCCTAGATCACTAAAATGTGTTTTCTTGGCTATTAGTATATACATGGTACAAAAAGGGTACGAATTATGGGATAGAGAATCTAGAATAATAAAGATTATCATAAATAGAGATGTTATTTGATGATCATTAGTAGAGATGTTATTTTTGATGATCTTATCATTGCAAACTAGTAAATGTGATTTTTAGGTGATGATTAAAGTGAACATGAAACAATATTTAAAGTGTACTGAGATTGAAGTGGATACTATTATAACTTCAGGAAATGATGTAAATCATGCTGATCCTAATAGTGTATAGGAACATGATGTTAGCAGCCTACACAAGAACCAGTCTCCACTCAAGAGAGCTTAGATAACTATTAGTTAACAAGAATAGACCTCATCCAAGGTATTCTTATGTTGAAAATGTTTTATACTTGCTCTATAGGTTAGTAACAATTATCCAGATAGTTACCTTAGTGCATTGACTTCTGAAGATAATTTTTTTGGTTTAAGCTATGGAATAAGAAAAGTAATATTTAAAGGTTAATAAATCTTGGATACTTGTTAAAAACGCTCATGATTAAAAACTTAAGTAATGTAGATAGCTTTATAGGGTAAAAGAGGTTATATCTAATTCTGATGTCCCTAGATATAAAGCTAGATTTGTTCCCAAAGGGTATAGTGATTACTCCCTTTTTGTGATAAATGCGAGACATATTTATATGCTCTTTTTTAGCTCCGCTAAAATATATTAATATTTTGAACGGTCTATTTTATCTCAATATGGGCTCTGAATTAGGAATGTGTGGCCCTATGATAAATTGCAATTTAGAGTTGTAACCAAGAAGTTATAAATTTTGTAGCTGAAGTGACGCAAACCAGCCCCTCTTGGAGGAAAACGCCTTTTGGGATGGACTTGATCATTTAAACCTAGACCATAACATGTGTAGACACTTAAACATTATCACGGTTATAAATACCAACAATGTACATTAGAAAATCATCCCTTGGCTGCCGAAATTTACCGTTCATCAATAATTCATCTTGGAAACAGTCAAGAGGATCTAGAGAAGGATAAATCAAGAGGTGGAGTTTGACAGGGTCAATTATATACCTCTTCATATCTATACTTAAGGTAAATTGGTGTTAGATATATTTTTCTTTAATTTAATTCTATGTTTTTATTACAAGTGCAATTATGCACGATTTCTATTTTGTTTATGATTTTTTATCTATGAACTTAGTTTTTATTCTTTAATTTCTTTTTTGGGATTGCATTTAAATAAATTATGTTTTGCATGTATTGGGTATACATATGAGTTATAACAATCGTATTATGACCAAATAAATATTAGACATAGTAATTAAACTTGCATCTAAAAAGAGGGGTAACTAATTACGAATTACTGTATACGCCCTTGGAATGTGTTAGGGAGTCGTCATGTCTTGACTAGCCAAGTAGCCGATATGGTTTAAGCTTTAATCTATCATAATTTGATATGTGCGCTTTCTAAGTCGACCATTACGGGAGTTTGACAAACTTTAGAATCCTATTAAATCAATAGGATTAGGTTAATATTTGAAATCTTAAGCTACTATCGTACATGCATAATTATTTATTAATTGGAAAAGAAAACAATGTATCCATTTCATTTTTATATTTTAAAAAAACATTTAAAATAATTTAAGCTAATATTTAAAATCATTTGAATTAACTAGCTAAGTCCCTAAGGAACAAACTTGAGTTACTTACTTAATACTGGTAACAATCTGTACACTTGTTGAGAAATAATCATGGTTTTGTAGATGTGTGTGCTTTTTATATAATTATTTTATCACACTCATGAGTCCACCATATACTCTAATGGAGGGAATATATTTCAATGAAACTTGTATGCTTGTTTTCATATTCAAAAAAATCAGAATGATGATATTTTATGTTTCATGCTTTAACTTAGAATAAGAACAACTTGTTCTTTCTTTTCTTTTTTGAACAGGTAAGTGTCACTACTAGAAACAGCATGTTTACCAACAAAAATTTAGCGATGACCCGTACTTCGCCACTAATTATTCAAAATTAGCGACGACAAGATCTTACCGGAGAAAAGTATACCGTTGTTAATTAGCGACGCAAAGATTCGTCGGTGATTTGGTGTTTATCGCTGCTAATTATTATTTTTTAGTTTTGAATTTTTTTTAATCTTAGGTGTGTCGTCACTAGATTTGCGACACTGTGTGTCGTCTCTATTTTGTTGATTAGCGACGATACGAGTGTGTTACCGACGATTTACGGGTTGTCGCTAATTAAAAATCCTATTTAATGGAGAGAGCAGGTTTTTTAACTCACAAAACACCCAAAAACCACAAAAAATTCCTCTGATTTTCTCCCAAAAACACAACTAATTTTTTTTATTTCTAATTGCTTCTCCCCTTCATCTTGCACCATTCTAGGTTTAATAATCAAGGTGGGGCACCATTAATATCCAATTTCATCACACAATTTGAGGTAATTGCATGAAATTCACTTTTTAATTAACTTTTTTATTTATTTCTAATTGTGTTTTATTCTTTTTATATGGTTTGATTAGGTGAATTAATACATTTTCAAGGTAGTGGATTATCATTATTTTTCATCTTATCCATCCAATTCAAGGTATTTTCATTAAATTTCATGCTTTTTAAATTTTTTATTTATTCGACTATATTAGCTAGTTGATATAACATATGATTAGGTTCATGAATTACATGTTTGTTGGTTGATTATGCATGTGTTGTGTTAATTTATATTTTGTGCTCATATATTTTTACTTGTTTAATTAATTGTTTGCTTTTTTTATATATTTATTGTGTGTTTTTAATTTTATTTATTCAATGGTTTGTAATTTTTATTCATTCAATAGTTTGTAATATTTATTCATTCAATGGTTTGTAATATTTATTCATTCAATGAGTTTGTAATTTTTATAATGTTATTTATTGTGTTGTAGTTTTTATTCATTTTATTCATTGGGTTTTAATAATTATATATTTTATTTTTTATATGAATGTTGTCGCATAGTTTAATAAAATTGTTGCTAACAGATAGATTCGAGTATGGACAAGAGTATCGATAAGAGTTGGATCGAAACAATGAATTATTTCACGGAAGAATATGTTTTTGGGGTTTTTAAGTTTATCCAATTTTCTAAGAAAAGTAAAGGTTATACCGGTTTCTTGTCTTGCCCGTGTAAGAAGTGTAATAATTATTGTTGATTAAAAACCGAAGCGGTTTTGGCCCACCTTCTAAAAGACGGGTTTAACCATACATATCAGGTTTGGACAAAAAATGGTGAGGATGAGATACAAACACATACACCCCATGCAAGTAAAGATCCAATTATAGTAAATGAAATTCAACATGTTTATGACGATGTGAGACAAAGTTACGATGTTGATGGCATCTGGGAGACACCGAGATGAGAGATGCACATCTTCCAAGTCGAAGCAGTTTCAAAACATTGTTCGAAGAATTGGAGACAGAATTATATCCTGGTTGTACATCAATGAGTTCGTTGAATTTCATTGCCAAGCTTATGCACGTAAAAGTAAAGAACAAATGGACTAACACCTCATTCACCGAGCTATTGGAGTTTTTGGTTCGTATTTTGCCCAAACCTCACAATTTGCCCGATTCTTATGAAGCATGCAACAATAAGTTGAAAAGTTTGGGTATTGGGTATATTACTATCGATGTTTGTTTGAACGATTGTGCCATTTATTATAAAGAAAATAAAAACCTCGACAAGTGTCCAGTACGTAGCGAGTCTAGATGGGATCCAAAGTAGGGTATCAAAGTACCGCATAAAAAGCTTCGTTAATTTCTGATTGCTCCTAGATTGCAGCGACTATACGTTTCGAAGCACACCGCTGAAGACTTGATACGGCACCATACCAGAAAGACTGTCGATCCAGATGTGTTGCGTCATCCGGTTGATGGTGATAGTTGGAAGAGATTTGCAGCGCTACATCATGAGTTTGCTAGCGAACCTCGTAATGTATATTTGGGTCTCGGAATCGACGGGTTTTGACCTTTCTCTATGCAAAACAACTCGTACAGCATGTGGCCTGTCATATTGACCGTCTATAACTTGCCACCGTGGGTATGCATAAAGGAAACCACATTCCAGCTTTGTTTGTTGATTCCTGGACCCCGTTCACCCGGTAAGGACATGGATGTCTTTCTTCGTCCTGTTATAGATGAGTTGGAAGAGTTGTGGGATAAAGGGATCCTTACGTATGATGCCCACAAGAAGGAAGAGTATACGATGAAGGTTTATTTGTTATCGACGACTAATGATTACCCCACTAGGTCATACACTTTAGGATGGTCGGGTCAGGGTTACTTAACTTGTCCAGAGTGCATGGATTCTACTCCGTCATTGAGCGTGAAGAAAGGGATTGTTTACTTTGACCATAGACATTGGTTACCTGCCGGACATTGATTTAGAAGTGAAAGTGTTTTGTACAATAAATCCGATTATAGGGGCCCACCGAAGAAATATAGTCATGCCGATATTCAGACACAGTAGGTGGGCTTCCCATTGTGTTTCCCGGTAAACACAAGGATTTTAGGGGAAAGATCGTGAAGCAAACTGTTCCTCGGCGATTCAATTGGAAGAAAAAGAGTATATTCTATCGTTTACCTTATTGGTTCGAAAATTTGTTGAAACATAACATTGCCGTTATACATTGCGAGAAAAATGTGTGTGATGCTCTTCTCGGTACAGTTATAGGTCTTGATGGGAAAGTTAACAAAGATAACGTGAAAGCGAGAATGGATCTTGAGAAAATGAACATCAGGAAAGAATTGTGGTTGACATCGAGAAATGGTATACAAATATTGAACCGGAGAAAGTACACTTTAACAATGGAAAAGCGGACAATATTTCTAGACTGGCTGAAGGCACAGAAGTTTCCCGACGGTTTCGCATCTAGTATGAGAAATAATGTTCAAAGTGATACAGGAAAGATTATAGGAATGAAATCTCATGACTGTCATGTGATGATGCAGTATCTTTTCGTGGCTAGTCTCCCAGGGCTCATTGAAGACAAAACGATTAGTGATGTGATTATTGGGTTAGCGAACTAATTTAGAGTCGTTTGCAAAAAAATCTCAGCAGGAAAGAGTTAGAATCGGGAAAGAAGAAAGTGGTTGAAGTTTTGTGTAGGCTGGAAATGATTTTGCCTCCCGCCTTTTTTTATATAATGATCCACTTAGTGATACACTTATATGATGAAGCATTGTTAGGGGGCCCGGTCCAAATGCGGTGGATGTACCCATTTGAAAGGTATTTGAAAAAGTTGAAAGAGTATATTTGAAATCCGGCTAGACCAGAGGGTTCAATAGTCGAGAGCTACGTTGTGGAAGAGAAGTTGAATTTCATATCAAGGTATCTTAGTGAAGAAAAAACAAAGTTCAACGATCCAGGTAGATAGAACGAACCACCGCCGGTCCCAAAAGAGCTATCCGTTTTCAAATCCCAATGTACTCCAGTTGGCATGATAGAGTATGGTTCTTTACCATATAAGAAGAAGGAGCACATAAGTTGGTATATTTTGCATAATTGCAACGAACTCGAAGCATACATGACGTTAGTAAATATTTTTATTTTTATTTATATTTATATATATATATATATATATATATATATATATATATATATATATATATATATATATATATATATATATATATATATATATATATATATATATGAATATATTTATATGAATATATATATATATATATGAATATATTTATATTTATATATATATATATTTATATGAATATATTTATATTTATATATATATGAATATATTTATATGAATATATATATATATATATATGAATATATTTATACTTATATATTTATATGAATATATTTATATTTATATTTATATGAATATATTTATATTTATATTTATATGAATATATTTATTAATATACAAATATATTAATTTATTTATACTCATTTACGGTTTTAGTGAACACAAATCCACACTTACGGGAACGAGTACGGAATTAGATAATAAGCATCGTCAAATGTTTAAGGAATTGTTTTTGGAAAAGGTATGTAATTTTAGACATTGGTTTAACTATTATCTATTTATTATCAAAGTATTAAGTATTATTTTTGTGTAACAGATTCATGAAATGAATTCACGTGGCGATGCATTAGTTACTCCCGAGATGGTGTCCTTGGCAAACATGTCTTTTGGTGCGGTGCATAAATATGATTCATGTGTGGTGAACGGTGTCAAGTGAGTAACTAAGTACAAAGGAGAAAAAAGAGTGACGCAGGATTACGGAGTTTGTACCATGTATGAGGAAAAGCCCTATTACGGTGAATTAATTAAAATCTTGGAGGTTATGTACACTAGAGGGTGCTCGGTTGTGTTATTTTTCTGTAAGTGGTACAAAAAGTCTGAATCGAGGACAGAACATGGGGTAACCTTTATCAACACATCAAACTTTGAGTGGGCCGACGAACCATACATTTAGCATCGCAGGCCAAGAAAGTGTTTTACATCGACGAGATTAATTCAAAGAAATCAATGAAAGGCTGGAAAGCCGTTTGGGAAATAAACGATCGACACAGATGGAGTCCTGAGTTATGGGGCTCCGAATCACTACCTACTGGGAATGAGAGCATCAGCATACCTTTGGTTAACACTGGGAATGAGAGCACCAGCATACCTTTGGCATCCACCGAGGAGATCGAGATTGACCCATCTCATTTTCGTATTGATTTGGCTTTTGATATGGTTATTGATGAGAACGAGGAAATTTATGATGACACGTGGGAAGAATACGGGGATAAAGAAGAACCTATAGAGGTTGATAGTGATAATGAACCCATAGATACTAGTGGATATGATACTGATTAGGATATTTTTTATTTTGGTTTATTTGTATTAAAACATTTTGTTGGTTTTTGGAGATGACTTTGAATTTGAATTTATTATGCCTCAAATAGTTGACTAAAGACCCCCAAACACTCAAGTTTGACTCTAATAAATGACTAAACAACCCAAACACTCAAGTTTGACTCTAATAGTTGACTAAACACCCCAAACACTAATATTTGACTATAATAGTTGACTAAACGCCCCCAACCACTCAAGTTTGACTCTACTAGTTGACTAAACAGCCCAAACACTCAAGTTTGACTCTACTAGTTGACTAAACACCCCAAACACTCAAGTTTGAATCTAATAGTTGACTAAACACCCCAAACACTAATATTTGACTCTAATAGTTGACTAAACACCCCAAACTCAAGTTTGACTCTAATAGTTGACTTAACACCCCAAACACAAACATTTGACTTTAATAGTTGACTAGACACCCCTAAACAGTCAAGTTTGACTCTACTAGTTGACTAAACACCCCAAACACTCAAGTTTGACTCTAATAGTTGACTAAACACCCCCAAACACTCAAGTTTGACTCTAATAGTTGACTAAACACCCCAAACACTCAAGTTTGACTCTAATAGTTGACTAAACACCCCAAACACTAACATTTGACTCTAATAGTTGACTAAACACCCCAAACACTCAAGTTTGACTCTACTAATTGACTAAACACCCCAAACACTCAAGTTTGACTATACTAGTTGACTAAACACCCCAAACTATCAAGTTTGACTCTAATAGTTGACTAAACACCCCAAACACTAGCATTTGACTCTAATAGTTGACTAAACACCCCAACACTCAAGTTTGACTCTAGTAGTTGACTAAACACCTCAAACACTCAAGTTGGACTAATAGTTGACTAAACACCCCAAACACTCACGTTTGACTACTCAATATCAAAATAAAAAGGACATGAGCGTAATTATGTTTCACTGAGAGGGGCGAAATGGTCCCATCAATTTTGTCGATTAGTATTCGTCATTAATGTGATGTAATCATGGTAATAGGAGCAACTTCTTTTATATTTTTCGTTCAATGTCCTTTCTTATTCTACACACGTCCTCACTTTTTCTTATTATTTACTTTTATTTTCTCTCTCTCTCTCTCATATCCTTTCTTTCTGAAATAAGAAAGAAAGGAAAAAGAAAGAAAAATGAAATATTAAAAAAAATTGCGACGACATTCAAAGGATGAATGTCGTCGCTAATCTTTTGCGACGACACTCATCCAAATAGTCGTCGCTAATAAATAATAAAAAATTCAATTGGTCAGCTTGGGCGGTCAACTTTCCCGCTCTCGAAAATTAGCGACGATTTTCCAAATCATCGCGACGACGTGTCGTCGCTAACCTTTGACACGCAAAGGTCGTGGGTACGGAGCACGACACGTGTCCAAATTAGCGACGAATTTGCCTGGATAGCGACGACCAGCTTGTCGTCTCTAATTAATTATTCTATAAAGCCCTAACCGAGCTTCATTTAAGCCATAACAACACCACAAATCACTCCAAAAAACGCCATTTCCGCCATTCCAAATCATTTCCGAGGCATAACAACATCAAATCCGACATCAAGGTAATGATTTCAATCCAATAACACATTCTAATCACTACTTTTTAATTTTTCATTTTTAATTTCTTATATCTTTTCTTGTATTTTTTTGTATGATTCCTTCTTCATGGCATGGATTCACGGACGAAATCTACACCATTTCTACGTAACAGGATCCAATTTCCGGATCAAACTTGCAATTTTTTTTTTGGTTGAAAAAATTCCTGAATGTATATATGTTTAAATGAAATCCGAATTTTATGTATATAACTCTAGGATGTTTAGGATTTTTTTGTGTTAAAAAACAACTTGTAATTGGACTTTGATTAAAATTAGCTAAAATTAGGGTTTTTATATGATTTTTGGATTTTAATTGTAATATTTGTTGTGATGTTGTGATTTAGTTGTGTTTTAAGATATAGGGACCAATTTGTAATATCTTAAACTATTTGTAATTTTTAAGGACTAAAATGCAATTTTTAAAAAAATTAGGACTTAAATGCAATTTTTTAAATAAATTTGTTTAAGGACTAACATAGAATTTTAAAAAAATAAGGACCTATTTGTAATTTCATAAGGACTAAAATGAAATTTTTGAAAAAATTAGGACTGAAATGCAATTTTGTAAATAAATTAGTTTAAGGACTAAAATAGAATTTTTTTAAAAAATAAGGACCTATTTGCAATATTAAAAAGACTAAAATGCAATTTTTAAAAAAATTAGGACTAAAATGCAATTTTATAAATAAAATTTTATAAGGACTAAAATAGAATTATAAAAATAAATAAGGACCTATTTGCAATTTTATAAGGACTAAGATGCAATTTTTAAAAAAATTAGGACTTATTTGTAATTTTATAAATAAAATTTTATAAGAACTAAAATAGAATTTTAGAAAAAAAAAAAGGACCTATTAACATTTTAATTAAATTTTATGAAAAAAATAGTAAAGGACTAATTAGTAAATATTTCCTTTATATTATAGATGGTTGCTGTTATGGGTCGTGGACACGACGGAGACGGGATGGGTAACGATCCCCCGAGGGTTCCTAACCGTCCTATGGTCGATTGTGCCCAACCATCGGGTAATAAAAAATACAATTAATATAATTTCAATTAAGAAAATATATAATTAATAAATATTTTTCAATAAAACGGGTCAACGTAAAAGAAGACGCCCTAAAGCTGCCACGTCTATATGAACTGCTCAGGAGACCTTAAAGAGAGTCGGCTGGCCCATTCCACTTGATTGTTCGATTATCGACGGCACGTGGAACTTCGTCGACCCACATAGCAAACACGTGGGTCAGGTGGTGGGGAATGCAGTCCGAGAAGCCGTTCCTCCGTGCTATAAAAGGATGGTCAAATGTCCCCGACCATAACAAATGGGTTATTATGCAGCGACTGCACGAGTTTTTTGATTTAGAGGAGTGGAGGCGGCGAGACGATTGGGAGGAGATCATTAAGAGGTTGACCACGATGACATCTACGGCGTACAGGCGATGGAAGTCGGATTTGAAAAACGACTACTACGTCACGGATACTGCACCACAACATGTTCTATCGGAGCATTGGGCGTTGGCGAAGAAGATGTGGGATGACGAGAACGTACATGTAGAAAATAATAATTTATTAATTATTTTATACGTCTTTATATAATAATTTTATAACTATTTATTTATTATTTGTATCAGAGTCAGACGGAGATGAACAAGAAGAACCGAGAGCTGCAGACAGTTCCGAGCAAGACGGGGTCTAGGAACTTATCCCAGACCCGGGAGGTGATTATAGAGGTATAATTTCTAATAATAAAAAATTAATTTACTTTTTTTTTAATTTAATTTTTAACTATTTAATATTTGTTATTTTATACTGTCTAGGGGAAGCTGAAAACGGTGACGGACGAGCCGTTGACTTTTTTCGATGATGATACCCAGGAGGAGATGGAGCTTCATCCTTTAAGCGGCTATTTCGATCACCTGTCTTACGATGCACCTACAGATACCTGACGTGACCAGCGTTTGGAGAAAGCTAGTGTAAGTTTTTTTTTTAAAATTGCTTTAAATTAATTATTTATTTTTAACTTTACTTTTTTATTAATCTAATTTATTTTTAAATTGAAATCTAATTACAGGGTGTTCTTCGGGAGAAGATGAAGAAGAAGGTTGTGCAGGCCGGAACAGAGGGAGCTGAAGTTTCTGTCCAGGAGCAGATGGATGTCATGCTCGAGACTATCATGGAGGTCCACAAAATACTGGGTGCCCACTATTGGTCCGGTCCGAAACCGTTGGGAATTCCAAATCTTCCAAGGTGAACTCTGATTATGCTGATGATTGAACTGGTTTAACCCTAACGCTTTAATGGAAATTGATCGTAAGCCCTTATGAACAATTAATTAAAACTATACAATTCTATATAAAAATAATGATCACACGAACAAGAATCAAGAAAACTCGAGCAAGAAATAATAAAAAGAAAAAAAGCCAAAATATTTAGAAATTGAGAGATTACATAAAGATTTAATAAAAATGTCGGTGGATACCAAAATTGAAAGATTATAAATGAGATGATATCAGCAACAAAATTATGGTGGTGGTCGAGGTGCTTGAAGAGTACAATGGCATGAACTCGCATAAAAAATTGGTTAACTAGACCAAAATGATTGGTACATATCTAGTGGGGAGTATTAAATATACATTTTAGGATGTATTTGATCTATATTTAATTTACGGTTCATGTTTCTTATTTTGTTAGGTGAATCTGTTATTTATTGTAAAATTTACAAGTTAAAGGTGTATGAATTTTTTATTTTTCTCAAAAAAAGTGAAATTTTTAATAATGTTTTTTTAAATTAATAATGATTTTTAAATTTTGTGAGATTTTGTAAAAACAATTATGATTTTTTTAAGATTCTTTTTGTTATTAATCATGAATTTTTAAATTTTTTAAATTCTTTATATGTCAAATTTATTTATTATAATTATTTTATTTAAATTAATTATGAATTTTAAAATATTAATAGAATAAAATATAAATTTTCAATATATTTGTGTTTTTAATCATTTTTGAATAAATTTCATTTTTTAAAATATGTTTATGGATTTTTAAAATATTAATAATGAAATGATTTTTTCCGAAATCTTTTTATAAGAAATTTTTTTATAAATAAATTATCATTTTTTATATAAGATTGTGATTTTTTAATCAATTATTATTTTCTATTATTTTTTTCTTTTTATATTTTTTTAGAGATTTTGATTTTTAAATATTAATCATGAATTTTTCTAAACTAAATTAATTTTTTAATTATTTTGTAAAAATTAATAATAATATATAAAATTATTGTAATTTTAAAAAAGAACTTGTGAATTAATTATATTTTTTATTCTTTTTGTGTTTTTCAATTTTTGTTTGAATCAAAAAATTAAATCCCAGTATCTATTTCTTATTTTTTAAATATATTATAATCATAATTTTTTTAATATATTTGTGATTTTTCTACTAAAATTATTATTTTTCAAATAATATATTGATTTTTTAAAATATTTTTGAATCAATTGGGATATTGTAATATTTTTGTGATTTATATTTTATAACAGATTTTGATTTTCAATTACTAATTATGAATTTTTTTCATGAACTGATTTTTCTATTATTTTTAGCAAAATATTACTTAATTTATAATTTTTTGTGTTTTTTACAAAGATTTTTGAACTAGTTATGATCTTATAAATTTTTTGATAGTTTTAATTCTTGAGGAATATAGTTTTCTCAAATACTATTATATATTTTAAAATATTAATTTGTGAATTTTTTTTAATATTTTATAGTTCAGATTTTTATTGTTTGTATCAAAATATGATTTTAATCTATTTTGTGATTATTTAATTTTTTTAATCGATATAATTTTTTTCTAATTTAATGAATTTACAAATATTTTTGTGATTGTTTGGGTATTTGTATAATCAATTGTAATGTTCAAACATACTCTTAAATTTATTAATTTTTTTCGAATAGATTTTTCATTATTAATTATTTATATAACTTTTTTTATATTAATCATTATTTTTTTATTTTTTTATTATTTGACACTAACATAAGTCAAAAATCACTTTTGGAATTTTCTTCCAAGTTACTTTACTTTTTTCCGTCTTTAGACATGAAAAGCAATATGTCTTTTTCTTCAATATCTATAAAATTTTGTTATGTAATATAAAATCCTCCGTCATTAGATTTCAAATCTACCCATGCACATATTTTATATTTTTTTTGCTATACAAGTAATTATATTTGATCTCAACATTAAATTAAATATTTCTATGGGTCTATAAAGAATAAACAAAACCAATGTCCTTACAAATATAACTTTATGCACTACTAAAATTTAGAAACTATGACAAAGACAAAGACATGATATTAAAATCAGAGGAAAATGAAGTACAACCTCTATCACAATTCACCATCTCGATATAGCAGTCTACATTAGATCATCCATTTACTCAAGCTTTCCATCAACATCTAGTGGAACCTTATGTTCTACACAATCTCCACAAATGTACGGTTATATCAACTACTAATTGATGTCTCCCCATTTGTGATGATTTAATTTTAGTTGGAGACATCATTTTTATGAATGATTAGGAAGTTGTAATCGATTTTTATTAGAATTATTGTATTTTCTTATTTCTTGTCTTGATTTGATGATTTATTATTTTTAGAGCATATTTGGTTTAATTGTTTGCTAATTGCGAAGCTTTAAAGATATATAGTAATTAATTAGATGTCAAATCAATTCTAAGAGATAAGGGAATGAAGATAACGATGGAAATTGGATATAAAGAAAGGAATAGATAAATATGGAAAGATAAAGTTGCTAAATATATTTGAATTCTAGGAGCTACATCAGTTAAACTGTTAAAGTGTTCATAACTCAAGATTGGTTGGAAATTTCGAAGAATGATCTGAAGAAAAGTTGTAGAGCTTTCCGAGACGATCAATCTTGATTCATATAACGCGTCAATCAGAACTGTATTGAAGAAAGCCAAAACAAAACAACAACAGTTTGTTACCTTTTCTATATTTCAGGGTTACGAATTTGAGTTGGACTAGAAGTCCAATTACTTGTCTTCCACTCCAAAAAAAACGTGTTAGGGATTCCTAGACCTCTATAAATACACCCTTAAACTATTATAAACAAGTCCTTGCCCATCCTTATGTTTATACATTATTAGAGATCAATCCTTAGTCATTCAAGAGAGCAAGTTGACAGTATGTACCTTTCTTATAGTTTATTTCTTTCTAGTATGAAATTATTTTCCCATAGCTTAGGTTTTGCATATGTATAATCTATGGATTCTATTTTCTTCTATCTAGGTTTCTTTGGGTGAATTATTGGTGTCGCCTAGGGTGTGATAAAATAAAGTTTAGAAAACTACGCACTCTCACCCTAGACAGGCACAGTACTGCAAGTATTACAAGACGTATACAAGTTTTAGTTAGTAAGTTGAGTTCGTTCTCAGGGACTTAAGTGTGTTAATCACGTGGGTAGGAATAACGAGTAAAAGTAAATAATTAAAGACAGAAAATAAAAGCAAATAGATTTTCGAATTTTAAGAATTAAACTAATTAAAACTAGGAAAATAAAGACAATAAAAATAAATACGAAGAATATGAGATGAGAAATATAGCTCAAGTTTTGCTAGTATGCACTAATCCTTCTAATTCTTTCTATTAGATCTAGTTTATAAGGGAGAATATTAGCTCTTGTATACTTAGTCAGGATTCTAAATTCCCATTCCTTAGACCTTGAGAGCGACTAAGGGGGCTACAACACAACCAAGAAGCTGTTTCAAATAGGGTTATCGAACGCTACTAAGGCCCTAAGCAAACAATTCATTCAATTGGTGATATGGTGATTAAATCATACCCTAATGACTATCTAGTTAGAATCAGTTTTCTCAGGAATAATATCGACACTAGACGTTATGTGGTGGTTCAATAGTTAAACACCCATCTAAGGTGACCATCTAACTACTATTAAAACAATCCTAAAGTAATCAATTCTAGGAAAGACAATAAATCAAAATACATAAACAAATATAAAGTTAAGTAGCTAATATCAAATTAAAACATGTAATTCCCAAAGAAAACTAGATAGAAGAATTAGAATTCATAGATTATACATGATGCAAAACCCAAGCTATGAGAAGTTTAGTTCATACCTGATGGAA
The DNA here is from genome assembly GCA_029959085.1 of Nemophila menziesii. Taxonomy (NCBI): domain Eukaryota; kingdom Viridiplantae; phylum Streptophyta; class Magnoliopsida; order Boraginales; family Hydrophyllaceae; genus Nemophila; species Nemophila menziesii. The sequence continues at coordinate 22,216,050 of JARWIR010000015.1, read as the reverse complement.
ATAAACTAAAAGAAATTACAGAAGACATCATCTTGCTCTCTACAATAACTTGGAAGAATAAAACCTTAAGAACTAATTACTATGAGGCAAGGATAATTTACAAGTGATATAAGGGTGTATTTATAGGTGTTTAGAAGACCTAATTCGTTTTCTTGAGGGAGAGGTTAAGTAGTGGACTCCAAGCCCAACTCAAATTCGTATGGAAATAAAGATAAAATCTGTTGAACTGTTTTGAGCATATTTTCTTCGTTATTGGTCGGTTTTTGCCCCACAATATACCAAAAGAATCCTCAGCGAATTATCTACGTCCCTAAGAAAGAATTTACCAAAATCGGCTTCCTTTTGGAGTTATCACCACTTCTTTAGGCGTTGCTGCAAAAATTCAAATTTAGGTAGCTTTTCCTTCTCCATAATTTTAGCTTTTGTTTCCTTATCTCCAATTACCATGCTTATCTCTTTCCATATATTGTAGTCTTTGACTTGGACTCTAATTAATCTCCATAATTATCTTTAAAGCTTCACACTAAATAAACAATTAAATCCAATATGCTCTAAAAATATTATTTTACTAAATCAAGACTCAAATAGGAAAGTGCACTATTTCTCAAGAAAATCGACTATTATGACTTCTAAATCACTAAAAATGATGTCTCATCCTAATATAAATCTATCACAAATGAGGAGACATCAAGACCCCCAACTCAAAGTTGTATCGTCCCGATACAATAAAGATAAAAACAAAGGTAAGTCTATAAATACATACTTATAAAATTCTCAATACAATGGGAAGAACATAGCAGAATACATAGAATAAACCTAAAGCAACAACTCAGAAAATTTCATGCAATAATATTCATAAACTACATACCTGTACACTTCTCATATCCACAGTCAACACGGCTTGACTTCAAGATCAGATTAGTTTCGCAATATAAGAAGGATTGGGACTTTACTCAGTTCTCCAAGAAAGCTATAGATTGTTCATCAAACCTCACTAGTATTCAAAGATCCACTCAACTACTCTCTAATGGCTCAATCACTTGTCAATTACATAGCAAAGAATCACAAGGTCTTTAAGGTTGTAATTTAGGCTTAGGGACGGTATGATAGTATATTTGGATAATTTAGAGTGAGCTTTTGGCTCTCTTCTCACTAGCCATCAACGAATCGCCCTAGAGCTTGAGTTACTCTCATAAAACGTTTCTCACTCAACCTAATGAATTCCTTGATGCACAATTTAGCATCCCTAATAACCAAATTTGAACATAAGATGTTGATGTCTCCCTAAATGTTCTAATTTTATGCCCTTGGGATACATCATTTTTGGTGTTTATTCGACAATTTTGATAGACTTTTGGACTAAATATGCAATAATCCGATTTTTCTCTTTTAATTCTAGTATTTTTGATATATTAAACTTTTGCGCGTAATCTTGTGTATTTTAGTGAAAAGTTTGTAGGTTTTGAATATTAGCTAGTAGAGGAATCCGAGAAGAAAGTCAAAGATCGTGATATGGAGTCAAAGCTTGAAGATAAATCCCGAAAAGAATTATATTTTGAAGCTGCAAATCTGGAAAACAGGCCAAAGATTGCCTATTTCGAGGCACTTACGAGTTGATTTAGCCGCTGACCTTTGATGAGATTATGTTCCTTATCGAGTTACGGAAATTTAGAAAGTGATTTCAGGTCAATCGGAGTTATAACGAATCGGCTAGAGCTGTTTTAGTGAAGGTGGTGCAGCAGTTACGGGATTTGGGCTTAATTAGTAGACTTGGGCTTTAATTTTCACTTAATCCTTAAGTAAAAGCCCTAATCCGATTTTATCATTATAAATAGGCCTTTAGACCTTATTATTCAGTACCTCTCATTTTTATTCTTCAATTCAAATCATCCTTAGAAGAGCGTGTCCGGAGAAGAAGCAGAAGCAAGGAAAAGAAGAAGCCAAGAGCTGGAGGCTGTTTATATCTCCACTTCGCAGCCGAATCAACTCCGTAATTAGGTTCTTCTATTTTATTCTGTAAAACATTGTGAACCCAATTATGTCTTTATTTTTTGTCTTTCCGTTAATTATGAGCTAATTCCATTTAAGACTTGGGAACGCATAATGGGTTAATCCCTACTTTGTTTTATTTCATATGATTGACTTTGGGATTTCATTAATTTAATTCAAATTGAGTCTTTTACATGTTTATGTAATTTGTGATTATTTACTGTTCTTAAAGTAGCTAATTAATAACAGGTTTAAGTATCTAGGCTATTCCACATAGTGGCGTGTCGATCATCTTGACGGGGGGTTTAGATACGGAATTAATTACAGAATATATAGTAGGAATTATTTGACTCTGACGAGCGTAATTAACTTTATAGCTTCGTAGTCCACCCTGACGGGGGTACGAAGATTCCTGAATCCCGACCTGTGTTAATTGACCAATTTGTCCCTTAAACAACATATGTTATGAAATAGAGGAGAATCCCTTGCGTCTCTCAAGTGCTGTCTGCTCATATTTGCGTCTAGCATTTATTTACTTGCGTCTAGTTTCATTACTTGCATTTTTACTTAGTCTTTAATTATCTTAGGAATTAGAAAACCAAACAAACATTATCAAATCTTTTATTTACATTCAAAGTGCAATTATTCATTAATTGATAAGCATTAGAGTGAACCATTCCGACCCTGCGAACGAATCTGTTTATCACATATATTACTTGGGACAACCGTACACTTGCGGTTGTGGTTCAATTACTTTTGCATTATTTTTAGAATACACAAAGGACCACCAAGTTTTTGGCGCCGCTGCAGGGGACGGTAGCGTGTGACAACTGTGTTTATCCTTTAGTGTTTAATTGCATTTTTATTTTCAGTTTTACGTTGTTTTGTTTTAGTCTCTTTTCAGGTTTTTCTTTAGGTATGGAGATTTCCCCCTATCAAGAGCCACTTCCAAAACAGATCTGTTATATGCCAGTACATAAATTCATGGACTTGACATGCAAGAGCTTGACGGATCATTATAATAGGCTCGGGAAGTTAGAGGACTCCCTCAGTTGTTTCATGAAGGCCACAATGGATAATATAATAAAGAGTAATGCAAAAATCGACGCTATCGTATCACTAGTGCAAGTCATGCAACAAAGCCATCAATTAATGGAGCAAAGATTGACGCAACTCACAGAAACAATTAAGCAATTACAGCAAGTACCATCTATGCAAACAAGCAAAAGTATAAATTATTATGATGATGCCATTCAAGATAGCGATGTTTGGTTCAATGTAGCTACGAAGTTTAGCCTTCAAGAAGAGAAGCAAGTGGAATCACCACAAGTTACCCCTAGTGAACTAAAGATTCCAACAATAGAAGAATCTAAGCATAGATGAGTCAAGTATTGAGAATCGAGTCGAAGTTGAAAATAAATCTTGTGAAGGGAAGATGACATCCTTGGAAACCCCAGCCAAGCCGCGTTTAGAGGAATCAAACATTGAGATCTTGGTTAGAAAAGAGATAGAAGAAGAAGATACTAGGATGGATTCGCCACTTAGTACTCCATTGATGTCACCAACAATTCCAATAAAGACGAATCATTCAAATGGTGACATAGATAAAGAATTTGTAGAGGTGTGCAAAGAAGACAAAACCAACACCCAAATGCTTGAAAATGATACAAAAGAACTCACACCGCAACAAATAATCACAGAAGCTATTTCAGAATTAAATGAGAATGCGAGTGTGGAGATTGAGATTGAAGACGTGGCCCTCATAACAAAAGAAAGTTCTGAAACATCCATTGTTTTGGACAAAAAGCTAGAGGAGGTGCAACTTGAGTTACCCATTGTTCTAGAAGTACCTAAAGAGGTCAAAGAGAAGAACCACCAACATGAACCCATGAAAAAGAGAGCTAAAGATGAGTTTGGGGTTGGAACCAACTTTGCTTGGAAGGCTTCTAAACAAGAGAATAGGCCACGAGGTTTCAAAAATACGTGGATAGGACCATTTGTTGTTACTCGATTGGTGACAGTAAAATTAATAGAGATACAACCTTTGAGAAGTCAAAGGCGGCGAATTATAGACATACATAACCTCACCCACTGCTGGGGAGGCTACATACTCAAGGGATAATGGAGGTAACCCGCCAAACTTTAAATGACGATAAATAAAAGTGCTTCTTGGGAGACAACCCATGTTTTAAATTGCTTTCATGTCTTTTGAATTCTTAGTGTAAATTAGAGTAATGGTTATTGATTTAGTGTTTATATGTAAGAAATGAGAAAGGTTGGTGTTTTTGATGATTACAGGAGTAAAGGTCATGAGTTTGGGGTAGTTAGGTTATCAGCAACTTCGGAAGATCATAACTTGATGCTCGGAGGTCGGAATTAACTTTTTCTTGAGCCTAAACCGCATAACTTTTCGAGCTCTATCCAATGGTGAAGTCGAAAAGTTCAGGTAAGCAGCTAAAAGTTTCTGACCACTGCGTCACAGCATGACTGCGTCTTCATTCAGCAATTTCGGAAGATCATAACTTGATGCTCGGAGGTCGGAATTAACTTTTTCTTGAGCCTAAACCGCATAAACTTTCGAGCTCTATCCAATGGTGAAGTCGAAAAGCTCAGATAAACAGCTAAAAGTTTCTGACCACTGCGTCACAGCATGACTGCGTCCTCATTTCCGCCAATGACATGCCGCCGGCATGCCGGCGAATCCGCCGGCTAGCCGGCCGATGACGATGATGTTTCTGGTTACTGCGTCAGCAACGACGCAAGAGGCTTGCGTCAGAGGTAAAAAAAAAAAATCAGAGAAAAGTTCGGCAAGCGATATCTTTGTGCTCGGGTGTCCGAATCAGGTGATCTTTGAGCCTAAACTGCATAACTTTTCGAGACCTAGCTTTTGGGGAGGTCGTCGTTCGCGACCGGCTAGCCGGTCATCTGACCGGCATGCCGGTCGTGGTCTCGGCGAAAACAAACCTAAAGCTTAAGAAACCTTATTTTTCCCTCTCCTTTGGCCTCCAACACATGAAACACCATTGATGACGAACCAAAACTCCAAAAACACTTAAATTCCATCATCAAAACACCAATATATCACCAATCCTTACCTCTAAACATCATCCTAACACAGAATCAATCATAAATCTTTCCAAAAACACCAAGAAATTCAAGTTTTAACCCAAAAATTTCTTCACCAAATCTTAAATTATATCCTGTAAACCTCTCCAACACCATAGATATTAAATACCCATCTCAAATAAATCACCAATCCCACTACTGTGCCACTTTCAACAATATTAAGAGACACAAATTTCATCAATAGCTTTGGTACTTTGAAGGTTGGAGATTGCAAGTGCAAGGTATCAAATCATCATAAATTCCATGGCCAATCCGGTAAAATAGCTAGAACTCTTCTTTTCTTTCTATTACCAGTTGGGAATTAAGATTTATTTTAGTTATTTAGCGGAGGATTGTGAATTGTTGGAGCCTATTAATATTATATATTTTGCAAGTAATCTTTAAGTAGGTGAAAAATTGAGTTTGGGGTCATCACAGATGACCATGAAGGTTGGAAAAGGTACAAAGAACATGATGAAGATGGAAAGTTGGGTGTTGAGGAAATATTTTCGTAGAAGAGATGATGATTTAGAGAGATAGCAAATGATGAAGATTTGAAAAATATGTCAAAAGAGTTCGAGGTAATGAAAAAACACTTTATTCAAGATGGATGCAACAATTAAATGATCTTTAAAGCTTGATGAAGTAGTATTCAAAACCCTAACATGAGACTACACGTAATCGGCCTAGTGTTGATCCAGATATGTTTTCCAATCCTTTTCTCATTTAGTGTATATTAGTTTAATTGCTTTATTGAGTCTTTTCGTGTCGTGGGGACACGACTCATTTTTGAGTTTAGGGTGGGGTTCGTTGCCTCATCCCAGTTTTTATGTGTTTATTTGTTTTTTTTATTGCTTTCAATAAATTAATTAGGAGTTGTGTTTGACTGTAGAAGATTTTAAATGTCCCTTTTAAGCATACATTTGATGAATCTATGATAGTAGATAGTGGACTTTAGGGAATAACATAAAATGCGCTTTAATTGCATGCAAACATAGATAATGAATAGGAAGAATTAATGAACAATGCGAAAGAAGCAAGCTTGTACTTAAGGAAAATGTTTGGTTTGTAGAACGTGAGATCTAAATTAGTAGAGAACCCACTTACATATGAACTAGAGACGAACCGTGTAGTTAGGAAAATGATAGGGGCAGTTCTTTGTTAGCCATTTGAAGCCTTTTAGCTTGCTATCCCTGATATTAATTTTATCCGTCTTAGCCAATTCTGAGCCTTAAGCCTTTCTTTTGTAGCCACGATATAAGCCCATTATCCCTTAGATTATTAGGCATGACCAAATGACCCGCACTTGAATCACATTCCCGAGACCTGTCTCGAGCTTGAGTTTGGGGTGGAGGGTCCACATTTGGGAAAATTCATTGGGTGGGATTATATGTGTTTGTATTGAGGCACAAAAATTTAGAAGATACTATTATTTGTAACCCTTTGCCGGGATTTGAAAAAGAGAAAGAAAAGAAAAAAAATTATAAGAGACATGACCTTTCACATCAAAATGATGGTAATGGGTATCTTGTACAAAAAAAAAAGAGAAAAGAAATGAAAAAGAAAATAAAAAGAAAGAGAGAATAAAATAAACCGGCAAAGTGGAATATTTGGAAAAATCATCTTAGATTAATTGGGTTGACATGGGGACGCAACATTAGCGCGTCAAATGGGTTGAGTGAGAACATTATATGAGTGTAAACTCAAGCTCGTGGACAGTTGTTGATGGTAAGTGAGGAGAGAGCCAAAAGCTCACTTCAAATTTACCAAATATACATACCACACCGTCCCTAAGCCTATGCTAATACCGTAAAGTCCTCGTGATTCCTAGGTGCATGGTAAGTTAATAGGTTGTATACTAAGTGGAGCGTTCAAAGCGAGTAAGGATCGAGGAACAAACTATAGCCATCATAATGAGAAAAGTACAAGTGTAACCTTCTAGCATTGCAAAGTTAATTTTATGATTGAAGTTATTTATGTTTGATGTTGCATGATTAGTGTATGTGTATGTTAGTTCTTAATGTTTGCTATATGAGATTTATTTTTAGAATTGCTTTAGGGTGTATTTACGAGCTTCTATTTTCTCTTGCATCTACTTCATTCCCCTTGTCTTTAGTTTTGCTTTGTCGGGACGACAAAGGTTTGAGTTTGGGGTCTTGATGTCTCCCTAAATGTTCTAATTTTATGCCCTTGGGAGACATAATTTTTGGTGTTTATTCGACTATTTTGATAGACTTTTGGACTAAATATGCAGTAATCCGATTTTCCTCTTTTAATTCTAGTATTTTTTATTTATTAAACTTTTGCGCGTAATCTTGTGTATTTTAGTGAAAAGTTTGTATGTTTTGAATATTAGCTAGGAGAGGAATCCGAGAAGAAAGTCAAAGATCGTGATATGGAGTCAAAGCTTGAAGATAAATCCCGAAAAGAATTATATTTTGAAGCTGCAAATCTGGAAAACAGGCCAATGATTGCTGATTTCGAGGCACTTACGAGTTGATTTAGCCGCTGACCTTTGAAGAGATTATGTTCCTTATCGAGTTACAGAAATTTAGCAAGTGATTTCAGGTCAATCGGAGTTATAATGAATCGGCTAGAGCTGTTTTAGTGAAGGTGGTGCAGCAGTTACGGGATTTGGGCTTAATTAGTGGACTTGGGATTTTCTAATTTTCACTTAATCCTTGAGTAAAAGCCCTAATCCGATTTTATAAAATAAGTGCAAATAAACATCCTAAGCTAACACGGTTCTGCAAGTATACAGATCGTATTCAAGTTTTAGATAAAGATTCGTTCCGCAGAGACTACAGAGGTTAGGAGAATCTTATGCAAATAGCAAGTGCAAATAATTAAAGCTAGAACAAGTAAACGCAAATAAACGTAAAGATAAATAGATTTTTGTTTGATTTTCTAATAAACTAAAGTAAAACTAAGAATTAAAAGACAGAAAAATAAATATGAAAGAGAAGTGATATGAGAATATAGCTTAAGTTTTTAGCATGTAATCCCCACTAGTTTTGCCGTTCTAAACATGTAAGGGTGAATTATGTAGTATTTCCCTAATCGGTCCCAATATGCTATCGATAGTTTCAAATAGGATTTACCTGTGTCAGTAAGGCTTCCTAAGCAAACTTTTCCTGTAATTGGTAAATAGTCACAAAGACTAAACCATAGTGATTATCTAGCTAGGTTGGGTTGTCAGATCAAACCTAAAACTAAACGTTATGTGCTAAACATGCAATTAAACACCGTTGTCAATGGTATCCTAATTACTAGATGGTAATTCTAATGGCTGCAGTCCACAAGAACACAGAATATAAATCCAAACACATAAACAGAGAATAAAAACTATAATTCTATTTAAAACATTAAATTCCCAAATTAGATAGATGTCAATCAAAACTAGGGTTCATACATTAATGCTAAAACTTAAGCTAAAGAAATTTAGTTCATGAAAGAAAAAGAAGAAATTACAAATCTAAAGGTAGAAGAAGACATTGTTGATGAACAGCTCCTTCCAGACTTCTCTCTTGTGTTCTAAGCTTCCTCTTGGTTTAAGGTTTCACCAAGGATGATTTAAGAGTGTTAAGAGGATGTATTTATAGTGTAGAGGTTGACCTAAATCGTTTCTTGGAGATAACTTCAAGTAATGGACTCCTGGCCCAACTCAAATTCGTAAGGAAAACACTGTTGCGTTGTTTTGAGTTTATCTTCTTCGTAAATGGTCGGATTTTGCTCCATAAGATACCAAAAGAATCGCAACAGAATTATCTTGACCCTTTAGAAGGAAATTACCAAATTCGGCCTATTTCTTAGGTAAAAACACCAATCTTTAGACGTGTGTGCAGAATCTCAAATTTAGGCAGCTTTTCCTTTTCCATCTTTTTAGCAATTGTTTCCTTATCTCCAATTTCCATGCAAATCTCTTTCCATAAGTTGTAGTATTTGACTTGGACTCTAATTAATCTCCATAATTATCTTTAAAGCTTCACACTTAATAAACAATTAAACCCAATATGCTCTAAAAATAATAATTTTACAAATCAAGACCCAAAATAGGAAAGTGCACTAAATTAAGCTAAAATAAACCTATAAACTAATAAATAAGCCTAAAATGATGTCTCATGAGTATATTTTACTATCACAAATGAGGAGACATCAAGACCCCCAACTCAAAGTTGTATCGTCCCGATACAATAAAAGTAAAGAACAGTAGGGTAGTCAAAATAAACAAGAAGAAGTCAGAGGAGATCAAGAACAGAATATAATGAATGATCCTAGAGCATATTATCTAAAAAGTCTCATGTAGTAATGATCAAGAGATAATGCACAAAGATGCTTAATATACATGTAATCAACAATCCATAAATTCAAGTTAAGATTAATTTCGCAATGCCAAAATGAGAGGATGATAACTTAGTTCAGGGTAATGGCTATAGGTTGTTCATAGGTCCCAAATACAGCATCCAATGGTCCACTTACCTACTACCTAATAGCTCAATTGTTTCTCCATCTAGTAGTTAGAAATCCTAAGGTCTTGGTTATAACTTGGCTTAAGGACGGGTGTGGTATATTTGGATAATGAAAAGTGAGCTTTTGGCTCTCTCCTCACTAGCCATCAACGAATCGCCCTAGAGCTTGAGTTTTCACTCGAAGATGTTCTCACTCAACCCAATTTATTGATGCTTTTTGATGTGCATCCCCAATAATCCCAATTAAAACCTTTGATGATATAAAATCCACTTTGCCGGTCCGAATATATATTTTCTTTTCACATCAATTTTTCTTTTGTATAGTTATGATTCTCTTTTGATGTTGAGATATCACACTATTTTCTTTCTTCATATATATATTCTTTCTTTGTATGCCCTTGTTGGCAATATTTAGCTCGTAGCTTCTTTTCCATTCACTATTACCCCGGCAAAGGGTTACAATAATAACAATTCATCATCAATAAAGTCACAAATATAATTCCCAATTCCCTAAGTTCCCTAATGATGAAACCCACCACCCCAAACTCAAGCTCTAAAACGAGTGTCTCAGGTTTTGCGATTCGAGTGCGGGTCATATAGATAAGTCCTAAAAACTAGGGTATGGATTATAATGTGTTTCAATAAAGGCTTTAGAAAGGCTCAGAGGGGCTAAGACGGTTAATTACCAATAATATCAACAAAAGGGTGAGAAAGTCTAAAGGCTTCAAGTGTTTTATCATGAAAGAACTGCCTTAGTCATTTTTCTAACTACCGGATTTTGTTACGTTTTCATTATTAGTTCATAGACAAGTGGGTTTTCAACTAATTTTAAACCTCACGTTCTACACACCAAATAACTATCCCTAAGTTTCAACGTGATTTCTTAGCATTGCTCATTAACTTTTCTATCATTTATTTCCTGTTTTCATGCATGCATCTAAACAAATTTGTCACATCTTTCAAAAGCATACTACCTACTATCATTGACCTAATAAAATCATGCTCAACTAGGTACATTCAAGATATTCTATGCCTTAATTCAACCTAAAAAATTTAAATTTTATGCAAAAAAACGAAAAGAAGATGAGGACAACGAATCCCCACCCCCAACTCAAAAGTGAGTCGTGTCCCCACGACTCGAACAAGACTCAAGAATGGAATAAAATTTAAAATAAAACTAACTAAACTACCTAATGCATACAAGCTGTTGAGAAAAAATTAGAATGACCTACCTGGTTGGCCATAGAGATCCATCATATCATCCTCATCTTCTGAAGCTGAGGGATCGGTGTAATCATCTACATCCTTGTACAAGGTCAAATTCTCTACCTGTGTTTCCAACTGCATGATTTCTACCCAAAGGTCTTTGTTATCTTCACGTAATCTTTCAACTTCGTTCTGTAACTCGATAGCCCAAGGAGGAAGATCATAAACAATTTCAGAGGAAGAGGTAGAAGAACCTTGGTCTTGGATTTTTATTTTCTCTAAAGGCCTCCTTGATGGTATGGACATTCTAGCAGTTAATCTCTTCTTTGGTAGTGGTTGTTCAGGTGCCTTTCCTTTTGATTCTTCAGAAACCTCATCAAGATTGATGGGTTTTTCAATGGTGGCTCCAGGCAATCTCTTATTCTTGCCAAGGATTGAACACTTTCTCTTGTATTCCATAGCTTCAGATCTGTTAGTCATGCTTGTTTTACCCACAACTCAAGTTATACCAAGGATGGATTAAAAGTTTAAGGAAAATTGGTGTAGCTTGATGTTGTTGCTTGGAATTGATGGAAGAGAAAGGTTATTTGATTGATCTTGGAAGAATTCTTTAAAGCTTGTTGAATTTGATGGTGTTTTGATGGTGTAGTGTGATGAATTTGATGAAGGATTGTGTTTATGGAAGATGATGGAGAGGATTTGATGAGTTGTTGTGTTAATTGTGAAGGTTTGCACAAGCTTTAAGGTGTATATATAGGGTTTGGGTCTGAAAATTTCGTGTATGGAAGGCTAGGGTTAATCTCATAAGGTAAGAATTTGATTAGGAAAAGAATTCCTTCACAAACCGCCTCCTGCGGTGCACCGGACGAATCATGCGGTATACCGGACTCTACAGCTCTTGAAATTTTTGGTTTCTGGATTGCACCCGTGGCAGCACCCCGTGGCACGTGTTTTGTGCCTGCGGACCAGGGGTGCGGTGTAGGGGGTAGTCCGCGCCATGTCCGTCAAAAAACCCGTGGTACCCGACCCCGTGGCACGCGTTTGAGGCGTGCGGACTAGGGTCTGGTGTACCGCACCTGTCCATCGAATTTTTTTAACTTTCTGGATGAAACCCGTGGTACCCGACCGTGGTACGGGTTTTCTGGGCACGGTGCATCCCTGCGGACCAGGGGGTAGTCCGCGGGGTAGTCCGCGCCAGGTCTTGAGTTCCTCCAATTTTTTTTCCTTTCGACCCCAAACTCGTTTCCTGCACAATAACACACTACCTTTCTCTCCTATTAGCTTGTAAACACAATTAAAAATATACACTAACTTAAAATTATACACTACAAAGCAAAAACAACTAATCTAAAAAGAAATTAAAACAAGGGGTGTCTCCCAAGAGCACTTTTGTTTAACGTCTTTGAGTTAGACGTGTACCTCAGGCTAAGCGCATTCAACAATGTAGATTTTCTCCCCTTGCCCAAAGTCCTCACTGTCATAGTATCTCTTCAAACGCTGGCCATTCACCATGAATGTCCGTTGCTCGGCTGGATTTTCAATCTCAATCGCTCCATGCGGTGTGACTCTGGTAACAATGTAAGGTCCTCCCCAACAGGATTTAAGCTTTCCTGGGTAGTTCGAAAATCGAGAGTTGTATAATAAAACCTTTTGTCCTATCTCGAAATGCTTTGGACGGAGTCGTTTATCATTCCATCGTTTTGTTTTCTCCTTATAGAGACGTGAATTTTCATAGGCAAGATAACGAAGCTCCTCCAACTCGTTCAACTAAAATTAATTTGATTAATAATGACGAAATTTCCACCCCTTTCCTTTGATTCCCACAAACTTTTCAGCTCGATTCTTCATAAGTATGGATGGTTCCATCCAATATTTCGTGGGAAGGGGCTCTTCTGGTGGTAACTTGATAGCATAACACCCCTCTGGTGATCCACTCATATCCGCGGTTTCTATACTTCGTTTGTTCGAAAGAATGTCCTTCATGAATTTTAGATATTTTGGCATTCTTTTGATAGCTGATGTCTCCCTAATTGTTCTTATTTTCGACCCTTGGGAGACATCATTGTTGGTGTTTATTTAATTAATTTGATAGACTTTTGGACTAAATATGCTATAATCCGGAACTCCCTTTTTATTTCTAGCATTTTTAACTTATTAAACTTTTGCGCGTAATATTGGTATTTTTAGTGAAAAGTTTACAGTTTTTAGATGTTAGCTAGGAGAGGAATCCGAGGAGAAAGTCAAAGATCGTGAATTAGAGTCAAGACTTGAAGATAAATCCCGAAGATATTATTTTTAGAGCTGAAAATCCATTTTCCAGGCCATAGATTGCTGATTTCGAGGTGCTTAAGCGATGATCTAGCCTCTGACCTTTGAAGAGAAATCATTCGTTATCGAGTTACGGAACTTTAGCAACTGGAATGAGGTCAATCGGAGTCATAACGCATCGGAAAAAGCCGTTTTAGTGAAGGTGTATCAGCAGTTACGGGATTTTGGGCTTAGAATTGGGCTTGGACATTTAATTAGTGTTTTATTTTCTGGTCCAAGCCCTAATCCGTTTTTATGCTTATAAAAGGAGGTCTGGACTTCTATTTTTCACACAATTCACATTCCACAAGATTAAACACCAGAGAGAAGCAATAGAAGGAAGAAAGAAGAAGCTACAAGAGCTGGAGAGGGCCTATATCTCCGTTCGTAGTCATTCCAATTCCGGAAATTAGGTTCTTTTCATCTTTAATTTTGTAATCAAATATGAATTCCATTTCTTTTAATTTAGTTTTTAATTTCAATATGAGCTAAGCTTTTCATAGTGCTTGAGAACAAACAATGGGTGAATCCCAATTTTATGAAATAACGAATGTTGAATTTGGGTTTATGTTAAATTAAATTAGATTGGGTCTATTACTCTTTTCGATAAATTGTGATTATTTACTGTTTTTAGAGTCGCGAACTAAGAACATGTATTAGTATCTAGGCTATTCCACATATGTGGCGTGTGGATCATCCTGACGGAGGGTTTAGGTATAGAATTAATTATTCAATCTAGGATAAAAGCTATTGATTCTGACGAACTTAGCTAATTCTAGGGCCAATGAGGTAATAAATCTTAAACATCCAACGGTGGATCATATTTACCCTGACGGGACTAGTGACACTTTAGGATCGCCTTATAGTCCACCCTGACGGGGGTATAAGGAATTTAGAATCCCGACTATTGTAATTGACCAATTTAGCCCTTAAACAACATAAGTTAGGAAATAAGATTAGGAGGATCCTTGCGTTCTCAAGTACTACTTCTCATATTGCGTTTTCACTCATTTTACTTGCGTCTTAGCTTTTACCTGCATTTATCATTTGTTTTTCATTTAGTAGTTTTAATTAACAAAACCAAACAAACATATTATTATCTTTTATTTTCATAAGTGCATCAATCACTATATGTTAGACATTGTGATCAACCATCCCGTCCTTGGAACGAATCTGTATTATCCTTATTACTACTTGGGACAACCGTACACTTGCGGTTGTGGTTCGATTAGCATTTGCATTTATTTTAGAACACACAAAGGACCACCAAGTTTTTGGCGCCGCTGCTGGGGACGGTAGCGTGTGACCACGGTGTTTATCCTTTAGTGATAGTGCATTTATTTTTATTTTTGTTTTTATCAGTTTTACGCTTTTTGTTTGTTTATCTTTCTCAGGTTTTTAGGTTTGGTGTATGCGAAGAAGGCTATTCAAGGATCTAGAGCCAACACCTCCGATCCTTAGTAATCCAGAATCGGTGATCAGACTTGCTAACAAGAGAATAAGAGAACGAGAAGCCTTAGAAGTAGAAGCGTTAAGTAACAGAATGGAGAATATCAATCTTAATGGTCAACAGAATAATGGACAAGGGCAGCTAGATGCAAATGGCCAACCTTTAGCTCCAGGCGTTATTCCTCCAATTCCACCAGTGAATCCTAATCCTCAAGTCCAAATAGTAATGAATCAAGATCCGTGGTTTACTAATGGTCCTCCAGAAGTTCCATTCCGTGCTCCTGCTATAGGAGTAGGTGCTCCAGATATAGATGTTCCGAGATTCCGTCCAGATTCGGGTATGTTAGCTCAGTTCCAGAATTTTGGGAATTTTTGTGGTAGACCATCAGAAGATCCTCTCAGAGCAGTACAGAAGTCTAAACAGATATGTGATTCTTATATCACACAAGGAGTTTCAAGAGAACAGATGTATTTTGCTGCGTTTAAGTTTTTCGTTATTGATGGAGCGAGTGAATGGCACGATACGCAAGATCCTACAAAAATTACTAATTGGGACCAATTAGAGACTGCTTTCTTTGACAGGTATTACACGAGTAATATGCGATTAGATGCTGAGTTAGAATTAACGCATTTCCGTCAAGAATATGATGAAATTGTGGGTAAGAGTTGGACAAGATTCCAGATGTGTTTACGTAAAGTTCCCACTCATGGCTTTTCTGAACAACAACAGCTTAATATCTTTTACAGAGGCCTTGATGGGACTTCAAGAGAGAAATTGGATACGCTATGTGGTGCAGGTTTTCTTCAAGTTCAACCCGCTCATGCTAAAATTATTTTAGAAAGAACAGTCAAGAATGAAGTTGGGTGGAATTCAGAAAGAACACCAGTTAAGGGAGTGAAGAATGTTGATATGGAAGAAAAATTTGCTACGCTTGAGAATAAGATTCTGAATACGATAGAGCAACAATTGAAGCAGCTTACTTTAGCTGTAAAGGAAGGATTTTCGGGTAAGAAGTTAGTTGTTCAAGCTTCTCAAGAGGTTTATATGTGTTCGATGTGCAGGGTAGATGATCATGATGAGGAAAGTTGTCCGAATAACCAAGAATCCGTGATGTTTATGTCCAATAGAGGTAATTTCAATTCGAGTGGTAATGGATATCAGCCTAACAGAAACCATCCTGGGTTTCAATACTCAAATCCTAATGGGGCAGCCAATCCTACATATGCGTATCAGCCGCGTCCCCAAGGTAACAACTACAATCCAAGACCACATAACAATTATCAAGAAGGAGTAGTTACCCTTCAGAAAACAGTTGAAAGTTTAATTGCTCTTCAGACACAAGCTATGGAACGTCAAAACGCAGCCGAAGCAAATATGAAGTTGTTCCAGAATCAGCTAAGTCAAATCAATAAACAACTGAGTCAGCGTCCACAAGGGCAACTTCCTAGCGATACAGAGAATCCAATACAACGTGAAGATTGCAAAGCCGTTACATTAAGAAGTGGTAAGAACCTCCCTCCACCTCCTTTTCCTGTTATGAAAGAGAAAGAAGTTCCAAGAAAAGAAAAGGAAGTGGTTGAGAATGAGAAAGATAGTGAGGTTGAAGAAGTAGAGAGGTCAAGAGAAGTTCCTAAAAAGAAAGACGATATTGTGATTAATCGCCCTCCACCACCATTTCCGTCTCGAGTTCAGAAAAAGGGTGATTTGGGTGATTTTCAGAAATTCTTTAATAGAGTGAAGGGTCTAAGTATTAATATTCCGTTACTAGAGGCGATTCGAGATATTCCTAAGTATACGAAGTTTTTGAAGAGGGCCCTCACTAACAAAAGGCCTTATTGTGATAATGAGATGATTGGCCTTCCTGAAGAGTGTAGTGCGATTTGTCAGAGTAAATTACCTCCAAAGTTAGTTGATCCGGGGAGTTTCACAATTCCCATATCGATTGGAGAAGAATGGAAAGGAAAAGCGCTGTGTGATTTGGGGGCAAGCATCAATTTGATGCCCAAGTCAATCTTTGATAAGCTTAAAATTGGAAACGCAAGACCTACCTCTATGGTCTTGCAAATGGCGGACAGGTCTCTTGCTCATCCTGAAGGCCGTATTGAGGATGTCCTTGTTAAGGCAGGTACACTTATATTTCCTGTTGATTTCGTAATTCTTGAGTACAATGCAGATAGAAATGTCCCCATTATTTTGGGTAGACCATTCCTAGCTACAGGGAGAACATTGATCGATGTAGAGAATGGCGAATTAACGATGAGGATACAAGATGAGGAAGTGAAATTCAATGTATTTCGAGCTATGAAATTCCCAGATTCTCAGGAAGATTACTTCAGAATGGATGTAGTAGAGCAAGTATCGCAGGAGGTATTTAATTGTTTAAATTTTGATGATATCTTGCAGGCTGCTTTGACATTAGATTCACCTGAGATGATGGAGGAGCTTACCGAAAAAGTGGCAGCTCTAAATTCTGAAAATCCGAAGTATAGGCGTCTTGCCTATGAACCTGTGAGAGAACCGGGGGAGATCATTCCTAAAAAGAAGCCTTCAATTGAATCTCCTCCGGAGTTGGAAGAGAAACCATTGCCAGCACACTTGAGGTATGCATATTTGGGTACTGATGAAACTCTACCTATTATTGTTTCAGCTAATTTAACAGGTCCTCAAGAAGATAAACTGTTGCGTGTGTTAAGAGCCAACAAAGAAGCAATAGGTTGGACAATTGCTGACAACAAAGGCATTAGTCCATCCTATTGTCAACACAAAATCATTCTTGAAGATGTTAATGCACGCTCAGTTGAAGGTCAGAGAAGATTAATGCCCGTTATGAAGGATGTGGTGAAGAAAGAGGTGATCAAGCTTTTAGATGCGGGGATTATTTATCCCATTTCGAGTAGTGAATGGGTGAGTCCGGTTCAGTGTGTACCGAAGAAAGGAGGAATGACAACGGTTCTTAATGATAAAAATGAAGCGATTCCTTCAAGAACGGTAGTTGGATGGAGAGTTTGCATGGATTACAGAAAGCTGAACAAGGCCACCAGAAAAGATCATTTCCCTTTGCCCTTGATGTCTCCTTAAATGTTCTTATTTTCGAACCTTAGGAGACATCATTTTTGGTGTTTATTTAATTAATTCGATAGACTTTTGGACTAAATATGCAATAATATGATTTTCCTCTTTTATTTCTAGCATTTTTGATTTATTAAGCTTTTGCGCGTAATATTGGTATTTTTAGTGAGTATTTTACAGGTTTTAGATGTTAGCTAGAAGAGGAATCCGAGTAGAAAGTCAAAGATCACAAAGATAGAGTCAAGACTTGAAAAGAAATCCCGAAGATATTATTTTTAGAGCTGAAAATCCATTTCCCAGGCCATAGATTTCTGATTTTGAGGTGCTTAAGCGATGATCTAGCTGTTGACCTTTGAAGAGAAATCATTCCTTATCGAGTTACGGAACTTTAGCAACTGGAATGAGGTCAATCGGAGTTGTAACGCATCGGGAAAAGCCATTTTAGTGAAGGTGTATCAGCAGTTACGGGATTTTG
The DNA here is from genome assembly GCA_029959085.1 of Nemophila menziesii. Classification (NCBI taxonomy): domain Eukaryota; kingdom Viridiplantae; phylum Streptophyta; class Magnoliopsida; order Boraginales; family Hydrophyllaceae; genus Nemophila; species Nemophila menziesii. Next base: position 22,197,980 of record JARWIR010000015.1, on the reverse strand, counting down.
GGCTTAGAAATTGGGCTTGGACTTTTAATTAGTCTTTTATTTTCTGGTCCAAGCCCTAGTCCGAATTTATGCTTATAAAAGGAGGTCTGGACTTCTATTTTACATACAATTCACATTCTACAAGATTAAAAACACCAGAGAGAAGCAACTAAAGGAAGGAGAAGAAGCTACAAGAGCTGGAGAGGGTCTATATCTCCGTTCGTAGACATTTGGATTCCGGAAATTAGGTTCTTTTATCTTTTTAATTCTGTAAACAATATGAATTCCTTTATTTTTAATTTCGTATTTCATTTTAATATGAGCTAAATTTTCTATAGTGATTGAGAACAAACAATGGGTGAATCCCAATTCTTATTAATTAACGAATGTTGAATTTGGGTTTTTAATGAATTAAACTAAATTAGGGCTTTTACTCTTTTCGATAAATTATGAATATTTACTGTTTTTAGCGTCATGAACTAGGAACAGGTAATAGTATTTAGGCTATTCCAATTAGTGACAATTGGATCATCCTGACGGAGGGTTTAAATACGGAACCATTTATTCAATCTAGGATAGAAGTTAATGATTCTGACGAGCTTAGCTAATCCTAGGGCCAATGAGGTAATAACACTTAATCATCCAACGGTGGATCATATTTACCCTGACGGGACTAGTGACACTTTAGGATCGCCTTATAGTCCACCCTGACGGGGGTATAAGGATATTAGAATCCCGACCATTGTAATTGACTAATTTAGCCCTTAAACAACATAAGTTAAGAAGTAAGATAGGGAGGATCCTTGCGTTCTCAAGTGCTACTTCTCATATTGCGTTTTCACTCATTTTACTTGCGTCTTAGCTTTATTTGCATTTTAATATTTGTCTTTCATTCATTAGCTTTAATAACAAAAACCAAACAAACATATTATTGTCCTTTATTTTCATAAGTGCATCAATCACTATTTGCTAGACATTGTGTTCAACCATTCCGTCCTTGGAACGAATCTGTTTATCAGATATACTACTTGGGACAACCGTACACTTGCGGTTGTGGTTTGATTATCTTTTGCATTTATTTTTAGAACACACTAAGGACCACCAAGTTTTTGGCGCCGCTGCCGGGGACGGTAGCGTGTGACCACGGTGTTTATCCTTTAGTGATAGTGCATTTATTTTTTTTTATTTTTGTTTTTATCAATTTTACGCTTTCTGTTTAGTTTCTTTTCAGGTTTTTAGATTTGGTGTATGCGAAGAAGACTATTTAAGGATCTAGAGCCAACACCTCCGATCCTTATTAATCCAGAATCGTTGATCAGACTTGCTAACAAGAGAAGAAGAGAACGAGAAGCTGTAGAAGTAGAAGCGTTAAGTAACAGAATGGAAAATATAAATCTCAATGGTCAACAAGGCCAGCTAGATGCAAATGGCCAACCTTTAGCTCCAGGTGTTATTCCTCCAGTTCCACCAGCGAATCCTAATCCTCCAGTCCAAATAGTGATGAATCATGATCCATGGTTTACTAATGGTCCTCCAGAAGTTCGATTCCGTGCTCCAGCCATAGGAGTAGGTGCTCCAGATATAGATGTTCCGAGATTCCGTCCAGATTCGGGTATGTTAGCTCAGTTTCAAAACTTTGGGAATTTTTGTGGTAGACCATCAAAAGATCCTCTTAGAGCAGTACAGAAGTTTAAACAGATATGTGATTCTTATATCACACAAGGGGTTTCGAGGGAACAAATGTATTTTGCTGCATTTAAGTTTTTCGTTATTGATGGAGCGAGTGAATGGCATGATACGCAAGATCCTACGAAGATTTCTAATTGGGACCAGTTAGAGATTGCTTTCTTTGACAAATATTACCCAAGTAACATGAGGTTAGATGCTGAATTAGAATTGAGGCATTTCCGTCAAGAATATGAAGAAACTGTGGGTAGAAGTTGGACAAGATTTCAGATGTGTTTACGTAAAGTTCCAAATCATGGCTTTTCAGAACAACAACAATTAAAAATCTTTTATAGAGGCCTTGATGGGAAGTCGAGAGAGAAGTTGGATACGCTATGTGGTGCAGGTTTTCTTCAAGTCTAACCCGCTCATGCTAAAATCATTTTAGAGAGAACAGTCAAGAATGAAGTTGGGTGTAATTCTGTAAGAACACCAGTTAAGGGAGTAAATAATGTTGATATAGAAGAGAAATTTGCTACGTTTGAGAATTAGATTCAGAGTATTATTGAGCAACAATTGAAACAACTTACTTTAGCTGTGAAAGAAGGATTTTCGGGTAAGAAGGTAGCTGTGCATGCTGCACAAGAGGTTTATATGTGTTCAATTGGCCAGGTAGATGATCATGATGAGGAAAGTTGTCCAAATAACCAAGAATCCGTGATGTTCATGTCCAATAGAGGTAACTTCAATTCAAGTGGTAATGGATATCAGTCTAACAGAAACCATCCTGGGTTTCAATACGCAAATCCTAATGGGGCAGCCAATCCTACTTATGCGTATCAGCCGCGTCCCCAAGGTAACAACTATAATCCAAGACCACACAACAATTATCAAGGAGGACAGAATCAGGGAAATTATGTACAAAGACAAGCTCCTCAGAATACTCATCAGAATACATACGATGAAACTTTAAACCAAAAAGCCTTACCTGCTCATCCACAAGAAGGAGTAGTCACTCTTCAGAAATCAGTTGAGAGTTTAATTGCTCTCCAAACACAAGCTATGGAACGTCAAAATGCAATCGAATCCAATATGAGTTTGTTCCAGAATCAGCTAAGCCAAATCAATAAACAACTGAATCAACGTCCACAAGGACAACTTCCAAGCGATACTGAGAATCCGAAGCAACGCGAAAATTGTAATGCTGTTACATTGAGAAGTGGTAAGAACCTTCCCCCACCTCCTTTTCCCCGTATGAAAGAGAAAGAAGTACCAAGAAAAGAAAAGGAAGTGGTGGAGAAAGAGAAAGAAAATGAAAAAGATAGTGAGGTTGAAGAAATAGTGAGACCAAGAGAAGTTCAGAAAAAGAGAGATGATATTGTTAGTAGTCGCCCTCCACCACCTTTTCCATCGCGAGTTCAGAAAAAGGGTGATTTGGGCGATTTTCAGAAATTCTTTAATAGAGTGAAGGGTCTAAGTATTAATATTCCGTTACTTGAGGCGATTCGAGATATTCCTAAGTATACGAAGTTTTTGACGAGGGCCCTCACTAACAAAAGGCCCTATTGTGATAATGAAATGATTGGTCTTCCAGAAGAGTGTAGCGCGATTTGTCAGAGTAAATTACCTCCGAAGTTAGTTGATCCGGGGAGTTTTACGATTCCCATATCGATTGGGGAAGAATGGAAAGGAAAGGCGCTATGTGACTTGGGAGCTAGCATCAATTTGATGCCCAAGTCGATATTCGATAAGATTAAAATTGGAAACGCAAGACCCACTTCTATGGTCTTGCAAATGGCGGACAGGTCTCTTGCTCATCCTGAAGGCCGAATTGAGGATGTCCTTGTTAAGGCAGGTACACTTATATTTCCTGTTGATTTCGTAATCCTTGAATACAATGCAGATAGAAATGTCCCCATTATTTTGGGTAGACCATTCCTAGCTACAGGGAGAACATTGATAGATGGCGAGAATGGCGAATTAACAATGAGGATACAAGATGAGGAAGTAAAATTCAATGTATTTCGAGCTATGAAATTCCCATATTCTCAGGAAGATTGCTTCAGAATGGATGTAGTAGAGCAAGCATCGCAAGAGGTATTTAATTGTTTAAATTTTGATGATATCTTGCAGGCTGCTTAAACATTAGATTCACCTGAGATGATGGAGGAGCTTACTGAAACAATAGCAGCTCTGAATTCTGAAAATCCGAAGTATAGGCGTCCTGCCTATGAACCTGTGAGAGAACCGGGGGAGATTGTTCCTAAAAAGAAGCCTTCAATTGAATCTCCTCCGGAATTGGAAGAAAAACCATTGCCAGCACACTTGAGGTATGCGTATTTAGGTACTAATGAAACTCTACCTGTTATTGTTTCAGCTAATTTAACAGGTCCTCAAGAAGATAAACTGTTGCGTGTCTTAAGAGCAAACAAAGAAGCAATAGGTTGGACAATTGCTGACATCAAAGGCATTAGTCCATCCTATTGTCAACACAAAATCATACTTGAAGATGTTAACGCACGCTCAGTTGAAGGTCAAAGAAGATTAATGCCCGCTATGAAGGATGTGGTAAAGAAAGAGGTGATCAAACTTTTAGACGCGGGGATTATTTATCCCATTTCGAGTAGTGAATGGGTGAGTCCGGTTCAGTGTGTACAGAAGAAGGGAGTAATAACAACAGTTCTTAATGATAAAAATGAAGCGATTCCTTCAAGAAAGGTAGTTGGATGGAGAGTTTGCATGGATTATAGAAAGCTGAACAACGCCACCAGAAAAGATCATTTCCCTTTGCCCTTCATAGATCAGATGTTAGACAAATTAGCCGGAAGAGAGTACTATTGCTTCTTGGATGGTTATTCAGGGTATAATCAGATTTACGTGGCTCCAGAAGATCAACATAAAACAACATTTACATGCCCCTTTGGTACTTTTGCATATCGCAGAATGCCATTTGGGTTGTGTAATGCTCCTGCTACCTTTCAACGATGCATGATGGCCATCTTCTGGGATATGATTGATAATTTCCTTGAAGTGTTTATGGACGATTTCTCGGTATTTGGTGACGATTTTGATAAGTGCTTAGACAATTTAGAGAAAGTGTTAATCAGATGCAAGGAAACAGATTTGGTGTTAAACTGGGAGAAATGTCATTTCATGGTTCGCGAAGGTATTGTTCTGGGTCACAAAGTTTCGAGTGTTGGATTGGAAGTCGATAGAGCGAAGATTGAGGTAATTAAAACTCTTCCCCCTCCTGTTTCTGTAAAAGGGGTAAGAAGTTTTCTAGGCCATGCTGGCTTTTATAGGCGATTTATCAAAGACTTTTCTAAGATTGCAAAACCGTTATGCAACTTACTTGAAAAGGATTCCAAATTCCTTTTTGATGAAGCTTGTTTAGCGGCTTTCAAGGCAATCAAAGAAAAGCTTATTTCTGCTCCTATAGTAGTGCCTCGAGATTGGAATTTACCGTTTGAGGTTATGTGTGATGCGAGTGATTTATGTATGGGAGCTGTATTAGGACAAAGAAAAGAGAAAGTTTTTCATTCGATTTACTATGCTAGTAAAACTTTTAATGGTGCTCAGATTAATTATACAGTTACAGAAAAGGAGTTGTTAGCGGTTGAGTATTCATTCGATAAATTTCGCTCTTATCTTCTTGGAGCGAAAGTTATTGTCTATACAGATCATTCAGCGATTCGATATCTTATGGAGAAGAAGGATGCTAAACCGAGGTTAATCAGATGGGTGTTATTGCTTCAAGAGTTCGATTTGGAGATCAAAGATAGAAAAGGGTGCGAGAATCAGGTTGCAGATCATCTATCGAGATTAGAAGGTTCAGAGTTGAATAGTGGTACTGAAGCGGTTAGAGAAGAATTTCCTGATGAGAATTTATTCGAAGTTCGTGACTATGAAGCCCCTTGGTATGCGGATATTGCAAACTTAGTGGTAAGTGGTTCCTTTCCTGAAGGTTCAAATTATCAAGAGAGAAAAAGATTAGCTCACCGTGCAAGACAGTTCTTTTGGGAGGATCCGTTCCTCTATAAAGTGTGTGCTGATCAGATGGTAAGAAGATGTGTAGCCAAGGAAGAAATTGAGGCGATTATAGCTGGGTGTCATGATTCACCTTACGGTGGACATTTCAAAGGAGATCGAACTGCTGCTAAGGTATTACAATCTGGTTTCTATTGGCCTTCTATTATAAAAGATTGTCATGAATATACTAAAAGATGTAATAGATGCCAATTTACCGGAAACATATCCAAGAGGGATGAGATGCCACGTAATAATGTGTTAGAAGTTGAAATATTTGATGTTTGGGGTATAGATTTTATGGGTCCGTTCGTTCCTTCAAATGGCAACCTCTACATTTTATTAGCTGTTGATTACGTGTCTAAGTGGGTAGAAGCGGTAGCTTTACCTACCAATGATTCTAGAGTGGTGATTAAGTTCTTAAAATCACATATTTTCACTAGACATGGAACTCCAAGGGTGATTATTAGCGATGGAGGTACTCATTTCGTTAATAAGTATTTGAAGACTGTTCTAGAGAAATATGGAGTGAGGCATCGTGTATCTACTGCTTATCATCCACAAGCCAATGGTCAAGCCGAAGTATCAAATCGTGAGGTAAAGTCTATTTTAGAGAAAACCGTTGGTCCTACTAGAAAAGATTGGTCTATGAAATTAGATGATGCACTTTGGGCATATCGAACTGCTTTCAAAACCCCAGTAGGTGCTTCTCCGTATCGAATGGTCTATGGTATGGCTTGTCACTTACCTCTTGAGTTAGAAATGGGTGCCTATTGGGCTTTTGCAAAGTTAAATTTAGATCCTACGCTAGCTGGTGAAAATCGAATGATGAAACTTAATGAGCTTGATGAATTTAGATTACATGCTAATGAAAATGCTAAGCTTTATAAAGAAAATACTAAGAGATGGCATGATAATCGAATTCGAGAGAAGAACTTTGTAGTGGGACAAAGAGTGTTGAAATATAATTCGAAGTTCAGTAATTATCCGGGGAAATTAAGATCGAAGTGGTCGGGCCCTTACATTGTAACCAAGGTTACACCTCATGGAGCTATAGAGATAGAACATCCACTTGAGAACCGCACATTCATGGTGAACGGTCATCGTTTAAAAATTTATCATGGAGGTGAAGACACCGATCGTGCAAAAGACCCACATCCCGGAGAGGTCATGTACCTCCTCGAAGCTCCTTAGAAGCACGAGGTAACCCGTCGAGCTTAACGACGTTAAACAAAAGCCAATTTCTTGTATATTAGTTTAAGTATTTCAATTTCCGTAGTGTAAATTAGTTAAAGTTTTCGTTGATTTTAGTTTTTATTTTTAAGAAATGAGGAAGGGTGTTTGCTTTTGATGATTTCAGGGGTATAATGGTCATGAGTTTGGGGTCAAACGATGGGAAAAACGAAAAAAAATTGAAGTCGCAGCAGGTTTGACTGGCTAGCCGGCGAGCTGGCCGGCATACCGGCCAAACGAGCAGATAGACCCCAACTCCCTGACCACTGCATCAGCGACAACGCAGCAATGCTGCGTCATCATTCGCGCCAGCGAGAAAGCGCCGGCATGCCGGTCAACTGACCGGCTAGCCGGCCAAAGAGGAAGAATGTTCTGGTCCTTGCGTTAGCAACGACGCAAGGTTGCTGCGTCATCAAATGCGCCATCGATATTTCACCGGCATGCCGGCGAATCCGCCGGCTAGCCGGTCAAGGATTTCAATTTCTCTGATCATTGCATCAGCGACGACGCAATATACTTGCGTTTTGAGGTTAAAAAAAAAAAACCTAGTTTTTTGCCTCTTTTCCAAGCCAAACCTTATAATCCGAATTCTTGCCTCCACCTACTCCGAAAATCATCAACAAACAGCTATAAAATCATCAAATCAAGCCTTCTATCATCACAAAAACACAAAATCAACTCACATCCTCTCCAAAACATCATCAAATTTCACCTTTTCTCCAAAAATTTCCTCTTCCCAACCTTGAAATTAAACCCAATTCTTTCAAAATCCCTCTCAAATAACCTTAACCCATCTCATATAACACCTAGTTCTTCAATTTTTAAGCCTCAAAACATCAAATTTCAAAGCTTTTCTCTAGCTTTTTCTCTATTTGAAGTTTTGAGTTTGGGGTGAAAAGAGATGACTAACAGAACCGATTCCATGTGCAACTATCGAAGAAACATACCAAGAAACAGGAACACTGTTGGAGCTAGCCCAGACCAAGCAATTGAGATTCCGGATTCGCGATCCAAAAAGACTGTCCAAAACCCAATTGCTCCGAAAAGAAAAGAAAATCCGAGTAAGGCTAATCCGAAAAAGAGCAGGTTAATTGACGAGAGTGATGAAGAAAGTGAGAAAGAAGTTGAAGAAGAGATTGAAGAAACTGAACAAGAAGTTCCCGAAGAACCAGTGCAACAACCAAAAGCTCCGCGTAGGAAAGCTTGGGCTCAAAAGCCTAAGAGAGTCTTCGTTCCTTGGGAAACTCAGGTTCGTGATCGAATTGAATTTTTGAAGTTTGGTGAGGAGATGAATCTTCCTAAAGGTATTATGACTAGTGCGTATAAAGATTATGGTGTTACTTGTGATACATTGGGTTGGAAGGAATTGAGAGAAAGGAAGCTTGAGTATATTCCTACCTTGGTGCGAGATTTTTATGAAGGAATCGCCTTCTCAAAAGAAGCTGTTATTATTCGCAAAAAGGTAGTTCCTTTCTCCGTTGAGCTTATTCGTAAATCATTAAAATTACCCGAATTTTCCGGAATATGTCCGTTTCAAGAATCTCTTAAAGAACCTTCGTTTGATTATGAATCCCTTTTGGGGAAAGTGCTTGTTGATGGGGCCCGCCCAATTCCCGAAGGAGAGAGATATCCTGGACAGATGTATAGTAGTAACTTGCTACCATGTGCTAAGATTTGGTCACGTTTCATAATTCCTACCTTCTTCGGAGTTAAACACATATCGGAAGTGAAGAAGGAGCATCTTTTGTTCATTAAATGTATTATTGAGGAGAAACCCATGGATGTTGCTCGTGTGATATATGATACCATCATGGAATTTCCTAGGATTCCTACTTCACAACAAAATCTCAAATTTCCTTGTACCGTCACTACTTTGTGTTTAGACGCAAAGGTTCCGCGTAAAGACGCAGAGATTGATCGTGTTGTAGTGTGTGAGAGTATGGGTTTAACTTTGATCAAGAATATTCATGATGAGGTGGTTAAAGCAACAAGGAATCCTAGAGCTCCTCCAAAGAAGAAGATGCATACCACGGATGAGTTGGAAGCTAAAGTAAGGGTGTTAGAAGAGAATCAAGTGAAGATGATTGCGTCTTTAGGAAACGTTACAAAAGAGTTAGAACTTCTCCGAAACATGTTAATGGGGGTGAGCACAATTCAACACGCCACCTATGGTATTCTTACGCAAGAGAAAGTTCATGGACGCAACACTGATAACCAGCCTCGAGCTGGTTAAGATACGTTTTCTTTCCCTTTCGCGTTTTAGTTAGTTTAGTTTATTTTTATTGCGTTGAGTCTTTTCGAGTCGTGGGGACACGAATCATTTTTGAGTTTGGGGTGGGGTTCGTTGCCTCATCCCAGTTTTTATGTGTTATGTGTTTTATTTTCTTTCAATAAAAATAATTTTCGGAGTTGCGTTTGACTATAGAAGATTTTAAATGTCCCTTTAAGCATACTTTTGATGAATCAATGATAGTAAATAGTGGACTTTAGGGATTGACATAGAACGCACTTACAATTGCATGTGAACATAGGTAATTAATAGGAAAAATTAATGAACAATGCAAATGAAGTAAGCTTGTACTTAAGGAATATGTTTGGTGTGTAGAACGTGAAATCTTAATTAGTAGAGAACCCACCTAGATATGAACTAAAGACAAGCTTTGTACTTAGGAAAATGATAGGGGCAGTTCCTTGTTAGCCATTTGAAGCCTTTTAGCTTGTTATCCCTTATATTAATTTTATCCGTCTTAGCCCAATTTTGAGCCTTAAGCCTTTTCTTTTGTAGCCACGATATAAGCCCATTATCCTTTAGATTATTAGGCATGACCAAATGACCCGCACTTGAATCACAACCCTGAGACTTGTCTCGAGCTTGAGTTTGGGGTAGTGGGACCAGATTTGGGAAGATACATTGGGAAGGGATTATATGTGTTTGTATTGAGGCACAAAAATGTAGATGATATTATTATTTGTAACCCTTTGCCGATATTTGAAAAAAAAAAGAAAGAAAAAGAAAATTATAAGAGACATGACTTTTCACATCAAAATGATAGTCATGGGTATCTTGTACAAAAAAGAGAAAAGAAACGAAAAAGAAAATAAAAAGAAAGAAAAATGAATAAATCGGCAAAGTGGAAAAAAAATTTCGGAATCATCTTAGATTTATTTTGGTTGACATTGGGGACGCAACGTTAGCGCGTCAAATGGGTGAGTGAGAACATTTTTGAGCGTAACTCAAGCTCGAGGACAATGTTGATGGTAAGTGAGGAGAGAGCCAAAAGCTCACTTCAAATTTACCAAATATACATCCACACCATCCTTAAGCCAATATTAAAACCATAAAGACCTCTTGATTCTTAAGTACATGGTGAATTTACAATTCTGTTGATAGGGAATATTTAGGTGGAACATTCGAAGCGATTTATGATTAATGACCACCCTATAGCCATCATACAGAGATGAGTACAAGTGTAACCTTCAAGCATTGCAACTTTAATTTTATGATTGAGATTATTTATGTTTGATTTTGCATGATTAGTGTATGTATATGTTAGTTCATAAAAGTTTTGCTATATGAGGTTTATCTTAAGAATTGCTTTAGGTTTATTTGCTAAGCTTCTATATGTTCTTGCGTTTACTTCTACCCCTTGTTTTGTTTTGTTTTGCTTTGTCGGGACGACAAAGGTTTGAGTTGGGGGTCTTGATGTCTCCTTAAATGTTCTTATTTTCGACCCTTAGGAGACATCATTTTTGGTGTTTATTTAATTAATTCGATAGACTTTTGGACTAAATATGCAATAATATGATTTTCCTCTTTTATTTCTAGCATTTTTTATTTATTAAGCTTTTGCGCGTAATATTAGTATTTTTAGTGAGTATTTTACAGGTTTTAGATGTTAGCTAGAAGAGGAATCCGAGGAGAAAGTCAAAGATCACAAAGATAGAGTCAAGACTTGAAAAGAAATCCCGAAGATATTATTTTTAGAGCTGAAAATCCATTTTCCAGGCCATAGATTGCTGATTTCGAGATGCTTAAGCGATGATCTAGCTGTTGACCTTTGAAGAGAAATCATTCCTTATCGAGTTACGGAACTTTAGCAACTGGAATGAGGTCAATCGGAGTTGTAACGCATCGGGAAAAGCCGCTTTAGTGAAGGTGTATCAGCAGTTACGGGATTTTGGGCTTAGAAATTGGGCTTGGACATTTAATTAGTCTTTTATTTTCTGGTCCAAGCCCTAGTCCGAATTTATGCTTATAAAAGGAGGTCTGGACTTCTATTTTACATACAATTCACATTCTACAAGATTAAAAACACCAGAGAGAAGCAACTGAAGAAAGGAGAAGAAGCTACAAGAGCTGGAGAGGGTCTATATCTCCGTTCGTAGTCATTCCGATTCCGGAAATTAGGTTCTTTTATCTTTTTAATTCTGTAAACAATATGAATTCCTTTATTTTTAATTTCGTATTTCATTTTAATATGAGCTAAATTTTCTATAGTGCTTGAGAACAAACAATGGGTGAATCCCAATTCTTATTAATTAACGAATGTTGAATTTGGGTTTTTAATGAATTAAACTAAATTAGGGCTTTTACTCTTTTCGATAAATTATGAATATTTACTGTTTTTAGCGTCATGAACTAGGAACAGGTAATAGTATTTAGGCTATTCCAATTAGTGGCAATTGGATCATCCTGACGGAGGGTTTAAATACGGAACCATTTATTCAATCTAGGATAGAAGTTAATGATTCTGACGAGCTTAGCTAATCCTAGGGCCAATGACGTAATAACACTTAATCATCCAACGGTGGATCATATTTACCCTGACGGGACTAGTGACACTTTAGGATCGCCTTATAGTCCACCCTGACGGGGGTATAAGGATATTAGAATCCCGACCATTGTAATTGACTAATTTAGCCCTTAAACAACATAAGTTAAGAAGTAAGATAGGGAGGATCCTTGCGTTCTCAAGTGCTACTTCTCATATTGCGTTTTCACTCATTTTACTTGCGTCTTAACTTTTATTTGCATTTTAATATTTGTCTTTCATTCATTAGCTTTAATAACAAAAACCAAACAAACATATTATTGTCCTTTATTTTCATAAGTGCATCAATCACTATTTGCTAGACATTGTGTTCAACCATTCCGTCCTTGGAACGAATCTGTATTATCAGATATACTACTTGGGACAACCGTACACTTGCGGTTGTGGTTCGATTATCTTTTGCATTTATTTTTAGAACACACTAAGGACCACCAGCCCTTCATCGATCAAATGTTAGATAAATTAGCCGGAAGAGAGTACTATTGCTTCTTGGATGGTTACTCCGGGTACAATCAGATTTACGTGGCTCCAGAATATCAACACAAGACTACCTTTACATGCCCATTTGGTACTTTTGCATATTGCAGAATGCCATTTGGGTTGTGTAACGCTCCCGCTACTTTTCAAAGGTGTATGATGGCCATCTTCTGGGACATGATAGATAATTTCCTTGAAGTGTTTATGGATGATTTCTCCGTGTTTGGTGATGATTTTGATATATGTTTAGATAACTTGGAGAAAGTGTTAGTGAGATGCAAGGAAACAGATTTGGTGCTCAACTGGGAGAAGTGTCATTTCATGGTTCGCGAAGGTATTGTTTTGGGTCACAAAGTTTCGAGTGCTGGTTTAGAGGTTGATAGAGCAAAGATAGAGGTAATTAAAACTCTTCCCCCTCCTGTTTCTGTTAAAGGGGTAAGGAGTTTTCTGGGCCATGCTGGCTTTTATAGGCGTTTTATTAAGGATTTTTCTAAGATTGCTAAACCTTTATGCAACTTACTCGAAAAGGATTGCAAATTCCGTTTTGATGAAGCTTGTTCAGCGGCCTTCCAAGCAATTAAGGAAAAGCTTATTTCTGCTCCTATAGTGTTACCTCCAGATTGGAATTTACCGTTTGAGGTTATGTGTGATGCGAGTGATTTGTGTATGGGGGCTGTATTAGGACAAAGAAAAGAGAAAGTTTTTCATTCGATTTACTATGCTAGTAAAACTTTTAGTGGTGCTTAGATTAATTACATGGTTACAGAAAAGGAGTTGCTAGCAGTTGTATATTCGTTTGATAAATTTCGCTCCTATCTTCTTGGAGCGAAAGTTATTGTTTATACAGATCATTCCGCGATCAGATTTCTCATGGAGAAGAAAGATGCAAAACCAAGGTTAATCAGATGGGTGTTATTACTTCAAGAGTTCGATTTAGAGATCAAGGATAGAAAGGGTTGTGAGAATCAGGTGGCAGATCATCTATCCCGTTTAGAGGGTTCAGAGATGAATAGTGGTACTGAAGCGGTTAGAGAAGAGTTTCCTGATGAGAGTTTATTAGTTGTTCGAGATTATGAGGCTCCGTGGTATGCAGATATTGTGAATTTAGTAGTGAGTGGTGTTTTTCCTGAAGGTTCTACTTATCAAGAAAGAAAGAGGTTAGCTCATCGTGCTAGACAGTTCTTTTGGGAGGATCCGTTCCTCTACAAAGTTTGTGCTGACCAAATGATACGAAGATGTGTAGCAAGGGAAGAGACTGCAGCCATTATAGCTGGATGCCATGATTCATTATATGGCAGACATTTCAAAGGAGACAGAACTGCTGCGAAGGTATTTCAATCAGGTTTTTACTGGCCTTCTCTTATTAAAGATTGTCAAGAATATGTTAAGAAATGTACGAGATGTCAGTTTACCGGAAACATATCTAAGAGGGATGAGATGCCGCGTAATAATGTGTTAGAGGTTGAGATATTCAATGTGTGGGGCATAGACTTTATGGGACATTTCGTTCCTTCAAATGGTAACCTCTATATCTTATTAGCTGTTGATTATGTATCTAAGTGGGTAGAAGCGGTGGCTTTACCTACCAATGATTTACGTGTGGTGATCAAGCTCTTAAAATCACATATTTTCACTAGACATGGTACACCTAGAGTGATTATTAGCGATGGAGGATCTCATTTCGTTAATAAATATCTGAAGACTGTCCTAGAGAAGTATGGAGTTAGACACCGTGTATCTACTGCATACCATCCACAATCCAATGGTCAAGCTGAAGTTTCGAACCGTGAAGTCAAGTCAATCCTAGAGAAAACCGTTGGTCCTACAAGAAAAGATTGGTCAATGAAGTTAGATGATGCGTTGTGGGCCTATCGTACTGCGTTTAAGACTCCAGTTGGTGCATCCCCCTATCGTATGGTGTATGGTAAGGCTTGTCACTTACCTTTAGAGCTTGAAATGGGTGCCTATTGGGCAATTGCGCAGTTGAACTTAGATCCTATCTTAGCCGGAAAGAATCGTATGATGAAACTTAATGAACTTGACGAATTCCGATTGCATGCTTATGAAAATGCTAAACTTTACAAAGAAAACACAAAGAAATGGCATGACAATCGAATCCGTCCAAAGAACTTTGAAGTGGGACAAAGAGTGTTGAAGTATAACTCAAAGTTCAGCAATTATCCGGGTAAGTTAAGGTCTAAGTGGTCAGGTCCATACATTGTGACCAAAGTTACACCTCATGGGGCGATAGAAATAGAACATCCGCTAGAGAACCGTACCTTTATGGTTAACGGTCACAGATTGAAGATATACCATGGGGGTGAAGATACCAATTGCTCGGAAGATCCACATCCCGGGGAGGTCATGTATCTCCTCAAACTCCTTAAGAGCGTGAGGTAACCCGTCGAGCTTAACGACGTTAAACAAAAGCCAATTCATTTTATATTAGCTGAGTTTTTAATTTTTCGCAATTTAGAATAGTTTGATTTTCATAATTTTAGTGTTTACTATTAAGAAATGAGGAAGGGTAGTTGTTTTTGATGATTTCAGGGGTAAAAAGGTCATGAGTTTGGGGTCGATGAGGCGAAAATAGGAGAAAATTGGTTGGATGTCCAGGAGAAACCGGGAACCCGGTTTCATAAAAACCGGGAACCCGGTTTAGGAGCTGGTACCAACCTTTTCAACGCAACACTTGGCGTCTTGGTTCACGACACAGCGTCGGAACCGGGTACCCGGATTTTCAAAACCGGGAACCCGGTTTTGGTGCTGTGACTTCTGAAATTTTCTGACCCAGCGTCTTGGTGAATTGCGTTTGTCTGCGTTTTGGTTCGCGCCATCGACACAAAACCGGGAACCCGCATTTGGCAGAACCGGGTACCCGGTTTCGGAGCTGTAAAAATCCAAAAGTTCTGACCCGGCGTTTTGGGATACTGCGTTTTGGCGCGTCTTGACTCGCGCCATCGAGAAAAATCCGGGTTCCCGCATTCCACAGAACCGGGAACCCGGTTTCGGCGAGTAAAATCTCTGACCCAGCGTCTTGGGGTCCAGCGTTTTGAAAAAAAAAAGTCTTTAAGTTAAATTTCCGCGCCGTCACAGCGACGTGGAACCGGGAACCCGGTTTGCCAAAACCGGGAACCCGGTTTTGAAGCTGTGATGTCGGTTTTGGGGGCCTTAACCTAGTTTTCTTAGCCTCTTCTGCAAGTTTTTACCTAAAACGCACCAATAGCCTCCCCAGCTCCGTAAATCATCAACCAAAACACTATATATCATAAAATCCTACCCTCTTTCACCACAAAAACACAAAATCAACTCTCCTTCTCTCCAAAATAACATCAAATCCTTAGTTTTTCCCAAGATTCTTCTTCATCAAATCCATAAATAAAACCCAATTCTTTCTTCTCCCATCCAAATTAACCAAGATCCATCTCATATTTCACCTAGTCCTTCAATTCCTGAGCCTCAAAACATCAAGATTCTAAACTTTTCTCTAAGTTTTTCATTATTTGAAGTTTTGAGTTTGGGGTGAAAAGAGATGACTAACAGAACCGTTGATTTCCGAAGAACTGCTCCTAGAAGAAAAACCACCATTGGTGGTTCCCAAGACCAAGCTATTGAGATTCCTGATTCGCGTCCTAAACGTAAGATTGATGAAATTAAGCTTGACTCTAACAGAACAGAAATCACAGGTCAAAAGAGGAGGTTAATCGATGAGATAGAAAGTGAGAAGGAACCAGAAGAGGAAATTGAGAAGAACACTGAGAAGGAAACTGAACAAGAGACTCCGGAAGTACCAGTTCAACAGAAACCTCCGCGTATGAAGGTGTGGGCCCACAAGCCTAAGAGGGTTTATACTTGTTGGAATACTCAGGTTCGTGAAAGAATTGAATTTTTGAAGTTTGGTGAGGAGACAAATTTTCCAAAGGGTATTATGAGCAGTGAATACAAAGAATATGCTGTGACATGTGCTAAGTTTGGTTGGAAAGAATTACAAGAAAGGAAGCTTGAGTTTATTCCTACTTTTGTGCGAGAATTTTATGAAGGTTTAGCCACCTCCCGTGATGCCATTGATATCCGCAAAAAGGTAGTTCCTTTCTCTCTTGAACGTATTCGGAAATCCTTGAAACTACCCAACTTTTCTGGTACATGCCCTTTCCAAGAAACTCTTAATGACCCTTCTTTCGATTTTGAATCCCTTTGGGGGACCGTGCTTGTTAATGGGGCTAGCCCAATTCCTGAAGGTGAGAGATATCCTGAATAGTTTTACAGCAGTAGTTTGACACCTCGTGCTAAGGTATGGTCTCGTTTCGTAATACCCACTTTCTTTGGTATTAAACACATTTCCGAGTTGAAGAGAGAGCACGTAATTTGTATTAAGTGTATTTTGGAGGAGACACGATTTGATGTTGCTAAGATCATTTATGACACAATCATGGAGTTCGCGAAATCCCCAATGAAACAACAAAATCTGAAGTTTCCTTGTACTATTACTCAGTTTTGTCTAGACGCAAAGATTCCGCGTAAGAACGCAGATATTGATACTGTTTCAGTTGGTGTGAGTATAGCTTTGAGCACAATCAAGAATATCCATGAAGAAGCAACACGAGCTACCAAGAGTCCAAGAACTCCTCAATCAAAGAAAGCGAAGACTGTACCTGAGTTGGAATCGAAAATTCAGGTGTTGGAAGAGAATCAGGAGAAGATGATTGCTACCTTGGGAAACGTTACAAAAGAATTGGACCTGCTTCGAAACTTAATCTTAGGCGTAAATACACTTCAAAACGCGATTTATGATGCTGTTACGCGAGACAAAGGTCCAGAACGCAACACCGATAACAGCCTCGCGCTGGTTAAGATACGTTTTCTAAACTTTCCTCTTAGTGTAGATTAGTTTAAATGCTTTATCGAGTCTTTTCGAGTCGTGGGGACACGACTCATTTTTGAGTTTGGGGTGGGGTTCGTTGCCTCATCCCAGTTTTTATGTGTTATTTGTTTTATTTGCTTTCAATAAAAGAATTTTCGGAGTTGCGTTTGACTGTAGAAATTTTTAAATATCCCTTTAAGCATACTTTTGATGAATCAATGATAGTAAATAGTGAATTTGAGGGATTGATATAAAACGCATTTAGAATTGCATGCAAACATAGGTAATTAATAGGAAAAATTAATGAACAATGCAAATGAAGTAAGCTTGTACTCAAGGAATATGTTTGGTGTGTAGAACGTGAAATCCTAATTAGTAGAGAACCCACCTAGATATGAACTAAAGACAAGCTATGTACTTAGGAAAATGATAGGGGCAGTTCTTTGTTAGCCATTTGTGCCTTTTTAGCCTTCTATCCCTTATATTAATTATTATCCGCCTTTAGCCTTTTTCTTTGTAGCCATGATATAAGCCATTATCCCTTAGATTATTAGGCATGACCATATGACCCGCACTTGAATCACAATCCTGAGACATGTCTCGAGCTTGAGTTTGGGGTGGTGGGACCACTTATGGGAAATTAAATGGGTAGGGATTGATGTGCTTTGTATTGTAGCACAATTGCAGATGATATATACTTGTAACCCTTTGCCGGGAATGAAGAAAAATGAAAAAGAAAGAAAAAAATGAAAAAAAGTTGAAAATTCATACAGTAGGAACCGGGAACCCGGATTCGTCAAAACCGGGAACCGGGTTTGCTTCTGTACAAAAAAAAAGAGAAAAAGAGAAAAGAAAAGAAAAAGAAAAATATGAATGAATAAAACATCCGGCAAAGTGGAATTTTCTGAAAATCATCTTGTTAATAGTGGGTAGACATGGGACGCTAAATTGTTGCGTATATGGGTGAGTGAGAACATCTTTTGAGCGTTAACTCAAGCTCGAGGACACTGTTGATGGTAAGTGAGGAGAGAGCCAAAAGCTCACTTCAAATTTACCAAATATACATCCACACCCATCCTTAAGCCAATATTAAAACCGTAAAGACCTCGTGATTCCTAAGTGCATAGTGAATTTATGATTCTGTTAATAGGGAATATACTAGGTGGAGCGTTCAAAGGGATTTAGGATTAATGACCACCCTATAGCCATCATACAGAGATGAGTACAAGTGTAACCTTCAAGCATTGCAACTTTAATTTTATGATTGAGATTATTTATGTTTGATGTTGCATTCTAGATGTATGTGTATATTAGTTTCTAGAGTTTGCTATATGAGATTTATCTTAAGAATTGCTTTAGGGTTTATTTATTAGCTTCTACTTGTTAATACGCTTACTTATACCCCTTTGTTTTGTTTTAATTTGTCGGGACGACAAAGGTTTGAGTTGGGGGTCTTGATGTCTCCCTAATTGTTCTTATTTTCGACCCTTGGGAGACATCATTTTTGGTGTTTATTTAATTAATTTGATAGACTTTTGGACTAAATATGCAATAATCCGGAATTCCCTTTTTATTTCTAGCATTTTTAACTTATTAAACTTTTGCGCGTAATATTGGTATTTTTAGTGAAAATTTTACATGTTTTAGATGTTAGCTAGGAGAGGAATCCGAGGAGAAAGTCAAAGATCGTGAATTAGAGTCAAGACTTGAAGATAAATCCCGAAGATATTATTTTTAGAGCTGAAAATCCATTTTCCAGGCCATAGATTTCTGATTTCGAGGTGCTTAAGCGATGATCTAGCCGCTGACCTTTGAAGAGAAATCATTCCTTATCGAGTTACGAAACTTTAGCAACTGGAATGAGATCAATCGGAGTCATAACGCATCGGGAAAATCCGTTTTAGTGAAGGTGTATCAGCAGTTACGGGATTTTGGGCTTAGAAATGGGGCTTGGACATTTAATTAGTGTTTTATTTTCTGGTCCAAGCCCTAATCCGTTTTTATGCTTATAAAAGGAGGTATGGACTTCTATTTTTCACACAATTCACATTCCACAAGATTAAACACCAGAGAGAAGCAACAGAAGGAAGAAAGAAGAAGCTACAAGAGCTGGAGAGGGTCTATATCTCCGTTCGTAGTCATTCCAATTCCGGAAATTAGGTTCTTTTCATCTTTAATTTTGTAATCAAATATGAATTCCATTTCTTTTAATTTAGTTTTTAATTTCAATATGAGCTAAGCTTTTCATAGTGCTTGAGAACAAACTATGGGTGAATCCACATTTTATGAAATAACGAATGTTGAATTTGGGTTTATGTTAAATTAAATTAGATTGGGTCTATTACTCTTTTCGATAATTTGTGATTATTTACTGTTTTTAGAGTCGCGAACTAAGAACAGGTATTAGTATCTAGGCTATTCCACATATGTGGCGTGTGGATCATCCTGACGGAGGGTTTAGGTATAGAATTAATTATTCAATCTAGGAAAAAAACTATTGATTCTGACGAACTTAGCTAATTCTAGGGCCAATGAGGTAATAAATCTTAAACATCCAACGGTGGATCATATTTACCCTGACGGGACTAGTGACACTTTAGGATCGCCTTATAGTCCACCCTGACGGGGGTATAAGGAATTTAGAATCCCGACCATTGTAATTGACCAATTTAGCCCTTAACCAACATAAGTTAGGAAATAAGATTGGGAGGATCCTTGCGTTCTCAAGTACTAGTTCTCATACTGAGTTTTCACTCATTTTACTTGCGTCTTAGCTTTTACCTGCATTTATCATTTGTTTTTCATTTAGTAGTTTTAATTAACAAAACCAAACAAACATATTATTATCTTTTATTTCATAAGTGCATCAATCACTATTTGTTAGACATTGTGATCAACCATCCTGTCCTTGGAACGAATCTGTATTATCCTTATTACTACTTGGGACAACCGTACACTTGCGGTTGTGGTTCGATTAGCATTTGCATTTATTTTAGAACACACAAAGGACCACCAATAGCTTCAACAAACGGCATTTTAATTTCAACTTTGTTCACCATGTCATCGAACTTCTTGAATTCCAGGTCATTGTCCTTCTTTCTGACACGTGAAGGATAAGGTGGTGGAGGGCGTGTATTAAGTTCCACTGGTTTCCGTGTCTTTTCAGGTGTCTCGGCTTGGACACTCTTTGGTTTAACTACCTCCTTAACTGTATCTTCGATTATTTCTTCCCCCCTTTGTTCTGGAATAGGGATAGGTTCTGGTTCTGGTCTCGGTGGAGGTAGTTGTTTTCCACTTCGCAACTCAACTGCATGGCAAGAATCAACTCTAGGAGCAATAGTATCACTTGGAAGTTGCCCTTTTGGCCGATTTTGTAATTTACTAGCCATATGTGATATAGTATGCTCTAGTTGCTTGATAATCTTATCCTGGGTTTGAACTTTCTGTTGGCTATGACTCATTTTCTCAGCTGCTTGTATTAATTTAGCCATACTCGAATTCAAGTCTTGGATTTGTTCTCGTTTTGCCAGTTGCATTGATTGTTTAGGTGGATCTTTCTTTGGTTCTTGACAAGCTTTTTCAACAATGGGTTCCTTTTTCTGAATAGGTTGTGGTGGATTATAAGATGGAAGTTGGGGTTGATGATAAGTTTCTTGTTGTTTTACCCAACTTTTCTGTTGTGGGGGTTGTTGATAATGGGTGTATCTTTCTTGAGGATAAGTATAACCATTAGAATAATAGTTATCTTGAGGATATTGAACGGAAGCTACTGCTGGATTATTCATACACCCTTCCCACACGTGATTTCTTGATCCACAACCAGACATGAAGGAATTGTGCGTACCGTATTGATGTCTCCTTAATTGTTCTTATTTTCGACCCTTAGGAGACATCATTTTTGGTGTTTATTTAATCAATTTGATAGACTTTTGGACTAAATATGCAATAATACGATTTTCCTCTTTTATTTCTAGCATTTTTTATTTATTAGGCTTTTGCGCGTAACATTGGTATTTTTAGTGAAGATTTTACAGGTTTTAGATGTTAGCTAGAAGAGGAATCCGAGGAGAAAGTCAAAGATCAAAAGATAGAGTCAAGACTTGAAAAGAAATCCTGAAGATATTATTTTTAGAGCTGAAAATCCATTTTCCAGGCCATAGATTGCTGATTTCGAGGTGATTAAGCGATGATTTAGCCGCTGACCTTTGAAGAGAAAACGCTCCTTATCGAGTTACGGAACATTAGCAACTGGAATCAGGTCAATCGGAGTCATAACGAATCGGGAAAAGCCGTTTTAGTGAAGACATATCAGCAGTTACGGGATTTTGGGCTAAGTTAGTGGTCTTGGGCCTTTTATATTTCATTTAATTAAAAGATTAGGGCCAAGTCCGAATTTCCACCTATAAAACCATCCCTTGACTTCTATTTTACACACAATTCACATTCTGCAAGATTAAAAACACCAGAGAGAAGCAACTGAAGGAAGGAGAAGAAGCTACAAGAGCTGGAGAGGGTCTATATCTCCGTTCGTAGTCATTCCAATTCCGGAAATTAGGTTCTTTTATCTTTTTAATTCTGTAAACAATATGAATTCCATTACTTTTAATTTCGTATTTCATTTTAATATGAGCTAAGCTTTTCATAGTGCTTGAGAACAAACAATGGGTGAATCTCAATCTTATTAATTAACAAATGTTGAATTTGGGTTTTTATTGAATTAAACTAAATTAGGGCTATTACTCTTTTCGATAAATTGTGAATGTTTACTGTTTTTAGCATCATGAACTAGGAACAGGTGTTAGTATCTAGGCTATTCCAATTAGTGGCAATTGGATCATCCTGACGGAGGGTTTAGGTACAGAACCATTTATTCAATCTAGGATAGAAGCTATTGATTCTGACGAACTTAGCTAATCTTAGGGCCAATGAGGTAATAAAACTTAATCATCCAACGGTGGATCATATTTACCCTGACGGGACTAGTGACACTTTAGGATCGCCTTATAGTCCACCCTGACGGGGGTATAAGGAAATTAGAATCCCGACCATTGTAATTGACAAATTTAGCCCTTAAACAACATAAGTTAAGAAATAGGATAGGGAGGATCCTTGCGTTCTCAAGTGCTACATCTCATATTGAGTTTTACATCATTTTACTTGCGTCTTAGCTTTTATTTACATTTTAGTAATTGTCTTTCATTCATTAGCTTTAATAACAAAAACCAAACAATCATATTATTATCTTTGATTTTCATAAGTGCATCAATCACTATTTGTTAGACATTGTGATCAACCATCCCGTCCTTGGAACAAATCTGTATTATCAGATATACTACTTGGGACAACCGTACACTTGCGGTTGTGGTTCGATTATCTTTTGCATTTATTTTAGAACACACAAAGGACCACCAAGTTTTTGGCGACGCTGCCGGGGACGGTAGCGTGTGACCACGGTGTTTATCCTTTAGTGATAGTGTATTTATTTTATTTTATCAGTTTTACGCTTTTTGTTTAGTTTCTTTTCAGGTTTTTAGGTTTGGTGTATGCGAAGAAGGCTATTCAAGGATCTAGAGCCAACACCTCCGATCCTTAGTAATCCAGAATCGTTGATCAGACTTGCTAACAGAAGAAGAAGAGAACGAGAAGCTTTAGAAGTAGAAGAATTAAGTAACAGAATGGAGAATATCAATCTTAATGGTCAACAAAATAATTGACAAGGCCAGCTAGATGCAAATGGCCAACCTTTAGCTCCAGGCGTTATTCCTCCAGTTCCACCAGTGAATCCTAATCCTCAAGTCCAGATAGTGATGAATCGAGATCCATGGTTTACTAATGGTCCACCAGAAGTTCCATTCCGTGCTCCTGCTATAGGAGTAGGTGCTCCAGATATAGATGTTCCGAGATTCCGTCCAGATTCGGGTATGTTAGCTCAGTTCCAAAATTTTGGGAATTTTCGTGGTAGACCATCAGAAGATCCTCTTAGAGCAGTACAGAAGTTTAAACAGATATGTGATTCTTGTATCACACAAGGAGTTTCAAGAGAACAGATGTATTTTGCTGCGTTTAAATTCTTTGTTATTGATGGAGCGAGTGAATGGCACGATACGCAAGATCCTACGAAGATAACCAACTGGGACCAATTAGAAACTGCTTTCTTTGACAGGTATTACCCAAGTAACATGAGATTAGATGCTGAATTAGAATTGACGCATTTCCGTCAAGAATATGATGAAACTGTGGGTAAGAGTTGGACAAGATTTCAGATGTGTTTACGTAGAGTTCCCAATCATGGCTTTTCAGAACAACAACAATTAAAAATATTTTATAGAGGCCTTGATGGGAATTCGCGAGAGAAATTGGATACGCTATGTGGTGTAGGTTTTCTTCAAGTTCAACCCGCTCATGCTAAAATCATTTTAGAGAGAACAGTCAAGAATGAAGTTGGGTGGAATTCAGTAAGAACACCGGTTAAGGGAGTGAATAATGTTGATATGGAAGAGAAATTTGCTACGCTTGATAATAAGATTCAGAGTACTATAGAGCAACAATTGAAGCAACTCACTTTAGCTGTAAAAGAAGGATTTTCGGGTAAGAAGGTAGCTGTGCATGCTATACAAGAGGTTTATATGTGTTCGATTTGCAAAGTAGATGATCATGATGAGGAAAGTTGTCCGAATAATCAAGAGTCCGTGATGTTTATCTCCAATAGAGGTAACTTCAATTCAAGTGGTAATGGATATCAGCCTAACAGAAACCATCCTGGGTTTCAATACTCAAATCCTAATGGGGCAGCCAATCCTACCTATGCATATCAGCCGCGTCCCCAAGGAAACAACTATAATCCAAGACCACACAACAATTATCAAGGAGGACATAATCAGGGTAATTATGTACAAAGACAAGCTCCTTAGAATACTTACGATGAAACATTAAATCAGAAAGCCTTACCTGCCCATCCACAAGAAGGAGTAGTTACTCTTCAGAAAACAGTTGAAAGTTTAATTACTCTTCAGACACAAGCTATGGAACGTCAAAATGCAGTAGAATCAAATATGAAGTTGGTCCAGAATCAGCTAAGTCAAATTAATAAACAACTGAATCAGCGTCCACAAGGACAACTTCCTAGCAATACTGAGAATCCAATACAACGTGAGGATTGTAATGCTGTTACATTGAGAAGTGGTAAGAACCTACCTCCACCTCCTTTTCCCGTTATGAAAGAGAAAGAAGTTCCAAGAAAAGAAAAGGAAGTGGGTGAGAAAGAAAAAGAAAATGAAAAAGATAGTGAGGTTGAAGAAATAGTGAGACCAAGAGAGGTTCAGAAAAAGAAAGATGATATTGTGATAAATCGCCCCCACCACCGTTTCCATCTCGAGTTCAGAAAAAGGGTGATTTGGGTGATTATCAGAAGTTCTTTAATAGAGTGAAGGGTCTAAGTATTAATATTCCGTTACTTGAGGCGATTCGAGATATTCCTAAGTATACGAAGTTTTTGAAGAGGGCCCTCACTAACAAAAGGCCCTATTGTGATAATGAAATGATTGGTCTTCCTAGGAGTGTAGCGCGATTTGTCAGAGTAAATTACCTCCAAAGTTAGTTGATCCGGGGAGTTTCACGATTCCGATATCGATTGGAAAAGAATGGAAAGGAAAAGCGCTATGTGACTTGGGAGCAAGCATAAATTTGATGCCCAAGTCGATCTTTGATAAGCTAAAAATCGGAAACGCAAGACCCACTTCTATGGTCTTGCAAATGGCGGACAGGTCTCTTGCTCATCCTGAAGGCCGCATTGATGATGTCCTAGTTAAGGCAGGTACACTTATATTTCCTGTTGATTTCGTAATACTTGAATACAATGCAGATAGAAATGTCCCCATTATTTTGGTTAGACCGTTCCTAGCTACAGGAAGAACATTGATCGATGTAGAGAATGGCGAATTAACGATGAGGATACAAGATGAGGAAGTGAAATTCAATGTATTTCGAGCTATGAAATTCCCAGATTCTCAGGAAGATTGCTTCAGAATGGATGTAGTAGAGCAAGCATCGCAAGAGGTATTTAATTGTTTAAATTTTGATGATATCTTGCAGGCTGCTTTAACATTAGATTCAACTGAGATGATGGAGGAACTTACCGAAACAATAGCTGCTCTAAATTCTGAGAATTCAAAGTATAGGCGTCTAGCCTATCAACCAGTGAGAGAACCGGGGGAGATTATCACTAAAAAGAAGCCTTCAATTGAATCTCCTCCGGAATTGGAAGAAAAACCATTGCCAACACACTTGAGGTATGCGTATTTAGGTACTAATGAAACTCTACCTGTTATTGTTTCAGCTAATTTAACAGGTCCTCAAGAAGATAAACTGTTGCGTGTGTTAAGAGCCAACAAAGAAGCAATAGGTTGGACTATTGCTGACATCAAAGGCATTAGTCCATCCTATTGTCAACACAAAATCATACTTGAAGATGTTAGCGCACGCTCAGTTGAAGGTCAAAGAAGATTAATGCCCGCTATGAAGGATGTGGTGAAGAAAGAGGTGATCGAGCTTTTAGATGCGGGGATTATTTTTCCCATCTCGAGTAGTGAATGGGTGAGTCCGGTTCAGTGTGTACCGAAGAAAGGAGGAATGACAACAGTTCTTAATGATAAAAATGAAGCAATTACTTCAAGAACGGTAGTTGGATGGAGAGTTTGCATGGATTACAGAAAGCTGAACAAGGCCACCAGAAAAGATCATTTTCCTTTACCCTTCATAGATCAAATGTTAGACAAATTAGCCGGAAGAGAGTACTATTGCTTCTTGGATGGTTATTCTGGGTATAATCAAATTTACGTGGCTCCAGAAGATCAATATAAAACAACATTTACATGCCCCTTTGGCACTTTTGCATATCGTAGAATGCCATTTGGGTTGTGTAATGCTCCTGCCACCTTTCAAAGATGCATGAAGGCTATCTTCTGGGATATGATTGATAACTTTCTTGAAGTGTTTATGGATGATTTCTCTGTATTTGGTGATGATTTTGATAAATGCTTAGATAATTTGGAGAAAGTGTTAATCAGATGCAAAGAAACAGATTTGGTTTTAAACTGGGAGAAGTGTCACTTCATGGTTCGCGAAGGTATTGTTCTGGGTCACAAAGTTCCGAGTGTTGGATTGGAAGTCGATAGAGCAAAGATACAGGTAATTAAAACTCTTCCCCCTCCTGTTTCCGTTAAAGGGGTAAGAAGTTTTCTTGGCCATGCTGGCTTTTATAGGCTATTTATCAAAGACTTTTCTAAGATTGCGAAACCGTTATGCAACTTACTTGAAAAGGATTCCAAATTCCTTTTTGATGAAGCTTGCTTAGCGGCCTTCAAAGCAATCAAAGAAAAGCTTATTTCTGCTCCTATAGTAGTGCCTCCAGATTGGAATTTACCGTTTGAGGTTATGTGTGATGCGAGTGATTTGTGTATGGGAGCTGTATTAGGACAAAGAAAAGAGAAAGTTTTTCATTCGATTTATTATGCTAGTAAAACTTTTAATGGTGCTCAAGTGAATTATACAGTTACAGAAAAGTAGTTGCTAGCAGTTGTGTATTCATTCGATAAATTTCGCTCTTATCTTCTTGGAGCGAAAGTTATTGTTTATACAGATCATTCAGCGATTCGATATCTTATGGAGAAGAAGGATGCTAAACCGAGGTTAATTAGATGGGTGTTATTGCTTCAAGAATTTCATTTAGAGATCAAGGATAGAAAAGGATGTGAGAATCAGGTTGCAGATCATCTATCGCGGTTAGAAGGTTCAGAGTTGAATAGTGGTACTGAAGCAGCTAGAGAAGAGTTTCCAGATGAGAATTTATTCGTGTTTCGTGATTATGAAGCTCCTTGGTATGCGGATATTGCAAATTTAGTGGTAAGTGGTTCTTTTCCTGAAGGTTCAACTTACCAGGAAAGAAAAAGATTAGCTCATCGTGCAAGACAGCTCTTTTGGGAGGATCCGTTCCTCTATAAAGTGTGTGCTGATCAGATGGTAAGAAGATGTGTAGCCAAGGAAGAGATTGAGGCGATTATAGCTGGGTGTCATGATTCACCTTATGGTGGACATTTCAAAGGAGATCGAACTGCTGCTAAGGTATTACAATCTGGTTTCTATTGGCCTTCTATTATAAAGGATTGTCATGAATATACTAAAAGATGTACTAGATGTCAATTTACCGGAAACATATCCAAGAGGGATGAGATGCCACATAATAATGTATTAGAAGTTGAAAAATTTGATGTTTGGGGTATAGATTTTATGGGTCCGTTCGTTCCTTCAAATGGTAACCTCTACATCTTGTTAGCTGTTGATTACGTGTCCAAGTGGGTAGAAGCGGTGGCTTTACCTAGCAATGATTCAAGAGTGGTGATTAAGTTCTTAAAATCACATATTTTCACTAGACATGGAACTCCAAGGGTGATTATTAGCGATGGAGGTACTCATTTCGTTAATAAGTATTTAAAGACTGTTCTAGAGAAATATGGAGTAAGACATCGTGTATCTACTGCTTATCATCCACAAGCCAATGATCAAGCCGAAGTATCAAATCGTGAGGTAAAATCTATCTTAGAGAAAACCGTTGGTCCTACTAGAAAAGATTGGTCTATGAAATTAGATGATGCACTTTGGGCATATCGAATTGCTTTCAAAACTCCAGTAGGTGCTTCTCCGTATCGAATGGTATATGGTAAGGCTTGTCACTTACCTCTTGAACTTGAAATGGGTGCCTATTGGGCTATTGCAAAGTTGAATTTAGATCCTACGCTAGCTGGTGAGAATCGAATGATGAAACTTAATGAGCTTGATGAATTTAGATTACATGCGTATAAAAATGCCAAACTTTACAAAGAAAATACCAAGCGATGGCATGATAATCGAATTCGAGAGAAGAACTTTGTAGTGGGACAAAGAGTGTTGAAATATAATTCGAAGTTCAGTAATTATCCGGGGAAATTAAGATCGAAGTGGTCGGGTCCTTATATTGTAACAAAAGCTACACCTCATGGAGCTATAGAGATAGAAAATCCACTTGAGAACCGTACATTCATGGTGAACGGTCATCGTTTAAAGGTTTATCATGGAGGTGACGACACCGATCGTGCTAAAGACCCACATCCCGGAGAGGTCATGTACCTCCTCGAAGCTCCTTAGCAGCACGAGGTAGCCCGTCAAGCTTAACGACGTTAAACAAAAGCCAATTTCTTGTATATTAGTTTAAGTATTTCAATTTCCGTAGTGTAAACTAGTTAAGTTTTTCGTTGATTTTAGTTTTATTTTTAAGAAATGAGGAAGGGTGTTTGTTTTTGATGATTTCAGGGGTATAATGGTCATGAGTTTGGGGTCAAAACAATGAGAAAACGAAAAAAATTGAAGTCCACAGCAGGTTTGACCGGCTAGCCGGCGAGCTGGCCGGCATACCGGCCAAACGAGCTGAAGAACCCCAACTCTCTAACCACTGCGTCAGCGACAACGCAGCATTGCTGCGTCATCATTCGCGCCAGCGAGAATCCGCTGACATACCGGTCACTGACCGGCTAGCCGGCCAAATGGAGGACAGGTTCTGGTCCTTGCGTCAGCGACGACGCAAGGTTGCTGCGTCATCAAATGCGCCATCGACATTCCGCCGGCATGCCGGCGAATCCCCCGGCTAGCCGGCCAAGAATGTCGAGAGTTCTGATCACTGCGTCAGCGACGACGCAATATACTTGCGTTTTGAGGTAAAAAAAAACAAACAAAAAAAACGAATTTAGTAATTATTTTTCGCCGCCCTCGCGACCGGCATGCCGGCGAATCCGCCGGCTAGCCGGCCAGCTGTTGCGAGAGGCGGTTTTGAGTTCCTTTAACCTAGCTTTTTACCTCTTTTCCAAGCCAAACCTTATAGTCCGATTCCTTGCCTCCACCTACTCCGAAAATCATCAACAAACAGCTATAAAATCATCAAATCAACCTTCTATCATCACAAAAGACAAAATCAACTCACATCTTCTCCAAAACATCACCAAAATTCATATTTTCTCCAAATATTCCCTCTTCCCAACCTTAAAATTAAACCCAATTCGTTCCCAATCCCTCTCAAACCTTAACCCATCTCATATTCCACCTAATCCTTCAAGTTTTAAGCCTCAAAACATCAAATTTCAAAGCTTCTTTAGCTTTTTCTCTATTTGAATTTTTGAGTTTGGGGTGAAAAGAGATGACTAACAGAACCGATTCCATGTGTAACTATCGAAGAAACATACCAAGAAACAGGAACAATGTTGGAGCTAGCCCAGACCAAGCAATTGAGATTCCGGATTCGCGATCCAAAAAGACTGTCCAAAACCCAATTGCTCCGAAACGAAAAGAAAACCCAAGTAAGGCTAATCCGAAAAAGAGTAGGTTAATTGATGAGAGTGATGAAGAAAGTGAGGAAGAAGTTGAAGAAGAGATTGAGGAAGAAACTGAACAAGAAGTTCCCGAAGAACCAATGCAACAACCAAAAGCTCCGCGTAGGAAAGCTTGGGCTCAAAAGCCAAAGAGAGTCTTCATTCCTTGGGATACTCAGGTTCGTGATAGAATTGAATTTTTGAAGTTTGGTGAGGAGATGAATCTTCCTAAAGGTATTATGACTAGTGCTTATAAAGATTATGGTATTACTTGTGATAAATTGGGTTGGAAGGAATTGAGAGAAAGGAAGATTGAGTATATTCCTACCTTGGTGTGAGATTTTTATGAAGGAATCGCCTTCTCAAAAGACGCTGTCATTATTCGCAAAAAGGTAGTTCCTTTCTCCGTTGAGCTTATTCGTAAATCATTGAAATTACCCGAGTTTTCCAGAATATGTCTGTTTCAAGAATCTCTAAAAGAGCCTTCGTTTGATTATGAATCCCTTTGGGGGAAAGTGCTTGTTGATGGGGCCCGCCCAATTCCCGAAGGATAGAGATATCCTGGACAGATGTATAGTAGTAATTTGCTACCATGTGCTAAGATTTGGTCACATTTCATAATCCCTACCTTCTTCGGAGTTAAACACATATCGGAAGTGAAGAAGGAGCATCTTTTGTTCATTAAGTGTATTATCGAGGAGAAACCTATAGATGTTGCTCGAGTTATTTATGATACCATCATGGAATTTTCTATAATTCCTACTTCACAACAAAATCTCAAATTTCCTTGTACCATCACTACTTTGTGCTTAGACGCAAAGGTTCCGCGTAAAGACGCAGAGATTGATCGTGTTGTAGTGTGTGAGAGTATGGGTTTAACTTTGATCAAGAATATTCATGATGAGGTGTTAAAAGCAACAAGAAATCCAAGAGCTCCTCCAAAGAAGAAGATGCATACAACTGATGAGTTGGAAGCTAAAGTGAAGGTGTTAGAAGAGAATCAAGTGAAGATGATTGCGTCTTTGGGAAACGTCACAAAAGAGTTAGAACTTCTCCAAAACATGTTAATGGGGGTGAGCACAATTCAACACGCCACCTATGGTATTCTTATGCAAGAGAAAGTTCATGGACGCAACACCGATAACCAGCCTCGCGCTGGTTGAGATACATTTTCTATCCCTTTCGCGTTTTAGTAGTTTAGTTTATTTTTATATGCGTTGAGTCTTTTCGAGTCGTGGGGACATGACTCATTTTTGAGTTTGGGGTGGGGTTCGTTGTCTCATCCCAATTTTTATGTGTTATGTGTTTTATTTGCTTTCAATAAAATAATTTTCGGAGTTGCGTTTGACTATAGAAGATTTTAAATGTCCCTTTAAGCATACTTTTGATGAATCTATGATAGTAAATAGTGGACTTTAGGGAATAACATAAAACGCACTTACAATTGCATGCGAACATAGGTAATTAATAGGAAAGATTAATGAACAATGCAAATGAAGTAAGCTTGTACTTAAGGAATATGTTTGGTGTGTAGAACGTGAAATCCTAGTTAGTAGAGAACCCACCTAGATATGAACTAAAGACAAGCTATGTACTTAGGAAAATGATAGGGGCAGTTCTTTGTTAGCCATTTTGAAGCCTTTTAGCTTGTTATCCCTTATATTATAATTTTATCCGTCTTAGCCCAATTTTGAGCCTTAAGCCTTTCTTTTGTAGCCACGATATAAGCCCGTTATCCTTTAGATTATTAGGCATGACCAAATGACCCGCACTTGAATCACAACCCTGAGACTTGTCTCGAGCTTGAGTTTGGGGTGGAGGGTCCAAATTTGGGGAATTTATATTGGGAAGGGATTATATGTGTTTGTATTGAGGCACAAAAATGTAGATGATATTATTATTTGTAACCCTTTGCCGGGATTTGAAAAGAAAAAAAGAAAAAAAGAAAAAAAAGAAAATTATAAGAGACATGAATTTTCACATCAAAATGATGGTCATGGGTATCTTGTACAAAAAAATAGAAAAGAAATGAAAAAGAAAATAAAAAGAAAGAAAGAATAAATAAATCGGCAAAGGGGAATATTTTTGGAAATCATCTTAGTTATTATTTGGGTTGACATGGGGACGCAACATTAGCGCGTCAAATGGGTGAGTGAGAACATTTTTTAGCGTAACTCAAGCTCGAGGACATGTTGATGGTAAGTGAGGAGAGAGCTAAAAGCTCACTTCAAATTTACCAAATATACATCCATACCGTCCTTAAGCCATTATTAAAACCATAAAGACCTCGTGATTCCTAAGTGCATAGTGAATTTATGATTCTGTTGATAGGGAATATACTAGGTGGAGCGTTCAAAGCGAGTTAGGATTGATGACCACCCTATAGCCATCATACAGAGATGAGTACAAGTGTAACTTTCAAGCATTGCGACTTTAATTTTATGATTGAGATAATTTATGTTTGATGTTGCATGATTAGTGTATGTATATGTTAGTTTTTAAAGTTTTGCTATATGAGATTTATCTTAAAAATAGCTTTAGGTGAATTTGCTAGCTTCTATTTGTTCTTGCGTTTACTTCTACCCCTTGTTTTGTGTTGTTTTGCTTTGTCGGGACGACAAAGGTTTGAGTTGGGGGTCTTGATGTCTCCTTAATTGTTCTTATTTTCGACCCTTAGGAGACATCATTTTTTGTGTTTATTTAATCAATTTGATAGACTTTTGGACTAAATATGCATTAATACGATTTTCCTCTTTTATTTCTAGCATTTTTGATTTATTAAGCTTTTGCGCGTAATATTGGTATTTTTAGTGCAGATTTTACAGGTTTTAGATGTTAGCTAGAAGAGGAATCCGAGGAGAAAGTCAAAGATCAAAAGATAGAGTCAAGACTTGAAAAGAAATCCCGAAGATATTATTTGTAGAGCTGAAAATCCATTTTCCAGGCCATAGATTGCTGATTTCGAGGTGCTTAAGCGATGATTTAGCCGCTGACCTTTGAAGAGAAAACGCTCCTTATCGAGTTACGAAACTTTAGAAACTGGAATGAGGTCAATCGGAGTCATAACGAATCGGGAAAAGCCGTTTTAGTGAAGACATATCAGCAGTTACGGGATTTTGGGCTAAGTTAGTGGACTTGGGCCTTTTATATTTCATTTAATTAAAAGATTAGGGCCAAGTCCGAATTTCCACCTATAAAACCAGCCCTTGACTTCTATTTTACACACAATTCACATTCTGCAAGATTAAAAACACCAGAGAGAAGCAACTGAAGGAAGGAGAAGAATCTACAAGAGCTGGAGAGGGTCTATATCTCCGTTCGTAGTCATTCCGATTCCGGAAACTAGGTTCTTTTATCTTTTTAATTCTGTAAACAATATGAATTCCATTACTTTTAATTTCGTATTTCATTTTAATATGAGCTAAGCTTTTCATAGTGCTTGAGAACAAACAATGGGTGAATCCCAATCTTATTAATTAACGAATGTTGAATTTGGGTTTTTATTGAATTAAACTAAATTAGGGCTATTACTCTTTTCGATAAATTGTGAATGTTTACTGTTTTTAGCGTCATGAAATAGGAACAGGTGTTAGTATCTAGGCTATTCCAATTAGTGGCGATTGGATCATCCTGAAGGAGGGTTTAGGTACAGAACCATTTATTCAATCTAGGATAGAAGCTATTGATTCTGACGAACTTAGCTAATCTTAGGGCCAATGAGGTAATAAAACTTAATCATCCAACGGTGGATCATATTTACCCTGACGGGACTAGTGACACTTTAGGATCGTCTTATAGTCCACCCTGACGGGGGTATAAGGAAATTAGAATCCCGACCATTGTAATTGACTAATTTAGCCCTTAAACAACATAATTTAAGAAATAGGATAGGGAGGATCCTTGCGTTCTCAAGTGCTACATCTCATATTGTGTTTTACATCATTTTACTTGCGTCTTAGCTTTTATTTACATTTTAGTAATTGTCTTTCATTCATTAGCTTTAATAACAAAAACCAAACAATCATATTATTATCTTTGATTTTCATAAGTGCATCAATCACTATTTGTTAGACATTGTGATCAACCATCCCGTCCTTGGAACGAATCTGTATTATCAGATATACTACTTGGGACAACCGTACACTTGCGGTTGTGGTTCGATTATCTTTTGCATTTATTTTAGAACACACAAAGGACCACCACGTATTCACCTGAGCAATTTTTCGGGCTTGTTCTTTTAGTTCTTCGAGTTGTTCAGCCAATTCTTTAAGCTTTAGAGACTCTGAAGTGTTTTCTTTTGTTGTTCTCTTTGGCCAACTTCTCTCGTTCTCAAGAATTCTCTCCATCCACAACTCAGCTTCTTCAGGATCTAGTAACACAAAACCTGCGTTTCCCAACGAATCTGCTTTTTCTCTTGATTTATCATTAAGGCCTCCATAAAACAAGGTTAAATAATATTATGGCAAGGATCTATGATATGGACACCTCGCTTTCTTCTCTGTAAATCGTAACCATGCTTCACCCAAACTCTTTTCCTCTTTCTGTATAAATTGTTCAAGCTCCAACATATCTTTTAAACGTCTACTAACCGGATAGAAACGGTCTAGGAATCTTGCTTGGAGTTTGTCCCAACCTGGAATAACATGAGGGTATTGGGTATCATACCATTCGCTTGCACATCCGGTCAAGAAGAACTGGAACATCAGGTAATATACTTGCTCCCTAGTAACTCCTTTTACGATATAAGCATCACAGATTTGCATGAATTTCTGAATATATCGGATCGGATCTTGATGTGCATCTCCGCTGAACAATCCATGAGATGCAAATTGAGTTAGCATCCCAGGATCAGGTTTAAATTTCGCGGCTTGGATTTCAGGAGCTCGAATTCCTCGTGGCTCCACTCTAAATTCGATGGGTAGCTCAAGTCTCCTTGGGTTCTCCATCTGTAACTAAATCTGAAAAACAGAACTAAAAACAAAAGCGTAAAATAGAACTAACTAAAAATAAAAGCACAAGATATATGCACAAGGACTAACGATGTAGTCCCCGGCAGCGGCGCCAAAAACTTGGTGGGGCCTAAGGTGTGATAAAAAGATGTATAAAATAAGTGCAAATAAACACCCTAAGCTAACACGGTTCTGCAAGTATACAGATCGTATGCAAGTTTTAGATAAAGATTCGTTCCGCAGAGACTACAGAGGTTAGGAGAATCTTATGCAAATAGAAAGTGCAAATAATTAAAGCTAGAACAAGTAAACGCAAATAAACGTAAAGATAAATAGATTTTTGTTTGATTTTCTAATAAACTAAAGTAAAACTAAGAATTAAAAGACAGAAAAATAAATATGAAAGAGAAGTGATATGAGAATATAGCTTAAGTTATTAGCATGTAATCCCCACTAGTTTTTCCGTTCTAAACATGTAAATATTTCCCTAATCGGTCCCAATATGCTATTGGTAGTTTCAAATAGGATTTACCTGTGTCAATAAGGCTTCCTAAGCAAACTTTTCCTGTAATTGGTAAATAGTCACAAAGACTAAACCATAGTGATTATCCAGCTACGTTGGGTTGTCAGATCAAACCTAAAACTAAACGTTATGTGCTAAACATGCAATTAAACACCGTTGTCAATGGTATCCTAATTACTAGATGGTAATTCTAATGGCTGCAGTCCACAAGAACACATAATATAAATCCAAACACACAAACTGAGAATAGAAACTATAATTCTATTTAAAACATTAAATTCCCAAATTAGATAGATGTCAATCAAAACTAGGGTTCATACATTAATGCTAAAACTTAAGCTAAAGAAATTTAGTTCATGAAAGAAAAAGAAGAAATTACAAATCTAAAGGTAGAAGAAGACATTGTTGATGAACAGCTCCTTCCAGACTTCTCTCTTGTGTTCTAAGCTTCCTCTTGGTTTAAGGTTTCACCAAGGATGATTTAAGAGTGTTAAGAGGCTGTATTTATAGTGTAGAGGTTGACCTAAATCGTTTCTTGGAAATAACTTCAAGTAATGGACTCCTGGCCCAACTCAAATTCGTAAGGAAAACACTGCTGCGTTGTTTTGAGTGTATCTTCTTCGTTATTGGTCGGATTTTGCTCCATAAGATACCAAAAGAATCGCAACAGAATCTTTAGACGTGTGTGCAGAACCCCAGATTTAGGCAGCTTTTCCTTTTCCATCTTTTTAGCAATTGTTTCCTTATCTCCAATTTCCATGCAAATCTCTTTCCATAAGTTGTAGTCTTTGACTTGGACTCTAATTAGTCTCCATAATTATCTTTAAAGCTTCACACTAAATAAACAATTAAACCCAATATGCTCTAAAAAAAATAATTTTACAAATCAAGACCCAAAATAGGAAAGTGCACTAAATTAAGCTAAAATCAACCTATAAACTAATAAATAAGCCTAAAATGATGTCTCATGAGTATATTTTACTATCACAAATGAGAAGACATCAGTAATTTACCTTATGGCCTATTGGGTATTTTTAGCTTAATCATTCGAAGGTGGATCATAATCACCCTGACGAGGTTTGTGACACCCTAGAATAGCTTCGTAGTCCACCCTGACGGGGGTACGAAGATTCCTGAATCCCGACCTGTGTTAATTGACCAATTTGTCCCTTAAACAACATATGTTATGAAATAGAGTTAGGAGAATCCCTTGCGTCTCTCAAGTACTTCCTGCTCATATTTGCGTCTAGTATTTATTTACTTGCGTCTAGTTCCATTACTTGCATTTTTACTTAGTCTTTAATTATCTTAGGAATTAGAAAACCAAACAAACATTATCAAATCTTTTATTTACATTCAAAGTGCAATTATTCATTAATTTATAAGCATTAGAGTCAACCATTCCGTCCCTACGAAAGAATCTGTTTATCACATATATTACTTGGGACAACCGTACACTTGCGGTTGTGGTTCGATTACTTTTGCATTATTTTTAGAACACACAAAGGACCACCAGATGTTCACATAAAAATCCACTTTGCCGATCCGAATATATATATTTTCTTTTCTTTTCAAATCAAATTCTTTAAATATGACTCTCTTTTAATGTTGAGATATCACGCTATTTTTTTCTCATATATATTTTTTCTTTTAATGCCCTTGTTGGCAAAAATTTAGCTCGTAGCTTCTTTTTCATTCACTATTACCCCGGCAAAGGGTTACAATAAAATTCTGTGAATCATCATCAATATAA
The DNA here is from genome assembly GCA_029959085.1 of Nemophila menziesii. Classification (NCBI taxonomy): domain Eukaryota; kingdom Viridiplantae; phylum Streptophyta; class Magnoliopsida; order Boraginales; family Hydrophyllaceae; genus Nemophila; species Nemophila menziesii. The sequence goes on along the minus strand of JARWIR010000015.1, from coordinate 22,161,290 downwards.
AGCACAAAGAATAATTAATAAGCTCAAAAATCCCATTCCAATAACAATTCCCATAATGATGGACCCACCACCCCAAACTCAAGCTCTAAAACAATTGTCTATGCATCGCGATTCGAGTGCGGGTCATATGGAAAAGTCCTATAATCTAAAGGGATATGGCTTATAACGTGTTTCAATAAATAGCTTTAGAAAGGCTAGAAGGGGCTGAGAAGGATATAACATATAAAATCAAAATAACATGGTGAGAAAGTATAAAGAGGCTCCAAAGGCTTCAAATATGAAAGAACCGCCTTAATCACTTTCTACACTATGTAATTTCGTTACTTTATTATCTTTAGCACTTTCATCAAATGGGTTGTCAACTAGCTTGGATCTCACGGCCTACACACTTCTCAAGGTTCCCTGAGATCGAACATACTTTCTATCGCATTGCTCACTAATCTTTTCTTTACTACCAACGTGTGTTTTCCTGCAAATACTCAAAGCATACAAATAACATAGCTCATAAACATACTACTTACTATCATCAATTCACTGAGCTTATGCTTTCAAGCTATTAAACACACTCTACATCTAATTCCCATGTATCAAAAAAAAATATTTCTACCTAAAAACAGAAAAATGGAGATGAGAGACAACGAATCCCCATACCCCCAACTCAAAAATGAGCCGTGTCCCCACGACTCGAAAAAGACTCGAAACAGAAATTAAAATTAGCAGATAAAAGCATTTACAGAAATGGTAAGGAAGAAAGAGAACATACTCTCGAGGCTACTGCCTCGCATCATTGATATCCAAGGTTGGATCTGCTTGACCTATCGTTAATTGCTCAACGAGTTTCATGATGTGCACTTGATTAGCGTTGATTTTTGACACATCCTTAACTAATGAAGTTTGAGCTGCTTCGAATTTTGTTAAACGCTCCTCCATCTTCTCTCGCCAATTTTGCTCCTTTTCCTCTTTCGAGACTTGCGTAGAACCCGCTCTTCGAAAGATATCTTTGATCCAAGCATTATCAATATAACTCGTCTTAAATTCGAGTTTCTCTTCTTCACCCAATATAACATTCGCTTTTCGCACAAGACACGTGATCATGGTCAGAAATTTAACATTATAAACTGATTTAGGAGAGACCAAAAATCGCATCACCTCCTCATAGATCAACTGTGCCAGATCTACTTCTTCTCCTCTCAAAATACAGTCCAACAGTAGAGCGTTCTTCATAGTTACATCCAATGTTCATGTGTTTCCAAAGACATCGCATCCGATTGAAGATATTTGTAAGGACAAGGTGCTTTCAATTCTCCCTTATATGATTACACTTTCTCCTTGTCTAATACATGCTCAAAAAGTAATTCCTCATCAAAGATTTTTCGTTTAGCAACCGCTTCATCAAATTTGTAATCACCTTTCAATTTCTTAAACTTGAAGTGGTTTCGAATCTCCTCAACTGTGAAAGGAACTAGTTTTCCTCTAATCGGAACACAACCTTTACTATCTCGGCTAAAGAGGCCTAAATAGAATTCCAAAACTAACTCATGACATAATTCAGAACGTCTTACCATGAACGTAGACCAACCCAATCTTTCACCAAGCTCTAAGAATCTCTTGTATTCTCCTGTACCAACTTCTTCCTTGAATACTTTCTCATAAGCAAAAGGTAGTTCTTTTAATTGTTTTTCTGCAGAAGCTTTCAGGGCCCTTGAAGCTTCCTCTTTCTCCGTGGTTGTAGGACCTTGTGGAAGTTATGTTTTCTCCTTTGCATAAAAGTAAAGCTTTTTACCGTTACGATCACACAAAGTTATACCTCCATCTTCAACATCGTCTTTAGCCTTTGATTTAGAACTGGAACCTTTGTTATTTGATTTCTTCTTGATTGGATCCAATACCTTGCTTTTCTTCACCTCCCTCTTGTTAGCTAATATTGTTGTTCTATTAGTCATCCTCAATTAACCCCCAACTCAAAGCTTTAACAACTCTTGAAATTTGAATTTGTGAATTTTTGGTTGACCAAGCTTGATTTGGTTTAGGATAGGTGAATTGATGATGAATCTCTATGTGGGTGAGGTGGATTCTTAATGGATTGGCTTGTATTTAAGAAATTGTAGGATAAATTTTGAAAATTTGAGCTCTTGATTCTTCAATTGATTGTGTTTGGTGAGGATTGGTTGCTTGAATCTTCTTTGTAATGACGTGGAGAGAAGATTTGATGTGTTTTTCTTGATGAGTGGGTAGTGTTTTGATGATTGGTGAAGGTTTTCATGAGCTTTAATGGAGTTGGGAGAGTTTTGGAGAAGAGAAAGAGGCTTGAGGTTTAGTAAATTCGGAATAATAAGCATTAACCCTCTTTTATAAGCTTGAAACCCGTTTTTCTCTCTCCAGTCAGCGCGCTGCGGTATACCGCGCATAGGGTCCGGTATACCGCAACATTTGATGCTCCAAAAATTTCCGCTTCGGCAAAATACACGTGGTAGCAACCCGTGGCACGGGTTTTGGACGTGCGGTGCATGGCGCGGTACATGGTACGATATACCGGACCCATCAGCTTGATTTTTTTCTTGTCTCGGTATAAAACACGTGGCATCTACCTGTGGTACGGGTTTCTTCCTCTGCGGTATACCGCAGCTGAGGTCCGGTATACCGCACCCCTGCTTCAACTTTTCAAAAAAAAAATTGTTGCTTCCCTAACTCGATTTCTCCAATACCTAATCATCAAAAACACTAATACCTTTCTCAAATATGCAATATCAACTTAAAAAACTAAACTAAACATTAACTCAAAACGTAAAAGACATAAAAACTTAAAAAATTTCGGGTTGTCTCCCATACAACACTTTTATTTAACGTCTTTCAAAGTTAGACGTGTAACCTCTATCAAGATTTGCGAATATAGCCTCCCCAACAACGAGTTAGGCTATGAACGTCAACTAATCTGCGCTTGATCCCCTTTTTGGGTTGAATTTCTATCACCTTGGCTGAAACAACCTTAGTGACAATGAATGGTCCCATCCACGAGTCTTTGAAACTAGGTGGCCTATTCTCGCGTTTGTGAGCTTTCCATAGAACTTCATGGCCAACCCCAAACTCAATGTTTGGCTCAGTATCCACAGGCTTTAAGTGGATCTTCGCAGGAGGGACTTTGTGATGTGAAAGGCTGTGGATGACAGGAACGGTGGGTTCTAACTTCCTTGGTTTCTTACCCAAGACATAGAAGGTCTCGGATACGTTCTTTGCATGAAGGGTAACGGTCCCTTCTTGGAAGTTGATGACACTTTGACTTGTGGCCATGAAAGGCCATCCAAGTATGATTGGAACCTGCTTATCTGCATCAAACTCAAGTATAACAATGTCAGTAGGGATGGCAAAACTACCTGCACGGACTAAGACGTCCTCCACTGTTCCCCATGTCCTGGTAATTGAGTTGTCAGCGATCTGCAGCTTCACTGGAGTTTTCTCTGATTTATGAAGTCCAAGTCTATCGAACATGGACTTAGGCATAAGATTCACACCAGAACCCACATCGTACATAGCTTTCACCTTGAGCATACCATCAATTTGAATAGGAAGGTTAAAACTTCCCGGATCTTTAAGCTTTGTTGGTAGCTCTCTTTCACTTCTTCTTGAGACTCTTAGATTCTCTCTTGGGATCTCTACACTCGCTTCTTTCTCAGGAATAACTTGCGTAAAAACTTGTTGCGGTGTAAGTCCTTTCTTTGCACTCTCAAGTATCTAGGCGTTGATATTTTCAGGTGTATACGCCTCTACAAATGTCTTGAGTTCAGTGCCATCCTTAGGAATTGTATCAGGAATAGTTGATGACACTGGTTGAACAACTGGTGGCGGTCCCACCTTTTCTTCTTCTTTCTCTTCTTGCACAGCAGGTGCAACTTCATCTTCTTTCTCTTTCTCTCTATCTAACTTAGCTTGATAATCCATAACTGATCGAATTTCCTCTTGCATCTTCTTCAGTAGCTGTATAAATTCGGCTTTTTATGGATCGTCCTCCACATAAACCTCAGAACAGTCAGATTCCACGGGGCTAGACTTGGTTGGTTCTTCTTCGGTACTCGGAACTTCCACGGCACTAACGGCAGCATGCGGTACTTCCTCCTTTTCTTCTTCAATTTCAAGGCAAATAGCCTTACAAGCTTCGAACCCAACATTGTCATCACCTACTTCGATAGCCTTCACTTCTTTCTGTTCCATTAAATTCGTTAGAACTTTGTTTAACTGTTCTACTTGAGTACATAAAATTTGAAGTGCGGCACCTTGTCCTCGGACTTTCTCTTCCTGAGCGTTCATATTTGTGGTCAAACGGTTCAAGATTTGTATTATTTGCTGATTATCCGTTGATCCTTCTTGAGGATACTGAGGTAAAGCTTTCTGATCTAACGTATCCATATAGGCATCTTGAACAGGTTGTTGAGGGGGAGCAGGTCTATTTTGATATTGATTTTGATACTGACCTCTAGGTTGGAAAGAGTTGTTGTGGGGGCGCGGTTGATAATGACCAGGATTAGCGGCCCCTTGCGGATTTTAATACTGCATACCTGGATGATTTCGGTTACCCCATTGATAACCTCCTCGGTTGGATATGAAGTACACAGATTGTGGATTTGATTCGCACTTTTCCCATGTATGATTATTAACCCCACATTGTTGACAACCTTGTGCTGCTTGTACTACGTTTGCTGCGGCTAAATTCTTTTGCATCTCTAACTTCAGCTCTTTGATTTGATTCTCTAATGCGGATATTTGAGCTGAGTTCGCAGTTTCTGCATCTAAACGAAGCATTCCTCGGGTCTTTGCTACAGGAGCTCGCGTTGAAGGCCAACACCTTTCTTGTTCAATAATATTTTCCAAGACATCGGATGCTTCATTATGATTCATGGACACAAAATTACCCTTTCCAATGTTATCCACCTTCTCTCTACCTTTATCATTAAGACCTTCATAGCATATAGCAAGTTGTAGAGCGGGTGTATAACCATGGAGCAGATCTAGCTAATTTATGTTGAAACCTTGTCCATGGTTCTCCTACTGTTTCTCCATCTTCTTGACAAAATCTTGCAAGCTCGGTTTGATCTTTGAGTCTCATACTCTTCGGATAAAAACGGTTAAAGAACGCGACTTGAAGTTCTGTCCAAGAATTAATTGTTCCAGGTGGTTGTCTTTCTAGCCATTCGCTAGCTCTACCGGTCAAGAAGAACGAAAACATAAGACAATACAGTTGCTCGCGTGTAATGACATGAGTAATATAGGCATCACAAATCTGCATGAACTTCTGAATCGATCTTACCGGATCTTGAATTGCTGTACCACTGTAGAGTCCAAAACTTTGAAATTGACTAAGCATACCCGGATCGGGTCTAAATTTAATATTCTGGATCTCTGGAGGACGGTAACTGGTGGTCCTTTGTGTGTTCTAAATAAATGCAAATAATAATCGAACCACAACCGCAAGTGTACGGTTGTCCCAAGTAGTATACCTGATAATACAGATTCGTTCCAAGGACAGGATGGTTAAATACAATTCTTATCTATTAATGATTGATGCACTTATGAAAACAAATAGAGATAATATGTTTGTTTGGTTTTTGTTATTAAAGCTAATGAATGAAAGACAAATATTAAATTGCAAATAAAAGCTAAGACGCAAGTAAAATGATGTAAAACGCAATATGAGAAGTAGCACTTGAGAACGCAAGGATCCTCCCTATCCTATTTCTTAACTTATGTTGTTTAAGGGCTAAATTAGTCAATTACAATGGTCGGGATTCTAAATTCCTTATACCCCCGTCAGGGTGGACTATAAGGCGATCCTAAAGTGTCACTAGTCCTGTCAGGGTAAATATGATCCACCGTTGGATGATTAAGTTTTATTACCTCATTGGCCCTAGGATTAGCTAAGCTCGTCAGAGTCAATAACTTCTATCCTAGATTGAATAAATGGTTCTGTACCTAAACCCTCCGTCAGGATGATCCAATCGCCACTAATTGGAATAGCCTAGATACTAACACCTGTTCCTAGTTCATGACGCTAAAAACAGTAAACATTCACAATTTATCAAAAAGAGTAAAAGCCCTAATTTAGTTTAATTTAACAGAAACCCAAATTCAACATTCGTTAATTAATAAGATTGGGATTCACCCATTGTTTGTTCTCAAGCACTATGAAAAACTTAGCTCATATTAAAATAAAATACGAAATTAAATGTAAAGGAATTCATATTGTTTACAAAATTAAAAGATAAGAAAAACCTAATTTCCGGAATCGGAATGACTACGAACGGAGATATAGACCCTCTCCAGCTCTTGTAGCTTCTTCTCCTTCCTTCCTTTGCTTCTCTCTGGTGTTTTTTTTTTCTTGCAGAATGTGAATTGTGTTTAAAATAGAAGTCAAGGGCTGGTTTTATAGGTGGAAATTCGGACTTGGCCCTAATCTTTTAATTAAATGAAATATAAAAAGCCCAAGTCCATTAACTTAGCCCAAAATCCCGTAACTGCTGATATGCCTTCACTAAAACGGCTTTTCCCGATGCTAAAGTTCCGTAACTCGATAAGGAGCGTTTTCTCTTCAAAGGTCAGCGGCTAAATCATCGCTTAAGCACCTCGAAATCAGCAATCTATGGCCTGCAAAATGGATTTTCAACTCTAAAAATAATATCTTCGGGATTTCTTTTCAAGTCTTGACTCTATCTTTTGATCTTTAACTTTCTCATCGGATTCCTCTTCTAGCTAACATCTAAAACCTGTAAAATCTTCACTAAAAATACCAATATTACGCGCAAAAGCTTAATAAATCAAAAATGCTAGAAATAAAAGAGGAAAATCGTATTAATGCATATTTAGTCCAAAAGTCTATCAAATTGATTAAATAAACACCAAAAATGATGTCTCCTAAGGGTCGAAAATAAGAACAATTAAGGAGACATCAGTAACCTATTGGTTGAACATGGAACGGTACATAAAGACCAGGGAGGTCTTGCTGTACTCGAATGGATTATTCTGCCCATTACCTCCTCCTAGTTGTTGTTGTACACCAGGTGGAATAAATGCTGGAGGTCCTCCTGGTGCAAAGTAAGGTAATCCTCCAGGTGGATCTGATTGTTCTTGCATGCCTTCCATAGCTCTTCTTTCAGCTCTTTCCTCACGAACGCGTTTATTATAAGATCTGAAGCTCCTCTCAGGCTCTGGTAACGGAGGCCAAGAATTAAACACTGTGAAACCTGAAAAAGACTAAAGCAAACCACAAGCGTAAATCCTGAAAAAACTAAAAACTGAAAAATAAAAATTAATTAAAAACTACTACTCGAAATAGATAACCCACACGCTAACGAGACACAAGTCCCCGGCAGCGGCGCCAAAAACTTGGTGTCGCCTAGGGTGTGATAAAAATATGATAAAATAATGTCTAGAAAACTACGCACTCTCACCCTAGACAGGCACAGTACAGCAAGTATTATAGGATGTATGCAAGTTTTAGTTAGTAAGTTGAGTTCGTTCTCAGGGACTTAAGTGTGTTAATCACGTGGGTAGGAATAACGAGTAAAAGTAAATAATTAAAGACAAAAAATAAAAGCAAATAGATTTTCGAATTTTAAGGTTGCCACCCTAGTCCACTCGTGATTGTGAGGTTGCCACCCTAGTCCACCTTGACGGGGTTAGGGAGGAATTTAGAATCCTGACTGAGGAAATCCAGCATCTGTGTATTTCATATCCAACCGAGGAAATTATCAATTTGGTAACAGGAATCATCCGGGTATGCCGTACTCAAATCCAAAGTGGCAAGCTAATCTAGGTAACTATCAACCTCGTCCCCAGAATAACTCTTACCAACCAAGAGGTCAAGTTCTTTATCAGGGGAATCAGAATTATAATCAACCTGCTCCTCCACAACAACCTACCAATGACGCATATATGATGTCTCCCGATTTGTTCTAATTATTAGCCCCTTGGATACATCCTTTTAGGTGAATAAATGACTTAGTTGATAGACTTTTAGGCTTATTTGATCATATTGCACTTCCTCCCCTTGGAAATTAACTATTTGCAGAATCTGAGCTTTTGTGCGTAAATTTGACTATTTTTAAATGCAAAGTTAATTGGTTCTCGAATTTCATAAAAGACCCATCCAAGGAGGAGAAGTGAGAATAAATTATTAGTGTATTTTAGAGTGTTAGGAAATGATTTTTAGTCGAGTTTCTATTTTTAGAGTACACTTTCCTATTTTGATTTCTTGATTTATTGATTTATTCTTTTTAAGCATATGCGGTTTAATTATTTATTTAATGTGAAGCTTTATAAGATAAATGGTAATTACTTAGAGGCCAAGTGGTGGTCCTTTGTGTGTTCTAAAATAATAACAAAAGCAAATAAGGACAAGAGAACCACAACTGCAAGTGTACAGTTGTCCCAAGTAATATATGTGATGAACAGATTCGTTCGCAGGGACGGAATAGTTGACTCCAATGCTTATCAGTTAATGAATAATTGCACTTTGAATGTAAATAAAAGATTTGATAATGTTTGTTTGGTTTTCTAATTCCTAAGATAATTAAAGACTAAGTAAAAATGCAAGTAATGGAACTAGACGCAAATATGAGAAGACAGTACTTGAGAGACGCAAGGATTTCTCCTAACTCTGTTTCATTCCATATGTTGTTTAAGGGACAAATCGGTCAAATTAACATAGGTCGGGATTCGGGAATCTTCGTACCCCCGTCAGGGTGGACTACGAAGCTATTCTAGGGTGTCACAAACCCCGTCAGGGTGATTATGATCCACCTTCGAATGATTAAGCTAAAAATACCCAATAGGCCATAAGATTAATTACGCTCGTCAGAGTCAAATAATTTCTATCCTATATTCTGTAATTAATTCTGTATCTAAACCCCCCGTCAAGATGATCCACACGCCACTATGTGGAATAGCTTAGATACTAATACCTGTTATTAATTAGCTACTTTAAGAACAGTAAATAAATACAAATTACGAAAACATGTAAAAGACCCAATTTGAATTAAATTACTGAAATCCCAAATCCAATCATATGAAATAAAACAAAGTAGGGATTAACCCATTATGCGTTCCCAAGTATTAAATGAATTTAGCTCATAATTAACGGAAAGACAAAAACTAAAGACATAATTGGGTTCATAATGTTTTACAGAATAAAATAAAAGAACCTAATTACGGAGTTGATTCGGCTGCGAAGTGGAGATATAGACAGTCTCCAGCTCTGGGCTTCTTCTTTTCCTTGCTTCTGTTTCTTCTCCGGACACTCTCTTCTAAGGATGATTTGAATTGAAGAATAAAATGAGAGGTCTTTGACTCTCTCTCTAAGGATTTGTAAATTGAAGAAAGTATGAGAGGTCCTGAATAATGAGGTCTAAAGACCTATTTATAGAGATAAAATCGGATTAGGGCTTTTACTTAAGGATTAAGTAAAAATTAGAAAAGCCCAAATCCACTAATTAAGCCCAAATCCCGTAACTGCTGATACACCTTCATTAAAACGGCTTTTCCCGCTTCGTTATGACCCCGATTGACCTCATTCCAGTTGCTAAAGTTCCGTAACTCGATAAGGAACATAATCTCTTCAAAGGTCAGCGGCTAAATCATCTCCTAAGCACCTCGAAATCAGCAATCTATGGACTGGAAAATAGATTTTCAGCTCTAAAAATAATATCTTCGGGATTTATCTTCAAGTCTTGACTCCATATCATGATCTTTGACTTTCTCCTCGGATTCCTCTTCTAGCTAACATCTAAAACCTGTAAACTTTACACTAAAAATACCAATATTACGCGCAAAAGCTTAATAAATTAAAAATGCTAGAAATAAAAGAGGAAAATTGGATTATTGCATATTTAGTCCAAAAGTCTATCAAATTAATCAAATAAACACCAAAAATGATGTCTCCTAAGGGTCGAAAATACGAACAATTAAAGAGACATCACCAAGTCAAGATAAAGATGAAAGGAAAGAAGATTTACATGAAAATAAGAAGATTTAGGAAAGATTTATTCAAAGGAGGAAAAGATAAAGCTGTCTTTTGAAATCTGAGAATCCAGCCACGTTTTAGAGATTAAATCATAATAAAATATTGGCATGGATTCTGGACGAATGGTCTACACCAATAGAAAGAGCTTTCCAAGACAAGCAGTTTCATATATTGGAACTTCTCAAACGAATAAGTATTGAAAAAGATATGACCAAATCAAATCAGCAGAATCTTATCTTTTAGAGCTACGAATTTGAGAGTCCTTGACTTGTCTTCCACTCCAAGCAAATTCGACCTAGGGTCTTCCAACACCTATAAATACACCCCTTAGACCTCATTATTCAGCACCTCTCACAATTTATTCAATATCCTTAGAGAGAGCGTCAAGAGGCGGAAGCAAGGGCAGAAGCTGGAGACTGTCTATATCTCCAACAACAGTTCAAGCCAATTCCTCTATCTAGGTTCTTATTTTATTTTTGTTATTAGGACATGTATGATAATAATTTCTTTACTGTTTTTACTTTCAATATGAGCTAAACCTTAATTACTTGAGAATCGCAATAAAGGGATGAACCCTAATTAATTTAATTTATGTTTTGAATTTGGGATTGTTATGATTTAAATTGAATTAGGTTTTAGATATTGGATATTATTTTGTTTTAATCACTATTTCTTTTCCGTACAACTAGAAATAGATTTTAGAATTTGGGCTATTCACTTTAGTGGCGAAGTGATCATCGGACAGGGGGGTTTGAATACAGATCTAGGTAATACCCGTGTAATGTCCGTTATTGACCGACAGGCTTAACTAGTTACATAGCCAAAGAGGTAAAATCTTATCATCCGAAAAGCCATATTCGACCATGCAGGTGTTTATGATACTTTAGGATAGCTTCTAGGTCCACCCGACAGGGGGCTAGGAGATATTAGAGTCCCGACTAATATTATAATTCCAATTCTACCCTTAAACATAGCATAGATTATATTGATGAAGTGGATTCCTTGCGAGACTCAAGTATAGCTCATATCTGCATCTAGTTCTTTAGTATTTATTTTCAGTTATTTATTTTCATGCATTCTTAGGATTAATATAAAAACCAAATAAATATTTCTCATCTTTTATTTTCTGTATTTGCAATTACTACTACTTATCTGTTGAACACTTGGGTTATACCACTCCAATCCCTGAGAACGAATCCGACTTGTCGGAGTATTACTTGGACAACCGTACACTTGCGGTATTGTGGTTCCTTAATCTTTATCGCATTAATTTTATAACACACAAGGACCCACCAAGTTTTTAGCGCCGCTGCCGGGGATTGCAGCATGTGACCCCGGTGTTTAATCTCTAAGTAGTTTTAATTGTTTATTTATTTTTCAGTTTTACGCTTGGTTTTTGTTTTTGTTTTCTTTTACAGGTTCTTTATTCAGGTAATGATCAAGAGATTTTATTGAATATGTATAGAGGATATTACCCAGAACCCGATCCATATGACTATTGGGAAGACTCTTCAGGACAACAACAATGGGGTAGTAACTTCTACCAACAATCTTATCAATACCCGCAAGAGCAGGATTGGAACAACCAATGGATCGGGAATAATCAACAACAACCATCATATCACTATCAGCAAGAGCAAGCATGGAATAACCAATGGGTTGAAAACATTCAACACTATCCACCTCATCACTATCCACAAGAGACACTACAAGAGACATGTGCTAGAGTTCAGCGTCTAGCAGAAGAACTTAAGGCAGAAGAAGAAGAAAGAAGAGCCATCCGTGCATCCACACAACAGATTCTAGACGAAATGGAGGCCAGATATAATTCTCATAACTTTGCTAATAGTAACATGTCTTATGAAGATTCCACTCCCCCGAGGGATGGAAGCGATCAACCGAAAGAAGTAGTTGAGGAGGAGGTGTTGAAGGAAGATACTATTGATAGTGATATGACCATCATGCCGGTTATAAAAGAAGACCACCATGTGGTTGACAATCTTATTAGCATGGTGGAAGAAGGAGTAGCAAAGAAAATCCTAGAAACTGAGATTGCTATTCCTATGGTGCGTGCACAGGATCATGATACAGAACACAAACAAGAAAAAGAGGTGATCGAGATTCAGATTCCACATCAAGAATATGATGAAGTAATAGTGGAAGATTGGGTTGAAAGCGAAGACGAATGTGAAGTGGTTGAGAAATCAATTGAAGAGTTAAAGCTTCATAATAAAAGAGAAATCGAATTCCGACCACAAAAAGTTCACCAATCACTATCTCCACCACAACTCATCATTAGAGATAACATATTGGAATCACCTCTATTACTAAAAATGATCCATAGGTGCTACGCAAGAACGGTGCTACACCGCGAGAGTAAAGCGGCAAGGAGGAGCACCTACCCACCACACTTTAAAGAGGAACGCGAGATTAAAGAAAATACAAATGAGCTTATACCGTTGAGGACGGTTATCTACTATCATGTGGTGAAGAATACGTTTCGCCATGAAAGTAAGAAGGCGAAACGGAGATACTACCCTCCCCCTTTCAGAGATCGATTGAATAAAATTCTAAGGGGGAAGGTTCTAAAGCTTACATGCCAAGGACGAGGCGAATTTAAGCGGAGGAGAACCGCAAGGGCCTCATTACAATATTCATGGAAGGTAACGCGTCGAACTTAAAGACGTAATAAACAAAAGTGCTTCTTGGGAGACAACCCATGTTTTTATTGCTTTATGTTTTTCAATTCCTAGTGTATAGTTCTAAGTTAGTGTCGAGTTTTAGTGTCTACTTTTAAAAGAAATGAGAAAGGTAGTGTGTTAATGGTGCAGGAATCGTTTGGGGTGCTAGGAAATCCAAGGGAAAAATTCGGCGCGAGGTCCGGTATACCGCCCTAGAACCCCGGTATACCGCAAGAAGAAAACCTGTGTCACGTGCTACTCACGCGGGTTTTAATCAGAAAGGAGAAAAAAAAATTCGATGCGCGGTCCGGTATACCGCGTGAGATGTCCGGTATACCGCAGGAGGGAAAAACCCGTACCACGGGTTAGGTACCGCGGGTTTTTGGACGGAAAAAAGATATTGAACAGTAGCAAAAACCCGTGCCACGGGGTATATATCACGGGTTCTTGGCAGAGACGAAAAAAACGAAACAACAGAAGCTGCGGTACACCGCGGCTTAGGTCCGGTGCACCGCGCCATGGCGGTTTGTGAGGAGTTTGAGGCCCATTCAACTTCTTACCTTGTCAAGATCAAACCCTAGCCTCCCCCAATACGAATTTTTCAGAACTTAACCCTTATATACCTGCACAAAGACCACTACAACACCAAAGAACATCAAATCCTTCCTCCTATTTCAATCTAAACACACATCTAACACCACAATCTTTCAAGAACATCAAGAAATCTTCTACTTCAAGCTTAAGCCTCTTCATCAAAGCTTCAATCCTACTCATTAAACCTTCCCCAAGCTATTACATATTGATTACCCATCTCATATAACACCATAATCCTTCATTACAAATCCTCAAAACATCAAATTTCAAAACTCTTCTCTAGTTTTTAATTATTTGAAGTTTTGAGTTTGGGGTTCATTGAGATGTCGAAGATTGGGAAGACAAGAATACCATGGAGAGGAAGAGGAAGTTGGAGAACCTCTTATTACTTTTGGGTGTTAAAGATGTAGTTGAAAGAATGGAATTTGGAGGTCATGAAGAGGTGTTGAAACCCATAGGAAAAATTACAAAAGAGTTGGAGCTTATGCAAATCATATTACGTGGAGTGAGCAATGTTCAACATGCCACCTACGTAACACAAGGAGCTCAACCTACACGTAACAATGGAAACCAGCTTCGTGCTGGTTCAGATACGTTTTCCTATCCCTTTCTTATTTGTTTTAATTGTTTAATTGCTTTCTTGAGTCTTTTTCAAGTCGTGGGGACACGACACATTTTTGAGTTTGGGGTGGGGTTCATTGCCTCATCCCAATTTTATGTGTTTTACTGTTTTTTTTAAAATTTAGTTCGAGGAATGTTTTGACTGTAGAGATGTAGAGTGTTTTAAATGCCCCCATCAAGCATGCTTTTTATGAATTAATGATAGAAAATAGTTGACTTTAGGAGTTAGTGTAAACTGAACTTTGATTGCATGCAAATATGAGATAATTGATAGGAAAAATTAATGAACAATGCAAAAGAAGTAATCTTGTGCTTAAGGATAATGGGTGGTTTGTCAAACGTGAGATCTAAATGAGTAGAGAACCCACTTAGGTATGAACTAGAGATAAGTTGTGTAAATAGGAAGATGATAGAGGTAGTTCTTTGTTAGCCCTTTGAATTCTTTTTGGCCTTCTATCCCTGAATAAATTATATCCTTCTTAGACAAATTTTTAGCCTTTAAGCCTTTCTTTTGTCGCCACATTATAAGCCAATTTCCCTTTAGATTGTTAGGCATGACCATATGACCCGCACTTGAATCACGATACTGAGACTTCCTGTCTTGAGCTTGAGTTTGGGGTGGTGGGTCCACTATATGGGAATTTACATTGGGTTGGGATTTTGGAGCTTATAAATTGTGCTTTGTGTTATACATGATGATGATTCACAGGTTTATTATATTGTAACCCTTTGCCGGGGTAATAGTGAATGGAAAAGAAGCTATAAAGCTAAAATCATGAATAGGCATGAAGAAAAATAGCATGATATCTCAACATTAAAAAGAGAGTCATAGCTATATCAAAGAAAAAATATATATAGAAACAAAAAGTTATATGAAAAGAATATATATTTGGACTGGCAAAGTGGAAATTTTTAGGTGAATCATCCTTAGTGCTTATTGGGTTAATTTGGGGACGCTAATTAAGCGCGTCAATTGGGTTGAGTGAGAACGTAATTCGAGTGTAAACTCAAGCTCTTGGACAGTTTGTTGATGGTAAGTGAGGAGAGAGCCAAAAGCTCACTTCAAAGTTACCAAATATACATACCATACCGTCCTTCAGCCTAAGCTAAAACCGTAAAGACCTCGTGATTCCTAGATGTACAGTGAGTTAATAGGGATTATTCTAAGTGGAACATTCAACACAAGTAAAGATCGAGGAACACCCTATAGCCACCATCTTGAGATAAGTAATAAGCGTAACCTTCTAGCATTGTGAAATTAATTTTGGATTGATATTGTTTTGTATTTTATTTTGCATGATAAGTGTAGGTGTATATTAATTCCTAGATTAGACTTTATGAGATTTTTTTTAAGTTTTGTTTTGGGATTATTTTCTAGATTCTACCTTCTGCATTCACCTAAAAGATCCTTTGTTTTTATTTTACTTTGTCGGGACGACAAAGGTTTGAATTTTGGGTATTGATGTCTCCCTATTTATTCTAATTCTTAGCCCCTTGGAGACATCCTTTTTGGTGAATAAATGACTTAGTTGATAGACTTTTAGGCTTATTTTATCATATTGCACTTCCTCCCCTTGAAATTAACTATTTGCAGAATCTGAGCTTTTGTGCGTAAATTTGACTATTTTTAAATGCAAAGTTAATTGGTTCTCAAATTTCATAAAAGACCAATCCAAGGAGGAGAAGTGAGAATAAAGTCTTAGTGTATTTTAGAGTGTTAGGAAATGATTTTTAGTCGAGTTTCTATTTTTAGAGTACACTTACCTATTTTGATTTCTTGATTTCTTGATTTATTCTTTTTAAGCATATGCGGTTTAATTATTTATTTAATGTGAAGCTTTAAAAGATAAATGGTAATTACTTAGAGGCCAAGTCAAGATAAAGATGAAAGGAAAGAATATTTACATGGAAATAAGAAGATTTAGGAAAGATTTATTCAAAGGAGGAAAAGATAAAGCTGCCTTTTGAAATCTGAAAATCCAGCAACGTTTTAGAGACTAAATCATAATAAAAGATTGGAATAGATTCTGGACGAATGGTCTGCACCAATAGAAAGAGCTTTCCAAGACAAGCAGTTTCATATATTGGAACTTCTCAAACGGATAAGTATTGAAAAAGATATGACCAAATCAAATCAGCAGAATCTTATCTTTTAGAGCTACGAATTTGAGAGTCCTTGACTTGTCTTCCACTCCAAGCAAATTCGACCTAGGGTCTTCCAACACCTATAAATACACCCCTTAGACCTCATTATTCAGCACCTCTCACAATTTATTCAATATCCTTAGAGAGAGCGTCAAGAGGCGGAAGCCAGGGCAGAAGCTGGAGACTGTCTATATCTCCAACAACAGTTCAAGCCAATTCCTCTATCTAGGTTCTTATTTTATTTCTGTTATTAGGACATGTGTAATATTAATTTCTTTACTGTTTTTACTTTCAATATGAGCTAAACCTTAATTACTTGAGAATCGCAATAAAGGGATGAACCCTAATTAATTTAATTTATGTTTTGAATTTGGGATTGTTATGATTTAAATTGAATTAGGTTTTAGATATTAAATATTATTTTGTTTTAATCACTATTTCTTTTCCGTACAACTAGAAATAGATTTTAGTATTTGGGCTATTCACTTTAGTGGCGAAGTGATCATCCGACAGGGGGTTATGAATACAGATCTAGGTAATACCCGTGTAATGTCCGTTATTGACCGACAGGCTTAACTAGTTACATAGCCAAAGAGGTAAAATCTTATCATCCGAAAAGCCATATTCGACCATGCAGGTGTTTATGATACTTTAGGATAGCTTCTAGGTCCACCCGACGGGGGGCTAGGAGATATTAGAGTCCTGACTAATATTATAATTTCAATTCTACCCTTAAACATAGCATAGATTATATTGATTAAGTGGATTCCTTGCGAGACTCAAGTATAGCTCATATCTGCATCTAGTTCTTTAGTATTTATTTTCAGTTATTTATTTTCATGCATTCTTAGGATTAATATAAAAACCAAATAAATATTTCTCATCTTTTATTTTCTGTATTTGCAATTACTACTACTTATCTGTTGAACACTTGGGTTATACCACTCCAATCCCTGAGAACGAATCCGACTTGTCGGAGTATTACTTGGACAACCGTACACTTGCGGTATTGTGGTTCCTTAATCTTTATCGCATTAATTTTATAACACACAAGGACCCACCAATATACCCATACTTTAGCTTAGAAGGCTGTACCACAATATCCTCAAGAGGGAGTTGTGAGTGATAAACAATAGAAGAATTTCATATATCTGATGATAACCAACATGAATACATAGAACGAGAAGTTGAGATAACAAGAAGCATCAATTCAAATTTTAGGTGCGCAAGTCGAGCAATTAAATAAAGTTTTGACAAATATTGTTGAAGCGAAAGAATTGAAAGCTATCGAAGGAGGTAATGCCAATGTTGGGTTCGAAGCTTGTAAGACTATTTTCCTTGAGACTGAAGAAAATAAGGAATTACCGCATGCTGATTGTTCTGAAGATGAAGATTCATCCGAGAAATCCGAATTTATAAAACTTCTGAGATATATGCAAGAAGAGATCAGATCAGTTATGGAGTTACAAGCTGCTAGAGCTAAAGAGAAAGAGGAAGAAGCCTCAAAAGATCTGAAAGATGAAGTTGCACCTGCTGTGCAAGAAAAGAAAGAAGAAGAGAAGGTGGAATTGCCACCTATTATTCAAACAATGTCACCAATTATTCCTATTACATGTCCGAAGGTGGACACTGAATCAAGACATTTGTAGAGGCGTACACTCCAGAAAATATCAACGCCCAAATGCTTGAGATTGCAAGGCCTTACACTGTGACAAGTATTCATGCAAGTTATATCAGAGAAATAAGTGAGTGTAGAAGCCAAGAAAGAGACTGTGGCTCATACTGAAAGAGTCTCTAGAAAAGTAGAGAACGAGTTATCATTGAAGTTCCAGGAAGCTTTAATCTTCCTATTCAAATAAATGGTATGCTCAAGATGAAAACTATGTGTGATGTGGGTTCAGGTGTGAATCTTAGGCCAAAGTCCGTGTTCGATAGACTTGGACTTCAGAAAGAAGCACAAGCTCCAGTGAAGTTGCAGTTTGCTGACAACTCAGTTACCAATACGTGGGGAATAGTGGAAGACGTACACGTCCGAACAGGTAATATCACCATCCCTACTGACTTTGTTATACTTGATTTTGATGCAGATAATCAGGTTCCAATTATACTTGGAAGGCCTTTCATGGCCACGATTCAGATCATCATCAAATTCCAGGAGGGAATACTTGTCCTTCATGCTAAGAATATATCCGAGACATTCCATGTCTGGGGAAAGAAACCAAGGAAGTTAGATCTCACTGTTCCTATCATCCACAGTCTTTCACATCATCGTGTCCTAGAAAAGATCCATGCAAAACCAGTGGATACTGAGCCAAAGATTGAGTTGGGGGTCGACCATGAAGTTGTATGGAAAGCCCAGAAACTAGAGAATAGGCCACGAAGTCACAAAGACTCGTGGATGGGACCATTCATTGTCACTGAACTTGTTTCAGCTAAGGTGATCGAGATCAGGCCCAAGAGGGGCATCAACGAAGGTTTGTAGACGTTCACAGCCTTGCTCGTTGCTGGGGTGGCTATATTCGCAAATCTTGATAGAGATAACGTGTCTGACTTTCAAAGACGTTAAATAAAAGTGTTGTACTGGAGACAACCCGCAATTTTTTATGTTTGTATATCTTTAATTTTTGTTTAAGTTAGTTGTTTTTAGTTGATATTGCATTATTGAGAAAGGTATGAGTTTTTTGATGTTCAGGTACTTAAGAAATCGAGTTAGGAAAAGAAAGACGAAAATTCGGAGAATATCAAACCATCCCTGCGGTACATCGCAGCAATGGTCCGGCACACCGCAGGTCCAAAAAATGTGGAAATGGTTTTCTATACGGTATAATTTCGAGAAGAAGAAGCAGAAAACGTATCGCGTAGCGCGAATACGATATGAACAGCAGATACATCTGATACACCACACTAACCTTTCGGTGTACCGCACCATCAAAAACTGTGGCGACGGTTTTCCAATACGGTACAACTACGAGAGGTAAAAGACTAGCTATCAGAAACCGTATCGACAAATCGCGAATACAGTTTTTAAAACCTTACATCTGGTACACCGCGCCTCACGTCCGGTGCACCGCACGGCACCGACAGATCTAGTTTTGAAGGGTTATATGATGGGATTTAAAAAAGAAGTTAGTTTTTACATGAATTTATCAATCCTTTCGCCTCTCTTTCTTCCCCAAACCTCTCTAACTCCATTAAAGCTTCATCAAACCTTCACCAAACATCAAAACACTACCCAATCATCACAAATTCACATCCAATCCTTTCCCCATATCATTATAGAGAATATTCAACCACTTATATAATATCAAAACACTTTGGATCCAAGAAACAAAAGCCTAAATTTCCAAAATCCACCCAACAATTTCTTAGATCCATACCAATTAAAGAAGAATTCATCCTGTCCACATAGATATTCATCATCATAGCACCTTTCCTAACCCAAATAAAGTTTGTACAACCTATGATCAAGAGTTTCAAATTTCAAGAGTTGTTACAGCTTTGAGTTAGAGGTCAATTGAGATGACGAAAAGAACAGAAACATTATCTACTATTAGGGAGATGAAGAATAATCAAAGTAAGGTATTGGGTTCTAGTGAGAAGAAATCCATTGAGAAAATTGAAAGTTCCAGTTCAAAAGGTAAAACAGGTTCAGAAAGTATAGGGAAGCTAGCTATGGTAAGTTCAAAAAGAAAAAAGGTTTCAACTTTAATAAAGAAGACACCGCAACCTTTATAAATCGAGAATCTTGTGTTTAAGATCAACGAAGCTTCCAATGCCATGTTAGCTTCAGCAGAGAAACACTTAATGGAATTTCCTTTGGCTTATGAGAGAGTATTAGAAGAAGAAGTTGAAGAAGGTGAGTACAAGAGATTCATAAAGATGGGTGATAGATTGGGTTGGTACACGTTCATATTGCAATGATTGAATTTATGTAGAGAGTTAGTTTCCGATTTCTATTTAGGTCTATTTACCCAAGATAGTAATGGTTGTGTTCCAGTCAGAGGCAAGTTAGTTCCTTTCGCAGTTGAAGAGATTCGAAGCCACTTCTGGTTTAAGAAATTGGTCGGACAATGTAAGTATAGAAAATATCAAGACTTTCGATTGGAATATACTTTTTGAGCATGTATTAGACAGGGAGAAAGTGCAAACAAATAAGGGAAAATTGAAGGCACCTTAGCCTTACAAATGTCTCCAAGCGGATATAAATGTTTAGCACCATTTCCTTACGACAAATGTCTTTGGAAACCTGAGAACTTCGGAGGTAACTAAAAAGAACGCAATCTTGTTGAATTGTATTTTAAAGGGAGAAGTGGATGTAGCATAGTTGATCTTTGAGGAGGTGATGCGATTTTCGGTCTCTCCTACTTCGCTATTTAGTTTGAAATATCCTACTATGATGACGTTCCTTGTTCGAAAAGCGAAAATGATTTCAGGTAAAGATGAGAATCTAATGTATTATATAATGAATAATATTGAAAAAAATTGGATCAAGACTGTTTTGAGAGGAGCAGGAGTTACGATACTCTCAAAAGATAAAGATGATTGTATTTGACGAGAAAAGATGGAGGAGCGATTAAATAATGTTGAAGCTAATCAAGTACTCATCATGTCTCTCTTGGAGAAATTAAATATCCAGTAAATCCTATCTTGGATGTCGATAATGCGAGGCAATAACCTCGAGAGTATGTTCTCTTTCTTGCTTAACATTTTTGTATATTCTTTATCTGCTTGTTTTTAATTTCTTTTAGAGTCTTTTTCAAGTCGTGGGGACACACCTCATTTTTGAGTTGGGGGTGTGGAGATTTGTTGTCTCTCATCTCCATTTATATGTGATTTTTTGTTGTAGAAAGAAATTGAAATTTTTGATACATGGGGTTTAGATGTAGAGTGTTTTTAATAACTTAAAAGCATAAGCTCAATAATTTAATGATAAGAAGTAGTATGTTTATGAGCTATATTATTTTGTATGCTTTGAGTATTTGCAGGAAAACACACATTGATAGTAAAGAAAGTGTTAGTTAGCAATGCGATAGAAAGTATGTTCGATCTCAGGGATCCATGAGTAGTGTGTAGGCCGTGAGATGCAAGCTAGTTGATAACCCCATTTGATGAACGTGCTAAAAGGTAAGAGAAGGACAAAATTGCATAGTCCAAAAAGTGATTAAGGCGGTTATTTGATAAGGCCCTTATTGCCTTTTAGCTTGCTGTCTATTTATTATATTTTATATCATTCTCAGCCCATTCTAGCCTTTCTAAAGACTTTTTATTAAGCCATATCCCTTTAGATTTTAGGACATTTTCATATGACCCGCACTCGAATGGCGATGCATATACATTGTTTTAGGGCTTGAGTTTGGGGTGTTCGGTCCACCATTATGGGAATTATTATTGGGTTGGGATTTTTAAGCTTATTAATTGTGCTATGTTCTATATATTGATGATGATTCACAGGTTTATTATATTGTAACCCTTTACCTGGGTAAGAGTAAATGAAAAAAGCTGAAAAGCATGAAAAGAAAAGAAAAAATATTTATGAAAAAAATAGCATGATATCTCAACTTCAAAAAGAGAGTTATAGCTATACCAAAGAAAAAAACTGATATATATATATATATATTTGGACCGGCAAAGTGGAATATTTCTGTGAACATCTTTATGCTTTAGTTGGGTTATTGAGGATGCTACTTTGTGCATCAAGGAATTTATTGGGTTGAGTGAGAACGTTATATGAGAGTAACTCAAGCTCTAAGGCGATTCGTTGATGGCTTGTGAGGAGGGAGCCAAAAGCTCGTTCTAAATTATCCAAATATGCCATACCGTCCCTAAGTGATGTCTCCTTATTTGTTCTAATTATTAGCCCCTTGGAGACATCCTTTTAGGTGAATAAATGACTTATTTGATAGACTTTTAGGCTTATTTGATCATATTGCACTTTCTCCCCTTGGAAATTAACTATTTGCGGAATCTGAGCTTTTGTGCGTAAATTTGACTATTTTTAATGCAAAGTTAATCGGTTCTTGAAATTCATGAAAGACCAATCCAAAGAGAAGAAGTGAGAATAAAGTATTAGTGTATTTTAGAGTGTTAGGAAATGTTTTTACTAGATTTTCTATTTTTAGAGTGCACTTTCCTATTTCATTTTCTTGAATTATTGATTTATTCTTTTTAAGCATATGCTGTTTAATTATTTATTTAATGTGAAGCTTTAAAAGATATATGGTAATTACTTAGAGACCAAGTCAAGATGAAGGATTAAAGGAAAGAAGATTTACATGGAAATAAGAAGATTTAGGAAAGATATATTCAAAGAAGGAAAAAATAAAGCTGCCTTGTGAATATGAAATTCCAGCCACGTTTTAAAGATTAATTCATAATTAAAGATTGGCTAGGATTCTGGACGAGTGGTCTAAAGCAATAGAAAGCTCTTTCCAAGACAAGAAGTTTCATATATTGGAACTTCTCAAACGGATAAGTATTGAAAAAGATATGACCAAATCAAATCAGCAGCAAAATCTTACCTTTCCTAGAATTTAGAGCTACGAATTTAAGAGTCCTTGACTTGTCTTCCACTCCAAGTAAATTCGACCTAGGGGTTTCTAACACCTATAAATACACCCCTTAGACCTCATAATTCAGTACCTCTCATATTTTACTCAATTCATACATCCTTAGAGAGAGAGTCAAAGACTTCAAGAGCAAGAAGGCAAAGGAGAAGTTAGTGCTGGAGGAATTCTGTTCTTCCATCAACAGTCATCTAATCCTTAGGTTATATATTTCTTTTCTGTAATTAAATATGATGTCTTTATACTTAGTTTCAGTCTTTAATATTGCTATGTGCTAAACTTTTATATACTTGAGAATCGCAATAAAGGGATGAACCCTAATTAATTTAATCTTTGTTTTGAATTTGAAATTGTTATGATTTAAATTGAATTAGGTCTTAGATATTGGATATTACTTTGTTCTTAATCACTATTTCTTTTCCGTACAACTAGAAATAGATTTTAGTATTTGGGCTATTCACTTTAGTGGCGAAGTGATCATCCGACAGGGGGGTTTGAATACTGATCTAGGTAATACCCGTTTAATGTCCGTTATTGACCGACAGGCTTAACTAGTTACATAGCCAAAGAGGTAAAATCATATCATCGGAAGAGGCATATTCGACCATGCAGGTGTTTATGATACTTTAGAATAGCTCCTAGGTCCACCCGACAGGGGGCTAGGAGATATTAGAGTCCCGACTAGTATACTAATACCAATTCTACCCTTAAACATAACATAGATTATATTAATTAGGAGAATTCCTTGTGAGACTCAAGTATCTATCTTATCTGAAGTCAGTATTTTATTTTCTTTTATTTATTTCAATTTAGTCTTTATTTATTTGCATCTTACTTATTAGAAAAACCAAACAAAAAGCATATTATTTTACTTTTCTGTCAAGCAATTATTTCTACTATCTGATTAATATTGGAGTTGAACCTAATCCGTCCCTGAGAACGAAACTCGATTTATCGAATATTACTTGGACAACCGTACACTTTCGGTAATTGTGGTTACTTTACTTTCGTACTTAATTTAATAACACACCAGGACCCACCGAGTTTTTGGCGCCGCTGCCGGGGACGGTAGCGTGAGACCCCGGTGTTAATCTTTAGTAGTTTTAATTGTTTATTTATTTTTTCAGTTTTACGCTTGGTTTTTGTTTTTGTTTTTGTTGTACAGATTTTTATTCAGGTAATGATCAAGAGGTTTTATTGAAGATGTATAGAGGACATTACCCGGATCCTGATCCATATGACTATTGGGAAGACTCTTCGGGACAACAACAATGGGGTAGTAACTTCTACCAATAATCTTATCAATACCCACAAGAGCAGGATTGGAACAACCGATGGATCGGGAATAATCAACAACAATTGCCTTATCACTATCAACAAGAACAAGCATGGAACCAGCAGTGGGTTGAGAATAATCAACAACACTCATCATATCACTATCCACAGGAGCAAAGATGGAACAACCACTGGATTGAAAACATTCAACACTATCCACCTCATCACTATCAACAAGAAATTGACAATGATATACGTTCTAAACCTCAATGCTTAGTAGAGGAAACCAACGCCACCCATGCATGCATACAACAGATGGTGGAAGAATGGGGTAGTATGTCTTATGAAGATTCTACTCCCCTGAGGGATGGAAGCGATCACCCGGAAGAAGTAGTTGAGGAGGAGGTGTTGAAGGAATATACTATTGATAGTGATATGACCACCATGCCGGTTACAATTGAAGACCACCATGTGGCTGATAATCTTCTTAGCATGGTGGAAGGAGGAGTAGCAGCGAAAATCCTAGAAATTGAATCTGATTTTGCTATTCCTATGGTGCGTGCAGATGATCAAGATACTGAATGCAAACAAGAAAAAGAGGTGATCGAGATTAAGATTACACATCAAGAATATGATGAAGTAATAGTGGAAGATTGGGTTGAAAGCGAAGACGAATATGAAGTGGTTGAGGAATCAATTGAAGAATTAAAGCTTCAGAATAAAAGAGAAGTCGAATCTCCACCACAAAAAGTTCACCAATCACCATCTCCACCACAAATCATCATTAGAGATAAAAAATCTGAATCACCTCTATTACTACAATTGATCAATAGGTGCTACGCAAGAAAGGTGCTACACCGCGAGAGTAAAGCGGCAAGGAGGAGCACCTACCCACCACACTTTAAAGAGGAACGCGAGATTAAAGAGAATAAAAGTTAGCTTATACCGTTGAGGACGGTTATCTACTATCGTGTGGTGAAGAATAAGTTTCGTCGTGAAAGTAAGAAGGCATGCCAAGGACGGGGCAAATTTAAGCGGAGGAGAACCGCAAGGGCCTCAATACCATCTTCATGGAAGTTAACGCGTAGAACTTAAAGACGTAATAAACAAAAGTGCTTCTTGGGAGACAACCCATGTTTAAATTGCTTTAAGTTTTTAAATTCCTAGTGTATTATTCTAAGTTAGTGTCGAGTTTTAGTGTCTACTTTTAAAAGAAATGAGAAAGGTAGTGTGTTAATGGTGCAGGGATTGTTTGGGGTGCTAGGAAACGAAAAAGGAACACATGGGAAAATTCAGCGCGAAGTCCGGTATACCGCCCCAGAACCCCGGTATACCGCAGGAAGAAAACCCGTGCCACGGGTTACTAACGCGGGTTTTATACAGAGATGAGAAAAAGTGTCGATGCGCGGTCCAGTATACCGGGCCATACCTCCGGTATACCGCAGGTGGAAAAAACCCGTACCACGGGTTGAATACCGCGGGTTTTTTGACGGAGACGAGAAATTGAACAGTGGCAAAAACCCGTGCCACGGGGTATATACCACGGGGTCTTTGCCGAGACGAAAAAATGAAGCACTGATGGGACCGGTATACCGGAGGTTATGCCCGGTATACCGCAGCTATGTCGGTTTGAAGAGTTTGTGCCTTATAAACTTCTTACTTCATCAAGAAGTAACCCTAGCCTCTTCAAAAACGAATTTTCCAGAACTTAACCCTTATATACCTGCATAAAGACCACTACAACACCCAAGAACATTAAGTCCTTCCTCCTAATCCATTCCAAACACACATCTAACACCACAATCTTTCAAGAAAATCAAGAAATCTTCTCCTTCAACCTTAAGGCTCTTCATCAAAGCTTCAATCCTGTTTATTAAACCTTCCCTAAGCCATTACATATTGATTACCCATCTCATATAACACTATAATCCTTCATTACAAATCCTCAAAACATCAAATTTTTAAACTCTTCTCTAGTTTTTTTATTATTTGAAGTTTTGAGTTTGGGGTTCATTGAGATGACGAAGATTGGAAGGTCAAGAATACCGTGGAGAGGAAGAAGAAGATGAAGAACCTTGTATTACTTTTGGAGTGTTGAAAGATGTAGTTGAAAGAATGGAACTTTTGGAGGATAATCATGAAGAGGTGTTGAAACCCATAGGAAAAATCACAAAAGAGTTGGAGCTTATGCAAATCATATTACGTGGAGTGAGCAATGTTCCACATGCCACCTACGCAACACAAGGAGCTCAACCTACATGCAACCATGGAAACCAGCTTCGTGCTGGTTCAGATACGTTATCCTATCCCTTTGGGAGAATAACACAAGGAGCCATTCTTCTATCTATGTTTCTTTGGGAGAATTATTTTAAATTGATTCTAGCTGTTTAACCATATATTTGTTTTACGTGCTTTGATTTATTGTTTGTCTTAAACCTAGTCGATTTAGGGTTGTGCTAATAGTAGTTAGCTGGTCACCTGGAAGGGGTGTCTAATTATTGAAACACCACATAAACGTTTAATGTGCGGTAGTGTTCCTGATGGGCTTGCCTAACTAGATAGTCACCGAACAACCAACATGTTGTATATTTGTTTTCTTTTACTAGAAATTTATAATTCACTAACCTATGACATCTTACCATTTTTTTGTTGTTATAATATGATTTTTAATTATCCTTCAAATTATTTTTACTACAAAGAAGAATGTTCCGAGGTAGAGGAATTATATTTCAAGTCATAATCCTCGGAACATGGTTGTTGAAATGAAAAGCTTATCAACTACTTACAAGTGAATACTAGATTATTTAATATTCGAAGAAAGCCATTTGAAATTGTAATAAACTTTATTGAATATTTCTTTCAGAAATAATATTTTCAACAATAAAATAAAACTATTGTTTTCTTCTATAACACTGGAAATATAGATTGATCAACTGACTACACACTTGCTTATCAATATTTATGGGTTTTCTTATTGAGAAAAAGTAAAGCATATAAAGCAAATACAATGTGAGTAAATAAATACTAATAAAATATTTATCTGATAGTCTAGAAACAGAAAATTTATGGAAACAAAATCTTTCACATCATAGTTCATAATTTACATAATTCATAATTTTATTCCTAGTTCATATAATGGAAAAAGATGTAAACTTTCCGCTTGTTCTATCTTAGGTTGGTTCTCCTCCTCGTCACTTCATTGGATTCCTCTAGCCTAAATTTTTCCGGGGTTTAGGTAAAGACATGTGTGGAACAACTACAGAGAAAGAGTGTCTAGCTGATGATTCTGCAAAATTAGGGTGTCCAAGATGATACAAAACCTCACTCACTACCCAATACCTAACCTTCATTTAAACCAAGTACCTCTGATCGCGTTTCCCTTTGGTTTAGCTTCAAACCTTCGAAAATCAAGCATTAAAAATATGTCGTGGAAAATAATCGTTAGGGAACATATTGGGTGCTCGAGTTACGCAAAACGGCATGTGCTTTTTATCAAAATATGCATCATATTAATAAAGATTTTTGAACTTACTTGTCTATAAATATAAATCTCTTGTGCATCATACAACTCGCCTCTTGATGCTCCAACTAGTCATCTTACTATCTAACACTTCAAGAAATAAATTACAAGCGTATTTCTTCATTTCACGTTTTCAAATCAGGGTTGTCGTATTAATGGTTATATTCATTGATTAAGAGTAACAATTCGCTATATTTGTACTTCAACTTCTATCGCATTCAAGAGAGTTATAGATATAGATTAGAATTGAAGATTTAAGAGAAGAGTAGATCAGATCGAGCTGGCTTTGAGTCGAGGAGAAGGCTTCACAACGGAAGTGGTTGAATCCTGCACGTGATTACACAAAGGGGATTGTCTTGGTTTGTGACACAACCCTTAAAATATTCATCTTTGTGTTTTGACTTAACCAACAAATGACTCATTATTCGGTTGTGACTTAAGCGTTAAAGGTCTGTTGTTTGTAGGTTATGGTTTAGCCAAGAAAAACTCTTTGTAATGGTTTGTATCTCTACTATAAAATATATTAAGGAGATTAGTCGAGAAGAAGGGTAAGACCCCTAGGTAGTAGATGTACTACAACCAAACAACTTCATATTCTTGCATATCTTCTTTCTCTTATCATTTTACTTATCGGTTGCATTACGTTTATTTTCTTTCTTATCAAACCTACCCTAGTTTATGATTAACCCCTCAGTGCTTGATATAAATCCTTTAAGAAACATTATCACACTTAGTTTCTTAATTGTTTAACCTTAGGATTTTAGCTAAACTAGAATTACTTAGTTTTTCATTATCACCTGAGGTAGATAATCCACTAATAATATGTATCCTAGCTTTAGCTCTATCATTGTTTACCTAGCTTCCATTAAGTCTTAGAATTATTATATCCTTAGCTAGCTATTTAGTTATCTTAACACTTAGCTATGTAGTTATAAACTCTTAATAACATTCTTGGAATAATATCTTATTGTTAGGCATCTAAGTTTAATTAACCTTGGCTTAGGAATAATTATTTTTTAATTAGGCATAATTCGATTAGGATTCCTATTTACCACCCCCCCCCATATTTAGGACTAACAAGTGGTATCATAGCCTAAATCTATGTGAATATCTTAATCTTTAGTAGATTTCACGACTAATATGAGTTATAATTTGTAGTCTTATTCTATTCCTGTTTTACCTCTAATTGATGGTACATGTTTTTATTTGTTGGAAAGGAGAACATAAATCTTCCTAAAATCCGTTTAATATGACATATAGATGATTATCAAAGAAGCTTCATAAATTACCTACAAATATAAGGACTCTGAAATCATAAAATGATTGGTAACAAATACAAATTCTTGCTCCTTCTTACAACTAGATTAAATGAACAAGCCTATGAAAAGGTAACTGAGCGTCAATCAGCTCATGATATTTGAAATACTTTTTTGTTACTTTACGATGATGCGCGAAATATCAAATAAAATGAAAAGAAAATAGAAACTCCAAGCTCAAAAAACTCCAAATCATCTCCGATTTAAAAGGAGTAAGTGGTTGGATTGAAAAGTAAAGGATCAAGCTGACTTGAAGTTCACTTTGAGAGTTCTCAATCTAAAAATTGTAAGGTGACATTTCTTCCTTTTCCTTTATCCTTTCCTATCTTGATTTTTTCCCTTATTATTTTTCATGCGTTAATTCTTCCAAATAAAAAATTATGTTTTTTTAAATAATCCTTCTTTAAAATTTATTTCAGAACAATCTCTTTCATTTTTCTTCTTTCAAATTTCTTATGTGTTTGTGTGGGTGTTTTTACCTTTTCGATATTAGTGCAATAGGCTAGATAAGAAAATTAAAAACGTCTGGACTAGAAAGAATAAAAATTAATTACTCCAACAAACTTTTTGCAAATCGAAATTTTTTTGATTTCACAAAACGGGATCCTGTTTTTCCACAAAGCAACATGAAATTTTCAGTCATTCTGCAGAATCCTAATCGATTCAGATTTACCCACACTTTACCCTTTTTCATTTCCCCAAAATGAATTTATCCCCTCTTATCCTAAAATCATTTTTAAAAAATAAAAACTACTCTTCTCTTTCTCTCTTAAACTCTTAAACTTCCTTCTTCTTCAAGAATCATCATCTTTCATGCCTCTTGATATGTTAAGACAAAAAGGTTTCTTGAAACCATTTTCCTCGTTCAGAAAAATAAATCATCCAGGGCATCCAAGCCTTTCTAATCTAAACACCCCTCTTCCTCTATAACTCTGACTAGGTAAAATTCTACAAGGCCATCTATAAAGAAAGTTATATCCTATGGCTACACATATGAAAATGAGTTTGAGGAAAGAATTTTTGCAAAAGAAGGCCCACGAGCTATTAAAAAAAATTAAGGTTGATTCCTATGAGAGTGATTGATGAAATTGTGTTATATGGAAATATTCTTTTGAAAAATTTGAAAATTTAAAACCTTTATACTCCTGTCTCGGGTCAAAATCTTCTTAACTTCCCAAGAACCTTAGAATATGAATTTATCTCAAATGATAATAGAATTGCTCATAAAAATGTCAACAAAGGTCTTTTGTGTAAAGACAAAAATGATGGAATAATCTCTATGTATAGAGATACTTTTTAGTACCATATTTATTCAAAAAATCCAATAAACGTTTGTCAAATTATCTTGGAAAACATGTTTTATAGAAGTAAAATATCATCATTCGTTCCTATGGAATAGCCTTCGGTCTCATTACCAAATATTTTAATGTTACTCTTTTAAAACCATCTCACTCATTTTGAATAGCTTGTGAAATTGATCTTAGTTGTCTATATTTATTGGGAATATGGGGGCCTATAACAATGAATATATTTGAGTCCATTAGTACCTAAACTTTCTTATTCCTCTTCAAAAAATAATATGTGCCGATGTAGGAAATGCTTTTATTTCATCTGGACCTCCCTTGTCCGCTCTAGATATTCCTCGTAGGACCAAGTATAATTGTTTAATTCACACCCCTCCATTTTCCCTTCCTAATCTCCCTTGCTGCACTTATCTTTTACAAAATATGGATTCTATATATTGGGACAAAATTACTTCCCTTTCCACATATAATTTCTTTATTTTGTGATGGATTAAGACACTCAGGAGACATCTTTTTAGGGGATTAATGGGTTTAAGTGAGGGATTTTCTCTAATATTCGACATATTGTAAGTTTCCTTCTTATTTTAGACATATTTATATTTATTGATATTTTTGGGCTTAATTTTGTGTTTAGTGTGTAATTTTTAGGTACATGTGAACACAAGATGCCAAGATGATGAGCAGAAGTGTCAAACCTCAAGGCAAGGTGTGAAATGAACTTAAAGTCACTTTGGGAAAGTTAGAGCGTTTATCAGAAAAATCTTGACATCACATTGATTCAGTTTCCACAAGAAGAGAACAAGAGAAGATGGAGAAGGATTTTTCACAAAACCTCATCATTCTTCATCATTCCAACATCGTATCATTATTTTTCATTGGTTTTTATAATTCGAATTTGAACTATAACCTCACTTCTTGAGGATTGATTAAATGTAATGAACCTTATTTGATTTTTATGATGTAATTTGGATTCTGGGATTGTGTATTTAAAACAAAATTGTGGCTAATTCTGTTGGGTATGTGTTTGTTCTTGAACCCTATTCATATTAATGGCCCAATAGTGGATAGTATGAGTAATTAATTTATCGTCCAGGAAATGGGGTTAGTTACAGAACTAGCATCTAGACGCTTGGTGTGCGTTATTGAACTTGGCGGTCTTCACTAGCCAAGTCGTCATTAGGATTTGAAATAAATCACGTCTAAACTATAGTAAGATAAGTTCTTATTTACCCGGGAGGTATCGGAAATATACTTGACTCTTGACTAATATGAATTGCACAATTTGGCCTTATATCTAAATACATCAAATTAAGTAACTTTAGCAATTACTAGCAATACTCAAACATACTTTGATAACATTTTTATTAGTTTTAATTAATTCTTATCTTTTGTTATCCATACTTTAGTTTTTATTCAAACAAATATATTATTCATATTTCTTGTCATTTTTCATACAACTTTACATTATTATACTTTTGAACACATTAAGAATAACCTTGATAGTCCATGTGGAGATGATATACCACGATACTTACATTTACTCCCTCCGTCTATTTTTATTTTTCCACTATTTTTTGGCATAAAGATTAAAAAGAGCATTTGATACTATTTATTTTTACACAATTTCTCTTAATTAATACTCTTTTTACTATCTAACAAGGGAAAATATTGGAAAAAGTAGGAAAAATGTGTTTTGAGAATGAAAAATGGACAAATAATATTGGACACCTTCTTATAAAAAATCGGACAACTAAAAATGGACGGAGGGAGTATTACTTGTCAACAACCTGTACAATTGTAGGAAGTCACCCTTTTTCTAGTGTTATTTTGTATGACTAAAGGGGACAACGAGTTTTTGGCGCCATTGTCGGGGACTATATTGTTATATTTTTGTGTTTTTTTAGTATAGTATTATTTAGTTTTTCTTTGGCATTACTTGTGTTTTTGTTTTTATATTTCGACAACTTTCTAGGTTGGTGAATGCTCTCGAACCCCAAAAATTTACTTTGGATACAATTCTTATAACCTTGATAGTACATGTGGAGAAGATAAACCCCGATACTTATCTTTATTATTTGTCAATGGCATGTACACTTGCAGGAAGTCACCATCCTTTTGGTGCTAATTTATATTACACTCTAGGAGACAAACAACATACTTTTGAGAAAAGATAATACGAGTTGTTGAAAGAGAGTTTCAAAACATGAAGAATTGATTCATAAAGTTTCCACAAAATTTCTTGCATTTCGAGGATATCTTTAAAGTATAGAAGATAATGGAGTCGTTCACCCCGAGGCAACATGACTTGAAACGTACCTTTGGAAACATTTCTTATGCTTGTTATAAACGTTGGTGTGATGTTTTCCTTGTGATAGGATTTAAATTTTACGTCTTTTGTTCTTTTTATAATGTTTTGAATTAATAACTCAACTTTACACATTTTTGTTTATGTTGGTTGAATGTTGGATGATTAAGTTATTTTGTATGTTATATATTTATATATCATGTGCTCATCTTTTTGATATTATATATTTCTTTTCGCTAACCTTTGTGATGATACACAATTCACTAGAACAAAAATATTTGAGGAAAGCTTAAGTAGACAAGGTTCAAGTATGAAAATGATGAAATTTATCCTTACTCTCTTGTGTGTTGCATATAATTGATAAGTGTTCTAGCTCATGTTCATTGGTGGTGCCTAGGGTGTGATAAAATAAGATATAAATAAAGTGAAAATACACCCTAAAGCTACACGGTTCTGCAAGTATACAAATCGTATGCAAGTTTTAGTTAAAGATTCGTTCCGCAGAGACTACGAAGGTTAGAGGAATCTTATGCAAATATCAAGTGTAAATAATTAAAGCTAGAACAACTAAACGCAAATAAAAGTAAAGACAAAGAGATTTTTGTTTGATTTTCTAATTAAACTAACTTAAACTAAGAATTTAAAAGACAGAAAATTAAAGATGAATGAAAAGAATATGAGAATATAGCTTGAGTCACTAGCATGTAATCCCCACTAGTTTTGCCGTTCTAAACATGTAAGGGTGAATTATGTAGTATTTCAATAATCGGTTCCAATTCGCTATCGGTAGTTTAAAATAGGATTTACCTGTGTCAATAAGGCTTCCTAAGCAAACTTTTCCTGTAATTGGTAAATAGTCACAAGAACTAAACCATAGTGATTATCTAGCTAGGTTGGGTTGTCAGATCAGACCTAATACTAGACGTTATGTGCTAAACATGCAATTAAACACCGTTGTCAATGGTGACCTAACTACTAGTTGGTAATTCTATATGGGCGCGCATCCACAAGAACACAGAATATAAATCCAAACACATAAACAATGAATAAAAACTATAATTCAATTTAAAACATTAAGTTCCCAAATTAGATAGATGTCAATCAAAACTAGGGTTCATACATATATGCTAAAAACTCAAGCTAAAGAAATTTAGGTCATGAAAGAAAAGAAAGAAATTACAAAATTAAAGGTAGAAGAAGACATTGTTGATGAACAACTCCTTCCAGACTTCTCTCTTGTGTTGTATGCTTCCTCTTGGCTTAAGGTTTCACCAAGGATGATTTAAGAGTGTTAAGAGGCTGTATTTATAGTATATAGGTTGAACTAATTCGTTTCTTGGAGATAACTCTAAGTAATGGACTCCTAGCCAACTCAAATTCGTAAGGAAATAAAGATAAACACTGCTGGACCGTTTTGAGCGTATCTTCTTCGTTATTGGTCGGTTTGAGCTCCATAAGATACCAAAAGAATCGTAACAGAATTATCTTTGTCCCTGTGAAAGGAAATTACCAAAATCAGCCTATTTCTTAGGTAAATAACCACTTCTTTAGGCGTGTACTGCAGAATTCAGATTTAGGCAGCTTTTCCTTTTCCTAATTTTTAGCCTTTGTTTCCTTATCTCCAATTTCAATGAAAATCTCTTTCCATAAGTTTTAGTCTTTGACTTGGACTCTAATTAATCTCCATAATTATCTTTAAAGCTTCACACTAAATAAACAATTAAACCCAATATGCTCTAAAAATATTATGTTACTAAATCAAGACTCAAAATAGGAAAGTGCACTAAACTAAGCTAAAATCAACCTATAAACTAATAAATAAGCCTAAAATGATGTCTCATGAATAGATTTTATTACCACAAATGAGGAGACATCAAGACCCCCAACTCAAAGTTGTATCGTCCCGATACAATAAAAGTAAAGAACAGAAGGGTAGTCAAATAAATAAGAAGAAGAAGTCGGAGGAGAATAAGAACAGAGTATAATGAATGATCCTAGAGCATAAATATCTAAAAAGTCTCATGTAGTAATGCTCAAGAAATAATGCACAAATATGCTTAATATACATGTAATCAACAATCCATAAATTCAAGTTAAGATTAATTTCGCAACGCCAGAAAGAGAGGATGATAACTTAGTTCATGTTAATGGCTATAGGTTGTTCATAGGTCCCAATATAGCATCCAATGGTCCACTCACCTATTACCTAATAGCTCAATTGTTTCTCCATCTAGTAGTTAGAAATCCTAAGGTCTTGGTTATAAATTGGCTTAAGGACGGGTGTGGTATATTTGGATAATGCAAAGTGAGCTTTTGGCTCTCTCCTCACTAGCCATCAACGAATCGCCCTAGAGCTTGAGTTTTCACTCGAAGATGTTCTCACTCAACCCAATATATTGATGCTTTTGATGTGCATCCCCAATAAATCCCAATTTAAAGCCTTTGATGATATAAAATCCACTTTGCCGGTCCGATTATATATTTTCTTTTTAATTCAATTTTTCTCTTTTATATAGCTATGATTCTTTTTTTGATGTTGAGATATCATACTATTTTCTCATATATATATTCTTTCTTTTTATGCCCTTGTTGGCAAATTTAGCTCGTAGCTTCTTTTTCATTCACTATTACCCCGGCAAAGGGTTACAATAATAACAAGTTCATCATCAAGAAAATATAATACCCAAATCCCAAAGTTCCCTAATGATGAAACCCACCACCCCAAACTCAAGCTCTAAAACGAGTTGTCTCAGGTTTTGCGATTCGAGTGCGGGTCATATGGATAAGTCCTCTAAACTAGGGTAAAGATTATAATGTTTTTCAATAAAAGGCTTTACAAAGGCTCAGAGGGGCTAAGACAGATAAATAATAACAATATCAAACAAAAGGGTGAGAAAGTATAAAGGCTTCAAGTGTTTAATCATGAAAGAACTGCCTTATTCATTTTTCTAACTACCAGATTTCGTTACGTTTTCATTATTAGTTCATAGACAAGCGGGTTTTCAACTAATTTTAAACCTCACGTTCTACGCACCAAATAACTCTCCTTAAGTCTCAACGTGATTTCTTAACATTGCTCATTAACTTTTCTATCCTTTATTTCCTGTTTTCATGCATGCATCTAAATATATTTATGAAACCTTTCAAAAACATACTACTTACTATCATTAACTTAATTAAATCATGCTCGCATAGGTACATTCAAAATATTCTATGCCTTAATTCAACCTAAAATTTTTAAATTTTATGCAAAAACGAAAAGAAGATGAGGACAACGAATCCCCACCCCCAACTCAAAAGTGAGTCGTGTCCCCACGACTCGAAAAAGACTCAGGAATGGAATAGAATTTAAAATTAAAAACTAACTATACTATCTAATGCATACAAGCTATTAAGAAAAATTTAGAATGACTTACCTGGCTGGCCATAGAGATCCATTATATCCTCATCCTCATCCGAAGCTGAAGGATCTGAATAATCATCAATATGCTTTTCCAAGGTCAAATCTTCTATATGTGATTCCAACTGTATGACTTCTGTCCAAAGTACTCTGTTATCTTCTTGTAATCTTTCGATATCGTTCTGTAACTTGAGAGCCCACGGAGGAAGATCATGAACAATTTCAGAGGAAGAGGTAGAAGAACCTTGGTCTTGAATTTTGATCTTTTTCAATGGCCTTCTTGATGGTATAGACATTCTAGCAGTTAATCTCTTCTTTGGTAGTGGTTGTGCTGGTGCCTTTTCTTTTGAATCTTCAGTAACCTCATCAAGATTTATGGGTTTTTCAACGGTGGCTCCAGGCAATTTCTTATTCTTCCCAAGGATATAGCACTTTCTCTTGTATTCCATAGCTTCAGATCTGTTAGTCTTGCTTGATTCACCCACAACTCAAGTTATACCAAGGATGGATTAAAAGTTTAAGGAAAATTTGGTTTAGCTTGATGTTGTTGCTTGGAATTGATGAAGGAGAAAGTTTTCTTGATGAATCTTGGAAGAATTCTTTAAAGCTTGTTGAATTTGATGGTGTTTATTGGTGTAGTGTGATGAATTTGATGAAGAGATTGTGTTTATGGAGGATGGAGGAAAGATTTTGTTGAGTTGCTGTGTTAATTGTGAAGGTTTGCACAAGCTTTAAGGTGTATATATAGTGTATGGGTCTGAAAAATTCGTATGGGAGAGGCTAGGGTTAATCTTGTTAAGGTAAGAATTTGATTAGGCAAAAATTCCTTCACAAACCGCCTCTGTGCGGTATACCGGACATTACCCGCGGTATATCGGACCCATCAGGTCTTCAAATTTTCGTCTCGGCTAAAATCCCGTGGTATGTAACCCGTGGCACGGGTTTTTCAATTTATCACCTCCGTCAAAAAACCGGCGGTATGAACCCCATGGTACGGGTTTTTGCTTCGCGTGGTATACCGGACTTGAGGCGCGGTGCACCGGAGTCATCATGCCTCAAAATTTTTTGTCTCAGTATAAAACCCGCGACAGCCACCCCGTGGCACGTGATTTCCAGGCGCGGTATACCGGACATAACTGCGAATTTTTCCAAGAAATTTTCTGACCCCAAACTCGAGTCCTGCACAATAACACACTACCTTTCTCTCCTATTAGCTTGTAAACACAATTAAAATTATACACTAACTTAATATTATACACTACAAAGCAATCAAACTAATCTAAAAAGCAATTAAAGCAAGGGGTGTCTCCCAAGAGCACTTTTGTTTAACGTCTTTGAGTTAGACGTGTACCTCAGGCTAAGCGCATTCAACGAGATGGATTGTCTCCTCTCGCCCAAAGTCCTCACTTTCATGGTATCTTTTCAAACGTTGGCCATTCACCATGAATGTACTTTGCTCGGTCGGATGCTCAATTTCAATCGCTCCATGAGGTGTGACTTTAGTAACAATGTAAGGTCCTCCCCAACGGGATTTAAGCTTTCCTGGGTAGTTCGAAAATCGAGAGTTGTACAATAAAACCTTTTGTCCTACCTCGAAATCCTTTGGACGGAGTCGTTTATCATGCCATCGCTTTGTTTTCTCCTTGTAGAGACGTGAATTTTCATAGGTAAGATAACGAAACTCCTCCAATTCGTTCAACTGCATCATCCTTTGCTTCCCGGCCAAATCTAGGTCTAGATTCAGAGTTTTAATAGCCCAGTATGCTCGAGCTTCAAGTTCAATCGGTAGATGACACGCTTTGCCGTAGACCATGCTATATGGAGATGCCCCAACTGGTGTTTTAAATGATGTTCTGTAAGCCCAGAGAGCATCATATAGCTTTAAATACCAATCCTTCCTCGATTTGTTCACGGTCTTCTCAAGAATAGATTTGATTTCCCGGTTGGAAACTTCAGCTTGACCGTTAGTTTGTGGGTGATAACCGGCTGAAGTACGGTGTTTCACTCCAAACTTACGAAGATAGTTTCTCAGAGGAGCATTCAGAAAGTGGGTACCTTTATCACTAATGAGAACACGTGGCGTACCATGTCTTG
Organism: Nemophila menziesii; assembly: GCA_029959085.1. Lineage (NCBI taxonomy): Eukaryota > Viridiplantae > Streptophyta > Magnoliopsida > Boraginales > Hydrophyllaceae > Nemophila > Nemophila menziesii. The sequence continues at coordinate 22,123,466 of JARWIR010000015.1, read as the reverse complement.
AAAAGATATTTGTTTTTAAGAATTTGATCACTGTTTGAGCATCGTTCTTTGGTGTTGCCACTGCTTCTACCCACTTTGATACATAATCTACCGCAAGCAATATATAAAGATTTCCATGGGAAGTGATGAAAGGTCCCATGAAATCTATTCCCCATACATCAAAGATTTCAACTTCTAGGATATTGTTAAGCGGCATCGCGTCTCTTTTCGATATATTGCCAGTGAACTGGCATCTTGGACATGACTGGACGAAACGATGATAGTCTTTGTGTATGGTAGGCCAATAGAACCCGGATTGAAGAATTTTAGATGCGGTTCTATCGCCTTTAAAGTGACCTCCATAAGGTGAACTATGACAACTTTCAATGATTTTTTCCATTTCACCTTCATGCACACATCTTCTAACCACTTGGTCACTACAAATCTTCCAGAGGTACGGTTCATCCCAATAATACTGCTTGGCCTGGTGATTTAATCTTTGTCTTTGTTGTGGGTGGAAATCTTTGGGAAAAACACCACTCACAATGAGGTTGACTAGATCTGCATACCATGGCACAAACGCATGTTTAATAGCAAAAAGTTGTTCATCAAGAATACCTCTTTAACCAACAATGGTTCTTTGTTCGCATCAGATCCTTCGAGCCTTGACAAATGATCAGCAACTTGATTCTCACATCCCTTTCGGTCTCGAATGTCTATGTCAAATTCTTGAAGCAATAGTACCCATCTAATGAGACGCGGCTTAGCGTCCTTTTTCTCCATAAGGTACCTAATACCTGAATGGTCCGTGTATACAACAGTTTTGTTCCCAACCAAATAGGAACGAAATTTATCAAAAGCATACACCACGGCCATCATCTCTTTCTCCGTTACTGTATAATTCATCTGGGCAGCGTTGAAAGTCTTACTTGCATAATAAATCGTGTGAAAAATCTTGTCTTTCCTCTGTCCCAACACAACACCCATAGCGTAATCACTAGCATCGCACATAAGTTCAAACGGAGCTTTCCAATCAGGAGGTATAACAATAGGTGTAGAGATCAGTTTCTCTTTAATCGTCAGAAACGCTTGAAGACATTCTTCAGTGAAGTTAAAAGGAGTATCCTTTTCAAGTGAAGAGCAAAGCGGTTTGGCGATCTTGGAGAAGTCTTTAATAAATGTTCGGTAAAATCCTGCGTGACCCAAGAAACTTCTCACTCCTTTAACAGAAACTGGAGGTGGTAATGTTTTGATAACTTCAATTTTTGCACGATCAACCTCCATCTCTGCCTTCGAAACTTTATGTCCCAACACAATTCCCTCTTGAACCATGAAGTGGGATTTTTCCCAATAAAGCACAAGATCTTTTTCTCTACATCTCACAAGGACTTTCTCAAGATTATTCAAACAATCATCAAAACTATCTCCGAACACCGAAAAGTCATCCATAAAAACCTCCAAATATTTATCAATCATGTCCCAAAATATCGCCATCATGCACCTCTGGAACGTGGCAGGTGCATTGCATAATCCAAACGGCATTCTTCTATACGCAAAAGTACCAAACGGACAAGTGAAAGTTGTTTTGTGTTGATCAAGGGGATTTACAAAAATCTGATTATAACCCGAATATCCATCAAGGAAACAATAATATTCTCTCCCTGCAAGTTTATCTAGCATCTGATCAATGAATGGTAGCGGGAAGTGATCTTTCTTCGTAGCTTTGTTTAGTCTTCGGTAATCCATGCACATTCGCCACCCCACAACTGGTCTTGATGGTATGGCTTCACCTTGATCATTAAGGATGGTAGTGATACCTCCTTTCTTTGGAACACATTGCACTGGACTAACCCAATCACTGCTTCCAATCGAATAGATAATTCCTGCATCTAACAACTTGATAACTTCCTTCCTCACCACCTCTTTCATAGCTGGCATGAGTCTTCTCTGTCCCTCTATAGATCGCCCACCTTCGTTCTCAAGAATGATTTTGTGTTTGCAAACGGACGGACTAATTCCTTTGATGTCGGCAATAGTCCATCTGATTGCTTCTTTGTTTGCGCGAAGTACTTGAAGTAACTTCTCCTCTTGAGGACCTGAAAGGTTAGCAGAAATAATAACAGGTAAAGTTTTGTTCGTACCCAGATATGCATAGCGTAGGTGATCTGGAAGTGGTTTTTCTTCGAGAACAGGTGGACATATTATAGATGGTTGTTTCATTGGTTCAATGTCACCTGGTTCTCGAAGTAGTTCTCGCACATTCGATCCTAATGCAGCAACATCTTCAGGAGGAATCTCGAGTTCCTCTGGTGATTCAAGTGCTAAGGCTTCATCAAGATCATCATCTAATATTGCTTCATTGAAGACTTCTTGCGCAATTTTTCCGATGACATCTATTTTGAAACATTCATCTTTCGAGTTCGGTAACTTCATAGCCTGAAACACATTGAATCGTATCTGTTCGCCTTGTACTCTTATGATCAACTCACCATTCTCAACATCAATTAGTGTACGCCCCGTGGCTAAGAATGGTCTTCCCAAAATGATGGGGACATTCTTATCCGCGTCGTAGTCAAGAATAATAAAATCACAAGGAAAAATAAAAGAGCAAGCTTTAACTAAAACATCTTCAATTTTACCTATTGGTCGTGAGAGGGAGCGATCCGCCATTTGTAATACCACAGATGTGGGTACTACTTCTCCAATATTAAGCTTCTCGAACAGGGATCTAGGCATGAGATTGATGCTCGCACCTAGATCACATAATGCTTTCCCGGTCCAACTATCTCCAATGCCGATGGGAATTGTAAAACTTCCGGGATCTTCTAGCTTTGGTGGCAACTTACCTTGACATATAGCACTGCACTCCATAGGTAATCCAATTGTTTCCCCATTTTCTATACTTTGCTTGTTGGAGAGAATGTCTTTCATGAATTTAAGATAGGTTGGCATTCTTTTGAGAGCTTGAACAAGTGGTATAATAACTTCCAACTTCTTCAACATGTCAACGAACTTCTTGAATTCCAGGTCATTGTTCTTCTTCCTGACACGTGAAGGGTAAGGTGGTGGAGGGCGTGTATTAAGTTCCACTGGTTGTCTTGTCTTCTCAGGGTTCTTGGTTTGGTCATTCTTCTCTTTAACTACCTCCTCTACTGTATCTTTGATTGTTTCTTCCCCCCTAGTTTCTGAATAGGGACTGGTTCAGGCTCTCTTCTGGGTGGAGGTAGTTGTTTTCCACTTCGCAATTCAACTGCATGGCAAGAATCATCTCTAGGAGCAATCGTATCACTTGGAAGTTGCCCTTTTGGCCGATTTTTTAATGCACTCGCCATATGTGATAAAGTATGCTCTAGTTTCTTGATTAACTTTTGTTGGGCTTGAATTTTCTCTTGGCTATGACTCATTTTCTCAGCTGCTTGTATTAGTTTAGCCATACTTGAATTCAAGCTTTGAATTTGTTCTTGTTTAACCAGTTGCATTGATTGTTTCGGTGGATCTTTCTTTGGTTGCTGACAAGCTTTCTTAACAATGGGCGCCTTTTTCTGATTAGGTTGTGGTGGATTATAGGATTGAGGTTGGGGTTTCTGATAAGTTTCTTGCTTTCTGACCCAACTCTTTTGTTGTGGGGGTTGTTGATAATTAATGTAGCTTTCTTGAGGATAAGTATAACCATTAGAATAATAGTTATCTTGCGGGTAGGTAACGGGAGCTACTGCTGGATTATTCATACATCCTTCCCACACATGGTTTCTTGATCCACAACCAGGACACGAAGGAATTGCACGTACTGTATTCACCTGAGCAATTGTTCGGGCTTGTTCTTGTAGTTCTTCGAGTTGTTTTGCCAATTCCTTGAGCTTCAGAGATTCTGGATTGTCTCCTTTTTCAGGTTTCTTTGGCCAACTTCTCTCGTTCTCAAGAATTCTTTCCATCCCCAACTCAGCTTCTTCAGGATCTAGCAACACAAAACCTGCGTTTCTTAACGAATCTGCTTTCTCTCTTGATTTGTCATTAAGGCCTCCATAAAACAAGGTTAAATAATATTCCGGCGAGGATTGATGATACGGACATCTCGCCTTCTTTTCTGTAAATCGTAACCATGCTTCACCCAAACTCTCTCCGTTCTCCTGCATAAATTGTTCAAGCTCCAACGTATCTTTTAAACGTCTACTAACTGGATAGAAGCGGTCTAGGAATCTTGTTTGAAGCTTGTCCCAATATGGAATAATATGAGGGTATTGGGTATCATACCAATCGCTTGTACATCCGGTCAAGAAGAACTGGAACATCAGGTAATATACTTGTTCCCTAGTAACTCCTCTTACGATATAAGCATCACAGATTTGCATGAATTTCTGAATATATCAGATCGGATCTTGATGTGCAGCACCGTTGAATAGTCCATGAGTTGCAAACTGAGTTAACATCCCTGGGTCTGGTTTAAATTTAGCGGCTTGGATTTCTGGAGCGCGAATTCCTCGTGGCTCCACTCTGAACTCGATGGGTAGCTCAAGTCTCCTTGGGTTCTCCATCTGTAACTAAATCTAGAAAAACAAAAACTAAAGGCAAAAGCGTAAAATAGAACTAACTAAAAATAAAAGCACAAGATATATGCACAAGGACTAACGATGTAGTCCCCGGCAGCGGCGCCAAAAACTTGGTGGTGCCTAGGGTGTGATAAAATAAGATATAAATAAAGTGCAAATACACCCTAAAGCTACACGGTTCTGCAAGTATACAGATCGTATGCAAGTTTTAGTTAAAGATTCGTTCCGCAGAGACTACGAACGTTAGAGGAATCTTATGCAAATATAAAGTGTAAATAATTAAAGCTAGAACAACTAAACGCAAATAAAAGTAAAGACAAAGAGATTTTTGTTTGATTTTCTAATTAAACTAACTTAAACTAAGAATTTAAAAGACAGAAAATTAAAGATGAAAGAAAAGAATATGAGAATATAGCTTGAGTCACTAGCATGTAATCCCCACTAGTTTTGCCATTCTAAACATGTAAGGGTGAATTATGTAGTATTTCAATAATCGGTTCCAATTCGCTATCGGTAGTTTAAAATAGGATTTACCTGTGTCAATAAGGCTTCCTAAGCAAACTTTTCCTGTAATTGGTAAATAGTCACAAGAACTAAACCATAGTGATTATCTAGCTAGGTTGGGTTGTCAGATCAGACCTAATACTAGACGTTATGTGCTAAACATGCAATTAAACACCGTTGTCAATGGTGACCTAACTACTAGTTGGTAATTCTATATGGGCGCGCATCCACAAAAACACAGAATATAAATCCAAACACATAAACAATGAATAAATACTATAATTCAATTTAAAACATTAAGTTCCCAAATTAGATAGATGTCAATCAAAACTAGGTTTCATACATATATGATAAAAACTCAAGTTAAAGAAATTTAGTTCATGAAATAAAAGAAAGAAATTACAAAATTAAACGTAGAAGAAGACATTGTTGATGAACAGCTCCTTCCAGACTTCTCTCTTGTGTTGTATGCTTCCTCTTGGCTTAAGGTTTCACCAAAGATGATTTAAGAGTGTTAAGAAGCTATATTTATAGTATATAGGTTGACCTAATTCGTTTCTTGGAGATAACTCTAAGTAATGGACTCCTAGCCCAACTCAAATTCGTAAGGAAATAAAGATAAACACTGCTGGACCGTTTTGAGCGTATCTTCTTCGTTATTGGTCGGTTTGAGCTCCATAAGATACCAAAAGAATCGTAACAGAAGTATCTTTGTCCATATGAAAGGAAATTACCAAATTCGGCCTATTTCTTAGGTAAATAACCACTTCTTTAGGCGTGTACTGCAGAATTCAGATTTAGGCAGCTTTTCCTTTTCCTAATTTTTAGCCTTTGTTTCCTTATCTCCAATTTCCATGTAAATCTCTTTCCATAATTTATAGTCTTTGACTTGGACTCTAATTAATCTCCATAATTATCTTTAAAGCTTCACACTAAATAAACAGTTAAACCCAATATGCTCTAAAAATATTATGTTACTAAATCAAGACTCAAAATAGGAAAGTGCACTAAACTAAGCTAAAACCAACCTATAAACTAATAAATAAGCCTAAAATGATGTCTCATGAATAGATTTTATTATCAAAAATGAGGAGACATCATTCATATTGCGAAAAAAATTTACAGTTCCTTCGCTTGAGTTGGCTCACCTAGTTAATTAGGTTGTGCCTTCTTTTTTATGAAGATAGATGGGGAGAAATATGTGAACTAAATTGGTTTTACTTGCACTCTTTCAAAACTCACAAAATTGAACTATGTTTTAAAAATACACTTTGGTATTAGGATTGTTGTGAGGGGGAGTTAGACTCCATATGTACTTTAGCTATTTATATACTATATGCACATTGTAAGGGAAGACTAAATCTTTTACATTTTGATCTTTAATACCATTCTACAAATGTTTTATTGAATGATTTGTCATCATAAAAAGGGGGAGAATGTTGGATTTCATTTTATAGGTTGTTTAAAATATAATAATTCCTTAGGTATTTCATTGCTAACTTGGTGTTGCATATACTTCTTTAGTCATATATCCCTATGTGTTGCATTTCATATCTTGAGCACAACTAAACCCTTGCTCAAAAACACTTTCTAGACATTTTATATGTGTACATCTTTATCTTTTGAGTCTCAAACAATAAACTCTTTTCAAACATCTTTGAGACAACTTTTTATCTAATTACACCATAGAATAACATTGTATGTGTTGAGAATTGTCTTTTCCGTTGAATTACAAAAAAAATTAAATGTCATTCTAACAACTTTTGTGTTATACAAATTTCCATTTAATTATCACAACAAAATGTCAAATTTCATTTATGTGCCAAAAAGATAGTGTGATTCGGATACCTTGCACCTATTCTATAGATATGATGATACAAAATGGGAACCCATTTTAAGAAAGAATATATGATGACAATATATTAAGGACAATGTTGTATTATATACTTCAGAATATATAATCGTTGAGTCAAAGTTGTCACGTGGAAAATAGTCTCTGAGGGAACAAAATGGGTTCCCGATTTACGTAAATCAACAAATGTTTTTTTTTATTAAAAGATGCATCAAAATAATAGAGTAGTTGGAACTAAATTGACTATAAATATTGAGCCTTTGTTCATCATAAAACTCACCTCTTGAATCTCCAATTGATTATCTTACGATTCATTACTTCAAGATAGAATTCCCAAGCTTATATCTTCATTTCATATCTTAATTAAGCTTGTTGTATTATTTGTTATATTAACTCATAAGGTGGAACCATTTTACTATATTTGTACTTAAACGTTCATCATACTCAATATAGTTAGCTCTAACTCTATATTAGAATTATAGGTTCAAGATAAGAGAAAAGCATGTCGAGCTCGTGTTTGAGTTCGAGGAGAAAGCTTCCCAACATAATTGGTTAACTTATGTTTTGATTACACAAGAGAATAAAATTGATTCATTCAAGTATGGGTTGTGATATAACCATTAAAAACCGCATATTCAGGTTGTGACTTAACCGACAAAAGTCTCATTATCGGATTGTGACATGATCATTAAAAGTCTCTTGTTTGTATGTAGTGGTTTATCTTGAAATACCTCTTTGTAACGGTTTGTATCGAACCCTGAAGAGATATTAAGTAGCTTAGTAGAAATTTATGAAAATCCTAACAGCAAGACCCTAGGTGGTGAATGTAAGGAAAGCAAACCTCTTCATATTTGCGTATCTTTTTCCTTTAGTGTATTTACTTATCACTTGCATTAAGTTTATTTTCTTTCTTATTAAAACTAACCTAGTTTATGTTTAAACCCTTATGTGCTTAATCTTTTTATCTTTGAATTTTATCTTGAAAGAAATAAATAAAATAAATATATAATATATATTTTTTATTTTTTATTTTGTCCACCAATAATCATGTATATATTTTAATTTGGAATTCAAAATAGAGTTGGGAGTTGTTATATTATGTGGGTTTATAATATATCAACACCTCACCCATTATCTTACTAGATAATAAAAAACTCTCTAATAAAGAGATAGAAGCCATATAGAACTCTATCCGTCTAATTTCAATATACGCTCTATTATTCTTCCTCTATGTTCTATACACAAAAATCACAAAGTAAATATCATAGGCTCTGAGGTTGTGAACAAAGGTTCTTCTTCACTGTAAGAAGATCTGTGATCGAAGCTATTTAATTCTTATTCCATTTCCGTTGCTCAAGAGGTTAACACAGAAAATCCTCTTGTAATATTTATTTTTCTAATTAAATTCTTTCAATTGGTATTAGAGCATGATAGAATAATTGGATTTAATAATGTGTAATTATTTCTGTAAAGAAAAAAACAATTTTTTTTTGTTGTTTTGTAAAAAAAAAAAAGAGTTTCGTTTTCTCTATGAAGCATTACTTTAGTAAATGTATGTATATGAGAATGATTAATTTACTGGTGGATGATTTCATATGACTACATTAAAGCCTTTTACGGACCTTATTTATAAGCAATACCATATCTATATCTAAAGAATTCGAACCTATGTCAATGATTCCAATGACTAGCAGCCTTACCAGATTCGTTGCCTTAAGTTATAGTTGATGAACAGAGTTCCTAGAAAGATAATTAAATCTGTTTATTTGGTTACTAATCAATTTGGTGTTTTTTTATGATCGTTCTTATTTTTATATATGTAGAAAATGATTGAAACACGATCCACGAGATTCTGGGAATGAAGACTCCGCCTATTGAGAGACTACCGAGTGCGCCATAGGAATGTGAGAAATCCTAATCGACCATTAAGGGTTCATACACCAAGTTATGAAAGGACACAGTAACAAAGACAAGTTTTAGAGAACAGTATTTGACCACTCCGTTATAAGAAGAAATCTCATCACACTCGAGTGCAACATGTGGCAATTGTCAATAGGCTGATTCAAAATGTCATTAATTAGGGTGATGATATCTTATTTGTTGAGGATTGCAAGATAGAAGTCCTTCGCAAAACTTTTCCAAGAGAGATCAGAAGGGATCTTAGAATCTTATGGGAGTATGAGCTTCAAGAAAACTATGTTCATGGAAGAGAAGATACATATGAGTGGCTTGTGTATGCTTTGACTGAATCTTAATTGTGGAGGCATTTTAATAGTTCCACTAGGTCGGACCAATGAAACTATGGAATGCATTATCCAACTACTGATGTTGATAGATATTTTCCAATTGGAAAATATGTGGAAGTGAACTTTGAGGAATCAATTCCTAAGTTAAGGTTTTGGATATGAATGTGTTTGCTTGTTGAACTTGCAGTAGGTAGTTTGCTTAGTAGGTTGTTTTTTTCTTCGATGTTTTTCATTCCTATGTTTGTTAGGAATTACATTAGTTGCTTTTATTTCCTTTGATTCAGTTATTTCTTATTGAACATGTATTTCAATTACGTATGATTTCAGCTAGTTTCTTTGATTATATATTTTAGTTCTTTATTTTCATACAATATTGCTCTATTTATGTTAGAGTAAGTGGGAGTTCTTGAAGAACTTAATTTTGCAGTTAATGAAATTTATTGAATGTTTAAGACAAACAAAATATGGTGATTCATGATTGGAAACATAGTGAAGTTTATTTATCACTTATTGTGTTATCTTTCTTATTCATTTCATTTGTATTAATAGCATAGAGTTGTTAAATAAATGTATGTTATTAATGGAGATCTCGTACTTTATAAAGAAAATGGCATAAAAAATCATCATTGTTGATCTCAACAAAGGAGAAAAGATGAATGGTGAGATCTATAACCTTTGGAAGCTCAAGATACACTCTGTTCTAGAAGAGCAAGATGTTCTTAAAGCTATTAACAACGTCATGGCTCAGCCTGACGAAAGAAACATAGCTCAAAACAGAAGGGACATGGAGGCTTATGAGAAGTGGAAAAAGAAAGATTCCACTGCAATAGGCATCTTGATAGGCTCCATGAATGACGATCTTGTCTATGAATGTCAACGATACCTCACTACTCACAGGATGTGGAATGCTCTTCATGAGAAGTATGGGGGTACGACTGTGACTACGTTGCATCAATTGACCATTAACTTTGACACTTATAAAAAGAAGCCTAATAAAACCATGCAACAACATCTCCGAGAGATGTCTAACATGATTAGGGAAGTTAAGACTGTAGGTCATAACCTTACTGATGAACAACAGGTTCAAGTTGTGATCCGATCTCTTCCAAATAACTAAGAGCATTTGAAATAAACTTGACTCATAATGACAACATCAAAACCTTTGATAATGATACTCGTCGTGTGACATTGGAAGATGAACGTCTAGATGCAATTAAGCCTTAGGGTCAGGCTTATGTTGCTGAGTCAAGTTCCACAAAGTTTCTGGAAGTAAGCGCAAGAACAATGGGAAGAAGAACGGAAATGAGCATGTCTCCAAGAAGAACAAGAAGGGTGGTAACAATAAGGGAAAACGTTTCTGTAAGAAGAAAGACAAGAGTAATATGAAATGCTTTAACTGTGACAAATTGGGTCACTTCGCTTGCGAGTGCAGCAAGCCTAGAAAGGTAGCAATGTCATTCAATTCTTGTAAATTTACTTATGTTACCATTAATGTATTTCTAACTGATTCTAATCCTTTGTGGACTGTGGACTCAGGAGCGGCAGACCATGTAGCCAAAGACCGAGAGGCATATGTAGAGTACCGTCAGATTCCAGAGGGATCAATGTGGATATATGTAGGAGACATCAATAAAGTTGAAGTCAAAGGAGTTGGCACTTGCAAGTTGAACTTGCGAGGTGGTCAAACCTTATACCTGCATGATGTACTTTACACACCTAACATTCGGCGGAACTTAGTCTCGGTCACTGTTCTTCTTGGATTAGGTTTTAATATGAATTTTCATAATAAAAAAGTACATATCTATAATGACTCTAAGTATTATGGTTCTGGTTTTATTTCGCATGGTTTAATTGTACTAGATGATGATAACTCGTTTAATAGTTATTATGTAAGTAGTTCATTTTCTACTAATACTTCTTCTAGTAATTTTAATGTAGAAGAAAATGTATGGCATGCTATATTAGGTCATATTGGACAAGACCATACGAATTTGTTGGCTAAGGCGAACCTTTTGGGTTCGTTGACTAAAGTCAACTTGCCAACTTGTGAAAATTTTCTAGCAGATAAAGCAAAAGGGAACCCATTTGGAAAGGCTAAACGAGTCGAGTATCCATTACAAGTAATTCATTCAGACATATGTGGACCAATGAGTGTTCAAACTAGACGTGGGGAACGTTATTTCATCACTTTTATAGACGATTTCACTAAGTTTGGTTATGTCTACCTGATTTCTCACAAATCTAAAGCATTGAAATGTTTTATGACATTTATGAATGAAGTGGAAAAACAGTTAGAGAGGAAGGTGAAAAACCTAAGAACCGACCGAGGACGCGAAAATCTATCGGATCAGTTTAAAGAACTGTGTGGTGAAAAAGGGATAGTAAGGCAACTTACAGTTCCTAGAACACCACAACAGAATGGTGTGGCTTAAAGGAGGAATAGAACACTCCTAGAAATCGTTAGGTCTATGATGGCAGAAGCAAATATTCCAATATCTTATTGGGGAGATGCTTTGTTTACATCCTATTATATATTTAACCGAGTACCCACAAAGACTATTCCATCAACTTCTTATGAACTATGGACATGTAGGAAACCTAATTTGTCATACTTGCGACCTTGGGGGTTGGTAGGGTATGTTCATGATCTATCTCATAAGTATGGGAAGTTAGGTCCAAGAGGTAAAAAGTGTATATTTATTAGATACCCAGATCACTCTAAAGGATATGTGTTTATTGGTGAACATAATGATAGGGGTCTTACTGAAATTTAGTCACGAGATGTTACATTCTTAGAGAATTATTTTCCTAGCAGAGATGAGGTTGAAAGAAATTCCATTTTATGTGAATTAAATGAGATTCAGGAAGATGATATGCAAACAAATGTGACACCTGATGAGGTAACACATACTCAAGAAATAGAGACGGACACTCCTCTAGATCTTGAGACGTAAGAAACCATTGCATCATCTAGTAATCCTATTTCTCAATATTCTCAACTGAAGAGAAGTGCTAAAGGTTTAGTTCCTCGTCGTCAATTTGAAATCGAATGAGGAGTCTTTATGATAACTCCACAAGACGAAGAAGAACCTCGAACAATTAATGAAGCACTTTCATGTCCTGCGAAGAATGAATGGAGAAAAGCAATGGAAGAAGAAATGGAGTCGATGAAGAAAAACTAGGTATGGGAACTGGTTAATCTCCCAAAAGGACGTAAAGCGATTGGGAACAAATGGGTTCTCAAAATAAATAGGAAACCTAACAATTCCATTGACAGGTATAAAGCTTGCTTAGTAGCGAAAGGCTATACTCAACGGGAAGGAATACATTTTGAGGAAACTTTTTCTCATGTTGTTAGATTTACCTCAATATGTCTTATTTTTGCTATAGTGGCGCATCTTGATCTGGAGTTGCACCAAATGTATGTTAAAATTGCATTTCTAAATGGAGATTTAGAAGAGGTAATTTTCGTTGAACAACCCTTGGGTTTCATTGCAAAAGATCAAGAGAATAAAGTGTGTAGATTGTTGAAATCACTCCATGGTCTTAAGAAAGCCTTGAGAAAGTGGAATTTGAGATTTCATGAAGTTATCTCGTCAAAGGGATTTGAGATAATAAGTGAAGACCACTACGTTTATATTAAACGATCCAAGAAAAATTTCATAATATTATCTCTATATGTGGATGACATCCTATTAACTGTGAATGATAAAGAGTTTATTCATGCTAATAAGGAGCGGCTAGCTTCTTAATTCGATATGAAAGATATAGGATAAGCAAATTATATTCTTGGTGTTAAGATTCACAGAGATAGGTCTAGAATACTATTATCTTTATCTCAAGAACTTTAAATCATTAATGTACTTGAGCGCTTTGGTATGACTACGTGCAATGCCATTGACACTCATGTAGCAAAGGGAATAAACTTAACTCTCGACATGTGTCCTAGTACTACAGAAGAGAAACAGAAAATGTTAACAGTACCATATTCTAGTGCCATTGATAGTCTTATGTATGTTATGATGTGTATGGACTAGACATATGTTATGTAGTAGGTTTAGTTAGTCGTTTTCAATCAAACCCGAGATAAGAGAATTGGAGAGCTGTGAAAAAGATATTGAGATACCTGAAAGGGACTAAAAATCATGCCTTATGCTTTCGAGGAGATAGATTACGCCTAGAAGGATATACAGACGTCGATTGGGCTGGTGATATAAATGGGCGTAAATCCACTTCAGATTATGTATTCTTGCTGGATAATTGCGCAATTTCATAAAGTAGCAAGAAACAAACCTCTATAACTTTGTCGATGCTGGAAGCTGAATTCGTAGCATGCTCAGCTGCGGTGCAGGATGTTGTTTGGTTAAAAAGGTTTTTTGAACATTTATGATTCTCTTGTGATAGTGGGAGTCCAACTACAATATAATGTGATAGTCAAGCTGCAATGGCTTATGTGAAAGATCTAAAATATCACAGCAAGACCAAACACATTGATATAAAGTATACATTGATATAAAGTATAACTTCGTTAGAGATATAATTGCACAAAAGGATGTTACTTTGCAATATATACCCACACACGCAATATGCTTGCCGATCAATTCACAAAAGCATCCCAATAGATGTATTCATGGATCATGATAGATCTATAGTAATAAGTAAGTTATAATGTATGAATTATTGATAGTTTATGTGCATTCATGTATATATTTTCACTAGTATGTTTATTTAACTATTTTTATTAATAATATCATGTTTGATATGTATTATAACGTGTGTGGTTTTGTAAGTAAGTATGTCCTATAGACTGAGATTGGCCCTGTCACACGGGCAATCGCCTTTGGCATAAGAAGTGCGCAAAGATGAGACTAACTCATAGTAGTGAAGAACCCTTATGATAACTTGAGTTAAGATAGTCGCATTAACTAAGTGTTAAGATGATATCATAAACATGGATAAACCATGTTAAGCTTATATTATGATTGAAGTAGAATTCCACTGTCTACTTAGTCTATAATTGCCAAATATGAATTGCTTGATTGATTTCATAAAAGGGTTGATCGATCGAATAATTCATATTAGACAACGAGGCTTGTCTAATTATATATATCTGTATGATATTTGTAAAATTGCGACATACAATTTGAGATATATGAATAATACCATAACACGTGTGTCATTCCACGTGTGCTTTCGACCAAAAGGAAGTGAATAATTGATCCCTGTTTCTTCACTATGTAATACCTTTGATTTGTTTCCTTATTACTTTTGACTATATCTTGATATCTTGATTAGGTTTATGATACTTTTAACACATTACCAATGACCATGAATGATTCGGTCTAATGGGGTATGTTTGGGAAAGCAGCTTAATAATTATATATAATAAGATATAAGTGTAAAGGGAAGACTAAAATTGTGTATCAAATGTGTGCTTGTAGGTTAACCGATCATGTACGTCAATACGCATTATAACATGATATTGAGACATATAAACGAAATGACAATGAACTCTTTTTTCACATAGAAGTTGTGATATAAATTTGAAGGGGTCAGAGTTACCGTAATGTGATACAACATATTGTTAGTATGGGGTAATGAGAATTATTTTGAGAAACTATGTACCCTAACAGGTTATTAGTAACATATTCTCGTATATTTGCTGCTCACACGACCTATTTTCCAAGTATGGTGATATTTTTTATTCAAGTGTGTATAGAAGAAATATGATGTAATGAGATGTGAGTTCTATGGATAACATGTAACTTCATTATTGGCGAGTGGGAGAATAAAAGAGATAAATAAAATAAATATGTATTATATTTATTTATTTATTATTTTGTCCGCCAATAATCAGTTATATATTTTAATTTTGAATTTGGAATTCAAATTAGAGTTGGGAGTTATTATATTACGTGGGTTTATAATATATCAACACATCACCCTATTATCTTATTAGATAATAACCAACTCTCTGATAAAGAGATAGAAGTCATATAGAACTCAATATGTCTAATTTCAATATATGCACTTTTATTCTTCCTCTCTGTTTTACACACAAAAATCACAAAGTAACTATCAGAGGCTCTTAGGTTGTGAACAAATGTTCTTCTTCACTGTAAGAAGATCCGTAATCGAAGCAATTCAATTCTTATTCAATTTCCGCTGCTCAAAAGGTAAACACAGAAAATCCTCTTGTAATATTTATTTTTCTAATTAAATTCTTTCATATCCAAACTAGAAATTCTTAGCTTCTACTTATCTCCTTAGATAGATAATAATACTTATCATAGTTTTATCTCCATTATTATGTACCTATCTTCCATTAAATCTTAGGATTTTAATATCTTTAACTAGCTCTTTAGTTATCCTCTGCATATAGAAACTTTTAAGAACATTCTCAGAATCCTATCTTATTGTTTGATTATAAGTTTGATTAACCTTAGCGTAGGAGTAATTATATTTTAATTAGCATAATTATATTAGGATTCCTATGAACCTCCCCCCCCCCCCCCCCCCTCTAAGACTGAAAAATATCTTTAGGCATTTTGCATAGTCTTTACATTGGAGGTTCGGTCTTCTCATCCTTCTTCATCTTCTTCAATTGACCACATATTACATTCCTATTTTTAGATCTTTGGAGATCCGGTGCTTTTTTTCCACTCTCTTCTTCATTATCCAATATCATATTCATCTTCTTAGCTCTCCATGCATCAACACTCAAATGCCCATTTTTCATATTTTTCTTCTCCAAGCAATCATCTTGTAAGATCTCCAAGAACCTTCTTCTTCTAATTGGATCATATCTCATTATTCATATCTTTGGATCTCATCTCATTTTTAATAATCTTCTTCATATCTATTATTTTCATACTTCCTTGGACATGAAAATTACACTATTAATCTTGATTTCATTGTAAAATCAGGTATGTTAAAGATGTATGTTTTTTTCACCAATCATCGATCAAAATATATCATTTAGGCTAACAAATAGTGTAATAGAACAAGTAATACCTCATGGAGATAATGTCATGAAAATTTATAGATATGGAAAGCCCACTATACCTGGATAGTCTTTTGTCATATTTTTTGAGTGAATGCTCGGGTAACTAGAGAACCCACCAGATACCGTATCTACTCTGAACTCTTTGGGTTCGTCTCAGATCTGAAGGGAGGCAAATTCTCAACATTATTCTCAGCTGAGAATGACCGAGCCTATCAATAGCTGTTAAGAAAAGAGTATGCAATGGTGGCTCCCATGACGTAATTCAATTTAAATTTTCTAATGAATATGGTCATCAGAGCCAAAACTGAGTGCTTTCCTTAAGGAGAAGTAAGTTGTACTCTAATAAATATCCTAAAAAACCATTACTATAGCCAAAGGGGGGTCACCACAATTGAAATCTGAAGTAAAAGTTAGTATAAAGAGCATAATTATTCGTGTAAGAATGTGTAGCTTTGGGTATCAATTTTAAAAAAGAAAAGTGTACTACGTGAACGCGTGGACATAGATTATGTATAAAATGTACTCTAGGAGTTTCCTTGCATTAGTATTTCTTATTCATACTTTTTACAAGTAACCTGATAAAAGGGTTTAATGGTATTAACCTCCCATTCATTGTTGTCATAAAATGAGGTGTTACAGATTATGATTAGTACTTGATTGACCATGTCTACCATCCTAGGCTTCGATTACTTAGACTAGGAAGGAACAAGCAAAATGGGGTAGCACCCTGGTTGTTGAAGAAGTAACATATGCATGAAAAAATTAAATGATCATCTCTCTGAGTGATCTATTTATCACAGACTTTGGTATTTTCCGCTCTAATTTGGCACTGTCATAAAGCAGATGGTGATCTCCGGTAAGAGAGATTTTATTCTATCATCTATGAATTGCACTTGTTAAAGAGAAACCGTTTAATAATAGTTGGTGATCGATGGGTGGCATCTTGATGAGATATTGATGATCTTTTCCTAAAATATTTGAGAGAAAGTCTCGACACCAAGTAGTGTCATAATCCGTGTTGAGTTCCTTTTACAGACTGTATGCGATGACATGTTGGTCAAGATAAGAATATTTGTTATAGAGTTGAAGGTCAGGCGCCATAAATTCTTTATAATTAGGATATCTAAGGCTTCCCAACTAATCTGGCTTGGGAATTTGCCTAGAACAACCTAATCTACTAGCTAGGTATACCACTGGGGGATGTCTATTAGGTCAGATGTACCTTACTTGAGGCTAACTCTGCACCGAGGTGTTGGAGAAAAAATATTCTTAATGACTCATTTGGTTCATGTTGTCCATCTTTATGGTGAATATTCCCATATTATTGATGATTCTCATGAGGGGACCACACTTTAAGCTTACCCCTTTATGGTTGTTGATGTGGTCATGTATAATATTGTTGACCCCCTAGTTGTATTTCATGTTGATGATATTCGCCCCCTAAATGTGGTTTATGTCGATAATGTTGATTTCTTTTAGGTCCACATTGATATTATTGTCCCCCTATCTAAAGTTTCTATTGATGCTGATGTTGGAGTTGCTGGCCTCCTTGATGAACACCTAACTATTTGTTATAGCTTCCTTTCTCCATTATGTTGATGATGTTATAAACTCATTATTTATCACTAAGAAAGTGTGAATAACAACTGGGTGTCGGCATTTGATGTTTATTATTTTGTGATGGACTAATTTACTCACGAGAAATATTTTTGTGAGTTTATTAGGCCTAAGTAGGGGATTTTTCATTAATTAGGAATAAAATAAACCTTCATTGCTTGAGGATTGCGATTATGTACGAACCCTAATTGATTTTATTTGATGTTCTTTTAATATTTGGGATTGTTCATTTAAATAAATTTATTTTTGCATCTAATAGGTATACAACTTGAGTCAAATACTAATATTATATTCACGAAAATGATTAGTCTAATTAATTAAGTTAGCATCCAAAAAAGGGTTTTCAATTACGGATTAGTGTATACGGTTTGGTATGGTTAGTGAGCCGACGGGTCTTGACTAGCCGAGTAGCTACTAGGGTTTTATTTTAGTCTCTCAGAATTTGATTATGTGAGATTCCTAAATCAATCCTCAAGGGATTTAAGAAAAATTTAGAATCCCGTTTAATATGAACAACCAATTTACACTTATATCTAGAACATCATAACTATCGATTTTGAGGAGCACAAGCAGTTTTTAAGCATAACTAACGCATTTCAAAATGTCTTTTTAGATTATTGTCTTTCCATTATGGTGGCTGGTAAAATAATGATAATAAAATATAAGAAATGTCACCCTAACCAATCACATTACTCACTGCAAGTATTACATATTGTATGCAAGTTTTTATAGCAAGCAAGATTCGTTCTCAAGGACTTAGTGTATTAATTGTGGAGGAAAAAATAAAAGATAGTAATATAAATTTGATTAATTGTGGAGAGAATGATTAAACTAATAACTAATGCAAATAAACTAAAGATGTAAGAATAAGATGAGAGATATAGTTCAGATTTGCGTGTATGCACTTATCCTTCTATATCTTCTACTAGTTATAAGGGTGATTAAAACTCTTAAAGTAAGTAACCAGGATTCTATATTCCTCCTAAACCCCTTCCGGGTGGGCTTACGTGGCGACCTAACAATTACGCGTGTTCTTGGGTAAGGGGACCATACGCAATGATCGGTGGTTAATCTCAAACCCTAGTGATTATCTAGTTAGGCAAGCCCGTAAGGATCACTACCGCACACTAGACGTTTATGTGGTGTTTTAACAATTAGAAACCCCTTCTCGGTGACCATCCAACTACTATTAAAGGGGTAGTCTATACTCGTGCACAAGCAAGAACTACAACCAATACATCAGAGCACATAAAACAATTATAAACGTTAAGAAGCTCAATCGATTTAAAAATGTTTTTCCCAAACAAACATAGATAGAAGAAAATAGAATTTAAAAATTGTACATATGCAAAACCCAGGTTATGGGAAATTTAATTCATGCATGAATGAAATAAACTAGAATAAAGATTCATACTGTCAACTTGCTTCTCTGGATGACTTCTAAGAGTAATATAACTTAAAGGCTGAGCAACAACATGTTTAGAATCATAAGAGGGTGTGAGCCCAAGTCCAATTCAAATTCGTTTCCTAAAATATTGGACAGGATAAACACTGTTCGCTGTTTTGGTCATATATTCTTCATTAATAGGCCAAATTTCGTGTACTTTATATCAAAACATCTGCAATAGAAAGATATACCTAACACCAAAATACTACTCCAAAATCGCAGCCGATTTGGAGTTATCGTCACTTTAGTGGACGTAGCTGAAAAATTGACAGATTTGTTTGACGGATTTTCCTTTCCTAATTCAACTTTGCTTTCTTTTATCTCCTTATTTCTCTTGGATCTTATTTCCTTAACTCCATAGAATTGATTTGGCATCTAAGTATATTCCATACCCCTTGAGAGCTTCTCATTAACACACACATTAAACCAAATATGCTCGAAAAGTAATAAATCATCAAATCAAGACACGAATTAAGAAATTATTTAATAACAAGAAAAATCTCTTAGCAATAAATCAAATACACCTAAACTTATGTCTCAAAACTATATTAATATATCATAAATATTCAGGCATCACATTCCCTTAGTTTAATTTTGTTAATTATGAATTGCCTTTTAATTTATAAAAATCCAAAATATTTTACCATTTACTTTTCCTTTTATGTTTCTCATTTACAAACTATTCAATAGTAAACTAGGAAACACTTTGAGTTAACATTGATAATCCATGAGGAGATGTACATGCCCAGATATATTTTTATTACATCTCAACGATGCGTGCACTTGCCGGAAGTTACCCCATTTTTAGGTGTTGGATTATATTGTTATCTTTTTTTTTTGTTTTTTTTAGTTTCTAGTTGTCATTACTTGTTTCTTGTTTTTGTCTTTCTACATCTTTCATAGGTTTTGGTGTATGCTCTCAAATCCTGAGAATTTGCTTTGAGACCAAAGAGAGAGAGAAAGTGAAAGATTAGCGCCAATTGAGATAGACAACTTTGATCTACCACCAATTGTCGTGGCTAATGAAAACCAAGAGTGAACATGAATGGTGAACTCCATAAAATGTAGCTAATTATTAATGTGTACATGTTCCACCTGGGGTCGTGTTTTGGTTTTTGAAAACCATTTCGTTTACCACCGCTTGGGATTCACCCACCCACTATTCATGCGGAGAGATTGAAGCCTGATACGTGTATGATCAAACAATTTGCTAATTATGGCCATTATAGTGTGGTTGACCGCAAAGATCCTTTAGAGCCATTTTTATATGTAAATCACTCAGAGTGTTACTTAGGGACTAATGTATCTCGTTATGTTCCCATTTCATCTCAAAAGAGGAGCTAGTGGGTGGTACGGTCAGCATACTAGTTATATAATCCCAACTTGGAAACAATTGGAAACATCGTTCTTTGATAGATAAAATATGAAAAGTGTATGTTTAAGTGGTCAATTAGATTTGTTGAGATTTCGCCAAGAGCAAGGAGAGACATTGGGAGCAGACTGAACTTGCTTCCAATCATGTTTAAAGAAGTGTCCACTTCATGAGTATACGCCAGAATTATAATTGGGTATGTTTTATAGATGTTTGGATGCAATCTCCAAAGAAAAAGCTGATACGCTATGTGGAGGAGGTTTCATGATGGTAAGCGCAAATCATGTGTTTGGTATATTGGATAGTGTTATGAGAAATAAGTTTAGTTGGAAATCTTCAAAAGCATTTGTTTGTTTTTCAGAACGAGGTACTTTGAACTTAGATATGGAAACTACCTTGAATGCCAAGATCTCCGCTTTGGAGAATAAAATCAAGCAACTATCTGTTTAATAGAAATCAAGTACTTTATATATCTAATTGATGGAACCACCATTCAGGAGGTTAAGGATGTGTTCATAAAAATATAATTCATCTGAGGCTTCAATGGTCTAATCCTAATGGGGAGGTCAATCAAAGAAACTATCAACCTCGACCCCAAGGAAACGATATCAATCTAGGACTCAAAATCATTATCAAGGAATTCCAAGCCATGGAGCGCAAACTCCATAAGCTCCCATGAATGATTCTTACACCGAAAGCCTTGCTCAGGAGGTACTCCCCTCCCATCAACAAGAAGGTATGATCACCACTAATGATTTGTCTATAGATTTGAACAAAATTTATGATGAAATCTAATGAAAAGTCAACAAAGATAGAGGAGACCTTGAATTATCATTATGCTTACGTCGAAAATTCTTGAGAATCAAGTGTCTCAGATTGCTAATGTCGTTAACATGTAACCAGAAGGGAAACTTCCAAGAAATACTGAGAATCCTCGTAATTATGAAGATTGTAAAGTGGTTGAACTAAGGAGTGGGAAGAAACTTTCTCTCCCTTAATTTTATAGAAAGAGAAAGAGGTAGAGAAAGAGGTAGAAGAATTCGTTGAAGAGTTAGTAGAGCCGATAACCGTTAATGAAGATGTTGAGAAGACACGCGCTCAAAAGAGGAAATAGTTCGTTGTGAAAGAGAATCGTCCTCTTCAACTATTCCCATCACGTGATGATGTATCACTTTTTGTGATAGATAAATCTATTCACGAGACATTATTTTGGGAGTTTATTTGGCCTAGGGGAGGAATTTTTCCCTATTATATTCTATATTGCACTTTTACTTCTAGTTTTGGACTTATTACTATTTATAGATATTTTTGTGCATTAATGGTGTGTTTAGTGTGTAACTTTTAGGTACATTCTTGATGCAAGGGTCCAACACGAATCAAAGAAGCCAAAGAGTCAACAGAAGCCCCAAGTTAAAGCGGAAACAGAGCTTAGAACCACTTTGGGAAGTTGGATTGTCTACATGAGAATTCTTGCACCTTAGTATTTCTGTCACTACGACTTTTTGGTGTTAGATTTGGACCCGATTCCTTTTGATTTAGAAAGAGCTTGAAGTCAAGGTCGTGTGGGAAGTTACGAAACTCAATTCAGAGTTAAAATGAAGAAGTTATGCCATTTGCACCCGTCATGGTTCGAACCAGAAATCTGGTAAAGTAAAACGGGTTGGGCCTCTTCCAAACCTAATTTCCTAAAACTTAAAGGGGCCAAAAAAAAATTTAGAAGCATATATAAGCTATTTTTCCATCCCCCAATTCATTATACATCGGATATTTCAAGAGGAGAAGGGAGCAAAAACGTTCTAGAAAGAGGGGAGAAAAACATAGCAGGGCTTCCACCCAATTCCAGCATTCTCAACCACCTGGAACCCGAATCCAACAATTCTTTAGGTCAATTTTATTCAGTTTTGGCTTTTAAACATGATTTTGAAATTATTTTTCTTTAATTTATAGTTTATATTTACGAACTAAGCCTCTTATACTTTAGGCTTGTAATGGGTATAAACCTTAATTGACTATTGATGTCTCCCTATTTGTTTTAATTATTAGCCCTTTGGAGACATCCTTTTAGGTGAACAAATGACTTATTTGATATAATTTTAGGTTTATTTGATCATATTACACTTTCTCCCCTTGGAAATTGACTATTTGCGTTTTTAGAGCTTTTGTGCGTTAATTTGACTATTTTTAGTGCAAAGTTAGTCGGTTCTTGAATTTCATGAAAGACCAATCCAAGGAAGAGAAGTGAGAATTAATGTATTAGGTTATTTTAGTGTGTTAGGAAGTATTTCTAGTCGAGTTTCTAATTTTAAAGTGCACTTTCCTATTTCTAATTCTTGAATTATTAATTTATTCTTTTTAAGCATATGCGGTTTAATTATTTATTTATTGTGAAGCTTTAAAAGATAAATGGTAATTACTTAGATATCAAGTCGAGATAAAGAAGTAAAGGAAAGAATATTTACATGGAAATAAGAAGATTTAGGAAGGATATATGCAAAGAAGGAAAAGATAAAGCTGCCTTATGAATCTGAAATTCCGGCCACGTTTCAAATACGAGCTCATAACTTATGATTGGCTAGGAATTGGGCGAGTGGTTTGCACCAATAGAAAGCTCTTTCCAAGACAAGCAGTTTCATATACTAGAACTCCTCAAACGGATAAGTATTGAAAGAGATATGACCAAAACAAATCAGCAGCAAAATCTTACCTTTCCTAGATTTTAGGGTTACGAATTTAAGAGTTCTTGACTTGTCTTCCTCTCCAAGTAATTCGACCTAGGGATTGCTAACACCTATAAATACAACTTTTAGACCTCATTATTCAGCACCTCTCATTAAAGTTTCAATTTATATCATCCTTAGAGAGAGCTTCAAGAGGCGGAAGCAAGAGCAGAAGCAAGAGCAGAAGCTGGAGAATCCTTTTCCTCCGACAACAGTTCAAGCCAATTCCTCAATCTAGGTTCTTATTTTATTTCTGTTATTAGAAACATGTATATTATTAATTTATTTATTGTTTTTACTTTCAATATGAGCTAAACCTTAATTACTTGAGAATCGTAATGGGATGAACCCTAATTTGTTTAATTCATGTATTTCAATTTGGGATTAGTTTCTAGTTTAATTTGAATTAGGTATTTCATATTGTTTCTTATTTTATATTAATTTCACTATCAATGAATTAGCTAATCGGAGATAGGTCATAGTAATTAAGCTATTCACTTTGGTGGGGAAGTGATCGCCTTGACGGGGGGTTTAATTACTAAACTAGATAATAAACGTAAGGTAGAAATTATTGATCCTGACGGACTTAGTTAACCTTATAGCCAATTGGGTAAAATAGTATTCATTCGAAGGTGGATTATAATCGCCCTGACGGGGTTTGTAACACCTAAGAATAGCTCCTAGGTCCACTCTGGCGGGGGCTAGGAGATTATAGAGTCCCAACTCATATAGAAATATCAGTTCTGCCCTTAAAGAAAGCATTAATTAGGTAAGTTTAGGTGACTCCCTAGAGAGACTCAAGTATAGCTCATATATGCGTCTTAGTCCTTTAGTATTTATTTTCAGTATTTTATTTCTTTGTGTCTAGTAGTTTAATAACTCAAACCCAAATAAATATATTTTATCTTTCATTTTCTGTATTTGCAATTATTACTATATATTTGTTGAACACTTGTGTTATACCAGTCCAATCCCTGAGAACGAATCCGGCTTATCGGAAGTGTTACTTTGACAACCGTACACTTGCGGTATTGTGGTTCCTTTTATTTTCGCATTAATTTTATAACACACCACGACCCACCAAGTTTTTGGCGCCGCTGCCGGGGAATGCAGCGTGTGACCCCGGTGTTTAATCCTTAAGTAGTTTTAATTGTTTATTTATTTTTTTCAGTTTTACGCTTGGTCTTTATTTTTGTTTTACATGTTCTTTATTCAGGTAATGATCAGGAGTTTTATTTAAAGATGTATAGAGGACATTACCCAAATCCTGGTCCATTCGATTATTGGAAAGATTCTTCGGGACAACAACAATGGGGTAGTAACTTCTACCAACCACCTTATCAACACCCGCAAGAGCAAGGATGGAACAACCAATGGACCAGGAACAATCAACAACAACCGCCTTATCACTATCAACAAGAACAAGCACGGAACCACCGTTGGGTTGAAAACAATCAACAACAACCATCATATCACTATCAACAAGATCAAGGATGGAACATTCCACAACCTCCACATATTACTCTGGCCGATTTGAATGAAACACTTGCTAAATACATTCGCAACAGCGAGAAAAGCAGTGCCAAATTACAACAGGCACTAGAAAAATATACTGCCAGCATTAGTAAGTTTTTGGAAGATTCAACTCCCCCAAGGGATGAAAGAGACCAACTTGATGAAGTAGTTGAGGAGGAATTGTTGAAGGAAAATATTAGTGATAGTGACATAACCACCGTGCCGATTATAAATGGAGAGTACCAACTACCTCCCCAGGTTACTCTTCCCAGTATAAAAATGAATTATTCACCACTTGTTGAACTCACGCGTCTAGAAGAGAAAATCACGGCAAGAGATCAAGAGCAAAAGTCAAGAGATGAGGAAAGCAATGCCAGACTTGAAAGAATAAAACAGATGCTAGATGAAATTGCTTTCCAATATAACTCTCTTAACTTTGCCAAGAGTAGTAGCAAGTCTGATGAAAACTTCACTCCCTTGCGGGATGATATTTACCAAACGGAAGAAGTAGTTAAGGAGGGGGTATTGAAATATGACAATTGTGATAGTGATATGGAGTACGCACAAGATCAGGTTGTAGAATGTGAACATAAAGAAGAGGTGATCGAGGTTATAGAGATTCCACAACAAAAATATGATGAGGGAATAATAGAAGATTGGGTTGACAGCGAAGACGAATCTGAAGTGGTCGGAGAATCAATTGAAGAATTAAAGGTTCACGCTAAAACAGAAGTTGAATCTCCACCACAAAAAGTTCACCAATTACCATCTCTACCCCAAATCATGAATGAGATTAGAGCTAAGAAATTCGAATCACCTCCACCACCACAAAGTTCTGACATGTGCTATACGAGCAAGGTGCCACACCGCGAGAGTAAAGCGGCAAGGAGGAGCACCTACCCACCACACTTTTAAGAGGAACGCGAGATTGGAAAGAATAAAAATGAGCTTATACCATTGAGGACGGTTATCTACTATCGTGTGGTGGAGAACAAGTTTCGTCGTGAAAGTAAGAAGGCAAAACGGAGATACTACCCTCCTCCTTTCAGAGATCAATTGAATATAATTCTAAGGGGGAAGGTCCTAAAGCTTACATGCCAAGGACGAGGAGAATTTAAGCGGAGGAGAACCGCAAGGGCCTCAATACCATCTTCATGGAAGGTAACGCGTCGAACTTAAAGACGTAATAAACAAAAGTGCTTCTTGGGAGACAACCCAAGCTTTAATTGCTTTCTTAGTTTAGTTTTTTTTTATGTATATTATTTAATACGCAATTTTTTTTAGTTGATAGTGCATTATTGAGGAAGGTAATAGTGTTTTTGATGATCAGATAGCATAGAAATCGAGTTTGGGAAGCAAAAAACAAAATTATATGGAAGTATTCTGACCTGCCACCGGTATACCGGGCCATACCGACGTTATACCGCAGGTCAGAAAACCCGAGGCCACAGGTACGAGCCACGTGTTCTATGCCGAGAGAAAAATTTCGAAAGCAAGCAGCTCCGGTATACTGGGCCATATCTCCGGTATATCGGACAGGACAAAAACCCGAGCCCACGGGTTCGCAACACGGGTTTTTTGACGAAGCTTGGATCTGATGGAACAGTAGCTCCGGTATACCGGGCCCTACGGCCGGTTGATGTCTCCTTAATTGTTCTTATTTTCGACCCTTAGGAGACATCATTTTTTATGTTTAATTGAATATTTTGATAGACTTTTGAGTTAAAAATGCAATAATCCGGAATTCCTATTTTATTTCTAGTATTTTTAATTTAGTAAACTTTTGCGCGTAATCTTGTGTATTTTAGTGAAAAGTTTGTAGGTTTTGAATATTAGCTAGGAATGGAATCCGAGAGAAGAGTCAAAGATCAAGAGATAGAGTCAAGACTTGAAGAGAAATCCCGAAGAAGTTGTTTTTAGAGCTGCAAATCTGTTTTTCAGGCCAAAGATTGCTGATTTCGAGGTGCTTAAGAGCTGATTCAGCCGCTGACATTTGAAGAGAAAACATTCCTTATCGAGTTACGGAAATTTAGAAACTTATTTCAGGTCAATCGGAGTTGTAACGAAGCGGGAAAAGCCGTTTTAGTGAAGGTGTATCAGCAGTAACGGGATTTTGGGCTTAGAATTTGGGCTTGTACATTTAATTATTAGGTCCAAGCCCTAATCCGTTTTTCTACTTATAAAAGGAGGCCTTGACTTCTATTTTTCATACAATTCATTCTTTACAATTAAAAACATCAGAGAGAAGCAACAGAAGGAAGAAAGAAGAAGCTGCAAGAGCTGGAGAGGGTCTATATCTCCGTTCTCAGTCTTTCCTATTCCGGAAATTAGGTTTCTTTTATCTTTTATTTGTAAGACAATATGAATTCCTTTACATTTAATTTAGTTTTCGTTTTAATTAGTATGAGCTAAACATTTATTAGTGCTTGAGAATGCTTTATGGGTGAATCCCAATTCTATTGAATTTCATGTCCTGAATTTGGGTTTCTGTTAATTAAATCGAATTGGGTCTTTTACATTTTTCTTTAATTTGTGCTTATTTACTATTATTGACCTGATCAATTAATAATAGGGTTTAGTATCTAGGCTATTCCAATTAGTGGCGATTGGATCACCTTGACGGGGGCTTTAGGTACAGAAATAATTACAGAATATAAAATATAAACTATTTGACTTTGACAAGCGTAGTTAATTTCATGGCCAATGAGGTAATTTAGCTTAATCATTCGAAAGTGGATCATATTTACCCTGACGGGACTAGTGACATTCTAGAATAGCCTTGTAGTCCACCCTGACGGGGATACAAGGATTATTGAATCCCGACCAATGTCAATTGACCAATTTGACCCTTAAACAGAATAAGTTATGAAATAGAATTAGGAGGATCCCTTGCGTTCTCAAGTGCTATCTTCTCATACTTGCGTTTTACACTTATTTACTTGCGTCTTAGTATTTAATTGCATTTACCATTTAGTCTTTCATTACTTAGGATTTAAAACAAACAAAAATCAATCATTAAAACTTTCGGTTGTGGTTCGATTACATTTTCATTTATTTTAGAACACACAAAGGACCACCAAGTTTTTGGCGCCGCTGCCAGGGACAATAGCGTGTGACCACGGTGTTTATCCTTTAGTGATAGTTGCATTTATTTTTATTTTAGTTTTACGCTTTTTGTTTGTTCAGTTCTTTTCAGGTTTTTAGATTTGGTGTATCCGAAGAAGACTCTTTAAGGATCTAGAGCCAACACCTCCGATCCTTAATAATCCAGAATCGTTAATCATACTTGCTAACAAGAGAAGGAGAGAACAAGAAGTTTTAGAAGTAGAAGAATTAATTTACAGAATAGAGTACATTAATATTCAGAATCAACAAAACAATAACGGACAAGCTCAGATAGTGATTAATCAAGATCCATGGTTTGTTAATGGTCCGTAAGAAGTTCCCTTTCGTGCTCCAGCTCTAGGAGTAGGTGCTCCAAATATAAATGTTCCGAGGTTTCGTCCAGATTCGGGTATGTTAGCTCAATTCCAAAACTTTGGAAATTTTCGCGGTAGAGTTGGAGAAGATCCTATAAGAGCCGTTCAGAAATTTAAGCAGATATGTGATTCTTACATCACACAAGGGGTTTCAAGAGAACAGATGTATTATGTTGTGTTTCGATTTTTCGTTGTTGATGGAGCGAGTGAATGGCACGATACACAAGATCCTACGAAGATAACAAATTGGGACCAATTAGAAACTGCTTTCTTTGAGAGGTATTACCCAAGTAACATGAGGTTAGATGATCAACTTGAATTAACACATTTCCGTCAAGAATATGATGAAACTTTGGGTAAAAGCTGGACAAGATTTCAGATGTGTTTACGTAGAGTTCCCGATCATGGCTTTTCAGAACAACAACAGCTAAAAATCTTTTACAGAGGCCTTGATGGGACTTCAAGAGAAAAATTGGATTTGCTATGTGGTGCGCATTTCTTCAAGTTCAACCCGTTCATGCAAAAATCATCCTAGAAAGAACAGTAAAGAATGAAGTTGGGTGGAATACCGTAAGAACACCAGTTAGAGGAGGAGTCAATAATGTTAATATCGAAGAAAAGTTTGCTACGCTAGAGACAAAGATTCAAACCACACTAGAACAACAATTGAAACAACTTACTCTAGCCGTGAAAGAAGGTTTTTCGAATAAAAGAGGTGAGGTAAAGGTTGCACAAGAGGTGTATGGATGTGAGTATTGCGGTGTTAACGATCATAGTTGGGAGAATTGTCAAAATAATCAAGAATCCGTGATGTTTGTCTCCAACAGAGGTAACTTTAATTCGAATGGTAATGGATATCAACCTAACAGAAACCATCCTGGGTTTCAATATTCAAATCCTAGTGGGGCAGCCAATCCTACATATGCGTATCAACCACATCCCCAAGGTAACAATTTCAATCCAAGACCACAAAATAATTATCAAGGAGGACAGAATCAGGGAAATTATGTTCAGAGACAAGCTCCTCAAGATAGTTATAATGAAACCATGAACCAAAAAGCCTTACCTGCCCATCCGCAAGAAGGTGTTGTTACCCTGCAGAAAACCGTGGAAAGTTTAATTGCTCTTCAGACGCAAGCTATGGAACGTCAACAAGCATCTGACGCAAACATGAAGTTATTACAGAATCAGATAAGTCAAATTAATAAACAACTGGATCAACGTCCACAAGGGCAACTCCCTAGCGATACTGAAAATCCAATACAAATCGAAGACTGTAAAGCTATTACTCTCAGAAGTGGTAAGAACCTTCCTCCACCTCCTTTCCTTGTTATGAAAGAGAAGGAAGTTGCTAGAAAAGAAAAGGATGTGGTGGATAAATATAAAGAAGTTGAAGTAGAAGAAGTGGAGAGGCATGTTGAGGTTCCGAAAAAGAAAGATGAGACTATAATCAATCGTCCACCTCCACCAATTCCATCGAGAATTCAAAAGAAGGGTGATATGGCTGATTACCAAAAATTCTTTAACAAGGTAAGAGGCCTTAGCATAAATATTCCGTTGCTAGAAGCTATTCGAGATGTACCCAAGTATGCTAAGTTTCTGAAAAGAGCCCTCACTAACAAAAGGTCGTATTGTGATAATGAGATGATTGGTCTTCCTGAAGAATGTAGTGCCATTTGTCAAAGTAAGTTACCTCCAAAGTTAGTTGATCCTGGGAGTTTCACAATTCCGATCTCGATTGGAGAAGAATGGAAAGGTAAGGCACTATGTGATTTGGGTGCAAGCATCAATCTTATGCCCAAATCAATCTTTGATAAGCTTAATATCGAAGCAAGACCCACTTCTATGGTCTTGCAAATGGCGGATCGATCTCTTGCACATCCGGAAGGCCGAATCGAAGATGTCCTCGTTAAGGCAGGTACGTTAATTTTTCCCGCTGATTTCATTATACTTGATTACGACGCGGATAGGAATGTCCCCATTATTTTGGGAAGACCATTCCTAGCCACGGGGCGTACCTTGATTGATGTAGAGAACGGAGAAATGATTATGAGAATCCAAGACGAGGAGATGAAGTTTAATGTGTTTAGACCTATGAAGTTTCCGGATTCCAAGGAAGAATGTTTTCGTGTGGAGGTAATGGAACCGGTAAGTAAAGAGCCAATTAATGTTATGGACACTTTAGGAGTGGAGGAGAAAAAGCTACGAAAGAAACCACCGATTAAAGCTCCTCCATACCCTAAAAATCCACAACTAAATCATGCGAAGAAGAAAGAGAAAGCACGTGCCACGAAGGTTCCAAAGGAACCTAAGAAAGAAAGAAAGAAAAAGGAGTTCAAAGTAGGGGAAGAAGTTGCTATGAAAAATCCTAAACCTCCTCCAAAGACACGTGAATCAAAAAGTTCTTGGCTAGGACCATTCATGGTCACGAAGGTTATCTCAGACAAATTAGTTGGAATAAAAGCTAAGGGGTGTAAATTCCGAGTTGCAAATATTGACAACCTCACTCACTGCTGGGGAGGTTATGTCAATGACTAATGAATGAGGTAACCCGTCGAGCTTAACGACGTTAAAGAAAAGCCATTTCTTGTATATTAGCTTAATTTTTTATTTTTCGTAGTTGAAATTAATTTGATTTTCGTTAATTTAGTGTTTATTATTAAGAAATGAGGAATGGTAGTTGTTTTTGATGATTACAGGAGTAAAGGTCATGAGTTTGGGGTGCTAGGATGCAAATAATAGTCTGTTGAACAGAAGCTAAACGGGTTCCCGTCCGTCTCTAACCGGGTTCCCGTTTAAGGAGCTGTAACTTGGTTATCAACAACTTCGAAAGATCATAACTTGATGCTCGGAAGTCGGAATTAACTTTTTCTTGAGCCTAAACCGCATTAATTTTCTAGCTCTATCCAATGGTGAAGTCAAAAAGTCCGCATGAATAGCTAAAAGTTTCTGACCTGTACGTAAGAGGAGACGCAATTCGTGGTGCGAAATGAAGAAAAACAGAATTTTGAGAAAAAATGGTAACTCCAATGGAAAATCTGAGTAGTCCAATGGATCGGGAGCGCAATTTCCAATAAAAATGAGTATAAGGTTCGCAAAAATCTGAGGTGTAGGCAAGGAGAAATCAAAAAAAACAAAATGAGAATTTTCTGCGCGAATACGCAACACCTTGCGTCCAACGAGTTGGCAATTCGCGCGCGAATAGCCAACCCGTTCGTCACTAGTCGGGAACCCGTTCGCAAAAGCCAACTCTCTGACCCAGCGTGTTGCCAAATGAACAAAAATTGCGTCTGACGCTAAAAAAAAAAAAAAAAAAAAAAAAAAAAAAAAAAAAAAAAAAAAGAAAAAAAAAACCTGAATGGCCGGTTAGCACAAACGGGCGCCGGGTTAGCTTCGGCGAAAAATGACCTAAACCTTAAGAAAACCTTATTTTTCCCTTTCTCTTGGCCTCCACCACATGAAACACCATTGATGACGAACCAAAACTCCAAAAGCACTCAAATTCAATCATCTAAACACCAAAATATAACCAATCCATCTCTCTAAACATCATCCAAACACATAATCAATCACAAATCTTTCCAAAAACACCAAGAAATTCAAGTTTTAATACAAAAATTTCTTCACCAAAGCTTAAATTATATCCTTTAAACCTTTCCAACACCATAGATATTAAATACCCATCTCAAATAAATCACCAATTCCACTACTGTGCCACTTTCAACAATATCAAGCAACACAAATTTCATCAATAGCTTTGGTACTTTGAAGGTTGAAGATTGCAAGTGCAAGTGCAAGGTATCAAGTCATCATAAATTCCATGGCAAATCCGTTAAAATAGCTAGAACTCTTCATTTCTTTCTATTACCTGTTGGGAATTATGATTTATTTTAGTTATTTAGCGGAGGAATTGTGAATTGTTTGAGCCTATTAATATTATATATTTTGCAAGTAATCTTTAAGTAGGTGAAAAATTAAGTTTGGGGTCATCAAAGATGACCATGAAGGTTGGAAAAGGTACGAAGAACATGATGAAGATAGAAAGTTGGGTGTTCATAGAAGAGATGATGATTTAGAGAGATAGGAAATGATGAAGATTTGGAAAATATGGCAAAATAGTTCGAGGTAATGAAGAACACTTTATTCAAGATGGATGCAACAATTAAATGATCTTTAAAGCTTGATGAAGTAGTATTCAAAACCTTAACATGAGACTACACGTAATCGGCCTAGTGTCGATCCAGATATGTTTTCCAATCCTTTTCTCATTTAGTGTATATTAGTTTAATTGCTTTATTGAGTCTTTTCGAGTCGTGGGGACACGATTCATTTTTGAGTTTGGGGTGGGGTTCGTTGCCTCATCCCAGTTTTTATGTGTTATGTGTTTTATTTGCTTTCAATAAAATAATTTTTGGAGTTGCGTTTGACTGTAGAAGATTTTAAATGTCCCTTTAAGCATACTTTTGGTAAATCTATGATAGTAAATAGTGGACTTTAGGGATGAATATAAAACGCACTTAGAATTGCATGCGAACATAGGTAATTGATAGGAAAAATTAATGAACAATGCAAATGAAGTAAGCTTGTACTTAAGGAATATGTTTGGTGTGTAGAACGTGTAATCTTAATTAGTAGAGAACCCACCTAGATATGAACTAAAGACAAGCTATGTACTTCGGAAAATGATAGGGGCAGTTCTTTGTTAGCCATTTGAAGCCTTTTAGCTTGCTATCCCTTATTATAATTGTATCCGTCTTAGCCCAATTTTGAGCCTTAAGCCTTTTCTTTTGTAGCCACGATATGAGCCCATTATCCTTTAGATTATTAGGCATTACCAAATGACCCGCACTTGAATCACAATCCTGAGACTAGTCTCGAGCTTGAGTTTGGGGTGGTGGGACCACATTTGGGAAGATACATTGGGAAGGGATTATGTGTGTTTGTATTGAGGCACAAAAATGTAGATAATATTATTATTTGTAACCCTTTGCTGGGATTTGAAAAGAAAAAAAGAGAAAAAGAAAAAATATTATAAGAGACATGACCTTTCACATCAAAACGAGGGTCATGGGTATCTTGTACAAAAAAAAGAAGAAAAAAAAATGAAAAAAAGAAAATAAAAAGAAAGAAAGAATAAAATAAACCGGCAAAGTGGAATATTTTTGGAAATCATCTTAGTTTTTATTGGGTTGACATGGGGACGCAACATTTGTGCGTCAAATGGGTGAGTGAGAACATTTTTTAGCGTAAACTCAAGCTCGAGGACTTTGTTGATGGTAAGTGAGGAGAGAGCCAAAAGCTCACTTCAAATTTACCAAATATACATCCACACCGTCCTTAAGCCAATATTAAAACCATAAAGACCTCGTGATTCCTACGTATATAGTAAATTTATGATTCTGTTGATAGGGAATATACTAGGTAAAGCGTTCAAAGCGAGTTAGGATTGAGGAACACCCTATAGCCATCATACAGAGATGAGTACAAGTGTAATCTTCAAGCATTGCTAATTTAATTTTATGATTGAGATTATTTATATTCGATGTTGCATGATAAGTGTATGTTTATATTAGTTCCTAGAGTTTGTCTATATGAGATGTGTCTTAAGAATTGCTTTAGGTGTATTTGCTAGCTTCTATTTGCTCTTGCGTTCACTTCTACCCCTTGTTTTATTTTGTTTTGCTTTGTCAGGACGACAAAGGTTTGAGTTGGGGGTCTTGATGTCTCCTTAATTTTTCTTATTTTCGACCCTTAGGAGACATCATTTTTTATGTTTAATTGAATATTTTGATAGACTTTTGAGTTAAAAATGCAATAATCCGGAATTCCTATTTTATTTCTAGTATATTTAATTTATTAAACTTTTGCGCGTAATCTTGTGTATTTTAGTGAAAAGTTTGTAGGTTTTGAATATTAGCTAGGAATGGAATCCGAGAGAAGAGTCAAAGATCAAGAGATAGAGTCAAGACTTGAAGAGAAATCCCGAAGAAGCTGTTTTTAGAGCTGCAAATCTGTTTTCCAGGCAAAAGATTGCTGATTTCGAGGTGCTTAAGAGCTGATTTAGCCGCTGACCTTCGAAGAGAAAACATTCCTTATCGAGTTACAAAAATTTAGCAACTGATTTCAGGTCAATCGGAGTTGTAACGAAGCGGGAAAAGCCGTTTTAGTGAAGGTGTATCAGCAGTTACGGGATTTTGGGCTTAGAATTTGGGCTTGGACATTTAATTAGTGTTTTATTATTAGGTCCAAGCACTAATCCGTTTTTCTACTTATAAAAGGAGGCCTTGAATTCTATTTTTCATACAATTCATTCTTTACAATTAAAAACATCAGAGAGAAGCAACAGAAGGAAGAAAGAAGAAGCTGCAAGAGCTGGAGAGGGTCTATATCTCCGTTCTCAGTCATTCCTATTCCGGAAATTAGGTTTCTTTTATCTTTTATTTGTAAGACAATATGAATTCCTTTACATTTAATTTAGTTTTCGTTTTAATTAGTATGAGCTAAACATTTATTAGTGCTTGAGAATGCTTTATGGGTGAATCCCAATTCTATTGAATTTCATGTCCTGAATTTGGATTTCTGTGAATTAAATCGAATTGGGTCTTTTACATTTTTCTTTAATTTGTGCTTATTTACTATTATTGACCTGATCAATTAATAATAGGGTTTAGTATCTAGGCTATTTCAATTAGTGGCGATTGGATCACCTTGACGGGGGGTTTAGGTACAGAAATAATTACAGAATATAAAATATAAACTATTTGACTTTGACAAACGTAGTTAATTTCATGGCCAATGAGGTAATTTAGCTTAATCATTCGAAAGTGGATTATATTTACCCTGACGGGACTAGTGACACTCTAGAATAGCCTTGTAGTCCACCCTGACGGGGGTACAAGGATTATTGAATCCCGACCAATGTCAATTGACCAATTTGACCCTTAAACAGAATAAGTTATGAAATAGAATTAGGAGGATCCCTTGCGTTCTCAAGTGCTATCTTCTCATACTTGCGTTTTACACTTATTTACTTGCGTCTTAGTATTTAATTGCATTTACCATTTAGTCTTTCATTACTTAGGATTAAAACAAACAAAAATCAATCATTAAAACTTTTATTTGCTTTCATAAGTGCAATCATTCATTAATCGATAAGCATTGTAGTTGACCAAACCGTCCCTGCGAACGATCCTAGAATCACTTATTACTACTTGGGACAACCGTACACTTGCGGTTGTGGTTCGATTACATTTGCATTTATTTTAGAACACACAAAGGACCACCACCGGTATACCGCTCAACCCCGCTGGAGAAAAAGAAATTCACGTTTTTTTCAAGGTTATAAGAAGGAAGAGGTGAGTTCTAGTCCGAATTTCTCAATCCTTAAGCCTCACTTTCTTCACCAACCCTCTCTCAACTCCATTAAAGTTTCAACAAACCTTCACCTAACATCAAAACACAATCAAATCACTATGAATTCACATCTAAATCCTTTCCTACATCATTACAAAGAGGATTCAATCACCCAAATCATATAAAACACCTAGAATCAAGAGCCTAAATTTTCTAAATTCATCCAAAATTCCTTAAACCCATATCATCAAAGCTTGATTCCATCATACCCACATAGAGAATTGGCATCCTAAGACCTTTCCTAATCCAAATAAAGCTTGTTCCGCCTATGACTAAGAGTTACAAATTTCAAGAGTTTTCAAAGCTTTGAGTTGGGGGTCAAAAGAGATGATAGAGTTATTATCAAGTGTTAAGAGAGATGAAGTATAAATTCAAGGTATTGGGTAAGTTCTAGAAGAAATCAATTGAGATGGGTACTAGTTCGGGAATAAATTACAAGATAATTCGAGTCAAGCAATTATAGAGGAACCGGTTTTTGGTGGGTTAAAATCATAAAAATTAAGCAATTGTGATTAGGGAGTAGAAGATGCCAATACCTCTTCTAATCAAAGATTCCTATATCAGAGATTAATAAAAGCTTCTGGGACACTAGTAGCTATGTTCAAAACATGTTCCTGGATGAACACTGTCACATGAGAGAGTATCTGAGAAATGGAAGAAGATGAGATACAAGAGATCTCTAGAGTGTGATTGATTGTGATGGAGTACAAGAGATGTAAAGGAAAGCGAAATTAGTGATACATGGAGATTACATACAAGGAAATCACTGCATCCTATCTTGGGTATTAATCAAGCGAGGCAATAGCCTCGAAGAATATGTTTTTTTTCTTCCTTAACATTTCTCTATATGAACTATCTGCTATTTTTATTTTCTTGAGTCTTTTTCGAGACGTGGGGACACGACTCATTTTTGAGTTTGGGGCGGGGTTCGTTGCATCATCCCAATTTTTCTTTTTCTGTGTTATTTGTTTTACATGCTAAAAAGAAAATTAATCTAAGGGTTGCGTTGACTGTAGAGTGTTTTAAATGCCCCCATCAAGCATGCTTTTTATGAATTTATGATAGAAAATAGTTGACTTTAGGAGTTAGTATAAAACACACTTTGATTGCATGCAAATATGAAGTAATTGATAGGAAGAATTAATGAACAATGCAAAATAAGTAAACTTGTGCTTAAGGATAATGGGTGGTTTGTAGAACGTGAGATCTAAATGAGTACAGAACCCACTTAGGTATGAACTAGTGGTAAGCTGTGTAAATAGCAAGATGATAGAGGCAGTTCTTTGTTAGTCCTTTGAATCCTTTTTGGCTGTCTATCCCTGAATTAATAATATCATTCTTAGCCAAATTTTTAGCCTTTAAGCCTTTCTTTTGTCTCCACATTATAAGCCAATATCCCTTTAGATTGTTAGGCATGACTATATGACTCGCACTTGAATCACGATCCTGAGACTTCATTTCTTGAGCTTGAGTTTGGGGTGGTGGGTCCACTATTATGGGAATTTATATTAGGTTGGGCTTTTTGAGCTTATCAATTGTGCTATATTTTGATAATGATTCACATGTTATTTTATTGTAACCCTTTGTCGGGGTAATAGTGAATGCAAAAGAAGCTACGAGCTCAAGTTATGAATAGGCATAACTATGAAAGAATAGCATGACATCTCAACATTAAAAAAAGAGAGTCATAGCTATACAAAAGAAAAAAAAGAGTAAATGATTTGAAAAGAAAAGATATTCGGACCAGCAAAGTAGAAATTTTTATGTGAATCATTCTTAGTGCTTATTGGGTTAATTTGGGGGTCACGCTACATTAGCGCGTCAAATGGGGTGAGTGAGAACGTTATTCGAGTGTAAACTCAAGCTCTTGGACAGTTTGTTGGTGGTAAGTGAGGAGAGAGCCAAAAGCTCACTTCAAATTTACCAAATATACATACCATAACGTCCCTAAGCCTACGTTAAAACCGTAAAGACCTCGTGATTCCTAAATACACTGTGAGTTAATAGGGAGTATGCTAAGTGGAGCGTTCAAAGCAAGTAAACATCGAGGAACATCCTATAGCCACCATCTTGAGATAAGTAATAAGCGTAACCTTCTAGCATTGTGAAATTAATTTTTGGATTGATATTATTTTGTGTTTGATTTTGCATGATATGTGTAGGTGTATATTAATTCCTAGATTAGACTATATGAGATTTATTTAAGTTGTGCTTTGGGATTATTTTCTAGATTCTACCTTCTGTGTTCACCTAAAAGATCCTTTGTCTTTATTTTACTTCGTCGGGACGACAAATGTATGAGTTTGGGATCTTGATGTCTCCCTATTTGTTCTAACTATTAGCCCTTTGGAGACATCCTTTTAGGTGAATAAATGACTTATTTGATAGACTTTTAGGTTTATTTGATCATATTGCACTTTCTCCCCTTGGAAATTGACTATTTGCGTTTTTAGAGCTTTTGTGCGTTAATTTGACTATTTTTAGTGCAAAGTTAGTCGGTTCTTGAATTTCATGAAATACCAATCCAAGGAAGAGAAGTGAGAATTAAATTCTTAGGGTATTTTAGTGTGTTAGGAAGTATTTCTAGTCGAGTTTCTAATTTTAAAGTGCACTTTCCTATTTCTAATTCTTGAATTATTAATTTATTCTTTTTAAGCATATGCGGTTTAATTATTTATTTATTGTGAAGATTTAAAAGATAAATGGTAATTACTTAGAGACCAAGTCGAGATAAAGAAGTAAAGGAAAGAAGATTTACATGGAAATAAGAAGATTTAGGAATGATATATGCAAAGAAGGAATATATAAAGCTACCTTATGAATCTGAAATTCCCAGCCACGTTTCAAATACGAGCTCATAACTTAAGATTGGCTAGGAATTTGGGCAGGTGGTCGGCACCAATAGAAAGCTCATTCCAAGACAAGCAGTTTCATATATTGGAATTTCTCAAATGGATAAGTATTGAAAGAGATATGACCAAAAAAAATCAGCAGCAAAATCTTACATTTCCTAGATTTTAGGGTTTCGAATTTAAGAGTTCTTAACTTGTCTTCCACTCCAAGTAATCCGACCTAGGGCTTGCTAACACCTATAAATACACCTCTTAGACCTCATTATTCAGCACCTCTCATCAAACCTTCAATTTATATCATCCTTAGAGAGAGCGTCAAGAGGCGGAAGCAAGAGCAGAAACTGGAGAATCCTTTTCTTCCAACAACAGTTCAAGTCAATTCCTCTATCTAGGTTCTTATTTTATTTCTGTTATTAGGAACATGTATATTATTAATTTCTTTATTGTTTTTACTTTCAATATGAGCTAAACCTTAATTACTTGAGAATCGTAATGAGATGAACCCTAATTTGTTTAATTCATGTATTTCAATTTGGTATTAGTTTCTAGTTTAATTTGAATTAGGTATTTCATATTGTTTCTTATTTTATATTAATTTCACAATCAATGAATTTCTTAATCAGAGATAGGTCATAGTAATTAAGCTATTCACTTTGGTGGGAAGTGATCGCCTTGACGGGGGGTTTAATTACTGAACTAGATAATAAACGTAAGGTAGAAATTATTGATCCTGATGGACTTAGTTAACCTTATAGTCAATTGGGTAAAATAGTATTCATTCGAAGGTTTATTATAATCGCCCTGACGGGGTTTGTATCACCTGAGAATAGCTCCTATGTCTACCCTGACGGGGGCTAGGAGATTATAGAGTCCCGACTAATATAGAAATATCAGTTCTGCCCTTACAGAAAGCATTAATTAGGTAAGTTTAGGTGAATCCCTAGCGAGACTCAAGTATAGCTCATATCTGCGTCTTAGTCCTTTAGTATTTATTTTCAGTATTTTATTTCTTTGTGTCTAGTAGTTTAATAACTCAAACCCAAATAAATATATTTTATCTTTTATTTTCTGTATTTGCAATTATTACTATTAATTTGTTGAACACTTGGGTTATACCAGTCCAATCCCTGAGAACGAATCCGACTTATCGGAAGTATTACTTGGATAATCGTACTGATGTCTCCTCATTTGTGATAATATAATATACTTCAGAGACATCATTTTAGGCTTATTTATTAGTTTATAGGTTGATTTTAGCTTAATTTAGTGCACTTTCCTATTTTGAGTCTTGATTTGTAGAATTATTACTTTTAGAGCATATTGGGTTTAATTGTTTATATAGTGTGAAGCTTTAAAGATAATTATGTAGATTAATTAGAGTCCAAGTCAAAGATTACAACTTATGGAAAGAGATTTGCATGGTAATTGGAGATAAGGAAACAAAATCTAAAAAGATGGAAAAGGAAAAACTGCCTAAATCTGGGATTCTGCATACACGTCTAAAGATGTGCGTTTTTACCTAAGAAATAGGCCGAATTTGGTAATTTCCTTCAAAAGGGTCAAGATAATTCTGTTGCGATTCTTTTGGTATCTTATGGAGCTCAAACCGACCAATAACGAAGAAGATATGCTCAAAACGGTCCAACAGTGTTTATCTTTATTTCCTTACGAATTTGAGTTGGACTAGGAGTCCATTACTTTCCTTCTCCTTCAAGAAAACGAATTAGGTCTTCCTATAACCTATAAATACAGCCTCTTAACACTCTAAAATCATCCTTGGCCAGACCTTAAGGCCAAGAGGAAGCTGCAACACAAGAGAAGAAGTCTGGAGGGAGCTGTGCAACAACTATGTGTCCTTCAACCTCTTATTTTGTAATTATTTTCTCTTCTCTTCTTAGTATTAATTAATTCCTTTTAGTTTGAGTGTTTAGCATATATGTATGAACCCTAGTTTTGATTGACATCTATCTAATCTGGGAACTTAATGTTTTAAATTGAATTATAGTTTTTATTCTCTGTTTATGTGTTTGAATTTATATTCTGTGTTCTTGTGGGTGCGCGCCCATATAGAATTACCATCTAGTAATTAGGTCACCATTGACAACGGTGTTTAATTGCATGTTTAGCACATAACGTCTAGTATTAGGTCTGATCTGACAACCCAACCTAGCTAGATAATCACTATGGTTTAGTTCTTGTGACTATTTACCAATTACAGGAAAAGTTTGCTTAGGAAGCCTTATTGACACAGGTAAATCCTATTTTAAACTACCGATAGCATATTGGGACCGATTAGGGAAATACTACATAATTTACCCTTACATGTTTAGAACGGCAAAACTAGTGGGGATTGCATGCTAAGTACTCAAGCTAGACTTTCATACTATCTTCTTTTCTTTTCTTTTATTTAATTTTTGTCTTTTAAATTATTAGTTTAGTTTATTTATTAGGAAACCAAATAAATATTTGTTTATCTTTTCTTTCTCTTGTGTATTATCTTTTCTATCTTTAATATCTGCACTTGATAAGTTGAATAAGTTCTCTCTAACTTTCGTCAGTCCCTGAGGAACGAATCTTCTTATCATTAAAACTTGCATACGTCCTGTAATACTTGCAGTACAGTGTTAGGTTAGGGTGTGTCTTTGCACTTATTTATATCATTATTTTATCACACCTTAGGCCACACCACGTACACTTGCGGTATTGTGGTTCCTTTTATTTTCACATTAATTTTATAACACACCAGGACCTACCAACTATTTACATGTTAATTGTGTATTTGGGATATTTAAATGTTTAATTGAATTGACGTTTCTATTATTTTTCATTTATTTATACTTTAATAAGAATTTTCTATCCTTTCCTTGATCAAGTATTTGGTAGTTTAAGATTTTTGGTTGCTCCTTAAGTCGGGGGGTTGAATGTCGAAGATAATATATAAATGATTATTACGAGGTATTAAATCGGAGAGGTCTTGACCGCTAGGTAGTCATAAGGTTAAGGACTTTAAGCCATAGAAAAGACAACATGTGTGTGAGATTGGGGCTCTAGTTCACCCAGACGGGGAGTTAGAGTGCATTTGAGTTCCGAATAATGAGAATTACTCAATTTGCCCTTATAACAATTAACGAGTCTTGATAAAAAAAATTAACGAGTTAATAGCTGATTAGGAGGATAATCCATTATTTTAGTATTTTAATTATTTGCACCTTTAGTTAATATTTATTTTATTTCAATTTTAGTCCCTTAATTAGAAAACCTAACAAATATTATTTATATTATATTTTTTACCTGCAATTCTACATTATATTACACTCTAAACATAATTATTACAATCTTAGTAGTGTCTGAAAAACGATAGCTTTGAGCTTATCACAATGTTTACTTTGTGATAACTCGTACGCTTGTGGGGAGTCCTAGTTCCGTAGGTGGCAGATTATATCACACCTGGAACCGCAACACGTGTCCAAAATAAGGACAATGACAAAGAGTATAAGAAGTTCGTGGACATGGTAAGGAAACTATAAATCAACTTGTCATTTGTGGAAGCCATCCCAAGAATGACAAAGTATTTAAAATTTATGAAAGATGTGCGTTCCAACAAACGCACGTGCTTTGAGGGAGAGATGATTGGTTTTTCGGATGAGGGTAGTGCAATATGTCAAGGCAAGTTGCCTCCGAAGTTGAAAAATCTAGGATCTTTAACATTCCTATATCCATTGGTAAATTTATGAAAGATGTGCGTTCCAACAAACGCACGTGCTTTGAGGGAGAGATGAGTGCTTTATGCAACTTAGGTGCGAGTGTCAGTCTCATGCCTAAGTCATTCTTTGAGAAGTTGAGGATTGGAGATATGAGACCTACTACCATGTTATAACAAATGGCGAATAAAACACTCTCCCAACCAGAAGAAAAGGTTGAAGCCTTTCTCGTCAAGGTATATAATATGATAAATTCCCTGTGATTCCATTATACTTGACTACGGCACAGATAAGAATGTGCCAATCATATTGGGGCGACCATTCTTAGCCATGAGGCGCACTTTGATTGATGTAAAGTACTGTGAATTGTTCTTTTTTCATGCGAGTGCAAGACGAGGAGGAGGAATTCAATATGTTCAAAGCTATAGAATTCCTAGATGCTCCGGAAGATTGTTTCCACCTAACCACTATTGATATGGCAAAGAACGATCCCATCAAGATTGCGACAACCTTATGTCTAGAGGAGAGATAGCTAAGAAGGAACCAACTAACATGGCTCCTCTGAATCGTTAGGGGAAGCCAAACCTTGCCCACTTTAAGAGGATCTTGAAACAAGCTTATAAGGCTCCGAAAGAACCCATAGAAGAGAAAGAGTTTGGGGTAGGAGACGAGGTCGCAATGACAGTTCCAAGGCTCCCAAAAATATCCTACAAGAAAAAGAGTTCTTGGAACGGACCATTCACAGTCCATAAAGGTGTATCTGAGAAGTTGGTTGAAGTGAAGGCAAGGGATGCAAATACCACTTGGTAGAAGTTGATAGCATCACTCATTTCTGGGGAGGTTATGTTAGAAAGAAATTATCGTAAGGTAACATGTCAAACTTCAACCACCTTAAAAAAATTGATTCTTAGGAGACAACCCATGTTTTTAACGCTTTAGTACTTGAATATTATGATTTTTAGTGTTTATTAGTAAGTTTAATTTTTGTTTTACTGTACACTATAGTTAATAAGAAGGGTATAGTGTTTTTTGATGTGCAGGTAAGTTGAGAATTGAGTTTTGGGTGAAAGAAATGAAAAGATTGTGCTCACTATCAAGTCGAGCGGTTTACACACCCTACGAGTGGTATATTACACCATACCACACCGTCACCACTTATACACCATGGGTCAATTGGTCAAAAGGTTTACATTCCTCGCGCGGTATACCGTGCCATATCAGCGGTGTACCACTGCATGTACTTTGACCGTGGGAGAAAATGGTCAAAGGAAACAAAGGGTCGCGCGGTATATCGCGCCATATCAGCAGTACACCACTATGTGACATAGCTTCGCGATGAGTATAGCATAGTCAACATTGTTAGAGAGTTGAAGGGATCGAGTGGTACACGACACCCAATGGGTGGTGCACCGCTATGCAAGCAAAGAGTCTCCACGCAAGGTCCACTTTCAACGAAGTCAGAATCCTCTATACCTAGGAGCGGTATACCTCCCCTATGGGCGGTATACCGTGCCATGACATGAATTCCAGTGAGAAAGAGGTTATGTGTATGCAATTATACATTAAACTGAAACCCTAGCCTCATTCTTCTTACCCAAGAACCCAAACTCCGTTGAAGCTCAAACAAAACCTTCACCCACCATCAAATCATAGCCAAATAACCAAAATTCCACATCAAAATTCATCACTACATCATTCC
The DNA here is from genome assembly GCA_029959085.1 of Nemophila menziesii. Lineage (NCBI taxonomy): Eukaryota > Viridiplantae > Streptophyta > Magnoliopsida > Boraginales > Hydrophyllaceae > Nemophila > Nemophila menziesii. The sequence goes on along the minus strand of JARWIR010000015.1, from coordinate 22,079,520 downwards.
TAAAAAAATTAAACAACCAAATTATTCCAAATCCATTAGAAATTAAGATTCAAAACCAAAAATTTAAAAATACATTTTCCTAAATTCTTTAATTCCTTCTCAACCCACTACATTTCTTTCATATCCACATAGAGAAACACCTTCCTTACACTTTTCCCACTCCAAATAATACCTAATCCACCCATATAAAGGGGAAATTCAAAGGGGTACGATTTTGAGTTATGAGTCATAGAAGATAACACAAAGAATGAAGAGACATGCTCATGTGAGAGAGATGAAGAAGAATCGAAGCAAGTAATTGGGTGAGAACAAGATAAAAACCAATTGAGACTTATATGAGTAAATCTAAGAAGAAAAAATTTAGTCATTTGATTAGAGAGGAACCGGTTATGGTGGATTCTATTACTTAAGCTATTATGATTTCGAAGGAGAAGACACCATAATCTTTCCAAATCTAAGTGCATATACCCAAGAAAAGTGAATCTCCTAGGGCCCTATCAGCTCTCCCAACAAGAATCATGCCTTCTTTGTCACTTAACAGCGAGATTTTGCAGAGGTAGTTGGAAAAGGTGAATACAAGAGGTTTATTGAGAAAGGAGAAAGACTAGGTTGGATGACATTAATGAGGAAGAGTTCTTGATTGAGCATGGAGCTAGTAAAAGAGTTCTACCTTTTCCTCTTTAGCTAAGATAGTAAATGAAGAGTTCCGGTTAGAGAGAAGTTAGTCCCTTTCATGGTTGAAGAGATTTGTAACCACTTCGAGTTGAAAAAATTTGTTGGACCATGCAAATATCAAGAAACACTAAGGAAGATTATAAAATTTTGATTGGAACCAACTACATGAGCATGTGTTTAGTGAAGAGGTAATGCTATAGTATGATAGAGAAGAAGCTTTGAATGCATCTTGGCCTTACAAGTTCCTTCAACCCAATGTGAGAATTTGGCACCACTTCCTTGCACCATCAACTTTTGGGAATGCTCGAACCGCAAGGGTACTTTAAAAACCTGCCATCTTTTAAATTGTATCATGAGAGAGGAAGAAGTAGATGTAGCGCAAGTTATTTTTGATGGGGTAATGAGATTCACAGTTCAGCCATAAAAGTTCTTTAATTTGAAATTCCCCTCAACTATCACAAGCCTATTGATGAAGACAGGAGTGAAACTTAAAGAGAAAGAGAAACTTGCAATCAAACTTGATACTGATATGACTAACACGTGAATCAAGACTATCCAGAGAGAAGCACAACCAATGGAGGTATCTTCGCAAGAAAAGTTAGGTGAGCAACTTAATCGAGTAGATATCTCTTAAACCCTCCTCGCCAATGATGTGGCGCTAATCAAAACCAATCAAGTGCACATCATGACACTTCTAAAGTATCTAATGCAAAATTCATGAAGGATCCACCACATTCTATCTTGGATGATGGTCACACAAGGAAATAACCTCGAGACTATGAATCTCTCTTCTCTATCCTTTATTTATCTGTATATTAGGTATTTTTCTTTCAAATTATTGTGTATGTTTTAAGTTTTAAAGTCATGACTCAACATTGATTTGGGGGGGGGGGGGGGGGTCTGTTGTCCCCATCCCCACTTTTATGTGTTGTATTTTCTTTTTGTAGTGAATGGATTATGAGTAGAATGTAGTAGTTATGCAAAATTTTAACAAGTCAATGAGAATAAATAGTAGGTTTATGAACTTGTCACATTGTATGCTAATAATATATACATGAAACACACTTAAAAGTAAAGAGAAGATTGATAAGCAATGTGGTAGAAGTAAAGTTGATCTTAGGAAGCATGATTGGTGTGTAGAAAGTGAGATATAAAATAGTTGATAAATCATTTTATAAATGTTCTAGAAGTTAGAAAGTAACTAATTTATGTAGGATAAAAAAGGATTAAGGCGGTTCTTCTTTGTTTAACCTTTTGTGCCTTTTAGTTTGTTGTCCATTTATATTGTTATATAATCCATCTCAACCCATCCTACCCTTTATAAGCCTATTTATTAGCCACATTACAAGACATACCCCTTAGATTTTAAGACTTTTCCATATGACCCGCACTCAAATCGCGGTAGTTTGAAACTTGTCCAGAGCTTGAGTTCGGGGTGGTGGTTTCGTTTTATTGGAATTATTATTGGGTGGTTTTTTATGCTATGTACTTGAGATTTTGATCACTTTTTATTGTTGTTACCCTTTGTTGGTGTAAAATAAAAATACTGTAAAACACAAAAAAAATCTGAAAAGAAAAGAAAAATTCGGAGCATAGTAGCATGACTTCTCAGATAAAAAATAGAATCACAGTTAACTTGCAAAAGTAAAATATATACATTTGAACCGGAAAAGTGGATTTTTAGGTGATCATATGATGTTTTAATTTGGATTATAGGGGATGAAAAATCATTGCCTCAAAATTAGATTTGAGTAGGAACGTCTTTGAGAGTAACTCAAGCTCTAGGGCGATTCGTTGATGGCTAGTGAAAAGAGAGCCAAAAGCTCACTCAATATTATCTAACTATACAATCATACCTACCTAAGCCAACATTACAACCTTAAAGACCTTATACTTCGTGAGTATGGAAATTAGGAACAATCAAGCCAATAGACAGTAGATAGATGAACCTTAAAAACTATGTAAAGATCTAGGAACACCCTATATCCACCATAGCGAACTAAGAGAAAAACCTATCATTCGTTTATATTGTAAAGCTATTATGATCTTCAAATTTACTTGTGTTGATTGTTTTTTTGGTAAGTGTATAGTTGATTTAGTTATAAATATTACTATATGAGACGTATTAGAATAAATGCTTTATTGCAAAAAAAAATTCAATTTATCTCTTCTTTGATTTATTGGACTTAGGCCCCTGTTATGCTTTATTTTCTTTTTATTTTATCAGGACTACCAAACTTTAAATTGGGGTTCTTGATGTCTCACTTTTTGTGATGGATTTATCCAATCGTGAGAGATATCTTTGGGAATTTATTAGGCCTAAGTAAGATATTTTACCCTATTGTTCGTGTGTTGTACATTTCTCTCTAGTTTTGGTAGTATTGCTATTTATAGAGTTTTTGTGCCTTAATTGTGTAGTAAGTGTGTAGCTTTTAGTTACATGGTTAGTAAAAGGTTCCAAGATCGAGAGAAGAAGTCAAAAATTAATATCAAACCTCAAGTCAAGGTGCAAGATGAGCTTAAAGTTAATTTGGAAAGATGGAGTGTTTAGCGGAAAAGTCTTGATGTCATATTGTTTCAGTCACCACGAAGAATCGGTAAGATATTTTGAATAAATTCCTTTTGGTTCAAAAATATCTTGAAGCCAGTCCTGCGTGGGAAGTAACGGAAGTCCATTCAAAATTGAGACAAGAAAATTATGTTATTTGCTTCCACCGTGACTTGAACCAGTCCAACACTAACTAAAAACGTGTTTGCCATTTCTGACCTGATTAGGCTAGCCTATGGGGGCCCAAAATGTTTTTAGTTTGTATATAAATCATATATCAGATCCAAAACAAATAAGACCATTACACATTTCATTTTTACACATTTTGGAGAGCAGAGCAGGAGAAGAAGAGAGGGAAGGAAGGGTTTTTCACCAAAAACCAACATTCTTCCTCACCTGAGCTCTGAAAATGTTCATTCTAAAGAGTAACTTTATTTTATTTAATCTTTTGAACATGATTCTATTCTTATTTTTCATTATTTTTCATTATTTTTCATTATTTGGTATAAAACAAACCATCATTGCTTGCGGACTGCGATTGTACGAATCCTACTTGATACTATTTGATGTATGTTCAATATTTGGGATTATTTATTAAATTAAATTGAGTTTTGCATCTATTAGGTATACAACTTGAATTAAACACTAATCTTATCTTGGCCAAATATTGATTAGCCTAAGTAATTGAGCTAGCATCTGGAAGGGGGTTTCAATTACGGATTAGTGTATTCGCGATTGGTGTGAGTTAGTGAGCCGACGGGTGTTAAATATCCAAGTAGTTGCTAGGATTTTTTTAATCTCTCAGAATTTAAGTATGTGATCTTCCTAAATCGAACCTTACGGGAGTTACGAAGACTTGAACAACAAATTTAGCCTTATATCTATGATGTCTCCTCATTTGTGATAGATTAATATTAGGATGAGACATCATTTTTAGTGACTTAGAAGTCTTTCTAATCGATTTTCTTGAGAAATTTTACACTTTCCTATTTTGAGTCTTGATTTAGTAAATTATTATTTCTAGAGCATATTGGGTTTAATTATTTATTTAGTGTGAAGCTTTAAAGATAATTATGGAGATTAATTAGATTCCAAGTCAAACACTAAGAGATATTGAAAGAGATAAGCATGGAAATTGAAGATAAGGAAAGAAGAGTTATAAATATGGAAAAGGAAAAGCTAGCTTAAATCTGAATTTCACCACCCACAACCCCAAATCAGATTATAACTCAAACTCGGTGGGGAATTTGGAGAAACGGTCAAGAGTAAAGTTGGATATATTTCCGAGACGATGAATTTCGATTACTCATATGCGTCAAAAGGATAAGAATTGAAGCTGTTAGGACCAAAACAAAAACGGGCATGATTTCATATTTTTTGGTTACGAATTTGAGTTTGGCTTGGAGTCCACTACTTACCTTCTCCTTCAAGAAAACGAATTATTTCTTCTAAACTCCTATAAATACACCCTTATATCACTTGTAAATCATCCTTACCTCATAGTAATTAGTCCTTAGGGTTTTTATCATCAGAATTATTGTAGAGAGTAAGATGAAGTCTTTTATTATTTCTTTTAGTTTATTTCCTTCAGGTATGAACTAATTTTCCCATGGCTTGGGTTTTGCATCATGTATAAACTATGAATTCTAATTTCTTTCTATTTAAGTTTCTTTGGGAATTATATGTTTTAATCTGATATTAGCTTCTTACCTATATATTTGTTTATGTGTTTTGATTTAATGACTGTTTTCCTTGCTAGTGCACGAGTATAAGATTACCTTAATAGTAGTTAGATGATCACCTTAGCTGGGTGTCTAATTATTGAAACACCACATAACGTCTAGTGTCGATATTGGTCTTGACAACACTAATTCTAACTAGATAGTCATTAGGGTATAATTTAATCACTATCACCATGTTTGGAAATTGATTGCTTAGGGCCTTAGTAGCGCAGGAAAACCCTATTTAAACCAGCCTCGTGGTGTGTCCGTAGCCCCCTTAGTCGCTCTCCAGATCTAAGGTATGGGAATTTAGAATTCTGACTAAGTATCTAAGAGCTAATTATCTCCCTTATTAACTAGATTTGATAGAAAGAATCAGAAGGATTAGTGCATACTAGCAAAACCTAAGTTATACTTCTCATCTCATATTTCTTCGTATTTATTTTATTGTCTTTTATTTTCCTTAGTTTAATTTAATATCTCGAATATTCTCTCTTTATTTTCTGTCTTTTAATTAATTACTTCCTACTCGTTATTCTGCTCCTTCGTTTAACAAACTAAGTCCCTGAGAATGAATTCAACTTATCATTAGAACTTGCATACGTCCTGTAATACTTGCAGTACTGTGCTTGTCTAGGGTGAAAGTGCATTGTTTTCTGGCTTATAATTATCTTATATTTATCACACCCTAGGTGACACCAAGTGTTTGGCGCCGCTTCCAGGGACTTGTGTCTCGTTAGCGTGTGAGCTATCTATTTCGAGTAGTAGTTATTAGTTAATTTTTATTTTTCAGTATTTAGTTTGTATTTTTCCGGATTTACGCTTGTGGTTTGCTTTAGTCTTTTTCAGGTTTCACCGTGTTTAATTCTTTGCCTCCGTTACCGGAGCCTGAGAGAAGCTTTAGACCTTATAACAAACGTGTTCGAGAGGAAAGAGCCTTAAGAAGAGCTATGGCAAACATACGAGGTTCGTTAGATCCACCAATTGTCCCACCACTTGTCCCACCAGGATAACAACCATTACAACCACCGGCAGGAAGAGGTAATGAGAACAACAATGTTAATCAAAACCGAGTTGAACAAGACCTTCCAGGATTAAGTGTGCCATTCCATGTTCAACCAATAAGTTACCGTCCTCCGGAGATCCAAAATATCAAATTTAGACCCAATCCGGGTATGCTCAGTCAGTTTCAAAGTTTTGGACTCTACAGTGGTACAGCAATTCAAGATTTGGTAAGAGCGATTCAGAAGTTTATGCAGCTTTGTGATGCTTATGTTATTCCAGGCATTACACGCGAGCAACTGTATTGTCACATGTTTTCGTTCATTCTGACCGGTAGAGCTGGTGAGTGGCTAGATAGGCAACCACCAGGGACAATTAATTCATGGACTGAACTTCAAGCCGCTTTCTTTAACTGTTTTTATCCGAAGAGCATGAGACTCAAAGACCAAAGCGAGCTTGCAAAGTTTTTTCAAAAAGGGTGGAGAAGAAGTAGGAGAAGCATGGACAAGGTTTCAACAGAAGTTAGCTAGGTGTCCGCTCCATGGTTATACCCCCTCTCTACAGTTAGCTATATTCTATGAAGGTATCAACAGAGAAAGTAGAGTGAAGGTGGATAATCTCGGGAAAGGGAATTTCGTGTCCATGGACCCTACTGAAGCTACCGAGGTTTTAGAAAATATTATTGAACAAGAAAGGAGTTGGCCATCTTCGTGAGCTCCTGTTACAAAAACCCGAGGTACGCTTCGATTAGACGCAGAAACTGCAAACTCAGCTCAACTATCCGCATTAGAAAATCAAATCAAAGAACTTAAGCTTGAGATGCAGAGAAACTTAGCCGCAACAAATGTAGTGCAAGAAGCACAAGGTTGTCTGCATTGTGGGGCTATAAATCATACTTGGGATGAGTGTGAAGGAAATCCACAATCTGTTTATTTCATATCCAACCAGGGAGGTTATCAATATGGTAATAGGAATCATATGGGTATGCAATATTCAAATCCACATGGGGCCGCTAATCCTTGTCATTATCAACCACGTCCCCATAATAATTCTTTCCAACCGAGAGGTCAGTATCAAAATCAATATCAGAATAGACCTGCTCCCCCACAACAACCTGTTCAAGATGCATATACCGATTCGTTAGCTCAGAAAGCTTTACCATAGTATCCTCAAGAGGGAGCTATGGATAATAAAAAATTATTGAAGTTCATGGATCTTATGACCACTAATATGCTTCCCAGAGTGAGAAGTTACAAGAACAAGAAGCTTCAATTGAGATTTTAGGTACCCAAGTAGAACAGATGAACAAAGTTTTGACAAGCATTATGGAACAAAAAGAATTGAAGTCTATCGAAGGAGGTGATGACAATGTTGGGTTCGAAGCTTGTAAGGCTATTTGCCTTGAGATTGAAGAAAAGAAGGAAGTACCACATGCTGCCGTTAGTGCCGTGGAAGTTCCGAGTACCGAAGAAGAACCAACAATGTCTAGCCCCGTGGACTCTAGCTGTTCTGAGAGTGATGTGGAGGAAGATTCAGAAAAATCCAAATTTATACAGCTTTTGAAGGATATGCAAGAAGAGATTAGATCGGTTATGGATTTTCAAGCTGAGCTGGCTAAAAAGAAAGAGGAAGAAGCCTCAAAGGAGAAACCAAGAGTTGAATTTTAAGTTGCACCTGTTGTGCAAGAAGAGCAAGAAGAAGAGAAGGGGGAATCACCACCAGTTGTTTGAACAGTGTCATCAACCATTCCTAACACAAATCCTAAAGGTGACACTAAACTCAAGACATTTGTAGAGGCGTACACTCCTAAAAATATCGACGCCCAAATGCTTGAGATTGCGAAGAAAAGGCTTACACCGCAACAAGTTTTTACGCAAGTTATTCCTGTTATTAAAATAACCACCAGTTGTACAAAAGAAATGGTTTCCATAAAAGAAAAATAATGGGAATAAAAACGAATTTAAATTTAAACAAACTATTACACAGAAAATTGAAATAACAATTACACGGAAATTGAAATAATAATTACACGGAAATTACAAACGGAAATACACTTACACGATAATGAAAAACAAAGTCACCGTCAACTATGGTCGTTAAAAAGATATTCTGACGGACCGGTATCTCTATCGGAACTTAAACTTAGTTTAGAAATATAGAGAGAAGGAGGTGAGGCAGAGTGTTTTTCTTGTGTGTATTTCGTAGATGTAGAGAGTGGAGTGGGAGCTCTATATATTGGGGTGAGGAGAGTAAGACCCAAGCCTTCAAAAACATCCCCATTAAGTCCCACGATTTCCTCCTGGAATTGATTTGATTGGGTTGACGTTTTTGATTGCCTTGTAACCCCCACGTTTTAATTTTCTGTAACAGCTTTGTTGACCTTTGATATTCCCACGTGTTTAACTTGACTAAGTAACAACTGCTGGAGTATCCTTTCCCTTTAACGCGTGCGAGATTGGTGGAGATTTGTCTCTACGTTTTAAGTTGAGTAGTCAACCACTACTATAAGAGCTGGTACAAAATCCATTTCATTTTTCATTTTTTGACTCCCCAAACTCCCCAAACTCCTTACGCCCCACGCCCCACGCCCTACGCCGTCGCCGGTGCCGGTGCCGGACCGGGCCGGGCGGGTGGTGGTGGTGGTGGTGGTGGTGGTGCGCGTGTGTGGGCTACACTATTGCCTTTCCATGTGCATGGGTATTGGATCTTTGGACTAAGTTGATATCACAAAGTATAAAAGTAGCTATAAGGCTTTGTAACCCACCGATGTGGGAAAAGCTTAAAAACATCTTTTAACTTTCAAATGTTCCAACAATTCCCCACACATTTGAATGTCAACAAAAGGTTTGGTGAGAAGGTTCCAAAAAGAAGAATGGGTGAATTGTACTTAAGTGTCAATATCTTGCGATTTGAATTGACACGTAGTGAAGTGAGGCAACCACCGAATTTCGTTTAAGTGAACTTACTCTTGAACTTTAGCGGTTATCGATCGAGACCCTCATAGCACATACTCTACCCAATTCAAGGTTATGGTTCCCTCTAACATCACCTTTCGGTTAATCAAGTCCTTCTCTAAGGACCACCCTTTACGGGCTATGAACTTGGTGGATTTATTCATTTGAGAGTTGTGCAAGGACGTCTCCTTAACACTCTACCATGAATATTTGGGTTTCAATGTTACCCTTGAATTCATCAAGTTCTTCTCAAAAGAACCACCATAAAGGCTATGAATTCAATGTGAGTTCAACACTCGGTACGCCTTTTCCATCAAGTCCTTCTCAAAAGGACCACCACAAGTGGCTATGAACAAGACGATTTAGGTTTGAGCCTTAGGGATGGGGAAATCACATTGACTCATTAGTTACATGTTCCCACTTAATGGGTTTTAGTCCCATCCCCCTCGACGTCTCCAGGACTAGTCTCCTGGTCAAGCCTTTGGTGAACGAATCAGCTAGATTCTCCTCTGATCGTACAAATTCCAAGGCTATCACAGCATTCTTCAGTAATTGTCTTACTGACCCATGTCTGATGCGCATATGTCTCTTCTTCCCATTATAGGCGCTATTATGAGCGACTCCAATGGCTGCTTGTGAATCACAGTGGATACATACAGGTGTGGCACTTCCTTCCCAAAGTGGCACATCCGATAAGAGATTTCTCAACCACTCAGCTTCTTGCCCAGCTAACTCTAGTGTTATGAACTCAGACTCCATGGTGGAGCGTGCTATACAAGTCTGTTTGGAAGACTTCCACGATACAGCACCTCCCCCTAAGGAGAACACATAACCACTGGTGGAGTTTACTTCATCATTGACAGAGATCCAGTTTGCATCACAAAAACCCTCAAGGACTGCAGGGAATTTGTTATAGTGCAAGCCTAGATCGATGGTACCCCTCAAGTATTTCAATAGACGGCGAAGTGAAACCCAGTGGTCATTACTCGGGTTATGAGTATAGTGACTAAGTCTACTCACGGCATAGGCAATATCGGGTTGAGTATAGTTCATCAAGAACATCACACTTCCTATGATTTTAGCATATTCATTTTGGTGGTCCTTTGTGTGTTCTAAAATAAATGCAAAAGTAATTGAACCACAACCGCAAGTGTACGGTTGTCCCAAGTAGTAATAAGTGATTATAGGATCGTTCGCAGGGACGGTTTGGTTAACTACAATGCTTATCGAATAATGAATGGTTGCACTTAGGAAAGCAAATAAAGGTAATATGTTTGGTTGGTTGTTTTTATTAATTCTAAGTAATAGAAGACTAAATAGAAAATGCAATTAAATACTAAAACGCAAGTAAATAAGTGTAAAACGCAGGTATGAGAAGATAGCACTTGAGAACGCAAAGGATCCTCCTAATTCTATTTTATAACTTGTTCTGTTTAAGGGTTAAATTGGTCAATTACAATGGTCGGGATTCTAAATTCCTTATACCCCCGTCAGGGTGGACTATAAGGCTATCCTAGAGTGTCACTAGTCCCGTCAGGGTAAATATGATCCACTTTTAGATGTTTAAGAATTTTACCTCATTGGCCCTAAAATTAGCTAAGTTTGTCAGAATCAATAGCTTCTATTTTAGATTGAATAATTGGTTCTATACCTAGACCCTCCGTCAGGATGATCCACACGCCACATATGTGGAATAGCCTAGATATTAACACCTGTTCTTAGTTCGCGACTCTAATAACAGTAAACAATCACAAATTATCGAAAAGAGTAAAAGACCCAATTTAATTTAATTTAACAGAAACCCAAATTCAGGTAATGAAATTCAATAGAATTGGGATTCACCCATAAAGCATTCTCAAGCACTAAAATGTAATTAGCTCATACTAATTAAAAAGAAAACTAAATTAATTGAAATGGAATTCATAATGTATTTCAGAATTAAAAATAAAGAAAACCTAATTTCCGGAATTGGAATGGCTGAGAACGGAGATATAGACCCTCTCCAGCTCTTGACAGCTTCTTCTTTCTTCCTTCTGTTGATTCTCTCTGATGTTTTAATTTGTAAAAAGTGAATTGTGTGAAAAATAGAAGTCAAGAGCTCCTTTTATAAGCTAAAATTCGGAATAGGCCTTGGACCTAATAATAAAACACTAATTAAATGTCCAAGCCCATTTTCTAAGCCTAAAATCCCGTAATTGCTGCACCACCTCAACTAAAACAGCTCTAGCCACTTCGTTATAACTCCGATTGACCTAAAATCACTTGCAAAAGTTCCCTAACTCGATAAGGAATAGATTCTCTTCAAAGGTCAGCGGCTAAATCATCTCTTAAGCACCTCGAAATCAACAATCTTTGGCCTGTTTTCCAGATTTGCAGCTCTAAAATCAAATTCTTTCGGGATTTATCTTCAAGTCTTGACTCCATATCACGATCTTTAACTCTCTTCTCGGATTCCATTCCTAGCTAATATTCAAAACCTACAAACTTTTCACTAAAATACACAAGATTACGCGCAAAAGTTTAATAAATCAAAAATACTAGAAATATAATGGAAATTCCGGATAATTGCATTTTTAACTCAAAAGTCTATCAAAATATTCAATTAAACATCAAAAATGATGTCTCCCAAGGGTCGAAAATAAGAACAATTAGGGAGACATCAAGACCCCCAACTCAAACCTTTGTCGTCCCGACAAAGTAAAAACAAAACAAAGGGGTAGAAGTAAACGTAAGAACAAATAGAAGCTAGCAAATACACCTAAAGCAAGTCTTAAGATAAATCTCATATAGCAAACTCTAGAAACTAATATACACATACATCTATAATGCACAATCAAACTCAAATAATCTCAATCATAAAATTAAAGTCGCAATGCTTGAAGATTACACTTGTACTCATCTCTGTATGATGGCTATAGGGTGGTCATTGATCCTAAATCGCTTTGAATGCTCAACCCAATATATTCCCTATCAACAGAATCATAAATTCACTATGCACTTAGGAATCATGAGGTCTTTATGGTTTTAATAATGGCTTAAGGACGGTGTGGGTGTATATTTGGTAAATTTGAAGTGAGCTTTTGGCTCTCTCCTCACTTACCATCAACAATGTCCTCGAGCTTGAGTTTACGCTAAAAAATGTTCTCACTCACCCATTTACGCAACAATTTAGCGTCCCATGTCTACCCACTATAAACAAGATGATTTTCAGAAAAATTCCACTTTGCCAGATGTTTTATTCATACATATTTTTCTTTTTCTTTTCTTTTTTTTTCTTTTTTTTTGTACAGACGCAAACCGGGTTCCCGGTTTTGTGAATTCCGGGTACCCGGTTTCTACTGTATGATTATTCGAAATTTTTCATTTTTTCTCATTCCCGGCAAAGGGTTACAAGTATATATCATCTGCAATTGTGCTACAATACAAAGAACATCAATCCCAACCCATTAAATTCCCCATAAGTGGACCCACCACCCCAAACTCAAGCTCGAGACATGTCTCAGGATTGTGATTCAAGTGCGGGTCATATGGTCATGCCTAATAATCTAAGGGGTAATGACTTATATCGTGGATACAAAGAAAAGGCTAAAGGCTCAAAGTGGGATAAGACGGATAATAATTAATACAAGGGAGAGAAGGCTAAAAGGTTACAAATGGCTAACAAAGAACTACCCCTATCATTTTCCTAAGTACATAGCTTGTCTTTAGTTCATATCTAGGTGGGTTCTCTACTAATTAAGATTTCACATTCTACACACCAAACATATTCCTTAAGTACAAGCTTACTTCATTTGCATTGTTCATTAATTTTTCCTATCAATTACCTATGTTTGCATGCAATTCTAAATGCGTTTTATATCAATCCCTAAAGTCCACTATTTACTATCATCAATTTATCAAAAGTATGCTTAAAGGGATAATTAAAACTTTCTACAGTCAAACGCAACTCTGAAAATTCTTTTATTGAAAGCAAATAAAACAAATAACACATAAAAATTTGGATGAGGCAACGAACCCCACCCCAACCTCAAAAATGAGCCATGTCCCCACGGCTTGAAAAGACTCAATAAAGCATTAAACTAATCTACACTAAAAGGAAGGATTAGAAAACGTATCTTAACCAGCGCGTGGCTGGTTACCGGTGTTGCGTTCTGGACCCTTATCTCGCGTAACAGCATCATAAATCGCGTTTTGAAGTGTGTTTACGCCTAATATCAAAGTTCGAAGAAGGTCCAACTCTTTCGTAACGTTTCCCAAGGTAGCAATCATCTTCTCTTGTTATTCAAGGTAAATATATACCTGCTACTCCTGTTATTCAAGTTAGTAATAATTTTTCTGCTGCAAAACGAGTAAATCTGATGAGTAAAAGTGTTGAAGGGGGTGTAGAGTACGATTCAAGTAGGAAGGAGAGCATTTTAAGTAATGAGGACAACATGTTTGATGAAATGTCTAAAAGAGGATCAGAAACTAAAACTGAGAATTTAACCTTACTTAGCTCCAGTGAAAGCATCCAAGCTACTCAAATCGTTGAGTGTACAATGATTGAGGGGATGAACGGCCAAGATGGGCCCCTACTTGAGGGTGAGGCTCCTAATCCTCTCGAGAATAGCTTGAATGTGAGTCACAAGGAGGATTACTCCACTTTAGGTGCAGGAATTGGGTTAATTTCTCCACCTAGTGAAAGTACCCTCTTGGGAGTAGCACAAGGTCAAAGTATGGAGGAGAAGGATGATTCCGAGGTTGAAATTATTGAGGAAAACAATAGAAAGCAAGGTAAATGGACAGAATTGTTCAAGAAAAGTGACCAAGACTTGAAACTAAAGTACTTTGCTCCTAGTCTAGTAGAAGATGAACTCATGGTTAAGCCACCTAGAGATATAGTGAAGAGTGGAATTGAAGAGTGGGATAATTGCTTAGTTGGACAATTTTTTGGAGAAGCTCCTCAATATCACATGGTTAGAAGTATGGTTAATGCCCAATGGAGAAATTGTGGTCAAGTTGAAATAAAGTCTACGGATATGGAAGTGTTTCTATTCAAATTCAAAGGTGAGCAAGAATGTAACAACATATTAGAGCAAGTTTGGCATGTTAATGGTAGAATTATGATCTTGAGAAGATGGGAACCTAATATGAAATTTGATAAACTTGATTTGACCAAGGTCCCATTATGGGTTAAACTAAGGAAGGTACCATTACATTTGTGGAATAAGGATGGACTAAGCTACATTAGTAGTGCTTTGGGTATTCCACTCCAAATGGACCCAATCACTAAAACAAAAAATAGGCTAAGCTTTGCTAGAGTTTGTGTGGAAGTGGATATGACAAAGGAGCTTGTAAAAAGGGTGAAGGTAGATCTTGAGGAGGATGGGATCCATGTGGTGGAGGCTTACTATGAGTGGTTACCTCCAAGATGCTCTAATTGTAAGGCTTTAGGGCATAAGGAGATTAATTGTAGCCAAGGAAGAAAAGAACCTATCAAGGAGAGACCTAAACCAAACCAAAACCAACCTAAACAAAACCAAATCAACCAACCTAAACCAAACCAAGATAATCACCAACCAAACCAAAACAAAGTTCAAAAGAGGGTTGAAGAATGGAGGGTAGTGCAAAGAAAGCAAAAGGAGAAGAAGGAAGATGAAGTTCATATTCCTAACACCAAAAACACAAATACACCCTCACCTAAACATGTGGGAAGTAGTAGTGCAAAGGGGAAAGAAATAAACCCTTGTACACCTAGAGAAGGTGCTTACAATTCTAATATCCTTGTAGGGGAGTTAAGTAACTCCTTTTGTGCTTTAAATATGGCTAATGAAAACCTTGAAGAGGCTATTAATAGGTTTGTGGGAAGTGCCCATAGAGAAAGAGTACCTCCGGATTTAAATGATAATTAGCTCATGGAATGTTAGAGGTTTGAATCAAAACCTCAAACAAAAAGAAGTTATTCATGTTATACAAGATAAAAAAGTTGATCTAGTTGGTTTATTGGAGACTAAAATGACCCTACAAAGCTACAACAAGTTTCACAACACTTACTTGAGTAATTGGGGTACAATAACTAATCATGATAAGGATGAAAGAGGGAGAATATGTGTAAAGTGGAATAAGAATGTTTTGGATGTAAAGTGTCTTAATTCAACTAGCCAAGCCATCTTCCTTGAGGTACATGATATATATAATAAAAATACCTTTAATTGTGTGATGGTATATGCGGATAATGATGATGATAAAAGGGTGACTCTTTGGGAAACACTTGGTGATTGGATGGTTATTAATGGGGACTCTCCTTGTATTTGGTGTGGGGATTATAATGAAATTACTAAAGTTGATGAAAGAATGGGTTGCACTAGCCTTCATAAGAGTTCTCATGAATTTGTTGATTGTATAAAGGATAATGGGATGGTTGAACATCCTAGCCAAGGGTGTTACTACACTTGGACTAATAGAAGAGTAGAAGGGTTTATATCTAGTAAAATTGACAAAATGTTTATAAATGATGCTTGGTTCACTTGTTTCAAATCTCACTTGATGGTTGAAGCTCCCGGAATCTCGGATCATTCTAATCTTATCCTCAAAATTCAGGGGAGTTCTAATACTAAACCTTCATCTTTTAACTTTTTTAATATTTGGATTGATCATGATGAATTTATGCCTTTGATTGAAAAGGTGTGGAAATATGAAGTAAGAGGGAGTATGATGTATAAAGTGGTGAATAAATTGAAGGAAGTAAAGAAAGCTTTGAAAATCTTCAATAGAAAATATTTTCATCACTCTACTAAAGAAATAATGGAGCTTAAAGAGGAGCTTGAGAAGGCACAAATATTGCTTATGAATGGGGATCAATCTATGATTACTATTGAGAAGGAACTTAGGGACAAACTTATGCATCTTCTCAATATTCAAGAGGAGATTCTAAAGCAAAAATCTGGAATTACTTGGGCACAAAAAGGTGATTGTAGTACTACCCTTTATCACAAGAGTATCAAGGCAAGAATAACTCAAAACCGAGTTGCATCTATTGTGACTGAAAATGGTGATGTTGTGGATGATGAGGAGGCTATTCATGATGAGTTTATTAAGTACTATACTAGTTTAATTGGTACTAAGGACGTTTATGAAGAGAGTGTTAGCTCAAGTTGTTTAAATAAGCTTGTTAATAAAGCTATTACTAAGGAAGAAGCAAAAGATATGGTGAAAGATATTACTAATAAGGAGATTAAAGAAGCTATTTTCTCTATTGACATCTCAAAAGCTCCTGGCCCAGATGGTTTTAATAGTGCCTTCTTCAAAGCTACTTGGAGTATTATTGGTGTGGATGTTTGTAATGCTATAAAGGAAACTTTCAAGAATAGACAAATTTTGAAGCAAATTAATGCTACTAATCTTGTTCTTATACCTAAGGTTAAAAACCCCACTTCAGTAAAGAGCTTTAGGCCCATCGCTTGTTGTAATATCCTCTATAAAGCTATATCTAAAATCATTGCTAATAGGATGAAGAAGAGTCTTGAGAAGCTTATATCTAATAATCAAGCCGCTTTTGTGGGAGGTAGAAGTATATCGGATAATATATTGGTTGCTCAAAGTGTGGTGACCGGTTATGATAGGAAGGACTTGAGTCCAAGATGTACTTTAAATATTGATCTCCAAAAGGCTTTTGATACAATTAATTGGAGGTACTTATTCAAACTATTACAAATCATGGGATTTGATAAAAAGCTTATATCTTGGGTCAAAATGTGTATTACAACTCCTATGTTCTCTTTGTGCATTAATGGTAGTGTATGTGGTTATTTCAAAGGAGAAAGAGGACTAAGACAAGGTGATCCTTTATCTCCTTATCTATTTGTTATATGTATGCAAGGTTTCTCCTCTATTCTTGAGAAAGTGGCAAATAATAAAGCTTTTACTTATCACCCTAATTGTGCTAGAATGGGTTTGAATCACCTTATTTTTGCGGATGATTGCTTAGTTTTCTTTAATGGTGATAAAGACTCGGTTATGAGACTAAAACAAGGCCTAGATCTCTTCTCTAGACTCTCCGGCCTTAAAATAAGCCCTGAAAAAAGTGAGCTCTATATGGGAGGTTGTAATAAAGACCTTCATGATGATTTGAGTTGTATTCTCAATGTTAAAAAGGGCAAACTTCCGGTTAGATATCTTGGGGCTCCTTTAACTACAAAGGGTCCTAATAGCCTAATGTGTGCTACCCTTATTAATAATATTGTGGGAAGTGTTGAAGGGTGGATGCATAAATTTCTTACATTTGCGGGAAGGCTTCATTTAATCAAAAGTGTTTTACAAAGTAAAGCTAGGTATTGGTGTAATGTAATGATACTTCCAATGGGAGTTATTCATGAGATAGAATCACTCTTGAGTAGATTCCTTTGGAAAGGTAATACTAATGATTTCCATGGTGCTAAAGTGGCTTGGAAAGAACTATGTCAAAGTAAGGAAAATGGAGGACTAGGCATACCTAATCTTCTCCAAATCAATCAAGTTGCTATTCTCAAAGCTTTTTGGAGAATGTATGGCTATAAAGATAATATTTGGTCTCAATGGGTCTACTCAAATTGGCTTAGGAACAAGAGTATATGGAGCATTACTTGTGATAATAGCCTTCCTTGGACATGGAGAGCTATGCTTAATATAAGGTACCTTGCTTTTAAATATATTGTTCATAAGGTTGGAAATGGTAAGAGAACATATATGTTAGATGATAGATGGATAAAAGGGAAGTGTGTAGGTGATATTTGTGGGAAAAAGGATACTATCTCTTTGGGAAATTACAATATTAACAAAAAGGTGGTGGACTATTATGTGGGAAAGAGGTGGAGATTTCCACCTAGGCTTAATAAGGTGTATGAGGTGGTAAGGGATATGGTGCTTAAGGATGAGCATGACACTATTAGATGGGGAGATAAGGGCTTTAGGACCTTGGATGTTATGTATGATCTAAGGGGTCCTAATGAGAAAACTAAATGGTATAGTGTGGTGTGGCATAAATGGAGTATGCCAAAGCACAAGTTTTGTGCTTGGCTAATTTGCAAGGATAGGTTAAGTACAAAGGATAGGCTTAGCAAGTGGGGTATGGAAGTGGACAAGATGTGCAACCTTTGCTTTGAAGAGCATGAATCTAGGGATCATTTATTTGTGAAGTGCAAGTTCACAACTTTGGCTTGGAAGGAGGTTTGTGCTCTTCACAATTGGCACAACTCGGGTGGTACTTGGGAAGAAAGGCTTGACTTTATGATTAAATTCAATGGTAACACTTTAAAGGATACTATATCAAACATTTCTTTCCTTAGTTTTCTTTATTGTATTTGGGATATGAGGAATAAACATGAGTTTAAGAAGATATGTCCCAAATATGAGGATATTGTGAAAATAGTTGTGAAAGATGTTCAATATACACTTTGGAATAGAAAGTTATTTAAGAGGAGTGTTGAGAATATGAGATTGGTGGCAAGATGGAAGCTACATGGAGTGCTCAAGTGAGGAAAGAAAGAGGATCAAGGAGGATAGCTTGGAGCTTGGACCTAGTATAAGACTTTAGCAATTGTTGTATAGGTTCTCCTAGCAATGGTTGTATAGGGTTTTATTTTTTTATAGCAATGGTTGTATAGGTTATTTGCAAGTTGATAGGTTTATTTTCTAGTAAATGTTGTATAGGGTTTGTTTTTCCTAGCCATGCTTGTTTTTGAGTCAAAAACAAGTAGGGGTTTGATTTGTACTTGTCGTTTTGTGGATATAAAATGGTAAGTTTGATCAAAAAAAATCATCTTCTCTTATTCTCCTCCAACACCCAAATCTTTGATTCCAACTCAAGAACAGTCTTCACTTTCTTTGATAGAGGAGTTCTCGTAATTCGTGTTGCTTCCTCATGGAGATTCAGAATCGTACTCAATGCTATGCTCATACCAACTGAAACACCGTCAATATCTGCGTTCCTACGCGGAATTTGTGCGTCTAAACACGACTTAGTAATAGTACAAGGGAACTTGAGATTTTGTTGTTTCATTGGGGATTTCGCGAACTCCATGATTGTATCATAAATAATTTTAGCAACGTCTATTGGTTTCTCCTCCAAAACACACTTAATAACAATTATATGCTCTTTCTTCAACTCGGATGTGTGTTTAATACCAAAGAAAGTCGGTATTATGAAACGAGACCAAACCTTCGCATGAGGTGTCCAACTACTGCTGTAAAACTGTCCAGGATACCTTTCTCCTTCAGGAATTGGGCTAGCCCCATTAAGAAGAACGGTCCCCCAAAGGGATTCAAAATCGAAAGAAGGGTCATGAAGAGTGTCTTGGAATGGACATAATCCAAAAAAGTTGGGTAATTTCAAAGATTTCCGAATAAGTTCAATAGAGAAAGGAACTACCTTTTTGCGAATTTCAATTGCCTCACGGGAAGTAGCTAAACCTTCATAAAATTCTCGCACAAAAGTAGGAATAAACTTAGGCTTCCTTTCTCTTAATTCTTTCCAACCAAACTTATCACAAGCCACAACATATTCTTTGTGAATACTACTCATAATACCATTAGGAAAAGTTGTCTCCTCACCAAACTTCAAAAATTCAAATCTTTCACGAACCTGAGTATTCCAAGAAGTATAAACCCTCTTAGGCTTGTGGGCCCACATCTTCATACGCGGGGGTTTCTGTTGAACTGGTACTTCCGGAACTTCTTGTTCAGTTTCATCCTCAATGTTCTTCTCAATCTCATCTTCATGTTTTTCCTCACTCTCTGGCTCATCAATTAATCTTCTCTTTTGACCTGTGATTTCTTTTCTCTTGGGATCAAGCTTAACTTCATCAAATTTTCGTTTAGGACGCGAATCAGGAATCTCAATAGCTTGGTCTTGGCAACCACCAATGGTGGTTTTCTTTCTAGGAGCAGTTCTTCGGAAATCACCGGTTCTATTAGTCATCTCTTTCCACCCCAAACTCAAAACTTCAAATAATGAGAAACTTAGAGAAAAGTTTAGAAATTTGATTTTTTGAGGCTTAGGAATTGAAGAACTAGGTGGAATATGAGATGGGTTTTGTGCAATTTGAATGGGAGAAGAAAGAATTGGGTGAAGCAAAATCTTGGGAGACACTAAGGATTTGATGTTATTTTGGAGAGGAGGTGAGTTGTTTTTGTGTTGTTGTGGTGAAAGAGGGTAGGATTTGATGATATATAAAGGTTTAGTTGATGATTTTCGGAGGTGGGGAGGCTATTGGTGCGTTTTAGGTAAAAACTTGCAGAAGAGGCTAAGAAAAGTAGGTTAAAAAGCACAAAACCGCCATCACAGTATCAAAACCGGGTTCCCGGTTTCGAAAATCTGGGTACCCGGTTTCGCGTCATTGTGTCGGCGCGAAAACAAATACTAATTAAATTTTTTTTTCATACCTCAAACGCAGCCAAAACGCTGGACCCCAAGACGCCGGGTCAGAACTTTTACTCGTCGAAACCGGGTTCCCGCATTTGTGAAATGCGGGTTCCCGGTTTGTAACGCTGATTGGGTGGACATGCAGGATGGTGACGCAGCAAAACGCGGGACCCAGGACGCTGGGTCAGAAAAGTCAAAAATCTTAGCTCCGAAACCGGGTACCCGGTTTTGATGAATGCGGGTTCCCGGTTTTTCGTCGATGGCGCGAATGAAAACGCAATGAAACGCTACTTCCCATGACGCTGGGTCAGAGAAGTTGAAAAAGTGCAGCTCCAAAACCGGGTACCCGCATTTGTGAAATGCGGGGCCCTTGTTTCTGTCGATGGCGCGAATGAAACGCGCCTTGTTGCATTTTGGTGGGTTGGCTACAGTGTCAGAACCGGGTTCCCAGTTCTTGCGAAACTGGGTACCCGGTTTTCACCTGGACACCAACCTCTTTTTCTTCTAGTTTTCGCCTTTTGGACCCCAAACTCGTGACCTTTTTACCCCTGAAATCATCAAAAACAACTACCCTTCCTCATTTCTTAATAATAAACACTAAAATTACGAAAATCAAACTATTTTACATTGCGAAAAATTAAAAACTCAACTAATATACAAAGAACTGGCTTTTGTTTAACGTCGTTAAGCTCGACGGGTTACCTCACGCTTCTAAGGAGTCTCAAGGAGATACATGACCTCCCCGGGGTGTGGATCTTCCAAGCGGTTGATATCTTCACCTCCATGGTATATCTTTAATCTGTGACCGTTCACCATAAAGGTACGGTTCTCTAGAGGATGTTCTATTTCTATCACCCCATGAGGTGTAACTTTGGTCACAGTGTATGGACCTGACCACTTAGACCTTAACTAACCCAGATAATTGCTGAACTTTGAATTATACTTCAATACTCTTTGCCCCACTTCAAAGTTCTTTGTACGAATCCGATTGTCATGCCATTTCTTCATGTTTTCTTTGTAAAGTTTAGCATTTTCATAGGCATTCAATCGGAATTCGTCAAGTTCGTTAAGCTTCATCATACGATTCTTTCCGGCTAAGACAGGATCTAAGTTCAACTGCGCAATCGCCCAATAGGCACCCATTTCAAGCTCAAGAGGTAAGTGACAAGCCTTACCATACACCATACGATAGGGAGATGCACCAACTGGAGTCTTAAACGCAGTACGATAGGCCCACAACGCATCGTCTAACTTCATTGACCAATCTTTTCTTGTAGGACCAACGGTTTTCTCTAGGATTGATTTCACTTCACGATTTGATACTTTAGCTTGACCATTGGATTGTGGATGGTATGCAGTAGATACACGGTGTCTTACTCCATATTTCTCTAGAACAGTCTTCAAATACTTATTAACGAAATGAGATCCTCCATCGCTAATAATCTCTCTAGGTGTACCATGTCTAGTGAAAATATGTGACTTCAAGAACTTAATCACCACTCGTGAATCATTGGTTGGTAAAGCCACCGCTTCTACCCACTTAGACACATAATCAACAGCTAATAAGATGTAGAGGTTACCATTTGAAGGAACGAAAGGACCCATAAATTCTATACCTCAAACATCGAATATTTCAACTTCTAACACATTATTACGTGGCATCTCATCCCTCTTGGATATGTTTCCGGTAAACTGGCATCTCGTACATCTCTTAACATATTCATGACAATCTTTAATAAGAGAAGGCCAGTAAAAACCTGATTGGAATACCTTAGCAGCAGTTCTGTCTCCCTTGAAATGTCCTCCATAGAGTGAATCATGGCATCCATCTATAATGGCTTCAGTTTCCTCCCTTGCTACACATCTTCGTATCATTTGGTCAGCACAAACTTTGTAGAGGAAAGGATCCTCCCAAAATAACTGTCTAGCACGATGAGCTTACCTCTTTCTTTCTTGATAAGTAGACCCTTCAGGAAAAACACCACTCACCACTAAATTCGCAATATCTGCATACCAAGGAGCTTCATAATCACGAACAACGAATAAACTCTCATCAGGAAATTCTTCTCTAACTGCTTCAGTACCACTATTCATCTCTGAACCTTCTAGACGCGATATATGATCTGCAACCTGATTCTCACAACCCTTTCTATCTTTGATCTCTAAATCGAACTCTTGAAGCAATAAAACCCATCTGATTAACCTCGGTTTAGCATCCTTCTTTTCCATAAGATATCTAATCGCGGAATGATCTGTATAAACAATAACTTTCGCTCCAAGAAGATAAGAGCGAAATTTATCAAATGAATATACAACTGCTAGCAACTCTTTTTCTGTAACTGTGTAATTAATTTGAGCACCATTGAATGTTTTACTAGCTTAGTAAATCGAATGAAAAAGTTTCTCTTTTCTTTGTCCTAATACAGCTCCCATACACAAATCACTCGCATCACACATAACCTCAAACGGTAAATTCCAATCTGGAGGTAATACTATAGGAGCCGAAATAAGCTTTTATTTGATTGCTTGGAAGGCCGCTAAACAAGCTTCATCAAAAAGGAATTTGGAATCCTTTTCGAGTAAGTTGCATAACGATTTAGCAATCTTAGAAAATCTTTAATAAAACGCCTATAAAAGCCAGCATGGCCAAGAAAACTCCTTACCCCTTTAACAAACAGGAGGGGGAGAGTTTTAATTACCTCTATCTTTGCTCTATCAACCTCTAACCCAGCACTCGAAACTTTGTTACCCAGAACGATACCTTCGCGAACCATGAAGTGACACTTCTCCCAGTTTAAAACCAAATCTGTTTCCTTGCATCTGATTAACACCTTCTCCAAGTTATCCAAACATCTATCGAAATCATCACTAAACACGGAGAAATCGTCCATAAAAACTTCAAGAAAGTTGTCGATCATATCCCAGAAGATGGCCATCATGCATCTTTGAAAGGTAGCAGGAGCATTACACAACCCAAATGGCATTCTGCGATATGAAAACGTACTAAAGGGGCATGTAAACGTAGTTTTATGTTGATCTTCTAGAGCCACGTAAATCTGATTATACCCAGAGTAACCATCCAAGAAACAGTAGTATTCTCTTCCGGCTAATTTATCTAACATTTGATCAATGAAGGGCAAAGGGAAGTGATCTTTTCTGGTGGCTTTGTTCAGCTTTCCGTAATCCATGCAACCTCTCCAACCAACTACCGTTCTTGAAGGAATTGCTTCATTTTTATCATTAAGAACTGCTGTCATTCCTCCTTTCTCCGGTACACACTGAACTGGGCTCACCCATTCACTACTCGAAATGGGATAAATAATCCCCGCATCTAAAAGCTTGATAACCTCCTTCTTCACTACATCCTTAATAACGGGCATTAATCTTCTTTGACCTTTAACAGAGCGTGCGTTGTCATCTTCAAGTATGATTTTGTGTTGACAATAGGAGGGACTAATGCCTTTGATATCAGCAACTGTCTAACCTATTGCTTCTTTGTTGGCTCGCAACACACGCAACAGTTTATCTTCTTGAGGACCTGTTAAATTTGCTGAAACAATAACAGGTAGAGTTTCATTAGTACCTAAATATGCATACCTCAAGTGTGCTGGCAAAGGCTTTTCTTCCAATTTCGGAGGAGATTCAATTGAAGGCTTCTTTTTAGGAATAATCTCCCCCGGTTCTCTCACAGGTTCATAGGCAAGACGCCTATACTTCGGATTTTCAGAATTGAGAGCTGCTATTGTTTCGGCCAGCTCTTCCATCATCTCAGGCATGTCTACTGTTAAAGCGGCCTGCAAAATATCATCATAATTTAAACAATCAAATACCTCTTGCGATGCCTGCTCAACTACATCCATTCGAAAGCAATCTTCTTGAGAATCTGGAAATTTCATAGCTCGGAACACATTAAATTTATCCTCCTCGTCTTGTATCCTCATCGTTAATTCGCCATTTTCTACATCAATCAATGTACGCCCCGTGGCTAGAAATGGTCTACCCAAAATAATGGGGACATTTCTATTCGCGTCGTATTCAAGTATAACGAAATCAACGGGAAATATAAGTGTACCTGCCTTGACAAGGACATCTTCAATTCGGCCTTCTAGATGTGCAAGAGACCTGTCCGCCATTTGCAAGACCATAGAGGTAGGTCTTGCTTCTCTAATTTTTAGCTTGTCAAAGATCGATTTGGGCATCAGATTAATGCTCGCACCCAAATCGAAGAGTGCTTTACCTTTCCATTCTTCTCCAATCGATATCGGAATAGTGAAACTCCCCGGATAAACTAACCGCGGAGGCAATTTACTCTGACAAATAGCACTACACTCTTCGGGAAGACCAATCATCTCATTGTCACAGTATGGCCTTTTTTTAGTGAGGGCCCTCTTCAGAAATTTCGTATACTTAGGAATATCTCGAATCGCCTCTAACAACGGAATATTAATACTAAGGCCCTTCACTCTGTTAAAGAACTTCTGAAAATCGGCCAAGTCACCCTTTTTGGGAACTCGAGACGGTTTCGGTGGAGGAGGGCGATTACTCATAACTTCATCTCTTTTTTTAGAATCTCACTTGGCTGCTCTATTTCTTCAACCTCACTATCTTTCTCTTTCTCATCCACTTCCTTTTCTTTCCTTAGAACTTCTTTTTCTTTCATAACAAGAAAAGGAGGCGGAGGAAGGTTCTTACCACTTCTTAGTGTAACAGCTTTGCAATCTTCATGTTGTCTCAGATTTTCTGTGTCACTAGGGAGGTGCCCTTGTGGACGCTGATTTAGCTGTTTTGCGAATTGATCCATTTGATTCTGTAATAGCTTCATGTTTGCGTCAGACGCTTGTTTACGTTCCATAGCTTGTGTCTGGAGAGCAATTAAACTTTCTACGGTTTTCTGAAGGGTAACGACACCTTCTTGTGGATGGGCAGGTAAGGCTTTTTGGTTCAAGGTTTCATTGTAAGTGTCTTGAGGAGCTTGTCTTTTCACATAATTTCCTTGATTCTGTCCTCCTTGATAATTATTGTGTGGTCTTGGATTGTAGTTGTTACCTTGAGGACGCGGCTGATACGCATATGTAGGATTGGCTGCCCCATTAGGATTTGAGTATTGAAACCCAGGATGGTTTCTGTTAGGCTGATATCCATAACCACTTGAATTAAAGTTACCTCTATTGGACACAAACATCACAAGTTCTTGATTATTCGGACAATTTTCCTCATCATGATCATCTACCCTGCAAATCGAACACATATAAACCTCTTGTGCAGCTTGCGCAGCTACCTTCTTACAAGAAAATCCCTCTTCTACAGCTAGTGTAAGTTGTTTCAATTGTTGCTCTATGGTGGTTTAAATCTTATTCTCAAGCGTAGCAAACTTTTCTTCTATATTAACATTATTCACTCCTTTAACCGGAGTTCTTACCGAAGTCCACCCAACTTCATTCTTTACTGTTCTTTCCAAGATGATTTTTGCATGAACAGGTTGAACTTGAAGAAATCCCGCACCACATAGTAGATCCAATTTTTCTCTTGAAGTCCCATCAAGGCCTTTGTAAAGTATTTTTAGCTGTTGTTGTTCTGTAAAGCCATGATCGGGAACCCTTCGTAAACACATCTGAAATCTTGTCCAACTCTTACCCAAAGTTTCATCATATTCTTGTCGGAAATGTGTTAACTTAAGTTGATCATCTAACCTCATGTTACTTGGGTAATATCTCTCAAAGAAAGCAGTTTCTAATTGGTCCCAGTTTGTTATCTTCGTAGGTTCTTGTGTATCGTGCCATTCACTTGCTCCATCAATGACAAAAAATCGAAACGCAGCAAAATACATTTGTTCTCTTAAAACCCCTTGTGTGATGTAAGAATCACATATCTGCTTGAATTTCTGTACTGCTCGAATAGGATCTTCTCCTGGTCTACCACGAAAATTTCCAAAATTTTGGAATTGAGCTAGCATACCCGAATCTGGACGAAATGTTGGAACATTGATATCTGGAGCACCCACTCCTAGAGCAGGAGCACGAAATGGAGCTTCTTGTGGACCATTAACAAACCATGGATCTTGATTCATCACTATTTGAACTTGAGGATTTAGTGGTTGAGCTTGAGAAATAATGCCTGGAGGCGCTATTGGTTGGCCATTTGCATCTAGCTGGGCTTGTCCATTATTCTGAAGATTGATATTCTCCATTCTGTTAACTAATTCTTCTACTTCTAAGGCTTCTTGTTCTCTCTTTCTCTTGTTAGCAAGTCTGATTAACGATTCTGGATTATTAAGGATTGGAGGTGTTGGCTCTAGATCCTTAAAAAGTCTTCTTCGCATACACCAAACCTAAGAACCTGAAAAGAAATGAACAAACAAAAAGCGTAAAACTGAAATAAAAATAAATGCAACTATCACTAAAGGAATAAACACTGTGGTCACACGCTACCGTCCCCGGCAGCGGCGCCAAAAACTTGGTGGTCCTTTGTGTGTTCTAAAAATAATGCAATAAATAATCGAACCACAACCGCAAGTGTACGGTTGTCCCAAGTAATAGTAGTGATAATACAGATGCGTTCCAAGGACGGGATGGTTGACTACAATGCTTATCGATTAATGAATGATTGCACTTATGAAATCAATTAAAGATATAATGTTTGATTGATTGTTTTTATTAATTCTAATTGAATAACGATTAAACGGAAAATGCAATTAAAAGCTAAGACACAAGTAAAATGATGTAAAACGCAAGTAGGAGAAGATAGCACTTGAGAACGCAAGGGGTCTTCCTAATCCTATTTCATAACCTATGTTGTTTAAGGGTTAAATTGGTCAATTACAATGTGGTGTCGCCTAGGGTGTGATAATAATAAGATCAATTTAAGTATGGAAAACTATGCACTCTCACCCTAGACAGGCACAGTACTGCAAGTATTACAGGACGTATGCAAGTTTTAATGATAAGTAGAGTTCGTTCTCAGGGACTTAAGTGTGTTAATCGCGTAGGAAGCAATGACGAGTAAAAGTAAATAATTAAAAGACAGAAAATAAAGCAAATAAGAATTCGAGATTAACAATTAAACTAATTAAAACTAGGAAAATAAAGACAATAAAGTAAAAGATTAAGAATATGAGATGAGAAGTATAGCTTAGGTTTTGCTAGTATGCTCTAATCCTTCTAATTCTATCTATAAATCTAGTTCATAAGGGAGAATATTAGCTCTTGGTAATACTTAGTCAGGATTCTAAATTCCCCAAGCTTAGACCTTGAGAGCGACTAAGGGGGCTACGTCACAACCAAGAAGTGATTTCAAACAGGGTTATCAAACGCCACTAAGGCCCTAAGCAAATACTGCAATCTTGGTGATACGGTGGTTAAAACAAACCCTAATCACTATCTAGTTAGAAGTATGTTTTGTCAGAACTGCTATCGACACTAGACATTATGTGGTGGTTCAATAGTTAAACACCCTGTCAAGGAGACCATCTAACTACTCTTAAAACAATCCTAAAGTGATCAGTTCTAGGAAAGACATTAAATCAAAACACATAAGCAAATATAAAGTAAGTAGCTAATATCAGATTAAAACATGTAATTACCAAAGAAACCTAGATAGAAGAATTAGAATTCATAGTTTATACATATGCAAAACCCAAGCTATGGGAGGTTTAGTTCATACGTGATGGAAATAAACTAAAAGAAATTACAAAAGACATCATCTTGCTCTCTACAATAAACTGGAAGAATAAAACCCTAAGAAATAATTACTATGAGGCAAGGATGATTTACAAGTGATATAAGGGTGTATTTATAGGTGTTTAGAAGACCTAATTCGTTTTCTTGAGGAAGAGGTAAGTTATTGAACTTCTAGCCCAACTCAAATTCGTATGGAAATAAAGATAAACACTGTTGCACCGTTTTGAGCATATCTTCTTCGTTATTGGTCCGATTTTGCTCCAAAAGATACCAAAAGAATCGCAACAGAATTATCTAGCCACTAAAGAAGGAAATCTCCAAATTCGGCCTATTTCTTAGGTAAAAACCCATATCTTTGGACGTGTATGCAGAATCCCAGCTTTAGGCAGCTTTTCCTTTCCCATCTTTTTAGCTTTTATTTTCTTATCTCCAATTACCATGCAAATCTCTTTCCATAAGTTGTTGTCTTTGACTTGGACTCTAATTAATGTCCATAATTATCTTTAAAACTACACACTAAATAAACAATTAAACCCAATATGCTCTAAAAATATTATTTCTACAAATCAAGACACAAAATAGGAAAGTGCACTAAAACTCAAGAAAATCGACATTATTGACTTCTAAAACACTAAAAATGATGTCTCATCCTAATAATAATCTATCACAAATGAGGAGACATCACAATGGTTGGGATTCTAAATTCCTTATACCCCCGTCATGGTGGACTATAAGGCTATCCTAGAGTGTTACTAGTCCCGTCAGGGTAAATATGATCCACTTTTAGATGTTTAAGTTAATTACCTCATTGGCCCTAGAATTAGCTAAGTTCGTCAGAATCAATAGCTTCTATCCTAGATTGAATAAATAGTTCTGTATCTAAACCCTCCGTCAGGATGATCCAATCGTCACTAATTGGAATAGCCTAGATACTAACACCTGTTCCTAGTTCATGACTCTAAAAACAATAAATATTCTCAATTTATCGAAAAGAGTAAAAGACACAATCTAATTTAATTTAACAGAAACCCAAATTCAACATATGAAATTCAATACGATTAGGAATTACCCATATAGCATTCTCAAGCACTAAAATGTGTTTGGCTCATATTAATTGAAAATAAAACTAAATTAAATAAAATGGAATTCATATTGTTTTACAAAATTAAAGATAAAAGAACCTAATTTCCGGAATCGGAATGACTGAGAACGGAAATATAGACCCTCTCCAGCTCTTGCAGCTTCTTCTTTCTTCCTTCTGTTGCTTCTCTCTTGTGTTTAATCTTGTAGAATGTGAATTGTTATGAAAATAAAAGTCAACGGCTCTTTTTATAAGTGGAAAAATGGATTAGTGCTTGGACCTAAGAATAAAACACTAATTAAATGTCCAAGCCCAAATTCTAAGCCCAAAATCCTGTAACTGCTGATACACCTTCACTAAAACGGCTTTTCCCGCTTCTTTATGACTCCGATTGACTTGATTCCAGTTGGTAAAGTTCCGTGACTCGATAAGGAATGTTTTCACTTCAATGGTCAGCGGCTAAATCATCTCTTAAGCGCCTCGAAATCAGCAATCTATGGCCTGGAAAACAGATTTTCAGCTCTAAAATAATTTCTCTCGGGATTTATCTTCAAGTCTTGACTCCATATCACGATCTTTGACTTTCTCCTTGGATTCCTCTTCTAGCTAACATCCAAAACCTGTAAACTTTTCACTAAAAAAATACCAATATTACGCGCAAAAGCTTAATAAATTAAAAATGCTAGAAATAAAAGAGGAAAATCATATTATTTCATATTTAGTCCAGAAGTCTATCTAAATATTCAATTAAACATAAAAAATGATGTCTCCCAAGGGCATAAAATTAGAACAATTAGGGAGACATCAATATGTAATAAGTATGCAACCCAAGGAAACAAAATAATTTATGGAACAAATCTATTAACAAAGCTTCAATTGATCAACGGGTAGAAGTTGAAGGCCAAACTTATAATCCACCAAGTGGATCACTTCTTCTCCAATAGCTTTATCTCTACGGATGAAGATCAAGCAAGACGAGAATTTGATTAAACATAACAAAGAAAAACTTGTAAAAGTTCTAGATGTTTATGAGAAGAAGCTTGGAGAGAGCTGATACTTAGTGGGCGATGAAATTTCGCTCAAGATTGATAGATCAGAGCTTATCACTTCAAGAAAGAATATTGAAGGTGGTGGAATGAGATTTCAAGTCGTGAGACTTGGAAGGAGGTTGTTGAAATGAAAAGCTTTGAAACCTTTGAGTAAGGACAATCTCATCACCTACTTACAATATTTCTGGAGAGTTCCTTCTTGCATTTTCCTTTAAATTTCTTAAAATTCTCGTCATGGAATACTAAATTATCTGGCTTACTTTGAGAAAGCAGGTTATTTTTCTAATAAACTATCTTGAATAATTTTTGCATACAAAAATATTTTCAACGATAAGGGCTTAAGATTTTTGTCCTCCAACATGCCACTCGCTTAACATAATTTCATGGGTTTTCTGATAATAAACTGTTAAACATAGAAAAGCAAGACAAGCGAATTAAATGAAAACCATACAAAATAGAATTCAAGGATTATACATATTGCAAACCTAAGATATTTGAAAATTAGTTCAAAATAAAATAAATAAAACTAAGGATTAAAGAGATTAGAAACATAGTTAAACTAAGAATCTAATACAAATTACCCTAATGGCAGAGCAGAAGGATGAAGAAGAGAAATTTGTGACCATCCAACTTCTTTTTCTCCTCTTTAAGTCACTTTCTTTCTCCTTGATAAATTTCTTGAATAATATGAAGGATATGTATTCAAGTACTTATTTATTAAGTCAAAACCTGGTTTATATAGAGTTTGGGACGAAATCTAGGTCATGGGCTAGGTTTTAAAGTCTTAACACAGCTCAAGTACGTTTTTCTTAGAAAGTGGACTAGTTGGCCCATAGAGTTTGTAAAATTCATTACTCCCTTGTTACATATCCAAATTACTCGATGTTTGTTTCCTGGAATCCATAATAAAAATACATTTCTTTATTTAAAATTTCACCTTCAAATTCTCTGTCGATTTAATGCAAAGTTAAAAATACTACACATTCTAAGTCTAGTCGCTAACTTTTTCACTTTCTAAAAATTGCTTTTTAGTCTTTGACTCTTGATTTTGTCTTCGATCTTCTTTTCTCAACTTATTCTTTATATCTTGACATCTAATATCGTCCTTGTAACTAAGAGATTAAGATTTAACACATAAATTACACCTAAAATGCTCTAAAAGTAACAAAATACCAAAACAATGTCAGAATTGAGAAATTGTCAAATATTGGGGAAAAACCCCTAAACTAAGAACATAATACACCTAAAATCATGTATCATGACTAGATTATTTTATCACAAATATGAAGACATAATTTCCCTTCAACGTATCCTTCGGGAGTCGAACCCTCAAGCTTGGCCAGATTAGGAATATTTTCTTTAAGTTTCTGCAAGTAAGTCTCAAACGTGTACATCCAACGCATTTGAACAAAACCTCAAATCGAGCTTCCTCGTAAAAATTTATTACAAGGTGACCCATTATGTGAAAAAAATGGGTGAAAAAATCATCCCCAACTTTCACATAAGCATGATCACTTAACACTTTCCCGGTTCTAACTCTTTCATAATTGGGTTCTTTTTACGAGCATTTTTAACACGTTGCACAACCCAATAATCAGATCGCTAATCGATTTATCGTCAACTAGCCCTAGAATATTAGCAATAAAAAGAAACTGCATCATTATGTAGAAGTCATGGGATTTCATATCGATGATATTCCCCAAATCACTCTGAATGTTGTTCCTCAAACTAGAAGCGAATCCATCAGGAAACTTCTACGCCTTCAACCAATCTAGAAACACATGTCAGGGCATCGCATACTTTGTGCTCGGTAGTATCATTCTCCCTCGGTTCTCGAACAACCACAACGCTTTTCTGCTATCCATATCTTTCAGGTCCCGCCCCCTCTTCATGTTATCTGTGTCAATTTCCCATTTAAACTAACAACTGTACTGAGCAGACTAACACATACAGTTCTCACAATGCATAACATCTGTGTTATGTTTCAATAAATTTTCTAACCAATACGTTGAAAAATAAAAAAATATTCTTTTTCATCTAAAAAACTCATGGAGACCTTTTTTCTTTGTCACCTTGCCACAAAAATCCTTGTGTTTACAAGGAAACACAAATGGAAACTGATGTGTCCCTTTTTGTGAAGGATTAATCCATTCACTAGACATCATTTTTTGTGTTCGTTGAGCCTAATTGGTGGATTTTCCCTAATATTCGACGTATCTCACTTTTCCCTCGTATTTTAAATTATTGTTGTTTATTGAGATTGTATGCCTTAATTGTGTATTAACATTGTAGCTCTTAGTTACATGGTTAATACCATGTTCCAAAATGATGAGGAGAAGTAAAAAATTCAAGTCTAACCCCAATACAAAGCGCAAAAGGAAAATTTGACAACTTTTAGAAAGCGAAAACGTATGCCGGCCTGATTTGGAAAGGGGGTTTTTTGAGCTACCACGTGAAATTGAAAAGAATTGTGGAGGATCCATTTTACAATAAGATGGGATTTATGGTCAGAAGCAAATGGGATTTTACGATTTTCAATTCATAGATGAAATGAAGAAGTTATCTTAATTGTCGGTTTCGTGGTTCGAAATAGAATTTTATGGTTTGGGCTAGTTTAACCTAATTACTAACCCCATGGAAGCCCTAATCCATTTTTTAGCTTATATATACTAGTAAATATTATAAGGTAATTACTTTTGGCCAGTACTAGAGCCTTCCTTAGTCAGTTGAGAAGAGAAGTAGCACCTGGAGTGGAAAGCGGAAGAATGCGGTAAGGATTTTCACCATTGCTACATCATCACACCTCCGTTATGTTTTTATTTTCATTATATTTTCTTAGTGAATATGATTCTTCCACCTTCCATTAGTGTTTTTATGTTTTTCATTATGAACTAAATAATTTATATTTTGGGATTTGCTTATGTATGAACCCTAGAAATACTAATTTGACGTTCTTATGATTTTTGGACTATTAATATTGTTTAATTAAATTGTGTTTAAAGTTATATTGGGTATATTTCTTGTATTAACACTATTCATATCGTATCTAAATTTGAATAGCTTAAGTAATTAAATTCGGAACTGATAGGGGTTTCTATGAAAATAAAATATACACGTTTGTTGTCCGTTAGTGAGCCGATGGGTCTTAACTAGCCAGGTAGTCACTAGGGTTTGAACATTGGTAAATACAACTTCAGGGAACTTAGATTTCTAAGTCTACCTAGAAATGAGTTAGGAAGACTTTTGAAACCCGACTAATACGAATAATCAATTTTTCCTTATATCTAGAAACATCAAATAAGTAAACTTTGGGAATTGCTAGCAAGACTCAAGAAATCTCTTTATCATATTATTTAATGTTAATCTAATTGCACTTTTTAGAATTTAAATTATAATACTAAACCAAAATCAAACCCATTTAATTCTCACCTTTACATTATTATACATGCAAAACACATTGATTTAACCTTAATAGTCCATGTGGAGACGATAACCCTTATACTTATCAATTATTACTTGTCAACGACCCATGCACTTGTAGGGAGTCACTGTCCTTTAGTATTGATTTTTATATCACACCTTTGGGGACGAGAAGTTTTCGGTGCTGCTACTAGGGACTATAACGTTAGATTTTTGTGTTTAGTTTTGTATAGTAGTGTTCAATTGTTTCTATTTTACACTTGTTTTAGGTTTTTCTCTTTTTCACAAGTGATACACTTAGTACATCGAAGCGGGTCCAGCTATTTCTAAAAAGATGTATGGAGGATATTATCCAAATCCCGAGCCATTCAACTATGTGGAAGATTCTTCTAGATATCAAGAATGGGGTAGTAACTACTACCAAGTATCTTATCCTTACCCGCAAGAATATGGATGGTTGCAAAGGAACAGTGAGGTAAAAGAGTTACACTAGGAAATTTTGATGATGGAGTCTTTTATAGAGGATGAAATGTTAATGAAAATTCAAGAGACTAGACTCAAGCGGCTGCATGATGAACATTAATTGATCTTCCTTGGAATGGGGCTATAATGGGGGTGTCCCATTCTCCAACTACACCGAAATTTAATCATGGATACTTTGTACGCTCACCTTGCACCACCAAAAGTCCACCAGAGCAAGAACTTCAGCAAGAAAAGGGATATATGCTTATAACATAAACTTTAACCTAAACCCTAGCCTTCTTCTTCTTTCTCAACCACCCAAACTCAATTAAAGTTCAAGCTAAACCTTCACCCACTATCAAAACACCACCAAATCCCCAAAATATCTTATCTAAAAGTATCCTTACATTATTATAAACAATACTAACCAAACCAAATCATTCCAAAACTTCAATAAATCAAGAAACAACTCAAAAACATTCAATCCTTTTCCTGAACTTCTTAGATCCTTCTCACCCAAGTACAAGAATCAAAGAAAGGAATTGGGTGAGAACAAAAAGAAAAAAAGAAAAACTGCTAAGGGCCCTAGTAGCTGTCGCAACATGAATTCGAGAAAGAAGTTAGAAAATGGTAAACACAAAATATTACTAGAGTTTAAATGATTGGTAAGGACCAAATTAGGCGGAATGCAAGGGTGAATCACAGTGATAGGAGAAGCGCGCAAGTAAGATAAGCACCACACTCTACCTTGGGTGTTGGTGATGCGAGGTAATAGCCTCAAAGAGTATGTTCTCTCCCTTCTCTACCCTTTCTCTATTTTTATATTAGGTGTTTTTCTTTATATTATTGAGTCTCTTTTGAGTCGTGAAGTCAAAACTAACCTTTGATTTGTGGGTTAGGAATTTGTTGTCCCCTCCCCACTTTATCTATTGGTTAATTTTTGTGTCTAGGTATTGAATGATGTGAATTTATCTACTAAGTGATATTTTAACAAGTCAATAATAGTAAATAGTAGTTTTATGAACTTGTCACTTTGTATGCTTACAAAATAAACTTAAAACATGCTACAAGTAAGGAATGTATTAGTAAGCAATACGATAGAAGTAAATTGAATATTAGGGAGCATGAGTGGTGTGTAGAATGTGAGATCCATGCAAATTATTAAACCATTTAATGAACATCCTAGAGATGAGAAAGTGAATAATTTGTATATGAGAGATTAGGTTAAGGCGGTTGGTCGCTCCTAGAGTGTGAAAAATCAACATTAAAGAAGAAAAGTGACTAACCGCAAGTGTACGGGTCATCCAAGTAATATGTAGGTAAAATTAGGATTATCGTCTTCACGGCGATTGCGAGGTAAGATAAACGTGTTTAGATGATATGTAAAATTATTTGCATTACAAAATAAAAATAGAAATGTTTTTGTTTTTGAATAATAAAATACAAGTGCAAGAATGTAGATTAAATTATATTAAACTAAGAATTAAACTAAGAAGATTACTTAAATATGATAGAGATATACTTGAGTCTCGCTAGGGAATCACCTGCATTCACAATCTAATGCATTCGTTTAAGGGTAAAGTCAGTACTTTAGTATTAGTCGGGACTCCAAAATGCTCCTAACTCCCGTCAGGGTAGACTTCGGAGGCGATCCTACGGTATTACAGACCCCGTCAGGGTAAGCTACTTTCAAATGATTATGATTAAAACCCAATTGGCTATGAGGTTATTTAAGGACGCTAGGCTCAATAACTAATACCACACGACTATTGCCTAGTTATGTAATTAACCCCCGCCCTTATGGATGATCACCGCCACTAGTGAATTGCCTAATTACTAAAACCAACCCTAGATTAAAGTCAATGATAGTAAAGAAGTACAAAATATTAGTCAATAAAAAATACCCAACTTAATTAAAATTAAAAATAATCCCTAATTCGAAATAAACATTAAATTATAAAACTAGGGTTCTTGCGATGATGCGATTCTCAAGTACGTAGAATTTAGCTCATAATTAGATGTACAAAATAAATAAAATTAAATGAAGACATAATTCCTAATTACTGAAATAAATTGAAATTAAAATAATTGGAATGACTTAACCTGTTGTTGAAGAAGCCAAACTTCTCCATCTTCTTCATATCTACTTCAAGCCTTCTCTCTTTTAAAATAATAAAGCATAATTGAATAGTGATGATTAATGAGGTCTAAAGAGACTTATATAGAGCTGAAAAACGAATTAGGTCTAACTTGGGCCTAATTAAGTGATTAAGTGCCCAAATTTGTTTCATTATTCCCATACTACTGTACATCACTCCAGTAAAATAGGTGTAACTTTCGCATCGTAAGTCCAAATCTCCTAGAACTAATTTTCGCATTTCTCTACCTCAAATTCCCATCAGTTTCATTTGAACGACAAAGTCAGATTCTGCACTATTTGGGCCTACGAAGGGCTAGAAGTGACTACTTTACAATTTCTAATTCTCCTCCACCTTCACTAAAGTGATGTCTTTTTCTCTTTTAATACTTAATTTTGTTCTTGGACTTTATAACCTCACTCCTTCTCCTCGTCTTGGTGCCTCCTAGCATCAATGTACCTAAGAACTTCACATTAAATAAGAAATTTAATGCACATAAGCTCTAAAAGTAACAATATCTCAATTCTTAAGGAAGAAAGTACAATATAGCAAAATATGCTTATAAATCAACTAATTAAGTCCAATTTCTACCTAAAATGATGTCTCCTAAATGGATTTATCTATCAGAACATGGGAGACATCATGACCCCCAAATCAAAACTTTGTCGTCGCGACAAAGTAAGAACAAAAATAGAGGTCTAATGTTTAAAGAAAATGCAGAATCTAAAGAATAAATTGAAAGCAAAACTTAAAATAAATTTCAAATAGTACAACCTAAAAAATAATGCACACATAAACCTATCATACAAAATCAAACACATAGATAATGTCAATACAAAAATGATTTCACAATGCTAGAAGATGACCCTTGACACTTAGCTCGAGATGGTGGATATGTGTTCATCTATCATTACTTTCTTTAAACACTCCACTTAACTTAGTCCCTATAAAGAAAACTGTTGTTCCACTATGCATCTAAGAATCTTGAGGTCTTTACGGTTTTAGTATAGGCTTAGGGACGGTGTGATATGTATATTTCGGAAATTTAAAGTGAGCTTTTGGATCTCTCCTCACTAACCATCAACATACTATCATAGAGCTTGAGTTTACACTTGAATACGTTGTCACACAGCCTATTTGACGCACTAGTTTCGTCCCCAAATTTACCCATAAGCTCTCAAGATGATTTCCAAAACTTTCCACTTTTCCAGTTACTTTATCTTCATTTATTTTTCTTAATTTGTTCAATCTTTTTTTTGTAAGATCCCCATGACACTTGATTATGTGAGTTTTCATGTCTCTTATTTTCTCTTTTATTTTTGCAAAGACCCTGACAAAGGGTTACAATTAATACATCATCAACAATTATGCACATAATACAAACGCATAAAATTCCACCCAATGTAATATCCCCTGTTAAAGCCCACCACCCCAAACTCAAGCTCTAAAGACAAGATGTTTCAGGGTTGCAATTCAAGTGCGGGTCAATATACAAAATCCTCTTAAACTAAGGGGATATATCTTATATCGTGGAGACAAAAGAAAGAATTAAAGGCAAAAAATGGGGCTAAGAAGGATATTACATTAAAGTTTGGTTACACAGTTAAAAGGCTCAAGTGGCTATCAAATAACTGCCCCCTATCATTTTACTAGCTACGTAGTTTCACTCCAGTCTCACCTCTAGTTCATAATTTAGTGGGTTCTCAACTCATTTGGATCTCATGTTCTACACACCACTCATTCTCACTAAGTACAAGCTTACTTCTTTTGCATTGTTCATTAATTTTTCCTATCTACAATCTAGTATTTGCATGCATTCAATGTGCATTATACATTAACTCTAAGGTATACTATTTTCTATCATTAGTTCTTAACCGGTTTTCTTTTGGGAACATTCAACAAACTCTACAGTCAAATCATTCCTGAAACTAATTTTTATTTGGTTTTTAATTTTTCAAAAAACTATAAAAACTAAAATACGGGGATGAGAACAACGAGTACCCCACCCCCAAATCAAAACTGAGTCTCGTCCCCACGACTCAAAAAATACTCTAAAGTAGTAAAAACTAAGTATTATACACTAAAACAAATATGCAATTAGGGAGAGGTTTAAAAAAATTTACATGGCATCGCAGATCTGCTCGAACTCACGATCAGAAGGGGTCTCATGATCTCAAAAACTATCCATACTTTCTTGCGGATTTGAGGACGAATTTTATTTTCAACTTTTCTATGACCAGAGCTTTATTTCTCATGTTATGCCTGTTTTGTTGTGGTGGCACCGCAGCTTTGATTTCTTCTCACATGGTTCCAAGGGATTCTTTTTTCTACCTTATGATGTGTCTCTTCCTCTTGTCATCCTCACCAACCCACAACTCAAAATGCACCAAGTATGGATTAAACCTATGAATAATTGGTGTTTCTTGAGGTTGTTGCATGGAATAAGCTTTTTTATGGTGTTAGGGTGGTGGTTTATGAAGAACAATGGAGTTAAAATGTATCTTACTTGTAGTGGAAGGAATCTTGAAAACTTGATAATCTTTAGTGTTTTTGGTTTTGTGGAATGGGTTTGATGATGAATATGTGTTTATGATGGATGAATAGGAGTTTAATGGTGTTTTGGTGTGTTGTTTATGGTTGGATCAAGTTTTCTTGGTGTTTTAATGAAGTTTGGGACTAAAATATATGTTTTTGAGAACTTTGAAGGAGGATGGGATTAGGGTTCCTTGATATTGGAAACCCTAAGTACTATGTTCATGTTCATGGTTGTTGCCACACATGTATGCCGGTTATCTAGCCGGCTAGTTGGCCTTGTATTACGTATTCCCAGACCGTAACATGGTTCGGCGCGAATGACAATACGGTCTCGCATTGGTATACCGTTAAGAGGGTCTCCATGCCAGTCCTATGCTTTACTTTTTCTGACTTCGTATCATAGGCGAACCGTCGCGACCCTTCTCCTTCACCAGTATTTCCGCCCAGATGGGCCGGCTAGCCAGTCACAATCTCGTAACTTTTTGACTTGGAGGGTTACGACCCTTGTGCGCAAGTATCGATACAGTTTGGGTGCCAGCAAGCCGGTCGAGCATGCTAAAATTATCAGACCTTAACAGTATCGTGACCGTCGTGACCCTTTGGAGGGCGGCGGTGGTGGTCCTTTGTGTGTAAATCGAACCACAACCG
This sequence comes from Nemophila menziesii, assembly GCA_029959085.1. Classification (NCBI taxonomy): domain Eukaryota; kingdom Viridiplantae; phylum Streptophyta; class Magnoliopsida; order Boraginales; family Hydrophyllaceae; genus Nemophila; species Nemophila menziesii. The sequence goes on along the minus strand of JARWIR010000015.1, from coordinate 22,040,234 downwards.
CAAGTGTACGGTTGTCCCAAGTAGTATAACTGATAAATCAGATTCGTTCCAAGGACGGAATGGTTGATCACAATGTCTAGCAAATAGTGGTTGATGCACTTATGAAAATAAAAGACAATAATATGTTTGTTTGGTTTTGTTTTAATGCTAAATGAATGAAAGACAAATTATATATGCAAGTAAAAGCTAAGACGCAAGTAAAATGATGTAAAACGCAATATGAGAAGTAGCACTTGAGAACGCAAGGATCCTCCCTATCCTATCTCTTAACTTATGTTGTTTAAGGGCTAAATTAGTCAATTACAATGGTCGGGATTCTAATTTCCTTATACCCCCGTCAGGGTGGACTATAAGGCGATCTTAAAGTGTCACTAGTCCCGTCAGGGTAAATATGATCCACCGTTGGATGATTAAGTGTTATTACCTCATTGGCCCTAGGATTAGCTAAGCTCGTCAGAATCATTAACTTCTATCCTCGGTTGAATAAATGGTTCCGTATTTAAACCCTCAGTCAGGATGATCCAATTGCCACTAATTGGAATAGCCTAAATACTACTACCTGTTCCTAGTTCATGACGCTAAAAACAGTAAATATTCATAATTTATCGAAAAGAGTAAAAGCCCTAATTTAGTTTAATTCAATAAAAACCCAAATTCAACATTCGTTAATTAATAAGATTGGGATTCACCCATTGTTTGTTCTCAAGCACTATGGAAAACTTAGCTCATATTAAAATGAAATACGAAATTAAAAGTAAAGGAATTCATATTGTTTACAGAATTAAAAAGATAAAAGAACCTAATTTCCGGAATCGGAATGACTACGAACGGAGATATAGACCCTCTCCAGCTCTTGTAGCTTCTTCTCCTTCCTTCAGTTGCTTCTCTCTGGTGTTTTTAATCTTGCAGAATGTGAATTGTCTTGAAAATAGAAGTCAAAGGCTGGTTTTATAGGTGGAAATTCGGATTAGGGCTTGGACCTAAGAATAAAACATTAATTAAATGTCCAAGCCCAAATTCTAAGCCCAAAATCCCGTAACTGCTGATACACCTTCACTAAAACGGCTTTTCCCGATGCGTTATAACTCCGATTGACCTTATTCCAGTTGCTAAAGTTCCGTAACTCGATAAGGAATGATTTCAATTCAAAGGCCAACAGTTAAATCATCGCTTAAGCACCTCGAAATCAGCAATCTATGGCCTGGAAAATGGATCTAAAAATAATATCTTCGGGATTTCTTTTCAAGTCTTGACTCTATCTTTGTGATCTTTGACTTTCTCCTCGGATTCCTCTTCTAGCTAACATCTAAAACCTGTAAAATCTTCACTAAAAATACCAATATTACGCGCAAAAGCTTAATAAATCAAAAATGCTAGAAATAAAAGAGGAAAATCATATTATTGCATATTTAGTCCAAAAGTCTATCAAATTGATTAAATAAACACCAAAAATGATGTCTCCTAAGGGTCTAAAATAAGAACAATTAAGGAGACATCAAGACCCCCAACTCAAACCTTTGTCGTCCCGACAAAGCAAAACAAAACAAAACAAGGGGTAGAAGTAAACGCAAGAACAAATAGAAGCTTAGCAAATAAACCTAAAGCAATTCCTAAGATAAATCTCATATAGTAAAACTTTAAGAACTAACATATACATACACTAATCATGCAACATCAAACATAAATAATCTCAATCATAAAATTAAAATCGCAATGCTTGAAGATTACACTTGTACTCATCTCTGTATGATGGCAATAGGGTGATCATTAATCCTAACTCGCTTTGAACGCTCCACCTAGCATATTCCCTATCAACAGAATTATAAATTCACTATGCACTTAGGAATCACGAGGTCTTTATGGTTTTAATATTGGCTTAAGGACGGTATGGATGTATATTTGGTAAATTTGAAGTGAGCTTTTGGCTCTCTCCTCACTTACCATCAACAATGTCCTCGAGCTTGAGTTACGCTCAAAAATGTTCTCACTCACCCATTTGACGCGCTAATGTTGCGTCCCCAATGTCAACCCAACTAAAACTAAGATGATTTCCAAAAACATTCCACTTTTCCGATTTATTCATTTTTTCTTTCTTTTTATTTTCTTTTTTCATTTCTTTTCTCTTTTTTTTTGTACAAGATACCCATGACTATCATTTTGATGTGAAAAGTCATGTCTCTTATAATAATTTTTTTTTTCTTTCTTTTTTTTCTTTTTTTTTTCAAATCTCGGCAAAGGGTTACAAAATAATCATATCATCTTTTTTTTTCGTGCCTCAATACAAACACATATAATCCCTTCCCAATGTAATTTCCCAAATGTGGACCCTCCACCCCAAACTCAAGCTCGAGACAAGTCTCAGGGTTGTGATTCAAGTGCGGGTCATTTGGTCATGCCTAATAGTCTAAAAGATAATGGGTTTATATCGTGGCTACAAAAGAAAAGGCTTAAGGCTCAAAATTGGGCTAAGACGGATAAAATTAATATAAGGGATAGCAAGCTAAAAGGCTTCAAATGGCTAACAAAGAACTGCCCCTATCATTTTCCTAAGTACATAGCTTGTCTTTAGTTCATATCTAGGTGGGTTCTCTACTAATTAAGATTTCACGTTCTACACACCAAACATATTCCTTAAGTACAAGCTTACTTCATTTGCATTGTTCATTAATTTTTCCTATCAATTACCTATGTTCGCATGCAATTGTAAGTGCGTTTTATATCAATCCCTAAAGTCCACTATTTACCATCATTGATTCATCAAAAGTATGCTTAAAGGGACATTTAAAATCTTCTATAGTCAAACGCAACTCCGAAAATTATTTTTATTGAAAGAAAATAAAACATATAACACACAAAAACAGGGATGAGGCAACGAACCCCACCCCAAACTCAAAAATGAGTCGTGTCCCCACGACTCGAAAAGACTCAACGCAATAAAAATAAACTAAACTAACTAAAACGCGAAAGGGATAGAAAACGTATCTTAACCAGCGCGAGGCTGGTTATCGGTGTTGCGTCCATGAACTTTCTCTTGCGTAAGAATACCATAGGTGGCGTGTTGAATTGTGCTCACCCCCATTAACATGTTTCGGAGAAGTTCTAACTCTTTTGTAACGTTTCCTAAAGACGCAATCATCTTCACTTGATTCTCTTCTAACACCTTCACTTTCGCTTCCAACTCATCAGTTGTATGCATCTTCTTCTTTGGAGGAGCTCTAGGATTCCCTGTTGCTTTCACCACCTCATCATGAATATTCTTGATCAAAGTTAAACCCATACTCTCACACACTACAACACGATCAATCTCTGCGTCTTTACGCGGAACCTTTGCGTCTAAACACAAAGTAGTGACGGTACAAGGAAATTTGAGATTTTGTTGTGAAGTAGGAATTCTAGCAAATTCCATGATGGTATCATATATCACACGAGCAACATCCATGGGTTTCTCCTCAATAATACACTTAATGAACAAAAGATGCTCCTTCTTCACTTCCGATATGTGTCTAACTCCGAAGAAGGTAGGAATTATGAAACGTGACCAAATTTTAGCACATGGTAGCAAGTTACTACTATACATCTGTCCAGGATATCTCTCTCCTTCGGGAATTGGGCAGGCCCCATCAACAAGCACTTTCCCCCAAAGGGATTCATAATCAAACGAAGGCTCTTTAAGAGATTCTTGAAACGGACATATTCCGGAAAACTCGGGTAATTTTAATGATTTACGAATAAGCTCAACGGAGAAAGGAACTACCTTTTTGCGAATAATGACAGCTTCTTTCGAGAAGGCGATTCCTTCATAAAAATCTCGCACCAAGGTAGGAATATACTCAAGCTTCCTTTCTCTCAATTCCTTCCAACCCAATTTATCACAAGTAACACCATAATCTTTATAAGCACTAGTCATAATACCTTTAGGAAGATTCATCTCCTCACCAAACTTCAAAAATTCAATTCGATCACGAACCTGAGTATCTCAAGGAACGAAGACTCTCTTAGGCTTTTGAGCCCAAGCTTTCCTACGCGGAGCTTTCGGTTGTTGCACTGGTTCTTCGGGAACTTCTTGTTCAGTTTCCTCAATCTCTTCTTCAACTTTTTCCTCACTTTCTTCATCACTCTCATCAATTACCCTGCTCTTTTTCGGATTAGCCTTACTCGGATTTTCTTTTCTTTTCGGAGCAATTGGGTTTTGAACAGTCTTTTTGGATCGCGAATCCGGAATCTCAATTGCTTGGTCTGGCTAGCTCCAACATTGTTCCTGTTTCTTGGTATGTTTCTTCGATAGTTACACATGGAATCGGTTCTGTTAGTCATCTCTTTTCACCCCAAACTCAAAACTTCAAATAGAGAAAAAGCTAGAGAAAAGCTTTGAAATTTGATGTTTTGAGGCTTAAAACTTGAAGGATTAGGTGGAATATGAGATGGGTTAAGGTTATTTGAGAGGGATTTTGAAAGAATTGGGTTTAATTTCAAGGTTGGGAAGGAGAAATTTGTGGAGAAAAATTGATTTTTTGTGATGTTTTGGAGAAGATGTGAGTTGATTTTGTGTTTTTGTGATGATAGAAGGCTTGATTTGATGATTTTATAGCTGTTTGTTGATGATTTTCGGAGTAGGTGGAGGCAAGGATTCGGAATATAAGGTTTGGCTTGGAAAAGAGGCAAAAAAACTAGGTTTAAGGAGTTCAAAACCGCCTCTCGCAACAGCGCACCGGCTAGCCGGCGGATTCACCGGCTTGCCGGTCGCGAGGGCGGCGAAAAAAATTACTAAATTCGACTTTCTTTTTTTTACCTCAAAACGCAAGTATATTGCGTCGTCGCTGACGCAGTGATCAGAGACTTTGACATCACTGACCGGCTAGCCGGTCGTTCACCGGTATGCCGGTCGTTGTCGATGGCGCAAATGATGATGCAATAACCTTGCGTCGTCGCTGACGCAAGGACCAGAACCTTCATTCTCTTTGGCCGGCTAGCCGGTCAGTGGCCGGTATGCCGGTGGATCTCGTTGGCGCGAATGGTGACGCAACAAGCTACGTCATCGCTGACGCAGTGGTCAGAGAGTTGGGGTCCTTCAGCTCTTTTGACCGGTATGCCGGCCAGCTCGCCGGCTAGCCGGTCAGACCCGCTGTGGACTCCAATTTTTTTCGATTTCTCATCGTTTTGACCCCAAACTCATGACCATTATACCCCTGAAATCATCAAAAACAAACACCCTTCCTCATTTCTTAAAAATAAAAACTAAAATCAATGAAAACTTAACTACTTTACACTACGGAAATTGAAATACTTAAACTATTATACAAGAAATTGGCTTTTGTTTAACGTCGTTAAGCTCGACGGGTTACCTCGTGCTTCTAAGGAGCTTCGAGGAGGTACATGACCTCTCCGGGATGTGGGTCTTTTGCACGATCGGTGTCTTCACCTCCATGATAAATCTTTAAACGATGACCGTTCACCATGAATGTACGGTTCTCAAGTGGATGTTCTATCTCTATAGCTCCATGAGGTGTAACCTTGGTTACAATGTAAGGACCCGACCACTTCGATCTTAATTTCCCCGGATAATTACTGAACTTCGAATTATATTTCAACACTCTTTGTCCCACTACAAAGTTCTTCTCTCGAATCCGATTATCATGCCATCTCTTAGTATTTTCTTTATAAAGCTTAGCATTTTCATAAGCATGTATTCTAAATTCATCAAGCTCATTAAGTTTCATCATTCGATTCTCACCAGCTAGCGTAGGATCTAAATTTAACTTTGCAATAGCCCAATAGGCACCCATTTCAAGTTCAAGAGGTAAGTGACAAGCCTTACCATAAACCATTCGATACGGAGAAGCGCCTACTGGAGTTTTGAAAGCAGTTCGATATGCCCAAAGTGCATCATCTAATATCATAGACCAATCTTTTCTAGTAGGACCAACGGTTTTCTCTAAGATAGATTTTACCTCACGATTTGATACTTCGGCTTGACCATTGGCTTGTGGATGATAAGCGGTAGATACACGATGTCTGACTCCATATTTTTCTAGAACAGTCTTCAAATATTTATTAACGAAAAGAGTACCTCCATCGCTAATAATCACCCTTGGAGTTCCATGTCTAGTGAAAATATGTGATTTCAAGAACTTGATCACCACTCTAGAATCATTGGCAGGTAAAGCCACCGCTTCTACCCACTTAGATACGTAATCAACAGCTAATAAGATGTAGAGGTTACCATTTGAAGGAACGAACGGACCCATAAAATCTATACCCCAAACATCAAATATTTCAACTTCTAACACATTATTACGTGGCATCTCATCCCTCTTGGATACGTTTCCGGTAAATTGGCATCTATTACATCTTTTAGTATATTCATGACAATCTTTTATGATAGAAGGCCAATAGAAACCAGATTGTAATACCTTAGCAGCAGTTCGATCTCCTTTGAAATGTCCACCATAAGGTGAATCATGATACCCAGCTATAATCGCCTCAATTTCTTCCTTGGCTACGCATCTTCTTACCATCTGATCAGCACACACTTTGTAGAGGAACGGATCCTCCCAAAAGAATTGTCTTGCACGGTGAGCTAATCTTTTTCTCTCTTGATAAGTTGAACCTTAAGGAAAGGAACCACTTACCACTAAGTTTGCAATATCCGCATACGAAGGGGCTTCATAATCACGAACTACGAATAAATTCTCATCAGGAAATTCTTCTCTAACTGCTTCAGTACCATTATTCAACTCTGAACCTTCTAACCGCGATAGATGATCTGCAACCTGATTCTCACACCCTTTTCTATCCTTGATCTCTAAATCGAACTCTTGAAGCAATAACACCCATCTGATTAACCTCGGTTTAGCATCCTTCTTTTCCATAAGATATCGAATCGCTGAATGATCTGTATAAACAATAACTTTCGCTCCAAGAAGATAAGAGCGAAATTTATCGAGAATACACAACCGCTAGCAACTCCTTTTCTGTAACTGTATAATTAATCTGAGCACCATTAAAAGTTTTACTAGCATAATAAATCGAATTAAAAACTTTATCTTTTCTTTGTCCTAATACAGCTCCCATACATAAATCACTCGCGTCACACATAACCTCAAACGGTAAATTCCAATCTGGAGGCACTACTATAGGAGCAGAAATAAGCTTTTCTTTGATTGCTTTGAAGGCCGCTAAACAAGCTTCATCAAAAAGGAATTTGGAATCCTTTTCAAGTAAGTTGCATAACGGTTTCGTAATCTTAGAAAAGTCTTTGATAAATCGCCTATAAAAGCCAGCATGGCCTAGAAAACTTCTTACCCCTTTAACAGAAACAGGAGGGGGAAGAGTTTTAATTACCTCAATCTTTGCTCTATCGACTTCCAATCCAACACTCGAAACTTTGTGACCCAGAACAATACCTTCGCGAACCATGAAATGGCACTTCTCCCAGTTTAAAACCAAATCTGTTTCTTTGCATCTGATTAACACCTTCTCTAAATTGTCTAAACACTTATCAAAATCATCACCAAATACAGAGAAATCGTCTATAAACACTTCAAGAAAGTTATCAATCATATCCCAGAAGATGGCCATCATGCATCTTTGAAAGGTAGCAGGAGCATTACACAACCCAAATGGCATTCAACGATATGCAAAAGTACCAAAGGGGCATGTAAATGTTGTTTTATGTTGATCTTCTGGAGCCACGTAAATCTGATTATACCCAGAATAACCATCCAAGAAGCAATAATACTCTCTTCCGGCTAATTTGTCTAACATCTGATCTATGAAGGGCAAAGGAAAATGATCTTTTCTGGTGGCCTTGTTCAGCTTTCTGTAATCCATGCAAACTCTCCATCCAACTACCGTTCTTGAAGGAATCGCTTCATTTTTATCATTAAGAACTGTTGATATTCCTCCCTTCTTCGGTACACACTGAACCGGACTCACCCATTCACTACTCGAAATGGGATAAATAATCCCCGCAGCTAAAAGTTTGATCACTTCTTTCTTCACTACATCCTTCATAGCGGGCATTAATCTTCTTTGACCTTCAACTGAGCGTGCGTTAACATCTTCAAGTATGATTTTGTGTTGACAATAGGATGGACTAATGCCTTTGATGTCAGCAATTGTCCAACCTATTGCTTCTTTGTTGGCTCTTAACACACGCAACAGTTTATCTTCTTGAGGACCTGTTAAATTAGCTGAAACAATAACAGGTAGAGTTTCATTAGTACCTAAATACGGATACCTCAAGTGTGCTGGTAATGGTTTTTCTTCCAATTCCGGAGGAGATTCAATTGAAGGCTTCTTTTTAGGAACGATCTTCCCCGGTTCTCTCACAGGTTCATAGGCAGGACGCCTATACTTCGGATTTTCAGAATTGAGAGCTGCTATTGTTTCAGTGAGCTCTTGCATCATCTCAGGTGAATCTAATGTTAAAGCAGCCTGCAAGATATCATCAAAATTTAAACAATTAAATACCTCTTGCGATGCTTGCTCTACTACATCCATTCTGAAGCAATCTTCCTGAGAATCTGGGAATTTCATAGCTCGAAATACATTGAATTTCACTTCCTCATCTTGTATCCTCATCGTTAATTCGCCATTCTCTACATCGATCAATGTTCTCCCTGTAGCTAGGAATGGTCTACCCAAAATAATGGGGACATTTCTATCTGCATTGTATTCAAGTATTACGAAATCAACAGGAAATATAAGTGTACCTGCCTTAACAAGGACATCCTCAATGCGGCCTTCAGGATGAGCAAGAGACATGTCCGCCATTTGCAAGACCATAGAAGTGGGTCTTGCGTTTCCAATTTTAAGCTTATCAAAGATCGAATTGGGCATCAAATTGATGCTTGCTCCCAAGTCACATAGCGCTTTTCCTTTCCATTCTTCCCCAATCGATATGGGAATCGTGAAACTCCCTGGATCAACTAACTTCGGAGGTAATTTACTCTGACAAATCGCGCTACACTCTTCAGGAAGACCAATCATCTCATTATCACAATAGGGCCTTTTGTTAGTGAGGGCCCTCTTCAAAAACTTCGTGTACTTAGGAATATCTCGAATCGCCTCAAGTAACGGAATATTAATACTCAGACCCTTCACTCTATTAAAGAATTTCTGAAAATCACCCAAATCACCCTTTTTCTGAACTCGCGATGGAAACGGTGGTGGGGGGCGACTACTAACAATATCATCTTTCTTTTTCGGAACTTCTCTTGGTCTCACTATTTCTTCAACCTCACTATCTTTCTCATTTTCTTTCTCTTTCTCCACCACTTCCTTTTCTTTTCTTGGTACTTCTTTCTCTTTCATAACGGGAAAAGGAGGTGGAGGAAGGTTCTTACCACTTCTCAATGTAACATCATTACAATCTTCGCGTTGCTTCGGATTCTCAGTATCGCTTGGAAGTTGTCCTTGTGGACGTTGATTCAGTTGTTTATTAATTTGGCTTAGCTGATTCTGGAACAAACTCATATTGGCTTCGATTGCATTTTGACGTTCCATAGCTTGAGTTTGGAGAGCAATTAAACTTTCAACTGATTTCTGAAGAGTGACTACTCCTTCTTGTGGATGGGCAGGTAAGGCTTTTTGGTTTAAAGTTTCATCGTATGTATTCTGAGGAGTATTCTGAGGATCTTGCATTTGTACATAATTACCCTGATTCTGTCCTCCTTGATAATTGTTGTGTGGTCTTGCATTATAGTTGTTACCTTGGGGACGCGGATGATACGCATAGGTAGGATTGGCTGCCCCATTAGGATTTGAGTATTGAAACCCAGGATGGTTTCTGTTAGGCTGATATCCATTACCACTTGAATTGAAGTTACCTCTATTGGACATAAACATCACGGACTCTTGATTATTCGGACAACTTTCCTCATCATGATCATCTACTTTGCAAATCGAATACGTATAAACCTCTTGTGCAGCATGCACAGCTACCTTCTTACCCGAAAATCCTTCTTTTACAGCTAAAGTAAGCTGTTTCAATTGTTGCTCAATAGTACTCTGAATCTTATTCTCAAGCGTAGCAAATTTCTCTTCCATATCAACATTATTCACTCCCTTGACCGGTGTTCTTACTGAATTCCACCCAACTTCATTCTTGACTGTTCTCTCTAAGATAATTTTAGCATGAGCGGGTTGAACTAGAAGAAAACCTGCACCACATAGCGTATCCAATTTCTCTCTCGAATTCCCATCAAGGCCTCTATAAAAGATTTTTAATTGTTGTTGTTCTGAAAAGCCATGATTTGGAACTTTACGTAAACACATTTGAAATCTTGTCCAACTCCTACCCACAGTTTCATCATATTCTTGACGGAAATGCGTCAGTTCTAATTCAGCATCTAACCTCATGTTACTTGGGTAATATTTGTCAAAGAAAGCAATCTCTAATTGGTCCCAGTTGGTTATATTTGTAGGATCTTGTGTATCGTGCCATTCACTTGCTCCATCAATAACAAAGAATTTAAACGCAGCAAAATACATATGTTCTCTCGAAACTCCTTGTGTGATATAAGAATCACATATCTGTTTAAACTTCTGTACTGCTCTCAGAGGATCTTCTGATGGTCTACCACGAAAATTCCCAAAATTTTGAAATTGAGCTAACATACCCGAATCTGGACGGAATCTCGGAACATCTATATCTGGAGCACCTACTCCTATAGCTGGAGCACGGAATGGAACTTCTGGAGGACCATTAGTAAACCACGGATCATGATTCATCACTATCTGGACTGGAGGATTAGGATTCACTGGTGGAACCGGAGGAATAACGCCAGGAGCCAAAGGTTGGCCACCTGCGCCTAGTTGATTATTTTGTTGATCGTGAAGATTTATCTCTTCCATTCTGTTACTTAACTCTTCTACCTCTAAAGCTTCTCTTCTCTTCTTCTTTTGTTAGCAAGTCTGATCAACGATTCTGGATTACTAAGGATCGGAGGTGTTGGCTCTAGATCCTTGAATAGCCTTCTTCGCATACACCAAACCTAAAAACCTGAGAAAGATAAACAAACAAAAAGCGTAAAACTGATAAAAACAAAAATAAAAATAAATGCACTATCACTAAAGGATAAACACCGTGGTCACACGCTACCGTCCCCAGCAGCGGCGCCAAAAACTTGGTGGTCCTTTGTGTGTTCTAAAATAAATGCAAATGTAAATCGAACCACAACCGCAAGTATACGGTTGTCCCAAGTAGTATAACTGATAAATCAGATTCGTTCCAAGGACGGAATGGTTGATCACAATGTCTAGCAAATAGTGATTGATGCACTTATGAAAATAAAAGACAATAATATGTTTGTTTGGTTTTGTTTTAATGCTAAATGAATGAAAGACAAATTATAAATGCAAGTAAAAGCTAAGACGCAAGTAAAATGATGTAAAACGCAATATGAGAAGTAGCACTTGAGAACGCAAGGATCCTCCCTATCCTATCTCTTAACTTATGTTGTTTAAGGGCTAAATTAGTCAATTACAATGGTCGGGATTCTAATTTCCTTATACCCCCGTCAGGGTGGACTATAAGGCGATCCTAAAGTGTCACTAGTCCCGTCAGGGTAAATATGATCCACCATTGGATGATTAAGTGTTATTACCTCATTGGCCCTAGGATTAGCTAAGCTCGTCAGAATCATTAACTTCTATCCTCGATTGAATAAATGGTTCCGTATTTAAACCCTCCGTCAGGATGATCCAATTGCCACTAATTGGAATAGCCTAAATACTACTACCTGTTCCTAGTTCATGACGCTAAAAACAGTAAATATTCATAATTTATCGAAAAGAGTAAAAGCCCGAATTTAGTTTAATTCAATAAAAACCCAAATTCAACATTCGTTAATTAATAAGATTGGGATTCACCAATTGTTTGTTCTCAAGCACTATGGAAAACTTAGATCATATTAAAATGAAATACGAAATTAAAAGTAAAGGAATTCATATTGTTTACAGAATTAAAAAGATAAAAGAACCTAATTTCCGGAATCGGAATGACTACGAACGGAGATATAGACCCTCTCCAGCTCTTGTAGCTTCTTCTCCTTCCTTCAGTTGCTTCTCTCTGGTGTTTTTAATCTTGCAGAATGTGAATTGTATTGAAAATAGAAGTCAAAGGCTGGTTTTATAGGTGGAAATTCGGATTAGGGCTTGGACCTAAGAATAAAACATTAATTAAATGTCCAAGCCCAAATTCTAAGCCCAAAATCCCGTAACTGCTGATACACCTTCACTAAAACGGCTTTTCCCGATGCGTTATAACTCTGATTGACCTCATTCCAGTTGCTAAAGTTCCATAACTCGATAAGGAATGATTTCTCTTCAAAGGACAACAGCTAAATCATCGCTTAAACACCTCGAAATCAGCAATCTATGGCCTGGAAAATGGATCTAAAAATAATATCTTCGGGATTTCTTTTCAAGTCTTGACTCTATCTTTGTGATCTTTGACTTTCTCCTCGGATTCCTCTTCTAGATAACATCTAAAACCTGTAAAATCTTCACTAAAAATACCAATATTACGCGCAAAAGCTTAATAAATCAAAAATGCTAGAAATAAAAGGGGAAAATCATATTATTGCATATTTAGTCCAAAAGTCTATCAAATTGATTAAATAAACACCAAAAATGATGTCTCCTAAGGGTCGAAAATAAGAACAATTAAGGAGACATCAGGCGGTATGCCGGTTGTGGGACCGGTATGCTACCAACAGCTGCAAATTTCTCCAAATCACCCCAAACTCAAAATTTTACCAACCTATACAACAAAATATTAAACCTTTTCTCTCCTATTAGCTATGATAAACACTAAGACTCCAAATTTACACTTAATAATCTACACTACGAATGCAATAAACTAATATACAATGAAACTGGCTTTTGTTTAACGTTGTTAAGCTCTACGGGTTACCTCTCGCACTAAGAAGCTTCAAGGGGGTATATAACCTCCCCAAGATGTGGATCTTCTTTGCGATTGGTATCCTCGCCTCCATGATAGATTTTTGATCGATGCCCATTTACCATGAAGGTTTGGTACTTGATCGAATTTTCAATCTCTATAGCTCCATGAGGCATAACTTTTGTCACAACATAATGACCTGACAACTTTGATCTCAACTTCCCCAAATAATTACTGAACTTGGAGTTATATTCAGGACCATCTTTTCAACTTCAAACTTTTTCACACGGATTTGGTATCATGCCATTTATTCGTCTTTTCTTTGTAAAGTTTAGCATTCTCATACCCATAAAATCGGAACTCGTCAAGTTCATTTAGTTTCACCATTCGACTCTCTCTGGATAGGACAAGATCTAAGTTCAACTCCGCTATCACCGAATATGCACCTAATTTAAGCTCTAGAGGTAAGTGACAAGCCTTACCATAACCATGCGATACGGAGATACACCAACGGCCGTCTTGAATATAGTGCAATACGCCCATAATGCATCATATAACTTCATTGACCAATACTTATGTGTTGGTCCCACGGTCTTCTCAAGAACAGATTTGATCTCTCGATTAGAGACCTCCGCTTTACCATTTGTTTGTGGATGATACGCAGTAGATACTCAATGTTTCACCCCATAGTTCTCTAATACCGCCTTAAACTACTTGTTAACAAAATGTTTTCCTCCCTCATTGATAATACTCTAGGTGTCCTATGTCTCATGAAGATGTTTGATTTAAAAAACTTTATCACCACTCGCGAATCATCCGAAGGTAAAGCGACAGCCTCTACCCATTTTGAAACGTAATCAGCAGCTAGTAGGATGTATTTATTTCAATTTGATGGTAAAAATGGACTCATTAAATCAATACCCCATACATCAAATATCTCAACTTCAAGAATATTATTGCGTGGTATCTCATTTCTCTTCGATATATTACCGGTAAATTGGCATCTGTGACACTCTTTGACATATGCATGACAATATTTATGTAAAGTAGCCCAATAAAAACCATACTGAAGTGCCTTTGCAGTTGTGTGATCGCCTTGGAAGTGTCATCCGTAAGGTGAATCATGACAACTTATAACTACCGCACGGACTTCACCTTCATGTATGCATCTTCTGACAACCTAACCATTACACATTTTGAAGAGGTTCAGATCTTCCCAAAAGGATTGTTTAGCATAGTGTACTAACCTCTTCTTATCTTCTAAATTGTATCCCTCAGGGAAGGATCCACTCACAATTAGATTTGCTATATCTACATATGAAGGATACTACTTGCGGTTATCATAAATAAACTCTCATCAAGGAATTCATCCTTGACCAACTCTAGTCATCTATTTACATTGACTTGAGCACTTGTAAAAGTCTTACTTGCATAATAAATGGTATGGAATACCTTGTCTTTGAGCTGACCCAACACTGCACCCAGAGCCAGATCAATAGCGTTATACATAACCTCGAACCGAACGTCCAAATCAGGAGGAACTACAATCAGCGTGGAAACAAGCTTTTCTGTGATTGTCAAGAATGCCGCCATACAAGAATCATCAAAAAGGAATTTGGTGTCCTTCTAGAGTAAGTTGCACAACAGCTTGGCGATCTTGGAGAAATCCTTGATGAAACGACGGTAGAAACCCGCATGATCTAAGAATCTTCTCACCCCTTTAACAAAAATAGGAGGTGGAAGAGTCTTGATCACTTCTATCTTTGCACGATCAACCTCCAAACATGTACTCGAAACCTTATGCCCCAACACTATTCCCTCACGAACCATGAAGTGACATTTGTCCCAGTTCAAAACTAGATCAGTTTCCTTACAACGAATTAAGACCTTTTCTAGATTATGCAAACAATTATCAAAATTATCACTAAAACAGAAATGTCATCCATGAATACCTCTAGGAATCGATCAATCATATCTCAAAATATATCTATCATACGACTCTAGAAAGTGGTAGGTACATTACATAATCCAAATGGCATCCTTCAAAAGGCAAAGGTACCAAAAGGACATGTAAAAGTAGTCTTATGTTAGTCTTCATGTTCTGCATATATTTGGTTATAACCCGAATACTCATCAAGAAAGAAATAATACTCTTTCCATACTATCTTATCTAACATCTAATCTATGAACGGAAGAGGAAAATGGTATTTTCTGGTGGCCTTGTTCAACTTACGGTAATCCATACACACTCTCCATCCAACAACTGTTCTCGAGGGTATGGATTTATTCTGATCGTTCATGATAGTAGTGATACCATCATTCTTTGTTACGCATTGAACTGGACTCTCTATCCACTACTGGATATGGGAAAGATGATTCCCTCATCTAGTAACTTAATCAACTCTTTTCTTACCACCTCCTTTATGACTGTAATCAACCTTCTTTGTCCCTCAACTGAGCGTGAACTCTCATCTTCAAGAATGATTTTGTGCTTGCAAATGGTGGACTAATACCTTTGATATTAGCAATAGTCCACCCAATTCGCTCTTTGTTAGCTTGAAGCACATGCAACAATTTGTCTTCTTGAGGACTGGTGGTCCTTTGTGTTTTCTAAAATAAATGCAATAAATAATCGAACCACAACCGCAAGTGTACGGTTGTCCCAAGTAGTATAATTGATAAAACAGATTCGTTCCAAGGACGGGATGGTTGACTACAATGCTTATCTATTAATGATTGATTGCACTTATGAAAGCAAATAAAGATAATGTGTTTGTTTGGTTTTGTATTAATGCTAAGTAAATGAAAGACAATTATTAAAATGCAAATAAAAGCTAAGACGCAAGTAAAATGATGTAAAACGCAAATATGAGAAGATAGCACTTGAGAACGCAGGGATCCTCCCAATCCTGTTTCCTAACTTATGTTGTTTAAGGGCTAAATTGGTCAATTACAATGGTCGGGATTCTAAATTCCTTATACCCCCGTCAGGGTGGACTATAAGGCGATCCTAGAGTGTCACTAGTCCCGTCAGGGTAAATATGATCCACTTTTGGATGTTTAAGTTTTATTACCTCATTGACCCTAGAATTAGCTAAGTTCGTCAGAATCAATAGCTTCTATCCTAGATTGAATAAATGGTTCTGTATCTAAACCCTCCGTCAGGATGATCCAATCGCCACTAATTGGAATAGCCTAAATACTAACACCTGTTCCTAGTTCATGACGCTAAAAACAGTAAATATTCTAAATTTACCGAAAAGAGTAAAAGCCCCAATCTAATTTAATTTAACAGAAACCCAAATTTAACATACGGAATTCAATAAGATTGGGATTCACCCATTAATTGTTCTCAAGCACTAATAAATGTTTAACTCATATTATAAAGAAAAACTAAATTAAATGTAAAGGAATTCATATTGGATTACAAAATTAAAGATAAATGAACCTAATTTCCGGAATAGGAATGACCACGAACGGAGATATAGACCCTCTCCAGCTCTTGTAGCTTCTTCTTTCTTCCTTCTGTTGCTCTCTCTGGTGTTTAATCTTGTAGAATGTGAATTGTTTTTAAAAATAGAAGTCCAGACCTCCTTTTATAAGTACAAATTCGGACTTGGACCTAGGCTTTTAATTAAATGAAATATAAAAGGCCCAAGTCCACTAACTTAGCCCAAAATCCCGTAACTGCTGATATACCTTCACTAAAACGGCTTTTCCCGATTCGTTATGACTCCGATTGACCTCATTCCAGTTGCTAAAGTTCCGTAACTCGATAAGGAATGTTTTCACTTCAAAGGTCAGCGGCTAAATCCTCTCTTAAGCATCGAGAAATCAGCAATCTATGGCCTGGAAAACAGATTTTCAGCTCCAAAAATAATATCTTCGGGATTTATCTACAAGTCTTGACTCTATATCACGATCTTTGACTTTCTCCTCGGTTTCCTCTTCTAGCTAACATCCAAAACCTGTAAAAACTTTTCACTAAAAATACCAATATTACGCGCAAAAGCTTAATAAATTAAAAATGCTAGAAACAAAAGAGGAATATCATATTATTGCATATTTAGTCCAAAAGTCTATCGAATTAATCAAATAAACACCAAAAATGATGTCTGCTAAGGGTCGAAAATACGAACAATTAAGGAGACATCAAGACCCCCAACTCAAACCTTTGTCGTCCCGACAAAGCAAAACAAAACAAAACAAGGGGTAGAAGTAAACGCAAGAACAAATAGAAGCTAGCAAATACACCTAAAGCAATGCTAGAGATAAATCTCATATATCAAACATTAAGAACTAACATATACATACACTAATTTTGCAACATCAAAAATAAATAATCTCAATCATAAAATTAAAGTCGCAATGCTTTAAGGTTACACTTGTACTCATATATGTATGATGGCTATAGGGTGGTCATTAATCCTACCTCGCTTTGAACGCTCCACCTAGTGTATTCCCTATCAACAGAATCATAAATTCACTATGTACCTAGGAATCACGAGGTCTTTATGGTTTTAATAATGGCTTAAGGACGGTGTGGATGTATATTTGGTAAATTTGAAGTGAGCTTTTGGCTCTCTCCTCACTTACCATCAACAATGTCCTCGAACTTGAGTTTACGCTCAAAAATGTTCTCACTCACCCAATTGACGCACTAATGTTGCGTCCCCATGTCAACCCAATGTAAACTAAGATGATTTCCAAAAATATTCCACTTTGCCGGTTTATTTTATTCTTTCTTTCTTTTTATTTTCTTTTTCATTTCTTTTCTTCTTTTTTGTACAAGATACCCATGACCATCATTTTGATATGAAAGGTCATGTCTCTCATAATATTTTTTTTCTTTTTCTCTTTTTATTCATTGATATATATCCCGGCAAAGGGTTACAAATAATAATATCATCTACATTTTTGTGCCTCAATACAAACACATATAATCCCTTCCCAATGTAAATTCCCAAATGTGGACCCTCCACCCCAAACTCAAGCTCGAGACAAGTCTTAGGGTTGTGATTCAAGTGCGGGTCATTTGGTCATGTCTAATAATCTAAAGGATAATGGGCTTATATCGTGGCTACAAAAGAAAAGGCTTAAGGCTCAAACTTGGGCTAAGACGGATAAAATTATAATAAGGGATAGCAAGCTAAAAGGCTTCAAATGGCTAACAAAGAACTGCCCCTATCATTTTCCTAAGTACATAGCTTGTCTTTAGTTCATATCTAGGTGGGTTCTCTACTAATTAGGATTTCACGTTCTACATACCAGACATATTCCTTAAGTACAAGCTTACTTCATTTGCATTGTTCATTAATTTTTCCTATCAATTACCTATGTTCGCATGCAATTGTAAGTGTGTTTTATGTTATTCCCTAAAGTCCACTATTTACTATCATGGATTCATCAAAAGTATACTTAAAGGGACATTTAAAATCATCTATAGTCAAACGCAACTCGGTAAATTATTTTATTGAAAGCAAATAAAACACATAACACATAAAACTGGGATGAGGCAACGAACCCCACCCCAAACTCAAAAATGAGTCGTGTCCCCACGACTCGAAAAGACTCAACGCAAAAAATAAACTAAACTAACTAAAACGCGAAAGGGATAGAAAACGTATCTTAACCAGCGCGAGGCTGGTTATCGGTGTTGCGTCCATGAACTTTCTCTTGCGTAAGTATACCATAGGTGGCGTGTTGGATTGTGCTCACCCCAATTAACATGTTTCAGAGAATTTCTAACTCTTTTGTAACGTTTCCCAAAGACGCAATCATCTTCACTTGGTTCTCTTCTAACACCTTCACTTTCGCTTCCAACTCATCGGTTGTATGCATCTTCTTCTTTGGAGGAGCTCTAGGATTTCTTGTTGCTTTTAACACCTCATCATGAATATTCTTGATCAAAGCTAAACCCATACTCTCACCCACTACAACACGATCAATCTCTGCGTCTTTACGCGGAACCTTTGCGTCTAAGCACAAAGTTGTGATGGTACAAGGAAATTTGAGATTTTGTTGTGAAGTAGGAATTCTGGCAAATTCCATGATGGTATCATATATCACACGAGCAACATCCATAGGTTTCTCCTCAATAATAGACTTAATCAACAAAAGATGCTCCTTCTTTACTTCCGATATGTGTTTAACTCCGAAGAAGGTAGGGATTATGAAGCGTGACCAAATCTTAGCGCATGGTAATAAATTACTACTATACATCTGTCCAGGATATCTCTTTCCTTCCGGAATTGGGCGGGCCCCATCAACAAGCACTTACCCCCAAAGGGATTCGTAATCAAACGAAGGTTCTTTTAGAGACTCTTGAAACAGACATATTCCGGAAAATTCGGGTAATTTCAATGATTTACGAATAAGCTCAACGGAGAAAGGAACTACCTTTTTGCGAATAATAACTGCTTCCTTTGAGAAGGCGATTCCTTCATAAAAATCTCGCACCAAGGTAGGAATATACTCAAGCTTCCTTTCACGCAATTCTTTCCAACCCAATTTATCACAAGTAATACCGTAATCTTTATAAGCACTAGTCATAATACCCTTAGGAAGATTCATCTCCTAACCAAACTTCAAAAATTGAATTCTATCACGAACCTGAGTATCCCATGGAATGAAGAGTCTCTTAGGCTTTTGAGCCCATGCTTTCCTTCGCGGAGGTTTCTGTTGTTGCACTGGTTCTTCGGGAACTTCTTGTTCAGTTTCTTCCTCAATCTCTTCTTCAACTTCTTCCTCACTTTCTTCATCACTTTCATCAATGAACCTACTTTTTTTCGGATTAGCCTTACTTGGATTTTCTTTTCGTTTCGGAGCAATTGGGTTTTTTTCAGTCTTTTTGGATCGCGAATCCGGAATCTCAATTGCTTGGTCTGGGCTAGCTCCAACATTGTTCCTGTTTCTTGGTATGTTTCTTCGATAGTTACACATGGAATCGGTTCTGTTAGTCATCTTTTTTCACCCCAAACTCAAAACTTCAAATAGAGAAAAAGCTAGAGAAAAGCTTTGAGATATGATGTTTTAAGGCTTAAAACTTGAAGAATATGATGAATATGAGATGGGTTAGGCTCAATTGATAGGGATTGTGGAAGAATTGGGTTTGATTTTTAAGGTTAGGAAGAAGAAATTTTGTGGAGAAAAGATGGATTTTGGTGATGTTTTGGAGAAGATATGAGTTGATTGTGTGTTTTTGTGATGAAAGAAGGCTTGATTTGATGATTTTATAGCTGTTTGTTGATGATTTTCGGAGTAGGTGGAGGCAAGGATTCGGAATATATGGTTAGCTTGGAGAAAGAGGCAACAAACTAGGTTAAATAAGCTCAAAACCACCTCTCGCAACAGCGCACCGGCTAGCCGGTGGATTCACCGGCATGCCGGTCGCGAGGGCGTTGGAAAAAAATTACTAAATTCGATTTTTTTTCTACCTCAGACGCAAGCTTCTTGCGTCATCGCTGACGCAGTGATCAGAGACTTCACTTTCTTTCACCGGCTAGCCGGTCATTTGACTGGCATGCCGGTGGCGTGTCAATGGCGCGAATCATGACGCAGCAACCTTGCGTCGTCACTGACGCAAGGACTAGAAACTTTTCCTCCTTTGGCCGGCTAGCCGGTCAGCTGACCGGTATGCCGGTGAATTTCTCGCTGGCGCAAATGGTGACTCAGCAAAGCTGCATCATCGCTGACGCAGTGGTCAGAGAGTTGGGGTTCTTCAGCTCTTTTGGCCGGTATGCCGGTCAGCTCGCCGGCTAGCCGGTCAAACCTGCTGTGGACTCCCATTTTTTTCGTTTTCTCATCGTTTTGACCCCAAACTCAAGACCATTATACCCCTGAAATCATCAAAAACAAACACCCTTCCTCATTTCTTAAAAATAAACACTAAATTCAACGAAAACTTAACTAATTTACACTACGGAAAATGAAATACTTAAACTAATATACAAGAAATTGGCTTTTGTTTAACGTCGTTAAGCTCGACGGGTTACCTCGTGCTTCTAAGGAGCTTCGAGGAGGTACATGACCTCTCCGGGATGTGGGTCTTTAGCACGATCGGTATCTTCACCTCCATGATATATCTTTAAGCGATGACTGTTCACCATGACTGTACGGTGTTCAAGTGGATGTTCTATCTCTCTAGCTCCATGAGGTGTAACTTTGGTCACGATGTAAGGTCCTGACCACTTCGATCTTAATTTCCCCGGATAATTACTGAACTTTGAATTATATTTCAGCACTCTTTGTCCCACTACAAAGTTCTTCTCTTGAATCCGATTATCATGCCATCTCTTGGTATTTTCTTTGTAAAGTTTAGCATTTTCATAAGCATGTAATCGAAATTCATCAAGCTCATTAAGTTTCATCATTCGATTCTGACCAGCTAGAGTAGGATCTAAATTTAACTTCGCAATAGCCCAATAGGCACCCATTTCAAGTTCAAGAGGTAAGTGACAAGCCTTACCATATACCATTCGATACGGAGAAGCACCTACTGGAGTTTTGAAAGCAGTACGATAGGCCCATAGTGCATCATCTAATTTCATAGACCAATCTTTCTAGTAGGACCAACGGTTTTCTCTAAGATAGATTTTACCTCACGATTTGAGACTTCAGCTTGAACATTGGCTTGTGGGTGATAAGCAGTAGATACACGATGCCTCACTCCATATTTCTCTAGAACAGTTTTCAAATACTTATTAACGAAATGAGTACCTCCGTCGCTAATAATTACCCTTGGAGTGCCATGTCTAGTGAAAATATGCGATTTCAAGAACTTAATCACCACTCGTGAATCATTTGTTGGTAAGGCCACAACTTCTACCCACTTAGACATGTAATCAACAGCTAGTAAGATGTAAAGGTTACCATTTGAAGGAACGAAAGGACCCATAAAATCTATACCCCAAACATCGAATATTTCAACTTCTAACACATTGTTACGTGGCATTTCATCCCTCTTGGATATGTTTCCGGTAAATTGACATCTCGCACATCTTTTCGTATATTCATGACAATCTTTTATAATAGAAGGCCAATAGAAACCAGATTGTAATACCTTAGCAGCAGTTCGATCTCCCTTGAAGTGTCCACCATAAGGTGAATCGTGACACCCAGCTATAATCGCCTCAATTTCTTCCTTGGCTACACATCTTCTTACCATTTGATCAGCACACACTTTGTAGAGGAAAGGATCCTCCCAAAAGAACTGTCTTGCACGATGAGCTAATCTTTTTCTTTCTTTTTAAGTTGAACCTTCAGGAAAGGAACCACTCACCACTAAGTTTGCAATATCCGCATACCAAGGAGCTTCATAATCACGAAAAACGAATAAACTCTCATTAGGAAATTCTTCTCTAACTGCCTCAATACCACTATTCATCTCTGAACCTTCTAACCACGATAGATGATCCGCAACCTGATTCTCACACCATTTTCTATCCTTGATCTCTAAATCGAACTCTTGAAGCAATAAGACCCATCTGATTAACCTCGGTTTAGCATCCTTCTTCTCTATAAGATATCGAATCGCTGAATGATCTGTATAAACAATAACTTTCGCTCCAAGAAGATAAGAGCAAAATTTATCGAATGAATACACAACCGCTAGCAACTCTTTTTCTGTAACTGTATAATTCACTTGAGCACCATTAAAAGTTTTACTAGCATAATAAATCGAATTAAAAACTTTCTCTTTTCTTTGACCTAATACGGCTCCCATACACAAATCACTCGCGTCACACATAACCTCAAACGGTAAATTCCAATCTGGAGGTAATACTATAGGAGCAGAAATAAACTTTTCTTTTATCGCTTTGAAGGCCGCTAAACAAGCTTCATCAAAAAGGAATTTGGAATCCTTTTCGAGTAAGTTGCATAACGGTTTAGTAATCTTAGAAAAGTCTTTGATAAATCGCCTATAAAAGCCAGCATGGCCAAGAAAACTTCTTACCCCTTTAACAGAAACAGGAGGGGGAAGAGTTTTAATTACCTCTATCTTCGCTCTATCGACTTCCAATCCAGCACTTGAAACCTTGTGACCCAGAACAATACCTTCGCGAACCATGAAATGACATTTCTCCCAGTTTAAAGACAAATCTGTTTCTTTGCATCTAACTAGCACTTTCTCCAAATTATCTAAGCATTTATCAAAATCATCACCAAATACAGAGAAATCATCCATAAACACTTCAAGAAAGTTATCGATCATATCCCTAAAGATAGACATCATACATCTTTGAAAGGTAGCAGGAGCATTACACAACCCAAATGGCATTCTGCGATATGCAAAAGTACCAAAGGGGCATGTAAATGTTGTTTTATGTTGATCTTCCGGAGCCACGTAAATCTGATTGTACCCAGAATAACCATCCAAGAAGCAATAGCACTCTCTTCCGGCTAATTTGTCTAACATTTGATCTATGAAGGGCAAAGAGAAGTGATCTTTTCTGGTGGCCTTGTTTAGCTTTCTGTAATCCATGCAAACTCTCCATCCAACTACCGTTCTTGAAGGAATCGCTTCATTTTTATCATTAAGAACTGTTGTCATTCCTCCTTTCTTCGGTACACACTGAACCGGACTCACCCATTCACTACTCGAGATAGGGTAAATAATTCCCGCATCTAAAAGCTTGATCACCTCCTTCTTCACTACATCCTTCATAACGGGCATTAATCTTCTTTGACCTTCAACTGAGCGTGCGTTAACATCTTCAAGTATAATTTTGTGTTGACAATAGGATGGACTAATGCCTTTGATGTCAGCAATTGTCCAACCTATTGCTTCTTTGTTGGCTCTTAACACACGCAACAGTTTATCTTCTTGAGGACCTGTTAAATTAGCTGAAACAATAACAGGTAGAGTTTCATTAGTACCTAAATACGCATACCTCAAGTGTGCTGGTAACGGTTTTTCTTCCAATTCCGGAGGAGATTCAATTGAAGGCTTCCTTTTAGGGATAATCTTCCCTGGTTCTCTCATAGGTTCATAGGCAAGACGCCTATACTTTGGATTTTCAGAATTTAGAGCAGCCACTGTTTCAGCTAGCTCTTCCATCATCTCAGGTGAATCTAATGTTAAAGCAGCCTTCAAAATATCATCAAAATTTAAACAATCAAATACCTCTTGCGATGCCTGCTCAACCACATCTATTCTGAAGCAATCTTCCTGAGAATCTGGGAATTTCATAGGTCGAAATACATTGAATTTGACTTCCTCGTCTTGTATCCTCATCGTTAATTCGCCATTTTCTACATCAATCAAGGTACGCCCCGTGGCTAGGAATGGTCTTCCCAAAATAATGGGGACATTCCTATCCGCGTCGTATTCAAGAATAAAGAAATCAACAGGAAATATAAGTGTACCTGCCTTAACGAGGACATCTGATGTCTCCCTATTTGTTCTAATTCTTAGCCCTTTGGAGACATCCTTTTAGGTGAATAAATGACTTGTTTGATAGACTTTTAAGCTTAATTGATCATATTACACTTTCTCCCCTTGGAAATTAACTATTTGCAAAATCTGAGCTTTTGTGCATAAATTTGATTGTTTTTAATGCAAAGTTAATAGGTTCTTGAAAGACCAATCCAAGGAGAAGAAGTGAGAATAAAGTCTTTGTGTATTTTAGAGTGTTAGGAAATGATTTCGAGTCGAGTTTCTATTTTTAGAGTACACTTTCCTATTTTGATTTCTTGATTTATTGATTTATTCTTTTTAAGCATATGCGGTTTAATTATTTATTTAATGTGAAGCTTTAAAGAGATAAATGGTAATTATTTAATGGCCAAGTCAAGATAAAGATGAAAGGAAAGAAGATTTATATGGAAATAAGAAGATTTAGGAAAGATTTATTCAAAGGAGGAAAAGATAAAGCTGCCTTTTGAAATCTGAAAATCCAGCCACGTTTTAGAGATAAAATCATAATAAAAGATTGTCTAGGATTCTGGACGAGTGGTCTGCACCAATAGAAAGAGCTTTCCAAGACAAGCAGTTTCATATATTGGAACTTCTCAAACGGATAAGTATTGAAAAAGATATGACCAAATCAAATCAGCAGAATCTTATCTTTTAGAGCTACGAATTTAAGAGTCTTTGACTTGTCTTCCCCTCCAAGCAAATTCGACCTAGGGTCTTCCAACACCTATAAATACATCCCTTAGACCTCATTATTCAGTACCTCTCACAATTTATTCAATATCCTTAGAGAGAGCGTCAAAGACCTCTCATAATTCATTCAATATATACATCCTTAGAGAGAGCGTCAAGAGGCGGAAGCAAGAGCAGAAGCTGGAGACTGTCTATATCTCCAACAACAGTTCAAGCCAATTCCTCTATCTAGGTTCTTATTTTATTTTTGTTATTAGGAACATGTATATTATTAATTTCTTCATTGTTTTTACTTTCAATATGAGCTAAACCTTAATTACTTGAGAATCGCAATAAAGTGATGAACCCTAATTAATTTAATTTATGTTTTGAATTTGGGATTGTTATGATTTAAATTGAATTAGGTCTTAGGTATTGGATATTACTTTGTTTTTATTACTAATTCTTTTCCGCGCAACTAGAATTAGCTTTTAGTATTTGGGCTATTCACTTTAGTGGCGAAGTGATCATCCGACAGGGGGCTAGGAGATATTAGAGTCCCGACTAATATTATAATTCCAATTCTACCCTTAAACATAGCATAGATTATATTGATTAAGTGGATTCTTTGCGAGACTCAAGTATAGCTCATATCTGCATCTAGTCCTTTAGTATTTATTTTCTGTAATTTATTTTCTTGCATTCTTAGGATTAATATAAAAAACCAAATAAAGATATTGTCTCTTTTATTTTCTGTATTTGCAATTATCTATTTATCTATTGAACACTTGGGTTATACCAGTCCAATCCCTGAGAACGAATCCGACTTGTCGGAGTATTACTTGGACAACCGTACACTTGCGGTTAAGTGGTTCCTCTATTTTGCACTTTATTTTATAACACGCCAGGACCCACCAACATCTTCAATTCGGCCTTCAGGGTGTGCAGGAGACCTGTCCGCCATTTGCAAGACCATAGAAGTGGGTCTTGCTTCTCCAATTTTTAGCTTATCAAAGATTGATTTAGGCATCAAATTGATGCTTGCTCCCAAATCACATAGCGCTTTTCCTTTCCATTCTTCTCCAATCGATATCGGAATCGTGAAACTTCCAGGATCAACTAATTTCTGAGGTAATTTACTTTGACAAATCGCGCTACACTCTTCAGGAAGACCAATCATCTCATTATCACAATAAGGCCTTTTGTTAGTGAGGGCCCTCTTCAAAAACTTCGTATACTTAGGAATATCTCGAATAGCCTCTAGTAACGGAATATTAATACTTAACCCCTTCACTCTATTGAAGAATTTCTGAAAGTCACCCAAGTCACCCTTTTTCTGAACTCGAGATGGAAACGGTGGTGGAGGGCGATTACTAACAATATCGTCTTTCTTCTTTGGAATCTCACCTGGCCTCACTATCTCTTCAACCTCAATATCTTTCTCATTCTCTTTCTCTTTCTCACCCACTTCTTTTTCCTTTCTTGGAACTTCTTTCTCTTTCATAACGGGAAAAGGGGGTGGAGGAAGGTTCTTACCACTTCTTAATGTAACAGCTTTGCAATCTTCATGTTGCCTTGGATTTTCAGTGTCACTAGTGAGTTGCCCTTGGGGACGCTGATTGAGCTGTTTTGCAAATTGCTCCATTTGATTCTGTATTAATTTCATATTTGCTTCAGACGCTTGTTGACGCTCCATAGCTTGTGTTTGAAGAGCAATTAAACTTTCAACGGTTTTCTGAAGGGTAACTACTCCTTCTTGTGGATGGGCAGGTAAGGCTTTTTGGTTCAATGTTTCATCGTAAGTATTCTGAGGAGCTTGTCTTTGTACATAATTACCCTGATTCTTTCCTCCTTGATAATTGTTGTGTGGTCTTGGATTGTAATTGTTACCTTGGGGACGCGGCTGATACGCATATGTAGGATTTGCTGCCCCATTAGGATTTGAGTATTGAAACCCTGGATGGTTTCTGTTAGGCTGATATCCATTACCACTTGAATTAAAGTTACCTCTATTGGACACAAACATCACAGGTTCTTGGTTTTTCGGACAATTTTCCTCATCATGATCGTCTACCCTGCAAATCGAACACATATAAACCTCTTGTGCAGCTTGAACAACATTCTTCTTACCCGAAAATCCTTCCTTTACAGCTAAAGTAAGCTGCTTTAATTGTTTCTCTATAGTATTTTGAATCTTATTCTCAAGCGTAGCAAACTTTTCTTCGATATTAACATTATTCACTCCTTTAACCGGTGTTCTTACTGAATTCCACCCAACTTCATTCTTGACTGTTCTTTCCAAAATGATTTTAGCATACATGGGTTGAACTTGAAGAAAACCTGCACCATATAACAAATCCAACTTCTCTCTCGAAGCTCCATCAAGGCCTTTGTAAAATATTTTTAGTTGTTGTTGTTCTGTAAAGCCATGATCGGGAACCCTTCGTAAACACATCTGAAATCTTGTCCAACTTTTACCCAAAGTTTCATCATACTCTTGACGGAAATGTGTTAATTCAAGTTGATCGTCTAACCTCATGTTACTTGGGTAAAACCTCACAAAGAAAGCGGTTTCTAATTGGTCCCAGTTTGTTATCTTCGTAGGATCTTGCGTATCGTGCCATTCACTCGCTCCATCTTTAACGAAAAATCGAAACACAGCATAGTACATCTGTTCTTTTGAAACTCCTTGTGTGATGTAAGAATCACATATCTGCTTAAATTTCTGAAGGGCTCATATAGGATCTTCTCCTGGTCTACCACGAAAATTTCCAAAATTTTGGAATTGAGCTAACATACCCGAGTCTGGACGAAATCTTTGAACTTCTATATTTGGAGCACCTACTCCTATAGCAGGAGCACGAAATGGAGCTTCTGGTGGACCATTAACAAACCATGGATCTTTATTCATCACTATCTGAACTCGAGGATTAGGATTCAGTGGCGGAATTGGAGGAATAGGTGGCGCTAAAGGTTGGCCATTTGCGCCTAATTGATCTTGTCCATTATTTTTTGATTCTGAAGATTTATCTCCTCCATTCTGTTAATTAATTCTTCTACCTCTAAAGCTTCTTGTTCTCTCCTTCTCTTGTTAGCAAGTCTGATCAACGATTCTGGATTACTAAGGATCGGAGGTGTTGGCTCTAGATCCTTGAATAGTCTTCTTCGCATACACCAAACCTAAAAACCTGAAAAAGCTAAACAAACAAAAAGCGTAAAACTGAAATAAAAATAAATGCAACTATCACTAAAGGATAAACACCGTGGTCACACGCTACCGTCCCCGGCAGCGGCGCCAAAAACTTGGTGGTCCTTTGTGTGTTCTAAAATAAATGCAATAAATAATCGAACCACAACCGCAAGTGTACGGTTGTCCCAAGTAGTATAATTGATAAAACAGATTCGTTCCAAGGACGGGATGGTTGACTAAAATGCTTATCTATTAATGATTGATTGCACTTATGAAAGCAAATAAAGATAATGTGTTTGTTTTGTTTTGTATTAATGCTAAGTAAATGAAAGACAATTATTAAAATGCAAATAAAAGTTAAGACGCAAGTAAAATGATGTAAAACGCAAATATGAGAAGATAGCACTTGAGAACGCAGGGATCCTCCCAATCCTGTTTCCTAACTTATGTTGTTTAAGGGCTAAATTGGTCAATTACAATGGTCGGGATTCTAAATTCCTTATACCCCCGTCAGGGTGGACTATAAGGCGATCCTAGAGTGTCACTAGTCCCGTCAGGGTAAATATGATCCACTTTTGGATGTTTAAGTATTATTACCTCATTGACCCTAGAATTAGCTAAGTTCGTCAGAATCAATAGCTTCTATCCTAGATTGAATAAATGGTTCTGTATCTAAACCGTCCGTTAGGATGATCCAATCGCCACTAATTGGAATAGACTAAATACTAACACCTGTTCCTAGTTCATGACGCTAAAAACAGTAAATATTCTCAATTTATCGAAAAGAGTAAAAGCCCAATCTAATTTAATTTAACAGAAACCCAAATTTAACATACGGAATTCAATAAGATTGGGATTCACCCATTAATTGTTCTCAAGCACTAATAAATGTTTAGCTCATATTAAAAAGAAAAACTAAATTAAATGTAAAGGAATTCATATTGGATTACAAAATTAAAGATGAACCTAATTTCCGGAATAGGAATGACCACGAACGAAGATATAGACCCTCTCCAGCTCTTGTAGCTTCTTCTTTCTTCCTTCTGTTGCTTTTCTCTAGTGTTTAATCTTGTAGAATGTGAATTGTTTTTAAAAATAAAAGTCCAGACCTCCTTTTATAAGTACAAATTCGGACTTGGACCTAGGCTTTTAATTAAATGAAATATAAAAGGCCCAAGTCCACTAACTTAGCCCAAAATCCCGTAACTGCTGATATACCTTCATTAAAACGACTTTTCCCGATTCCTTATGACTCCGATTGACCTAATTCAAGTTGCTAAAGTTCCGTAACTCGATAAGGAATGTTTTCTCTTAAAACGTCAGCGGCTAAATCCTCTCTTAAGCACCTCGAAATCAGCAATCTATGGCCTGGAAAACAGATTTTCAGCTCCATAATAATATCTTCGGGATTTATCTTCAAGTCTTGACTCTATATCACGATCTTTGACTTTCTCCTCGGATTCCTCTTCTAGCTAACATCCAAAACCTGTAAACTTTTCACTAAAAATACCAATATTACGCGCATAAGCTTAATAAATTAAAAATGCTAGAAACAAAAGAGGAAATTCATATTATTGCATATTTAGTCCAAAAGTCTATCGAATTAATCAAATAAACACAAAAAATGATGTCTCCTAAGGGTCGAAAATACGAGCAATTAAGGAGACATCAAGGACCTGTTAAGTTTGCTGAAATATTAACAGGTAAAGTATTATTAGTACCAAAATAAATATACCTCAATAGTGATGGGAGTGGATTTTTGTTGAGTTTTGGAGGAGACTCGGTGGATGGTTTCTTTTAAGGCTCAATCTCCCCCAACTCTCAAACTGCTTCATCAACAAGATGCCTAGGTTTTGCTTTTTCAGAATTTAGAGTTGCCATAGTTTCAGCCTGCTCTTCCATCATCTCAGGTCAGTCAAGTGTTAGGGCAGCTTGTAAGACATCATCGAAGTTCATCTCATCAAATACCTCTTGAGTGGCATAATTAATTGCATCCATATGGAAATAATCGTCTTTAGAATTATGGAACTTCATTACCTTATACACGTTGAACTTTACCTCCTCGTCTTGAACACGCATGATTAATTCTCCATTTTTTACATCAATCAGAGTACGCCTTGTGGCTAGGAATAGTCTTCCCAAAATTATGTGGACATTCCTATCTGCGTCTTAGTCAAGTATAATGAAGTCATATGGAAAAATAAATTTACCTGCCCTAACGAGAACATCTTCCACCTTTCCCTCCTGATGAGAGAAGGACCTATCAGCCATTTGCAAGACCATGGTGGTTGGACTTGCATTCCCAATCTTCAGTTTCTCAAAAAATTGATCTGGGCATGAGATTAATACGCGCATCCAAATCACACATAACTCTTCCATACTACTCCTCACCAATGGAAATGGGAATCTTAAAGCTCCCAGCATCAATTATTTGGGTGGAAACTTACTCTTTCAAAAAGCACTACACTCCTCTGTCAAACCTACCATTTCTTCTTCAAGGTATCTCCGTTTGTTGGACACTGCATCATTCAAAAATTTCACGTACTTTGGTATTCCTCATATGGTATTTAGGAAAGGAAAAATGATAGGGAGCTTAATAACCACGTTCATGAATTTATGATACTCTTTCAAATCTTCTTTCTTTTAAACTCTTGAGGGAAAATGTCGAGGAGGTCAATTCTCTTCCACTACCGTGTCTTTCTTATTTTGTTTCTCCAGAATTTTCTCAACCTCATCTTCAACTAAAATTGGTTCTCCTCCTTCTCCACCTCATCCTTCACTGTTTCGGATTTGACTATAGTTTCCTTTTCTTCCATCACGGGAAAAGGTGATGGTGGTAATTTTTCCCACTCCTTAGCGCAATAGAATTAAAATCTTCTCTCTTTCTTGGAACTTCATGTTGCTCGGAAGTTGCCCTTGTGGACGCTGATTTAGCTGCTTTTCCATCTGGGACACTTGATTTTCTAGAATCTTGAACACAGCTGATTATTTATTAACCTTTGCATCAGAAGCTTGATGTTCTAGTTGACTCTTTTGCGTCATGGAAATAAGTGCTTGCAAAGACAAATAAATTTAACTTATTGAACCTTTTTTAGGATGAGCAGGCAAGGCTTTTTTATTCAAATTTTCGACATATGAGTCATGGTCTAGTTGTCTTGGACCTTGATTTCCATGATGTTGTCCCTCTTGGTAGTTATTATGTGGCCTAGTTTGGTAGTTGTTTCCTTGGGGTCGTGGCTGATACGCATATGCCAGATTTTTGTCTCTATTTGGATTTGAATATTGGAAACCAGGATGGATTTTGTATGGTTGACCATAGCCTTGACCGTTCTAATTATAGTTCCTTTGGTTGGGAACATACATTATAGATTCTGGATTGCTTTGACAAGTCTCCCAATCATGATCATGTACTCCACAGATCGAACACCCATATACCTCGTTTATAACATTCACATCAGCTCTTCTACTTGTAA
The DNA here is from genome assembly GCA_029959085.1 of Nemophila menziesii. NCBI lineage: Eukaryota > Viridiplantae > Streptophyta > Magnoliopsida > Boraginales > Hydrophyllaceae > Nemophila > Nemophila menziesii. The sequence continues at coordinate 22,008,576 of JARWIR010000015.1, read as the reverse complement.
AACCTTCATTAACAGCCAATGTAAGTTGTCTCATTTGTTGCTAGAATGTCCTCTTAATTTGCTCTCAATCACATGTAGCTTTTCATCAATTTCAATTCCACTGTCTCGGTGCACTATACCTCGAGCTAGTTTTCTCACGGTGTGCCATCCCATCTCATTTTTCACTATATAGTCTAAAACCATTATCCCGTGGGTTGGCATAACCATCAAGAATCCATCTCCGCATAACAGATCTAAATCTTTTCTTGCACTCCCATCAAGGCCTTTATAGAAAATGGACAATTGTTGATCTTCGGAGTATCCATGATCTGGAACTCGTCTTAAACATATCTAAAAAATTTTCCAACATGTTACCACTGGTTCATCTTGATCTTGACGGAATGATGTCAACTCTAGTTGTGTGTTCAACCTCATGTTTCTCGGACAATAATGATCAATGACTTATGTTTGTAATTCATCCCAATTACTTATTCGATCATGTGGTTGTTTATCAAGCCACCCACTTACTGCATCAAAGAGAAAAACCTGAAAATTCGCGAAGTACATTTGTTCTCGTGTCACACCTTGCCTGATGTACACATCGTATGTCTGCATGAACTTCTGCATTGCTCGAATTGCATCTTCACTAGCCACTCCTTGAAAATTCAGAAGTCTCGGAATTGATTTAACATTACCTGGACCGGGTTTGAATCTAGCAACTTGAATACCTGGAGGGCCAAAGTCTAGCGCAGGTACTCGGTATGGTTTCTGTTCAGGAGCCTGCACGAACCACGGATCGTATCCCAGTTTGAATTGAGCATTTCCTCCTGGTGGATGTTGAACTGTTTGGTTCTAAATAAATGGATTTTGTGGGACTACAGGTTTCCCATTCTCATCTGCTTCCACCTTGATATTATTATTCACGTCTGCCATCTCTTTTTCTAGCTTGAGTCTTTTGCTATAAGCTCTTAGTAGTATTTCAGGAGTTGCGCTCATGCACGAACCCTGAAAGATCTAGAAAAGACAAAAACAAAATACAAGCTTAAAACAAAAAAAAAACTAACTCTACTTAAAGGATTAAACACAAAAATCGCACACTGCAATCCCCGGATACTGCGCCAAAAACTTGGTCCCTCCTAAAATATGTGATAAAAGTCAACACTAGAGAAGAGAAGCGACTAACCGTAGGTGTACGGGTCGTTCAAGTAATAAGTAGGTAAGAACAAGATTATCGTCTCCGCAGGGATTGCAACGTAAGATAAACATGTTTAGATGATAAGTAGAATTAATTGCAATACGAAATAAAAATAAATATTTGTTTTGTTTTTTAATAATAAAAGATAAGTGCAAGAATATATATTAAATTAAATTAAACTAAGAATTAAACTAAAGAGATTACTTAAATATGAGAGAGATATACTTGAGTCTTGCTAGGGAATTACCTACGGTCACAATCTAATGCATTCGTGAAGGGTAAATTTGGTATTTTAGTTAAGGCCGCCAGGTTCAATATCGAATACCACGCGTCTATTACCTAATTCTGTAATTAAACCCGCCTTCCGGATGATCACCGTCACTAGTGAATAGCCTAAATACTAATACCTACCCTTGATTTCCGACATCAATGATAGTAAACAAGTACAAAATAATAGTCAATATGGAAATACCCAACTTAATTTAAATTAGAAATAATCCCAAATTCGAAATAAACATTAAATTATAATATTAGGGTTCTTCCCATGATGCTCAAGTATGTAAAATTTAGCTCATAATTAAATGTAGAAAAGAAATAAGATTAAATGAAGAAATAATTTCTAATTACTGATATAAAATGAAATTAACCTAATTGGAATAACTTAAGTTGTAGTTGAAGAAGACAGACTTCTCCAGCTTCCGCTTCTCTGCTTCCAAGCCTCCTCTCTTTTAAAATAACTAAGCGTAATTTAAAGGTGATGCTTAATGAGGTCTTAAGAGACTTATATAGAGCTGAAAACTAATTAGTTCTAACTTGGGCCTAATTAAGTGATTAAGGTCCCAAATATATTTCATCACTTGTGTATTATCTACACCTCTCAAGTAAAAAGGTGTAACTTTAGCATCGTAAGTCCAAATCACCTTAAACCACTTCTCACATTTTGCTAACTCAAAGAACCATCTTTTTTCATCTGAACCACCAAGTTAGATTCTACACTGTTTTGGCTAATGAAGGGATAGTAGTGAGGACTTTACAGTTTCTAATGCTCCTGCACCTTCACTAAAGTTATGTCTTTTGCTCCTTTAATACTTCCTTTTGATCTTCTAATTTAAACCTCACCCCTTATCCTCATATTGGTGCCTCCAAGAATCCATTTACCGAAGAACTTCACACTAACCAAGCAAATTAACGCATAAAAGCTCTAAAAGTAAAAATATCTCATTTCCGAAGGAAGAAAGTGAAATATAGAAAAATATGCTAAAAATTTAACTAACTATGTCCAATTTATACCTAATATGATGTCTCTTAAGGGAATTTATCCATCACAAAATGGGATACATCAGCGGTTCTTTGTTTAGCCCCTTTGGCCTTTTAGCTTGTTGTCTAGTTATATTGTTTATAATATCCTTCTCAGCTCCCTCTTCGTTTCTAAGACTTTTATTAGCCACATTACAAGTCATACCCCTTAGATTTTTGGGACTTTTCCTTATGACCTGCACTCGAATCCTGATGCTTTGACACTCGTCTAGAGCTTGAGTTTGGGATGGTGGTTTCGTTTTATAAGAATTATGATTAGGTGGGTTTTGGGCTATGTATTGTACCTTTGATCATTTATTATTATATTGTAACGCTTTGTCGGGGTAAAAAGAAATAGGAAAGATTTGAAAAGAAAAAAATATATATTGAAAATAAAAGAAAAATGTAAAGCACAATAGAATGACTTCTCACATCAAAAAGGGGTCATAGCTACTTGCAAAGGAATATATATATACGTACATACATTTGGATCAAAAATGTGTATTTTTAGGTGATCATAACAGATTATATTTGGGCCATTGGGAATGCAAAATAAGTTCATCACTTGGAATTAGTGAGAACATTTTTAGAGTAACTCAAGCTCTAGGGAGATTCGTTGATGGCTAGTGAGGAGAGATCCAAAAGCTCACTTCACATTATCCAAATATACTTATCATACCTATCCTAAGCCTAAATCAAAGCCTTAAAGCCCTTATAATTCTTTATTATGCCATTTAGTACTGATTGAACCTATAGAGAGTAGTTAGATGGACCTTAGGAACTATGTGAAGATCGAGGAACAACCTATAGCCACCATAGCAGACTAAGAGAGAACCTATCCTTCATGCATTGCAAAACTAATCTAATCTTGAAATTAACTTGTGTTTATTGTTTGTTTAATAAGTGTACATTCAATTTAGTTTGTTAATATTACTATATGAGACTTGTTAGGATTACTTCTTTATATGTCATTAATTTTTTTTCTATTTCTCCCTTCCTTGAAATATTGGACTTAAGCCCCTTTGAGCTTTATTTTTCTTTTTATATTAGCAGGACGACAAAACTTTGAGTTGGGGATCTTGATGTCTCCGTTTTATCATGGATTAAGTGGGGGTCTTTTCCTTAATATCTGATGTATCTCACTTTTCCCTCTTATTTTGGACATATTGTTGTTTATTGAGATTTTATGTCTTAATTTTGTGTTCAGTGTGTATCTTTTTGGTACATGGTTAATAAAAGGTTCGAAGATGATGAGGAGAAGTCAAAAAGTCAAGCCTAACCCGAATCTAAGGTGCAAAAGGAAGATTCGTCCACTTTTAGAAAACAAAAGCTTATGTAGAGCATATATGGAAAGTGGGTTTTTTGAGTTACCACATGAAATTTAAAAGGAATCTGGAAGAGCCCTTTTAAAATAAGATGAGATTTGAAGTTAGGAGCACGTGAGATTCGACCATTCACAATTCAGAGTTGAAAGGAAGAAGTTATGTTAATTGTCACTGCCATGGTTTGAACCAGATAATTAGTGAGACCTTGGAAGCCCTAATCTATTTCTGAGCTTACATATACCAGCAAATATCATAACAGAATTACTTTTGGCCTGTACCAGAGCCGCCTTTAGTCAATTAAGAAGAGAAGAAGTGCCTGGAATGTAAAGAAGAATAAGATGACATGGATTTTCCCCATTGCTACATCCTCACACCTTAGTTTTTTAGTAACTTATGTTTCTATTTTTATTAGTTTATCGTAGTGAATATGATTCTTCCACTTTTTATTAGTTCTTTCATATTTTTCATTCTGAACTAATCACTTTATTGCTTGGGAATTGCTTATGTATGAACCTTAAAAATACAAATGTGATGCTCTTATGATTTTTGGACTACTTACATTGTTTAAATAAATTGTGTTTTAAATTATATGGGGTATATTTCTTGTATTAACACTATTAATATCGTATCTAAATAGTGAATAGCTTAAGTAATCAAATTCAGAACCGACAGGGTTACACGTTTGGTGGCCGTTAGTGAGCTGACAGGTCTTGACTGGCCAGGTAGCCACTATGGGTTGAACGTAGGTAAATACGACTTCCGAGAAGATTGCTTCCTACGTCTACCCAGAAGGGAGTTAGGAAGACTTTTGAATCCCGACTAATACGAATAATCAATTTACCCTTACATCTAAGAACATCGAATTAGTAGACTTTGACAATTACTAGCAAGACTCAATCAATCTCTTTCTTATCTTATTTACTATTAATTTATTTTCATTTTATTTTTAGAATTTAAATTATGATACCAAACCAAAATTAAACCAATTTCATTGTCATTTTATTCTCAGCTATATATTATTATACTTGGGAAACACATTTATTTAACCTTGACAGTCCATGTGGAGATGATAACCCTTATAGTTATCAAATTATTACTTTCCAACGACTCGTGCACTAGCGTGGATTCATGCTCCTTTAGCGTTGATTTTAATATTACACCTTTTGGGACGAAAGCAACTCATCTAATTGCGTCTGAAAATCGGCGGGACTACGTTTCCTAGGCGAGGTTCTATGCTCGACTTTCATGTACAAAGATACTTCTTTTCTAAGCCGATGCCTAATAGGTAATCACCGTCAGTGATCAAAATAAAGAACCCTGTTATTCAAATTCATTGATGGAGTAGAATCCATGCATTATGGGTATGCAAAGTAACCTTGAACCGACCATCCTTAAGTATGAATCATTGAACATGAACACCAAACAAACCTTCATTAGAAATTCTTCCTTCATATGTGCATCGTACGTAAGGACCCATGTGCCCCAAATTTTTTTCCAACTCATCTATAACAGGATCGAGAAATACATCCATATCTTTTCTAGGTGAACAAGGACCAATAATCAATAAAGTAAACATAAAGGTGGATTCTTTCATGCATAAACAAGGTGGAAAGTTGTAGATTATTAATATAACTAGTCACATGATATATGAGTTGTTTTGCATGGAGAAAGGACAATACTCATCAATTTCCAAACCAAGGTGTATATTATGCGGTTTACTAGCAAACTCGTGATTCCTCTCCTCAAATGATTTCCAACTAGTATTATCAATTGGATGAAGCAAAACATATTTGTATGTACTCTATATGGTATGGTCCAAATCATGTCTTTGGCGGTGTGCCTCGAAGCGTACATTCTTTGCGACCTTGGCGCAATGGGGAAATAACTCAGTTTCTTATGTGACACTTTCTTCCCCTTCGTCAAATCCCACGTAGATTCACCAAATACTAGATACTTCTCTAGTTTTTCATTCTCTTTATAATACAAAAATAAATTATTCAATACAGATCGATCGTGATGTATCCCATGCCAAAGTTCTTAAATTTTGTATTGCACTTCTCATAAGAAGGTAAAGTATGACCTTCTGGCAAAACGAGACACATCAAATGAAGTAGATCGGTAAAAGAGGTATTTGTCAACTTGTTCAACACTTTTACATACATTAAATTGGATATGGAATTCAAGCGAACCATTGTAGTAGAACTGAGATACAACTCTATATCCATTTCCTCGAATAACGCATCGAAACACCCACAACCCCGTCAAGTAATATTCTCGTCACCCATCTCGGTATCATCGAAGTGGCCCCCAATTTCAATAGTGGGTATCAAATCATCCAACACATTCAAAATTTCATCATCTACAATTTTGCTATTGAAGGTAGTTCATTCTTTTTCCTCATTTTTCGTCCAAACCTCATACGTTGAACAGAACCCGTATTATAAAGATTCGCTCTAAAATCATTAATATGAAATTTTTGATTATTGAAACAATGATTACACAGACAAAAGATGAAAGCAAAAAGAATAAAATCCCTCACACCTAACGAATATTCCATCGTAACAAAATTATTTGATTTAATCCAACTCTTATCAATAACCAAATCTATTATCTAAATTGAGATAAATATTTAATTATAACCAAATAAAAATTATTACAAAAATTTAAAAAAACAACAATTATATCCAAAAATATACATTATAACTCTAATAACATTCAATAATGCACATTGCGTTCATATAATCAAAATATACGTAAACAAGTACTTAATTTATACAGAAAATAAAAAATATTGTTTTTATAAAATACCTAATTTGGAGAAAGTGATGGAGTTTTTGAATTATAAGTGGGACACGCACCTGTATTTTATTTTTCAGGAAACAAGGTTAATTAATTATCACGATCGTTTATACAGAGATTTTAGAAAAATAAAAAAATCACTTAAAGAGCCATCCTTCCAAGATGAGGGGTCGATGTTTTGTCTTGCACACTTAGCCAGTAGATCCACAACGCTATTAAGATTCCTATTTACGAAGTTAACCTTCCAAGAAGGGAACTTCATAAGCCAACTCCTCATTTCGGCAATGAACGGATAAATTTGTCATCGAAGACCTGTGCATCTAGAAATACCTTGAATCAATTCAAGGTTATCGGAGTAGAAAGAAACACTCCGAAGATTACATATAGCAGCCTTTCTCATAGCCAAAAGGACCGCCCAGCATTCACCTTCAACAAATCTTTTGACAATGGATCTAGATACAATCTTGTGTGTAACTCTACCTTCTTTATTAATTGCTATTGAAGCTATACATGAAGGTTCATATTATTTTTTAAAAGATGCATCACTCATGAAAATATATTCCGAATCATCCCAAAGAATTGGGTTATTGTGGTTGGGAAGTTTCGTTAGTGAAGGGGCGGAGCACAAGTTGCGGAGTAGAAAAAAATAAGAGCATTAATGGATAGGGTTTTAATCTTAGAGAAAAAATTACCATTAACCGCCCGCTGGCAGATATATATTCGTAAGTACTGTCGAGGACATTTATTCTTGCCAATGACCTAAAATTTCCTCGCGAGGAAGACTCAATAGAGAGGGCATAGAAATGAGGATCAAAGGCGTAGACGAGTTTAACTTTTTATTTCTATTTTCTAAGGAATAAAATCTCCTTGCAAATATTATTAATTGGCGAAGAAATTTGTCCTTGCCAATAAGTTTAACATATAGGAAAGAACAATTATCCTTACGAATAATATTTTCTCGCAAATGAGTGTAACATTGACGAGGACACGGGTGTCCTCACCAATGGCGTGGTCGTGAAATATAACACGTGTAGTAGTGTGATTGAGAAGCCGAATGTAATAATATGTACAAAATAACTATATTTTAAAAAATTTACATGCAGCTTGACAAACGTGTTAGACATATAACCACAGAAAAATGTAGTCACAATGAAGTAAACTTAAAAAATTTGTTTGATATAATAAGAATCCATTAAGATAGTGGAGATGTTTGTGTTTTGTTTTATCCGATAAAAAAAATCACCTATATATGCACCAATATTCTTTTTGTATTTAAAATGTATATTAAAAAAATATAGTAATTGAAGTTTTCATTATTTAGATAGTTTTTATAAAATGTTTTAATATTTAAAATTTTATTAAAAATATAAATTCTAATATTTTAGTATAGATAATTTTGGAAAAACTTGAAAAATAGTATTTTGATATTTTAAGTGATCATGATTTATATGCCCAAAAAACTCGCTTTAATTTCTCTTTCATAAAATTTCTCTCTTGCTTCCCTCTTTTTTCTTTTTTCCTATAATTGTATTACTTATTTCCTTTTTATTTCCCTTATTGTTGCCTGAGCTCTGATTACGTTTGTTCTTTAAATGTGTAACTTTGACATCTTGTCTATATTGTTGCCTTTGAGATGAGTAGCTTAGTACTAATTAAGCGCCGGGGGACCTTTTCCGTATAAATTTGACCCGGGTCCATGGTGGAAGCTTTCTCATTATTTATTAGAAGCTTTTATGTTGTTTTATTCATGATGATACTTTTTATCCACATGCAAACCGTAAATGTTTGTGTGAAAAGTTGGGGTGGGGTTAAAAGACACCTAAATGCCTTTTCTATGGACAACGTTTGGTATTTCTTAAACATGCAGGGGATTTATGTTATATGTTTGATGATGTGGCTTTTCTGGTATAAAATAAGAATGAGCATCCAAAATGATATTGATTTTTTAGTCTGCATGGGATTCTGTTGGTCTGATGCTAGTTATAAAGGAATCTCTAGGGTTGCTAGAGTCGGTGATGGCAGTTAACCACATGTGAAATAGAATACTATGTTTTATCTCAATTCTCATGTCTTATAGTTGTATGGTTACTTATGATTTGGAGTATTATGAATGGGATGTTATACCCAATTGAATGTTTTTTCTTTTAGGTTGAATATAGTGTGGGGGAATTCATATCACAGTATTTGAGATTGTTTGTTACATTAAAGAAGATTATTAATATTGTGGGAATGGATTTAATATTCATCATTATCTATCAACTATTTGGAAAACTCATAATTGTTGATTCTTTCTTAGTCAACAAAATTTTTCTGCCATTATTTATTCTCCAGGCTTGCCGAGAGGGGGGGCTCTTTCGTATTTCTCTAACTTTGGGAGTTGTGTTGGTAAGGTTTAAAAGTAATATCTTCTTCGAGATTCTGAGAAGGTAACATGCATTGGGTTGTTCTAGTCCCAAGATGGCGGATGGGTTTTCTTGCACGTGGTTATTAGTTAAAATATTCATATGCCAACACATGGCATACATGCAGTTTTATTCTCATAAGGTTGTTTCTCTTACTTTCTCTTGTCCTGTTGTGTCGTTGGGTATATATATATATATACAGGTGACTTGGAATTAACACATAAAAACAAAATCTCTCTTTATATTCTCAACCCCTGATAACTGCATCATGACGGATAAAAATAGTAATCTTCTTCTGCTCGCTAAGGTTAAAACCAAAAATGTTCTTAAACTTGAAACCCTAAAGTATCTTCTGCCAGACCAGATGTTCCAGAGTTTAATTTTGTTGCTAAGGTGGTATCTAATAGGGTTATTCCCTTTGGAACCTTCAGAAATATGGTGTTTGATCCGTGGGGTATTATAGGAAGGATTGCTTTTGATGAAATATATGAAAATATATTTAAAGTTTGTTTGTTTGATTTGGAAGAAGCTGAGGGGTTGTTTTTCATCCGGCCTATTCTGGTTCAAACAATGCATGTGATCATCGTCAAATGGGAGGATAACAAAGCCTAGAAAGACCTCGATCTTATTTCAACTGATGTTTGGTGGAGGATATATGGGCTAGCAGGACCTCAGAACACAATCTGGAGGATATCCAACTGTTTGGTATTTTATTGGCGAGACAACGAAAATTGATTTCCCCATTATTGATAACGGTGTTATAAAGTTTATCAGGTTGAGAGCGAGGATTAATTCCCTTGAACCATATAAGACGAGGGGTTTTCTTCAGCAGCTGGATGGGAAAGAATGGGTCTCGTTTGTTTATGAAAGTATCGGGCTTTTTTGTTTTACTTGCAGAAAGTTAGGCCATAATAAAAATAGTTGTTCTCTAGCTATGGTTCATCCTAAATGGACGGATGATTTAGCAAGATATTGCAATTTGAGCAAAGACTTAACGATGAAATATAAGGCTTTCCATGTGATAAGAAAGAAGGACAGGTGGGGGCATTTTGATGACGTGATACGTTTCTTCCCATCCCATAGGTTTCATAATGATGCTGAGGATGAAGATGACTTCCGGAGATTTGGTGGTGGCAGTAATAGTGGGAATGTTGTCTAGTTTGTCCCGGCTAATAACGATACTGGTGGCATGGCAACTGGTAAAGATAAGGGTAATGAAGGAAAGGCGTCTGGTAGTGAATCTTCCAAGAGGAAGAGAGAAAATTCAGAGCTTATGGAAGATGTTTTCAATACTATTATTAATTGTGAAGGAATAGTTGAGATTTCTGAGAAAATGTTTCTAGGTCTTTATAAAATTTTCAGAAAACAACTCGGTGATATTGGTCTCAGCATCGTGGTTAATAATGAGACCGTTAAGGAAGTTTTGAATGCGCAGGAAATTGATGTTGATGAAATGTATTATAATTTTAAGAATCGCTCTACAAGTGATATGGATTATTTTGAAGGAAGGAAGAAGAGAAATGAGAAACGAAAAAGTGGTGTTGAATTAAATAATTTCGCTGGTGATTTAGTTAGAAAAGAATATGTGGGATAGGATGAAGACTTCACGAGGGATAATGTTGGAGCTTAGGTGTATAACAACTTCTTGGTTGATGGTGGAAGGAAAAGGTTTAGCAGAAATGACTTGGGTAGCCCAACCTTGGAGGATATTCAGTTTCACAATTCTATTGTCTCTCCTAATTTACAGTCAATTCATATAAGTGACCATCCTCGAATGGAGAATGAGCAACAGAGCGGCTGGGTTACAAATCCTTGAAGTAGAACCTTCGTTCCTCAGGTGAAATTTACCTGGCCCAAGACTTTGAAAACAAAGACAGCTCCGAGTGGTGAACCAGGGAATGCAAAAATGCAGAAATTTTCTAAAGATGATTTCACATATATGGAGAAGCGAATTTTGGATATCCAAGGCTTCATTGATGAATTATGTGATAGTTTTTATGAAGTCAAGAACAAAATGGTTGTGGAGAAACGAGTCTGTGATAGGAATAATTTAGTTTTGCTGGAAGAATTTGAAGACAAGCAAAAACTCTACTTTTGCGAAGGTGAAGACTGCGATGGACATCTTGAGGATGGTTGGAGTGATAGTAGTGAATTGGATGAGGACACAAGTACTCGAGGGCCTCCCTTGAAGGAAAATGCTCCTCCATGCTTGGTTAAGAATGGCATCCGATCCAAAAATGCGACTGGGAATAATATTAGTGTCCTCGTGTGGAACTGTCAAGGAGCTAGGGCTCCTTTGACAAGAAAAGCGTTTATGTCCCTTGTTAAGAAAAATAATGTGTCAGTTGATTGTTTATTTGAAAGTAGACTAAAAATAAAAGACCTTAAGTCTTGTTCTCATTTTAAGGTTTTTAATAATTTTCATGTAGTTGACCCCGGAGGAAGAATATTTATGTCCGGGGGCATACTACTTACTCCCTCCGTCCATCAATGTTTGTCATACTTTTTTTTCACACAAATTAGGAAAAGCACTTAATTCCCCCTATTTTTACTAAACTACTTGCAACCAACTAAAAAAATCATTTAATGATGATAAGTTTATGAATATTGAATAAGGATAAAATTGGTAGAAAGTGTAAAAAGGTTCATTGGTATCTTAAATGGACAGCCTTTTGTAAACATCTACTTTTAGAAATTGTGACAAACATTGATGGAGGGAGGGAGTATGTGGAAGGACTATTTTAGTTAGGATTTCGTGTAAGAACTTTGTTTTTGTTGAAGCGTTTGAATTGAATGGTTTTTCATGGTACTTGATTTGTGTTCATGCGCCAAACAAGGAAGAAGATAGACTTAAAGTTTGGCAATTACTTACAAAAAAATTAGTCATTTGTATAAACCTCATATTATTATTGGTGATTTTGATGATGTCGCGAAATTTTCTGAAAAACAAGGAAAGAAATCCCCAAATCTTGATCGGGTTCTAATGCTTAACTAGTTTATTAATTCTAATCACCTTCTTCACCTCCCAAGTCATTAATCCCATTATATGTGGGATAATCACTGTAAGAATGAAGAAAATATAAGAGAAAGATTAGATCATGGTCTGGCGTGTATGGAATGGTGTGCCGCTTTCCCTAATGTTATTGTTAAGGTCCCTCCAGTCCTTGGATCGAACCACTCACCTCTTGTTCTCTTTCGAAAGGTTGATAAAAGTAATTATAAAAAACATTTTATATTTAAATCGAGATGGTTAGAGCATAGACAATGTCAGGAGATCATTAGACGCAGTTGGGAGAAGAATTGTACAAATAATAGTATCATTAGTTTTTGCGACAAAAGATATGAAACTTGTTTGGCACTCAAAGATTGGAGTAGGGTTACGTTTATTAATAACAGAAAGAGAATTTTAGAGTTACAAGAAGTGCTCACCTTAATTAGTAATGAACGATGCACAAGGGAGAGACAAGAAAAAGAAGAATGTATTAAAAGAAATATTGAGGAACTCTAGAGAGTGGAGGAAATTTTTTGGGAGGATAGAGCAAGAGATTTATTATTTCAAAAGGGCGATAAAAATACAGAGTATTTTTTGCAAAAACAGTGCAAATAAGAAAGGTTAATAGAATTAGGTTTATTAAGAACAATAATGGAATAATGGGGAGTTGGCAGATTAACCACGAGAAATAAACAAGGTCATAAGGGGTTACTATCGTGATCTATGTAGCAAAAACCCTACTTCAGATAATAATAATATTACACAATTTATCCCTTCCAAAGTTACTTTTAATATTTATGAAAGGATATCTTCATCCCCTTCTATGGAGGAAGTCAGGAAAGTTGTGTTTGATATGTCGGGTTCAAAAGCCCCTGATCCAGATGGTCTTCTGGGTAAATTTTTTCATGAATTTTGTAAAATTATCAAAGATTATATATTTGCCTCGTTAAAGATTTTTTTGATTTTAACATGGATATTGGTAGAACTAATGATTCGGTTATTAAACTTATCCCTAAGGGAAGTAATCAGGAGTCGGTCAAGAATTATAGGCCAGTAACTTGTGCTAATATTTGTTACAATATCATAGCGAAGATTCTTGCATCCAGACTTCAACCTTTTAAGGATGATATTATTTCAGTAACTCAAGCGGGCTTCATTAGAGGATGAAATATTCAAGATAATGATTTGATTGCCCAGGAAGTTTCATATTTTCTGCATACTAAAAGACAATCCAAGAAAAATTACGCGACGATTAAATTAGATATGGAAAAAGCATATGATCAAGTCAATTGGAATTTTAATTTTCTTTCCAAAACTGTTCGAGCTCTTGGTTTTTGTGAAAAATAGATTAACAGTGTTATGAATTGTATCTCTTTTGTCTCATTTCAGGTTAAAGTTAACGGACAGAGGCTTAAAAAAATTAAACCAAGCCAAGGCCTTGGTCAAGGTGATCCATTGTCTCCCTTTAAATTCTCATTACTCACAAAGGGTCTTATCAGTTATATTAATCATTATCGTCCGGAAGGATCTATTAAGGGTATCCCTATTATTAGACAATGTCCCAAGCTTACTCATCTCCTTTTTGCGGATGATGCTCACTTCTTCATTATTATTAATCAGGAGGAGATTCAGATATTTAAAATATTATTCGGGATTTTTGTAATACATTAGGTCAAAAAGTCGATATTAACAAATCAAGTATCCTTTAGCAAAAATACACCGGAGTCTGTTGCCTTAGATGTTTTGTAGGTGCTTAATATTAAAATCATAAATGATATGGGTAAGTATCTGGGTGTTCCACTTACCTATTAAAAGGGATAAATGTGAGAATTTGAATTATATAAAAGATAGATTGTTATCTAAATCTGCTAGTTGGATGGCTAAATTATTGTTCGAAGAAAGAAAAAAAGTTCATATTAAAGTTGTTCTTCAAGCAATCCCGAATTATGAGATGTATATTTTTGAATTTCCGAAAGATCTGTGCAAAAAACTTTCTAGTATTGTTACTAATTTATGGTGGGATGCGGGTAGTAAAATAGAATTCATTTGAAGGCTTGGAAAGAGATTGCAAGAGAAAAAAGCATTGGATGCCTTGGTTTTAATGACTTCCACACGATGAACATTTCAATGTTGGTGGCTAAAGCATGGAAGATTATTAATAATCCAAATTCTTTTGCTACCAAGGTTCTAAAAGCTATTTATTCACCTAATTGTAATATGTGAGACGCTAAATTAAATTCCAAGATATCATGGAGTTGGGCCAATATCTTTAAACGTATTCAATTTCTGAAAAAAAGTGTAGCAAGTGGGTAATGGAGAAATGTTAATATTTGGAATCATTGTTGGATCAGTAGAGGTTTTTATGTTGAAAAGCCTTCAAATTTTATGCTTAATTTTGTTAATGAACTTTTCAATAGTTCTAGAAATGAGTAGAATGAAGAAGTCAATAGCAATTATCTTCTGCCAATTGTGGTCTCTAAAATTAAGGAAATTCTGATTTTTCAAAATAGTGAGGATGATAAGATTCATTGGCCCTTTAACAATAATGGGGAGTTTTCAACTAAGTCCGGATATCATACTCTTGTTGATGAGAACATTGCAAGGGAGGTTTAATCTTCGGATAGTGACGAAGCTAATAAAAGTGAGCTTTGGAATACTATTTGGAAATCTAATGTTCCGGAAAAAATCAAGATTTTTGCTGGAGAATTTGTAATAAGGCTTTGCTAGTTAAAAAGAATCTTAAGGAAAAAAGATGTCTTAACAATGACATCTGCTAATGGTTTGAATTAGAGGGAGAAGACATTAATCATGTCTTTCTTAATTGTCCTTTCAGTAGAGGGAGAAGACATTAATCATGTCTTTCTTAATTGTCCTTTCAGTATGAAGGTCTGGGCGATGTCACATCTTCAAGTTAAAATCGAAGAAAGTTTGAAGGTCAATTTCTCGGATTGGTTTATGAATATTAACCAAAGTTATTCAAACAATGGTTGGGACAAAAAGTTAGTTACCGGTTATTTTCTAACTATCGTGTGTAATATTTGGAAAGAGCGGATCAAACGTTTCCATGAAAATAAGCCACGGTGTATTAAAAGTATTTTGTGCAACTCTATGGATACTATCACAAGACTTTTTGGGCCATGTGACTTGGGGAAAAACAAGGGTGTTCCTGAAAACCAAAAGAAGGAAGAAAATTTGATTAACCCGATTCTTGAAGATGATGTTGATGTTGTCTGGATGTGCGACACAACCTTTAAAGATCCTAACAAACCAGCCGGGGTGTCAGCTGTCGGAATCAATAAAATGGGAATTATCGATCGTAAATTGTACCTTAGATGTAAAGTCAACACGACATTTGAGAGGGAACCTTGGGCCCTTCTATTGGCCATGAGATCTTCTTGGATCTCACCAGTCAGAGAGTTTCGTTCTACTCTAACAATCTTGAATTAATTCATGGAATTTGTAAAAAGACCGAGCTTCATTGGAGCCTTAACCCCATTCTTTCAGAAATTGGAAAATGGCTATGTCAAAGTCCTCTTTGGAAGTTTCTCATGTTAATAGAAATATAATTCCGCGATGGATGCATTGGCGAAATGCATTAGAATGAACACGAATCTATTTAAATGGAGTGATTTTTCACTTGTAGCATCTAATACCTTTCTACTAGTCTATGTAATTATAACAATATGTGATTTCTTTTCCTTTGGTAAAAAAAAGTGATCATGATTTAAGTACAAGTGGAGGGAGAAAAAACGGCGAGAACTTTCTCTCTCTAATAATTCATAACCCCTTTTTCATTTTCAATCCTATTAGGTTATGCTTTTGGGTTAATATTTTATTCGAGCTTGTAATTTCGATTCTGCTTAACTAGTATATATCAAATCGGGTATCTAAGTTCTTTGTTTCATAGTTGGAAAGGAGTAGGGAGGTTAAGGAGGACAGAATGATGGGTTCCAAAACGGACGTAGACAGGGACTGGGGAACAGAGGTTAAACTGTTAAACTACCAATTCTTCCATCTTAGGTTTTACATACACTTATATCTACTCTAGGGAAACAGGTAAAAGAATCATATAGGAGGAGGTGTATAAACTGGGAATGGTGGCCAAGGGTGAGGAAAGTCTGATTACGACGTGTCTGAACAGAAAAAAACTAGCTTCAAAGGGGAGGAAGAACCAACTCGGAAGGAAAATAAAATGGTCCATTCTTGTACCCAGGGAAAGCAACGATGAATACTTGGGGGAAATTGCAGGTTTCAGAATTGGAACGAATAGAACCAGAAGGATGGGAGATGAAGTTTTTTTGTATCGTGGGGAGAAAACGGTGCAGATTATTGAGGCCATTGTTAATGAACGCAGAGACTCTTATGGACTTCTCACGGAGATGACACAGAGTTTCCATGGAGTTTCGAATAAACAAACACTACACATTATTATGAGAATTTATGATGACAACACGTGGCTTGAGAGGAACTTTATGGGTGTGATGTGATATACTAACACTAGGGATAGTTGGCATGCATGTAGGTACCTATGTGAGACTAATGAAGCAGCATCTAGGAATTGAGTACTCAACAAGTGGGAGAGGTTAACCATAATTCTTAATGCGTTACACTTATCTTGTTAGAAATGTGGTTCAAACTCTCATGAAACGATATTTGGAATTCAACTTTGGAGCAAACCGACTAACTTACCACTTTCCTCTAGTTATTTATACTGCGCACGTGACTTTTAATTTACTCACTACTTCCATAAACTAGTACAAAAACCTAGTTAGTGTTATGAAATATCCAGTATTAGTTGCATTTACTCTTGTTCTCTGCATTTATCTTGTATTTCTAGGGATCTTTATTCTTATTTGCACTTTCTTAGTAGCGAATCAGTGAACTATCTGTTTGACAAAAATTTCATGGCTACTCATTCTCGTCATGCATTTCCTCTTATCTAACTCGATGAGGAGGAATATTTGGAGATCAAGGTTTTAAGCTTGGATACAAGGGTCAGGTATGTGGACCATCACTGGGAAGTTGGGCCATTGTGCTGAATGTTATTGGTAGTACAAAGATCTATTTTTTGTGGTTAAGGAAAATTATTAGAGATGAATGGATGGTTATGGGGAACTTTAAGATTTCAGAGTTTAGCAGTAACCTATTCAGACTTGAGATTGAGGAGAACCGTGATTATGTGCGCCATTGGAGCCTTAGACCGGGACTAGTTTTAGTCTCCATGTAGGGACAAACCAATGGATTAACATGGCTAAATTCCAAATTGTCCACATCAACTACTCTTTAGTGTGGGTTTTAGTGACCAGACATACTTTTATCTAGAATGTGATCAACGCTATCCAATTTATCTCTAGAGATTTTGTTGATTTGGAGGAGATATACTTCCTAGAAATGGAACATGCGGTGGTGAGAACCCTGAGGTTTAGGGTTTGGTTTGGGGTTCTTGTACCATTACCGGTGGGGATTTATCTCTGACAAGAGGACAGAGTCGGGTGGGTGTATTTCCAATACGAAAACTTGGGTCTATTTTTCTTTTCATGCGGTAAAACTAGGGCATATCAGTGATATGTGTGAAGAACTAGAGGAAAAAACGGGTGTGCTTGGTTAAGTAAAGATTCATTACGTGAGCATGGATGTAGTGAGACAACCATCCACTATACCTATTTTTGGGATCAGGAAAAGAATTAGGGGAAAGTTCAGTAGACATTTATATAGTTGTTTGAGGGATAAAAGTGATGACAGACCTTCTCCACCAGCAGGGTGGGTGAGAGAGGACGAGGTTAGGTCAAAGAACAGGAATGAGAACACGAGGCAACAAAAACGTGGTGGTAATGATGCTGGTGAAGATAGGGGTAAGGATATGGACATGGGAGGGGAGATGAGGAAATTCAACGAGAAATCCTTAAGAAACATTATTATAGAAGTTTCCAGGCAGTTAGCGAGAATAATTATTCTAAGTAGTGATGACGACAAGGATGAGCCAGATAAGCTGGGTACGGTGGATCTGAACTTAGGAAATCTATGGACGGAGTATATTCCGACGACTCTTGTGTCAAACCAGCCTAGGAAAGTTAATGGGGACGTCAAGAAGTAGATCGACTAGCATGCAATGGGTAACACGGGTTGATATACACGGATGGATAAAAAATCAATGCTCAAACGTTGATTGAACTATATAAATCTAAAATATTCTACCGAAAAGATTTAGAAAAGGAATGCGACGGGTTTAGTGCTAAGGCTAAGATAAATGAGGTGGAAAGCTTGGAAGATAATATGAATTCATTGCCTTCGGTGGAAGGGGATTGATGGTTCGAATACAGTATTATGTAATAATAACTTTTCTGATATTTATGAGGTTGGAGAATACGTGTCTGAGGAGAAGTCCTAGGCGGACCCAAAGAAGAGGGATCGAGGATGGACAGAGGAAAGAGGAGAAAGAAAGGGGAAGACTGAGTCAGAATGAGATGTGAATAGTGAGTTTAGGATAGAGTATCGTAAGATTACAGGCAATATTGCGGGGTGTTGGTTTTGCGAGGACGAGGTAGTGGTTACCCGGTGTTTACCGCAGATAAGAGATGATTGTTATGTTTTGGAACTTTCAGGCGATACAGGCACGTATGACAGTTCAAGTTTTACATGCTTTAGCAAGGGACCATAAACCTACTATGGCATTTTTTTTTTGAAATCATGTTAACCGAGAGGGATGCTCCTCTTGTACTTAGATAACTTAATTATGACTCGTATTATATTTTGGACCCCTCGGGTAGCGCTGTGCAATCCAAGTGATTTTTACTTTTGTGGAACAACCTGTGTAGTATTTATATGTTGCATGTAGGCCCCTACTATATTATCTATAAGTTTAACGATAAACATTTTTCATATTATATCGTGTATGTGCATACTCCTATCATCTATAAAGACAAATTGCGAGTGTATAATGAGCTAAGCAAGTGGAAATCAAAACATAATGACCCTTGGAAAATCATGGGAGATTCCAACAACATCCTTAACTCGGAGGAAAGATCAAGCCTCATTCCGGCTAACCCTCAAAATATGTTTAGTTTTAATTTTTGTACTTCGACTAACGCTCTTATTGAAATTCAGTCATATGGTAACTATTATAGGTGGTCTAACCGCCGCACAGAGCAGAACATGGTCAAATAAAAAATTGATAGGGCTTTTGCAGGGAGTTTAATACGAAACACCCGAATGCATTAGGATTTACCCCTTGTAGTGGGGTCGGACCATTTCTCTTTTGTACTTTATACTCATAGAAACGTGAAACGTAACATAAGACACTTCAAATTTAAGACTAACTGGATTGAATGCCATGAATGCGAAGGATTTGTGAAACAAGAATAGGACAATCCAGCGAAAAATGGATCACTTGAAGTGGTGCTAGATAAGAAACAAAAGACAACAGAAGCTCTTACAACATGGAGCAAGATTACCTTCGTTAACAATAAAAAAGAATTAAGGAACTAGAACAGTAATTGACAAATCTGAACAACAGACGATACTCTCAACGTGCACAAGAAGAAGAATTGATCATTAGAGAACAATTGAAGATGTATTGGGCCAGAGAAGACATTTATTGGGCAGACAGATCACGGGAATAGTGGATTCTTTTTGGGGACAAAAATACAAAATACTTTTTTGTGCTGACAGCTCAAAGGAGAAACTAAAATAAAATTAGTCGGATTAAAGATAATTATGGAAACTTGACACAATCAAAAGATGAGATTATGAACCAAATCTCTACTTTTTATAAGAACTTATATACTAAACTAGGGGGAAAGATATAGAAAAGGCAATAAGGTGTATCAAAACAAGGGTAACTCCAGAGATGAATGATATGATAACATGAATACCAGATAGGGAAGCAGTACAGAAAGGGGTTTTTGACATGGGTCAAGGGAAAGCACTGGGTCTGGATGGACTTAACGGAAAAATTTATCACGAATTCTGTGACATTATAGGATAAGATGTGTATGGTATGTTTACTAATATTTTTAGGAACAATATTACCGTTGATTGACTAAATGAGACACTAATTATTCTAATACCTAAAGGAGATATTCAAGAACGTGTGGGAGGCTATAGGCCAATCTCTTGTGTTAACTTTAGTTATATTATTATATCAAAAATTCTGGAAAATAGATTACAAGGTTTCATGAATGAGCTCACGGCGCACACACAAGCGACTTTCATCAAAGGAAATTTGATACATGATAACATTATTATCGCTCATAAAGTCTCTTTTTACACGAAGAGAAAAAATAAAACGAATAACCACGACAACAATAAAACTGGATATCGCTAAGTCATATGATCAGGTATGATGTGAAATTATTCTACTAGTTTTAACTAAAATGGGCTTTGACTAGGTTTCGGTACAGTGGGTATGACATATTTCAACTGTCTCTTTTTGAATTAATATTAACGGGAAGCAACAACCAGCTTCCATTCCAGGACGGGGCCGAAGACAGGGAGACTGGTGGTCCTTTGTGTTCTAAAATAAATGCAATAAGGAAGAGAGAACCACAACTGCAAGTGTACATTTGTCCCAAGTAATATATGTGATAACAAATTCGTTCGCAGGGACGGATTGGTATGACTCTAATGCTTATCAAATAGTGAGTAATTGTACGTAAAAACAAGTAAATGATTTTAAGATTGTTTGTTTTGGTTTTCTATAACTAAGACAATAAATTAAAAGACTAAATTAATGCAAATATTAAGCTAGACGCAAGTAAATAAAATAGCTAGACGCAAGGTATGAGAGGTAGTACTTGAGTAACGCTAGGATTTCACCTAAATCTAATCATTCCATGTATTGTTTAAGGGACAAATTTGGTAAATAATATTGGTCGGGATTCAATTATCTCCTTACCCCCGTCAGGGTGGACTAAGGAGCTCTTCTCAGGTGCTACAAACCCCGTCAGGGTGAATATAGTCCACCTTCGAATGATTAAAACCTAACAACCCAATTGGCCTTAGGATTAATTAAGCCTGTCAAGGTCAAATAATTTCTATCCTACATTCGTTAATTAGTTCTGTACCGAGACCCCACGTCAAGGTTATCCAATCGCCACTAATTGGAATAGCCTAGATACTAAGTCCTATTATTAATTGATCAGGTCAATAATAGTAAATAAATACAAATTAAAGAAAAATATAATTCACCCAATTTGATTTAAATAATAATTATCCCAAATCCAAAGACATAGAATGCAATAGATGGGTTCAACCCATTACGCGTTCTCAAGTACCAAATGAAATTAGCTCATAATCGTAAAAACTAAGAAAATAAATTGAAAGGAATTCATAATTGTTTTACAGAAATAGAAATAAGAAACCTAATTAGGAATTTGATTCGGCTGCGAAGTGGAGATATAGACGGTCTCCAGTTCTTGGCTTCTTCTTTTCCTTGCTTCTGCTTCTTCTTCAGACATTCTCTTCTAAGGATGATTTGAATTGAAGAATAAAAATGAGAGGTGTTGAATAATGAGGTCTAAAGGCCTATTTATAATGCTAAAAACGGATTAGGGCTTTTCTTTAAAAATTAAGTGAATATTAAAAAAGCCCAAGTTCACTAATTAAGCCCAAATCTCGTAACTGCTGCACCACCTCCACTAAAACAACTCTAACCAACTCGTTTCAACTCGGATTGACCTCATTCAAGTTGCTAAAGTTCCGTAACTCAATGGGACACGTTTTCTCTTCACAAGTCAGAGGCTAAATACACTCTTAGATGGCTCGGAATTAGCAATATTTGACAACTTTCCAGATTTGTAGCTTAAAATAATCAATTCTTTCGGGATATTTCTTCTTGTTTTGACTTCATTACACGATCTTTGACTTTATTCTTGAGTTCCTCTCCTAGCTAGTATTCAAAACCTACAACTTTTCACTCAAAATAAACCATATTACGCGCAAAAGTTTAATAAATTAAAAATATTAGAATTAAAAGAGGAAAATCGATTTATTGCATATTAGCACCAAAAGTCTATCTAAATAGTCAAATAAACACAAAAAATGATGCCTCCCAAGGGCATGATATTAGACCATTTAGGAAGACATCAAGACCCCCAACTCAAACCTTTGTTGTCTCGACATAGCAAAACTAAAAACTAGGGTAATGAAGTAGATACAAGAGAAAATAGAAGCTAGCAAATATACCCTAAAGCAGTTCTTAAAATAAATCTCATATAGCAAACATTAAGATCTAACATACACATACACTAATCATGAAACATCAAACACACATAACTTCAATCATAAAATTAACTTTGAAATGCTAGAAGGTTACACTTGTACTTATCTCATTATGATGGCTATAGTTTGTTCCTCGATCCTTACTCGCTTTGAACGCTCAACTTAGTATACAACCTATTAACTTACCATGCACCTAGGAATCACGAGGACTTTACGGTTTTAGCGTAGGCTTAGGACGGTGTGTTATGTATATTTGGTAAATTTGAAATGAGCTTTTGACTCTCTCCTCACTTACCATCAACAACTGTCCACGAGCTTGAGTTTACACTTATATAATGTTCTAACTCAACCCATTTGACGCGCTAATGTTGCGTCCCCATGTCGACCCAATATAAACTAAGATGATTTTTCAAAATATTCCACTTTGCCGGTTTATTTTATTCTTTCTTTCTTTTTATTTTCTTTTTCATTTCTTTTCTTCTTTTTTTGTACAAGATACCCATGACCATCCTTTTGATGTGAAAGATCATGTCTCTTATAATTCTTTTCTTTTTCTCTTTTTTTTCTTCTTTTTTTTTAAATCCCGGCAAAGGGTTACAAATAATAATATCATCTTTTATTTTTGTGCCTCAATACAAACACATATAATCCCTTCCCAATGTAATTTCCCAAATGTGGACCCTCTACCCCAAACTCAAGCTCGAGACAGGTCTCAGGATCGTGATTCAAGTGAGGGTCATTTGGTCATGCCTAATAATCTAAGGGATAATGGGATTATATCGTGGCTACAAAAGAAAAGGTTTAAGGCTCAAAATTGGGCTAAGACGGATAAAATTAATATAAGGGATAGCAGGCTAAAATGCTTCAAATGGCTATCAAAGAACTGTCTCTATCATTTTCCTAGTTACATGGTTCGTCTCTAGTTCATATCTAAGTGGGTTCTCTACTAATTTAGATCTCACGTTCTACAAACCAAACATTTTCCTTAAGTATAAGCTTACTTCTTTTGCATTGTTCATTCATTTTTCCTATTCATTATCCATGTTTGCATGCAATTAAAGTGCGTTTTATGTTATTCCCTAAAATCCACTATTTACTATCATAGATTCATCAAAAGTATGCTTAAAGGGACATTTAAAAACTTCTACAGTCAAACGCAACTCCTAATTATTTTTATTGAAAGCAATTAAAACAAATAACACATGAAAACTGGGATGAGGCAACGAACCCCACCCCAAACTCAAAAATGAGTCGTGTCCTCACGACTCGAAAAGACGCAAAGCAAATAAATTAATCTACACTAAATGAAAAAGGATAAAAACGTATCTTAACCAGCGCGAGGCTGGTTGTCAGTGTTGCGTCCAGGTTGAGGTTTTGAATTCTTCTTCATCAATGGTCGCATTTAAAGTGTTCTTCATCACCTCGAACTTTTCAAATTTCCCACGTTTCCATATTTTCCTAGCCCTCTAAATCATCATCTCTTCTAGGAAAATCTTTCCTCAACACCCAACTTTCTATCTTCATCATGTTCTTCGTACCTTTTCACACCCTTCATGGTCATCTTTGATGACCCCAAACTCAATTTTTCACCTACTTAAAGATTACTTGCAAAATATATAATAGTAATAGGCTCAGACAATTCACAATTCCTCCGATAAATAACTTAAACAAATCTTAATTCCCAACTGGTAATAGAAAGAAAAGAAGAATTCTAGCCATTTTACCGGATTGGCCATGGATTTTATGATGATTTGATACCTTGCACTTGCAATCTCCAACCTTCAAAGTACAAAAGTTGTTGATGAAATTTGTGTCTCTTGATATTGTTGAAAGTGGCACAATAGTGGGATTGGTGATTTATTTGAGATGGGTATTTAATATCTATGGTGTTGGAGAGGTTTAAAGGATATAATTTAAGCTTTGGTGAAGAATTTTTTTGGTAAAAACTTGAATTTCTTGGTGTTTTTGGAAAGACTTGTGATTGATTATGTGTTGGGATGATGTTTAGAGATAAGGATTGGTGATATATTGGTGTTTTGATGATGGAATTTGACTCTGATGCTTATCAAATAGTGAGTAATTGCACGTAAAAACAAATAAATGATTTTAAGATTATTTGTTTTGGTTTTCTATAACTAAGACAATAAATTAAAAGACTAAATTAATGCAAATATTAAGCTAGACGCAAGTAAATAAATAGCTAGACGCAAGGTATGAGAGGTAGTACTTGAGTAACGCTAGGATTTCACCTAAATCTAATCATTCCATGTATTGTTTAAGGGACGAATTCGGTAAATAATATTGGTCGGGATTCAATTATCTCCTTACCCCCATCAGGGTGGACTAAGGAGCTCTTCTCAGGTGCTACAAACCCCGTCAGGGTCAATATAGTCCACCTTCGAATGATTAAAACCTAACTACCCAATTGGCCGTAGGATTAATTAAGCCTGTCAAGGTCAAATAATTTCTATCCTACATTCGCTAATTAGTTCTGTACCTAGACCCCCTGTCAAGGTGATCCAATCGCCACTAATTGAAATAGCCTAGATACTAAGTCCTATTATTAATTGATCAGGTCAATAATAGTAAATAAATAAAAATTAAAGAAAAATATAATTCACCTAATTTGATTTAAATAATAATTATCCCGAATCCAAAGACATAGAATGCAATAGATTGGGGTTCAACCCATTACGCGTTCTCAAGTACCAAATGAAATTAGCTCGTAATCGTAAAAACTAAGAAAATAAATTGAAAGGAATTCATAATTGTTTTACAGAAATAGAAATAAGAAACCTAATTAGGAAGTTGATTCGGCTGCGAAATGGAGATATAGAAAGTCTCCAGTTCTTGGCTTCTTCTTTTCCTTGCTTCTGCTTCTTCTCCGGACACTCTCTTCTAAGGATATTTTGAATTGAAGAATAAAAATGAGAGGTGCTGAATAATGATGTCTAAAGGCCTATGTATAATGCTAAAAACGGATTAGGGCTTTTCTTTAAAAATTAAGTGAATATTAGGAAAGCCCAAAAACTCTAAAAATGCCAAAAACTCTAAAAATGCAGATAGTATAAAATGAATGAAGAAAGTGCATTGTGTCAAAATACGACTCTTAATATGTTAACTAAGACAAATTTAATCCCAAGATGATGTCTCAAAATAAGATTTTATTATCACAAATAGGGGGATAACATCTGGCTGCCAAATACAAACCATGAAGGGAATAAACAAGTCAGCACAATCGTCTGAGCAGCGGAAACAAACAATCCGAATCTGTAGAATCTTTTATAGAAAACAAACATCCCAAACAAAATTTGAACTTTCACTTGAAAAGAATGCAGGAATATTCTACCCACAAGAAAAAAAATATAAAATAGGACACCGTGCGACTAATAAATACTGATACTAGTGTAACGCGAAAGTGGAAAAGATTACTCATTTATTACTTACATGCCCTCTTTGTAAACAGGTTTGTGCGGGACCGTCGCTATAGATTAGAATTGACGAAAACTTAGAATATGATTTGGGAGACTGGATTACCAAAATTTATGGGGAATCAGACAATTAAGCTGTGAAAAGAGAAAAACTACAGCGTTCAAACATGGATTATGTTTCAGAATATTTAGAAACAGAAAATGAAAACAATTCACGAGAACACACATTTTGAACCTGTAGGTATCTTTACAATTGTGCACGCGTGTATAAAAGACCTATTTGGTAACAACTGGAACGCGGTACCAACTCATAGTAGGGAGACAACGAATCAGAGCGAAGGACATGAGTGGAGAGAAGGGGAACTTATAGGAACCCGCACCATCATCAAATATGACGTTTCATTCATGAATAGGACAAAACCAAGCGGGATATGGATTATAAGAAGGGACACGAAATCAGGGAATATGTCTATTTTATCTATATCAATACTAGTTGAAACATTTGCTGATGGAGAAGCAACTGTAGTTTTAGAAGCAGTTATGACCTGCAAAAATGACATTGGAGAGAAAACTATTATATGTTCAAATAACCTTAATATCGTTCAAGGTTGCAGGTCGTCGTCAACAGCGTGGTGGTTGTCAGACCATTTGCGAAGCTTATTGGAGAGATCGCATGGAAGTATGCATATCAAACATATTTCACGACGTGTTAATGGAATGAAAGATAATACTGCACATTTAGGGCTGTAAACGAGTCGAACCGAGCCGGATACTAGATGTACATGCTTGTTTATTTAATTTCTCGAGTCGAGTCAAGCCGAACTCACATATAAATGAGCTGGGCCCGAGCTTCCTACGATCCAATCAGAAATTTTAAAAAAACTTGTTTGTTTAATTTATACAACAATATTTTTTAGAGTCGAGTACAAGTTTCTTATTAACAATTTGTTTTTTATGGGTAAGACTTTAATGAATGGTTTGTATTTGATGGAATATGTGGTATGAAAATAGAATAATATTAATGAAAAAATAAATATATAAAGAAATAAATAATATCCAAGTTGATATTGAAGGTTTAATAATATATTTATCAGTGGATATTATATTAATTTATAATTCATAATTTTAAACAAGCCTTCGAGCCGAGCTCGAACGGGCTTGTTTACTTATCGAGTTCAAAATGGAGTTTGAGTTTGAGCTTGTTTATATTCGAACCAATCTCAAACGAGTTTTTCTTCGAACCGAGTTCAAGCTGCTCCCGAGTGGCTTGTATCATTTACATCCCTATGCGCATTGTGTTAGGCGAAGGACCGAATGAATGGAGGGGCAAGATTTGCGGTGTCCTAGCTGTCTCGATTAGGAATTGGCTGAAGAAGTATTTTTTTATTGTAGCCCATAGTAAAAAGAAAGTGGTCCTGTTTTTAGAATTATATTCTTAGAAAAAAAAATTCTCAAATTTTGATATGGTAACTGAACTAAAGTATTAATCTAAGATCAATAAATATTCTAGTAACTAATGTATTTTACAAGTGATTAGATATGATTAAATTTTATAGGAACTGAAGAATTCTTTAATATATTAAAAACAATCAAATTTAACTATGATAATATGTTTATTTCATACCAATCTCTTTTGTTATATTTATGCATTGATTTAGAAATCTGAGATAAATTATACTCAATTAAATTGTTAGAAGAATTTTTATTTTTTCTAAATTTTGTATTTGCAGATTCTTGCTAATCAAAGAAAAAAAGTTTTTGCACATTCATCATTTAACATCCAAATGGCAACTAGTGCGAATCTAGAAACATAACTAAAGGGCTTGAATAACAAGGAGGTTCGGGGGCAACGTCTCCGAATTTTTTTAAAGTATTTAATAAAAATCATATGAAACAAACAAATTATAAATTAAATAATATTATATAAATATAAAAAAAATTACAATTGTACTCAATGAGTTTTCATTTTCTGAAAAATATTCATGATAGTGGTATTCTTAATTTTCTTACGAACGTCTCTTTCAAAAAAGATAAGTAAAAAATCATTCAACCGTACGTCGCTCATTCGATTCCGTAATTTAATCTTGACAATACTCATATCTGAAAATACTCGTTCAACAGAAAAGTAGCAACCGACAATGTTAATGTTAAAGTCAAAAGCAAGTAAACCAGTAGATACACAATATTTCTTCTACTTTCTACCATATTTTAGCAAGCCGTGTGATACCATTTAAATCAAAAAATTCATTACTAGATTTCACATCAGCCATGTAAATGTCAAGTTGATTTTTAAATTCCTATATATTACGCTCAACAAAATTTGAGGATAGTATTCAGTTAGGCAAACAAATTTTTATAACGACAGTAAAATAAATATTTAAGGTTAAAATGTATAATTAATATTAATTGGGTTCAAAAATTTAAAATAATTAAATAGACTAATTTTTTTTTTCTTTTTAAGATTTTAAAGGTGGACTTAAAGTCTACCCTTATACCTATAGACTTAAGCCCACCCCTAGTACACATACATCTAGGGGAGAGCATGGGTCGATTTTACCCGGTTTTGAGGCTAGGGTAAACCGAAGGTAATATATTTCGATTTAAGGAATTGTTTAGGTAACCCAAGGGTAGGGTAAAAAGAAGTTTACCCTCGGGTTAATTCGGGTTACCCTTCGGGTACCTTCGGTTTACCCTCGGGGTCAACTATGGTCAAACTTTTTTGTAACATAAAATTGCTATCATTAAAAATTAAAATCGAATTGCACCTATCTCAAACGAATAACTTTACAAAACAGACTTTTGATAATTCAAGAGTCTAAATAGTTTGTTAATTATAGACTATGTTAGATTTTTTTTTAAAATATTTTCACCTTAAATGTAAACAATATTATTTAAAATCATTAATTCACGGTTTTTCGGTTTGGATTTACCTAACCCAATGGTTTGGGTAATTTATGGGTAAAATAGTTGGACCCGAAAAATTAATAGGTAACCCGAAAGGTAAAGTTGGCTAAGATAAAATTACCCTTGTTTTTAGTTTGGTTTAACTAAAATTCGGGTTGGTTTTCGATTTTGTTAAAATTATGCTCAGCCCTACATACATCCGCATGCCAACATTAACTTTTATCTACAACTATGTGTACCGAGTATCATCTCTATTTGTGGATATGGATAATGTTCACATATAATATCTTATAGTTCAGCATTTGGTTAATAACGAAACAAGAAACTCATAAAACAAACCACCAAATTGTAGTCCTATTCTTATATAAAAGGATAAGGTTTTTCAATGGCAAGCCCCGTCAAAGTGTATGGACCCCCTTTATCCGTTGCTGTTGCAAGGGTTCTTGTTACCCTTCTGGAAAAAGATGTCCAGTTTCAGCTTGTGTCTGTTAATATGGCTAAAGGGGAGCACAAAATGCCTGATTATCTCAAAATCCAGGTGAACCATTTATACCTTTCTCTTAATAGTACACGGACTATTGGTGCAATTCATATCAGTCTAATTCAATTTCGGATACTTTTAATGTTAATGTAACATTGTAACAGCCTTTTGGCCAAGTTCCAGCTTTCCAAGACGAGAGCATTACGCTTTTTGGTAATTAATCATTACTTTAGCTTTTTTATCAGTTAAATTTATTTTTAGTTTAATTTCGTTTCATGTAGAATCAAGATCCATATCGAGATACATATGTGATAAGTATGCAAACCAAGGAAACACGAAACTTTATGGAACAAATCCATTAGAGAAAGCTTCAATTGATCAATGGGTAGAAGCTGAAAGCCAAAATTATAACCCACCAAGTGGAGCACTTGTTTTCCAATTAGCTTTCGCTCCACGGATGAAAATCAAGCAAGACGAGAATTTAATTAAACAAAACGAAGAAAAGCTTGTAAAAGTTCTTGATGTGTATGAGAAGAGGCTTGGAGAAAGCCAATACTTAGCCGGTGATGAGTTTACTTTAGCTGATCTTTCTCACCTTCCAAACACAGAGTTTTTACTCAAGACTGATAAAGCAGAGCTTTTCACTTCAAGAAAGAATGTTGAAAGGTGGTGGAATGAGATTTCAAGCCGTGAGACTTGGAAAGAAGTTGTTAAAATGCAAAGCTTTGAAACCTTTAAGTAAGGATAAACTCTTCACCTCCTTTTTGCATTTTGCTTTAAATTCCTTAAAACTCTTCTCATGGAATACTAGATTATCTAGCTTATTTTGAGAAAGCAGGTTATTTTTGTAATAAACTGTCTTGAATAATTCTTGCATACAGAAATAATTTCACCAATAAAGACTTAAGATTAATTTCTGTCCTCCAACATGACACTCGCTTAATTATTGCATTACATGGGTTTTCTAATAAAAAACAGTTAAAAATAGAAAAGCAAGACTAGAGAAGTAAATAAAAACCATACAAAATTTTCAAAAATAAAGGCTTAAGAGTTTAGTCCTCCACACTCACTTAACTTCATTACATGGTTTTTCTAATAAAATACAGTTCAACATAGAAAAGCAAGCACTACTGGAATTCGATTGTTTACCGACGACACGTGTCGTCGGTAAACACCGATAATTCGTCGTTAAAAGGGATTACCGACGACGCCTCGTCGTTAAGACGTCGTTACTAGAAATTGGTCGGTAAATCAAGACTTACCGGCGAATAAAGCACTATTCGTCGGTAATCTTACCGACGAAACGACGTCGTCGTTGATTGGTAAGATTACCGACGACTAGTCTCGCCGCTATAATGTAATTTGTTTTTCTTTTTTTTTCGTGGCCGATAATTGATATTATTTATTCTTTTTTTTATATTCTAATTGCCGACAACAATTACCGACGACCTGTTGTCGCTATTTTATGTTTTATGTTTTTTTTTAAATATAAATCCGGATTAAATAATTGTTTTTTTATGCAATTAGCGACGACATTCAAATGATGAATGTCGTCGTAAATTCAGTATGAATGTCGTCGGCAATCTTTTTTTTTTTTTTAAATTTTTAAATTCATTTTTTTATTAATTTTTTTTGATTTGATTTTTGTTTTTATTATAAATGTAATACGAATAAAATTGATACATATGACAAAAAATTTCAATAATTAATAGAAAAAACCGAATCATAATTAAAACCATAAAAAAAGTCTTACAAAGAGTCAAAACAAGTCAACATAAGTCAAACACACCAAAAAAAAGTCTAAAAAAACCGAATCATAATCAACATAAGTCTAAAAAAACCAAACTATTACAAACCAAGTCCAACTCAAATAAAAACCAACTCCAACTAAGCATCATCATCATCATTCCTTTCATCTCCTCGTTCCTCGGGACTCCTTCTCGGGGGGGGCTGGGGGGGCTGGGGGTGGGCGACCGGGGCCATTCCTTGAGCTATCCTCATACCATTTAAGGTATCGAATAGCGTGTCCATTAAGCTCGGCTGACTCGACTGGCTCGAAGAACTCCCGGTCGATGTGGAGGTAGGATCTGGTATAGGTTCAAGACCTTGTTTGACTCGAAGCTCGTTCATGCCTGCGAACATCGCCTTCAGTAGATCCTCGGACGCAGCATCGGCTTTTGCTTGTTTCCGTGATCTCTTCCGCACCCCTCCAATGGTAGGCACCCAATGTCTCGACTTCGGTGGGGCCATGACCTCCATAATGGTCTCTAAAATAGCATCCATCTGCTCCTCCGTAGAAACCTCGGTGCCATTGGCTGCAGCCTCCACTACCTTCGTCTGCATCTTCCCCCGTAAAACAGCCTATAATTAGATTTAATTTAAAAATAAATTAGATTAATATCAAAGTAAAGTTAAAAATAAAATATTTAAGTAATGAAAAAAAAACTTACACTTGCTTTTTCCAACCGATCGTCCCGATAGCTGTCACTAGCCGAATCGTATGCAAGATGATCGAAGTAGCCGCTCAATGGAGGAAGCTCCATCTCCTCTTGGGTCTCTTCGTCCGTGAAAATCATCGGCTCCTTCGTCACGGTCTTAAGCGTCCCCTATACAATTTTCAATACCGAATATTAAATAACTAAAAATAAATAAATTATTAAAAACATTAAATTAAATTTTTATTAAATGTAATTATACCTCCATAATAACCTCCCTAGTCTGGGATAGGTTCCGAGACCCAGCCCTACTCGCACTAGTCTGCTGCTCCCGGTTTTTCCGATTAATCTCCGCCTGAGCCTACAAATAATAAACAAAAATAGTTATAAATCTAATAAATAACGAAAAATAGTTGTAATAAATAATTTTTTTTGTTACCTGGGCATTCAGATCGTCCCAATTCTTCTTCGCAATAGCCCAATACTCGGGTTTAACATCCGGGGGAGCGAGACCGTTGTTGTAGTAATCCGACTTCAAGTCGGATTTCCATCTCCGATAGCAGGCCGATTGCATACTGGTCAACTTTTCGCAAATATCCTCCCAGTCACCTCTTCTCCTCCACCCCTCCACGTCAAAAAATTCTTGAAGACGGCTGTAAATACCCCCTATCCGACCTTCGGGGACCTCTATCCACTGTTTGTAAATGGGGGGTACAAATTCTCGAACCGCGTGCCCGATGACCTGACCCACGTGTTTATAGTGGGGGCCCACTATATTCCACGTCTTGTCGATGACGGAGAATTCGATCGGTATGGGCCACCCAACTCTCTTAAGCGTCTCTTGGGCGGTTCGGATAGAGGTGGTGGTTCGGGGTTTCCGAAGTCTTCTCTTCGGATTTCCTGTTAAATTGAGTATAATTTATTAATTATTTATTCGAAAAAAATAAAATTTATGAAAAAAAAATGTATTATGTATTTTTACCTGAAGGTTGGTCGCAGTCTTGGAGTCCCCGATTAGGACCCCTCGGGGGATCGCTTCCGAATCCATCACCATCGTGACCACGTCCCATAACATCAGCCATCTACAATTTTGGAAATTACTTATTAGTCCCTATATTATAATTAATTATAAATAAGCCCTTATACTTTTTAATATATTGCAAAAAGGTCCCTATTTTTTCATATATTGCAAAAAATTCCCTATATTTTCATATATTGCAAAAAGGCCCCTATATTTTTCAACTATACATTTTGGTCCAATTTTCATTTAATCATACAATTTTAATATATTGCAAAAAGGCCCCTATATTTTTCAACTATTTTTCATTTATTCATACAATTTTAATATATTGCAAAAAGGCCCCTATACTTTTCAACTATCCATTTTGGTCCATTTTTCATTTAATCATACAATTTTAATATATTGCAAAAAGGCCCCTAAATTTTCAAACTATACATTTTGGTCCAATTTTCATTTAATCATACAATTTTAATATATTGCAAAAAGGCCCCTATATCACATAACAAGTCAAAATCTCTGAAAATCATATCGTAAACATATCATACACAATAAACAATGCAAAAATCCTATCAAAACCCTAGTTTTCTTTCAAAAATCATAAAATTCATCATTCTGTTATGTTTTTAATTCCAAAAATATACTAAACAACCTAAAATAACATCATCAAAATTCGGAATATGCTAAAAACATCATTACAATCATAAAAAAAATCAATCCAAAAAACCCAAAAAAATAAAAAAGCAAAATAAAATCGAAAATTGTTACCTGTTACGTGGATAATGTGTAGTTTTCATCCATGAATCCATGCCAGAAACAAGGAAACAAAAAACAAAACAAACAAAAAAGATATTAGAAATTGAAATTAAAAATTAAAAATTAGAAATAGAATGGTGTTTATGGAAGGATTAAGCTTACCTTGTTGTTGGATTTGTTGTTGTATTGCCTCGGAATGGATTGAAATGGGAGGAAATGGCGTTTTTTGGGTGTAATTTTTGTGGTGAGTGAGGAAGAAATGAGCTCGGTTAGGTCATATAGAAACAGAAATTACCGACGACACGGGTCTTCGTCGGTAATCTTTAGTTATTCGTCGGTAATTTAGGACACGTGGCCCACTTCGTACACACGACGCTAGCGTGTCTTTGATTACCGACGACAGGGTCGTCGCTATTCGAGCATATTCGTCGCTAATTTTCGTGGGCGGGAAACTTGACCGCCCATGTTGGCCAATGAAAATTTTTGGGAAATATTAGCGACAAAACAGAGATTGTGTTTCGTCGCTAAAAATTACCGACGACATTCATATGTTGATTGTCGTCGTTAAGCAGTTGCATGTCGTCGCTAATTTTTTTTTTTTTTTTTTTTTTTTTTTTTTTGGTTTTTCTTATTGTTTGTGTGATTCTCCTATTACATATTTTGGTCAACTATAGGAGTCAAACTTGAGTAAAGTGATAGTGTTTGGTGATTTTGGTCAACTATAGGAGTCGAGTGATAGTGTTTGGTGATTTTGGTAAACTATAGGAGTCAAACTTGAGTAAAGTGATAGTGTTTGGTGATTTTGGTCAACTATAGGAGTCGAGTGATAGTGTTTGGTGATTTTGGTCAACTATAGGAGTCAAACTTGAGTCGAGTGATAGTATTTGGTGATTTTGGTCAACTATAGGAGTCGAGTGATAGTGTTTGGTGATTTTGGTCAACTATAGGAGTCAAACTTGAGTAAAGTGATAGTGTTTGGTGATTTTGGTCAACTACAGGAGTCAAACTTGAGTCGAGTGATAGTATTTGGTGATTTTGGTCAACTATAGGAGTCAAACTTGAGTAAAGTGATAGTGTTTGGTGATTTTGGTCAACTATAGGAGTCGAGTGATAGTGTTTGGTGATTTTGGTCAACTATAGGAGTCAAACTTGAGTCGAGTGATAGTATTTGGTGATTTTGGTCAACTATAGGAGTCGAGTGATAGTGTTTGGTGATTTTGGTCAACTATAGGAGTCAAACTTGAGTAAAGTGATAGTGTTTGGTGATTTTGGTCAACTACAGGAGTCAAACTTGAGTCGAGTGATAGTATTTGGTGATTTTGGTCAACTATAGGAGTCGAGTGATAGTGTTTGGTGATTTTGGTCAACTATAGGAGTCAAACTTGAGTAAAGTGATAGTGTTTGGTGATTTTGGTCAACTATAGGAGTCGAGTGATAGTGTTTGGTGATTTTGGTCAACTATAGGAGTCAAACTTGAGTAAAGTGATAGTGTTTGGTGATTTTGGTCAACTATAGGAGTCGAGTGAAAATTCAAATTCAAATAAAAAAAAATACAAATAGTCAAATAAAGTTATCAACTAGTCAGTTTCATATCAACTGTCAACTATAGGCTCACCATCACTATCAAACTCAATAGGTTCTTCGTCTCCATATTCTTCCCACGTGTCATCCTCCATTTCCTCGTTCGCAACAGTACTAATTTCAAAAGGCAATTGAATAAGAAAATGAGATTGGTCAATCTCGACCTCCTCCGTAGTTGCCAAGTTCATCATAACGGTCAAATTACCAGGGTTAACCAAAGGTATTGTGATTCTCTCATTGTTGGTAGGTAATGATTCCGAACCCCATAACTCGGGACTCCATCCATGCCGATCATTTATTTCCCAAACGGCCTTCCATTCTTTCGATGTTTTCTTTGCACGAATCTCGTCAATGTAAAACACTTTCTTTGCTTGCGATGCTAGAATGTATGGTTCGTTTGGCCAATCAACGCTTGCTGTGTTGATAAAGGTTACCCCGTGTTCTATCCTTGATTCACTCTTCTTGTACCACTTACATACAAATATAACAACCGAGCACCCTCCAGTGTATGTTAGCTCCAAGATTTTCAATAATTCGCCGTAATATGGTGACGCATACACCGTAATCTTGCGTCACTCTTTTTTCTCCTTTACTCTTTGTTATCCACTTTACACCGTTCACAACACATGAATCGTACATATGCACCGCACCATAAGGCATGTTTGCCAATGACACTATCTCAGGGGTAGCTAACGGATCACCACGGGATTCCATTCCATGAACCTGTCATTAAAAAAACATGAGATACATTGAAAATAAAAAGAATACTATTTAAACCAATGTTACATACCTTATCCAAAAACCAATCCTTAAACATTTGACGGTGCATATAATCTATTTCGTCAGTCGTTCCCGAAAGTGTGGATCTGTGTTCACTATAATTGAAATGGTATATAAATAAATCATTATAAATATATAAATATATAAATATATATATATATATAAATATATAAATATATAAATATATAAATATATAAATATATAAATATATAAATATATATATATAAATATATAAATATATAAATATATAAATATATAAATATATAAATATATAAATATATAAATATATAAATATATAAATATATAAATATATAAATATATAAATATATAAATATATAAATATATAAACATATAAACATATCAATAACAACGTTACTTACGTCCTAAATGTCTCGATTTCGTCGCAATTATTCAAAATATAATAAATGACGTGCTCCTTATCCTTATACGCTAAAGCACCAGATACTTTCTTGCCAACTGGAGTACACTGGGACTTGAAAACGGATAACTCTCTATGCACTGGCGGTGGTTCGTTGTATCTGCCTGGATCGTTGAACTTTGTTTTTTCTTCACTAAGGTACCTATACATATATAAATATAAAAATATATATATATAAATAAATAAAGATATAAATATAAATAACAATGTTGAACTTTGTTTTTTTTTCACTAAGGTACCTGGATATGAAATTCAACGTCTCTTCCGCCACGTAACCCTCGGCTATTGAACCCTCTGGTCTAGCGGGGTTTCGAATATACTCTTTCAACTTTTTTAAATACCTTTCAAATGGGTACATCCACCGCATTTGAACCGGGCCCCCTAGCAATGCTTCATCATACAAGTGTATCACCAGGTGGATCATTATGTCAAAAAATGCAGGAGGCAGAATAGTTTCTAGTTTGCACATTACTTCAGCCACTTTTGCCTTACCGGTTAACAACTGTTTCCTACTCAAATTCTTGCTACAAACAACTCTAAACACGTTCGCTAAGCCAATTACCGCATCGCTAATCGGCTTATCCTCTACAAGACCTGGAAGACAACAAACAAAGAGATATTGCATCATAACATGACAATCATGCGATTTCATTCCAATAATCTTTCCCGTATCAATGTGAACATTATTCCTCAAACTAGACGCGAAACCATCTGGAAACCTTTGTGCCCGTAACCACTCGAGAAAAATCTTCCTCTTCTCCGCTGATAACGTATACTTTCCTCGCTTTAGTATCGTCTTACCTTCTTCGGATGAGATCCACAACTCCTTTCTAATCCCCAAATCCTCAAGATCCATTCGCGCCTTCACGTTATCTTTGTTTATTTTACCATCAACTCCTATAACCGTACCAAGCAAACTGTCGCACACATTCTTCTCGCAATGCATTACATCGATGTTATGTTTTAACAAATTTTCTGACCAATACGGTAAACGATAAAAAATACTCTTTTTTTTCCAGTTTGTCTCACGCGGCCCTGTTTTTTTTGTCACCTTGCCCCCGAAATCCTTGTGTTTACCGGGAAACACGATCGGAAGCCCATCTAGCTGTGTCTGAATACTAGCAGGACTATGTTTCCTCGGTGGGGCACGTTTATCGGTTTCCTTGTACGAAACCGTATCATCTCTGAGATCATGTTTGATAGGTAACCAACGTCTATGATCAAAGTAAATGACCCCTTTCCTCACCTTCAACGAAGGAGTGGAATCCATGCATTCTGGGCAAGCCATGTAACCTTGACCCGACCATCCTGAAGCGTATGACCGAGCCGGGTAATCATTGGTCGTGGACAACACACAAACCTTCATTAAAAACATTTGCTTCGTGTGGGCGTCATACGTATGGATACCTGTTCTCCACAACATGTCCAACTCGTCTATAATAGGGCGGAGAAAGACATCCATGTCCTTTCCGGGTGAGCGGGGACCCGGAATTAACAAACAAAGCTGAAATGTGGTCTCCTTCATGCATGTCCACGGTGGCAAGTTGTAGACGGTCAATATGATAGGCCACATACTGTAGGAGTTGTTCTGCATGGAGAACGGACAAAACCCATCGAGTCCAAGGCCCAAATATACATTCCTAGGTTCACTGGCGAACTCAGGATGTAGCGCTGCAAATCTCTTCCAACTATCACCATCAACCGAATGACGCAACACATCTGGATCGGAACTTCTTCCGGTATGGTGCCATATCATTTCTTCAGCGGTGTGTTTCGATGCGTATAGTCGCTGCAATCTCGGAGCAATCGGAAAGTAACGAAGCTTCTTATGGGGTACTTTGTTACCCTTCTTCGGGTCATATCTTGATTCACCACATACTGGACAATTGTCAAGTTTATCATTCTCCTTGTAAAAGATTGCACAATCATTCAAACAAACATCGATAGTAACATACCCCATGCCCAAACTTTTAAGTTTCTTGTTGCATGCTTCGTAAGAATCGGGCAAGTTGTGAGGTTTCGGTAGAACACGACCAACCAACTCTAACAGCTCGGAGAATGATGTGTTACTCCACTTGTTCTTTACTTTTACGTGCATAAGCTTGGCAATGAAATTCAATGAACTCATCGCTGTACAACCAGGATATAATTCTGTCTCCAATTCTTCGAACAATGAATCAAAACTGTTTTGACTAGGAAGATGTGCGTCTCTCATTTCAATATCTCCCGGATGACCACCAACATAGTAACTTTGTCTCACATCCTCATAAACACGATGCATTTCGCTATCTATGTTTGGTACGTGAATTGTCTCGGGAATTACCACCTCGTTCTCGCCGTGCTTTGTCCAAACAAGATATGTTTTGTTGAAACCGTGTTTAAGAAGGTGGGCCCTAACTTCGTCGATGGATTTTCGAGAGTAATTATTACACTTCGTACACGGACAAGACATGAAACCAGTGGTACAATCTTCATTTTTCTCTGCATATTCGATAAAACGAATAACCCCAGATACATATTCTTTCGTATAGTAATTAGTTGTATCGATCCAACTCTTATCCAAATCCGGATTCATCTCTTCGCAACAATTTTATACAACTAGACAAATAAAATATATAATTATTACAACCCAATTAAAAAGAAGAATAAAAATTACAACACAATAAATGACATAATAAAAATTACAAACCATTGAATGAATAATTATTACAAACCATTGAATGAATAAAATTACAAACCATTGAATAAATAAAATTACAACACAATATATAGATAATAAATTTCATATAATTAATAAAACAAATAATAATATATGAACACAAAAAATTAAATACAACCAAACATGCATACTACAAGACATAATAATAAAAAAGTAAAGCAAATCACATGTAAATCATCAACCTAATCATGTCTAATTATAGCAACTAACACATATCAATTAAAAAAAATGAAAAAGCATGAAATTTCTTGAAAATACCTTGAATTAGATGGTTAAGAAGAGGATTGATGACCACAACCCACCTAGACAATGTACTAATACACCTAATCACATTATATATCAACAATTAAACACAATTCTAAAATAAAAATTAAATTTTAAAAACATGGAATTTCATGAATTTACCTTAAATTTTTTGATGAAAATGGATATTGATAATGCCCCACCTTGATTATGAACCCGGGAATGGTGCAAGACAAATTGGAGAATCAATTAGGATTCTAAAAAAAAAAATTCTGGGATTTTTTGGGAGAAATTCGGAGGTGTTTTTGGGTGTGTGTGGGTGTTTTATGAGATAAAAAACCTGCAGCCTTTAAAAATATATACAATAATTACCGACGACACGTAAATTCGCCGGTAATTAAAGAAAACTCGTCGCTAATTAAGGACGAAAAACGTCGTCGTCCTCATTAGCGACGGCAAATTTACGTTTAAAAAAAATAAAAATTCAAACCACCAGATTAACGACGCAGTCGATACTTTTAACGACGGAGCTTTGTCGGTAAATATTAGCGACAACGTTGTCGTCGGTAATCAAGGACGTTTACCGACGACCCGTGATTCGCCGGTGATCTGTCGTCGGTAAACAGACGAAATGTAGTAGTGAAGACAAGAGAAGTAAATAAAAACCATACAATATTTTCTAGAAAAAGAAAAGTTGAAAAAACATAAACCAAGTCACATTATAGTTTTTAGTTTTTTACTCTACATAAATCATAAAAATATTCCCTGTTTTAACTTGTGCTATCATGGTCGCTTCATAGGGTTCCTCCAAGTTAGAGTTTGTAGGCCTTTAGGCAATGGAGTGTGTGGAACAACTGCAGAACAAGAGTGTCCTCCTGATGATCCTACAAAATTAGGGTGTCCTGGATGGTATAACACCCCACTTACTACCTCATCACCCACTTTCATGGACACCAAATATCCACACTCAAATTTTCCTTCTATTTTTCCACCAGCTACAAACCTTCCAAAATCTAGCATAAAAAAACATGCAAGTCAATTCAATTTATAATCCATTTTTTACTGTCAAATTATACATATCAATATTTAGAAAGAAAAAGTTTCATATCATGATAAAATATGCATAATACTTAGAAATACATTTTAACCACCTTAAATATATATATTTCTTAAACGATTGGTAAACCTAAAGACTTTCTAGGATGACAATGAAACCTTGATAACATAAGATAATTTTATCTAAATTTAATTTCTGTTTTAAATTCTATAATTATATATTTCCTGAATTCTAAGAGTACAATTGTTTCCAGAAATTTTATTGTATATATTATTTCTATGAAAACAATACGTAAAGATAATCTACTATTACTATTTTTGTTACAAAACAAAATGATAAACTTATGCAGGTTAATCCCTCCAAGTATTCAATAAGGAATCTAGGAGAAAGAAAAACAATTTCAACCATCTTGAACTAACTTCAATTATACCAATTTGCTCAAAACAAAAAGAAAGGTAGGCCAAAAAGACAATCATTTCAGTCTCCATTGTTTGATTTTTTTAGGGACCTTAACTATTAACTTTTTTTATATGAAAAAAAATTATATCTTAAGTCTGTTTTGAATTCCGAAAAATATCGACGATGACCCGCTTTTATCAGAGTAATTAAATTGTATTTTAACTAAAAAAATCAAATTGTATTTTAATTAAAAAATCAAAATTTATTTGTTTAGAATGAAATCAAAATTTATATACTGACATGCATAAGTGCAAATCTACTTCCTTGGTTCCCAATATAACGGGATGTAATAAGTAATAGCTAACTATTCGAGCCATTCGAAACTTGGAGATCTAACAGCATAAGTACTTAAAACAAAACCTAATATTAATTTGTGGTCAAACTTATTTGTCGGCGGTACTTTAATTTATCAAACTTACTACTTATCTTTATTATTAATTCGAACTACTTTAAGACGATCGATTATGTTTTGTCATGTCTTTTAAAGAACGAGACTAATAATTTACTCAGTAAACACGTTAATAAACCAAATTTACCTGAATAACTTGAGAGTTCTCTTGACCTGAAGAAATAAACTTCTTCATACTCACGGAGTAGAGCATCATAGTGCTTCTTTAATCGTGATGAAACACAAGTTGAGGTTGAAGAGAAGTTAAAAATTTTGCTAATCTCTCTCCATTTTTTGTTTGTGATAACCTAATGATACAAACAAAATTAACGTTAGAAAATAGTGAAAAAAATATATATTATTTTTCTATCACAAAATATTGAAAATTAAAAGAATAATTCAAACCTTGGCATATCCACCCTTCATTGTGACTTGGATATACAGAAGGTGCAGATTCAGATGCTTTCCTCCTATAATAGGAACCCTGCAAACACAAAAATAAAGTAAAATGGTTGATAATTTAAAAAACAATAATAATAATTTGAAAAACACCTTAAATATATAAATTTATATAAAAGACGTCATTTTAAAAAAGAAAAAATAATGACAAGAGTTGCTCGACTAAGTTTAGTTTGACTGGATCAATGCAAGTATTTTATTTGGATTAACCCTTGCATGAATTCATTCGGGAATTGGTACATACTTTTGTCCCGTAAATAATATATTTAGTAAATGGAAGAGTAAAGGCTTGACTGGGATAGAATTTTTTTAGTAATGTACAGTCTCTTATCGTCTCGTTCCAATGAGACTAGCCCTTCCCGCCCATCGTCCTGTCACGTCTGATCTCATTAAAATCATATATACCTACCATTATATTTTAAAAATTTGAATGATACATAAGTTAATAACTTAGGTACTTAATTTAAAAGGTCAATGTGGAAAGACTAACGTGTGGTCGGACCGGTTCTTATTGGACCTGCGGTATACCGGTCCTCCACTAACGGTCCCAGTCCGGTCTGGTTACCCGTTTCGGTTTCGGTCCGGTCGGTTTTTTGGGCTAACATATATATAAAAAAAATTTGTTTATCAGACCGGTTTTTCACATGCATTTTTTTGAAGAACCGAGCCGCTACCCGTTATACAGGTCTGGTCCGTTTCTGGACCGCTTTCCTCTCCGGTCCGTTTCTGGTCCGGTGTGGACCGGTCCAGTCCGGTGCACCGGTTCTCTGAACCGATAGCCAGGCTGAGTAGAAAGGTTGTCACCTAACAATGATCACACATGTATGTCATTGATAAACACACTCAATCTCATGAATATGTAATAGTGTTTTAAACCCGGTCTTATGACCTCCATTGTAACAAAAAAAAAAAACACTCAATCCATTAAAAAAATACACGTATCTCGTTAATAAATAAGTAACCATTGAAAAAAAAAATTCACAACTCATTAAAAATATAAAGATAATCAATTATTAAAAATTTAGATCTGATGAAAAAAAATTGAACATTTTGAGCATTTAAATTTTTTTATATAATATATATAGAACTAGGTAACTACATGTTTTTTCTAATCAATATATTCATTTCACGGTTATGGTAATTCATATTAAAAGGAAAGAAGAATATTAATTAATTCAATTATTAATAAAAAAATTCATTCCATTTGTCAAATTATAAAAATTGCAAATCAATTCTCCATCTTAAATAAATTGTAACAATTAATATATATCATTGCGTAAATATTTCAAGGTTTTTAGTTTTGTTAATCAAATGAAAAATTCCAACCATAAGTTATAAGTTAAATATTACATATGAAAGGTTTATTTTGATTAATTTTTGTAGAAGATGAGTGATTCATTGCCCCGCCTGGACTCACCCTTTTTGGTAAGCCAACATGACGAGTTTATGCCAAGTCATTATAATGATTATATATAATTACTACCGCGAGTGACACGCGAGTGACTTTACCTCTCTTTACCTGTGGGCTCAAATGCCCAACTATAAAGAAAAGGGTTGCACAAGGGTTTTGAGTTAAAAAAAAAATGTGTATCACATATATAATCAATTTTGTTTATGATCAATCAGTAGATATCACGAAAAAAGTTCTCTTGGATACTCAACATACAAGTAAGAAAAAACTGACAAAATGTAATAAAGAAAGCAAGCTTACGTTAATTTTGAATTCATGTGTGAGTGAAAGTTATTAAGAGTATGCCAGAAGATGGATGAGTCTTTTGTAACCTCTTCATGAGGTGCCATTGGTGGAGGAAAACACTTTCCATCCACCCTACTTTCACTAGCAATATGTGAAACGACTTCCATTAGTTTACGAAAAATTATGAAATAAGTGATGGCAATATGTGAAGTTTTTGAATTATTGAAAAAGAGAAATATGTATTGTCAAAAGAAAAGAGAGTTATGAGAATGGTATTAAATACTTCATCTTTTCCATTCTGATTTTTTCTTTTGTAATTTATTTTCTTTAGAATATGTATCATTTTAGTTTTTTAATGTAATCTTAAATACAATTTTCCTGTTTTACCATTTTTTTAATATTCATATAAGTTTGTTGAGGGTTTTAAGGAGTAATGAATAAGGTTGAATTAGCCATTTTAAAGTCAACTGTGTGAAAAAAATAAATTTTATTAATATACATGCTAAAATAAAT
The DNA here is from genome assembly GCA_029959085.1 of Nemophila menziesii. Lineage (NCBI taxonomy): Eukaryota > Viridiplantae > Streptophyta > Magnoliopsida > Boraginales > Hydrophyllaceae > Nemophila > Nemophila menziesii. The sequence continues at coordinate 21,965,011 of JARWIR010000015.1, read as the reverse complement.
ATGGTCAATGAAAATGGGAATATGGTCAATAAAAATGGGAAAGAGTAAGTAGTTATTAAAACATAAATAAGATGGTTCTTTGAATGATAAATATGTATTTAAGAGCCTAGTGGAGAAGTCAAATATGTAAATTTAACTTATTTTGACCTATTCTCATTAATGTATTATTTGAATTTCACATTATTAAAGTAAATAAATTAAATAAAAAATATGAAAGAATTAAAAGATATTTTCCTTTATTTTGATTGAGTTTTTAATATAAATAAATAAGGTATATAATAGTACAATTCATCAAAAACCGTTACAATTTTCACATATTAGGATCATATTTTTTATCGAAAAAAAAAATAAGAAAGATAGAATTTTTTTAATAAAATATCATAACTAACCTTAAAATATTTATATAATTCCTCAAACAAGATTTTAAAAAAATTTATCATAACTAACGTTGTATTTTTTTTTTATATAATTCCTCATATAGGATTAGTTTCCTTTTACCCAAGATTTCTATTATTATTTTAGTATTTTTGAATAGATTTATGGTGACGTAAGATTAGGGATATGAATGGTTACATAATAAAACTAAAAGCAATGGATATCTGAAATTAATAAAAACGGATTATATAACAATGGTGAAACCTAGTATGTTATGGTTTTAGTATAATCAGTGGTTAAAACCGTTAGGTTATGATTTTAGATGTAAATTAAATTGAGTAACTGTGTGTAATCATATATATTTTTATGTATTATTATAATATTGGTAAAAAATTATATTCAAATCCCAAAACTAAATTCCAAATACAAGATTAACAAAGTAGGAAACACATATTGAACTTAATTAAGGAACTACCATATTTTTTAAATATATTTTGAAGATATTTTTTGTATTTGTTATCTTATTTTAGAAATCTTAAAAATATATGTACAAACATAATTTGGTCATGGGTAAAAACTATTTAAAAACTAAAACATAATCATTCTATTATAATTTTGATACGTCTAACCGATTATTAAAAATGTTAGGCTATTATTTTTTTAAAATAAATGATTACAATTATATTTTTAATTTTTTTTAAAGTTAACTGAACCAACCGTATAAAAAATTATTTAATCGTTTTTAAATTGAGTATGCTTGTCAAATATTAATGATTTAAAAGTTATACAAGTAGAATGATTGATGACAATGCAAGTCCCATATGATTCCATATTACTAGACGGAATATCTATGACATGCAACTACTAATCCTTAAGATAAAAAGTTGTCTAGATTTCCTATAGAAGATATCAGAGATGGACATGTTATAGTAGGGAGTGGCTAGCCACTCTAATTACTACGTCATTGACATTTTCCATGGAAACTCTTTTTACCCAACTTTTGTACTACTTTTCAACTAAATTTAATTATTTATCGATATCAACATATAAATACATGACTTTTTTTTATCAAGTGACACATATTATTACTTATGTCTGACTATCAATCTATTGTAGGCTACTAGTAGCATATGTTCGGCTAGTTTCAGTTCACTCATAGATAGCTTTGTGTGTATATCGTTTATAGGCGGATGTTTGGTTCGTCTCACAACCTTGTTATGTCGGTGTTGGCCCTAGAACCCTCACAAAATCTTGCTCCATTTGTTATATAGAATGTATTTAGTGTGTTTGATATATAAATTACTATATTATACAAATGACTAGATAATGTCAAAGTTCTCTGCCTTCTCTCTAGGGTTCCCTTTTAGGTTTTCTCTCTATAGGTTTCTCTTTTTGTTTTTCTGGCAGCTTCACACACCTTTTTCCACCGTTTCTTATTTCTCTTTCCGTCAATCTCGCCGTGATACCACACTGGTTTCTCGGGTAAGACTGATTGTTCTTTTTTATTTCTTTCCTGTTATTCTTTTCTCAACCCTACACTTTATTCTGGTTTAGACATTTACCCAAACACTTAACATACAAATTCAATCTACCTAACGAGATTGAATAAATGGCACCAAAAAAAGCAAACAAAAAGAAAACAACTAGTTTAGAGGATGTTACAGAGATTTTGGGTACATCAAAAGCCCAAAGTTCAGGTTATGGTCAAAAGTCTATGTGTGACAAGTCTAAAATTAGTGTCATACCAGTCAGATCTGTAAATGGTGGACTTATTACAAACCAAAACTCAAATTCCTAAATAATTACACCAAATCAAAGTAATACAGTTACACACATGGAGCCTTTCCCTACTTTACAACAACAAAAAATCACTTCTAAGAGATCTGAAATTATTACAGAAGAGTTTGTTCCACTATCTAGCTCAGAATTGGCTTATTCACCTTCATCATTGCTAGGTGGAGCTCAGCCACGGTTACAACTAGTACAGTGTCTCCTCGTAAGACTTGGTCCACTTTTTTTGATGGTGAAATCAAAGAAGCTGTCCAACTTGACTATGTAAAGCCAGATCTGAAAATGGGAGGATAACTGTTACTCCTTCCACTCAAATTAAGGAAGATGGATCCAAGGCCAGGAAAACAAGCTTGGTGGGTCAGTTGTTAGACAAACCCCCACCATTTTATATGATTAAATACATGGTTGACACTTTATGGAAAAAATATGGCAAAGTTCAGATTAGTACTGATGTCTCCTTAAATGTTCTTATTTTCGACCCTTAGGAGACATCATTTTTTGTGTTTATTTAATCAATTCGATAGACTTTTGGACTAAATATGCAATAATATGATTTTCCTCTTTTAATTCTAGCACTTTTGATTTATTAAGCTTTTGCGCGTAATATTGGTATTTTTAGTGAGTATTTTACAGGTTTTAGATGTTAGCTAGAAGAGGAATCCGAGGAGAAAGTCAAAGATCAAAAGATAGAGTCAAGACTTGAAAAGAAATCCCGAAGATATTATTTTTAGAGCTGAAAATCCATTTTCCAGGCCATAGATTGCTGATTTCGAGGTGCTTAAGCGATGATCTAGCCGCTGACCTTTGAAGAGAAATCATTCCTTATCGAGTTACGGAACTTTAGCAACTGGCATGAGGTCAATCGGAGTTGTAACGCATCGGGAAAAGCTGTTTTAGTGAAGATGTATCAGCAGTTACGGGATTTTGGGCTTAGAAAGTGGGCTTGGACATTTAATTAATATTCTATTTTCTGGTCCAAGCCCTAGAACGAATTTGCACTTATAAAAGGAGGTCTGGACTTCTATTTTACACACAATTCACATTCTGCAAGATTAAACACCAGAGAGAAGTCAACGGAAGGAAGAAAGAAGAAGCTACAAGAGCTGGAGAGGGTCTATATCTCTGTTCGTAGTCATTCCTATTCCGGAAATTAGGTTTTTCTTATCTTTAATTTTGTAATCAAATATGAATTCCTTTATTTTTAATTTAGTATTTCTTTTTAATATGAGCTAAATAATTGATAGTGCTTGAGAACAAATAATGGGTGAATCCCAATCTTATTAATTAACGAATGTTGAATTTGGGTTTTTATTGAATTAAACTAAATTAGGGCTTTTACTCTTTTCAATAAATTGAGTTTATTTTACTGTTTTTGGAGTAGCTAACTAAGAACAGGTGTTAGTATCTAGGCTATTCCAATTAGTGGCGATTGGATCATCCTGACGGAGGGTTTAGGTACGGAAATATTTATTTAATCTAGGATAGAAGTTAATGATTCTGACGAGCTTAGCTAATCCTAGGGCCAATGAGGTAATAAAACTTAATCATCCAACGGTGGATCATATTTACCCTGACGGGACTAGTGACACTTTAGGATCGCCTTATAGTCCACCCTGACGGGGGTATAAGGAATTTAGAATCCCGACCATTGTAATTGACCAATTTAGCCCTTAACCAACATAAGTTAGGAAATAAGATTAGGAGGATCCTTGCGTTCTCAAGTACTACATCTCATATTGCGTTTTCACTCATTTTACTTGCGTCTTAGCTTTTACTTGCATTTAATAATTGTCTTTCATTTATTTAGTTTTAATAAACAAAACCAAACAAACATTTTATTATCTTTTACTTTCATAAGTGCATCAATCACTATTTGCTAGACATTGTGATCAACCATTCCGTCCTTGGAACGAATCTGTATTATCAGAAATACTACTTGGGACAACCGTACACTTGCGGTTGTGGTTCGATTTACATTTGCATTTATTTTAGAACACACAAAGGACCACCAAGTACCTCAGAGTAGGGTTTGTATGTATTCAAAATGGAGACTGAAGAGGCATGTTTCAATGTCATGGGTGAGTTATGGCATGTCAATAACAAACCCTTCATTTTGAGAAGATAGAAACCAAATACACATTTGGAAAAGTTCAGAATTGATAAGGTTCCAGTGTGGGTTAAACTCAAAAAAGTACCAGGTGAATTATGGAATAAGGCTGGTTTAAGTGTTGTAGCTAGTGCCCTTGGAAAACCACTTCAAATGGATGATATTACATCAAACCACACTAGGTTAAGTTATTCCAGAGTGTGTGGTGAAATGGATCTAAATGCAGATATCATAGATAACTTTGATATAGATATGAGGGATAATCAAATTGAAACTGTTGAGGTGGAATATAGTTGGAAGCCTCTGTTGCGCAAAACTTGTAATATCCTTGGACACTCAGATAGTACCTGCAGAAACAAGAAGCAAATGTGGGTAGAAAAGAAAAAATCTAATGATGAGGAAATAATTAAAAGTAGCTCACCTCAAGTTATTAGTCACAAGGAGACAAATAATACTGAGGAATCTTGGACACAAGTGGTGAATAGAAGGGCTACATCACCTCCAACCCAAGTAAATGGGGGAAATAATGAAGCTTCCACTTCTAATACATTGAATATATTGAACCAAAAAAATGATACTATTGACAATATGGTTAAAGAGTTGATTCCAGTTAACACTAAGGAGGTAGTGCAGGAAAAGCCTCCAGATCCATATCTTACATGATAATCACATGGAATGTGAGAGGGATCAATAATAAACTCAAACAGGTTAACTGCTTGAAGTATGTTAATAATTTCAATATCAGTCTATTTAGTTTAATTGAAACAAAAGTTAAGCCTCATAAAGCGAAGAATATTTGGGACTCGGTTTTTAATAAGTGGAAGATTACACACAACTACAACCATCATGAGCTAGTCAGAATTTGGAAATTTTGGAATGATAAAATATTTAATGTTTCAGTCATGGATAATAATAGTCAAGCACTTCTTTGCAAGGTAGTAAATATTCATGATAAGACTATATTTTTCTATTCTCCAGTATATGCCTTAAATAAACCTGAGGAAAGGCTTATTTTGTGGAATACTCTGAGAAAGTGGGAAGGGGCAGTGAATAAAATTCCTTGGGTTATCCAAGGAGACTTTAATGAGGTAATGCACATTAATGAAAGATTAAATGGATTTATTCTCTTAGAGGGTGCTATTGATATGATAATCTGTATCAATGACTTAGAACTGACAGATCTCAAGTATGTGGGACCAAAGTACACCTGGAAAAAATAAATCAGTTGAGCGGGATATGAGAGCAAGTAGAATTGACAGAACCCTACGTAATGAAGGTTGAATTAAATCTTACCCAAATACCTCTCTTATTCTGTAATTTCCCTATCTTTCAGATCATTGTAGCCAGATATTAAAGTTTATGACTACAGAGAAAAGGAGAAAGTATCCACTCAGATTCTATAATATATGGATGGACCATCCTGACTTTATCCCTCTAGTTCAAGAGATATGGAACACTAAATTTCAAGGTACCCCAATGTATATAGTAACTAGAAAACTGAAGCTTCTCAAAGAGAAACTTAAATTGTTCAATGAGAAGTTTTTCAAGAGCTCACAAGATAAAATTCTTAAGCTTCAGAATGACCTGAAAGTAATTAAAGTTAGTAGATTACAGGGTAATACAGATATGGAGCTTTCAGATAAAGAGAATGACTTAATCTGAGATATTACGAAAGAGCTATTGGTTAAGGAAGCTATAGTCAAACAAAGATCTCGAGATCAATGGGTGGATAAGGGTGACCCCAATACCACCTATTTCCAAAAAATTATGAGAGGAAGAAGAACTCAAAATAGCATCTATAACATTATAGATAATCAAGGTGTTTGTAAAATTGAAGAAAAGGACATCTCAGATGTTTTTGTCAACCACTTCACTGAATCCTGGGTAAATAAAGAGTAGATAGTGGTAAGTACAGTGTTAACACACTAAACAATATATTGGGTAAAACTATAAGTCAAGAATAAAATAATTACCTGATCAATCCAATTACTGAAACTGAGATAAAAGAGGCATTATGGTCTATTGATAGCAATAAGAGCCCAGGGCCAGATGGATTTTCATCAGGGTTCTTTAAGAAATGTTGGGACATTATCAAAGATGATTTATATTTAGCTATCAAGAGCTCCTTTGAAGACTGTCAAATTCTTAGGGAAATTAAATCAGCTAATATCTCACTTGTTCCAAAGATCATAAACCCAAGTGTTACAAAGACTTCAGACCTATAGCCTGTTGTAACATTTTATACAAGATTACTTCTAAAATCATAGCTAATAGATTAAAAGGGACACTTCAAGGAATAATTTCATTTAATCAATCTGCATTTGTTCCAGGCAGACTTATTGGTGAAAACATATTGATAGCCCAAGATATTGTCAGAGGTTACTCAAGATCTAACATCTCAAAAAGATGTACTTTAAAACTTGACCTCATGAAGGCTTATGATTCTGTAGACTGGGAATTTATCTTAAAGACTATGGAAGCTCTAGGCTACCCTATTAAATTTATTGAATGGGTAGCCATGTGCCTCACAACTACTTCATATTCAATTATTATTAATGGAGCTCCTCAGAGTTATTTTAGAGGAGAGAGAGGTCTCAGACAAGGGGACACTCTCTCCCTTTACCTCTTTGTAATTGGTATGAAGGTACTCTCTCAGATCCTCATACATGTGGGGCATAAAGAATATTTTAGCTGGCACCCTAAATGTGGTAAGTTAAAGATCAACAATCTAATGTTTGTTGATGATCTTTTAGTATTTTTCACCCTAACTGTAGAATCAGCAGGGTGGATAAAAAAAGTTCTTAACCTGTTTTTCCATCTTTCTGGGCTAAAGATAAGTGATAGCAAAAGTAATATCTTCTATGGTGGAGTACCCGATGTAGTTAAGGATGAAATTAACCACATTATTAATATACCAGAAGGCTTTCTCCCCATCAAATACCTTGGACTTCCCTTAAATACAGGGAGACTTAGCCTTCATGATTGTAAACAATTGGTGGATAAAATGACTAAGAGAATTGATCATTGGAGCTCAAGGAACCTCTCATATGCTGGAAGAGTACAACTTATTAAATAAGTACTAGGTAGGATTGCTAGTCATTGGTGTAGTGTCTTTACCCTCCCCAAGAAGATATTAAAATTACTACAAAGTAAAGTGATGGCTTTTCTGTGGTGTGGTAAGAGTTTATATGATGGTGGTGCAAAAGTCTCATGGAGTATAGTGTGTAAGTGATGTCTCCCTAATTGTTCTTATTTTCGACCCTTAGGAGACATCATTTTTGGTGTTTATGTAATCAATTTGATAGACTTTTGGACTAAATATGCAATAATATGTTTTTCCTCTTTTATTTCTAGCATTTTTAGTTTATTAAGCTTTTGCGCGTAATATTGGTATTTTTAGTGTAACGTTTACAGGTTTTAGATGTTAGCTAGAAGAGGAACCCGAGGAGAAAGTCAAAGATCACGGGATAGAGTCAAGACTTGAAGATAAATCCCGAAGATATTATTTTTAGAGCTGAAAATCCATTTTCCAGGCCATAGATTGCTGATTTCGAGGTGCTTAAGCGATGATTTAGCCGCTGACCTTCGAAGAGAAAACATTCCTTATCCAGTTACAGAACTTTAGCAACTGGAATGAGGTCAATCAGAGTCATAACGCATCGGGAAAAACCGTTTTAGTGAAGGCATATCGGCAGTTACGGGATTTTGGGCTAAGTTAGTGGACTTGGGCCTTTTATATTTCATTTAATTAGAAGCCTAGGTCCAAGTCCGAATTTGAACTTATAAAAGGAGGTCTGGACTTCTATTTTTCAGACATTTCACATTCCACAAGATTAAACACCAGAGAGAAGCAACAGAAGGAAGAAAGAAGAAGCTACAAGAGCTGGAGAGGGTCTATATCTCCGTTCGTAGTCATTCCAATTCCGGAAATTAGGTTCTTTTTATCTTTAATTTTGTAATCAAATATGAATTCCATTTATTTTAATTTAGTTTTTCTTTTTAATATGAGCTAAGCTTTTCATAGTGCTTGAGAACAATTAATGGGTGAATCCCAATCGTATTGAATAACGAATGTTGAATTTTGGTTTAAGTTAAATTAAATTAGATTGGGGCTTTTACTCTTTTCTTTAAATTGAGATTATTTACTGTTTTTAGCGTCATGAACTAGGAACAGGTGTTAGTATTTAGGATATTCCAAGTAGTGGCAATTGGATCATCCTGACGGAGGGTTTAAATACAGAACCATTTATTCAATCTAGGATGGAAGCTATTGATTCTGATGAACTTAGCTAATTCTAGGGCCAATGAGGTAATAAAACTTAAACATCCAAAAGTGGATCATATTTACCCTGACGGGACTAGTGACACTCTAGGATCGCCTTATAGTCCACCCTGACGGGGGTATAGGGAATTTAGAATCCCGACCATTGTAATTGACCAATTTAGCCCTTAAACAACATAAGTTAGGAAATAGGATTGGGAGGATCCCTTGCGTTCTCAAGTGCTACCTTCTCATATTGCGTTTTACATCATTTTACTTGCGTCTTAGCTTTTACTTGCATTTATAATTTGTCTTTAAATTAGTAGCTTTAATAACAAAAACTAAACAAACATATTTTCTTTACTTGTTTTCATAAGTGCAACCATTCATTACTTGTTAAACATTGTAGTCAACCATCCCGTCCTTGGAACGAATCTGTTTTATCATACTACTTGGGACAACCGTACACTTGCGGTTGTGGTTCGATTATTTATTGCATTATTTTTAGAACACACAAAGGACCACCAAGTTTTTGGCGCCGCTGCCGGGGACGGCAGCGTGTGACCACGGTGTTTATCCTTTAGTGATAGTTGCATTTATTTTATTTTATCAGTTTTACGCTTTTTGTTTGTTCATTTCTTTTCAGGTTTTTAGGTTTGGTGTATGCGAAGAAGGCTATTCAAGGATCTAGAGCCAACACCTCCGATCCTTAGTAATCCAGAATCGTTGATCAGACTTGCTAACAAGAGAAGAAGAGAACGAGAAGCTTTAGAGGTAGAAGAATTAAGTAACAGAATGGAAGAGATAAATCTTCAAGATCAACAAAATAATCAACTGGGTCAACTAGGCGCAAATGGCCAACCTTTGGCTCCAAGCCTTATTCCTCCAGTTCCACCATTGAATCCTAATCCTCAAGTCCAGATAGTGATGAATCAAGATCCGTGGTTTACTAAGGGTCCACCAGAAGTTCCATTCCGTGCTCCTGCTTTAGGAGTAGGTGCTCCAGATATTGATGTTCCGCGATTCCGTCCCGATTCGGGTATGTTAGCTCAATTTCAAAATTTTGGGAATTTTCGTGGTACACCATCAGAAGATCCTCTTAGAGCACTACAGAAGTTTAAGCAGATATGTGATTCTTATATCACACAAGGAGTTTCAAGAGAACAGATGTATTTTGCTGCGTTTAAATTTTTTGTTATTGATGGAGCAAGTGAATGGCACGATACACAAGATCCTACGAAGTTAACCAACTGGGACCAATTAGAGACAGCTTTCTTTAACAGGTATTACCCAAGTAACATGAGATTAGATACTGAATTAGAATTGACGCATTTCCGTCAAGAATATGATGAAACTGTGGGTAAGAGTTGGACAAGATTGCAGATGTGTTTACGTAGAGTTCCCACTCATGGCTTTTCAGAACAACAACAGCTAAAAATCTTTTACAGAGGCCTTGATGGGACTTCAAGAGAGAAATTGGATACGTTATGTGGTGCAGGTTTTCTTCAAGTTCAACCCGCTCATGCTAAAATCATTTTAGAAAGAACAATCAAGAATGAAGTTGGGTGGAATTCAGTAAGAACGCCGGTTAAAGGAGTGAATAATTTTGATATGGAAGAAAAATTTGCTACGCTTGAGAATAAGATTCAGACTACTATAGAGCAACAATTGAAGCAGCTTACTTTAGCTGTAAAAGAAGGATTTTCGGGTAAGAAGGTAGCTGTGCATGCTGCACAAGAGGTTTACATGTGTTCGATTTGCAGGGTAGATGATCATGATGAGGAAAATTGTCCGAATAACCAAGAGTCCGTGATGTTTATGTCCAATAGAGGTAACGTCAATTCAAGTGGCAATGGATATCAGCCTAACAGAAACCATCCTGGGTTTCAATACTCAAATCCTAATGGGGCAGCCAATCCTACATATGCGTATCAGCCGCGTCCCCAAGGTAACAACTATAATCCAAGACCACACAACAATTATCAAGGAGGACAAAATCAAGGTAATTATGTACAAAGACAAGCTCCTCAGAACACTTATGATGAAAATCTGAACCAGAAAGCCTTACCTGCCCATCCACAAGAAGGAGTAGTTACCCTTCAGAAAACAGTTGAAAGTTTAATTGCTCTTCAAACACAAGCTATGGAACGTCAAAATGCATCTGAAGCAAACATGAAGTTGTTACAGAATCAGCTGAGTCAAATTAATAAACAACTGAATCAACGTCCACAAGGGCAACTCCCTAGCGATACTGAAAATCCATTACAACGTGAAGATTGCAAAGCTGTTACATTAAGAAGTGGTAAGAACCTTCCTCCACCTCCTTTTCCCGTTATGAAAGAGAAAGAAGTTCCAAGAAAAGAAAAGGAAGTGAGTGAGAAAGAGAAAGAGAATGAGAAAGATAGTGAGGTTGAAGAAATAGAAAGACCAAGAGAAGTTCCGAAAAAGAAAGATGATATTGTGATCAATCGCCCTCCACCACCGTTTCCATCTCGAGTTCAGAAAAAGGGTGATTTGGGTGATTTTCAGAAATTCTTTAATAGAGTGAAGGGTCTAAGTATTAATATTCCGTTACTAGAGGCGATTCGAGACATTCCTAAGTATACGAAGTTTTTGAAGAGGGCCCTCACTAACAAAAGGCCTTACTGTGATAATGAGCTGATTGGTCTTCCTGAAGAGTGTAGTGCGATTTGACAGAGTAAATTACCTCCGAAGTTTGTTGATCCTGGAAGTTTCACGATTCCGATATCGATTGGAGAAGAGTGGAAAGGAAAGGCTTTATGTGACTTAGGTGCGAGCATCAATTTGATGCCCAAATCGATCTTTGATAAACTGAAAATTGGAGAAGCAAGACCCACTTCTATGGTCTTGCAAATGGCGGACAGGTCTCTTGCACATCCTGAAGGCCGAATTGAGGATGTCCTCGTTAAGGCAGGTACACTTATATTTCTCGTTGATTTCGTAATACTTGAGTACGATGCAGATAGAAATGTCCCCATTATTTTGGGTAGACCATTCCTAGCTACAGGGCGTACATTAATCGATGTAGAGAATGTCGAATTAACGATGAGGATTCAAGACGAGGAAGTCAAATTCAATGTATTTCGAGCTATGAAATTCCCAGATTCTCAGGAAGATTACTTTAGAATGGATGTAGTTGAGCAGGCATCACAAGAGGTATTTGATTGTTTTAATTATGATGATATTTTGCAGGCCGCTTTAACATTAGACTTGCCTGAGATGATGAAAGAGCTTGCCGAAACAGTGGCAGCTCTTATTTCTGAAAATCCGAAGTATAGGCGTCTTGCCTATGAACCTGTGAGAGAACCGGGGGAGATTATTCCTAAAAAGAAGCCTTCAATTGAATCTCCTCCGGAATTAGAAGAAAAACCATTGCCAACACACTTGAGGTATGCATATTTGGGTACTAATGAAACTCTACCTGTTATTGTTTCAGCTAATTTAACAGGTCCTCAAGAAGATAAACTGCTGCGTGTGTTGAGAGCCAACAAAGAAGCAATAGGTTGGACAATTGCTGACATCAAAGGCATTAGTCCATCCTATTGTCAACACAAAATTATACTTGAAGATGTTAACGCACGCTCAGTTGAAGGTCAAAGAAGATTGATGCCCGTGATGAAGGATGTAGTGAAGAAAGAGGTGATCAAGCTTTTAGATGCGGGGATTATCTATCCCAATTCGAGTAGTGAATGAGTGATCCCAGTTCAGTGTGTACCGAAGAAAGGAGGAATGACAACAGTTCTAAATGATAAAAATGAAGCGATTCCTTCAAGAACAGTAGTTGGTTGGAGAGTTTGCATGGATTACAGAAAGCTGAACAAAGCCACCAAAAAAGATCATTTCCCTTTACCCTTCATCGATCAAATGTTAGATAAATTAGCCGGAAGGGAATATTACTGTTTCTTGGATGGCTACTCCGGGTACAATCAGATTTACGTGGCTCCAGAAGATCAACATAAGACTACCTTTACATGCCCATTTGGTACTTTTGCATATCGTAGAATGCCAATTGGGTTGTGTAACGCTCCCGCTACTTTTCATAGATGCATGATGGCCATCTTCTGGGATATGATTGATAATTTCCTGGAAGTGTTTATGGACGATTTCTCCGTGTTTGGTGATGATTTTGATAAATGTTTGGATAACTTGGAGAAAGTGTTGGTGAGATGCAAAGAAACAGACTTGGTGCTAAACTGGGAGAAATGTCATTTCATGGTTCGTGAAGGTATTGTTCTGGGTCACAAGGTTTCGAGTTCAGGATTAGAGGTTGATAGAGCGAAGATAGAGGTAATTAAAACTCTTCCCCCTCCTGTTTCTGTTAAAGGGGTAAGGAGTTTTCTTGGCCATGCTGGCTTTTATAGGCGTTTTATTAAGGATTTTTCTAGGATTGCTAAACCGTTATGCAACTTACTTGAAAAGGATTCCAGATTCCTTTTTGATGAAGCTTGTTTAACGGCCTTCAAAACAATCAAAGAAAAGCTTATCTCTGCTCCTATAGTGTTACCTCCAGATTGGAATTTACCGTTTGAGGTTATGTGTGATGCGAGTGATTTGTGTATGGGAGCTGTATTGGGACAGAGAAAAGAGAAAGTTTTTCATTCGATTTACTATGCTAGTAAAACTTTTAGTGGTGCTCAGATTAATTACACAGTTACAGAAAAGGCGTTACTAGCAGTTGTATATTCATTTGATAAATTTTGCCCTTATCTTCTTGGAGCAAAAGTTATTGTTTCTACAGATCATTCCGCGATCCGATATCTTATGGAAAAGAAAGATGTGAAACCAAGGTTAATCAGATGGGTGTTATTGCTTCAAGAGTTCGATTTAGAGATCAAAGATAGAAAGGGCTGTGAGAATCAGGTTGCAGATCATCTATCGCGTTTAGAGGGTTCAGAGATGAATAGTGGTACTGAAGCAGTTAGAGAAGAGTTTCCGGATGAGATTTTATTCGTTGTTCGAGATTATGAAGCCCCGTGGTATGCAGATATTGCGAATTTAGTGGTGAGTGGTGTTTTTCCTGAAGGTTCTACTTATCAAGAGAGAAAGAGGTTAGCTCATCGTGCAAGACAGTTCTTTTGGGAGGATTCGTTCCTCTATAAAGTTTGTGCTGACCAAATGATACGAAGATGTGTAGCAAGGGAGGAGACTGAAGCCATTATAGATGGATGCCATGATTCATTATATGGAGGGCATTTCAAAGGAGATAGAACTGCTGCGAAGGTATTCCAGTCAGGTTTTTACTGGCCTTCTCTTGTTAAAGATTGTCATGAATATGTTAAGAAATGCACGAGATGCCAGTTTACAGGAAACATATCAAAGAGGGATGAGATGCCACGTAATAATGTGTTAGAAGTTGAAATATTTGATGTTTGGGGTATAGACTTTATGGGTCCTTTCGTTCCTTCAAATGGTAACTTCTACATCTTATTAGCTGTTGATTATGTGTCCAAGTGGGTAGAAGCGGTGGCTTTACCTACCAATGATTCACGAGTGGTGATCAAGTTCTTGAAATCACATATTTTCACTAGACATGGTACACCTAGAGTGATTATTAGCGATGGAGGATCTCATTTCGTTAATAAATATCTGAAGACTATTCTAGAGAAGTATGGAGTAAGACACCGTGTATCTACTGCATATCATCCACAATCCAATGGTCAAGCTGAAGTTTCGAATCGTGAAGTCAAGTCAATCCTAGAGAAAACCGTTGGTCCTACAAGAAAAGATTGGTCAATGAAGTTAGATGATGCGTTATGGGCCTATCGTACTGCGTTCAAGACTCCAGTTGGTGCATCTCCCTATCGTATGGTGTATGGTAAGGCTTGTCACTTACCTTTAGAGCTTGAAATGGGTGCCTATTGGGCAATTGCGCAGTTGAACTTAGATCCTATCTTAGCCGGAAAGAATCGTATGATGAAGCTTAATGAACTTGACGAATTCCGATTGCATGCTTATGAAAATGCCAAACTCTATAAAGAAAACACGAAGAAATGGCATGACAATCGGATTCGTACAAAGAACTTTGAAGTGGGGCAAAGAGTACTGAAGTATAACTCAAAGTTCAGCAATTATCCGGGTAAGTTAAGATCTAAGTGGTCAGGTCCATACATTGTGACCAAAGTTACACCTCATGGGGCGATAGAAATAGAACATCCGCTAGAGAACCGTACCTTTATGGTAAACGGTCACAGATTGAAGATATACCATGGAGGTGAAGATACCAATCGCTCGAAAGATCCACATCCTGGGGAGGTCATGTATCTCCTCGAAACTCCTTAGAAGCGTGAGGTAACCCGTCGAGCTTAACGACGTTTAACAAAAGCCAATTCTTTGTATATTATCTGAGTTTTTAATTTTTTGCAATTTAGAATAGTTGGATTTTTGTAATTTTAGTGTTTATTATTAAGAAATGAGGAAGGGTAGTTGTTTTTGATGATTTCAGGGGTAAAAAGGTCATGAGTTTGGGGTCGATGAGGAGAAAATTGGTTGGATGTCTAGGAGAAACCCGGAACCCGGTTTTGGTGCTGTAACTTCTGAAAAATCTCTGACCCAGCGTCTTGGTGTCTTGCGTTTTGCTGCGTTTTGGTTCGCGCCATCGACACAAAACCGGGAACCTGCATTTGGCAAAACCGGGTACCCGGTTTCGGAGCTGCAAAAGTCCAAAAGTTCTGACCCGGCGTTTTGGAGTCCTGCGTTTTGGCGCGTCTTGACTCGCGCCATCGAGAAAATCCGGGTACCCGCATTCCACAGAACCGGGAACCCGGTTTCGGCGAGTAGAATCTCTGACCCCGCGTTTTGGGGTCCAGCGTGTTGGTGCGTTTTCAAAAAAAAAAAAATTTATTAAGTAATTTTCCGCGCCGTCACAGCGACGCGGAACCGGGAACCCGGTTTTGAAGCTGTGATGTCGGTTTTGGGGGCCTTAACCTAGTTTTCTTAGCCTCTTCTGCAAGTTTTTACCTAAAACGCACCAATAGCCTCCCCACCTCCGAAAATCATAACAAAAACACTATATATCATCAAATCCTACCATCTTTCACCACAAAAACATAAAATCAACTCACCTCCTCTCCAAAATAACATCAAATCCTTAGTTTTTCCCAAGATTCTTCTCCATCAAATCCTTAAATAAAACCCAATTCTTTCTTCTCCATCCAAATTAAACAAGCCCCATCTCATATTCCACCTAGTTCTTTAATTCCTAAGCCTCAAAACATCAAAATTCTAAACTTTTTCTCTAAGCTTTTCATTATTTGAAGTTTTGAGTTTGGGGTGGAAAGAGATGACTAACAGAACCGGTGATTTCCGAAGAAATGCTCCTAGAAGAAAGACCACCATTGGTGGTTCCCAAGATCAAGCTATTGAGATTCCTGATTCGCGTCCTAAACGAAAAATTGATGAAGCTAAGCTTGATTCTAACAGAACAGAAATCACAGGTCAAAAGAGAAGATTAATTGATGAGATAGAAAGTGAGAAGGAACCAGAAGAAGAAATTGCGAAGAACATTGAGAAGGAAACTGAACAAGAGGTTCCGGAAGTACCAATTCAACAGAAACCTCCGCGTATGAAGATGTGGGCTCACAAGCCTAAGAGGGTTTATACTTGCTGGAATACTCAGGTCCGTGAAAGAATTGAATTTTTGAAGTTTGGTGAGGAGACAAATTTTCCTAAGGGTATTATGAGTAGTGAACACAAGGAATATGCTGTGACATGTGCTAAGTTTGGTTGGAAAGAATTGCAAGAAAGGAAGCTTGAGTTTATTCCTACTTTGGTGCGAGAATTTTATGAAGGTTTAGCCACCTCCCGTGATGCCATTTATATCCGCAAAAAGGTAGTTCCATTCTCTATTGAACGTATTCGGAAATCCTTGAAATTACCCAACTTTTCTGGAACATGCCCTTTCCAAGAAACTCTTAATGACCCTTCTTTCGAATCTGAATCCCTTTGGGGGACCGTGCTTGTAAATGGGGCTAGCCCAATTCCTGAAGGAGAAAGATATCCTGGACAGTTTTACAACAGTAGTTTGAAACCTCGTGCGAAGGTTTGGTCTCGTTTCGTAATACCCACTTTCTTTGGTATTAAACACACTTCCGAGTTGAAGAAAGAGCACGTATTTGTTATTAAGTGTATTTTGGAGGAGAAACCATTTGATGTTGCTAAGATCATTTATGAGACAATCATGGAATTCGCGAAATTACCAATGAAACAACAAAATCTGAAGTTTCCTTGTACTATTACTCAGTTGTGCCTAGACGCAAAGATTCCGCGTAAGAACGCAGATATTGACGTTGTTTCAGTTGGTGTGAGTATAGCTTTGAGCACAATCAAGAATATCCATGAAGAAGCAACACGAACTACCAAGAGTCCGAGAACTCCTCAATCAAAGAAAGCGAAGACTGTACCTGAGTTGGAATCAAAGATTCAGGTGTTGGAAGAGAATCAGAAGAAGATGATTGCTACCTTGGGGAACGTTACAAAAGAATTGGACCTGCTTCGAAATTTGATCCTAGGCGTAAATACACTTCAAAACGCGATTTATGATGCTGTTACGCGAGATAAAGGTCCAGAACGCAACACCGATAACCAGCCTCGCGCTGGTTAAGATACGTTTTCTAAACTTTCCTCTTAGTGTAGATTAGTTTAAATGCTTTATTGAGTCTTTTCGAGTCGTGGGGACACGACTCATTTTTGAGTTTGGGGTGGGGTTAGTTGCCTCATCCCAGTTTTTATGTGTTATTTGCTTTACTTGCTTTCAATAAAAGAATTTTCGGAGTTGCGTTTGACTGTAGAAATTTTTAAATATCCCTTAAGAATACTCTTGATGAATCTATGATAGTAAATAGTGGACTTTAGGGATTGATATAAAACGCATTTAGAGTTGCATGCAAACATAGGTAATTAATAGGAAAAATTAATGAACAATGCAAATGAAGTAAGCTTGTACTCAAGGAATATGTTTGGTGTGTAGAACGTGAAATCCTAATTAGTAGAGAACCCACCTAGATATGAACTAAAGACAAGCTATGTACTTAGGAAAATGATAGGGGCAGTTCTTTGTTAGCCATTTGTGCCTTTTTAGCCTTCTATCCCTTGTATTAATTATTATACGTCTTAGCCCACTTTGAGCCTTTAGCCTTTTCTCTGTAGCCACGAAATAAGCCATTATCCCTTAGATTATTAGGCATGACCATATGACCCGCACTTGAATCACAATCCTGAGACATGTCTCGAGCTTGAGTTTGGGGTGGTGGGTCCACTTATGGGGCATTAAATGGGTAGGGATCGATATGATTTGTATTGTAGCACAATTGCAGATGATATATACTTGTAACCCTTTGCCGGGAATGAAGAAAAATGAAAAAGAAAGAAAAAAATGAAAAATTTCGAAAAATCATATAGTAGGAACCGGGAACCCGGTTTCGTCAAAACCGGGAACCCGGTTTGCTTCTGTACAAAAAAAAAGAGAAAAAGAGAAAAGAAAATAAGAAGAAAAATATGAATGAATAAAACATCCGGCAAAGTGGAATTTTTCTGAAAATCATCTTGTTTATAGTGGGTAGACATGGACGCTAAATTGTTGCGTATATGGGTGAGTGAGAACATCTTTTGAGCGTTAACTCAAGCTCGAGGGCATTGTTGATGGTAAGTGAGGTGAGAGCCAAAAGCTCACTTCAAATTTACCAAATATACATCCACACCCGTCCTTAAGCCAATATTATAACCGTAAAGACCTCGTGATTCCTAAGTGCATAGTGAATTTATGATTCTGTTAATAGGGAATATACTAGGTGGAGCGTTCAAAGCGAGTTAGGATTAATGACCACCCTATAGCCATCATACAGAGATGAGTACAAGTGTAACCTTCAAGCATTGCAACTTTAATTTTATGATTGAGATTATTTATGTTTGATGTTGCATTTTAGATGTATGTGTATATTAGTTTCTAGAGTTTGCTAGATGAGACTTATTTTGAGAATTGCTTTAGGGTTTATTTGTTAGCTTCTACTTGTCTATACGCTTACTTCTACCCCTTTGTATTGTTTTACTTTGTCGGGACGACAAAGGTTTGAGTTGGGGGTCTTGATGTCTCCCTAATTGTTCTTATTTTCGACCCTTAGGAGACATCATTTTTGGTGTTTATGTAATCAATTTGATAGACTTTTGGACTAAATATGCAATAATATGATTTTCCTCTTTTATTTCTAGCATTTTTAATTTATTAAGTTTTTGCGCGTAATATTGGTATTTTTAGTGTAAAGTTTACAGGTTTTAGATGTTAGCTAGAAGAGGAACCCGAGGAGAAAGTCAAAGATCACGAGATAGAGTCAAGACTTGAAGATAAATCCCGAAGATATTATTTTTAGAGCTGAAAATCCATTTTCCAGGCCATATATTGCTGATTTCGAGGTGCTTAAGCGATGATTTAGCCGCTGACCTTTGAAGAGAAAACATTCCTTATCGAGTTACGGAACTTTAGCAACTGGAATGAGGTCAATCGGAGTCAGAACGCATCGGGAAAAGCCGTTTTAGTGAAGGCATATCAGCAGTTACGGGATTTTGGGCTAAGTTAGTGGACTTGGGCCTTTTATATTTCATTTAATTAAAAGCCTAGGTCCAAGTCCGAATTTGCACTTATAAAAGGAGGTCTGGACTTCTATTTTTCGACATTTCACATTCCACAAGATTAAACACCAAAGAGAAGCAACAGAAGGAAGAAAGAAGAAGCTACAAGAGCTGGAGAGGGTCTATATCTCCGTTCATAGTCATTCCAATTTCGGAAATTAGGTTCTTTTTATCTTTAATTTTGTAATCAAATATGAATTCCATTTATTTTAATTTAGTTTTTCTTTTTAATATGAGCTAAGCTTTTCATAGTGCTTGAGAACAATTAATGGGTGAATCCCAATCGTATTGAATAACGAATGTTGAATTTGGGTTTAAGTTAAATTAAATTAGATTGGGGCTTTTACTCGTTTCTTTAAATTGAGATTATTTACTTTTTTTAACGTCATGAACTAGGAACAGGTGTTAGTATTTAGGCTATTCCAATTAGTGGCAATTGGATCATCCTGACGGAGGGTTTAAATACAGAACCATTTATTCAATCTAGGATAGAAGCTATTGATTCTGACGAACTTAGCTAATTCTAGGGACAATGAGGTAATAAAACTTAAACATCCAAAAGTGGATCATATTTACCCTGACGAGACTAGTGACACTCTAGGATCGCCTTATAGTCCACCCTGACGGGGTATAGGGAATTTAGAATCCTGACCATTGTAATTGACCAATTTAGCCCTTAAACAACATAAGTTAGGAAATAGGATTGGGAGGATCCCTTGCGTTCTCAAGTGCTACCTTCTCATATTGCGTATTACATCATTTTACTTGCATCTTAGCTTTTACTTGCATTTATAATTTGTCTTTAAATTAGTAGCTTTAATAACAAAAACCAAACAAACATATTTTCTTTACTTGTTTTCATAAGTGCAACCATTCATTACTTGTTAAACATTGTAGTCAACCATCCGGTCCTTGGAACGAATCTGTTTTATCATACTACTTGGGACAACCGTACACTTGCGGTTGTGGTTCGATTATTTATTGCATTATTTTTAGAACACACAAAGGACCACCAGTAAGCCTATAGGTGAAGGAGGCATGGGTATTAGAGACTTGGATATTCAGAATTAGGTTTGGGCTTTAAAGTTACTCTGGGGTTGTTGCCTTCCTAAAGAGACACTATGGTCTCAATGGTTGCAACTTAACCACTTAAAAGGTAAATATGTATGGAAAATTGATATTCCTGTGGATTGTGCTTGGGGTTAGAGAAAGATCCTGAAGGTTAGAAAGCTTGCTAAAGGGTTTATCAGGTACAAGATGGGTAATGGTAAAGATATAACTCTTTATTGGGACTATTGGCTGCCAAATAACAAAATTCTCAATGAGATGAATTGTAGTAACATGGCTTCAGGCTACTATATTAACAACAAGGTAGCTCAATTTGTGTATATAGATAATTGTAAATGGCCAACAAAACTTAGTTTTATGAATGAACTCACGAAGAATATAGCTATTTCCGAGGATAAAGACACTATTAGCTGTACCCGCACAAAGAAAGGCAAGTTTAAATTTGCAGAAATATACGAGGAACTTAGAGATAAAGGGGTGAAAAATAATTGGTATTCAGTAATTTGGGATTCGAAAGCTTTACCTAAGTACAAAATTCTGCTCTGGCTCTGCAATTTAGATAGACTCCCAACCAAACAACAATTAATGAGTTGGGGTATGATTTCAAACCCTATCTGTGAGTTCTGTAAAATGTATAGCGAGGATAATGACCATCTATTCTGGACTTGCCCTAATACGAATCATATTTGGGATTTTTGCAAAAGGAAAACATGGTTAAAGATTCAGACGAGTGATTGGTGTTCTTTAACAAAAAATTTCGAAAAGAGAAAACCTAAAAAGTTAGAAGATGAAATTACCAGATTGATGTTACCAATAGTTGTTCATACAATTTGGGAAGAGAGGAATAATCGAATCTTCAACCAAATCTTCATCTCTGAGGAAGCTATTATGGAGCAGATTACAGATCGAGTAGTTGAGAACATGGTGAAGTTGAAGAGTTTGGATAAAGGAAGTGTCGAAGCTGCGATGAGAAGATGGAGAGAGAAATAGGGTTTTGTTTAATTAGATTTGTTTTGTACTTCCTAATGTACTAGTGAGTTAGGGTTGTAGTATGTGTAATGTACCGTGTTATTTTGTTTTATTATGTCTAGTCAACAAGTTTGACTAGGATGATGTGTAAAACTCTATTTGTTTTGATATAAAATTATTCAGGTTGGCTTAGCAAAAAAAAATGTAAATCCTTTTTGGCTTCCAATTAATTTAGTTCAAGCCAAACTCAATCATAAATGACCATCATTCCATACAATTTTTCCCCTAGTATAAGTCATTAGCTGCACAATGATTCTCTCACATGTTGACGACAGACTCAAATATAGTCATTCTTGTTTGTGCATCTACAAGGTAGCTTTCTTTGAATCAGTTACCGCCTCCTCTTTGTTTGCGAACTTCATTATAGTACTCCATCTGGTGCACAAGGGAGAAAAAATAACATCTCTCATTATACCCCATTGTTATCGAGTATATTTTTAGCTGAATTTTCAAAAACATGCAGTGTATGTAAGTTGTATATTCAAGAACACCACGTATATTGAAAAATTATGTGAATTGCAATGTTTTTCCCTACCATTTTAAAAAATAAACATGACAATTTATTTTGCACGATATGTTTGTTATGTTAGACAAACCTTTGGATACTCAACTACTTAATTAATTTGACCAAGAAATTTTAACACTAAATCTTCTTTTGTTCGTGCATATATATTTTCCTTGATAACATCCCAGATGATTTTATCGATGTCATGATAACCATGGACAAATTAAGCCTATTTCTACATATAATGGTTTACACTATATTATAAGGGTATCAAAGTAAATTTTTATTTTAATTTATCCATCCATTCTCATTTTTATTTTATTCTAAACTAAGAGTAGTTCTCCAGCCATTCTTAAAAGTACGTTCATTTACCTTTTCACACAAATTACGAAAGGTAATAATTGAAATCTCCAACACAAAAATACCTCTCATAAAGTGTCTTAATATTTTAAATGTTTGCTGAAAACACAAATTATGACAATTGAATAGATATAATAGGTGAAAAACTTTAAGAAAATGTCTTAATATTAAAGTGATTTTTTTTTTTGGAATTACATTTTTAGTAAATGGACGTGTTTTCAGGAATGGGTGAGTATGGTCTATTACTTTCCAATTCTTTATTATAATATCTTCAATCCAATAAAAGAAATATATATATATATATATATATATATATATATATATATATATATATATATATATATTCCCTTTTATTTATTATTTATTATTTATTATTTATAAATTATAAATGAACTCTTCAAAATATCTAAACCAACTAACAAACTGGAATTTGTTAATATTTTCCCTTTTGTCTTTATTTTGCAATTTTCTTTCTTATCTAAAAATATATTCTAATGGTAATTGATTTTTTATTGGTCAATGTTATCTCTTTGTGTTTTTCATGTATGCAGTATGAATTATTAACGGCTTGCAAATCTGAAAGTTAAAGACGTGTGGGTAATATGCTGAGTAATCGTGTTCATATTTTGAGTTCCACCATATAAAATTTTAGAAAGATGGTTTTACAAGAGTAATTTTAATTAATATTTCCACTTGTATTTTAGTATATTGAATATCCAATTAATGAATTAAGGTACATGTCATTACATGTTCTTAGTGTTATAAACTAAAGGAAAAAAAGATAAAGAAAAAGACATGATTTGTTATTTGTATTCCCAACATAACGAGTTCTATTACAATAGAATAAGCTTTATGTTTATAGGGTAATCAAAGACCTTTCACTTGCCAAATTTACAAGGAACAAGTAGGAAAAATAAAACCTTGGCATTTGGACATCCACCATTAATAAAATAATTTATTCATAATACTTCCCCTTGGATGTCCATCCATAAGAAATATGCCTTGTTAAAAACTTGTCAAGAAAAACCCTATGGGATAAAAACTTGGTCAAAGAGAAAAGATATATAGATGGAACTAATCATCTTGAAATACTTCCTTGTTAAAACCTTTCCAAGAAAATCCATTGAGAGAAAACTTGGATGAAGGGAAAAGAATACAGTCTTGTTTACGTTTCCCCTGATGTTAGCAAGAGATCTATGAGTTGTCGTATTCAATATTGTGGGCCTACTTCTTAAATTTGTTGGTTGAAAATGATTTTGTAAGGAAAATATACAAAATTCTTACATGATTGTATCAATCGAGTGTCAATATCCACATTCTTCTGTAACTCATGTGTAGGAAACTTTGGTGAAATATGTTTTGTTCGATCTCCTTTGATAAAGCCATTTTAATTATGTGTGGTACAAGCAACAGTATCCTAATACAATACCATCAGTATATTCTTGTTGAAGATAAACCACACTTCTTTTTGGTATGTTGAATAATACACTTAAATAAATATTTCATACCACTATCCCTTGGATATTCACCAAAAGTTATGACTCATTAAAATCTTATCAAGAAAACTATTAGGACAAAACTTTATGGAGGAAAAAGAGTACATCAATCCTTGGAGGGTTATGTCACATATTCAGTTTGTCTCGTTAAAACCTTACTAGGAAAACCCAATTGGAAAAATCATGGTGAAAGAAAAAAATGCAGAATTTCAATATATTATCCACCTTATTATGACATTACATATTTCCAAATACATTAGATACTTGCGGACTTGTACCTTTATTTCTTCGTTAATAAAAATAAATTAAATCTTACGCATTGTCTAAGGAGCGTAGCTTATTACTATTGGGATAACCAAGATAAATATTCCTTCTATCAATTCTTCGACTTCGTCTCACTCCCCTTAACGCATTTTTCGGGCCACTAAAGCAGATCGTAGCGTACACCTCTGGGTCAAAGTGGAAGAGTCTTTAACTTGATGGTATTTAGTGTTAGTAATATCCTTTCCTTGATCGAGAAAAAGAGTATATACTTATTTTGACAATGAATATTTGGCATGCCTCATTAAACCTTACTAAGAAAAACCAAGAGGAAAAAAAACCTTTGTGAAGGGAAAAAGTACAATACACAAATATCACATCCTCCTCATTATTATATTGATTATGACAACATGTATTCCAAGTATTCTATTATAATTCAAACACTAGTCTCTTTTGTTTTAATTAAATTATGTTCTTCGGGACCTGTTAAACTCTAGATAATTCTGAATCTATGAAAAAAAAAATCATATATAGACGCTTTAAGTACTTCAGGCACCTATCGTGCTTCATGCACTTGGTGTGCTTTCAACGCCTTGCGTGCTTGGGAACCTGTCATGCTTCAGGCACCTATGGTGTTTCTAGCACCTATTTTGTTCATAAAATATTTTAATATCCATTATAATCACTACACTTTATCAATAACATAAGAATGAGGACGTTTTCCCATGAATAATTCTAGGTTTCTACGGGAACATGTAGGGTTTTAGATTTCAAAATTCATTATTATCCCTTCTTTCACGGATCGACATATTTCACCACATTGTTGTATATGATCCTCATTATTTATAGCAAGCACTATATTAAATGAAAATATATTAATCCTATAATTTGGCTAACAGTTTTAAATATTTTTAGTAGATATGTAATCTACATAACTATTCTCGTATTCAGATACCGAGATATTTTCAATGATCATTACTTCCTTTAAGAGCAATGCATGTGCCAATATTAGGGTTCATCCCTTTATTGCGATTCTCAAGTATATTAAAGTTTAGCTCATGATAAATTTAAAGACTGAAATTTAAATAGAAAGACATCATATTCAATTAAAGAAAAGAAATTGATAACCTAAGGGTTTGGTTGGATGTTGTGGAAGAACAGAATTCCTCCAGCTCTAGCGTCTCCTCTGCCTTCTTGCTCTGAAGTGTTTGACTCTCTCTCTCTCTCTAAGGATGATTTAATGGGAAGAATAATTGAGAGGTGATGAATATTGAGGTCTAAGGGGTGTATTTATAGGTGCTAGGAAGCCCTAATTCGTTTTACTTTGTGTGGAAGACAAGTAAAGGACTCTATAATTCGCAGCCCTAAAATATAGGGAAGGTAAGATTTTGTTGCTAATTTGTTTTGGTCATATCTTCTTCAATACTTATCCGTTTGACGCGTTATTTATATCGAAATCACTTATCTCGGAAAGCTCTATCCATTGGTCAAGACCATTCTCCCAAATTCCTAACCAATCTTAAGTTATGAGCTCGTCTTTGAACGTGGCTGGAATTTCAGATTTATTTGGTAACCTTATCTTTTCATTCTTTGCATATATCCTTCCTTAATCTTCCAATTTCCATGTATATATTCTTTCCTTTACTTCTTAGACTTGACTTAGTCTCTAATTAATTACCATATATCTTTTAAAGATTCACAATAAATAAATAATTAAACCGCATATGCTTTAAAAATTAATAAATCATTAAATCAAGACTAGAAATAAGAAAGTGTACTCTAAAATTAAAAACTCGAATAAAATACTTCCCAACACACTAAAAATACTCTAAGACTTTAATTCTCACTTCTCCTCCTTGTATTGGTTTTCCATGAAATTCAAGAACCTCACTAAC
Organism: Nemophila menziesii; assembly: GCA_029959085.1. Taxonomy (NCBI): domain Eukaryota; kingdom Viridiplantae; phylum Streptophyta; class Magnoliopsida; order Boraginales; family Hydrophyllaceae; genus Nemophila; species Nemophila menziesii. Next base: position 21,939,222 of record JARWIR010000015.1, on the reverse strand, counting down.
TTTGCACTAAAAATAACCAAAGTAACGAACAAAAGCTCTAAAAATGCAAATAGTCTAATTCCAAGGGGGAAAGTGTAATATGAAGAAATAAGCATAAAAGTCTATCAAATAAGTCAAATATTCACCTTAAAGGATGTCTCCAAAGGGATAATATTTAGAACAAATAGGGAGGCATCAAGACCCCAAACTCAAACCTTTGTCATCCCGACAAAGTAAAATAAAAACAAAGGCCTTTTAGGTGAACGCAGAAGGTAGAATCTAGAAAATATTCCCACAGCACAACTTAAAACAAATCTCATATAGTATGATCTAGGAATTAATATACACATACACATATCATCCAAAATCAAACACAAAATAATATCAATCCAAAATTAATTTCACAATGCTAGAAGGTTACACTTGGTACTTATCTCAAGATGGTGGGTATAGGGTGTTCCTCGATCTTTACTTGCTTTGAACACTCCACTTAGCATACTCCCTATTAGTTGAATCACAGAATCACTATGTATCTAGAAATCACGAGGTCTTTACGGTTTTAATATAGGCTTAGGGACGGTATGGTATGTATATTTGGTATATTTGAAGTGAGCTTTTGGCTCTCTCCTCACTTACCATCAACAAACTGTCCAAGAGCTTCAGTTTACACTCGAATAACGTTCTCACTCAACCCATATGACGCGCTAATTTAGCGTCCCCAGATTAACCAAATAAGCACTAAAGATGATTTACTTAAAATTTCCTCTTTGCCGGTCCAAATATATTTTTTCTTTTCATATGAATTTTTTTCTTTTGTATAGCTATGACTCTCTTTTAGATGTTGAGATATCATGCTATGTTTTTCATAAAAGTTTACTTTTCATAACTTGTAATATCTTTTTTTTCTTTTTTTTTTCATTTACTCTTACCCCAGCAAAGCGTTACAATATAATAAACCTGTGAATCATCATCAAAATATAGAATAGAGCACAATTGATAAGCTCAAAAATCCCAACCCAATTTAAATTCCCATATAGTGGACCCACCACCCCAAACTCAAGCTCAAGACAGGTAGTCTCAAGATCGTGATTCAAGTGCGGGTCATATGGTAATGCCTAACAAACTAAATGGATATTGGCTTATAATGTGGCGACAAAAGAAAGGCTTAAAGGCTAAAAATTTGGCTAAGAAGGATATAATTAATTCAAGGATAGAAGGAAAAAAAGGATTCAAAGGGCTAACAAAGAAATGCCTCTATCATCTTCCTATTTACACAACTTGCCTCTAGTTCATACCTAAGTGGGTTCTCTACTCATTCAGATCTCACGTTCTACAAACCACTCATTATCCTTAAGCACAAGTTTACTTATTTAGCATTGTTCATTAATTCTTCCTATCAATTACTTCATATTTGCATGCAATCTAAGTGCGTTTTACACTAACTCCTAAAATCAACTATTTTCTATCATAAATTCATACAAAGCATGCTTGATGGGGGCATTTAAAATACTCTATAGTCAACGCAACCCTTAGATTAATTTTATTAAAAGCATGTAAAACACAAAAAAATGGGGATGAGGCAACAAACCCCACCCCAAACTCAAAAATGATTCGTGTCCTCACGACTCGAAAAAGACTCAAAAAAGCAAATAAGAACTAATAAAACAAATGAGAAAAGGGATAGGAAAACGTATCTGAACCAGCACGAAGCTGGTTTCCATGGTTGCGTGTAGGTTGAGCTCCTTGTGTTGCGTATGTGGCATGTTGAACATTGCTCACTCCACATAATATGATTTGCATGAGCTCCAACTCTTTTGTGACTTTTTCCTATGGTTGGTAACACCTCTTCATGATTAACCTCCGAAATTTCCATTCTTTCAACACCCAAAAGTAATAAGAGGTTCTCCAACTTCTTCTTCCTCTACATGGTATTCTTGTCTTCCTAATCTTCGACATCTCAATGAACCCCAAACTCAAAACTTCAAATAATCAAAAACTAGAGAAGAGTTTCGAAATTTGATGTTTTGAGGATTTATAATGAAGGATCATGGTGTTATATGAGATGGGTAATGAATATGGAGTGGATTGGGGAAGGTTTAATGAATAGTATTAAGCTTTGATGAAGAGGCTTAAGGTTGAAGGAGAAGATTTCTTGATTTTCTCGAAGGATTGTGGTGTTGGATGTGTGTTTGGAATGGAATAGGAGGAAAGATTTAATGTTCTTGGGTGTTGTAGTTGTCTTTGTGCAGGTATATAAAGGGTTAGGGTCTGAAAAATTCGTATTGGAGAGGATAGGATTTCTTCTTGATGAAGTAAGAAGTGTATAAGGCAACAAATTCTTCAAAACCTCCATCGGACCAGCTTACCGGCGAAATCGCCGGCTTACCGATCCTGGAGGTCAGCCTTTATGTAAGTTTCAGCCTTGAACCCGAATCAACTACCCGAGGCCTCGTGTTCTTGGGTGCCAGCATACTGGTGATGTGACCGGCTAGCCGGTGCACTGTTTTTCGCAAAAGTTCGCTCCGTCAAAATACCCGAGTCGAGCAACTCGAGGGCACTTGTTTCCTTCTGGCTGGCATACCGGTAATGTGACCGGCTAGCCGGCCAGTGCCGCACATTTTTCCTTTTCGTTCCTTAGCACCCCAAACTCAATTCCTGCACCATTAGCACACTACCTTTCTCATTTGTTTTAATTAATACTCGACAATTACTTAGAATTATACACTAGGAATTGAAAAATAGAAAGCAAATTAAAACATGGGTTGTCTCCCACGAAGCACTTTTGTTTATTACGTCTTTAAGTTCGACGCGTTACCTTCCATAAAGATGGTATTGAGGCCTTTGAGGTTATCCTCTGCTTAAATTCGCCTCGTCCTTGGAATGTAAGCTTTAGAACCTTCCCCTTTAGAATTTTATTCAATCAATCTATGAAAGGGGGAGGATAGTATCTCCTTTCGCCTCCTTGCCCTCATGACGAAACTCACTTTTCACCACATGATAGTAAATAACCGTACTCATCGGTATAAGCTCATTTGTATTCTCTTTAATCTTGAGTTCCTCTTTAAAATGTGGTGGGTAGGTGCTCCTCCTTGCCGCTTTACTCTAGCGGTGTAGCACCTTTCTTGCGTAGCACCTATTAATCATTTTTAGTAATAGAGGTGATTCTGATTTTTCAGCTCTTATGATAATTTGTGGTGGAGATGGTGATTGGTGAACTTTTTTGTGGCGGAGATTCAACTTCTATTTTATTGTGAACCTTTATATATTCAATTGATACCTCAACCACTTCACATTCATCTTCGTCTTCAACCCAATCTTTCATTATTACCTTATCATATTCTTGATGTGGAATCTCACTAATCCCGATCACCTTTTCTTTCTTTTTGCGTTCTATATCTTGATCATGTGCATGCACCATAGGAATAGAAATCTCAGTTTCAATTTCTAGGATTTTCGTTGCTACTCCTTCTTCCACCATGCTAAGAAGATTATCAACCACATGGTGGTCTTCATTTGTAACCGTCATGGTGGTCATATCACTATCACTCATATCTTCCTTCAACACCTCCTCCTCAGCTACTTCTTCTGGTTGATCTCTTCCATCCCTCGGGGGAGTGGAATCTTCATAAGACATGTTACTATTAGAAAAGTCATGAGAATTATATCTGGACTCCATTTTGTCTAGAATCTGTTGTGTGGATGCCCGGATGGCTCTTATTTCTTCTTCTTCTTCTACCTTAGTTTCCTCTTCTAGGCACTGAACTCTAGAAAATGTCTCTTGTAGTGTCTCTTGCGGATAGTGATGAGGTGGATAGTTTTGAATGTTTTCAACCCATTGGTTGTTCTATACTTGCTCCGAATCCTTTTTCTCCACTGCCTCAGGTGTTTGTTCATATAGGCGCATAAGTTGTTTAAGTGATCTATCTATTTCAGCACTTAGTGGTGAAGGTGGAGGTTGTTGAACATTTTCAACCCACTGGTTGTTTTATTCATGCTCTTGCTGATAGTGATATGCTGGTTGTTGTTGATTATTCCCGATCCATTGCTTGTTCCATTCTTGCTCTTGCGGGTAATTATATGTTTGTTGGTAGAAGTTATTACCCCATTGATGTTGTCCCGAAGAGTCTTCCCAATAGTCGTATGGATCAGGATCCGGGTAATGTCCTCTATACATCTTCAATAAAACCTCTTGATCATTACCCGAATATAAACTTGCACAACAAAAACAAAAACCAAGCGTACAACTGAAAAAATAAATAAACAATTAAAACTACTAAAGATTAACACCGGGGTCACACGCTACCGTCCCCGGCAGCGGCGCCAAAAACTTGGTGGGTCCTGGTGTGTTTATAAATTAAGAACTGAAAATAAAGGAACCACAATACCGCAAGTTTACGGTTGTCCAAGTAATATTCGATAAATCGGGTTTCATTCTCAGGGACAGATTAGGTTCAACCCAAATATTAATTAGATAGTAGAAATAATTGCTTGTCAGGAAAATAAAATAATATGATTTTTGTTTGGTTTTTCTAATAACTAAATATGGAATAAAATAAAGACTAAACAAATAACTAAAAAGAACTAATAAAGTAAAAGGACTAACTACAGAGATGAGAGATACTTGAGTCTCGCAGGGAATCCACCTAATTAATAAAACCTATGTTTGTTTAAGGGTAGAATTGGTATTATAATATTAGTCAGGAATCTAATATCTCCTAGCCCCCGTCAGGAAGGATCTAGGAGCTATCCTAAAGTACTATAAACCCCTATATGGGCGAATATGCCTCTTCAGATAATATGAATTTACCTCTTTGGCTATGTAATTAGTTAAGCCTGTTGGTCAATAACGGACATTACGCGGGTATTACCTAAGTCTGTATTCAAACCCCCTTGTCGAATGATCACTTAGCCACTAAAGTGAATAGCCCAAGTATTAAAATCTATTTCTATTTGTACCAAAAATAAATAGTTATTAAGAACAAAGTAATATCCAATATATAAGACTCAATTCAATTTAAATCATGACAATCCCAAATTCAAAACCTAAATTAAAATAATTAGGGTTCATCCCTTTATTGCGATTCTCAAGTATTTTAAAGTTTAGCTCATGATAAATTTTAAGAATAAAATTAAATAGAAAGACATCATATTCAATTACAAAAAAGAAATTGATAACCCAAGGGTTTGTCGGCTGTTGTGGAAGAACAGTATTCCTCCAGCTGTAGCGTCTCTTCTGCGTTCTTGCTCTGAAGTGTTTGACTCTCTCGCTAAGGATGATTTAATGTGATGAATAATTGAGAGTTGATGAATAATGAGGTCTAAGGGGTGTATATATAGGTGCTAGGAAGCCCTAATTTATTTTACTTGGAGTGGAAGACAAGTAAAGGACTCTTTAGTTCGCAGCCCTAAAATATAGGGAAGGTAAGATTATGTTGCTGATTTGTTTTGGTCATATCTCCTTCAATACTTATCCGTTTGACGCGTTCTTTTTATGGAAATCACTTGTCTCGGAAAGCTATATACATTAGTCCAGACCATTCTCCCAAATTCCTAGTTAATCTTAAGTTATGAGCTCGTCTTTAAACGTAGCTGGAATTTAAAATTTATTTGGTAACTTTATCTTTTCCTTCTTTGCATATATCCTTCATTAATTTTCCAATTTCCATGTATATCTTCTTTCCTTTACTTCTTAGACTTGACTTGGTCTCTAATTAATTACCATATATCTTTTAAAGTTTCACAATAAATAAATAATTAAACCGCATATGCTTTAAAAATTAATAAATCATTAAATCAAGACTAGAAATAAGAAAGTGCACTCTAAAATTAGAAATTCGAATATAATACTTCCCAACACACTAAAAATACTCTAAGACTTTAATTCTCACTTCTCCTCCTTGTATTGGTTTTCCATGAAATTCAAGAACCTACTAACTTTGCACTAAAAATAACCAAATTAACGCACAAAAGCTCTAAAAATGCAAATAGTCTAATTCCAAGGAGGGAAAGTGTAATATGACGAAATAAGAATAAAAGTCTATCAAATAAGTCAAATATCCACCTAAAAGGATGTCTCCAAAGGGCTAATATTTAGAACAAATAGGGAGACATCAATATTCAAAAGTTATGACCTTTCAAAGATAGCTCCCGAAAACCAATTCTATCTTTTTCTGTCTCTAGAACGTGTCGCACGAAATATCGCTCTAGGGCACAGTATACCACTGGTATTTTTTCCATATACCGTATTACAGGAGTCACATTTGTCGACATTGTTCTTAGGCATGGTATACCATTCGGAAAGTCTTTCTCTTGGCATTGAACTTGATTTCTCAAACCGTCACGACATATTCCTTCGAACGGTATACCGTTAGTAAGGGTCGTTATATAGTTGGGCCAAATACCGTTATACGGTTTTTACGAGTGACGACACAGATGAGGGAACGATATACCAATCGTTGGGCACGGTATACGGTTGGAGGATTGTTGCTCTCGGCCTGGACTATGATTTTTCATCCCTTTATAACATTGGGCGAGCGGTATACAGCCCAAAAGCATGGTATTCCATTTGTAATAGTTGTGAGCACGAATTCCTCCAGAATTTTCACCCTAAACTCATAGTTTGCATTACCTACAAATCACAATCAACTAGAATTTTCTCACTGTTGCAATATAAACTCCAAACCACATTAACTAATTATCTATATTCAAAATTAAAAGAAAAGAGACTTTAAAAATTGTGGGTTGTCTCCTGGAGAAAAACACTATTGTTTAATGTCATTTAAATTTTGACGGATTACCTCTAACAACTCTTGAGTATGTAGCCTCCCCAGCTGCGGGCGAGGATATGAACATCAACTTTACGAATCCTTTGTCCTCGCTTGTCTCATATTTCTATTAAGTTTTCCAAAACAACTTGTGTTACGACAAACGTACCCATACATGAATTCTTAAAACCCTGTGGCATGTTTTCTTGTTTGTCACCTTCCAAGAAACTTCGTTACTGACCCCAAACTCACCTTTATCTCTATCCTCTTGGAGTTTAATGTGGACCTTACCTTTTATCTCCTTTGTAACAAAATGAATGACAAGAACCTCTAGTGACACATTATTTAACTTCTTGTCCAAGACAGAGAACGTATCAGACTCTTTGTTTGCATGGAAGGTCACTATTCCCTCATGAACGTTTATTATGCTACGAATCGAGGCCAAGAATGGCAACCTGAGTATGATAAGAACCTGTTTATCTTAATCATATTCAAATATAACAAATTCAGTAGGGATGGCCAACTTACAAGCTTGGACAAGAACGTCCTCTATGATACCCCACGATATTCCTATTGAGTTCTCTATAAACTGTAGAATAACATACATCTTCTTCTTTGCGTCCCCTCATCACTAATAACTTGGTTGATTCTCCAATATCTTCAACGCAACAGATTTCTCGTTGAGTCTTTTATTACTAGCTTATATATTTTCCTGTGTCATTGCCATGAGGGGCTGCAAAGTTATTAGTGTCTTTTCCATAAAATATTTCATCGTTGTCTGCAACTCTATGATTGAGCCTTCTTTTGGATATTTAGGAAAATCTTTCTGAGTAAAATTCTCGACACAAGCATCAAAAGCTGGTTGCGGTGGTGGAGCTTGCATCACATAACTTTGTCCCCCTTTATAAGAGACTTGAGATTTTTGCAGGAAATCGTTGTTTTGAAGTCGTGGTTGGTAAGATCTACCTTGACTTATGGTCCTATTCAGATTTGACCACTGAAAGCCCAGATGATTGTGATTCCCTTGTTGAAACCTAGTATTACCAGATTGGTAATTCCCAAGATTCGACATGAAACACACTGCCTATGGATTTCTTTAACACTCTTCCCATACATGATTGTTGACCCCACAACGCGGACAACCTTGTGCTTCTTTCACTACTCTCATCTCAGCTTGTTTCCCTTGGAAAACTTTTTCTATCGTAAGTGCCAACTGCTTCATTTAATTCTCTATTGACGAGATTTTAGTCTCTACAGAAGTCCCACCCTTTAAAAAGTAATATACCTTTTGTATGCGTAATAGGATCTCACGGTTTTGGCTAACGCTTCTCAGTTTCGACTATCAACTTCATTCCAAATGCATCCCGTTTAGGATCCACGGACATGAAACTTCCTCTTCCAAGGTTATCTACTCTTAATCATGACTCGTAGTTGAGCCCTTGACAGAACATTGATAATTGAAGTGTCGTGGTATAACCGTGAAGTGGACATTTGACTAATATCTGTTGAAACCTCGTCCATACCTCTCCTACAGTCTCACCACTGTCTTGGAGGAAATTGGCAAGTTCTTTTTGATCCTTCATTCGTGTGCTTTGTGCATAATAGTGATCAAGGAACGTGCCTTGCAACTCGTCCCATGACGTAAGCGAATCAAATGGTTGACTATTCAACCAATCACTTGCACCAGGGGTCATGAAAAATGGAAACATAAAGTAATACAACTGCTCGCGGTGAAATGCCTTGAATAATGTAGGCATCATAAATCTACACATACTTCTGAATCGACCTTGCCATATCTTGTTGTGATGCACCACTATAGTGCCCAAAACTCATAAAATTGACTGAACATACCGTGATCGAAGTTAATGTGCAGCTTGGAGTATTGTAGGGAAAATCCCTAATGGCTGAACTCGAAAAAGGGCTCCTTGACCAGGATTGCCTTGTACTCGGTGTTGGTTGTTATTTGGGTTCCCCTCATTGACTACTACTGGTGGTGGTACTTCTTGGAGGATGGGATTTTGTTGATTGATGTCCTCCCCAAGTGGTACATCCTCTACTCGTGGGTTCACTTACCCATCTCCTTCTACTAATGTTGGATTCACTACTCCAAACATCTCTCCATTCCTCCTTTGTTTCATATATTGTTTTCTATGGGCTTGGAATAACTTAATGGGATCTGATTGCATACATCAATACATAACAGAACCTGAAAGTGAAAAAAGCAAAGTCAAGAGTAAAACTAATACAAATAAAAACTTATGTACTAAACTAAATAAAATAAAAAACAAGAAAAATCCCCGGCAGCGGCACCAAAAACTTGGTGGGTCCAGAGGTGTGATAAATATACGAATAATAAAAGCACACACACCTTAGGACCACAAGTAATTCTCTGCAAGTGCAAAATCATTTGCAAGTAATAGTTTACAAAGTAAAAGTTTGTTCTTAGTGATTCAACGTTTAGCTCAAACTTGAAATTTGTTTGAACTAAAAATAGAAATAAAAAGAAATATTTGTTTGGTTTTAAAATAAGAATTAAATGTAAGAAATAATATTAGACTAATGATGCAAATAAATATAACTAAAGAGAATGGAGTGAGATATAACTTAGGTTTGCTAGTGTGCACCTATCTTCCTAAATTGCTATTCTAATTATAAGGGTGAATTGAGCATATATAAGTAGTCGGGATTTTATAATACCTCTAATTTCCATTAGGGTAGCTTAGAAGGCAATCTCAACACTACCATGTTACTTGGGTAAGGGGACATTGCGCAATGATCGGTGATAAAATCTAACCCTTATGACTATATAGTTGAGAAATCCTTTCAATATCACTATCGCACACTAGACGATTATATGTCTAAAAAAAAATTGAACATCCCATCATGGTGACAATCCTAATTAATAAAGGTAGTTCTCAACATTGCCATAACTAGGGCTGCAATAAACGATAAAGACATGATACAGTAATATAAAATAAAATCCCAACTCAATTAAATTCACTCCCAAATAATAATATAATAGGAAAATAGAATTTAAAGGTTTATACATATTGCAAAGCCAAGTTAAGAGAAAATTAGTTCATAATAAAAGAAATGAAACTAAGTAATAAAAATATTAGAGACATAGGTAAGCTAAGAATCTAATACATTTTACCCTAATGCGTCCTTCAAATTCTATGCTATTTTATGCAGCATCGAAAACAATTCTCTTTCCAATCTTGCCGACAACTTTTTCACTTTCTAAAAGCGACTTCTTTGGTAATTAACTCTTGATTTTGTCTTTTATCTTCTTTCCTAGACTTCTTATCTATATTTTGGCATCTAATATTATCCTTGTAATAAGATTTTCACACTTAACATATAAATGACACCTAAAATGCTCTAAAAGTAACAAATCTTAAAACCAAGGCAAGAAATGAGAAACTATCAAATAATAGAAAAAATTCCTTATCTAAGCATACACTACTACCGCGTCTGTCTTCTCTGAGGACGCTGGTCCTCGCAAAAGACCGCAAATGTCGTCGCAAAAGGGTCCTCACTAAAGGTTCGTCGCTAAAGATAGCTTACGAGACGACATATGCACGTCGTCGCGTGAGCCATCCTATCTTTTGTGACGGCGTAGTCCTCGAAAAAGACTTGGTCAACTGTGAGGATAAAGTCCTCGCCTATGCTATCTATATCTTTAGCGAGGAAAATGTCCTCGCGAAAGAAATTTTTTAAATTTTATTTAGATTGCTTTTGTTTTTTGTGTTTTTTTATTAGTTTTATATTGACAAAAAAACGTCAACAGTCAAACGATAAGTCAACAAAAAGTCAAATGTCATAAAAAGTACTAAAAGTCAAACTATACATAATAAATAGTCAAAAATAGAATATATTAGGGAATAGATAAATCTTCATCTTCATCTTTAGTGGAACTATAATCCTGGTCCATAAGCGGGAGTGGCCGGCTAGCAGACGGAGCAATAGGAGGATCAGAAGGAGTGGCTTGAGAGGGACCAGCAGCAGCAGGAAGAGCACAAGAAGAAGTGTCGGGTGGATGAACAATTGTCTCAAATCCACGTTCGGCTCTGCATCAATTAAGTAACGTGATGGCCTCTCTCATTCGCGCGTCGATCGCCTCCTTCGTGGGTCGGGTACTAGCTGTGGAGGTCTTGGATCGAGACAAGACGTCTGTCATAGGGTCCTTGCCTATGGAGACAAGGAATGCGTTAAGCGCGGTCATCATCCACTAGTAATCCCTAAACATCCTATCGCTGACCGGATCAGAAGCATTAGTAGTCGTCCTCTTCTCCGGAAGCGAGTGTCCAACTCCACGACTCAGTAGCGGTTCCGTCTCCAACCCTAAGTGTGCCGCCTCCATGACTGCATCAACTTGTTTGTTCTGCGATAAGGAGTGTGTAGATGATGAAGCGACAATCTGACTCTGCGATTCCCGCACTCTGTTTTCAAGAATGGCCTTCAGGGCGTCCTGTACAACAAATAAATTTTTAAAATATAATTTGTAAGTATAAATGTTTGCATATTTTACGACTTACATCTGATCGCTCGTACTCCTTGCTCCTCCACCCATTCTTTTTCTTGTCATACCATATTCCCAAAAGAATATTTTTATCGGGGGCAGAGGCAAAGCTTGATGTGTCTGGGGCTCAGATCCCTCACCCTCGATCATTCGTGGGAGATGACTACTACCCTCCCCCTGTTTTAGTCAAACATTCAAATAAAGAACGTGTTTAGAATTATTGAAATGAATTTCTTAGCTCCTCTATCAAGGAACTTCTCTTCCTTGCGTAGGTCATAGAACCCGCCCCGCTCGGGTTGTGCTGATGCTTCCTATTATCTTTATTCACTTTTTTTTTGTGCTAGTTTAAACAATACAAACAAAAGAAAGAAAAATAGTCAATAAAGAGAATGTTTATTAATAAAATTTAAAGTACAATAATTACCTGACTCTCCTCCTTTTCCCATATCTTGCAAGTTTTCTCCCAATTCTTCGGTGTCTGATCATCCAGAATCTTATCGGTACCATAAATTTTTATCTTGATACGGTTTTTGTGATCGCTAATGCCCTTACCACACTTGTAGTTTAGCATAATCTGTATTTTATTCCAATCTATGCGAGCCTCCCATTCCTCAACCAAAAAGAATTCATGTTCACAAATAACCCAAATTCAATAGAATTTTATAGTTAACGCCTAAAAAATAAAAATAAAAATTAAGTCAACTTACCCTCAAGCGTCTCAGTATATTTTTTTGCTCTTCAGAGGGGACTTCTCCCGAGTTCTTATACCACAGGGGAATCGTCTCGCGAAGCGTAGGGTAATAACCTGACCCACGTGATGCCCATATCGGCCTATTGGTTTCCACGTCTTGTCATGACTGCAAAAATCCACGATTAGTCTCCCTCTGTGCTTTCCTTCGCCTTAACGAATGTCACGAGAGTCGTCTTCCCCCTAGGCTCCATGGCCTTTTTCCTTGTTTAATGTTATGTTAAACGACTATTTAAGACAAAAATAAGTTTACAAAAAAAGAATAACTGGTGCATTACAACCCGCGATCAGATTATTACGGATCCGAGAGGGATCGTTCCCATCGCCATCGCCTCCGTGTCCTCGTGGCATCACTATTTCCATCTGATTAAAAAATACAATTTTACCCCTAAACTATATAAAATTACACTACAGCCCCTAACATTTATAAAAATGTCACTAAGGCATCTAAAGTTTATTAAAATAAACTAAGGCCCCTAATGGTTTTAAAAATTACACGCTTACCCCTAACGTTTATTAAAATTAAATTTTACACCTAAACAATATAAAAATTACACTAAGGCCCATCAAGTTTAAAAAAAGGCACTAAGCCAACTAAAGTTTTAAAAATTATATTTTTGACCCCTAAAGTGTTAAAAATTACACTAAAGACCCTACATTATTTTTAAAAGTTACTAAGGCCCTAAAGTATTAGAAAATTAAATTTTTTACCCCTAAAGTTATAAAAATTTAACTAAGGCACCTAAATTTTCAAAAAAAGTCACTAAGGCCCTAAAGGTTTTAATAATTATATTTTATACCCCTAAAGTTTTAACAATTACACTAAGGCACCTAAATTATTTAAAAAAGTGACTAAGGCCCTAAAGGTTTTAAAAATTACATTTTTTACCCCTAAACTATATAAGATTACACTAAGGACCCTAAAGATTATAAAAATGTCATTAAGGCACCTAAAGTCTATAAAAATAATAATAAGGCCCCTAAAGGTTCTAAAATTACACTTTTACCGGTAAAGTTTATTAAAATTACATTTTTACCCCTAAACTATATAAAGTTTCACTAAGACCCCTAGAGTTTATAAAAAGGCACTAAGGAAACTAAAGTTTTTAAAAATTATATTTGTTACCCCTAAAGTGTTAGGAATTTCACTAAAACCCTAGATTATTTTAAAAAGTCACTAAGGCCCTAAAGTATTTGAAAATTAAATTATTTGCCCCTAAAGTTTTAAAAATTACACTAAGGCACCTAAATTTTCCCAAAAAGTCACTAAGGCCTTAAAGGTATTAAAATTACATTTTTACCCCTAAAGTTTTAACAATTACACTATGGCACATAAATTATTTTAAAAGTAACTAAGGCCCTAAAGGTTCTAAAAATCACATTTTGTACCCCTAAAGTTTTAAAAATTACAGGAAGGCACCTAAATTATCTACAAATTGTTCCCAAGGCCCTAAATTACATAATTGTACCTAAAACTAATAAAATTTGTAATTTTACCCTCATATTATTTAAAACCTACATAATAGCCTTACCTTTATTTTCCCAAAATAATTTTAACTACAAATTGCACCTACAATGCAATTTATTCCTAATTATAAAAAAAATCCAAACTAAAAAATAAGCTTCTTGAGATGTTTTCATAAAATTAAATACATAATAAATTAGCTAAATCTACACTATATATTTGGATTACATATAGTGGGAAAAATTAAAGTGGAAAAAATTTAATTATTTTCTAGAAATGGGAAAAAAATTAAAAGGTTGGATTACATACCTTCTTTGCCGATATTGTAGGTTGTTATCAAGTTATTGCATCACCCCATAACAAGAACAAATAAAAAACCCAAGTTAGTTTCTAAAAAGAAAAAAAATTGGTTGAAAAATTGAATGATTTTGTTGTTATTTAACTTAATTGTTCATGTTGGAAAGTTGGGGAATGATTATCCTTGACTCTTCGGAGCTTAGAACAGCTGGAATTACCAGATTAAAGTTGATTAGAATGCAGAAAATTGGGGTGTTGAAGAAACAGAGTGATTCGACGGGTTCTTTATATTTTTCAAGGATTTAGCGAGGACAAAGTCCTCGTTAAATATTGATGTCGTCGCTAAAGATAGGGAAATTGGAAAGATGGGAATGTTGACCACCTTCTGTGTGTCTAAATTTTTCACATCCAATTTTTAGCGAGAAGTTCATCATAATGAACTCCTCGCAAAAGACTGTGAGTAATTATTATTATTATTTTGCATAACTAGTTTTCTTATTTATTATACATAACTATTTTTCTTATTTTTTATTTGATACATAATCTTTATCCTAAACTATTATATATAATGACACAATTACACATCATAATCAAAATAATCCAAACGTCGAAAGATTATGAAAAAGATTAAGTGTTTGAGGGTTTAGACTTCTAGTTTCCATTTGAGAAGTGATCATGATTACAATGTATTTTAATTGTCATTTATTTATTTATTTTTCGTAATACATAATCATTAAACTCTACTAGTATATATCATAACACAATTACACATCTTATTCAAAAAAATAAAACCTTACTACACAACTAATCAGTTTCGTCTACATCAGCAACTATGACGGGTTCATCGTCACTATCAACATGTATATTTTCCTTATCTGTCTCGTACTCACCGAATGTGTCATCATAATCATCACCATCGTCGGGAACAACGGGTTACGGTACAAGGTTAAAAATTGAAAGATCGATCTATATCCCTTGTCCAGTAGTCAATTCAAATAGCGCGTATTCTGAATCCAAGTTCGTATCAGCAAACAGAATGTTGATTCTGCATCTGTGACGGTCGTTCACTTCCAAAACAACTTTCCACCCTTTTTTTCCTTCCTTGCGTTAATTTGACCAATGTAAAAGACCTTTTTTTCTTGAGTTGCTAGGATGTAGGGTTCTCCAACCCACCAAAAAGAACTTGTGTTTATCATTGTTGCTCCGTATTCTGTTTTCCGTAATTTATTTTTTCATCGGTGTTATACCACTTACACTCAAACAACACAACTGAACAACCACCACTGAATTCAACCTCAACAATCCTGACCAACTCACTGGAAAAAATTATCTCCACCTATGACATTACAAAATAACTAGTTTATATACAAACACCCAACTAAAAAATAAATCAACTAAAAAGAAATCACAAGTAACCATCCTGTGACTGTACAAACTCTGTAATCTTTAGTAACTCTCATTTCACCGTTTTCACACGTAACCCATTTAACTCTGCTCACAATGCAAAAATTATATTGATACACGACACTATTCGACATGTTGGACAACAAAAGAAACTCTTTGGTAACAAGGGGATCACCATTGTTGTTCTATTATTACACATACACACAAAATCAGTTATTAGTTGAAATAAAGTCAACTTATTTTGTAGACTTGTATATCTTTTTCCTGAACCATTGACGAAACTGTTCTCGGTGTTTTGTCTCTCTATCAAGGGTCGGAAGTGAGAACTTGTGTTCCCTAAAAAAAGATAGTCTTAATAATCGAGAATAGGATATTTGAATAAATGATTTTAATTGAAATACTTACATCATATAGTGTTGGATCTCGTCGCAATTATGAAGGATGTACCAATCGATGTGTTCCTTCTCTTTGAAGGGTAAATATCCAAATACTTTCTTACCAATCAGGTTGCACTAGCTCTTAAACACTAATATTTACGAAGATGCGTCTTTCCGAATATGATGGTTCAGAGGGGATAACCGTCTGTGATCAAAATAAATAACTCCTTTATTAACCTGCACGGAAGGAGTATATTCCATGCATTCGGGACAAGCCTAGTAACCTTGACCCGATCATCCTGAAGTGTACAATCTAGCCGGGTAATCATTCTTCGTGAAGAACAAACTAACCTTCATTACAAATTCCTCCTTCATATGTGCATCCCATGTCACTATCCGTCTATCCCCATGCCCCACAACGTTTCCAACTCATATATAGCCGGACGGAGAAATACATCCATATCCTTCCCAGGTGAACGAGGACCTGGTGTCAACAGAGTAAGCATAAACGTGATTCTTTCACGCATAACCAATGTAGGAAGTGGTAAATCATCAATATATTTTTCCACATGTTGTATGAGTTGTTTTGCAAGGAGAAAGGACAAAAGCCATCGATCCCCAAACCAAGGAGTACATTACATGGTTCATTAGCAAACATCAGGATTCCTCTCGTCAGCTGTTTTCCAACTATGACCATCGATGGGATGACGTAACACATCTGCGTCGGTACTCTTTCCGGTATGGTTCCAAATCATATCTTTCGCGGTGTGCCTCGAAGCATACATTCTGTGTAACCTAGGCGCAGTTAGAAAATAACACAGCTTCTTATGCGACAATTTCTTCCCCTTCTTTGGGTCCCACCTTGATTCTCCACAAACTGGACATTTCTTAAGATTCTCATTCTCTTTATAATACAAAACACAATCATTAAAACACACGTCGATCGTGGTGTATCCCATGCCCAAATGTTTCAACTTTCTATGGCAATCTGTATTAGAATTTGGTAGGTTACGACCCAACAACTGAAGATGTTTGGTAAAAGAGGTGTTCGTCCACTTGTTCTTCACTTTGACATGCATTAGTTTTTCTATGAAATCCAAAGAAATCATCATAGTACAATTGGGGTACAAATCTGTCTCCATTTCCTTGAATAACACATCGAAATCATGAACTACATTACCCATTACATTATCTTCATTTGGTTCATCCACGAGAATCACTACTTCTTTCACGTGTTTCGTCCAAACCTCATACGATGACCAAATACCCCATTGAGAAATATGCCCTTGAACATCTTCAATTGGGAACTTTCGATTATTATCACAATGATGACACAGATAAAATATTTTACCAGCGTGATCCATTTGGTTTCTCGAAAAATCAATAAATTGTAATATACCCTCGATATATTCCCTCGTAACCTTATTCTTTGATTTAAACCAACTCTTGTCCATTACCAAATTAATATCTAAAGTAAATTAACCCACTAAATATAATTTCAATTTATTTAATTAAAATACTACTTAGATCATATTGTTATAAAACATTACTAAAATGCCCCCAAAGCTATAAAAATAGTCCACTAAGACCCATAATTAATTAATCAAATTACATTATAGTCCCTACAACCATAATCAATTATAAAAATGTCCCTAAAAGATCTAAATAGTTCACAAAGGTCCATACATTAATTTTCCATTAATGATACAACACCTAAAATTATTATAACTCAAAAACAAAACTAAAATAATAACACAAAATTCAAAAATAAACATTATATAACAAAAAATTAACAATATATCACATATAAAACACTCAACACTACTAATTGCACTTATATAATACAATAAATAAGAACAATCATACAATTTAAACAAAATAAAAAATAAAAAAATATTAGAAAATAATTTTGTGGACAATGTGATGAATAAAATTGCTTAAAATCTGGACCACAAGATCTAGATGTATCGAAGAAAATACGTTATTGATGGGTTCGAACATTATTTGTGGATTATGGCTAAAAATTGGGAGAATTTTGGGGTTTTTTTTGAATTATTTGGGGTGTTAGTTCGCATTAATTGCTAACTGCCCACTGATTGCTTTTAATTCGGCAAAATCTTTAGCGAGGACATCAAGTCCTCGCAAAAGATACAAAATGTCATCGTAAAAGATCAACTCTAGTGAGGACAATCCTATCGTTGCTAGAGATAATACCTTTAGCGAGGACACGCAACGGCTATTTTACATTTTTATTATTTTCGCTCGCGTTGAAAAGGCGCAACTTATAGGCGACGACTTTGTCCTTGCAATACGGTGTCCTCACTAAATATCTTATCTCTAGCGACGATCCACGGATCATCGCTAAAGGTTTTGTTGTGTATACTATTCCATGTAGTAGTGACACAATGAACCTAAAATGATATATTTTGACTAGATTATTCTAACAAAAATACAGATACATCATACATATTGGTAAATTTATTTACCGTATTCGTACATGCATGAAGTCATTTATGAATTTTCAGGCTAACTTTATTTATCACCATAAATTCACATCTACCATGTGTGTATGAATATGCCAAATTATGTCGTTCTATATTAGGCTAATAATTTATTATTGACATTTCGATTGTTTTTTATTCAAGATTCTCCCTTTGCATATTATATTTTGTATGGTCTTTTGCACATATAATCTAATCTTGATCAATATATTTTTCTATTCCATATATCTATAAAGTAGACTAAATGAATGAAATATTTATAGCTCAATTTTTCGATAATAATCAGATGTTTATGGACCGGATATTCTGAAAGGAGTATTGTGTTTTAGGTATATATTGCATTTCATGCGATATTAAATCATGTGAAGTACCAACCTACTCATACTGCTCAATATTATTTTGGTATCGATAAATTGACCACGATTTATTTGTTGCACTAAAAAATTAAAAAATAAACAATAGTAGTAGGAGTCTTTAAAGATGAATATGTGAATTAGATGAAAGAAATTTATGAACATATCTTCTTTATAAATATTGACCTCATAATTTAAGCAATGATCATATTGTGTTTTATAAATATTTTTAACTTTTACGCATACCATGAGAATTAATATTTCAGCTAATATAAATTTCAGTATAACAATTAAAGTTGCATATTAACTATTGGAGATCAAAAAAGAATATCATTTGAAAGAAATTTATGAACATATCTTCTTTATAAATATTGACCTCATAATTTAAGCAATGATCATATTGTGTTTTATATATATCTTCAACTTTTACACATACCATGAGAATTAATTTTTCAGCTAATATAAATTTCCGTATAAATAATAGCTGATATATCAAAAAGAATATCATTTATCTTATTGTGTAAATAATGTTATTCTGGAAAAACGCAAACAAAAAAAGGATGAAGAAGATGTTTTATTTTCAGATTCTGCGGATTTGGTTTGGCATAATGATGCATCGTTCATAAATGATAAAGAGGCGTCAGGAATAGCATCGACCGCTATTGGAAAATATGGGAAAATCAGTGATAAAAGGTATAGAAGAGGTTTTTTTAAAAGTGTAAAAGAAGGAGAATGTTGTGTAAATGAAAAAAAAAAAAGACTGGGGAAATTATGAGAAGAACGGGGAAATATGAGTGTTAATAGATACATGTAGTTTTATTTTGCTTTATTATATAGATATATCTTCTTTATCATTTTATATGTCTGAAATTGCACTTTTTCTTTCAAATCTTCAAAACAAAGTACTCTAATCACACATGTCAAACTTTTAAATGTAAAGAATGCTTGCAAATCTTGGAGAATCATAAAATTAAGAAAAAAAATTATAGTGTCATGTATTTTATCTTTTCCTAACATAAAGAAAAAATTACAGTAACACACCTATCAATAACGTTAAGCTGTGGAAATTTATAATTAGTTTTCAAATTGTCTAACACAAAACACTACAAACTCGTAAAATTAAACATAAGTAGATTTTAAATTGAAATTCGGCAAAGTAAAATATATCAAATAAAGATATAATACCAACAAATCAATACATCACATGTTAAACTACAAGTGCATTAGCAGGCAAACATCAAACTATTTCTTTCAATTTGAACCTCTTATACCACAAGATTTCCTTGAGGTGGTTTCGCCTAGAGGTAGACTTCCATTGAATTAGAGACCGTTCAACAAACCAGAAAAGAAATAATATGTCAATAACACCAAAGCTTGTGGCAACTTACAATTAGTGTTAGACTAGTCGTAGTATAGGTCTCTTATTTAATTGCAGAATAGGTCATTTTTTTAATCGTAACTTACTCAAGATTAAAAAAAACACTAAAATCTTGAAAAGGAAAAATAAGAAGCTGCAAAACAATTTTAAAAATGCAGTATAAGACCAAATTGCATCTCCAGTAGTAGAGCCACACATGGATATATACTGCAAAAAATTCAAAAAATGCAGTACAACACCAAATTGTACACTCCAACGGAATAAGCAAAACAATTCGAATAATCCAGTATAAAACCAAATTACTCACACAAACCGAAAAAGCAAAACAATTCAAATAATACAGTACAATACCAAATTGATCACTCCAACTGAGTGATAAGCAAAACACTTTAAATAATGCAGTATAACACCAAATTGCTCACTCCAACCAAAAAAGCAAACCAATTCATATAATGCAGTACAACACCAAATTGCTCACTCTAACCGAATAAGCAAAACAATTTAAACAATCCAGTACAACACCAAATTTCTCACTCACTAAGACAGAAAAAGGCTACTCTCAAATCATCTCTTTGCATATGGTAAAATGCATCCAACTGTCATAATAATTGCCATAATAAATATATTTAAAGCGGTGAGATTTTTTACTTTCATTTTGGTTCTTCGGCAAGCGTGTTAATTATGGAGGAGGATAGTCCCGTGGACGGCGGTTTTCTTGTGCAGGAGAGAGTGTTGGAAGGTGAATTGGTTTATTCGATTGTTGGTGGTTTAGCCAAGCCGGGTTGATAGTGGAGAATGGTCCCCGAGTGGCGGTGCTTGGTGGGAAGTTGAATGTGAAGAGGATTTGATGGCGTAGCCACGCGGGGTTTACGGTGTTGGAGAATAGTCCCCAAATGGCAGCGTTTGGTGGGAAGGTGAGTGTGAAGATGAATTGCTGGTGTAGCCAAGCGGGGTTAATGATGGTGGAGAATGGTCCCTAAGTGGCAACTCTTGGTGGGAAGGTGAGTGTGAATATAAAGTGTTTTAAATAGTTCGAATTTGAAGATATCCGTTTTAGGTTTTATTAAGTAATACGTACATGAATGTGTAAATGAAAAAAATGAGAAGAATGGAGGAATTATGAGAAGAATGTGGGAATTATGAAAGATGGGGGAAATATTAGTGTTAATATGGACATGTGGTTCTATTTTTCTTTATTATATAGATATTAGATTGGATGTATAACTATCACTAATTAGTTTTAAACCTTTCGATATTATTTTAATTAAAAAATAATCATAATTTTTTCATAAATTAAGATTTTCTTTTTACAAAAGAACTTGAAAAAAGAAAAAGAAAAAATAAACCATTTAAATCTCATCTCATATTGTAATGCACTGATTAGGTATAACTGGAATATTCAAATCTATTTGTTAATTTCGATTCAAAAGAACTAGAATAAATAATAAGATAATCCACGATTCCGGAAAGATCATATGCAAGATTTTTTTTTGTTTGGTTCAGTGTTGCATATACCTCCTTTAGAGACCGACATGTGGTCGCTAGGAAGCTTAATCATTCACTATATGTAGTATTTGATCTATAGTGAACGGTTACGGTCACTAGAGCTAGGTCAGTATTACTTAGTCAGTAAAGGGGTCTTAAGGTAACCACGCACAAAAAATCAATCGTTTATTTAGGGACAAACTTTACCATCGTCACCTATGGTTGGTAGTGGTTAATGATTTACCACCCAATTCTGTGGTCATTAGTGATGATCGATTTAGCTACCACGTCTATGGTCGGTATTTTAATTTAAACAATAGCAAACACTTCAATGATTATTGAAATATTATAAAAAACCTATATGTATTTAAAAATATAAAGCCTAATCAAACGAAATATACAAACGATCAAACTAAAATAAAATTAATAAGAACGTCAAAAGAAATCTAAATGAATGTAAAAAGAAAAATAAATCAGAAGTCATATACAAAATAAAAAAAATTAAGTCGAGTGAATTAATAAAGATATGCGAATAAAGTCAATGAAGAGATCAATCAGATGAGTGGTTGGTGTCGACTAAGGTTGATAAAAATATGATAATAAAAGATACAACTAACACCCTAGCTTAAACAGGGTACTCACTACAAGATTGTACGTAAGTTTTTATGATAAGTGAGATTCGTTCCTCAGAGACTACAGAAGTTAGGACGAACTTATGAAATATAAAGTGAAAATAAGAAAGGTAGAAGAATAATACGTTGTAAATAAAGATTAATGGAATATTTATTTTGTCTTTGAGTATGAATAATTAACTAACTAAAATAAAGACAAGAAAATAAATAACGAGAAGAAGATAGTATGATAGTTTAGCTCGAGATATAGCTAGTAAACCCCACTAGCCTTGTTTATTATAATCATGTAAGGGAGAATTGTGTGATATGCGATAGCCAGGATTCTATATTCCTCCTAACCCCCTTCCGGGTGGACTTAGGTGGCGACCTGACGATTACCAGGGGACTTAGGTAAGTGGACCCTGCTTAGTGATCGGTGATTAAATCTCAAACCCTAATGACTATCTAGTTAGGCAAGCCTTTCCGGATCACTACCGCGCACTAGACGTATATGCGTTGTTTCAATAATTAGACACCCTTTCGGGTGACCATCTAACTACTATGGTAATCCTATACGTTGGCTACCGTAAAAACTACAGGTAATACATAAAAGAACATAAAAACGAGAATGAAACGCGAATACAATTTAAATGCTAACATCCCAAATTAAAATAGATGTAAAACAATTCTAGGGTTCATACCTATATGCTAATCTCAAGCTAAAATAAAATTAGTTCATACTAGAGAAAGAAAAGAAAACAATTACACATTTATGGTTTAGGGTTTAGGGTTTATGGTTTAGGATTTAGGGTTTATAGTTTAGTGGGAATTATGAGAAGAAGGGGGAAATATGAGTGTTAACAGAGACATGTAGTTCTATTCTTCTTTATTATATAGATATATCTAGTTTATCATTTTATATGTCTGAAATTGCACTTTGTCTTTCAAATCTTCAAAACAAAGTATCCTAATCTCACATGTCAAACTTTTAAATGTAAAGAATGCTTGCAAATCTTGGAGAATCATAAAATTTAGAAATAAATTAAGAAAAAAATTATAGTGTCATGTATCTTATCTTTTCCTAACATAAAGAAAAAATTACAGTAACACACCTGTCAATAACGCTAAACTTGTGGAAATATACAATTAGTTGTCAAATTTTCTAACACAAAACACTACAAACTCGTAAAATTAAACATAAGTAGATTTTACATTGAAATTCGGCAAAGTATTTAATATCAAATAAAGATAAAATATCAACAAATCAATACATAACGTGTTAAACTTCAAGTGCATTAGCAGGCAAACATCAAACTATTTCTTTCAATTTGAAGCTCTTATACCCCATGACTTCCTTGAGGTGGTTTCGCCTAGAGGTACACTTCCATTGAATTAGAGACCGTTCAACAAACCCAAAAATAAATAATGTGTCAATAACACTAAATCTTGTGGCAAATTACAATTAGTGTTAGACTAATTGCAGTATAGGTCTCTAATTTATTGCAGAATAGGTCCTTTTTTCATTCGTAACTTACTTAAGATTAAAAAAACACTAGAATCTCGAAAAGAAACAATAAGAAGCTACAAAACAATTTTAAAAATGTAGTATAAGACCAAATTGCATATCCAGCGGTAGAGCGACAAATGGATATTTACTGCAAAACGATTTAAAAAATGCACTACAACACCAAATTGTACACTCCAACGGAATAAGCAAAACAATTTGAATAATGCAGTATAACACCAAATTGCTCACACCAACCGAAAAAGCAAAACAATTCAAATAATATTGTATAATACCAAATTGCTCACTCCAACAGAATAAGCAAAACACTTCAAATAATGCAGTGTAACACCAAATTGCTCACTCCAACAAAAAAAGCAAAACAATTCAAATAATGCAGTATAACACCAAATTGCTCACTCTAAGAGAATAAGCAAAAATATTTAAACAATGCAGTACAACACCAAATTCTCACTCACCCGGACAGAAAAAAGGCTACTCTCAGATCATCTCTTTGCATACGGTGACCAACGGTCATAATAATGGCCATAATAAATATAATTAATGCGATGAGATCTTTCACCTTCATTTTGATTCTTCGCCAAGCGTGTTGATTATGGTGGAGGATAGTCCCCTAGGACGGCAGTTTTCTTGTGCAGTAGAGAATGTTGGAAGGTGAGTGGGGTTATTCGATTGTCGGTGGTTTAGCCAAGCCGGGTTGATAGTGTAGTATGGTCCCCGAGTGGTGTTGCTTGGTGGCAAGTTGAGTGTGAAGATGATATGATGGCGTAGCCACGCCGGGTTGACGGTGGTGGAAAATGGTCCCCAAATGGCGGCGCTTGGTGCGAAGGTGAGTGTGAAGATGATTGCTGGCGTAGCCAAGCGGGATTAATGATGGTGGAGAATGGTCCGAAGTGGCGGTGCTTGGTGGGAAGGTGAGTGTGAAGATAAAGTTTTTCAAAGAGTTCGAATTTGAAGATCTCGGTTTTAGGTTTTATTAAGTAATACGTAAATGAATCTGTAAATGAAAAAACAAGAAGAATGGGGGAAATTTGAGAGTTTATAGGGATAGGTAGTTCTATTCTGCTGTATTATATATAGATATAAGATTAGATGTATAACTATCACTAATTAGTTTGAAACCTTTTGATATTATTTTAATTAAAAAATAATTATAATTTTTTCATAAATTAAGATTTTCTTTACAAAAGGACATGAAAAAGGAAAAAAAATTAATCCATTGAAATCTCATATCATATGTAATGCACTGATTAGGTATAAATGGAATATTCATATCTATTTGTTAATTTCGATTCAAAAGAATTGCAATAAATAATAAGATAATCCACGATTCCGAAAGGATCATATGCAAGATTTTTTTGCTTGGTTCAGTGTTGCATATACCTCCTTTAGAGACCGCCATGTGGTTGCTAGAAGGCTTAGTCACTCATTATATGTAGTATTTGATCTATAGCGACCGATTATGGTCACTAGAGCTAGGTCAGTATTACATAGCCAGTAAAGGGGTTTTAAGGTGACGACGCACAAAAAATTAATCGTTTAATTAGGGACAAACTTTACCGACGTCACCTATGGTTGGTAGTGGTTAATGATTTACCACACACATTTGTGGTCATTAGTGACGAATGATTTAGCTACCACGTCTATGGTCAGTATTTTTATTTAAACATTAGCAAACACTTCAGTGATCGTTAAAAAATTTAAAAACAAAATTATATGTATTCAAAAATATAGGCCTAATCAATCGAAATATACAAACGATCAAACTAAATTAAAATTAATAAGAACATCAAAAGAAATCTAAATAAATTTCAAAGTAAAACTAAATCAGAAGTCATATACAAAATATAAAAAAATTAAGTCGGGTGAATTATTAAAGATATGCGAATAAAGTCAATGAAGAGATCAACCGGATAAGTGGTTGGTGTCAACTAGGGCGTGATAAAAATATGGTAATAAAAGATACAATAAACACCTTGGGCTAAACAGGGTACTCACTGCAAGTATCACAGGTCGTACATAAGTTTTAATGATAAGTAAGATTCGTTCCTTAGATACTACGGAAGTTAGGATGAACTTATGCAATATAAAGTGAAAATAAGAAAGTTAGAAGACTAATATGTTGTAAATAAAGACTAATGGAATATTTTTTTGGTTTTTGAGTAAGAATAATTAACTAACTAAAATAAAGACAAGAAAATAAATAACGAGAAGAAGATAGTATGAGAGTTTAGCTCGAGATATAACAAGTAATCCCCACTAACATTGTTTATTCTAATCATGTAAGGGAGAATTGTGTGATATGCAATAGCCAGGATTCTATATTCCTCCTAACCCCCTTTCAGATGGACTTAGGTGGCGACCGAACAATTATCAGGTGACTTGGGTAAGGGGACTCTACTTAGTGATCGGTGATTAAATCTCAAACCCTAATGACTATCTAGGTAGGCAAGACTTTCCGGATCACTACCGCACACTAGACGTATATGTGGTGTTACAATAATTAGACACCCCTTTCAGGTGACCATCTAACTACTATGGTAATCATATACGTTGGCCACCGTATGAACTACATGTAATACATCAAAGCACATAAATACAAGAATAAAAAACAAATACAATTTAAATGCTAACATTCCAAATTAAAATAGATGTAAAACAATTCTAGGGTTCATACCTATATGCTAATATCAAGATAAAATAAAATTAGTTCATAGTAGAGAAATAAAAGAAAACAATTACACATTTGAAGATTTGTGAAGGCATATTTGGTTGTCCAACACCTTCTGATCTTCTCTACCCGTGATGTGGGCATCTTCTTGGTCTATAGGCTGACCAAGTATGTGTTTCTAATGACAAGAGGCTGTATTTATAAGATTTAGAAGATCCTTTGTCGAAATCTTGGAGTAGAAGGCAAGTAATTTGAGTCAAAGTCCAACTCAAATATGTTTCCTAAAATATAGGAGAAGGCATAAACTGCTGATGTCTTGTTTTGGTCTTATCTCATTCATTATTGGTCCAATTTTCGCATACTTTATATCGAAATGACCGCGTATAAAGATATAAACTTTTCCGTTTTATTACCGATACAAATTCCCAGCCTATTTCAAGTAGAATTCACTTTAGTAGATGTACCTGTAGAATTTCATATTTACTTGACAAATCTTCCTTTCCAAATTTATCTCTACTTCCTTTTATCTCTTAATTTTATCCATATCTTCTTTCCTTATCTATTTAGAAATTATTTGGCATATAATTAACTTCCATATATCTTTAAAGCTTCACACTTAACAAAACAATTAAACCAAATATGCTCTAAAAATAATAAATCATCAAACCAAGACAAGAAATAAGAAAATATTGAAATATGAATAAAACTTGATAATTGAATAAGTAAATACACATAAAAAATTATGTTTCCATCCTAGATTATTATATCAAAAATAGGGAGACATCAGTTGTACAGGGTTGCATCATCAACCTCATATATGAAAAATTGTCTCGTAGAAGACGATTGTCTTGTATATGGAAGGGGACCTTGTCAGACATGATACGAGTATTGAGCATCTTTAAAATTGGGGGAGGGATATCAAGTCTTGGTAGTTGAATATTCTCGGTGAGAATATTGAGGCAACAAATAAATCTGAAGTGGCCCCCTAGCTAAAAAGTTGTTATGATAATGTGCCTGCAGTAGATACAGTGGAGGCAGTGGAGTGCTATGTTAAATCGCTAATCAATGGATAAGATGATTAATGGACTCAAGTATTAATGGGTAGTACTCGATCATCCAGCTCAAGCCTGGGTTTGGCTTTGGCTCTGGAATAGAACGACCGATCCAACTCTCGTGTTTCAAAACTTTCCCCCAGGACCCAGACACTCCTTGGCCACCCTGATCACCGTCTGGATCTGATCTCTTTGTGTGTCAATGACCCTGACAGTGTGGAAGAATACCCCCGACCCACTTGTATGAAACTCTATCAAGTACGTTATCTTTGCCCCAAGCATATTTTGTTACATAAATTCGGGTGTAATCATTGTATTCTAATATTGCTTTCTTCCAAATGATTCATCCTTAATGGAAGTTGTCTAGCATCATGTTAAGTGCTTTTTTCCAAATGATTCGTCCTTGAGAAGTTGTCTAGAATCCTGTTAAGTGTAACATTAGTCTTCTTTTCTCGTTGTCTTCCGAGGTCTTTGATAGTCTTCTAAGTTCTTTTGCAATCTTGTAACCTCGTTGCCTTCCGAGAGCTTTGTCAGTCTTCTTAGCCTTCCAGGAGAATAAGCCGCGTGTTAGGAACATGGGGTGACTCCCCATTTTGTCTGAGTCCTGCATGGTATCTATCCCTGTCACACTAAAATCATTATCTTGTTGAAATAACCCAATTTCTTGGACGCTTTTGGCGATGTAGCAGCAACATCATCTAAACCTATCTCTGGGAGAACGATGTCAAGAATCTTCTTATCGTCTTGTAGGAAAACAGACCCATGATATATTATGGAAAATATGTGTAAATCATATGATGAAAAATATAAGAAACATTACCTCCATCATCATGTTTAAATCATATATTATGGGTCGTCTATAGACTAGCCGAGCAATGCCCATTATCTGGGCCATATTTCGGTCTGTTTTGTTTCCCAGTTGTTGGTCGTCTTTGTAATATATGTATATATAGTACGACAAATGGTCATATATCATGTTGGCGATGGCACGTTCCGAATTGTGCACATCTAGTGGACCCCGAGGTGGATCTTGTCAATCTCCATCTACAGCATGGGACCAGGACATAAAATCAGCCATAATTTGCAACTCACGTAAACATAAACAAATATATAAATATATAAGGGGTTAATAGGTAAAAAAATACAAAGATGAGAGACTAAATTGGTAATAATACATATATAAGGGGCTAAATATAAAAACAATATTTTAGTTAATTACACTACAGGGCTCTATATTATGCAAAATAAAAAATATATCAGTTAATTACACTAAAGGGTTCTATATTATACAAAATAAAAACTAAAGATCCTTATACCTTATGCAAAATATCTTATATATTTTTATTTAATTGTACCGAAGGGTTAATCTTTTGGAGAAAAAGCACTACAAGTCCCGAAACAAAATAAAAAACATATATTTAGAATTAATTACACCAAAGGGTCCTTCACGTTGCAAAAATCTAACAACTTGTCCTTATATTATGCAAAGTAACACTTATTTTGATTTAATTGTACTATAGGGCCCTATATTTTCTAAAAATACAATAATAGTTCTCAAATTATCAAAAACATATATTTGAGTGAAATTCACTATAGGGCCAATATTTTTTTAAAAATACAATATATGTCCTTAAACACTATGGACCCTATATTGTTAAGTGAATTATACAATAGGACCCTATATCTTCCTAAAATTGCACTACATGGCCTTAAAAATAAGATTAAAAATCAATATTTTGAGTTAGTTGCAATATAGGGCCCTTTATTATGAAATATTGTACCACTGGTACTTCAATTGTACAGTGAAATCTATATTTTTTAGTTAATTACACTATAGGTCTTGTTATGTTTCAAAAAAATACAATACATGTCCTTCAAAAATTGCAGTACTAGTCTCTGTCCTATACACACCACTTATATATTTATAAAATTTCGCAACTATTCAGTAGTCTATATATATACAATATACATATATGCAAAACTACACTATCGGTCCAAAAATTATCAAAAATATCACTACAAGTCCATAATTTACCCAAAATTGCTCTGTCAGTCCCTAATTTAACCAAACATATCACCACAAGTTCATAAATTAACCAAAAGAAATCATTATAGGTCTCTAAATTAACAAATAACTACTTCAGGTAAGTGATGTCTCCCCATTTGTGATGATTTATTATTAGTTGGAGACATCATTTTAGGTGTATTTATTAGTGTATAGGTTGATTTTATCATGATTTAGTACACTTTCCTATTTTGTGTCTTGAATTAATTATTTATTATTTTTAGAGCATATTGGGTTTAATTATTTATTTAGTGTGAAGTTTTAGAGATATATGGTAATTAATTAGAGTCCGAGTTGGTTCCAAGAGCTAAAGGAAAGAGAATTAACATGGAAATTGAAGATAAAGAAACAAAAGCTAAAAATATGGAAAAGGAAAACCTGCCATAAATCTGAATTTCACCACCTACGACCATAAATCAGCTCATATCTCAAAATCGGTGAGGAATTCGGAATAACGGTCAAGAGAAAAGTTAAATATCTTTCAGAGACGATGAATTTCGACTACTCATACGCATCAAACGGATAAGTATTGAAGCTGTTAGGACCAAAACAAACACGGAGCTGATTCCATATTTTAGGGTTACAAATTTGAGTTGGGCTTGGAGTCCAATACTTACCTTATCCTTCAAGAAAACAAATTTGGTCTTCCTATACACTATAAATACAGCCTCTTATCATTAGAAAATCACCCTTGGCTAAACCTTAAGCCAGGAAGAAGCTTACAACACAAGAAGAGAATTCTGAAAGGAGCTGTGCATCAATCATGTCTTCTTCAACCTTCAATTCTGTAATTCTTTTCTTTTCTTACTATGAACTAAATAAATTTAGCTTGAGTTTATCATATATGTATGAACCCTAGTATTGGTTGATATCTATCTGATTCGGGAATTCTATGTTTTATGTTTTGAATTTATTTTTTGATTTCTCTTTTTATGTGTTTGATTTATATTCTGTGTTCTTTACGGTTGCAAACGTATAGGATTACCATCATAGTAGTTAGATAACCATTGACAACGGTATATTTAACTATAGAATTAGCACATAACGTCTAGAATAAAGTTTAGATCTGACAAATCAGTCTAACTAGATAGTCAATGGTTTAGTGTATTGCTATTTAATCAATTGCAGGAAAAGTTTGCTTAGGTTCTTATTGACACAGGTAAACCCTATCTCAAACTACCTAGCGCAATTGAAACCAACTATTGAAATACTACATGATTCACCCTTACATGTTTAGAACGGCAAAACTAGTGGGGATTACTTGCTAATTACTCAGGCTAAACTATCATACTATTTGTTCTTAGCTTATTTAATTTTCTGTCTTTAGTTTATTAGTTTAATTTTCCTTTATTAAAAACGAAATAAAAATCTTTCTACCTTTCTTTCTCTTGCGTATTATTATTCTAGCTTTATTATCTGCACTTGATAATTTGCATAAGTTCTTCCTAACTTTCGAAGTCTCTGAGGAACGAATCTTCTTATCATTAAAACTTGCATACGTCCTGTAATACTTGCAGAATCATGCTCAGCCTAGGGGGTTTATTTGCACTTATTTTATACATTATTTTATCACACCTTAGGCGACACCAAGTTTTTGGCGCCGCTGCCGGGGAATACATCGTTAGTCCTTGTGCAATTTTCTAGTGCTTATATTTTAGTTAGTTCTATTTTACGCTTTTATTTTAGTTTTTGTTTTACAGATTTTACAGATGGCAAGCCCAAGGAGACTTGATCTTCCCATCACATATAGAGTGCAACCACGCGGAATCCGCACTCCAGAACTCCAAGCCGTTAAATTTAGACCAGATGCAGGAATGTTAGTGCAGTTTGCAAATCATGGACAATTTAGCGGTGCTGCACAACAAGATCTGGTCCGGTATGTTCAGAAATTTATGCAGATCTGTGACGCTTATATTGCCAGAGGCGTTACAAAGTTGCAGATGT
Source organism: Nemophila menziesii (assembly GCA_029959085.1). Lineage (NCBI taxonomy): Eukaryota > Viridiplantae > Streptophyta > Magnoliopsida > Boraginales > Hydrophyllaceae > Nemophila > Nemophila menziesii. The sequence goes on along the minus strand of JARWIR010000015.1, from coordinate 21,908,081 downwards.
ATTACACTATGTTCCAGTTCTTTTTGACCGGAAGTGTAAGCGATTGGTACGATACCCAACGCCCTCACGTTATTGATGTCTCCCTAAATGTTCTAATTTTATGCCCTTGGGAGACATCATTTTTTGTGTTTATTTGATTAATTTGATAGACTTTTGGGCTAAATATGCAATAATCCGAATTTCCTCTTTTATTTCTAGTATTTTTTATTTATTAAACTTTTGCGCGTAATCTTGTGTATTTTAGTGAAAACTTTGTAGGTTTTGAATATTAGCTAGGAGAGGAACACGAGAATAAAGTCAAAGATCGTGATATGGAGTCAAAGCTTGAAGATAAATCCCGAAAAGAATTATATTTTGAAGCTGCAAATCTGGAAAACAGGCCAAAGATTGCTGATTTCGAGGCACTTACGAGTTGATTTAGCCGCTGACCTTTGAAGATATTATGTTCCTTATCGAGTTACGGAAATTTAGCAAGTGATTTGAGGTCAATCGGAGTTATAACGAATCGGCTAGAGCTGTTTTAGTGGAGGTGGTGCAGCAGTTACGGGATTTTGGGCTTAATTATGGACTTGGGCTTTTCTAAAATGGCTTTTTATTTAAAATAAAACCCTAGTCCGAATTTACTAGTATAAACAGGCCTTTAGACCTTATTATTTCTTACCTCTCATATTTTCTTCAATTTACAAATCCTTAGAGAGAGAGTCAAAGACCTCTCAATTTATTCTTCAAATTAAAACATCCTTAGCAGAGAGCGTCCAGAGAAGAAGCATAAACAAGGAAAAGAAGAAGCAAGAGTTGGAGACGGTCTATATCTTCGATTCTCAGCCAATTCAACTCCATAATTCGGTTCTCTGTATTTTTATTTCTTTAAAACAATACGAGTCTTATTTCTTTTAATTTAGTTTTTGTCTTTTCAATTATTATGAGCTAACCTTAATTAGTGCTTGAGAACGCATAATGGGTTAATCCCAATTTGATTTCGTTTTATACATTTGAATTTGGGATAATTATTATTTAAATCAAATTGGGTAATTCGTATTTTTCTTTAATTTGTGTTTAATTACTATTATTGACCTGATCAATTAATAATAGGACTTAGTATTTAAGCTATTCCAATTAGTGGAGATTGGATCACCTTGACGGGGGGTTTAGGTACCGAACTAGTTAACGAATGTAGGTTAGAAATTATTTGACTCTGACGAGCTTAATTAAACCTATGGCCTATTGGGTAATCTAAACTTAATCACTTGAGAGTGGACTATAATCACCCTGACGGGGCTTGTAGCACTTGAGAGTTGCTCCTTAGTCCACCCTGACGGGGGTAAGGAGAATATAGAATCCAGACCAATACAAATTTACCAATTTGTCCCTTAAACAATGTATGAAATGAATGATAGTTAGGAAAGTCCTTGCGTCTCTCAAGTACTGCCTGCTCATACTTGCGTCTTACCTTCATTTACTTGCGTCTTAGTTATTTATTTACATTTTCGCATTAGTCTTAATCATCTTAGGAATTAGAAACCAACCAATCAATCAATATATCTTTTACTTGCTTTCATTAGTGTAACCAATCATTATTTGATAAACATTGTAGTTAACCATCCCGTCCTTGGAACGAATCTGTATTATCACTATTATTACTTGGGACAACCGTACACTTGCGGTTGTGGTTCAATTACTTTTTGCATTTATTTTAGAACACACAAAGGACCACCAGTTATTCCAGATTGGGAAAAGCTTCAATCTAAATTCCTAGACCGATTTTATCTATTTAGTAGAAGATTAAAAGATATGTTGGAGCTCGAACAATTTATGCAGGAAGACGGTGAAAGTTTAGGTGAAGCATGGTTACGTTTTAACGAGATGAAGGCGAGATGTCCATGCCATATATCAACGCCAGAAAATTCATTAACCATGTTCTATGGAGGACTTAATGACGAGTCTAGAAGAAGAGCATATATGTTAGGAGATAAAGGTTTTGTGTTATTAGATCCTGAAAAAACTGAAAATATTTTTTAGAAAGTTCTTGAGACCGAGAGAAGTTGGCCGGTTGAATCAGAAAAACAAGAAGAGACCTTAGAATCTCTAAGGCTCAAAGAGTTAAACCAACAACTTAAGGAATTACGAGAACAAGCACGAACAATAGCTCAGGTGAATCTAGTACCTACTTTACCTTTATGTCCAGGTTGTGGAGCACGAAACCATTCGTGGGAGAATTGCATGAATAATATAGCCCCAATTTCCTTCATATATCATCAAAGAAACCATTATTCTAATGGTTATTATCATCCTCAAGGAATTTACGCTAATTATCAGCCCCCACAAAATCAAAATTGGGTCGGAAATCAAGAGACTTATTATAAACCTCGACCTCAATCTTACTATCCACCACAACCTATCTATCACGAAGCGCTGATTTACAAAGAAATCTATCAAGAAGCACCAGTTTATAAAGAAGCTTATCAAGAACCACGTCAATATTCAATGCAACAAGCTCCACAAAAGCAACCTTCGAGTTTGAATTCAAGTATAGCTTCAATGATGAAACTAGTTGAAGAAAATATGAAGATGAGCCAGCAAAGAATCCAAACCCAGTCCAAGGTAATCAAGAATCTTGAGCATACAATATAAAAAATGGCGAGTGCAATGCAAAATAAGCCAAAAGGGCAAGTCCCTAGTGATACTATTGCTCTAGAAGATCATGCTTGTCATGCAGTCGAATTGAGAAGTGGAAAACAATTACCTCCGCCTAGAGTAGAACCAGAACCAACCTCTATTCCTGAAAAAGTGGTTGAAGAAAAAATTAAAGACAAGGTTGAAGAGGTAATTTAACAAACAAGTGTCCTAGAGAAGGCACCAGAAAAGAAAGAGAGCCCAGTGGTAACCAACACATGTCCTCCTCCACCATTCCCGTCACATGTCAGAAATCATAAAAATGAAAAAGAATTCAAGAAGTTCCTTGACATGGTGAACGAGTTAAAGATCAACATCCCGTTTGTAGAAGCTCTCATAAGAATAAAAAAATATCGTAAGTTCATGAAGTACATTCTTCCTAACAAACGAGAGACGAATGGATTGCCAGAGGAGTGCAAAGCTACAAATGAAATAGAGTTACCACAAGACACGCAAACACCCCAGAACTTATGGATGAAACCATCCATTGCTACAAAGAATAGATCTGAAAATTTCATGGGAGTTAGAGGCAAGGGATTTAAATTTCGCAAACCATAACCGAGGTTACGCGTCTAACTTTAAAAGACGTAAAATAAAAGTGCTATACGGGAGACAACCCGTAGTCTTTTTTTATGTTTTTAGGTTTTTAATTCATGTTTAGTTTAGTTATTTTTAGTTGATATTGCATATTTGAGAAAGGTATTAGTGTTTTTGATGTTCAGGTATTAAAGAAATCGAATTTGGGAGGAAAAACGAAATTTTTGGGAAAATTCAGATTACATCACAGGTATACCGGACCTCACCGGCGGTATACCGCAGGTCAGAAACCGAGGCCTCGGGTACGTGTCACTTGTTCAAGGAAGAAAGGTAAACTTCGAAGGAGGATAGCTCCGATATACCGGCCAAAACAAAAACCCGTCCCCACGTGTTTATAACTCGGGTATTTTGCCGTAACTCGAGTTTGGAAGAACAGTAGCTCTGGTATACCGGCCCTACGGCCGGTATACCGCCCAGCCCGCTGGAGAAAAAAAATTCACGGTTTTCAGGTTATAAGGAAGAGAAGGTTGATCTAGTCCTAATTTTTCAATCCTTAAGCCTGTCTTTCTTCTCCAAACCTCTCCCAACTCCATTAAAGCTTCATCAAACCTTCCCTAAACATCAAACCACTACCCAATCACCATAAAAACACATCAAATCTTTTCTCCACATTATTACAATGAAGATTCAACCACCCAAATCTTTCCAAAACACATTGAATCCAAGAATCAAAAGCTTAAATTTCATAAATCCATCCAACAATTTCTTAGATCCATACCAATCCATGAAATATCCATCTTACCCACATAGAGGATCATCATTAGAACACCTTTCCTAACCCAAATAAAGCTTGTTTAACCAATAATCAAGAGTTTCAAATTTCAAGAGTGGTTAAAGCTTTGAGTTGGGGGTCAATTGAGATGATTAAGAGAACATAAACATTATCTACTGTAAGGGAGATGAAGAAAAGCAAGGTGCTGGATTCTATTGAGAAGTAATCAAGTAACAAAAGTTCTAGTTCCAACACAAAGGATAAAGGTCCTACACCCGAAGAATAAGAGAAAGCTTTAATGGCCATGATGGCTTTTTAAAAGAAATAATTAAAGGAACTACCTTTTTCTTATGAGAAAGTATTTAAAGAAGAAGTTGATAAAGGAGAATACAAGAAGAGTCTTGGAGATTAGAGAAAAATTGGGTTGGTCTACGTTCATGGTAAGACGCTCCAAAAAACACTATTGTGAATTATATTTTGAGGAGAAGAAGAAGATGTGGCACAGTTGATCTATAAGGAGGTGATACGATTTTCGGTCTCTCCCATGTCGTTATTTAATGCAATATCCTACTATGATCACGTGTCTTGATCAGAAAGTGAATAAGAAGTTGGGTGAAGGAGAAACACTTGGTCGATAAGGCGAGGTAATAGCCTCGAAGAGTATGTTTTCTTTCTTCCCTACCATTTCTTTATGTGCAATATGTATACTAATTTTAAATTTTATTTATTTCTTGAGTATTTTTCGAGTCGTGGGGACACGGCTCACTTTTGAGTTGGGGGTGGGTATTCGTTGTCCTCATCTTCCTTTTTGTTTTTGCATAAAATTTAAAATATTTTATTGATTTTATTGATGATGAAAACATTATTATTGTAACCCTTTGCCACAGTAATAGTGAATGAAAAAGAAGCTACGAGCTAAATTTGAAAAAAAAGAAAAAAATATATATGAAAAAATAGCGTGATATCTCGAACATCGAAAAGAGAGTCATAGCTATACAAAAGAAAAAATTGATACGAAAAGAATATATATTCAGACCGGAAAAGTGGAATTTGTATTTCATCATAAAAGGTTTTATTTGGGATTATTGGGGATGCACATCAAAAGCATCAAAAATTGGGTTGAGTGAGAATATCTTCGAGTGAAAACTCAATCTCTAGGGCGATTCGTTGATGGAATGTGAGGAGAAAGCCAAAAGCCCACTCTTTTCATTATCCAAATATACCACACCGTCCCTAAGCCCCATTATAACCAAAGACTTTAGGATTTCTAACTGCTTGGTGGAGAAACAATTGAGCTATTAGGTAGTAGGTAAGTGGACCATTGGATGCTATATTAGGACCTATGAACAACATATAGCAATTAGCACGAACTAAGTTAAGACCTCTCCTTCTGGCATTGCAAAATTAATCTTGACTTGAATTCATGGATTGTTGATTATGTGTATATTAAGCATACTTGTGCATTATTTCTTGAGAATTACTACATGAGACTTTTTAGACACTATGCTCTGGGATCATTCATTGTGTTCTGTTCTTATTCTCCTCTGACTTCTTCTTCTTGTTATTTGACTACCCTACTGTTCTTTATTTTTATTGTATCGGAACGATACAACTTTGAGTTGGGGGTCTTGATGTCTCCCCATTTGTGATGATTCATTATTAGTTGGAGACATCATTTTAGGTGTAATTATTAGTGTATAGGTTGATTTTATCATGATTTAGTACACTTTCCTATTTTATGTCTTGAATTAATTATTTATTATTTTTAGAGCATATTGGGTTTAATTATTTATTTAGTGTGAACCTTTAGAGATATATGGTAATTAATTAGAGTCCAAGTTGGTTCCAAGAGCTAAAGGAAAGAGGATAAACATGGAAATTGAAAATAAGGAAACAAAAGCTAAAAATATGGAAAAGGAAAAGGAAAAGCTACCATAAATCTGAATTTCACCACCCACGACCACAAATCAGCTCGTATCTCAAAATAGCTGAGGAATTTGGAAGAACGGTCAAGAGAAAAGTTAAATATCTTTCAGAGACGATGAATTTCGACTACTCATACGCGTCAAACGGATAAGTATTGAAGCTGTTAGGAACAAAACAAAAACGGGGCTGATTCCATATTTTAGGGATACGAATTTGAGTTGGGCTTGGAGTCCAATACTTACCTTCTCCTTCAAGAAAACGAATTAGATCTTCCTATACACTATAAATACAGCCTCCTATCATTAGAAAATCATCCTTGGCTAAACCTTAAGCCAGGAAGAAGCTTATAACACAAGAAGAGAAGTCTGGAAGGAGTTGTGCATCAATCATGTCTTCTTCAACCTTCAATTCTATAATTCTTGTCTTAGTATGAACTAAATAAATTTAGCTTTAGTTTAGCATATATGTATAAACCCTAGTTTTGGTTGACATCTACCTAACTCGGGAATTCTATGTTTTAAATTGAATTTATGTTTTGATTTCTCTGTTCATGTGTTGGATTTATATTCTGCGTTCTTTACGGTTGCAAACGTATAAGATTACCATCATAGTAGTTAGATAACCATTAAAAATGGTATATTTAACTATATAATTAGCACATAACGTCTAGAATAAGGTTTAGATTTGACAAATCCGCCTAACTAGATAGTCAATGGTTTAGTGTATTACTATTTAATCAATTGCAGGAAAAGTTTGCTTAGGTTCTTATTGACACAGGTAAACCCTATTTAAAACTACCTAGCGAAATTGAAACCAACTATTGAAATACTACATGATTCACCCTTACATGTTTAGAACGGCAAAACTAGTGGGGATTACTTGCTAATTACTCAGGCTAAACTATCATACTATTTGTTCTTAGCTTATTTAATTTTCTGTCTTTAGTTTATTAGTTTAATTTTCCTTTATTAAAAACCAAATAAAAATATTTCTATCTTTCTTTCTCTTGCGTATTATTATTCTAGCTTTATTATCTGCACTTGATAAGTTGCATAAGTTCTTTCTAACTTTTCTTAGTCTCTGAGGAACGAATCTTCTTATCATTAAAACTTTCATAAGTCCTGTAATACTTGCAAAACCGTGCTCAGCCTAGGGTGTTTATTTGCACTTATTTTATACATTATTTTATCACATCTTAGGCGACACCCAGTAAGTCAGCTATTGGATGTCTGATTTTGCATCCTTGGGTACGCGCTTGGTCATTTCTTCAGTCAATAGAGAATAAGAGGATCGGTAACAGAGTTTTCTACACGCAGGGGGTCCAAAATTGTGTCTTATCACGTGATGATTGGTGGGTCTTTGTGTGTTATAAAATAATGCGATAAAGATCAAGGACTCACAAACCGCAAGTGTACGGTTGTCCAAGTAGTAAACCGATAAATCAGAATCGTTCTAAGGGACATATTAGGTAGAACTCATGTGTGAATCAAATAGTATATTAATTGCACGTACAGAAAAGTACAAAATATAAAGTTTGTTTGGTTTTTGTTTTATAACCAAAGTGCAAGAAAATAAATTACTGAAATAAATTACTGCGAAGAAAAAAATGTAGACACAAAATGAGAATGGTACTTGAGTCTCGTAAGGGATCTAACTATATTTATATAATTAATGCTTCCATTTAAGGGCTAAATTGGTATTTATGTATTTTTCGAGACTTTATAATCTCCTAACCCCCTGTCAAGGTGGACTTAGGAGCTATCTTACGGTATTATAAACCCCGTTATGGCGATTATATCTACTTTCGAACGTTTTTAGTCTCTTACCCAATTGGCTATTGGTTAGTCAAGCCTGTCAAGGTCATTGACAAATACCAACGGCTATTACATAGGTCTGTATTTTTCCCCCCATCAAGGTGATCATTATGCCACTATAATGAATAGCTGATGTCTCCCTTTTTGTTCTAATTATATGCCTTTAGGAGACATCAAAATAGGTGATTATTTGACTTATTTACTAGACTTTTAAGCTTACTTGGTCATATTACGATTTCTTCCCTTGGATTTGGATTATTTGTGTTTTAGAGCTTTTATGCGTTAATTCGTTTATTTTTAGTGTGAAGTTCTTAGGTTTATGATTTGATGGAATATCAAGACAAGGAGAACAAACGGGAAATAAAGTCTTGGATTAAGCGTTGAAGTAAAAGGCGAGAATAATTGATTCAAAGAAGTAATTAGTGGAGAATAAAATCTGGAAGGCTGTCATCTGACCGGTATGCCGGCCAAAAAAAAAACTGGGCAGATTCAGTGAAAACTTCGGCAAGCGATATCTTTGCGTTCGGAGGTCGAAATTAGGTCATCTTTGAGCCTAAACTGCATAACTTTTTGAGACTTATCCATTGGAGAGATCGTCGTTTGCGACCGGCTAGCCGCTCATGTGGCCGGCATGCCGCTCAACTCTCGGCGAAAGTCATTAAAAAATTAATTCTAGGACGCAGAAGTTCGCGTTTTAGCCTCTCACACATGGAAATTCAGTGTAAACGAACCCAAACCCCAGAAATACCTGCAAATAATCACCAAAACACCAAAACATCATCAAACCATCCCTCCAAACATCATCCGAACATCCGATCATATCATAAATCCTTCCAAAACACCAAATATCCACATTTAATCCAAATCATTTCGTTCACCAAGCTTGAAATTATCCATTAAAACTTTCCCAAAACCTTGAAGTATACATGACCAAGCACAGAACACATTATGAAACATATCTATACACCTTCACGAACACCAAAGTCACTAATTTCATCTGAAATTTTTGGGAGTTCTTGAAGCTTTGAGTTTGAGGTCATCAGAGATGACCATGAAGGTTGGAAAAGGTACGAAGAACATGAAGAGAAAGTGAAGCTAGGTGTTGCTGGAAGAATGATGATTTAGAGGGCTAGGAAGAGGTGAAAACCTTGGAAATACGATAAAAAGAGTTCGAGGTAATGAAGGACACTTTATCCAAGATGGACGCAACAAAATAATGATCTTTACAGCTTGATAAAGAAGAATTCAAAGTTTCAACCTGAACGCACCAATGAAAACAAGCCTAGTGCTGGTTCAGATATGTTTCCCTAACTTTCTCATTTAGTAGTGTATAATATTTTATTTGCTTTATTAAGTCTTTTCGAGTCCTGGGGACACGACTCATTTTTGAGTTTGGGGTGGGGTTCGTTGCCTCATCCCAATTTTTATGTGTTATTTATTTTATTTGCTTTCAATAAAACTGATTTTAGGGTTGCGTTTGACTGTAGAGAATTTTAAATGTCCCCATTAAGCAAACATTTTATGAATTTATGATAGTAGACTTTAGGAGTTAGTATAAAACGCATTTAGATTGCATGCAAACATAGGTAATTAATAGGTAGAATTACTGAACAATGCAAAAGAAGTAAACTTGTACTTAAGGAAAAATTTTGGTGTGTAGAAAGTGAGATCCAAAGTGATGGGGAACCCACTTAGGTATGAAATAGAGGCAAGCTATGCAATTAGGAAGATGATAGAGGCAGTTCTTTGTTAGCCCTTTGAATCCTTTTTAGCCTTCTGTCCCTTAATATATTATTATTCGTCTTAGCCCCATATTTAGCCTTTAAGCCTTTCTTTTGTCGCCATAATATAAGCCCATATCCCTTTAGATTATTAGGCGTTACCATATAACCCACACTTAAATAATAGTTTCTCTGACTTCCTGTCTTGAGCTTGAGTTTGGGGTGGTGGGTTTCATTAATGGGAGATTACATTGGGAGGGAAATTGTATGCGTTTGTATTTTTGCGCAATTGTTGATGATATATTAATTGTAACCCTTTGCCCGGATTTAAAAAAAATAATTATTATAAGAGACATGACCTTTCACATCAAAATGATGGACATGGGTATCTTGTACAAAAAAAAGAGAAAATTGAAATGAAAAAGAAAATAAAGTAACCGGAAAAGTGGAATTTTAGAAATCATCTTTAGTGCTTATTGGGTAATTTTGGGGACGCTACAATAGTGCGTCAAATAGGTTGAGTGAGAACGATATAAGAGTGTAAACTTAAGCTCAAGGACAGTTTGTTGATGGTAAGTGAGGAGAGAGCCAAAAGCTCACTTCAAATTTCCCTCATATACATTCCATACCGTCCCTAAGCCTATGCTATAACCATAAAGTCCTCGTGATTCCTAGTCATATAGTGAATTTTTAATTCAGCTAATAGGGAGCATGCTAAGTGGAGCGTTCAAAGTTAGTGAGGATCGATGAACACACTATAGCCATCATCTTGAGATAAGTACAAGCGTAACCTTCTAGTATTGTGAAATAATTTTTAAATAATTATTTGTGTTTGATTTTGCATGACATTTGTATGTGTATAGTGATTCCTAGGATCATGCTATATGAGATTTATTTTAAGTTATACTTTGGTGTTATTAATTAGACTCTACCTTTTTGCGTATCACCTTGAACCCTTGTTTTTATTTTGCTTTGTCGGGACAACAAAGGTTTGAGTTTGGGGTGTTGATGTCTCCCTTTTTGTTCTAATTATATTCCCCTAGGAGACATCAAATTAGGTGATTATTTGACTTATTTACTAGACTTTTAAGCTTACTTGGTCATATTACGATTTCTTCCCTTGGATTTGGATTATTTGTGTTTTAGAGCTTTTATGCGTTAATTCGTTTATTTTTAGTGTAAAGTTCTTAAGTTTATGATTTGATGGAATATCAAGACAAAGTGAAGAAACGGGAAATAAAGTCTTGGATTAAGCATTGAAGTAAAAGGCAAGAATAATTGATTCGAAGAAGTAATTAGTGGAGAATAAAATCTGGAAGGCTGTCACAAATCACTGTTTTAGAGCATCTTAGCCACTGATTCAGCCTTGGAGCAAAAAATGAGGTAGCTAGAGCTTGAAGTCAGGAAGATTTTTCAAGTTGAACGAAGTGATTCCAAGTCCGGATGCAAACGTTACAGCTGGTTTAGTAACAGCTGGTCACCAGTTACGAGATTTCATTAAATGGATTGGGCTTTTATTCTAATTAACCTAATCCTTCTTTTTAAAAGCCCAATCCGTTTTTCCCACTATAAATAGGCCTTTAACTTCATTTTTTACACACACAATTCATATTAGAGAAGAGACAACGCTTAGCAGAAGTCAGAAAAGCAAAAAGAAGAGAGAAAGCTGAAGTTGGAGAATTCCTTCTTCAACAACAGCAATTATCAACCCTTTAATTAGGTTCTTCGTATTTCTGTAATTCATTATGAACTTCTTTTATTTTAATTCAGTAGTTTTTCACATTATGAGCTAAATTCCTTAAATGCTTGAGATTCGCATTAATAGGTTGAACCCAATTTTATTGAATTTATGTTTTCGGATTTGGGATTATTTTATTTTAAATTGAATTGGGTAATGTCGTACTTACTATTATTTTGTATTTAAATAACTATTTCTTGCAGTCATGAATCACACCTAGGAATTAGTAATTAGGCTATTCCATATAGTGGCGTATGGATCACCTTGACGGGGAGGTTTAATTACGGAAGCAAATAATAGATGTAAGGTAGAAATTATTAACCCTGGCGGGCTTAGTTAACCTTATAGCCAATTGGGTAAAGACCTTGAACCATTCGAAGGTGGATTATAATCGCCTTGACGGGGTTTGTAACACATAAGAATAGCTCCTAAGTCCACCCTAACGGGGGTTAGGAGACTAAAGAATCCCGACTAGTACTTATTTCCCGATTCATCCCTTAAATAGAAACATTGATTTAATAGATTTAGGTGAAACCCTTGCGAAACTCAAGTACTGCGTCTAAGTCTTTGCGTCTACTCATTTCTATTTACTTGCGTCTTATGTATTTGCATTAGTTAATTTAGTATTTTATTTCAATTGCATTCTAGTCCTTAATCAAAAACCAAAACAAATCTTTATATAATTTATTTTCCGCATCACATAACAATTAATTGCATTTATTACATAACATCTAAAGTCATACCTAATCCGTCCCTAAGATCGAAATCCCGTTTACCGGATATTACTTGGACGACCCGTACACTTGCGGTACGTGTCTTGCCTTTTTTAGGTGTGTTATTTTAGAACACACAAAGGAGACACTAATAGCCTAAATACTCAATCCTATTTATAATTGGCTAGAATAAAAATAGTAATTAAAATGCGATAATAGTCAATACAAAATACCCTATTCAATCACATAACAAGTAATTGCATTTATTACATAACATCTAAAGTCATACCTAATCCGTCCCTGAGATTGAAATCCCGTTTACCGGATATTACTTGGACGACCCGTACACTTGCGGTACGTGTCTTGCCTTTTTTAGGTGTGTTATTTTAGAACACACAAAGGAGACACTAATAGCCTAAATACTCAATCCTATTTATAATTGGCTAGAATAAAAATAGTAATTAAAATGCGATAATAGTCAATACAAAATACCCTATTCAATTTAAATAAAATAATCTAAAAGTCTATCATATCAGTCAATTATTCGCCTAAAAAGATGTCTCCTAAGGGCATAAAATTAGAATAAAAAGGGAGACATCAAGACCCCAAAATCAAACCTTTGTCGTCCCGACAAAGTAAAATAATAAGAAAGGCCTTAGGTGAACGCAGAAATGGAGAATCTAGTAAATACACCCAAAGCAAAACTTACAAAAAAAATCTCATATAGAAAAGATTTAGGAATTAATATATACATACACTTATCATGCAAAGATTAAACACAAATAATATCAATCTTAAAATTAATTTCACAATGCTAGAAGGTTATGCTTGTACTTATCTCAGTATGATGACTATAGGGTGTTCATTGATCCTCACTCGCTTTGAACGTTCCACTTAGTATATTCCTTATTAGCTTAATTATAAACTCACTATTCACCTAGGAACCACGAGGACTTTACGGTTTTAGAGTAGGCATGGGGACAGTGTGGTATGTATATTTGGTAAATTTGAAGTGAGCTTTTGGCTCTCTCCTAACTTACCATCAACAACTGTCCAAGAGCTTGAGTTTACACTCGAATAATGTTCTCAATCAACCCATTTGACGCACTAATTTAGCGTCCCAAGTTAACCCAATACAAACTAAGATGATTCAAGAAGATTCCACTTTGTCGGGCACTTTATTCTTTTTGTTTTTTTCTTTTCATTTATTTTCTCTTTTTTTTCTTTTTTTTGTACCGGCGATAACTGGGTTCCCGGTTGTCTACTGTTTTTGACAAAATTTTTACATTTTTTTTTCAATCCCAGCAAAGGTTTACAAATTATATATCATCAGAAAATTGTGCCTCAATACAAACACATAAGTTCCCTCCCAATGTAATTTCCCATTGATGAACCCACCACCCCAAACTCAAGCTCGAGACAGGTCTTAGGATCGTGCTTCAAGTGTGGGTCATATGGAAATGCCTAATAAATTAAGGAAATATGGGCTTATATCGTGGCGACAAAATAAAGGCTTTAAGGCTCAAAATTGGGCTAAGAAGGATAAAATTAATTCATGGGATAGAAGGCTAAAAAGGTCTCAAATGGCTAACAAAGAACTGCCCCTATCATTTTCCTATTAATATAGCTTGCCTCTAGTTCATATCTAAATGGGTTCTCTACTAATTTGGATCTCACGTTCTACAAACCAACCATTTTCATTAAGTACAAGTTTACTTCATTTGCATTGTTCATTAATTATTACTATCAATTACATATATGTTTGCATGCAATTAAAGTACGTTTTATACTAATCCCTAAAGTCTACTATTTTCTATCATAGATTTATCAAAAGCATGCTTAATGGGGACATTTAAAATATTCTACAGTCAAACACAACCCTCAACTAATTTTATTGAAAGCAAATAAAACAAATAAGACATAAAATTGGGATGAGGCAACGAACCCCACCCCAAAGTCAAAAATTATTTGTGTCCCCACTACTATAAAAGACTCAATAATGCAAATAAACTAATATACACTACTAAATGAGAAATTGATAGGGAAACATATCTTGATCGGCATTAGGCTGTAGTCTCAGGCTGAGCATCTGAATACTTCTTTATCAAGATCTACAGATCATTACTTGTTGCGTTCATCTTGAATAAAGTGTTCTTCATTACCTCGAACTCTTTTGTCATATTTCCCAAGTCTTCATCTTTTCCTAGCTCTCTAAATCATTATCTCCTCTACAAAAATCTTCCCTCAATACCCAACTTTATTTCTTTATCATGTTCTTTGTACCTTTTCAAACGTTCATGGTCATCTCTAATGTCCCCAAACTCAAAGCTTCAAGAACTCTAAAAAGTTTTGGATGAAATTCGTGATTTTGGTGTTCTTGAAGGTGTATGGATATGAAATATGGTGTATTCTGAGCTGGGTCATAAATATTTAAAGGTTTGGGAAAGGTTTAATGGATAAACTTTAAGCTTTGGTGAAGGAAAAATTCAGATAGTTTTGGAAAGATTTAAGATATGATTGTGTGTTCGGATGATGTTTAGAGAGATGGATTGGTGATATTTTGGTGATTTGATGATGGATTTTGAGTGTTTTTGGAGTTTTGGTTCGTCATCAATGGTGTTTCATGTATGGGAGGCCAAAAGAAAGGGAAAAATAAGGTTTTTGTAAGGTTAAGGTCAATTTTCGTCGACGGTAACCGGGAACCCGGTCAAGATATTTTTTTTTAGACGCAACTCTCTTGTGTCTACCGTTATGCACAGGTCAGAGAGTTGGCTTTTGCAAACGGGTTCCCGACTAGTGACGAACGGGTTGGCTATTCGCGCACGAATTGCCAGCTCGTTGGACGCAAGGGGTTGCGTATTCGCACAGAAAATTTCCATCTTATTTTTTCGCTTTCTCCTTACCTACACATCGGATTCTTGCGTACTTTATACTCATTTTTATTAGAAATTGCGCTCTGGATCCATTGGACTACTCATAATTTCTATTGCAGTTATCATGTTTCTCAAAATTATGTTTTTCTTCATTTCGCACCACGAATTGCGTCTCTACCGCGTAGGTCAGAAAGTTTTTTCTGTTTATCAGAACTTTTTGACTTCACCATTGGATAGAGCTCGAAAAAATAAGTGGTTTAGGCTCAAGAAAAAGTTAATTCTGACCTCCGAGCATCAAGTTATGATCTTCCGAAATTACTGATAACCGGGTTCCCGTCAATGACCAACCAGGTTTCCGGTGGTTGTCGATGGGTGCGCCTTCAAACGAAACTAAATACTTTACGTCTCCACCGCATAGATCAGAAAGTTGGGGGGGGGGGGTACAGCTCTATAATCGGGTTCCCGATTATCGCTAACCGGGTTCATGGTTGTCTCCTGTTTTGACAACCAATTTTTTCCATCTTTTTCGCACTACCTACCTCAAAATCATGACCTTCTTACTCCTAAAATCATCAAAACAACAAACCTTTCTCATTTCATAAAAATTAAACACTAAATAATTAACTATTACACTAATTCACGCTAAGAATTTAAAAGACATGAAAGCAATAGACTAATATACAATTGAAATGGCTTTTGTTTAACGTCATTAAGCTCGACAGGTTGCCTCATGCATCATTCCTTAATATAACCTCCCCAGCAGTGAGTGAGGTTATCAACATTCTGTATTCGAAATTCGCATCCCTTGGATTTACACGCTTTTGGAGGAGGTTTAGGCCTTTTCAATGAGTCTTCATCTCCTACTCTGATCTTCTCCTTCTTTCTTTCTTTCTTAGGTTCTTTTGGAACTTTCATGGCACGTTCCTTACCTTTCTTCTTTGAATGATCAATGTGTGAGTTTTTCTTAGGATCTCGAGGAGATTTATTAGGTGGTTTCTTTCTTAGCTTTTTCTTCTCCATTCCTAAGATTTCCACTACCCTGTTTGGTTCTTTATATCCTTTTTCAATGGTCTCCAACCGGAAGCATTCCATCTTGGAATCTGGAAACTTCATAGGCCTAAACATATTGAACTTTACCTCCTCGTCTTGAATACGCATGATTAATTCTCCATTCTCTACATCAATAAAAGTACGTTCCGTGGTTAGGAATGGTCTTCCCAAGCTAATGGGGACATTCCTATCCACGTCATAATCAAGTATAATATAATCAACAGGAAAAATTAAAGTACCTGCCTTGACGGGGACATCTTCTTCTCTTCCCTATGGATGTGCGAGGGATCTATCAGCCATTTGCAAGACCATAGAGGTCGATCTTGCATTTCCTATCTTCAACTTCTCAAAAATTGATCTAGGCATGAAATTATTACTCGCACCCAAATCACATAAAGCTTTCCCTTTTCATTCATCACCAATAGATATAGGTTTAGTGAAACTCCCAGGATCAAATAGTTTAGGTGGCAACTTACTTTGGCATATGACACTACATTCTTCTGGCAAACCTATCATTTCATTCTCACGGTATGGCGTTTGTTGGTGATAGCTCTTTTTAGGAATTTCAAATATTTTGGTACACCTTTGATAGCTTCTAACAAAGGAATATTAATGTTGATCTTACTCACCATACTCATGAATTTATGATATTTAGCCATATCTCTTTTTTTGAACTCTTGAAGGGAATGGTGGAGGAGGACGGTTTTCTACTACATCCTTCTCCTTTAGAACTTTTTCAACTTTCATCTCTTCTACTTTTGGTTCACCTTCTTTTTCCACCACATCCTCTACCGTTTTCATTTTTCACAGTTGTTTCTTTTTCTTTCATAACGGGAGAAGGTGGTGGTGGGAGCTTCTTACCACTTTTGAGCGAGATAGCGTTACAATCATCTTATTGTCTCGGATTTCCAGTGTCACTTGGGAGTTGCCCTTGTGGACGCTGTTGTAGCTGTTTTCCCACCTGAGCTATTTGGTTTTCTAACATCTTTATTGCTGCAGCAGAAGATTGCTGATCTTGGCATGCTTTTGTTTGAAAGGAGATTAATTGTTGTAATGTTTGATTAATATCTAACGCACCTTCTTGAGGTTAAGCAGGTAGAGCCTTCTAATTCATGGCTTCATTATAAGTATCTTGAGGAGATTGTCTCTGAACTTGATTTCCGTAATTATGTCCCCCTTGATAGGTATTATGTGGTCTTGGATAATAGTTATTACCTTTGGGACGTGGCTGATAAGCATGGGTCGGATTAGCTGCCACACTTGAATTCGAATATTGGAAACCCGGATGGTTTCTATTTGGTTGATACCCTTGACCAACTGAATTGTATTTCCCTTGGTTGGAAACAAACATTACGGATTCTTGATTGTTTTGACAGTTCTTCCATTCACGATCATGTACACCACAATAAGAACATCCATATATTTCATGTGTAACATTAACATCCGTTCTTCTACCTGAAAAACCTTATTTAATAGCTAAAGTAGGCTGTTTCAATTGTTGCTCCAACGTATTCTTCAATTTATTCTCTAACGACGAGAATTTTTCATCGATTCCAACACCACTCTCTCTATAAACTCCACCTCAGGTAGTTGTTCTCACAATGTTCCAACCCATCTCATTCTTGTTTTGTTTTGATTTATTTGTTTTATTTTGGGGTATATTTAGTGTAGGCTTCTTAGCAATACCTATTTTGCCCTTGTAAAAAACTTATATTAAGTTAATTAATTGATTAAAACGAATTAAGATAAAAAATATTAAAAACGCAGACATGTGCTCGACACATGACACTTAACGGTGTTTTTTTTTATGGAAAACGTTAACAAGGGCAACGAGTCACGGAAATAAACATTAGGGGGTAGCCAGTCGCATTTTAAACTATAAGGGGTAACTGTCAAACGAGCCAAATCCCAGAGGGTAAATGAGACATTTAATCTAATTTTAAAGATCTAAAAATAATTTAATACTTTTTAAAAGCAGTACAAACAAACACTTATATATGTAACCTTACAAAAACAAAAAGCTATACAAACTCATAATTAAAAGGTTTTTGTTCATTACTGTAAGCACCAAATGATATAGCATGTATTCTTACATGGATAGTTTAGGTTTTTAATGTCGAGTCCAGTGAAAGTGTACAGACCACCTTCACTATCTACGGTGGAAGTTCTTGTTACTCTTTTAGAAAATGATGTTCAGTTTCAGCTTGTCTATATTGATATTGCTAAAGTGGAGCACAAAATTTTTGATTATCTTTAAAATAAAAGTAATTAAATTTTTTTGTTGGGTGGTCTTAATGTTTAATGTTTAATGTTACCAAAACCTCCTTTTGGTGAAGTTCCAGCTTTCCAAGATGAGAGCATTATCATTACTTGAGATTTCTTGTAATTTGTTTACTTTAGTTAATTATTAAAGTAATTTTATTTTTGTGTTTATTAATAATATTTATACAAGATCCATATCTAGATACATATGTGATAAGTATGCAAACCAAGGAAACACGAAACTTTATGGAACAAATCAATTAGAGAAAGCATCAATTGATCACTAGGTAGAAGTTACCAAGTACGACACTTTTTATCCGATTAGCTTTGGCGCTAGTGAGAAAGATCAAGCAAGATGAGCATTTGATCAATCATTATGAAAAAAAAGATGGTAAAAGTTCTTGATATGTATAAAAAGAGGATTGGAGAGAGCCTATATTTATCTGGTTACGAGTTTACATTTGCAGTATGTCTCACCTGCCAAGCACAAAGTATTTGCTCAAGACTAATAGAGCAGAGCACTTAGGTGAGGGGAATGAGATTTCGAGCCGTGAAACTTGGAAGAATTTTATTAAAATCCGAGAGACATGGAAAAAGAGCTCACCACCTCAATTCAATCCTAAAATTCTTGCAATTCTTTGAATTTCAGACACTTTTGCCTTAGATTACTTAGTAAGCTCGTTAATTTTGTAATAAACCTCCTGAATATTTTTTTCAACAAACTTTGCTCTCAAATTACTGAATTTCATGTGTTTACTTGCAGGTGAAGAGGGAAAAAAGAGAGGAAAGAGGACCATGAAGCAATGCACTAAGTTAAACATGAGAAGTACATTTATAGAAAAAGAAATTACAAACAAAAGTAGTCACTTTAAACTTCATAAAATTCTTAATTTTTTTCTTGAATTGATTATTAAGAATGGTTGATCGTCACACTCTCCTTGTATGCTTCCAATTCTCTTTGGTATCTCACTTTGTCCTCCATAGCGTAATCCTGATAAACCTACATCAATACAAATCAAGAAGTTCAGTTCTGTAATATTCTATGGCAAATTTAACAAAAATAAGGGTCATTTTACACAACTCAATAGAATCTGTTTACTTACCGCTTTTTCCTCTAGGGAAAGAGTGTTCCACATATTTGCAATCATCTTAGTGAATTCATTTTCCTTGTTAGAGTAAAGAGATTTCAACTCTCGATGTTTGTCAGCAAAGTAGAAATTATAGCCACTACGATTGGGCTTAGGGCGGTTCGGGTCTCCTCCTTCTTGCTTCTTTCGGGTCCCCCTAGTTGACGTTTTCAGTCCTTTAGGTAGTGGCGTGATGGGAACAATTGCAGAACAGGAATGCCCTTCCATAGATTCTGCAAAATTAGGGTGTCCTGGATGATAAAGCACCCCACTCAAAATCTCGGAACCAACTTTCACCGAGACCAAGTACCCGCAATCGAATTTCCCTTCGATTTTACCCATAGCTTCAAAACTTCGAATATCTAGCATTAAAAACATTCAAGTCAATTCAGATTGTAATCGAGCATCAATACTCAGAAATAAAAGAATTATAGGCATACTATTTTGAAATGGTATTCATTGAAAGCCAAATAATACTACTCCAAAGTGGTTGAAACTACATTTTAACTACCTTGAAACCCTTAACCCTATAATAAAAATTTGTTGTGGTTGAATTTTCACCTGATTCTCAGATTTAACTAAAGAAAGTACTAGTTATCGCACTGTTAACAAATGAGCAACCTAAAAAAATAAACTAGTAGTGAACACTTATTAAAGGATGTGAATTACTGTTTGGGGTTGAAATATGTTGATCGACTATTGTTTTTCAGACAATTCTTATAATATCTTGGTAATTAAATTCAAAACACATATATTTAAGTCTGCAAAAAAACACATATATAGTAAAGTAGTCAAAGTAATACGATATGTGTAAGGACTTTCCTAAGTATAGGGATACATGTAAGATGGTAGAACACCTGAGATATAAATGTTTCTATCAAAACTGTGATGCCCATAAAAGCCCCTGTGATACTTGAATAAAAATTACCCAGCAACTACAACCATTTCTCAATTAATTATATAAGTCTCCTGGAAAATGAGCACCAAAGCATGGTAGAAAGACAATAAATGAAACAATAAAAGACGTTAAGATTTCTAAATACTGAAATGGAACGAGTTTAAAATGATGGAAAAGGAAGAATCTACCACCATCTAATGGTTTTGGGTTTTTTGATTTTGGACAGGTTTCAGATGTTTATATAGCAAATCAAAATTATGGATTTTAATCACGACCCTGGATGGGGTTTAGACTTATAAAAATATTGAGTTAGATGATTTTTCGTGATGGGTTGATTTTCAAGACAAAGCTTCTCACCCTTAGGCATCAGATTCACATATGGTTGCAATCAGAGCCGGTCCTGTCGAATTCGGGGCTCTGTGCGAAGGTTTTAAATTGGGCCTTTATATAACTCTTACCAATTTAAATTGAAACTTAGAAAATTTAGACTAATGTTAAAATGGACAAAAATAAATAGTCTGCAAGTGGCTAAATACTTGCAAAAAAAATAATAATTCAAATTCAGTGTGCATTTAATCCAAAATTTAAGCAAAATATTCAACATTCTGCTGGAAAATTGAAATACAAACAAAACATCAAAAAAAATATTATGCATTAAAAAGTATCAATAAGTGATCAGTACTTATTAGATAATTATTAATTTGAAAAAAAAAAGTTATTAACCGTAAATAAAACATTCTGTACTCTGCTAAAAATTGCAAGTATTTTAAATTCAACATGAACAAAAAATATTTGTTCAGTAGACAATCGAGGTAGCAGAATTTCAGTAAGTGGTTGAGAACCAATTATAAAATATTCTGCAACTCCTTGCAATTAAAAAAATCTTTATACCATGAATTTTTTTTATAAGTGCTTGAAAAACAATTTTGCGGCTAAAAATTTCGATCTTTAAAATTAAATCATCAAATTTCAATCAATATCAATTTAATAAATTATCTAATCAATATATTTATAAATTATAAAATCTGATTATAAAATAAAATTAAAATTAAAATTGTAATTTAAAAACTTAAAAAAATTTAACAACACCACACATCGATATATAGTTTTTTTTTGCCATGTTCTATACAATTAATTATTATAATGATTGTTATAACAATCAAGAAGGAAAATGTTATTATATATAATAGAAACAGATAAATAATTTTTAAAAACTGAAAGAATTTTATTCGGTTAAATTGTTGGAAATTGATATAATTATAAAAAGATAGCATGTTGTATAATGAATACAAAGACTGGGCGGTAAAAACATTAAAAAAATAGGTCCTTCAAGAAATTTGGACACTGTGCGGTAGCCCCTGTTGCACCTACCCAGGGCCGGCTCTGGTTGCAATTATAAAGAGAATGTGAACCTAACAACTAGCAAGCCCTATGATTATTAAGTCTCTTTAAAATAAACTAGGGTTTAGAAAAAACTTTGTTAAAAATGATAATTGTTTTGAAGGAGTCCAAAATTTTATACTACCATGCACGATTGTAAATACACTGCAATAGAATTGATAATTGTAAGAGTATTTAACTACTTTACCCTACTAGATGACTTGTCACATTATAAAACAGGATAATAAATAAAACCTAACACATCAAATAAGTAGACCGGCTACTTAAAACTTTACAATCTATTTACATATGTATCAGAAAAAAAACAATTGGAACAAAAAAACATCATAAAAACTAAACGTAACATTAATTTTGAAGACAGAAATGAACTCATTCGTCGTCCAAATTTTACTTTATCACTTGGAACTTATCTTTATTTATAACTCAAACTACTTAATTAATTACTAACAAAAGTAACACGCAATATGCACTTTTTTGCTTTTCGCTCATAAGGTTTGAAGGTTTGTCACGTCCTAATTAAAAGAGAACTGGACTACTAATATTCACTCCAAATCTAACCGTTTCACTTAACTAGCTACTTAAAAGTCCAAGTTCTCTCTCAAGTCACTCATAATTATGCTCAAGAATTTACACAATAAACACTTTGATAAACTGTTATAACTAACAAAAATGGTAATCACAGAAACTCAATTTACCTGAATTACTTGAAAGGTCTCTTGGCCCGAAGAAATAGGCCTGTTCATAGTGGTAAAGTAGGGTATAATAGTGCTTCTTTAATCCGTAAGAAGCACTTGTTGTGGTTGGAGAGAACATAAATATATTGCCAATTTCCCTCCATTTCTTATTTGTAACCACCTAAGAAAACAACCATAAATTAAGGTTAAAATAGTGACGAAATTATGTGCTTTTAATATTAAAAATGTTAGATTGTTTTTTATTAAAAAAAAAAAGCTCAACCTGTTCATAGCCACCCTTTCTGGTGACTTCAATGTACAATACATGCAAGTTTAGCTGTTTTCCTCCTATAACAGGAACCCTGCAAACATCAAATGCCAAAAAAAAAACACGTAAAAATAATATAAATTAATATAGAAGACATAAGTTTTAAAAGGTTAAAAGCCATTAAGGAGAGTGCTTGACAAACCCTAAGCCAAATGTTTATGTTTTGATTTGATTTATGTGTATGCATAATAGGGGTCAGCCATATATGTTGCATCAATCTAGGGGTTTGGAACAAACTTGATCTTTTAAGGTAAGGGGGTGAAACACAATTGCAGCATTCAAATTAAAAATAGAAAAACTATAATTTCTAGTTTCTGTAATGAAAAAAAAAAAAAGTGTTTAGTTAATTAATTTTTTTTTTTAATAAAATTGAGGTTCTTTTATAATAAAAAAAAAGGACCAAAGCCATGGCTTCATCCAAGAAAGGACCCTGCACAAGTGCCTTAGTTTAAAAATCCATGTTTTAATTATGTTTATGTATCTTGATCAATATCTAGATGATCAAGAATATTTTTCTTCGTCGATTATCAGAAAAAATAAATAAATAGAAAGGTGACAAAAATGTAAAAGAAAAAGCAAAACTTACGTTAATTTTGAACCCATATCTGAGTGGAAACGATTCAGAGTATGCCAGAAAATTGCAGAGTCCTTGATGACCTCTTCATGAGTTGCCATTGGTCGAGGATAACTCTTACCATCCACCACATTTTCACCAGAGACATGAGTATCGACCTCCATTAGCTTACAGGAAATTAAGAAAAAGGTTTGAATACTAATTACTGAGAAAAATAGAAAAATAATGTCATAGAATAGTGAGTAATGAGAATGGTAATAAAGAAGAGAATTAATTTAAAAGATAAGTTTGTAATTGTAATTAAGATAGGTGACTAAAAAGAGGAGTTAAAGGTGAATATTTGTCTTTTTCTGACCAACCCAATTAAAGCTTTAAGCCTTTCTATTTCGTACACTAGACTGGACTATCAATGGCTCAAAGTCTCAAAAACCAATAGCATTTATTATTTGTTAATGGTCAATAAATTTTCATTGGTGGGGCTTTTATAATTACACAACTTTCTTTCTCTAATCTCTCTTTTTCTCTCTCGGATCCCTGTTCAAAATTGTACTTGAAAGGCTGACACGTATCTTCTGCTATGAATCTTTAGTTCTTCTCTTAACAAAGGTTGACATGAAGTTTGAAGTGTGAGCCTCTGACGATATCTTAATATACACCATTTGGGTAGATATGTTCTGTTCTGTACTTCTTTATTGGAATACTTTTGTGTTACTCTTAGCTACATTGATAAGAAATGAATGAACGAAAAAATAGTTACGTTTCTAATTATTATTATTATAATTACGATAATAATGTTATTTGTGAGGTGACTATATGATTTGTTAGAGGTAAGCTCGGGTCCTAATTAATATGTTAAGGATAAATTTAAGAGTTTCTTAATTACTACTTCAACATTGGAAAATCTTGGGTTGTCTCACACTATTAGGACCGTAATTCTAAGTAATAAAAAAATTATTTTTAATTAATTAAAAAAGAGAAAGTTAAATGTAAAATGACTTTAAGCGTTAGTAACATTTTTTTTTGAAAGAAATACAGTAATGACCAGTATGTATTAAAAAAAGTCTATAAAAAATTATTTATGAAGATATTAAAATTTTAATTACCAACCTTTTTTCTTTTGCAATCTCTACCATCTCTATCTAATATATATTAGACGTAGCCACCTACTTTCTCTAGCGAACTTATTATAAAAAAATATAATAAAGAATTATAATAATTAAGTTGTAACACATTAAAATGGTTTGGTCTTGTAATGTATTAAACGCTTAAAAAAAAAAATTAAGTTGTAACACATTAAAATTATTTATATCAGAATTTTAATAAAAAAATCATAATTTTTATGATATAAATGGATCATATTTTTATATTACGACCTTTCAATTAAATAAATATAACAATAATTATTTTAAGAAAAATATCTATTCTGTGTCTTCTAGTTTTTTTTTTTTTTTGGACATTTGGGGGTGTCATAACACCCCAAAGTAAATACTAACTAGCATCCAATCCCTAATTTGCTAAACCTAGAGGATAAGTCGAAAAAACTAGGCGTATTTCGACGAAGTTCCGTTGCCCCGTGCCTAACTTCCTTTGCATGTTTGTCCGCTTTGCTGTTGAACTTCCTGTTGATGTGGTGGAAAGTAATCTGCCCGAGCCCTTCAACATTGTGGATAATCTTGTAAAGGATGGGTTGACTATTCCAACATGCAGCTGACACCTGCCTTGTACCTTGAATAACCTCAAGGTTATCAGAGAAGATGGTAATTCTTTTCCTTGGAAAGATTGCTCCTATTTGTGTAGCCTTGAGTACCGCTTTTGCTTCCCCTTCCAAAGCCGAATTACAATCGATGTTGTAGCTATGTTCAAATAAAGTACTGTCGCTACTGTTAACAGATTATAGCTACCCCTGTAGGTTCCCACTTGTTATTGAAAGATGCGTCGCAAAATAACAACAAGTCTTGGTTTTCCTCCTCTCTATTTATGTTTTCATTTTCCATCTCTGATTTCTTGAAACCTTTGTAGTTTTCTGATATCCAGTTTATTCCATGAACATCCTGCATTAACTTTTTTGAAGCTATATTTATTCCTTTACCGCGCATTGTAACGTCTTCATGTATAGCTTTCATTTTTGCTTTCCATATATTCCAAAGGTTTATCATAATAAAGTCTCGGACAACGTTTTTTTCCCAACCTCCTTTAGAAAAAGATATTATTATATTGTGTCTTCTAGTTCTCTTTTACAATAAAGTAAGCCATCTAATTTTTTAAACAGCTTAAAGTAAAAATTATAATAAAAATTTAAAATAAGTAACAATTCGTGGATTTTTTTTTATATAAATGAATTGCTCCTGTTTTTAAATATTATAGTCTTTTAATTAAATAACATAACAAGAATTATTTTAAAAATATATTTATTTTGTATATTTTAGTTATTTTTTACAATAAAATTATTTATAGTCGTTTCTTAATAATTAAATACTTTATTATAAATAATTACTAGAATACGCAAAACAGATATTTTTTCAACATAATTCTTATTATGTTCTTTAGTTGAATGGCTTTATATCAAAAAGAAAAGTTTTTTTTGTTAAAATTCTTATATAAATAATTTTAATATATTGTTAATTATTTTAATTCTATATTATAATTTTTATAATAAGTGGCTAGAAAAATTAGGTGGCTACTTTATTGAAAAGAAAACTAATATACAGAAGATATTTTTTGAAATAATTTTTTTTATGTTTTTTTTAATTGAAAGACTATTATATATAAAGATTAATGCTGGATATTACTTCATATCACATCATATTTTTATCACTTTTGTGGACCAATCATAAAAGAGAGAGAAAATGATAAATTAGAAAAGAGAAATTATATGACTGGTCCATTTAAAATTCACGTAGGAGGTAGTAAAAAGGTGTTGTAATTTAGGGTAAGGAGCCATTTATATCAAAAAAAAGTTATGATTTTTTCATTAAAACTGTGACATAAATAATTCTATTATGTTATAACTTATTTTAATTTTTTATTATATTTTTATAATAAGTTGCTAAAAATTTGGGTGGCTACCTCTAATATATATTAGATGGAGATATTAAAAGAAAAAAGGTTGATAACTAAAATTTTAATATCATCATTAAAAAAAATTATAGACTTCTTTTAGTAACACTATTCATTACAATATTTCTTTCAAAAAAATGTTAATTTTGCTTAAACATGTCACGTTTACTTCACTCTTCTTTTATTAACATAATCTTATTTAATACTTAAATCACAGTCCCACAAATAGTGTGAGACTACACAAGATTTTTCCACTAAAACACCTTCAACGAACATTTTGTTTTGTAATTGTCAATGTACTAACTATATTAATTACATTTGGAGATCGTGACTAATTATCGAACTATAAAAAGAGAAAAAGATTAAAAAAGAAATTGGTGACAAGTTAAGTGATCGCTAGAATTTTATAACTCGTTAGCGAGCATTTCAATGTTTGTAATTGATATTACAAAAAGAAAGGTAAATTTGTTATCGACCACCAAGTGGTAGGTAGATACTTTTAAATCATCATCAACAACTTAATGGTTGGTATAGATATGTCGATTAATTTTTTTACATTATCGACCATCATAATGGTCGCTAAAAGTTATAAACCATTAGCGACTACTTTAGTGGTTGACATTACTCTTTCAAAAAATAATTTATCGCCCTTTCGCGACCTCCCATGCGGTCACTACAAGGTCGCGTAGTAATTATAGGGGAATGAGAAAAGTTGTCCATTTAAACATACACCAAAAATTTTAAATACCTAACCCAAGAATGAACATCCCTTCCCAATTTTTATTCCACTGGAGCCACAAACTGCCGCAACCACCACCTCTTCTGCCATCGAACACAATCATGATTTGACCACCTCAATAGAACTGATTTCCATCATTTAATCCACCATTTTAATTGAGGTATTTCTTCACCATGTTCATGAAAAAACATGTAATTTCTTTTATTTATGCTTTATATTGTGATATTAAATTTGTTAAAAATAGTATAAGTATTACCAATGGATTATCCACCTAGGAAGATAAGGATAAACTAGTAATTCTAGTTTAGTTAAAATCCTAAGGTCAAATAGTAAAGAAGCTAAGTGTGAAAAGGGTTCTCTAGGTTTTTCAATTAAACACTAAGGGTTTTAACATAAACAAGTTTAGGTTTGATAAGCAAGTAAATAAACGTAATACAAGTTATAAGTAAAAGATAAGGGAAAGAGGTTAGACAAGAATTTATAGTGTTTCAGTATTTCTACATCCACTACCTAAGGTAGCAACTTTAGGATTTTCATAATTTTCCACGAAGCCCCTTGGTGTCTCTTAGTGGTGAGATACAAATTGATACAAAGAGGTTTTTTTTTGGCATAAACCACGACCGACACTTCTGATACTTTTACCAGTTAAGTCACAACGCTTAGTCTTAACTCTAAACACCCTCTTCACTAATGTAGGGAAAGAGTATAATCCATAATGGTTTGAGAATATTACAAGAAAACTAATGTACTTCTTGGTGAATAAATGATGTCTCCATATTTGTGATGGATTAATCTATTCATGAGACATCATTTTAGGTGCATTATAGTAATTGTTAAGGGATTTTTCCCATTTATTGATAATTTCTTAATTCATGCCTAGATTTGGAGATTAATTACTTTTATAGTGTTTTTGGTATAATTTGTGTGTGAATGTGAAACTCTTAGATAAAAGGAAATATATTAGATGCCAAATCAATTGCAAGGAGTTAAGGAAAGAAGATCCAAGGTGAAATCCAGAGTTAAACGGAAACAAAGTTGATTTAAGAAAGGAAAACTGCCAAATAAATTTGTGAAGTTAAAGAGACGTCCAGTGTTTTGAGAACTGTAGCGATTACGAATTATAAGGATACCTTTTGGGTTTAGATAGGTCTTTGAATTGCAATCGTTTTGATAGGTGGTACACTAAATTTGGCCAAGTAACAAAGGAGATATAATCAAATCAATCTTCAGTGTTTATCTTGTCCTATATTTTAGGAATTGATTTGATATGGAGTTCGACTCCAATAACTCGACTTACACTCCAAGGTTTTGACCAAGAACCTATAAATATACATATTTACCTTTTTAAACATGTCCTTGCTCATTCATTAGCTAAATATTACTCTCAAGAGTCATCCACAAAAGCAAGTTGACGGTATGTATCTATTTTATTTCTTTCTAGTATGAACTACTTCTCCAAAATATTAGGTTTTGGTGTCTATTTGACTGTGATAAAATCAACATCCTTAAAGAGAGGGACACCAACCGCAAGTGTAATGGCGTTCCAAGTAATAGATAATGATGAGGGATTTTGTTCTCAGGGATGGATAGATATGACTATGGTGTTTATCAAATAAGTAGAATTATTTGTAAATAATGAAATGAAAATAAATAGATATGTGTTTTGGTTTTTTAATTATAACAACGAGATGCAATAAAATAGCTTACTGAAAAGATTAACTGAAAGTAAATATTGAAAGTAAAGATGTGGACGCAAATATGAGAGGTGCACTTGAGTCTCGCAAAGGATCCACCTAAGTTCATACAACTAATGTCTCTGTTTAAGCGCTAAGCTGGTATTTCCGTACTAGTCGGGATTCTAATATCTCCTAACCCCTTGTCGGGTGGACTTAGGAGCTATCCTACGGTACTAAAAACCCCTCCTGGGTGATTATATCTACTTTTGGATGTGAAATCTCTTACCTCATTGGCTATATGGTTAGTCAAGCTTGTCGGTCATTAACGGACACCACACGTCTATTAACTATGTCCGTAATTAAACTCCCATATCGGATGATCACTCGCCAATCAGTGAATAGCCTAATTACTCAACCTATTTCTAATTGATCAGAATAAAAATAGTAAACAAGCATACGATAATAGTCAATACAAAATACCAAACTTAAATTAAATTATAAAATCCCAAATTTGAAAAAATATTAATTGAATAAACTAGGGCTTAACCTGTTATTGCGATTCTCAAGCAGTAAATGTTTAGCTCATATTCAAAATAAAATTGAAAATAAAAAATCATTCATGTTCCTAAATTACAAAATAAAAATAAAGAACCTAATTAAGGTGTTGTATTGAGATATCGTTGGAAGAAAGTGAATTTTCCAGCTCTTACTCTCTCTTCTGTCTTTTTGCTTTGCTATGGAATTTAGAAAATAATGAAGTGTCATAAAAAATGAAGTCATAAAGGAAATTTATAATACACTAATTCAGATTGGGATTTTATTTAATAATATTAAGTCAAATGATAAATATCCCAAGTCCAAATAGTGAATCCCGTAACTGTTTTACACCATCTAGTAAAACAGTCGTAACTTTTGCGCTTCACGTCCAAATTACCTGATTCTAGTCCTCAATTCGAGCTAACTCAGAGACACAACTTTCTCCTTTGAATCTCCAGACCTAAATCAGTACCGTTTTGGCTTGAAATCAGAAAGAAGTAACAGCTATCCAGATTTTCATATCTTTCCGTCAACTCCTTGAGTAGTGCTTTCTCTCTTTTGATCTCTCTGCTTGATCCAAGAATTTAACTTGACTTCTACTCCTCAGCTTGGTACTCCATAGCATCCATGTACCTAAGAAATTATACTAAAAACAATCAAATTAACGCACAAAAGCTCTAAATATAAAAATAATATAATTCTGAAGGGTGAAAAGTGCAATATATTAAAATAAGCATAAAAGTTTATAAAATAAGTCTAATTTCCATCTAAAATGATGTCTTCTAAGAGCATATATTTATCACAAAACGGGAGACATCAAGACCCCCAACAAAGTACAACAAAACAAAGGTCTTAGGTGAGATGCAAAAATGCAGAGTCTAGTGAATGATACCCAAAGCACAACTTAAAATAAATCTCATATAGTACGACCTAAAAATTAATATACACATACACCTATCATTCAAAATCAAATACAAATAATATCAATCTAAAACTAATTTCACAATGCTAGAAGATTACACTTACTAGTTAGCTAAAGATGGTGGCTATAGGGTGTTCACCGATCCTTACTTGCTTTGAACACTCCACTTACCTTACTTCTTGTTAGTTGAATTATAAATTCACCATGTACCTAGGAATCACGAGGATTTTAAGGTTTTAGCATAGGCTTAGGGATGGTATGGTATGTATATTTGGTAAATTTGAAGTGAGCTTTTGGCCCTCTTCTCACTTACCATCAACAAACTGTCCAAGAGCTTGAGCTTACACTCGAATATGTTCTCAGTTAACCCATTTGACACACTAATTTAGCATCCCCAAGTTACCCAATAAGCACTAAAGATAATTTCTATACCTTCCACTTTTCCGGTTACTGTATTTTCATATATATCTATATATTTTTTATATTTTTTCATCAATTTTTTTGTATAAGATATCACTGACCATCATATTTATGTGAATGGCCATGTCTCTCATAATTTTTTTTCAAAGACCCGAGCAAAGGGTTACAAAATAATATATCATCAACAATTGTGCGTCAAATACAAACGCATAAAAATACCTCCCAATGTAATTTCCCAATAGTTAAACCCACCACCCCAAACTCAAGCTCAAGACAGGAAGTCTCAGGATCGTGATTCAAGTGCGGTTCATATGGAAAACCCTATAAACTAAGGGGATATGGCTTATATCTTGGCTACGAAAGAAAGGCTCAAAGGCTAAAAACGAGGCTAAGAAGAATAATATTAATCACGGGTTAGAAAGCTAAAAAGTTTTAAATGGCTATCAAAGAACTGCTCCTATCATTTTCCTAGTTACATAGCTTGCTTCTAGTTTATAACTAAGTGGGTTCTCTACTGACGACTCCCTATTTATGATATAATAATCTAGGTTGGGGACATCATTTTAGGTGTTTATGATTAATTAATTATAGATTTTTATTCGTATTTTGATAAATTCTTATTTCTTGTCTTTTTTTGACGATTTATTATTTTTGAGCATATTTGGTTTAATTTGTGTGTTAATATGAAGTTGTAAAGATATATGAAATATGATTAGATGCCAAATCAATTCTAAAGAGATAAGTAAAGAAGATATGATAGGAATCAAGAGATAAAAGGAAGTAGAGATAAAATAGGAAAGGAAAAGTTGCCATGTGAATCTGAAATTCTGCAGCTACGTCCATTATAGTGAATTTAACTTCAAATCTCCTGGAAATTTGGATGAGAATTCAAAACAGTAAACGTAGATATGTTCTCTGTGGTCGTTTAGATATAAGGTAGGTGAAAATCGGACCAATAACGAGTGAGATACGATCAAAATAGTGAGTACTGTTTATCCTTTCCAATATTTTAGGAAACAAATATGTGTTGGACTTGGACTCAAATTACTTACCTTTTACTCACCAATTTCGACCTAGAGTCTTCTTTGAACCTATAGATACACCCTCTTATCATTGTAAACATTTTCATGCCTAGCTTTAACTATTATTCATCATAGAAGTCATTCCAAAGAAGCAAGTTGACTGTATGTATCTTTATTTTAGTCTATTTCTTGTTAGCATGAACTAATTTTCTCATAGCTTGGTTTTTTTTATATGTATAATCTTTGAATTCTATTTTCTTATATCTAAGTCTATTTGGGAAAACCTTTTTAAATTGATTCTAGTTTCTTAACCATATATCTGTTTTATGTGCTTTATTGCTAGTGTTAATCTTGATCACGTTAGGATTGTCTTAATAGTAGTTAGATGGTCACCCAGAAGGATTGTATAATTATTGAAACATCACATAAGCGTCTAATGTGCAGTAGTGATCCAGAAGGGCTTGTCTAACTAGATAGTCATTAGGGTTTATGATTTAACTAATTATCATTGTGCAGGGTCCCCTTACCCAATTCCCCTGGTAATTGTTAGGTCGCCACCTAAGTCCACCCAGAAGGGAGTTAGGAGGAATATAGAATCTTTAATACTTATCTAAGAGCTTTAATCACCCTTATTAACTAGTAGAAGAAATAGAAGGATAAGTGTATACTAGCAAAACCTAAGCTATATCTCTCTCATCTTATTCTCAAATCTTTTATTTATTGTTTTGACTTTAGTTTAACCAATATTCCCTCAATCAATCATATTATTTACTTTTCTTGTCTTTTAAAACATTTAACTATTTAATACTACACTTTCTTGTTAATTCGTTCGTATAACACACTAAGTCCCTGAAAACGAATCTTAACATATCATTAAAACTTGCATACGACTGGTGATACTTGCAGTGAGTAACGTGGAAGTTAGAGTGTCCTGTTCTTATTTATTATATCTATTACTTTATTTCAATATTTCCCCCACCAAGTTATTGCCACCGCTGCCAAGGACTTGTGTCTCGTTAGCGTGTGGGTTTTATTCTAGTGTTATATTTATTAGTTATTTTTTCAACTTAACGCTTTTTTTTGTTTTCATTTTTTTAGTGTATGCTCAAGAATCCTGAGAGTGTTTTCAAGACTCACAACAAACGCTTGAGAGAAGAACGAGAACAAAGAAAAGCCTTGTCTCAACAAGAGGAAATTCCAATTCCACCTGAGGATGATCTTAATCTTAATTCGAATGATAATCAATGTCAAGTACCAGTTCTTCGGGTACCACCACTTTTTCCTCAAGTACCACCAGGAGATAACTAAAACAATCAACGTCAAGAATAAGATCTCCGAGGC
The DNA here is from genome assembly GCA_029959085.1 of Nemophila menziesii. Lineage (NCBI taxonomy): Eukaryota > Viridiplantae > Streptophyta > Magnoliopsida > Boraginales > Hydrophyllaceae > Nemophila > Nemophila menziesii. Next base: position 21,875,286 of record JARWIR010000015.1, on the reverse strand, counting down.
TTGGGAGCACCTTTTTGAGTTCAACCTTTAGGTTATCGTCCTCCAATGGTCCATAATATTAAATTCAGGCCTGATCCGGGTATGCTTAATCAATTCGCGAGTTCTGGACACTATAGTGGTGCAACAATTCAAGATCTGGTAAAAGCGATTCAGAAGTTTATGCAGATTTGTGATGCTTATATTACTCTTCACATTACACTCGAGCAACTGTATTGTCATATGTTTACGTTATTCTTGACCGGAAGTGTTGGTGATTGGCTAGATAGAAAACTACCAAACATAATTGATACTTGGGATGAATTACAAGCCGCATGCTTGGACCGTTTTTATCCGAAGAGTATGAGATTGAAAGATCAGATGGAGATTTCTAGTTTTCGCCAATAAAATGTTGAAGAAGTAGGAAAAGCATGGACAAGGTTTCAACAAAAGTTAGCTTGATGTCCATTCCATGGTTATATCCCAGCCTTACAGTTACCTAGGATCTATCAAGGTATCAATGCAGAAAGTAGATTAAGGGTAGATAATCTTGGAAGAGAAGGATTTATGTCCATGGACCCTACATAAGTTGCTGAAGGTATGTAACGTATTATAGAAATATAATAGAGTTGGCCACATTCACGATTTCCTATTACAAATACCAAAGGTACACTCGATTTATTACAAAAACTGCTCAATTAGATAAATTAACAACATTAGAGAATCAAGTTAAAGAGATAAAGCTTGAGATGCAACAAAAACGTAAGAATTAGCCGCAACAAAGATAGTATAAGAAACAATAGGTTGTCCACAGTGTGACGTACCAAATCATAGATGGGAAGAGTGTGAAGGAAATCCAAAATCTGTTTATTTCATATCCAATAGAGTGAATTACCAATCTGGCAATAGAAATCATCCATGTATGCAGTATTCAAATTCACAAGGGGCCGCAAATCAAGGTAATTATCAATCTCGTCCCCAGAACAACACTTACCAACCGAGAGGTCAAGGTCCTTATTAAGGAAATCAGAATTTCAATAGACCAGCTCCTCCACAACAACCTGCCAATTGAGATGACGAAAAGAACTAAAACATTATCTACTGTTAGGGAGATGAAGAAGAATCAAAGTAAGGTATTGGGTTCTATTGAGAAGAAGACAATTGAGAAAGGTTCAAGTTTTAGTATGAAGAGAAAGGGTAATACAGGCCAAGAAAGTAGAGGAAAGCATGCAGTGGTAAGTTCAAAGAGAAAGTATTACAACTTTCAAGGAGAAGACACCACAACCTCTACAAATCGAGATTCCTATGCTCGAGCTGAATGAAGCTTCAAAGGCCTTGTTAGCTTCCGCAAAGAAACATTTACTGGAACTACCCTTTGCTCATAAAAGAGTATTTGAAAAAGTTGTTTGAGAAGGTTATTATAAGAGATTCTTAGAGATCGGAGATAGATTGGGTTGGTCAACATTCATGATGAGAAGTTAAAATTTGTATATGAAGTTAGTTTTCAATTTCTATTTAGGCCTCTTAAGCCGAGATAGTGAAGGTCGTGTTGCAGTTAGAGGAAAGTTAGTTCCATTTACAGTTGAAGAGATTAGAAACCAATTCCAGTTCAAGAAATTGGTTGGACCATGTAAGTTTAGAGAAGCGTTGAAAAATATCAAGACTTTCGATTGGAATCAAATTTTTGAGCATTTATTCGATGAAGAGAAAGTGAAATCACATAAGGGAGAATTGAAGGCACCTTGGCCTTACAAATATCTTCAAGCAAATACAAGAGTTTGGCACAATTTTCTTACACCAAACGCCTTTAGAAACACATGAACTATGGACTAAGAGAAACACCATCTTTTTGAATTGTGTTTTAAGAGGGTAAAAAGTAAATGTGGCACAATTGATCTTTGAGGAGGTGACACGATTTTCGGTCTCTCCACTTACATTATTTACTGTGAAATATCCTACTATGATCATGTGTGTTGTACGAAAAACAAATGTGATTCCGGGTGAAGAAGAGAAACTAATGTATAAGATGAGAAATAATATCTACAATACTTGGATTAAGACAATTTTGAGAGGAGCAGGAGTTATGAAACCTCTACAAGACAAATAAAAAATAGAGGATCATATTTGGAGAGAAAAGGTAGAGGAGCGATTGAATAAAGTTGAAGCAACTCAAAACTTTCTTAGTCGATGATGTGGAACAAATAAAAGCTAATCAAGTGCACATCATGACACTCCTTGAGCAATCAAAGCGCGATTTAGCGAAAGATCCAGTAGTTCCTATCTTGGATGTTGATAACTGGTGTCGGCTAGGGTGTGGTAAAATAAGATGAAAATAACACCCTAACCTAAACACAGTACTCACTTCAAGTATCACAGGTCTCTCATCTCCATTTTTCTGTGATTTTCTTGTTTTTAGTTGATATTAAAATTTTTGATACATGGGATTTAGATGTAGAGGGTGTTTAATAGCTTGAAAGCATAAGTTTAGTAATTTATCATAGAAAGTGATATGTTTATGAGCTATTTTATTTTGTATGCTTTGCGTATTAACAGGAAACAAATATCGATAGTAAAGAAAAGATTAGTAAGCAACGCGGTAGAAGTATGTATGATTTTGGGGCACCTTTAGGGGTGTGTAGGCCGTGAGATCCGAGCTAGTTGATAAACCCGTTTGATTAACGTGCTAGAGGTCAGAGAATAACAAAATTGCATAGATTAGAAAATGATTAAGGCGGTTCTTTGATAATCCCCATGTTGCCTTTTAGCTTGCTAACCAATTATTATATTATTATCCTTCTCAGCCCCTTCTAGCCTTTCTAAAACTTTTTTATTACACATGTTATAAGCCATATCCCTTTAGATTTTAGGACTTTTCCATATGACCCGCACTCGAATCGTGATGCGTAGACAATTGTTTTAGAGCTTGAGTTTGGGGTGGTGGGTCCACCATTATGGAAAATATTATTGGTTTCGGATTTTTGGGCTTATTAACTATGCTCTATATTCTGATGATGATTCACAGTTTATTATATTGTAATTTGTAACCCTTTGCCGAGGTAAAAGTAAATGAAAGAAGTGTTGGAAAGAAAAGAAAAAAATGAGAAATGAAATAGCATGATATCTCACATAAAAAAGAGTCATATCTATCTTAAAAAAGAAAAAATTGATATGAAAAGATTGAATAAATTTGGACCGGCACAGTGGAATGTTTATGTGATTATCTTTACGCTTTATTGGGTTATTGGGGATGCTAATTAGTTCATTGGTTTGAGTGAGAACGTTATATGAGAGTAACTCAAGATCTAGGGAGATTTGTTGATGGTTAGTGAGGAGAGAGCCAAAAGTTCACTCAAAATTATCCAAATATACTATCACACCATCCCTAAGCCAACATTACAACCTTAAAGACCTTATGATTATTTGCTATGCGATCTAGAAGTGATTGAATCTTTATATGTTATATAGGTAGATCTTTGGATACTAGTGAAGTTTGATGAACGATCTATAGCCTCCTTGGTAAGCTAAGTGAAGAACCTCTCCTTCGTGCATTGCAAACCTAATCTAATCTTGAATTTGAGCCGTGTTGATCGTGAGTATGACAATTGTACAGGTAATATAGTTTGTATATGTTATTACATAAATTTTTTTGAGTAGTTGCTTTGATTTTATATAATATATTTTATTATCTTCTTTCCCACTGTGCCTAATTGACTTAGGTGTGTATTTAGAGACTTCCCTTTGTTCTTATCTTTATTGTATTAGGACGATAAAACTTTGAGTTGGGGGTCTTGATGTCTACCTATTTGAGATATAATAATCTAGGTTGAAGACATCATTTTATGTGTTTATGATTAATCAATTATATATTTTTATTAATTTTTTGATAAATTCTTATTTCTTGTCTTGATTTGATGATTTATTATTTTTAGAGCATATTTGATTTAATTTGTGTGTTAATGTGAAACTTTAAAGATATATGGAATATGATTAGTTCCAAATCAATTCTAAAGAGATAAGGAATTAAGATATGGAAAGAACCAAGAGATAAAAGGAAGTAGAGATAAAACAGGATAGGAAAAGTTGCCATGTGAATATGAAATTCTACATCTACATCCACTATAGTAAAAATAACTTCAAATAGGCTTGGAATTTGTATTCACATTCAAAGTAGTAAACGTATATCATTTCACTGCGGTCGTTTCGATATAAAGTAGGCGAAAATCGGACCAATAACGAAGGAGATACAATCAAAATAATGAGCAGTGTTTATCCTCTACGATATTTTAGGAAACGAATTCGAGTTGGAGTTGGACTCAAATTACTTACCTTTTACTCACCAATTTAGACCTAGGGTCTTCTTAGCATGTATAAATACACACTCTTATCATTTTATACATGTTCTTTCCAAGCCTTAAGTATTATTCTTCACAGAAGTCATTCCAGAGAAGAAAGTTGACCATATGTATCATTATTTTAGTTTATTTCTTGTTAGCATGAACTAATTTTCCCATAGCTTGGGTTTTGCATGTGTATTTCTATTTTCTTCTTTCTAAATTTATTTGGGAAAACCTTTTTAAATTGATTCTAGCTTCTTAGCCATATATTTATTTTTTATGATTTGATTTATTTCCAGTCTTAATCTTGATCACGTTAGGATTGTCTTAATAATAGTTAGATAGTCACCCGGAAGGAGTGTGTAATTATTGAAACATCCCATAAGCGTCTAGTGTGCGGTAGTGATCCGGAAGGGCTTGCCTAACTAGATAGTCATTAGGGTTTGAGATTTAACCACCGATCATTACACATGGTCCCCTTACCCAATTCCCCTGGCAATTGTTAGGTAGCCACCTAAGTCCACCTGGAAGGAGTTTAGGAGGAATATAGAATCCTGGCTACTTTCTAAGTGCTTTAACCACTCTTATTTAACTAGTAGAAGAAATAGAAGGATAAGTGCATTCTATCAAAATATAAGCTATATCTCTCTCATCTAATTCTCACATCTTTTATTTATTCTTTTGTCTTTAGTTCAACCATTATTCCCTAAATCAATCATATTATCATTGAACTATGTATTACTACACTCCATTATTAATCCATTCGTATACCACACTAAGTCCATGAGAACGTATCGTAACTTATCATTAAAACTTGCATACGAGCTGTGATACTTGCAGTGAGTAATGTGGAAGTTAGAGTGTCCTGTTCTTATTAATTTTATCTATTATTTTATCACACTCTTTCTCCCACCATCGACCCATTTAGATCTCACATTCTACAGACCACTCATTTTCTCTAAGTACAAGCTTACTTCTTTTGCATTGTTCATTAATTTTTCTTATCAATTTTCTAATGTTTGCATGAAATCAAAGTGCGTTTTACATTAATTCCTAAGATCTACTATTTTCTCTTCATAAATATACAAAAAGCATGCTTCATAGGGACATTTAAGATACTCTACAGTCAACACAACCCTTAAACTAATTTTTATTTAATTTTGATTAATTTTGAAAAGCAGTAAAAACACATAGCACATAAAATTAGGTTGACGCAACGACACCCCACCCCAAACGCAAAAATGAGTCGTGTCCCCACAACTCAAAACGACTCTATAAAGAGAATAAAAATGATATACACAAATAAATGAGAAAAGGGATAAGAAAACATATCTCAATCACCACTAGGCTGATTACATGTAGTACCAGGTTGAGTGTTCTTCTTAAGCATTGGGTAGGTGGCATATTGTGAATTGATCACTCTATCCAGAATATTCTTTATCAACACCAAGTCTCTTGTTACCTTACCCAACACTGCTATCATCTCATCATGTTTCTCCTCTAATTTCCTCATTCGTTCTTCCAACGCATTTTCTTCAACAGTTTTTTCTCTTTCGTGTTGGAGGTCTAGCACCGTTCTCTTCCCCCAAAGGGCTTGTCGAGCTCTATACCCAATTTCACAACTCCTTCATGGACATTTTCTATCGATTGTTCTTTCATTTCCTCCCCTATTTTGTAGGCTCCTTATCTTCATTCTTGAATGGTATTTTTGCTGCCAAAAAAATCGCAGTTATGGTGCATGGGAACTTGAGGTTTCGATGAATAATGGGGGATTTTGCGAATTCCATGATAAGATTATGAATAACACAATGAAAATAAGTTGCTCGTTTGTTAACTCGAAAGATGGTTATTTCCAAAGAATGTGTGAATTATGAAACATGACCAAACTTTAGCGCATGGTAGCAAATTGCTACTCAATACCTAACCTTGATACCTCTCTCCTTCTGGGATAGGTAGTCGCCCACGAATCAGGACTTGATCGTAGAATGATTTCCATTCAAAGGAATTATCATTAAATGTTTCATGGTATTTGCATTGACCTTTCAAGTTTGGTAATTTCAATGTTTCATTATTAACTCTATTAAGAAAGGTAGTATATTTTTGCGTAGTTGGATATACATGATGTCTCTTTTTCTCAGTTCGTTCCACCTAAACTTGTCACGTGTTATTGCATTATCTTTAAATTCACCGTTCATAATACCTAGAGGAAATCCTTTCTCTATACCAAACTTCAAAGTAGTAAACCGTTCATGAACTTGATCATTCCAACCAATAAAGACTCTTTTTGGCTTAGTATCCATTATATTTCTATGCATAGATCTTTTCTCCATCATGGATTCACTATCAACTTGTTCTTCAACTTCTTTTTCTTCCAAGTTTGGATTTTTAGGAGTAGCCTCACTTGAGTTCTCTTTCCTCTTCATAGTATTCTTGACTTCTCCAACCTTAGGCATAGAACTCGAATTCAGAATCTGAACAAATTTGTCTGGAGTAGCCCTACGAGTATTTCTAGTTCTCATATTACTTCTTGTCTTATGATTGTAGCACAAGGAATCAGTTCTGTTTGTCATCTCAATAAGCCCCAAACTCAAAACTTCAAAAATTCAAAAACTAGAGAGAAGTTTTTAACTTTGATGTTTTGAGGATAGATAAAGGAATATTAAAGCGAGTTATGAGATGGGTAATGAATATTTTGAGTGTTTGGATAGGTTTAATGATTCAAGTAATGGTTTTGATGAAGGAAAGTTTTTGGATAAAGAGTTGAGATTTGGGTATAAAATTTCAAGAGTGTTCAAAGCTTTGAGTTGGAGGTCAATTGAGATAACGAAAAGAACATAATTATTATCTACTACTAGGGAGATCAATAAGAATCTAAATAAGGTATTACGTACTATGGAGAAGACAACAATTGAGAAAGGTTCAAAATATTAAATAAGATTTGGATATTTTGGCTTTTGATTGTTGGATTCTAGGTGTTTTGATTTGATTTGGGTGGTTGAATCTTCTTTTTAATGATGTAGGGAAGGATTTGGATTTGAATTTATGGTGATTGGGGAGTTTTTCGATGTGTACTGAAGGTTTGTAGAAGCTTTAATAGAGTTGGGACTTTGGGGACAAAAGAGAGGCTTAAGGTTTAGATTTTCATAGGCATAAACTAACCTCTTCTTTTATTCCCTTTTTCTGGCGGCGCCGTGCGGTGCACCGCAGGTGAGGTGCGGTTTACCAATATGTTCGATCCTATGCAACGGTCTTAATGATACGATTCAAGGCACGGGGCCTTGAAATGGACCTTGAATTCTTATACCGTTGTCACAGTTTTGACTTGATGTGGTGTACCGAAGTACCCTTGCGGTGTACCTCAGGTACATTCTGTTTCGGACTGTGTCACGGTCTGGCGCAAGTGGTGACACGGTCTGGTTCGTGAGCCTCGTCGCTGGACTGGATTTGCTGAACTGTGGTGACGATTTTCTTCGTGAGGTGCATTGCGGCATCCGTGTGGTATATCGCACAAACTCTCTGGATGACACCTTTCGCTTCGCATGTGTACCGGATTTTCCTACCGTCGTGACCCTTTTTAGGGGTGCGGTGCACCATAGTGATGGTACGCTGTACCGCATGGTACATTTGAATTTTTCCAATTTTCTCGTTTCTTATACCGAACTCGATTTCTTAATTACCTGCACATCAAAAACACTAATGCCTTCCTCAATACTGCAATATCTACAAAAAATAACTTAGCTAAACATAAACTAAAGAGATAAAAACATAAAAAACTGCGGGTTGTCTCCCGTACAACGCTTTTGTTTAACGTCTTCCAAAGTTAGACGCGTTACCTCTATCAGTATTTTCATATATAGCTTCCCCAAAAATGAGCAAGGCTATGAATGTCTACTAATCTCCGTTTATACCCCTCTTGGGTCTGATCTCTATCACTTTTTCCGAAACAACTTATGTGACGACAAATGGTCACATCCATGAATCTTTTTGATTTAGTGGCATATTCTCTAGTTTGCGGGATTTCCATACAACTTCATGGCCGACCCCAAACTCACTCTTTGGTATAGTATCCACAGTATTTGCGTGGATTTCTTCTGGGACTCTATACTTTGTGGCAATGTGGATGACAGAATCTGTGGAATCTAACTTCCTTGGTTTCTTACCCCAGGCATAGAATGTCTCAGATACATTTTTTAGCACAGAGTGTAATTGTTCCCTCCTGGAAGTTGATGATGCTTTGACTTGTGTCCAAGAATGGCCTTCCAAGTATTATAGGAACCCGGTTATCTGCATCATAATCAAGAATAACAAAGTCAGTAAGGATGGTGATATTACCTGTTTAAACATGAACGCCCTCCAATGTTCCCCATGTCTTTGTCACTGAGCTATCCGCAAATTGTAAGTTCACGGGAGCTTTGTCCACCTTCTTGAAAGCAAGCCTATCGAAAACGGATTTGGGCATAAGATTCACACTCGAACCCTCATAACACATCCTTTCACTTTAAGCATACCACTGATTGGAATAGGAAAGTTAAAGATTCCTAATTCTTTGAGCTTGAGCGGTAACTCCTTTTCAATTCTTCTCGAGACTCTCTCAGTATGAGCCACAATCTCTTTACCGGCTTCTAAACTTTCTTCTTTCTCTGGAGTGACTTGCGTGAATACTTGTTTTGATGTTAGCCCTTTATTCGCAATCTCAAGCATATGTGCGTTTATTTTCTCTGGACTATATGCCTCTACAAATTCTTTGAGTTCCATGTCAACCTTTATATTTATCTTTGGAATAGATGGTGACATTGCTGGAATAATTGGTGGCGAACCCACCTCTCATTTTATTTCTTTCTTGCATATTAGCTGTAACTTCTTCTTTCTGCTCTTTTGAGGCTTCTTCCTCTTTATCTAACACTCTACTAGATTGTAGTTCAATGACAGATCTAATCTCTTTGTGCATGTCCTTGAGAATATTTACAAAGTCAAATTCTTCGGAGGAGTCAGAATCTTTGGGGCTAGGCTTGGTTTGTTCTTGTTCAATTTCTGGAGCCTCCATGGCAATTTCTGTAGCATGTGGTAATTCCTCTTTCTTTTCTAGTTCAATGTAAATTTCCTCACATACTTCAAACCCAATGTTTCCATCACCTCCTTCAATGGCCTTCAATTGCATTTCTTCTACCAAATTATTCATAGTTTTCTTTATTTGGTCCATCTGTGTGCTTAAAATCTGAACTGAGGCTTCTTGTTCTCTGAACTTCTCATGATGTGTTTGAATCTTATTTGTAACTAGATCCATGATGTCTCCCTAAATGTTCAAATTTTATGCCCTTGGGAGACATCATTTTTGGTGTTTATTTGATTAATTTGATAGACTTTTGGGCTAAATATGCAATAATCCGAATTTCCTCTTTTATTTCTAGTATTTTTGATTTATTAAACTTTTGCGCGTAATCTTGTGTATTTTAGTGAAAAGTTTGTAGGTTTTGAATATTAGCTAGGAGAGGAACACGAGAATAAAGTCAAAGATCGTGATATGGAGTCAAAGCTTGAAGATAAATCCCGAAAAGAATTATATTTTGAAGCTGCAAATCTGGAAAACAGGCCAAAGATTGCTGATTTCGAGGCACTTACGAGTTGATTTAGCCGCTGACCTTTGAAGAGATTATGTTCCTCGAGTTACGGAAATTTAGCAAGTGATTTGAGGTCAATCGGAGTTATAACGAATCGGCTAGAGCTCTTTTAGTGGAGGTGGTGCAGCAGTTACGGGATTTTGGGCTCAGTTATGGACTTTGGCTTTTCTAAAATGGCTTTTTATTTAAAATAAAACCCTAGTCCGAATTTACTAGTATAAATAGGCCTTTAGACCTTATTATTTCTGACCTCTCAATTTAACTTCAATTCAATTCATCCTTTGAAGAGAGTGTCCAGAGAAGAAGCAGAAAGAAGGAAAAGAAGAAGCTTGGAGCTGGAGACTCTCCAATTCACAGCCAAACCAATTCCGAAATTAGGTTTCTCTGTATTTTATTTTTGTAAAACAATATGAGTCTTATTTCTTTTAATTTAGTTTTCGTTTTGATTAGTATGAGCTAAACACATTTTAGTGCTTGAGAATGCTTTATGGGTGAATCCCAATTCTATTGAATTTAATGTCTTGAATTTGGGTTTCTGTTAATTAAATTGAATTGGGTCTTTCACATTTTTCTTTAATTTGTGCTTATTTACTATTATTAACCTGATCAATTAATAATAGGACTTAGTATCTAGGCTATTCCAATTAGTGGCGATTGGATCACCTTGACGGGGGGTTTAGGTACAGAAATAATTACAGAATATAAAATATAAACTATTTGACTTTGATGAGCTTAGTTAATTTTATGGCCAATGAGGTAATTTAGCTTAATCATTCGAAAGTGGATCATATTTATCCTGACGGGACTAGTGACACTCTAGAATAGCCTTGTAGTCCACCCTGACGGGGGTACAAGGATTATTGAATCCCGACCAATGTCAATTGACCAATTTGACCCTTAAACAGAATAGGCTATGAAATAGAATTAGGAGGATCCCTTGCGTTCTCAAGTGCTACCTTCTCATACTTGTGTTTTACATTTATTTACTTGCATCTTAGTATTTAATTGCATTCTCCATTTAGTATTTCATTACTTAGAAATAATAAAAACAAACAATCAATCATTCAACTTTTATTTGCTTTCATAAGTGCAATCATTCATTAATAGATAAGCATTGTGATCAACCATCCCGTCCTTGGAACGAATCTGTTTTATCAACTATATTACTTGGGACAACCGTACACTTGCGGTTGTGGTTCGATTATTTATTGCATTTATTTTAGAACACACAAAGGACCACCAAGTTTTTGGCGCCGCTGCCGGGGACGGTAGCGTGTGACCACGGTGTTTATCCTTTAGTAATAGTTGCATTTTTATTTTTAGTTTTACGCTTGTGTTTGTTTTGTTTTTACAGGTGCTGTATTCAGGTAATGATCAAGAAATTTAATTAAATATGTATAGTGAACATTACCCAAATCCTGGTCCATTTGACTATTGGGAAGACTCCTCGGGACAACAACAATGGGGTATAATTTCTTACCAACAACCTTATCAATACCCGCAAGAGCAAGGATGGAACAATCAATGGATCGAGAACAATCAACAACAAACACCATATCACTATCAACAAGAGCATGAGTGGAACAACCAGTGGGTTGAAAACATTCAACAACCTCCACCTTCACTACAATTTTCCCAGTTAGATAAATCATTAAAAGAACTCGTGTGCTTATATGAACAAAGGCTGGAGTCAATAGAGGAAACTAATTCCAGTTTGAAAAAAATGCAAAAGATGCTAGATGAAATTCTTACTCAAAATGGAGAAACAGTTGAGGAAGAGGTGTTGAAAGAAGATATTATTGATAGTGATAAGACTATTGTGCTAAGTATAAATAGAGACCACAATGTGGTTGAAGACCATGTTAGTATGGTGGAAGAAGGAGTAGCAACGAAAATCCTAGAAATTGAAACAGAAATTGCTATTCCTATGGTGAGTGCACATGATCAAGGTATTGAACGAAAAAAGGAAGAAGAGGTGATCGAGATTAGAGAGATTTCACAGAAAAAATATGATGAGGTAATAGTGGAAGAATGGGTTGAAAGTGAAGACGAACGTGAAATGGTTGGAGAATCAATTGAAGAATTAATGGTTAAAGATAAAATAGAAATTGAATATCCGCCACAAAAAGTTCACCAATCATCATCTCCACCACGAATCATTATTAGAGATGAAAAATCAGAATCACCTCCACTACCACAAATGATCAACATGTGCTATACAAGCAAGGTGCCACACCGCGAGAGCAAAAAGGCAAGGAGGAACACCTACCCACCACATTTTAAAGATGAATACGAGATTGAACCAAGGAGTAAAAATAATCTTATACCGTGGAGAACAGTTATATACTCTAATGTGGTGGAAAATGAGTTTCGTCGTGAAAATAAAAAGGCGAAACGAAGTACTTACCCACCCCCTTTTAGAGATCGATTAAAAAATATTCTAAGGGGGAAGGTTCTAAAGCTTTTACATCAAGGAAGAGGCGAGTTTAAGCGGAGGAACACCGCAAGGGCCTCACTACCATCTTCATGGAAGGTAACGCGTCGAACTTGAAGACGTAATAAACAAAAGTGCTTCTTGGGAGATAACCCATGTTTTAAATTGCTTTCATGTCTTTTAAATTCTTAGTGTGAATTAGAGTAATAGTTATTGATTTAGTTTTTATTTATAAGAAATGAGAAAGGTTGGTGTTTTTGATGATTACAGGAGTAAAGGTCATGAGTTTGGGGTAGTTAGGTTATCAGCAACTTCGGAAGATCACAACTTGATGCTCGGAGGTCAGAATTAACTTTTTCTTGAGCCTAAACCGCATAACTTTTCTATCTCTATCCAATGGTTAAGTCGAAAAGTTCAGATAAGAAGCTAAAAGTTTCCGACCACTGCGTCAGCAATGACTGCGTCGTGACTGCGTCTTCATTCACCAACTTCGGAAGATCATAACTTGATGCTCGGAGGTGGGAATTAACTTTTTCTTGAGCCTAAATCGCATGACTTTTCGATCTCTATCCAATGATGAAGTCGAAAAGCTCAGATAAACAGCTAAAAGTTTCTGACCACTGCGTCACAGCATGACTGCGTCTTCATTCGCGCCAGCGACGTGCCGCCGGCATACCGGTCAGATGACCGGCTAGCCGGCCGATGACGATGATGTTTCTGGTTACTGCGTCAGCAACGACGCAAGAGGCTTGCGTCAGAGGTAAAAAAAAAAATATCAGAGAAAAGTTCGGCAAGCGATATCTTTGCGCTCGGGTGTCCGAATCAGGTGACCTTTGAGCCTAAACTGCATAACTTTTTGAGACCTAGCTGTTGGGGAGGTCGTCGTTTGTGACCGGCTAGCCGGTCATCTGACCGGCATGCCGGTCGTGGTCTCGGCGAAAACAGACCTAAAGCTTAAAAAACCTTATTTTTCCCTCTCCTTTGGCCTCCAACACATGAAACACCATTGATGACGAACCAAATCTCCAAAAACACTCAAATTCCATCATCGAAACACCAATATATCACCAATCCTTACCTCTAAACATTATCCCAACACATAATCAATCACAAATCTTTCCAAAAACACCAAGAAATTCAAGTTTGAATCCAAAAATTTCTTCACCAAAGCTTAAATTATATCCTTTAAACCTTTCCAACACCATAGATATTAAATACTCATCTCAAATAAATTACCAATTCCACTACTGTGCCACTTTCAACAATATCAAGCAACACAAATTTCATCAATAGCTTTGGTACTTTGAAGGTTGGAGATTGCAAGTGCAAGTGTAAGGTATCAAGTCATCATAAATTCCATGGCCAATCCGGTAAAATAGCTAGAACTCTTCTTTTCTTTCTATTACCAGTTGGGAATTAAGATTTATTTTAGTTATTTAGCGGAGGAATTGTGAATTGTTTGAGCCTATTAATATTATATATTTTGAAAGTAATCTTTAAGTAGGTAAAAAATTGAGTTTGGGGTCATCCCAGATGACCATGAATGTTGGAAAAGGTACGAAGAACATGATGAAGATGGAAAGTTGGGTGTTGAGGAAAGATTTTCGTAGAAGAGATGATGATTTAGAGGGTTAGGAAAAGATAAAGATTTGGAAAATATGACAAAAGAGATCGAGGTACTGAAGAACACTTTATTCAAGATGAACGCAATAAATACATGATCTTTTAAGCTTGATAAAGAAGTATTCAAAATTTCAACATGAGACTACACGTAATCGGCCTAGTGCCGATCCAGATATGTTTTCCAATCCTTTTCTCATTTAGTGTAAATTATTTTATTGCTTTGAGTCTTTTCGAGTCGTGGGGACACGACTCATTTTTGAGTATGGGGTAGGGTTCGTTGCCTCATCCCAGTTTTTATGTGTTTATTTGTTTTTAATTGCTTTCAATAAAATAATTAGGAGTTGCGTTTGACTCTAGAAGATTTTAAATGTCCCTTTTAAGCATACTTTTGATGAATCTATGATAGTAGATAGTGAACTTTAGGGAATAACATAAAACGCACTTACAATTGCATGCGAACATAGATAATTGATAGGAAAAATTAATGAACAATGCAAATGAAGTAAGCTTGTACTTAAGGAATATGTTTGGTGTGTAGAACGTGAAATCCTAATTAGTAGAGAACCCACCTAGATATGAACTAAAGACAAGCTATGTAGTTAGGAAAATGATAGGGGCAGTTCTTTGTAAGCCATTTGAATCCTTTTAGCTTGCTATCCCTTATTATAATTTTACCCGTCTTAGCCCAATTTTGAGCCTTAAGCCTTTTCTTTTGTAGCCACGATATAAGCCCATTATCCTTTAGATTATTAGGCATGACCAAATGACCCGCACTTGAATCACAACCCTGAGACTTGTCTCGAGCTTGAGTTTGGGGTGGAGGGTCCACATTTGGGAAATTACATTGGGAAGGGATTATATGTGTTTGTATTGAGGCACAAAAAAAAAGATGATATTATTCTTTGTAACCCTTTGCCGAAATTTGAAAAAGAAAAAAAAAGAAAATTATAAGAGACATGACTTTTCACATCAAAATGATGGTCATGAGTATCTTGTACAAAAAAAAAAAAAAAAATTAAAAAAAGAAAATAAAAAGAAAGAAAGAATAAATAAATCGGCAAAGTGGAATAATTTTTGGAAATCATCTTAGTTTTATTTGGGTTGACATGGGGACGCAACATTAATGCGTCAAATGGGTGAGTGAGAACATTTTTGAGCGTAAACTCAAGCTCGAGGACATTGTTGATGGTAAGTGAGGAGAGAGCCAAAAGCTCACTTCAAATTTACCAAATATACATCCATACCGTCCTTAAGCCATTATTAAAACCGAAAAGACCTCGTGATTACTAAGTACATAGTGAATTTATGATTTTGTTGATAGGGAATATGCTAGGTGGAGCGTTCAAAGCTAGTTAGGATTAATGACCACCCTATAGCCATCATACAGATATGAGTACAAGTGTAACCTTCTAGCATTGCAAAGTTAATTTTATGATTGAAGTTATTTGTGTTTGATGTTGCATGATTAGTGTATGTATATGTTAGTTCTTAATGTTTGCTATATGAGATTTATCTTTAGAATTGCTTTAGGGTTTATTTGCTAGCTTCTATTTTCTCTTGCATCTACTTCATTCCCCTTGTTTTTAGTTTTGCTTTGTCAAGACGACAAAGGTTTGAGTTGGGGGTCTTGATGTCTCCCTAAATGTTCTAATTTTATGCCCTTGGGAGACATCATTTTTGGTGTTTATTTGATTAATTTGATAGACTTTTGGGGTAAATGTCCAATAATCAGAATTTCCTCTTTTATTTTTAGTATTTTTGAATTATAAAACTTTTGCGCGTAATCTTGTGTATTTTAGTGAAAAGTTTGTAGGTTTTGAATATTAGCTAGGAGAGGAACACGAGAATAAAGTCAAAGATCGTGATATGGAGTCAAAGTTTGAAGATAAATCCCGAAAAGAATTATATTTTGAAGCTGCAAATCTGGAAAACAGGCCAAATATTGCTGATTTCGAGGCACTTACGAGTTGATTTAGCCGCTGACCTTTGAAGAGATTATGTTACTTATCGAGTTACGGAAATTTAGCAAGTGATTTGAGGTCAATCGGAGTTATAACGAATCGGCTAGAGCTGTTTTAGTGGAGGTGGTGCAGCAGTTACGGGATTTTGGGCTCAATTATGGACTTGGGCTTTTCTAAAATGGCTTTTTATTTAAAATAAAACCCTAGTCCGAATTTACTAGTATAAATAGGCCTTTAGACCTTATTATTTCTGACCTCTCAATTTATTCTTCAATTCAATTCATCATTTGAAGAGAGTGTCCAGAGAAGAAGCAGAAAGAGGAAAAGAAGAAGCTTGGAGCTGGAGACTCTCCAATTCACAGCCAAACCAATTCCAAAATTAGGTTTCTCTGTATTTTATTTCTGTAAAACAATATGAGTCTTATTTCTTTTAATTTATTTTTCGTTTTGATTAGTATGAGCTAAACACATTTTAGTGCTTGAGAATGCTTTATGGGTGAATCCCAATTCTATTGAATTTAATGTCCTGAATTTGGGTTTCTGTTAAATAAATCGAATTGGGTCTTTCACATTTTTCTTTAATTTGTGCTTATTTACTATTATTAACCTGATCAATTAATAATAGGACTTAGTATCTAGGCTATTCCAATTAGTGGCGATTGGATCACCTTGACGGGGGGTTTAGGTACAGAAATAATTACAGAATATAAAATATAAACTATTTGACTTTGATGAGCTTAGTTAATTTTATGGCCAATGAGGTAATTTAGCTTAATCATTCGAAAGTGGATCATATTTATCCTGACGGGACTAGTGACAATCTAGAATAGCCTTGTAGTCCACCCTGACGGGGGTACAAGGATTATTGAATCCCGACCAATGTCAATTGACCAATTTGACCCTTAAACAGAATAGGTTATGAAATCGAATTAGGAGGATCCCTTGCGTTCTCAAGTGCTACCTTCTCATACTTGTGTTTTACATTTATTTACTTGCGTCTTAGTATTTAATTGCATTCTCCATTTAGTATTTCATTACTTAGAAATAATAAAAACAAACAATCAATCATTCAACTTTTATTTGCTTTCATAAGTGCAATCATTCATTAATAGATAAGCATTGTGATCAACCATCCCGTCCTTATAACGAATCTGTTTTATCAACTATATTACTTGGGACAACCGTACACTTGCGGTTGTGGTTCGATTATTTATTGCATTTATTTTAGAACACACAAAGTACCACCAATCCATGAAGTCTTGTAATCTCTTCTCTTACACTACTCGTTCTTGAGGATGTTCTGGTAAAGATTTATGAGTTAGATTATCGACATAAACATCATGGGCTGGTTGTTGTGGAGGAGGTGGTCTATTATAATTTTGATTTCCTTGATACTGACCTTGACCTCTCTTTTGGTAAATGTTGTTTAAGGGACGTGGTTAATAATTATCTTGATTTGCGGCCCCTTGAGGATTTGAATACGACATATTCAATGATTTCTATTATCATATTGGTTATTCCCTTGATTTGATATGAAGTATACAGGTGCTGGATTTCCTGGACACTCTTCCCATGTATGATTTGGTATTTCACAACGTGGACAACCTTGTGCTTCTTCCACTAGATTTATTGCAGCTAAATTTTGACGTTTTTTTTTCTATTTAAAGCTTAATCTACTTGACTTGATTTTAAAATGCTTTTAATTTAGCTGATTAAGCAATTTTTATATTTAATCAAAGTGTGCCTTTGGTATTTGTGATAGGAGCTCGTGCAATTGGCCAACTCCTTTCTTTTTCTATAATTCGTTCCATACCTTCTGCAGCTTTTGTAGGATCCATGGACACAAATCTCCCTCTTTCAAGATTATCAACCCTCAATGTACATTATGCATTAATGCCTTGATAAAACATAGATAACCGTAAAGATGAGGTGTCACCGTCGAGTGGACATCTGTCTAACTTCTATTGGAACCTCGTCCATGCGTCTCCTACTTCTTATCATTCTCTTGGCGGAAACTATCAAGCTCCATTTGATCTTTTTATCTCATACTTTTTGGATAAAAATGGTTAAATAATGCGGTTTGTAGTTCATCCCAAGTATTAATTAAGTTTGGTGGTTGTCTATCTAGGCAATCACCAGCACTTCCGGTCAAGAAGAGCAAAAACATATGACAATATAAGTTGCTCGCGTGTAATGCGTGGTGTAATGTAGGCATCACAAATATGCATAATCTTCTGAATCACTCTTACCGGATCTTGGTACGATGCACCACTATAGTGGCCATAACTCGTAAATTAGCTAAGTATACTCGGATTAAACCTGAACTTTATATTTTGGATCACTAGAGGACGATACCCTAATGGTTGAACTGAAAAGGTGCTCTCAAGCCTGGGAGATCTTGTTCATGACTTTAATTATTCCCAGGCTCTTCTTCTAGTGTGCTATTACTTGAGGAATAGGTAATACCTGAGAAATAGGTATATGCTGATTATTTTTACTGTTAAGATTATCTTCCTCAAGTGGGATTAGATTCTCCTCTATTCTATTTGCTTCTTCTCTTCTCTCAAACGTTTGTTGTAAGCCCTTAATACACTTTTAGGATCCTAGAGCATACACTAGAACCTGAAATAGACGAAAACTAAAAGAAAGCGTAACTCTGAAAATATAACTAAAAACTACTACACTAAAAATTCAGCCCACACGCTGACGAGACACAAGTCCTCGGCAGCGGTGCAAAAAAATTGGTTTCTAGTAGTGTGTGATAAAATAATGATAATAAAGATGCGAATTATCACCGTAACCAATCACGTTGCTCACTGCAAGTATCACAGATCGTATGCAAGTTTTAATGATAAGTAAGATTCTTCTCAAGGACTTAGTGTGTTATATGACTGAATTAGAAGAAAATGTAGTAAGAATCAGCTCATGGAATTAAATGACAATAAAAGTAAATATGAATAATGGTGGAGAAAGTATGATTAAACTAAATCCTAATGCAAATAAAAAAAAAGGTAAGAATAAGATGAGAGATATAGCTTAGGTTTTATTGTATGCACTTATCCTTTTATTTCTTCTACTAGTTAAAAGGGTGATTAAAGCTCTTAAAGTAAGTAGCCAACATTCTATATTCCTCCTAACCCCCTTCCAAGTGAACTTAGGTGGCGACCGAACAATTACCAGGGGACTTGGGTTAGGGGAACCTACAGAATGATCAACGGTTAATCTTAAACCCTAGTGACTATGTAGTTAGGCAAGCCTGTCAAGATCACTATCGCATGGTGTTTCAACAATTAGACACCCCTTCAAATTGACCATCCAACTGCTATTAATGGGGTAGTCTATACTCATATACTAGCAAGAACTATAGTCAATACATCAAAACACATAAAACAAATATAAAGGTTAAGAAGTTCAATCAATTTTAAAAACTTTTTTCCCAAACAAACAAACATAGATAGTAGATTATAGAATTCAAAGATTAAACATATGAAAACTCCAATCTATGGTAAAATTAGTTCATGCTGGAAAGATATAAACTAAAATATAAATATATTTGTCAACTTGCTTCTCTTGATGACTGATGTCTCCCCATTTGTTCTAATTTTTAGTCATTTGGAGACATCCTTTTAGGTGAATAAATGACTTATTTGATAGAATTTTATGCGTATTTGATCATATTGCACTTTCTCCCCTTGGAAATCGACTATTTGCGTTTTATGAGCTTTTGTGCGTAAATGTGATTGTTTTTAATGCAATGTTAGTAGGTTCTTGAATTTCATGAAAGAACAATCCAAGGAGGAGAAGTGAGAATTAAAGTTTTAGGGTATTTTAGTGTGTTAGGAAGTATTTTTACTCGAGTTACTATTTTTAGAGTGCACTTTCCTATTGCTAGTCTTGAATTATTGAATTATTCTTGTAAAGCATATGCGGTTTAATTATTTATTTATTGTGAAAGTTTAAAAGATATATGGTAATTAATTAGAGACCAAGTCAAGTCAAAGAAGTAAGGGAAAGAAGATTTGCATGGAAATAAGAAGATTAATGAAAGATATATGCAAAGAAGAAAAAGATAAAACTGCCTTATGAATCTGAAATTCCAGCCACGTTTCAAAGACGAGTCTATAACATAAGATTGGCTAGGAATTTGGGCAAGTAGTCTGCACCAATGAAAATCTCTTTCCGAGACAAGGGGTTTCATATATTGGTATGCGTCAAACAGACTAGTATTGAAGGAGATATAACCAAACCAAATCAGTAGCAAAATCTTACCTTTCCTAGATTTTAGGGCTACGAATTTAAGAGTTCTTGTCTTGTCTTCCACTCCAAGTAATTCGACCTAGGGTTTTCTAAAACCTATAAATACACCCCTTAGACCTCATCATTCAGTACCTCTCAATTATTCTTTAATATATACATCTTTAGATAGAGAGAGGCGGAAGCAAGAGCAGAAGATGGAGAATCCTTTTACTCCAACAACAGTTCAAGCCAATTCCTCCATCTAGGTTCTTATTTAATTTCAGTTATTAGGAACATGTATATTATTAATTTCTTTTCTGTTTTTACTTTTAATATGAGCTAAACCTTAATTACTTGAGAATCGTAATGGGATGAACCCTAATTTGTTTAATCCATGTATTTCAATTTGGGATTAGTTTCTAGTTTAATTTTAATTATGTATTTCATATTGTTTCATATTTTATATTAATTTCACTATCAATGAATTAGATAATCAGAGATAGGTCATAGTAATTAAGCTATTCACTTTGGTGGGGAAGTGATCGCTTTGACGGGGGGTTTATTACTGAACTAGATAATAAACGTACGGTAGAAATTATTGATCCTGACGGACTTAGTTAACCTTATAGCCAATTGGGTAGAATACTTGACCATTCGAAGGTGGATTATAATCGCCCTGACGGGGTTTGTAACACCCAAGAATAGCTCTTGGGTCTACCCTGACGGGGGCTAGGAGATTACAGAGTCCCGACTAATATAGAAATATCAGTTCTTCCCTTAACAAAAGCATTAATTAGGTAAGTTTAGGTGATTCCCTAGCGAGACTCAAGTATAGCTCATATCTGAATCTTATCTCTTAGTATTTACTTTTAGTTATTTTGTTTCTTTGCGTCGAGTAGTTTAATAACTCAAAACCAAACAAATATATTTTATTTTTATTTTCTGTATTAGCCGTTATTACTATTTATCTGTGGAACACTTGGGTTATACCAGTCCAATCCCTAAGAACGAATCCGACTTATCGGAGTATTACTTGGACAACCGTACACTTGCGGTATTGTGGTTCCTTTTATTTTCGTACTTAATTTTATAACACACAAGGACCCACCAATTTTTTGGCGCCACTGCCAGGGATTGCAGCATGTGACCACGGTGTTTAATCCTTAAGTAGTTTTAATTGTTTTTTTTTTTCGGTTTTACGCCTGGTCTTTGTTTTTGTTTTGTTTTACAGGTTCTTTATTCAGGTAATGATCAGGAGTTTTATTTAAAGATGTATCGAGGACATTACCCAAATCCTGGTCCATTCGATTATTGGGAAGATTGTTCGGGACAACAACAATGGGGTAGTAACTTCTACCAACCACCTTATTAACACCCGCAAGAGCAAGGATGAAACAACCAATGGACTAGGAACAATCAACAACAACCGCCTTATCACTATCAACAAGAACAAGCACAGAACCACCATTGGGTTGAGAACAATCAACAACAACCATCATATCACTGTCATCAAGATCAAGATGGAACATTCCACAACCTCCACATATTATTCTGGCCAATTTGAATGAAACACTTGCTAAATACTTTCGCACTAGCGAGGAAAGCATTGCCAAATTACAACAGACACTAGACAAATATACTGCCAGTAGTAGTAAGTTTTCGGATGATTCAAGTCCCCCAAGGGATGAAAGAGACCAACTTGATGAAGTAGTGGAGGAGGAATTGTTGAAGGAAAATATTAGTGATAGTGACATAACCACCGTGCCGATTATAACTGGTGACTACGAACAACCTCCCCAGATTACTCTTCCCGGTATAAAAATGAATTATTCACCACTTGTTGAACTGACGCGTCTAGAAGAGATACTCACGACAAGAGATCAAGAGCAGAAGGCAAGAGATGAGGAAAGAAATGCTAGACATGAAAGAATAAAACAGATGCTAGATGAGATTGATTCCCAATATAACTCTCCTAACTTTGCCAAGAGTAGTAGCAAGTCTGATGAAAACTTCACTCCCTTGCGGGATGATATTAACTAAACGGAAGAAGTAGTTAAGGAGGAGGTATTGAAATATGATAATTGTGATAGTGATATGGAGTATGCACATGATCAGGATGTAGAATGTGAACAGAAAGAAGAGGTGATCGAGGTTATAGAGATTCCACAACAAAAATATGATGAGGTAATAGTAGAAGATTGGGTTGACAGCGAAGACGAATCTGAAGTGGTTGGAGAATTAATTGAAGAATTCAAGGTTCACACTAAAACAGAAGTTGAATCTCCACCACAAAAAGTTCACCAATTACCATCTCTACCCTGAATTATGAATGAGATTAGAGCTGAGGAATTCGAATCACCTCCACCACCACAAAGTTTAGACATGTGCTATACAAGATAGGTGCCACACCGCGAGAGTAAAGCGGTAAGGAGGAGCACCTACCCACCACATTTTAAAGAGGAATGTGAGATTGAAAAAATGAGTAAAAGTGAGCTTATACCGCGGAGAACGGTCATATACTATCATGTAGTGGAAAATGAGTTTCGTCATGAGAACAAGGAGGCGAAACGGAGATACTACCCACCCCCTTTCAAAGATCGATTAAATAAAATTTGAGGTGGGAAAGTTCGTAAGCTTACATGTCAAGGAAGAGGCGGATTTAAGCGGAGCAGAATCGCAAGGGCCTCAATACCATCTTCATGGAAGGTAACGCGTCGAACTTAAAGACGTAATAAACAAAAGTGCTTCTTTGGAGACAACCCATATTTTAATTTGCCTTCCTAGTGTATAATTATAAGTAATCATCGAGTCTTAGTGTCTATTTTTAAGAAATGAGAAAGGTGGTGTGTTAAATTGTGCAGGAATTGAGTTTGGGGGTGAAAAGGAACGAAAAAAAATCTACAGCGCCACCGGTATACCGGAGGTAGGAAACACGAGCCCACGGGTTCTGAAATCGGGTTTTTTTTGCCAAAGGGTACTTTACTGGGACCGGCTAAACTCAAGCTCGAGGACATTGTTGATGGTAAGTGAGGAGAGAGCCAAAAGCTCACTTCAAATTTACCAAATATACATCCATACCGTCCTTAAGCCATTATTAAAACCATAAAGACCTCGTGATTCCTAAGTGCATAGTGAATTTATGATTCTGTTGATAGAGAATACACTAGGTGGAGCGTTCAAAGCGAGTTAGGATTAATGACCACCCTATTGCCATCATACAAAGATGAGTACAAGTGTAACCTTCAAGCATTGCGACTTTAATTTTATAATTGAGATTATTTGTGTTTGATGTTGCATGATTAGTGTATGTATATGTTAGTTCTTAAAGTTTTGCTATATGAGATTTATCTTAAAAATTTCTTTAGGTTTATTTGCTAGCTTATATTTGTTCTTGCGTTTACTTCTACCCCTTGTTTTGTTTTGTTTTGCTTTGTCGGGACGACAAAGGTTTGAGTTGGGGGTCTTGATGTCTCCTTAATTGTTCTTATTTTCGACCCTTAGGAGACATCATTTTTGGTGTTTATTTAATCAATTTGATAGACGTTTGGACTAAATATGCAATAATATGTTTTTCTTCTTTTATTTCTAGCATTTTTGATTTATTAAGCTTTTGCGTGTAATTTTGGTATTTTTAGTGTAAAGTTTATAGATTTTATATGTTAGCTAGAAGAGGAATCTGAGGAGAAAGTCAAAAGATCAAAAGATAGAGTCAAGACTTGAAAAGAAATCCCGAAGATATTATTTTTAGGGCTGAAAATCCATTTTCCAGGCCATAGATTGCTGATTTCGAGGTGCTTAAGCGATGATTTAGCCGCTGACCTTTGAAGAGAAAACGCTCCCTATCGAATTACGGAAGTTTAGCAACTGGAATGAGGTCAATAGGAGTCATAACGAATCGGGAAAAGCCGTTTTAGTGAAGGCATATCAACAGTTACGGGATTTTGGGCAAAGTTAGTGGACTTGGGCCTTTTATATTTCAT
This sequence comes from Nemophila menziesii, assembly GCA_029959085.1. Classification (NCBI taxonomy): domain Eukaryota; kingdom Viridiplantae; phylum Streptophyta; class Magnoliopsida; order Boraginales; family Hydrophyllaceae; genus Nemophila; species Nemophila menziesii. The sequence goes on along the minus strand of JARWIR010000015.1, from coordinate 21,851,124 downwards.
TTAATTAAAATCCTAGGTCCAAGTCCGAATTTACACTTATAAAAGGAGGTCTGGACTTCTATTTTACATACAATTCACATTCTGCAAGATTAAAGCACCAGAGAGAAGCAACAGAAGGAAGAAGAAGAAGCTACAAGAGCTGGAGAGGGTCTATATCTCCGTTCTTAGTCATTCCTATTCCGGAAATTAGGTTCTTTTTATCTTTAATTTTGTAATCAATATGAATTCCATTTATTTTAATTTAGTTTTTCCTTTTAATATGAGCTAAGCTTTTCATAGTGCTTGAGAACAAACAATGGGTGAATCCCAATCGTATTGAATAACGAATGTTGAATTTGGGTTTTTGTTAAATTAAACTAAATTAGGGCTTTTACTCTTTTCGATAAATTGAGAATATTTACTGTTTTTAGCGTCATGAACTAGGAACAGGTGTTAGTATCTAGGCTATTCCAATTAGGGGCGATTGGATCATCCTAACGGAGGGTTTAAATACAGAACCATTTATTCAATCTAGGATAGAAGCTATTGATTCTGACGAACTTAGCTAATTCTAGGGCCAATGAGGTAATAAAACTTAATCATCTAAAGGTGGATCATATTTACCCTGACGGGACTAGTGACACCCTAGGATCGCCTTATAGTCCACCCTGACGGGGGTATAAGGAATTTAGAATCCCGACCATTGTAATTGACCAATTTAGCCCTTAAACAACATAAGTTAGGAAATAAGATTGGGAGGATCCTTGCGTTCTCAAGTGCTACTTCTCATATTGCGTTTTACATCATTTTACTTGCGTCTTAGCTTTTACTTGCATTTATAGTTTGTTTTTCATTCAGTAGCTTTAATAACAAAAACCAAACAAACATATTTTTTTATTTGCTTTCATAAGTGCATCAATCATTAATAGATAATCATTGTAGTCAACCATCCCGTCCTTGGAACGAATCGGTTTTATCAACTATATTACTTGGGACAACCGTACACTTGCGGTTGTGGTTCGATTTACATTTGCATCTATTTTAGAACACACAAAGGACCATCAAGTTTTTGGCGCCGCTGCCGGGGACGGTAGCGTGTGACCACGGTGTTTATCCTTTAGTGATAGTGCATTTATTTTATTTTATCAGTTTTACGCTTTTTGTTTGTTTATCTTTCTCAGGTTTTTAGGTTTGGTGTATGCGAAGAAGGCTATTCAAGGAACTAGAGCCAACACCTCCGATCCTTAATAATCCAGAATCGTTGATCAGACTTGCTAACAAGAGAAGAAGAGAACAAGAAGCTTTAGAGGTAGCAGAATTAATTAACAGAATGGAGGAGATCAACCTTCAAGATCAACAAAATAATCAACCAGGTCAACTAGGCGCAAATGGCCAACCTTTGGCTCCAGGCGCTATTCCTCCAATTCCACCATTGAATCCTAATCCTCCAGTCCAAACAGTGATGAATCAAGATCCGTGGTTTACTAATGGCCCACCAGAAGTTCCATTCCGTGCTCCTGCTATAGGAGTATGTGCTCCAGATATTAATGTTCCCCGATTCCGTCCCGATTCGGGTATGTTAGCTCAATTCCAAAATTTTGGGAATTTTCGTTGAAGACCATCAGAAGATCCTCTTAGAGCAGTACAGAAGTTTAAGCAGATATGTGATTCTTATATCACACAAGGAGTTTCAAGAGAACAGATGTATTTTGCTGCGTTTAAATTTTTCGTTATTGATGGAGCAAGTGAATGACACGATACACAAGATCCTACAAAGATAACAAACTGGGACCAATTCGAGACTGCTTTCTTTGACAGATATTACCCAAGTAACATGAGGTTAGATGCTGAATTAGAATTGACGCATTTCCGTCAAGAATATGATGAAACTGTGGGTAAGAGTTGGACAAGATTTCAGACGTGTCTACTTAGAGTTCCCACTCATGGCTTTTCAGAACAACAACAACTAAAAATCTTTTATAGAGGCCTTGATGGGACTTCAAGTGAGAAATTGGATACGTTATGTGGTGCAGGTTTTCTTCAAGTTCAACCCGCTTATGCTAAAATCATTTTAGAAAGAACAGTCAAGAATGAAGTGGGATGGAATTCAGTAAGAACACCGGTTAAAGGAGTGAATAATGTTGATATGGAAGAAAAATTTGCTACGCTTGAGAATAAGATTCAAAATATTATAGAGCAAGAATTGAAGCAGCTTACTTTAGCTGTAAAAGAAGGATTTTCGGGTAAGAAGGTAGCTGTGCATGCTGCAGAAGAGGTTTATATGTGTTCGATTTGCAGGGTAGATGATCATGATGAGGAAAGTTGTCCGAATAACCAAGAGTCCGTGATGTTTATGTCCAATAGAGGTAACTTCAATTCAAGTGGTAATGGATATCAGCCTAACAGAAACCATCCTGGGTTTCAATACTCAAATCCTAATGGGGCAGCCAATCCTACATATGCGTATCAGCCGCGTCCCCAAGGTAACAACTACAATCCAAGACCACACAAAAATTATCAAGGAGGACAGAATCAGGGTAATTATGTACAAAGACAAGCTCCACAGAATACTTACGATGAAACTTTAAACCAAAAAGCCTTACCTGCCCATCCACAAGAAGGAGTAGTTACCCTTCAGAAAACAGTTGAAAGTTTAATTGCTCTTCAGACACAAGCTATGGAACGTCAAAATGCAGCCGAAGCAAATATGAAGTTGTTCCAGAATCAGCTAAGTCAAATTAATAAACAACTGAATCAGCGTCCACAAGGGCAACTTCCTAGCGATACTGAGAATCCAATACAACGTGAAGATTGCAATGTTGTTACATTAAGAAGTGGTAACAACCTTCCTCCACCTCCTTTTCCCGTTATGAAAGAGAAAGAAGTTCCAAGAAAAGAAAAGGAAGTGGGTGAGAAAGATAAAGAGAATGAGAAAGATAGTGAGGTTGAAGAAATAGAAAGACCAAGAGAAGTTCCGAAAAAGAAAGATGATATTGTGATCAATCGCCCTCCACCACCGTTTCCATCTCGAGTTCAGAAAAAGGGTGATTTGGGTGATTTTCAGAAATTCTTTAATAGAGTGAAGGGTCTAAGTATTAATATTCCGTTACTAAAGGCTATTCAAGATATTCCTAAGTATACGAAGTTTTTGAAGATGACCCTCACTAACAAAAGACCTTATTGTGATAATGAGATGATTGGTCTTCCTGAAGAGTATAGTGCGATTTATCAGAGTAAATTACCTCCAAGGTTAGTTGATCCGGGGAGTTTCACGATTCCCATATCGATTGGAGAAGAATGGAAGGGAAAAGCGCTGTGTGATTTGGGGGCAAGCATCAATTTGATGCCCAAGTCAATCTTTGATAAGCTTAAAATTGGAGACGCAAGACCCACTTCTATGATCTTGCAAATGGCGGACATGTCTCTTGCACATCCTGAAGGCCGCATTGAAGATGTCCTTGTTAAGGCAGGTACACTTATATTTCCTGTTGATTTCGTAATACTTGAGTACAATGCAGATAGAAATGTCCCCATAATTTTGGGTAGACCATTCCTATCTACAGGGCGAACACTGATCGATGTAGAGAATGGCGAATTAACGATGAGGATACAAGATGAGGAAGTCAAATTCAATGTTTTTCGAGCTATGAAATTCCCAGATTCTCAGGAAGATTGCTTCAGAATGGATATAGTAGAGCAAGCATCGCAAGAGGTATTTAATTGTTTAAATTTTGATGATATCTTGCAGGCTGCTATAACACTAGATTCACCTGAGATGATGGAAGAGCTAGTTGAAACAGTAGCAGCTCTAAATTCTGAAAATTCAAAGTATAGGCGTCTTGCCTATGAACCTGTGAGAGAACCGGGGGAGATTATTCCTAAAAAGAAGCCTTCAATTGAATCTCCTCCGGAATTGGAAGAAAAACCGTTACCAACACACTTGAGGTAAGCGTATTTAGGTACTAATGAAACTCTACCTGTTATTGTTTCAGCAAATTTAACAGGTCCTCAAGAAGATAAACTATTGCGTGTGTTAAGAGCCAACAAAGAAGCAATAGGTTGGACAATTGCTGAAATCAAAGGCATTAGTCCATCCTATTGTCAACACAAAATCATACTTGAAGATGTTAATGCACGCTCAGTTGAAGGTCAAAGAAGATTAATGCTCGCTATGAAGGATGTAGTGAAGAAAGAGGTGATCAAGCTTTTAGATGCGGGGATTATTTATCCCATCTCGAGTAGTGAATGGGTGAGTCCGGTTCAGTGTGTACCGAAGAAAGGAGGAATGACAACAGTTCTTAATGATAAAAATGAAGCGATTCCTTCAAGAACGGTAGTTGGATGGAGAGTTTGCATGGATTACAGAAAGCTGAACAAGGCCACCAGAAAAGATCATTTCCCTTTGCCCTTCATAGATCAAATGTTAGACAAATTAGCCGGAAGAGAGTATTATTGCTTCTTGGATGGTTATTCTGGGTATAATCAAATTTACGTGGCTCCGGAAGATCAACATAAAACAACCTTTACATGCCCATTTGGTACTTTTGCATATCGTAGAATGCCATTTGGGTTGTGTAACGCTCCCGCTACTTTTCAAAGATGCATGATGGCCATCTTCTGGGATATGATCGATAATTTCCTCGAAGTGTTCATGGACGATTTCTCCGTGTTTGGTGATGATTTTGATAAGTGTTTGGACAAGTTGGAGAAAGTGTTGGTTAGATGCAAGGAAACAGATTTGGTTTTAAACTGGGATAAGTGTCATTTCATGGTTCGCGAAGGTATTATTCTGGGTCACAAGGTTTCGAGTATTGGATTAGAGGTCGATAGAGCGAAGATAGAGGTAATTAAAACTCTTCCCCCTCCTATTTCTGTTAAAGGGGTAAGAAGTTTTCTTGGCCATGCTGGCTTTTATAGGCGATTTATCAAAGACTTTTCTAAGATTGCTAAACCATTATGCAACTTACTCGAAAAGGATTTCAAATTCCTTTTTGATGAAGCTTGTTTAGCGGCCTTCAAAGCAATCAAAGAAAAGCTTATTTCTGCTCCTATAGTAGTGCCTCCAGATTGGAATTTACCGTTTGAGGTTATGTGTGATGCGAGTGATTTGTGTATGGGAGCTGTATTAGGACAAAGAAAAGAGAAAGTTTTTCATTCAATTTATTATGCTAGTAAAACTTTTAATGGTGCTCAGATTAATTACACAGTTACAGAGAAAGAGTTGCTAGCGGTTGTGTATTCATTCGATAAATTTCGCTCTTATCTTCTTGGAGCGAAAGTTATTGTTTATACAGATCATTCAGCGATTCGATATCTTATGGAGAGGAAGGATGCTAAACCGAGGTTAATCGGATGGGTTTTATTGCTTCAAGAGTTCGATTTAGAGATCAAGGATAGAAAAGGGTGTGAGAATCAGGTTGCAGATCATCTATCGCGGTTAGAAGGTTCAGAAATAAATATTGGTACTGAAGTAGTCAGAGAAGAATTTCCTGATGAGAGTTTATTTGTTGTTCGTGATTATGAAGCTCCTTGGTATGCGGATATTGCAAACTTAGTGATGAGTGGTTCCTTTCCTGAAGGATTAACTTATCAAGAAAGAAAAAGATTAGCTCACCGTGCAAGACAATTCCTTTGGGAGGATCCTTTCCTCTACAAAGTGTGTGCTGATCAAATGGTAAGAAGATGTGTAGCCAAGGAAGAAATTGAGGCGATTATAGTTGGGTGTCACGATTCACCCTATGGTGGACATTTCAAAGGAGATCGAACTGCTGCTAAGGTATTACAATCTGGTTTCTATTGGCCTTCTATTATAAAGGATTGTCATGAATATACGAAAATATGTACAAGATGTCAATTTACCGGAAACATATCCAAGAGGGATGAAATGCCACGTAATAATGTGTTAGAAGTTGAAATATTCGATGTTTGGGGTATAGATTTTATGGGTCCTTTCGTTCCGTCAAATGGTAACCTCTACATCTTATTAGTTGTTGATTACGTGTCTAAGTGGGTAGAAGATGTAGCCTTACCAACAAATGATTCACGAGTGGTGATTAAGTTCTTGAAATCGCATATTTTCACTAGACATGGCACTCCGAGGGTAATTATTAGCGATGGAGGTACTCATTTCGTTAATAAGTATTTAAAGACTGTTCTAGAAAAATATGGAGTGAGGCATCGTGTGTCTACTGCTTATCATCCACAAGCCAATGGTCAAGCAGAAGTCTCAAATCGTGAAGTAAAATCTATCTTAGAGAAAACCGTTGGTCCTACTAAAAAAGATTGGTCTATGAAATTAGATGATGCACTATGGGCCTATCGTACTACTTTCAAAACTCCAGTAGGTGCTTCTCCGTATCGAATGGTATATGGTAAGGCTTGTGACTTACCTCTTGAACTTGAAATGGGTGCCTATTGGGCTATTGCAAAGTCAAATTTAGATCCTACGCTAGCTGGTCAGAATCGAATGATGAAACTTAATGAGCTTGATGAATTTCGATTACATACTTATGAAAATGCTAAACTTTACAAAGAAAATTCCAAGAGATGGCATGATAATCGGATTCGAGAGAAGAACTTTGTAGTGGGACAAAGAGTGTTGAAATATAATTCAAAGTTCAGTAATTATCCGGGGAAATTAAGATCGAAATGGTCAGGTCCTTACATTGTAACCAAGGTTACACCTCATGGAGCTATAGAGATAGAACATCCACTTGAAAACCGTACATTCATGGTGAAAAGTCATCGTTTAAAAATATATCATGGAGGTGAAGATACCGATCGTGCAAAAGACCCACATCCCGGAGAGGTCATGTACCTCCTCGAAGCTCCCTAGAAGCACGAGGTAACCCGTCAAGCTTAACGACGTTAAACAAAAGCCAATTTCTTGTATATTAGTTTGAGTATTTCAATTTCCGTAGTGTAAATTAGTAAAGTTTTCATTGATTTTAGTTTTTATTTTTAAGAAATGAGGAAGGGTGTTTGTTTTTGATGATTTCAGGGGTATAATGGTCATGAGTTTGGGGCCAAAATGATGAGAAAACGAAAGATATTGGAGTCCACAGCAGGTCTGGCCGGCTAGCCGGCGAGCTGGCCGGCATACCGGTCAAAAGAGCTGAAGGACCCCAACTCTCTGACCACTGCGTCAGCGATAACGCAGCATTGCTGCATCACAATTTGCGCCATCGAGATTTCACCGGCATGCCGGCGAATCCGCCGGCTAGCCGGCCAACTGGAGGAAAGTTTCTTGTCCTTGCGTCAGCGACGACGCAAGGTTGCTGCGTCATCAAATGCGCCATCGACATGCTGCCGGCATGCCGGCGAATCCGCCGGCTAGCCGGCCAGTGATGTCAAGGTCTCTGATCACTGCGTCAGCAACGACGCAATATGCTTGTGTTTTGAGGTAAAAAAAAAAGAAGAAAGAAATCGAATTTAGTAATATTTTTTCGCCGACCTCGCGACCGGCATGCCGGCGATTCCGCCAGCTAGCCGGTGAACTGTAGCGAGAGGCGGTTTTGAGTTGTTTTAACCTAGTTTGCTGCCTCTTTCTCCAAGCTATCTTTATATTCCGAATCCTCGCCTCCACCCACTCCGAAAATCATCAACAAACAACTATAAAATCATCAAATCAAGCCTTCTATCATCACAAAAACACAAAATCAACTCATAGCTTCTCCAAAACATCACCAAAATTCATATTTTCTCCAAAAAAATTCTTCTTCCTAGCCTTGAAATTAAACCCAATCCTTCCAAAATCCCTCTCAAATAACCTTAACCCATCTCATATTCATCCATATTCTTCAAGTTTTAAACCTCAAAACATCAAATTTCAAAGCTTTTCTCTAGCTTTTTCTCTATTTGAAGTTTTGAGATTGGGGTGAAAAGAGATGACTAACAGAACCGATTCCATGTGTAACTATCGAAGAAACATACCAAGAAACATGAACAATGTTGGAGCTAGCCCAGACCAAGCAATTGAGATTCCAGATTCGCGATCCAAAAAGACTGTCCAAAACCCAATTGCTCTGAGAAGAAAAGAAAATCCAAGTAAGGCTAATCCGAAAAAGAGTAGGTTAATTGATGAGAGTGATGAAGAAAGTGAGGAAGAAGTTGAAGAAGAGATTGAGGAAGAAACTGAACAAGAAGTTCCCGAAGAACCAGTGCAACAACCGAAAGCTCCGCGTAGGAAAGCTTGGGCTCAAAAGCCTAAAAGAGTCTTCGTTCCATGGGATACTCAGGTTCGTGATCGAATTGAATTTTCGAAGTTTGGTGAGGAGATGAATCTTCCTAAGGGTATTATGACTAGTCTTATAAAGATTATGGTATTATTTGTGATAAATTGGGTTGGAAAGAATTGCGTGAAAGGAAGCTTGAGTATATTCCTACCTTGGTGCGAGATTTTTTTGAAGGAATCGCCTTCTCGAAAGAAGCAGTTATTATTCGCAAAAAGGTAGTTCCTTTCTCCGTTGAGCTTATTCGTAAATCATTGAAATTACCCGAATTTTCCGGAATATGTCCGTTTCAAGAATTTCTAAAAGAACCTTCGTTTGATAATGAATCCCTTTGGGGGAAAGTGCTTGTCGATGGGGCCAGGTGAGAGATATCCTGGACAGATGTATAGCAGTAACTTGCTACCATGTGCTAAGATTTGGTCACGCTTCATAATCCCTACCTTCTTCGGAGTTAAACACATATCGAAAGTGAAGAAGGAGCATCTTTTGTTCATTAAGTGTATTATCGAGGAGAAACCTATAGATGTTGCTCGAGTTATTTATGATACCATCATGGAATTTGCTAGAATTCCTACATCACAACAAAATCTCAAGTTTCCTTGTACCATCACTACTTTGTGTTTAGACGCAAAGGTTCCGCGTAAAGACGCAGAGATTGACCGTGTTGTAGTGTGCGAGAGTATGGGCTTAGCTTTGATCAAGCATATTCATGATGAGGTGTTAAAAGCGACAAGAAATCCTAGAGCTCCTCCAAAGAAGAAGATGCATACCACCAATGAGTTGGAAGCGAAAGTGAAGGTGTTAGAAGAGAACCAAGTGAAGATGATTGCATCTTTGGGAAACGTTACAAAAGAGTTAGAACTTCTCCGAAACATGTTAATGGGGGTGAGCACGATTCAACACGCCACCTATGGTCTTCTTACGAAGGAGAAAGTTCAAGGACGCAACACCGATGACCAGCCACGCGCTGGTTAAGATACGTTTTCTATCCCTTTCGCGTTTTAGTTAGTTTAGTTTATTTTAATTGCGTTGAGTCTTTTCGAGTCGCGGGGACACGACTCGTTTTTGAGTTTGGGTGGGGTTCGTTGCCTCATCCCAGTTTTTATGTGTTATGTGTTTTATTTGCTTTCAATAAAATAATTTTCGGAGTTGCGTTTGACTATAGAAGATTTTAAATGTTCCTTTAAGCATACTTTTGATGAATCTATGATAGTAAATAGTGGACTTTAGGGAATAACATAAAACACACTTACAATTGCATGCGAACATAGGTAATTGATAGGAAAAATTAATGAACAATGCAAATGAAGTAAGCTTGTACTTAAGGAATATGTTTGGTGTGTAGAACGTGAAATCCTAATTAGTAGAGAACCCACCTAGATATGAACTAAAGACAAGCTATGTACTTAGGAAAATGATAGGGGCAGTTCTTTGTTAGCCATTTGAAGCCTTTAGCTTGCTATCCCTTATTATAATTTTTATCCGTCTTAGCCCAATTTTGAGCCTTAAGCCTTTTCTTTTGTAGCCACGATATAAGCCCATTATCCTTTAGATTATTAGGCATGACCAAATGACCCGCACTTGAATCACAACCCAGAGACTTGTCTCGAGCTTGAGTTTGGGGTGGAGGGTCCATATTTGGGAATTTACATTGGGAAGGGATTATATGTGTTTATATTGGGACACAAAAATAAAAGATGATATGATTATTTTGTAACCCTTTGCCGAGATTTGAAAAAGAAAAAAAAAGAGAAAAAGAAATAAAAATATATAAGAGACATGACTTTTCACATCAAAATGATGGTCATGGGTATCTTGTATAAAAAAAAAAAGAAGAAAAGAAATGAAAAAGAAAATAAAAAGAAAAAAAAAATCGGCAAAGTAAAATATTTTTGGAAATCATCTTAGTTTTATTTGGGTTGACATTGGGGACGCAACATTAGCGCGTCAAATGGGTGAGTGAGAACATTTTTTAGCGTAAACTCAAGCTCGAGGACATTGTTGATGGTAAGTGAGGAGAGAGCCAAAACCTCACTTCAAATTTACCAAATATACATCCATACCATCCTTAAGCCATTATTAAAACCATAAAGACCTCGTGATTCCTAAGTGCATAGTGAATTTATGATTCTGTTGATAGAGAATACACTAGGTGGAGCGTTCAAAGCGAGTTAGGATTAATGACCACCCTATAGCCATCATACAGAGATGAGTACAAGTGTAACCTTCAAGCATTATGACTTTAATTTTATGATTGAGATTATTTGTGTTTGATGTTGCATGATTAGTGTATGTATATGTTAGTTCTTAAAGTTTTGCTATATGAGATTTATCTTAAAAATTGCTTTAGGTTTATTTGCTAGCTTCTGTTTGTTCTTGCGTTTACTTCTACCCCTTGTTTTGTTTTGTTTTGCTTTGTCGGGACGACAAAGGTTTGAGTTGGGGGTCTTGATGTCTCCTTAATTGTTCTTATTTTCGACCCTTCGGAGACATCATTTTTGGTGTTTATTTAATCAATTTGATAGCCTTTTGGACTAAATATGCAATAATATGATTTTCCTCTTTTATTTCTAGCATTTTTTATTTATTAAGCTTTTGCGCGTAATATTGGTATTTTTAGTGTAAAGTTTATAGGTTTTAGATGTTAGCTAGAAGAGGAATCCGAGGAGAAAGTCAAAAGATCAAAAGATAGAGTCAAGACTTGAAAAGAAATCCCGAGGATATTATTTTTAGGGCTGAAATCCATTTTCCAGGACATAGATTGCTGATTTCGAGGTGCTTAAGCGATGATTTAGCCGCTGACCTTTGCAGAGAAAACGCTCCCTATCGAGTTACGGAACTTTAGCAACTGGAATGAGGTCAATCGGAGTCATAACGAATCAGGAAAAGCCGTTTTAGTGAAGGCATATCAACAGTTACGGGATTTTGGGCCAAGTTAGTGGACTTGGGCCTTTTATATTTCATTTAATTAAAAGCCTAGGTCCAAGTCCGAATTTACACTTATAAAAGGAGGTCTGGACTTCTATTTTACATACAATTCACATTCTGCAAGATCAAAACACCAGAGATAAGCAACAGAAGGAAGAAGAAGAAGCTACAAGAGCTGGAGAGGGTCTATATCTCCGTTCTTAGTCATTCCTATTCCGGAAATTAGGTTCTTTTTATCTTAAATTTTGTAATCAATATGAATTCCATTTATTTTAATTTAGTTTTTCCTTTTAATATGAGCTAAGCTTTTCATAGTGCTTGAGAACAAACAATGGGTGAATCCCAATCGTATTGAATAACGAATGTTGAATTTGGGTTTCTGTTAAATTAAACTAAATTAGGGCTTTTACTCTTTTCGATAAATTGAGAAAATTTACTGTTTTTAGCGTCATGAACTAGGAACAGGTGTTAGTATCTAGGCTATTCCAATTAGTGGCGATTGGATCATCCTGACGGAGGGTTTAAATACAGAACCATTTATTCAATCTAGGATAGAAGCAATTGATTCTGACGAACTTAGCTAATTCTAGGGCCAATGAGGTAATAAAACTTAATCATCTAAAGGTGGATCATATTTACCCTGACGGGACTAGTGACGCCCTAGGATCGCGTTATAGTCCACCCTGACGGGGGTATAAGGAATTTAGAATCCCGACCATTGTAATTGACCAATTTAGCCCTTAAACAACATAAGTTAGGAAATAGGATTGGGAGGATCCTTGCGTTCTCAAGTGCTACTTCTCATATTGCGTTTTATATCATTTTACTTGCGTCTTAGCTTTTACTTGCATTTATAGTTTGTTTTTCATTCAGTAGCTTTAATAACAAAAACCAAACAAACATATTTCTTTTATTTGCTTTCATAAGTGCATCAATCATTAATAGATAAGCATTGTAGTCAACCATCCCGTCCTTGGAACGAATCTGTTTTATCAACTATATTACTTGGGACAACCGTACACTTGCGGTTGTGGTTCGATTTACATTTTCATTTATTTTAGAACACACAAAGGACCACCACCTTCTATCCCTGAATAATTGCATCCTTCTTAGCCAATTTTTTAGCCTTTAAGCCTTTCTTTTGTCGCCACATTATAAGCCAATATCCCTTTAGATTGTTAGGCATGACCATATGGCCCGCACTTGAATCAGGATCCCGAGGTCTTGAGCTTGAGTTTGGGATGGTGGGTCCACTATTATGGGAATATTATTGGGTTGGGATTTTTGAACTTATTAATTGTGCTCGTTCTATATATTGATGATGATTCACAGGTTTATATTGTAACCCTTTGCCAGGGAAATAGTGAATGGAAAAGAAGCTACGAGCTAAAGTTATGAAAAGGCATAACATATAAAAAATAGCATGATATCTCAACATTAAAAAGAGAGTCATGACTATAGAAAAGAAAAAAAAGTGAATAAATGATTTGAAAAGAATATATATATTCGGACCGGTAAAGTAGAATTTTATGTGAATCATCCTTAGTGCTTATTTGGTTAATTTGGGGACGCTACATTAGCGCGTCAAATAGGTTGAGTGAGAACGTATTCGAGTGTAAACTCAAGCTCTTGGTTAGTTTGTTGATGGTAAGTGAGGAGAGAGCCAAAAGCTCACTTCAAATTTACCAAATATACATACCATACCGTCCTTAAGCCGATATTAAAACCGTAAAGTCCTCGTGATTCCTAGATACATAGTGAGTTAATAGGGAGTATTCTAAGTGTAGCGTTCGAAGCAAGTAAGGATCAAGGAACACCCTATAGCCACCATCTTGAGATAAGTAATAAGCGTAACCTTCTAGCATTGTGAAATTAATTTTGGATTGATATTATTTTGCATTTGATTTTGCATGATAAGTGCATATGTATATTAATTCCTATATTAGACTATATGAGATTTGTTTTAAGTTGTGCTTTGGGAATATTTTCTCGATTCTACCTTCTGCATTCCCCTAAAAGATTCTTTGTTTTATTTTACTCTGTCGGGACGACAAAGGTTTGAGTTTGGGGTCTTGATGACTCCCTATTTGTTCGAATAATTAGCCATTTGGAGACATCCTTTTAGGTGAATAAATGACTTATTTGATATACTTTTATGCGTATTTGATCATATTGCACTTTCTCCCCTTGGAAATTGACTATTTGCGTTTTATGAGCTTTTGTGCGTAAATTTGATTGTTTTTAATGCAAAATTAGTAGGTTCTTGAATTTCATGAAAGACCAATCCAAGGAGGAGAAGTGAGAATTACAGTTTTATGGTATTTTAGTGTGTTAGGAAGTATTTTTACTCGAGTTACTATTTTTAGAGTGCACTTTCCTATTTCTAGTCTTGAATTATTGAATTATTCTTTTTAAAGCATATGCGGTTTAATTATTTATTTATTGTGAAGTTTTAAAAGATATATGGTAATTAATTAGATACCAAGTCAAGTCAAAGAAGTAAAGGAAAGAATATTTGCATGGAAATAAGAAGATTAAGGAAAGATATATGCAAAGAAGGAAAAGATAAAGCTGCCTTATGAATCTGATATTCCAGCCACGTTTCAAATACAAGTGAAAGAAATAAAATAAATTAAATATAATTTTATTTCCATGTCACCCATGATGGGTTTGACATGAACGTACTATAAGAAGTTAGTCAGGAAGTTACCTGGGTTTAACTGAAAGAACTTACCCACTAAGATAGTGCTTGGGGTGGAGATCATGGGAAGGTGGTTTATTATCAGTTAATAAACCAACGCTTCCTGGACTCTATAAATAGGACTCTTCTGCTCTATCTTCAACACAGCTTCACAGCACACAAAATTTCTTCAGCAAAAATTCCTTCTATCATTCCAATACACTTAAACAAATTCTCAGACTCTTAGGTGGTGAAAACAAAGAATTTAATTCTTGTAATTAAATTCACGATCAGCAAGCAAGAATTCAGAAAGTAAGAATTCAGAAATCAATCCGCTGCGTAAGAAGGTTTGTCTAAAACCCTTTACTATTTAATTTCTAAGGTAACAATTGGTATCAGAGCATGTTACCTGGATTAATTTTTGCTTCGTCTTGTTTCTTCTGTATTTTTCATGCGATTCATGCTTGAGAAAAAAAAAAAAATCTGCCGAAGTATTTTTTTTGCTGCTGTTTTTTAATTTTTGTTTTAGAAGAGAACTTACTGTTATACTAGGTGTTATACTAGGTCGGTCATATTTGTTTTTTGATGGACCAATTAGCTTATTAGAGCCCATCTAATCTAGATTAATTTTCTTTTGGGCCTAGTATTAATATTATTTTCTTTGGGCCGAACCTATTATCTATTTTTTGGGCCGAGTTTAATATTTTTTTTGGGCCGAAATTATTTTACATTTTTTTGGGCCGATTTATTTTTTAATTTTTTCGGACCAAATTAGAGTAGTAAAATTGTTTTGCATGTAAAGGGGTTCGAACACTAGCCAACCCAAACAAAGACTAATAGCTTAACCACTTGATCTATACAATTAGTTGTTACTTATAAGAATATATGTTTCATTTATAACAAATTTCAGAAATGTATTATTTTAATTCAAAAAGGTGGTGAACTATTTTTTGTTCTTAATTTTTCTATAGAGGAAAATGGTGATTACACGATCCCAGGGATTACGTGCATTCAGACGCGACCTGTTGATGAACTACAGGACTGATTACAAGAACATAAAGAATACTAATAAAGCAAAATTGGTTTACACTGCCAAAGAACCCGAGTCAGATGGACAAAGGGAAGATTTGAAAAACAAAATAATGACACTTCGAAATTATAAGATGAAATCATCACATTCTTTAATACAACACGTGAAGATTGTAAATGATATGATACAAGGTGTCATAAAATATGCCTATCACATGAATGAGAATGACAAGGTTGATGCCCTTCTCATGACTTTGCCAAAAGACTTGAGAAAAGATCTCCTTGATATATGGAGGAATGTGAATCCCGAAAATTATGTAGATAGGAGATCAAAAACATATGGTTGGGTCGTATATGCCTTCACTGAATCTCATATGTGGAATCATTTTAAAAGGCATACAAGTTTTTTCAAATGTCCTTGTGAGATGAATTCGCGTACTAAGTATGATCCGATAAGTCTCTATGTAAAAGAGGGTTTTGAAAAATCGATTCCTTTGAAAACGAGATACGAGTGATTGTCATGTATAAGTTAGAGTTTCTTTACTAGGTAGTTTATTTTGGTAGTTCGTTTCAAATGTTAGTCTTTGATTTTATTTGGTTATTTGTTTACCAAACATGTTTTTTCATTTATGTATGAATTCAACTAGATTATTTGCTTTTATGTTATTAGTTGTTTAGTTTTCATACATTTTTTGATGTATTCATGTTAGAGTAAGTGGGAGTTCTTGAAGAACTTAATTTTGCAGTTAATGAAATTGATTGAATGGTTAAGACAAACAAAATATAGTGGTTCATGATTGGGAACATAGTGAACTTTCTTTATCACTTATTTTGTTATCTTTCTTATTCATTCCGTTTGCATTAATAGCATAGAGTTGTTAAATAAATGTATGACACTAATGGAAATCTCTTACTTTATAGAGAATATGGCATCGAAAACCATCATTGCTGATCTCAACAAAGGAGAAAAGATGAATGGTGAGAACTATAACCTTTGGAAGCTCAAGATACACTATGTTCTAGAAGAGCAAGATGTTCTTGAGGCTGTTAACAATGTCATGGCTCAGCCTGAGGAAGGCAACACAGCTCAAAACAGAAGGGACATGGAGGCTTATGAGAAGTGGAAAAAGAAAGATTCCACTGCAAGAGGCATCTTGATAGGCTCCATGAATGACGATCTTGTCTATGAATGTCAACGATACCTCACTGCTCACGAAATGTGGAATGCTCTTAAGGAGAAGTATGGGGGTACGACTGTGACTAAGTTGCGTCAATTGACCATTAAGTTTGACACTTGCAAGAAGAAGCCTAATCAAACCATGCAACAACATCTCCGAGAGATGTCTAACATGATTAGGGAACTTAAGAATGCAGGTCATAACCTTACTGATGAACAACAAGTTCAAGCTGTGATCCGATCTCTTCCAAATAACTGGGAGCATTTGAAGATAAACTTGACTCACAATGACAACATCAAAACCTTTGATGATGCTGCTCGTCATGTGACATTGGAAGATGAACGTCTAGATGCAATTAAGCCTCAGGGTCAGGCTTATGTTGCTGAGTCAAGTTCCCACAAAGTTTCTGGCAATAAGCGCAAGAACAATGGGAAGAAGAACGGAAATGAGCATGTTTCCAAGAAGAACAAGAAAGGTGGTAACAATAAGGGAAAACGTTTCCGTAAGAAGAAAGACAAGAGTAAGATGAAATGCTTTAACTGTGACAAACTGGGTCACTTCGCTCGCGAGTGTAGCGAGCCCAGAAAGGTAGCAATGTCATTTACTTCTTGTAATTTTACTTATGTTACCAGTACTGTATTGCTTGCTGATTCTAATCCTTTGTGGACTGTGGACTCAGGAGCGACAGACCATGTAGCCAAAGACCGAGAGGCATATGTAGAGTACCGTCGGATTCCAGAGGGATCAAGGTGGATATATGTAAGAGACAACAATAAGGTTGAAGTCAAAGGAGTTGGCACTTGCAAATTGAACTTGCGAGGTGGTCAAACCTTGTACCTGCATGATGTACTTTACGCACCTGACATTCGACGGAACTTAGTCTCGGTCACTGTTCTTCTAGAATTCGGTTTTAATATGCATTTTCATAACAAACAAGTAGATATCTATTATGACGCTAAGTATTATGGTTCTGGTTTTATTTCGCATGGTTTAATTGTACTAGATGATGATAACTCGTTTAATAGTTATTATGTAAGTAGTTGCTTTTCTACTAATACTTCTTCTTCTAGTAATTCAAATGTAGAAGAAAATGTATGGCATGCTAGATTAGGTCATATTGGTCAAGACCGTATGAATTTGTTGGCTAAGGCGAACCTTTTGGGTTCGTTGACTAAAGTCAACTTGCCAACTTGTGAAAATTTTCTAGCAGGTAAAGCAAAACGAAAACCATTTGGAAAGGCTAAACGAGTCGAGTACCCATTACAAGTAATTCATTCAGACATCTGTGGCCCAATGAGTGTTCAAACTAGACGTGGGGAACGTTATTTCATCACCTTTATAGATGATTTCACTAGGTTTGGTTATGTCTACCTGATTTCTCACAAATCTGAAGCATTGAAATGTTTTATGACATTTATCAATGAAGTAGAAAATCAGTTAGAGAGGAAGGTGAAAACCCTAAGAACCGATCGAGGACGTGAATATCTATCTGATCAGTTTAAAGAACTGTGTGATGAAATGATAGTGAACTCTTTTTCACATAGAAGTTGTGATATAAATTTGAAGGGGTCAGAGTTACTGTAATATGATACAACATATTGTTAGTCTGGGGTACTACAAGATACGTAAGGAATGAGATTTCATTTGAGCAACTATGTACCCTAACAGGTTAATAGTAACATATGCTCGTATGCTTGTCGGTCGCACGACCTATTTGTCAAGTATGATGAATTATTGTAGTAGTGTGTATATGAGAGAATTTTGAGAAATTTTGATGTATGGGACATTGTGGTGCACGTACCTAATAGTACGATGGTAACCCCATCATGTGCGAGTGGGAGAATGAAAGAAATAAAATAAATTAAATATAATTTTATTTCCATGTCACCCATGATGGGTTTGACATGAACGTACTATAAGAAGTTAGTCAGGAAGTTACCTGGGTTTAACTGAAAGAACTTACCCACTAAGATAGTGCTTGGGGTGGAGATCATGGGAAGGTGGTTTATTATCAGTTAATAAACCAACGCTTCCTGGACTCTATAAATAGGACTCTTCTGCTCTATCTTCAACACAGCTTCACAGCACACAAAATTTCTTCAGCAAAAATTCCTTCTATCATTCCAATACACTTAAACAAATTCTCAGACTCTTAGGTGGTGAAAACAAAGAATTTAATTCTTGTAATTAAATTCACGATCAGCAAGCAAGAATTCAGAAAGTAAGAATTCAGAAATCAATCCGCTGCGTAAGAAGGTTTGTCTAAAACCCTTTACTATTTAATTTCTAAGGTAACAACAAGTCTATAACTTAATATTGACTAAGAATTTGGACGAGTGGTCTGCACCAATGGAAAGCTCTTTCCGAGACAAGCGGTTTCATATATTGGAACGCGTCAAACGGATAAATATTGAAGGAGATATGACCAAACCAAATCAGCAACAGAATCTTACCTTTCCTAGATTTTAGAGCTACAAATTTAAGAGTTTTTGCCTTGTCTTCCACTCCAAGTAATTCGACCTAGGGCTTGCTAACACCTATAAATACACCCCTTAGACCTCATAATTCAGTACCTCTCAATTATTTTTCAATATATACATCATTAGAGAGAGAGTCAGAACCACCTCTCACAATTCATTCAATATATACATCTTTAGAGAGAGCGTCAAGAGGCGGAAGCAAGAGCAGAAGCTGGAGAATCCTTTTCCTCCAACAACAGTTCAAGCCAATTCCTCTATCTAGGTTCTTATTTTATTTATGTTATTAGGAACATGTATATTATTAGTTTCTTTTCTATTTTTACTTTTAATATGAGCTAAACCTTAATTACTTGAGAATTGTAATGGGATAAACCCTATTTTGTTTAATTCATGTATTTCAATTTGGGATTTGTTTCTAGTTTAATTTGAATTAGGTATTTCAGATTGTTTCTTATTTTATATTAATTTCACTATCAATGAATTAGCTAATCAGAGATAGGTCATAGTAATTAAGCTATTCACTTTGGTGGGGAAGTGATCGCCTAGACGTGGGGTTTAACTACTGAACTAGATAATAAACGTACGGTAGAAATTATTGATCCTGACGGACTTAGTTAACCTTATAGCCAATTGGGTAGAATAGTTGACCATTCGAAGGTGGATTATTATTGCCCTGACGGGGTTTGTAACACCTAAGAATAGCTCCTAGGTCCACCCTGACGGGGGCTAGGAGATTATAGAGTCCCTACTAATATAGAAATATCAGTTCTTCCCTTAACAAAGGCATTAATTAGGTTAGTTTAGGTGATTCCCTAGCGAGACTCAAGTATAGCTCATATCTGCATCTTATCTCTTAGTATTTACTTTTAGTTATTTTGTTTCTTTGCGTCGAGTAGTTTAATAACTCAAAACCAAACAAATATATTTTATTTTTATTTTCTGTATTGGCAATTATTACTATTTATCTGTTGAACACTTGGGTTATACCATTCCAGTCCCTAAGAATGAATCTGGCTTATCAGAGTATTACTTGGACAACCGTACACTTGCGGTATTGTGGTTCCTTTTATTTTCGTACTTAATTTTATAACACACAAGGACCCACCAATGACTTCTAAGAGTAATATAAATTAAGGACTAGGTAAGGACATGTTTACAATGAAGTGGAAGACAAGTAATTGGAATCCAAGTCCAATTCAAATTGTTTCCTAAAATACAGGACCCGATAAAAACTGCTCACTGTTTTGGTCATATCTACTTTGTTATTGGACCGATTTTTTTTCACTTTATATCAAAACGACCGCAACATCTATCTAAGTCTTTAAAAGCTCATCCACAGTCGCATCCTGGCAGATTTATTTGCCAGTTTTTAACTTTTCTAATTTAACTTTGCTTCCTTTTATCTTCTGATTTCTCTTGTATATTTCCTTAACTCCTTATAATTGATTTGGAATCTAATTATATTCCATAAATCTTAAGAGTTTCACATTAACACACAAATTAAACCAAATATGCTCGAAAAATAATAAATCATCAAATCAAGAAATGAACTAAGAAATTATCAAATAATGGGAAAAAATAAAACAATAATTAATCAAATACACCTAAAATGATGTCTAGGTTCTACATTAATATATTGAAAAATAGAGACATCACTCTCCAGATTAATTTTCTATCTAATTTATCATTACAGGCGAAAAAAGATAGACCTCCTTCTTTAGCTACAACTTCAATAATCATTGTCTGAAAGGTCTCATGAATTAACTTAACCTCAACAAAATTTTCATCACATAATATTCTCCCCGAGTCATCTTTATTATAATTGTGTAGAATTTGTAGATGAGAAAAATGAGTCATCTTTATTATAATTGTGTAGAATTTGTAGATGAGAAAAATTCTCACTTATTATCCTGGATACCTTCTCAAACTTCATTTTTGTTCCTACAAGTCCAATAAGTCTGATCTTATTACTTAAAATAAACTCCTTCATATCTAATTTCTAAGGAGTTTGTTAAAACTCCATAGATTCCACGCGGTGATATCCATATATTTGGAGGACGCTTGATCTCTTGATCACATTTTTCATTTATAAACGCCTTTACCTTATTGATGATGGAGCTTGAAGTATTATCTTGCAGGTGGAAAAAATAATTATTGCATAACACAAATTACCATTAGTACTAGTAACACTTTCGATTTAGGAACCCACATATTTTGCACATTATGACATTTGACCTTTGTTTGACCAAACTTATTACACTTTCTTCAAACGATTGGCTACTTCCTGCAACTTGCTCTGACCAACATCAACAAAAATCTAATCATGTAATTCTTCCTTAGTATTAATTTAAACATAGACTCGCGCGTCACCCGATCTTGATTTTGATACAGTCATTGAGTCTATTGAATAGGTGTTCTAACTCCACTAGCAAGATAACTCATGACTGATTTCGTCCACACTGACATTGGGATATTCTGAAGCTTGACCCAGATAGCTATCACTGTTAAATCGACTTTTTCGAATGGCATCTTTTCCTTCCAAGGTCGTATTAGTAATGTTTTTCAATTTCCATGCCAAATCTGTTCCAACACTTTGTTGTAAAATTGAGCATTCTCAAATTTGAAAATAAGAACTCCTCGAGTACTAGACTTTACATCGATTCTTCCAAACTTTCTCATTGAAATCTAACAAAACTTAAGACATCATGAAATAGAGGTTTACTATCTAAAAACTGATATATGAGACAGTTCTCCCAAAGCTTGGCTCCTTTTTCTAGAACTTGAGCCGTCGGTTTAATGATTCTTTTTACTTCGTGTAATATTGGTTCGTGATAATCAAGCTTCAAAGACTGCTTGCGACATCCCTCATAGGAGTTATGACTTTTGTTATCTTAATCAGACTCAATTATCGATTGTTTTCTTCCTCGCTACTATCCACATCACAAATCGACGGTCAACGGTGGGTGTAACCTCATTGCAAACATTTGAATCCGGAGACAAAATTAATTTCGTGATATCTCTAAATTTCGGCCTAGTTTTTGTAGCATATTGTTTTGCTTTAGCCAAAAGGTTGACACGTTCAGAACTCAACATCTTAGTAATGAATGAAAGTATAATAGAAGGGAACGAAAGAAAAAAAAGAATAAAAGGGATGAGTGAGGCGGAGTGAAGTGAGGGAAGAGACGGCGAGTGAATATGATGTCAGTGTTTCTGAAAAGGAGAAGAGAGAGAAATGTAAAAAAAGAGACGTGAAAAGCTAAAAACGGAAAGAAGAAAAGTGGAATAATGTTATAATTAGATGAATGAGGAGAGAGGATATTTTTGTGCGTTGACTCTTTGGATTTAATAATACTTGATACTTAATTGAGTTTTAATTTATTGATTAATAAATATATTTATGATTAATAACTTTACCTAATTTTACTTCTTTAATAAATAAATTTTCATGTAAACTTTATATTTTTCTTATTAATGTAACTATTTTATTGTTTCTCAGACATAATTGGTATGTTGTAATGAGATCAGTAATGTAATGACATTACTGATTCAGACATGATTACTGTGATTGGTACGTCGTAATCAACTCCGTAATACCATTCCTTCCGTAATCACATTACAACGAAAATGTGGTTTTTCATTACATAGCTGCTACCCAGGAATGACCCATTACAATCGTAATCGTAATGGATATTTTCTTTTGACAAACTAAAATAATTTTATAAAACTTAATATATTACACATTTTTTATTATATCTTTTTTTTTTCATTAAATTAAACATGTAATTATTTTTAAAAACTAAAAGAAATAATATTATATTTACTACGTACATACATAAATCGTATATAACTATATAAAATCTTTATATATCGGTGATATATTTCACCATAATATACTGAATTATATCAAGTTTTTTTTATTATTTCTCACATACCCATAAATCATGAATCAATGTATTTATCAAAATATTAACATGAAATTAAAATTTTAATTAAATTATTAAAATTTACTTCTCTATAACAGTTAAACAAGTTACCTAACCAATAACTAACCAATTGAATTTTAAATTACATCAATCATAATACCATCATACATTCTCAATAAAAGTTAAAACCGAAATGTATAAATCTAAGATTTATCGCACTATATATACAAATTATCTAAAATTATTAAATTGATTGATTTATTTTTCATATTCTATTTTATTAAAATTATTTATATTTTATAATAATAAAATGATTGTCTTATATCTTAAATTATTTATTTACAATCATATTTAATTAAACAAATTATTAGCACAAGGTTGAAACAACCAGGCCATTACATCCCTATTCAGATAGCGTACCAAGCATTGTATAGTGATTACAAAGTTCATTACATTCCCAATCTCATTACATTACTGAACTCATTACATTACGGACTAAATCCATTACAGCATACCAATCACTACCTAACAATCCTATGTATGTGAATGAATAATATGTAAACTATACTATTCATAAAAATATATAATATTAATAGATTGTTATTTATATTTAGCTATGTACGATAAAATTATTAGGCGTGATAAATTCGAAACATGACAATATAATAATAAATCAACATAGGTTGTTAAGTTGTCTATATCCGTTTAGGCGGTAACCTAATATGATTGGTAGTCCAAGTCCAATAAGTGCTATTTTAAAAAGCTTAATTATTATTCAAGATTATATTTGAGAAAAAATACAAAATAAAAAATACAAATTATATATATATTTTTAATAATATTATTTTACTTTTACTTATTTAGAAACAAGTAAAATATAGTAAATTCGATGTGTTCGAGATTATTTATATCTTATTAATTAACAAAATAAAAATAATAATATTAATAATTAAATAAAAATAAATTGTAGAAAAATATAACTCTAAACTATTTTTTATTTAATAATTCAAATTTGAATATTGTTCACCCTCGTATATTAAATATATCAATTTTATGAAGATTAAATTATAATTACTATTATTAAAAACAACACAAGAATATTATTTGTAATAATAACTATATTTTTAGTAACTAAATAAAAAATAAAGTTTAAAATAAAAAATTATATCATAAAAAACTGGGTAATTCAAGATCTTAAGGAGTTATATAATTTAGGCATTTTTTTGTAATTCAAAATCCTCTACAATTTGACCATGACATTTCATCACAATAATCCTTTTAAAAAGAAAAATGATGATAAAATGTCATAACCACGAGCATATTACAGCCAAAACTAGGTTACTTTGATATTTGAACAATATGAATTTATTTTAAAGAACTCTATATGTTTCAATATATAAACAATAGTACCGAAGACATAAAATATAATGACAGTATAAATTGAGAGAGAAGAATAAAAGTGTTGTGTGCAAGGTTAAATCATATATGTATTTATAGTAGTTAATGATGTTGGGTCTGGTTTAGTTGGGGCTTACGATTATACAATATATGGATTTTATATAAATAAAAAAGTAAAATAAAACTAGGCATGGATTTTTATTGGGCTTCTCGTACGCTGATGATAAAAACTAACTATAATAATTTATTCTTCCCTACTTATCTCTAATTTAGAAAAATATATTATACATTAAAAATGTATCGATATTATTCAAATGCCTTATACGAATGAAGATAAATAATATATCTATTGTATTTGAGAAAAGTGTGTATACTTAGTAGAGTAGCATAGTGTTGTAATAAAAAAATTATTATCGTAACACTTCTTACTATATTTTGATTTTATTTTTAATTCTTTTTTACATTGTGAGCTCATAAAATTTTGAAATCATTCCTTATCATAAATAT
This sequence comes from Nemophila menziesii, assembly GCA_029959085.1. Lineage (NCBI taxonomy): Eukaryota > Viridiplantae > Streptophyta > Magnoliopsida > Boraginales > Hydrophyllaceae > Nemophila > Nemophila menziesii. Next base: position 21,826,791 of record JARWIR010000015.1, on the reverse strand, counting down.
CTAAATATATAAGGCAATTTTCTCTATATTTGACAAACTAATAAAATTTATATGTTAATAAAAATTTATAAGAATGATTTTTGTAAAATTGGAACACAAAAATATATTTCATTTTAAGTAATATTAAATAATAATATGGACAAAAATTAGATTTACACATATCAATTGACTTATGAAACGCAATGTTATAAAATAATATGTAATTTATTAGAATTATCATTAAAAATAGTACTACAATGATATAATTATAATCATTCTTTATTTCAATAATAGAAGAATACTAATATGGAACAAAGATTTGTAATAAATCAGGATATATTTTTCTATTTGGTAAAGAAGATTACAAATATCAATATATTCTTGGTTATTTATATGTTCTCTTGTTATCGGTAAATATAATACAATGTTCTCCCTAAATATTCTCTTTTGTGTGATTAAATTCAAACTAGTGTAAATGTGTAATATCTTTAATTTTTCCTATATAATTTGATAGTATATTTTAATTGATTAATATATTTATGACCAATAATAAATTTATATAATATTACTTCTTTAATAAATAATTTTTCATGTAGACTTTATAATTTCCCTATTAATGTGACTACTTTTTTATTTCTCAAAATATTAACAACCCTATAATGTATGTGACTATGAAAATATGTACATTATACTAATCATATAAATAGATTATATTAATAGATTGTTATTTATATTTAGCTCTGTACAAAGACATTATTAGGCGTGATAAATTCGAAACACAGTAAAATAATAAATAAATCAACTTAGGTTTTTAAGTTGGACTAAACGTTTCTAAACTAAATGTATAAGGAATACGTAGTCGTATATGTTTGAGAAAAAAATATATTATATTAGAGAAAAAGTTCAAATACATATTATATAATTTTTTTAATAGAATTAATTTTCTTTTACTTTTGTAGAAACAAGTAAAATATAGTAAATTCAACGTGTTATAGACTATTTATATTTGAAATAATTATTAACATAAAAATATAAATAAAAAATAAATTGTATAAAAATATAACTATAAATTATTTTTTATTTTTAATAATTCAAATTTGAATATATTTCACTCTCCCATATTAAGCATATTAATCTTATAAAGATTAAATTGTAATGACAATTATAAAAAACAACACGATATTATTATTTCTGATAATAACTGTACTTGCAATAAATAATATATAAAGTTTAAAATTAAAAATTATATCATAAAAAATAAATTGAGTATTGATTCAAGATCTTAACGAGTTACATAAAAAAAACTCTATAATTTGATGGATGACCATGACACTTTATCACAATAATCCTCGTATGAAAGAAAATTATGATAAGATGTCATAACCACGAGCATATTGCATAGCTTTGACTGGGTTACTTTGATATTTGGAGAATATGGATTTATTTTAAAGAACTCTATATGTTTCAATATATCAACATAAGTTCTGATGAAATATCATTTAATGGCAGTATAAGTTGAGAGAGAAGAATAAAAGTGTTGTGTGCCAGAATTAGATTAAATCATGTTTGTATGTATTGTAGTTAAGGATGATGGGTTTGGTTTAGTTGGGCTTACGATTTTACAATATATAGGTTTATATAAATAAAGAAATAAAAAAAACTAGGCCGGGATTTTTATTGGGCTTTTTGTACCCTGATGATAAGAATTAAATATAATAATTTGTTCTTCCCTCCTTATCTCTAATTTAATAAAATATATTATACATTAAAAATGTATTGATATTTTTAGAATACCTTTATACGAACCAGATATAAATAATATATTTATCGTATTCGAGAATATATGCATACTTAGTAGAGTAGCATAGCCTACGTATCTTAGTGTTGTAAAAAACTTTTTATTATCGCAACACTTCTCATTATATTTTGATTTTATTTTCAATTCTTTTCTACATTGTGAGCTCATAAAATTTTGAAATCATTCTTTATCATAAATATCTAAATATATAAGGTGATTTTCTCTATATTTGACAAATTAATAACATGTATATGTTAAAAAAAATTATAAGAATGTTTTTGTAAAATTAGAACGTAAAGAAAATATATTTTATTTTAAGTAACATAAGAAAAATTATACTGAAAAAAAATAGATTTATACATATCACTTGACTTTTTATACTCAAAGTTATAAAAAAAATATGTATCTTATTAGAATTATCACTAGAAATATACTCCAAAGATATAATTATAATCATTATTTATTTCAATAATAGTAAAATAATAATATGGAACAAATATTTGTAATACACAAGAATATATATTTTATTTGGTAAAGAAGATTATAAATATTAAGATATTCATGGTTATATATTTATTCTTTTGTTATCAGTCAATATAGTACATTGTTCTCCCTAAACATTCTCCCTTGTGAGATTAAATATACACTATTAAAAATGTATAATATCTTTTACTTTTTATTCTATATAATTTGATAGTATATAATTGAAAAATTCTACACTAATGAACTCTTAGAATGATAAACAGAGAAACATAAATGGAGTCTTAAAATCATGATTCTCACCCACATTATGCATGTGTGATAAAATGAAAATATATAAATCGAGTATTCATTTGGCATTACTCCCCCTCACAAAAAGAATATACTATTTAGATTAAATCATGACATTTTCGCATGATATAGCTATATGAAACAAATTTAGTATTACGTAAAACAAAGTAAGATGCTCTTGTTTCATTTCATATGCATTTCTCCCCTTTTGTTTTCATCAATAAGAGGGTGACCTAAAAAAACCTATGCAAGCCTAATAAAGTTAAGATATTAATGGTATACAAAAAAATTAAGAGATTAATCATAAAGAACAAATATGGCATATAGAAGATGTAAAATTAAATGCATACACAAAGCAGAGACAAGTAGAGATATAATAATTGTTACCAACCGAAGAACTATCCCTTTTAATGAGAGCTTTCTTCAATATAACTTTATAAGTAATAAAATAAATCAATAGGAAAAAAAAGAGGGATATTAAGGATTAATTTAAGATGGAAAAAGAACTTTTTAATGGATATTTCTAGAGGTCCAAGGTTAAAGGGAGATGGAGAGACTTTCAAAGTTTTTCCCAAAGGTTTCTATTATACACAACCTGCAATTAGGCAACCAAGTTGTCATTTTTTTTTTCTATTTATCACTTAAAAATTAAAACATAAGCACTCATAGCTTTCAGTCCACAACCATCGATTTAAAGTTTCTTTTGTTCAACAACGATCGATTTCACCATATTTTAAAGAGAAATCTTATTGTGTATGGTTTGAGATGTTCTTATTTCCTGAATGTTTGAGATGGTTGGAAAATGAGAAGTTTCGATTGGAAGAAAAATATTGAAACTTATAAGCTTATATTCTTGTCAAAAAACGTTTGGGCCCTTATGGGCTCACGTAAGTGGTTTAGAAATAGCTCAACCCATTTTTGGCAAATGTTGTCAAGGTTCGAGTCACACTGGAAAAAATAGTATATAATTTTCTTGTCTCAACTCCAAATTGACTTTCTTCACCTCAAACACGAAACTGACTTCAAGATTCATCTAATAAAAAGAAATTTATTCAAAAGTTCTGACTAATTAATCATGGTGACGAAACAATGTGACGTCAAGAATTTTCAGGTAAACGCTCAAACTTCCCAAAATTGTCTTTAAGCTCTTTGTACGCCTTGGATTGGGTTTGGAATTTAATTCTTGACTTATCCTCATCTACTTGGACTCTAGTGTCAGCCATGTACCTAAAATATACACACTTAACATATAACTAAAGCAAAAAACTATATAAATAACATAATAGCCAAAAGAATGCGAAAATGTAAGATATGGAAAATATTAGGGAAAATTATCTCAATTAGATAATGTAAACCCTCAAAAGGTTTTATAATTATTAAATTGATATATCACAAAAGAGGAGATAGCAGGACCCCAACTCCAAGATTTGTCGTCCTAACAAAATAAAATAAAAGAAAACTCAAAGGGGCCTCCGTCCGAATAACCAAAGAAGTAGGATGAGAAAGAAAGATAATGAATGAACCTAAAGCACCTATCCTAAAGAGTCTCATATAGTGGTTTCCAAGAAATAATATAATAATGCACCTAAATTACAAACAAATAACATATAACAAATTCAAAATTAGATTAACTTCGCTATGCAAGAAGGGATGGTTGTCACATAGGTTGATGGTTGTTATAGGGTGCTCATAGGTCCTCCTTAGCGTCTAATGGTCCACATAGTTATTTTCTAATCGTTCAACTTTTACATAACCTAATAGATAGGAATCTTAAGGTCTTTACGGTTGTAGTGTAGGCTTAGGAACGGTGTGATACGTATATTTGGATAATGTGAGTTAAGCTTTTGGCTAACTCCTCACTAACCATCAACGAATCACCCTAGATCTTGAATTACACTCGAGATTTACCTCATTTAACCCAAGGTAGATTCTCTAACCTTAGCATCCCACTTACTTAATAGTACTTCTTGATGATCTTACAAAAAATTCCACTTTGCCGGTTCTTTTCTTTTTATTTTTCTTTATATAATTTTTTTATAAGTTGTCACTCTTGTTGAGGTGAGATGTCATACCACTTATTTTAATTTATATTTTTCTTTATCTCTTTTTGGAAGACCCCGAAAACGGGTTACAATACATATCATCACACATCACACATAACACAAGTACAAGTTAACAGAATCCCACCCAATGTTCCCATGTTGTGGTCTCACCACCCCAAACTCAAGCTCTAAAGAGAACTAGTCTTAGGGTTGCGATTAGGGTGCCTGTCATATAGGAAATTCCTAGAATCTAACGGGTATGGCTTATAATGTGGCGAAAAAAGTAGGCTAAAGGGAAAAAATGGGTCCAAGGCGGATAAATGTTTATTATAGCGGGTGAGAAAGAAAAAGGATTCAAGTGGCTCATCAAAGAAATGCCTTAATTATTTTCCTAACTACTAGGGTTCATTATTTTTCTCTTTTAGTTCAAAAGCTAAGTGGGTTATTCACTAGTACATACCTCACATTCTACACACCGCTCAAGGCTTCCTATGTTCAAACATAACTTCTATGCATTGCTTACTAATCCCTTTTATCTTTTATTAAGTGTTTTCATGCAAATAAATCACTCACTTTTCAAAATCTTTCAAAGACACACTATTCTCTATCATTAACATGTTAAAACTATGCTAAAAAGGATACACTCACTAGATTCTACACCTATTCCTTATACTTTTTTCTTTTAAATTTTTATGGGTTTTAATAGAAATTAAAAAACGATAATGAGGACAACGAGTACACCCTACCCCAACTCAAAACTGAGTTGTGTCCGCACGACTTGGAAAAAACTCAAAAAGCAATTACAATTACCAATATACACTAAATAAATAGAAAAGCAATTAACGAGAAGGTTTAGGGGAGATTACGCGGCCGTAGCACATATCCTCGAACTCTCGATCAAAAGAGGTCTCAGTTTACACCCTGATTTTCACCATGATTTGCTCAATATGTCTCATAATGCTCATCTGGGTCATGACACTTCTATGTTGTATCTTTCTACTTTTGAAATTATGTTCATCAATGACATGGTCGACGCTGGGGGTTTGGGTTCAAAGCTATCCATACATCTTTGCAGAGTCGAGGAAGAACCATGATCATTAGCCATTGGTTAATTCCCTTTTTCTTTAGCCAGGACTCTGCTCCTCAGGTTGTACATCTCACTTCGTTTTGTAAGCACCTTGAGATTTGGCTTCTTCTTAGGTAAACCATGAATAAGAAGATGTGTTTCTTAGGGATTCTCGAGGGATTTCTCGTTTCTTTAACAAACTTTGTAACTTCCTCTTGTAAGGAATCGCATCCGTTCTGTTCGTCATCTCTTTTCACCAACAACTGAAAGATAAACTAAGTCTGAGTTTAAGCTCTTGAACTTTGAATTATTGGTGTTCTTTGGGATTTTGTGTGTAGGAGAACATATAATAGTTATTGGATGGAGTTTTGTAAAGAATGAAGCTTGCTTGAAGAAGAAGAATTTTTAAAAGCTTTGAAATCTTTGGTGTTAAATGTTGCTATAGAATGGATTTAGTGATGTTTATGAGTTTATGGAAGATGGGTGGAAGCTTTCATGGTGTTTTGGTGCGTTGTTGAAGGTTTTCTCAAGATTTCATGGAGGTATAATGGAGCTTGGAGGTGAATAATTTTTTTTATTGATGTAGGAGGAGGAAATGAATAGGGTTTAGGTTATTAAAAACCCTAGTTTTTCTCTTATTCTTTGTATGAACTGGCCCGCAGTGGTATACCGCCAGATGGGCCGGTATGCTACTCCCTTTTTATGTTACAACTCTTGTCGCGACACTTGTGTGCGAATTCTTTCTTCGATGGGGCCGATATATCGCTCGTAGGCCTCAAGAGTTTTGACTTGTTGATTGTGGACATATTGTCGTGACGGTTTGTTTGCTTAGCGGTATACCAACGGATGTGCCAGTATACCGGTAACGTTTCTCCAGTTATGATAATTAGGCTGAGTTTGACGCATAACATAAATTATTCGATACATATACATATCCAATGATAATTTTACATTGAAAGCGCCTTAATATATTTACTAACCTTATATTTGTTAGGTTAAAAGTGTGTATTCTTAGTAGAGTAGCATTTTCAATTTATTTCTACATTGTGAGCTGATAAAATTTTGAAATCATTTCATATCATAAATATCAAAATATATAAGTTGATTTTCTCTCTACTTGACAAATTAATTAAATGTATATGTTTAAAAAAAATATATAAGATTTTTTTTGTAAAATTGGAACATAAATAAAATGGTTTTAATTTTAAATAACATCAGAAAAATAATATGGACAAAAAATAAATATATACATATCATTTGATGAGTTTTGATTCGTCTATAATGGTGTCTTGCATGAGAGGCTAGGTTAAAAAGAAAAGAATTTGGCTTTAAAAAGGTTTAGGTCAAATTCCCGTTAGGCGGACCGGCATACCAGGTTTATGGCCGGTGAACCCGCAGGAGCTTCTGTTCCTTTTCTTTTTCACGCACTTTCTTGTATCCACGAATTAAATTTAATTTCTTTTCGCCGAGAGTTGACCGACATGCCAGCAATCTGACCGGATGACGCAAATTATAGTTGTGTGTGATGATGTGCATTCCAGTAGCTCGTACTATAACAAAGTTCTTTAACCGGCATACCGGTGATTTGACTGGCTAGTAGGTTACGCGAATGATTTCTCGCTGAAGCAAATAATAGCTGGGTCTAATAATTTAATTAAGTGTCTTATCGCTAAGAGCTCACCGGCAATGCCGGGCATATGGCCGGCTAGCCGGTCTGGCTAGATCAGTTTTAGCACATTTAGATGCTATTTTTTCCACCTCACACCCTTTTAACCCCAAACTTAAGGACTAAAATACCTGCAAAAATCATAAACACTCGAACCTTTATCCTTTCTTACAGTTGTACACTAATACACATAAATTACTCTAATATACACTAAGGATTCAAAAGTCATGAAAGAAATAAAGTAGTATACAATTGAAATGGCTTATGTTTAACATCGTTAAGCTCAACAGGGTACATCTCGCATTTATTCAGCTTAAAGGAGGTACATGACCTCCCCAGGATGTGGATGTTCAATGCGATTGGTATCCTCGCCTCCATGATATATCTTCAAACGATGGCCATTCACCATCAAGGTGTTGTGTTGGTTTGGATGTTCAATCTCTATAACTCCATGAGGTGTGACTTTGGTCACAAAATAAGGACAAGACCACTTAGATCTCAGCTTTCCCGGATAATTACTGGACTTGGAGTTGTATTTAAGAACCATTTGTCTAACTTCAAATTTCTTCTCACGAATGCAATTATCATGCCATTTCTTTCTGATTTCTTTGAAAAGTTTAGCATTCTCATAGGCATGAAATTGAAAAACATCAAGTTCATTCATTTTCATCATACGATTCTCACCGGCTAAAGTAGGATCTAAGTTCAACTCTGCTATCGCTCAATAGGCACCTAATTAAGCTCAAGAGGTAAGTGACAAGCCTTACCATAAACCATGTGACACTGAGATGCACCAACATGTGTCTTGAACGCAGTACGATACGCCCACAATGCGTCATCTAACTTCATTGACCAATCCTTGTGTATTGGTCCAACAATCATCTCTAGAACAGATTTGATCTCTCGATTAGAGACCTTAGCTTGAGCGTTTGCTTGTGGATGATAAGCAGTAGATACATGATTTCTCACCCCATACTTCTCTAATACCGTCTTCAAGTATTTGTTTACAAAGTGCGTACCTCCATCACCGTTAATAACTCTAGGCGTACCATGTCTTTTGAAGATGTGTGATTTCATAACCTTTATCACTAGTCGCGAATCATTCGTAGGTAGAGCTGTAGTCTCTACCCATTTTGACACGTAATCAACAGCTAGTAGAATGTATAGATTTCCATTGGGTGGTACAAAGGGACCCTTGAAATCAATACCACATACATCAAATATCTCAACTTCAAGAACATTATTACGTGGAATCTCATCTCTCTTCGATATATTACTGGTATATTAGCATATGTGGAATTCTTTGACATATGCATGACAATCTTTATGTAAAGTAGGCCAATAAAAACCAGATTGAAGTACCTTTGCAGTTGTACGATCACCTTTGAAATGTCCACCGTAGAGTGTATCATGACAACTTGAAACTACCGCATGGACTTCACCTTCAGGTATACATCTTCTCACAATCTAATCATTACATGTTTTGTAGAGGAAAGGATCCTCCCAAGAGAACTGCTTTGCAAGGTGAACTGATCCCTTCGTCACTTGTGGGTTGGCTCCTTTAGGAAAGGATCCACTCACAATAAGATTCACTATATCTGCATACCAAGGAGTACCAGTTGCGTGTATCGAAAATAAACTCTCATAAATGAACTCCTCCTTGACCAACTCTGGTCCACTATTAACCTTAGAAACTTCAAGACGCGACAAATGATCCGCTACCTGATTCTCACTTCCTTTTAAATCTTGAATCTCTAAGTTAAACTCTTGCAACAACAATATTCATCTAATCGAATGCGGCTTCGCATCTTTCTTCTCTATAAGGTATTTGATCATAGAATGATCTATGTATACGACAATCTTTGCCCCAAGAAGGGAGGAACGAAATTTCTCAAAAGCGTACACAACAACTAACAACTCCTTCTCAATCACGGTATAATTAATTTGAGCACTTGTGAAGGTCTTACTCACTTAGTAAATGGAATGAAATACCTTATCTTTTCTCTGACCCAACACATCACCATAGCAAGATCACTAGTATCACACATAACTTGAAAGAGAATATTCCAATTGGGAGAAAGTACAATCGATATGAGTTTTACCTAGATCTCAAAGAATGCATGATGTCTCCCATTTTGTTCTAAATATTAGCGCTTAGGATACATAATTTTAGGTGAATATTAGACTTAACTGATTGACTTTCATGCTTATTTCGTTATATTGCATTTTCTCCACTTAGAATTATGATATTTCATTTTTAGAGCTTTTGTACGTTAACTTGTTTATTTTTAGTGCAAAATTCTTAGGTACATGAATGCTATGGAGCACCAATACAAAGGAGGATGAGTGGGAATTAAAGACCAAGATCAAGTGGAGAGGTCAAAAGTAAGAAAATAATACATGAAGTGTTGTCTAATAAAGAGAAAAATCTGGAAAACTATCACTAATTACTGTTTATGAGCCACTTAGACACTGATTCAGCCTTTGAGCTATGAAATAAGAAAGCAGCCCCTTTGAGTTAGGAAGATTTGAGGACTGGAGTCAGTTGATTTGGAGTTGAGACGCAAAAGTTATGGCCGTTTTAGTTTCGGGATTTCTAAGATGGACTTGGGCTTTTTATTATTAAAATTATTATTCTTAAGTTAAAAAAACCCAGTCCTAATTCTCTGTTATATAAAGACCTTTAGACCTCCATTTTACAAATCATCAAACATTAGACAAAAAATTATATGCTAAATAACGAGGCAGAGCAGAAGGCAGAAGGCAGAAGAGGAAGCTAGAGTTGGAGAATTCACAATCCTCCACCAACATCTCAACCCAATGCCATAATTAGTTTTCATATTTTATTTCTGTAATTTAGGATTATGTCTTTTCTTTATTTTATTTTAGTTTTTATTTTAGTTTTTATTTTAGTTTTTATTTCAAACATGAGCTAATTTCCTTAGTACTTGAGCATCGCAATAAATGGGTTGAAACCCTAGTTAAAGAATTTTTGTTTTTGAATTTGGGATTTTACGGTTTAAATTGAGTTGAGAATTTTATATTGGGTATTATTTTATTTTTGTTTACTAATTTTATTTAGTAATCGGGCTATTCACTTTAGTGACGCAGTGATCGTCCGACGGGGGGAATGGGGGTTCAGTTACAAACTTAGATAATATCTATGTGATGTCCGTTATTGACCAACAGGCTTAACTAATCACATAGCCAAAGAGGTAAAAATATTCACATCTGTAAGTAAACTTCGTACCTTAGAGGGGCTTATCTTACCGTAGGATAGCTCCTAAGTCCACCCGATAGGGGGCTAGGAGATATTAGAGTCCTGACTAATATATAAATGCTAACTCTACCCTTAAACAAAACAGTGATTATATTAACTTAGGTGGATTCCCTTGCGAGACTCAAATACATCTCTCTTTCCTACGTCCAACTTTAGTTACTTCTAATATTTTATTGCAGTTAAATATTTTTATATTTTATTTTATTGCATCTTTAGTCCTTAGACAAAACGAAACAAAAATCTTATAATTTAACTTTCTGTTTTAAACAATTAATTCTACTATGCTGATTAATACTAGTGTCATAACTAGCCGTCACTGAGGACGAAATCCGTATTATTTACACATTACTTGGAACGACCCGTACACTTGTAGGTAGTGTCCTTCTCAAAAGGGGTGGTGATTTTATCACACACCAGGAGACAACAAGTTTTTGGCACCGCTGCCGGAGACGGTAGCATGTGAGCCCAGTGTTAATCCTTTAGTAGTTTAATTGTTATTTTTCAGTTTTACGCTTTTGTACGTTCTTCCTTTCGTAGGATTACAGGTTTGGTGTATGCTCGATAACCCCGAGATATTAGCCAGACGTCAAATAAAAAGAGAGAAAGAATAAAAATAAGAAAGAAAAGAAAGAGAAAGATTAGCTAGAGAAGTATAAATTGCTAATATTGACAATCTTGATACTCAGGTGGTAGTAGATGAGAACGAATCCCATTATCCGTACTTCGCAACTTACTAACAATCGAAATCAAATAGATCCTCCTCTACCTGGAGGACAAGCTCAACCTCATGTCTTTCGTGATCCATGGTTCGTACATAGTCCTAAACAAATTCCATATCACGCTCCTTCTCTTGGTGTTGGTCCTCCAGATATTGATGTCGCTAGATACATAACTGATCATGGTATGTTAGCTCAATTCCAAAACTTTGGAAATTTTCGTGGAGTACATGGAGAAGACCCAATTTATGCAGTACATAAGTTTATGAAAATATGTGATGCGTATATAACGCAAGGTGTAACAAGAGAACAAATGTACTTTGCAAATTTTAGTTTTCCGTAATGGACGCAACGAGTGTATGGTATGATTCACAAGAACCAGGATTGATCACAACTTGGGATGAACTACAGACTACGTTATTTGATTGCTATGATCCGAGCAACATAATATTGAACACACAATACCAGTTGACATCATTTGAACAAGATTAAGATGAATCCGTAGGTTGATGTTGGGCAAGATTCCAACTATGTTTGTGAAGAGTTCCAGATCATGGCCTTACAGAATCACATCAGGAAAATCAAGAAAAGAACTAGACATACTTTTTGGTGGAGGATTCATACAGGTAACACCATCTAATGCTAACATTATTTTAAATAGAATAGTGAATAATGAGTTGGGTTGGAATACAGGTAACACCAGCTAATGCTAACATTATGTCTCCCAAATTGTTCTTATTTTCGACCCTTGGGAGACATCATTTTTGATGTTTAATTGAATAACTTAATAGACTTTTGAGTTAAAAATGCAATAATCCGGAATTCCTATTTTATTTCTAGTATTTTTGATTTATTAAACTTTTGCGCGTAATCTTGTGTATTTTAGTGAAAAGTTTGTAGGATTTGAATATTAGCTAGGAAAGGAATCCGAGAAAAGAGTCAAAGATCGTGATATGGAGTCAAAGCTTGAAGATAAATCCCGAAAGAATTATATTTTGGAGCTGCAAATCTGGAAAACAGGCCAAAGATTGCTGATTTCGAGGCACTTACGAGTTGATTTAGCCGCTGACCTTTGAAGAGAAAACGTTCCTTATCGAGTTACGGAAATTTAGCAAGTGATTTCAGGTCAATCGGAGTTATAACGAATCGGCTAGAGCTGTTTTAGTGGAGGTGGTGCAGCAGTTACGGGATTTTAGGCTTAGAAAATGGGCTTGGACTTTTAATTAGTGATTTAATCTTAGGTCCAAGCCCTAATTCGTTTTTCCTCTTATAAAAGGAGCTTTGGACTTCTATTTTTCATACAATTCACTTTTTACAAATTAAAAACATTAGAGAGAAGCAACAGAAGGAAGAAAGAAGAAGTTGCAAGAGCTGGAGAGGGTCTATATCTCCGTTCTCAACCATTCCAATTCCGGAAATTAGGTTTTCTTTATTTTTAATTCTGTAATACAATATGAATTCCATTACATTTATTTTAGTTTTCTTTCCAATTAGTATGAGCTAATTCCATTATAGTGCTTGAGAATGCTATATGGGTAAATCCCAATTCTATTGAATTTCATGTCCTGAATTTGGATTTCTGCTAAATTAAATTAAATTGGGTCTTTTACTCTTTTCAATAATTTGTGACTGTTTACTGTTTTTCGTCAGGTATTAGTATCTAGGCTATTCCACATATGTGGCGTGTGGATCATCCTAACGGAGGGTTTAGGTATAGAACCAATTATTCAATCTAAAATAGAAGCTATTGAATCTGACGAACTTAGCTAATTTTAGGGCCAATGAGGTAAAATTCTTAAACATCTAAAAGTGGATCATATTTACCCTGACGGGACTAGTGACACTCTAGGATAGCCTTATTGTCCACCCTGACGGGGGTATAAGGAATTTAGAATCCCGATCATTGTAATTGACCAATTTAACCCTTAAACAGAACAGCTTATGAAATAGAATTAGGAGGATCCCTTTCATTCTCAAGTGCTACCTTCTCATACTTGCGTTTTACCTTCATTTATTTGCGTTTTACTATTTATTTGCGTTTTCTTATTAGTCTTTCATTATTTAGAATTAATACAAAAACCCTTATTATTTTTTTACTTGCTTTCATAAGTGCAACCATTCATTATTCAATAAGCATTGTAGTTAACCAAACCGTCCTTGCGAACGATCCTAGAATCACTTATTACTACTTGGGACAACCGTACACTTGCGGTTTTGGTTCAATTACTTTTGCATTTATTTTAGAACACACAAAGGACCACCAAGTTTTTGGCGCCGCTGCCGGGGACGGTAGCGTGTGACCACGGTGTTTATCCTTAAGTGATAGTTGCATTTATTTTTATTTTTATCAGTTTTACACTTTTTGTTTGTTCTTCTCTTTCAGATTTTTTTAGGTTTGATGTATGCGAAGAAGGCTTAGATTTGAACCACAAGTTCAAATCCTTGATAGTCCGGATTCGTTAATCAGACTTGCTAACAAAAGAAGAAGAGAACAAGAAGTCTTAGAAGTAGACGAATTAATTAACAGAATGGAGAACGTTAATATTCAGAATCAACAAAACAATAACGGACAAGTTCAGCTAGATGCGAATAGCCAGCCTATAGCGCCACAAGTTCTTAATCCTTTGGCTCCACCTAGCATTCCTAATCCTCAAGTCCAAGTTCAAATGGAGATTAATCAAGATCTATGGTTTGTTAATGGTCCACCAGAAGTTCCATTCCGTGCTCCTGTTATAGGGGTAGGTGCTCCAAACATAAATGTTCCGAGGTTTCGTCCAGATTCGGTCATGTTAGCTCAATTCCAAAATTTTGGAAATTTTTGTGGAAAAGCTTGAGAAGATCCTCTTCGAAGCAGATATGTGATTCTTACATCACACAAGGAGTTTCAAAAGAACAGATGTACTTTGTTGTGTTTCGATTTTTCGTTATAGATGGAGCAAGTGAATGGCACGATACACAAGATCCTATGAAGATAACAAACAGGGAACAATTAGAAACTGCGTTTTTCAACAGGTATTATCCGTCTAATATGAGGTTAGATGCTGAACTAGAGTTGACACATTTCAAGCAAGAGTATGATGAAACTTTGGGTAAAAGTTGGTCAAGATTTCAGAAAAGTTTGCGAAGAGTCCCGAATCATGACCTTACTGAACAACAACAGATGAAGATTTTTTATAATGGTCTGGAAGGTGGCTCTAGGAAAGATTTAGATTTGTTGTGTGGTGGTGCATTTTTACGAGTTCAACCTGCGTATGCAAGAATTATTTTGGATAGAACAGTTGATAATGAAGTTGGGTGGAACACCGTAAGAACACTAGTTAGAGGAGGAGTTAATAATGTCAATATTGAAGAAAAGTTCAACTCCTTAGAGACCAAGATTCAAACCACGCTAGAACAACAATTGAGACAACTTATTCTAGCCGTGAAAGAAGGTTTTTCGAATAAAAGAGGTGAGGTAAAAGTTGCACAAGAAGTGTATGGATGTGAATATTGTGGTATGAATGATCATAGTTGGGAGAATTGTCAGAATAATCAAGAGTCCGTGATGTTTGTCTCCAACAGAGGGAATTTTAATTCGAGTGGTAATGGATATCAGCCCAACAGAAACCATCCTGGGTTTCAATACTCAAATCCTAATGGGGCAGCCAATCCTACATATGCGTATCAGCCGCATCCCCAAGGTAACAACTTTAATCCAAGACCACAAAATAATTATCAAGGAGGACAGAATCAGGGAAATTATGTGCATAGACAAGTTCCTCAAGACACTTACAACGAAACCATGAACCAAAAAGCCTTACCTGCCCAACCACAAGAAGGTGTGATTACCCTTCAGAAAACCGTAGAACAATTGATTGCCCTACATGCACAGTCAATCCAAAGGCAACAAGCTACTGAAGCACACATTCAGATGTTAGAAACTCAAGTTTCCCAAATGAATAAACAACTGAATCAACGTCCACAAGGGCAACTCCCTAGCGATACTGAAAATACGATCCAAATCGAAGATTATAAAATCATCTCTCTCAGAAGTGGTAAGAACCTTCCTCCACCTCCTTTTCCTGTTATGAAAGAGAAGGAAGTTGCTAGAAAAGAAAAAGAGGTGGTGGATGAAGATAAAGAAGTTGAAGTAGAAGAAGTGGAGAGGTCTAGTGAAGTTCCAAAAAAGAAAGATGATACTATAGTAAACCGTCCTCCTCCACCATTTCCATCGAGAGTTCAAAAGAAGGGTGATATGGCTGACTATCAAAAATTCTTAAACAAGGTAAGAGGTCTTAGCATGAATATTCCTTTGCTAGAAGCTATTCGAGATGTACCCAAGTATGCTAAGTTTCTGAAAAGAGCCCTCACCAACAAACGGCCATATTGCGATAATGAGATGATTGGCTTACCTGAGGAATGTAGCGCCATTTGTCAAAGTAAGTTACCTCCGAAGCTACTTGATCCTTGGAGTTTCACAATTCCGATATCTATTGGTGATGAATGGAAATGTAAAGCACTATGCCATTTGGGAGCAAGCATCAATCTTATGCCCAAATCAATCTTTGATAAGCTGAAAATTGGAAAAGCAAGACCCACCTCTATGGTCTTGCAAATGGCTGATCGATCTCTTGCACATCCAGAAGGACGAATCGAAGATGTCCTCGTTAAGGCAGGTACGCTAATTTTTCCCGCTGATTTCGTTATACTTGATTACAACGCGGATAGGAATGTCCCCATTATTTTGGGAAGACCATTCCTAGCCATGGGGCGTACCTTGATTGATGTAGAAAATGGAGAAATGATTATGAGAATCCAAGACGAGGAAATGAAGTTTAATGTGTTCAGGCCTATGAGATTTCCGGATTCCAAGGAAGAATGCTTTCGTCTAGATGTAATGGAACCGATAAGAAAGGAGCAAATTAATGTTGTGGACACGTTAGGGGTGGAGGAGAAAGAGCTACACGAAAGAAACCACCAATTAAAGCTCCTCCATACCCTAAAAATCCACAACTCAATCATGCAAAGGAGAAAGAGAAAGCACGTGCCTCGAAGATTCCGAAGGAACCTAAGAAGGAAAGAAAGAAAAAGGGGTTCAAAGTAGGTGAAGAAGTAGCTATGAAGAAACCAAACCCCCCTCCAAAGGTACGTGAATCAAAAAGTTCTTGGCTAGGACCATTCATGGTCACGAAGGTTATCTTAGACAAACTAGTGTGAATAAAAGCTAAAGGATGCAAATTTCGAGTTACTAATATTGACAACCTCACTCACTGCTGGGGAGGTTATATGAATGACTAATGAATGAGGTAAACTGTCGAGCGTAACTACGTTAAACAAAAGCCATTCCTTGTATATTAGTTTAAGTTTTTATTTTTCGTAGTTTAAATTTGTTTGATTTTCGTTAATTTAGTGTTTATTAGTAAGAAATGAGGAAGGGTAGTTGTTTTTGATGATTTCAGAGGTAAAAAGATCATGAGTTTGGGGTCGAAAGGGCGAAAATAGAGGAAAAAAGTGTTCCATGGGCAAACCGGGTACCCGCATTTGCAAATGCGGGTACCCAGTTTCGAAAGCTAAAAATTCCGAGGTTCTGACCCAGCGTCTTGGGTCCCGCCATCTGCTGCGTCACCACTGCGTCACCATTCGCGCCATCGACGCAAACCGGGTTCCCGCATTCGCAAATGCGGGTACCCGGTTTTGGGCGCTGTAGATTTTCGAAGTTTCTGACCCGGCGTCTTGGGGTCCAGCGTGCGTTTTGAGGTATTAAAAAAAAGGGAAAAAAAGAAAAAATGGTGCGTTTGAGTAAAAAAAAAAATATTCGCACCGACACAGCGACGCGAAACCGGGTACCCGCATTTTGCAAATGCGGGAACCCGGTTTCTTCTGTGACAGGCCAATTTTTAGCTTTTTAGCCCTAGATTTTTACCTCTTTCTTCAAACCAGCCTCCAAAAACACTCCCAAAACCCAGAATTTCTTGAAAATCATCATCTACAACCACACAATCATCAAATCCTACCCTCTTTCACCACAATAACATACCCTCAATTCATCTCCTATCCAAAGCACCATGGAATTCCCAGTTTTCTCCAATTGTTCTTCATCCAAGCTTCAAATTAAATCCAATTTCCACTTCCCCCACATCAATTAGCCTTTACCCATCTCATATTCCACCATAATCTTCAAGTCTTAAGGCTCAAAACATCAAAGTTCTAAGCCTTAGCTTCTCACTATTTGAAGTTTTGAGTTTGGGGTGGAAAGAGATGCCTATCAGAACCGCTTCATGTGTACTTATCGAAGGAATTCTCCAAGAAACAGAAACACTTTTGGAGTTGTTCAAGAACAAGCTATTGAGATTCCCAATTCACGTTACAACCACAAGACTGAAAAGGTTGAAATTAGTGCTAATTCGAAGAAGAGGAAATCGATTGATGAACCGGAAAGTGAGGAAAAGATTAATCTGATGATGAGTGGAATCAAAGATTGAAGTGTTGAAAGAAAATCCGGATGCGACTATTGATATTTTGGGAAAACTTTACAAACAAGCTGAACTTTATCTGTTCAAAACGCAACGTACGATGTCCAAACGCGAGATAAAGTTCATGGACGCAACACTGACAACCAGCCACGCGCTGGTTCAGATACGTTTTCTAATCCTTCTCATTTAGTGTAGATTAGTTTACTTGCTTTGAGTTTTTTTTTCGAGTCGTGGGGACACGACTCATTTTTGAGTTTGGGGTGGGGTTCGTTTCCTCATCCCAGTTTTTATGTGTTATGTGTTTTCTTTGCTTTCAATAAAATAATTTTCGGAGTTGCGTTTGACTGTAGAATATTTTAAATGTCCCTTTAAGCATACTTTTGGTAAATCTATGATAGTAAATAGTGGACTTTAGGGATTGATATAAAACGCATTTAGAATTGCATGCAAACATAGGTAATTGATAGGAAAAATTAATGAACAATGCAAATGAAGTAACCTTGTACTTAAGGAATATGTTTGGTGTGTAGAACGTGAAATCCTAATTAGTAGAGAACCCACCTAGGTATGAACTAAAGACAAGCTATGTACTTAGGAAAATGATAGGGGCAGTTCTTTGTTAGCCATTTGTAACCTTTTAGCCTTCTATCCCTTGTATTAATTATTATCCGTCTTAGCCCACTTTGAGCCTTTAGCCTTTTCTTTGTAGCCACGATATAATCCATTATCCCTTAGATTAATAGGCAAGACCATATGACCCGCACTTGAATCACAATCCTGAGACATGTCTCGAGCTTGAGTTTGGGGTGGTGGGTCCACTTATGGGGAATTTAATGGGTTGGGATTGACGTGCTTTGTATTGTAGCACAATTGCAGATGATATATACTTGTAACCCTTTGCCGGGAATGAAAAAAAAATGAAAAAGAAAGAAAAATAAAAAATCTTGAAAATTCATACAGTAGGAACCTTGAACCCTCATTTGACAAAACCGGGAACCCGGTTTGCTTCTGTACAAAAAAAAAAAAGAAAACAAAAAGAAAAATACATATGAATAAACACCCGGCAAAGTGGAAATTTTCTGAAAAAAATCATCTTATCTATAGTGGGTAGACATGGGACGCTAAATTGTTGCGTATATGGGTGAGTGAGAACATCTTTTGAGCGTTAACTCAAGCTCGAGGACATTGTTGATTGTAAGTGAGGAGAGAGCCAAAAGCTCACTTCAAATTTACCAAATATACATCCACACCATCCTTAAGCCATTATTAAAACCATAAAGACCTCGTGATTCTTAAGTACATAGTGAATTTATGATTCTGTTGATAGGGAATATGCTAGGTGGAGCGTTCAAAGCGAGTTAGGATTAATGACCACCCTATAGCCATCATACAGAGATGAGTACAAGTGTAACCTTCAACCATTGCGACTTTAATTTTATGATTGAGATTATTTATGTTTGATGTTGCATTTTAGATGTATGTGTATATTAGTATCTATAGTTTTCTATATGATATTTATCTGAAGACTTGTTTTAGGTGTATTTGCTAGCTTCTACATGTTCTTACGTTTACTTTTACCCCTTTGTTTTGTTTTTACTTTGTCGGGATGACAAAGGTTTGAGTTGGGGGTCTTGATGTATCCCTAATTGTTCTTATTTTCGACCCTTGGGAGACATCATTTTTTATGTTTAATTGAATATTTTGATAGACTTTTGAGTTAAAAATGCAATAATCCGGAATTCCTATTTTATTTCTAGTATTTTTGATTTATTAAACTTTTGCGCGTAATCTTGTGTATTTTAGTGAAAAGATTGTAGGTTTTGAATATTAGCTAGGAAAGGAATCCGAGAAAAGAGTCAAAGATCGTGATATGGAGTCAAAGCTTGAAGATAAATCCCGAAAGAATTATATTTTGGAGCTGCAAATCTGGAAAACAGGACAAAGATTGCTGATTTAGAGGCACTTACGAGTTGATTTAGCCGCTGACCTTTGAAGATAAAACGTTCCTTATCGAGTTACGGAAATTTAGCAAGTGATTTCAGGTCAATCGGAGTTATAACGAATCGGCTAGAGCTGTTTTAGTGGAGGTGGTGCAGCAGTTACGGGATTTTGGGCTTAGAAAATGGGCTTGGACTTTTAATTAGTGATTTAATCTTAGGTCCAAGCTCTAATTCGTTTTTCCTCTTATAAAAGGAGTTTTGGAATTCTATTTTTCATACAATTCACTTTTTACAAATTAAAAACATCAGAGAGAAGCAACAGAAGAAAGAAAGAAGAAGCTGCAAGAGCTGGAGAGGGTCTATATCTCCGTTCTCAGCCATTCCAATTCCGGAAATTAGGTTTTCTTTATTTTTAATTCTGTAATACAATATGAATTCCATTACAATTAATTTAGTTTTCTTTCCAATTAGTATGAGCTAATTTCATTATAGTGCTTGAGAATGCTCTATGGGTAAATTCCAATTCTATTGAATTTCATGTCCTGAATTTGGGTGTCTGTTAAATTAAATTAGATTGAGACTTTTACTCTTTTCGATAATTTGGGATTATTTACTGTTTTTAGAGTCATGAACTAAGAACAGGTATTAGTATCTAGGCTATTCCACAAATGTGGCGTGTGGATCATCCTGACGGAGGGTTTAGGTACGGAACCAATTATTCAATTTAAAATAGAAGCTATTGATTCTGACAAACTTAGCTAATTTTAGGGCCAATGAGGTAAAATTCTTAAACATCTAAAAGTGGATCATATTTACCTGACGAGACTAGTGACACTCTAGGATAGCCTTATAGTCCACCCTGACGGGGGTATAAGGAATTTAGAATCCCGACCATTGTAATTGACCAATTTAACCCTTAAACAGAACAGGTTATGAAATAGAATTAGGAGGATCCCTTGCGTTCTCAAGTGCTACCTTCTCATACTTGCGTTTTACCTTCATTTATTTGCGTTTTACTATTTATTTGCATTTTCTTAATAGTCTTTCATTACTTAGAATTAATACAAAACCAATCAACCATATTATTTTTTTACTTGCTTTCATAAGTGCAACCATTTATTATTCGATAAGCATTGTAGTTAACCAAATCGTCCCTGCGAACGATCCTAGAATCACTTATTACTACTTGGGACAACCGTACACTTGCGGTTGTGGTTCAATTACTTTTGCATTTATTTTAGAACCTACAAAGGACCACCAGGGAGCGAGTATTAATCTCATGCCCAAATTAAGTTTTGAGAAGTTTAAGATAGGAAACACAAGACCAACCTCTATGGTCTTGCAAATGGCTGATAGATCCCTCGCACATCCAAAGGGACGAATAGAAGATGTCCTCGGCAAGGCAAGTACTTTAATTTTTCCCGTTGATTTTGTTATACTTGAATATGACGCGGATAGGAATGTCCCCATTATTTTGGGAAGACCATTCCTAGCCACGGGGTCTACTTTAATTGATGTAGAAAATGGAGAATTGACCATGCGTATTTAAGACGAGGAGGTAAAGTTCAACGTGTTTAGGGCAATAAAGTTTCCAAATTCCCAGAAAGAATGTTTCTGGGTGGACGGAGTTGACCAAGCCAAGCAAGAGGTATTTGATGATATTAATTTTGATGATGTCTTGCAGGTCGCAATAACACTTTACTTACCTGAGCTAATGGAAGAGCTTTCCAAAACAGTGGCAGCTCTGAATTCTGAAAATCCAAAGTATAGGCGTCTAGCCTATGAACGGTGAGGGAACCGGGGGAGATAGTACCTAAAGAGAAACCATCTATTGGATCTCCCCGGCAATTAGAAGAGAAGCTGCAAATTACTAGATGCCGGAATTATTTATATCATAGCTAGTAGCGAGTGGGTGAGTCCGGTTCAATGCGTTCCAAAGAAGGGTGGTATCACTACTATCCTGAATGAATAGAATGAATCCATAACCTCAAGAACCGTTGTTGGTTGGAGAGTGTGTACGGACTATCGTAAGCTAAACAAGACAAGCATAAAAGATCATTCCCCCCCCCCACCACCCACCCCCCCCCCCCCCCCCCCCCGCGTTCGTAGATCTGATTTTAGACAAGTTAGCCAGAAGACAGTACTATTGTTTTCTTGATGGGTACTCCAGTTATAATAAGATATATGTAGACCCTATAAATCAACACAAGACAACCTTTACATGTACTTTTGGTACTTTTTCTTTCCGTTGGATGCCATTTGGATTGTGTAATGCACCTGCTACTTTCCAGAGATGCATGATGACAATCTTCTGGTACATGATCGATAATTTCCTTGAGGTATTTATGGATGACTATTCTGTGTTTGGTGATAACTTTGATGAGTGTTTACAGAATCTAGAAAAGGTGTTAATTAGATGCAAGGAAACCGATTTGGTTCTAAACTGGGAGAAATGTCATTTCATGGTTCGTGAAGGTATAGTGTTGGTGGGTCCTGGTGTGTTATAAAATAAAGCGATAAATAAAGAGGAACCACAAACTGCAAGTGTACAGTTTTCCCAAGTAATATATGATAATCAAGTTCGTTCTCAGGGATGGATTAGGTTCAACCCAAATATTAATCAAGTAGTAAGAATAATTTCTAAAAAGAAAATAAAAGATAAGAATTTTTGTTTGGTTTTTGTAAATTAAAGATGCAAATAAAATAAAGACTAAAATTAAATAAACAAAAAGGAATTAAAGCAAATAAACGACTAACTTCAGACAAGAGAGATACTTGAGTCTCGCAAGGAATCCACTTAATCAATGTAATTTATGTTATGTTTAAGGGTAGAATTGGAATTATAATATTATTCGGGACTCTAATATCTCCTAGCCCCCTGTCGGGTGGACCTAGGAGCTATCCTAAAGTACTATAAACACCTATATGGTCGAATATGCCTCTTCGGATGATATGATTTTACCTCATTGGCTATGTAACTAGTTAAGTCTGTCGGTCAATAATGGACATTTCACGGGTATCACCTAGATCCGTATTCAAACCCCCCTGTCGGATGATCACTTCGCCACTAAAGTGAATAGCCCAAATACTAAAAGTAATTTCTAGTTGTTCCCAAAAGAAATAGTAATGAAAACAAAGTAATATCTGGTGGTCCTTTGTGTGTTCTAAAATAAAGGCAATAAGGAAAAGAGAACCACAACCGCAAGTGTACGGTTGTCCCAAGTAATATATGTGATCAAACAGATTCATTCTCAGGGACGGATTGGTTGACTCTAATGCTTACCAAATAGTGATTAATTGCACGTGAAAGCAGATAAATGATTTTGAGAATTGTTTGTTTAGGTTTTCTAAGACTAAGAAAATAAATTAAAATACTAAATTAATGCAAGTATTAAACTAGATGCAAGTATCACCTAATTATCATTCATTTCATGTATTGTATAAGGGACAAATTGGTAAATATGTATTGGTCGGGACTCGGAATTCTCCTTACCCCCATCAGGGAGGACTAAGGAGCTACTCTCAAATGCTACAAATCCCGTCAGGGTGATTATAGTCCATTCTCAAGTGATTAAGTTTATTATACCCAATTGGCCATAGGTTTATTTAAGCTCGTCAGAGTCTCTAATTTCTAACCTACATTCATTAATTAGTTTTGTACCCAGACCACCCGTCAAGGTGATCCAACCGCGACTAATTGAAATAGCCTAGATACTAAGTCCTATGATTGGTTAATTACATCAATTATAGTGAATACAAGCAAACTAATGAAAAATACAATTTTTTCAATTTGATTTCAATTATTAAAATCACAAATCCAAACACATGAAATAAAATCAAAATGAGATTAACCCATTATGCGTTCTCAAGCACTAATTAAGTTTAGCTCATAATTATTGAAAAGACAAAAACTAAAGAAATAATTGGGTTCATAATGTTTTACACAATAAAATAGAAGAACCTAATTACAGAGTTGAATTGGCTGAGAATCCGAGATATAGATAGTCTCCAGCTCTTGCTTCTTCTCTTCCTTTCTCTAGCTTTCTCTCTGGTGTCTGACTCTTAAGCGTATGAAATATTATGACAAAGATGTGTAAAAATAAGAGTCTAAATGATGTCTCCCTTTTTGGTCTAAATATAAGCCCTTAGGAGACATCATTTTAGGATGAAAATGGTATTTTTATATAGACTTTAGTGCTTAAATTGCAATATTACACTTTCTCCCCTTGGAATTAGACTATTTGCATTTATAAAGCTTTTGTGCGTTAATTTACTTATTTTTAGTGCAAAGTTAGGAGGTTTATGCATTTCATGAGAAACCCATCCAAGGAGGAGAAGTGAGAATTAAAGTCTTAGAATATTTCTAGTGTGCTTAGTCGAGTTTCCTAAATTTAAATTGCACTTTCTTATTTCTAGTCTTGATTTAATGATTTATTATTTTTAAAGCATATGCGGTTTAATTATTTATTCAATGTGAAGCTTTAGAGATAATATGGAAATAAATTAGATGCTAAATCAATGCTAAGGAGATAAGGAAAGAAGATCTTAAAGAAATCTGGAGATAGAAGGAATTAGAGTCCAACTAGGAAAAGAAAAAGCTGCCTTATGAATCTGAAAGTTCAGCCACGTTTTAAAGATCAGTCCATAACTTATGATTGGCTAGGAATTTGGGCGAGTGGTCTGCTCCAATGGAAAGCTCTTTCCGAGACTAGCGGTTTCATATATTGGAACTTCTCAAACGGATAAGTATTGAAAAAGATATGACCAAATCAAATCAGTAGTAGAATCTTACCTTTCCTAGAATCTAGGGCTACGAATTTAAGAGTCCTTGACTTGTCTTCCACTCCAAGTAATTCGACCTAGCACCTATAAATACCAGCTCTAAACCTTATAAAATCATCCCTTGGCTGCATAAGCTTAATATACACAAATAATTCATCAAAGAAGCAATCAAGAGGATTTAGAGGAGGAAGAAGAAAGAGCTAGAGCTTAACTACATCAATTCAACACTTCTCCATCTCTATTCTTTGGGTAATTTAGTATTAGATCTATTTTGTCTATGAGGTATTTCTAAGCTATTTATTCAAGAAAATTTATTATGCATAATTTCTCTTTAGGATTGTAATTATATGAACCTTTGATTATTGTCTTTCTGTTTTAATTTGAATCTGGGATTTTAGTATTTAATTGAATTGGTTCTTAATTTCCATTGACTATATTCTTGTGCTTGTTCACTATTTCTGACCTAGCTAATTAGAAATAGGTTTTAGTAATTAGGCTATTCCATATAGTGGCGTATGGATCATCCGATAGGGGGGTTTAATTACAGAACTAGAATATAGACGCGTGGTATCCGTTATTTGACCGACAGGCTTGACTAACCACGTAGCCAAAGAGGTAAAATAGTATTCATCCAAAGAGGCATATTCGCCCATACAGGGGTTTATAGTACTTTAGGATAGCTTCTAGGTCCACCCTGACGGGGGCTAGGAGATATTTGATTCCCGACTAGTGTGAGATTTCCCATTCACCCTTATTCTTAGTAATCATAGATTCAATAGGATAGATTCATACTTGCATATCCTTATCTATCTTGCATAATTATTAATTGTTTATTTTATTGTCTATTTTATTATTTAGTTAATTAGAAAACAAACTCCTTTATTATTTATCTTTAGCAATTAAAACTACCTATTCTGATATTTAACACATATTTAGAATAACTACTTAAATCCCTGTGGAGATGATAATCCCTTTTTACTTATCTGAACCTTAGAATAGGTACGACCCGTACACTTGCGGTATGTGGATCCTTTATTTCTTTGCTTTTATTTCATTGTTTTATAACACACAAGGACCCACCACTAAAGCCCTTTTATAATGTCAAAATCGGATTAGGGCTTTTCTTTAAGGATTAAGTGAAAATAAGAAAAGCCCAAATCCATAATTAAGCCCAAATTCCGTAACTGTTGCACCGCCTCCACTAAATCAGCTCTAAACGGCTCGTTTCAACACGGATTGATCTCATTCCAGTTGCTAAAGTTTTGTAACTCAATGGGAAGAAATTTCTCTTCACAAGTCAGAGGCTAAATCCACTCTTAGATGGCTCGGAATCAGCAATCTTTATCAACTTTCCAGATTTGCAGCTTCAGATTATCAATTCTTTTGGGACATTTCTTCTTGCTTTGACTTCTTTACACGGTCTTTGACTTTATTCTTTAGTTCCTCTCCTAGCTAGTATTCAAAACCTACAACTTTTCACTCAAAACAAACCATATTACGCGCAAAAGTTTAATAAATGAAAAATACTAGAATTAAAAGAGGAAAATCGATTTATTGCATTTTAACACCAAAAGTCTATCTAAATAGTCAAATAAACACAAAAAATGATGTCTCCCAAGGGCATAAAATTATAACATTTAGGGAGACATCAAGACTGCTCAAACCTTTGTCGTCCCGACCACGCAAAACTAAAAACAAGGGGAATGAAGTAGATGCAAGAGAAAATAGAAGCTAGTAAATACACCCTAAAGAAATTCTAAAGATAAATCTCATATAACAAACATTTAAGAACTAACATACACATACACTAATCACGCAACATCAAACACAAATAACTTCAATCATAAAATTAACTTCTCAATGCTAGAAGGTTACACTTGTACTTATCTCAATATGATGGCTATAGTTTGTTCCTCGATCCTTACTCGCTTTGAATGATCCACTTAGTATACTTCCTATTAACTTACCATGCACCTAGGAATCACGAGGACTTTATGGTTTTAGCGTAGGCTTAGGGACGGTGTGGTATGTATATTTGGTAAATTTGAAGTGAGCTTTTGGCTTTCTCCTCACTAACCATCAACAACTGTCCACGAGCTTGAGTTTACACTCGTATAATGATCTCACTCAACCCATTTGACGCGCTAATGTTGCGTCCCCAATGTCAACCCAATTAATCTAAGATGATTTTCCAAAATATTCCACTTTGCCGGTTATTTTATTCTTTCTTTCTTTTTATTTTCTTTTTCATTTTTTTTTTCTTTTTTTTTTTAAATCCCGACAAAGGGTTACAAATAATAATATTATCTTTTATTTTTGTGCCTCAATACAAACACATATAATTCCCTCCCAATGTAATTTCCCAAATATGGACCCTCCACCCCAAACTCAAGCTCGAGACAGGTCTCAGGATCGTGATTCAACTGCGGGTCATTTGGTCATGCCTAATAATCTAAGGGATAATGGGCTTATATCGTGGCTACAAAAGAAAAGGCTTAAGGCTCAAAATTGGGCTAAGACGGATAAAATTAATATAAGGGACAGCAAGCTAAAAGGCTTCAAATGGCTATCAAAGAATTGCCCCTATCATTTTCCTAGTTACATGGTTCGTCTCTAGTTCATATCTAAATGGGTTCTCTACTAATTTAGATCTCACGTTCTACAGACCAAACATTTTACTTAAGTACAAGTTTACTTCTTTTTCATTGTTTATTAATTTTTCCTATTCATTATATATGTTTGCATGCAATTAAAGCACGTTTTATATTATTCCCTAAAGTCCACTATCTACTATCATAGATTCATCAAAAGTATGCTTAAAAGGGACATTTAAAATCTTCTACAGTCAAACGCAACTCCTAATTATTTATTGAAAGCAATTAAAAACAAATAAACACATAAATACTGGGATGAGGCAACGAACCCCACCCCAAACTCAAAAATGAGTCGTGTCCACACGACTCGAAAAGACGCAAAGCAATTAAACTAATCTACACTAAAACGCGCAAGGGATAGAAAACATAGCTTAACTAGCGCGTGGCTGGTCATCGGTGTTGCGTCCATGAACTTTATCCTGCGTAAGTAGACCATAGGTGGCGTGTTGAATCGTGCTCACCTCGAGTAGCATGTTTCGGATAAGGTCCAGCTCTTTTGTAACGTTTCCTAAAGTAGCAATCATCTTCACTTGGTTCTCTTCCAACACTTTGATTTTCGATTCCAACTCGTTATCGGTATATATCTTCTTCTTTGGAGGAGCTCTAGGAGTCCTTACATCTTGTGTTGCTTCGTCATGGGCATCCTAAATCGAGATTAAAGTTATATGGTCTCCAACTACGAATGGTTCAGCTTCTTCACATTTACGAAAAATCTTAGCATCTAGACACAAGGTAGTGATGGTACAAGGAAACTTAAGATTATGTTGCGTAGTAGGAGCTTTCTCGAATTCCCTAATATTATCATATTGCACATGAGCCACATCGATATGTTTCTCCTCAACAATACACTTGATGAATATAATATGTTCCTTTTTCAATTTCGAAGTGTGTGTAATACCAAAGAAGGTAGGGACTATGAAACGGGACCAAACCTTAGCACAAGGCAATAAATTGTTGATATAAAGCTGTCCATGATAACGCTCTCCTGCTGGAATTGGGCGGGTCCCAGGAATAAGTACGTTTCCCCAAAGAGATTCCAAATCGAATGAAGGATCGGTAAGGGTTTCTTGGTAAGGACAAGGGTCGGTGAAGTTGGGTAATTTCAGAGATTGTCGAATAAGCTCAGCAAAGTGAGGAATTACCTTTTTGCGTATAATAATGGCTTCTTTTGAAAAGCTAATCCCTCGTAAAAATCACGCACCAATGTAGTAATAAATTAAAGTTTTCTTTCTCTCAACTCTTTCCACCCAAACTTGTCACAAGTAATAGCATAATCCTTAAAAGCACTATTCATAATACCCTTTGGAAGACCCTTCTCAATACCAAATTTCAAGTAATTAATTTTGTCACCAACCTGATCATTCCAAGTCATAGCAACTCTCTTCGGTTTCTGAGCACACATCTTTCTTCTTGTTAAACTTGGTTCTTGAACACGTGCTCGCGGAGTTTCTTCTTCAGATTCTTCCTCACTTTCTGGTTCATCAATTAGTCTACTTTTCGGATTAGCCTTAATCGGATTTTCTTTCCTTTCGGAGCAGCTGGGATTTCTTCAATCTTGCGTTTGGAACGCGAATCCGGAATCTCAATTTCTTGTTCTGGGCTAGCACCAACAGTGTTTCTGTTTCTTGGTATGTTTCTTCGATAAGTACACATGGAATCAGTTCTGTTAGTCATCTCTTTTCACTCCAAACTCAAAATTTCAAATAGTGATAAAGCTAGAGAAAAGCTTAGAACTTTGATGTTTTGAGGTTTAAAACTTGAAGAATATGGTGGAATATGAGATGGGTATAGGCTAATTGAGAAGAATTATGAAGGAACTGGGTTTAATTTGAAGGTTAGGAAAAAAACTTTTTGGAGAAAAGTGGGAATTTGATGATGTTTTGTAGAGGATATGAGTTGATTGTGTGTTTTTGTGATGAAAGAGGGCTTGTTATGATGATTATATAGTGTTTAGTTGATGATTTTTGGAGTAGGTGGAGGCTAGGATAATAAAAGGTTGGCTTGGGAAAGAAGGTAAAAATTAGGTTTAAATCTTCAAAAACCGCCTCCACGCAACAGCGCGCCGGCTAGCCGGCATGCCGGTCGCGGTCTCGGCGAAAAATTTAAAAACTCGATTTTTTTACCTCTGACGCAAGCCTCCTTGCGTCAAACATGACGCACTAGTCAGAACATCCTTCGTCATTGACCGGTGATGTCTCCTCATTTGTGATAATAAAATCTACTTCTGAGACAACATTTTAGGCGTATTTATTAGTTTATAGGTCGAATTTAGCTTAATTTAGTGCCCTTTCCTATTTTGAGTCTTGATTTAGTAACATAATATTTTTAGAGCATATTGAGTTTAATTGTTTATTTAGTGTGAAGCTTTAAAGATAATTATGGAGATTAATTAGAGTCCAAGTCAAAGACTACAAGATATGGAAAGAGATAAGCATGGTAATTGGAGATAAAGAAAACAAAAGCTAAAATCATGGAAAAGGAAAAGCTGCCTTAAATCTGAATTTCTACAGCTACACCAAAAGAAGTAGTTATCACTCCAAAACCAAGCCGATTTTGGAAGATTCCTTTCCTAGGGACGTAGATAATTATGTTGGGATTCTTTTGGTATCTTGTGGAATAAAAACCGACCAATAACGAAGAAGATATGCTCAAGACAAGTCAGCAGTAATTATCTTTAATTCCATACGAATTTGAGTTGGGCTTGGAGTCCATTGCTTAACCTCTCCTCCAAGAAACGAATTAGGTCAACCTATACACTATAAATACAGCCTCTTAAAACTCTTAAATCATCCTTGGTGAAACCTTAAACCAAGAGGAAGCTTACAACACAAGAAAAGAAGTCTGGAAGGAGTTGTTCATCACAATGTCTTCTTCTACCTTTAAATTTGTAATTTCTTTCTTTTCTTTCATGAACTAAATTTCTTTAGCTTGAGTTTTTAGCATATATGTATGAACCCTAGTTTTGATTAACATCTATCTAATTCAAGAATTCTATATTTTAAATTGAATTATAGTTTTTATTCTCTGCTAATGTGTTTGGATTTATATTCTGTGTTCTTGTGGAGTGCACCCATATAGAATTACCATCTAGTAATTAGGTCACCATTGACAACGGTGTTTAATTACCTGTTTAGCACATAACGTCTAGTATTCGGTTTAGATCTGACAAATCAACCTAACTAGATAATCACTATGGTTTAGTACGTGTTACTATTTACCAATTACAGGAACAGTTTGCTTAGGAAGCCTTATTGACACAGGTAAATCTTGATTTAAAACTACCTAGCGTAATTGGAACCGATTATTGAAATACTACATAATTTACCCTTACATGTTTAGAATGGCAAAACTAGTGGGGATTACATGCTATTGACTCAAGCTATATTCTCATACTTCTTCTTCTTTCGTATTTAATTTTCTGTCTTTAAATTCTTAGTTTAATTTAGTTTAATTAAAAACCAAATAAATATCTATTTGTCCTTACTTTTCCTGCGTTTTAGTTGTTCTAGCTTAAATTATTTGCACCTGATTATTGCATAAGATTCCCCTAAACTTCGTAGTCTCTGCGGAACGAATCTTACTTATTTTCTAAAACTTGCATACGATCTGTATACTTGCAGAACCGTGCCAGTCTAGGATGATTATTTTCACTTTATTTATATCATATTTAATCACACCCTAGGCCCCACCAAGTTTTTGGCGCCGCTGCCGGGGATTACATCGTTAGTCCTTGTGCATATATCTTGTGCTTTTATTTCAGTTAGTTCTATTTTACGCTTTTGTCTTTTAGTTTTTGTTTTACAGATAGTTACAGATGGAGAACCCAAGGAGACTTGAGCTACCTATCGAGTTTAGAGTGCAACCACGCGGGATTCGCGCTCCAAAAATCCAAGCCGCTAAATTTAAGCCTGATCCAGGGATGTTAACTCAGTTTGCCACTCATGGATTATTCAGCGGTGCTGCACATCAAGATCCGATCCGGTATATTCAGAAATTCATGCAAATCTGTGATGCTTATATCGAAAGAGGAGTTACTAGGGAACAAGTGTATTACGTGATGTTCCAGTTCTTCTTGACCGGAGGTGCAAGCGATTAGTATGATACCCAATACCCTCATGTTATTCCAGATTGGGACAAGCTTCAAGCAAGATTCCTAGACCGTTTCTATCCGGTTAGTAGGCGTTTAAAAGATATGTTGGAGGTTGAGCAATTTATACAGGAAGATGGAGAGAGTTTGGGTGAAGCATGGTTACGATTTACAGAAAAGAAGGCGAGATGTCCATACCATAAATCATCGCCAGAATATGACTTAACCTTGTTTTATGGAGGCCTTAATGACAAGTCAAGAGAGAGGGCAGATTCGTTAGGAAACGTAGGTTTTGTGTTACTAGATCCTGAAGAAGCTGAGTTGGGGATGGAGAGAATTCTTGAGAAGGAGAGAA
Source organism: Nemophila menziesii (assembly GCA_029959085.1). Taxonomy (NCBI): domain Eukaryota; kingdom Viridiplantae; phylum Streptophyta; class Magnoliopsida; order Boraginales; family Hydrophyllaceae; genus Nemophila; species Nemophila menziesii. The sequence continues at coordinate 21,795,203 of JARWIR010000015.1, read as the reverse complement.
GTTGGCCCAAGAAATCAGAAAAAGAGGACACTTCAGAGGCTCTGAAGCTTAAAGAATTGGCCCAACAACTCGAAGAACTACAAGAACAAGCCCAAACAATTACTCAGGTAAATGTAGTACGTGCAATTCCTTCGTGTCCTGGTTGTGGATCAAGAAATCATGTATGGGAAGGATGTATGAATAATCCAGCAGTAGCTTCCGTTACATATCCTCAAGATAACTATTATTCTAATGGTTATACTTATCCTCAAGAAAGCTACGCTAATTATCAGCAACCTCCACAACAAAGAAGTTGGGTAAAAAATCAAGAGACTTATCATCAACCCCAACCTCAATCTTATAATCCACCACAACCTAGTCCGCAAAAGGCACCCATTGTTGAGAAAGCTTTTCAAGAAACGAAGAAAGATCCACCTAAACAATCAATGCAGCTGGCAAAGAAGGAACCAATCCCAAGCTTGAATTCGAGTATGGCTAGAATAATGCAAGCAATTGAAAACAATATGAGTCGTAGCCAACAGAAAATTCAAGCCCAGCAGAAGGTAATCAAGAAACTAGAGCATACTTTATCACATATGGAAAGTACATTACAAAATCGGCCGAAAGGGCAACTTCCAAGTGATACTATTGCTCCTAGAGATGATTCTTGTCATGCAGTTAAATTGCTAAGTGGAAAACAACTACCTCCACCAAGACCAGAAACAGAACCAATCCCTATTCCAGAAAAGGGGGGAGAAGAAACAACCAAAGATACAGTAGAGGAGGTAGTTAAACCAAAGAGTGTCCAAGCCGAGACACCTGAAAAGACGAGGAAACCAGTGGAACTTAATACACGCCCTCCACCACCATACCCTTCACGTGTCAGAAAGAAGGACAATGACCTGGAATTCAAGAAGTTTGTTGACATGTTGAGTAAGTTAGAGATTAATATGCCGATTGTTGAAGCTCTCAAGAGAATGCCAACATATCTTAAATTCATGAAGGACATTCTCTCCAACAAACGAAGTATAGAAACTAGGGAAACAATTGGATTGCCTGTGGAGTGTAGTGATATATGTCAAAGTAAGTTACCACCGAAGCTAGAAGATCCCGGAAGTTTTACAATTCTCATTGGCATTGGAGATAATTGGACGGGGAAAGCATAATGTGATTTAGGCGCGAGTATCAATCTCATGCCAAGATCTCTGTTCAAAAATCTTAATACAGGAGAGGTAGTACCCACATCTGTGGTATTACAAATGGCGGATCGCTCCCTCTCACGACCAGTAGGTAAAATTGAGGATGTTTTAGTTAAATCTGGTTGTTTTATTTTTCCTTGTGATTTAATTATTATTGACTACGACGCGGATAAGAATGTCCCCATCATCTTGGGTAGACCATTCTTAGCTACGGGGCGTACACTAATTGATGTTGAGAGTGGTGAGTTGATCATGAGGATACAAGACGAACAGATACGATTCAATGTGTTTAAGACTATGAAGCTACCAAAGTCGAAAGATGAATGTTTCAAAATAGATGTCATCGAAAAAATTGCGCAAGAAGTCTTTAATGAAGCAAGCCTAGATGATGATCATGACGAAGCCTTAGCACTTGAATCACAAAAGGAACTCGAGATTCCCCCTGAAGATGTTGCTGCATTAGGATCAAATGTACGAGAACTACTTCGAGAATCAGGTGACATTGAACCAATGAAACAACCATCCATAATATGTCCACCTGTTCTCGAAGAAAAACCGCTTCCAGATCATCTACGCTATGCATATCTAGGTACGAATAAAACTTTGCCTGTTATTATTTCTGCTAACCTTTCAGGTCCTCAAGAGGAGAAGCTACTTAATGTACTTCGAGCGAACAAAGAAGCAATCAGATGGACTATTGCCGACATCAAAGGAATTAGTCCTTCCATTTGCAAACACAAAATCATTCTTGAGAAAGAAGGTGGGCGATCTATAGAGGGACAAAGAAGACTCATGCCAGCTATGAAAGAAGTGGTGAGAAAGGAAGTCATCAAGTTGTTAGACGCAGGAATTTTCTATCCGATTGCTAGCAGTGATTGGGTTAGTCCAGTACAATGTGTTCCAAAGAAGGGAGGTATCACTACCATCCTTAATGATCAAGGCGAAGCCATACCATCAAGAATAGTTGTGGGGTGGCGAGTATGCATGGATTACCGAAGACTCAACAAAGCTACAAAGAAATATCACTTCCCGCTACCATTAATTGATCATATGCTAGAGAAACTTGCAGGGAGAGAGTATTATTGTTTCCTTGACGGATATTCGGGTTGCAATCAGATTTGTGTAGATCCCCTTGATCAACACAAAACAACTTTTACTTGTCCGTTTGGTACTTTTGCTTATAGAAGAATGCCGTTTGGTTTATGTAATGCACCTGCCACATTCCAGAGCTGCATGATGGCTATATTTCGGGACATGATTGATAAATACTTGGAGGTTTTTATGGATGATTTTTCGGTGTTTGGAGATAGTTTTGATGACTGTCTGAATAATCTTGAGAAAGTCCTTGTGAGATGTAGAGAAAAAGATCTTGTGCTTAACTGGGAAAAATGCCACTTCATGGTTCAAGAGAGAATTGTGTTGGGACATAAGGTTTCGAAGGCAGGAATGGAGGTTGATCGTGCTAAAATTGAAGTTATCAAAACATTACCACCTCCAGTTTCTGTTAAAGGAGTGAGAAGTTTCTTAGGTCACGCAAGATTTTATCGAAGATTTATTAAGATTTCTCCAAGATCGCCAAACCGCTTTGTTCTTTACTCGAAAAGGATACTCCTTTTAATTTTACTTACGAATGTCTTCAAGCGTTTTTGACGATTAAGGAGAAACTGATCTCCACACCTATTGTTATACCTCCTGATTGGAAAGCTCCGTTTGAACTTATGTGCGATGCTAGTGATCACGATATGGGTGTTGTGTTGGGACAGAGGAAAGACAAGATCTTCCACACAATTTATTATGCAATTAAGACTTTCAACGCTGCCCAGATGAATTATACAGTAACGGAGAAAGAGATGTTGGTCGTAGTTTATGCTTTTGATGAATTATGTTCCTATCTGATTGGGAAGAAAACTGTTGTATACACGGACCATTCAGCTATCAGATACCTTATGGAGAAGAAGGACGCTAAGCCGCGTCTTATTAGATGGGTACTGTTGCTTCAAGAATTCGACATAGACATTCGAGATCGAAAGGGATGCGAAGATCAAGTTTCTGATCATTTATCAAGGCTCGAAGGATCTGATGCGAACAAATAACCATTGTTGGTTAAAGATGTATTCCCTGATGAACAACTTTTTGCTATTAAACATGCGTTTGTGCCATGGTATGTAGATCTAGTCAACCTCATTGTGAGTGGTGTATTCCCCAAGGATATCCACCCACAACAAAGACAAAGATTATCTCACCAGGCCAAACAGTATTATTGGGATGAACCGTACCTTTGGAAGATTTGTAGTGACCAAGTTGTTAGAAGATGTGTGCATGAAGGAGAAATGGAAAAGATCATAGCAAGTTGTCATAGTTCACCCTTTGGAGGTCACTTTAAAGGCGATAGAACTGCAGCTAAAATTCTTCAATCCTGATTCTATTGGCCTACCATACACAAAGATTGTCATCGTTTTGTCCAGTCATGTCAAAGATGCCAGTTCACTGGTAATATATCAAAAAGAGACGCGATGCCGCTTAACAATATCCTAGAAGTTGAAATCTTTGATGTATGGGGAATAGATTTCATGGGACCTTTCATCACTTCCCATGGAAATCTTTATATTTTGCTTGCAGTAGATTATGTATCAAAGTGGGTAGAAGCAGTGGCAACACCAAAGAACGATGCTCAAATAGTGATTAAATTCTTAAAAACAAACATCTTTTCAAGACATGGTACGCCACGTGTTCTCATCAGTGATAAAGGTACCCATTGCATTAATGCTCCTCTGAGAAACTATCTTCGTAAGTTTGGAGTGAGACACCGTATTTCAACCGGTTATCACCCACAAACTAACGGTCAAGCCGAAGTTTCCAACCGGGAAATCAAATCTATTCTTGAGAAGACCGTGAATAAAACGAGGAAAGATTGGTCTTTAAAGCTAGATGATGCTCTCTGGGCTTACATAACAGCATTTAAAACACCAGTTGGGGCATCTCCATATCGCATGGACTACGGCAAAGCGTGTCATCTTCCTATTAAACTCGAAGCTCGAGCCTACTAGGCTATTAAAACTCTGAATCTAGACCCAGAATTGGCTGGGAAACAAAGGATGATGTAGTTAAACGACTTGGAGGAGTTCCGCTATCTTGCCTATGAAAATTCACGCCTTTACAAGGAGAAAACAAAGAGATGGCATAATAGGCGACTCCATCCAAAGCATTTCGAGAGAGGACAAAAGGTTTTATTATACTACTCTCGATTTTTGAATTACCCAGGAAAGCTTAAATCCCGTTGAGGAGGACCTTACATTGTTACGAAAGTCACACCTCATGGAGCGACTGAAATTGAACATCCAACCGAGCAAAGGACATTCATGGTGAATGGCCAGCGTTTGAAGAGATACCTTGACAGTGAGGACTTTAAGCGAGAGGAGACAATCCATCTCGTAGAAAGCGCTTAGCCTGAGGTACACGTCTAACTCAAAGACGTTAAACAGAAGTGCTCTTGGGAGACACCCCTTGTTTTTAATTGCTTTCTAGATTAGTTGTTTTTGCTTAGTAGTGTATAATTTTAAGTTAGTGTATATTTTTAATTGTGTTTACAAGCTAATAGGAGAGAAAGGTAGTGTGTTACTGAGCAGGAAATGAGTTTGGGGTCGAGGAAATTTTCTGGAAAAATTCGCAGGCAGGTCGGTGCACCGCGGCACAGGTCCGGTACACCGCGCCTGGAAAAACCCGTACCACGGGTACACTAGCTCGGGTTTTATTACGAGAGAATTTTTATTGAGCTGATGAGTCTGGTGCACCGCAGCATAGGTGCGGTATACCGCAAGAATCAAAAACCCGTACCACGGGTTTTTTTTGACGAGAACGAGAAATTGAGTAGATGCAAAAACCCGTACCACAGGTAGGGTAGCTCGGGGTTTTTGTCGAGAAGAAAAAAGTGGAACAGCAGAAGCTGCGGTACACCGCGGCCTAGGTCCGGTGCACCACACTATGGCGGTTTGTGAGGAGTTTGAGGCCCATTCAACTTCTTACCTTATCAAAACTCAACCCTAGCCCCTCCCACACGAAATTTTCAGACCAAAACACTATATATACACCTTGTAGCTTGTACAAACCTCCACAATTAACACAACAACTCCAATAATTCTCTCCTCCATCCTCTATAAACACAATTTCTTCATCAAATTCATCACACTACACCATTAAACACCATCAAATTCATCAAGCTTTCAAGAGTTCTTCCAAGATTCATCAAGAAACCTTTCTTTTTCATCAATTCCAAGCAACAACCTCAAGCTAAACGAATTTATCTTAAACTTTTACTTCATCCTTGGTTTAACATGAGTTGTGGGTAAATCAAACATGACTAATAGATCTGAAGCTATGGAATACAAGAGAAAGTGTACCATCCTTGGGAAGAATAAGAAATTACCTGGAGCTACCATTGAAAAACCCATCAATCTTGATCAGGCTACTGAAGAATCAAAAGAAAAGGCACCAGCACAACCACTACCAAAGAAGTTAACTGCTAGAGTGTCTGTACCATCAACGCCTTTGAAGAAGATAAAAATTCATGACCAAGGTTCTTCTACTTCTTCCTCTAAAATTGATCATGATCTTCCCCCATGGGCTCTTAAATTACACCACGAAATTGAAAGATTACAAGAAGATAACAGAGAACTTTGGGTGGAAGTCATACAGATGCAATCACAGCTGCAAGATATAACCTTGGAAAGGGATATTGATAATTATTCTGATCCCTCTGCTTCGGAAGAGGAGGAAGACATAATGGATCTCTATGGCCAGCCAGGTAAGCCATTCTAATTCTCTTTTCTTAATAGCTTGTATGCGTTAGGTAGTTTAGTTAGTTTTAATTTTAAATTTTATTCCATTCTTGAGTCTTTTTCGAGTCGTGGAGACACGGCTCACTTTTGAGTTGGGGGGTGGGGATTCGTTGTCCTCATTTTCTTTTCGTTTTTGCATAAAATTTAAAAGTTTTACGTTGAATTAAGACATAGAATATTTTGAATGAACCTGTTGAGCATGATTTAATTAGGCCAATGATATTAAGTAGTATGTTTTTGAAAGATGAAACAAATTTGTTTAGGATGCATATATGAAAACAAGAAATAAAGGATAGGAAAGTTAATGAGCGATGCTAAGAAATCACGTTGAAACTTAGGGAGAGTTAGTTGGTGTGTAGAACGTGAGGTTTGAAATTAGTCGAAAACCCACTTATCTATGAACTAATAATGAAAAACGTAACGAAATCCGGTAGTTAGAAAAATGAATAAGGCAGTTCTTTCATGATTAATACACTTGAAGCCTTTTATACCTTCTCACCCTTTTGTTTGATTATTGTTATTATTTATCCGTCTTAGCCCCTCTGAGCCTTTCTAAAGCCTTTTTATTGAATCACATTATAATCCATACCCTTAGTTAGTAGGACTTATCTATATGACCCGCACTCGAATCGCAAAACCTGAGACAACTCGTTTTAGAGCTTGAGTTTGGGGTGGTGGGATTTCATCTTTAGGGAACATTGGGTTTGGGAATTTGTAATTATTTTATTGATGATGAAATTGTTATTATTGTAACCCTTTGTCGGGGTAATAGTGAATGGAAAAAAAGCTACGAGTTAAATTTGCCAACAAGGGCATAAAAATAAAGAATATATACATGAAAAAATAGCGTGATATCTCGAACATCAAAAAGAGAATCATAGCTATACAAAAAATTGATATGAAAAGAATATATATTCGGACCGGCAAAGTGGATTTTATATCATCAAATGTTTTAAATTTGGGTTATTGGGGATGCACATAAAAAGCATAAATAAATTGGGTTGAGTGAGTACATCTTCGAGTGAAAACTCAAGCTTTAGGGCGATTCGTTGATGGCTAGTGAGGAGAGAGCCAAAAGCTCACTTTTCATTATCCAATTATACCACACCCGTCCTTAAGCCACGTTATAACCAAAGACCTTAGGATTTCTAACTACTTGGTGGAGAAACAATTGATCTATTAGGTAATAGATGAGTGGACCATTGAATGCTATATTAGGACCTTTGAACAACCTATAGCCATTAACCTGAACTAAGTTATCATCCTCTCCTTCTGGCATTGCGAAATTAATCTAGACTTGAATTTATGGATTGTTGATTACATGTGTATTAAGCATATTTGTGCATTATTTTGTCCTATGAACAACCTATAGCCATTATGTTCTGTTCTTATTCTCCTCTGACTTCTTCTTATTGTTTATTTGACTACCCTTCTGTTCTTTACTTTTATTGTATCGGGACGATACAACTTTGAGTTGGAGGTCTTGATGTCTCCTCATTTGTGATAATAAAATCTACTTCTGAGACATCATTTAAGGCATATTTATTAGTTTATAGGTCGAATTTAGCTTAATTTAGTGCACTTTCCTATTTTGAGTCTTGATTTAGTAACATAATATTTTTAGAGCATATTGGGTTTAATTGTTTATTTAGTGTGAAGCTTTAAATATAATTATGGAGATTAATTAGAGTCCAAGTCAAAGACTACAAGATATGGAAAGAGATAAGCATGGTAATTGGAGATAAAGGAAACAAAAGCTAAAATCATGGAAAAGGAAAAGCTGCCTTAAATCTGAATTTCTGCAGCTACACCTAAAGAAGTGGTTATAACTCAAAAAACCAAGCCGATTTCGGAAGATTCCATTCATAGGGACGTAGATAATTCTGTGAGGATTCTTTTGGTATCTTGTGGGCTAAAAATCGACCAATAACGAAGAAGATATGCTCAAGACAAGTCAGCAGTAATTATCTTTAATTCCATACGAATTTGAGTTGGGCTTGGAGTCAATTACTTAACCTCTCCTCCAAGAAATGAATTAGGTCAACCTATACACTATAAGTACATCCTCTTAACACTCTTAAATCATCCTTGGTGAAACCTTAAACCAAGAGGAAGCTTACAACACAAGAAAAGAAGTCTGGAAGGAGTTGTTCATCACAATGTCATCTTCTACCTTTAAATTTGTAATTTCTTTCTTTTCTTTCATGAAGTAAATTTCTTTAGCTTGAGTTTTTAGCATATATGTATGAACCCTAGTTTTGATTGACATCTATCTAATTTGGGAATTCTATATTTTAAATTGAATTATAGTTTTTATTCTCTGTTTATGTGTTTGGATTTATATTTTGTGTTCTTGTGGAGTGCACCCATATAGAATTACCATCTAGTAATTAGGTCACCATTGACAACGGTGTTTAATTACCTGTTTAGCACATAACGTCTAGTATTCGGTTTAGATCTGACAAATCAACCTAACTAGATAATCACTATGGTTTAGCACATGTTACTATTTACCAATTACAGGATCAGTTTGCTTAGGAAGCCTTATTGACACAGGTAAATCTTATTTTAAACTACCTAGCGTAATTGGAACCGGTTATTGAAATACTACATAATTCACCCTTACATGTTTAGAACGGCAAAACTTGTGGGGATTACATGCTATTGACTCAAGCTATATTCTCATACTTCTTCTTCTTTCGTATTTAATTTTCTGTCTTTAAATTCTTAGTTTAATTTAGTTTAATCAAAAATTAAATAAATATCTATTTGTCCTTACTTTTCCTTCGTTTTAGTTGTTCTAGCTTAAATTATTTGCACCTGATTATTGCATAAGATTCCCCTAACCTTCGTAGTCTCTGCGGAACGAATCTTACTTATTTTCTAAAACTTGCATACGATCTGTATACTTGTAAAACCGTGCCAGTCTAGGGTGATTATTTGCACTTTATTTATATCATATTTAATCACACCCTAGGCCCCACCAACCGGCATGCCGGTGGGATCTCGCTGGCGCAACCTCAGACGCAACGTGTTGCGTCAAACCTGACGCACTAACCAGAACTTTTTGTCTTCACTGACCGGCTGGCTGGTGGCTGACCGACATGCTGGCGAAGTCTCGCTGGTGCAAACGTGGACGCTACTTCTTGCGTCCAAGTGGACACACTAGACAGAATGGTTGGGGGTCTTCAGCGTGTTTGACCGGCATGCCGGCGAGCACAGTTTTTAACTCCAATTTTTTTTTCTTTTTTTTTCATCGTTTCGACCCCAAACTCATGACTCTTTTACCCCTGAAATCATCACAAACAACTACCCTTCCTCATTTCTTAATAATAAACACTAAATTAAATTTATCTACTATACACTACGAAAAATAAAAGACTTAAACTAATATACAACGAATTGGCTTTTGGTTAACGTCGTAAAGCTCGACGGGTTACCTCACGCTTCTAAGGAGCTTCGAAGAGGTACATGACCTCCCCTGGATGTGGATCTTCTGAGCGATTGGTGTCTTCACCTCCATGATATATCTTTAATCGATGACCGTTCACCATAAATGTACGGTTCTCGAGTGGATGTTCTATCTCTATCGCTCCATGAGGTGTAACTTTGGTCACAACATAAGGGCCTGATCACTTCGATCTTAATTTACCCGGATAATTGCTGAACTTTGAGTTATACTTCATTACTTTCTGCCCCACTGCAAAGTTCTTCTCTCGAATACGATTATCATGCCATATCTTAGTGTTTTCTTTGTAAAGTTTAGCATTTTCATAAGCATGTAATCGGAATTCGTCAAGCTCATTAAGTTTCATCATTCGACTCTGACCGGCTAAAGTAGGATCTAAGTTTAACTGCGCAATAGCCCAATATGCACCCATTTCAAGCTCAAGAGGTAAGTGACAAGCCTTACCATAAACCATTTGATATGGGGATGCACCAACTATAGTTTTAAACGCAGTACGATAAGCCCATAATGCATCGTCTAACTTTATTGACCAATCTTTTCTTGTAGGACCAACAGTCTTCTCTAAAATAGATTTTACCTCACGATTTGAGACTTCAGCTTGACCATTGGCTTGTGGATGATAAGCAGTAGATACACAATATCTCACCCCATACTTCTCTAGAACTGTCTTCAAATACTTATTCACGAAATGAGAACCTCCATCGCTAATAATTACTCTCGGTGAACCATGTCTAGTGAAGATGTGTTATTTCAGAAACTTAATTACTATTCGCGAATCATTAGTTGGTAGAGCAATGGCCTCTACCCACTTCGACACGTAATCAACAGCTAATAAGATGTAAAGGTTACCATTAGAAGGAACAAATGGACCCATAAAATCTATACCCCATACATCGAATATCTCTACTTCAAGGACATTATTACGTGGCATCTCATCCCTCTTGGATATATTTCCCGTAAATTGACATCTTTCACATCTCTTAACATATTCATGACAATCTTTCATCATTGAAGGCCAGTAAAAACATGATTGTAATACCTTAGCAGCAATTCGATCTCCTTTGAAATGTCCTCCATAAGGTGAATCATGACAACCAACTATAATCACTTCAGTTTCTTCCTTTGGTATACATCTTCTTACCATTTGATCAGCACACACTTTGTAGAGGAAAGGATCCTCCCAAAAGAATTGTCTAGCAAGATGAACTAATCTTTTTCTCTCTTGATAAGTAGAATTCATTATATACCTCTTGCGTGGCATGCTCAATTACATCCATTCGGAAACAATCCTCTTGAGAATCTGGAAACTTCATAGCTCGGAACACGTTGAACTTTACTACCTCGTCTTGGATTCGCATCGTTAATTCTCCGTTTTCTACATCAATTAAAGTACGCCCGGTGGCTAGGAATGGTCTTCCCAAATTAATGGGGACATTCCTATCTGCGTCGTATTCAAGAATAACAAAATCAACGGGAAATACTAAAGTACCTACCTTGACAAGGGAATCTTCTATTCGACCCTCAGGATGTGCAAGGGACCGATCCGCAATTTTCAAGACCATAGAAGTGGGTCTTGCTACTCCAATTTTCAATTTATCAAAGATTGACTTGGGCATAAGAGTAATGCTCGCACCCAAGTCACATAGTGTTTTACCTTTCCATTCTTCTCCCATCGAAATGGGAATAGTGAAACTCCCAGGATCAAGTAACTTCGGAGGTAGCTTACTTTGACAAATAGCACTACATTCTTCCGGTAAACCAATCATTTCATTGTCGCAATATGACCTTTTGTTGGTGAGAGCTCTTTTCAAAAACTTCGTATATTTTGGTATATCTCGGATAGCTTCTAGTAGAGGAATATTAATACTAAGGCCTCTCACTCTATTAAATAATTTTGGATACTCAGCTATATCATCCTTCTTTTGCACTCTAGACGGAAATGCTGGAGGAGGACGACTTACAACATCATCTTTCTTTTTTGGAGTTTCAACAGGCCTCTCCACTTCTTCTACTTCATGATCTTTATTCTTATCAACCACATCCTTTTCTTTTCTAGTAACTTCTTTATCTTTCATAACAGGAAAAGGAGGTGGAGGAAGATTCTTACCACTTCTGAGAGTCATAGCATTACAATCTTCTTTCTGTATCGGATTTTCTGTGTCGCTAGGGAGTTGCCCTTGTGGACACTGATTCAGTTGTTTTGACATTTGCGAAAGTTGATTCTCTAACATTTGAATGTGTGCTTCAGAAGCTTGTTGCCTTTGGATTGATTGTGCATGAAGTTCAATCAACTTTTCTACGATTTTCTGAAGGTTGTTTGTACCTTCTTGTGGTTGAGCAGGTAAGGCTTTCTGGTTCATGGTGTCATTATAATTGTCTTGAGGAGGTTGTCTCTGAACATAATTTCCTTGATTCTATCTCCCTTGATAATTATTATGAGGTCTTGGATTATAGTTGTTACCTTGGGGACGCAGCTTATATGCCTAAGTCGGATTTGCTGCCCCATCAGGATTTGAATATTGAAACCCAGGATGGTTTCTGTTAGGTTGATATCCTTGACCATTCCAATTGAAATTTCCTCTGTTAGAAACAAACATCACGGACTCTTGATTATTCTGTCAATTCTCCCCTTCATGATCATTCATACCACAATACGAACATCCATAAACTTCTTGTGCAGCATTCACTTCAACCCTTTTATTCAAAAAACCTTCTTTCACAGCTAACGTAAGTTGCCTAAATTGTTGTTCCAATGTGGTTTGTATTTTTTTCTCTATGGAGGTGAATTTTTCTTCAAAATTGACATTATTAACTCCTCCTTTAACAGGTTTCCTCACAGTATTCCAACCCACTTCATTAGTTACTGTTCTATCCAAAATAATTCTTGCGTGAACGGGTAGAACCTGTAAAAACGCACCACCACATAATAAATCTAAATCTTTCCTTGATTTCCCATAAAGACCATTATAAAACATCTTCAATTGTTGTTGTTCTGAAAGGTCATGATTTGGAACTCTTCGTAAGAAATTCTGGAATCTCGACCAACTCCTACCCAAAGCTTTATCAAATTCTTGTCGGAAATGTGTTAACTCGAGTTGAGCGTCTAATCTCATGTTGGATTGATAGTATCTTTCGAAAAACGCAGCTTGTAACTGTCCCCAATTCGTAATCTTTCCAGGCTCTTGCGAATCATGCCAATCACACGCTCCATCTATCACGAAAAAATCTGAATGTAGCAAAGCACATTTGCTCTTTTGTTACTCCTTGAGTGATGTACGAATCACAGATTTGCATAAATTTTTGTACTGCACGAATAGGATCTTCTCCGGGCTTGCCACGAAAATTCCCGAAATTCTGAAATTGAGCTAACATACCCGAATCTGGACAGAATCTCGGAACATCAATATTGGCTGGGCCAATCCCAAGAAGAGGAGCAGGGAATAGTTCTTGTGCTGGACCGGTAAGGAACCATAGATCAGCTACTTGGACTTGAACTGGAGGATTAGGAGGAATAAGAGGTGGGACCAAGCCATTCTGACCATACTGACCAATTTGACCATTGTTATCAACCGGAAGGTCAGCCATCTCTCTAGCTAATCTCTCTTCTAACTCTTGTGCTTCTTGTTCTTTCCTTCTCTTGTTAGCAAGTCTGACTAATGATTAAGGATTATCAAGGATCGGAGGTAATGTCTCAAGATCCTTAAAGAGTCTCCTTCGCATACACCAAACCTAAAAACATGAAAAAGATGAACAAACAAAGCGTAAAACTGAAAAATAAAAAGGCAACTAACAGATTGTCCCCGGACACGGCACCAAAAACTTGGTGGTCCTTTGTGTGTTCTAAAATAAATGCAATAAGGAAAATAGAACCACAACCGCAAGTGTACGGTTGTCCCAAGTAATATATGTGATAAAACAGATTCGTTCTCAGGGACGGATCGGTTGACTCTAATGCTTACCAAATAGTGATTAATTGCACGTGAAAGCAGATAAATGATTTTGACAATTGTTTGTTTTGGTTTTCTAAGACTAAGAAAATAAATTAAAGTACTAAATTGATGCAAGTATTAAACTAGACGCAAGTAAATAAAGTGTTTACGCAAGGTAGGAAAGGCAGTACTTGAGAGACGCAAGGATTTCACCTAATTATGATCCATTTCATGTATTATATAAGGGACAAATTGGTAAATATGTATTGGTCGGAACTCGGAATTCTCCTTACCCCTGTCAGGGTGGACTAAGGAGCTACTCTCAAATGCTACAAACCCCGTCAGGGTGATTATAGTCCATTCTCGAGTGATTAAGTTTATTCTACCCAATTGGCCATAGGTTTAATTAAGCTCGTCAGAGTCTCTAATTTCTAACCTACATTCATTAATTAGTTTTGTACCCAGACCCCCCGTCAAGGTGATCCAATTGCCAATAATTGAAATAACCTAGATACTAAGTCCTATGATTGGTTAATTACGTCAATTATAGTGAATACAAGCAAATTAATGAAAAATACAATTTACCCAATTTGATTTCAATTATTAAAATCCCAAATCCAAACACATGAAATAAAATCAAAATGGGATTAACCCATTATGCGTTCTCAAGCACTAATTAAGTTTAGCTCATAATTATTGACAAGACAAAAACTAAAGAAATAATTGGATTCATAATGTTTTACAGAATAAAATAGAGGAACCTAATTACGGAGTTGAATTGGCTGAGAATTGGAGATATAGAAGTCTCCATCTCTTGCTTCTTCTCTTTCTTGCTCTAGCTTCCTATTTTGTGTCTGACTCTTAAGCGTATGAAATATTATGAAAAATGTGTGTAAAAATAAGAGTGTAAAGCCCTTTTATAATGTCAAAATTGGATTAGGAATTTTCTTTAAGGATTAAGTGAAAATAAGAAAAGCCCAAATCCATAACTATGCCCAAATCTCTTAACTGCTGCACCGCCTCTACTAAATCAGCTCTAAACAGCTCATTTCAACTCGCATTGACCTCATTCCAGTTGCTAAAGTTCCGTAACTCAATTGGAAACAATATCTCTTCACAAGTTAGAGGCTAAATCCACTCTTAGATGGCTCGGAATCAGCAATCTTTATCAACTTTCTAGATTTGCAGCTTCAAATTATCAATTCTTTCGAGTCATTTCTTCTTGCGTTGACTTCATTACACGATCTTTGACTTTATTCTTTAGTTCCTCTCCTAGCTAGTATTCAAAACCTACAACTTTTCACTCAAAACAAACCATATTACGTGCAAAAGTTTAATAAATGAAAAATACTAGAATTAAAAGAGGAAAATCGATTTATTGCATTTTAACACCAAAAGTCTATCTAAATAGTCAAATAAACACAGAAAATGATGTCTCCCAAGGGCATAAAATTAGAAAATTTAGGGAGACATCAATATCCAATATATAAAACTCTATTCAGTTTAAATCGAAACAATCCCAAATTCAAAACACAGATTAATTAATTAAGGTTCACCCCTTTAATGTGATTCTCAAGTATAAAGAAATTTAGCTCATAAGAAAATTAAAGACTAACATTAAATAAAAGGATTTCATGTTCAAATACAAAAGATAAATTAATAACCTAAAGGGTAGGATGACTGTTGATGGAAGAACAGGATCCCTCCAGCACTAGCTTCGCCTTGCCTTCTTGCTCTGACTTAAAAACCGTAAGCCTCTTGTGTAATTCTCTGATGTGTGTGAAAAGAGGAGGCTAAGGGGTGTATTTATAGGTGTTAGGGACCCTAGGTCGAATTTACTTGGAGTAGAAGACAAGTTAAGAACTCTTAAATTCGTATCCCTAAAATCTAGAAAAGGTAAGATTCTGCTGCTGATTTGTTTTGGTCATATCTCATTCAATACTTATCCGTTTGAGGCGTTCTAATATATGAAACAGCTTGTCTTGGAAAGAGATTTCCATTTGTGCAGACCACTCGCCCAAATTCCTAGCCAATCTTAAGTTATGGACTTGTCTTTGAAACGTGTCTGGAATTTCAGATTCATAAGGCAGCTTTATTTTTTCCTTCTTTGCATATATCCTTCCTAAATCTTCTTATTTCCATGTAAATCTTCTTTCCTTTAATTCGACTTGGTCTCTAAGTAATTACCATATATCTTTTAAAGCTTCACAATAAATAAACAATTAAACCGCATATGCTTTAAAAAGAATAAATCAATAATTCAAGAAAATGAAATAGGAAATTGCAATCTAAAAATAGAAACTCAAGTAAAAGTACTTCCTAACACAATAAAATACCCTAAGACTTTAACTCTCACTTCTCCTCCTTGGATTGGTCTTTCATGAAATTCAAGAACCTACTAACTTTGCATAAAAAACAATCAAATTTACGCACAAAAGCTCATAAAACGCAAATAGTCAATTTCCAAGGAGATAAAGTGCAATATTATCAAATATGCATAAAAGTCCATCAAATAAGTCATTTATTCACCTAAAAAGATGTCTCCAAAGGGCTAATAATTAGAACAAATAGGGTGACATCAAGTATTTGGACATAAGGTTTGGAGTTTGGGGTTAGAAGTAGATCGCGTAATGATTGAGGTAATCAAGACTCTTCCCCCTCCTATTTTTGTGAAAGGAGTAAGAATCTTTTTAGGTCATGCTGGTTTTTATCGACGTTTTATTTAGGATTTTTCTAAGTCTCTAATTCATTGTATAACTTACTCAGAAAGGACATCAAATTTCTTTTTGATGAAGCTTGCATGGAAGAATTCAAAGAAAACAAGGAGAAAATTATATCTGCACCTATTGTATACCCTCTTGACTGGAAGATTCCTTTTGAAGTTATGTGTGATGCTAGTGATTTGGCTATGGGTGATGTGTTGGGTCAGAGAAAGGAAAATGTATTTCATTCTATATACTATGCTAATAAAACCTTCAAAAGTGCTCATTAATTACACTATAACTGAGAAGGAGTTATTAGTTGTGGTGTATGCATTTGACAAGTTTTGTTCTTATCTTCTTAGGGCAAAAAATGTTGTGTACACCGATCATTCTGCTATCAAATGCCTTATGGAAAAGAAAGATGCAAAGAAGCGTTTGATTAGATAGGTATTGTTGTTACAAGAGTTTGATTTAGAGATTCGAGATCGAAAGGGTTGTGATAATCAACTTGTAGATCATTTGTCGCGTCTTGAAGGTTTTGAGAGTAATAGTGGACCAAAGTTGGTCAAAGAAGAGTTTCCTGATGAGAGTTTGTTTTTGATATACACAACTGAGACTCCTTGGTATGCAGATTTTAGATAATCTTATCGTGAGTGGTTATTTTTCCTGATTGAGCTATCTCACAAGAGAGAAAGAAATTGATTCACCGTGCAAAGCTGTTCTTCTGGGAGGATCCCTTCCTCTATAAAATATGTAGTGATCAGATGGTAAGAATATGCATACCTACGAGTGAAACTCAGTCGGTAATGGCGAGTTGTCATGATTCACCTTACGGAGGACACTTCAAAGGTGATCGTACAGCTGGAAATGTACTTCAATCCGGATTTTATTGGCCTACTCTATATAAAGATTGTCATTAATATGTGAAGAAATGTCATAGGTTCCAATTTACCAGTAATATATCTAAGAGAGATGAGATGCCACGTAACAACGTTCTTGAAGTTGAGATATTTGATGTTTAGGGTATTGATTACATGGGTCCTTATGTACCATCCAATGTGAATCAATGGATCCTATTAGTTGTTGATTACTTGTCTAAATGGGTAGAGGTTGTATCTCTACCAACGAATGATTCGCGAGTGGTTATTAAGTTCTTGAAATCACACATCTTCACTAGACATGGTACACCTAGAGTCATTATTAGTGATGTAGGGCCTCATTTTGTTAACAGATACTTGAAGGCTGTGTTAGAAAAGTATGTGGTGAGACATCGTGTATTTACTTCTTTACATCCACAAGAAAATGGTCAAGCTGAGGTCTCTAATCGAGAGATCAAATCCATTTTAGAGAAGACTGTTGGTTCCACATGCAAAGATTGGTCAATGTAATTAGATGATGCATTGTGGGCATATCGTACTACGTTTAAGACACCTGTTGATGCATCTCTGTATTGCATAGTATATGGTAAGGCTTGTCACTTACTTCTTGAACTTGAATTAGGTGCATACTGGGCGATAGCGGAGATGAACATGGATCCTACTTTAGCCGGTAAGAATCGTATGATGAAACTGAATGAAATTGATGAGTTTCGATTTCATGCTTATGAGAATGCTAAACTTTATAAATAAAAAACAAAAAAATGGCATGATAATCGCATTCGTGAAAAAAATTCAAAGTAGGACAGATTGTCCTTAAGTATAACTCCAAGTTCAGTAATTACACGGGTAAGTTGAGATCGAAATGGCCTGGTCCTTTAGTAGTGACCAAGGTCACGCCTCATGGAGCTATAGAAATTTAACATCCAATCGAGCACAACACCTTCATGGTTAATGAGAATTGATTGAAAATATATCATTGAGGCGAGGATACTAATCGCATGGAAGAACCACATCCGGGGGAGGTGATGTACCTCCTCGAAGCTGAGTAGATGCTAGAGGTACCCCGTCGAGTTTTACGACGTTAAACAAAAACCATTTTAATTGTATATTACTTTACTGCTTTCATGTCTTTTAAATTCTTGGTGTAAATTAGAGTAAATGTTATTTAGTAGTGTTTGATTTTTAAGAGATAAGAAAGGTTGGTGTTTTTGATGATTACAGGAGTAAAAGTCTTGAGTTTGGGATAGGTAGTGTGAAAAAGAAGGAAAATTGGTTGTCAAGACAGGCAACAACCGGGAACCTGGGTAGCAACAACCGGGAGCCCAGTTGCTGAATGTTGATAAACCAATTACACGCAAGAAGAGGCGCGTAATTGCGCGTGTCGACACAAGATGGGAACCAAGTTGCTGCGCTGTGACCCCTTAAACTTTTGACCTTTGAGGTGGTGACGCAAGGAACTGGTGCGTGGAGAGTAGCGCTCGTCGACCCCAACTAGGATCCCAATTTCTGGAGGCATTTCTGTGACCTGTGAGGTGGAGATGCAACACCATGTTTCGTAAAAAAGAAATTGCACAAATCAGCGATACGGACCGGGAACCCAGTTTCGTAACAGTATGGTCTGGTTTTTTTCTTTTTTGTGAAATCTTAAGGATTTGACCTCATTTCTTTGTCTTCTCTCACAAGAAACTCCATAATTCCATCCCAAAACTCCATATAACTATGAAATCATCACCAAAACACCACAACACAAAAAATCTTCTCCCTTAACACCACATAAACATACAATCAACTCATAATCCTTCCAAAACACCATCAAAATTTAATTTTTATCCAAGAATTTTTCTTCATCAAAACCATAACTTGAGTTTTTAAACCTCTCCATACACCCAAAATAATTTGTACTCATCTCATATCTCACCTTAATCTTCCTTTATCTATCCCTAAAACATCAAAGTTCAAAACTTTTCTCTAGTTTTTGAATTTTTGAACTTTTGAGTTTGGGGTGCATTGAGATGACAAACAGAACTGACTCCTTGTGCTATAATCGTAAGATGAAGAGTAATCCCAGAACTATAAACAATCCTGAAGCCACTCCAGATAAAGCTATTGAGATTCCGGATTCGAGTACTATGCCTAAGATTGGAGAAGTCAAGACTTCTATGAAGAGGAAAGAGAAGCCAAGTGTGGCTAATCATAAGAAGCCTAACTTGGAAGAAAAAGAAGTTGAAGAACAAGTTGCTAGCGAACCCATGCCAGAATATAGGTTTACGCAGAGAAAGATGATAGCTACTAAGCCAAAGAGAGTCTTTGTTAGTTGGACTAAGCAAGTTTGTGAGCGAGTGGTTACTTTGAAGTTTGGTGATGAAAAAGGATTTCCATTAGGTATTATGAACGGTGTATATAAAGTTTATGCTATAACCTGTGATAAGTTTTGTTGGAAATAATTGAGAAAAAGAAACCTCACGTTAATCCCTACTTTGGTTCGTGAGTTTTATGAAGAACTAGCTTTTGCGAATGGACAGTCACTTATCCTACGCAAAAAGGTACTACCTTCCTCAGTAGAGCTTATATGGAAAAAATTGAAATTACCAAACATGACTGGTCAATTCCCATATCACGAAGCAATTACTGATCCATCCTCCAAATGGGAATATTTTTACGAGTAAGTCCTGATTCGTGGGAGACTTCCCATCCGAGTAGGAGAAAGATATGCTGGCCAGGTATTTAGTAGTGATTTTCTATTACGCATTAAAGTGTGGCCTCGTTTCATATTTCCTACCTTCTTTCATATTTTTGAGTTAACAAAGGAACATCTTTTTTTTATAAAGTGTATTCTTGAGAAAAAAGAAATTGATGTTGCCAGTGTAATTTATAACCTCATCATGGAATTCGAAAAATCCCCTATTTTACAAAGAAAGCTGAAATTTCCGTGTACCATAACCGCGATTTGTTTAGCCCAAAGATACCACGCAAGAATGAAGAGGATGAGCCTACAAAAAAAGGGGAAGAGATGACAGAAAGATCAATAAAAAATGTCCATGATGGAGTTACAAAACTGGAATAAAGATGTGCTACACTTCCTACACGCAAAAAGAAGACAGTGAATGGAAACAAGTCGGAAGAACGACTGAGAACTTTAGAAGAGAACCAAAATGAGATGATAACAGCAGTGGGAAAGGTAACATGAGTTGGTACTCAAAAGGACTATTTAAGAAAGTTTGAACTCTGCACACAACAATGGAAACCAGCCTAGTGCCGGTTAAGATACGTTGTTGGTGGTCCTTTGTGTGATCTAGAAAAATGAAAATAAGGATAAGAGAACCACAACCGCAAGTGTACGGTTGTCCCAAGTAATATAAGTGATAAAACAGATTCGTTCTCAAGGACGGAATGGTTGATTCTAATGCTTATCAGATAGTATTTAATTGCACGTAAAAACAAGTAAATGATTTTGAAAATTGTTTGTTTGGTTTTCTAATGCTAAGACAATAAAGTAAAATACTAAATTAATGTAAACAATTAACTAGACGCAAGAAACTAAAGTGTTTACGCATGATGGGAAAGGCAGTACTTGAGAGACGCAAGGGTTTCACCTAATTATCATTCACTTCATATATTGTTTAAGGGACAAACTGGTAAACTTGTATTGGTCGAGATTCGGAATTCTCCTTACCCCATCAGGGTGGACGAAGGAGCTACTCTCAAGTGCTACAAACCCCGTCAGGGTGATTATAGTCCACTCTCAAGTGATTAAGTCTAATTTACCCAATAGGCCATAGGTTTAATTAAGCTCGTCAGAGTCTCTAATTTCTAACCTACATTCATTAACTAGTTCTGTACCCAGACCCCCCGTCAAGGTGATCCAATCGCCACTAATTGGAATAGCCTAGATACTAAGTCTTAATATTGAGTCGCGAATTCAATAAAAGTAAATAAAAGCAAATTAAAGAAAAATACAATTTACCCAGTTTGATTTCAATTATTAAAATCCCAAATCCAAACACATGAAATAAAATGAAATTGGGATTAACCCATTATGCGTTCTCAAGCACTTAATGAAATTAGCTCATACTAATACGAAAAACTAAATTAAAATAGAAAGAATTCATGTTCTTCAATTACAGAAATAAAAGATAGAACCTAATTCGGAATTGGGTTTGGCTGTGATTTGGAGAAGATGACTTTCTCCAGCTCTAAGCTTTCTCCTGTTCATTGCTTCTGACTTTCTCTCTGGACGCTCTCATCTAAGGATGATTTAATTTGAAGAATAAAATGAGAGGTGCTGAATAATGAGGTCTAAAGGCATATTTATAGTGCTAAATTCGGACTAGGGTTTTTACTTAGGTATAAGTGAATATTAGAAAAACCCAAGTCCACTAATTAAGCCCAAATCCCGTAACTGCTGCACCACCTCCACTAAAACAACTCTAACCGACTCGTTTCAACTCGGATTGACCTCATTCCAGTTGATAAAGTTCCTTAACTCAATGGGGCATGTTTTATCTTAACAAGTCATAGGCTAAATACACTCTTATATGGCTCATAATCAGCAATATTTGACAACTTTCCAGATTTGCAGCTTAAAATAATCAATTCTTTCGGGATATTTCTTCTTGCTTTGACTTCATTACACGATCTTTAACTTTATTCTTGGCTTCCTCTCCTAGATAGTATTCAAAACCTACAAATTTTTACTCAAAACAACCCATATTACGCGCAAAAGTTTAATAAATGAAAAATACTAGAATTAAAAGAGAAAAATCGATTTATTACATTTTAATACCAAAAGTCTATTTAAATAGTCAAATAAACACAAAAAATGATGTCTCCCAAGGGCATGAAATTAGAACATTTAGGGAGACATCAAGACCCCCAACTCAAACCTTTGTCGCCCCGACAAAGCAAAACTAAAACCTATTAAGATAAATCTCATATAGTAAACATTAAGATCTAACATACACATACACTAATCATGCAACATCAAACACAAATAACTTCAATCATAAAATTAACTTTGCAATGCTAGAAGGTTACATTTGTACTTATCTTATTATGATGGCTATAGTTTGTTTCTCGATCCTTACTCGCTTTGTACGCTCCACTGAGTATACAACCTATAAACTTACCATGCACCTACGAATCACGAGGACTTTACGGTTTTAGCGTAGGCTTAGGGACGGTGCGGAATGTATATTTGGTAAATTTGAAGTGAGCTTTTTGCTCTCTCCTCACTTACCATCAACAACTGTCCACGAGCTTGAGTTTATACCCATATAATGTTCTCACTCAACCCATTTGACGCGCTAATGTTGCGTCCCCATGTCAACCCAATATAAACTAAGATGATTTTTCAAAATATTCTACTTTGCCGGTTTATTTTATTCTCTCTTTCTTTTTATTTTCTTTTTATTTTCTTTTTATTTTCTTTTCTTCTTTCTTTGTACAAGATACCCATGACAATCATTTTGATGTGAAAGGTCATGTCTCTTATAAATTTTTTTCTTTTCTTTTTCTTTTTCAAATCCTGGCAAAGGGTTACAGATAATAATATCATCTAACTTTTTGTGCCTCAATACAAACACATCATTTCCCACACAATGAAATTTCCCAAATGTGGACCCTCCACCCAAAACTCAAGCTCGAGACAGGTCTCAGGATCGTGATTCAAGTGCGGGTCATTTGGTCATGCCTAATAATCTAAGGGATAATGGGCTTATATCGTGGCTACAAATGAAAAGGCTTAAGGCTCAAAATTGGGCTCAGACGGATAATAATAATATAAGGGATAGCAGGCTAAAAGGCTTCAAATGGCTAACAAAGAACTGCCCCTATCATTTTACTAGTTACATGGTTCGTCTCTAATTCATATCTAAGTGGGTTCTCTACTAATTTAGATCTCACGTTCTGCAAACCAAACATTTTCCTTAAGTAAAAGCTTAATTAAACCTATGGCCTATTGGGTAAATTAGATTTAATCACTTGAGAGTGGACTATAATCACCCTGACGGGGTTTGTATCACTTGAGAGTAGCTTCTTAGTCTTCCCTGACGGGGTTAAGGAGAATTCCGAATCTCGACCAATACAAGTTTACCAATTTGTCCCTTAAACAATGTATGAAGTGAATGATAATTAGGTGAAACCCTTGCGTCTCTCAAGTATTGCCTTTCCCATCTTGCGTAAACACTTTAGTTTATTGCATCTAGTTAATTATTTGCATTAATTTAGTATTTTACTTTATTGTCTTAGAATTAGAAAACCATAGTGAGCTTTTGGCTCTCTCCTCACTTATCATCTACAACTGTCCACGATCTTGAGTTTACACTCATATAATGTTCTCACTCAACCCATTTGATGCGCTAATGTTGCGTCCCCATGTCAACCCAATATAAACTGAGATGGTTTTTTCAAAATATTCCACTTTGCCGGTTTATTTTATTCTTTCTTTCTTTTTATTTTCTTTTTAATTTCTTTTCTTCTTTTTTTGTACAAGATACCCATGACCATCATTTTGATGTGAAAGGTCATGTCTCTTATAAATTTTTTTTCTCTTCTTTTTCTTTTTCAAATCCCGGCAAAGGGTTACAAATATTAATATCATCTAACTTCTTGTGCCTCAATACAAACACATCATTTCCCACCCAATGAAATTTCCCAAATATGGACCCTCTACCCAAAACTCAAGCTCGAGACAGGTCTCAGGATCATGATTCAAGTGCGGGTCATTTGGTCATGCCTAATAATCTAAGGGATAATGGGCTTATATCGTGGCTACAAAATAAAAGGCTTAAGGCTCAAAATTGGGCTCAGACAGATAATATTAATATAAGGGATAGCAGGCTAAAAGGCTTCAAATGGCTAACAAAGAACTGACCCTATCATTTTACTAGTTACATGGTTCGTCTCTAGTTCATATCTAAGTGGGTTCTATACTAATTTAGATCTCACGTTCTACAAACCAAACATTTTCCTTAAGTAAAAGCTTAACTAAACCTATGGCCTATTGGGTAAATAAGACTTAATCACTTGAGAGTGGACTATAATCACCCTAACGGGGTTTGTAGCACTTGAGAGTTGCTTATTAGTCTTCCCTGACGGCGGTAAGGAGAATTCCGAATCTCGACCAATACAAGTTAACCAATTTGACACTTAAACAATATATGAAGTGAATGATAATTAGGTGAAACCCTTGCGTCTCTCAAGTATTGCCTTTCCCATCTTGCGTAAACACTTTAGTTTCTTGCATCTAGTTAATTATTTGCATTAATTTAGTATTTTACTTTATTGTATTAGCATTAGAAAACCAAAGTGAGCTTTTGGCTCTCTCCTCACTTACCATCTACAACTGTCCACGATCTTGAGTTTACACTCATATAATGTTCTCACTCAACCCATTTGACGCGCTAATGTTGCGTTCCCATGTCAACCCAATATAAACTAAGACGTTTTTTCAAAATATTACACTTTGCCGGTTTATTTTATTCTTTCTTTCTTTTTTTTGTTTTTCATTTCTTTTCTTCTTTTTTTGTACAAGATACCCATGACCATCATTTTGATGTGAAAGGTCATGTCTCTTACAAATTTTTTTCTTTTCTTTTTCTTTTTCAAATCCCGGCATAGGGTTACAAATAAAAATATCATCTAACTTTTTGTGCCTCAATACAAACACATCATTTCCCACCCATTGAAGTTTCCCAAATATGGACCCTCCACCCCAAACTCAAGCTCGAGACAGGTCTCAGGATCGTCATTCAAGTGCGGGTCATTTGGTCATGCCTAATAATCTAAGGGATAATGGGCTTATATCGTGGCTACAAAAGAAAAGGCTTAAGGCTCAAGGTTGGGCTTAGACAGATAATATTAATATAAGGGATAACAGGCTAAAAGGCTTCAAATGGCTAACAAAGAACTGCCCCTATCATTTTCCTAGTTACATGGTTCGTCGCTAGTTCATATCTAAGTGAGTTCTCTACTAATTTAGATCTCACGTTCTACAAACCAAACATTTTCCTTAAGTACAAGCTTAATTGATCCTATGGCATATTGGGTGAATTAGACTTAATCACTTGAGAGTGGACTATAATCACCCTGACGGGGTTTGTAGCACTTGAGAGTATCTCCTTAGTCCACCCTGACGGGGGTAAGGAGAATTCCAAATCTCGACCAATACAAGTTTACCAATTTGTCCCTTAAACTATATATGAAGTGAATGATAATTAGGTGAAACCCTTGTGTCTCTCAAGTACTGCCTTTCCCATCTTGCGTAAACACTTTAGTTTCTTGCGTCTAGTTAATTATTTGCATTAATTTAGTATTTTACTTTATTGTCTTCGCATTAGAAAACCAGAGTGAGCTTTTGGTTCTCCACTCACTTACCATCAACAACTGTCCACGAGCTTGAGTTTACACTCATATAATGTTCTCACTCAACCCATTTGACGAGCTAATGTTGCGTCCCCATGTCAACCCAATATAAACTAAGATGATTTTTCAAAATATTCCACTTTGCCGGTTTATTTTATTCTTTCTTTCTTTTTATTTTCTTTTTCATTTTTTTTGTACAAGATACCCATGACCATCATTTTTATGTGAAAGGTCATGTCTCTTATAAAAAAAATTCTTTTCTTTTTCTTTTTCAAATCCCGGAAAAGGGTTACAAATAATAATATCATCTAACTTTTTGTTCCTCAGTACAAACACATCATTTCCCACCCAATGAAATTTCCCAAATGCGGACCCTCCACCCCAAACTCAAGGTTGAGACAGGTCTCAGGATCGTGATTCAAGTGCGGATCATTTGGTCATGCCTAATAATCTAAGGGATAATGGGCTTATATCGTGGCTACAAAAGAAAAGGCTTGAGGCTCAAATTTGGGCTCAGACGGATAATATTAATATAAGGGATAGCAGGCTAAAAGGCTTCAAATGGCTAACAAAGAACTGCCCCTATCATTTTACTAGTTATATGGTTCGTCTCTAGTTCATATCTAAGTGGGTTCTCTACTAATTTAGATCTCACTTTCTACAAACCAAACATTTTCCTTAAGTAAAAGCTTCATTAATCATATGGCCTATTGGGTAAATTAGACTTAATCACTTGAGAGTGGACTATAATCACCCTGACGGGGTTTGTAGCACTTGAGAGTAGCTCCTTAGTCCACCCTGACGGGGGTAAGGAGAATTCCAAATCTCGACCAATACAAGTTTACCAATTTGTCCCGTAAACAATATATGAAGTGAATGATAATTAGGTGAAACCCTTGCGTCTCTCAAGTACTGTCTTTCCCATCTTGCGTAAACACTTTAGTTTCTTGCGTCTAGTTAATTATTTGCATTAATTTAGTATTTTACTTTATTGCCTTAGCATTAGAAAAACAAAGTGAGCTTTTGGCTCTCTACTCACTTACCATCAACAACAGTCTACGAGCTTGAGTTTACACTCATATAATGTTCTCACTCAACCCATTGGACGCGCTAATGTTGCGTCCCCATGTCAACCCAATATAAACTAAGATGATTTTTCAAAATATCTCACTTTGCCGGTTTATTTTATTATTTCTTTCTTTTTATTTTCTATTTAATTTCTTTTCTTCTTTTTTTGTACAAGATACCCATGACCATCATTTTGATGTGAAAGGTCATGTCACTTATAAATTTTTTTCTCTTCTTTTTCTTTTTCAAATCCCGGCAAAGGGTTACAAATAATAATATCATCTAACTTTTTGTGCCTCAATACAAACACATCATTTCCCAGCCAATGAAATTTCCCAAATGAGGACCCTCCACCCAAAACTCAAGCTCGAGACAGGTCTCAGGATCATGATTCAAGTGCGGGTCATTTGGTCATGCCTAATAATCTAAGGGATAATGGGCTTATATCGTGGCTACTAAAGAAAAGGCTTAAGGCTCAAATTTGGGCTCAGACGGATAATATTAATATAAGGGATAGCAGGCTAAAAGGCTTCAAATGGCTAACAAAGAACTGCCCCTATCATTTTACTAGTTACATGGTTCGTCTTTAGTTCATATCTAAGTGGGTTCTATACTAATTTAGATCTCACGTTCTACAAACCAAACATTTTCCTTAAGTAAAAGCTTAATTAAACCTATGGCCTATTGGATAAACAAGACTTAATCACTTGAGAAAAGACTATAATCACCTTGACGGGTTTTGTAGCACTTGAGAGTAGCTTCTTAGTCTTCCCTGACGGGGGTAAGGAGAATTCCGAATCTCGACCGATACAAGTTTACCAATTTGTCCCTTAAACAATATATGAAGTGAATGATAATTAGGTGAAACCCTTGCGTCTCTCAAGTATTTCCTTTCCCATCTTGCGTAAACACTTTAGTTTCTTGCATCAAGTTAATTATTTGCATTAATTTAGTATTTTACTTTATTGTATTAGCATTAGAAAACCAAAGTGAGCTTTTGGCTCTCTCCTCACTTACCATCTACAACTGTCCACGATCTTGAGTTTACACTCATATAATGTTCTCACTCAACCCATTTGACGCGCTAATGTTGCGTTCCCATTTCAACCCAATATAAACTAAGATGATTTTTCAAAATATTCCACTTTGCCGGTTTATTTTATTCTTTCTTTCTTTTTTTGTTTTTCATTTCTTTTCTTTTTTTTTGTACAATATAACCATGACCATCATTTTGATGTGAAAGGTCATGTCTCTTACAAAATTTTTTCTTTCCTTTTTCTTTTTCAAATCCCGGCATAGGGTTACAAATAATGATATCATCTAACTTTTTGTGCCTCAATACAAACACATCATTTCCCACCCATTGAAGTTTCCCAAATGTGGACCCTCCACCCCAAACTCAAGCTCGAGACAGGTCTCAGGATCGTCATTCAAGTGCGGATCATTTGGTCATTGATGTCTCCTTAATTGTTCTTATTTTCGACCCTTAGGAGACATCATTTTTGGTGTTTATTTAATCAATTCGATAGACTTTTGGACTAAATATGCAATAATATGATTTTCCTCTTTTATTTCTAGCAATTTTGATTTATTAAGCTTTTGCGCGTAATATTGGTATTTTTAGTGAATATTTTACAGGTTTTAGATGTTAGCTAGAAGAGGAATCTAAGGAGAAAGTCAAAGATCAAAAGATAGAGTCAAGACTTGAAAAGAAATCCTGAAGATATTATCTTTAGAGCTGAAAATCCATTTTCCAGGCTATAGATTGCTGATTTCGAGGTTCTTAAGCGATGATCTAGCTGTTGACCTTTGAAGAGAAATCATTCCTTATCGAGTTACGGAACTTTAGCAACTGGAATGAGGTCAATCGGAGTTGTAACGCATCGGGAAAAGCCGTTTTAGTGAAGGTGTATCAGCAGTTACGGGATTTTGGGCTTAGAAAGTGGGCTTGGACATTTAATTAGTCTTTTATTTTCTGGTCCAAGCCCTAGTCCGATTTTAGGCTTATAAAAGGAGGTCTGGACTTCTATTTTACATACAATTCACATTCTGCAAGATTAAAAACACCAGAGAGAAGCAACTGAAGGAAGGAGAAGAAGCTACAAGAGCTGGAGAGGGTCTATATCTCCGTTCGTAGTCATTCCGATTCCGGAAATTAGGTTCTTTTATCTTTTTAATTCTGTAAACAATATGAATTCCTTTATTTTTAATTTCGTATTTCATTTTAATATGAGCTAAGTTTTCATTAGTGCTTGAGAACAAACAATGGGTGAATCCCAATTCTTATTAATTAACGAATGTTGAATTTGGGTTTTAATGAATTAAACTAAATTAGGGCTTTTACTCTTTTCGCTAAATTATGAATGTTTATTGTTTTTAGCGTCATGAACTAGGAACAGGTAATAGTATTTAGGCTATTCCAATAAGTGGCAATTGGATCATCCTGACGGGGGGTTTAAATACGGAACTATTTATTCAATCTAGGATAGAAGTTAATGATTCTGACGAGCTTAGCTAATCCTAGGGCCAATGAGGTAATAACACTTAATCATCCAACGGTGGATCATATTTACCCTGACGGGACTAGTGACACTTTAGGATCGCCTTATAGTCTACCCTGACGGGGGTATAAGGAAATTAGAATCCCGACCATTGTAATTGACTAATTTAGCCCTTAAACAACATAAGTTAAGAAATAGGATAGGGAGGATCCTTGCGTTCTCAAGTACTACATCTCATATTGCGTTTTCATTCATTTTATTTGCGTCTTAGCTTCTACTTGCATTTTAATATTAGTCTTTCATCTATTTATTCTTAATACGAAAACCAAACAAACATTTTACTATCTTTTATTTTCATAAGTGTATCAATCACTATTTGCTTGACATTGTGATCAACCATTCCGTCCTTGGAACGAATCTGTATTATCCTTATTACTACTTGGGACAACCGTACACTTGCGGTTGTGGTTCGATTATCTTTTGCATTTATTTTTAGAACACACAAAGGACCACCAAGTTTTTGGCGCCGCTGCCGGGGACGGTAGCGTGTGACGACGGTGTTTATCCTTTAGTGATAGTGCATTTATTTTATTTTATCAGTTTTACGCTTTTTTGTTTAGTTTCTTTTCAGGTTTTTAGGTTTGGTGTATGCGAAGAAGACTATTCAAGGATCTAGAGCCAACACCTCCGATCCTTAGTAATCCAGAATCGTTGATCAGACTTGCTAACAAGAGAAGAAGAGAACGAGAAGCTGTAGAAGTAGAAGCGTTAAGTAACAGAATGGAAAATATAAATCTCAATGGTCAACAAGGCCAGCTAGATTCAAATGGCCAACCTTTGGCTCCTGGCGTTATTCCTCCAGTTCCACCAGTGAATCCTAATCCTCCAGTCCAGATAGTGATGAATCATGATCCGTGGTTCACTAATGGTCCTCCAGAAATTCCATTCCGTGCTCCAACCATAGGAGTAGGTGCTCCAGATATAGATGTTCCGAGATTCCGTCCAGATTCGGGTATGTTAGCTCAGTTTCAAAACTTTGGGAATTTTCGTGGTAGACCATCAGAAGATCCTCTTAGAGCAGTACAGAAGTTTAAACAGATATGTGATTCTTATATCACACAAGGGGTTTCAAGAGAACAGATGTATTTTGTTGCTTTTAAGTTCTTTGTTACTGAGGGAGCAAGTGAATGGCACGATACGCAAGATCCTACGAAGATTACTAATTGGGACCAATTAGAGATTGCTTTCTTTGACAGGTATTACCCAAGTAACATGAGGTTAGATGCTGAATTAGAGTTGACGCATTTTCGTCAAGAATATGATGAAACTTTGGGTAAGAGTTGGACAAGATTTCAGATGTGTTTGCGTAAGGTTCCCAATCATGGCTTTTCAGAACAACAACAGTTAAAGATCTTTTATAGAGGCCTTGATGGAACTTCGAGAGAGAAATTGGATACGCTATGTGGTGCAGGATTTCTTCAAGTTCAACCCGCTCATGCTAAGATCATATTAGAGAGAACAGTTAAGAACGAAGTGGGGTGGAACTCAATAAGAACACCCGTTAAAGGAGTGAATAATGTTGACATGGAAGAGAAATTTGCTACGCTTGAGAACAAGATTCAGAATACTATAGAGCAACAGTTGAAGCAGCTTACTCTAGCTGTGAAAGAAGGATTTTCGGGTAAGAAGGTAGTTGTGCATGCTGCACAAGAGGTTTATATGTGTTCGATTTGTCAGGTAGATGATCATGATGAGGAAAGTTGTCCAAATAACCAAGAATCCGTGATGTTCATGTCCAATAGAGGTAACTTCAATTCAAGTGGTAATGGATATCAGCCTAACAGAAATCATCCTGGGTTTCAATACTCAAATCCTAATGGGGCAGCCAATCCTACCTATGCGTATCAGCCGCGTCCCCAAGGTAACAACTATAATCAAAGACCACCCAACAATTATCTAGGAGGACAGAATCAGGGAAATTTATGTACAAAGGCAAGCTCCTCAGAATACTCCTCAGAATACATACGATGAAACTTTAAACCAAAAAGCCTTACCTGCCCATCCACAAGAAGGAGTAGTTACCCTTCAGGAAACCGTTGAAAATTTGATTGCTCTTCAAACACAAGCCTTAGAACGTCAGAACGCAGCTGAAGCGAATATGAAGATTTTCCAGAATCAGCTAAGCCAAATTAATAAACAGCTGAATCAGCGCCCACAAGGGCAACTTCCTAGCGATACTGAGAATCCGAAGCAACGCGAAGATTGTAATGCTGTTACTTTGAGAAGTGGTAAGAACCTTCCTCCCCCTCCTTTTCCCATTATGAAAGAGAAAGAAGTACCAAGAAAAGAAAAGGAAGTGGTGGAGAAAGAGAAAGAGAAAGAGAAAGAGAGTGAGGTTAAAGAAATAGTGAGACCAAGAGAAGTTCCGAAAAAGAAAGATGATATGGTGATTAATCGCCCTCCACCACCGTTTCCATCGCGAGTTCAGAAAAAGGGTGATTTGGGTGATTTTCAGAAATTCTTTAACAGAGTGAAGGGTCTAAGTATTAATATCCCGTTACTTGAGGCGATTCGAGATATTCCGAAGTACACTAAGTTTTTGAAGAGGGCCCTCACTAACAAAAGGCCCTATTGTGATAACGAGATGATTGGTCTTCCAGAAGAGTGTAGCGCGATTTGTCAAAGTAAATTACCTCCGAAGTTAGTTGATCCGGGGAGTTTCACGATCCCCATATCAATTGGGGAAGAATGGAAAGGAAAGGCGCTATGTGACTTGGGAGCTAGCATCAATTTGATGCCCAAGTCGATATTTGATAAGCTAAAAATTGGAAACGCAAGACCCACTTCTATGGTCTTGCAAATGGCGGACAGGTCTCTTGCTCATCCTGAAGGCCGCATTGAGGATGTCCTTGTTAAGGCAGGTACACTTATATTTCCTGTTGATTTTGTAATCCTTGAATACAATGCAGATAGAAATGTCCCCATTATTTTGGGTAGACCATTCCTAGCTACAGGGAGAACATTGATCGATGTAGAGAATGGAGAATTAACAATGAGGATACAAGATGAGGAAGTAAAATTCAATGTATTTTGAGCTATGAAATTCCCAGATTCTCAGGAAGATTGCTTCAGAATGGATGTAGTAGAGCAAGCATCGCAAGAGGTATTTAATTATTTAAATTTTGATGATATTTTGCAGGCTGCTTTAACATTAGATTCACCTGAGATGATGGAAGAGCTTACTGAAACAATAGCAGCTCTCAATTCTGAAAATCCGAAGTATAGGCGTCCTGCCTATGAACCGGTGAGAGAACCGGGGGAGATTGTTTCTAAAAAGAAGCCTTCAATTGAATCTCCTCCAGAATTGGAAGAAAAACCATTGCCAGCACACTTGAGGTACGCGTATTTAGGTACTAATGAAACTCTACCTGTTATTGTTTCAGCTAATTTAACAGGTCCTCAAGAAGATAAACTGTTGCGTGTGTTAAGAGCAAACAGAGAAGCAATAGGTTGGACAATTGCTGACATCAAAGGCATTAGTCCATCCTATTGTCAACACAAAATCATACTTGAAGATGTTAACGCACGCTCAGTTGAAGGTCAAAGAAGATTAATGCCCGCTATGAAGGATGTGGTCAAGAAAGAGGTGATTAAACTTTTAGATGCGGGGATTATTTATCCCATTTCAAGTAGCGAATGGGTGAGTCCGGTTCAGTGTGTACCGAAGAAGGGAGGAACGACAACAGTTCTTAATGATAAAAATGAAGCTATTCCTTCAAGAACGGTAGTTGGATGGAGAGTTTGCATGGATTATAGAAAGCTGAACAAGGCCACCAGAAAAGATCATTTTCCTTTACCCTTCATAGATCAGATGTTAGACAAATTAGCCGGAAGAGAGTATTATTTCTTCTTGGATGGTTATTCAGGGTATAATCAAATTTACGTGGCTCCAGAAGATCAACATAAAACAACATTTACATGCCCCTTTGGTACTTTTGCATATCGTAAAATGCCATTTGGGTTGTGTAATGCTCCTGCTACCTTTCAAAGATGCATGATGGCCATCTTCTGGGATATGATCGATAACTTTCTTGAAGTGTTTATGGATGATTTCTCTGTATTTGGTGATGATTTTGATAAGTGCTTAGACAATTTGGAGAAAGTGTTAATCAGATGCAAAGAAACAGATTTGGTCTTAAACTGGGAGAAATGTCATTTCATGGTTCGCGAAGGTATTGTTCTGGGTCACAAAGTTTCGAGTGTTGGATTGGAGGTCGATAGAGCGAAGATTGAGGTAATTAAAACTCTTCCCCCTCCTGTTTCTGTTAAAGGGGTAAGAAGTTTTCTAGGCCATGCTGGTTTTTATAGGCGATTTATCAAAGATTTTTCTAAGATTGCGAAACCGTTATGCAACTTACTTGAAAAGGATTCCAAATTCCTTTTTGATGAAGCTTGTTTAGCGGCTTTCAAAGCAATCAAAGAAAAGCTTATTTCTGCTCCTATAGTAGTGCCTCCAGATTGGAATTTACCGTTTGAGGTTATGTGTGATGCGAGTGATTTATGTATGGGAGCTGTATTAGGACAAAGAAAAGAGAAAGTTTTTCATTCGATTTATTATGCTAGTAAAACTTTTAATGGTGCTCAGATTAATTATACAGTTACAGAAAAGGAGTTGCTAGCGGTTGTGTACTCATTCAATAAATTTCGCTCTTATCTTCTTGGAGCGAAAGTTATTGTTTATACAGATCATTCAACAATTCGATATCTTATGGAGAAGAAGGATGCTAAACCAAGGTTAATCAGATGGGTGTTATTGCTTCAAGAGTTCGATTTAGAGATCAAGGATAGAAAAGGGTGCGAGAATCAGGTTGCAGATCATCTATCGAGATTAGAAGGTTCAGAGTTGAATAGTGGTACTGAAGCGGTTAGAGAAGAATTTCCTGATGAGAATCTATTCGAAGTTCGTGACTATGAAGCCCCTTGGTACGCGGATATTGCAAACTTAGTGGTAAGTGGTTCCTTTCCTGAAGGATCAACTTATCAAGAGAGAAAAAGATTAACTCACCGTGCAAGACAGTTCTTTTGGGAGGATCTGTTCCTCTATAAAGTGTGTGCTGATCAGATGGTAAGAAGATGCGTAGCCAAGGAAGAAATTGAGGCGATTATAGCTGGGTGTCATGATTCACCTTACGGTGGACATTTCAAAGGAGATCGAACTGCTGCTAAGGTATTACAATCAGGTTTCTATTGGCCCTCTATTATAAAAGATTGTCATGAATATACTAAAAGATGTAATAGATGCCAATTTACCGGAAACATATCCAAGAGGGATGAGATGCCACGTAATAATGTATTAGAAGTTGAAATATTTGATGTTTGGGGTATAGATTTTATGGGTCCGTTCGTTCCGTCAAATGGCAACCTCTACATCTTATTAGCTGTTGATTACGTGTCTAAGTGGGTAGAAGCAGTGGCGTTACCTACCAATGATTCTAGAGTGGTGATTAAGTTCTTAAAATCACATATTTTCACTAGACATGGAACTCCAAGGGTGATTATTAGCGATGGAGGTACTCATTTCGTTAATAAGTATTTGAAGACTGTTCTAGAGAAATATGGAGTGAGACATCGTGTGTCTACCGCCTATCATCCACAAGCCAATGGTCAAGCCGAAGTATCAAATCGTGAGGTAAAATCTATTTTAGAGAAAACCGTTAGTCCTACTAGAAAAGATTGGTCTATGAAATTAGATGATGCACTTTGGGCATATCGAACTGCTTTCAAAACCCCAGTAGATGCTTCTCCGTATCGAATGGTATATGGTAAGGCTTGTCACTTACCTCTTGAGTTAGAAATGGGTGCCTATTGGGCTATTGCTAAGTTAAATTTAGATCCTACACTAGCTGGTGAGAATCGAATGATGAAACTTAATGAGCTTGATGAATTTAGATTACATGCTTATGAAAATGCTAAGCTTTATAAAGAAAATACTAAGAGATGGCATGATAATCGAATTCGAGAAAAGAACTTTGTAGTGGGACAAAGAGTGTTGAAATATAATTCGAAGTTCAGTAATTATCCGGGGAAATTAAGATTGAAGTGGTCGGGTCCTTACATTGTAACCAAGGTTACACCTCATGGAGCTATAGAGATAGAACATCCACTTGAGAACCGTACATTCATGGTGAACGGTCATCGTTTAAAAATTTATCATGGAGGAGAAGACACCGATCGTGCAAAAGACCCACATCCCGGAGAGGTCATGTACCTCCTCGAAGCTCCTTAGAAGCACGAGGTAACCCGTCGAGCTTAACGACGTTAAACAAAAGCCAATTTCTTGTATATTAGTTTAAGTATTTCAGTTTCCGTAGTGTAAATTAGTTAAAGTTTTCGTTGATTTTAGTTTTATTTTTAAGAAATGAGGAAGGGTGTTTGTTTTTGATGATTTCAGGAGTATAATGGTCATGAGTTTGGGGTCAAACGATGAAAAAACGAAAGAAAAATTGAAGTCCACAGCAGGTTTGACCGGCTAGCCGGCGAGCTAGCCGGCATACCGGCCAAACGGGCAGATAGACCCCAAACTCCCTGACCACTGCGTCAGCGACAACGCAGCAATGCTGCGTCATCATTCGCGCCAGCGAGAAAGCGCCGGCATGCCGGTCAACTGATCGGCTAGCCGGCCAACGAGGAAGAATGTTCTGGTCCTTGCGTCAGCGACGACGCAAGGGTGCTGCGTCATCAAATGCGCCATCGAGATTTCAAATTCTCTGATCACTGCGTCAGCGACGACGCAATATACTTGCGTTTTGAGGTAAAAAAAAAAAAAAAGAAGTCCAATTTAGCAATTTTTTTCCGCCACCCTCTCGCCCGGCATGCCGGCGAATCCGCCGGCTAGCCGGCCAGCTGTTGCGAGAGGCGGTTTTGACTTTATTAAACCTAGTTTTTTGCCTCTTTTCCAAGCCAAACCTTCTAATCCGAATTCTTGCCTCCACCTACTCCGAAAATCATCAACAAACAGCTATAAAATCATCAAATCAAGCCTTCTATCATCACAAAAACACAAAATCAACTCACATCCTCTCCAAAACATCATCAAATTTCACCTTTTCTCCAAAAATTTCTTTCTCCCAACCTTGAAATTAAACCAAATTCTTTCAAAATATCTCTCTAATAACCTTAACCCATCTCATATAACACCTAGTTCTTCAAGTTTTAAGCCTCAAAACATCAAATTTCAAAGCTTTTCTCTAGCTTTTTCTCTATTTGAAGTTTTGAGTTTGGGGTGAAAAGAGATGACTAACAGAACCGATTCCATGTGTAACTATCGAAGAAACATACCAAGAAACAGGAACACTGTTGGAGCTAGCCCAGACCAAGCAATTGAGATTCCGGATTCACGATCCAAAAAGACTGTCCAAAACCCAATTGCTCCGAAACGAAAAGAAAATCCGAGTAAGGCTAATCCGAAAAAGAGCAGGTTAATTGACGAGAGTGATGAAGAAAGTGAGGAAGAAGTTGAAGAAGAAATTGAAGAAACTGAACAAGAAGTTCCCGAAGAACCAGTGCAACAACCGAAAGCTCCGCATAGGAAAGCTTGGGCTCAAAAGCCTAAGAGAGTCTTCGCTCCTTGGGAAACTCAGGTTCGTGATCGAATTGAATTTTTAAAGTTTGGTGAGGAGATGAATCTTCCTAAAGGTATTATGACTAGTGCTTATAAAGATTATGGTGTTACTTGTGATAAATTGGGTTGGAAGGAATTGAGAGAAAGGAAGCTTGAGTATATTCCTACCTTGGTGCGAGATTTTTATGAAGGAATCGCCTTCTCAAAGGAAGCTGTTATTATTCGCAAAAAGGTAGTTCCTTTCTCCGTTAAGCTTATTCGTAAATCATTAAAATTACCCGAGTTCTCCGGAATATGTCCGTTTCAAGAATCTCTTAAAGAGCCTTCGTTTGATTATGAATCCCTTTGGGGGAAAGTGCTTGTTGATGGGGCCCGCCCAATTCCCGAAGACGAGAGATATCCTGGACAGATGTATAGTAGTAACCTGCTACCATGTGCTAAGATTTGGTCACGTTTCATAATCCCTACCTT
Source organism: Nemophila menziesii (assembly GCA_029959085.1). Classification (NCBI taxonomy): domain Eukaryota; kingdom Viridiplantae; phylum Streptophyta; class Magnoliopsida; order Boraginales; family Hydrophyllaceae; genus Nemophila; species Nemophila menziesii. Next base: position 21,758,190 of record JARWIR010000015.1, on the reverse strand, counting down.
CTTCGGAGTTAAACACATATCGGTAGTGAAGAAGGAGCATCTTTTGTTCATTAAATGTATTATTGAGGAGAAACCCATGGATGTTGCTCGTGTGATATATGATACCATCATGGAATTTGCTAGAATTCCTACTTCACAACAAAATCTAAAATTTCCTTGTACCATCACTACTTTGTGTTTAGACGCAAAGGTTCCGCGTAAAGACGCAGAGATTGATCGTGTTGTAGTGTGTGAGAGTATGGGTTTAACTTTGATCAAGAATATTCATGATGAGGTGGTAAAAGCAACAAGGAATCCTAGGGCTCCTCCAAAGAAGAAGATGCATACAACTGATGAGTTGGAAGCTAAAGTGAAGGTGTTAGAAGAGAACCAAGTGAAGATGATTGCGTCTTTGGGAAACGTTACAAAAGAGTTAGAACTTCTCCGAAACATGTTAACGGGGGTGAGCACAATTCAACACGCCACCTATGGTATTCTTACGCAGGAGAAAGTTCATGGACGCAACACCGATAACCAGCCTCGTGCTGGTTAAGATACGTTTTCTATCCCTTTCGCGTTTTAGTTAGTTTAGTTTATTTTTATTGCGTTGAGTCTTTTCGAGTCGTGGGGACACGACTCATTTTTGAGTTTGGGGTGGGGTTCGTTGCCTCATCCCAATTTTTATGTGTTATATGTTTTATTTGCTTTCAATAAAAATAATTTTCGGAGTTGCGTTTGACTATAGAAGATTTTAAATGTCCCTTTAAGCATACTTTTGATGAATCTATGATAGTAAATAGTGGACTTTAGAGATTGATATAGAACGCACTTACAATTGCATGCGAACATAGGTAATTGATAGGAAAAATTAATGAACAATGCAAATGAAGTAAGCTTGTACTTAAGGAATATGTTTGGTGTGTAGAACGTGAAATCTTAATTAGTAGAGAACCCACCTAGATATGAACTAAAGACAAGATATGTACCTAGGAAAATGATAGGGGCAGTTCGTTGTTAGCCATTTGAAGCCTTTTAGCTTGATATCCCTTATATTATAATTTTATCCGTCTTAGCCCAATTTTGAGCCTTAAGCCTTTCTTTTGTAGCCACGATATAAGCCCATTATCCTTTAGATTATTAGGCATGACCAAATGACCCGCACTTGAATCACAACCCTGAGACTTGTCTCGAGCTTGAGTTTGGGGTGGAGGGTCCACATTTGGGAATTTACATTGGGAAGGGATTATATGTGTTTGTATTGAGGCACAAAAATGTAGATGATATTATTATTTGTAACCCTTTGCCGGGATTTGAAAAAAAAAGAGAGAAAAAGAAAAAGAAAATTATAAGAGACATGACTTTCACATCAAAATGATGGTCATGGGTATCTTGTACAAAAAAAAGAAATGAAAAAGAAAATAAAAAGAAAGAAAAAATTGAATAAATCGGCAAAGTGAAATATTTTTGGAAATCATCTTAGATTTATTTGGGTTGACATTGGGGACGCAACTTTAGCACGTCAAATGGGTGAGTGAGAACATTTTTTAGCGTAACTCAAGCTCGAGGACATGTGGATGGTAAGTGAGGAGAGAGCCAAAAGCTCACTTCAAATTTACCAAATATATATCCATACCGTCCTTAAGCCAATATTAAAACCATAAAGACCTCTTGATTCTTAAATACATAGTGAATTTATACTTCTGTTGATAGGGAATATTTAGGTGGAACATTCAAAGCGATTTATGATTAATGACCATCCTATAGCCATCATACAGATATGAGTACAAGTGTAACCTTCAAGCATTGCAACTTTAATTTTATGATTGAGATTATTTATGTTTGATTTTGCATGATTAGTGTATGTATATGTTAGTTCTTAAAGTTTTGCTATATGAGATTTATCTTAAGAATTGCTTTAGGTTTATTTGCTAGCTTCTATTTGTTCTTGCATCTACTTCACTCCCCTTGTTTTTAGTTTTGCTTTGTCGGGACGACAAAGGTTTGAGTTGGGGGTCTTGATGTCTCCTTAATTGTTCTTATTTTCGACCCTTAGGAGACATCATTTTTGGTGTTTATTTAATCAATTCGATAGACTTTAGGACTAAATATGCAATAATATGATTTTCCTCTTTTATTTCTAGCAATTTTGATTTATTAAGCTTTTGCGCGTAATATTGGTATTTTTAGTGAATATTTTACAGGTTTTAGATGTTAGCTAGAAGAGGAATCTAAGGAGAAAGTCAAAGATCAAAAGATAGAGTCAAGACTTGAAAAGAAATCCCGAAGATATTATCTTTAGAGCTGAAAATCCATTTTCCAGGCCATAGATTGCTGATTTCGAGGTGCTTAAGCGATGATCTAGCTGTTGACCTTTGAAGAGAAATCATTCCTTATCGAGTTACGGAACTTTAGCAACTGGAATGAGGTCAATCGGAGTTGTAACTCATCGGGAAAAGCCGTTTTAGTGAAGGTGTATCAGCAGTTACGGGATTTTGGGCTTAGAAAGTGGGGTTGGACATTTAATTAGTCTTTTATTTTCTGGTTCAAGCCCTAGTCCGATTTTAGGCTTATAAAAGGAGGTCTGGACTTCTATTTTACATACAATTCACATTCTGCAAGATTAAAAACACCAGAGAGAAGCAACTGAAGGAAGGAGAAGAAGCTACAAGAGTTGGAGAGGGTCTATATCTCCGTTCGTAGTCATTCCGATTCCGGAAATTAGGTTCTTTTATCTTTTTAATTCTGTAAACAATATGAATTCCTTTATTTTTAATTTCGTATTTAATTTTAATATAAGCTAAGTTTTCATTAGTGCTTGAGAACAAACAATGGGTGAATCCCAATTCTTATTAATTAACGAATGTTGAATTTGGGTTTTAATGAATTAAACTAAATTAGGGCTTTTACTCTTTTCGATAAATTATAAATGTTTACTGTTTTTAGCGTCATGAACTAGGAACAGGTAATAGTATTTAGGCTATTCCAATAAGTGGCAATTGGATCATCCTGACGGGGGGTTTAAATACGGAACTATTTATTCAATCTAGGATAGAAGTTAATGATTCTGACGAGCTTAGCTAATCCTAGGGCCAATGATGTACTAACACTTAATCATCCAATGGTGGATCATATTTACCCTGACGGGACTAGTGACACTTTAGGATCGCCTTATAGTCCAACCTGACGGGGGTATAAGGAAATTAGAATCCCGACCATTGTAATTGACTAATTTAGCCCTTAAACAACATAAGTTAAGAAATAGGATAGGGAGGATCCTTGCGTTCTCAAGTACTACATCTCATATTGCGTTTTCATTCATTTTATTTGCGTCTTAGCTTCTACTTGCATTTTAATATTAGTCTTTCATCTATTTATTCTTAATACGAAAACCAAACAAACATTTTACTATCTTTTATTTTCATAAGTGTATCAATCACTATTTGCTAGACATTGTGATCAACCATTCTGTCCTTGGAACGAATCTGAATTATCCTTATTACTACTTGGGACAACTGTACACTTGCGGTTGTGGTTCGATTATCTTTTGCATTTATTTTTAGAACACACAAAGGACCACCTGTCATGCCTAATAATGTAAGGGATAATGGGCTTATATCGTGGCTACAAAAGAAAAGGCTTGAGGCTCAAATTTGGGCTCAGACGGATAATATTAATATAAGGGATAGCAGGCTAAAAGGCTTCAAATGGCTAACAAAGAACTGCCCCTATCATTTTAATAGTTATATGGTTCGTCTCTAGTTCATATCTAAGTGGGTTCTCTACTAATTTAGATCTCACGTTCTACAAACCAAACATTTTCCTTAAGTAAAAGCTTCATTAATCATATGGCCTATTGGGTAAATTAGACTTAATCACTTGAGAGTGGACTATAATCACCCTGACGGGGTTTGTAGCACTTGAGAGTAGCTCCTTAGTCCACCCTGACGGGGGTAAGGAGAATTCCAAATCTCGACCAATACAAGTTTACCAATTTGTCCCTTAAACAATATATGAAGTGAATGATAATTAGGTGAAACCCTTGCGTCTCTCAAGTACTGTCTTTCCCATCTTGCGTAAACACTTTAGTTTCTTGCGTCTAGTTAATTATTTGCATTAATTTAGTATTTTACTTTATTGCCTTAGCATTAGAAAAACAAAGTGAGCTTTTGGCTCTCTACTCACTTACCATCAACAACAGTCTACGAGCTTGAGTTTACACTCATATAATGTTCTCACTCAACCCATTGGACGTGCTAATGTTGCGTCCCCATGTCAACCCAATATAAACTAAGATGATTTTTCAAAATATCTCACTTTGCCGGTTTATTTTATTCTTTCTTTCTTTTTATTTTCTATTTAATTTCTTTTCTTCTTTTTTTGTACAAGATACCCATGACCATCATTTTGATGTGAAAGGTCATGTCTCTTATAAATTTTTTTCTCTTCTTTTTCTTTTTCAAATCCCGGCAAAGGGTTACAAATAATAATATCATCTAACTTTTTGTGCCTCAATACAAACACATCATTTCCCACCCAATGAAATTTCCCAAATGTGGACCCTCCACCCAAAACTCAAGCTCGAGACAGGTCTCAGGATCATGATTCAAGTGTGGGTCATTTGGTCATGCCTAAAAATCTATGGGATAATGGGCTTATATCGTGGCTACTAAAGAAAAGGCTTAAGGCTCAAAATTGGGCTCAGACGGATAATAATAATATAAGGGATAGCAGGCTAAAAGGCTTCAAAAGGCTAACAAAGAACTGCCCTTATCATTTTACTAGTTACATGGTTCGTCTTTAGTTCATATCTAAGTTGGTTCTATACTAATTTAGATCTCACGTTCTACAAACCAAACATTTTCCTTAAGTAAAAGCTTAATTAAACCTATGGCCTATTGGATAAATAAGACTTAATCACTTGAGAAAAGACTATAATCACCCTGACGGGTTTTGTAGCACTTGAGAGTAGCTTCTTAGTCTTCCCTGACGGGGGTAAGGAGAATTCCGAATCTCGACCAATAGAAGTTTACCAATTTATCCCTTAAACAATATATGAAGTGAATGATAATTAGGTGAAACCCTTGCGTCTCTCAAGTATTGCCTTTCCCATCTTGCGTAAACACTTTAGTTTCTTGCATCAAGTTAATTATTTGCATTAATTTAATATTTTACTTTATTGTATTAGCATTAGAAAAACAAAGTGAGCTTTTGGCTCTCTCCTCACTTACCATCTACAACTGTCCACGATCTTGAGTTTACACTCATATAATGTTCTCACTTAACCCATTTGACGCGCTAATGTTGCGTTCCCATGTCAACCCAATATAAACTAAGATGATTTTTCAAAATATTCCACTTTGCCGGTTTATTTTATTCTTTCTTTCTTTTTTTTGTTTTTCATTTCTTTTCTTCTTTTTTTGTACAAGATACCCATGACCATCATTTTGATGTGAAAGGTCATGTCTCTTACAAATTTTTTTCTTTTCTTTTTCTTTTTCAAATCCCGGCATAGGGTTACAAATAATAATATCATCTAACTTTTTGTGCCTCAATACAAACACATCATTTCCCACCCATTGAAGTTTCCCAAATGTGGACCCTCCACCCAAAACTCAAGCTCGAGACAGGTCTCAGGATCGTCATTCAAGTGCGGGTCATTTGGTCATGCCTAATACTCTAAGGGATAATGGGCTTATATCGTGGCTACAAAAGAAAAGGCTTAAGGCTCAAGGTTGGGCTTAGACAGATAATATTAATATAAGGGATAACAGGCTAAAAGGCTTCAAATGGCTAACAAAGAACTGCCCCTATCATTTTCCTAATTACATGGTTCGTCGCTAGTTCATATCTAAGTGGGTTCTCTACTAATTTAGATCTCACGTTCTACAAACCAAACATTTTCCTTAAGTACAAGCTTAATTGAACCTATGGCCTATTGGGTAAATTAGACTTAATCACTTGAGAGTGGACTATAATCACCCTGACGGGGTTTGTAGCACTTGAGAGTATCTCCTTAGTCCACCCTGACGGGGGTAAGGAGAATTCCAAATCTCAACCAATACAAGTTTACCAATTTGTCCCTTAAACAATATATGAAGTGAATGATAATTAGGTGAAACCCTTGTGTCTCTCAAGTACTGCCTTTCCCATCTTGCGTAAACACTTTAGTTTCTTGCGTCTAGTTAATTATTTGCATTAATTTAGTATTTTACTTTATTGTCTTAGCATTAGAAAACCAGAGTGAGCTTTTGGTTCTCTACTCACTTACCATCAACAACTGTCCACAAGCTTGAGTTTACACTCATATAATGTTCTCACTCAACCCATTTGACGAGCTAATGTTGCGTCCCCATGTCAACCCAATATAAACTAAGGTGATTTTTCAAAATATTCCACTTTGCCGGTTTATATTATTCTTTCTTTCTTTTTATTTTCTTTTTCATTTTTTTTGTACAAGATACACATGACCATCATTTTGATGTGAAAGGTCATGTCTCTTATAAAAAAAAATTCTATTTCTTTTTCAAATCCCGGAAAAGGGTTACAAATAATAATATCATCTAACTTTTTGTACCTTAGTACAAACACATCATTTCCCACCCAATGAAATTTCCCAAATGTGGACCCTCCACCCCAAACTAAAGCTTGAGACAGGTCTCAGGATCGTGATTCAAGTGCGGATCATTTGGTCATGCCTAATAATCTAAGGGATAATGGGCTTATATCGTGGCTACAAAAGAAAAGGCTTGAGGCTCAAATTTGGGCTCAGACGGATAATATTAATATAAGGGATAGCAGGCTAAAAGGCTTCAAATGGCTAACAAAGAACTGCCCATATCATTTTCTTAGTTACATGGATCGTCTCTAGTTCATATCTAAGTGGGTTCTCTACTAATTTAGATCTCACGTTCTACAAACCAAACATTTTCCTTAAGTAGAAGCTTGATTAAACCTATGGCGTATTGGATAAATTAGACTTAATCACTTGAGAGTGGACTATAATCACCCTGACGGGGTTTGTAGCACTTGAGAGTAGCTCCTTAGTCCACCCTGGCGGGAGTAAGGAGAATTCCGAATCTCGACCAATATAAGTTTACCAATTTGTCCCTTAAACAATATATGAATTGAATGATAATTAGGTGAAACCCTTGCGTCTCTCAAGTACTGCCTTTCCCATCTTGCGTAAACACTTTAGTTTCATGCGTCTAGTAAATTATTTGTAATAATTTAGTATTTTACTTTATTGTCTTAGAATTAGAAAACCAGAGTGAGCTTTTGGCTCTCTCCTCACTTACCATCAACAACTGTCCACGAGCTTGAGTTTACACTCATATAATGTTCTCACTCAACCCATTTGACGCGCTAATGTTGCGTCCCCATGTCAACCCAATATAAACTAAGATGATTTTTCAAAACATTCCACTTTGACGCTTTATTTTATTCTTTCTTTCTTTTTATTTTCATTTTCATTTCTTTTCTTCTTTTTTTGTACAAGATACCCATGACCATCAGTTTGATGTGAAAGGTCATGTCTCTTATAAATTTTTTTCTTTTCTTTTTCTTTTTTAAATCCCGGCAAAGGGTTACAAATAATAATATCATCTAACTTTTTGTTCCTCAATACAAACACATCATTTCCCACCCAATAAAATTTCCCAAATGTGGACCCTTCACCCCAAACTCAAGCTCGAGACAGGTCTCAGGATCGTGATTCAAGTGCGGGTCATTTGGTCATGCCTAATAATCTAAGGGATAATGGGCTTATATCGTGGCTACAAAAGAGAAGGCTTGAGGCTCAAAATTGGGCTCAGACGGATAATATTAATATAAGGGATAGATGGCTAAAAGGCTTCAAATGGCTAACAAAGAACTGGCCCTATCATTTTCCTAGTTACATGGTTCGTCTCTAGTACATATCTAAGTGGGTTCTCTACTAATTTAGATCTCACGTTCTACAAACCAAACATTGTCATTAACTACAAGCTTAATTAAACGGATGGTCTATTGGGTAAATTAGATTTAATCACTTGAGAGTGGACTATAATCACCCTGACGGGGTTTGTAGCACTTGAGATTAGCTCCTAAGTCCACCCTAACGGGGGTAAGGATAATTCCGAATCTCGACCAATACAAGTTTACCAATTTGTCCCTTAAACAATATACGAAGTGAATAATAATTAGGTGAAACCCTTGCATCTCTCAAGTACTGCCTTTCCCATCTTGCGTAAACACTTTAGATTCTTGCTTCTAGTTAATTATTTGCATTAATTTAGTATTTTACTTTATTGTCTTAGAATTAGAAAACCAGCGTGAGCTTTTGGCTCTCTCCTCACTTACCATCAACAACTGTCCACGAGCTTGAGTTTACACTCGTATAATGTTCTCACTCAACCCATTTGACGCGCTAATGTTGCGTCCCCATGTCAACCAAAGACAAACTGAGATGATTTTTCAAAATATTCCACTTTGCCGGTTTATTTTATTCTTTGTTTATTTTTATTTTCTTTTTCATTTCTTTTCTCCTTTTTTTGTACAAGATATCCATGACCATCATTTTGATGTGAAAGGTCATGTCTCTTATAAAAAAAAAATCTTTTCTTTTTCTTTTTCAAATCCCGGAAAAGGATTACAAATAATAATATCATCTAACTTTTTGTACCTCAGTACAAACACATCATTTCCCACCCAATGAAATTTCCCAAATATGGACGCTCCACCCCAAACTCAAGCTTGAGACAGGTCTCAGGATCGTGATTCAAGTGCGGATCATTTGGTCATGCCTAATAATCTAAGGGATAATGGGCTTATATCGTGGCTACAAAAGAAAAGGCTTGAGGCTCAAATTTGGGCTCAGACGTATAATATTAATATAAGGGATATGAGGCTAAAAGGCTTCAAATGGCTAACAAAGAACTGCCCATATCATTTTCCTAGTTACATGGTTTGTCTCTAGTTCATATCTAAGTGGGTTCTATACTAATTTAGATCTCACGTTCTACAAACCAAACATTTTCATTAAGTACAAGCTTGATTAAACCTATGGCCAATTGGGTAAATTAGACTTAATCACTTGAGAGTGGACTATAATCACCCTGACGAGGTTTGTAGCACTTGAGAGTAGCTCCTTACTCCACCCTGACGGGGTTAAGGATAATTCCGAATCTCGACCAATACAAGTTTACCAATTTGTCCCTTAAACAATATATGAAGTGAACAATAATTAGGTGAAACCCTTGCGTCTCTCAAGTACTGCCTTTCCCATCTAGCGTAAACAATTTAGTTTCTTGCGTCTAGTTAATTATTTTCATTAATTTAGTATTTTACTTTATTGTCTTAGCATTAGAAAACCAGAGTGAGCTTTTGGCTCTCTCCTCACTTACCATCAACAATTGTCCACGAGCTTGAGTTTACACTCATATAATGTTTTCACTCAACCCATTTGACGCGCTAATGTTGCGTCCCCATGTCAACCCAAGATAAACTGAGATGATTTTTCAAAATATTCCACTTTGCCGGTTTATTTTATTCATTGTTTATTTTTATTTTCTTTTTCATTTCTTTTTTTCTTTTTTTGTACAAGATACCCATAACCATCATTTTGATGTGAAAGGTCATGTCTCTTATAAAAAAAATTCATTTCCTTTTCTTTTTCAAATCCCGGAAAAGGGTTACAAATAATAATATCATCTAACTTTTTGTACCTCAGTACAAACACATCATTTCCCACCCAATGAAATTTCCCAAATGTGGACCCTCCACCCCAAACTCAAGCTTGAGACAGGTCTCAGGATCGTGATTCAAGTGCGGATCATTTGGTCATGCCTAATAATCTAAGGAATAATGAGCTTATATCGTGGCTACAAAAGAAAAGTCTTGAGGCTCAAATTTGGGCTCAGACGGATAATATTAATACAAGGGATAGCAGGCTAAAAGGCTTCAAATGGCTAACAAAGAACTGCCAATATCATTTTCCTAGTTACATGGTTTGTCTCTAGTTCATATCTAAGTGGGTTCTCTACTAATTTAGATCTCACGTTCTACAAACCAAACATTTTCATTAAGTACAAGCTTGATTAAACCTATGGCCTATTGGGTAAATTAGACTTAATCACTTGAGAGTGGACTATAATCACCCCTGACGGGGTTTGTAGCACTTGAGAGTAGCTCCTTAGTCCACCTTGACGGGGGTAAGGATAATTCCGAATCTCGACCAATACAAGTTTACCAATTTGTCCCTTAAACAATATATGAAGTGAATAATAATTAGGTGAAACCCTTGCGTCTCTCAAGTACTGCCTTTCCCATCTTGCGTAAACACTTTAGTTTCTTGCGTCTAGTTAATTATTTTCATTAATTTAGTATTTTACTTTATTGTCTTAGCATTAGAAATCTAGAGTGAGGTTTTGGCTCTCTCCTCACTTACCATCAACAACTGTCCACGAGCTTGAGTTTACACTCATATAATGTTCTCACTCAATCCATTTGACGCGCTAATGTTGCGTCCCTATGTCAACCCAATATAAACTAAGATGATTTTTCAAAATATTCCACTTTGCCGGTTTATTTTATTCTTTCTTTCTTTTTATTTTCTTTTTCATTTATTTTCTTCTTTTTTTTGTACAAGATATCGATAATCATCATTTTGATGTGAAAGGTCATGTCTCTTATAAATTTTTCCTTTTCTTTTTACTTTTAAAATCCCGAAAAAGGGTTACAAATAATAATATCATCTAACTTTTTGTGCCTCAATACAAACACATCATTTCCCACCCAATAAAATTTCCCAAATGTGGACCCTCAACCCTAGACTCAAGCTCGAGACAGGTCTCAGGATCGTGATTCAAGTGTGGGTCATTTGGTCATGCCTAATAATCTAAGGGATAATGGGCTTATATCGTGGCTACAAATGAAAAGGCTTAAGGCTCAAAATTGGGCTTAGACGGATAATATTAATATAAGGGATAGCAGGCTAAAAGGCTTCAAATGGCTAACAAAGAACTGCCCCTATCATTTTCTTAGTTACATGGATCGTCTCTAGTTCATATCTAAGTGGGTTCTCTACTAATTTAGATCTCACGTTCTACAAACCAAACATTTTCATTAAGTACAAGCTTAATTAAATTGATGGCCTATTGGGTACTTAATCACTTGAGAGTGGACTATAATCACCCTGACGGGGTTTGTAGCACTTGAGAGTAGCTCCTTAGTCCACCCTGACGGGGGTAAGGATAATTCCGAATCTCGACAATACAAGTTTACCAATTTGTCCCTTAAAAAATATATGAAGTGAACAATAATTATGGGAAACCCTTGCGTCTCTCAAGTACTGCCTTTCACATCTTGCGTAAACACTTTAGTTTCTTGCGTCTAGTTAATTATTTGCATTAATTTAGTATTTTACTTTATTGTCTTAGCATTAGAAAACCAGAGTGAGCTTTTGGCTCTCTCCTCACTTACCATCAACAACTGTCCACGAGCTTGAGTTTACACTCATATAATGTTCTCACTCAACCCATTTGACGCGCTAATGTTGCGTCCCCATGTCAACCCAAGATAAACTGAGATGATTTTTCAAAATATTCCACTTTGCCGGTTAATTTTATTCTTTGTTTATCTTTATTTTCGTTTTCATTTCTTTTCTTCTTTTCTTCTTTTTTCGTACAAGATACCCATGACCATCATTTTGATGTGAAAGGTCATGTCTCATATAAAAAAAAATTCTTTTCTTTTTCTTTTTCAAATCCCAGAAAAAGGTTAATCATCTAACTTTTTGTACCTCAGTATAAACACATCATTTCCCACCCAATGAAATTTCCCAAATATGGACCCCTCCACCCCCAAACTCAAGCTTGAGACAGGTCTCAGGATCGTGATTCAAGTGCGGATCATTTGGTCATGCCTAATAATCTAAGGGATAGTGGGCTTATATCGTGGCTACAAAAGAAAAGGCTTGAGGCTCAAATTTAGGCTCAGACGGATAATATTAATATAAAAGATATCAGGCTAAAAGGCTTCAAATGGCTAACAAAGAACTGCCCATATCATTTTCCTAGTTACATGGTTTGTCTCTAGTTCATATCTAAGTGGGTTCTCTACTAATTTAGATCTCACGTTCTACAAACCAAACATTTTCATTAAGTACAAGCTTGATTAAACCTATGGCCTATTGGGTAAATTAGACTTAATCACTTGAGAGTGGACTATAATCACCCTGACGGGGTTTGTAGCACTTGAGAGTAGCTCCTTAGTCCACCCTGACGCGGGTAAGGAGAATTCCAAATCTCGACCAATACAAGTTTACCAATTTGTCCCTTAAACAATATATGAAGTGAATAATAATTCGGTGAAACCCTTGCGTCTCTCAGGTACTGCCTTTCCCATCTTGCGTAAACACTTTAGTTTCTTGCGTCTAGTTAATTATTTGCATTAATTTAGTATTTTACTTTATTATTTTAGCATTAGAAATCCAGAGTGAGCTTTTGGCTCTCTCCTCACTTACCATCAACAACTGTCCACGAGCTTGAGTTTACACTCATATAATGTTCTCACTCAACCCATTTGACGCGCTAATGTTGCGTCCCCATGTCAACTCAATATAAAGTAAGATGATTTTTCAAAATATTCCACTTTGAGGATTTATTTTATTCGCTCTTTCTTTTTATTTTCTTTTTCATTTCTTTTCTTCTTTTTTTGTACAAGATACCCATGACCATCAGTTTGATGTGAAAGGTCATGTCACTTATAAATTTTTTTCTTTTCTTTTTGTTTTTCAAATCCCGGCAAAGGGTTACAAATAATAATATCATCTAACTTTTTGTTCCTCAATACAAACACATCATTTCCCACCCAATGAAATTTCCCAAATGTGGACCCTTCACCCCAAACTCAAGCTCGAGACAAGTCTCAGGATCGTGATTCAAGTGCGGGTCATTTGGTCATGCATCATAATCTAAGGCATAATGGACTTATATAGTGGCTACAAAAGAAAAGGCTTAAGGATCAAAATTGGGCTGAGACGGATAATATTAATATAAGGGATAACATGTTAAAATGCTTCAAATGGCTAACAAAGAACTGCCCCTATCATTTTCCTAGTTACATGGTTCGTCTCTAGTTCATATCTAAGTGGGTTCTCTAATAATTTAGATCTCACGTTCTACAAACCAAACATTTTCATTAAGTACAAGCTTAATTAAACCTATGGCCTATTGGGTAAATTAGACTTAATCACTTGAGAGTGGTCTATAATCACCCTGACGAGGTTTTAGATTAAGATTCGTTCTACAGAGACTACGAAGGTTAGAGGTATCTTATGCAAATATCAAGTGTAAGTAAATAAAGCTAGAACAACTAAACGCAAATAAAAGTAAAGACAAATAGATTTTCGTTTGATTTTCTAAATAACTAAATTGAAACTAAGAATTAAAAGACAGAAAATAAATATGAAAGAGAAGTGATATGAGAATATAGCTTAAGTTATTAGCATGTAATCTCCACTAGTTTTGCCGTTCTAAACATGTAAGGGTGAATTATGTAGTATTTCCGTAATCGGTCCCAATATGCTATCGGTAGTTTAAAATAGGATTTACCTGTGTCAATAAGGCTTCCTAAGCAAACTTTTCCTGTAATTGGTAAATAGTCACAAGAACTAAACCATAGTGATTATCTAGCTAGGTTGGGTTGTCAGATCATACCTAATACTAGACGTTATGTGCTAAACATGTAATTAGCCACCGTTGTCAATGGTATCCTAATTACTAGATGGTAATTCTATATGGCGGTCGTCCACAAGAACACAGAATATAAATCCAAACACATAAACAGAGAATAAAAACTATAATTCTATTTAAAACATTAAATTCCCAAATTAGATAGATGTCAATCAAAACTAGGGTTCATACATTAATGCTAAAACTCAAGCTAAAGAAATTTAGTTCATGCAAGAAAAGAAAGAAATTACAAAATTAAAGGTAGAAGAAGACATTGTTGATGAACAGCTCCTCCCAGACTTCTCTCTTGTGTTCTAAGCTTCCTCTTGGTTTAAGGTTTCACCAAGGATGATTTAAGAGTGTTAAGAGGCTGTATTTATAGTTTTTAGGTTGACCTAATTCGTTTCTTTAGAGATAAGTTAAGTAATGGACTCCTAGCCCAACTCAAATTCGTAAGGAAATAAAGATAAACACTGCTGGACCGTTTTGAGCGTATCTTCTTCGTTATTGGTCGGTTTTTGCTCCATAAGATACCAAAAGAATTGTAACAGAATTATCTTGACCCTAAAGAAGGAAATCTCCAAATTCGGCCTATTTCTTAGGTAAAAACCCACATCTTTGGACGTGTGTGCAGAATCCCAGATTTAGACAGCTTTTCCTTTTCCATCTTTTTAGCTTTTATTTCCTTATCTCCAATTTCCATGCTAATCTCTTTCCATAAGTTGTAGTCTTTGACTTGGACTCTAATTAATCTCCATAATTATCTTTAAAACTTCACACTAAATAAACAATTAAACCCAATATGCTCTAAAAATATTATGTTACTAAATCAAGACCCAAAATAGGAAAGTGCACTAAACTAAGCTAAAATCAACCTATAAACTAATAAATAAGCCTAAAATGATGTCTCATGAGTATATTTTATTATCACAAATGAGGATACATCACTTGCGTAAACACTTTAGTTTCTTGCGTCTAGTTAATTATTTGCATTAATTTAGTATTTTACTTTATTGTCTTAGCATTAGAAAACCAGAGTGATCTTTTGACTCTCTCCTCACTTACCAACAACAACTGTCCACGAGCTTGAGTTTTGATGTCTCCTCATTTGTGATAGATTTATGATAGGATGAGACATCATTTTTAGTGTTTTAGAAGTCAATAATGTCGATTTTCTTGAGTTTCAGTGTACTTTCCTATTTTGTGTCTTGATTTGTAGAAATAATATTTTTAGAGCATATTGGGTTTAATTGTTTATTTAGTGTGTAGCTTTAAAGATAATTATGGAGATTAATTAGAGTCCAAGTCAAAGACAACAACTTATGGAAAGGGATTTACATGGTAATTGGAGAAAAGGAAATAAAAGCTAAAAAGATGGAAAAGGAAAAGCTGCCTAAATCTGGGATTCTGCAGATCACGTCCAAAGATATGCGTTTTTACCTAAGAAATAGGCCGAATTTGGAGATTTCCTTCTATAGGGTCAAGATAATTCCGTTGTGATTCTTTTGGTATCTTGTGGAGCAAAATCGGACCAATAACGAAGAAGTTATGACCAAAACAACGCAGCAGTGTTTATCTTTATTTCCATACGAATTTGAGTTGGGCTAGAAGTCCATTACCTTAACTATTCCTCAAGAAAACGAATTATGTCTTCTAAACACCTATAAATACACCCTTATATCACTTGTAAATCATCCTTGCCTCATAGTAATTAGTTCTTAAGGTTTTATTCTTCCAGTTTATTGTAGAGAGCAAGATGATGTCTTTTGTAATTTCTTTTAGTTTATTTCCATCAGGTATGAACTAAACCTCCCATAGCTTGGGTTTTGCATATGTATAATCTATGAATTCTAATTCTTCAATCTAAGTTTCTTTGGGAATTATATGTTTTAATCTGATATTAGCTACTTACTTTATATTTGCTTATGTGTTTTGAATTATTGTCTTTCCTAGAACTGATCACTTTAGGATTGTTTTAATAGTAGTTAGATGGTCTCCTTGACAGGGTGTTTAACTATTGAACCACCACATAATGTCTAGTGTCGATAGCAGTTCTGACAAAACATACTTCTAACTAGATAGTCATTAGGGTTTGTTTTAACCACCATATCACCAATTGATTGTAGTGTGCTGGATAGGGCCTTAGTGGCGTTTGATAACCCTATTTGAGTCCTCGTCTTGGTTGTGCCGTAGCCCCCTTAGTCGCTCTCAAGGTCTAAGATTGGGGAATTTAGAATCCTGACTAAGTATTACCAAGAGCTAATATTCTCCCTTATGAACTAAATTATAGATAGAATTAGAAGGATTATTGCATACTAGCAAAACCTAAGCTATACTTCTCATCTCATATTCTTAATCTTTTACTTTATTGTCTTTATTCTCCTAGTTTTAATTAGATTTAATTCATAAGTTCGAAAATCCAAATATTTTGTTTACTGTTTTCTAGTTATTTACTTTCACTCGTTATCTGTTCCTACGCGATTAACACACTTAAGTCCCTGAGAACGAACTCTACTTATCATTAAAACTTGCATACGTCCTGTAATACTTGCAGTACTGTGCCTGTCTAGGGTGAGAGTGCATAGTTTTCCATACTTAAATTGATCTTATTTTTATCACACCCTAGGCGACACCAAGTTTTTGGCCCCGCTGCCGGGGACTTGTGTCTCGTTAGCGTGTGGGTTATCTATTTCGAGTTTTAGTTTATAATTAGTTTTTACTTTTCAGTTTTTAGTTTAGTTTTTATTTTTCCAGATTTACGCTTGTGGTTTGCTTTAGTCTTTTTCAGGTTTCACAGTGTTTAATTCTTGGCCCCCTTATCGGAGCCTGAGAGGAGCTTCAGACCTTACAACAAACGAGTTCGTGAGGAAAGAGCCTTGAGAAGAGTAATGGCAGCCCAAGATCCACCACTCGGAGCACCCCTTGGTGGGGTTCAGAATAATCAATTAGGTGGACAACAACAAGATCCACCACTCGGTGGACAAGAAGGACAACAATTACCAGCAGGAGGAGGTAATGGGAATAACCTTAACAATCAACAGAACCGAGTTGAACAAGATCTACCTGGCCTTGATCTACCATTCCATGTTCAACCCATCGGTTACCGCCCTCCTGAGATTCCGAATATCCGGGCATGCTTAGTCAATTTCAAAGTTTCGGACTCTATAGTGGTACAGCTATTCAAGATCCGGTAAAAGCGATTCAGAAGTTTATGCAGATTTGTGATGCCTACATTACTCCAGGCATTACACGCGAGCAACTGTATTGTCATATGTTTTCGTTTTTCTTGACCGGAAGAGCTAGCCGTTTGGCTAGAAAGACAACCACATGGAACCATTTACTCTTGGAGAGAACTTCAAGCCGCATTCTTTAACCGATTTTATCCGAAGAGCATGAGACTTAAAGATCAAGCCGAGCTTGCAAGATTTTGCCAAGAAGATGGAGAAACAGTGGGAGAAGCATGGACAAGGTTTCAACAAAAATTAATTAGATGTCCACTCCATGGTTATACACCTGCTCTACAAATTGCTATGTTCTATGAAGGTCTTAATGATAAAGGTAGAGAAAAGGTGGATAACATTGGAAAGGGTAATTTTGTGTCCATGAATCACAATGAAGCTTCCGAGGTGTTAGAAAACATTATGGAACAAGAAAGAAGTTGGCCTTCAACGCGAGCTTCTATTACAAAAACCCGAGGAACGCTTCGGTTAGATGCAGAAACTGCGAACTCAGCTCAAATATCCTCGTTAGAAAATCAAATCAAGGAGCTGAGAATCGCGATGGAGAAGAATTTAGCCGCAACAAAGGTAGTACAAGAAGCACAAGGTTGTCAACAATGTGGAGTGAACGATCATGTATGGGAAGAGTGCGAATCAAATCCGCAATCTGTTTACTTTATATCGAACCGATGGGGCAACCGCAACCATCCAGGTATGCAGTATTCAAATCCACAAGGGGCCGCTAATCCTGGTCAATATCAATCGCGACCCCAGAACAACTCTTACCAACAGAGAGGTCAGTACCAAAACCAATATCAAAATAGACCTGCTCCTCCACAACAACCTGCTCAAGACGCCTATACCGATTCATTAGAGCAGAAAGCTTTACCTCAGTATCCGCAAGAAGGATCTATGGACAATACACAGATAGTACAAGCTCTAGACCGTTTGAACACAACTATAAACGCGCAAGAAGAAAAGGTTAGAGGACATGATGCCATACTTCAGATGATAACTACTCAAGTGACACAGTTAAACAAAGTGTTAACAAGTGTTGTAGAACAAAAGGAAGTAAAGGCAATCGAAGGAGGTGAAGATAAGGATGAGTTCGAAGCTTGCAAGGCTATATGTCTTGAAATTACGGAAAAGAAAGAGGAAGCACCACCTGCTGCCATTAGTGCAGTGGAAGTTCCCAGCCATGAAGAAGAACCAACCGAGTCTAACCCCGAGGAATCTGACTATCTAGAAGTTTGTCTGGAGGACGATCAAGAGAGAGACGAGTTCATAGAATTACTGAGGAAGGTGCAAGAGGAGATTCGATCGGTAGTAGAATATGCAGTTGAGTTGGCTAAAGAGAAAGAGGAAAAAGCCTCAAGAGAGGAATCGAAAGATGAAGTGGCACCTGCTGTGCTAGAAGAGAAAGAAGAAGAGAAGGTGGAATCGCCACCCATTGTTCAACTAGTGCCATCAACTATTCCTGATACAAATCCTAAAGATCACACTGTTCTCAAGACATTTGTAGAGGCGTACCAACCTGAAAATATCAACGCCCAAATGCTTGAGATTGCGAAGAGAGGACTTACACCGCAACAAGTTTATACGCAAGTTATTCCTGAGAAAGAAGCGAGTGTAGAGATCCCAAGAGAAAACCTAAGGGTTTCAAGAAGAAGTGAGAAAGAGCTACCAACAAAGCTTAAAGATCCGGGAAGTTTTAACCTTCCTATTCAATTACATGGCAGGCTCAAGGTGAAAGCGATGTACGATGTGGGTTCTGGTGTGAATCTTATGCCTAAGTCCGTCTTCGAGAGACTTGGACTTCAGAAATCAGAGAAAACTCTAGTGAAGTTGCAGTTTGCTGACAACTCAGTGAAAAGGACATGGGGAACAGTGGAGGACGTCTTAGTCCGTGCAGGTAATATCGCCATCCCTACTGACTTTGTTATTCTTGAGTTTGTTGCAGATAAGCAGGTTCCGATCATACTTGGACGGCCTTTCATGGCTACAAGTCAAAGTGTGATCAACTTCCAAGATGGGACCATCACCCTTCATGCTAAGAATGTATCCGAGACTTTCTATGTCTTGGGTAAGAAACCGAGGAAGTTGGATCCCACCGTACCTATCATCCACAACCTTTCACATCACAAAGTCCCTCCTGAGGAGATCCACTTAAAGCCTGTCGATACTGAGCCAAACATTGAGTTTGGGGTTGGCCATGAAGTTCTATGGAAAGCCCACAAACGCGAGAATAGGCCACAAAGTTTCAAAGACTCGTGGATGGGACCATTCATCGTCACTAAGGTTGTTTCAGCCAAGGTGATAGAAATTCGCCCCAAAACTGGGGTCAAGCGCAGATTAGTTGACGTTCATAGCCTTACTCGGTGTTGGAGAGGCTATATTCGCAAATCTTGACAGAGGTAACACGTCTAACTTTGAAAGACGTTAAGCAAAAGTGCTGTTCGGGAGACAACCCGAAGTTTTTTTATGTTTTCATGTCTTTTACGTTTTTAGTTTAAGTTTATTTTAGTTGTTTTTAGTTGATAATGCATATTTGAGGAAGGTATTAGTGTTTTTGGTGTGTAGGAATCGGAGAAATCGAGTTAGGGAACGCGAGGAAAATTTTTGGAGCAAAAGAATGCACCCCGCGGACTACCCCAAGGACTACCCCATGGTCCGCAGGGATGGTCCGCGAGTCAAAAACCGTACCACGGGTTGCCACCACGGGTCTGATCCAGTGAGCAGAAAAAAATCCGCGGACTACCCTCCGGTGCACCGCACCATGGTCCGCGAGGTCAAAACCCGTACCACGGGGTGGGTACCACGGGTATTTTGACGGAGTCCATAACAGAAGCCGCGGACTACCCTCCGGTGCACCGCACCCTAGTCCGCGAGCCAAAAACCCATACCACGGGGTCCTACCACGGGTCTAGGTCAGAGAGCAAAAATTTTCGAGCATCAGATATCACGGACTACCCTGCGGTGCACCCCATGGTCCGCAGGGGTAGTCCGCAGCACCGCCAGAGGAGAGAGAAAGTTACGGGATTGAGTTATAAAGGAGGTATTAAAGCTATTATTCCGAATTTATTAAACCTTAACCCTCTCTTTCTTCTCCACAACTCTCCTAACTCCATTAAAGCTCATCAAAACCTTCGCCAATCACCAAAACACTACACAATCATCAAGAAAAACACATCAAATCTTCTCTCCACATCATTACAAGAGAGATTCAAGCTACCAATCATCACCAAATTCATTCAAATTGAAGAATCAAAGAGCCAAATATCACAAATTCATCACACAATTTCTAAAATCCAAGCCTACCCATTACAAATCATCATCACCCACATAGAGATTCATCACCAATTCACCCATCCTAGGCCAATTCAAGCTTGTTCATCCATTAATTCAAGAGTTAAATTTCAAGGGTTGCTAAAGCTTTGAGTTGGGGGTTAATTGAAGATGACTAATAGAACAACAATCTTATCTAACAAGAGGGAGGTGAAGAGTAACAAGGGATTGGATTTAAACAAGAAGAAATCAATTGATAAAGGTGCTAGTTCTAAATCAAAGGGTAAAGAGAAAGTGAGGAAGAGTGGGAAACCTTCGTATGATTGTAATGGTAAAAAGCTTTACTATTATGCAAAGGAGAGAACACAACCTCAACAAGATCTTATACCTATAGA
The DNA here is from genome assembly GCA_029959085.1 of Nemophila menziesii. Lineage (NCBI taxonomy): Eukaryota > Viridiplantae > Streptophyta > Magnoliopsida > Boraginales > Hydrophyllaceae > Nemophila > Nemophila menziesii. The sequence continues at coordinate 21,737,604 of JARWIR010000015.1, read as the reverse complement.
GAAAGTGGATACTTCAAGAGCTCTCAAGATTTCTGCAGAGAAACAATTAAAAGAACTACCTTTTGCCTATGAGAAAGTATTCAAGGAAGAAATTAGAGATGGAGAATACAAGAGATTCTTTGAGCTTGGTGAGAAATTGGGTTGGTCTACGTTCATGGTAAGACGTTCTGAATTATGTCCTGAATTAGTTTTGGAGTTCTATTTAGGCCTCTTTAGCCGAGATAGTAATTGTGTCCCGATTAGAGGAAAGTTAGTTCCTTTCACAGTTGAGGAGATTAGGAACCACTTCAAGTTTAAGGAATTGAAAGGTTCCTGCAAATTTGAAGAAGCAGTTGCTAAACGAAAAATCTTTGATGAGGAATTGCTTTTTGAGCATGTATTAGACAAGGAGAAAGTGCAATCACATAAGGGAGAGTTGAAGGCACCTTGTCCTTACAAATATCTTCAAGCAGATGCAAGAATTTGGCACAATTTCCTTATCCCTAATGTCTTTGGCAACACACGAACTTTGGATGTGACTATGAAGAACGCGCTACTTTTGGATTGTATTTTGAGAGGAGAAGAAGTTAATGTGGCACAGTTGATCTATGAGGAGGTGATACGATTTTCGGTCTCTCCTAAATCAGTTTATAATGTTAAATTTCCAACTATGATCACGTGTCTTGTGCGAAAAGCGAATGTAGTATTGGGTGAAGAAGAGAAACTCGAATATAAAGCGAGTTATATTGATAATGCTTGGATCAAAGAAAGTCTTCGAAGAGCAGGTTCTACTCAAGCCTCGAAGGAAGAAAAGGAGCAAAATTGGCAAGAGAAGATGGAGGAGCGTTTAACGAAATTTGAAGCAGCTCAAACTTCCTTAGTCAATGATGTGGCACAAATCAATGCTAATCAAGTGCACATCATGAAACTCCTTGAGCAATTAACGAAAGGTCCAGCAATTCCAACCTTGGATATCAATGATGCGAGGCAATAGCCTCGAGAGTATGTTCTCTTTCTTCCTTACCATTTCTGTAAATATGCCTATCTGCTAATTTTAATTTCAGTTTTTCGAGTCTTTTTCGAGTCGTGGGGACACGGCTCATTTTTGAGTTGGGGGTGTGGGGATTCGTTGTCTCTCATCTCCATTTTTCTGTTTTTTTAGGGTGAAATTAAAATTTTTGATACATGGGAATTAGATGTAGAGTGTGTTTAATAGCTTGAAAGCATAAGCTCAGTAGATTGATGATAGTAAGTGATATGTTTATGAGATATGTATTTGTATGCTTTGAGTATTTGCAGGAAAACACACGTTGATAGTAAAGAAAAGATTAGTGAGCAATGCGATAGAAAGTATGTTCGATCTCAGGGAACCTTGAGAAGTGTGTAGGCCGTGAGATCCAAGCTAGTTGAAAAACCATTTGATGAAAGTGCTAAAGGTAAGAAATTTTCTAAAGTACATAGTGTAGAAAGTGATCAAGGCGGTTCTTTCATATTTTTAAATGCCTTTGAAGCCTTTTTATACCTTCTCACCTTGTGATTTTTGATTATATGCTATATCCTTCTTAGCCCCTTCTAGCCTTTTTAAAGCCTTTTTATTGAAACACATTATAAGCCATATCCTTTAGATTTTAGGACTTTTCCATATGACCCGCACTCGAATCGCGATGCTTAGACAGTTGTTTTAGAGCTTGAGTTTGGGGTGGTGGGTCCACCATTATGGGAATTGTTATTTTGTTGGGATTTTTGAGCTTATAAATTGTGCTTTGTGCTTAATATTGATGATGTTTCACATGTTTTATTGTAACCCTTTGCCGGGGTAATAGTGAATGAAAAAGAAGCTTCGAGCTAATATTGCCAACAAGGGCATTAAAAGAAAAAATATATATATGAGAAATTAGCATGATATCTCAACATTAAAAGAGAGTCATAGCTATAAAAGAAAGTTGATTAGAAAAGAAAAGAAAATATGTATATTTGGACCGGCAAAGTGGATTTTTATGTGAACATCTAAGGCTTTAAATTGGGTTATTGGGGATGCTAAATTTGCATCAAGGAATCCATTGGGTTGAGTGAGAAACGTTTTATGCGAGTAACTCAAGCTCTAGGGCGATTCGTTGATGGCTAGTGAGGAGAGAGCCAAAAGCTCACTCCAAATTGTCCAAATATATGATCACACTGTCCCTAAGCCTACATTACAACCTTAAATACCTTGTGATTCTTTGTTATGTAATTGGGAAGTGATTGAGCCATTAGAGATTAGTTAAATGGATCCTTGGATACTAGTAAGGTTTGATGAACAATCTATAGCTCTCTTGGGGAACTGAGTAAAGTCCCAATCCTTCTTACATTGCGAAACTAATCTGATCTTGAATTCAAGCCGTGTTGACTGTGGATATGAGAAGTGTACAGGTATGTAGTTTATGAATATTATCGCATGAAATTTTCTGAGTTATGTGCTTTAGGTTTATTCTATATATTCTGCTATGCTTTTTCCCTTGTGTTGAGAATTTTATAAGTGTGTATTTCTAGACTTCCCTATGTTCTTATCTTTTATTGTATCGGGACGATACAACTTTGAGTTGGGGGTCTTGATGTCTCCTCATTTGTGATAGATTTATGATAGGATGAGACATCATTTTTAGTGTTTTAGAAGTCAACAATGTCGATTTTCTTGAGTTTCAGTGCACTTTCCTATTTTGTGTCTTGATTTGTAGAAATAATATTTTTAGAGCATATTGGGTTTAATTGTTTATTTAGTGTGTAGCTTTAAAGATAATTATGGAGATTAATTAGAGTCCAAGTCAAAGACAACAACTTATGGAAAGGGATTTACATGGTGATTGGAGAAAAGGAAATAAAAGCTAAAAAGATGGAAAAGGAAAAGCTGCCTAAATTTGGGATTCTGCAGATCACGTCCAAAGATATGCATTTTTACCTAAGAAATAGACCGAATTTGGAGATTTCCTTCTAAAGGGTCAAGATAATTCCGTTGCGATTCTTTTGGTATCTTGTGGAGCAATATCGGACCAATAAAGAAGAAGTTATGACCAAAACAACGCAGCAGTGTTTATCTTTATTTCCATACGAATTTGAGTTGGGCTAGAAGTCCATTACCTTAACTATTCCTCAAGAAAACGAATTATGTCTTCTAAACACCTATAAATACACCCTTATATCACTTGTAAATCATCCTTGCCTCATAGTAATTAGTTCTTAAGGTTTTATTCTTCCAGTTTATTGTAGAGAGCAAGATGATGTCTTTTGTAATTTCTTTTAGTTTATTTCCATCAGGTATGAACTAAACCTCCCATAGCTTGGGTTTTGCATATGTATAATCTATGAATTCTAATTCTTCTATCTAAGTTTCTTTGGGAATTATATGTTTTAATCTGATATTAGCTACTTACTGTATATTTGCTTATGTGTTTTGAATTATTGTCTTTCCTAGAACTGATCACTTTAGGATTGTTTTAATAGTAGTTAGATGGTCTCCTTGACAGGGTGTTTAACTATTGAACCACCACATAATGTCTAGTGTCGATAGCAGTTCTGACAAAACATACTTCTAACTAGATAGTCATTAGGGTTTGTTTTAACCACCATATCACCAATTGATTGTAGTGTGCTGGATAGGGCCTTAGTGGCGTTTGATAACCCTATTTGAGTCCTCGTCTTGGTTGTGCCGTAGCCCCCTTAGTCGCTCTCAAGGTCTAAGATTGGGGAATTTAGAATCCTGACTAAGTATTACCAAGAGCTAATATTCTCCCTTATGAACTAGATTATAGATAGAATTAGAAGGATTAGTGCATACTAGCAAAACCTAAGCTATACTTCTCATCTCATATTCTTAATCTTTTACTTTATTGTCTTTATTCTCCTAGTTTTAATTAGTTTTAATTCATAAATTCGAAAATCCAAATATTTAGTTTACTGTTTTCTAGTTATTTACTTTCACTCGTTATCTGTTCCTACGCGATTAACACACTTAAGTCCCTGAGAACGAACTCTACTTATCATTAAAACTTGCATACGTCCTGTAATACTTGCAGTACTGTGCCTGTCTAGGGTGAGAGTGCATAGTTTTCCATACTTAAATTGATCTTATTTTTATCACACCCTTGGCGACACCAAGTTTACACTCATATAATGTTCTCACTCAACCCATTTGACGCGCTAATGTTGCGTCCCCATGTCAACCCAAGATAAACTAAGATGATTTTTCAAAATATTCCACTTTACCGGTTTATTTTATTCTTTGTTTATTTTTATTTACTTTTTGAATTCTTTTCTTCTTTTTTCGTACAAGATACCCATGACCATCATTTTGATGTGAAAGGTCATGTCTCTTATAAAAAAAATTCTTTTCTTTTTCTTCTTCAAATCCCGGTAAAGGGTTACAAATAATAATATCATCTAACTTTTTGTACCTTAGTACAAACACATCATCTTCCACCCAATGAAATTTCCCAAATGTAGACCCTCCACCCCAAACTCAAGCTCGAGACAGGTCTCAGGATCGTGATTTAAGTGTGCGTCATTTGGTCATGGCTAATAATCTAAGGGATAATGGGCTTGTATCGTGGCTACAAAAGAAAAGGCTTAAGGCTCAAAATTGGGCTTAGACTGATAATATTAATATAAGGGATAGCAGGCTAAAATGCTTCAAATGGCTAACAAGGAACTGCCTATATCATTTTCCTAGTTACATGGTTCGTCTCTAATTTATATCTAAGTGGGTTCTCTACTAATTTAGATCTCACGTTCTACAAACAAAACATTTTCCTTAAGTACAAGCTTACATCTTTTGCATTGTTTATTAATTTTTCCTATTCATTATCTATGTTTGCATGCAATTAAAGCGCGTTTTAGGTTATTCCCTAAATTCCACTATTTACTATCATAGATTCATCAAAAGTATGCTTAAAAGGGACATTTAAAATCTTCTACAGTCAAACGCAACTCCTAATTAATTTATTGAAAGCAATTAAAAACAAATAAAACATAAAAACTGGGATGAAGCAACAAACCCCACCCCAAACTCAAAAATGAGTCGTGTCCCCACGACTCGAAAAGACTCAACGCAATTAAACTAATCTATACTAAATGAGAAAGGATAGAAAACGTATCTTAACCAGCGCGAGGCTGGTTACCATTGTTGCGTCCAGGTTGAGGTTTTGCATTCTTCTTCATCAATGGTTGCGTTTAAAGTGTTCTTCATCACCTCGAACTTCTCATCAAATTTCTCACGTTTTCATATATTCCCCGCTCGCTACTCATCATCTCCTCTATGTGAATCTTCCCTCAATACCCAATTCTCTTTCTTCATCATGTTCCTCTTACCTTTCCCAACCTTCATGGTCATCTCTGATGACCCCAAACTCAAAGCTTCAAGAACTCTCAAAAGTTTTGGATGATATTTGCGAATTTGGTGTTCTTGAAGGTGAATGGATATGAATCATGGTGTATTCTAAGCTGGGTCATAATTATCTCAAGGTTTGTAAAAGGTTTATTGGATAAACTTTAAGCTTTGGTGAAAGGAAAATTCGGATTAAAGTGTAACTCTTTGGTATTTAGGGAGATTTATGGTATGATTGTGTGTTTGGATGATGTTTAGAGAGAAGGATTGGTGATATTTTGGTGTTTTGATGATGGAATTTGAGTGTTTTTGGAGCTTTGGTTCGTCATCAATGGTGCTTCATGTGTTGGAGGCCAAATGAGAGGAAAAATAAGGTTTTCTTAAGCTTTAGGTCAATTTTCGCAAAGAGCAAGAGCGGCATGCCGGTCAGATGACCGACTAGCCGGTCGCGAACGACGTCCTCCCCAACAGCTAGATCTCGAAAAGTTATGCAGTTTAGGCTCAAAGATCACCTGATTCGGACACCCGAGCGCAAAGATATCGCTTGCCGAAATTTCCTCTGATTGTGTCTAGATTTTTTTTTTTGGAGGGCATAAAATGCTGCCTTCGATTTTCTGATTTTTTTTTAATACCTAAACGCAACTCTTCTTGCGTCATACTTGACGCACTAACCAGAGAGTTGGCTAACACAATTTTTTTTAACCTAAACGCAACTCTTCTTGCGTCATATTTGACGCACTAACCAGAGAGTTGCCTTTTCGCACGCGGATTTGCCAACTCGCTGGACGCAATGGGTTGCGTATTCGCGCAGAAAATTTCCATCTTATTTTTTCGATTTCTCCTTGCCTACATATCGGATTTTTGCGAACCTTATACTCATTTTTAGTGGAAATTGCGCTCCCGATCCATTGTACTACTCAGATTTTCCATTGGAGTTACCAATTTTCTCAGAATTACGTTTTCTTCATTTCGCACCATGTATTGCGTCTCTTTACGCACAAGTCAGAAACTTTGCGCTATGTATCAGAACTTTTTGAATTCACCATTGGATATATCTCGAAAAAATAAGTGGTTTAGGCTCAAGAAAAAGTTTATTTCGACCTCGGAGCGTCAAGTTATGATCTTCTGAAGTTGCTGATAACCTAACTACCCCAAACTCATGACCTTTATTCCTGTAATCATCAAAGACACCAACCTTTCTCATTCCTTAAAAATTAAACACTAAATAAATAACCATTACTCTAATTTATAATAAGAATTTAAAAGACATGAAAGCAATTTAAAACATGGGTTGTCTCCAAAGAAGCCCTTTTGTTTATTACGTCTTTAAGTTCGACGCGTTACCTTCCATGAAGATGGTAATGAGGCCCTTGCGGTGTTCCTCCGCTTAAACTCGCCTCTTCCTTGATGTAAAAGCTTTAGAACCTACCCCCTTAGAATATTATTCAATCGATCTCTAAAAGGAGGTGGGTAAGTACTTCGTTTCGCCTTCTTACTTTCGCGACGAAACTCATTTTCCACCACATTAGAGTAGATAACCATTCTCAACGGTATAAGCTTATTTTTGTTCCTTGCTTCAATCTCGGATTCGTCTTTAAAATGTGGTGGGTAGGTGCTCCTCATTTCCGCTTTACTCTCACGGTGTTGCACCTTGTTTATATAGCACATGTTGATCATTTGTAGTAATAGAGGTGATTCTTATTTTTCATCTCTAATAATGATTCATGGCGGAGATGGTGATTGGTGAACTCTTTGTGGCGGATATTCTATTTCTATTTTATCTTTAACCTTTAATTCTTCAATTGATTCTCCAACCATTTCACATCTGTCTTTGCTGTCAACCCAATCTTCCACTATTACCTCATCATATTTTTTCTGTGGAATCTCTCTAATCTCAATCACCTCTTCTTTCTTTTCGTGTTCTATATCTTGATCATGTGCATACACATTAGGAATAACAATTCCTGTTTCAATTTCTAAGATTTCCGTTGCTACTCCTTCTTCCACCATGCTAACACGGTCTTCAACCACATGGTGGTCTCTATTTATACTTAGCACGATGGTCTTATCACTATCAATAATATCTTCTTTCAACACCTCCTCCTCAACTGTTTCTCCAACTGAGTAAGTATTTCATCTAGCATATTTTGCATTCTTTTCAAGCTGGAATTAGTTTTCTCTATTGACTCCAGCCTTTGTTCATATAAGAGTTTGAGTTCTTGAAGTGATCAATCTAATTCAGAAGGTGAAAGTGGAGGTTGTTGTATGTTTTCAACCCAGTGGTTGTTCTATTCATGCTCGTGTTGATAGTGATATGATTGTTGTTGTTGATTATTCTCGATCCATTGATTGTTCCATCCTTGCTCTTGCAGGTATTGATAAGGTTGTTGGCAAGAAGTAATACCCCATTGTTGTTGTCCCGAAGAGTCTTCCCAATAGTCAAATGGACCAGGATTTGGGTAATGTTCTCTATACATCCTTAATAGAATCATTTGAGCATTACCTGAATAAAATAACCTGAAAAGAAAACAAAACAAAAACAAAGCATAAAACTGAAAATAAAAATGCAATTAAACACTAAAGGATAAACACCGGGTCACACGCTACCGTCCCCGGCAGCGGCGCCAAAAATTTGGTGGTCCCTTGTGTGTTCTAGAAAAATGCAAATAAGGATAAGAGAACCACAACCGCAAGTGTACGGTTGTCCCAAGTAATATAAGTGATAAAACAGATTCGTTCTCAGGGACGGAATGGTTGACTCTAATGCTTATCAGATAGTATTTAATTACACGTAAAAACACGTAAATGATTTTGAGAATTGTTTGTTTGGTTTTCTAATGCTAAGACAATAAAGTAAAATACTAAATTAATGCAAATAATTAACTAGACGCAAGAAACTAAAGTGTTTACGCAAGATGGGAAAGGAAGTACTTGAGAGACGCAAGGGTTCACCTAAATATCATTCACTTCATATATTGTTTAAGGGACAAATTGGTAAACTTGTATTGGGCGAGATTCGGAATTCTCCTTACCCCCGTCAGGGTGGACTAAGGAGCTACTCTCAATTGCTACAAACCCTGTCAGGGTGATTATAGTCCACTCTCAAGTGATTAAGTCTAATTTACCCAATATGCCATAGGTTTAATTAAGCTCGTCAGATTCTCTACTTTCTAACCTACATTCATTAACTAGTTCTATACCCAGACCCCCTGTCAAGGTGATCCAATCGCCACTAATTGGAATAGCCTAGATAATAAGTCATAATATTGAGTCGCGAATTGAATAAAAGTAAATAAAAGCAAATTAAAGAAAAATACAATTTACCCAATTTGATTTCAATTACTAAAATCCCAAATCCAAACACATGAAATAAAATCAAATTGGGATTAACCCGTTATGCGTTCTCAAGCACTTAATGAAATTAGCTCATACTAATGCGAAAAACTAAATTAAAACATAAAGAATTCATGTTCTTAAATTATAGAAACAATAGATAGAACCTAATTAGGAATTGGGTTTGATTGTGATTTAGAGAAGATGACTTTCTCCAGCTCTAAGCTTTCTCCTTTTCCTTGCTTCTGACTTTCTCTCTGGACGCTCTCTTCTAAGGATGATTAAATTTGAAGAATAGAATGAGAGGTGCTGAATAATGAGGTCTAAAGGCATATTTATAGTGCTAAATTAAGACTAGGGTTTTTACTTAGGTTTAAGTGAATATTAGAAAAGCCCAAGTCCACTAATAAAGCCCAAATCCCGTAACTGCTGCACCACCTCCACTAAAACAGCTCTAACCGACTCGTTTCAACTCGGATTGACCTCATTCCAGTTGCTAAAGTTTCGTAACTCAATGGGGCACGTTTTTGCTTCACAAGTAAGAGGCTAAATCCACACTTAGATGGCTCGGAATCAGCAATCTTTGACAACTTTCTAGATTTGCAGCTTAAAATAATCAATTCTTTCGGGATATTTCTTCTTGCTTTGACTTCAATACACGATCTTTGACTTTATTCTTGGCTTCCTCTCCTAGATAGTATTCAAAAACTACAACTTTTCACTCAAAACAACCCATATTACGCGCAAAAGTTTAATAAATGAAAAATACTAGAATTAAAAGAGGAAAATCGATTTATTGCATTTTAATACCAAAAGTCTATCTAAATAGTCAAATAAACACAAAAAATGATGTCTCCCAAGGGCATAAAATTAAAACATTTAGGGAGACATCAGTTGCCTTCTCCCTTTTCTCATTATTAGTGTACATTAGTTTATTTTGTTTATTGAGTCTTTTTGAGTCGTTGGGAGACGCCTCATTTTTTAGTTTGGGGTGGGGTTCGTTGCCTCACCCTAATTTTCGGTGTCATTTTTTTTATTGCTTTCAATAAAATTAATTGAGGGTTTTCTTTGACTGTAGCGTATTCTAAATGTCCCTATTAAGCATTTTTTTTTATTAATTTATGATATAAAATAGTAGACTTTAGGAGTTAATGTAAAACGCACATAAATTGCATGCAAACATTAGGTAATTGATAGGAAAAATTAATGAACACTGCAAAAGAAGTAAACTTGTACTCAAGGAAATTGAATGGTTAATAGAATGTGAGATCTGAATAAGTAGAGAACCCACTTAGCTATGAACTAGAGGCAAGCTATGTAACTAGGAAAATGATGGAGGCATTTCTTTGTTAGCCATTTTAGTCTTTTTAGCTTTCTATCCCTTAATTTAATTATATCCTTCTTAGCCTCATTTTTAGCCTTTAAGAGTTTATTTTGTCACCACGATATAAGCCCATATCCCCTTAGTTTATTAGGCATTTCCATATGACCCGCGCTTGAATCACGATCCTGAGGCTTCCTGTCTTGAGCTTGAGTTTGGGGTGGTGGGTTTCATTACTGGGAAAGTACGTTGGGAGGGATTTATATGCGTTCGTAATTATGCGTAATTGTGATGATAAAGTCCAAGATCATGCACATAGGTCAAAGCAAGAAAAGAATATTCAAATAGTTGACTAATAAAGAGGAAAATCTGGAAAGCTGTCACTACTTGTTGTTAACGAGCCACTTAGACACTAATTCAGTCTTTGAGTAGAAAGATGCACCTTTGAGTTAGGAAGATTTGAGGAATGGAATCAGGTGATTTGGAGTTGAGACGCAAAAGTTACAGCCATTTTACCAACAAATGTGCACCAGTAACGGGATTTCTAAGATAGACTTTGGCTTTTTATTATTTTAATTATTATTCTTAAGTAAAAAGCCCAGTCCTAATTCTCCATTATATAAAGACCTTTAGTCCTCCTTTTTATATATTATCAGACATTAGACAATTCATTCTATGCTAAATTACAAGTCAGAGCAGAAGACAAAAGAGGAAGCTAGAGCTAGAGAATTCACAATCCTCCATCAACAGCTCAATCCAACGCCTCAATTAGGTTTCATATTTTAATTCTGTATTTAGGATAATATCTTTTCTTTATTTTATTTCAGTTTTTGTTTCAAACATGAGCTAATTTCCTTAGTTCTTGAGAACCGGAATAAATGGGTTGAAACCCCAGTTAATCAATTTTTTGTTTTGAATTTGGGATTTTACGATTTAAATTGAGTTGAGTATTTTATATTGGGTATTATTTTATTCTTGTTTACTAATTTTATTCTGTCCAATTAGAATTAGGTTTTAGTAATTGGGCTATTCACTTTAGTGGCGAAGTGATCATTCGACGGTGGGGGGGGGGGGGGGGGTTCAATTACAGACTTAGATAATATGCATGTGATGTCCGTTATTGACCGACATGCTTAACTAGTAACCTTGCTACCTTAGAGGGGCTTGTCTTACCGTAGGATAGCTTCTAGTTCCACCCGACAGGGGGCTAGGATATATTAGAGTCCCAACTAATATTTAAATGCCAGTCTACCCTTAAACAAAACAGTGATTATATTAACTGAGATGGATTCCCTTGCGAGACTCAAATACATCTATCTTTCCTGCGTCCAACTTTATTTACTTTCAAAATTTTATTTCAGTTAAGTATTTTAATATTTTATTTTATTGCATCTTTAGTCCTTAGACAAAACCAAACAAAACTTATAAATAGCTTTTCTATTTTAAACAACTAATTCGACTATCCCGATTAATACTAGTGTCATAACTCGTCATCCCTTAGAACGAACTCCAGATATTTACATATTACTTGGAACGACACGTATACTTGCGGGTAGTGTCTCTCTCAAAAGAGGTGGTGATTTATCAAACACCAGAAGACACCAATGCCTCCATGCAAACTTCATCAAAAAGGAATTTTGTGTCTTTCACAAGTAAGTTACACAACAACTTGGAAATTTTAGATAAATCCTTGATAAAACGACGGTAAAACCCAGCATGACCCAATAAACTTCTCACCCATTTAACAGAATCAGGAGGTGGAAGGGTCTTGATCACCTCAATGTTTGCACGATCAACCTCTAAACCTGCACTTGAAACCTTATGCCCCATTACTATTCCCTCACAAACCATGAAGTGACATTTATCCTAATTCAAAACCAAGTCAGTTTCCTTGCATCTAATTAAAACCTTTTTTAGATTCTGCAGATAATCATCAAAGTTATCACCAAAAAAACATAAAATCATCAATAAATACCTCATGGAATCGATCGATCATGTCCCATAATATTTCCATCATACACCTATGAAAAGTAGCAGGTGCGTTACACAATCAAAGGGCATCCTTCGATAGGCAAAGATACCAAATGGACATGTAAAAGTTATTTTATGTTTATCTGGAGGGTATAGGCATATCTGATTATAACATGAGTACCCATCAAGAAAACAATAGTGCTCTCTACCGGCTAGCTTATCCAACATCTGATCTATGAATGTAAGAGGAAAATTATCTAATCTGGTAGTCTTGTTCAACTTGCGATAACCCATAAAATCTCTCAGACCAACAAAGGTTCTAGAGGGTATGACTTCATTCTGATCATTTAGGATAGTATTGATACAACCCTTCTTTGGCACGCATTGAACTGGACTCACCCATTCGCTACTAAATATGTGAAAGATGATTCCCGCGTCTAGTAACTTGATTACTTCTTTTCTGCCCACCTCCTTCATTACTGGCATCAATCTCCCTTGACCTTCAACTAAGCGTGCACTTTCATCTTCCAGAATAATTTTTTGTTGGAAAATGGTAGGACTAATACCTTTGATATTAACAATAGTCCATCCAATTACTTCTTTGTTAGCTTGTAGTACACGCAACAGTTTGTCTTCTTGAGGACCTGTTAAAGAAGCTGGAAGAATAACAGGTAGAGTATTGTTAGTACCCAAATAAGCATACTGGTTTCGCCTAGGGTGTGATAAAACTTATACAAATAAAGGTCAAGAAAACTACACACTCTCACCCTAGACAGGCACAGTACTGCAAGTATTACAGGACGTATGCAAGTTTTAGTTGATAAGTTGAGTTTGTTCTCAGGGACTTAAGTGTGTTAATCACGTGAGTAGGAATAACGAGCAAGAAGTAAATAATTAAAGACAGAAAATAAAAGCAAATAGATTTCAAAATTAAGAATTAAACTAGGAAAATAAAGACAATAAAATAAAATACGAAGAATATGAGATGAGAAATATAGCTTAGGTTTTGCTAGTATGCACTATTCCTTCTAATTCTTTCTATTAGATCTAGTTCATAAGGGAGAATATTAGCTCTTGTATACTTAGTCAGGATTCTAAATTCCCATTCCTTAGACCTTGAGTGCGACTAAGGGGGCTACGGCACAACCAAGAAGCTGTTTCAAATAGGGTTATCGAACGCTACTAAGGCCATAAGCAAACAATTCATTCAATTGGTGATATGGTGATTAAAGCATACCCTAATGACTATCTAGTTAAAATCGGTTTTGTCAGTACTAATATCGACACTAGACGTTATGTGGTCTTTCAATAATTAGACACCCATCTAAGGTGACCATCTAACTACTATTAAAACAATCCTAAAGTGATCAGTTCTAGGAAAGACAATAAATCAAAACACATAAACAAATATAAGAGTAAGAAGCTAATATCAGATTAAAACATGTAATTCCCAAAGAAACTTAGATAGAAGAATTAGAATTCATAGATTATACATGATGCAAAACCCAAGCTATGGGAAGTTTAGTTCATACCTAAAGGAAATAAACTAAAAGAAATTACAAAAGACATCATCTTACTCTCTACAATACACTGGGAGAATAAAACCTTAAGAACTAATTACTATGAGGCAAGGATAATTTTACAAGTGATATAAGGGTGTATTTATAGGTGTTTAGAAGACCTAATTCGTTTTCTTGAGGGAGAAGCAAAGTAGTGTACTCCAAGCCCAACTCAAATTTGTATGGAAATAAAGATAAATTCTGCTGACTTGTTTTGAGCATATCTTCTTCGTTATTGATCAGTTTTTGCTCCACAATATACCAAAAGAATCCTCAATGAATTATCTACGTCCCAATGAAAGGAATTTACCAAAATCGGCTTCCTTTTGGAGTTATCACCACTTCTTTAGGCATTGCTGCAGAAATTCAGATTTAGGCAGCTTTTCCTTTTCGATATTTTTAGCTTTTGTTTCCTTATCTATAATTACCATGCTAATCTCTTTCCATATCTTGTAGTCTTTGACTTGGACTCTAATTAATCTCCATAATTATCTTTAAACCTTCACACTAAATAAACAATTAAACCCAATATGCTCTAAAAATAATAATTCACTAAATCAAGACTCAAAATAGGAAAGTGCACTAATTCTCAAGAAAATCGACTATTATGACTTCTAAATTACTAAAAATGATGTCTCATCCTAATATAAATCTATCACAAATGAGGAGACATCACATACCTCAAGTGTGATGGAAGCGGCTTCTCTTCTAATTGCGAAGGAGACTCTATAGATGGTTTCTTTTGAGGTATAATCTCCTCTGATTCTGTCACTGGCTCATAGGCAATACGTCCACACTTTGTATTCTCAGAATTTAGAGCTTCCATTGTTTTGGAAAGTGCTTCTATCATCTTCGGTAAGTCAAGTGTTAGGGTGGCCTGCAAGATATCATCAAAATTCATATAATTAAATACCTCTTGTGTTGCCTGATCAACGACATCCAACCCAAAGCATTCGTCTTTAGAATCTGGAAACTTCATTGCCCTAAACACGTTGAATTTAACCTTCTTGTCATGAACACGCATTATCAATTCTCCATTCTTTACATCAATAAGAGTACTCCCCGTGGACAGGAATTGTCTTCCCAAGATAAGGGGCATTCCTATCCGCGTCGTAATCAAGTATAATAAAATCACAAAGAAAAATTAAACTACCTGGACTTGACAAGGACATCATCCACTCTTCCTTCTGGATGTGCGAGAGATCTATCAACCATTTGCAAGACCATGGTGGTGGGGATAGGAGCTCGCGTAGAGGGCCAACTCCTTTCTTGTTCAATTATGTTTTCTAACACCTCGGATGCTTCATTATGATTCATGGACACAAAATTACCCTTTCCAATGTTATCCACCTTTTCTCTACCTCTATCATTAAGACCTTCATAGAATATAGCAAGTTGTAGAGCAGGGGTATAACCATGGAGCGGACATCTAGATAATTTGTGTTGGAACCTTGTCCATGATTCTCCTACTGTTTCTCCATCTTCTTGACAAAATCTTGCAAGCTCGGTCTGATCTTTGAGTCTCATGCTCTTCGGATAAAAACGGTTAAAGAATGCGGCTTGAAGTTCTGTCCAAGAATTAATTGTTCCAGGTGGTTGTCTTTCTAGCCATTCGCTAGCTCTACCGGTCAAGAAGAACAAAAACATATGACAATACAGTTGCTCGCGTGTAATGCAAGGAGTAATATAGGCATCACAAATCTACATGAACTTCTGAATCGATCTTACCGGATCTTGAATTGATGTACCACTGTAGAGTCCAAAATTTTGAAATTGACTAAGCATACCTGGATCGGGTCTATATTTGATATTTTGGATCTCTGGAGGACGGTAACCGATTGGTTGAACATGGAACGGTACATGAAGACCAGGGAGGTCTTGCTGTACTCGATTCTGTTGATTATTATTCTGCCCATTACCTCCTCCTAGTGATAGTTGTACACCGTGTTGTCCACCACCAGGTGGTGGTGGTGGTGGTGGACCTCTAGGATTTACTCCAATTTGGTCATCAAGTGGTGGATCTAGGTGGGCTGCCATTACTCTTCTCGAGTATCTTTCCTCACGAACACGTTTGATATAAACTCTAAAGCTCCTCTCAGGCTCCGGTAACGGAGGCCAAGAATTAAACACTGTGAATCCTGAAAAAGACTAAAGCAAACCACAAGCGTAAATCCGTAAAAACAAAAACTAAATACTGAAAAATAAAAACTAATTAAAAACTACTACTCGAAATAGATAACCCACACGCTAACGAGACACAAGTCCCCGGCAGCAGCGCCAAAAACTTGGTGTCGCCTAGGGTGTGATAAAACTTATACAAATAAAGGTCAAGAAAACTACACACTCTCACCCTAGACAGGCACAGTACTGCAAGTATTACAGGACGTATGCAAGTTTTAGTTGATAAGTTGAGTTTGTTCTCAGGGACTTAAGTGTGTTAATCACGTGAGTAGGAATAACGAGCAAGAAGTAAATAATTAAAGACAGAAAATAAAAGCAAATAGATTTCAAAATTAAGAATTAAACTAGGAAAATAAAGACAATAAAATAAAATACGAAGAATATGAGATGAGAAATATAGCTTAGGTTTTGCTAGTATGCACTATTCCTTCTAATTCTTTCTATTAGATCTAGTTCATAAGGGAGAATATTAGCTCTTGTATACTTAGTCAGGATTCTAAATTCCCATTCCTTAGACCTTGAGAGTGACTAAGGGGGCTACGGCACAACCAAGAAGCTGTTTCAAATAGGGTTATGGAACGCTACTAAGGCCCTAAGCAAACAATTCATTCAATTGGTGATATGGTGATTAAAGCATACCCTAATGACTATCTAGTTAGAATCGGTTTTGTCAGGACTAATATCGACACTAGACGTTATGTGGTGTTTCAATAATTAGACACCCATCTAAGGTGACCATCTAACTACTATTAAAACAATCCTAAAGTGATTAGTTCTAGGAAAGACAATAAATCAAAACACATAAACAAATATAAGAGTAAGAAGCTAATATCAGATTAAAACATTTAATTCCCAAAGAAACTTAGATAGAAGAATTAGAATTCATAGATTATAAATGATGCAAAACCCAAGCTATGGGAAGTTTAGTTCATACCTGAAGGAAATAAACTAAAAGAAATTACAAAAGACATCATCTTACTCTCTACAATACATTAGGAGAATAAAACCTTAAGAACTAATTACTATGAGGCAAGGATAATTTAACAAGTGATATAAGGGTGTATTTATAGGTGTTTAGAAGACCTAATTCGTTTTCTTGAGGGAGAAGCAAAGTAGTGGACTCAAAGCCCAACTCAAATTCGTATGGAAATAAAGATAAATTCTGCTGACTTGTTTTGAGCATATCTTCTTCGTTATTGATCAGTTTTTGCTCCACAATATACCAAAAGAATCCTCAGTGAATTATCTACGCCCCTAGGAAAGGAATTTACCAAAATCGGCTTCCTTTTGGAGTTATCACCACTTCTTTAGGCGTTGCTGCAGAAATTCAGATTTAGGCAGCTTTTCTTTTTCCATATTTTTAGCTTTTGTTTCCTTATCTATAATTACCATGCTAATCTCTTTCCATATCTTGTAGTCTTTGACTTGGACTCTAATTAATCTCCATAATTATCTTTAAAGATTCACACTAAATAAACAATTAAACCCAATATGCTCTAAAAATAATAATTCACTAAATCAAGACTCAAAATAGGAAAGTGCACTAATTCTCAAGAAAATCGACTATTATGACTTCTAAATTACTAAAAATGATGTCTCATCCTAATATAAATCTATCACAAATGAGGAGACATCACATACCTCAAGTGTGATGGAAGCGGCTTCTCTTCTAATTGCGAAGGAGACTCTATAGATGGTTTCTTTTGAGGTATAATCTCCTCTGATTCTGTCACTGGCTCATAGGCAATATGTCCACACTTTGTATTCTCATAATTTAGAGCTTCCATTGTTTTGGCAAGTTCTTCTATCATCTTCGGTAAGTCAAGTGTTAGGGTGGCCTGCACATCAAAATTCATATAATTAAATACCTCTTGTGTTGCCTGATCAACGACATCCAACCCAAAGCATTAGTCTTTAGAATCTGGAAACTTCATTGCCCTAAACACGTTGAACTTAACCTTCTTGTCATGAACACGCATTATCAATTCTCCATTCTTTACATCAATAAGAGTACTCCCCGTGGACAGGAATTGTCTTCCCAAGATAAGGGGCATTCCTATCCGCGTCGTAATCAAGTATAATAAAATCACAAAGAAAAATTAAACTACCTGGACTTGACAAGGACATCTTCCACTCTTCCTTCTGGATGTGCGAGAGATCTATCAGCCATTTGCAAGACCATGGTGGTGGTTCTTGCGTTTCCTATCTTCAAATTCTCAAAAAACCAATCTAGGCATGACATTAATACTCGCACCCAAATCATACAGAGCTCTCCCATGCCACTCCTCACCAATAGTAATGGGAATATTAAAACTCCCAGGGTCAAGTAATTTAGGTGGCAACTTACTATGGCATATCGTGCTACATTCTTCTGGCAACCCTATCATTTCATTCTCAAGATATGTGCGTTTATTGGTGATAGCTCTTTTCAAGAATGTTACATATTTTGGTACTCATCTAACGACATCAAAGAATGCTAAATTGATATTAAGCTTACTCACCACATTCATGCATTTCTGAATTTCAGCCATATCTCCTTTCTTCTTAACACTCGAGGGGAAAGGTAGAGGAGGGCGATTCTCTTCATTACTACATATTTCATCTTTGGATTGCTCGGAATTTTCTCAACTTCCACCTTGATTACTTCTGGTTCACCGTCTTTCTCTACCACACACTTTACCGTTTTTGTTTTCATAGTTGTTTCTTTTTCTTTCATAACCCGGAAATGTGGTGGTGGTAATTTCTTTTCGCTTCTGAGTGCAATGGCATTACAATCCTTATTTTCTTTGGATTTTAAGTGTCACTCGGGAGTTGCCCTTGTGGATCCTGATTTAGCTGCTTTTCTATTTGCGCTACTTGATTCTCTAAAATTTTAAGTGTTGCAGAAGTGGATTGTTGCTCTTGTTGCGTTTTTATGTAATAGAGATGAGTGTTTGTAGAGCCTGTTGAAAATCTAACGCACCTTCTTGAGGTTAAGCTGGTAGAGCTTTCTAATTCAGTTTATCAGTATAGGTATCTTTAGGAGGTTGTCTCTGGGCTTGATTTCCATAATGTTGTCCCCCCTTGGTAATTATTCTTTGGACTTTGTTGATATATATTTCCTTGGGGTCCTTGTTGATATGCATAAGTAGGATTCGTGGCCCCATTCAGATTTGAATATAGGAAACCAAGATAGTTTTTGTTTGGCTGATAACCTTGACCACATGAATTATAGTTCCCACGGTTGGAACGAACATCATGGATTATGGGTTGCTTTGAAAATTCTTACAAATATGATCCTGTACACCACAATTCGAACATCCATAAATTTCTTGCGTAACATTCACATCAGCTCTTCTACCTGAAAAACCTTCTTTAACAGCTACAGTGAGCTGTTTCAAATGTTACTCAAATGTATTCTCCAATTTGTTCTCTTAAGAAGAGAATTTCTCATCAATTCAACACTACTATCTCTACGAACTGCACCTCGAGTAGGTGTTCTCATGGTATTCCACCCCATCTCATTCTTCACTGTTCTGTTAATATTATTTTTGGATGACTTGGCAGTACCTGTAAAAATTCTCAACCGCATAACAGATCTAAATCTTTTCAGGAACGTCGTTCAAGGCCTTTGTAAAATATGGACATCTATTGTTCTTCTGAAAGACCATGATCTGGAACTCTTCTCAAGAATATTTGGAATCTCGTCCAACATGTACCTATGGATTCACTGTATTCTTGCTCGAATGATGTCAACTTGTTTTGTGCGTTCAACCTCATATTCCTCGGATAATAACGGTCAAAGAATCTTGTTTGGAGCTTATCCCAATTATTGATCTGACCTGGTTGTCGTTGATCATGCCATTCACTCGTTGCATCTATTAGGAAAAATCTGAAAGTTGCAAAGTACATTTGTTCTCTTGTCACACCTTGTGTAACATACGCATCACATATTTGCATATACTTCTGTAATGTACGAATTGCATCTTCTCCAGCAACTCCTCAAAAATTTCCGAAGTCTCGGAATTGGTTTAGCATATACCCTGATCGGGTCTAAATCTTGCAACTTGAATATCTGGAGGGCCAACACCTGTAGGAGGAGCGCAATATTGTAATTGTTCAGGACCTTTCACAAACCAAGGATCGTATTCTAATTGAAGTTGAGCATTTTCTACATGTGGAGGACGAATTCCTTGATTTTGATTGTTTGGAATTTGAGGAATTGGAGGTTGTCGAACTATAGGATTTCCGTCCTCATCCCTTTCCACATGACGATCATTGTTTTTGTTGTTTAAAGCTTCCATTTCTTCTCTTGCTTTCTTTTCTTCCTTCTCTCTTTTATTTTTAGCTCAGAATTATCTCTCAGGGGTTGAGAGCATGCACCAAACCTGTAAGATTTGAAAAAGACAAAACAAAACAAAAGCGTAAAAATGAAAAATAAACAATTAAAACTACTTAGAGATTAAATATGGGGTCACACGCTGCAATCCCCGGCAGCGGCGCCAAAAACTTGGTGGGTCCTGGGGTGTGATAAAAAGTAACGATAAATAAGAGGTCCTACTAACTGCAAATGTACGGGTCGTTCCAAATATTAGATATATATATATATATATATATATATATATATATATATATATATATAAAGGATTTCGTTCTCATGGATTTGTTTGTTCTAAATATTAGCCCTTAGGAGACATCATTTTAAGTGAATATTTGACTTATTTGATAGACTTTTATGCTTATTTCGTCATATTTCACTTTCTCCTCTTGGAATTAGAATATTTTCATTTTTAGACTTTTTCTGTGTTAATTTGGTTGTTTTTTGTATAAAGTTCTTAGGTTCATGGATTCTATGGAGAAACAATACATGGAGGAGAAGTGAGAATTAAATTCTTAGATCAAGTGGAGGACCTAAAGGCAAGAAAATAATTTCTGAAGAATTGACTAGAGGAGTTGCAGATCTGGAAGACTGTCACCAATTGCTGTTTTTGGGCCAGTTAGAAGCGGATTATGCCTTTGGACCGTGAAACAGAGAAAATGTCTTTATGAGTTAGGAAGATTTTGCAACTGGAATGAGTCCATTTGGAGTTGATATGCAAAGGTTACATCCGTTTTACTAAGGGTTGTACACCAGTTATGGGACTTAAGAGAAGATGGGCTTGGGCTTTTTATAATTTGACCTGATGCTCTTAACCTAAGCCCTAATCCGAATTTACTAGTATAAATAGACCCTATAGCCTCCTTTTTACACACTTCAAAGAATTACATCAGAGGCTTCATATTTTCAAGTCAGAGCAAGAAGGCAGAGGAGAAGCTAGAGTTGGAGGAATTCTATTCTTCCAACAACAGCCAACCAAACCTTTAGGTTATCTATTTCTTTTCTTTAAATATGAATTCTTTTAATATTATTTCACTATTTAATTTTATTATAAGCTAAATTTTCATATACTTGAGAATCGCAATTAAGGGATGAACTGTAATTAATTTATTCTATGTTTTGAATTTTAGATTTTTATGATTTAAATTGAATTAATTCTTATATATTGGACATTACTTTGTTCTTAATTACTATTTCTTTTCGGTACAACTAGAAATAGATTTTATTATTTGGGCTATTCACTTTAGTTGAAAATGTGATCATCCTATAGGGGGTTTGAATACAGACCTAGGTAATACCCGTGTAATGTCCGTTATTGACCGACATGCTTAACTAATTACATAGCCAAAGAGGTAAATACTTCACACCCGAAGAGGCATATTCACCCATATAGGGGTTTATAGTAGTTTAGGATAGCTCCTAGGTCAACCTGGCAGGGCTAGAAGACATTAGAGTCTCGACTAATATAATAATACCAATTTTATTCTTAAACAAAATATTGATTACATTAATTAGGTGGATTTCTTGTGAGACTCAAGTACATCTCTCCTCTCTAAAGTTAGTTTTTTTACTTGATTATTTTCTTTTTAGTTATTTTTTATTAAGTAATTTATTTTATTGCATCTTTAGTTTTTAGAAAACCAAACAAAAATCATATTATTTTTCTTTCCTATTAAACAATTATTCTTACTACTTGTTTGATACTTGAGTTGTACCTAATCTGTCCCTGAGAACGAAACCCGATTTATCAGAATTACTTGGACAACCATGCACTTGCGGTATTGTGGTTCCTTTATTTTCAGTACTTAATTTTATAACACCCCAGGACCCACCATGTTTTTGGTGCCGCTGCCGGGGACGGTAGCGTGTGACCCCGATGTTAATCTTTAAGTAGTTTAATTGTTACTTATATTTTTTAGTTTTACGCTTTGGTTTGTTCGTCTTTCTCAGGTTTGCAGGTTTGGTGTATGATCGATAATCCCGAGATATTAGTCAGAATTGCAAACAAGAAAAAGAAGCAAGAAAAAGAAGTAAGAGAACAGGAAGAGAGATTAGCCAAAGAAGCAAAAATGGCTGAAGAACTCGGGCTTAATACTCCTCTTGCTCCACAAGTTCAACCTCCAGTTAATAATTATCCATGGTTCATACACGGTCGTGAACAAGCTCCATATCGCGCTCCTGCTCTTGGTATTGGTCCTTCTGATATTAATGTTACAAGATATAGACCGGATCCTGGTATGCTAGCTCAGTTCCAACACTTTGGAAACTTTCGTGGATCACCTGGGGAAGATCCGATTCGTGCAGTATAGAAATTTATGCAAATATGTGACTCGTATATAACGCAAGGTGTGACTAGAGAGAAGATGTATTATGCAAATTTCAAATTTTTCTTGGTAGATTAGCTATTGAATGGCATGATTTACAAGACCCAAGATTAATTACTAATTGGGATGAGTTATAAACAGCGTTCTTTGATCATTACTATCCGACTAACATGAGAATAAATGCACAAATTGCTTTAACGTCATTTGAACAAGAACAAGATGATACCGTAGGTAAATGTTGGACAAGATTCCAATTATTCATAAGAAGAGTTCCTGATCATGGCCTTATAGAACCACAACAAATGTCAATATTTATAAAGGGCTTGATGGACAATCGAGAAAAGATTTAGACTTGCTATGTGGTGATGGATTCTTACAGGTACAACCAGCTCACGCTAAGGTTATTTTGAGTAGAACGGTGAAGAATGAGAAAGGTTGGAATATTATAAGAATTCCTATCCGAGGTGGAGGCTATAAAGAAAATAGTGTTGTAATTGAGGAAAAACTCGCTGCCATGGAGAATAAATTACAAAACACATCAGAGCAACAACTGAAACAGCTTACTCTAGCTGTTACAAAAGGGTTTTCAAGTACAAGAGCAAATGTTAATATTACACAAGAAGTTTATGGTGTTCTGACTGTGGTGTACAAGATCATGATTGGGAGCATTGTCAAAGCAATCCAGAAGTCGTAATGTTTGTTGCCAACCGAGGGAACTATAATTCAGGTGGTCAATTTTATCAACCAAATAAAAACCATCCAGGTTTCGAGTATTAAAATCCAAGTGGGGCCTCTAACCCGTCATACGCATAGCAGCCGTGTCCCTAATGCAATAAATATCAACCAAGACCTTAGAACAACTACCAAGGGGGACAAGGTTACATAAATCAAGCTTAGAGACAACCTCCTCAAGACACCTATACTGACACTATGAATCAGAAAGCTCTACCTGCCCAACCTCAAGAAGGTGTGTTAGATGTTCAGCAAACCTTGTTGACATTAATCAACATTCAAACGAAAGCTTGCCAAGATCAACAATATTCTGCCGCAACAATTAAATTGTTAGAAAATCCAATAGCTCAAATAACAAAGCAATTAAGTCCGCGTCCATAAGGAAAATTACCCAGTGATACAGAGGCTCCTATCCAATACGAAGATTGTATGGTTATCTCGCTCAGAAGTGGTAAGGAGCTTCCACCACCACCTTTTCCCGTATTGAAAGAAAAAGAACCAACTATGAAAATGAAAACGGTAGAGGATGTGGTGGAAAAAGAAGATGAACTAGAAGTAGTAGAACTGGAGAAGATTCCGGAAAATCCAAAGAAGAAAGATGTTATAGATGTCCGTCCTCCTCCACCATTCCTTTCAAGATTTTAGAAGAAAGGAGATATTGTTGAATATCAGAGATTTATGAATAGGATTAGTATGCTCAACATTAATATACTTTTCTTAAAGGCCATCAAAGGTGTACCAAAATATATGAAATTCCTGAAAAGAGCTATCACTAGCAAATGCCAGTATCTTGAGAATGAAATGATAGGTCTGCCAGAAGAATGTAGTGCCATCTTCCAGAGTAAGTTGCCACCTAAATTACTTGATCCTGGAAGATTCACGATTCCGATTACTATTGGTACTAAGTGGCAAAGGAAAGCTTTGTGTGATTTGGGTGCGAGTATTAATCTTATGCCGAAATCAATTTTTAAGAAATTGGAGATAGGAACCACAAAACCAACCTCTATGGTTTTGAAAATAGCTGACAAATCTCTCTCACATCCAGAGGGACGAATTGAAGATGTCCTTGTCAAGGTAGGTACGCTAATTTTTCGTATTGATTTTGTTATGCTTGATTACGACGCAGATAGGAATGTCCCCATTATTTTTGGAAGACCATTCATAGCCACGGGGCGTACTTTTATTAATGTAGAGAACTGAGAAATGATTATGCGTATCCAAGAGGAGGTAAAATTCAACGTGTTTAACCCAATGAAGTTCCCGGATTCCAAGGAGGATTGCTTCCGGTTAGATGTGATTGGACAAGTAAAAAAAAGAGCCAACCAAGGTTGTGGAAACTTTAGGAATGGAGGAAAGAGAGCTAAGAAAGAAACCACATAATAAAGATCCTCCATATCCTAAGGAAATTCCACACCTTAACCATGCAAAGAAGAAGGATAGGGCGCGTGCTATGAAAGTTCCAAAAGAACCGAAGAAAGAAAGAAAGAAGGAGTTTAGAGTGGGTGCAGAAGTCGCAATGAAAAAACCCGATCCTCGAAAGCAAGTGAATCCAAAAGTTCTTGGCTAATAAAAGCCAAGGGATGCAAATTCCGTGTAGCAAATGTTGACAACCTCACTCACTGCGGGGGAGGTTATGTTAAAAAAATAGATGCGTGAGGTAACCCGTCGATCTTGACAACGCTAAACAAAAGTCATTTCAATTGTATATTAGTTTATTGATTTCATGTCTTTTATTTCGTAGTTGATAACTTAGTCGTAGTATTTATTTTTAAAGAAATGAGAAAGGTAGTTTGTTAAATGGTGCAGGAATTGAGTTGGGGTGTTAAGGAACGAAAAAGAAAAAAATCTGAAGAGATGACCAGCATACCGGGTGAAACCGCCGGTGTACTGGAGGGTCAAAACCGTGGCACGGTACACGAAATTAGGTACATTGCCACGACGAAGAGAAAACTGAAAAATGCTGCCCGGTATGCCGCCCATCTGACCGGTATGCCGACGCAGCAAAACTGTGGCACGGTCTGCGAAATCAGATACAGTGCCGAGCGCAGCTAGAAAAAACCGTGAGCACAAACCTCGACACGGTTTGGGACCGGCTAGCCGGTCATCTGACCGGTATGCCGGCACGCTGTTTCAAAAAAAATCGTGCCATGGTTTACAAAATTAGGTTCTTTGCTGAGATGAAAATATCGACACGGTCTGGGACCGGCTAGCCGGCCATCTGACCAGTATGCCGTCCCGAGACCAGTGGGAGATTTACATAAACCTCATTGAAACCCCTAGTTTCTTCCTTTTTAACCTAGCTTCTCATGCAAGATATCATTATAAACGTCAACTAACCCATTATATACCTATAACACACCACTGCAACACCTATAAACATTAATTCCTTCCTCCAATTCTATTCCAAAATACATATCCAATATCACAATCCTTTCAAGAAAACAAAGAAATCTTCTCCTTCAACCTTAGGCCTCTTCATCAAAGCTTTACTCCTATTGATTAAACCTTTCTAGATCCAATACATAACCATTACCCATCTCATATAACACCATAATTCTTTAATATAAACCCTCAATACATCAAAATTCAAAACTCTTCTCTAGTTTTTGAATATTTGAAGTTTTGAGTTTGGGGTTCATTGAGATGACGAAGATTGGGAAGTCAAGAATACTATGAAGAGGAAATAGAGAAGAGGTTGAAGAACCTATTAGTACTTTTGGTGTTGAGAGAAATGTAGTTGAAAGGATGAGAACTTTAGAGGAAAAACATAAAGATGTGTTAACAATCTTAGGAAAAGTCACAAAAGAGTTGGAGCTCATGCAAAGCACATTACTTGGGGTGAGCAATGTTCAACATGCCACCTACGCAAGACTTACAGAAGGAGCTCAACCTGAACGCAACAATGGAAACTAGCCTTGTGCTGGTTCAGATACGTTTTCCTATCCCTTCTCTCATTAATAGTGTATATTAGTTTATTTGTTTTTTTGAGTCTTTTCGAGTCGTGGGGACACAACTCATTTTTGAGTTGGGGGTGGGGTTCGTTTCCTCATCCCAATTTTATGTGTTATCTGTTTTACATGCTTTCATAAAATTAATCTAAGGGTTGTGTTGACTGTAGAGTATTTTAAATGTCCCCGTTAAGAATGATTTTTATGAATATATGATAGAAAATAGTTGACTTTTAGGAGTTAGTATAAAATTCAATTAGATTGCATGCAAACACAAGTGATAGGAAGAATTAATTAACAATGCAAAAGAAGTAAACTTGTACTTAAGGAAAATGAGTGGTTTGTAGAACGTGAGATCTGAATGAGTATAGAACCCACTTACGTATGAAATAGAGGCAAGCTATGTAAATAGGAAGATGATAGAGGCAGTTCTTTGATAGCCATTTGAAACCTTTTTAGCCTTCTATCCCTTAATTTAAATATTATCCGTCTAAGAACAATTTTTAGCCTTTAAGCCTTTCTTTTGTCACCACGATATAAGCCCATATCCATTTAGTTTATTAGGCATTTCCATATGACCCGCACTTGAATCACGATCCTGAGACTTCCTGTCTTGAGCTTGAGTTTGGGGTGGTGGGTCCACGATTATGGGAAATATTATTGGGTTGGGATTTTTGAGCTTATCAAGTGTGCTCTGTTCTATATGGATAATGGTTCACAGTTATTGTATTGTAACCCTTTGCCGTGGTATGAGTAAATGAAAGAAAAAGTTATGAAAAGCATGAAAAGAAAAAATTTATGAGAAAAATAGCATGATATCTCAACATCAAAAAGAGAGTCATGGCTATACAAAAGAAATTTGATATGAAAAGAATATATATTTGGACCGGCAAAGAAGAAATTTTTATGTGATCATCTTTAGTGCTTATTGGGTTAATCTGGGGACGCTAAATCACTGCGTCAAATGGGTTGAGTGAGAACAATATTCGAGTGTAAACTCAAGGTCTTGGACAGTTTGTTGATACTAAGTGAGGAAAGAGCCAAAAGCTCGCTTCAAATTTACCAAATATACATACCATACCGTTCCTAAGCCTACGTTAAAACCATATAGTCCTCGTGATTCCTAGATACTTAGTGATTTTATGATTCAGCTAATAGGGAGTATGTTACGTGGAGCGTTCAAAGCAAGTAAGAATCGATGAAGACCCTAAATCCACCATCTTGAGATAAATAATAAGTGTAACCTTCTAGCATTGTGAAATTAATTTCGGATTGATATTATTTTGTGTTTGATTTTGCATGACATGTGTATGTGTATATTAATTCCTAGATCATACTATATGAGAATTGTTTAAGTTGTGCTTTTGGTGTATTTACTAGATTCTGCCATCTACGTTCACCTAAAGGCCTCTGTTTTTATTTTACTTTGTCGGGACGAAAAATGTTTGAGTTTGGGGTCTTGATGTCTCCCTATTTTTCTAAATATTATCCCTTAGGAGACATCATTTTAGGTGAATATTTGACTTATTTGATAGACTTTTATGCTTATTTCTTCATATTACACTTTCTCCCATTGGAATTAGACTATTTGCATTTTTAGAGCTTTTGTGCGTTAATTTGTTTGTTTTTAGTATAAAGTTATTAGATTCATTGATTCTATGGAGAACCAATACAATGAGGAGAAATGATAATTAAAGTCTTAGATCAATTGTAGGAGCTAAAGGGAAGAAAATAATTTCCGAAGAATTAACTAAAGGAGTTGCAGATCTGGAAGGTTGTTACCAATTGCTGTTTTCGGGCCACTTAGAAGCGGATTCAGCCTTTGGACCGTGCAATCGAGAAAATGCCTATGTGAGTTAGGAAGATTTTGTAACTGGAATGAGTCCATTTGGAGTTGATATGCAAAAGTTACAGCCGTTTTACTAAGGGTTGTACACCAGTTACGTGAATTAAATAAGAAAATGGTTTTGGGATTTTATAATTTGACCAAATGCTCTAAACGTAAGACCTAATCCGATAGTATAAATAGACCCTTTAGCCTCTTTTTTACACGCACTTCTGAGAATTACATCAGAGTCTTCATAATTTCAAGTCAGAGCAAGAAGGCAGAGGAGAAGCTAGAGCTGGAGGAATTCTATTCTTCCAACAACAGCCAACCAAACCTTTAGGTTATCTATATATTTTCTGATATTGAATAGGAATTCTTTTTATATTGTTTCAGTCTTTAATTTTATTATGAGCTAAACTTTCATATACTTGAGAATCGCAATTAAGGGATAAACCTTAATTAATTTATTCTATGTTTTGAATTTGGAATTTTTATGATTTAAATTGAATTGAGTCTTATATATTGGATATTACTTCGTTCTTAATTACTATTTCTATTCGGTACAACTAGAAATAGCTTTTAGTATTTGGGCTATTCACTTTAGTGGCAAAAGTGATCATCCAACATGGGGGTTTGAATACAGACCTAGGTAATACCCGTTTAATGTCCGTTATTGACTGACATGCTTAACTAATTACATAGCCAAAGAGGTAAATACTTCACATCCAAAGATGCATATTCGCCCATATAGGGGTTTATAGTACTTTAGGATAGCTCCTAGGTCCACCCGACGGGGGGCTAGGAGACATTAGAGTCCCGACTCATATGATAATACCAATTCTACTCTTAAACAAAACATTGATTACATTAATTAGGTGGATTCCTTGCGAGACTCAAGTACATCTCTCATCTCTAAAGTTAGTCCTTTTACTTGTTTATTTTATTTTCAGTTATTCATTTTATTAAGTAATTTATATTATTGCATCTTTAGGTTTTAGAAAACCAAACAAAAATCATATTATTTTACTTTCTTGTTAAATAATTATTCTTACTACTTGATTGATACTTGAGTTGTGCCTAATCCGTCCCTGAGAACGAAACCCGATTTATCAGATGTTACTTGGACAACTGTGCACTTACGGTATTGTGGTTCCTTTATTTTCAGTACTTAATTTCATAACACCCTAGGATCCACCAGAGGTGTACTCGAGTCTCGCAAGGGATCCACCTAAATTCGTATAATTAATGCTTCTGTTAAGGGTAAAGTCGATATTTATGTATTAGTGGGGACTCTAAATTCTCCTAACTCCCGCTAGGATACACTTAGGAGCTATCCTACAGTATTATTAACCCCGTCAGGGTGATTTTACTTACTTTCAGATGTTGAAGTGTTTTACCCAATTGGCTGCGTGGTTAGTCAAGCCCGTCGGGATCATTGACACATACATCGCGTTTATTACCTAGGTCCGTAATTAAACCCCCGTTAAGGCGATCAATTTTCATATAGTGAATAGCCTAATTACTAATACATAATTCTAATTGGCCAAATTAAAGTATTAAATAAAATCACGGTAATAGTCAATACAAAATACCCAACTTAGATTAAATTAAATAATCTCCAATTCTGAATAACATCAATTATATAAATTAGGGCTCAACCCATAATTGTAATTCTCAACCACTAACTGTTTAGCTCATATTCAAAGTAAAAACTATAAATAAAATGAAAGCATTCATGTTTTCTAATACAGAAATATGATAAAGAACCTAATTAAGGGGTTGGGTTGAACTGTTGTTGAAGAAGAATGACTTCTCCTGCTCTTCATTTAATTTCTGCCTTCTTGCTCTCTTCTGACTTTTAGAAATAATGAAGCGTACTAAAAAAAGGTCTGAAGGCTATTTATACTAAACCAAATTGGATTAGGCTTTTAATTTATTTAATTAAATGATTAAAAACCCAAGTCCAATTAGTACTTCCCAAAACTGATGTACACATTCTAGTAAAATGGACGTAACATTTATTTCTTAAGTCCAAATCACCTAATTATAGTCCTCAATTAAAGCTAACTCAAAGGCACACCTTTTCCAGTTGAATCATTAGACCCGGATCAGTACTTTTTTTGGCTCGAAATCAACAAGAAGTGATAGCTTCACAGATTCTTAAGCTCCTCTTCAACTCTTTGAGTGGTACTTTCGCTCTTTCGACCTCTCTTCTTGATCTAAGACTTAAAAATTCAATTCTCCTCCTCATCTTGGTGCTTCCTAGAATTCATGTACCTAAGAACTTTATTCTAAAAACAAACGAATTAACGCATAAAAGCTCTAAAACATAAATAATCTAATTTCGTGGGAGGAAAGTGCAATATGACAAAATAAGCATAAAAGTCTATCTAATAAGTCTAATTTCTTCCTAAAATGATATCTCCTAAGGGAATATCTTTATCACAAAAAGGAAGACATCACTTGTCTCTAACGAGAACTCTACCCTTACTATCTCGGCAAAAGAGGCCAAGATAGAATTTGGAAACAAGCGTAGTGCTCAATCTCGAATGCTTCATAATGATTGTGGTACATCCCAATCTTTCACCCCTCTCTAGAATTATCATTTACTCACCTTCTCGAACTTCCTTGATGGTTTTTTTCTTGTTTGTAAGTGCTAAAATGGGCATGATTTGTTGTGCGATAGCTAATAAGGCCCTAGAAGTTTCGCTCTTCTTGGATATAGGTATCTCGATTTGGAGAAATTGGAGTATCATTTCTTTTAAAATCACAACAGCTTACTCTTGAGCTCTTAAATCCACCATAATTGGTTCCTCCTTAATCGATTTACTCAAACTACCCTTTTGCTTCATTACCAAACTTACAAAGTATCACTTGCTTTCCTCTTGTTTTCACTCAATTATTTGGTTTGATTCTTCTTCATCTCCCTCACACTTGCTAGTATCTTTGTTCTTATCGTCATCTCCTTTGACCTCTAACTCAAAATTATACCATTTTACAGTTACCCTTTAATTTGGGTGGATCAAGTGTTATTTGGGGTGGGCAAGGTGTAAGGATGATGTTCCTTTATGTGGGTGAGATGGAATATTGCTTGGCTGAGAAGGATTTAAAAGAATTTAAAAAAGGTTTTGAATTTTTTTTTATTTGAATCTTGAATTCTAGGAGTTTTGGAATGATTTGGGTAGATAAATTTTCTTTGGAAGATTGTAGGAATTAATTTGGATATGAAATTTTGGTAATTTAGTATTGTTTTAATGCTAGGTAAAGGTTTTGTGAAGAATTAATGGAGTTTGGGTGCTGGGGGAAGAAGAAGCAGGCTTAGGGTTTAATCTTTGGTAATGATCAAAGCCTTTTTCTTTTTGTCGCTCATGACATTTCACAGTATACTGCTCGGAGGTATAGCATTTTGACTCTGTGTACCATGGACTACTCATCACAACTGAATGTTGGGTAGCGGTATACCGCCCATAAGGCACCGTATACCACTCGACTCATTTGGAAATTCTGCCCATTTACACCGTGTACCTCTCATCCCCATGGGTTTCTATGAGAAATGGTATACCGCCCAAAGGACTCATTATACTGCTTGAAGGATGAGGATTCTGCCTTTTTACATTTGTGATAGATTTATGTTAAGATGAGACATCATTTTTAGTGATTTAGAAGTCTTTCTAATCGTTTTTTTTGAGAAATAGTGCACTTTCCTATTTTGAGTCTTGATTTAGTAAAATAATAATTTTAGAGCATATTGGGTTTAATTATTTATTTAGTGTGAAGCTTTAAAGATAATTATGGAGATTAATTAGAGTCTAAGTCAAAGACTAAGGGATATGGAAAGAGATAAGCATGGTAATTGGAGATAAGGAAACAAAAGCTATAAACATGGAAAAGGAAAAGCTGCCTTAATCTTGAATTTCTGCACCTACGACCACAAATCAGCTTATACCTCAAGATCTTTCTGGAATTTGGAGAAACGGTCAAGAGAAAAGTTGAATATCTTTCCGAGACGATGAATTTCGACTACTCATACGCGTCAAACGGATGAGTATTGAAGCTTCTAGGACCAAAACAAAAACGGGCCTGATTTCATGTTTTAGGGTTACGAATTTGAGTTGGGCTTGGAGTCCATTACTTACCTTCTCCTTCAAGAAAACGAATTAGGTCTTCTAAACACCTATAAATACACCCTTATATCACTTGTAAATCATCCTTGCCTCATAGTAAATAGTTCTTAAGGTTTTATTCTTCCAAGTTATTGTAGAGAGCAAGATGATGTCTTTTATTATTTCCTTTAGTTTATTTCCTTCAGGTATGAACTAAACATCCCATAGCTTGGGTTTTGCATCATGTATAATCTATGAATTCTAATTTCTTTCTATCTAAGTTCCTTTGGGAATTATATGTTTTAATCTGATATTAGCTACTTACCTTTATATTTGTTTATGTGTTTTCATTTAATGACTGTTTTCCTTGCTAGTGCACGAGTATGGGATTACCTTAATAGTAGTTAGATGATCACCTTAGCTGGGTGTCTAATTATTGAAACACCACATAATGTCTAGTGTCGATATTGGTCTTGACAACACTAATTCTAACTAGATAGTCATTAGGGTATAATTTAATCACTATCACCATGTATGGAAATTGATTTCTTAGGGCCCTAGTGGCGCAGGATAACCCTATTTGAACCAGCCTCGTGGTGTGTCCGTAGCCCCCTTAGTCCCTCTCAAGGTCTAAGGTATGAGAATTTAGAATCCTGACTAAGTATCTAAGAGCTAATTATCTCCCTTATTAACTAGATTTAATAGAAATAATTAGAAGGATTAGTGCATACTAGCAAAACCTAAGCTATACTTCTCATCTCATATTTCTTCGTATTTAATTTACTGTTTTTAGTTTTATTAGTTTAATTAATTAATCTCGAATTTATTCCTTTTAATTTCTTTCTTTTAAATTATTTACTATTTACTCGTTATTACTACCCATTCGATTAACACACTAAGTCCTTCAGAACAAACTCAACTTATCATTAAAACTTGCATACGTCCTGTAATACTTGCAGTACTGTGCCTGTCTAGGGTGAGAGTGCATTTTTTTCCGACTTATCATTTATCTTATTTTTATCATACCCTAGGCGAAACCAAGTTTTTTGCGCCGCTGCCGGGGACTTGTGTCTCGTTAGCGTGTGGGTTATCTATTTCGAGTAGTAGTTTTTAGTTAATTTTTATTTTTCAGTATTTAGTTTTTGTTTTTCCGGATTTACGCTTGTGGTTTGTTTTAGTCTTTTTCAGGTTTCACAGTGTTTAATTCTTTGTCTCCGTTACCGGAGCCTGAGAGGAGCTTTAGATCTTATAATAAACGTGTTCGTGAGGAAAGAGCCTTAAGAAGAGCTATGACAGGCATACAAGAGCAGTTAGATCCACCACTTGTGATCCCACCTGAAGGATTACAATACTATGCACCAGGAGGACCACCACCATTTATTCCACCTGGTGTTCAACAACAAGGACAACATCCACTAGGAAGAGGTAACTGGCAAAACAATGTTGATCAGAACCGAGTTGAACAAGACCTTCCTGGCCTCCGAGTGCCGTTTCATGTTCAACCGATAGGTTACCGTCCTCCGGAGATCCAAAATATTAAATTTCAACCCGATCCGGGTATGCTCAGTCAGTTTAAAAGTTCTGGACTCTACAGTGGTACATCAATTCAAGATCCGATAAGATCGATTCAGAAGTTTATGCAGATTTGTGATGCTTATGTTACTCCAGACATTACACGCGAGCAACTGTATTGTGATATGTTTTCGTTCTTCCTGACCGGTAGAGCTGGTGAGTGGCTAGATAGGCAACCACCAGGGACAATTAATTCATGGACATAACTTCAAGCCGCTTTCTTTAACCGTTTTTATCCGAAGAGTATGAGACTCAAAGACCAAAGCGAGCTTGCAAGGTTTTGTCAAGAAGATGGAGAAACAGTAGGAGAATCATGGACAAGGTTTCAATAAAAGTTAGCAAGATGTCCGCTCCATGGTTATACCCCTCTTTACAGTTAGCTATATTTTACGAAGGTCTCAGCAGTCAAGGTAGAGAGAAGGTGGATAACATAGGAAAGGGAAATTTCGTGTCCATGAACCATAATGAAGCTGCCGAGGTTTTGGAAAATATTATTGAACAAGAAAGGAGTTGGCCTTCTACGCGAGATCCTGTTGCAAAGACCCGAGGTACGCTTCGTTTAGATGCAGAAACTGCAAACTCAGCTCAAATATCCGCATTAGAAAATCAAATCAAAGAACTTAAGCTAGAGATGCAGAAAAATTTAGCCGCAGCAAACGTAGTACAAGAAGCACAAGGTTGTCAACAATGTGGGGTTAATAATCATACTTAGGAAGAGTGCGAAGGAAATCCACAATCTGTTTATTTCATATTCAACCAAGGAGGTTATCAATTTGGTAACCGAAACCATCCGGGTATGCAATATTCAATTCCTTAGGGGGCCGCTAATCCTGGTCATTATCAACCGCGTCCCCAGAACAACTTTTTCCAACCAAGAGGTTAGTATCAAAATCAATATCAAAATAGACCCGCTCCCCCTCAACAACCTGTTCAAGATGCCTATACCGATTCATTAGTTCAGAAAGCTTTACCACTGTATCCTCAAGAGGGAACTATGGTTAATCAACAATTAGTAAAAGTCTTGGATCGTTTGACCACGAATATGCACGCTCAGGATGAAAATTTACGAGGACAAGATGCCGCAATTCAGATTTTAGGTACTCAAGTAGAACAGCTGAATAAAGTTCTAACGAATTTAATGGAACGAAAAGAATTGAAGGCGATCGAAGGAGTTGATGACAATGTTGGGTTCGAAGCTTGTAAGGCTATTTGCCTTGAAAAAGAAGAAGAGAAGGAAGTACCACATGCTGCCATTAGTGCCATGGAGGTTCTGAGTACCGAAGAAGAACCCACCAAGTCTAGCCCCGTGGAACCTGACTGTTCTGAGGTTGATGTGGAGGACGATTCAGAAAAATCCAAATTTATACAGCTTCTGAAAGATATGCAAGAGGAGATTAGATCGGTGATGGATTATCAATCTGAGCTGGCTAAATAGAAAGAGGAAGAAGCCTCCAAGGAGGAACCAAGAGTTGAAGTTGACGTTGCACCTGCTGTGCAAGAGGAGAAAGAAGAAGAGAAGGTGGAACCGCCACCTATTGTTCAAACAGTGTCATCAACTATTCCTGATACAAATCCAAAAGATGACACTGAACTCAAGACATTTGTAGAGGCGTATACTCCTAAAAATATCAACGCCCAAATGCTTGAGATTTTGAAGAAAGGACTTACACCTCAACAAGTTTTTACGCAAGTTATTCCTGAGAAAGAAGCGAGTGTAGAGCTCCCAAGAGAGAACCTGAGAGTCTCAAGAAGAAGTGAAAGAGAGTTACCAACGAAGCTCAAAGATCTGGGAAGTTTAACCTTCCTATTCAAATTAATGGTATGCTCAAAGTGAAAGCTATGTACGATGTGGGTTCTGTTGTGAATCTTATGCCTAAGTCCGTGTTCGAGAGACTTGGACTTCAGAAATCAGAAAAAGCTCTGATGAAGTTGCAGTTTGCTGACAACTCAGTTACCAGGACATGGGGAACAGTGGAGGACATCTTAGTCCGAGCAGGTTGTATTGCCATCCCTACTGACTTTGTTATACTTGAGTTTGATGCAGATAAGCAGGTTCCAATCATACTTGGACGGCCTTTTATGGCCACAAGTCAAAGTGTCATCAACTTCCAAGAAGGGACCATTACCCTTCATGCAAAGAACGTATCCGAGACCTTCTATGTCTTGGGCAAGAAACCGAGGAAGTTAGATCCCACCGTTCCTGTCATCCACAGCCTTTCACATCACAAACTCCCTCCTTAGAAGATCCACTTAAAACCTGTGGATACTGAGCCAAACATTGAGTTTGGGGTTGGCCATGAAGTACTATGGAAAGCTCACAAACGCGAGAATAAGCCACGTAGTTTCAAAGACTCGTGGATGGGACCATTCATTGTCACTAAGGTTGTTTCAACCAAGGTGATAGAAATTCAACCCAAGAGGGGGATCAAGCGCATTTTAGTTGACGTTCATAGCCTAAGTCGTTGTTGGGGAGGCTATATTCGCACATCTTGATAGAGGTAACACGTCTAACTTTCAAAGATGTTAAATAAAAGTGCTATATGGGAGACAACCCGCAATTTTTTTAAGTTTTTATGTCTTTTACCTTTTTAGTTTGTGTTTAGTGTAGTTGTCATTAGTTGATATCGCATATTTGAGAAAGGTATTAGTGTTTTTGATGCTTAGGTATAGGATAAATCGAGTTCGGGAGGAGAAAACAAAGTTTTTCGGAAAATTCAGACCATCAGTCCGGTACACCAGACGACCCTTCCGGTATACCGCGGAGAAGAAAACACGTGACCACGGGGTCTTGACTCGGGTTTTGTGCCGAGAAGAAAAAAATTAGAAGCTCAAGTCCGGTACACCGGACCCTAGCCCCGGTACACCGCAGGATCAAAACCCGTGACCATGAGGTAGAGGACACACGTTTTTTGCCGAGCATTAAAATTTTCGAGGAACAGAAGCTGCGGTACACCGTGCCCCAGCTCCGGTATACCGCAGGTAGCCGCTGGAGAGAGAATTTTTTTTTAGGTTATAAGAAGCAAGAGGTTGCACTATTCCGAATTTACAAATCCTTAAGCCTCTCTTTCTTCTCCAAACCTCTCCCAACTCCATTAAAGCTCATTCAAACCTTCCCCAAACATCAAAACACTACCCAATCATCATAAAAACACATCAAATCTTCTCTCCACATCATTACAAAAGAGATTCAAGCACCCAATTCTCACCAAACACCTTAGATTGAAGAATCAAAAGCTTAAATTTTCAAAATTCATCCTACAATTTCTTAAATTCATACCAATCCATCAATAATTCATCTTACCCACATAGAGAATCATCATCAATTCACATTTCCTAAGCCAAATCAAGCTTGTTCAACCAATAATTCAAAAGTTCAAATTTCAAGAGTTGCTAAAGCTTTGAGTTGGGGGTCAATTGAAGATGACTAAAAGAACAGAAATATTATCTTCAAGAGGGAGGTGAAGAAAAACTAGGTATTGGGTTCAATTGAGAAGAAATCAAATAACAAAAGTTCTAGTTCCAAAGCTAAGGGTAAAATCGATGTTGAAGATAGAGGTAAGCTAGCTATGTTTGATCATAATGGCAAAAGGATTTATTTTTATTCAAAGGAGAAAACACAACCTCTTCCCTTCAAAGGTCCTACTGGTGGTCCTTTGTGTGTTCTAAAATAAATGCAAAAGTAATCGAACCACAACCGCAAGTGTACGGTTGTCCCAAGTAGTAATAAGTGATACTAGGATCGTTCGCAGGGACGGTTTGGTTAACTACAATGCTTATCGAATAATGAATGGTTGCACTTAGGAAATCAAATAAAGATAATATGATTGATTGTTTGGTTTTATTAATTCTAAGGAATAAAAGACTAAATGGAAAATGCAATTAAATACTAAAACGCAAGTAAATGAGAGTGAAACGCAAGTATGAGAAGGTACCACTTGAGAACGCAAGGGATCCTCCTAATCCTATTTTATAACTTATGCTGTTTAAGGGCTAAATTGGTCAATTACAAAGGTCGGGATTCTAAATTCCTTATACCCCCGTCAGGGTGGACTATAAGGCTATCCTAGAGTGTCACTAGTCTCGTCAGGTAAATATGATCCACTTTTAGATGTTAAAGAATTTTACCTCATTGACCCTAAAATTAGCTAAGTTCGTCAGAATCAATAGCTTCTATTTTAAATTGAATAATTGGTTCCGTACCTAAACCCTCCGTCAGGATGATCCACACGCCACATTTGTGGAATAGCCTAGATACTAATACCTGTTCTTAGTTCATGACTCTAAAAACAGTAAATAATCTCAAATTATCGAAAAGAGTAAAAGTCTCAATCTAATTTAATTTAACAGAAACCCAAATTCAACATACGAAATTCAATAGAATTGGGATTCACCCATAAAACATTCTCAAGCACTAAAATGTGTTTAGCTCATACTAATTAAAAAGAAAACTAAATTTAAAGAAATGGAATTCATAATGTATTACAAAATTAAAAATAAAGAAAACCTAATTTCCGGAATAGGATTTGGCTGAGAATGGAGATATAGACCCTCTCCAGCTCGTGCAGCTTCTTCTTTCTTCCTTCTGTTGCTTCTCTCTGATGTTTTAATTTGTAAAAAGTGAATTGTGTGAAAAATAGAAATCAAGAGCTCCTTTTATAAGCTCAAATTCGGACTTGGACCTAGGCTTTTAATTAAATGAGATATTGAAGGCCCAAGTCCACTAACTTAGCCAAAAATCCCGTAACTGCTGCACCACCTTCACAAAAACAGCTCTAGCTGATTCGTTATGCCTCCGATTGACCTGAAATTACTGGCAAAATTTCCGTAACTCGATAAGGAACGTTTTCTCTTCAAAGGTAAGCGGCTAGATCATCTCTTAAGTGCCTCGAAATCAGCTATCTCTGGCCTGTTTTCCAGATTTGCAGCTCCAAAATCAAATACCTTCGGGATTTATCTTCAAGTCCTGACTCCGTATCACGATCTTTGACTCTCTTCTCGGATTCCATTCCTAGCTAATATTTAAAACCTACAAAATTTTCACTAAAATACACAAGATTACGCGCAAAAGTTTAATAAATCAAAAATACTAGAAATAAAATGGGAATTCCGGATTATTACATTTTTAACTCAAAAGTCTATCAAAATATTAAACTAAACATCAAAAATGATGTCTGCCAAGGGTCGAATATAAGAACAATTAGGGAGACATCAAGACCCCCAACTCAAACCTTTATCATCCCGACAAAGTAAAACAAAACAAAGGGGTAGAAGTGAACGTAATAACAATTAGAAGCTAGCAAATACACCTAAAGCAAGTCTTAAGAGAAATCTCATATAGTAAACTATAGAAACTAATATACACATACATCTAAAATGCAACATCAAACATAAATAATCTCAATCATAAAATTAAAGTCGCAATGCTTGAAGGTTACACTTGTACTCATTTCTGTATGATGGCTATAGGGTGGTCATTAATCCTAACTCGCTTTGAATGCTCCACCTAGTATATTCCTTATCAACATAATCATAAATTCACTATGCACTTAGAAGTTTTAAAACTCTTCCCCCTCTTGTTTCTGTTAAAGGGGTTAGAAGTTTTTTGGGCCATGCTGGATTTTATAGGCGTTTTATTAAAGACTTTTCTAAGATTGCTAAACCGTTATGCAACTTACTTGAAAAGGATTCCAAATTCCTTTTTGATGAAGCTTTTTTAGCGGCTTTCCAAGGAATCAAGGAAAAGCTTATTTCTGCTCCTATAGTATTACCTCCAGATTGGAATTTACCGTTTTAGGTTATGTGTGATGCGAGTGATTTGTGTATGGGAGTTGTATTGGGACAGAGAAAAGAGAAGGTTTTTCATTCGATTTACTATGCTAGTAAAACTTTTAATGGTGCTCAAGTTAATTACACAGTTATAGAAAAAGAGTTGCTAGCAGTTGTGTATTCATTTGATAAATTTCGCTCTTATCTTCTTGGAGCGAAAGTTATTGTTTATACAGATCATTCTGCGATTAGATATCTTATGGAAAAGAAGGATGCGAAACCGAGGTTAATCAGATGGGTCTTATTGCTTCAAGAGTTCGATTTAGAGACCAAAGATAGAAAGGGTTGTGAGAATCAGGTTGCAGATCATCTATCGCGTCTAGAAGGTTCAGAGATGAATAGTGGTACTGAAGCAGTTAGAGAAGAATTTCCTGATGAGAGTTTATTCGTTGTTCGTGATTATGAAGCTCCTTGGTATGCAGATATTGCGAATTTAGTGGTGAGTGGTGTTTTTCCTGAAGGGTATACTTATCAAGAAAGAAAAAGGTTAGCTCATCGTGCTAGACAGTTCTTTTGGGAGGATCCTTTCCTCTACAAAGTTTGTGCTGACCAAATGATGCGAAGATGTGTAGCAAGGGAGGAAACGGAAGCTATTATAGCTGGATTCCATGATTCACTCTATGGAGGACATTTCAAGGGAGATAGAACTGCTGCTAAGGTATTCCAATCAGGTTTTTACTGGCCTTCTCTTATTAAAGATTGTCATGAAATATGTTAAGAGATGTACGAGATGCCAATTTACCGGAAACATATCCAAAAGGGATGAGATTCCACGTAATAATGTGTTAGAAGTTTAAATATTCGATGTTTGGGGTATAGACTTTATGGGTCCTTTCGTTCCTTCAAAATGTAACCTCTACATCTTATTAGCTGTTGATTATGTGTCTAATTGGGCAGAAGCGGTGGCTTTACCTACCAATGATTCCCGAGTGGTGATTAAGTTCTTGAAGTCACATATTTTCACTAGACATGGTACACCTAGAGTGATTATTAGCGATGGAGGATCTCACTTTGTTAATAAGTATTTGAATACTGTTCTAGAGAAATATGGAGTAAGACACCGTGTATCTACTGCATATCATCCACAATCCAACGGTCAAGCTGAAGTATCGAATCGTGAAGTCAAGTCAATCTTAAAGAAAACCGTTGGTCCTACAAGAAAAGATTGGTCAATGAAGTTAGATGATGCGTTGTTGGCCTATCGTACTACGTTTAAGACTCCAGTTGGTGCATCTCCCTATCGTATGGTGTACGTAAGGCTTGTCACTTACCTCTTGAGCTTGAAATGGGTGCCTATTGGGCGATTGCGCAGTTGAATTTAGATCCTATCTTAGCCGGAAAGAATCGTATGATGAAGCTTAACGAACTTGACGAATTCCGATTGAATGCCTATGAAAATGCTAAACTCTACAAAGAAAACACGAAGAAATGGCATGACAATCGGATTCGTAGAAAGAACTTTGAAGTGGGGCAAAGAGTGTTTAAGTATAATCAAAGATCAGCAATTATCCGGGTAAGTTAAGGTCTAAGTGGTCAGGTCCATACATTGTGACCAAAGTTACACCTCATGGAGCTATAGAAATAGAACATCCACTAGAGAACCGTACCTTTATGGTGAACGGTCACAGACTAAAGATATACCATGGAGGTGAAGATACCAATCGTTCGAAAGATCCACATCCCGGGGAGGTCATGTATCTCCTCGAGATTCCATAGAAGCGTGAGGTAACCCGTCGAGCTTAACGACGTTAAACAAAAGCCAATTCTTTGTATATTAGCTGAGTTTTTAAATTTTCGCAATGTAAAATAGTTTGATTTTCGTAATTTTAGTGTTTATTATTAAGAAATGAGGAAGGGTAGTTGTTTTTGATGATTTCAGGGGTAAAAAGGTCAAGAGTTTGGGGTCGAAAGGCGAAAAAGATAGAAAAAATAGGTTGGTTGTCCAGGAGAAACCGGGTACCCGGTTTCGCGAAAACCGGGAACCCGGTTTTGGAGCTGGTACCAACCTCAAAAATGCAACACATGGCGTCTTGGTTCTCGACACAGCGTCGGACCGGGTACCCGGATTTTCGAAACCTGGAACCCGGTTTTGGTGTTGTACATTTTGGTGGTTCTGAACCAGCGTTTTGAGATCTGGCCATTAGCTGCGTTTTCATCCTCGACTTTGGTCGAAACCGGGAACCCGCATTTGACAAAACCGGGAACCCGGTTTCGAAGGGTGAAGCTCTGACCCAGCGTCTTCGTGGTCCAGCCTTTGGTTGCGTTTTGAGATTTTAAAAAAATTCAATGAAGTAATTTTCCGCGCCGTCACAGCGACACGGAACCGGGTACCCGGATTTTCGAAACCGGGAACCCGGTTTTGAAGCTGTGATGTCGGTTTTGAGTGTTTTAACCTAGTTTTCTTAACCTTTTCTGCAAGTTTTTACCTAAAGCGCACCAATAGCCTCCCCACCTACGAAAATCATCATTGAGACCTATAAATTCCATCTTTTTCTACCCTCTTTCATCACAAAAACACATAATCAACTCACCTCTTCTCCAAAACATCATCAAATCCTTAGTTTTTCCCAAGATTTTTCTTCACCCAATCCTTAAAATTAAACCCAATTCTTTCTTCTCCCACACAAAGTAAACATTACCCATATCATATTCCACCTTAATTTTCAATTCCTAAGCCTCAAAACATCAAAGTTCTACACTTTCCTCTAGTTTTTCACTTTTTGAAGTTTTGAGTTTGGGGTGGAAAGAGATGACTAATAGAACCGGCGATTTCCGAAGAACAGCTCCTAGAAGAAAAACCACCAGTGGTGGTACTCAAGAACAAGCTATTGAGATTCTTGATTCCCGTCCTAAACGAATAACTGATGAAGTTAAGCTTGTTCCCAAGAGAAAAGAAATCACAGGTCAAAAGATAAGATTAATTGATGAACACGAAAGTGAAGAAGAGAATAAAGATGAGATTGAGAAGGATGTTGACGATGCAACCAAACAAGAAGTTGCGGAAGTACCAGTTCAACATAAACCCCCGAGAGTAAAGATGTGGGCCCATAAGCCTAAGAGGGTTTATACTTCTTGGAATGATCAGGTTCGTGAACGAATTGAATTTTTGAAGTTTGGTGAAGAGATGGACTTTCCTAAGAATATTATGAGTAGTGCTCATAGAGAATATGCTGTTGTGTGTGACAAGTTTGGTTGGAGATACTTACGAGAAAGGAAGCTTGAGTTTATTCCTACTTTTGTGCAAGAATTTCATGAAGGATTAGCTATTTCCCGTGAGGCAATTGAAATTCGCAAAAAGGTAGTTCCTTTCTCTATTGA
Source organism: Nemophila menziesii (assembly GCA_029959085.1). Taxonomy (NCBI): domain Eukaryota; kingdom Viridiplantae; phylum Streptophyta; class Magnoliopsida; order Boraginales; family Hydrophyllaceae; genus Nemophila; species Nemophila menziesii. The sequence continues at coordinate 21,694,896 of JARWIR010000015.1, read as the reverse complement.
AATCATTCAGAAATCTTTGAAATTTCCCAACTTTACTGGTTCATGCCCATTCGAGGAAACCCTTCGTGACCCTTCTTTTGATTATGATTCCCTTTGGGGTACTGTTCCTGTTAATGGGGCCCGCCCAATTCCTGGAGGAGAAAGGTATCTGGACAGTTTTACAGCAGTAGTTTAACACCTCGTGCTAAGGTTTGGTCTCGCTTCATCATACCTACTTTCTTTGGAAATAAACACACATCCGAGTTGAAGAAGGATCATGTAATTTTTATCAAGTGTATTGTTGAGGAGGAACGAATGCATGTAGCTAAGATTATTTATGACAACATCATGGAATTCGCGAAATCTCCGATGAAACAACAGAATCTCAAGTTCCCTTGTACGATCACAAAGTTGTGCTTAGACGCAAAGATTCTGGTAGGAATGCAGAGGATGATGTTGTGTTAGTTGGAGTAAGTATGGCTTTGACTACGATTCCGAATATCCATGATGAAGCACCAAGAGCTACGAAAACTCCTAGAGCTCCTCCACCAAAGAAAGCAAAGAGCGCTCCTGAGTTGGAATCGAAAGTAAAGGTGTTGGAAGAGAATCAAGAGAAGATGATTGCTACCTTGGGAAACGTTACAAAAGAGTTGGACCTACTTCGAAATTTGATCTTAGGCATAAACACACTTCGAAACGCGATTTATGATGCTGTTACGCGAGATAAAGGTCCAGAACGCAACACCGATAACCAGCCTCGCGCTGGTTAAGATACCTTTCCTAATCCTTTCTTTTAGTGTAGATTAGTTTTAATGCTTTATTGAGTCTTTTCGAGTCGTGGGGACACGACTCATTTTTGAGTTTGGGGTGGGGTTCGTTGCCTCATCCCAGTTTTTATGTGCTATTTGTTTTAAATGCTTTCAATAAAAGAATTTTCGGAGTTGCGTTTGACGGGAAAAAATTTTAAATATCCCTTTAAGCATACTTTTGATGAATCTATGATAGTAAATAGTGAACTTTAGGGATTAGTATAAAACGCATTTAGAGTTGCATGCAAACATAGGTAATTAATAGGAAAAATTAATGAACAATGCAAATGAAGTAAGCTTGTACTTAAGGAATATGTTTGGTGTGTAGAACGTGAAATCCTAATTAGTAGATAACCCACCTAGATATGAACTAAAGACACGCTATGTACTTAGGAAAATGATAGGGGCAGTCCTTTGTTAGCCATTTGTAACCTTTTAGCCTTCTATCCCTTGTATTAATTATTATCCGTCTTAGCCCACTTTGGGACTTTAGCCTTTTCTTTATAGCCACGATATAAGCCATTATCTCTTAGATTATTAGGCATGACCATATGACCCGCACTTGAATCACAATCCTGAGACATGTCTCGAGCTTGAGTTTGGGGTGGTGGGTCCACTTATGGGGAATTTAATGGGTTGGGATTGATGTGCTTTTTATTGTAGCACAATTACAGATGATATATACTTGTAACCCTTTGCCGCGAATGAGAAAAAAATGAAAAAGAAAGAAAAAATGAAAAATTTCGAAAAATCATACAGTAGATACCGGGAACCCGCATTTGACAAAACCGGGAACCCGGTTTGCTGCTTCATTGCAAAAAAAAAGAGAAAGAAAAATACATATGAATAAACACCCGTCAAAGTGGAAATTTTCTGAAAAATCATCTAATCTATAGTGGGTAGACATGGGACGCTAAATTGTTGCGTATATGGGTGAGTGAGAACATCTTTTAAGCGTTAACTCAAGCTCGAGGACATTGTTGATGGTAAGTGAGGAGAGAGCCAAAAGCTCACTTCAAATTTACCAAATATACATCCACATCGTCCTTAAGCCACTATCAAAACCATAAAGACCTCGTGATTCCTAAGTGCATAGTGAATTTATGATTCTGTTGATAGGGAACATACTAGGTGGAGCGTTCAAAGCGAGTTAGGATTAATGACCACCCTATCGCCATCATACAGAGATGAGTACAAGTGTAACCTTCAAGCATTGCAACTTTAATTTTATGATTGAGATTATTTATGTTTGATGTTGCATTTTAGATGTATGTATATATTAGTTTCAATAGTTTGCTATATGAGATTTATCTTAAGACTTGCTTTAGGTGTATTTGCTAGCTTCTACTTGTTTATACGCTTACTTTTCCCCCTTTGTTTTGTTTTACTTTGTCGGGACGACAAAGGTTTGAGTTGGGGGTCTTGATGTCTCCCTAATTGTTCTTATTTTTGACCCTTAGGAGACATCATTTTTTATGTTTAATTGAATATTTTGATAGACTTTTGAGTTAAAAATGCAATAATCCGGAATTCCTATTTTATTTCTAGTATTTTTGATTTATTAAATTTTTGCGCGTAATCTTGTGTTTTTTAGTGAAAAGTTTGTAGATTTTAAATATTAGCTAGGAATGGAATCCGAGAAGAGAGTCAAAGATCGTGATATGGAGTCAAGACTTGAAGATAAATCCCGAAAGAATTTGATTTTAGAGCTGCAAATCTGGAAAACAGGCCAAAGATTTCTGATTTCGAGGCACTTACGAGTTGATTTAGCCGCTGACCTTTGAAGAGAATACATTCCTTATCGAGTTACAGAACTTTTGCAAGTGATTTAAGGTCAATCGGAGTTATAACGAAGCGGGTAGAGCCGTTTTAGTGGAGGTGGTGCAGCAGTTACGGGATTTTGGGTTTGGACATTTAATTAGTGTTTTATTATTAGGTCCAAGGCCTATTCCGAATTTTAGCTTATAAAAGGAGCTCTTGACTTCTATTTTTTTATACAATTCACTTTTTACAAGATTAAACATCAAAGAGAAGCAACAGAAGGAAGAAAAAAGAAGCTGCAAGAGCTCGAGAGGGTCTATATCTCCGTTCTCAGTCATTCCAATTCCGGAAATTAAATTTTAATTCTGTAATACATTATGAATTCCATTTCAATTAATCTACTTTTCTTTTTAATTAGTATGAGCTAAACACATTTTAGTGCTTGAGAATGCTTTATGGGTGAATCCCAATCTTATTGAATTTCATATGTTGAATTTGGGTTTCTGTTAAATTAAATTAGATTGGGGCTTTTGCTCTTTCCGATAAATTAAGATTATTTACTGTTTTTAGAGTCATGAACTAAGAACAGGTGTTATTATCTAGGCTATTCCAATTAGTGGCGATTGGATCATCTTGACGGAGGGTTTAGGTACGGAAATATTTATTCAATCTAAAATAGAAGCTATTGATTCTGACGAACTTAGCTAATTTTAGGGTCAATGTGGTAATTAACTTAAACATCTAAAAGTGGATCATATTTACCCTGACGGGACTAGTGACACTCTAGGATAGCCTTATAGTCCACCCTGACGGGGGTATAAGGAATTTAGAATCCCGACCATTGTCATTGACCAATTTAGCCCTTCAACAGCATAGGTTATGATATAGGATTAGGAGGATCCCTTGCGTTCTCAAGTGCTACCTTCTCATACTTGCGTTTCACACTTATTTACTTGCGTTTTACTATTTACTTGCATTTTATATTTAGTCTTTCCTTAATTAGAATTAATACAAAAACCAAATCAATCATTATATCTTTATTTGCTTTCATAAGTGCAACAATTCATTATTCGATAAGCATTGTAGTTAACCCAACCGTCCCTGCGAACGATCCTAGAATCACTTATTACTACTTGGGACAACCGTACACTTGCGGTTGTGGTTCGATTACATTTGCATTTATTTTAGAACACACAAAGGACCACCAAATATCTGTTTGAATTTCTGTACTGCTCGAAGAGGATCTTCTCCAGCTTTACCACGAAAATTTCCAAAATTTTGGAATTGAGCTAACATACCCGAATCTGGACGCAACCTCGGAACATTAATGTTTGGAGAACCTACCCCTATAGCAGGAGCACGGAATGGAACTTCTGGTGGACCATTAACAAACCATGGATCTTGATTGATCGCCATTTGAACTTGGACATGAGGATTAGGATTGCCTGGTGGAACTAGAGGGTAAAGAACTTTTGGCGCTATGGGTTGGCCATTCGCATCTAGCTGAACTTGTCCGTTATTTTGTTGATTCTGAATATTAATGTTCTACATTCTGTTCGCTAGTTCTTCTACTTCTAAGTGCCCGTTTGGGATTGCTTTTTAAAATAATCACTTAAAGTGATTTTAGATCCATAGTAATATTTTAGACTCTAAAAATCACTTTTAGGAAAAGCACTAGATTAGTGATTATTAAAATAATCACTTAAAATGATTTTAGATGTCAAAATATTTTTTAATATTTTTTACAAATATTTAAATTTTAATCAAAAAGCGCTTTTAGCTCTAAAATAATCAATCCCAAACGGGCTCTAAGTCTTCTTGTTCTTTCCTTCTCTTGTTAGCAAGTCTGATTAATGATTCTGGATTATTAAGGATCGGAGGTGCTGGCTCTAGATCCTTAAAGAGTCTCCTTCGCATACAACAAACCTAAAAACCTAAAAAAGATGAACAAACAAAAAGCGTAAAACTGATAAAATAAAATAAATGCACCTATCACTAAAGGATAAACACCGTGGTCACACGCTACCGTCCCCGGCAGCGGCGCCAAAAACTTGGTGGTCCTTTGTGTGTTCTAAAATAAATGCAAAAGTAATCGAACCACAACCGCAAGTGTATGGTTGTCCCAAGTAGTAATAAGTGATACTAGGATCGTTCGCAGGGACGGTTTGGTTAACTAAAATGCTTATCGATTAATGAATGGTTGCACTTAGGAAAGCAAATAAAGATAATATGATTGATTGTTTGGTTTTATTAATTCTAAGGAATGAAAGACTAAATGGAAAATGCAATTAAATACTAAAGCGCAAGTAAATTAGAGTGAAACGCAAGTATGAGAAGGTAGCACTTGAGAACGCAAGGGATCCTCCTAATCCTATTTCATAACTTATGCTGTTTAAGGGCTAAATTGGTCAATTACAATGGTCGGGATTCTAAATTCCTTATACCCCTGTCAGGGTGGACTATAAGGCTGTCCTAGAATGTCACTTGTCCCGTCAGGGTAAATATGATCCACTTTTAGATGTTTAAGAATTTAACCTCATTGGCCCTAAAATTAGCTAAGTTCGTCAGATCAATAGCTTCTATTTTAGATTGAATAATTGGTTCCGTACCTAAACCCTCCGTCAGGATGATCCACACGCCACATATGTGGAATAGCCTAGATACTAATACCTGTCCTTAGTTCATGACTCTAAAAACAGTAAATAATCCTAAATTATCGAAAAGAGTTAAAGTCCCAATCTAATTTAATTTAACAGAAACCCAAATTCAACATATGAAATTCAATAGAATTGGGATTCACCCATAAAACATTCTCAAGCACTAAAATGTGTTTAGCTCATACTAATTAAAAAGAAAACTAAATTAAAGAAATGGAATTCATAATGTATTAAAAAATATAAAATAAAGAAAACCTAATTTCCGGAATAGGATTTGGCTGAGAATGGAGATATAGACCCTCTCCAGCTCTTGCAGCTTCTTCTTTCTTCCTTCTGTTGCTTCTCTCTGATGTTTTAATTTGTAAAAAGTGAATCGTGTCAAAAATAGAAATCAAGAGCTCCTTTTATAACCTCAAATTCGGACTTGGACCTAGGCTTTTAATTAAATGAGATATTGAAGGCCCAAGTCCACTAAATTAGCCCAAATTCTCGTAACTGCTGCACAACCTTCACTAAAACGGCTCTAGCCGATTCGTTATGACTCCGATTGACCTGATATCACTTGCAAAATTTCTGTAACTCGATAAGGAACATTTTCTCTTCAAAGGTCAGCGGCTAGATCATCTTTTAAGTGCCTCGGAATCAGCAATCTTTGGCCTGTTTTCCAGATTTGTAACTCCAAAATCAAATTCCTTCGGGATTTATCTTAAAGTCCTGATTCCGTATCACGATATTTGACTCTCTTCTCGGATTCCATTCCTAGCTAATATTTAAAACCTACAAACTTTTCACTAAAATACAAAAGATTACGCGCAAAAGTTTAATAAATCAAAAATACTAGAAATGAAATGGGAATTCCGGATCATTACATTTTTAACTCAAAAGTCTATCAAAATATGAAACTAAACATAAAAAATGATGTCTCCCAAGGGTCGAAAATAAGAACAATTAGGGAGACATCACCTACACCCATGGATAAAGAGAAAGTTTCAAAGGCCTTGAGAGCTTCTGCAGAAAAACAATTAAAGGAACTACCTTTTGCTTATGAGAAAGTATTCAATGAAGAAGTTGGTGCAGGAAACTATAAGAGATTCTTGGAGCTTGGTGAAAAATTGAGTTGGTCTACGTTCATGGTAAGACGTTCTGAATTATGTCATGAGTTAGTTTTGGAATTCTATTTAGGCCTCTTTAGCCGAGATAGTAAAGGTTGTGTTCTGATTAGAGGAAAGTTAGTTCCTTTCACAGTTGAGGAGATTAGGAACCACTTCAAGTCTAAGAAATTGATTGGATATTGCAAGTATACTGAAGCGGTTGCTAAACAAAAAATCTTTGATGAGGAATTACATTTTGAGCATGTTTTAGACAAGGAGAAAGTGCAATTACATAAGGGAGAATTGAAGACGCCTTGGCCTTACAAATATCTTCAACTGGATGCGAGAGTTTGGCTCAATTTCCTTATTCCTAATGTCTTTGGAAACACACGAACTTTGGATGTGACTAAGAAGAACGCTCTACTTTTGGATTGTATTTTGAGAGGAGAGAAGTAGATGTGGCACAGTTGATCTATGAGGAGGTGATGCGATTTTCGGTCTCTCCCAAATCAGTTTATGATGTTAAATCTCCTACTATGATCACGTGTCTTGTGCGAAAAGTGAATGTTACATTGGGTGAAGAAGAGAAACTGGAATTTAAGAAGAGTTATATTGATAATTCTTGGATCGTGAAAGTCTTGAGAGGAGCGGTTTCTACACAAGTCTCGAAAGAAGAAAAGGAGCAAAGTTGGCAAGAGAAAATGGAGGAGTGTTTAAACAAATTCGAAGCAGCTCAAACTTCCTTAGCCAATGATGTGGCCCAAATCAACGCTAATCAAGTGCACATCATGAAACTCCTTGAGCAATTAACAAAAGATCAAGAAAATCCTACCTTGGATGTCAATAATGCGAGGCAATAGCCTTGAGAGTATGTCCCTTTCTTCCTTACCATTTCTATAAATGCTTTTATTTGCTAATTTTAATTTCTGTTTCGAGTCTTTTTTCGAGTCGTGGGGACACGACTCATTTTTGAGTTGGGGGTGTGGGGATTCGTTGTCTCTCATCTCCATTTTTCTGTTTTTCGGTAGAAATTAAATTTTTTGATACATGGGAATTAGATGTAGAGTGTGTTTAATAGCTTGAAAGCATAAGCTCAGTGAATTAATGATAGTAAGTAATATGTTTATGAGCTATGTTATTTGTATGCTTTGAGTATTTGCAGGAAAACACACATTGATAGTAAATAAAAGATTAATGAGCAATGCAATAGAAAGTATGTTCGATCTCAGGAAACCTTGAGAAGTGTGTAGGCCGTGAGATTCAAGCTAGTTGACAAAACCATTTGATGAAAGTGCTAAAGGTAAGAAAATAACGAAATTTCATAGTGTAGAAAGTGATTAAGGCAGTTCTTTCATATTGAAGCCACTTGAAGCCTTTTTATACCTTCTCACCTTGTTATTTGATTTTTTTTCGCTATATCCTTCTCAGACCTTTCTAGCCTTTCTAAAGCTTTTTAGTGAAACACATTATAAGCCATATCCCTTTAGATTATAGGACTTTTCCATATGACCCGCACTCGAATCGCGATGCATAGATTGTTGTTTTAGAGCTTGAGTTTGGGGTGGTGGGTCCACCATTATGGGAATTGTTATTGGGATGGGATTTTTTAGCTTATTAATTGTGCGATGTTCTTTACATAGATGATGATTCACAGATTTTTATTGTAACCCTTTGTCGGGGTAATAGTGAATGAAAAAGAAGCTACGAGCTAAATTTGCCAACAAGGGTATAAAAAGAAAATATATATATATATATATATATATATATATATATATGAGAAAAAATAGCATGATATCTCAACATTAAAAGAGAGTCATAGCTTAAGAAATTGATTTGAAAAGAAAATATATATATTCGGACCGGCAAAGTGGAATTTTTATGTGAACATCTTATGCTTTAATTGGGTTATTAGGGATGCTAAATTGCGCATCAAGGAATTCATTGGGTTGAGTGAGAAAGGTTTTATGAGAGTAACTCAAGCTCTAGGGCGATTAGTTGATGGCTAGTGAGGAGAGAGCCAAAAGCTCACTCTAAATTATCCAAATATACTATCATACCGTCCCTAAGCCTAAATTACAACCTTAAAGACCTTTTGATTCTGTGCTATGTAATCCAGAAGTGATTGAGCCATTAGATAGTAGTTAAGTGGATCTTTGAATACTAGTGAAGTTCGATGAACAATCTTTAGCTTCCTTGGCGAACTGAGTAAAATCCCATTCCTTCTTACATTGCAAAACTAATCTGATCTTGAATTCAAGTCGTGTTGACTATGGATATGAGAAGTATACATGTATGTAGTTTTTGAATATTATTGCATGAAATTTTCTGAGTAATTGCTTTATGTCTATTCTATATATTCTGCTATATTCTTCCCATTGTGTTAAAAATTACCAAGGTGTGTATTTTTTTATTCTTTATTGTATCGAGACGATACAACTTTGAGTTTGGGGTCTTGCTGTCTCCTCATTTGTGATTGATTAATGTTAAGATGAGACATCATTTTTAGTGATTTAGAAGTCTTTTTAATCGTTTTTCTTGAGAAATAGTGCACTTTCCTATTTTGAGTCTTGATTTAGTAAAATAATATTTTTAGAGCATATTGAGTTTAATTATTTATTTAGTGTGAAGCTTTAAAGATAATTATGGAGATTAATTAGAGTCCAAGCCAAAGACTAAGAGATATGGAAAGAGATAAGCATGGTAATTGGAGATAAGTAAACAAAAGCTAAAAACATGGAAAAGGAAAAGCTGCCTTAATCCTGAATTTATGCACCTATGACCACAAATCAGCTTATATCTCAAGATCGGTGTGGAATTTGGAGAAACGGTAAAGAGCAAAGTTGAAGATGTTTCAGAGTCGATGAATTTTGACTACTCATACGCGTCAAACGGATGAGTATTGAAGCTGCTAGGACAAAAACAAACACGGCCAGATTTCATGTTTTAGGGTTATGAATTTGAGTTGGGCTTGGAGTCCATTACATACCTTCTCCTTCAAGAAAACGAATTAGGTCTTCTAAACACCTATAAATACACCCTTATATCACTTGTAAATCATCCTTTCCTCATAGTAATTAGTTCTTAAGGTTTTATTCTTCCAAGTTATTGTAGAGAGCAAGATGATGTCTTTTATTATTTCCTTCAGGTATGAACTAAACTTCCCATAGCTTGGGTTTTGCATCATGTATAATCTATGAATTCTAATTTCTTTCTATCTAAGTTTCTCTAGGAATTATATGTTTTAATCTGATATTAGCTGCTTACCTTTATATTTGTTTATGTGTTTTGATTTAATGACTGTTTTCCTTGCTAGTGCACGAGGATAGGATTACCTTAATAGTAGTTAGACGATCACCTTAGCTGGGTGTCTAATTATTGAAACACCACATAACGTCTAGTGTCGATATTGGTCTTGACAACACTAATTCTAACTAGATAGTCATTAGGGTATAATTTAATCACTATCACCATGTATGGAAATTGATTGCTTAGGGCCCTAGTGGCGCAGGATAACCCTATTCGAACCAGCCTCGTGGTGTGTCCGTAGCCCCATTAGCCGCTCTCAAGGTCTAAGGGATGGGAATTTAGAATCCTGACTAAGTATCTAAGAGCTAATTATCTCCCTTATTAACTAGATTTAAAAGAAAGAATTAGAAGGACTAGTGCATACTAGCAAAACCTAAGCTATACTTCTCATCTCATATTTCTTCGTATTTAATTTCTTGTCTTTAGTTTTCTTAGTTTAATTAATTAATCTCGAATTTATTCCTTTTAATTTCTGTATTTTAAATTATTTACTTCTTACTCGTTATTACTACCCATTCGATTAACACACTAAGCCTCTGAGAACAAACTCAACTTATCATTAAAACTTGCATATGTCCTGTAATACTTGCAGTACTGTGCCTGTCTAGGGTGAGAGTGCGTTGTTTTCTGACTTATTATTTATCTCATTTTTATCACACCATAGGCGACACCATCATCTTTATAAAAAGGTCAAATTATTCTATCTTTGATACTAGTGTCAACAATATGATTTTTTTTTTATATCAAGTATGATCGGGCTAGGAAACACATCATCTAAAATATCATCATTCTATTCAACGGAATCTTGTTTCCACAACTGTCATACTTTTTCCAATTTACAATCAAAAGGTATTGTTAATTTTCAGTTATTATCAATCCATTTATCCTCCAAAATATTAATATCTTTCCCATTCAAAATTCAATAAATACAATATTTATTAACGAAATATATACCCTCATAAAGGCTGTCCCTACTCAAGGTTCTACTTTTTTTTTAGTTTAACATTCATAAAGTCATTTTTAGGATAGTAGATACCTTTTTGTAACCTTTCTGCCATTGATAAAGGATTTGTTAATATCCTCCGAGCTTGAGCTGCTAAAAGTGTCGACTTTATTCGTTTAAAATCTTTAATTCCAATTCCACCAATCGGTTTTCCCACTGCTATTTTTCCCAAGCTATCCAGAGTATTCTGTTTCTTTCTTCTAAGTTCCACCAAAAATTGGAAATTTTTTAAATGAGTTTATTACAATATAAAATAAGAATAGAGAAGATAGATATAGTGTAATTATGAATAGCCTGTAACACGACTTTAATTAAAATTTCTTTTCCTGCATCTAAGAGTAATTTGGCCTTCCAGACATCTATTTTTCTTGAATAATTTATTTGCTATCCATTCTAAAGATTCAAGTTTTGACCTCTTGTGACAACGAGAAATTCCAAGATAAAATCCTATGTCATTCGTTTCTTTTATATTAATTTCAAGTGATGGCATGTCTCTCTTCTCTTGAGGCATATCTTCGCTAAAGAAGATAGTTGATTTGTATAAATTAATTATTTGACCAGATCTATCGTAATATTCTTTTAGACATTTTTAAAAATATTGATTATCCATATTTCCAAGGATAAGAAAAGAGAGAGAGACATCTTCAAACAATAAATGTGAAATAGAAGGGAAAATTTTATTATTTTGAATCCCCTGCATCTGACCAATTTTAATAAAAATTTCAGTATGACTAATAAGTGATTCGGTCATAATGGTAAACAGAAAGAGGGATGGGGGATCTCCTTGTCTGATCCCTTTTCCATGTATAAAATTTATCCATTTTTTTTACCATTTTTTTTAATTTGGAATGAGGCTGTCGTGATACAATCTTTAATCCAATTTATCCATTTATCACAAATACCAAGTTTATGATGGACAATAAGTATGAAATCCCAACGTAGAGATCTCTTGTTTTGTAATGATATTATCTCGAATAGCTCTACCTTTAATAAACACTGATGTGTGGTGAAATTAATATATCCATAAAACCCTGTTATCTACTAGCCAAAACTTTAAAAATAATTTTATAACCAAAGTTAACACACAAAATTGGTCTGTAATCTCCAAGTTTCTCTTATACATTTCCCTTGGAAATTAAGATGATAAGAGTATCATTATTTATATCAAATTGGGTATTATTAAATAAAAAATCTTGAACCATAAGAGATACGTTATCTTTGATAATGTCCCAAAATTATTTATAAAATTTATTGTTAAGGCCATCAGGTCCTAGAGATTTGGTAGGAGAGAGATATATGACTTCTTTACTTCTTCCATATTTGGAGGCTGATTTAATATCTCATTCGTGTCCCTTATAACCTTTTTCTCAATGTGTCTTGAGGAAATTTCAATTTGATTTTCTTTGACAATCTGTTTACTAAAAAGTTGTTATAAATATCTTGAAAACAATTTTTTACCTCAACTGAATCTTCTTTCCACACTCCTTGTGTATCTCAAATTTTGAAAATACTACTGTAACTTCATCTTTGAATAGTAGACATATGTAAGAATTTGGTGTTTTTGTCTCCATAGATTAACCAATTCTATCTTAATCTATCAATCCAATATTTTTCCTCGCATTTGTACTCAAATTTACTTTGTTGTTTAATTTGTTCCTCTTCTTGTTCTTGCTCCAGAGTTCTATCTTGATTAGTTATTTTGATAACTATACTTGAGAAATTTAATTTGTGCTTCACAAATTTTGAATGTATATCTACTCCATTTCTTCAGGTAAGCAATAATAACATTTCGTTTAATAATAAACTTATGTGGCGAAGGATTGTATCCCGGGTCTCCCAAGCTTTCTTCAAAACATCTCTACAATCAATATTATCCAAACAAAAGGACTCAAATGTAAATTGACGATGTTCATGTTTTGAAGTATGATGTAATTGGAGAAGAAGAGGTGAGTGGTCTGATCCAATTGTCGGAGATATAAAAATTTTGATTCAGGACATTTATTACAACTAATTTATCACTCTTCTTCTATCTGCCCACTTGTAGAAACATCCATAAGATAAAATATCACTAAGTCCATTATTGATAGTAAATTTTTTGAATATTGTTTAATGATTAAAATTAACGAGATATGAACTATATTTTTCATTGATATTAAGAACATTTTTAAAATTACCCACTAGTATCTACGGTGCATTCATATTTTTTACTCCAATTAGAGATTTCATCCAAAATTTCAACCTTGACATCAAAAAATTTAGTTGCTTTGAATAAAAACGAGATAATAAGATAAGGACAATCCATTTAAATGCAAAACAAGGAAACAAGCAACAAAAAGATACGACGAGATTGAAAAAAAGGGTGCCAAAGGGCCCAAAAATCTAAACATGTTAAGTGGAGCCGGTAGGGTAAAAAACAAAAGATTTATCGAAATTAAAATTACTAATAATGTATTGTGAATCCACCTACCTATGCATAGTCTAGCAAAACATAGCCACATGAGGCTTGAAGCACGCCAAAACCTACCTAATACTCGACAATGTTAGGGTAAGCCATATCCCCTGACCTATCCAGAAAAGGAGACTCATTTTGACCGGCCATCATCATGGATGGATGACCGCTACCCTTTTGGATATTTTTGGGGTTTCTTCATAATCTCTAAATTTCACATCCTCACCTTCCATATTACAGTCAAGAGCTTTGCCCTCCCACCAATTTTCCGTAAGCTCAAACCGTTCATCTTCTTCCTCGAGTTCCTCTTGAGAATCGTTCCTCTCCATTCCTTACTTATCAATTCCATTACTTTACTTATTCTCTTCCATGATTATATAACCTTATAAGCATCCATCAGTAACATTAATGGGTGAATTGACGTTCCTTTCTTTGCTCTCATCAATAACTCTTAGTTTTCCAAAACTGTCAATTTAGTCCAACTTTTTCCAACTCCTTTATTGCCACAAACACTTTTGATATACTCTCGCCTCCTCTCTGCATCATTCTAGTTCTCATATAACCCCTCACTACTCGAAGTATATCCTTCCCCTTGCATCTCATTCCCTTTACCCTTCGTTAACAAATTTGTTGTTATCCATTGGGATATTTGAAGGAGGTTTTTTGTGGTTGTATCTTCATTTGAATGATTCTCCTCGTTATCATAGTAAAACAAATGCATGAACATGATCACATGTACTTAGCTCGAACTACCTAAGTTATCTGTAAAAACCTTTCCACTTTTCACAGTAATGTTTAGAACAATACGCTCGTTAGAATTATTAAACCCCTGATCCTACTCCACTTGCAACCTCTTATTCCTAGCATCTCTTGAGTAATCACAACCACCCATATCTAAGTCTTGGCTTATTCTTTGTACTCCTTCAACCTTCCTCTAGCTTGTATTCTCTGACTCTGTACCATTAGTATTAAACCAACTAAAGTTTTCTCCAAAATCTGAGAAACCACAATTAACTCTGAGTCAAACTCCATAGATAGGTTGGTTGGTGGAAGTTTTGCTACTTTATCAACTTTATATGTTAGTTTTCATCTAAGATTATGGTTATCATTGATTTTGATCACATGCACAGTACATTCCCCATAATTGCACCCGAGACACCCACAGTTAAAAAAAGCAAACATGTGTTCTCCTATTGAAACACTACCCAAGCCGCTCATTTTTCTTTCCATAAATATGTTCCAGGTGGAAGTGGATAATTAGTATTAAACTTATTTCAAAAATTTAGGATTTTGATATCCTCTATCACCACTTCTGATTAGTCAATGGCCTCTACTTCAATGAAAGAACTCTCAAGTGCCAGAATTGTATTAACGTTGTTATCAATGAAGGAAATACATTTGATTTGGACCCACATTGAGGAATAATCTAATGAAATACCATAATAAGGAGTCGATTGGGGCACTATGTGAAACTCACATGCATTTTAAGAAATATTACATGCCTAAGCTCACATAATATCTTGAACTCATGTCCATCAAAAATATCCAACTTGAACACATTCGTTTTTATTTTTGTGAGCCTGAAAAATGCCTTGGAATCCCAACATTATGCAGTATGTTTCCTAAAGCCCACATCGAACACCTTGACCTCCCCAAACACCTTGAGAATAAGAGTTTTTTCCTCTCTTATCTCATTAATCAACGAGCTTTAGTTCCGATGTGCAAGACACCTAAGGCTCTAATATGTTGTTCATTTAAAGGAATGATAGGAAGAGCATGCCTATCTGTAGTGGTTATGGCAAGGTTTTTAAAATCGTTTAAAAGAGAGACAACAAACTGACAGAAACTAGGACAACAAGTGAGAAGAAAAGAAAGACTCTGAGAGAAGAAAAGAAAGAAGGCACACCAGTGGTAGGAAGATATGCAGATAGTCACCAAATAAGTGATATTGAGGTAAAAACTCGAGGGACTTAAGTGAAAAGTGATGCGAGTACAATTGTACAAGTAGTAAACACAAGAAAGGAGTCTAGATAGTTGTACCGTTTGTGTGAGAATGGCCTTTTTTCCTTTTGAGATGTCATGATTAAATTTGTATCTTCACTCCACGCTATCACCTACAGAGGATAAAGTGTGCAACCATAGTCAGTTTTATTAACTTTTATGTCTCAAAACGTCTTCCTATTCCAAGGATTTGATTATATCCTTTTCTAATAAGTACATAAGCTATCCAAAAACCAAGACAATAAATAAATGAAATCATTAAAACTAGTCATGGTTAATATAGAGTTAATATAGCTCAAATATCCATGAAGATATTTAATGCATCCAAAAAGGTAATAAATTTATTAGTAGATATTAATATGTAAGAGGTCTCCATGATATTTGGAGAATATATATTTATTTTAAAGAATTCTATATGTTTCAATATATAAACAACAGTTCTAATGAAAAATATAACAACAATATAAGTTAAGAGAAGAATAAAAGGGTTTTGTGCCAGAATTAGGTTAAATCATGTATGTATATATAATAAGTTAAGGATGATGGGCCTGATTTAGTTGAGTTTACGATTATACATTATATGGGTTCATATAAATTGAAAAAAAAAATTAGGTGGGGATGTTTATTGGGTTTATCGTACTTTATGATAAGAATTAAAACAATAATTGGTTCTTCCCAACTTATATCTAATTTAAAAAAATATATTATACATTAAAAATGTATTGTTTCTATTTTTAATACATTTTTCTTATATATTGATACTATTTTAAATAGCGTAATTACTATTCAAGATTATATTTGAGAAAAAAATCTGAATACAGACAATATAATTTTTTAATATTATTATTTTGGTTTTACTTTTTTAGAAACAAGTAAATATAGTAAAATTGAATGTGTTATAAATTATTTATATTTGAAATAATTGACAATATAAAAATAATAATATCAATAATTAAATAAAACGAAATTGTAGAAAAACATATCTCTAAACTATTTTTTATTTAAAGTAATTCAAATTTGAATATCTCTTGCATATTTAGTATATTAATTTTATGAAGATTAAATTGTAATAACGATTATCAAAAACAACACAAGAATGTTATTTGTGATAAGAAATGTATTTGTAATAACTAAATAAAAAATGAAGTTAAAAATAAATAAATTATATCATAACTATTGATTCAAGTTCTTAGCGAGTTACATAATTTGGGCATATTTTTGTCATTAAAAAAACTCTATAATTTAATCGATGACAATAATCCTGTTAATAAGGAAAATTATGATGAATGTCATAACCACGAGCATATTGTATAGCCTAGATGGGATCACTTTGATAATTAAAGAATATGAATTTATTTTAATGAACTCTATATGTTTCAATATATGAACTTCTGATGAAATAAAATATAATGACAGTATAAGTTGAGATAGAAGAATAAAAGTGTTGTATGTCTGAATTAGCTTAAATCATGTATGTATATATAGTAGTTAAGGATGATGAGTCTGGTTTAGTTGGGCTTACTATTACACTGTTGATATAAATAAATAAATAAAAAACTAGGAGTGAATTTTTATCTGGCTTCTTGTAGCCTAATGGTAAGAATTAACTATAATAATTTGTTCTTCTCTATTTATCTCTAATTTTAAAAAATATATTATACATTAAAAATGTACTGATATTTTAAAAATACTTTTATACGAATTGATATAAATAATATATTTATTGTAGTTGAGAAAAGTGTGTATACTTAGTAGAGTACCATAGCCTATCATTCGTATTTTAGTGTTGTAAAAAACTTTTTATTATGACAACCCTTCTCATTAAATTTTGATTTTATTTTAAAATATTTTCTACATTATGAGCTATAAAATTTTGAAATCATTCCTTATCATAACTTTCTAAATATATAAGGTAATTTTCTCTACATTTGACAAATTAATAACATGTATATGTTAAAAAAATTATAGGAATGTTTATATGAAATTGGAACATAAAGAAAATGTTTTTCATTTCAAGTAACATTAGAAAAATAATATAAACAAAAAATAGATTTATACATATGATTTGACTTCTTAAATGCAAAGCTATACAATCTGTTTCTTATTAGAATTATCATTAAATAATACTCCAAAGCAATAAACTATAATCATTCTTTATTTAGATAATAGAAAAATATGTAAAAATGATTTGTAATAAATAAGGATATATTTTTTTATTTGGTAAATAAGATTATAATTCTTAAGGTATGATTGATTATTTATTTGTTCTCTTGTTGTTATCAGTCAATACGGTACATTGTTTTTTCTAAATATTCCGTTTTGTGCGACTGAATTTGCACTACAGTAAATATATAACATTTTTCATGTTATATTCTATATAATTTGATAGTATATTTTAATTAATTAGTATTTTTTATCGTCAAATCAAACTTTTAAATTAAAACTCTACACTCCAAGTACTTTACATCTTTAATACCCGGGGAAGGGAGTTACAAAACATTAGGGGATACAATTGAAAATTTGCCTAAACATTTAGGTCTAAATTCAAAAAGCCAAAAATTACATCAAATCAATTACTTATAAAACCCGCCTATTCATTTGCCTTTACACATTTTAGTTTTTTTCTCTTCAACCTAATTGCTGCAAGTGAAATAATAGATCAAGTCTTCCCCTCTTTCCCCCTCTCCATGAATCCTTGCATTCCGCTCACTCCACATACAATAGATATATGTAGTGATGCACAAACCACCAATCTGAGAGTATCTTTACTTGGCCACGCTTTAATTACAGTATCAATTCATGGGGCGCCATTTTTATATCACAAATTTGAATCACTTTACATGAAATTCTTTTAGAGAAAGGGCAACTAGTAACACTCCAATTCACAATAGTTTTAGGCTCAATGATGCTTTTTAGAGTTTTCCTGAACGAAAACTTTCCTTTTATGCTCTCCCTCCAGACTATTTGTTCTTTGTCTTCAGTTAGATTGATAAAAGCGATTTTAGGGGGATATGACCAATACATGGTGGAAATCTCCAAGGATCTCTTCAGAAGCAAGACGCAACAATTGCAGCAACAGTTATATCCGTTAATATTAAGAATATTAGACACATTATTTTGTTACATCCAATTATCCCACAAAATGAATATATATTCTCCATATTTCTATATTATGATGTATGATTTGAAAAGCCAACGGTCTAATCTTTAAAATTTTCTTCCATATACCTGTATTTGATTGTTTGGTGTCAAGAATCCAAACACAATTGCTCTTGATTTTATTCTGATGCACCCATTTACTCCAAATATTATTGCTCCTTCTGTACATTCCCTTGAGCACTACTTAAATCACCCTTCCATAGAAATCTTGACATCTTCTTGTTAAGTTTATAAATCACCTGCTTTGGTAGCATAAACACCCTACCCACAATAATATTTTGCTGATAAGAAAAGTTTTAATTAGCTCCAATCTCCCAGCATATGATAGTAGCTTTGAGCTCCATCGAATTAATGGATTAACAAATCTTCTCAACAAGTAGTTCACCACCTGAGACACTTAATTTCTTTTAACTGAGGGGCACCCCAAGGCATCTTATAGTCATTTTGTCCATCTTAATATTCAGTATACTAGAAATAGAGACTTTACTAGCATAACTTGTACCTCCAAAATATACCTCACTTTTATGAAAATTTATATTCAGCCCTTGATATTCTAGTAAATAGGCTAAGAGTTTCCCTCACTCTCTTTGCTGATTTCTCACATGCCTTAAGAAAAACAAGCAAATCATCAGCAAAGATGATATGATTGACCATGAAATCTCTGCATTTAGGGTTGTAGCTAAACTGAATACTTTTAACCACATTATGAAATAAGCCAGAAAAGGTTTCCATGCATATAGGAAATAGGTAGGGAAAGAGATGATCTCTCTGGGTCCTCTCTTTCCCTTAACATACCCATAAGCTTGTCCATTAACACAGATAGAGAGCACATATACATTATAATTCATTTGATAAACCTGTCAAGAAAGCTAAAGGCACATAGTATGTTAATTAAAAATCAAAATTCACACTATTATATGCCTTCTTTAAGTACAAGTTGATAGTACATATGGGTGAAATAGACTTCTTATCATAGCGCAAGACAACCTCCAGAGCAACCAAGATATTATCACTAATTAATCTGCCCTTTACATAAGATGCCTGATTGTATGATATAATATGAGTGAGGATTTTCTTGGGCCTGTTAGAGATCACCTTAGATTGAGCTTTATAAGTGATGTTGACACAAGATACATGCCTGTATTTTTTAACACTGCAAGCATTCTTTTTGTGTGGTATAAGGACTATACTTGTTACATTTACTTGTCTAAGCAAATCCCAAGATCCAAGTGTTTGCCTAATAGACTTACAAAAATCTACCTCAATAATTCCCCAAGAATATTTGTAGAAGCAAGAATAAAGTCAATCAGGGCCCAAACATTTATTGTCATTGATAGAGAAGAAACCATCTTTAATTTCTGCATTAGTTATAGGATCCGTCAAAGCATGTACGAACTCTTCTGGGATTTTGTTTAACACTAATTTCTTAAAGATGTCACTAGAGCAAACATCCTGACTTATGTCTTCAGTACCAAAAATACCCATATAGTAATCCATAAACTCTTTTTTAATTATCTCAGGATTAGTTATAACTCTTCCCTCATCAGAGATCATTTTATAGTAATAAAGTGTACTACTATCACTATCATTTGTGAAGACAACTCTTGACTTCTGTTTTAAGACTTCATGTTGAATCAAAATAGCCTCCACTAAAGCCTTTACAAGAAATTTCTTTAGTTGCTAAATCATGAGAGCCACTCATGATTCATATTTGAATGTCCTCAAGTTAAGTTTTAATTTCAGTAATTTGAGAAGAATTCCTTCTAAAATATAAGTTGTTAAACTTTTTTAAGTTTGTTTTAAACCTCCTCTGCTTCATGTAGATTTGGAACATATAACTCCATTTAAGTGTAACAGTCCAAGCCTTCTTGACAATATTGAGGTATTCTCATGTTGAGTTTAAATGTTAAAGAATCTTAAAGCACAAGGAAAAGATTTGTTAGCATTACTAATAGTAACCTTTAAGGAGCAATGATCAGATGTGGAATGAGGCATGATAATGGCATTAGAGTGTAGCTTGTCCAACAACACATTATTGATTAAAACTTGATCTATATTTCTTGCCCTGAGTTGTCCTACATCATTTTTATTAGTCAATGTATAGTACTTGTGGCCATATTGATGTTCATAAAAACTCTCCATATCAATAAAATCAACAAACTCAATTGAACTATTAGATAAACTCGTGCAGTTTAATCTATATTCAACCTTTAAAATCTCATTATAATCACCCAAAACACACATAATTTTATCCTTGAATTTATCACTCCAATTACTGATGTCTCTCTGATGGCTGGTAGGCCGTGATAAATAATGATAATTAAGATGCGAACTATCATCCTAAACAGTCACGTTACTCACTGCGAGTATCACAGATCGTACGCAACTTTTAATGATAAGTAAGATTCATTCTCAGGGACTTAGCATTTTATACGAATGAATTAGAATGTGTAGTGAGAATTAGCTCGTGGAATTAATATACAATAAAAGTAACTATGAATAATGGTGGAGAGAGTATGATTAAACTAAATACTAATGCAAATATTTAAAGAGGTAAGAATGAGATGAGAGATAGAGCTCAGGTTTTCTTGTATGCATGTATCCTTCTATTTCTTCTACTAGTTATAAGGGTGATTGAATCTCTTAAAGTAAGTAGCCAGGATTCTATATTCCTCCTAACCCCCTTCAAGGTAGACTTAGGTGGCGACCTAATAATTACCAGGGGACTTGGGTAAGGGGACCCTACGCAATGATCGGTGGTTAATCTCAAAACCTAGTGACTATCTAGTTAGGGAAGCCCGTCAGGATCACTACCACACATTACACGTTTATATGGCGTTTCAACAATTAGACACCCCTTCCGATTGACCATCCAGCTTCTATTAATGGGGTAGTCTATACTCGTGCACTAGGAAGAACTATAGTCAATACATCAAAGTGCATAAAACAAATATAAAGGTTAAGAAGCTCAATTGATTTAAAAAGGTTTTTCCCAAAAAAACTTAGATAGAAGAAAGTAGAATTCAAAGATTATACATATGCAAAACCCAAGCTATGGGAGCTTTCATGTTGGAAATAAACAAACTAAAATAACTATACATACTATCAACTTGCTTCTCTTAATGACTTCTAAGAGTAATATAAATTAAGGAATAGGCAATGACATCTTTACAAGGATAAGAGGGTGTATTTATAGGTGTTTTCTAACCCTAGGTCGAATCTTGAAGTGGAAGGCAAGTAATTGGAGTCCAAGTCCAATTCAATATTGTTTCATGAAATATAGGACAAGATAAACACTGATCACTGTTTTGATCATATCTCCTTCGTTATTCGACCGATTTTTGTCCACTTTATATCAAATCGACCGTAGAAAAAAGGTCTATAGAATTTTTAACGCTCATCCAAAATCGTAGACGATTTGAAGTTATCTTCATTTTAGTTGATATAGCTGCATAATTGGTAGATTTATTTGACAGCTTTTCCTTTCCTAATTCAACTTTGCTTCCTTTTATCTCCTGATTTCTCCAATATCTTCTTTACTTAACTCCTTATAATTGATTTGGCATCTAATTATGTTTCATAAACCTCAAGATGTTCTCATTAGCACAAAAATTAAACCAAATATGCTGAAAAACTAATAAATCATCAAATCAAGACATGAATTAAGAAATTATCAAATAACGGAGAAAATCCTTTAACAATTAATAAAATACACCTAAAATAATGTCTCAATCCTACATTAACATATCAACAATATGGAGACATCAAGACCGATGATATCTCCCTATTTGTGATTATTTAATCTTAGTTGGATACATCATTTTAGGTGTTTTTGGAAGTCAAAAAATTGATTTTTCTATGATTTATTACCCTTTCCTATTTCTTGTCTTGATTTGATTATTAATTATTTTTAGAGCATATTGGGTTTAATTTATTTATTTAGTGTGAAGCTTTAAAGATATATAGTATTTAATTAGATGCCAAATCAAGTCCAGGAGATAAAGGAAAGAATATATGCATGGAAATTGGAGATAAAGGAAAGGAAAGAAAAGATAGATATAGAAAGATAAAGTTGTCAAATAAATCTGAATTCCCGCAGCTACGTCCATAAAAGTGATTATAAATCAAGATTGACTACGAAATTTAGAAGAATGGTCTATATAAAAGTGATAGAGCTTTCTGAGACGTTTAGTTTCGATACAAAGAACACGTCAATCGGAGTTGAAACGAAGAAGTTACGGCCAAAACAAAACAGCGGCAGATTATTACCATTTCAATATTTTAAGGGTTATGAATCTGAGTTGCGCTAGGAGTCCAAGTTACTTGTCTTCCACTCAAAGAAAATGTTTTAGTGCTTCCTAAATCCCTACAAATACACCCTTTAACCTTTGTAAAATCATCCTTACCTCCTACAATTAGTTCTTAAATTTTATGTATCATTAGAGTATTCAAGAGAGCAAGATGACATTCATGTATCTTTATTTTAGTTTATTTACTTCAGGTATGAAATAATTTTCCCATAGCTTGGGTTTTGCATAATGTATAATCTATGAATTCAATTTTTGTTCTATCTAAGTTTCTTTGGGAATTATATGTTTTAAACTGATTCTAGCTGCTTAACCATATATTTGATTTATGTGCTTTGATTTATTGTCTGTCTTAAACCTAATCAATTTAGGGCTTTGTTAATAGTAGTTAGATAGTCACCCGGAAGTGGTGTCTAATTATTGAAACACCACATAAACGTCTAGTGTACGGATTTAATCTTGACAAGATTTGCCTAACTAGATAGTCATTATGGATTCATTTACTCACCAATCATCATTAGTAGGCCAGTCTCATCTAGGAACCTAATAGCGTAGGAACACCCTATTTGAGTCCCCTCGTGATTGTGAGGCCGCCACCATAGTTCGCTCTCCGGTTATAGGGGGAATTTAGAATCCTAACTACCTATCTAAGAGCTATTATCTCCCTTATTATCTAAACTGATAGAAAGAATTAGAAGGATTAGTGCATATTGGAAAAACCTAAGCTATATTCTCTCATATTATTTCTCTCATATTTAATTATTTGTATTTTAATTTATTTAGTTGCTAATTTCATCTATTAATAAATCATATATATTTTCTGTCTTTTAATTATTAGTTGTTACTCTGATTTGTTTACCCATTCGTATAACACACTAAGTCTCTGAGAACGAATCTCCTTATCATTAAAACTCGCATACGTCCTGTAATACTTGCAGTACTGTATTAAGTCTAGGGTGATTAGTGCATTTTTTTCTTATTTATTTATCATATATTTGTCACACCCTAGGGAACGCCAAGTTTTTGGCGCTGCTTCCGGGAACTTGTGTCTTGTTAGCGTGTGGGTTATTTAATTTTAGTAGTAGTAGTTTTTAGTTAATTTTTATTTTCTAGTTTTTTTTTTTTTTTAGATTTACGCTAGTTGGTTGGTTTTAGTCTTTTTCAGGTTTTAGTAGTGCATCCTTGGCCTCCTCTTACAGAGCCCGAAAGGAGCTTCAGAGCTTACAACAAACGTATCAGAGAAGAGAGAAACCGAAGAAGAGATATGGTTGAACATTAAGAAGCATTAGATCCTGCACTAATTGATTCATCACTTGGTCCTTTAGGACCTTTACCACCACCACCACCACCACCAAGAGATAATAAAGACTACAACAGAATTGAACAAGATCTCCCAGGCTTAGGAGCACCTTTTCGAGTTCACCCATTAGGTTATCATCCTCCAGAACTCCAGAATATCAAGTTCAGGCCCGATCTGGGAATGCTCAGTCAATTTCAAAGTTTTGGACTCTATAGTGGTGCAGCAGTTCAAGATCCAGTAAGAGTGATTAAGAAGTTCATGCAGATTTGTGATGCCTATGTTACTCCAGGCATTACACGCGAGCAAGTGTATTGTCACATGTTTTCATTCTTTCTGATCAGCAAAGCTAGTGATTGTCTAGACAAAAAACCACCAGGTACAATTACTACTTGGGCATAACTTTAATCCGTATTTTTAACCGTTTTTATCCAAAGAGTATGAGACTCAATGATCAGAGAGAGCTTGCTAAGTTTTGTCAAGAGAATGGAGAAGAAGTAGGAGACGCATGGACAAGGGTTCAATAGAAGTTAGCTAGATGTCCACTCCGCGGTTACACCCCCGTCTATACAATTAGCTATATTATATCAAGATTTCAATGCCGAAAGTAGACTGAGGGTTGATAATATTGGAAAGGGAAATTTTGTGTCCATTGATCCTGCAGAAGCCGTAGAAGGTATGGAAAACATTATAGAAACAGAAAGGAGTTGGCCACTTTTGCGAGCTCCTATTACAAATACTAGAGGTACGCTTCGATTAGATGCATAAACTGCAAACTAGCTCAATTTGCCGCATTAGAAAATGAAATCAAAGAGATTAAGCTTGAGATGCAGAATAATTTAGCCGCAGCAAATGTAGTGCAAGAAGCACAAGGTTATCCACAGTGTGGGGTCACAAATCATACGTGGGAAGAGTGAGAAGGAAATCTAGCATCTGTTTATTTCATATCCAACCAAGGAAATTATCAATTTGGTAACATGAATCATCCGGATATGCAGTATTCAAATCCACAAGGGGCTGCTAATCCAAGTCAGTATCAACCCTATCCTGAGAATAACTCTTTCCAACCAAGAGGTCAAGCTCTATATTAGGGAAATCAGAATAATAGTCGACCTTCTCCTCCACAACAACCTGCTAATGATGCATATACCGATACTTTAGCTCAAAAGTCTCTACCACAGTATCCTCAAGAAGGAGTTGTGGGTGATAAAAAATTGAAGAAATTTATGGATCTTATGACCACTAATATGCATTCACCGAACGAGAAATTAAGAGAACAAAAAGCTTCAATTCAGATTTTAGGTACGCAAGTAGAACAAATGAATAAAGTTCTCACTAATATTATGGAAGCAAAAGAATTGAAGGCTATCGAAGGAGGTGATGCCAATGTTGGGTTCGAAGCTTGTAAGGCTATTTGCCTTGAAATTAAAGAGAATAAGGAAGTACCGCAAGCTGCAGAAAGTGTCGTGGAAGATCCTGTAACTGAAAAAGAACCAACCAAGTTTAGCCCCGTGGACTCTGACTCTTCTGACGATGAAGATCCAGAAAAATCCGAATTTATACAGCTTTTGAGAGATATGAAAGAAGAGATTAGATTGGTTATGGAGTTACAAGTTGAAAGAGCTAAAGAGAAAGAGGAGGAAGCCTCAAAAGAGTTGAAAGAAGTTGCACCTAAAATGAAAAATAAGAAAGAAGAAGAGAAGGTGGAGTCGCCACCAGTTGTTCAAACAGTGTCACCAACCATTCCTGATACAAATCTGAAGATTGACATTGAACTCAAGACATTTTGTACAGGCGTAATATCCAAAATAATATCAACGCTCAGATGCTTGAGATTGCAATGAAAGGTCTTACACCAGAACAAGTATTCATGCAAGTTATTCCACAGAACGAAGGGAGTGTAGAAGCTAGGAAAGAGACTGTGGCTCATACTGAGAAAGTCTCAAGAAAAGTAGAGAAAGAGTTTCCATGGTAACTCAAAGTTCCAGGAAGCTTTAGTCTTCCTATTCAGATAAATGGTACGCTCAAGGTGAAAGCTATGTGTGATGTTGGTTCAGGTGTGAATCTTATGCCAAAGTCCGTGTTCGATAGGCTTGGACTTCAGAAAATAGAGAAAGCTCTAGTGAAGTTGCAGTTTGCTGACAACTCGTTACCAAGAAATGGGGAACAGTGGAGGACGTACATGTCCGATCAGGTAATATCACCATCCCTACTGACTTTGTTATACTTGATTTCGATGCAGATAAGAAGGTTCAAATCATACTTGGAAGGCCTTTCATGGCCAAAAGTCCGAGCATAATCAACTTCCAGGAAGGGACAGTTACCCTTCATGCTAAAAATGTATCTGAGACATTCTATGTCTGGGAAAAGAAACCAAGGAAGTCACATCCCATCATTCTTATCATCCACAGCCTTTCACATCACAAAGTCCCTAAAGAAATCCACGCAAAGCTTGTGGATACTAAGCCGAAGATTGAGTTTGGGGTCGGCCATGAAGTATTATGGAAAGCCCACATACAAGAGAATAGGCCACAAGGTCACAAAGACTCGTGGATGTGACCATTTGTTGTCACTGAAGTGGTTTCAGCTAAGGTGGTAGAGGTCAGGCCCAAGAAGGGCAGTAAATGAAGATTAGTAGACGTCCATAGCCTTGCTCGTTGATGGGGAGGCTATATTCACAAATCTTGATAGAGGTAACGTGCCTAACTTTAAAAGACGTTAAATAAAAGTGTTGTACGAGAAACAACCCGTAATTTTTTTTATTTTTTTATGTTTTTAATTCATGTTTAGTTGTTTTTAGTTGATATTTCATATTTGAGAAAGGTATTAGTGTTTTTGATGTCAGGAATTAAAGAAAGTCGAGTTAGAAAGAAAACTAAAAATTTGAGCACATTTTGATTAGCTCACAGGTATGCTAGTGAGATGACCGGTAATGTCGGTGGGTCAAAAACCGTGGCACGGTTCGTGAAATTAGGTTCCATGCCAAGACGAAGATTTTCGAAAAACTTGCCCACCGGTAAGCCGCTCACACCACCGGTATACCGTCCCGAAGGAAAACCGTGGAATGGTTTGCGAAATTGGGTTTAATGCCGAGAGCAACATGGAAAAACCGTGGGTGCGATGGTCGACACGGTCTGCGACCGGTATGCTGGCCAGCGCCGCTGGATAGAGAAAAAAGTGTGTTTTTAGCTTATAAAGAACAAGAGGTTAGTTCTATTATGAATTTTTCAATCCTTAAGCCTCTCTTTCTTCTCCAAACCTTCCCCAACTCCATTAAAGCTTCATCAAACCTTAACCAAACATCAAAAAACTACCCAATCACCATAAAAACACATCAAAGCCTTTCTCCACAATATTACAAAGAAGATTCAACCACCCAAATCATACCAAATCACATTAAATCCAAGTATAAAAAGCCTAAATTTTCAAAATTCGTCCTACAATTTCTTATATCCATACCAATCCATCAAGAATCCATCTTACCTATATAGAGAATCATCATGAAAACACATTTCCTAACCCGAATAAAGCTTGTTCAACCAATAATCAAGAGTTTCATATTTCAAGAGTGGTTAAAGCTTTGAGTTGGAGGTTAACTGAGATGACTAAAAGAACAGAAACATTATCTACTATGATGGAGATGAAGAAGAGTCGAAGAAAGGTATTCGGTTCTATTGAGAACAAATCAAGTGAGAAAAGTTCAAGTTCCAACACAAAGGGTAAAACAGGTCAAGAAAAGAGAGGACAGCTAGTTGTGCTGAATGTAATTGTCAAAAAGGTTCCTGCTTTTGTTAAGAAAACACCACAACCTTTATAGATCGAAGGTCCTACACCTGAAGAAAAAGAGAAAGCTTCAAGGGCCCTGATAGCTTCTTCAAAGAAACAGTTACAGGAACTTCCGTTTTCTTATGAGAAAGTATTTGAATAAGAAATTGGTAAAGGAGAGTTCAAGAGATTCTTGGAGATCGGTAAAAGATTGGGTTGGTCTACGTTCATGGTAAGACGTTCTAATTTATGCCATGAGTTAGTTTCCGAATTCTATTTAGGCCTCTTTAGCCGAGATAGTAAAGGTTGTGTTCCAGTTAGAGGCAAGTTAGTTCCTTTTACAGTTGAAGAGATTCGAAACCACTTCCAATTTAAGAAATAGGTCGGACCATGTAAGTATAGAGAAGCAGTGGAGAATATCAAAACTTTCGATTGTAATTTACTTTTTGAGCATGTCTTAGATAAAGAAAGAATTCAGTCACATAGGGAGAGTTAAAGGAACCTTGGCCTTACAAATATCTCCAACCGGATACAAGAGTTCGGCACCACTTTCTTACAACTAATGCCTTTGGAAACACAAGAAATTCGGATGTAACTAAGAAGAACGCAATCTTATTGAATTGTAATTTGAGAGGGGAAGAAGTGGATGTGGCACAGTTGATCTTTGAGGAGGTGATGCGGTTTTCGATCTCCCATTTCGTTATTTAATGTGAAATACCCTACTATGATCACGTGTCTTGTTCAAAAAGAGAATGTGATTATGGGTGAAGGAGAGAAACTAAAGATTAAAACGAGTAATAATATTTACAATGCTTGGATCAAGAAAGTTTTGAGAGGAGCGGGAATTACGAAACTTTCAAAAGAAGAAAAGGATCGCATTTGGCAAGAGAAGGTAGAGGAGCGATTAAACAAAGTCGAAGCAGCTCATACTTCCTTAGCCAAAGATGTGGGACATGTCAAAGCTAATCAAATGTACTTCATTACACTCCTTGAGCAATTAAAGAAAGATCCAGTAAATCCTATCTTGGATGTCAATAATGCGAGGCAATAGCCTCAAGAGTATGTTCTCTTCCTTACTTACCATTTCTGTAAGTGCTTTATCTACTACTTTTAATTTCTTTTTCGAGTTTTTTTCGAGTCGTGGGGACATGTCTCATTTTTTAGTTGGGGGTGTGGGGATTCGTTCTCTCTCATCCCCATTTCTCTGTTTTTAGGTAGAAATTAAAAATTTTGATACATGGGAATTAGCTGTAGAGTGTGTTTAATAGCTTGTAAGCATAAGCTCGGTAAGTTAATGATAAAATGTAGTATGTTTATAAACTGCTTTATTTTGTATGCTTTGAGTATTTGCAAGAAACCACACATTGATAGTAAAGAAAAGATTAGTTAGCAATGCGATAGAAAGTATGTTCGATCTCAGGGATCCATGAGTTGTGTGTAGGCTGTGAGATCCAAGCTAGTTTATAAACCCATTTGATGAACGTGCTAAAGGTAATAGAATAACAATATTGCATAGTTTAGAAAGTAATTAAGGTAGTTCTTTCATAAGCCCCTTGTTGCCATTTAGCTTGCTATCCGAATTAATATCTTATATCCTTCTCAGCCCTTTCTAGCCTTTCTAAAGCCTTTTTATTAGCCACCTCATAAGCCATATCAATTTAGATTTTAGGACTTTTCCATATGACCCGCACTCGAATCGCGATGCATAGACAATTGTTTTAGAGCTTGAGTTTGGGGTGATGGGTCCACCATTATGGGAACTGTTATTGGGCTGGGATTTTTGAGCTAATTAATTGTGCTCTATTCTATATATTGATGATGATTAACAGGTATATTATATTGTAACTCTTTATTATCAAAGAACGTTCATTAGATGGTTTAATCAACTAGATCGGATCTCACGACCTACACTCCCCTCAAGACACCCTAAGATCATCATTATTCGACATCATTGCTTACTAATCTTTTTTGTACTATCATTGTGTGTTTCATGTTCATACTAAAAGCATATAAAATAATCTGCTCATTAAAATATTTTTTTTCTATCATTAACTTACTAAGCTTATGCTTTCAAGCTATTAAACATACTCTAAATCTAATCCCATGTATCAAAATTTTTAATTTCTTCCTAAAAAATGTAAAATCACATAAAAGTGGAGATGAGAGACAACAAATCCTCACACCCCCAACTCGAAAGTGAGCCGTGTCCCCACGGCAAAAAAAGAATCATTAAATAAATTAATTACAAGAATATATTGTATATACATAAATGGTAAGGAAGAAAGATAACATATACTCTAGGCTATTGCCTCTCTTTATCAACATCTAATATAGTATTTGCTGGATCTTTCACGCTATCGGGCTTTAATTGCTCAAGGAGTGTCATGATGTGCACTTAATTAGCTTTGATATGTGCCACATCATCGGCCATGAAGGATTGAGCTGCTTCAATATTATTTAATCGCTCCTCTACTCTTTTTCACCAAATAAGATCCTCTTCTTGTTATGGATGCTTCTTAATTCATGATCCTCTTAAGATTGTCTTGATCCAAGTATTGTTGATATTGTTGCTTACTTTATACATAAATTTATCTTCTTCAACCCGAATCACATTCACTTTCTTACAAGGCACGTGATCTTAATTGGATATTTCACATTAAATAATTAAAGTGGAGAGACCAAAAATTGCATCACCTCCTTAAAGATCATATGTGCCACATCTACTTCTTCCCCTCTTAAAACAAAATTCAAAAGGATGGTGTTTCTTTTATGTACATACGAAGTTCGCATGTTTCCGAAGGAGTTTGGTGTGAGAAAATTGTGCCAAACTCTCGTATCAGGTTGGAGATATTTGTAAGGCCAAGGTGCCATCAATTCTCCCTTCCGCGATTGCATGTTTTCTTTGCCTAATACACACTCAAAAAGTTGATTCCAATCAAAAGTCTTAATATCTTCCACCGCTTCTCTAAACTTACATGGTCCAACCAATTTCTTTAATTGGAAGTGGTTTCTAATCTCTTCAAATGTAAAAGGAACTAACTTTCCTCTAACTGGAACACGACTTTCACTATCTCGGCTAAAAAGGCCTAAATAGAACTCGAAAACTAACTCCATACATAAACTTGAACGTCTCATCATGAATGTAGTCCAACCCAATATCTCTCCCATCTCTAGAAATCTCTTGTAATCACATTCTACAACTTCTTTTTCAAATATCCTCTCATGAGCAAAAGGTAAGTTTGGTAGATGTGATTTTGCGGAAGCTAATAAGGCCTATGAAGTTTCATTCATCTTGGGCAAAGGAATCTCAATTTTTAGAGGTTGTGGTGTCTTTTCCTTGAAAGTTGTAATCTTTTTGCTCTTTGAATTTACCACAGCCGACTTTTCTCTACTTTCTTGACCTGTTTTACCCTTTTTCCTTGAGCTAGAACCTGAACCTTTCTCAATTGTCTTCTTCTCAATAGTAGATTATTCTTTATCTCCCTAACACTAGATAATGTTTCTATTCTTTTTGTCATCTCAAATGACATCCAACTCAAAGCTTTGGACACTCATGAAATTTATACCCCTTGAATTTGGGTTGAACAAGTGTTGTTTGGGTTAGGAAAGCTGTAAGGATGATGATTCTCTATGTGGGTAGGATGAACTCTTGCTTGATTGGTATGGGATTAAGAAATTGTTGGATAAGATTTTGAAATTTTGGCTGTTGATTCTTAGATTCTAGAAGTTTTGATTTGATTTGGGTGGTTGATGATATGAATTTATGGTTATTTTGGAGTGTTTTAATGTGTAGTGAAGGCTTGTAGAAGCTTTAATGGAGTTGGGACTTTGGGGGAAGAAAGAGAGGCTTAAGGTTTAGATATTCGTAGGCATAAACTAACCTCTTCTTTTATTCCCTTTTTCTGGCGGCATCGTGCGGTACACCGCGGGTGAGGTGTGGTTTACCATTCTGTTCGAACCTATGCCACGGTCTTGATGATACGATTTAAGGCATGGGGCCTCGGCATTGAGCCTGAATTCTTATACCGTTGTCACGGTTTTGACTTGATGTGGTGTACCGCAGTACCCTTGTGGTGTACCTTAGTTACATTCTATTTTGGACTGTGTCATGGTCTGGCGCGAGTGGCAAAATAGTCTGGTTCGTGAGCCTCACCGCTAGACCGGAGTTGTTGAACTGTGGTGACAGTTTTCTTCGTGCGGTGCATGGCGACATCCGTGTGGTATATTGCATGAATACTCTGGATGACACCTTTAGCTTCACATATGTACCTGATTTTGCTATCCGCGTGACCCTTTTTAGGGATGCAATGCACCGTAGTGATGGTACGGTGTACCGCATGGTACATTTGAATTGTGCCAATTTTCTCGTTTCTTATCCCGAACTTGATTTCTTAATTATATGCACATCAAAAACACTAATTCCTTCCTGAATACTGCAATATCTACAAAAAATAACTAAGATAAGGATAAACTAAAGTGATAAAAACATAAAAAATTGCGGGTTGTCTCCCGTACAACACTTTTGTTTAACATCTTTTAAAGTTAGTTGTGTTACATCTATCAGGATTTTCGTATATAGTTTCCCTACCGACGAGCAGAGCTATGAATGTCTACTAATCTCCGCTTTATACCACTCTTGGGTCTAATCTCTATCACTTTTTTTAAAACAACTTCTGTGACGACAAATGGTCATATCCACGTATCTTTGTGATTTCGTGGCCTATTCTCTGGTTTGCTAGTTTTTCATAAAACTTCATGTCCGACCTGAAACACACGCATTGGTCTAGTATCCACAGGATTTGCGTGGATTTCTTCTAGGATTCTATACTTAGTGGCAATGTGAATGACATGAACTGTGGGATCTAACTTCCTTGGTTTTTTACCCCAGATATAGAATGTATCAGATACATTTTTAGCACGGAGGGTAACTAATCCCTCCTGGAAGTTGATGATGCTTTGACTTGTGTCCAAGAATGGCCTTCCAAGTATGATTAGAACCTGATTATCTGCATCATAATCATGAATAACAAAGTCAGTAAGGATGGTGATATTACCTGTTTGGACATGAACGTCCTCCATTGTTCCCCATGTCTTTGTTACTAAGCTATCTGCAAATTGTTTGTTCATGGGAGCTTTGTCCACCTTCTTGATACCAAGCCTATCGAAAACGGATCTGGGCATAAGATTCACACTGGAACCCACATAACACATGGCTTTCACTTTGAGCATACCACTGACTGGAATAGGAAGATTAAAGCTTCCTGAATCTTTGAGCTTGAGTGGTAAATCATTTTCAATTCTTCTTGAGACTCTCTCAGTATGAGCCACAGTCTCTTTACTAGCTTCTAAACTCGCTTCTTTCTCTGGAATACTTGCGTGAATACCTAATGCAATGTAAGCCCTTTCTTTGCAATCTCAAGCATATGTGTGTTTATTTTCTCTAGACTATACGCCTCCACAAATGCTTTGAGTTGAATGTCAACCTTTTGACTTGTTTTTGGAATCGATGGTGACATTGCTGGAATACTTGGTGGCGAGCCCACCTCTCTTTTTCTTTATTTTCTTTCACAGTAGGTGCAAATTCTTCTTGATGCTCTTTTGAGTCTTCTTCCTCTTTCTCTAACGCTCTACTAGCTTGTAGTTCAATGACCAATCTAATCTCTTATTGCATGTCCTTGAGAAGAGTTACATATTCAAATTCTTTGAAGGAGTCAGAATCTTTGGGGCTAGGCTTGGTTTGTTCTTCTTCAATTTCTGGAACCTCCACGACACTTTCTGTAGCATGTGGCAATTACTCTTTTTTCTGGTGCAATGTAAATTTCCTTACATGCTTCGAACATACCATTTCCATCACCTCCTTCAATGGCCTTTAATTCCCTTGGTTCTACCAAATTATTCTAGTTTTCATTATTTGGTCCATCTATGTGCTTAAGATCTAAACTGAGGCTTCTTGTTCTCTGAACTTCTCGTGATGCGTTTAAATATTTTGTAACTAGATCCATGAAGTCTTGTAATCTCTTCTCTGACACTACTCCTTCTTGAGGATGTTGTGGTAAAGCTTTCTGAGCTATATTATCGACATAAGCATCATGGGATGGTTGTTGTGGAGGAGGTGGTCTATTATAATTTTAATTTCCTTAATACTGACCTTGGCCTCTCTGTTGGTAAGTGTTGTTTAGGGGACGTGGTTGATAATTACCTCAATTTGCGGCCCCTTAAGGATTTGAATACTGCATACCTGGGTGATTTCTATTACCATATTGGTAATTCCCTCGATTTGATATGAAGTATACAGATGTTGGATTTCCTTCACACTCTTCCCATGTATGATTTGGTATTTCATAACGTGGACAACCTTGTGCTTCTTGCACTAGATTTGTTGCAACTAAATTTTGAGGTTTTTGTTCCATGTCAAGCTTCATCTGTTTGACTTGATTTTCTAATGCTGACAATTTAGCTGAATGAGCAGTTTCTATATTTAATCATAGTGTGCCTTTTGTATTTGTGATAGGAGCTCGTGTAATTGTCCAACTACTTTTTGTTTCTATAATACGTTCCATACCTTTCGCTACTTCCGTAGGATCCATGGACACAAATCTTCCTCTTCCAATATTATCAACCCTAAATCTACTTTCTGCATTAATGCCTTGATATAACATAGCTAACTGTAAAGACGGGGTGTAACAGTGGAGTAGATATCTTGCTAACTTCTGTTGGAACCTGGTCCATGCGTCTCCTACTTCTTATCATTACCTTAGAGAAAACTAGAAAGCTCCATTTTATCTTTTTATCTCATACTTTTGAGATTAAAATGGTTAAAGAATACGGCTTGTAGTTCATCCCAATTATTAATTGTGTTTGGTTGTTGTCTATCAAGTCAATCACCAACACTTCCGGTCAAGAAGAGCAGATACATATGACATTACAGTTGCTCTCGTGTAATGCGTGGTGTAATATAGGCATCACAAATCTGCATAATCTTCTGGATCACTCTTACCGGATCTTGATACGCTGCACCACTATAGTGTCTATAACTCGTAAATTAGCTAAGTATACCCGGATCGAGCCTGAACTTTATATTTTGGATCACTGGAGGACGATACCCTAATGGTTGAACTCGAAAAGGTGCTCTCAAGCCTAGGAGATCGTGTTCATGACATTGATTGATCTTGGGCTCTCCTCCTGGTGGTGCTATTACTTGAGAAATAGGTAATACCTGATGAATAGGTATACGCTAATTGTTGTTATTGTTAAAATTATCTTCCTTAAGTGGAAATAAATTCTCCTCTATGTTAAACATTGCTTCTCTTTGCTTCTTCTCTTCTCTCAAACGTTTGTTTTAAGCCCTGAATACACTTTCAGGATCCTCGAGCATACACAAGAACCTGAAAGAGACAAAAAACTAAAAGAAAGCATAAATCTGAAAAAATAACTAAAAACTACTACACTAAGAATTAAACCCACATACTAACGAGACATAGTCCCCGACAGCGGTGCAGAAAGCATGGTGGCTGGTAAGGTGTGATCAAATAATGATAATAAAGATGCGAACTATCACCCTAACCAATCACGTTACTCTCTAAAAGTACCATAGATCGTATGCAAGTTTTAATGATAAGTAAGTTTCGTTCTCAGGGACTTAGTGTGTTATACGAATGAATTAGAATAAAATGTAGTAAGAATTAGCTCGTGGAATTAAATGACAATAAAAGTAAATATGAAAAATGGTGGAGAGAGTATGATTAAACTAAATACTAATGAAAATACATAAAGAGGTAAGAATGAGATGAGAGATATAACTTAGGTTTGCTTGTATGCACTTATCCTTCTATTTTTTTCTACTAGTTATAAGGGTGATTAAAGCTCTTAATATAAGTAGCCAGGATTCTATATTCCTCCTAACTCCCTTCCGAGTGTAAAGTAGGTGGCGACCTAATAATTACCAGGGGACTTAGGTAAGGGGAACATGCGTAATGGTCAATGGTTGATCTCAAACCCTACCGACTATCTAGTTACGCAAGCACGTCAGGATAACTATCGCACACCAGACGTTTATGTGGTTTTTCAACAATTAGACACCCCTCAAGATGACCATCCAACTGCTATTAACGGGGTAGTCTATACTCATGTACTAGCAAGAACTACAGTCAATACATCAAAACACATAAAACAAATGTAAAGGTTAAGAAGCACAATCGATTGAAAAAGATTTTTCCAAAACAAACTTAGATAGTAGAAAATAGAATCAATGATTAAACATATGCAAAACCCAAGCTATGGGAAAATTAGTTCATGCTGCAAAGAATAAAAGTGTTGTGTGCCAAAGTTAGGTTAAATCATGTATGTGTATATAAATAAAAATAAAATAAAACTAGGCGTAGATTTTTATTGGGCTTCTCGTACCCTATAGATATTAACTATAATAATTTATTCTTCCATACTTATCCGTTAATTAAGAAAAATATATTATACATTAAAAATGTATTTAGATTTTTAGAATACCTTATACGAATGGATATAAATAATATATTTATTATATTCGAAAAAAGTGTGTATACTTAGTAGAGTAGCATTGTGTTGTAATAAACTTCTTATTATCGCAACTTTTCTCACTATATTTTGATTTTATTTTTAATTCTTTTTTAAATTGTGAGCTCATAAAATTTTGAAATCATTCCTTATCATAAATATCTAAGTATATAAGGTAATTTTCTCTATATTTGACTAATTAATAACATTTATATTTGTTAAATTGGAACATAAAGAAAATGTTTTTCATTTTAAGTGACATTAGAAAATAATATGGACACAAATTAAATTTATACATATCATTTGACTTCTGAAACGCAAAGTTATAAAAAAAATACGTAATTTGTTAGAATGATCGTTAAACTGTACTCCAATGATTATAATCATTATTTATTTCAATAATAGAAGATTAATAATATGGAAAAAATAATTGTAATAAACAAGGATATATTTTTCTTATTTGGTAAAGAAAATTATAAATATTAATATATTCTTGGTTATTTATTTGTTCTCTTGTTATCTGTCAATACGTACATTATTCTCCCTAAATATTCTCTTTTGTGCAATTAAATTTACACTAGTATAGGTATATTATATTTGATTTTTTCTATATAATTTGATTGTATATTTTAATTGATTAATATATTTATGATTAATACTAAGTTTATATAATATTACTTCTTTCATAAATAATTTTTCACGTAGACTTTCTATTTTCCTTATTAACGTAACTACTGTTTAATTTTTCTAAATATTAACAATCCTATTTGATTGAAAAATATTTAAAAATTATTCTGTTCATAAAAATATATAATATTAATAGATTGCTATTTATATTTATCAATGTACAATAAAATTGTTTGCGTGATAAATTCGAAACACATATGTTTGAGAAAGAATTATATTATATTTGAGAAAAATTTTGAAATACATATTATATAATTTTTTAATAATATTATTTTGCTTTTACTTTTGTAGAAACAGGAAAATATAGTAAATTCAACGTTTTCTAGATTATTTATATTTGAAATAATTTATAACATAAAAATAATAATATTAATAATTAAATAAAAATAAATTGTAGAAAAATATAACTTTCAATTATAAATATTTTTCACTCTCCCATATTAAATTGTGATATCTGTTATAAAAAACAACGCAAGATTATTATTTGTGATAATAACTGTATCTACAATAAAAAAATAAAAAACAAAGTTCAGATTAAAAAATTATATCATAAAAAATAAAATTGTGTATTGATTCAAGATCTTAGCGAGTTAAAAAAACTCTATATTTGATCGATGACCATGACATTTCATCACAATAATCCTCTTAAGAAGGAAAATTATGATGAAATGTCATAACTACAAGCATATTGCTTGGTTGATTTGATTTATGGGAATTTGGATTCATTTTAAAGAACTCTTGATTTGATGATATTTAGAGAATATGGATTTATTTTGAAGAACTCTATATGTTTCAATATATAAACATCAGGTTTTGATGATATAAAATTTAATGGCAGTATAATTTGAGAGAGAAGAATAATAGTGTTGTGTGCCAGAATTAGGTTAAATCATATATGTATATATAGTAGTTAAGGATGATGGGTTTGGTTTAGTTGGGCTTACAATTATACAATATATGGGTTTATATAAATAACGAAATAAGAAAAACTAGGCAATGATTTTTATTGGGCTTTTCGTACCCTTATGCTAAGAACTAAATATAATAATTTGTTCTTCCTTACTTATCTCTAATTTAAGAAGATATATTATACATTAAAAATGTATTGATATTTGTAAAATACCTTTGTACGAACCGATATAAATAATATATTTATTGTATTCGAGAAAATATGTATACTTAGTAGAGTAGCATAGCCCGTAGCTCGTATCTTAGTATTATAAAAAACATTTTATTATCGCAACACTTCTCATTATATTTTGATTTTATTTTCAATTCTTTTCAACATTGTAAGCTCATAGAATTTTGAAATCATTCCTTGTCATAAATATCTAAATAAATAAGGTTATTTTCTCTATATTTAACAAATTAATAACATGTATATGTTTAAACACAATTTATAAGAATATTTTTGAAAAATTAAAACATAAAGAAAATATTTTTCAGTTTTAGTAACATTAGAAAATTATACTGACAAAAAATAGATTTATACATATCATTTGACTTCTTAAACTCAAAGTTATAAAAAATCTGTATCTTATTAGAATTATCACTAAAAATAGTACTCAAAAGATATAATCATAATCATTCTTTATTTCAATAGTAGGAAAATAATAATATAGAACAAATATTTGTAATACACAAGGATATATATTTTTTATTTGGTAAAGAATATTATAAATATTATGATATTCGTGGTTATATATTTGTTCTCTTATTATCAGTCAATATAGTACATTGTTCACCTTAAACATATTTTTTTTGTGCGATTAAATATACACTAATGGAAATGTATAATATATTTTATTTTTTATTCTATATAATTTGATAGTATATTTTAATTGAAAAATTCTACACTAATGAACTCTTAGAATAATAAAAAATGAAACACCAATGGAGTCTTGAAATCATGATTCTCACCCACATTATGCATGTGTGATCAAATGAAAATATATAAGCTCAAATCGAGTATTCAATTGGCATGACCCCTCCACACAAAAGAATTAACAAAATAATTGGTTATTCCCTACTTATATCTAATTATAAAAACTATATTATACATTAAAAATATATTTTTGCTATTTTAAATACAATTTCCTTATATATTGATACTCTTTTAAATAGCGTAATTACTATTCAAGATAATATTTGAGAAAAAATTCAAAATACATAGAATATAATTTTTGTTAGAAGTTATTTTGTTTTTGCTTTTCTAGAAACAAAAAAATATAGTAGATTGAATGTGTTATAGATTATTTATATTTGAAATAATTGATAATATAAAAATAATAATATTAATAATTAAATTAAAAGAAATTATAGAAAAATATAACTCTAAACTATTAGGTATATTAATTTTATGAAGATTAAATTATAATAACTATTATAAAAAACAACACAAGAATATTATTTGTGAAAATAATTGTCTTTACAATGACTAAATAAAAAAAGATTTTCAATATTAAAAAAATTATACAATAACTATTGAATCAAGATCTTAGCGAGTTATATAACTTGGGCATATTTTTGTCATTAAAAAACTTTACAATTTGATTGATGGCCATGACATTTCATCACAATAATCCTCTTAATAAGGAAAATTATGATTAAATGTCATAACCACGAGCATATTGCATAGCCTAGACTTGGTTACTTTGATATTTGAAGAATATGGATTTATTTAGAAGAACTCTATATATTTCATTGTATAAACAACA
Organism: Nemophila menziesii; assembly: GCA_029959085.1. Lineage (NCBI taxonomy): Eukaryota > Viridiplantae > Streptophyta > Magnoliopsida > Boraginales > Hydrophyllaceae > Nemophila > Nemophila menziesii. The sequence continues at coordinate 21,655,379 of JARWIR010000015.1, read as the reverse complement.
TTTCTTGAATTCAATTTTGAAGAATATATAATAGCAGTATAAGTTAAGAGAGAAGAATAAAAGAGTTGTGTGCCAGAATAAGGTTAAATCATGTATGTATATATAGTAGTTAAGGATGATGGACTTGATTTAGTTGGGCTTACAATTATACATTATTGGGTTGATATAAATTTAAAAACTAGGTGTGGATGTTTATTAAGTTTCTCATACCCCGATGATAAGAATTAACAAAATAATTTGTTATTCCCTACTTATATCTAATTTTAAAAAATATATTATACATTAAAAATATATTGTTGCTATTTTAAATACAATTTCTTTATATATTGATACTCTTTTAAACAGCGTAATTACTATTCAAGATAATATTTGAGAAAAAATTCGAAATACATATAATATAATTTTTTAATAATATTATTGTGTTTTTACATTTTTAGAAACAAGTAAATATAGTAAATTAAACATGTTCTAGATTATTTATATTTAAAATAATTGATAATACAAAAATAATAATATTAATAATTGAATAAGAAGAATTTGTTGAAAACTATAACTCTAAAATATTTTTCATTTAAATATTGATTACTCTTGCATATTAAGCATATTAATTTTATGAAGATTAAATTGTAATAACTATTATAAAAAACAACAGAAGTATATTATTTGTGATAATAATTGTATTTACAATAACTAAATAAAAAATAAAGTACAATATTAAGAAAATTATATCATAACTATTGATTTAAGATCTTAGCGAGTTACATAATTTGGACATATTTTCTTCATTAAAAAAAACTCTATAATTTGATCGATGAACATGACATTTCATCATAATAATCCTCTTAATAAGGAAAATTATGATGAAATGTCATAACCACGAGCATATTGCATAGCCTAGACTTGGTTACTTTGATATTTGAAGAATATGGATTTATTTAGAAGAACTCTATATGTTTCAGTTTATAAACTGAAAACAATTTGGAGAATATATAATAGAAGTATAAGTTAAGAGAGAAGAATAAAAGGGTTGTGTGCCAGAATAAGGTTAAATCATGTATGTATTTATAGTAGTTAAGGATGATTGGCTTGATTTAGGTGGCGTTTGTTTTTTTCCTAATATGTGCTGAATTCCGAATACACATTTGAATGTCACTGAACCTGTTAAGAGCTAAACTCTAAATAGTGAATGGTAAATCAATTAAGCTGTTTGGAAAATCATCCGAATACATTATTTGAATATATCACTTTTACAATTTTAACCCTCTGAATTATTAAATAGTAAACTTTTTACTTGTTAACTATTCAATATTGATTTGAATACGTAATACAAATTATAATATAGACAAATTCAAGAAAAATCGTGATGAAATTGATTTTAAATTTAAACGAATTTTATTATCATTGCACTTCGACAATTTTCCAACCATATCTCAAAATGTGATATGGCGGCATAAATCCTCCTGTGTGGATACATATACTCACAAAGAGAATAGTTATCAATACACACATTTTAAAGTATTAACCATTTTTAAAAGTCATAATCGGGTTAAAGTTATTTACATTTTATCCTCAATTGCATTTTGTATCTCCCAATGTAAACATTTATAAGTTCTACACCACTAATAAAAACCAACTAACAATTTACGTACATATACATTCATCATATCTCTCCATGAGAAGTCAAGGGATGCAATATTGGATAGAAATTGCAAAGATCGTCTTTGTTGGACCATTTAAATTTTACATTATTTTATAACCATGTAATTTGCCAATCATATTGGCAAGCTTGTTGGCCTCAAGCTTGATACATGAATATAGAACATTATTTTCCTAACATTTATATTAATGTAAATTAGCTTATATTGTTAATAGCATAATTTACAACTAGACTTCACAAATTAAAATATAAACAATCTTATCTTCTAAAAGAAGTCCACAATGAACTTGTAAAATATTTTGATAAATAATAATTCACATTCGATTTTCCATTCACTCCTTCCATCAATCTGGCGAGGAGTATAACGCAGTCTGTAAAGACTAATACATGTCAACTTGTTTCAAACCAAAATATCAAACAGTATTAAATATACATCTAACATTGAGATGAAGCAAATTGAAGAAAGACAGGAAATTATTATCCATCATTCAAGTGAGATGGCTGTCTTGGCTAGAATTCGAAAAACTCTTCTTTAAGCCTATAACCTCCACAGTGTTCTAGTTTGGGGATTATGCTTCTGCAAGTAGAATTGTTCTTATTTAAAAATGTAGATAAATCTTCCTTCAATTATTGACAGGGTACATTTAAGATATTTGATGTTTCATAAAATTAGGGGAGTATATGGTAAAATAAATAGACCAATTGTGGCTGATCTATTAGCATAGAGAAAGATTTCAGTCTAAGTATAATCCCTCGCCTAGATTGTTGATTAATAAGTCCTTCTGCTAATCAATTACATACTACTGATAAAAAGGAAAAATTCAATATTACCATGGGAGACGGTGAAATGTATCTTGTAGAATTTCACTTTCAAATGTATCAATATATAATATTGTTTAATGCAGATTGAAAACAATGATGCATAATGAAAGTAAATATGCAATAAATAATTATTAATCAGAACATGTCCATTATACAAGACCCACAAAAATTAACAATGATATTTTATTCTAAAAACCTAAAAAAAAGTAAACAAAAATAGAAACAATGCTGATTAATTGATCAAAGTATTAAACAATTATTTGATCAATTCTTAAAATATATTAAAAACATATGTAAAGAAGATCGTTAAGAACTGAATGAGAAAATAGATGTTAAATTATGAGATGTTAAAAAGAAGATACTTTTGTCCCATATTTTGATTCAGATGTATTTTTTAGCTTTTATTTTTGTAATTATGTCTGACCGCATAAGTGCATTAAGAGCCTTTAAGCTCCGAAATGTAAAAAAAACAATCTTGATGTAATGATCCAAGAGAAGGATCAACAACGTGTAATGATCCGAAGGAGCAAAAGAAAATCAACGGGTCCTTCTTATTTACAGGACTATTGTTAGATACGTGGAAGCCCAATAGTTATCCAATGCAACGTGTAAGCCTGAGAAGCAAAACTGTTCTGCATCTATTCAATGTTACAGTTATTCTAGAATCTATATATAGGTATGTAGGAAGACAATAAAGACATCTAGAAAATAAATATTGTCTTTAGGTTTAGGTTTAGTTATTTAGTTTATGATCAAGTATATCCTGTACAATCACAGTTGTATATACATTGTATCTTCTGTACATATATTCATAAATAAAACGTATGTGTTCATCACAATTCATTACAAATTTGGTGCTTTCATTGCGTTTCCATGGCGGAAGGAACTCGACTCAAATTGATGGATGAAGCCTTAAAAAAGTTCCAAGATGAAACTGCCTTGAAATTAACATCAATGGATGGCAGATTCATAACCCTAGAAAATTCAATTGCAAAATTACAACAAACAATTGAAACAATTGGTCAGTTAAGGCCGACTGATACAAATAATTCTGTGTTTCCGCAAAAAGGCTCATGTTCTACACCACAATGCAATTCATCAGATGTGTTTCTGCAAGTGGGTTCTGGATCGACATCAAATGTCCATTATTCCAACATGTTTCCATCACCAGGAAATACTCCGCCTGGATTTGGACATGTTCCTCATGTTCAAGCACGTCCGATGCGCTTAGAGTTTCCTTGTTTTGATGGATTGGATCCTTCTGGTTGGATCTTTAAGGCAGAAAGGTTTTTTGATTATCATAGAACTCCCTCAGATCAACGGTTAATCATCAGTTCTTTTCATATGAATGGTCGTGCGCTTCCGTGGTTTCAATGGATGACACAAAATCATCAATTTGTGTCATGGGATCAATTTTCTAGGGCATTGGAAGTACGTTTTGGTCCACCAGAGTTTGAAGATCCTCAAGGGGCTTTGGCTAAACTAATGCAAACATCGAGTGTGGAGGCTTACCAGACACAATTCGAAGCTTTGGCAAATAGGACGTTGGGTTTATCTTCCTCATTTCTTATCAGTTGCTATGTTGCTGGTCTTTGTCCTAATATTAGGGCAGAAGTTTTAGCATTTCGTCCAATGTCTTTGTCTCACGCTATGGGATTGGCTCGGTTGCAAGAGGCTAAATTAGCAGAACAACGCAAGTCAATTCACCGAAGTGATAGATCATATTCTTTTGGGCAGCCGCCGCCAAAATCAAGTTCTTTGGTACAACCCTCACATCAGGCTGTATCCTCACAACTTACTGTACGTCGTTTATCACCTCGTGAAATGCAATTACACCGTGAGAAGGGACTTTGCTACAATTGTGATGAGAAATATGTACCTGGTCACCGTTGTAAAACAAAACCTCAGTTATTTATCTTGGATACTGGGATCGATACCGACGAAGCTTTCATGGATGGGGTCAATGTTAATGAGGAAATGCCATCAGAAGAATGTCTGTCGTCTGAGATATCTTTAAATGCTCTCTCAGGTAATCACTCTCCAACTACTCCTCGTTTTCAAGGTAATTGTTCAGGAGTGGCGATTCAAGTGTTGGTGGATGGAGGAAGTACTCATAATTTTATCCAGTCTAGGGTAGCTCATTATTTAAAGTTACCAATTGAAACTACACCAGATATTGCTGTCGCCGTTGGTAATGGGCAAAAAATTAATAAGTGAAGGGTGTGTAAAAGGTGCTACACTTATGATTCAGGGTTATCGAATCATTACAGATTTATATGTATTGCCTATAGTAGGGTCTGATATTGTGCTAGGAGTGTCATGGTTGGCGACTTTGGGCCCTGTTATTCATGATTATCTAGATCTTACAATGAAGTTTAACTCAAATGACAAAGAAGTAATTTTACGAGGAATACGAGATCGATCAATTTCAGAGATTCCGTATAAAAGAGTGCGTCGTTTAGCATCAACAGGTTCAGTTGCAGCACTCTTTAGTTTGTCTGTTTGTGAGAGCTCTAATCAAAAAAATAATTCTTCCAATATTGTTTTAAAGCCCCTATTGCAACAATATAAGAATATTTTTTCTGTACCAACTACTCTACCACCTCAAAGACAAAATGATCATGCTATTCCACTACAACCAGGTTCAGCTCCTGTAAATGTCAAGCCTTACAGGTATCCGCACTTTCAAAAAAATGAAATTGAAAAATTGGTGGCAGAAATGATGGATGCAGGTACAATTCAACCTAGTACTAGTCCATTTTCATCTCCAGTGTTGCTTGTTAAAAAGAAAGATGGCACGTTGAGATTTTGTACAGATTATAGAGCTCTAAATGCTATTACAATAAAAGACCGGTTTCCAATTCCTACGGTTGATGAGTTGCTTGATGAATTACATGGTGCTACTATTTTTTCAAAGCTAGATTTACGATCGGGGTACCACCAAATTCGAGTTCGTGCAGAAGAAGACTGCTTTTCACACCCATGAAGGCCATTATGAATTTCTTGTGATGCCTTTTGGTCTTACAAATGTACCTTCTACATTTCAGGCAATTATGAATGAAACATTTCGACCGTTTTTGCGTAAGTTTGTACTTGTTTTCTTTGACGATATACTTGTGTATAGCAAAAATTTAGCTTTACATCAGGAACATCTGGAACAAGTTCTACATTTAATGGTACGTCATAAATTTTATGCAAAAGAGGCAAAATGTGTCTTTGGGCAGGATGCTGTAGAATATCTGGGGCATGTGATTTCTGGGCAAGGTGTAGCAATGGACAATTCTAAAATACAATCTATTTTGGATTGGCTAATGCCACATAATATTAAAGGTCTTCGAGGCTTTTTGGGCTTGACTGGGTACTATCGACGTTTCATAAAAAGTTATGCCAGTATTGCAGCTCCTTTAACTGAACTTATAAAAAAAGATGGGTATTCATGGTCTACTGAAGCTACAACAGCGTTCAACAAACTTAAAACTGCAGTCACAACAACTCCAGTTCTTGCTATGCCGGATTTTTCATTACCTTTTATTGTAGAAACAGATGATTCAGGTTTTGGAATTGGTGCCGTGTTACTTCAAAATACTCGACTAATTGCGTTCTTTAGTAAGAAGTTATCTGCAAGTTTGAAGGCTGCCTCAACTTATCAACGAGAAATGTTTGCTATTACGTCTGCTATTTCTAAGTGGAGACAATATTTGTTGGGAAGGCGATTCACAATTTACACAGATCAATGTAGTTTAAAAAATTTGATGGATCAGACAATTAAAACACCTGACCAACAAAAATGGTTAACGAAGTTATTGGGGTTTGATTTCAATATTGTTTACAAACCTGGACGTGAGAACCAAGTTGCAGATGCTTTATCTAGAATCGAAGGTGAATGTTTAAACATTTCAGCTGTTCAAATGGGGTTTTTGGATGATCTAATAATGGCTAATAAAAGTGATATAGAAATTCAAAAGCTACAAGAGGATCTACAAAAATGACCCATATTCAGTACTAGGATATTCTTTGGTACAAGGCTTATTACTCTATAAACAGCGTCTAGTGATTCCAACGATCTTACGTAATAAAGTAATGGAAGAATATCACTCTACATCAGTGGGAGGACATGTTGGGAACCTTCGTACGTTTCAATGAATAGCCGCTGATTGCTATTGGGTAAATATGAGGAAGGAAATCAATAAATTTGTTGCAAATTGTTTGGTATGTCAGCAGTCTAAGTTGAGCAGTTTAGCACCGGCTGGTCTCTTACAACCCCTACCCATTCCAGATCAAATTTGGGAGGATATATCAATGGATTTTGTGCAAGGTTTACCTTCATCAAAAGGAAAGTCACAAATATTTGTTATAGTTGATCGATTATCAAAATATGCTCACTTTGCAGCTCTTCCAACTCATGTGACCGGTACACAAGTGGCTGAAGTGTTTATAAATATAGTGGTCAAACTTCATGGGATGCCACGAACCGTCGTAAGTGACCGAGATAAAATATTCCTAAGTTCATTCTGGAAAGAGTTATTTCGTTTGCAAGGATCCAAGTTAAATATGAGCACAGCTTATCATCCGCAATCAGATGGACAAACTGAACGTGTTAATCGGATATTGGAGATGTATCTCAGAAGTTTTGTGATTGATTCTCCTCAAATGTGGTTAAAATTCTTGCCGTGGGCTGAGTATTGGTACAACACATCCTTTCATACATCTGCTGGTATGACTCCTTTTCTCGCCGTCTATGGACGAAATCCGCCATCACTGTTACGTTATTTTCCCATGTCAACATCGAATGTTGCTGTTGAACATGACTTACAACAGCACGATACTATATTATCTACTCTTAAGTTAAATTTGCAAAGGTCACAACAAAGGATGAAAGAACAAGCAGATAAGCATCGTACAGAACGAGAATTTTCTGTTGGAGATTGGGTTTTGCTTCGTTTACAACCTTATCGACAAGTTACTATTCGAGGGTATGGAAATCAAAAGTTGGGTTGCAAGTTCTTTGGTCCATTTAAAGTTATACAACGCATTGGGAGTGTTGCTTATCGTCTGTCATTGCCTACTACATCAAAGATACATCCTGTTTTTCATGTATCACTACTTAAAAGAGCAATTGGTGTAACAGATCGTTCGTTTGTGTCAGCTGTGTTGCCCCCTCGGGCTGATATACCTGAAGTTCATCCATTGGCAGTGTTATCAAGAAGAATTATCAAGGTTAACAATGTGGTCATACCACAAGTTTTAGTTCAATGGGAAGATTTACCACTTGAAGAAGCATCATGGGTGGATATTTTAAATTTTTGTGAAGCATATCCAAATTGGAACCTTGAGGACAAGGTTCTTCCTGGAGACGAAGGTGATGTAATGATCCAAGAGAAGGATCAACAACGTGTAATGATACGAAGGAGCAAAAGAAAATCAACGGGTCCTTCTTATTTACAGGACTATTGTTAGATACGTGGAAGCTCAATAGTTATCCAATGCAACGTGTAAGCCTGAGAAGCAAAACTGTTCTGCATCTATTCAATGTTACAGTTATTCTAGAATCTATATATAGGTATGTATGAAGACAATAAAGACATACAGAAAATAAATATTGTCTTTAGGTTTAAGTTTAGTTATTTAGTTTATGATCAAGTATATCCTGTACAATCATAGTTGTATATACATTATATCTTCTGTACATATATCCATAAATAAAACGTATGTGTTCATCACAATTCATTACAAATGGATCATTGTATGATAGATTCAGATTATTGGCCCATTAAATGTCTATTAAATGCAAACAAACAACACCTTAGTTTGGCTTACGATTATATGGGATGATATAATTTAAAAAAACTAGGTATGGATGTTTATTAGGTTTCTCATACCCTGATGTAGGGCTGTAAACGAACCGAGTCGAGCCGAATACTAGATGTGCAAGCTTTTTTGATAAGATTTACGAGTCGAGCCGAGTCGAGCTCAAATTTTAACGAGTCGAGCCGAGCTCAAATTTTAAGGCTTGATAACATATCGAACGAGCTTTTTTCGAGCCGATCTCGAGTTATTAACGAATAATTTATGTTTTTATAGTTTTAACGATATATTTATTGATAACTAAACCATTAATTTACAGATTATAAATTTTTAACGAGTTAACGAACGAGCTCGAACGAACGCGTTTTTTAAGGAACGAGTTCGAACGAACTTTTTTTTTTCTGTTTATATAAACGAACGAGTTCGAACGAGCTTTTTACCGAGCCGAGCTCGAGCAGCTCGCGAGCGGCTTGGTTCGTTTACAGCCCTACCCTGATGATAAGAATTAACAAAATAATTGGTTATTCCTTACTTATATATAATTTTAAAAAATATATTATACATTAAAAATATATTGTTACTATTTTAAATACAATTTTCTTATATATTTATACTCTTTTTTAAATAGCGTAATTGCTATTCAAGATAATATTTGAGGAAAATTTTGGAATCATATTATATAATTTTTTAATTATATTATTGTGTTTTTACTTTTTTTAGAAACAAGTAAATATAGTAAATTGAACATGTTCTAGATTATTTATATTTAAAATAATTGATGATACAAAAATAATAATATTAATAATTAAATACAAAGAAATTGTAGAAAAATATAACTCTAAAATATTTTTCATTTCCAAAATGCACTATTAATCTAGACTTGCAAAAGGCATATGATAGTGTAAATTGGAGATTCCTCATAAGTACACTTCAAGCCTTCAATCTCCCAAGCAAGTTTATAGAGTGGATAAGAATGTGTATATGCTCACCATCATACTCAATTTGCCTAAATGGACAATCATGTGGGTTTTTTAAGGGGAAGAGAGGGCTCAGACAAGGAGACCCTCTCTCTCCATACTTGTTTGCTATATGCATGGAAATATTCTCTGGGCTTTTCAATCATATGGCTAATAAGAAGAACTTCAACTATCATCATAAATGCAGAACAATGAAACTGAATCATCTGATATTTGCAGATGATGTATTAATCTTCTTAAAGGCTGGTGGAAAATCTGCTAGTGTAGTAAAAGAGGCTCTAAATATCTTCTCTAGACTATCAGGACTAAACATTAACTTCAACAAGAGCGAATTATACTTTGGTGGAACAACTCAAACTAAGATGAATGAAATTTCTGCAATTCTAGAAATAAAAATTGGATCAATGCCAGTTAGGTACCTTGGAGTGCCTCTTAACTCTAAGAAAATATCTGTTCATGATGGGAATAAATTAGTGGAAACGATTTGCAGTAGTATTAATGCCTGGTCTTCAAAGTTATTATCATATGCTGGAAGAACAGAGCTAATAAAATGTGTTCTGGTTAGCAAAATTCTGTTTTGGTGCAGAGTATTCTTGTTACCAAAACAAGTTATATATAAATTAAATCAAAAGATAAGTAGCTTCTTATGGAGGGGAAACTCAGATGGAGCAAGTGGTGTAAAAATATCTTGGGAGAAAATTTGCGCAAGTAAAGAACATGGAGGACTTGGAATACCAAATTTGGAAGACTTGAACAAGGTGTGCCTCTTATATACCTTTTGGAGAATGTACTCTCAGAAGAATAATCTATGGAGTCTTTGGGTGCACAAAAATATTATCCAAGACAAATGTATATGGAGCTTAGACATAAAACAAGCCCACTCTTGGACTTGGAAACAACTTATGAAGATCAGGAGCATTGCTTATGAGTTTATTTCACATAAAGTGAAAAATGGTAAGAATACTTATCTGTTATGGGATAATTGGATTGAAGGTGAGAGTGTGAAGGAGTATCTTGGAGTGGAGCTCGATAAGAACAACATAAACAAAGACAGAACAGTTCATAGCTGCTTTGGTGGGAATAGATGGAGATTACCTCCCTGTGTAGGTAAGCTGTTACCTTATGTGAATGATTTAAAGCTTGAACAAGGTGAAGATGTGATCATATGGGCTGAAAGTAAAGGGAAAAAATTCTCTTTTAGGAAAACATTGTGCAGAATAAGAACTAATCGAGAAGAGGTAAAAGGGCACAAAGTTGTATGGTCCAAACTGAACATTCCGAGATGTTCGCTCATCTCTTGGCTTGAGATGCAAGATAGATTACCAACAAAGCATAGGATGATTAGCTGGGGATTAACCGTTGATCCACTCTACGTTTTTTGCTACGCGAAAACTGAAGATTTGCAGCACCTTATGGTAAATTGTTCCTTTACCAGTAGAATACTATCCGATATTCTAAAAATTTGTCATCTTAACTGTAATCACTCGAATGTGGATGAATTAGTGGAGAATGTGGTCGGAATCTCAGGACAGGAAAAGGTAACTATAATGAGCCTGATTATTACCTCATATATTTACTGCATTTGGAATGAAAGGAATGAAAGAATTCATGGGGATAATTCCCTTAATGAGCAGCAGATTGTTAAGAAGATTAGCAACATGATCAAAATGAAGATGAACGGAAGGAAGTTCAAAACGAAGAAGGCAGAGAATTTAAAGAAGATATGGGCTGTTTAATTGGGCCATGTCTTAATAGCTTTAAATGTAATAGTCAAGTATAATAGCCTTAGCTTGAGATAGGGTAATTATAAAGTTGGGCCTACTCTCTAGTTGTTAGAAATGGGCCTCTTAAAAGTTCTTGTAAGGATATTGGAAGTTGATTTTTCATCTTAATAAAATTTGATTTAATGATCGAAAAAAAAATTCATTTAAAATAATTAAATTTAAATATTGTTTACTCTTGCAAATTAAGTATACTAATTTCATTAAGATGAAATTGTAATAACTATTATAAAAAACAACAGAAGAATATTATTTTTGATAATAACTGTATTTAGAATTACTAAATAAAAAATGAAGTACAATATTATGAAAATTATATCATAACTATTGATTCAAGATCTTAGCGAGTTATTCAAGATCTTAGCAAGTTACGTAATTTGGACATATTGTTGTCATTAAAAAAACTCTACAATTTGATCGATGACCATGACATTTTATCACAATAATCCTCTTAATAAGAAAAATTATGATGAAATGTCATAACCACGAGCATATTGCATGGCCTAGGCTTGGTTACTTTGATATTTGAAGAATATGGATTTATTTAGAAGAACTCTATATGTTTCAGTATATAAACAACAGTTCTTGAATACAATTTTATAATAGCAGTATAAGTTGAAAGAGAAGAATAAAAGGGTTGTGTGCCATAAGGTTAAATCATGTATGTATATATAGTAGTTAAGGATGATGGGCTTGATTTAGTTGGACTTACGATTATACATTATTGGGTTGATATAAATTAAAAAACTAGGTGTGGATGTTTATTATGTTTCTCATACCCTGATGATAAGAATTAAAAATAATAATTGGTTATTCCCTACTTATATCTAATTTTAAAAAATATATTATACATTAAAAATATATTGTTGCTATTTTAAATACAATTTCCTTATATATTGATACTCTTTTAAATAGCGTAATTACTATTCAAGATAATATTTGAGAAAAAATTCGAAATACATATTATATAATTTTTTAATAATATTATTAAGTTTTTACTTGTTTAGAAACAAGTAAAATATAGTAAATTTAACATGCTTGAGATTATTTATATTTAAAATAATTGATAATGTAAAAATAATAATATTAATAATTAAATAAAAATAAATTGTAGAAAATTATAAATCTAAAATATTTTTCATTTAAAATAATTAAAATTTAAATATTGTTTACTCATGCATATTAATTATATTAATTTTATGAAGATTAAATTGTAATAACTATTATAAAGAACAACAGAAGAATATAATTTGTGATAATAATTGTCTTTACAATAACTAAATAAAAAAAGAATTTCAGTATTAAGAAAATTATACCATAACTATTGATTCAAGATCTTAGCGAGTTATATAACTTTGGCATATTTTTTTAATCAAAAAAACTCTACAATTTGATCGATGGCCATGACATTTCATCACAATAATCCTCTTAATAAGAAAAATTAAGATGAAATGTCATAACCACGAGCATATTGCATAGCCTAGACTGGGTTACTTTAATATTTGAAAAATATGGATTTATATTGAAGAACTCTATATGTTTCAGTTTATAAACAACAGTTAATGAAAACAATTTTTGAAGAATATATAATAGAAGTATAAGTTATGAGAGAACAATAAAAGGGTTATGTGCCAGAATAAGGTTAAATCATGTATGTATATATAGTAGTTAAGGATGATTGGCTTGATTTAGTTGGGCTTACGACTATATGGGTTGATGAAAATTTAAAAGACTAGGTGTGGATGTTTATTAGGTTTCTCATACCTTGATAATAAGAATTAACAAAATAACTGGTTATTCCCTACTTATATTATTTTTAAAAAATATATTATACATTAAAAATATATTCTTGCTATTTTAAATACAATTTCCTTATATATTGATACTCTTTTAGATAGCGTAATTACTATTCAAGATAATATTTGAGTAAAAATTCGGCGTACATATTATGTAATTTTTTAATAACATTATTGTGTTTTTACTTTTTAGAAACAAGTAACTATAGTAAATTGAACATGTTCTAAATTATTTATATGTAATATAATTGATAATAAAAATAATAATAATATTAATAATTAAATTAAAAGAAATTATAAAAAAATATAACTCTAAAATATTTTTCATTTAAAATAATTAAAATATAAATATTGTTTACTCTTACATATTAAGTATATTAATTTTTTGAAGATTAAATTGTAATAACTATTATAAAGACAACACAAGAATATTATTTGTGATAAATGTTATATTTACAATAACTAAAAAAAAAGATTTTCAATATTATGAAAATTATACTATAACTATTGATTCAAGATCTTAGCGAGTTACATAACTTGATCATATTTTTGTCATTAAGAAACTCTACAATTTGATCGATGGTCATGATATTTCATCACAATAATCCTCTTAATAATGAAAATTATGATGAAATGTCATAACCACGAGCATATTGCATAGCCTAGACTAGATTACTTTGATATTTGAAAAATATGGATTTATATTGAAGAACTCTATATGTTTCAGTTTATAAACTACAGTTAATGAAAACAATTTTTGAAGAATATATAATAGAAGTATAAGTTAAAAGAGAACAATAAAAGGGTTATGTGCCAGAATAAGGTTAAATCATGTATGTATATATAGTAGTTAAGGATGATTGGCTTGATTTAGTTGGGCTTACGATTATACATTATTGGGTCCATATAAATTAAAAAAACTAGGTGTGGATGTTTATTAGGTTTCTCTTATGCTGAGGATAAGAAATAACAAAATAATTTTTTGTTCCCTACTTATATCTACTTTTAAAAAATATATTATACATTAAAAATATATTATTTCTATTTTAAATAAAATTTCCTTATATATTGATACTCTTTTAAATAGCGTAATTACTATTCAAGATAATATTTGAGAAATAATTTAGAATACATATTATATAATTTTTTAATAATATTATTATGTTTTTACTTTTTTAGAAACAAGTAAAATATAGTAAATTGAACATGCTTGAGATTGTTTATATTTAAAATAATTGATAATATAAAAATAATAATATTAATAATTAAATAAAAAGAAATTGTAGAAAAATATAACCCTAAAATATTTTTCATTTAAAATAATTAAAATTTAAATATTGTTTACTCTTGCATATTAAGTATATTAATTTTATGAAGATTAAATTGTAATAACTATTATAAATAAAACCACAAGAATATTATTTGTCATAATAACTGTATTTACAATAACTAAATAAAATATGAAGTACAATATTAAGAAAATTATTTCATAACTATTGATTCAAGATCTTAGCGAGTTACATAACTTGGGCATATTTTTTTCATTAAAAAAACTCTACAATTTGATCGATGACCATGACATTTCATCACAATAATCCTCTTAATAAGGAAAATTATGATGAAATGTCATAACCACGAGCATATTGCATAGCCTAGACTGGGTTACTTTGATACTTGAAAAATATGGATTTATATTGAAGAACTCTATATGTTTCAGTTTATAAACAACAGTTAATGAAAACAATTTTTGAATAATATATAATAGAAGTATAAGTTAAGAGAGAAGAATAAGAAGGTTGTGTGCCAGAATAAGGTTATATCATGTGTGTATGTATAGTAGTTAATGATCATGGGTTTGATTTATTTGGGGTTAAGACTATATGGGTTCATGAAAATTTAAAAGACTAGGTGTGGATGTTTATTAGGTTTCTCATACCTTGATAATCAGAATTAACAAAATAACTGGTTATTCCCTACTTATATTATTTTTAAAAAATATATTATACATTAAAAATATATTCTTGCTATTTTAAATACAATTTCCTTATATATTGATACTCTTTTAGATAGCGTAATTACTATTCAAGATAATATTTGAGTAAAAATTCGGCGTACATATTATGTAATTTTTTAATAACATTATTGTGTTTTTACTTTTTAGAAACAAGTAACTATAGTAAATTGAACATGTTCTAAATTATTTATATGTAATATAATTGATAATAAAAATAATAATAATATTAATAATTAAATTAAAAGAAATTATAAAAAAATATAACTCTAAAATATTTTTCATTTAAAATAATTAAAATATAAATATTGTTTACTCTTGCATATTAAGTATATTAATTTTTTGAAGATTAAATTGTAATAACTATTATAAAAAACAACACAAGAATATTATTTGTGATAAATGTTATATTTACAATAACTAAAAAAAAAGATTTTCAATATTATGAAAATTATACTATAACTATTGATTCAAGATCTTAGCGAGTTACATAACTTGATCATATTTTTGTCATTAAGAAACTCTACAATTTGATCGATGGTCATGATATTTCATCACAATAATCCTCTTAATAATGAAAATTATGATGAAATGTCATAACCACGAGCATATTGCATAGCCTAGACTAGATTACTTTGATATTTGAAAAATATGGATTTATATTGAAGAACTCTATATGTTTCAGTTTATAAACTACAGTTAATGAAAACAATTTTTGAAGAATATATAATAAAAGTATAAGTTAAGAGAACAATAAAAGGGTTATGTGCCAGAATAAGGTTAAATCATGTATGTATATATAGTAGTTAAGGATGATTGGCTTGATTTAGTTGGGCTTACGATTATACATTATTGGGTCCATATAAATTAAAAAAACTAGGTGTGGATGTTTATTAGGTTTCTCTTATGCTGAGGATAAGAAATAACAAAATAATTTTTTGTTCCCTACTTATATCTACTTTTAAAAAATATATTATACATTAAAAATATATTATTTCTATTTTAAATAAAATTTCCTTATATATTGATACTCTTTTAAATAGCGTAATTACTATTCAAGATAATATTTGAGAAATAATTTAGAATACATATTATATAATTTTTTAATAATATTATTATGTTTTTACTTTTTTAGAAACAAGTAAAATATAGTAAATTGAACATGCTTGAGATTGTTTATATTTAAAATAATTGATAATATAAAAATAATAATATTAATAATTAAATAAAAAGAAATTGTAGAAAAATATAACCCTAAAATATTTTTCATTTAAAATAATTAAAATTTAAATATTGTTTACTCTTGCATATTAAGTATATTAATTTTATGAAGATTAAATTGTAATAACTATTATAAATAACAACACAAGAATATTATTTGTGATAATAACTGTATTTACAATAACTAAATAAAATATGAAGTACAATATTAAGAAAATTATTTCATAACTATTGATTCAAGATCTTAGCGAGTTACATAACTTGGGCATATTTTTTTCATTAAAAAAACTCTACAATTTGATCGATGACCATGACATTTCATCACAATAATCCTCTTAATAAGGAAAATTATGATGAAATGTCATAACCACGAGCATATTGCATAGCCTAGACTGGGTTACTTTGATATTTGAAAAATATGGATTTATATTGAAGAACTCTATATGTTTCAGTTTATAAACAACAGTTAATGAAAACAATTTTTGAATAATATATAATAGAAGTATAAGTTAAGAGAGAAGAATAAGAAGGTTGTGTGCCAGAATAAGGTTATATCATGTATGTATGTATAGTAGTTAATGATCATGGGCTTGATTTAGTTGGGCTTACGACTATATGGGTTGATGAAAATTTAAAAGACTAGGTGTGGATGTTTATTAGGTTTCTCATACCTTGATAATAAGAATTAACAAAATAACTGGTTATTCCCTACTTATGTTATTTTTAAGAAATATATTATACATTAAAAATATATTCTTGCTATTTTAAATACAATTTCCTTATATATTGATACTCTTTTAGATAGCGTAATTACTATTCAAGATAATATTTGAGTAAAAATTCGGCGTACATATTATGTAATTTTTTAATAACATTATTGTGTTTTTACTTTTTAGAAACAAGTAACTATAGTAAATTGAACATGTTCTAAATTATTTATATGTAATATAATTGATAATAAAAATAATAATAATATTAATAATTAAATTAAAAGAAATTATAAAAAAATATAACTCTAAAATATTTTTCATTTAAAATAATTAAAATATAAATATTGTTTACTCTTGCATATTAAGTATATTAATTTTTTGAAGATTAAATTGTAATAACTATTATAAAAAACAACACAAGAATATTATTTGTGATAAATGTTATATTTACAATAACTAAAAAAAAAGATTTTCAATATTATGAAAATTATACTATAACTATTGATTCAAGATCTTAGCGAGTTACATAACTTGATCATATTTTTGTCATTAAGAAACTCTACAATTTGATCGATGGTCATGATATTTCATCACAATAATCCTCTTAATAATGAAAATTATGATGAAATGTCATAACCACGAGCATATTGCATAGCCTAGACTAGATTACTTTGATATTTGAAAAATATGGATTTATATTGAAGAACTCTATATGTTTCAGTTTATAAACTACAGTTAATGAAAACAATTTTTGAAGAATATATAATAAAACTATAAGTTAAAAGAGAACAATAAAAGGGTTATGTGCCAGAATAAGGTTAAATCATGTATGTATATATAGTAGTTAAGGATGATTGGCTTGATTTAGTTGGGCTTACGATTATACATTATTGGGTCCATATAAATTAAAAAAACTAGGTGTGGATGTTTATTAGGTTTCTCTTATGCTGAGGATAAGAAATAACAAAATAATTTTTTGTTCCCTACTTATATCTACTTTTAAAAAATATATTATACATTAAAAATATATTATTTCTATTTTAAATAAAATTTCCTTATATATTGATACTCTTTTAAATAGCGTAATTACTATTCAAGATAATATTTGAGAAATAATTTAGAATACATATTATATAATTTTTTAATAATATTATTATGTTTTTACTTTTTTAGAAACAAGTAAAATATAGTAAATTGAACATGCTTGAGATTGTTTATATTTAAAATAATTGATAATATAAAAATAATAATATTAATAATTAAATAAAAAGAAATTGTAGAAAAATATAACCCTAAAATATTTTTCATTTAAAATAATTAAAATTTAAATATTGTTTACTCTTGCATATTAAGTATATTAATTTTATGAAGATTAAATTGTAATAACTATTATAAATAACAACACAAGAATATTATTTGTGATAATAACTGTATTTACAATAACTAAATAAAATATGAAGTACAATATTAAGAAAATTATTTCATAACTATTGATTCAAGATCTTAGCGAGTTACATAACTTGGGCATATTTTTTTCATTAAAAAAACTCTACAATTTGATCGATGACCATGACATTTCATCACAATAATCCTCTTAATAAGGAAAATTATGATGAAATGTCATAACCACGAGCATATTGCATAGCCTAGACTGGGTTACTTTGATATTTGAAAAATATGGATTTATATTGAAGAACTCTATATGTTTCAGTTTATAAACAACAGTTAATGAAAACAATTTTTGAATAATATATAATAGAAGTATAAGTTAAGAGAGAAGAATAAGAAGGTTGTGTGCCAGAATAAGGTTATATCATGTATGTATGTATAGTAGTTAATGATCATGGGCTTGATTTAGTTGGGCTTACGACTATATGGGTTGATGAAAATTTAAAAGACTAGGTGTGGATGTTTATTAGGTTTCTCATACCTTGATAATAAGAATTAACAAAATAACTGGTTATTCCCTACTTATGTTATTTTTAAGAAATATATTATACATTAAAAATATATTCTTGCTATTTTAAATACAATTTCCTTATATATTGATACTCTTTTAGATAGCGTAATTATTATTCAAGATAATATTTGAGTAAAAATTCGGCGTACATATTATGTAATTTTTTAATAACATTATTGTGTTTTTACTTTTTAGAAACAAGTAACTATAGTAAATTGAACATGTTCTAAATTATTTATATGTAATATAATTGATAATAAAAATAATAATAATATTAATAATTAAATTAAAAGAAATTATAAAAAAATATAACTCTAAAATATTTTTCATTTAAAATAATTAAAATATAAATATTGTTTACTCTTGCATATTAAGTATATTAATTTTTTGAAGATTAAATTGTAATAACTATTATAAAAAACAACACAAGAATATTATTTGTGATAAATGTTATATTTACAATAACTAAAAAAAAAGATTTTCAATATTATGAAAATTATACTATAACTATTGATTCAAGATCTTAGCTTGTTACATAACTTGATCATATTTTTGTCATTAAGAAACTCTACAATTTGATCGATGGTCATGATATTTCATCACAATAATCCTCTTAATAATGAAAATTATGATGAAATGTCATAACCACGAGCATATTGCATAGCCTAGACTAGATTACTTTGATATTTGAAAAATATGGATTTATATTGAAGAACTCTATATGTTTCAGTTTATAAACTACAGTTAATGAAAACAATTTTTGAAGAATATATAATAAAACTATAAGTTAAAAGAGAACAATAAAAGGGTTATGTGCCAGAATAAGGTTAAATCATGTATGTATATATAGTAGTTAAGGATGATTGGCTTGATTTAGTTGGGCTTACGATTATACATTATTGGGTCCATATAAATTAAAAAAACTAGGTGTGGATGTTTATTAGGTTTCTCTTATGCTGAGGATAAGAAATAACAAAATAATTTTTTGTTCCCTACTTATATCTACTTTTAAAAAATATATTATACATTAAAAATATATTATTTCTATTTTAAATAAAATTTCCTTATATATTGATACTCTTTTAAATAGCGTAATTACTATTCAAGATAATATTTGAGAAATAATTTAGAATACATATTATATAATTTTTTAATAATATTATTATGTTTTTACTTTTTTAGAAACAAGTAAAATATAGTAAATTGAACATGCTTGAGATTGTTTATATTTAAAATAATTGATAATATAAAAATAATAATATTAATAATTAAATAAAAAGAAATTGTAGAAAAATATAACCCTAAAATATTTTTCATTTAAAATAATTAAAATTTAAATATTGTTTACTCTTGCATATTAAGTATATTAATTTTATGAAGATTAAATTGTAATAACTATTATAAATAACAACACAAGAATATTATTTGTGATAATAACTGTATTTACAATAACTAAATAAAATATGAAGTACAATATTAAGAAAATTATTTCATAACTATTGATTCAAGATCTTAGCGAGTTACATAACTTGGGCATATTTTTTTCATTAAAAAAACTCTACAATTTGATCGATGACCATGACATTTCATCACAATAATCCTCTTAATAAGGAAAATTATGATGAAATGTCATAACCACGAGCATATTGCATAGCCTAGACTGGGTTACTTTGATATTTGAAAAATATGGATTTATATTGAAGAACTCTATATGTTTCAGTTTATAAACAACAGTTAATGAAAACAATTTTTGAATAATATATAATAGAAGTATAAGTTAAGAGAGAAGAATAAGAAGGTTGTGTGCCAGAATAAGGTTATATCATGTATGTATGTATAGTAGTTAATGATCATGGGCTTGATTTAGTTGG
Source organism: Nemophila menziesii (assembly GCA_029959085.1). Classification (NCBI taxonomy): domain Eukaryota; kingdom Viridiplantae; phylum Streptophyta; class Magnoliopsida; order Boraginales; family Hydrophyllaceae; genus Nemophila; species Nemophila menziesii. The sequence goes on along the minus strand of JARWIR010000015.1, from coordinate 21,634,768 downwards.
GCTTACGACTATATGGGTTGATGAAAATTTAAAAGACTAGGTGTGGATGTTTATTAGGTTTCTCATACCTTGATAATAAGAATTAACAAAATAACTGGTTATTCCCTACTTATATTATTTTTAAGAAATATATTATACATTAAAAATATATTCTTGCTATTTTAAATACAATTTCCTTATATATTGATACTCTTTTAGATAGCGTAATTACTATTCAAGATAATATTTGAGTAAAAATTCGGCGTACATATTATGTAATTTTTTAATAACATTATTGTGTTTTTACTTTTTAGAAACAAGTAACTATAGTAAATTGAACATGTTCTAAATTATTTATATGTAATATAATTGATAATAAAAATAATAATAATATTAATAATTAAATTAAAAGAAATTATAAAAAAATATAACTCTAAAATATTTTTCATTTAAAATAATTAAAATATAAATATTGTTTACTCTTGCATATTAAGTATATTAATTTTTTGAAGATTAAATTGTAATAACTATTATAAAAAACAACACAAGAATATTATTTGTGATAAATGTTATATTTACAATAACTAAAAAAAAAGATTTTCAATATTATGAAAATTATACTATAACTATTGATTCAAGATCTTAGCGAGTTACATAACTTGATCATATTTTTGTCATTAAGAAACTCTACAATTTGATCGATGGTCATGATATTTCATCACAATAATCCTCTTAATAATGAAAATTATGATGAAATGTCATAACCACGAGCATATTGCATAGCCTAGACTAGATTACTTTGATATTTGAAAAATATGGATTTATATTGAAGAACTCTATATGTTTCAGTTTATAAACTACAGTTAATGAAAACAATTTTTGAAGAATATATAATAAAAGTATAAGTTAAAAGAGAACAATAAAAGGGTTATGTGCCAGAATAAGGTTAAATCATGTATGTATATATAGTAGTTAAGGATGATTGGCTTGATTTAGTTGGGCTTACGATTATACATTATTGGGTCCATATAAATTAAAAAAACTAGGTGTGGATGTTTATTAGGTTTCTCTTATGCTGAGGATAAGAAATAACAAAATAATTTTTTGTTCCCTACTTATATCTACTTTTAAAAAATATATTATACATTAAAAATATATTATTTCTATTTTAAATAAAATTTCCTTATATATTGATACTCTTTTAAATAGCGTAATTACTATTCAAGATAATATTTGAGAAATAATTTAGAATACATATTATATAATTTTTTAATAATATTATTATGTTTTTACTTTTTTAGAAACAAGTAAAATATAGTAAATTGAACATGCTTGAGATTGTTTATATTTAAAATAATTGATAATATAAAAATAATAATATTAATAATTAAATAAAAAGAAATTGTAGAAAAATATAACCCTAAAATATTTTTCATTTAAAATAATTAAAATTTAAATATTGTTTACTCTTGCATATTAAGTATATTAATTTTATGAAGATTAAATTGTAATAACTATTATAAATAACAACACAAGAATATTATTTGTGATAATAACTGTATTTACAATAACTAAATAAAATATGAAGTACAATATTAAGAAAATTATTTCATAACTATTGATTCAAGATCTTAGCGAGTTACATAACTTGGGCATATTTTTTTCATTAAAAAAACTCTACAATTTGATCGATGACCATGACATTTCATCACAATAATCCTCTTAATAAGGAAAATTATGATGAAATGTCATAACCACGAGCATATTGCATAGCCTAGACTGGGTTACTTTGATATTTGAAAAATATGGATTTATATTGAAGAACTCTATATGTTTCAGTTTATAAACAACAGTTAATGAAAACAATTTTTGAATAATATATAATAGAAGTATAAGTTAAGAGAGAAGAATAAGAAGGTTGTGTGCCAGAATAAGGTTATATCATGTATGTATGTATAGTAGTTAATGATCATGGGCTTGATTTAGTTGGGCTTACGACTATATGGGTTGATGAAAATTTAAAAGACTAGGTGTGGATGTTTATTAGGTTTCTCATACCTTGATAATAAGAATTAACAAAATAACTGGTTATTCCCTACTTATATTATTTTTAAGAAATATATTATACATTAAAAATATATTCTTGCTATTTTAAATACAATTTCCTTATATATTGATACTCTTTTAGATAGCGTAATTACTATTCAAGATAATATTTGAGTAAAAATTCGGCGTACATATTATGTAATTTTTTAATAACATTATTGTGTTTTTACTTTTTAGAAACAAGTAACTATAGTAAATTGAACATGTTCTAAATTATTTATATGTAATATAATTGATAATAAAAATAATAATAATATTAATAATTAAATTAAAAGAAATTATAAAAAAATATAACTCTAAAATATTTTTCATTTAAAATAATTAAAATATAAATATTGTTTACTCTTGCATATTAAGTATATTAATTTTTTGAAGATTAAATTGTAATAACTATTATAAAAAACAACACAAGAATATTATTTGTGATAAATGTTATATTTACAATAACTAAAAAAAAAGATTTTCAATATTATGAAAATTATACTATAACTATTGATTCAAGATCTTAGCGAGTTACATAACTTGATCATATTTTTGTCATTAAGAAACTCTACAATTTGATCGATGGTCATGATATTTCATCACAATAATCCTCTTAATAATGAAAATTATGATGAAATGTCATAACCACGAGCATATTGCATAGCCTAGACTAGATTACTTTGATATTTGAAAAATATGGATTTATATTGAAGAACTCTATATGTTTCAATTTATAAACTACAGTTAATGAAAACAATTTTTGACGAATATATAATAGAAGTATAAGTTAAAAGAGAACAATAAAAGGGTTATGTGCCAGAATAAGGTTAAATCATGTATGTATATATAGTAGTTAAGGATGATTGGCTTGATTTAGTTGGGCTTACGATTATACATTATTGGGTCCATATAAATTAAAAAAACTAGGTGTGGATGTTTATTAGGTTTCTCTTATGCTGAGGATAAGAAATAACAATATAATTTTTTGTTCCCTACTTATATCTATTTTTAAAAAATATATTATACATTAAAAATATATTATTTCTATTTTAAATAAAATTTCCTTATATATTGATACTCTTTTAAATAGCGTAATTACTATTCAAGATAATATTTGAGAAATAATTTAGAATACATATTATATAATTTTTTAATAATATTATTATGTTTTTACTTTTTTAGAAACAAGTAAAATATAGTAAATTGAACATGCTTGAGATTGTTTATATTTAAAATAATTGATAATATAAAAATAATAATATTAATAATTAAATAAAAAGAAATTGTAGAAAAATATAACCCTAAAATATTTTTCATTTAAAATAATTAAAATTTAAATATTGTTTACTCTTGCATATTAAGTATATTAATTTTATGAAGATTAAATTGTAATAACTATTATAAATAACAACACAAGAATATTATTTGTGATAATAACTGTATTTACAATAACTAAATAAAATATGAAGTACAATATTAAGAAAATTATTTCATAACTATTGATTCAAGATCTTAGCGAGTTACATAACTTGGGCATATTTTTTTCATTAAAAAAACTCTACAATTTGATCGATGACCATGACATTTCATCACAATAATCCTCTTAATAAGGAAAATTATGATGAAATGTCATAACCACGAGCATATTACATAGCCTAGACTGGGTTACTTTGATATTTGAAAAATATGGATTTATATTGAAGAACTCTATATGTTTCAGTTTATAAACAACAGTTAATGAAAACAATTTTTGAATAATATATAATAGAAGTATAAGTTAAGAGAGAAGAATAAGAAGGTTGTGTGCCAGAATAAGGTTATATCATGTATGTATGTATAGTAGTTAATGATCATGGGCTTGATTTAGTTGGGCTTACGACTATATGGGTTGATGAAAATTTAAAAGACTAGGTGTGGATGTTTATTAGGTTTCTCATACCTTGATAATAAGAATTAACAAAATAACTGGTTATTCCCTACTTATATTATTTTTAAGAAATATATTATACATTAAAAATATATTCTTGCTATTTTAAATACAATTTCCTTATATATTGATACTCTTTTAGATAGCGTAATTACTATTCAAGATAATATTTGAGTAAAAATTCGGCGTACATATTATGTAATTTTTTAATAACATTATTGTGTTTTTACTTTTTAGAAACAAGTAACTATAGTAAATTGAACATGTTCTAAATTATTTATATGTAATATAATTGATAATAAAAATAATAATAATATTAATAATTAAATTAAAAGAAATTATAAAAAAATATAACTCTAAAATATTTTTCATTTAAAATAATTAAAATATAAATATTGTTTACTCTTGCATATTAAGTATATTAATTTTTTGAAGATTAAATTGTAATAACTATTATAAAAAACAACACAAGAATATTATTTGTGATAAATGTTATATTTACAATAACTAAAAAAAAAAGATTTTCAATATTATGAAAATTATACTATAACTATTGATTCAAGATCTTAGCGAGTTACATAACTTGATCATATTTTTGTCATTAAGAAACTCTACAATTTGATCGATGGTCATGATATTTCATCACAATAATCCTCTTAATAATGAAAATTATGATGAAATGTCATAACCACGAGCATATTGCATAGCCTAGACTAGATTACTTTGATATTTGAAAAATATGGATTTATATTGAAGAACTCTATATGTTTCAATTTATAAACTACAGTTAATGAAAACAATTTTTGACGAATATATAATAGAAGTATAAGTTAAAAGAGAACAATAAAAGGGTTATGTGCCAGAATAAGGTTAAATCATGTATGTATATATAGTAGTTAAGGATGATTGGCTTGATTTAGTTGGGCTTACGATTATACATTATTGGGTCCATATAAATTAAAAAAACTAGGTGTGGATGTTTATTAGGTTTCTCTTATGCTGAGGATAAGAAATAACAATATAATTTTTTGTTCCCTACTTATATCTATTTTTAAAAAATATATTATACATTAAAAATATATTATTTCTATTTTAAATAAAATTTCCTTATATATTGATACTCTTTTAAATAGCGTAATTACTATTCAAGATAATATTTGAGAAATAATTTAGAATACATATTATATAATTTTTTAATAATATTATTATGTTTTTACTTTTTTAGAAACAAGTAAAATATAGTAAATTGAACATGCTTGAGATTGTTTATATTTAAAATAATTGATAATATAAAAATAATAATATTAATAATTAAATAAAAAGAAATTGTAAAAAAATATAACCCTAAAATATTTTTCATTTAAAATAATTAAAATTTAAATATTGTTTACTCTTGCATATTAAGTATATTAATTTTATGAAGATTAAATTGTAATAACTATTATAAATAACAACACAAGAATATTATTTGTGATAATAACTGTATTTACAATAACTAAATAAAATATGAAGTACAATATTAAGAAAATTATTTCATAACTATTGATTCAAGATCTTAGCGAGTTACATAACTTGGGCATATTTTTTTCATTAAAAAAACTCTACAATTTGATCGATGACCATGACATTTCATCACAATAATCCTCTTAATAAGGAAAATTATGATGAAATGTCATAACCACGAGCATATTGCATAGCCTAGACTGGGTTACTTTGATATTTGAAAAATATGGATTTATATTGAAGAACTCTATATGTTTCAGTTTATAAACAACAGTTAATGAAAACAATTTTTGAATAATATATAATAGAAGTATAAGTTAAGAGAGAAGAATAAGAAGGTTGTGTGCCAGAATAAGGTTATATCATGTATGTATGTATAGTAGTTAATGATCATGGGCTTGATTTAGTTGGGCTTACGACTATATGGGTTGATGAAAATTTAAAAGACTAGGTGTGGATGTTTATTAGGTTTCTCATACCTTGATAATAAGAATTAACAAAATAACTGGTTATTCCCTACTTATATTATTTTTAAAAAATATATTATACATTAAAAATATATTCTTGCTATTTTAAATACAATTTCCTTATATATTGATACTCTTTTAGATAGCGTAATTACTATTCAAGATAATATTTGAGTAAAAATTCGGCGTACATATTATGTAATTTTTTAATAACATTATTGTGTTTTTACTTTTTAGAAACAAGTAACTATAGTAAATTGAACATGTTCTAAATTATTTATATGTAATATAATTGATAATAAAAATAATAATAATATTAATAATTAAATTAAAAGAAATTATAAAAAAATATAACTCTAAAATATTTTTCATTTAAAATAATTAAAATATAAATATTGTTTACTCTTGCATATTAAGTATATTAATTTTTTGAAGATTAAATTGTAATAACTATTATAAAAAACAACACAAGAATATTATTTGTGATAAATGTTATATTTACAATAACTAAAAAAAAAGATTTTCAATATTATGAAAATTATACTATAACTATTGATTCAAGATCTTAGCGAGTTACATAACTTGATCATATTTTTGTCATTAAGAAACTCTACAATTTGATCGATGGTCATGATATTTTATCACAATAATCCTCTTAATAATGAAAATTATGATGAAATGTCATAACCACGAGCATATTGCATAGCCTAGACTAGATTACTTTGATATTTGAAAAATATGGATTTATATTGAAAAACTCTATATGTTTCAGTTTATAAACTACAGTTAATGAAAACAATTTTTGAAGAATATATAATAAAAGTATAAGTTAAAAGAGAACAATAAAAGGGTTATGTGCCAGAATAAGGTTAAATCATGTATGTATATATAGTAGTTAAGGATGATTGGCTTGATTTAGTTGGGCTTACGATTATACATTATTGGGTCCATATAAATTAAAAAAACTAGGTGTGGATGTTTATTAGGTTTCTCTTATGCTGAGGATAAGAAATAACAAAATAATTTTTTGTTCCCTACTTATATCTACTTTTAAAAAATATATTATACATTAAAAATATATTATTTCTATTTTAAATAAAATTTCCTTATATATTGATACTCTTTTAAATAGCGTAATTACTATTCAAGATAATATTTGAGAAATAATTTAGAATACATATTATATAATTTTTTAATAATATTATTATGTTTTTACTTTTTTAGAAACAAGTAAAATATAGTAAATTGAACATGCTTGAGATTGTTTATATTTAAAATAATTGATAATATAAAAATAATAATATTAATAATTAAATAAAAAGAAATTGTAGAAAAATATAACCCTAAAATATTTTTCATTTAAAATAATTAAATTTTAAATATTGTTTACTCTTGCATATTAAGTATATTAATTTTATGAAGATTAAATTGTAATAACTATTATAAATAACAACACAAGAATATTATTTGTGATAATAACTGTATTTACAATAACTAAATAAAATATGAAGTACAATATTAAGAAAATTATTTCATAACTATTGATTCAAGATCTTAGCGAGTTACATAACTTGGGCATATTTTTTTCATTAAAAAAACTCTACAATTTGATCGATGACCATGACATTTCATCACAATAATCCTCTTAATAAGGAAAATTATGATGAAATGTCATAACCACGAGCATATTGCATAGCCTAGACTGGGTTACTTTGATATTTGAAAAATATGGATTTATATTGAAGAACTCTATATGTTTCAGTTTATAAACAACAGTTAATGAAAACAATTTTTGAATAATATATAATAGAAGTATAAGTTAAGAGAGAAGAATAAGAAGGTTGTGTGCCAGAATAAGGTTATATCATGTATGTATGTATAGTAGTTAATGATCATGGGCTTGATTTAGTTGGGCTTACGACTATATGGGTTGATGAAAATTTAAAAGACTAGGTGTGGATGTTTATTAGGTTTCTCATACCTTGATAATAAGAATTAACAAAATAACTGGTTATTCCCTACTTATATTATTTTTAAGAAATATATTATACATTAAAAATATATTCTTGCTATTTTAAATACAATTTCCTTATATATTGATACTCTTTTAGATAGCGTAATTACTATTCAAGATAATATTTGAGTAAAAATTCGGCGTACATATTATGTAATTTTTTAATAACATTATTGTGTTTTTACTTTTTAGAAACAAGTAACTATAGTAAATTGAACATGTTCTAAATTATTTATATGTAATATAATTGATAATAAAAATAATAATAATATTAATAATTAAATTAAAAGAAATTATAAAAAAATATAACTCTAAAATATTTTTCATTTAAAATAATTAAAATATAAATATTGTTTACTCTTGCATATTAAGTATATTAATTTTTTGAAGATTAAATTGTAATAACTATTATAAAAAACAACACAAGAATATTATTTGTGATAAATGTTATATTTACAATAACTAAAAAAAAAGATTTTCAATATTATGAAAATTATACTATAACTATTGATTCAAGATCTTAGCGAGTTACATAACTTGATCATATTTTTGTCATTAAGAAACTCTACAATTTGATCGATGGTCATGATATTTCATCACAATAATCCTCTTAATAATGAAAATTATGATGAAATGTCATAACCACGAGCATATTGCATAGCCTAGACTAGATTACTTTGATATTTGAAAAATATGGATTTATATTGAAAAACTCTATATGTTTCAGTTTATAAACTACAGTTAATGAAAACAATTTTTGAAGAATATATAATAAAAGTATAAGTTAAAAGAGAACAATAAAAGGGTTATGTGCCAGAATAAGGTTAAATCATGTATGTATATATAGTAGTTAAGGATGATTGGCTTGATTTAGTTGGGCTTACGATTATACATTATTGGGTCCATATAAATTAAAAAAACTAGGTGTGGATGTTTATTAGGTTTCTCTTATGCTGAGGATAAGAAATAACAAAATAATTTTTTGTTCCCTACTTATATCTACTTTTAAAAAATATATTATACATTAAAAATATATTATTTCTATTTTAAATAAAATTTCCTTATATATTGATACTCTTTTAAATAGCGTAATTACTATTCAAGATAATATTTGAGAAATAATTTAGAATACATATTATATAATTTTTTAATAATATTATTATGTTTTTACTTTTTTAGAAACAAGTAAAATATAGTAAATTGAACATGCTTGAGATTGTTTATATTTAAAATAATTGATAATATAAAAATAATAATATTAATAATTAAATAAAAAGAAATTGTAGAAAAATATAACCCTAAAATATTTTTCATTTAAAATAATTAAAATTTAAATATTGTTTACTCTTGCATATTAAGTATATTAATTTTATGAAGATTAAATTGTAATAACTATTATAAATAACAACACAAGAATATTATTTGTGATAATAACTGTATTTACAATAACTAAATAAAATATGAAGTACAATATTAAGAAAATTATTTCATAACTATTGATTCAAGATCTTAGCGAGTTACATAACTTGGGCATATTTTTTTCATTAAAAAAACTCTACAATTTGATCGATGACCATGACATTTCATCACAATAATCCTCTTAATAAGGAAAATTATGATGAAATGTCATAACCACGAGCATATTGCATAGCCTAGACTGGGTTACTTTGATATTTGAAAAATATGGATTTATATTGAAGAACTCTATATGTTTCAGTTTATAAACAACAGTTAATGAAAACAATTTTTGAATAATATATAATAGAAGTATAAGTTAAGAGAGAAGAATAAGAAGGTTGTGTGCCAGAATAAGGTTATATCATGTATGTATGTATAGTAGTTAATGATCATGGGCTTGATTTAGTTGGGCTTACGACTATATGGGTTGATGAAAATTTAAAAGACTAGGTGTGGATGTTTATTAGGTTTCTCATACCTTGATAATAAGAATTAACAAAATAACTGGTTATTCCCTACTTATATTATTTTTAAGAAATATATTATACATTAAAAATATATTCTTGCTATTTTAAATACAATTTCCTTATATATTGATACTCTTTTAGATAGCGTAATTACTATTCAAGATAATATTTGAGTAAAAATTCGGCGTACATATTATGTAATTTTTTAATAACATTATTGTGTTTTTACTTTTTAGAAACAAGTAACTATAGTAAATTGAACATGTTCTAAATTATTTATATGTAATATAATTGATAATAAAAATAATAATAATATTAATAATTAAATTAAAAGAAATTATAAAAAAATATAACTCTAAAATATTTTTCATTTAAAATAATTAAAATATAAATATTGTTTACTCTTGCATATTAAGTATATTAATTTTTTGAAGATTAAATTGTAATAACTATTATAAAAAACAACACAAGAATATTATTTGTGATAAATGTTATATTTACAATAACTAAAAAAAAAGATTTTCAATATTATGAAAATTATACTATAACTATTGATTCAAGATCTTAGCGAGTTACATAACTTGATCATATTTTTGTCATTAAGAAACTCTACAATTTGATCGATGGTCATGATATTTCATCACAATAATCCTCTTAATAATGAAAATTATGATGAAATGTCATAACCACGAGCATATTGCATAGCCTAGACTAGATTACTTTGATATTTGAAAAATATGGATTTATATTGAAGAACTCTATATGTTTCAATTTATAAACTACAGTTAATGAAAACAATTTTTGACAAATATATAATAGAAGTATAAGTTAAAAGAGAACAATAAAAGGGTTATGTGCCAGAATAAGGTTAAATCATGTATGTATATATAGTAGTTAAGGATGATTGGCTTGATTTAGTTGGGCTTACGATTATACATTATTGGGTCCATATAAATTAAAAAAACTAGGTGTGGATGTTTATTAGGTTTCTCTTATGCTGAGGATAAGAAATAACAATATAATTTTTTGTTCCCTACTTATATCTATTTTTAAAAAATATATTATACATTAAAAATATATTATTTCTATTTTAAATAAAATTTCCTTATATATTGATACTCTTTTAAATAGCGTAATTACTATTCAAGATAATATTTGAGAAATAATTTAGAATACATATTATATAATTTTTTAATAATATTATTATGTTTTTACTTTTTTAGAAACAAGTAAAATATAGTAAATTGAACATGCTTGAGATTGTTTATATTTAAAATAATTGATAATATAAAAATAATAATATTAATAATTAAATAAAAAGAAATTGTAAAAAAATATAACCCTAAAATATTTTTCATTTAAAATAATTAAAATTTAAATATTGTTTACTCTTGCATATTAAGTATATTAATTTTATGAAGATTAAATTGTAATAACTATTATAAATAACAACACAAGAATATTATTTGTGATAATAACTGTATTTACAATAACTAAATAAAATATGAAGTACAATATTAAGAAAATTATTTCATAACTATTGATTCAAGATCTTAGCGAGTTACATAACTTGGGCATATTTTTTTCATTAAAAAAACTCTACAATTTGATCGATGACCATGACATTTCATCACAATAATCCTCTTAATAAGGAAAATTATGATGAAATGTCATAACCACGAGCATATTGCATAGCCTAGACTGGGTTACTTTGATATTTGAAAAATATGGATTTATATTGAAGAACTCTATATGTTTCAGTTTATAAACAACAGTTAATGAAAACAATTTTTGAAGAATATATAATAGAAGTATAAGTTAAGAGAGAAGAATAAGAAGGTTGTGTGCCAGAATAAGGTTGTATCATGTATGTATGTATAGTAGTTAATGATCATGGGCTTGATTTAGTTGGGCTTACGACTATATGGGTTGATGAAAATTTAAAAGACTAGGTGTGGATGTTTATTAGGTTTCTCATACCTTGATAATAAGAATTAACAAAATAACGGGTTATTCCCTACTTATATTATTTTTAAAAAATATATTATACATTAAAAATATATTCTTGCTATTTTAAATACAATTTCCTTATATATTGATACTCTTTTAGATAGCGTAATTACTATTCAAGATAATATTTGAGTAAAAATTCGGCGTACATATTATGTAATTTTTTAATAACATTATTGTGTTTTTACTTTTTAGAAACAAGTAACTATAGTAAATTGAACATGTTCTAAATTATTTATATGTAATATAATTGATAATAAAAATAATAATAATATTAATAATTAAATTAAAAGAAATTATAAAAAAATATAACTCTAAAATATTTTTCATTTAAAATAATTAAAATATAAATATTGTTTACTCTTGCATATTAAGTATATTAATTTTTTGAAGATTAAATTGTAATAACTATTATAAAAAACAACACAAGAATATTATTTGTGATAAATGTTATATTTACAATAACTAAAAAAAAAGATTTTCAATATTATGAAAATTATACTATAACTATTGATTCAAGATCTTAGCGAGTTACATAACTTGATCATATTTTTGTCATTAAGAAACTCTACAATTTGATAGATGGTCATGATATTTCATCACAATAATCCTCTTAATAATGAAAATTATGATGAAATGTCATAACCACGAGCATATTGCATAGCCTAGACTAGATTACTTTGATATTTGAAAAATATGGATTTATATTGAAGAACTCTATATGTTTCAGTTTATAAACTACAGTTAATGAAAACAATTTTTGACGAATATATAATAGAAGTATAAGTTAAAAGAGAACAATAAAAGGGTTATGTGCCAGAATAAGGTTAAATCATGTATGTATATATAGTAGTTAAGGATGATTGGCTTGATTTAGTTGGGCTTACGATTATACATTATTGGGTCCATATAAATTAAAAAAACTAGGTGTGGATGTTTATTAGGTTTCTCTTATGCTGAGGATAAGAAATAACAATATAATTTTTTGTTCCCTACTTATATCTATTTTTAAAAAATATATTATACATTAAAAATATATTATTTCTATTTTAAATAAAATTTCCTTATATATTGATACTCTTTTAAATAGCGTAATTACTATTCAAGATAATATTTGAGAAATAATTTAGAATACATATTATATAATTTTTTAATAATATTATTATGTTTTTACTTTTTTAGAAACAAGTAAAATATAGTAAATTGAACATGCTTGAGATTGTTTATATTTAAAATAATTGATAATATAAAAATAATAATATTAATAATTAAATAAAAAGAAATTGTAAAAAAATATAACCCTAAAATATTTTTCATTTAAAATAATTAAAATTTAAATATTGTTTACTCTTGCATATTAAGTATATTAATTTTATGAAGATTAAATTGTAATAACTATTATAAATAACAACACAAGAATATTATTTGTGATAATAACTGTATTTACAATAACTAAATAAAATATGAAGTACAATATTAAGAAAATTATTTCATAACTATTGATTCAAGATCTTAGCGAGTTACATAACTTGGGCATATTTTTCTCATTAAAAAAACTCTACAATTTGATCGATGACCATGACATTTCATCACAATAATCCTCTTAATAAGGAAAATTATGATGAAATGTCATAACCACGAGCATATTGCATAGCCTAGACTGGGTTACTTTGATATTTGAAAAATATGGATTTATATTGAAGAACTCTATATGTTTCAGTTTATAAACAACAGTTAATGAAAACAATTTTTGAAGAATATATAATAGAAGTATAAGTTAAGAGAGAAGAATAAGTAGGTTGTGTGCCAGAATAAGGTTATATCATGTATGTATGTATAGTAGTTAATGATCGTGGGCTTGATTTAGTTGGGCTTACGACTATATGGGTTGATGAAAATTTAAAAGACTAGGTGTGGATGTTTATTAGGTTTCTCATACCTTGATAATAAGAATTACCAAAATAACTGGTTATTCCCTACTTATATTATTTTTAAAAAATATATTATACATTAAAAATATATTCTTTCTATTTTAAATACAATTTCCTTATATATTGATACTCTTTTAGATAGCGTAATTACTATTCAAGATAATATTTGAGTAAAAATTCGGCGTACATATTATGTAATTTTTTAATAATATTACTGTGTTTTTACTTTTTTAGAAACAAGTAACTATAGTAAATTGAACATGTTCTAAATTATTTATATTTAATATAATTGATAATAAAAATAATAATAATATTAATACTTAAATTAAAAGAAATTATAAAAAAATATAACTCTAAAATATTCTTCATTTAAAATAATTAAAATATAAATATTGTTTACTCTTGCATATTAAGTATATTAATTTTTTGAAGATTAAATTGTAATAACTAGTATAAAAAGCAACACAAGAATATTATTTATGATAAATGTTATATTTACAATAACTATAAAAAAAAGACTTTCAATATTATGAAAATTATACTATAACTATTGATTCAAGATCTTAGCAAGTTACATAACTTGAGCATATCTTTGTCATTAAGAAACTCTACAATTTGATCGATGGTCATGATATTTCATCACAATAATCCTCTTAATAATGAAAATTATGATGAAATGTCATAACCACGAGCATATTGCATAGCCTAGACTAGATTACTTTGATATTTGAAAAATATGGATTTATATTGAAGAACTCTATATGTTTCAGTTTATAAACTACAGTTAATGAAAACAATTTTTGAAGAATATATAATAGAAGTATAAGTTAAAAGAGAACAATAAAAGGGTTATGTGCCAGAATAAGGTTAAATCATGTATGTATATATAGTAGTTAAGGATGATTGGCTTGATTTAGTTGGGCTTACGATTATACATTATTGGGTCCATATAAATTAAAAAAACTAGGTGTGGATGTTTATTAGGTTTCTCTTATGCTGAGGATAAGAAATAACAAAATAATTTTTTGTTCCCTACTTATATCTACTTTTAAAAAATATATTATACATTAAAAATATATTATTTCTATTTTAAATAAAATTTCCTTATATATTGATACTCTTTTAAATAGCGTAATTACTATTCAAGATAATATTTGAGAAATAATTTAGAATACATATTATATAATTTTTTAATAATATTATTATGTTTTTACTTTTTTAGAAACAAGTAAAATATAGTAAATTGAACATGCTTGAGATTGTTTATATTTAAAATAATTGATAATATAAAAATAATAATATTAATAATTAAATAAAAAGAAATTGTAAAAAAATATAACCCTAAAATATTTTTCATTTAAAATAATTAAAATTTAAATATTGTTTACTCTTGCATATTAAGTATATTAATTTTATGAAGATTAAATTGTAATAACTATTATAAATAACAACACAAGAATATTATTTGTGATAATAACTGTATTTACAATAACTAAATAAAATATGAAGTACAATATTAAGAAAATTATTTCATAACTATTGATTCAAGATCTTAGCGAGTTACATAACTTGGGCATATTTTTTTCATTAAAAAAACTCTACAATTTGATCGATGACCATGACATTTCATCACAATAATCCTCTTAATAAGGAAAATTATGATGAAATGTCATAACCACGAGCATATTGCATAGCCTAGACTGGGTTACTTTGATATTTGAAAAATATGGATTTATATTGAAGAACTCTATATGTTTCAGTTTATAAACAACAGTTAATGAAAACAATTTTTGAAGAATATATAATAGAAGTATAAGTTAAGAGAGAAGAATAAGTAGGTTGTGTGCCAGAATAAGGTTATATCATGTATGTATGTATAGTAGTTAATGATCGTGGGCTTGATTTAGTTGGGCTTACGACTATATGGGTTGATGAAAATTTAAAAGACTAGGTGTGGATGTTTATTAGGTTTCTCATACCTTGATAATAAGAATTACCAAAATAACTGGTTATTCCCTACTTATATTATTTTTAAAAAATATATTATACATTAAAAATATATTCTTTCTATTTTAAATACAATTTCCTTATATATTGATACTCTTTTAGATAGCGTAATTACTATTCAAGATAATATTTGAGTAAAAATTCGGCGTACATATTATGTAATTTTTTAATAATATTATTGTGTTTTTACTTTTTTAGAAACAAGTAACTATAGTAAATTGAACATGTTCTAAATTATTTATATTTAATATAATTGATAATAAAAATAATAATAATATTAATACTTAAATTAAAAGAAATTATAAAAAAATATAACTCTAAAATATTCTTCATTTAAAATAATTAAAATATAAATATTGTTTACTCTTGCATATTAAGTATATTAATTTTTTGAAGATTAAATTGTAATAACTAGTATAAAAAGCAACACAAGAATATTATTTATGATAAATGTTATATTTACAATAACTATAAAAAAAAGACTTTCAATATTATGAAAATTATACTATAACTATTGATTCAAGATCTTAGCAAGTTACATAACTTGAGCATATCTTTGTCATTAAGAAACTCTACAATTTGATCGATGGTCATGATATTTCATCACAATAATCCTCTTAATAATGAAAATTATGATGAAATGTCATAACCACGAGCATATTGCATAGCCTAGACTAGATTACTTTGATATTTGAAAAATATGGATTTATATTGAAGAACTCTATATGTTTCAGTTTATAAACTACAGTTAATGAAAACAATTTTTGAAGAATATATAATAGAAGTATAAGTTAAAAGAGAACAATAAAAGGGTTATGTGCCAGAATAAGGTTAAATCATGTATGTATATATAGTAGTTAAGGATGATTGGCTTGATTTAGTTGGGCTTACGATTATACATTATTGGGTCCATATAAATTAAAAAAACTAGGTGTGGATGTTTATTAGGTTTCTCTTATGCTGAGGATAAGAAATAACAAAATAATTTTTTGTTCCCTACTTATATCTACTTTTAAAAAATATATTATACATTAAAAATATATTATTTCTATTTTAAATAAAATTTCCTTATATATTGATACTCTTTTAAATAGCGTAATTACTATTCAAGATAATATTTGAGAAATAATTTAGAATACATATTATATAATTTTTTAATAATATTATTATGTTTTTACTTTTTTAGAAACAAGTAAAATATAGTAAATTGAACATGCTTGAGATTGTTTATATTTAAAATAATTGATAATATAAAAATAATAATATTAATAATTAAATAAAAAGAAATTGTAAAAAAATATAACCCTAAAATATTTTTCATTTAAAATAATTAAAATTTAAATATTGTTTACTCTTGCATATTAAGTATATTAATTTTATGAAGATTAAATTGTAATAACTATTATAAATAACAACACAAGAATATTATTTGTGATAATAACTGTATTTACAATAACTAAATAAAATATGAAGTACAATATTAAGAAAATTATTTCATAACTATTGATTCAAGATCTTAGCGAGTTACATAACTTGGGCATATTTTTTTCATTAAAAAAACTCTACAATTTGATCGATGACCATGACATTTCATCACAATAATCCTCTTAATAAGGAAAATTATGATGAAATGTCATAACCACGAGCATATTGCATAGCCTAGACTGGGTTACTTTGATATTTGAAAAATATGGATTTATATTGAAGAACTCTATATGTTTCAGTTTATAAACAACAGTTAATGAAAACAATTTTTGAATAATATATAATAGAAGTATAAGTTAAGAGAGAAGAATAAGAAGGTTGTGTGCCAGAATAAGGTTATATCATGTATGTATGTATAGTAGTTAATGATCATGGGCTTGATTTAGTTGGGCTTACGACTATATGGGTTGATGAAAATTTAAAAGACTAGGTGTGGATGTTTATTAGGTTTCTCATACCTTGATAATAAGAATTAACAAAATAACTGGTTATTCCCTACTTATATTATTTTTAAGAAATATATTATACATTAAAAATATATTCTTGCTATTTTAAATACAATTTCCTTATATATTGATACTCTTTTAGATAGCGTAATTACTATTCAAGATAATATTTGAGTAAAAATTCGGCGTACATATTATGTAATTTTTTAATAACATTATTGTGTTTTTACTTTTTAGAAACAAGTAACTATAGTAAATTGAACATGTTCTAAATTATTTATATGTAATATAATTGATAATAAAAATAATAATAATATTAATAATTAAATTAAAAGAAATTATAAAAAAATATAACTCTAAAATATTTTTCATTTAAAATAATTAAAATATAAATATTGTTTACTCTTGCATATTAAGTATATTAATTTTTTGAAGATTAAATTGTAATAACTATTATAAAAAACAACACAAGAATATTATTTGTGATAAATGTTATATTTACAATAACTAAAAAAAAAGATTTTCAATATTATGAAAATTATACTATAACTATTGATTCAAGATCTTAGCGAGTTACATAACTTGATCATATTTTTGTCATTAAGAAACTCTACAATTTGATCGATGGTCATGATATTTCATCACAATAATCCTCTTAATAATGAAAATTATGATGAAATGTCATAACCACGAGCATATTGCATAGCCTAGACTAGATTACTTTGATATTTGAAATATGGATTTATATTGAAGAACTCTATATGTTTCAA
This sequence comes from Nemophila menziesii, assembly GCA_029959085.1. Lineage (NCBI taxonomy): Eukaryota > Viridiplantae > Streptophyta > Magnoliopsida > Boraginales > Hydrophyllaceae > Nemophila > Nemophila menziesii. The sequence continues at coordinate 21,616,216 of JARWIR010000015.1, read as the reverse complement.
TTTATAAACTACAGTTAATGAAAACAATTTTTGACGAATATATAATAGAAGTATAAGTTAAAAGAGAACAATAAAAGGGTTATGTGCCAGAATAAGGTTAAATCATGTATGTATATATAGTAGTTAAGGATGATTGGCTTGATTTAGTTGGGCTTACGATTATACATTATTGGGTCCATATAAATTAAAAAAACTAGGTGTGGATGTTTATTAGGTTTCTCTTATGCTGAGGATAAGAAATAACAATATAATTTTTTGTTCCCTACTTATATCTATTTTTAAAAAATATATTATACATTAAAAATATATTATTTCTATTTTAAATAAAATTTCCTTATATATTGATACTCTTTTAAATAGCGTAATTACTATTCAAGATAATATTTGAGAAATAATTTAGAATACATATTATATAATTTTTTAATAATATTATTATGTTTTTACTTTTTTAGAAACAAGTAAAATATAGTAAATTGAACATGCTTGAGATTGTTTATATTTAAAATAATTGATAATATAAAAATAATAATATTAATAATTAAATAAAAAGAAATTGTAAAAAAATATAACCCTAAAATATTTTTCATTTAAAATAATTAAAATTTAAATATTGTTTACTCTTGCATATTAAGTATATTAATTTTATGAAGATTAAATTGTAATAACTATTATAAATAACAACACAAGAATATTATTTGTGATAATAACTGTATTTACAATAACTAAATAAAATATGAAGTACAATATTAAGAAAATTATTTCATAACTATTGATTCAAGATCTTAGCGAGTTACATAACTTGGGCATATTTTTTTCATTAAAAAAACTCTACAATTTGATCGATGACCATGACATTTCATCACAATAATCCTCTTAATAAGGAAAATTATGATGAAATGTCATAACCACGAGCATATTGCATAGCCTAGACTGGGTTACTTTGATATTTGAAAAATATGGATTTATATTGAAGAACTCTATATGTTTCAGTTTATAAACAACAGTTAATGAAAACAATTTTTGAATAATATATAATAGAAGTATAAGTTAAGAGAGAAGAATAAGAAGGTTGTGTGCCAGAATAAGGTTATATCATGTATGTATGTATAGTACTTAATGATCATGGGCTTGATTTAGTTGGGCTTACGACTATATGGGTTGATGAAAATTTAAAAGACTAGGTGTGGATGTTTATTAGGTTTCTCATACCTTGATAGTAAGAATTAACAAAATAACGGGTTATTCCCTACTTATATTATTTTTAAAAAATATATTATACATTAAAAATATATTCTTGCTATTTTAAATACAATTTCCTTATATATTGATACTCTTTTAGATAGCGTAATTACTATTCAAGATAATATTTGAGTAAAAATTCGGCGTACATATTATGTAATTTTTTAATAACATTATTGTGTTTTTACTTTTTAGAAACAAGTAACTATAGTAAATTGAACATGTTCTAAATTATTTATATGTAATATAATTGATAATAAAAATAATAATAATATTAATAATTAAATTAAAAGAAATTATAAAAAAATATAACTCTAAAATATTTTTCATTTAAAATAATTAAAATATAAATATTGTTTACTCTTGCATATTAAGTATATTAATTTTTTGAAGATTAAATTGTAATAACTATTATAAAAAACAACACAAGAATATTATTTGTGATAAATGTTATATTTACAATAACTAAAAAAAAAGATTTTCAATATTATGAAAATTATACTATAACTATTGATTCAAGATCTTAGCGAGTTACATAACTTGATCATATTTTTGTCATTAAGAAACTCTACAATTTGATCGATGGTCATGATATTTCATCACAATAATCCTCTTAATAATGAAAATTATGATGAAATGTCATAACCACGAGCATATTGCATAGCCTAGACTAGATTACTTTGATATTTGAAAAATATGGATTCATATTGAAGAACTCTATATGTTTCAATTTATAAACTACAGTTAATAAAAACAATTTTTGACGAATATATAATAGAAGTATAAGTTAAAAGAGAACAATAAAAGGGTTATGTGCCAGAATAAGGTTAAATCATGTATGTATATATAGTAGTTAAGGATGATTGGCTTGATTTAGTTGGGCTTATGATTATACATTATTGGGTCCATATAAATTAAAAAAACTAGGTGTGGATGTTTATTAGGTTTCTCTTATGCTGAGGATAAGAAATAACAATATAATTTTTTGTTCCCTACTTATATCTATTTTAAAAAAATATATTATACATTAAAAATATATTATTTCTATTTTAAATAAAATTTCCTTATATATTGATACTCTTTTAAATAGCGTAATTACTATTCAAGATAATATTTGAGAAATAATTTAGAATACATATTATATAATTTTTTAATAATATTATTATGTTTTTACTTTTTTAGAAACAAGTAAAATATAGTAAATTGAACATGCTTGAGATTGTTTATATTTAAAATAATTGATAATATAAAAATAATAATATTAATAATTAAATAAAAAGAAATTGTAAAAAAATATAACCCTAAAATATTTTTCATTTAAAATAATTAAAATTTAAATATTGTTTACTCTTGCATATTAAGTATATTAATTTTATGAAGATTAAATTGTAATAACTATTATAAATAACAACACAAGAATATTATTTGTGATAATAACTGTATTTACAATAACTAAATAAAATATGAAGTACAATATTAAGAAAATTATTTCATAACTATTGATTCAAGATCTTAGCGAGTTACATAACTTGGGCATATTTTTTTCATTAAAAAAACTCTACAATTTGATCGATGACCATGACATTTCATCACAATAATCCTCTTAATAAGGAAAATTATGATGAAATGTCATAACCACGAGCATATTGCATAGCCTAGACTGGGTTACTTTGATATTTGAAAAATATGGATTTATATTGAAGAACTCTATATGTTTCAGTTTATAAACAACAGTTAATGAAAACAATTTTTGAATAATATATAATAGAAGTATAAGTTAAGAGAGAAGAATAAGAAGGTTGTGTGCCAGAATAAGGTTATATCATGTATGTATGTATAGTACTTAATGATCATGGGCTTGATTTAGTTGGGCTTACGACTATATGGGTTGATGAAAATTTAAAAGACTAGGTGTGGATGTTTATTAGGTTTCTCATACCTTGATAGTAAGAATTAACAAAATAACGGGTTATTCCCTACTTATATTATTTTTAAAAAATATATTATACATTAAAAATATATTCTTGCTATTTTAAATACAATTTCCTTATATATTGATACTCTTTTAGATAGCGTAATTACTATTCAAGATAATATTTGAGTAAAAATTCGGCGTACATATTATGTAATTTTTTAATAACATTATTGTGTTTTTACTTTTTAGAAACAAGTAACTATAGTAAATTGAACATGTTCTAAATTATTTATATGTAATATAATTGATAATAAAAATAATAATAATATTAATAATTAAATTAAAAGAAATTATAAAAAAATATAACTCTAAAATATTTTTCATTTAAAATAATTAAAATATAAATATTGTTTACTCTTGCATATTAAGTATATTAATTTTTTGAAGATTAAATTGTAATAACTATTATAAAAAACAACACAAGAATATTATTTGTGATAAATGTTATATTTACAATAACTAAAAAAAAAGATTTTCAATATTATGAAAATTATACTATAACTATTGATTCAAGATCTTAGCGAGTTACATAACTTGATCATATTTTTGTCATTAAGAAACTCTACAATTTGATCGATGGTCATGATATTTCATCACAATAATCCTCTTAATAATGAAAATTATGATGAAATGTCATAACCACGAGCATATTGCATAGCCTAGACTAGATTACTTTGATATTTGAAAAATATGGATTTATATTGAAGAACTCTATATGTTTCAATTTATAAACTACAGTTAATGAAAACAATTTTTGACGAATATATAATAGAAGTATAAGTTAAAAGAGAACAATAAAAGGGTTATGTGCCAGAATAAGGTTAAATCATGTATGTATATATAGTAGTTAAGGATGATTGGCTTGATTTAGTTGGGCTTATGATTATACATTATTGGGTCCATATAAATTAAAAAAACTAGGTGTGGATGTTTATTAGGTTTCTCTTATGCTGAGGATAAGAAATAACAATATAATTTTTTGTTCCCTACTTATATCTATTTTTAAAAAATATATTATACATTAAAAATATATTATTTCTATTTTAAATAAAATTTCCTTATATATTGATACTCTTTTAAATAGCGTAATTACTATTCAAGATAATATTTGAGAAATAATTTAGAATACATATTATATAATTTTTTAATAATATTATTATGTTTTTACTTTTTTAGAAACAAGTAAAATATAGTAAATTGAACATGCTTGAGATTGTTTATATTTAAAATAATTGATAATATAAAAATAATAATATTAATAATTAAATAAAAAGAAATTGTAAAAAAATATAACCCTAAAATATTTTTCATTTAAAATAATTAAAATTTAAATATTGTTTACTCTTGCATATTAAGTATATTAATTTTATGAAGATTAAATTGTAATAACTATTATAAATAACAACACAAGAATATTATTTGTGATAATAACTGTATTTACAATAACTAAATAAAATATGAAGTACAATATTAAGAAAATTATTTCATAACTATTGATTCAAGATCTTAGCGAGTTACATAACTTGGGCATATTTTTTTCATTAAAAAAACTCTACAATTTGATCGATGACCATGACATTTCATCACAATAATCCTCTTAATAAGGAAAATTATGATGAAATGTCATAACCACGAGCATATTGCATAGCCTAGACTGGGTTACTTTGATATTTGAAAAATATGGATTTATATTGAAGAACTCTATATGTTTCAGTTTATAAACAACAGTTAATGAAAACAATTTTTGAATAATATATAATAGAAGTATAAGTTAAGAGAGAAGAATAAGAAGGTTGTGTGCCAGAATAAGGTTATATCATGTATGTATGTATAGTACTTAATGATCATGGGCTTGATTTAGTTGGGCTTACGACTATATGGGTTGATGAAAATTTAAAAGACTAGGTGTGGATGTTTATTAGGTTTCTCATACCTTGATAGTAAGAATTAACAAAATAACGGGTTATTCCCTACTTATATTATTTTTAAAAAATATATTATACAATAAAAATATATTCTTGCTATTTTAAATACAATTTCCTTATATATTGATACTCTTTTAGATAGCGTAATTACTATTCAAGATAATATTTGAGTAAAAATTCGGCGTACATATTATGTAATTTTTTAATAACATTATTGTGTTTTTACTTTTTAGAAACAAGTAACTATAGTAAATTGAACATGTTCTAAATTATTTATATGTAATATAATTGATAATAAAAATAATAATAATATTAATAATTAAATTAAAAGAAATTATAAAAAAATATAACTCTAAAATATTTTTCATTTAAAATAATTAAAATATAAATATTGTTTACTCTTGCATATTAAGTATATTAATTTTTTGAAGATTAAATTGTAATAACTATTATAAAAAACAACACAAGAATATTATTTGTGATAAATGTTATATTTACAATAACTAAAAAAAAAGATTTTCAATATTATGAAAATTATACTATAACTATTGATTCAAGATCTTAGCGAGTTACATAACTTGATCATATTTTTGTCATTAAGAAACTCTACAATTTGATCGATGGTCATGATATTTCATCACAATAATCCTCTTAATAATGAAAATTATGATGAAATGTCATAACCACGAGCATATTGCATAGCCTAGACTAGATTACTTTGATATTTGAAAAATATGGATTTATATTGAAGAACTCTATATGTTTCAATTTATAAACTACAGTTAATGAAAACAATTTTTGACGAATATATAATAGAAGTATAAGTTAAAAGAGAACAATAAAAGGGTTATGTGCCAGAATAAGGTTAAATCATGTATGTATATATAGTAATTAAGGATGATTGGCTTGATTTAGTTGGGCTTATGATTATACATTATTGGGTCCATATAAATTAAAAAAACTAGGTGTGGATGTTTATTAGGTTTCTCTTATGCTGAGGATAAGAAATAACAATATAATTTTTTGTTCCCTACTTATATCTATTTTTAAAAAATATATTATACATTAAAAATATATTATTTCTATTTTAAATAAAATTTCCTTATATATTGATACTCTTTTAAATAGCGTAATTACTATTCAAGATAATATTTGAGAAATAATTTAGAATACATATTATATAATTTTTTAATAATATTATTATGTTTTTACTTTTTTAGAAACAAGTAAAATATAGTAAATTGAACATGCTTGAGATTGTTTATATTTAAAATAATTGATAATATAAAAATAATAATATTAATAATTAAATAAAAAGAAATTGTAAAAAAATATAACCCTAAAATATTTTTCATTTAAAATAATTAAAATATAAATATTTTTTACTCTTGCATATTAAGTATATTAATTTTATGAAGATTAAATTGTAATAACTATTATAAATAACAACACAAGAATATTATTTGTGATAATAACTGTATTTACAATAACTAAATAAAATATGAAGTACAATATTAAGAAAATTATTTCATAACTATTGATTCAAGATCTTAGCGAGTTACATAACTTGGGCATATTTTTTTCATTAAAAAAACTCTACAATTTGATCGATGACCATGACATTTCATCACAATAATCCTCTTAATAAGGAAAATTATGATGAAATGTCATAACCACGAGCATATTGCATAGCCTAGACTGGGTTACTTTGATATTTGAAAAATATGGATTTATATTGAAGAACTCTATATGTTTCAGTTTATAAACAACAGTTAATGAAAACAATTTTTGAATAATATATAATAGAAGTATAAGTTAAGAGAGAAGAATAAGAAGGTTGTGTGCCAGAATAAGGTTATATCATGTATGTATGTATAGTACTTAATGATCATGGGCTTGATTTAGTTGGGCTTACGACTATATGGGTTGATGAAAATTTAAAAGACTAGGTGTGGATGTTTATTAGGTTTCTCATACCTTGATAGTAAGAATTAACAAAATAACTGGTTATTCCCTACTTATATTATTTTTAAAAAATATATTATACATTAAAAATATATTCTTGATATTTTAAATACAATTTCCTTATATATTGATACTCTTTTAGATAGCGTAATTACTATTCAAGATAATATTTGAGTAAAAATTCGGCGTACATATTATGTAATTTTTTAATAACATTATTGTGTTTTTACTTTTTAGAAACAAGTAACTATAGTAAATTGAACATGTTCTAAATTATTTATATGTAATATAATTGATAATAAAAATAATAATAATATTAATAATTAAATTAAAAGAAATTATAAAAAAATATAACTCTAAAATATTTTTCATTTAAAATAATTAAAATATAAATATTGTTTACTCTTGCATATTAAGTATATTAATTTTTTGAAGATTAAATTGTAATAACTATTATAAAAAACAACACAAGAATATTATTTGTGATAAATGTTATATTTATAATAACTAAAAAAAAGATTTTCAATATTATGAAAATTATACTATAACTATTGATTCAAGATCTTAGCGAGTTACATAACTTGATCATATTTTTGTCATTAAGAAACTCTACAATTTGATCGATGGTCATGATATTTCATCACAATAATCCTCTTAATAATGAAAATTATGATGAAATGTCATAACCACGAGCATATTGCATAGCCTAGACTAGATTACTTTGATATTTGAAAAATATGGAATTATATTGAAGAACTCTATATGTTTCAATTTATAAACTACAGTTAATGAAAACAATTTTTGACGAATATATAATAGAAGTATAAGTTAAAAGAGAACAATAAAAGGGTTATGTGCCAGAATAAGGTTAAATCATGTATGTATATATAGTAGTTAAGGATGATTGGCTTGATTTAGTTGGGCTTACGATTATACATTATTGGGTCCATATAAATTAAAAAAACTAGGTGTGGATGTTTATTAGGTTTCTCTTATGCTGAGGATAAGAAATAACAATATAATTTTTTGTTCCCTACTTATATCTATTTTTAAAAAATATATTATACATTAAAAATATATTATTTCTATTTTAAATAAAATTTCCTTATATATTGATACTCTTTTAAATAGCGTAATTACTATTCAAGATAATATTTGAGAAATAATTTAGAATACATATTATATAATTTTTTAATAATATTATTATGTTTTTACTTTTTTAGAAACAAGTAAAATATAGTAAATTGAACATGCTTGAGATTGTTTATATTTAAAATAATTGATAATATAAAAATAATAATATTAATAATTAAATAAAAAGAAATTGTAAAAAAATATAACCCTAAAATATTTTTCATTTAAAATAATTAAAATTTAAATATTGTTTACTCTTGCATATTAAGTATATTAATTTTATGAAAATTAAATTGTAATAACTATTATAAATAACAACACAAGAATATTATTTGTGATAATAACTGTATTTACAATAACTAAATAAAATATGAAGTACAATATTAAGAAAATTATTTCATAACTATTGATTCAAGATCTTAGCGAGTTACATAACTTGGGCATATTTTTTTCATTAAAAAAACTCTACAATTTGATCGATTACCATGACATTTCATCACAATAATCCTCTTAATAAGGAAAATTATGATGAAATGTCATAACCACGAGCATATTGCATAGCCTAGACTGGGTTACTTTGATATTTGAAAAATATGGATTTATATTGAAGAACTCTATATGTTTCAGTTTATAAACAACAGTTAATGAAAACAATTTTTGAAGAATATATAATAGAAGTATAAGTTAAGAGAGAAGAATAAGAAGGTTGTGTGCCAGAATAAGGTTATATCATGTATGTATGTATAGTAGTTAATGATCATGGGCTTGATTTAGTTGGGCTTACGACTATATGGGTTGATGAAAATTTAAAAGACTAGGTGTGGATGTTTATTAGGTTTCTCATACCTTGATAATAAGAATTACCAAAATAACTGGTTATTCCCTACTTATATTATTTTTAAAAAATATATTATACATTAAAAATATATTCTTTCTATTTTAAATTCAATTTCCTTATATATTGATACTCTTTTAGATAGCGTAATTACTATTCAAGATAATATTTGAGTAAAAATTCGGCGTACATATTATGTAATTTTTTAATAACATTATTGTGTTTTTACTTTTTAGAAACAAGTAACTATAGTAAATTGAACATGTTCTAAATTATTTATATGTAATATAATTGATAATAAAAATAATAATAATATTAATAATTAAATTAAAAGAAATTATAAAAAAATATAACTCTAAAATATTTTTCATTTAAAATAATTAAAATATAAATATTGTTTACTCTTGCATATTAAGTATATTAATTTTTTGAAGATTAAATTGTAATAACTATTATAAAAAACAACACAAGAATATTATTTGTGATAAATGTTATATTTACAATAACTAAAAAAAAAGATTTTCAATATTATGAAAATTATACTATAACTATTGATTCAAGATCTTAGCGAGTTACATAACTTGATCATATTTTTGTCATTAAGAAACTCTACAATTTGATAGATGGTCATGATATTTCATCACAATAATCCTCTTAATAATGAAAATTATGATGAAATGTCATAACCACGAGCATATTGCATAGCCTAGACTAGATTACTTTGATATTTGAAAAATATGGATTTATATTGAAGAACTCTATATGTTTCAATTTATAAACTACAGTTAATGAAAACAATTTTTGACGAATATATAGTAGAAGTATAAGTTAAAAGAGAACAATAAAAGGGTTATGTGCCAGAATAAGGTTAAATCATGTATGTATATATAGTAGTTAAGGATGATTGGCTTGATTTAGTTGGGCTTACGATTATACATTATTGGGTCCATATAAATTAAAAAAACTAGGTGTGGATGTTTATTAGGTTTCTCTTATGCTGAGGATAAGAAATAACAATATAATTTTTTGTTCCCTACTTATATCTATTTTTAAAAAATATATTATACATTAAAAATATATTATTTCTATTTTAAATAAAATTTCCTTATATATTGATACTCTTTTAAATAGCGTAATTACTATTCAAGATAATATTTGAGAAATAATTTAGAATACATATTATATAATTTTTTAATAATATTATTATGTTTTTACTTTTTTAGAAACAAGTAAAATATAGTAAATTGAACATGCTTGAGATTGTTTATATTTAAAATAATTGATAATATAAAAATAATAATATTAATAATTAAATAAAAAGAAATTGTAAAAAAATATAACCCTAAAATATTTTTCATTTAAAATAATTAAAATTTAAATATTGTTTACTCTTGCATATTAAGTATATTAATTTTATGAAAATTAAATTGTAATAACTATTATAAATAACAACACAAGAATATTATTTGTGATAATAACTGTATTTACAATAACTAAATAAAATATGAAGTACAATATTAAGAAAATTATTTCATAACTATTGATTCAAGATCTTAGCGAGTTACATAACTTGGGCATATTTTTTTCATTAAAAAAACTCTACAATTTGATCGATGACCATGACATTTCATCACAATAATCCTCTTAATAAGGAAAATTATGATGAAATGTCATAACCACGAACATATTGCATAGCCTAGACTGGGTTACTTTGATATTTGAAAAATATGGATTTATATTGAAGAACTCTATATGTTTCAGTTTATAAACAACAGTTAATGAAAACAATTTTTGAAGAATATATAATAGAAGTATAAGTTAAGAGAGAAGAATAAGAAGGTTGTGTGCCAGAATAAGGTTATATCATGTATGTATGTATAGTAGTTAATGATCATGGGCTTGATTTAGTTGGGCTTACGACTATATGGGTTGATGAAAATTTAAAAGACTAGGTGTGGATGTTTATTAGGTTTCTCATACCTTGATAATAAGAATTACCAAAATAACTGGTTATTCCCTACTTATATTATTTTTAAAAAATATATTCTTTCTATTTTAAATACAATTTCCTTATATATTGATACTCTTTTAGATAGCGTAATTACTATTCAAGATAATATTTGAGTAAAAATTCGGCGTACATATTATGTAATTTTTTAATAACATTATTGTGTTTTTACTTTTTAGAAACAAGTAACTATAGTAAATTGAACATGTACTAAATTATTTATATGTAATATAATTGATAATAAAAATAATAATAATATTAATAATTAAATTAAAAGAAATTATAAAAAAATATAACTCTAAAATATTTTTCATTTAAAATAATTAAAATAAAAATATTGTTTACTCTTGCATATTAAGTATATTAATTTTTTGAAGTATAAATTGTAATAACTATTATAAAAAACAACACAAGAATATTATTTGTGATAAATGTTATATTTACAATAACTAAAAAAAAAGATTTTCAATATTATGAAAATTATACTATAACTATTGATTCAAGATCTTAGCGAGTTACATAACTTGATCATATTTTTGTCATTAAGAAACTCTACAATTTGATCGATGGTCATGATATTTTATCACAATAATCCTCTTAATAATGAAAATTATGATGAAATGTCATAACCACGAGCATATTGCATAGCCTAGACTAGATTACTTTGATATTTGAAAAATATGGATTTATATTGAAGAACTCTATATGTTTCAGTTTATAAACTACAGTTAATGAAAACAATTTTTGAAGAATATATAATAGAAGTATAAGTTAAAAGAGAACAATAAAAGGGTTATGTGCCAGAATAAGGTTAAATCATGTATGTATATATAGTAGTTAAGGATGATTGGCTTGATTTAGTTGGGCTTACGATTATACATTATTGGGTCCATATAAATTAAAAAAACTAGGTGTGGATGTTTATTAGGTTTCTCTTATGCTGAGGATAAGAAATAACAAAATAATTTTTTGTTCCCTACTTATATCTACTTTTAAAAAATATATTATACATTAAAAATATAGTATTTCTATTTTAAATAAAATTTCCTTATATATTGATACTCTTTTAAATAGCGTAATTACTATTCAAGATAATATTTGAGAAATAATTTAGAATACATATTATATAATTTTTTAATAATATTATTATGTTTTTACTTTTTTAGAAACAAGTAAAATATAGTAAATTGAACATGCTTGAGATTGTTTATATTTAAAATAATTGATAATATAAAAATAATAATATTAATAATTAAATAAAAAGAAATTGTAAAAAAATATAACCCTAAAATATTTTTCATTTAAAATAATTAAAATTTAAATATTGTTTACTCTTGCATATTAAGTATATTAATTTTATGAAGATTAAATTGTAATAACTATTAAAAATAACAACACAAGAATATTATTTGTGATAATAACTGTATTTACAATAACTAAATAAAATATGAAGTACAATATTAAGAAAATTATTTCATAACTATTGATTCAAGATCTTAGCGAGTTACATAACTTGGGCATATTTTTTTCATTAAAAAAACTCTACAATTTGATCGATGACCATGACATTTCATCACAATAATCCTCTTAATAAGGAAAATTATGATGAAATGTCATAACCACGAGCATATTGCATAGCCTAGACTGGGTTACTTTGATATTTGAAAAATATGGATTTATATTGAAGAACTCTATATGTTTCAGTTTATAAACAACAGTTAATGAAAACAATTTTTGAAGAATATATAATAGAAGTATAAGTTAAGAGAGAAGAATAAGTAGGTTGTGTGCCAGAATAAGGTTATATCATGTATGTATGTATAGTAGTTAATGATCGTGGGCTTGATTTAGTTAGGCTTACGACTATATGGGTTGATGAAAATTTAAAAGACTAGGTGTGGATGTTTATTAGGTTTCTCATACCTTGATAATAAGAATTACCAAAATAACTGGTTATTCCCTACTTATATTATTTTTAAAAAATATATTCTTTCTATTTTAAATACAATTTCCTTATATATTGATACTCTTTTAGATAGCGTAATTACTATTCAAGATAATATTTGAGTAAAAATTCGGCGTACATATTATGTAATTTTTTAATAACATTATTGTGTTTTTACTTTTTAGAAACAAGTAACTATAGTAAATTGAACATGTTCTAAATTATTTATATGTAATATAATTGATAATAAAAATAATAATAATATTAATAATTAAATTAAAAGAAATTATAAAAAAATATAACTCTAAAATATTTTTCATTTAAAATAATTAAAATAAAAATATTGTTTACTCTTGCATATTAAGTATATTAATTTTTTGAAGTATAAATTGTAATAACTATTATAAAAAACAACACAAGAATATTATTTGTGATAAATGTTATATTTACAATAACTAAAAAAAAAGATTTTCAATATTATGAAAATTATACTATAACTATTGATTCAAGATCTTAGCGAGTTACATAACTTGATCATATTTTTGTCATTAAGAAACTCTACAATTTGATCGATGGTCATGATATTTCATCACAATAATCCTCTTAATAATGAAAATTATGATGAAATGTCATAACCACGAGCATATTGCATAGCCTAGACTAGATTACTTTGATATTTGAAAAATATGGATTTATATTGAAGAACTCTATATGTTTCAGTTTATAAACTACAGTTAATGAAAACAATTTTTGAAGAATATATAATAGAAGTATAAGTTAAAAGAGAACAATAAAAGGGTTATGTGCCAGAATAAGGTTAAATCATGTATGTATATATAGTAGTTAAGGATGATTGGCTTGATTTAGTTGGGCTTACGATTATACATTATTGGGTCCATATAAATTAAAAAAACTAGGTGTGGATGTTTATAGGGTTCTCTTATGCTGAGGATAAGAAATAACAAAATAATTTTTTGTTCCCTACTTATATCTACTTTTAAAAAATATATTATACATTAAAAATATATTATTTCTATTTTAAATAAAATTTCCTTATATATTGATACTCTTTTAAATAGCGTAATTACTATTCAAGATAATATTTGAGAAATAATTTAGAATACATATTATATAATTTTTTAATAATATTATTATGTTTTTACTTTTTTAGAAACAAGTAAAATATAGTAAATTGAACATGCTTGAGATTGTTTATATTTAAAATAATTGATAATATAAAAATAATAATATTAATAATTAAATAAAAAGAAATTGTAAAAAAATATAACCCTAAAATATTTTTCATTTAAAATAATTAAAATTTAAATATTGTTTACTCTTGCATATTAAGTATATTAATTTTATGAAGATTAAATTGTAATAACTATTATAAATAACAACACAAGAATATTATTTGTGATAATAACTGTATTTACAATAACTAAATAAAATATGAAGTACAATATTAAGAAAATTATTTCATAACTATTGATTCAAGATCTTAGCGAGTTACATAACTTGGGCATATTTTTTTCATTAAAAAAACTCTACAATTTGATCGATGACCATGACATTTCATCACAATAATCCTCTTAATAAGGAAAATTATGATGAAATGTCATAACCACGAGCATATTGCATAGCCTAGACTGGGTTACTTTGATATTTGAAAAATATGGATTTATATTGAAGAACTCTATATGTTTCAGTTTATAAACAACAGTTAATGAAAACAATTTTTGAAGAATATATAATAGAAGTATAAGTTAAGAGAGAAGAATAAGTAGGTTGTGTGCCAGAATAAGGTTATATCATGTATGTATGTATAGTAGTTAATGATCGTGGGCTTGATTTAGTTGGGCTTACGACTATATGGGTTGATGAAAATTTAAAAGACTAGGTGTGGATGTTTATTAGGTTTCTCATACCTTGATAATAAGAATTACCAAAATAACTGGTTATTCCCTACTTATATTATTTTTAAAAAATATATTATACATTAAAAATATATTCTTTCTATTTTAAATACAATTTCCTTATATATTGATACTCTTTTAGATAGCGTAAGTACTATTCAAGATAATATTTCAGTAAAAATTCGGCGTACATATTATGTAATTTTTTAATAATATTATTGTGTTTTTACTTTTTTAGAAACAAGTAACTATAGTAAATTGAACATGTTCTAAATTATTTATATTTAATATAATTGATAATAAAAATAATAATAATATTAATACTTAAATTAAAAGAAATTATAAAAAAATATAACTCTAAAATATTCTTCATTTAAAATAATTAAAATATAAATATTGTTTACTCTTGCATATTAAGTATATTAATTTTTTGAAGATTAAATTGTAATAACTAGTATAAAAAGCAACACAAGAATATTATTTATGATAAATGTTATATTTACAATAACTATAAAAAAAAGACTTTCAATATTATGAAAATTATACTATAACTATTGATTCAAGATCTTAGCAAGTTACATAACTTGAGCATATCTTTGTCATTAAGAAACTCTACAATTTGATCGATGGTCATGATATTTCATCACAATAATCCTCTTAATAATGAAAATTATGATGAAATGTCATAACCACGAGCATATTGCATAGCCTAGACTAGATTACTTTGATATTTGAAAAATATGGATTTATATTGAAGAACTCTATATGTTTCAGTTTATAAACTACAGTTAATGAAAACAATTTTTGAAGAATATATAATAGAAGTATAAGTTAAAAGAGAACAATAAAAGGGTTATGTGCCAGAATAAGGTTAAATCATGTATGTATATATAGTAGTTAAGGATGATTGGCTTGATTTAGTTGGGCTTACGATTATACATTATTGGGTCCATATAAATTAAAAAAACTAGGTGTGGATGTTTATTAGGTTTCTCTTATGCTGAGGATAAGAAATAACAAAATAATTTTTTGTTCCCTACTTATATCTACTTTTAAAAAATATATTATACATTAAAAATATATTATTTCTATTTTAAATAAAATTTCCTTATATATTGATACTCTTTTAAATAGCGTAATTACTATTCAAGATAATATTTGAGAAATAATTTAGAATACATATTATATAATTTTTTAATAATATTATTATGTTTTTACTTTTTTAGAAACAAGTAAAATATAGTAAATTGAACATGCTTGAGATTGTTTATATTTAAAATAATTGATAATATAAAAATAATAATATTAATAATTAAATAAAAAGAAATTGTAAAAAAATATAACCCTAAAATATTTTTCATTTAAAATAATTAAAATTTAAATATTGTTTACTCTTGCATATTAAGTATATTAATTTTATGAAGATTAAATTGTAATAACTATTATAAATAACAACACAAGAATATTATTTGTGATAATAACTGTATTTACAATAACTAAATAAAATATGAAGTACAATATTAAGAAAATTATTTCATAACTATTGATTCAAGATCTTAGCGAGTTACATAACTTGGGCATATTTTTTTCATTAAAAAAACTCTACAATTTGATCGATGACCATGACATTTCATCACAATAATCCTCTTAATAAGGAAAATTATGATGAAATGTCATAACCACGAGCATATTGCATAGCCTAGACTGGGTTACTTTGATATTTGAAAAATATGGATTTATATTGAAGAACTCTATATGTTTCAGTTTATAAACAACAGTTAATGAAAACAATTTTTGAAGAATATATAATAGAAGTATAAGTTAAGAGAGAAGAATAAGTAGGTTGTGTGCCAGAATAAGGTTATATCATGTATGTATGTATAGTAGTTAATGATCGTGGGCTTGATTTAGTTGGGCTTACGACTATATGGGTTGATGAAAATTTAAAAGACTAGGTGTGGATGTTTATTAGGTTTCTCATACCTTGATAATAAGAATTACCAAAATAACTGGTTATTCCCTACTTATATTATTTTTAAAAAATATATTATACATTAAAAATATATTCTTTCTATTTTAAATACAATTTCCTTATATATTGATACTCTTTTAGATAGCGTAAGTACTATTCAAGATAATATTTCAGTAAAAATTCGGCGTACATATTATGTAATTTTTTAATAATATTATTGTGTTTTTACTTTTTTAGAAACAAGTAACTATAGTAAATTGAACATGTTCTAAATTATTTATATTTAATATAATTGATAATAAAAATAATAATAATATTAATACTTAAATTAAAAGAAATTATAAAAAAATATAACTCTAAAATATTCTTCATTTAAAATAATTAAAATATAAATATTGTTTACTCTTGCATATTAAGTATATTAATTTTTTGAAGATTAAATTGTAATAACTAGTATAAAAAGCAACACAAGAATATTATTTATGATAAATGTTATATTTACAATAACTATAAAAAAAAGACTTTCAATATTATGAAAATTATACTATAACTATTGATTCAAGATCTTAGCAAGTTACATAACTTGAGCATATCTTTGTCATTAAGAAACTCTACAATTTGATCGATGGTCATGATATTTCATCACAATAATCCTCTTAATAATGAAAATTATGATGAAATGTCATAACCACGAGCATATTGCATAGCCTAGACTAGATTACTTTGATATTTGAAAAATATGGATTTATATTGAAGAACTCTATATGTTTCAGTTTATAAACTACAGTTAATGAAAACAATTTTTGAAGAATATATAATAGAAGTATAAGTTAAAAGAGAACAATAAAAGGGTTATGTGCCAGAATAAGGTTAAATCATGTATGTATATATAGTAGTTAAGGATGATTGGCTTGATTTAGTTGGGCTTACGATTATACATTATTGGGTCCATATAAATTAAAAAAACTAGGTGTGGATGTTTATTAGGTTTCTCTTATGCTGAGGATAAGAAATAACAAAATAATTTTTTGTTCCCTACTTATATCTACTTTTAAAAAATATATTATACATTAAAAATATATTATTTCTATTTTAAATAAAATTTCCTTATATATTGATACTCTTTTAAATAGCGTAATTACTATTCAAGATAATATTTGAGAAATAATTTAGAATACATATTATATAATTTTTTAATAATATTATTATGTTTTTACTTTTTTAGAAACAAGTAAAATATAGTAAATTGAACATGCTTGAGATTGTTTATATTTAAAATAATTGATAATATAAAAATAATAATATTAATAATTAAATAAAAAGAAATTGTAAAAAAATATAACCCTAAAATATTTTTCATTTAAAATAATTAAAATTTAAATATTGTTTACTCTTGCATATTAAGTATATTAATTTTATGAAGATTAAATTGTAATAACTATTATAAATAACAACACAAGAATATTATTTGTGATAATAACTGTATTTACAATAACTAAATAAAATATGAAGTACAATATTAAGAAAATTATTTCATAACTATTGATTCAAGATCTTAGCGAGTTACATAACTTGGGCATATTTTTTTCATTAAAAAAACTCTACAATTTGATCGATGACCATGACATTTCATCACAATAATCCTCTTAATAAGGAAAATTATGATGAAATGTCATAACCACGAGCATATTGCATAGCCTAGACTGGGTTACTTTGATATTTGAAAAATATGGATTTATATTGAAGAACTCTATATGTTTCAGTTTATAAACAACAGTTAATGAAAACAATTTTTGAAGAATATATAATAGAAGTATAAGTTAAGAGAGAAGAATAAGTAGGTTGTGTGCCAGAATAAGGTTATATCATGTATGTATGTATAGTAGTTAATGATCGTGGGCTTGATTTAGTTGGGCTTACGACTATATGGGTTGATGAAAATTTAAAAGACTAGGTGTGGATGTTTATTAGGTTTCTCATACCTTGATAATAAGAATTACCAAAATAACTGGTTATTCCCTACTTATATTATTTTTAAAAAATATATTATACATTAAAAATATATTCTTTCTATTTTAAATACAATTTCCTTATATATTGATACTCTTTTAGATAGCGTAAGTACTATTCAAGATAATATTTCAGTAAAAATTCGGCGTACATATTATGTAATTTTTTAATAATATTATTGTGTTTTTACTTTTTTAGAAACAAGTAACTATAGTAAATTGAACATGTTCTAAATTATTTATATTTAATATAATTGATAATAAAAATAATAATAATATTAATACTTAAATTAAAAGAAATTATAAAAAAATATAACTCTAAAATATTCTTCATTTAAAATAATTAAAATATAAATATTGTTTACTCTTGCATATTAAGTATATTAATTTTTTGAAGATTAAATTGTAATAACTAGTATAAAAAGCAACACAAGAATATTATTTATGATAAATGTTATATTTACAATAACTATAAAAAAAAGACTTTCAATATTATGAAAATTATACTATAACTATTGATTCAAGATCTTAGCAAGTTACATAACTTGAGCATATCTTTGTCATTAAGAAACTCTACAATTTGATCGATGGTCATGATATTTCATCACAATAATCCTCTTAATAATGAAAATTATGATGAAATGTCATAACCACGAGCATATTGCATAGCCTAGACTAGATTACTTTGATATTTGAAAAATATGGATTTATATTGAAGAACTCTATATGTTTCAGTTTATAAACTACAGTTAATGAAAACAATTTTTGAAGAATATATAATAGAAGTATAAGTTAAAAGAGAACAATAAAAGGGTTATGTGCCAGAATAAGGTTAAATCATGTATGTATATATAGTAGTTAAGGATGATTGGCTTGATTTAGTTGGGCTTACGATTATACATTATTGGGTCCATATAAATTAAAAAAACTAGGTGTGGATGTTTATTAGGTTTCTCTTATGCTGAGGATAAGAAATAACAAAATAATTTTTTGTTCCCTACTTATATCTACTTTTAAAAAATATATTATACATTAAAAATATATTATTTCTATTTTAAATAAAATTTCCTTATATATTGATACTCTTTTAAATAGCGTAATTACTATTCAAGATAATATTTGAGAAATAATTTAGAATACATATTATATAATTTTTTAATAATATTATTATGTTTTTACTTTTTTAGAAACAAGTAAAATATAGTAAATTGAACATGCTTGAGATTGTTTATATTTAAAATAATTGATAATATAAAAATAATAATATTAATAATTAAATAAAAAGAAATTGTAAAAAAATATAACCCTAAAATATTTTTCATTTAAAATAATTAAAATTTAAATATTGTTTACTCTTGCATATTAAGTATATTAATTTTATGAAGATTAAATTGTAATAACTATTATAAATAACAACACAAGAATATTATTTGTGATAATAACTGTATTTACAATAACTAAATAAAATATGAAGTACAATATTAAGAAAATTATTTCATAACTATTGATTCAAGATCTTAGCGAGTTACATAACTTGGGCATATTTTTTTCATTAAAAAAACTCTACAATTTGATCGATGACCATGACATTTCATCACAATAATCCTCTTAATAAGGAAAATTATGATGAAATGTCATAACCACGAGCATATTGCATAGCCTAGACTGGGTTACTTTGATATTTGAAAAATATGGATTTATATTGAAGAACTCTATATGTTTCAGTTTATAAACAACAGTTAATGAAAACAATTTTTGAAGAATATATAATAGAAGTATAAGTTAAGAGAGAAGAATAAGTAGGTTGTGTGCCAGAATAAGGTTATATCATGTATGTATGTATAGTAGTTAATGATCGTGGGCTTGATTTAGTTGGGCTTACGACTATATGGGTTGATGAAAATTTAAAAGACTAGGTGCGGATGTTTATTAGGTTTCTCATACCTTGATAATAAAAATTACCAAAATAACTGGTTATTCCCTACTTATATTATTTTTAAAAAATATATTATACATTAAAAATATATTCTTTCTATTTTAAATACAATTTCCTTATATATTGATACTCTTTTAGATAGCGTAAGTACTATTCAAGATAATATTTCAGTAAAAATTCGGCGTACATATTATGTAATTTTTTAATAATATTATTGTGTTTTTACTTTTTTAGAAACAAGTAACTATAGTAAATTGAACATGTTCTAAATTATTTATATTTAATATAATTGATAATAAAAATAATAATAATATTAATACTTAAATTAAAAGAAATTATAAAAAAATATAACTCTAAAATATTCTTCATTTAAAATAATTAAAATATAAATATTGTTTACTCTTGCATATTAAGTATATTAATTTTTTGAAGATTAAATTGTAATAACTAGTATAAAAAGCAACACAAGAATATTATTTATGATAAATGTTATATTTACAATAACTATAAAAAAAAGACTTTCAATATTATGAAAATTATACTATAACTATTGATTCAAGATCTTAGCAAGTTACATAACTTGAGCATATCTTTGTCATTAAGAAACTCTACAATTTGATCGATGGTCATGATATTTCATCACAATAATCCTCTTAATAATGAAAATTATGATGAAATGTCATAACCACGAGCATATTGCATAGCCTAGACTAGATTACTTTGATATTTGAAAAATATGGATTTATATTGAAGAACTCTATATGTTTCAGTTTATAAACTACAGTTAATGAAAACAATTTTTGAAGAATATATAATAGAAGTATAAGTTAAAAGAGAACAATAAAAGGGTTATGTGCCAGAATAAGGTTAAATCATGTATGTATATATAGTAGTTAAGGATGATTGGCTTGATTTAGTTGGGCTTACGATTATACATTATTGGGTCCATATAAATTAAAAAAACTAGGTGTGGATGTTTATTAGGTTTCTCTTATGCTGAGGATAAGAAATAACAAAATAATTTTTTGTTCCCTACTTATATCTACTTTTAAAAAATATATTATACATTAAAAATATATTATTTCTATTTTAAATAAAATTTCCTTATATATTGATACTCTTTTAAATAGCGTAATTACTATTCAAGATAATATTTGAGAAATAATTTAGAATACATATTATATAATTTTTTAATAATATTATTATGTTTTTACTTTTTTAGAAACAAGTAAAATATAGTAAATTGAACATGCTTGAGATTGTTTATATTTAAAATAATTGATAATATAAAAATAATAATATTAATAATTAAATAAAAAGAAATTGTAAAAAAATATAACCCTAAAATATTTTTCATTTAAAATAATTAAAATTTAAATATTGTTTACTCTTGCATATTAAGTATATTAATTTTATGAAGATTAAATTGTAATAACTATTATAAATAACAACACAAGAATATTATTTGTGATAATAACTGTATTTACAATAACTAAATAAAATATGAAGTACAATATTAAGAAAATTATTTCATAACTATTGATTCAAGATCTTAGCGAGTTACATAACTTGGGCATATTTTTTTCATTAAAAAAACTCTACAATTTGATCGATGACCATGACATTTCATCACAATAATCCTCTTAATAAGGAAAATTATGATGAAATGTCATAACCACGAGCATATTGCATAGCCTAGACTGGGTTACTTTGATATTTGAAAAATATGGATTTATATTGAAGAACTCTATATGTTTCAGTTTATAAACAACAGTTAATGAAAACAATTTTTGAAGAATATATAATAGAAGTATAAGTTAAGAGAGAAGAATAAGTAGGTTGTGTGCCAGAATAAGGTTATATCATGTATGTATGTATAGTAGTTAATGATCGTGGGCTTGATTTAGTTGGGCTTACGACTATATGGGTTGATGAAAATTTAAAAGACTAGGTGTGGATGTTTATTAGGTTTCTCATACCTTGATAATAAGAATTACCAAAATAACTGGTTATTCCCTACTTATATTATTTTAAAAAAATATATTATACATTAAAAATATATTCTTTCTATTTTAAATACAATTTCCTTATATATTGATACTCTTTTAGATAGCGTAATTACTATTCAAGATAATATTTGAGTAAAAATTCGGCGTACATATTATGTAATTTTTTAATAATATTATTGTGTTTTTACTTTTTTAGAAACAAGTAACTATAGTAAATTGAACATGTTCTAAATTATTTATATTTAATATAATTGATAATAAAAATAATAATAATATTAATACTTAAATTAAAAGAAATTATAAAAAAATATAACTCTAAAATATTCTTCATTTAAAATAATTAAAATATAAATATTGTTTACTCTTGCATATTAAGTATATTAATTTTTTGAAGATTAAATTGTAATAACTAGTATAAAAAGCAACACAAGAATATTATTTATGATAAATGTTATATTTACAATAACTATAAAAAAAAGACTTTCAATATTATGAAAATTATACTATAACTATTGATTCAAGATCTTAGCAAGTTACATAACTTGAGCATATCTTTGTCATTAAGAAACTCTACAATTTGATCGATGGTCATGATATTTCATCACAATAATCCTCTTAATAATGAAAATTATGATGAAATGTCATAACCACGAGCATATTGCATAGCCTAGACTAGATTACTTTGATATTTGAAAAATATGGATTTATATTGAAGAACTCTATATGTTTCAGTTTATAAACTACAGTTAATGAAAACAATTTTTGAAGAATATATAATAGAAGTATAAGTTAAAAGAGAACAATAAAAGGGTTATGTGCCAGAATAAGGTTAAATCATGTATGTATATATAGTGGTTAAGGATGATTGGCTTGATTTAGTTGGGCTTACGATTATACATTATTGGGTCCATATAAATTAAAAAAACTAGGTGTGGATGTTTATAAGGTTTCTCTTATGCTGAGGATAAGAAATAACAAAATAATTTTTTTCCCTACTTATATCTACTTTTAAAAAATATATTATACATTAAAAATATATTATTTCTATTTTAAATAAAATTTCCTTATATATTGATACTCTTTTAAATAGCGTAATTACTATTCAAGATAATATTTGAGAAATAATTTAGAATACATATTATATAATTTTTTAATAATATTATTATGTTTTAACTTTTTTAGAAACAAGTAAAATATAGTAAATTAAACATGCTTGAGATTGTTTATATTTAAAATAATTGATAATATAAAAATAATAATATTAATAATTAAATAAAAAGAAATTGTAGAAAAATATAACCCTAAAATATTTTTCATTTAAAATAATTAAAATTTAAATATTGTTTACTCTTGCATATTAAGTATATTAATTTTATGAAGATTAAATTGTAATAACTATTATAAATAACAACACAAGAATATTATTTGTGATAATAACTGTATTTACAATAACTAAATAAAATATGAAGTACAATATTAAGAAAATTATTTCATAACTATTGATTCAAGATCTTAGCGAGTTACATAACTTGGGCATATTTTTTTCATTAAAAAAACTCTACAATTTGATCGATGACCATGACATTTCATCACAATAATCCTCTTAATAAGGAAAATTATGATGAAATGTCATAACCACGAGCATATTGCATAGCCTAGACTGGGTTACTTTGATATTTGAAAAATATGGATTTATATTGAAGAACTCTATATGTTTCAGTTTATAAACAACAGTTAATGAAAACAATTTTTGAAGAATATATAATAGAAATATAAGTTAAGAGAGAAGAATAAGTAGGTTGTGTGCCAGAATAAGGTTATATCATGTATGTATGTACAGTAGTTAATGATCGTGGGCTTGATTTAGTTGGGCTTACGACTATATGGGTTGATGAAAATTTAAAAGACTAGGTGTGGATGTTTATTAGGTTTCTCATACCTTGATAATAAGAATTACCAAAATAACTGGTTATTCCCTACTTATATTATTTTTAAAAAATATATTATACATTAAAAATATATTCTTTCTATTTTAAATACAATTTCCTTATATATTGATACTCTTTTAGATAGCGTAATTACTATTCAAGATAATATTTGAGTAAAAATTCGGCGTACATATTATGTAATTTTTTAATAATATTATTGTGTTTTTACTTTTTTAGAAACAAGTAACTATAGTAAATTGAACATGTTCTAAATTATTTATATTTAATATAATTGATAATAAAAATAATAATAATATTAATACTTAAATTAAAAGAAATTATAAAAAAATATAACTCTAAAATATTCTTCATTTAAAATAATTAAAATATAAATATTGTTTACTCTTGCATATTAAGTATATTAATTTTTTGAAGATTAAATTGTAATAACTAGTATAAAAAACAACACAAGAATATTATTTGTGATAAATGTTATATTTACAATAACTATAAAAAAAAGACTTTCAATATTATGAAAATTATACTATAACTATTGATTCAAGATCTTAGCGAGTTACATAACTTGAGCATATCTTTGTCATTAAGAAACTCTACAATTTGATCGATGGTCATGATATTTCATCACAATAATCCTCTTAATAATGAAAATTATGATGAAATGTCATAACCACGAGCATATTGCATAGCCTAGACTAGATTACTTTGATATTTGAAAATTATGGATTTATATTGAAGAACTCTATATGTTTCAGTTTATAAACTACAGTTAATGAAAACAATTTTTGAAGAATATATAATAGAAGTATAAGTTAAAAGAGAACAATAAAAGGGTTATGTGCCAGAATAAGGTTAAATCATGTATGTATATATAGTGGTTAAGGATGATTGGCTTGATTTAGTTGGGCTTACGATTATACATTATTGGGTCCATATAAATTAAAAAAACTAGGTGTGGATGTTTATAAGGTTTCTCTTATGCTGAGGATAAGAAATAACAAAATAATTTTTTTCCCTACTTATATCTACTTTTAAAAAATATATTATATATTAAAAATATATTATTTCTATTTTAAATAAAATTTCCTTATATATTGATACTCTTTTAAATAGCGTAATTACTATTCAAGATAATATTTGAGAAATAATTTAGAATACATATTATATAATTTTTTAATAATATTATTATGTTTTAACTTTTTTAGAAACAAGTAAAATATAGTAAATTGAACATGCTTGAGATTGTTTATATTTAAAATAATTGATAATATAAAAATAATAATATTAATAATTAAATAAAAAGAAATTGTAGAAAAATATAACCCTAAAATATTTTTCATTTAAAATAATTAAAATTTAAATATTGTTTACTCTTGCATATTAAGTATATTAATTTTATGAAGATTAAATTGTAATAACTATTATAAATAACAACACAAGAATATTATTTGTGATAATAACTGTATTTACAATAACTAAATAAAATATGAAGTACAATATTAAGAAAATTATTTCATAACTATTGATTCAAGATCTTAGCGAGTTACATAACTTGGGCATATTTTTTTCATTAAAAAAACTCTACAATTTGATCGATGACCATGACATTTCATCACAATAATCCTCTTAATAAGGAAAATTATGATGAAATGTCATAACCACGAGCATATTGCATAGCCTAGACTGGGTTACTTTGATATTTGAAAAATATGGATTTATATTGAAGAACTCTATATGTTTCAGTTTATAAACAACAGTTAATGAAAACAATTTTTGAAGAATATATAATAGAAGTATAAGTTAAGAGAGAAGAATAAGTAGGTTGTGTGCCAGAATAAGGTTATATCATGTATGTATGTACAGTAGTTAATGATCGTGGGCTTGATTTAGTTGGGCTTACGACTATATGGGTTGATGAAAATTTAAAAGACTAGGTGTGGATGTTTATTAGGTTTCTCATACCTTGATAATAAGAATTACCAAAATAACTGGTTATTCCCTACTTATATTATTTTTAAAAAATATATTATACATTAAAAATATATTCTTGATATTTTAAATACAATTTCCTTATATATTGATACTCTTTTAGATAGCGTAATTACTATTCAAGATAATATTTGAGTAAAAATTCGGCGTACATATTATGTAATTTTTTAATAATATTATTGTGTTTTTACTTTTTTAGAAACAAGTAACTATAGTAAATTGAACATGTTCTAAATTATTTATATTTAATATAATTGATAATAAAAATAATAATAATATTAATAATTAAATTAAAAGAAATTATAAAAAAATATAACTCTAAAATATTCTTCATTTAAAATAATTAAAATAAAAATATTGTTTACTC
Source organism: Nemophila menziesii (assembly GCA_029959085.1). Classification (NCBI taxonomy): domain Eukaryota; kingdom Viridiplantae; phylum Streptophyta; class Magnoliopsida; order Boraginales; family Hydrophyllaceae; genus Nemophila; species Nemophila menziesii. The sequence goes on along the minus strand of JARWIR010000015.1, from coordinate 21,589,046 downwards.
TTGCATATTAAGTATATTAATTTTTTGAAGATTAAATTATAATAACTAGTATAAAAAACAACACAAGAATATTATTTGTGATAAATGTTATATTTACAATAACTAAAAAAAAAGATTTTCAATATTATGAAAATTATACTATAACTATTGATTCAAGATCTTAGCGAGTTACATAACTTGAGCATATCTTTGTCATTAAGAAACTCTACAATTTGATCGATGGTCATGATATTTCATCACAATAATCCTCTTAATAATGAAAATTATGATGAAATGTCATAACCACGAGCATATTGCATAGCCTAGACTAGATTACTTTGATATTTGAAAAATATGGATTTATATTGAAGAACTCTATATGTTTCAGTTTATAAACTACAGTTAATGAAAACAATTTTTGAAGAATATATAATAGAAGTATAAGTTAAAAGAGAATAATAAAAGGGTTATGTGCCAGAATAAGGTTAAATCATGTATGTATATATAGTGGTTAAGGATGATTGGCTTGATTTAGTTGGGCTTACGATTATACATTATTGGGTCCATATAAATTAAAAAAACTAGGTGTGGATGTTTATTAGGTTTCTCTTATGCTGAGGATAAAAAATAACAAAATAATTTTTTGTTCCCTACTTATATCTACTTTTAAAAAATATATTATACATTAAAAATATATTATTTCTATTTTAAATAAAATTTCCTTATATATTGATACTCTTTTATATAGCGTAATTACTATTCAAGATAATATTTGAGAAATAATTTAGAATACATATTATATAATTTTTTAATAATATTATTATGTTTTTACTTTTTTAGAAACAAGTAAAATATAGTAAATTGAACATGCTTGAGATTGTTTATATTTAAAATAATTGATAATATAAAAATAATAATATTAATAATTAAATAAAAAGAAATTGTAAAAAAATATAACCCTAAAATATTTTTCATTTAAAATAATTAAAATTTAAATATTGTTTACTCTTGCATATTAAGTATATTAATTTTATGAAGATTAAATTGTAATAACTATTATAACTAACAACACAAGAATATTATTTGTGATAATAACTGTATTTACAATAACTAAATAAAATATGAAGTACAATATTAAGAAAATTATTTCATAACTATTGATTCAAGATCTTAGCGAGTTACATAACTTGGGCATATTTTTTTCATTAAAAAAACTCTACAATTTGATCGATGACCATGACATTTCATCACAATAATCCTCTTAATAAGGAAAATTATGATGAAATGTCATAACCACGAGCATATTGCATAGCCTAGACTGGGTTACTTTGATATTTAAAAAATATGGATTTATATTGAAGAACTCTATATGTTTCAGTTTATAAACAACAGTTAATGAAAACAATTTTTGAAGAATATATAATAGAAGTATAAGTTAAGAGAGAAGAATAAGTAGGTTGTGTGCCAGAATAAGGTTATATCATGTATGTATGTATAGTAGTTAATGATCGTGGGCTTGATTTAGTTGGGCTTACGACTATATGGGTTGATGAAAATTTAAAAGACTAGGTGTGGATGTTTATTAGGTTTCTCATACCTTGATAATAAGAATTACCAAAATAACTGGTTATTCCCTACTTATATTATTTTTAAAAAATATATTATACATTAAAAATATATTCTTTCTATTTTAAATACAATTTCCTTATATATTGATACTCTTTTAGATAGCGTAATTACTATTCAAGATAATATTTGAGTAAAAATTCGGCGTACATATTATGTAATTTTTTAATAACATTATTGTGTTTTTACTTTTTTAGAAACAAGTAACTATAGTAAATTGAACATGTTCTAAATTATTTATATTTAATATAATTGATAATAAAAATAATAATAATATTAATACTTAAATTAAAAGAAATTATAAAAAAATATAACTCTAAAATATTCTTCATTTAAAATAATTAAAATAAAAATATTGTTTACTCTTGCATATTAAGTATATTAATTTTTTGAAGATTAAATTGTAATAACTAGTATAAAAAACAACACAAGAATATTATTTGTGATAAATGTTATATTTACAATAACTAAAAATTTTTTTTTTCAATATTATGAAAATTATACTATAACTATTGATTCAAGATCTTAGCGAGTTACATAACTTGAGCATATCTTTGTCATTAAGAAACTCTACAATTTGATCGATGGTCATGATATTTCATCACAATAATCCTCTTAATAATGAAAATTATGATGAAATGTCATAACCACGAGCATATTGCATAGCCTAGACTAGATTACTTTGATATTTGAAAAATATGGATTTATATTGAAGAACTCTATATGTTTCAGTTTATAAACTACAGTTAATGAAAACAATTTTTGAAGAATATATAATAGAAGTATAAGTTAAAAGAGAACAATAAAAGGGTTATGTGCCAGAATAAGGTTAAATCATGTATGTATATATAGTGGTTAAGGATGATTGGCTTGATTTAGTTGGGCTTACGATTATACATTATTGGGTCCATATAAATTAAAAAAACTAGGTGTGGATGTTTATTAGGTTTCTCTTATGCTGAGGATAAGAAATAACAAAATAATTTTTTGTTCCCTACTTATATCTACTTTTAAAAAATATATTATACATTAAAAATATATTATTTCTATTTTAAATAAAATTTCCTTATATATTGATACTCTTTTAAATAGCGTAATTACTATTCAAGATAATATTTGAGAAATAATTTAGAATACATATTATATAATTTTTTAATAATATTATTATGTTTTTACTTTTTTAGAAATAAGTAAAATATAGTAAATTGAACATGCTTGAGATTGTTTATATTTAAAATAATTGATAATATAAAAATAATAATATTAATAATTAAATAAAAAGAAATTGTAAAAAAATATAACCCTAAAATATTTTTCATTTAAAATAATTAAAATTTAAATATTGCTTACTCTTGCATATTAAGTATATTAATTTTATGAAGATTAAATTGTAATAACTATTATAAATAACAACACAAGAATATTATTTGTGATAATAACTGTATTTACAATAACTAAATAAAATATGAAGTACAATATTAAGAAAATTATTTCATAACTATTGATTCAAGATCTTAGCGAGTTACATAACTTGTGCATATTTTTTTCATTAAAAAAACTCTACAATTTGATCGATGACCATGACATTTCATCACAATAATCCTCTTAATAAGGAAAATTATGATGAAATGTCATAACCACGAGCATATTGCATAGCCTAGACTGGGTTACTTTGATATTTGAAAAATATGGATTTATATTGAAGAACTCTATATGTTTCAGTTTATAAACAACAGTTAATGAAAACAATTTTTGAAGAATATATAATAGAAGTATAAGTTAAGAGAGAAGAATAAGTAGGTTGTGTGCCAGAATAAGGTTATATCATGTATGTATGTATAGTAGTTAATGATCGTGGGCTTGATTTAGTTGGGCTTACGACTATATGGGTTGATGAAAATTTAAAAGACTAGGTGTGGATGTTTATTAGGTTTCTCATACCTTGATAATAAGAATTACCAAAATAACTGGTTATTCCCTACTTATATTATTTTTAAAAAATATATTATACATTAAAAATATATTCTTTCTATTTTAAATACAATTTCCTTATATATTGATACTCTTTTAGATAGCGTAATTACTATTCAAGATAATATTTGAGTAAAAATTCGGCGTACATATTATGTAATTTTTTAATAATATTATTGTGTTTTTACTTTTTTAGAAACAAGTAACTATAGTAAATTGAACATGTTCTAAATTATTTATATTTAATATAATTGATAATAAAAATAATAATAATATTAATACTTAAATTAAAAGAAATTATAAAAAAATATAACTCTAAAATATTCTTCATTTAAAATAATTAAAATATAAATATTGTTTACTCTTGCATATTAAGTATATTAATTTCTTGAAGATTAAATTGTAATAACTAGTATAAAAAACAACACAAGAATATTATTTATGATAAATGTTATATTTACAATAACTATAAAAAAAAGACTTTCAATATTATGAAAATTATACTATAACTATTGATTCAAGATCTTAGCAAGTTACATAACTTGAGCATATCTTTGTCATTAAGAAACTCTACAATTTGATCGATGGTCATGATATTTCATCACAATAATCCTCTTAATAATGAAAATTATGATGAAATGTCATAACCACGAGCATATTGCATAGCCTAGACTAGATTACTTTGATATTTGAAAATTATGGATTTATATTGAAGAACTCTATATGTTTCAGTTTATAAACTACAGTTAATGAAAACAATTTTTGAAGAATATATAATAGAAGTATAAGTTAAAAGAGAACAATAAAAGGGTTATGTGCCAGAATAAGGTTAAATCATGTATGTATATATAGTGGTTAAGGATGATTGGCTTGATTTAGTTGGGCTTACGATTATACATTATTGGGTCCATATAAATTAAAAAAACTAGGTGTGGATGTTTATTAGGTTTCTCTTATGCTGAGGATAAAAAATAACAAAATAATTTTTTGTTCCCTACTTATATCTACTTTTAAAAAATATATTATACATTAAAAATATATTATTTCTATTTTAAATAAAATTTCCTTATATATTGATACTCTTTTATATAGCGTAATTACTATTCAAGATAATATTTGAGAAATAATTTAGAATACATATTATATAATTTTTTAATAATATTATTATGTTTTTACTTTTTTAGAAACAAGTAAAATATAGTAAATTGAACATGCTTGAGATTGTTTATATTTAAAATAATTGATAATATAAAAATAATAATATTAATAATTAAATAAAAAGAAATTGTAAAAAAATATAACCCTAAAATATTTTTCATTTAAAATAATTAAAATTTAAATATTGTTTACTCTTGCATATTAAGTATATTAATTTTATGAAGATTAAATTGTAATAACTATTATAACTAACAACACAAGAATATTATTTGTGATAATAACTGTATTTACAATAACTAAATAAAATATGAAGTACAATATTAAGAAAATTATTTCATAACTATTGATTCAAGATCTTAGCGAGTTACATAACTTGGGCATATTTTTTTCATTAAAAAAACTCTACAATTTGATCGATGACCATGACATTTCATCACAATAATCCTCTTAATAAGGAAAATTATGATGAAATGTCATAACCACGAGCATATTGCATAGCCTAGACTGGGTTACTTTGATATTTAAAAAATATGGATTTATATTGAAGAACTCTATATGTTTCAGTTTATAAACAACAGTTAATGAAAACAATTTTTGAAGAATATATAATAGAAGTATAAGTTAAGAGAGAAGAATAAGTAGGTTGTGTGCCAGAATAAGGTTATATCATGTATGTATGTATAGTAGTTAATGATCGTGGGCTTGATTTAGTTGGGCTTACGACTATATGGGTTGATGAAAATTTAAAAGACTAGGTGTGGATGTTTATTAGGTTTCTCATACCTTGATAATAAGAATTACCAAAATAACTGGTTATTCCCTACTTATATTATTTTTAAAAAATATATTATACATTAAAAATATATTCTTTCTATTTTAAATACAATTTCCTTATATATTGATACTCTTTTAGATAGCGTAATTACTATTCAAGATAATATTTGAGTAAAAATTCGGCGTACATATTATGTAATTTTTTAATAACATTATTGTGTTTTTACTTTTTTAGAAACAAGTAACTATAGTAAATTGAACATGTTCTAAATTATTTATATTTAATATAATTGATAATAAAAATAATAATAATATTAATACTTAAATTAAAAGAAATTATAAAAAAATATAACTCTAAAATATTCTTCATTTAAAATAATTAAAATAAAAATATTGTTTACTCTTGCATATTAAGTATATTAATTTTTTGAAGATTAAATTGTAATAACTAGTATAAAAAACAACACAAGAATATTATTTGTGATAAATGTTATATTTACAATAACTAAAAATTTTTTTTTTCAATATTATGAAAATTATACTATAACTATTGATTCAAGATCTTAGCGAGTTACATAACTTGAGCATATCTTTGTCATTAAGAAACTCTACAATTTGATCGATGGTCATGATATTTCATCACAATAATCCTCTTAATAATGAAAATTATGATGAAATGTCATAACCACGAGCATATTGCATAGCCTAGACTAGATTACTTTGATATTTGAAAAATATGGATTTATATTGAAGAACTCTATATGTTTCAGTTTATAAACTACAGTTAATGAAAACAATTTTTGAAGAATATATAATAGAAGTATAAGTTAAAAGAGAACAATAAAAGGGTTATGTGCCAGAATAAGGTTAAATCATGTATGTATATATAGTGGTTAAGGATGATTGGCTTGATTTAGTTGGGCTTACGATTATACATTATTGGGTCCATATAAATTAAAAAAACTAGGTGTGGATGTTTATTAGGTTTCTCTTATGCTGAGGATAAGAAATAACAAAATAATTTTTTGTTCCCTACTTATATCTACTTTTAAAAAATATATTATACATTAAAAATATATTATTTCTATTTTAAATAAAATTTCCTTATATATTGATACTCTTTTAAATAGCGTAATTACTATTCAAGATAATATTTGAGAAATAATTTAGAATACATATTATATAATTTTTTAATAATATTATTATGTTTTTACTTTTTTAGAAATAAGTAAAATATAGTAAATTGAACATGCTTGAGATTGTTTATATTTAAAATAATTGATAATATAAAAATAATAATATTAATAATTAAATAAAAAGAAATTGTAAAAAAATATAACCCTAAAATATTTTTCATTTAAAATAATTAAAATTTAAATATTGCTTACTCTTGCATATTAAGTATATTAATTTTATGAAGATTAAATTGTAATAACTATTATAAATAACAACACAAGAATATTATTTGTGATAATAACTGTATTTACAATAACTAAATAAAATATGAAGTACAATATTAAGAAAATTATTTCATAACTATTGATTCAAGATCTTAGCGAGTTACATAACTTGTGCATATTTTTTTCATTAAAAAAACTCTACAATTTGATCGATGACCATGACATTTCATCACAATAATCCTCTTAATAAGGAAAATTATGATGAAATGTCATAACCACGAGCATATTGCATAGCCTAGACTGGGTTACTTTGATATTTGAAAAATATGGATTTATATTGAAGAACTCTATATGTTTCAGTTTATAAACAACAGTTAATGAAAACAATTTTTGAAGAATATATAATAGAAGTATAAGTTAAGAGAGAAGAATAAGTAGGTTGTGTGCCAGAATAAGGTTATATCATGTATGTATGTATAGTAGTTAATGATCGTGGGCTTGATTTAGTTGGGCTTACGACTATATGGGTTGATGAAAATTTAAAAGACTAGGTGTGGATGTTTATTAGGTTTCTCATACCTTGATAATAAGAATTACCAAAATAACTGGTTATTCCCTACTTATATTATTTTTAAAAAATATATTATACATTAAAAATATATTCTTTCTATTTTAAATACAATTTCCTTATATATTGATACTCTTTTAGATAGCGTAATTACTATTCAAGATAATATTTGAGTAAAAATTCGGCGTACATATTATGTAATTTTTTAATAATATTATTGTGTTTTTACTTTTTTAGAAACAAGTAACTATAGTAAATTGAACATGTTCTAAATTATTTATATTTAATATAATTGATAATAAAAATAATAATAATATTAATACTTAAATTAAAAGAAATTATAAAAAAATATAACTCTAAAATATTCTTCATTTAAAATAATTAAAATATAAATATTGTTTACTCTTGCATATTAAGTATATTAATTTCTTGAAGATTAAATTGTAATAACTAGTATAAAAAACAACACAAGAATATTATTTATGATAAATGTTATATTTACAATAACTATAAAAAAAAGACTTTCAATATTATGAAAATTATACTATAACTATTGATTCAAGATCTTAGCAAGTTACATAACTTGAGCATATCTTTGTCATTAAGAAACTCTACAATTTGATCGATGGTCATGATATTTCATCACAATAATCCTCTTAATAATGAAAATTATGATGAAATGTCATAACCACGAGCATATTGCATAGCCTAGACTGGGTTACTTTGATATTTGAAAAATATGGATTTATATTGAAGAACTCTATATGTTTCAGTTTATAAACAACAGTTAATGAAAACAATTTTTGAAGAATATATAATAGAAGTATAAGTTAAAAGAGAACAATAAAAGGGTTATGTGCCAGAATAAGGTTAAATCATGTATGTATATATAGTGGTTAAGGATGATTGGCTTGATTTAGTTGGGCTTACGATTATACATTATTGGGTCCATATAAATTAAAAAAACTAGGTGTGGATGTTTATTAGGTTTCTCTTATGCTGAGGATAAGAAATAACAAAATAATTTTTTGTTCCCTACTTATATCTACTTTTAAAAAATATATTATACATTAAAAATATATTATTTCTATTTTAAATAAAATTTCCTTATATATTGATACTCTTTTAAATAGCGTAATTACTATTCAAGATAATATTTGAGAAATAATTTAGAATACATATTATATAATTTTTTAATAATATTATTATGTTTTTACTTTTTTAGAAACAAGTAAAATATAGTAAATTGAACATGCTTGAGATTGTTTATATTTAAAATAATTGATAATATAAAAATAATAATATTAATAATTAAATAAAAAGAAATTGTAAAAAAATATAACCCTAAAATATTTTTCATTTAAAATAATTAAAATTTAAATATTGCTTACTCTTGCATATTAAGTATATTAATTTTATGAAGATTAAATTGTAATAACTATTATAAATAACAACACAAGAATATTATTTGTGATAATAACTGTATTTACAATAACTAAATAAAATATGAAGTACAATATTAAGAAAATTATTTCATAACTATTGATTCAAGATCTTAGCGAGTTACATAACTTGGGCATATTTTTTTCATTAAAAAAACTCTACAATTTGATCGATGACCATGACATTTCATCACAATAATCCTCTTAATAAGGAAAATTATGATGAAATGTCATAACCACGAGCATATTGCATAGCCTAGACTGGGTTACTTTGATATTTGAAAAATATGGATTTATATTGAAGAACTCTATATGTTTCAGTTTATAAACAACAGTTAATGAAAACAATTTTTGAAGAATATATAATAGAAGTATAAGTTAAGAGAGAAGAATAAGTAGGTTGTGTGCCAGAATAAGGTTATATCATGTATGTATGTATAGTAGTTAATGATCGTGGGCTTGATTTAGTTGGGCTTACGACTATATGGGTTGATGAAAATTTAAAAGACTAGGTGTGGATGTTTATTAGGTTTCTCATACCTTGATAATAAGAATTACCAAAATAACTGGTTATTCCCTACTTATATTATTTTTAAAAAATATATTATACATTAAAAATATATTCTTTCTATTTTAAATACAATTTCCTTATATATTGATACTCTTTTAGATAGCGTAATTACTATTCAAGATAATATTTGAGTAAAAATTCGGCGTACATATTATGTAATTTTTTAATAATATTATTGTGTTTTTACTTTTTTAGAAACAAGTAACTATAGTAAATTGAACATGTTCTAAATTATTTATATTTAATATAATTGATAATAAAAATAATAATAATATTAATACTTAAATTAAAAGAAATTATAAAAAAATATAACTCTAAAATATTCTTCATTTAAAATAATTAAAATATAAATATTGTTTACTCTTGCATATTAAGTATATTAATTTCTTGAAGATTAAATTGTAATAACTAGTATAAAAAACAACACAAAAATATTATTTATGATAAATGTTATATTTACAATAACTATAAAAAAAAGACTTTCAATATTATGAAAATTATACTATAACTATTGATTCAAGATCTTAGCAAGTTACATAACTTGAGCATATCTTTGTCATTAAGAAACTCTACAATTTGATCGATGGTCATGATATTTCATCACAATAATCCTCTTAATAATGAAAATTATGATGAAATGTCATAACCACGAGCATATTGCATAGCCTAGACTAGATTACTTTGATATTTGAAAATTATGGATTTATATTGAAGAACTCTATATGTTTCAGTTTATAAACTACAGTTAATGAAAACAATTTTTGAAGAATATATAATAGAAGTATAAGTTAAAAGAGAACAATAAAAGGGTTATGTGCCAGAATAAGGTTAAATCATGTATGTATATTTAGTGGTTAAGGATGATTGGCTTGATTTAGTTGGGCTTACGATTATACATTATTGGGTCCATATAAATTAAAAAAACTAGGTGTGGATGTTTATAAGGTTTCTCTTATGCTGAGGATAAGAAATAACAAAATAATTTTTTCCCTACTTATATCTACTTTTAAAAAATATATTATACATTAAAAATATATTATTTCTATTTTAAATAAAATTTCCTTATATATTGATACTCTTTTAAATAGCGTAATTACTATTCAAGATAATATTTGAGAAATAATTTAGAATACATATTATATAATTTTTTAATAATATTATTATGTTTTTACTTTTTTAGAAACAAGTAAAATATAGTAAATTGAACATGCTTGAGATTGTTTATATTTAAAATAATTGATAATATAAAAATAATAATATTAATAATTAAATAAAAAGAAATTGTAAAAAAATATAACCCTAAAATATTTTTCATTTAAAATAATTAAAATTTAAATATTGTTTACTCTTGCATATTAAGTATATTAATTTTATGAAGATTAAATTGTAATAACTATTATAACTAACAACACAAGAATATTATTTGTGATAATAACTGTATTTACAATAACTAAATAAAATATGAAGTACAATATTAAGAAAATTATTTCATAACTATTGATTCAAGATCTTAGCGAGTTACATAACTTGGGCATATTTTTTTCATTAAAAAAACTCTACAATTTGATCGATGACCATGACATTTCATCACAATAATCCTCTTAATAAGGAAAATTATGATGAAATGTCATAACCACGAGCATATTGCATAGCCTAGACTGGGTTACTTTGATATTTAAAAAATATGGATTTATATTGAAGAACTCTATATGTTTCAGTTTATAAACAACAGTTAATGAAAACAATTTTTGAAGAATATATAATAGAAGTATAAGTTAAGAGAGAAGAATAAGTAGGTTGTGTGCCAGAATAAGGTTATATCATGTATGTATGTATAGTAGTTAATGATCGTGGGCTTGATTTAGTTGGGCTTACGACTATATGGGTTGATGAAAATTTAAAAGACTAGGTGTGGATGTTTATTAGGTTTCTCATACCTTGATAATAAGAATTACCAAAATAACTGGTTATTCCCTACTTATATTATTTTTAAAAAATATATTATACATTAAAAATATATTCTTTCTATTTTAAATACAATTTCCTTATATATTGATACTCTTTTAGATAGCGTAATTACTATTCAAGATAATATTTGAGTAAAAATTCAGCGTACATATTATGTAATTTTTTAATAACATTATTGTGTTTTTACTTTTTTAGAAACAAGTAACTATAGTAAATTGAACATGTTCTAAATTATTTATATTTAATATAATTGATAATAAAAATAATAATAATATTAATACTTAAATTAAAAGAAATTATAAAAAAATATAACTCTAAAATATTCTTCATTTAAAATAATTAAAATAAAAATATTGTTTACTCTTGCATATTAAGTATATTAATTTTTTGAAGATTAAATTGTAATAACTAGTATAAAAAACAACACAAGAATATTATTTGTGATAAATGTTATATTTACAATAACTAAAAATTTTATTTTTCAATATTATGAAAATTATACTATAACTATTGATTCAAGATCTTAGCGAGTTACATAACTTGAGCATATCTTTGTCATTAAGAAACTCTACAATTTGATCGATGGTCATGATATTTCATCACAATAATCCTCTTAATAATGAAAATTATGATGAAATGTCATAACCACGAGCATATTGCATAGCCTAGACTAGATTACTTTGATATTTGAAAAATATGGATTTATATTGAAGAACTCTATATGTTTCAGTTTATAAACTACAGTTAATGAAAACAATTTTTGAAGAATATATAATAGAAGTATAAGTTAAAAGAGAACAATAAAAGGGTTATGTGCCAGAATAAGGTTAAATCATGTATGTATATATAGTGGTTAAGGATGATTGGCTTGATTTAGTTGGGCTTACGATTATACATTATTGGGTCCATATAAATTAAAAAAACTAGGTGTGGATGTTTATTAGGTTTCTCTTATGCTGAGGATAAGAAATAACAAAATAATTTTTTGTTCCCTACTTATATCTACTTTTAAAAAATATATTATACATTAAAAATATATTATTTCTATTTTAAATAAAATTTCCTTATATATTGATACTCTTTTAAATAGCGTAATTACTATTCAAGATAATATTTGAGAAATAATTTAGAATACATATTATATAATTTTTTAATAATATTATTATGTTTTTACTTTTTTAGAAATAAGTAAAATATAGTAAATTGAACATGCTTGAGATTGTTTATATTTAAAATAATTGATAATATAAAAATAATAATATTAATAATTAAATAAAAAGAAATTGTAAAAAAATATAACCCTAAAATATTTTTCATTTAAAATAATTAAAATTTAAATATTGCTTACTCTTGCATATTAAGTATATTAATTTTATGAAGATTAAATTGTAATAACTATTATAAATAACAACACAAGAATATTATTTGTGATAATAACTGTATTTACAATAACTAAATAAAATATGAAGTACAATATTAAGAAAATTATTTCATAACTATTGATTCAAGATCTTAGCGAGTTACATAACTTGTGCATATTTTTTTCATTAAAAAAACTCTACAATTTGATCGATGACCATGACATTTCATCACAATAATCCTCTTAATAAGGAAAATTATGATGAAATGTCATAACCACGAGCATATTGCATAGCCTAGACTGGGTTACTTTGATATTTAAAAAATATGGATTTATATTGAAGAACTCTATATGTTTCAGTTTATAAACAACAGTTAATGAAAACAATTTTTGAAGAATATATAATAGAAGTATAAGTTAAGAGAGAAGAATAAGTAGGTTGTGTGCCAGAATAAGGTTATATCATGTATGTATGTATAGTAGTTAATGATCGTGGGCTTGATTTAGTTGGGCTTACGACTATATGGGTTGATGAAAATTTAAAAGACTAGGTGTGGATGTTTATTAGGTTTCTCATACCTTGATAATAAGAATTACCAAAATAACTGGTTATTCCCTACTTATATTATTTTTAAAAAATATATTATACATTAAAAATATATTCTTTCTATTTTAAATACAATTTCCTTATATATTGATACTCTTTTAGATAGCGTAATTACTATTCAAGATAATATTTGAGTAAAAATTCGGCGTACATATTATGTAATTTTTTAATAATATTATTGTGTTTTTACTTTTTTAGAAACAAGTAACTATAGTAAATTGAACATGTTCTAAATTATTTATATTTAATATAATTGATAATAAAAATAATAATAATATTAATACTTAAATTAAAAGAAATTATAAAAAAATATAACTCTAAAATATTCTTCATTTAAAATAATTAAAATATAAATATTGTTTACTCTTGCATATTAAGTATATTAATTTCTTGAAGATTAAATTGTAATAACTAGTATAAAAAACAACACAAGAATATTATTTATGATAAATGTTATATTTACAATAACTATAAAAAAAAGACTTTCAATATTATGAAAATTATACTATAACTATTGATTCAAGATCTTAGCAAGTTACATAACTTGAGCATATCTTTGTCATTAAGAAACTCTACAATTTGATCGATGGTCATGATATTTCATCACAATAATCCTCTTAATAATGAAAATTATGATGAAATGTCATAACCACGAGCATATTGCATAGCCTAGACTGGGTTACTTTGATATTTGAAAAATATGGATTTATATTGAAGAACTCTATATGTTTCAGTTTATAAACAACAGTTAATGAAAACAATTTTTGAAGAATATATAATAGAAGTATAAGTTAAAAGAGAACAATAAAAGGGTTATGTGCCAGAATAAGGTTAAATCATGTATGTATATATAGTGGTTAAGGATGATTGGCTTGATTTAGTTGGGCTTACGATTATACATTATTGGGTCCATATAAATTAAAAAAACTAGGTGTGGATGTTTATTAGGTTTCTCTTATGCTGAGGATAAGAAATAACAAAATAATTTTTTGTTCCCTACTTATATCTACTTTTAAAAAATATATTATACATTAAAAATATATTATTTCTATTTTAAATAAAATTTCCTTATATATTGATACTCTTTTAAATAGCGTAATTACTATTCAAGATAATATTTGAGAAATAATTTAGAATACATATTATATAATTTTTTAATAATATTATTATGTTTTTACTTTTTTAGAAACAAGTAAAATATAGTAAATTGAACATGCTTGAGATTGTTTATATTTAAAATAATTGATAATATAAAAATAATAATATTAATAATTAAATAAAAAGAAATTGTAAAAAAATATAACCCTAAAATATTTTTCATTTAAAATAATTAAAATTTAAATATTGCTTACTCTTGCATATTAAGTATATTAATTTTATGAAGATTAAATTGTAATAACTATTATAAATAACAACACAAGAATATTATTTGTGATAATAACTGTATTTACAATAACTAAATAAAATATGAAGTACAATATTAAGAAAATTATTTCATAACTATTGATTCAAGATCTTAGCGAGTTACATAACTTGGGCATATTTTTTTCATTAAAAAAACTCTACAATTTGATCGATGACCATGACATTTCATCACAATAATCCTCTTAATAAGGAAAATTATGATGAAATGTCATAACCACGAGCATATTGCATAGCCTAGACTGGGTTACTTTGATATTTAAAAAATATGGATTTATATTGAAGAACTCTATATGTTTCAGTTTATAAACAACAGTTAATGAAAACAATTTTTGAAGAATATATAATAGAAGTATAAGTTAAGAGAGAAGAATAAGTAGGTTGTGTGCCAGAATAAGGTTATATCATGTATGTATGTATAGTAGTTAATGATCGTGGGCTTGATTTAGTTGGGCTTACGACTATATGGGTTGATGAAAATTTAAAAGACTAGGTGTGGATGTTTATTAGGTTTCTCATACCTTGATAATAAGAATTACCAAAATAACTGGTTATTCCCTACTTATATTATTTTTAAAAAATATATTATACATTAAAAATATATTCTTTCTATTTTAAATACAATTTCCTTATATATTGATACTCTTTTAGATAGCGTAATTACTATTCAAGATAATATTTGAGTAAAAATTCGGCGTACATATTATGTAATTTTTTAATAACATTATTGTGTTTTTACTTTTTTAGAAACAAGTAACTATAGTAAATTGAACATGTTCTAAATTATTTATATTTAATATAATTGATAATAAAAATAATAATAATATTAATACTTAAATTAAAAGAAATTATAAAAAAATATAACTCTAAAATATTCTTCATTTAAAATAATTAAAATATAAATATTGTTTACTCTTGCATATTAAGTATATTAATTTTTTGAAGATTAAATTGTAATAACTAGTATAAAAAACAACACAAGAATATTATTTGTGATAAATGTTATATTTACAATAACTAAAAAAAAAGATTTTCAATATTATGAAAATTATACTATAACTATTGATTCAAGATCTTAGCGAGTTACATAACTTGAGCATATCTTTGTCATTAAGAAACTCTACAATTTGATCGATGGTCATGATATTTCATCACAATAATCCTCTTAATAATGAAAATTATGATGAAATGTCATAACCACGAGCATATTGCATAGCCTAGACTAGATTACTTTGATATTTGAAAAATATGGATTTATATTGAAGAACTCTATATGTTTCAGTTTATAAACTACAGTTAATGAAAACAATTTTTGAAGAATATATAATAGAAGTATAAGTTAAAAGAGAATAATAAAAGGGTTATGTGCCAGAATAAGGTTAAATCATGTATGTATATATAGTGGTTAAGGATGATTGGCTTGATTTAGTTGGGCTTACGATTATACATTATTGGGTCCATATAAATTAAAAAAACTAGGTGTGGATGTTTATTAGGTTTCTCTTATGCTGAGGATAAAAAATAACAAAATAATTTTTTGTTCCCTACTTATATCTACTTTTAAAAAATATATTATACATTAAAAATATATTATTTCTATTTTAAATAAAATTTCCTTATATATTGATACTCTTTTATATAGCGTAATTACTATTCAAGATAATATTTGAGAAATAATTTAGAATACATATTATATAATTTTTTAATAATATTATTATGTTTTTACTTTTTTAGAAACAAGTAAAATATAGTAAATTGAACATGCTTGAGATTGTTTATATTTAAAATAATTGATAATATAAAAATAATAATATTAATAATTAAATAAAAAGAAATTGTAAAAAAATATAACCCTAAAATATTTTTCATTTAAAATAATTAAAATTTAAATATTGTTTACTCTTGCATATTAAGTATATTAATTTTATGAAGATTAAATTGTAATAACTATTATAACTAACAACACAAGAATATTATTTGTGATAATAACTGTATTTACAATAACTAAATAAAATATGAAGTACAATATTAAGAAAATTATTTCATAACTATTGATTCAAGATCTTAGCGAGTTACATAACTTGGGCATATTTTTTTCATTAAAAAAACTCTACAATTTGATCGATGACCATGACATTTCATCACAATAATCCTCTTAATAAGGAAAATTATGATGAAATGTCATAACCACGAGCATATTGCATAGCCTAGACTGGGTTACTTTGATATTTAAAAAATATGGATTTATATTGAAGAACTCTATATGTTTCAGTTTATAAACAACAGTTAATGAAAACAATTTTTGAAGAATATATAATAGAAGTATAAGTTAAGAGAGAAGAATAAGTAGGTTGTGTGCCAGAATAAGGTTATATCATGTATGTATGTATAGTAGTTAATGATCGTGGGCTTGATTTAGTTGGGCTTACGACTATATGGGTTGATGAAAATTTAAAAGACTAGGTGTGGATGTTTATTAGGTTTCTCATACCTTGATAATAAGAATTACCAAAATAACTGGTTATTCCCTACTTATATTATTTTTAAAAAATATATTATACATTAAAAATATATTCTTTCTATTTTAAATACAATTTCCTTATATATTGATACTCTTTTAGATAGCGTAATTACTATTCAAGATAATATTTGAGTAAAAATTCAGCGTACATATTATGTAATTTTTTAATAACATTATTGTGTTTTTACTTTTTTAGAAACAAGTAACTATAGTAAATTGAACATGTTCTAAATTATTTATATTTAATATAATTGATAATAAAAATAATAATAATATTAATACTTAAATTAAAAGAAATTATAAAAAAATATAACTCTAAAATATTCTTCATTTAAAATAATTAAAATAAAAATATTGTTTACTCTTGCATATTAAGTATATTAATTTTTTGAAGATTAAATTGTAATAACTAGTATAAAAAACAACACAAGAATATTATTTGTGATAAATGTTATATTTACAATAACTAAAAATTTTATTTTTCAATATTATGAAAATTATACTATAACTATTGATTCAAGATCTTAGCGAGTTACATAACTTGAGCATATCTTTGTCATTAAGAAACTCTACAATTTGATCGATGGTCATGATATTTCATCACAATAATCCTCTTAATAATGAAAATTATGATGAAATGTCATAACCACGAGCATATTGCATAGCCTAGACTAGATTACTTTGATATTTGAAAAATATGGATTTATATTGAAGAACTCTATATGTTTCAGTTTATAAACTACAGTTAATGAAAACAATTTTTGAAGAATATATAATAGAAGTATAAGTTAAAAGAGAACAATAAAAGGGTTATGTGCCAGAATAAGGTTAAATCATGTATGTATATATAGTGGTTAAGGATGATTGGCTTGATTTAGTTGGGCTTACGATTATACATTATTGGGTCCATATAAATTAAAAAAACTAGGTGTGGATGTTTATTAGGTTTCTCTTATGCTGAGGATAAGAAATAACAAAATAATTTTTTGTTCCCTACTTATATCTACTTTTAAAAAATATATTATACATTAAAAATATATTATTTCTATTTTAAATAAAATTTCCTTATATATTGATACTCTTTTAAATAGCGTAATTACTATTCAAGATAATATTTGAGAAATAATTTAGAATACATATTATATAATTTTTTAATAATATTATTATGTTTTTACTTTTTTAGAAATAAGTAAAATATAGTAAATTGAACATGCTTGAGATTGTTTATATTTAAAATAATTGATAATATAAAAATAATAATATTAATAATTAAATAAAAAGAAATTGTAAAAAAATATAACCCTAAAATATTTTTCATTTAAAATAATTAAAATTTAAATATTGCTTACTCTTGCATATTAAGTATATTAATTTTATGAAGATTAAATTGTAATAACTATTATAAATAACAACACAAGAATATTATTTGTGATAATAACTGTATTTACAATAACTAAATAAAATATGAAGTACAATATTAAGAAAATTATTTCATAACTATTGATTCAAGATCTTAGCGAGTTACATAACTTGTGCATATTTTTTTCATTAAAAAAACTCTACAATTTGATCGATGACCATGACATTTCATCACAATAATCCTCTTAATAAGGAAAATTATGATGAAATGTCATAACCACGAGCATATTGCATAGCCTAGACTGGGTTACTTTGATATTTGAAAAATATGGAT
Organism: Nemophila menziesii; assembly: GCA_029959085.1. Lineage (NCBI taxonomy): Eukaryota > Viridiplantae > Streptophyta > Magnoliopsida > Boraginales > Hydrophyllaceae > Nemophila > Nemophila menziesii. Next base: position 21,569,986 of record JARWIR010000015.1, on the reverse strand, counting down.
TTATATTGAAGAACTCTATATGTTTCAGTTTATAAACAACAGTTAATGAAAACAATTTTTGAAGAATATATAATAGAAGTATAAGTTAAGAGAGAAGAATAAGTAGGTTGTGTGCCAGAATAAGGTTATATCATGTATGTATGTATAGTAGTTAATGATCGTGGGCTTGATTTAGTTGGGCTTACGACTATATGGGTTGATGAAAATTTAAAAGACTAGGTGTGGATGTTTATTAGGTTTCTCATACCTTGATAATAAGAATTACCAAAATAACTGGTTATTCCCTACTTATATTATTTTTAAAAAATATATTATACATTAAAAATATATTCTTTCTATTTTAAATACAATTTCCTTATATATTGATACTCTTTTAGATAGCGTAATTACTATTCAAGATAATATTTGAGTAAAAATTCGGCGTACATATTATGTAATTTTTTAATAATATTATTGTGTTTTTACTTTTTTAGAAACAAGTAACTATAGTAAATTGAACATGTTCTAAATTATTTATATTTAATATAATTGATAATAAAAATAATAATAATATTAATACTTAAATTAAAAGAAATTATAAAAAAATATAACTCTAAAATATTCTTCATTTAAAATAATTAAAATATAAATATTGTTTACTCTTGCATATTAAGTATATTAATTTCTTGAAGATTAAATTGTAATAACTAGTATAAAAAACAACACAAGAATATTATTTATGATAAATGTTATATTTACAATAACTATAAAAAAAAGACTTTCAATATTATGAAAATTATACTATAACTATTGATTCAAGATCTTAGCAAGTTACATAACTTGAGCATATCTTTGTCATTAAGAAACTCTACAATTTGATCGATGGTCATGATATTTCATCACAATAATCCTCTTAATAATGAAAATTATGATGAAATGTCATAACCACGAGCATATTGCATAGCCTAGACTGGGTTACTTTGATATTTGAAAAATATGGATTTATATTGAAGAACTCTATATGTTTCAGTTTATAAACAACAGTTAATGAAAACAATTTTTGAAGAATATATAATAGAAGTATAAGTTAAAAGAGAACAATAAAAGGGTTATGTGCCAGAATAAGGTTAAATCATGTATGTATATATAGTGGTTAAGGATGATTGGCTTGATTTAGTTGGGCTTATGATTATACATTATTGGGTCCATATAAATTAAAAAAACTAGGTGTGGATGTTTATTAGGTTTCTCTTATGCTGAGGATAAGAAATAACAAAATAATTTTTTGTTCCCTACTTATATCTACTTTTAAAAAATATATTATACATTAAAAATATATTATTTCTATTTTAAATAAAATTTCCTTATATATTGATACTCTTTTAAATAGCGTAATTACTATTCAAGATAATATTTGAGAAATAATTTAGAATACATATTATATAATTTTTTAATAATATTATTATGTTTTTACTTTTTTAGAAACAAGTAAAATATAGTAAATTGAACATGCTTGAGATTGTTTATATTTAAAATAATTGATAATATAAAAATAATAATATTAATAATTAAATAAAAAGAAATTGTAAAAAAATATAACCCTAAAATATTTTTCATTTAAAATAATTAAAATTTAAATATTGCTTACTCTTGCATATTAAGTATATTAATTTTATGAAGATTAAATTGTAATAACTATTATAAATAACAACACAAGAATATTATTTGTGATAATAACTGTATTTACAATAACTAAATAAAATATGAAGTACAATATTAAGAAAATTATTTCATAACTATTGATTCAAGATCTTAGCGAGTTACATAACTTGGGCATATTTTTTTCATTAAAAAAACTCTACAATTTGATCGATGACCATGACATTTCATCACAATAATCCTCTTAATAAGGAAAATTATGATGAAATGTCATAACCACGAGCATATTGCATAGCCTAGACTGGGTTACTTTGATATTTGAAAAATATGGATTTATATTGAAGAACTCTATATGTTTCAGTTTATAAACAACAGTTAATGAAAACAATTTTTGAAGAATATATAGTAGAAGTATAAGTTAAGAGAGATGAATAAGTAGGTTGTGTGCCAGAATAAGGTTATATCATGTATGTATGTATAGTAGTTAATGATCGTGGGCTTGATTTAGTTGGGCTTACGACTATATGGGTTGATGAAAATTTAAAAGACTAGGTGTGGATGTTTATTAGGTTTCTCATACCTTGATAATAAGAATTACCAAAATAACTGGTTATTCCCTACTTATATTATTTTTAAAAAATATATTATACATTAAAAATATATTCTTTCTATTTTAAATACAATTTCCTTATATATTGATACTCTTTTAGATAGCGTAATTACTATTCAAGATAATATTTGAGTAAAAATTCGGCGTACATATTATGTAATTTTTTAATAACATTATTGTGTTTTTACTTTTTTAGAAACAAGTAACTATAGTAAATTGAACATGTTCTAAATTATTTATATTTAATATAATTGATAATAAAAATAATAATAATATTAATACTTAAATTAAAAGAAATTATAAAAAAATATAACTCTAAAATATTCTTCATTTAAAATAATTAAAATAAAAATATTGTTTACTCTTGCATATTAAGTATATTAATTTTTTGAAGATTAAATTGTAATAACTAGTATAAAAAACAACACAAGAATATTATTTGTGATAAATGTTATATTTACAATAACTAAAAATTTTTTTTTTCAATATTATGAAAATTATACTATAACTATTGATTCAAGATCTTAGCGAGTTACATAACTTGAGCATATCTTTGTCATTAAGAAACTCTACAATTTGATCGATGGTCATGATATTTCATCACAATAATCCTCTTAATAATGAAAATTATGATGAAATGTCATAACCACGAGCATATTGCATAGCCTAGACTAGATTACTTTGATATTTGAAAAATATGGATTTATATTGAAGAACTCTATATGTTTCAGTTTATAAACTACAGTTAATGAAAACAATTTTTGAAGAATATATAATAGAAGTATAAGTTAAAAGAGAACAATAAAAGGGTTATGTGCCAGAATAAGGTTAAATCATGTATGTATATATAGTGGTTAAGGATGATTGGCTTGATTTAGTTGGGCTTACGATTATACATTATTGGGTCCATATAAATTAAAAAAACTAGGTGTGGATGTTTATTAGGTTTCTCTTATGCTGAGGATAAGAAATAACAAAATAATTTTTTGTTCCCTACTTATATCTACTTTTAAAAAATATATTATACATTAAAAATATATTATTTCTATTTTAAATAAAATTTCCTTATATATTGATACTCTTTTAAATAGCGTAATTACTATTCAAGATAATATTTGAGAAATAATTTAGAATACATATTATATAATTTTTTAATAATATTATTATGTTTTTACTTTTTTAGAAATAAGTAAAATATAGTAAATTGAACATGCTTGAGATTGTTTATATTTAAAATAATTGATAATATAAAAATAATAATATTAATAATTAAATAAAAAGAAATTGTAAAAAAATATAACCCTAAAATATTTTTCATTTAAAATAATTAAAATTTAAATATTGCTTACTCTTGCATATTAAGTATATTAATTTTATGAAGATTAAATTGTAATAACTATTATAAATAACAACACAAGAATATTATTTGTGATAATAACTGTATTTACAATAACTAAATAAAATATGAAGTACAATATTAAGAAAATTATTTCATAACTATTGATTCAAGATCTTAGCGAGTTACATAACTTGTGCATATTTTTTTCATTAAAAAAACTCTACAATTTGATCGATGACCATGACATTTCATCACAATAATCCTCTTAATAAGGAAAATTATGATGAAATGTCATAACCACGAGCATATTGCATAGCCTAGACTGGGTTACTTTGATATTTGAAAAATATGGATTTATATTGAAGAACTCTATATGTTTCAGTTTATAAACAACAGTTAATGAAAACAATTTTTGAAGAATATATAATAGAAGTATAAGTTAAGAGAGAAGAATAAGTAGGTTGTGTGCCAGAATAAGGTTATATCATGTATGTATGTATAGTAGTTAATGATCGTGGGCTTGATTTAGTTGGGCTTACGACTATATGGGTTGATGAAAATTTAAAAGACTAGGTGTGGATGTTTATTAGGTTTCTCATACCTTGATAATAAGAATTACCAAAATAACTGGTTATTCCCTACTTATATTATTTTTAAAAAATATATTATACATTAAAAATATATTCTTTCTATTTTAAATACAATTTCCTTATATATTGATACTCTTTTAGATAGCGTAATTACTATTCAAGATAATATTTGAGTAAAAATTCGGCGTACATATTATGTAATTTTTTAATAATATTATTGTGTTTTTACTTTTTAGAAACAAGTAACTATAGTAAATTGAACATGTTCTAAATTATTTATATTTAATATAATTGATAATAAAAATAATAATAATATTAATACTTAAATTAAAAGAAATTATAAAAAAATATAACTCTAAAATATTCTTCATTTAAAATAATTAAAATATAAATATTGTTTACTCTTGCATATTAAGTATATTAATTTCTTGAAGATTAAATTGTAATAACTAGTATAAAAAACAACACAAGAATATTATTTATGATAAATGTTATATTTACAATAACTATAAAAAAAAGACTTTCAATATTATGAAAATTATACTATAACTATTGATTCAAGATCTTAGCAAGTTACATAACTTGAGCATATCTTTGTCATTAAGAAACTCTACAATTTGATCGATGGTCATGATATTTCATCACAATAATCCTCTTAATAATGAAAATTATGATGAAATGTCATAACCACGAGCATATTGCATAGCCTAGACTGGGTTACTTTGATATTTGAAAAATATGGATTTATATTGAAGAACTCTATATGTTTCAGTTTATAAACAACAGTTAATGAAAACAATTTTTGAAGAATATATAATAGAAGTATAAGTTAAAAGAGAACAATAAAAGGGTTATGTGCCAGAATAAGGTTAAATCATGTATGTATATATAGTGGTTAAGGATGATTGGCTTGATTTAGTTGGGCTTATGATTATACATTATTGGGTCCATATAAATTAAAAAAACTAGGTGTGGATGTTTATTAGGTTTCTCTTATGCTGAGGATAAGAAATAACAAAATAATTTTTTGTTCCCTACTTATATCTACTTTTAAAAAATATATTATACATTAAAAATATATTATTTCTATTTTAAATAAAATTTCCTTATATATTGATACTCTTTTAAATAGCGTAATTACTATTCAAGATAATATTTGAGAAATAATTTAGAATACATATTATATAATTTTTTAATAATATTATTATGTTTTTACTTTTTTAGAAACAAGTAAAATATAGTAAATTGAACATGCTTGAGATTGTTTATATTTAAAATAATTGATAATATAAAAATAATAATATTAATAATTAAATAAAAAGAAATTGTAAAAAAATATAACCCTAAAATATTTTTCATTTAAAATAATTAAAATTTAAATATTGCTTACTCTTGCATATTAAGTATATTAATTTTATGAAGATTAAATTGTAATAACTATTATAAATAACAACACAAGAATATTATTTGTGATAATAACTGTATTTACAATAACTAAATAAAATATGAAGTACAATATTAAGAAAATTATTTCATAACTATTGATTCAAGATCTTAGCGAGTTACATAACTTGGGCATATTTTTTTCATTAAAAAAACTCTACAATTTGATCGATGACCATGACATTTCATCACAATAATCCTCTTAATAAGGAAAATTATGATGAAATGTCATAACCACGAGCATATTGCATAGCCTAGACTGGGTTACTTTGATATTTGAAAAATATGGATTTATATTGAAGAACTCTATATGTTTCAGTTTATAAACAACAGTTAATGAAAACAATTTTTGAAGAATATATAGTAGAAGTATAAGTTAAGAGAGATGAATAAGTAGGTTGTGTGCCAGAATAAGGTTATATCATGTATGTATGTATAGTAGTTAATGATCGTGGGCTTGATTTAGTTGGGCTTACGACTATATGGGTTGATGAAAATTTAAAAGACTAGGTGTGGATGTTTATTAGGTTTCTCATACCTTGATAATAAGAATTACCAAAATAACTGGTTATTCCCTACTTATATTATTTTTAAAAAATATATTATACATTAAAAATATATTCTTTCTATTTTAAATACAATTTCCTTATATATTGATACTCTTTTAGATAGCGTAATTACTATTCAAGATAATATTTGAGTAAAAATTCGGCGTACATATTATGTAATTTTTTAATAATATTATTGTGTTTTTACTTTTTTAGAAACAAGTAACTATAGTAAATTGAACATGTTCTAAATTATTTATATTTAATATAATTGATAATAAAAATAATAATAATATTAATACTTAAATTAAAAGAAATTATAAAAAAATATAACTCTAAAATATTCTTCATTTAAAATAATTAAAATATAAATATTGTTTACTCTTGCATATTAAGTATATTAATTTCTTGAAGATTAAATTGTAATAACTAGTATAAAAAACAACACAAGAATATTATTTATGATAAATGTTATATTTACAATAACTATAAAAAAAAGACTTTCAATATTATGAAAATTATACTATAACTATTGATTCAAGATCTTAGCAAGTTACATAACTTGAGCATATCTTTGTCATTAAGAAACTCTACAATTTGATCGATGGTCATGATATTTCATCACAATAATCCTCTTAATAATGAAAATTATGATGAAATGTCATAACCACGAGCATATTGCATAGCCTAGACTAGATTACTTTGATATTTGAAAATTATGGATTTATATTGAAGAACTCTATATGTTTCAGTTTATAAACTACAGTTAATGAAAACAATTTTTGAAGAATATATAATAGAAGTATAAGTTAAAAGAGAACAATAAAAGGGTTATGTGCCAGAATAAGGTTAAATCATGTATGTATATATAGTGGTTAAGGATGATTGGCTTGATTTAGTTGGGCTTACGATTATACATTATTGGGTCCATATAAATTAAAAAAACTAGGTGTGGATGTTTATAAGGTTTCTCTTATGCTGAGGATAAGAAATAACAAAATAATTTTTTCCCTACTTATATCTACTTTTAAAAAATATATTATACATTAAAAATATATTATTTCTATTTTAAATAAAATTTCCTTATATATTGATACTCTTTTAAATAGCGTAATTACTATTCAAGATAATATTTGAGAAATAATTTAGAATACATATTATATAATTTTTTAATAATATTATTATGTTTTAACTTTTTTAGAAACAAGTAAAATATAGTAAATTGAACATGCTTGAGATTGTTTATATTTAAAATAATTGATAATATAAAAATAATAATATTAATAATTAAATAAAAAGAAATTGTAAAAAAATATAACCCTAAAATATTTTTCATTTAAAATAATTAAAATTTAAATATTGCTTACTCTTGCATATTAAGTATATTAATTTTATGAAGATTAAATTGTAATAACTATTATAAATAACAACACAAGAATATTATTTGTGATAATAACTGTATTTACAATAACTAAATAAAATATGAAGTACAATATTAAGAAAATTATTTCATAACTATTGATTCAAGATTTTAGCGAGTTACATAACTTGGGCATATTTTTTTCATTAAAAAAACTCTACAATTTGATGGATGACCATGACATTTCATCAAAATAATCCTCTTAATAAGGAAAATTATGATGAAATGTCATAACCACGAGCATATTGCATAGCCTAGACTGGGTTACTTTGATATTTGAAAAATATGGATTTATATTGAAGAACTCTATATGTTTCAGTTTATAAACAACAGTTAATGAAAACAATTTTTGAAGAATATATAATAGAAGTATAAGTTAAGAGAGAAGAATAAGTAGGTTGTGTGCCAGAATAAGGTTATATCATGTATGTATGTATAGTAGTTAATGATCGTGGGCTTGATTTAGTTGGGCTTACGACTATATGGGTTGATGAAAATTTAAAAGACTAGGTGTGGATGTTTATTAGGTTTCTCATACCTTGATAATAAGAATTACCAAAATAACTGGTTATTCCCTACTTATATTATTTTCAAAAAATATATTATACATTAAAAATATATTCTTTCTATTTTAAATACAATTTCCTTATATATTGATACTCTTTTAGATAGCGTAATTACTATTCAAGATAATATTTGAGTAAAAATTCGGCGTACATATTATGTAATTTTTTAATAATATTATTGTGTTTTTACTTTTTTAGAAACAAGTAACTATAGTAAATTGAACATGTTCTAAATTATTTATATTTAATATAATTGATAATAAAAATAATAATAATATTAATACTTAAATTAAAAGAAATTATAAAAAAATATAACTCTAAAATATTCTTCATTTAAAATAATTAAAATATAAATATTGTTTACTCTTGCATATTAAGTATATTAATTTTTTGAAGATTAAATTGTAATAACTAGTATAAAAAACAACACAAGAATATTATTTATGATAAATGTTATATTTACAATAACTATAAAAAAAAGACTTTCAATATTATGAAAATTATACTATAACTATTGATTCAAGATCTTAGCAAGTTACATAACTTGAGCATATCTTTGTCATTAAGAAACTCTACAATTTGATCGATGGTCATGATATTTCATCACAATAATCCTCTTAATAATGAAAATTATGATGAAATGTCATAACCACGAGCATATTGCATAGCCTAGACTAGATTACTTTGATATTTGAAAATTATGGATTTATATTGAAGAACTCTATATGTTTCAGTTTATAAACTACAGTTAATGAAAACAATTTTTGAAGAATATATAATAGAAGTATAAGTTAAAAGAGAACAATAAAAGGGTTATGTGCCAGAATAAGGTTAAATCATGTATGTATATATAGTGGTTAAGGATGATTGGCTTGATTTAGTTGGGCTTACGATTATACATTATTGGGTCCATATAAATTAAAAAAACTAGGTGTGGATGTTTATAAGGTTTCTCTTATGCTGAGGATAAGAAATAACAAAATAATTTTTTTCCCTACTTATATCTACTTTTAAAAAATATATTATACATTAAAAATATATTATTTCTATTTTAAATAAAATTTCCTTATATATTGATACTCTTTTAAATAGCGTAATTACTATTCAAGATAATATTTGAGAAATAATTTAGAATACATATTATATAATTTTTTAATAATATTATTATGTTTTAACTTTTTTAGAAACAAGTAAAATATATTAAATTGAACATGCTTGAGATTGTTTATATTTAAAATAATTGATAATATAAAAATAATAATATTAATAATTAAATAAAAAGAAATTGTAGAAAAATATAACCCTAAAATATTTTTCATTTAAAATAATTAAAATTTAAATATTGTTTACTCTTGCATATTAAGTATATTAATTTTATGAAGATTAAATTGTAATAACTATTATAAATAACAACACAAGAATATTATTTGTGATAATAACTGTATTTACAATAACTAAATAAAATATGAAGTACAATATTAAGAAAATTATTTCATAACTATTGATTCAAGATCTTAGCGAGTTACATAACTTGGGCATATTTTTTTCATTAAAAAAACTCTACAATTTGATCGATGACCATGACATTTCATAACAATAATCCTCTTAATAAGGAAAATTATGATGAAATGTCATAACCACGAGCATATTGCATAGCCTAGACTGGGTTACTTTGATATTTGAAAAATATGGATTTATATTGAAGAACTCTATATGTTTCAGTTTATAAACAACAGTTAATGAAAACAATTTTTGAAGAATATATAATAGAAGTATAAGTTAAGAGAGAAGAATAAGTAGGTTGTGTGCCAGAATAAGGTTATATCATGTATGTATGTACAGTAGTTAATGATCGCGGGCTTGATTTAGTTGGGCTTACGACTATATGGGTTGATGAAAATTTAAAAGACTAGGTGTGGATGTTTATTAGGTTTCTCATACCTTGATAATAAGAATTACCAAAATAACTGGTTATTCCCTACTTATATTATTTTTAAAAAATATATTATACATTAAAAATATATTCTTTCTATTTTAAATACAATTTCCTTATATATTGATACTCTTTTAGATAGCGTAATTACTATTCAAGATAATATTTGAGTAAAAATTCGGCGTACATATTATGTAATTTTTTAATAATATTATTGTGTTTTTACTTTTTTAGAAACAAGTAACTATAGTAAATTGAACATGTTCTAAATTATTTATATTTAATATAATTGATAATAAAAATAATAATAATATTAATAATTAAATTAAAAGAAATTATAAAAAAATATAACTCTAAAATATTTTTCATTTAAAATAATTAAAATAAAAATATTGTTTACTCTTGCATATTAAGTATATTAATTATTTGAAGTATAAATTGTAATAACTATTATAAAAAACAACACAAGAATATTATTTGTGATAAATGTTATATTTACAATAACTAAAAAAAAAGATTTTCAATATTATGAAAATTATACTATAACTATTGATTCAAGATCTTAGCGAGTTACATAACTTGAGCATATCTTTGTCATTAAGAAACTCTACAATTTGATCGATGGTCATGATATTTCATCACAATAATCCTCTTAATAATGAAAATTATGATGAAATGTCATAACCACGAGCATATTGCATAGCCTAGACTAGATTACTTTGATATTTGAAAAATATGGATTTATATTGAAGAACTCTATATGTTTCAGTTTATAAACTACAGTTAATGAAAACAATTTTTGAAAAATATATAATAGAAGTATAAGTTAAAAGAGAACAATAAAAGGGTTATGTGCCAGAATAAGGTTAAATCATGTATGTATATATAGTAGTTAAGGATGATTGGCTTGATTTAGTTGGGCTTACGATTATACATTATTGGGTCCATATAAATTAAAAAAACTAGGTGTGGATGTTTATTAGGTTTCTCTTATGCTGAGGATAAGAAATAACAAAATAATTTTTTGTTCCCTACTTATATCTACTTTTAAAAAATATATTATACATTAAAAATATATTATTTCTATTTTAAATAAAATTTCCTTATATATTGATACTCTTTTAAATAGCGTAATTACTATTCAAGATAATATTTGAGAAATAATTTAGAATACATATTATATAATTTTTTAATAATATTATTATGTTTTTACTTTTTTAGAAACAAGTAAAATATAGTAAATTGAACATGCTTGAGATTGTTTATATTTAAAATAATTGATAATATAAAAATAATAATATTAATAATTAAATAAAAAGAAATTGTAAAAAAATATAACCCTAAAATATTTTTCATTTAAAATAATTAAAATTTAAATATTGTTTACTCTTGCATATTAAGTATATTAATTTTATGAAGATTAAATTGTAATAACTATTATAAATAACAACACAAGAATATTATTTGTGATAATAACTGTATTTACAATAACTAAATAAAATATGAAGTACAATATTAAGAAAATTATTTCATAACTATTGATTCAAGATCTTAGCGAGTTACATAACTTGGGCATATTTTTTTCATTAAAAAAACTCTACAATTTGATCGATGACCATGATATTTCATCACAATAATCCTCTTAATAAGGAAAATTATGATGAAATGTCATAACCACGAGCATATTGCATAGCCTAGACTGGGTTACTTTGATATTTGAAAAATATGGATTTATATTGAAGAACTCTATATGTTTCAGTTTATAAACAACAGTTAATGAAAACAATTTTTGAAGAATATATAATAGAAGTATAAGTTAAGAGAGAAGAATAAGTAGGTTGTGTGCCAGAATAAGGTTATATCATGTATGTATGTATAGTAGTTAATGATCGTGGGCTTGATTTAGTTGGGCTTACGACTATATGGGTTGATGAAAATTTAAAAGACTAGGTGTGGATGTTTATTAGGTTTCTCATACCTTGATAATAAGAATTACCAAAATAACTGGTTATTCCCTACTTATATTATTTTTAAAAAATATATTATACATTAAAAATATATTCTTTCTATTTTAAATACAATTTCCTTATATATTGATACTCTTTTAGATAGCGTAATTACTATTCAAGATAATATTTGAGTAAAAATTCGGCGTACATATTATGTAATTTTTTAATAATATTATTGTGTTTTTACTTTTTTAGAAACAAGTAACTATAGTAAATTGAACATGTTCTAAATTATTTATATTTAATATAATTGATAATAAAAATAATAATAATATTAATACTTAAATTAAAAGAAATTATAAAAAAATATAACTCTAAAATATTCTTCATTTAAAATAATTAAAATATAAATATTGTTTACTCTTGCATATTAAGTATATTAATTTCTTGAAGATTAAATTGTAATAACTAGTATAAAAAACAACACAAGAATATTATTTATGATAAATGTTATATTTACAATAACTATAAAAAAAAGACTTTCAATATTATGAAAATTATACTATAACTATTGATTCAAGATCTTAGCAAGTTACATAACTTGAGCATATCTTTGTCATTAAGAAACTCTACAATTTGATCGATGGTCATGATATTTCATCACAATAATCCTCTTAATAATGAAAATTATGATGAAATGTCATAACCACGAGCATATTGCATAGCCTAGACTGGGTTACTTTGATATTTGAAAAATATGGATTTATATTGAAGAACTCTATATGTTTCAGTTTATAAACAACAGTTAATGAAAACAATTTTTGAAGAATATATAATAGAAGTATAAGTTAAAAGAGAACAATAAAAGGGTTATGTGCCAGAATAAGGCTAAATCATGTATGTATATATAGTGGTTAAGGATGATTGGCTTGATTTAGTTGGGCTTACGATTATACATTATTGGGTCCATATAAATTAAAAAAACTAGGTGTGGATGTTTATTAGGTTTCTCTTATGCTGAGGATAAGAAATAACAAAATAATTTTTTGTTCCCTACTTATATCTACTTTTAAAAAATATATTATACATTAAAAATATATTATTTCTATTTTAAATAAAATTTCCTTATATATTGATACTCTTTTAAATAGCGTAATTACTATTCAAGATAATATTTGAGAAATAATTTAGAATACATATTATATAATTTTTTAATAATATTATTATGTTTTAACTTTTTTAGAAACAAGTAAAATATATTAAATTGAACATGCTTGAGATTGTTTATATTTAAAATAATTGATAATATAAAAATAATAATATTAATAATTAAATAAAAAGAAATTGTAGAAAAATATAACCCTAAAATATTTTTCATTTAAAATAATTAAAATTTAAATATTGTTTACTCTTGCATATTAAGTATATTAATTTTATGAAGATTAAATTGTAATAACTATTATAAATAACAACACAAGAATATTATTTGTGATAATAACTGTATTTACAATAACTAAATAAAATATGAAGTACAATATTAAGAAAATTATTTCATAACTATTGATTCAAGATCTTAGCGAGTTACATAACTTGGGCATATTTTTTTCATTAAAAAAACTCTACAATTTGATCGATGACCATGACATTTCATAACAATAATCCTCCTAATAGGGAAAATTATGATGAAATGTCATAACCACGAGCATATTGCATAGCCTAGACTGGGTTACTTTGATATTTGAAAAATATGGATTTATATTGAAGAACTCTATATGTTTCAGTTTATAAACAACAGTTAATGAAAACAATTTTTGAAGAATATATAATAGAAGTATAAGTTAAGAGAGAAGAATAAGTAGGTTGTGTGCCAGAATAAGGTTATATCATGTATGTATGTACAGTAGTTAATGATCGCGGGCTTGATTTAGTTGGGCTTACGACTATATGGGTTGATGAAAATTTAAAAGACTAGGTGTGGATGTTTATTAGGTTTCTCATACCTTGATAATAAGAATTACCAAAATAACTGGTTATTCCCTACTTATATTATTTTTAAAAAATATATTATACATTAAAAATATATTCTTTCTATTTTAAATACAATTTCCTTATATATTGATACTCTTTTAGATAGCGTAATTACTATTCAAGATAATATTTGAGTAAAAATTCGGCGTACATATTATGTAATTTTTTAATAATATTATTGTGTTTTTACTTTTTTAGAAACAAGTAACTATAGTAAATTGAACATGTTCTAAATTATTTATATTTAATATAATTGATAATAAAAATAATAATAATATTAATAATTAAATTAAAAGAAATTATAAAAAAATATAACTCTAAAATATTTTTCATTTAAAATAATTAAAATAAAAATATTGTTTACTCTTGCATATTAAGTATATTAATTATTTGAAGTATAAATTGTAATAACTATTATAAAAAACAACACAAGAATATTATTTGTGATAAATGTTATATTTACAATAACTAAAAAAAAAGATTTTCAATATTATGAAAATTATACTATAACTATTGATTCAAGATCTTAGCGAGTTACATAACTTGAGCATATCTTTGTCATTAAGAAACTCTACAATTTGATCGATGGTCATGATATTTCATCACAATAATCCTCTTAATAATGAAAATTATGATGAAATGTCATAACCACGAGCATATTGTATAGCCTAGACTAGATTACTTTGATATTTGAAAATTATAGATTTATATTGAAGAACTCTATATGTTTCAGTTTATAAACTACAGTTAATGAAAACAATTTTTGAAGAATATATAATAGAAGTATAAGGTAAAAGAGAACAATAAAAGGGTTATGTGCCAGAATAAGGTTAAATCATGTATGTATATATAGTAGTTAAGGATGATTGGCTTTATTTAGTTGGGCTTACGATTATACATTATTGGGTCCATATAAATTAAAAAAACTAGGTGTGGATGTTTATAAGGTTTCTCTTATGCTGAGGATAAGAAATAACAAAATAATTTTTTTTCCCTACTTATATCTACTTTTAAAAAATATATTATACATTAAAAATATATTATTTCTATTTTAAATAAAATTTCCTTATATATTGATACTCTATTAAATAGCGTAATTACTATTCAAGATAATATCTGAGAAATAATTTAGAATACATATTATATAATTTTTTAATAATATTATTATGTTATTACTTTTTTAGAAACAAGTAAAATATAGTAAATTGAACATGCTTGAGATTGTTTATATTTAAAATAATTGATAATATTAAAATAATAATATTAATAATTAAATAAAAAGAAATTGTAGAAAAATATAACCCTAAAATATTTTTCATTTAAAATAATTAAAATTTAAATATTGTTTACTCTTGCATATTAAGTATATTAATTTTATGAAGATTAAATTGTAATAACTATTATAAATAACAACAAAATAATATTATTTGTGATAATAACTGTATTTACAATAACTAAATAAAATATGAAGTACAATATTAAGAAAACTATTTCATAACTATTGATTCAAGATCTTAGCGAGTTACATAACTTGGGCATATTTTTTTCATTAAAAAAACTCTACAATTTGATCGATGACCATGACATTTCATCACAATAATCCTCTTAATAAGGAAAATTATGATGAAATGTCATAACCACGAGCATATTGCATAGCCTAGACTGGGTTACTTTGATATCTGAAAAATATGGATTTATATTGAAGAACTCTATATGTTTCAGTTTATAAACAACAGTTAATGAAAACAATTTTTGAAGAATATATAATAGAAGTATAAGTTAAGAGAGAAGAATAAGAAGGTTGTGTGCCAGAATAAGGTTATATCATGTATGTATGTATAGTAGTTAATGATCATGGGCTTGATTTAGTTGGGCTTACGACTATATGGGTTGATGAAAATTTAAAAGACTAGGTGTGGATGTTTATTAGGTTTCTCATACCTTGATAATAAGAATTACCAAAATAACTGGTTATTCCCTACTTATATTATTTTTAAAAAATATATTATACATTAAAAATATATTCTTCTATTTTAAATACAATTTCCTTATATATTGATACTCTTTTAGATAGCGTAATTACTATTCAAGATAATATTTGAGTAAAAATTCTGCGTACATATTATGTAATTTTTTAATAATATTATTGTGTTTTTACTTTTTTAGAAACAAGTAACTATAGTAAATTGAACATGTTCTAAATTATTTATATTTAATATAACTGATAATAAAAATAATAATAATATTAATAATTAAATTAAAAGAAATTATAAAAAAATATAACTCTAAAATATTTTTCATTTAAAATAATTAAAATATAAATATTGTTTACTCTTGCATATTAAGTATATTAATTTTTTGAAGATTAAATTGTAATAAGTAGTATAAAAAACAACACAAGAATATTATTTGTGATAAAAGTTATATTTACAATAACTAAAAAAAAAAGACTTTCAATATTATGAAAATTATACTATAACTATTGATTCAAGATCTTAGCAAGTTACATAACTTGAGCATATTTTTGTCATTAAGAAACTCTACAATTTGATCGATGGTCATGATATTTCATCACAATAATCCTCTTAATAATGAAAATTATGATAAAATGTCATAACCACGAGCATATTGCATAGCCTAGACTAGATTACTTTGATATTTGAAAAATATGGATTTATATTGAAGAACTCTATATGTTTCAGTTTATAAACTACAGTTAATGAAAACAATTTTTGAAGAATATATAATAGAAGTATAAGTTAAAAGAGAACAATAAAAGAGTTATGTGCCCGAATAAGGTTAAATCATGTATGTATATATAGTAGTTAAGGATGATTGGCTTTATTTAGTTGGGCTTACGATTATACATTATTGGGTCCATATAAATTTAAAAAACTTGGTGTGGATGCTTATTAGGTTTCTCTTATCCTGAGGATAAGAAATAACAAAATAATTTTTTGTTCCCTACTTATATCTACTTTTAAAAAATATATTATACATTAAAAATATATTATTTATATTTTAAATAAAATTTCCTTATATATTGATACTCTTTTAAATAGAGTAATTACTATACAAGATAATATCTGAGAAATAATTTAGAATACATACTATATAATTTTTTAATAATATTATTATGTTTTTACTTTATTAGAAACAAGTAAAATATAGTAAATTGAACATGCTTGATATTGTTTATATTTAAAATAATTGATAATATAAAAATAATAATATTAATAATTAAATAAAAAGAAATTGTAGAAAAATATAACCCTAAAATATTTTTCATTTAAAATAATTAAAATTTAAATATTGTTTACTCTTGCATATTAAGTATATTAATTTTATGAAGATTAAATTGTAATAACTATTATAAATAACAACACAAGAATATTATTTGTGATAATAACTGTATTTACAATAACTAAATAAAATATGAAGTACAATATTAAGAAAATTATTTCATAACTATTGATTCAAGATCTTAGCGAGTTACATAACTTGGGCATATTTTTTTCATTAAAAAAACTCTACAATTTGATCGATGACCATGACATTTCATCACAATAATCCTCTTAATAAGGAAAATTATGATGAAATGTCATAACCACGAGCATATTGCATAGCCTAGACTGGGTTACTTTGATATTTGAAAAATATGGATTTATATTGAAGAACTCTATATGTTTCAGTTTATAAACAACAGTTAATGAAAACAATTTTTGAAGAATATATAATAGAAGTATAAGTTAAGAGAGAAGAATAAGAAGGTTGTGTGCCAGAATAAGGTTATATCATGTATGTATGTATAGTAGTTAATGATCATGGGCTTGATTTAGTTGGGCTTACGACTATATGGGTTGATGAAAATTTAAAAGACTAGGTGTGGATGTTTATTAGGTTTCTCATACCTTGATAATAAGAATTACCAAAATAACTGGTTATTCCCTACTTATATTATTTTTAAAAAATATATTATACATTAAAAATATATTCTTTCTATTTTAAATACAATTTCCTTATATATTGATACTCTTTTAGATAGCGTAATTACTATTCAAGATATTATTTGAGTAAAAATTCGGCGTACATATTATGTAATTTTTTAATAATATTATTGTGTTTTTACTTTTTTAGAAACAAGTAACTATAGTAAATTGAACATGTTCTAAATTATTTATATTTAATATAATTGATAATAAAAATAATAATACTATTAATAATTAAATTAAAATAAATTATAAAAAAATATAACTCTAAAATATTCTTCATTTAAAATAATTAAAATATAAATATTGTTTACTCTTGCATATTAAGTATATTAATTTTTTGAAGATTAAATTGTAATAACTATTATAAAAAACAACACAAGAATATTATTTGTGATAAAAGTTATATTTACAATAACTTAATAAAAAAAGATTTCAATATTATGAAAATTATACGATAACTATTGATTCAAGATCTTAGCGAGTTACATAACTCGGGCATATTTTTGTCATTAAGAAACTCTACAATTTGATCGATGGTCATGATATTTCATCACAATAATTCTCTTAATAAGGAAAATTATGATGAAATGTCATAACCACGAGCATATTGCATAGCCTAGACTAGATTACTTTGATATTTGAAAAATATGGATTTATATTGAAGAACTCTATATGTTTAAGTTTATAAACAACAGTTCATGAAAACAATTTTTGAAGAATATATAATAGAAGTATAAGTTAAAAGAGAACAATAAAAGGGTTATGTGCCAGAATAAGGTTAAATCATGTATGTATATATAGTAGTTAAGGATGATTGGCTTGATTTAGTTGGGCTTACGATTATACATTATTGGGTCGATATAAATTAAAAAAACTAGGTGTGGATGTTTATTAGGTTTCTCTTATGCTGAGGATAAGAAATAACAAAATAATTTTTTGTTCCCTACTTATATCTACTTTTAAAAAATATATTATACATTAAAAATATATTATTTATATTTTAAATAAAATTTCCTTATATATTGATACTCTTTTAAATAGCGTAATTACTATTCAAGATAATATTAGAGAAATAATTTAGAATACATATTATATAATTTTTTAATAATATTATTATGTTTTTACTTTTTTAGAAACAAGTAAAATATAGTAAATTGAACATGCTTGAGATTGTTTATATTTAAAATAATTGATAATATAAAAATAATAATATTAATAATTAAATAAAAAGAAATTGTAGAAAAATATAACCCTAAAATATTTTTCATTTAAAATAATTAAAATTTAAATATTGTTTACTCTTGCATATTAAGTATATTAATTTTATGAAGATTAAATTGTAATAACTATTATAAATAACAACACAAGAATATTATTTGTGATAATAACTGTATTTACAATAACTAAATAAAATATGAAGTACAATATTAAGAAAATTATTTCATAACTATTGATTCAAGATCTTAGCGAGTTACATAACTTGGGCATATTTTTTTCTTTAAAAAAACTCTACAATTTGATCGATGACCATGACATTTCATCACAATAATCCTCTTAATAAGGAAAATTATGATGAAATGTCATAACCACGAGCATATTGCATAGCCTAGACTGGGTTACTTTGATATTTGAAAAATATGGATTTATATTGAAGAACTCTATATGTTTCAGTTTATAAACAACAGTTAATGAAAACAATTTTTGAAGAATATATAATAGAAGTATAAGTTAAGAGAGAAGAATAAGAAGGTTGTGTGCCAGAATAAGGTTATATCATGTATGTATATATAGTAGTTAATGATGATAGGCTTGATTTAGTTGGGCTTACGACTATATGGGTTGATGAAAATTTAAAAGACTACGTGTGGATGTTTATTAGGTTTCTCATACCCTGATAATAAGAATTAACAAAATAACTGGTTATTCCCTACTTATATATTTTTTTTTTTGATGACGAGGGTTCCCGGGCTTACACCCGACTAGTCCCCCGGGAGATATGACTGCCTCCCCAACCATACCTCCAGGTAATCAGAACTAGGTTGCCCATGTTCTGGGGAGGGTTTCGGACCTTGGAAACTTTCCAAACATAATAACTTTCTTCCACCTGCGGGATTCGAACCATAGACCTCTCACTTGAGAGAACTTTCCAAACTTTAATAACTTTCTCCCGCCTGCGGGATTCGAGCCCTGTACCTCTCACTTGAGGTACATTAAAAAATATATTATACATTAAAAATATATTGTTGCTATTTTAAATACAATTTCCTTATATATTGATACTCTTTTAAATAGTGTAATTACTATTCAAGATAATATTTGAGTAAAAATTCAGCGTACATATTATGTAATTTTTTAATATTATTATTGTGTTTTTACTTTTTTAGAAACAAGTAACTATAGTAAATTGAACATGTTCTAGTTTATTTATATTTAATATAATTGATAATATAAAAATAATAATATTAATAATTAAATTAAAAGAAATTATAAAAAAATATAACTCTAAAATATTTTTCATTTAAAATAATTAACATATAAATATTGTTTACTCTTGCATATTAAGTATATTAATTTTTTGAAGATTAAATTGTAATAACTATTATAAAAAACAACACAAGAATATTATTTGTGGTAAAAGTTATATTTACAATAACTTAATAAAAAAAGATTTTCAATATTATGAAAATTATACCATAACTATTGATTCAAGATCTTAGCGAGTTACATAACTCGGGCATATTTTTGTCATTAAGAAACTCTACAATTTGATCGATGGTCATGATATTTCATCACAATAATTCTCTTAATAAGGAAAATTATGATGAAATGTCATAACCACGAGCATATTGCATAGCCTAGACTAGATTACTTTGATATTTGAAAAATATGGATTTATATTGAAGAACTCTATATGTTTAAGTTTATAAACTACAGTTAATGAAAACAATTTTTGAAGAATATATAATAGAAGTATAAGTTAAAAGAGAACAATAAAAGGGTTATGTGCCAGAATAAGGTTAAATCATGTATGTATATATAGTAGTTAAGGATGATTGGCTTGATTTAGTTGGGCGTACGATTATACATTATTGGGTCGATATAAATTAAAAAAACTAGGTGTGGATGTTTATTAGGTTTCTCTTATGCTAAGGATAAGAAATAACAAAATAATTTTTTGTTCCCTACTTATATCTACTTTTAAAAAATATATTATACATTAAAAATATATTATTTATATTTTAAATAAAATTTCCTTATATATTGATACTCTTTTAAATAGCGTAATTACTATTCAAGATAATATTAGAGAAATAATTTAGAATACATATTATATAATTTTTTAATAATATTATTATGTTTTTACTTTTTTAGAAACAAGTAAAATATAGTAAATTGAACATGCTTGAGATTGTTTATATTTAAAATAATTGATAATATAAAAATAATAATATTAATAATTAAATAAAAAGAAATTGTAGAAAAATATAACCCTAAAATATTTTTCATTTAAAATAATTAAAATTTAAATATTGTTTACTCTTGCAAATTAAGTATATTAATTTTATGAAGATTAAATTGTAATAACTATTATAAATAACAACACAAGAATATTATATGTGATAATAACTATATTTACAATAACTAAATAAAATATAAAGTACAATATTAAGAAAATTATTTCATAACTATTGATTCAAGATCTTAGCGAGTTACATAACTTGGGCATATTTTTTTCATTAAAAAAACTCTACAATTTGATCGATGACCATGACATTTCATCACAATAATCCTCTTAATAAGGAAAATTATGATGAAATGTCATAACCACGAGCATATTGCATAGCCTAGACTGGGTTACTTTGATATTTGAAAAATATGGATTTATATTGAAGAACTCTATATGTTTCAGTTTATAAACAACAGTTAATGAAAACAATTTTTGAAGAATATATAATAGAAGTATAAGTTAAGAGAGAAGAATAAGAAGGTTGTGTGCCAGAATAAGGTTATATCATGTATGTATATATAGTAGTTAATGATGATGGGCTTGATTTAGTTGGGCTTACGACTATATGGGTTGATGAAAATTTAAAAGACTAGGTGTGGATGTTTATTAGGTTTCTCATACCCTGATAATAAGAATTATGGTTATTCCCTACTTATATTATTTTTAAAAAATATATTATACATTAAAAATATATTGTTGCTATTTTAAATACAATTTCCTTATATATTGATACTCTTTTAAATAGTGTAATTACTATTCAAGATAATATTTGAGTAAAAATTCAGCGTACATATTATGTAATTTTTTAATAATATTATTGTGTTTTTACTTTTTTAGAAACAAGTAACTATAGTAAATTGAACATGTTCTAGTTTATTTATATTTAATATAATTGATAATATAAAAATAATAATATTAATAATTAAATTAAAAGAAATTATAAAAAAATATAACTCTAAAATATTTTTCATTTAAAATAATTAAAATATAAATATTGTTTACTCTTGCATATTAAGTATATTAATTTTTTGAAGATTAAATTGTAATAACTATTATAAAAAACAACACAAGAATATTATTTGTGATAAAAGTTATATTTACAATAACTTAATAAAAAAAGATTTTCAATATTATGAAAATTATACCATAACTATTGATTCAAGATCTTAGCGAGTTATATAACTCGGGCATATTTTTGTCATTAAGAAACTCTACAATTTGATCGATGGTCATGATATTTCATCACAATAATTCTCTTAATAAGGAAAATTATGATGAAATGTCATAACCACGAGCATATTGCATAGCCTAGACTAGATTACTTTGAATTTGAAAAATATGGATTTATATTGAAGAACTCTATATGTTTAAGTTTATAAACTACAGTTAATGAAAACAATTTTTGAAGAATATATAATAGAAGTATAAGTTAAAAGAGAACAATAAAAGGGTTATGTGCCAGAATAAGGTTAAATCATGTATGTATATATAGTAGTTAAGGATGATTTGCTTGATTTAGTTGGGCTTAGGATTATACATTATTGGGTCGATATAAATTAAAAAAACTAGGTGCGGATGTTTATTAGGTTTCTCTTTATGCTGAGGATAAGAAATAACAAAATAATTTTTGTTCCCTACTTATATCTACTTTTAAAAAATATATTATACATTAAAAATATATTATTTATATTTTAAATAAAATTTCCTTATATATTGATACTCTTTTAAATAGCGTAATTACTATTCAAGATAATATTTGAGAAATAATTTAGAATACATATTATATAATTTTTTAATAATATTATTATGTTTTTACTTTTTTAGAAACAAGTAAAATATAGTAAATTGAACATGCTTGAGATTGTTTATATTTAAAATAATTGATGATATAAAAATAATAATATTAATAACTAAATAAAAAGAAATTGTAGAAAAATATAACCCTAAAATATTTTTCATTTAAAATAATTAAAATTTAAATATTGTTTACTCTTGCATATTAAGTATATTAATTTTATGAAGATTAAATTGTAATAACTATTATAAATAACAACACAAGAATATTATTTGTGATAATAACTGTATTTACAATAACTAAATAAAATATGAAGTACAATATTAAGAAAATTATTTCATAACTATTGATTCAAGATCTTAGCGAGTTACATAACTTGGGCATATTTTTTCATTTAAAAAACTCTACAATTTGATCGATGACCATGACATTTCATCACAATAATCCTCTTAATAAGGAAAATTATGATGAAATGTCATAACCACGAGCATATTGCATAGCCTAGACTGGGTTACTTTGATATTTGAAAAATATGGATTTATATTGAAGAACTCTATATGTTTCAGTTTATAAACAACAGTTAATGAAAACAATTTTTAAAGAATATATAATAGAAGTATAAGTTAAGAGAGAAGAAGAAGAGGGTTGTGTGCCAGAATAGGGTTGTATCATGTATGTATATATAGTAGTTAATGATGATGGGCTTGATTTAGTTGGGCTTACTACTATATGGGTTGATGAAAATTTAAAAGACTAGGTGTGAATGTTTATTAGGTTTCTCATACCCTGATAATAAGAATTAACAAAATAACTGGTTATTCCCTACTTATATTATTTTTAAAAAATATATTATACATTAAAAATATATTGTTGCTATTTTAAATACAATTTCCTTATATATTGATACTCTTTTAAATAGTGTAATTACTATTCAAGATAATATTTGAGTAAAAATTCAGCGTACATATTATGTAATTTTTTAATAATATTATTGTGTTTTTACTTTTTTAGAAACAAGTAACTATAGTAAATTGAACATGTTCTAGTTTATTTATATTTAATATAATTGATAATATAAAAATAATAATATTAATAATTAAATTAAAAGAAATTATAAAAAAATATAACTCTAAAATATTTTTCATTTAAAATAATTAAAATATAAATATTGTTTACTCTTGCATATTAAGTATATTAATTTTTTGAAGATTAAATTGTAATAACTATTATAAAAAACAACACAAGAATATTATTTGTGATAAAAGTTATATTTACAATAACTTAATAAAAAAAGATTTTCAATATTATGAAAATTATACCATAACTATTGATTCAAGATCTTAGCGAGTTACATAACTCGGGCATATTTTTGTCATTAAGAAACTCTACAATTTGATCGATGGTCATGATATTTCATCACAATAATTCTCTTAATAAGGAAAATTATGATGAAATGTCATAACCACGAGCATATTGCATAGCCTAGACTAGATTACTTTGATATTTGAAAAATATGGATTTATATTGAAGAACTCTATATGTTTAAGTTTATAAACTACAGTTAATGAAAACAATTTTTGAAGAATATATAATAGAAGTATAAGTTAAAAGAGAACAATAAAAGGGTTATGTGCCAGAATAAGGTTAAATCATGTATGTATATATAGTAGTTAAGGATGATTGGCTTGATTTAGTTGGGCGTACGATTATACATTATTGGGTCGATATAAATTAAAAAAACTAGGTGTGGATGTTTATTAGGTTTCTCTTATGCTAAGGATAAGAAATAACAAAATAATTTTTTGTTCCCTACTTATATCTACTTTTAAAAAATATATTATACATTAAAAATATATTATTTATATTTTAAATAAAATTTCCTTATATATTGATACTCTTTTAAATAGCGTAATTACTATTCAAGATAATATTAGAGAAATAATTTAGAATACATATTATATAATTTTTTAATAATATTATTATGTTTTTACTTTTTTAGAAACAAGTAAAATATAGTAAATTGAACATGCTTGAGATTGTTTATATTTAAAATAATTGATAATATAAAAATAATAATATTAATAATTAAATAAAAAGAAATTGTAGAAAAATATAACCCTAAAATATTTTTCATTTAAAATAATTAAAATTTAAATATTGTTTACTCTTGCAAATTAAGTATATTAATTTTATGAAGATTAAATTGTAATAACTATTATAAATAACAACACAAGAATATTATTTGTGATAATAACTATATTTACAATAACTAAATAAAATATAAAGTACAATATTAAGAAAATTATTTCATAACTATTGATTCAAGATCTTAGCGAGTTACATAACTTGGGCATATTTTTTTCATTAAAAAAACTCTACAATTTGATCGATGACCATGACATTTCATCACAATAATCCTCTTAATAAGGAAAATTATGATGAAATGTCATAACCACGAGCATATTGCATAGCCTAGACTGGGTTACTTTGATATTTGAAAAATATGGATTTATATTGAAGAACTCTATATGTTTCAGTTTATAAACAACAGTTAATGAAAACAATTTTTGAAGAATATATAATAGAAGTATAAGTTAAGAGAGAAGAATAAGAAGGTTGTGTGCCAGAATAAGGTTATATCATGTATGTATATATAGTAGTTAATGATGATGGGCTTGATTTAGTTGGGCTTACGACTATATGGGTTGATGAAAATTTAAAAGACTAGGTGTGGATGTTTATTAGGTTTCTCATACCCTGATAATAAGAATTATGGTTATTCCCTACTTATATTATTTTTAAAAAATATATTATACATTAAAAATATATTGTTGCTATTTTAAATACAATTTCCTTATATATTGATACTCTTTTAAATAGTGTAATTACTATTCAAGATAATATTTGAGTAAAAATTCAGCGTACATATTATGTAATTTTTTAATAATATTATTGTGTTTTTACTTTTTTAGAAACAAGTAACTATAGTAAATTGAACATGTTCTAGTTTATTTATATTTAATATAATTGATAATATAAAAATAATAATATTAATAATTAAATTAAAAGAAATTATAAAAAAATATAACTCTAAAATATTTTTCATTTAAAATAATTAAAATATAAATATTGTTTACTCTTGCATATTAAGTATATTAATTTTTTGAAGATTAAATTGTAATAACTATTATAAAAAACAACACAAGAATATTATTTGTGATAAAAGTTATATTTACAATAACTTAATAAAAAAAGATTTTCAATATTATGAAAATTATACCATAACTATTGATTCAAGATCTTAGCGAGTTATATAACTCGGGCATATTTTTGTCATTAAGAAACTCTACAATTTGATCGATGGTCATGATATTTCATCACAATAATTCTCTTAATAAGGAAAATTATGATGAAATGTCATAACCACGAGCATATTGCATAGCCTAGACTAGATTACTTTGAATTTGAAAAATATGGATTTATATTGAAGAACTCTATATGTTTAAGTTTATAAACTACAGTTAATGAAAACAATTTTTGAAGAATATATAATAGAAGTATAAGTTAAAAGAGAACAATAAAAGGGTTATGTGCCAGAATAAGGTTAAATCATGTGTGTATATATAGTAGTTAAGGATGATTGGCTTGATTTAGTTGGGCTTACGATTATACATTATTGGGTCGATATAAATTAAAAAAACTAGGTGCGGATGTTTATTAGGTTTCTCTTTATGCTGAGGATAAGAAATAACAAAATAATTTTTGTTCCCTACTTATATCTACTTTTAAAAAATATATTATACATTAAAAATATATTATTTATATTTTAAATAAATTTTCCTTATATATTGATACTCTTTTAAATAGCGTAATTACTATTCAAGATAATATTTGAGAAATAATTTAGAATACATATTATATAATTTTTTAATAATATTATTATGTTTTTACTTTTTTAGAAACAAGTAAAATATAGTAAATTGAACATGCTTGAGATTGTTTATATTTAAAATAATTGATGATATAAAAATAATAATATTAATAACTAAATAAAAAGAAATTGTAGAAAAATATAACCCTAAAATATTTTTCATTTAAAATAATTAAAATTTAAATATTGTTTACTCTTGCATATTAAGTATATTAATTTTATGAAGATTAAATTGTAATAACTATTATAAATAACAACACAAGAATATTATTTGTGATAATAACTGTATTTACAATAACTAAATAAAATATGAAGTACAATATTAAGAAAATTATTTCATAACTATTGATTCAAGATCTTAGCGAGTTACATAACTTGGGCATATTTTTTCATTTAAAAAACTCTACAATTTGATCGATGACCATGACATTTCATCACAATAATCCTCTTAATAAGGAAAATTATGATGAAATGTCATAACCACGAGCATATTGCATAGCCTAGACTGGGTTACTTTGATATTTGAAAAATATGGATTTATATTGAAGAACTCTATATGTTTCAGTTTATAAACAACAGTTAATGAAAACAATTTTTAAAGAATATATAATAGAAGTATAAGTTAAGAGAGAAGAAGAAGAGGGTTGTGTGCCAGAATAGGGTTGTATCATGTATGTATATATAGTAGTTAATGATGATGGGCTTGATTTAGTTGGGCTTACTACTATATGGGTTGATGAAAATTTAAAAGACTAGGTGTGAATGTTTATTAGGTTTCTCATACCCTGATAATAAGAATTAACAAAATAACTGGTTATTCCCTACTTATATTATTTTTAAAAAATATATTATACATTAAAAATATATTGTTGCTATTTTAAATACAATTTCCTTATATATTGATACTCTTTTAAATAGTGTAATTACTATTCAAGATAATATTTGAGTAAAAATTCAGCGTACATATTATGTAATTTTTTAATAATATTATTGTGTTTTTACTTTTTTAGAAACAAGTAACTATAGTAAATTGAACATGTTCTAGTTTATTTATATTTAATATAATTGATAATATAAAAATAATAATATTAATAATTAAATTAAAAGAAATTATAAAAAAATATAACTCTAAAATATTTTTCATTTAAAATAATTAAAATATAAATATTGTTTACTCTTGCATATTAAGTATATTAATTTTTTGAAGATTAAATTGTAATAACTATTATAAAAAACAACACAAGAATATTATTTGTGATAAAAGTTATATTTACAATAACTTAATAAAAAAAGATTTTCAATATTATGAAAATTATACCATAACTATTGATTCAAGATCTTAGCGAGTTACATAACTCGGGCATATTTTTGTCATTAAGAAACTCTACAATTTGATCGATGGTCATGATATTTCATCACAATAATTCTCTTAATAAGGAAAATTATGATGAAATGTCTTAACCACGAGCATATTGCATAGCCTAGACTAGATTACTTTGATATTTGAAAAATATGGATTTATATTGAAGAACTCTATATGTTTAAGTTTATAAACTACAGTTAATGAAAACAATTTTTGAAGAATATATAATAGAAGTATAAGTTAAAAGAGAACAATAAAAGGGTTATGTGCCAGAATAAGGTTAAATCATGTATGTATATATAGTAGTTAAGGATGATTGGCTTGATTTAGTTGGGCTTACGATTATACATTATTGGGTCGATATAAATTAAAAAAACTAGGTGCGGATGTTTATTAGGTTTCTCTTTATGCTGAGGATAAGAAATAACAAAATAATTTTTGTTCCCTACTTATATCTACTTTTAAAAAATATATTATACATTAAAAATATATTATTTATATTTTAAATAAAATTTCCTTATATATTGATACTCTTTTAAATAGCGTAATTACTATTCAAGATAATATTTGAGAAATAATTTAGAATACATATTATATAATTTTTTAATAATATTATTATGTTTTTACTTTTTTAGAAACAAGTAAAATATAGTAAATTGAACATGCTTGAGATTGTTTATATTTAAAATAATTGATGATATAAAAATAATAATATTAATAACTAAATAAAAAGAAATTGTAGAAAAATATAACCCTAAAATATTTTTCATTTAAAATAATTAAAATTTAAATATTGTTTACTCTTGCATATTAAGTATATTAATTTTATGAAGATTAAATTGTAATAACTATTATAAATAACAACACAAGAATATTATTTGTGATAATAACTGTATTTACAATAACTAAATAAAATATGAAGTACAATATTAAGAAAATTATTTCATAACTATTGATTCAAGATCTTAGCGAGTTACATAACTTGGGCATATTTTTTCATTTAAAAAACTCTACAATTTGATCGATGACCATGACATTTCATCACAATAATCCTCTTAATAAGGAAAATTATGATGAAATGTCATAACCACGAGCATATTGCATAGCCTAGACTGGGTTACTTTGATATTTGAAAAATATAGATTTATATTGAAGAACTCTATATGTTTTTTATAAACAAAAGTTAATGAAAACAATTTTTGAAGAATATATAATAGAAGTATAAGTTAAGAGAGAAGAATAAGAAGGTTGTGTGCCAGAATAAGGTTATATCATGTATGTATATATAGTAGTTAATGATGATGGGCTTGATTTAGTTGGGCTTACTACTATATGGGTTGATGAAAATTTAAAAGACTAGGTGTGAATGTTTATTAGGTTTCTCATACCCTGATAATAAGAATTAACAAAATAACTGGTTATTCCCTACTTATATTATTTTTAAAAAATATATTATACATTAAAAATATATTGTTGCTATTTTAAATACAATTTCCTTATATATTGATACTCTTTTAAATAGTATAATTACTATTCAAGATAATATTTGAGTAAAAATTCAGCGTACATATTATGTAATTTTTTAATAATATTATTGTGTTTTTACTTTTTTAGAAACAAGTAACTATAGTAAATTGAACATGTTCTAGTTTATTTATATTTAATATAATTGATAATATAAAAATAATAATATTAATAATTAAATTAAAAGAAATTATAAAAAAATATAACTCTAAAATATTTTTCATTTAAAATAATTAAAATATAAATATTGTTTACTCTTGCATATTAAGTATATTAATTTTTTGAAGATTAAATTGTAATAACTATTATAAAAAACAACACAAGAATATTATTTGTGATAAAAGTTATATTTACAATAACTTAATAAAAAAAGATTTTCAATATTATGAAAATTATACCATAACTATTGATTCAAGATCTTAGCGAGTTACATAACTCGGGCATATTTTTGTCATTAAGAAACTCTACAATTTGATCGATGGTCATAATATTTCATCACAATAATTCTCTTAATAAGGAAAATTATGATGAAATGTCTTAACCACGAGCATATTGCATAGCCTAGACTAGATTACTTTGATATTTGAAAAATATGGATTTATATTGAAGAACTCTATATGTTTAAGTTTATAAACTACAGTTAATGAAAACAATTTTTGAAGAATATATAATAGAAGTATAAGTTAAAAGAGAACAATAAAAGAGTTATGTGCCAGAATAAGGTTAAATCATGTATGTATATATAGTAGTTAAGGATGATTGGCTTGATTTAGTTGGGCTTACGATTATACATTATTGGGTCGATATAAATTAAAAAAACTAGGTGTGGATGTTTATTAGGTTTCTCTTATGCTGAGGATAAGAAATAACAAAATAATTTTTTGTTCCCTACTTATATCTACTTTTAAAAAATATATTATACATTAAAAATATATTATTTATATTTTAAATAAAATTTCCTTATATATTGATACTCTTTTAAATAGCGTAATTACTATTCAAGATAATATTTGAGAAATAATTTAGAATACATATTATATAATTTTTTAATAATATTATTATGTTTTTACTTTTTTAGAAACAAGTAAAATATAGTAAATTGAAGATGCTTGAGATTGTTTATATTTAAAATAATTGATGATATAAAAATAATAATATTAATAACTAAATAAAAAGAAATTGTAGAAAAATATAACCCTAAAATATTTTTCATTTAAAATAATTAAAATTTAAATATTGTTTACTCTTGCATATTAAGTATATTAATTTTATGAAGATTAAATTGTAATAACTATTATAAATAACAACACAAGAATATTATTTGTGATAATAACTGTATTTACAATAACTAAATAAAATATGAAGTACAATATTAAGAAAATTATTTCATAACTATTGATTCAAGATCTTAGCGAGTTACATAACTTGGGCATATTTTTTCATTTAAAAAACTCTACAATTTGATCGATGACCATGACATTTCATCACAATAATCCTCTTAATAAGGAAAATTATGATGAAATGTCATAACCACGAGCATATTGCATAGCCTAGACTGGGTTACTTTGATATTTGAAAAATATAGATTTATATTGAAGAACTCTATATGTTTTTTATAAACAAAAGTTAATGAAAACAATTTTTGAAGAATATATAATAGAAGTATAAGTTAAGAGAGAAGAATAAGAAGGTTGTGTGCCAGAATAAGGTTATATCATGTATGTATATATAGTAGTTAATGATGATGGGCTTGATTTAGTTGGGCTTACTACTATATGGGTTGATGAAAATTTAAAAGACTAGGTGTGAATGTTTATTAGGTTTCTCATACCCTGATAATAAGAATTAACAAAATAACTGGTTATTCCCTACTTATATTATTTTAAAAAAATATATTATACATTAAAAATATATTGTTGCTATTTTAAATACAATTTCCTTATATATTGATACTCTTTTAAATAGTGTAATTACTATTCAAGATAATATTTGAGTAAAAATTCAGCGTACATATTATGTAATTTTTTAATAATATTATTGTGTTTTTACTTTTTTAGAAACAAGTAACTATAGTAAATTGAACATGTTCTAGTTTATTTATATTTAATATAATTGATAATATAAAAATAATAATATTAATAATTAAATTAAAAGAAATTATAAAAAAATATAACTCTAAAATATTTTTCATTTAAAATAATTAAAATATAAATATTGTTTACTCTTGCATATTAAGTATATTAATTTTTTGAAGATTAAATTGTAATAACTATTATAAAAAACAACACAAGAATATTATTTGTGATAAAAGTTATATTTACAATAACTTAATAAAAAAAGATTTTCAATATTATGAAATTTATACCATAACTATTGATTCAAGATCTTAGCGAGTTACATAACTTGGGCATATTTTTGTCATTTAGAAACTCTACAATTTGATCGATGTTCATGATATTTCATCACAATAATCCTCTTAATAAGGAAAATTATGATGAAATGTCATAACCACGAGCATATTGCATAGCCTAGACTAGATTACTTAGATATTTGAAAAATATGGATTTATATTGAAGAACTCTATATGTTTAAGTTTATAAACTACAGTTAATGAAAACAATTTTTGAAGAATATATAATAGAAGTATAAGTTAAAAGAGAACAATAAAAGGGTTATGTGCCAGAATAAGGTTAAATCATGTATGTATATATAGTAGTTAAGGATGATTGGCTTGATTTAGTTGGGCTTACGATTATACATTATTGGGTCGATATAAATTAAAAAAACTAGGTGCGGATGTTTATTAGGTTTCTCTTTATGCTGAGGATAAGAAATAACAAAATAATTTTTGTTCCCTACTTATATCTACTTTTAAAAAATATATTATACATTAAAAATATATTATTTATATTTTAAATAAAATTTCCTTATATATTGATACTCTTTTAAATAGCGTAATTACTATTCAAGATAATATTTGAGAAATAATTTAGAATACATATTATATAATTTTTTAATAATATTATTATGTTTTTACTTTTTTAGAAACAAGTAAAATATAGTAAATTGAACATGCTTGAGATTGTTTATATTTAAAATAATTGATGATATAAAAATAATAATATTAATAACTAAATAAAAAGAAATTGTAGAAAAATATAACCCTAAAATATTTTTCATTTAAAATAATTAAAATTTAAATATTGTTTACTCTTGCATATTAAGTATATTAATTTTATGAAGATTAAATTGTAATAACTATTATAAATAACAACACAAGAATATTATTTGTGATAATAACTGTATTTACAATAACTAAATAAAATATGAAGTACAATATTAAGAAAATTATTTCATAACTATTGATTCAAGATCTTAGCGAGTTACATAACTTGGGCATATTTTTTCATTTAAAAAACTCTACAATTTGATCGATGACCATGACATTTCATCACAATAATCCTCTTAATAAGGAAAATTATGATGAAATGTCATAACCACGAGCATATTGCATAGCCTAGACTGGGTTACTTTGATATTTGAAAAATATAGATTTATATTGAAGAACTCTATATGTTTTTTATAAACAAAAGTTAATGAAAACAATTTTTGAAGAATATATAATAGAAGTATAAGTTAAGAGAGAAGAATAAGAAGGTTGTGTGCCAGAATAAGGTTATATCATGTATGTATATATAGTAGTTAATGATGATGGGCTTGATTTAGTTGGGCTTACTACTATATGGGTTGATGAAAATTTAAAAGACTAGGTGTGAATGTTTATTAGGTTTCTCATACCCTGATAATAAGAATTAACAAAATAACTGGTTATTCCCTACTTATATTATTTTAAAAAAATATATTATACATTAAAAATATATTGTTGCTATTTTAAATACAATTTCCTTATATATTGATACTCTTTTAAATAGTGTAATTACTATTCAAGATAATATTTGAGTAAAAATTCAGCGTACATATTATGTAATTTTTTAATAATATTATTGTGTTTTTACTTTTTTAGAAACAAGTAACTATAGTAAATTGAACATGTTCTAGTTTATTTATATTTAATATAATTGATAATATAAAAATAATAATATTAATAATTAAATTAAAAGAAATTATAAAAAAATATAACTCTAAAATATTTTTCATTTAAAATAATTAAAATATAAATATTGTTTACTCTTGCATATTAAGTATATTAATTTTTTGAAGATTAAATTGTAATAACTATTATAAAAAACAACACAAGAATATTATTTGTGATAAAAGTTATATTTACAATAACTTAATAAAAAAAGATTTTCAATATTATGAAATTTATACCATAACTATTGATTCAAGATCTTAGCGAGTTACATAACTTGGGCATATTTTTGTCATTTAGAAACTCTACAATTTGATCGATGTTCATGATATTTCATCACAATAATCCTCTTAATAAGGAAAATTATGATGAAATGTCATAACCACGAGCATATTGCATAGCCTAGACTAGATTACTTAGATATTTGAAAAATATGGATTTATATTGAAGAACTCTATATGTTTAAGTTTATAAACTACAGTTAATGAAAACAATTTTTGAAGAATATATAATAGAAGTATAAGTTAAAAGAGAACAATAAAAGGGTTATGTGCCAGAATAAGGTTAAATCATGTATGTATATATAGTAGTTAAGGATGATTGGCTTGATTTAGTTGGGCTTACGATTATACATTATTGGGTCGATATAAATTAAAAAAACTAGGTGCGGATGTTTATTAGGTTTCTCTTTATGCTGAGGATAAGAAATAACAAAATAATTTTTGTTCCCTACTTATATCTACTTTTAAAAAATATATTATACATTAAAAATATATTATTTATATTTTAAATAAAATTTCCTTATATATTGATACTCTTTTAAATAGCGTAATTACTATTCAAGATAATATTTGAGAAATAATTTAGAATACATATTATATAATTTTTTAATAATATTATTATGTTTTTACTTTTTTAGAAACAAGTAAAATATAGTAAATTGAACATGCTTGAGATTGTTTATATTTAAAATAATTGATGATATAAAAATAATAATATTAATAACTAAATAAAAAGAAATTGTAGAAAAATATAACCCTAAAATATTTTTCATTTAAAATAATTAAAATTTAAATATTGTTTACTCTTGCATATTAAGTATATTAATTTTATGAAGATTAAATTGTAATAACTATTATAAATAACAACACAAGAATATTATTTGTGATAATAACTGTATTTACAATAACTAAATAAAATATGAAGTACAATATTAAGAAAATTATTTCATAACTATTGATTCAAGATCTTAGCGAGTTACATAACTTGGGCATATTTTTTCATTTAAAAAACTCTACAATTTGATCGATGACCATGACATTTCATCACAATAATCCTCTTAATAAGGAAAATTATGATGAAATGTCATAACCACGAGCATATTGCATAGCCTAGACTGGGTTACTTTGATATTTGAAAAATATAGATTTATATTGAAGAACTCTATATGTTTTTTATAAACAAAAGTTAATGAAAACAATTTTTGAAGAATATATAATAGAAGTATAAGTTAAGAGAGAAGAATAAGAAGGTTGTGTGCCAGAATAAGGTTATATCATGTATGTATATATAGTAGTTAATGATGATGGGCTTGATTTAGTTGGGCTTACTACTATATGGGTTGATGAAAATTTAAAAGACTAGGTGTGAATGTTTATTAGGTTTCTCATACCCTGATAATAAGAATTAACAAAATAACTGGTTATTCCCTACTTATATTATTTTTAAAAAATATATTATACATTAAAAATATATTGTTGCTATTTTAAATACAATTTCCTTATATATTGATACTCTTTTAAATAGTATAATTACTATTCAAGATAATATTTGAGTAAAAATTCAGCGTACATATTATGTAATTTTTTAATAATATTATTGTGTTTTTACTTTTTTAGAAACAAGTAACTATAGTAAATTGAACATGTTCTAGTTTATTTATATTTAATATAATTGATAATATAAAAATAATAATATTAATAATTAAATTAAAAGAAATTATAAAAAAATATAACTCTAAAATATTTTTCATTTAAAATAATTAAAATATAAATATTGTTTACTCTTGCATATTAAGTATATTAATTTTTTGAAGATTAAATTGTAATAACTATTATAAAAAACAACACAAGAATATTATTTGTGATAAAAGTTATATTTACAATAACTTAATAAAAAAAGATTTTCAATATTATGAAAATTATACCATAACTATTGATTCAAGATCTTAGCGAGTTACATAACTCGGGCATATTTTTGTCATTAAGAAACTCTACAATTTGATCGATGGTCATAATATTTCATCACAATAATTCTCTTAATAAGGAAAATTATGATGAAATGTCTTAACCACGAGCATATTGCATAGCCTAGACTAGATTACTTTGATATTTGAAAAATATGGATTTATATTGAAGAACTCTATATGTTTAAGTTTATAAACTACAGTTAATGAAAACAATTTTTGAAGAATATATAATAGAAGTATAAGTTAAAAGAGAACAATAAAAGAGTTATGTGCCAGAATAAGGTTAAATCATGTATGTATATATAGTAGTTAAGGATGATTGGCTTGATTTAGTTGGGCTTACGATTATACATTATTGGGTCGATATAAATTAAAAAAACTAGGTGTGGATGTTTATTAGGTTTCTCTTATGCTGAGGATAAGAAATAACAAAATAATTTTTTGTTCCCTACTTATATCTACTTTTAAAAAATATATTATACATTAAAAATATATTATTTATATTTTAAATAAAATTTCCTTATATATTGATACTCTTTTAAATAGCGTAATTACTATTCAAGATAATATTTGAGAAATAATTTAGAATACATATTATATAATTTTTTAATAATATTATTATGTTTTTACTTTTTTAGAAACAAGTAAAATATAGTAAATTGAAGATGCTTGAGATTGTTTATATTTAAAATAATTGATGATATAAAAATAATAATATTAATAACTAAATAAAAAGAAATTGTAGAAAAATATAACCCTAAAATATTTTTCATTTAAAATAATTAAAATTTAAATATTGTTTACTCTTGCATATTAAGTATATTAATTTTATGAAGATTAAATTGTAATAACTATTATAAATAACAACACAAGAATATTATTTGTGATAATAACTGTATTTACAATAACTAAATAAAATATGAAGTACAATATTAAGAAAATTATTTCATAACTATTGATTCAAGATCTTAGCGAGTTACATAACTTGGGCATATTTTTTCATTTAAAAAACTCTACAATTTGATCGATGACCATGACATTTCATCACAATAATCCTCTTAATAAGGAAAATTATGATGAAATGTCATAACCACGAGCATATTGCATAGCCTAGACTGGGTTACTTTGATATTTGAAAAATATAGATTTATATTGAAGAACTCTATATGTTTTTTATAAACAAAAGTTAATGAAAACAATTTTTGAAGAATATATAATAGAAGTATAAGTTAAGAGAGAAGAATAAGAAGGTTGTGTGCCAGAATAAGGTTATATCATGTATGTATATATAGTAGTTAATGATGATGGGCTTGATTTAGTTGGGCTTACTACTATATGGGTTGATGAAAATTTAAAAGACTAGGTGTGAATGTTTATTAGGTTTCTCATACCCTGATAATAAGAATTAACAAAATAACTGGTTATTCCCTACTTATATTATTTTAAAAAAATATATTATACATTAAAAATATATTGTTGCTATTTTAAATACAATTTCCTTATATATTGATACTCTTTTAAATAGTGTAATTACTATTCAAGATAATATTTGAGTAAAAATTCAGCGTACATATTATGTAATTTTTTAATAATATTATTGTGTTTTTACTTTTTTAGAAACAAGTAACTATAGTAAATTGAACATGTTCTAGTTTATTTATATTTAATATAATTGATAATATAAAAATAATAATATTAATAATTAAATTAAAAGAAATTATAAAAAAATATAACTCTAAAATATTTTTCATTAAAAATAATTAAAATATAAATATTGTTTACTCTTGCATATTAAGTATATTAATTTTTTGAAGATTAAATTGTAATAACTATTATAAAAAACAACACAAGAATATTATTTGTGATAAAAGTTATATTTACAATAACTTAATAAAAAAAGATTTTCAATATTATGAAATTTATACCATAACTATTGATTCAAGATCTTAGCGAGTTACATAACTTGGGCATATTTTTGTCATTTAGAAACTCTACAATTTGATCGATGTTCATGATATTTCATCACAATAATCCTCTTAATAAGGAAAATTATGATGAAATGTCATAACCACGAGCATATTGCATAGCCTAGACTAGATTACTTAGATATTTGAAAAATATGGATTTATATTGAAGAACTCTATATGTTTAAGTTTATAAACTACAGTTAATGAAAACAATTTTTGAAGAATATATAATAGAAGTATAAGTTAAAAGAGAACAATAAAAGGGTTATGTGCCAGAATAAGGTTAAATCATGTATGTATATATAGTAGTTAAGGATGATTGGCTTGATTTAGTTGGGCTTACGATTATACATTATTGGGTCGATATAAATTAAAAAAACTAGGTGCGGATGTTTATTAGGTTTCTCTTTATGCTGAGGATAAGAAATAACAAAATAATTTTTGTTCCCTACTTATATCTACTTTTAAAAAATATATTATACATTAAAAATATATTATTTATATTTTAAATAAAATTTCCTTATATATTGATACTCTTTTAAATAGCGTAATTACTATTCAAGATAATATTTGAGAAATAATTTAGAATACATATTATATAATTTTTTAATAATATTATTATGTTTTTACTTTTTTAGAAACAAGTAAAATATAGTAAATTGAACATGCTTGAGATTGTTTATATTTAAAATAATTGATGATATAAAAATAATAATATTAATAACTAAATAAAAAGAAATTGTAGAAAAATATAACCCTAAAATATTTTTCATTTAAAATAATTAAAATTTAAATATTGTTTACTCTTGCATATTAAGTATATTAATTTTATGAAGATTAAATTGTAATAACTATTATAAATAACAACACAAGAATATTATTTGTGATAATAACTGTATTTACAATAACTAAATAAAATATGAAGTACAATATTAAGAAAATTATTTCATAACTATTGATTCAAGATCTTAGCGAGTTACATAACTTGGGCATATTTTTTCATTTAAAAAACTCTACAATTTGATCGATGACCATGACATTTCATCACAATAATCCTCTTAATAAGGAAAATTATGATGAAATGTCATAACCACGAGCATATTGCATAGCCTAGACTGGGTTACTTTGATATTTGAAAAATATAGATTTATATTGAAGAACTCTATATGTTTTTTATAAACAAAAGTTAATGAAAACAATTTTTGAAGAATATATAATAGAAGTATAAGTTAAGAGAGAAGAATAAGAAGGTTGTGTGCCAGAATAAGGTTATATCATGTATGTATATATAGTAGTTAATGATGATGGGCTTGATTTAGTTGGGCTTACTACTATATGGGTTGATGAAAATTTAAAAGACTAGGTGTGAATGTTTATTAGGTTTCTCATACCCTGATAATAAGAATTAACAAAATAACTGGTTATTCCCTACTTATATTATTTTTTAAAAATATATTATACATTAAAAATATATTGTTGCTATTTTAAATACAATTTCCTTATATATTGATACTCTTTTAAATAGTATAATTACTATTCAAGATAATATTTGAGTAAAAATTCAGCGTACATATTATGTAATTTTTTAATAATATTATTGTGTTTTTACTTTTTTAGAAACAAGTAACTATAGTAAATTGAACATGTTCTAGTTTATTTATATTTAATATAATTGATAATATAAAAATAATAATATTAATAATTAAATTAAAAGAAATTATAAAAAAATATAACTCTAAAATATTTTTCATTTAAAATAATTAAAATATAAATATTGTTTACTCTTGCATATTAAGTATATTAATTTTTTGAAGATTAAATTGTAATAACTATTATAAAAAACAACACAAGAATATTATTTGTGATAAAAGTTATATTTACAATAACTTAATAAAAAAAGATTTTCAATATTATGAAATTTATACCATAACTATTGATTCAAGATCTTAGCGAGTTACATAACTTGGGCATATTTTTGTCATTTAGAAACTCTACAATTTGATCGATGTTCATGATATTTCATCACAATAATCCTCTTAATAAGGAAAATTATGATGAAATGTCATAACCACGAGCATATTGCATAGCCTAGACTAGATTACTTAGATATTTGAAAAATATGGATTTATATTGAAGAACTCTATATGTTTAAGTTTATAAACTACAGTTAATGAAAACAATTTTTGAAGAATATATAATAGAAGTATAAGTTAAAAGAGAACAATAAAAGGGTTATGTGCCAGAATAAGGTTAAATCATGTATGTATATATAGTAGTTAAGGATGATTGGCTTGATTTAGTTGGGCTTACGATTATACATTATTGGGTCGATATAAATTAAAAAAACTAGGTGCGGATGTTTATTAGGTTTCTCTTTATGCTGAGGATAAGAAATAACAAAATAATTTTTGTTCCCTACTTATATCTACTTTTAAAAAATATATTATACATTAAAAATATATTATTTATATTTTAAATAAAATTTCCTTATATATTGATACTCTTTTAAATAGCGTAATTACTATTCAAGATAATATTTGAGAAATAATTTAGAATACATATTATATAATTTTTTAATAATATTATTATGTTTTTACTTTTTTAGAAACAAGTAAAATATAGTAAATTGAACATGCTTGAGATTGTTTATATTTAAAATAATTGATGATATAAAAATAATAATATTAATAACTAAATAAAAAGAAATTGTAGAAAAATATAACCCTAAAATATTTTTCATTTAAAATAATTAAAATTTAAATATTGTTTACTCTTGCATATTAAGTATATTAATTTTATGAAGATTAAATTGTAATAACTATTATAAATAACAACACAAGAATATTATTTGTGATAATAACTGTATTTACAATAACTAAATAAAATATGAAGTACAATATTAAGAAAATTATTTCATAACTATTGATTCAAGATCTTAGCGAGTTACATAACTTGGGCATATTTTTTCATTTAAAAAACTCTACAATTTGATCGATGACCATGACATTTCATCACAATAATCCTCTTAATAAGGAAAATTATGATGAAATGTCATAACCACGAGCATATTGCATAGCCTAGACTGGGTTACTTTGATATTTGAAAAATATAGATTTATATTGAAGAACTCTATATGTTTTTTATAAACAAAAGTTAATGAAAACAATTTTTGAAGAATATATAATAGAAGTATAAGTTAAGAGAGAAGAATAAGAAGGTTGTGTGCCAGAATAAGGTTATATCATGTATGTATATATAGTAGTTAATGATGATGGGCTTGATTTAGTTGGGCTTACTACTATATGGGTTGATGAAAATTTAAAAGACTAGGTGTGAATGTTTATTAGGTTTCTCATACCCTGATAATAAGAATTAACAAAATAACTGGTTATTCCCTACTTATATTATTTTTTAAAATATATTATACATTAAAAATATATTGTTGCTATTTTAAATACAATTTCCTTATATATTGATACTCTTTTAAATAGTATAATTACTATTCAAGATAATATTTGAGTAAAAATTCAGCGTACATATTATGTAATTTTTTAATAATATTATTGTGTTTTTACTTTTTTAGAAACAAGTAACTATAGTAAATTGAACATGTTCTAGTTTATTTATATTTAATATAATTGATAATATAAAAATAATAATATTAATAATTAAATTAAAGAAATTATAAAAAAATATAACTCTAAAATATTTTTCATTTAAAATAATTAAAATATAAATATTGTTTACTCTTGCATATTAAGTATATTAATTTTTTGAAGATGAAATTGTAATAACTATTATAAAAAACAACACAAGAATATTATTTGTGATAAAAGTTATATTTACAATAACTTAATAAAAAAAGATTTTCAATATTATGAAAATTATACCATAACTATTGATTCAAGATCTTAGCGAGTTATATAACTCGGGCATATTTTTGTCATTAAGAAACTCTACAATTTGATCGATGGTCATGATATTTCATCACAATAATTCTCTTAATAAGGAAAATTATGATGAAATGTCATAACCACGAGCATATTGCATAGCCTAGACTAGATTACTTTGATTTTGAAAAATATGGATTTATATTGAAGAACTCTATATGTTTAAGTTTTATAAACTACAGTTAATGAAAACAATTTTTGAAGAATATATAATAGAAGTATAAGTTAAAAGAGAACAATAAAAGGGTTATGTGCCAGAATAAGGTTAAATCATGTATGTATATATAGTAGTTAAGGATGATTGGCTTGATTTAGTTGGGCTTACGATTATACATTATTGGGTCGATATAAATTAAAAAAACTAGGTGCGGATGTTTATTAGGTTTCTCTTTATGCTGAGGATAAGAAATAACAAAATAATTTTTGTTCCCTACTTATATCTACTTTTAAAAAATATATTATACATTAAAAATATATTATTTATATTTTAAATAAAATTTCCTTATATATTGATACTCTTTTTAAATAGCGTAATTACTATTCAAGATAATATTTGAGAAATAATTTAGAATACATATTATATAATTTTTTAATAATATTATTATGTTTTTACTTTTTTAGAAACAAGTAAAATATAGTAAATTGAACATGCTTGAGATTGTTTATATATAAAATAATTGATGATATAAAAATAATAATATTAATAACTAAATAAAAAGAAATTGTAGAAAAATATAACCCTAAAATATTTTTCATTAAAATAATTAAAATTTAAATATTGTTTACTCTTGCATATTAAGTATATTAATTTTATGAAGATTAAATTGTAATAACTATTATAAATAACAACACAAGAATATTATTTGTGATAATAACTGTATTTACAATAACTAAATAAAATATGAAGTACAATATTAAGAAAATTATTTCATAACTATTGATTCAAGATCTTAGCGAGTTACATAACTTGGGCATATTTTTTCATTTAAAAAACTCTACAATTTGATCGATGACCATGACATTTCATCACAATAATCCTCTTAATAAGGAAAATTATGATGAAATGTCATAACCACGAGCATATTGCATAGCCTAGACTGGGTTACTTTGATATTTGAAAAATATAGATTTATATTGAAGAACTCTATATGTTTTTATAAACAAAAGTTAATGAAAACAATTTTTGAAGAATATATAATAGAAGTATAAGTTAAGAGAGAAGAATAAGAAGGTTGTGTGCCAGAATAAGGTTATATCATGTATGTATATATAGTAGTTAATGATGATGGGCTTGAT
The DNA here is from genome assembly GCA_029959085.1 of Nemophila menziesii. Taxonomy (NCBI): domain Eukaryota; kingdom Viridiplantae; phylum Streptophyta; class Magnoliopsida; order Boraginales; family Hydrophyllaceae; genus Nemophila; species Nemophila menziesii. Next base: position 21,526,255 of record JARWIR010000015.1, on the reverse strand, counting down.
TTAGTTGGGCTTACTACTATATGGGTTGATGAAAATTTAAAAGACTAGGTGTGAATGTTTATTAGGTTTCTCATACCCTGATAATAAGAATTAACAAAATAACTGGTTATTCCCTACTTATATTATTTTTAAAAATATATTATACATTAAAAATATATTGTTGCTATTTTAAATACAATTTCCTTATATATTGATACTCTTTTAAATAGTATAATTACTATTCAAGATAATATTTGAGTAAAAATTCAGCGTACATATTATGTAATTTTTTAATAATATTATTGTGTTTTTACTTTTTTAGAAACAAGTAACTATAGTAAATTGAACATGTTCTAGTTTATTTATATTTAATATAATTGATAATATAAAAATAATAATATTAATAATTAAATTAAAAGAAATTATAAAAAAATATAACTCTAAAATATTTTTCATTTAAAATAATTAAAATATAAATATTGTTTACTCTTGCATATTAAGTATATTAATTTTTGAAGATTAAATTGTAATAACTATTATAAAAAACAACACAAGAATATTATTTGTGATAAAAGTTATATTTACAATAACTTAATAAAAAAAGATTTTCAATATTATGAAAATTATACCATAACTATTGATTCAAGATCTTAGCGAGTTACATAACTCGGGCATATTTTTGTCGTCATTAAGAAACTCTACAATTTGATCGATGGTCATAATATTTCATCACAATAATTCTCTTAATAAGGAAAATTATGATGAAATGTCTTAACCACGAGCATATTGCATAGCCTAGACTAGATTACTTTGATATTTGAAAAATATGGATTTATATTGAAGAACTCTATATGTTTAAGTTTATAAACTACAGTTAATGAAAACAATTTTTGAAGAATATATAATAGAAGTATAAGTTAAAAGAGAACAATAAAAGAGTTATGTGCCAGAATAAGGTTAAATCATGTATGTATATATAGTAGTTAAGGATGATTGGCTTGATTTAGTTGGGCTTACGATTATACATTATTGGGTCGATATAAATTAAAAAAACTAGGTGTGGATGTTTATTAGGTTTCTCTTATGCTGAGGATAAGAAATAACAAAATAATTTTTTGTTCCCTACTTATATCTACTTTTAAAAAATATATTATACATTAAAAATATATTATTTATATTTTAAATAAAATTTCCTTATATATTGATACTCTTTTAAATAGCGTAATTACTATTCAAGATAATATTTGAGAAATAATTTAGAATACATATTATATAATTTTTTAATAATATTATTATGTTTTTACTTTTTTAGAAACAAGTAAAATATAGTAAATTGAAGATGCTTGAGATTGTTTATATTTAAAATAATTGATAATATAAAAATAATAATATTAATAATTAAATAAAAAGAAATTGTAGAAAAATATAACCCTAAAATATTTTTCATTTAAAATAATTAAAATTTAAATATTGTTTACTCTTGCATATTAAGTATATTAATTTTATGAAGATTAAATTGTAATAACTATTATAAATAACAACACAAGAATATTATTTGTGATAATAACTGTATTTACAATAACTAAATAAAATATGAAGTACAATATTAAGAAAATTATTTCATAACTATTGATTCAAGATCTTAGCGAGTTACATAACTTGGGTATATTTTTTTCATTAAAAAAACTCTACAATTTGATCGATGACCATGACATTTCATCACAATAATCCACTTAATTAGGAAATTTATGATGAAATGTCATAACCACGAGCATATTGCATAGCCTAGACTGGGTTACTTTGATATTTGAAAAATATGGATTTATATTGAAGAACTCTATATGTTTTAGTTTATAAACAACAGTTAATGAAAACAATTTTTGAAGAATATATAATAGAAGTATAAGTTAAGAGAGAAGAATAAGAAGGTTGTGTGCCAGAATAAGGTTATATCATGTATGTATATATAGTAGTTAATGATGATGGGCTTGATTTAGTTGGGCTTACGACTATATGGGTTGATGAAAATTTAAAAGACTAGGTGTGGATGTTTATTAGGTTTCTCATACCCTGATAATAAGAATTATGGTTATTCCCTACTTATATTATTTTTAAAAAATATATTATACATTAAAAATATATTGTTGCTATTTTAAATACAATTTCCTTATATATTGATACTCTTTTAAATAGTGTAATTACTATTCAAGATAATATTTGAGTAAAAATTCAGCGTACATATTATGTAATTTTTTAATAATATTATTTTGTTTTTACTTTTTTAGAAACAAGTAACTATAGTAAATTGAACATGTTCTAGTTTATTTATATTTAATATAATTGATAATATAAAAATAATAATATTAATAATTAAATTAAAAGAAATTATAAAAAAATATAACTCTAAAATATTTTTCATTTAAAATAATTAAAATATAAATATTGTTTACTCTTGCATATTAAGTATATTAATTTTTTGAAGATGAAATTGTAATAACTATTATAAAAAACAACACAAGAATATTATTTGTGATAAAAGTTATATTTACAATAAGTTAATAAAAAAAGATTTTCAATATTATGAAAATTATACCATAACTATTGATTCAAGATCTTAGCGAGTTATATAACTCGGGCATATTTTTGTCATTAAGAAACTCTACAATTTGATCGATGGTCATGATATTTCATCACAATAATTCTCTTAATAAGGAAAATTATGATGAAATGTCATAACCACGAGCATATTGCATAGCCTAGACTAGATTACTTTGATTTTGAAAAATATGGATTTATATTGAAGAACTCTATATGTTTAAGTTTATAAACTACAGTTAATGAAAACAATTTTTGAAGAATATATAATAGAAGTATAAGTTAAAAGAGAACAATAAAAGGGTTATGTGCCAGAATAAGGTTAAATCATGTATGTATATATAGTAGTTAAGGATGATTGGCTTGATTTAGTTGGGCTTACGATTATACATTATTGGGTCGATATAAATTAAAAAAACTAGGTGCGGATGTTTATTAGGTTTCTCTTTATGCTGAGGATAAGAAATAACAAAATAATTTTTGTTCCCTACTTATATCTACTTTTAAAAAATATATTATACATTAAAAATATATTATTTATATTTTAAATAAAATTTCCTTATATATTGATACTCTTTTAAATAGCGTAATTACTATTCAAGATAATATTTGAGAAATAATTTAGAATACATATTATATAATTTTTTAATAATATTATTATGTTTTTACTTTTTTAGAAACAAGTAAAATATAGTAAATTGAACATGCTTGAGATTGTTTATATTTAAAATAATTGATGATATAAAAATAATAATATTAATAACTAAATAAAAAGAAATTGTAGAAAAATATAACCCTAAAATATTTTTCATTTAAAATAATTAAAATTTAAATATTGTTTACTCTTGCATATTAAGTATATTAATTTTATGAAGATTAAATTGTAATAACTATTATAAATAACAACACAAGAATATTATTTGTGATAATAACTGTATTTACAATAACTAAATAAAATATGAAGTACAATATTAAGAAAATTATTTCATAACTATTGATTCAAGATCTTAGCGAGTTACATAACTTGGGCATATTTTTTCATTTAAAAAACTCTACAATTTGATCGATGACCATGACATTTCATCACAATAATCCTCTTAATAAGGAAAATTATGATGAAATGTCATAACCACGAGCATATTGCATAGCCTAGACTGGGTTACTTTGATATTTGAAAAATATAGATTTATATTGAAGAACTCTATATGTTTTTTATAAACAAAAGTTAATGAAAACAATTTTTGAAGAATATATAATAGAAGTATAAGTTAAGAGAGAAGAATAAGAAGGTTGTGTGCCAGAATAAGGTTATATCATGTATGTATATATAGTAGTTAATGATGATGGGCTTGATTTAGTTGGGCTTACTACTATATGGGTTGATGAAAATTTAAAAGACTAGGTGTGAATGTTTATTAGGTTTCTCATACCCTGATAATAAGAATTAACAAAATAACTGGTTATTCCCTACTTATATTATTTTTAAAAAATATATTATACATTAAAAATATATTGTTGCTATTTTAAATACAATTTCCTTATATATTGATACTCTTTTAAATAGTGTAATTACTATTCAAGATAATATTTGAGTAAAAATTCAGCGTACATATTATGTAATTTTTTAATAATATTATTGTGTTTTTACTTTTTTAGAAACAAGTAACTATAGTAAATTGAACATGTTCTAGTTTATTTATATTTAATATAATTGATAATATAAAAATAATAATATTAATAATTAAATTAAAAGAAATTATAAAAAAATATAACTCTAAAATATTTTTCATTTAAAATAATTAAAATATAAATATTGTTTACTCTTGCATATTAAGTATATTAATTTTTTGAAGATTAAATTGTAATAACTATTATAAAAAACAACACAAGAATATTATTTGTGATAAAAGTTATATTTACAATAACTTAATAAAAAAAGATTTTCAATATTATGAAAATTATACCATAACTATTGATTCAAGATCTTAGCGAGTTATATAACTCGGGCATATTTTTGTCATTAAGAAACTCTACAATTTGATCGATGGTCATGATATTTCATCACAATAATTCTCTTAATAAGGAAAATTATGATGAAATGTCATAACCACGAGCATATTGCATAGCCTAGACTAGATTACTTTGATTTTGAAAAATATGGATTTATATTGAAGAACTCTATATGTTTAAGTTTATAAACTACAGTTAATGAAAACAATTTTTGAAGAATATATAATAGAAGTATAAGTTAAAAGAGAACAATAAAAGGGTTATGTGCCAGAATAAGGTTAAATCATGTATGTATATATAGTAGTTAAGGATGATTGGCTTGATTTAGTTGGGCTTACGATTATACATTATTGGGTCGATATAAATTAAAAAAACTAGGTGCGGATGTTTATTAGGTTTCTCTTTATGCTGAGGATAAGAAATAACAAAATAATTTTTGTTCCCTACTTATATCTACTTTTAAAAAATATATTATACATTAAAAATATATTATTTATATTTTAAATAAAATTTCCTTATATATTGATACTCTTTTAAATAGCGTAATTACTATTCAAGATAATATTTGAGAAATAATTTAGAATACATATTATATAATTTTTTAATAATATTATTATGTTTTTACTTTTTTAGAAACAAGTAAAATATAGTAAATTGAACATGCTTGAGATTGTTTATATTTAAAATAATTGATGATATAAAAATAATAATATTAATAACTAAATAAAAAGAAATTGTAGAAAAATATAACCCTAAAATATTTTTCATTTAAAATAATTAAAATTTAAATATTGTTTACTCTTGCATATTAAGTATATTAATTTTATGAAGATTAAATTGTAATAACTATTATAAATAACAACACAAGAATATTATTTGTGATAATAACTGTATTTACAATAACTAAATAAAATATGAAGTACAATATTAAGAAAATTATTTCATAACTATTGATTCAAGATCTTAGCGAGTTACATAACTTGGGCATATTTTTTCATTTAAAAAACTCTACAATTTGATCGATGACCATGACATTTCATCACAATAATCCTCTTAATAAGGAAAATTATGATGAAATGTCATAACCACGAGCATATTGCATAGCCTAGACTGGGTTACTTTGATATTTGAAAAATATAGATTTATATTGAAGAACTCTATATGTTTTTTATAAACAAAAGTTAATGAAAACAATTTTTGAAGAATATATAATAGAAGTATAAGTTAAGAGAGAAGAATAAGAAGGTTGTGTGCCAGAATAAGGTTATATCATGTATGTATATATAGTAGTTAATGATGATGGGCTTGATTTAGTTGGGCTTACTACTATATGGGTTGATGAAAATTTAAAAGACTAGGTGTGAATGTTTATTAGGTTTCTCATACCCTGATAATAAGAATTAACAAAATAACTGGTTATTCCCTACTTATATTATTTTTAAAAAATATATTATACATTAAAAATATATTGTTGCTATTTTAAATACAATTTCCTTATATATTGATACTCTTTTAAATAGTGTAATTACTATTCAAGATAATATTTGAGTAAAAATTCAGCGTACATATTATGTAATTTTTTAATAATATTATTGTGTTTTTACTTTTTTAGAAACAAGTAACTATAGTAAATTGAACATGTTCTAGTTTATTTATATTTAATATAATTGATAATATAAAAATAATAATATTAATAATTAAATTAAAAGAAATTATAAAAAAATATAACTCTAAAATATTTTTCATTTAAAATAATTAAAATATAAATATTGTTTACTCTTGCATATTAAGTATATTAATTTTTTGAAGATTAAATTGTAATAACTATTATAAAAAACAACACAAGAATATTATTTGTGATAAAAGTTATATTTACAATAACTTAATAAAAAAAGATTTTCAATATTATGAAAATTATACCATAACTATTGATTCAAGATCTTAGCGAGTTACATAACTCGGGCATATTTTTGTCATTAAGAAACTCTACAATTTGATCGATGGTCATGATATTTCATCACAATAATTCTCTTAATAAGGAAAATTATGATGAAATGTCTTAACCACGAGCATATTGCATAGCCTAGACTAGATTACTTTGATATTTGAAAAATATGGATTTATATTGAAGAACTCTATATGTTTAAGTTTATAAACTACAGTTAATGAAAACAATTTTTGAAGAATATATAATAGAAGTATAAGTTAAAAGAGAACAATAAAAGAGTTATGTGCCAGAATAAGGTTAAATCATGTATGTATATATAGTAGTTAAGGATGATTGGCTTGATTTAGTTGGGCTTACGATTATACATTATTGGGTCGATATAAATTAAAAAAACTAGGTGTGGATGTTTATTAGGTTTCTCTTATGCTGAGGATAAGAAATAACAAAATAATTTTTTGTTCCCTACTTATATCTACTTTTAAAAAATATATTATACATTAAAAATATATTATTTATATTTTAAATAAAATTTCCTTATATATTGATGCTCTTTTAAATAGCGTAATTACTATTCAAGATAATATTTGAGAAATAATTTAGAATACATATTATATAATTTTTTAATAATATTATTATGTTTTTACTTTTTTAGAAACAAGTAAAATATAGTAAATTGAAGATGCTTGAGATTGTTTATATTTAAAATAATTGATAATATAAAAATAATAATATTAATAATTAAATAAAAAGAAATTGTAGAAAAATATAACCCTAAAATATTTTTCATTTAAAATAATTAAAATTTAAATATTGTTTACTCTTGCATATTAAGTATATTAATTTTATGAAGATTAAATTGTAATAACTATTATAAATAACAACACAAGAATATTATTTGTGATAATAACTGTATTTACAATAACTAAATAAAATATGAAGTACAATATTAAGAAAATTATTTCATAACTATTGATTAAAGATCTTAGCGAGTTACATAACTTGGGTACATTAAAAAAAACTCTACAATTTGATCGATGACCATGACATTTCATCACAATAATCCTCTTAATTAGGAAAATTATGATGAAATGTCATAACCACGAGCATATTGCATAGCCTAGACTTGGTTACTTTGATATTTGAAAAATATGGATTTATATTGAAGAACTCTATATGGTTTAGTTTATAAACAACAGTTAATGAAAACAATTTTTGAAGAATATATAATAGAAGTATAAGTTAAGAGAGAAGAATAAGAAGGTTGTGTTCCAGAATAAGGTTATATCATGTATGTATATATAGTAGTTAATGATGATGGGCTTGATTTAGTTGGGCTTACGACTATATGCGTTGATGAAAATTTAAAAGACTAGGTGTGGATGTTTATTAGGTTTCTCATACCCTGATAGTAAGAATTATGGTTATTCCCTACTTATATTATTTTTAAAAAATATATTATACATTAAAAATATATTGTTGCTATTTTAAATACAATTTCCTTATATATTGATACTCTTTTAAATAGTTTAATTACTATTCAAGATAATATTTGAGTAAAAATTCAGCGTACATATTATGTAATTTTTTAATAATATTATTGTGTTTTTACTTTTTTAGAAACAAGTAACTATAGTAAATTGAACATGTTCTAGTTTATTTATATTTAATATAATTGATAATATAAAAAAATAATATTAATAATTAAATAAAAAAAAATTGTAGAAAAATATAACCCTAAAATATTTTTCATTTAAAATAATTAAAATATAAATATTGTTTACTCTTGCATATTAAGGATATTAATTTTTTGAAGATTAAATTGTAATAACTATTATAAAAAAACACAAGAATATTATTTGTGATAAAAGTTATATTTACAATAACTAAATAAAAAAAGATTTTCAATATTATGAAAATTATGCCATAACTATTGATTTAAGATCTTAGCGAGTTACATAACTTGGGCATATTTTTGTCATTTAGAAACTCTACAATTTGATCGATGGTCATGATATTTCATCACAATAATCCTCTTAATAAGGAAAATTATGATGAAATGTCATAACCACGAGCATATTGTATAGCCTAGACTAGATTACTTTGATATTTGAAAAATATGGATTTATATTGAAGAACTCTATATGTTTCAGTTTATAAACTACCGTTAATTAAAACAATTTTTGAAGAATATATAATAGAAGTATAAGTTAAAAGAGAACAATAAAAGGGTTATGTGCCAGAATAAGGTTAAATCATGTATGTATATATATTAGTTAAGGATGATTGGCTTGATTTAGTTGGGCTTACGATTATACATTATTGGGTCGATATAAATTAAAAAAACTAGGTGTGGATGCTTATTAGGTTTCTCTTATCCTGAGGATAAGAAATAACAAAATAATTTTTTGTTCCCTACTTATATCTACTTTTAAAAAATATATTATACATTAAAAATATATTATTTATATTTTAAATAAAATTTCCTTATATATTGATACTCTTTTAAATAGCGTAATTACTATTCAAGATAATATTTGAGAAATAATTTAGAATACATATTATATAATTTTGAATAATATTATTATGTTTTTACTTTTTTAGAAACAAGTAAAATATAGTAAATTGAACATGCTTGAGATTGTTTATATTTAAAATAATTGATAATATAAAAATAATAATATTAATAATTAAATAAAAAGAAATTGTAGAAAAATATAACCCTAAAATATTTTTCATTTAAAATAATTAAAATTTGAATATTGTTTACTCTTGCATATTAAGTATATTAATTTTTTGAAGATTAAATTGTAATAACTATTATAAAAAACAACACAAGAATATTATTTGTGATAAAAGTTATATTTACAATAACTTAATAAAAAAAGATTTTCAATATTATGAAAATTATACCATAACTATTGATTCAAGATCTTAGCGAGTTACATAACTCGGGCATATTTTTGTCATTAAGAAACTCTACAATTTGATCGATGGTCATGATATTTCATCACAATAATTCTCTTAATAAGGAAAATTATGATGAAATGTCATAACCACGAGCATATTGCATAGCCTAGACTAGATTACTTTGATATTTGAAAAATATGGATTTATATTGAAGAACTCTATATGTTTAAGTTTATAAACTACAATTAATGAAAACAATTTTTGAAGAATATATAATAGAAGTATAAGTTAAAAGAGAACAATAAAAGGGTTATGTGTCTGAATAAGGTTAAATCATGTATGTATATATAGTAGTTAAGGATGATTGGCTTGATTTAGTTGGGCTTACGATTATACATTATTGGGTCCATATAAATTAAAAAAACTAGGTGTGGATGTTTATTAGGTTTCTTTTATGCTGAGGATAAGAAATAACAAAATAATTTTTGTTCCCTACTTATATCTACTTTTAAAAAATATATTATACATTAAAAATATATTATTTATATTTTAAATAAAATTTCCTTATATATTGATACTCTTTTAAATAGCGTAATTACTATTCAAGATAATATTTGAGAAATAATTTAGAATACATATTATATAATTTTTTAATAATATTATTATGTTTTTACTTTTTTAGAAACAAGTAAAATATAGTAAATTGAACATGCTTGAGATTGTTTATATTTAAAATAATTGATGATATAAAAATAATAATATTAATAACTAAATAAAAAGAAATTGTAGAAAAATATAACCCTAAAATATTTTTCATTTAAAATAATTAAAATTTAAATATTGTTTACTCTTGCATATTAAGTATATTAGTTTTATGAAGATTAAATTGTAATAACTATTATAAATAACAACACAAGAATATTATTTGTGATAATAACTGTATTTACAATAACTAAATAAAATATGAAGTACAATATTAAGAAAATTATTTCATAACTATTGATTCAAGATCTTAGCGAGTTACATAACTTGGGCATATTTTCTTCATTTGAAAAACTCTACAATTTGATCGATAACCATGACATTTCATCACAATAATCCTCTTAATAAGGAAAATTATGATGAAATGTCATAACCACGAGCATATTGCATAGCCTAGACTGGGTTACTTTGATATTTGAAAAATATAGATTTATATTGAAGAACTCTATATGTTTTTTATAAACAAAAGTTAATGAAAACAATTTTTGAAGAATATATAATAGAAGTATAAGTTAAGAGAGAAGAATAAGAAGGTTGTGTGCCAGAATAAGGTTATATCATGTATGTATATATAGTAGTTAATGATGATGGGCTTGATTTAGTTGGGCTTACGACTATATGGGTTGATGAAAATTTAAAAGACTAGGTGTGGATGTTTATTAGGTTTCTCATACCCTGATAATAAGAATTAACAAAATAACTGGTTATTCCCTACTTATATTATTTTAAAAAAATATATTATACATTAAAAATATATTGTTGCTATTTTAAATACAATTTCCTTATATATTGATACTCTTTTAAATAGTGTAATTACTATTCAAGATAATATTTGAGTAAAAATTCAGCGTACATATTATGTAATTTTTTAATAATATTATTGTGTTTTTACTTTTTTAGAAACAAGTAACTATAGTAAATTGAACATGTTCTAGTTTATTTATATTTAATATAATTGATAATATAAAAATAATAATATTAATAATTAAATTAAAAGAAATTATAAAAAAATATAACTCTAAAATATTTTTCATTTAAAATAATTAAAATATAAATATTGTTTACTCTTGCATATTAAGTATATTAATATTTTGAAGATTAAATTGTAATAACTATTATAAAAAACAACACAAGAATATTATTTGTGATAAAAGTTATATTTACAATAACTTAATAAAAAAAGATTTTCAATATTATGAAAATTATACCATAACTATTGATTCAAGATCTTAGCGAGTTACATAACTCGGGCATATTTTTGTCATTAAGAAACTCTACAATTTGATCGATGGTCATGATATTTCATCACAATAATTCTCTTAATAAGGAAAATTATGATGAAATGTCATAACCACGAACATATTGCATAGCCTAGACTAGATTACTTTGATATTTGAAAAATATGGATTTATATTGAAGAACTCTATATGTTTAAGTTTATAAACTACAGTTAATGAAAACAATTTTTGAAGAATATATAATAAAAGTATAAGTTAAAAGAGAACAATAAAAGGGTTATGTGTCAGAATAAGGTTAAATCATGTATGTATATATAGTAGTTAAGGATGATTGGCTTGATTTAGTTGGGCTTACGATTATACATTATTGGGTCCATATAAATTAAAAAAACTAGGTGTGGATGTTTATTAGGTTTCTCTTATGCTGAGGATAAGAAATAACAAAATAATTTTTGTTCCCTACTTATATCTACTTTTAAAAAATATATGATACATTAAAAATATATTATTTATATTTTAAATAAAATTTCCTTATATATTGATACTCTTTTAAATAGCGTAATTACTATTCAAGATAATATTTGAGAAATAATTTAGAATACATATTATATAATTTTTTAATAATATTATTATGTTTTTACTTTTTTAGAAACAAGTAAAATATAGTAAATTGAACATGCTTGAGATTGTTTATATTTAAAATAATTGATGATATAAAAATAATAATATTAATAACTAAATAAAAAGAAATTGTAGAAAAATATAACCCTAAAATATTTTTCATTTAAAATAATTAAAATTTAAATATTGTTTACTCTTACATATTAAGTATATTAATTTTATGAAGATTAAATTGTAATAACTATTATAAATAACAACACAAGAATATTATTTGTGATAATAACTGTATTTACAATAACTAAATAAAATATGAAGTACAATATTAAGAAAATTATTTCATAACTATTGATTCAGGATCTTAGCGAGTTACATAACTTGGGCATATTTTTTTCATTAAAAAAACTCTACAATTTGATCGATGACCATGACATTTCATCACAATAATCCTCTTAATTAGGAAAATTATGATGAAATGTCATAACCACGAGCATATTGCATAGCCTAGACTGGGTTACTTTGATATTTGAAAAATATTGATTTATATTGAAGAACTCTATATGTTTCAATTTATAAACAACAGTTAATGAAAACAAGTTTTGAAGAATATATAATAGAAGTATAAGTTAAGAGAGAAGAATAAGAAGGTTGTGTGCCAGAATGAGGTTATATCATGTATGTATATATAGTAGTTAATGATGATGGGCTTGATTTAGTTGGGCTTACGACTATATGGGTTGATGAAAATTTAAAAGACTAGGTGTGGATGTTTATTAGGTTTCTCATACCCTGATAATAAGAATTATGGTTATTCCCTACTTATATTATTTTTAAAAAATATATTATACATTAAAAATATATTGTTGCTATTTTAAATACAATTTCCTTATATATTGATACTCTTTTAAATAGTGTAATTACTATTCAAGATAATATTTGAGTAAAAATTCAGCGTACATATTATGTAATTTTTTAATAATATTATTGTGTTTTTACTTTTTTAGAAACAAGTAACTATAGTAAATTGAACATGTTCTAGTTTATTTATATTTAATATAATTGATAATATAAAAATAATAATATTAATAATTAAATTAAAAGAAATTATAAAAAAATATAACTCTAAAATATTTTTCATTTAAAATAATTAAAATATAAATATTGTTTACTCTTGCATATTAAGGATATTAATTTTTTGAAGATTAAATTGTAATAACTATTATAAAAAAAACACAAGAATATTATTTGTGATAAAAGTTATATTTACAATAACTAAATAAAAAAAGATTTTCAATATTATGAAAATTATACCATAACTATTGATTCAAGATCTTAGCGAGTTACATAATTTGGACATATTTTTGTCATTAAGAAACTCTACAATTTGATCGATGGTCATGATATTTCATCACAATAATCCTCTTAATAAGGAAAATTATGATGAAATGTCATAACCTCGAGCATATTGTATAGCCTAGACTAGATTACTTTGATATTTGAAAAATATGGATTTATATTGAAGAACTCTATATGTTTCAGTTTATAAACTACAGTTAATTAAAACAATTTTTGAAAAATATATAATAGAAGTATAAGTTAAAAGAGAACAATAAAAGGGTTATGTGCCAGAATAAGGTTAAATCATGTATGTATATATAGTAGTTAAGGATGATTGGCTTGATTTAGTTGGGCTTACGATTATACATTATTGGGTCGATATAAATTAAAAAAACTAGGTGTGGATGCTTATTAGGTTTCTCTTATCCTGAGGATAAGAAATAACAAAATAATTTTTTGTTCCCTACTTATATCTACTTTTAAAAAATATATTATACATTAAAAATATATTATTTCTATTTTAAATAAAATTTCCTTATATATTGATACTCTTTTAAATAGCGTAATTACTATTCAAGATAATATTTGAGAAATAATTTAGAATACATATTATATAATTTTTTAATAATATTATTATGTTTTTACTTTTTTAGAAACAAGTAAAATATATTAAATTGAACATGCTTGAGATTGTTTATATTTAAAATAATTGATAATATAAAAATAATAATATTAATAATTAAATAAAAAGAAATTGTAGAAAAATATAACCCTAAAATATTTTTCATTTAAAAGAAGTAAATTTTAAATATTGTTTACTCTTGCATATTAAGTATATTAATTTTATGAAGATTAAATTGTAATAACTATTATAAATAACAACACAAGAATATTATTTGTGATAATAACTGTATTTACAATAACTAAATAAAATATGAAGTACAATATTAAGAAAATTATTTCATAACTATTGATTCAAGATCTTAGCGAGTTACATAACTTGGGCATATTTTTTTCATTAAAAAAACTCTACAATTTGATCGATGACCATGACATTTCATCACAATAATCCTCTTAATTAGGAAAATTATGATGAAATGTCATAACCACGAGCATATTGCATAGCCTAGACTAGGTTACTTTGATATTTGAAAAATATGGATTTATATTGAAGAACTCTATATGTTTCAGTTTATAAACAACCGTTAATGAAAACAATTTTTGAAAAATATATAATAGAAGTATAAGTTAAGAGAGAAGAATTAGAAGGTTGTGTGCCAGAATAAGGTTATATCATGTATGTATATATAGAAGTTAATGATCATGGGCTTGATTTAGTTGGGCTTACGACTATATGGGTTGATGAAAATTTAAAAGACTAGGTGTGGATGTTTATTAGGTTTCTCATACCCTGATAATAAGAATTAACAAAATAACTGGTTATTCCCTACTTATATTATTTTTAAAAAATATATTATACATTAAAAATATATTGTTGCTATTTTAAATACAATTTCCTTATATATTGATACTCTTTTAAATAGTGTAATTACTATTCAAGATAATATTTGAGTAAAAATTCAGCGTACATATTATGTAATTTTTTAATAATATTATTGTGTTTCTACTTTTTTAGAAACAAGTAACTATAGTAAATTGAACATGTTCTAGTTTATTTATATTTAATATAATTGATAATATAAAAATAATAATATTAATAATTAAATTAAAAGAAATTATAAAAAAATATAATTCTAAAATATTTTTCATTTAAAATAATTAAAATATAAATATTGTTTACTCTTGCATACTAAGTATATTAATTTTTTGAAGATTAAATTGTAATAACTATTATAAAAAACAACACAAGAATATTATTTGTGATAAAATTTATATTTACAATAACTTAATAAAAAAAGATTTTCAATATTATGAAAATTATACCATAACTATTGATTCAAGATCTTAACGAGTTACATAACTCGGGCATATTTTTGTCATTTAGAAACTCTACAATTTGATCGATGGTCATGATATTTCATCACAATAATCCTCTTAATAAGGAAAATTATGATGAAATGTCATAACCACGAGCATATTGTATAGGCTAGACTAGATTACTTTGATATTTGAAAAATATGGATTTATATTGAAGAACTCTATATGTTTAAGTTTATAAACTACAGTTAATGAAAACAATTTTTGAAGAATATATAATAGAAGTATAAGTTAAAAGAGAACAATAAAAGGGTTTTGTGCCAGAATAAGATTAAATCATGTATGTATATATAGTAGTTAAGGATGATTGGCTTGATTTAGTTGGGCTTACGATTATACATTATTGGGTCGATATAAATTAAAAAAACTAGGCGTGGATGTTCATTAGGTTTGTCTTATGCTGAGGATAAGAAATAACAAAATAATTTTTTGTTCCCTACTTATATCTACTTTTAAAAAATATATTATACATTAAAAATATATTATTTACATTTTAAATAAAATTTCCTTATATATTGATACTCTTTTAAATAGCGTAATTACTATTCAAGATAATATTTGAGAAATAATTTAGAATACATATTATATAATTTTTTAATAATATTATTATGTTTTTACTTTTTTAGAAACAAGTAAAATATATTAAATTGAACATGCTTGAGATTGTTTATATTTAAAATCATTGATAATATAAAAATAATAATATTAATAATTAAATAAAAAGAAATTGTAGAAAAATATAACCCTAAAATATTTTTCATTTAAAATAATTAAAATTTAAATATTGTTTACTCTTGCATATTAAGTATATTAATTTTATGAAGATTAAATTGTAATAACTATTATAAATAACAACACAAGAATATTATTTGTGATAATAACTGTATTTACAATAACTAAATAAAATATGAAGTACAATATTAAGAAAATTATTTCATAACTATTGATTCAAGATCTTAGCGAGTTACATAACTTGGGCATATTTTTTCATTAAAAAAACTCTACAATTTGATCGATGACCATGACATTTCATCACAATAATCCTCTTAATTAGGAAAATTATGATGAAATGTCATAACCACGAGCATATTGCATAGCCTAGACTGGGTTACTTTGATATTTGAAAAATATGGATTTATATTGAAGAACTCTATATGTTTCAGTTTATAAACAACAGTTAATGAAAACAATTTTTAAAGAATATATAATAGAAGTATAAGTTAAGAGAGAAGAATAAGAAGGTTGTGTGCCAGAATAAGGTTATATCATGTATGTATATATAGTAGTTAATGATGATGGGCTTGATTTAGTTGGGCTTACGACTATATGGGTTGATGAAAATTTAAAAGACTAGGTGTGGATGTTTATTAGGTTTCTCATACCCTGATAATAAGAATTATGGTTATTCCCTACTTATATTATTTTTAAAAAATATATTATACATTAAAAATATATTGTTGCTATTTTAAATACAATTTCCTTATATATTGATACTCTTTTAAATAGTGTAATTACTATTCAAGATAATATTTGAGTAAAAATTCAGCGTACATATTATGTAATTTTATAATAATATTATTGTGTTTTTACTTTTTTAGAAACAAGTAACTATAGTAAATTGAACATGTTCTAGTTTATTTATATTTAATATAATTGATAATATAAAAATAATAATATTAATAATTAAATTAAAAGAAATTATAAAAAATATAAATCTAAAATATTTTTCATTTAAAATAATTAAAATATAAATATTGTTTACTCTTGCATACTAAGTATATTAATTTTTTGAAGATTAAATTGTAATAACTATTATAAAAAACAACACAAGAATATTATTTGTGATAAAAGTTATATTTACAATAACTTAATAAAAAAAGATTTTCAATATTATGAAAATTATACCATAACTATTGATTCAAGATCTTAGCGAGTTACATAACTCGGGCATATTTTTGTCATTTAGAAACTCTACAATTTGATCGATGGTCATGATATTTCATCACAATAATCCTCTTAATAAGGAAAATTATGATGAAATGTCATAACCACGAGCATATTGTATAGGCTAGACTAGATTACTTTGATATTTGAAAAATATGGATTTATATTGAAGAACTCTATATGTTTAAGTTTATAAACTACAGTTAATGAAAACAATTTTTGAAGAATATATAATAGAAGTATAAGTTAAAAGAGAACAATAAAAGGGTTTTGTGCCAGAATAAGGTTAAATCATGTATGTATATATAGTAGTTAAGGATGATTGGCTTGATTTAGTTGGGCTTACGATTATACATTATTGGGTCGATATAAATTAAAAAAACTAGGCGTGGATGTTCATTAGGTTTCTCTTATGCTGAGGATAAGAAATAACAAAATAATTTTTTGTTCCCTACTTATATCTACTTTTAAAAAATATATTATACATTAAAAATATATTATTTACATTTTAAATAAAATTTCCTTATATATTGATACTCTTTTAAATAGCGTAATTACTATTCAAGATAATATTTGAGAAATAATTTAGAATACATATTATATAATTTTTTAATAATATTATTATGTTTTTACTTTTTTAGAAACAAGTAAAATATATTAAATTGAACATGCTTGAGATTGTTTATATTTAAAATAATTGATAATATAAAAATAATAATATTAATAATTAAATAAAAAGAAATTGTAGAAAAATATAACCCTAAAATATTTTTCATTTAAAATAATTAAAATTTAAATATTGTTTACTCTTGAATATTAAGTATATTAATTTTATGAAGATTAAATTGTAATAACTATTATAAATAACAACACAAGAATATTATTTGTGATAATAACTGTATTTACAATAACTAAATAAAATATGAAGTACAATATTAAGAAAATTATTTCATAACTATTGATTCAAGATCTTAGCGAGTTACATAACTTGGGCATATTTTTTCATTAAAAAAACTCTACAATTTGATCGATGACCATGACATTTCATCACAATAATCCTCTTAATTAGGAAAATTATGATGAAATGTCATAACCACGAGCATATTGCATAGCCTAGACTGGGTTACTTTGATATTTGAAAAATATGGATTTATATTGAAGAACTCTATATGTTTCAGTTTATAAACAACAGTTAATGAAAATAATTTTTGAAGAATATATAATAGAAGTATAAGTTAAGAGAGAAGAATAAGAAGGTTGTGTGCCAGAATAAGGTTATATCATGTATGTATATATAGTAGTTAATGATGATGGGCTTGATTTAGTTGGGCTTACGACTATATGGGTTGATGAAAATTTAAAAGACTAGGTGTGGATGTTTATTAGGTTTCTCATACCCTGATAATAAGAATTATGGTTATTCCCTACTTATAATATTTTTAAAAAATATATTATACATTAAAAATATATTGTTGCTATTTTAAATACAATTTCCTTATATATTGATACTCTTTTAAATAGTGTAATTACTATTCAAGATAATATTTGAGTAAAAATTCAACGTACATATTATGTAATTTTTTAATAATATTATTGTGTTTTTACTTTTTTAGAAACAAGTAACTATAGTAAATTGAACATGTTCTAGTTTATTTATATTTAATATAATTGATAATATAAAAATAATTAAATTCATAATTAAATTAAAAGAAATTATAAAAAAATATAACTCTAAAATATTTTTCATTTAAAATAATTAAAATATAAATATTGTTTACTCTTGCATATTAAGGATATTAATTTTTTGAAGATTAAATTGTAATAACTATTATAAAAAAAACACAAGAATATTATTTGTGATAAAAGTTATATTTACAATAACTAAATAAAAAAAGATTTTCAATATTATGAAAATTATACCATAACTATTGATTCAAGATCTTAGCGAGTTACATAACTTGGGCATATTTTTGTCATTTAGAAACTCTACAATTTGATCGATGGTCATGATATTTCATCACAATAATCCTCTTAATAAGGAAAATTATGATGAAATGTCATAACCACGAGCATATTGTATAGCCTAGACTAGATTACTTTGATATTTGAAAAATATGGATTTATATTGAAAAAACTCTATATGTTTCAGTTTATAAACTACAGTTAATTAAAACAATTTTTGAAGAATATATAATAGAAGTATAAGTTAAAAGAGAACAATAAAAGAGTTATGTGGCAGAATAAGGTTAAATCATGTATCTATATATAGTAGTTAAGGATGATTGGCTTGACTTAGTTGGGCTTACGATTATACATTATTGGGTCGATATAAATTAAAAAAACTAGGTGTGGATGCTTATTAGGTTTCTCTTATCCTGAGGATAAGAAATAACAAAATAATTTTTTGTTCCCTACTTATATCTACTTTTAAAAAATATATTATACATTAAAAATATATTATTTCTATTTTAAATAAAATTTCCTTATATATTATACTCTTTTAAATAGCGTAATTACTATTCAAGATAATATTTGAGAAATAATTTAGAATACATATTATATAATTTTTTAATAATATTATTATGTTTTTACTTTTTTAGAAACAAGTAAAATATAGTAAATTGAACATGCTTGAGATTGTTTATATTTAAAATAATTGATAATATAAAAATAATAATATTAATAATTAAATAAAAAGAAATTGTAGAAAAATATAACCCTAAAATAATTTTCATTTAAAATAATTAAAATTTAAATATTGTTTACTCTTGCATATTATATTAATTTTATGAAGATTAAATTGTAATAACTATTATAAATAACAACACAAGAATATTATTTGTGATAATAACTGTATTTACAATAACTAAATAAAATATGAAGTACAATATTAAGAAAATTATTTCATAACTATTGATTCAAGATCTTAGCGAGTTACATAACTTGGGCATATTTTTTTCATTAAAAAAACTCTACAATTTGATCGATGACCATGACATTTCATCACAATAATCCTCTTAATTAGGAAAATTATGATGAAATGTCATAACCACGAGCATATTGCATAGCCTAGACTGGGTTACTTTGATATTTGAAAAATATGGATTTATATTGAAGAACTCTATATGTTTCAGTTTATAAACAACCGTTAATCAAAACAATTTTTGAAGAATATATAATAGAAGTATAAGTTAAGAGAGAAGAATAAGAAGGTTGTGTGCCAGAATAAGGTTATATCATGTATGTATATATAGAAGTTAATGATCATGGGCTTGATTTAGTTGGGCTTACGACTATATGGGTTGATGAAAATTTAAAAGACTAGGTGTGGATGTTTATTAGGTTTCTCATACCCTGATAATAAGAATTAACAAAATAACTGGTTATTCCCTACTTATATTATTTTTAAAAAATATATTATACATTAAAAATATATTGTTGCTATTTTAAATACAATTTCCTTATATAGTGATACTCTTTTAAATAGTGTAATTACTATTCAAGATAATATTTGAGTAAAAATTCAGCGTACATATTATGTAATTTTTTAATAATATTATTGTGTTTTTATTTTTTTAGAAACAAGTAACTATAGTAAATTGAACATGTTCTAGTTTATTTATATTTAATATAATTGATAATATAAAAATAATAATATTAATAATTACATTAAAAGAAATTATAAAAAAATATAACTCTAAAATATTTTTCATTTAAAATAATTAAAATATAAATATTGTTTACTCTTGCATACTAAGTATATTAATTTTTTGAAGATTAAATTGTAATAACTATTATTAAAAACAACACAAGAATATTATTTGTGATAAAAGTAATATTTACAATAACTTAATAAAAAAAGATTTTCAATATTATGAAAATTATATACCATAACTATTGATTCAAGATCTTAGCGAGTTACATAACTCGGGCATATTTTTGTCATTAAGAAACTCTACAATTTGATCAATGGTCATGATATTTCATCACAATAATTCTCTTAATAAGGAAAATTATGATGAAATGTCATAACCACGAGCATATTGCATAGCCTAGACTAGATTACTTTGATATTTGAAAAATATGGATTTATATTGAAGAATTCTATATGTTTAAGTTTATAAACTACAGTTAATAAAAACAATTTTTGAAGAATATATAATAGAAGTATAAGTTAAAAGAGAACAATAAAAGGGTTATGTGCCCGAATAAGGTTAAATCATGTATGTATATATAGTAGTTAAGGATGATTGGCTTGATTTAGTTGGGCTTACGATTATACATTATTGGGTCGATATAAATTGAAAAAACTAGGTGTGGATGTTTATTAGGTTTCTCTTATGCTGAGGATAAGAAATAACAAAATAATTTTTTGTTCCCTACTTATATCTACTTTTAAAAAATATATTATACATTAAAAATATATTATTTACATTTTAAATAAAATTTCCTTATATATTGATACTCTTTTAAATAGCGTAATTACTATTCAAGATAATATTTGAGAAATAATTTAGAATACATATTATATAATTTTTTAATAATATTATTATGTTTTTACTTTTTTAGAAACAAGTAAAATATAGTAAATTGAACATGCTTGAGATTGTTTATATTTAAAATAATTGATAATATAAAAATAATAATATTAATAATTAAATAAAAGAAATTGTAGAAAAATATAACCCTAAAATATTTTTCATTTAAAATAATTAAAATTTAAATATTGTTTACTCTTGCATATTAAGTATATTAATTTTATGAAGATTAAATTGTAATAACTATTATAAATAACAACACAAGAATATTATTTGTGATAATAACTGTATTTACAATAACTAAATAAAATATGAAGTAAAATATTAAGAAAATTATTTCATAACTATTGATTCAAGATCTTAGCGAGTTACATAACTTGGGCATATTTTTTTCATTAAAAAAACTCTACAATTTGATCGATGACCATGACATTTCATCACAATAATCCTCTTAATTAGGAAAATTATGATGAAATGTCATAACCACGAGCATATTGCATAGCCTAGACTGGGTTACTTTGATATTTGAAAAATATGGATTTATATTGAAGAACTCTATATGTTTCAGTTTATAAACAACCGTTAATCAAAACAATTTTTGAAGAATATATAATAGAAGTATAAGTTAAGAGAGAAGAATAAGAAGGTTGTGTGCCAGAATAAGGTTATATCATGTATGTATATATAGAAGTTAATGATCATGGGCTTGATTTAGTTGGGCTTACGACTATATGGGTTGATGAAAATTTAAAAGACTAGGTGTGGATGTTTATTAGGTTTCTCATACCCTGATAATAAGAATTATGGTTATTCCCTACTTATAATATTTTTAAAAAATATATTATACATTAAAAATATATTGTTGCTATTTTAAATACAATTTCCTTATATATTGATACTCTTTTAAATAGTGTAATTACTATTCAAGATAATATTTGAGTAAAAATTCAACGTACATATTATGTAATTTTTTAATAATATTATTGTGTTTTTACTTTTTTAGAAACAAGTAACTATAGTAAATTGAACATGTTCTAGTTTATTTATATTTAATATAATTGATAATATAAAAATAATTAAATTCATAATTAAATTAAAAGAAATTATAAAAAAATATAACTCTAAAATATTTTTCATTTAAAATAATTAAAATATAAATATTGTTTACTCTTGCATATTAAGGATATTAATTTTTTGAAGATTAAATTGTAATAACTATTATAAAAAAAACACAAGAATATTATTTGTGATAAAAGTTATATTTACAATAACTAAATAAAAAAAGATTTTCAATATTATGAAAATTATACCATAACTATTGATTCAAGATCTTAGCGAGTTACATAACTTGGGCATATTTTTGTCATTTAGAAACTCTACAATTTGATCGATGGTCATGATATTTCATCACAATAATCCTCTTAATAAGGAAAATTATGATGAAATGTCATAACCACGAGCATATTGTATAGCCTAGACTAGATTACTTTGATATTTGAAAAATATGGATTTATATTGAAAAAACTCTATATGTTTCAGTTTATAAACTACAGTTAATTAAAACAATTTTTGAAGAATATATAATAGAAGTATAAGTTAAAAGAGAACAATAAAAGAGTTATGTGGCAGAATAAGGTTAAATCATGTATCTATATATAGTAGTTAAGGATGATTGGCTTGACTTAGTTGGGCTTACGATTATACATTATTGGGTCGATATAAATTAAAAAAACTAGGTGTGGATGCTTATTAGGTTTCTCTTATCCTGAGGATAAGAAATAACAAAATAATTTTTTGTTCCCTACTTATATCTACTTTTAAAAAATATATTATACATTAAAAATATATTATTTCTATTTTAAATAAAATTTCCTTATATATTATACTCTTTTAAATAGCGTAATTACTATTCAAGATAATATTTGAGAAATAATTTAGAATACATATTATATAATTTTTTAATAATATTATTATGTTTTTACTTTTTTAGAAACAAGTAAAATATAGTAAATTGAACATGCTTGAGATTGTTTATATTTAAAATAATTGATAATATAAAAATAATAATATTAATAATTAAATAAAAAGAAATTGTAGAAAAATATAACCCTAAAATAATTTTCATTTAAAATAATTAAAATTTAAATATTGTTTACTCTTGCATATTATATTAATTTTATGAAGATTAAATTGTAATAACTATTATAAATAACAACACAAGAATATTATTTGTGATAATAACTGTATTTACAATAACTAAATAAAATATGAAGTACAATATTAAGAAAATTATTTCATAACTATTGATTCAAGATCTTAGCGAGTTACATAACTTGGGCATATTTTTTTCATTAAAAAAACTCTACAATTTGATCGATGACCATGACATTTCATCACAATAATCCTCTTAATTAGGAAAATTATGATGAAATGTCATAACCACGAGCATATTGCATAGCCTAGACTGGGTTACTTTGATATTTGAAAAATATGGATTTATATTGAAGAACTCTATATGTTTCAGTTTATAAACAACCGTTAATCAAAACAATTTTTGAAGAATATATAATAGAAGTATAAGTTAAGAGAGAAGAATAAGAAGGTTGTGTGCCAGAATAAGGTTATATCATGTATGTATATATAGAAGTTAATGATCATGGGCTTGATTTAGTTGGGCTTACGACTATATGGGTTGATGAAAATTTAAAAGACTAGGTGTGGATGTTTATTAGGTTTCTCATACCCTGATAATAAGAATTAACAAAATAACTGGTTATTCCCTACTTATATTATTTTTAAAAAATATATTATACATTAAAAATATATTGTTGCTATTTTAAATACAATTTCCTTATATAGTGATACTCTTTTAAATAGTGTAATTACTATTCAAGATAATATTTGAGTAAAAATTCAGCGTACATATTATGTAATTTTTTAATAATATTATTGTGTTTTTATTTTTTTAGAAACAAGTAACTATAGTAAATTGAACATGTTCTAGTTTATTTATATTTAATATAATTGATAATATAAAAATAATAATATTAATAATTACATTAAAAGAAATTATAAAAAAATATAACTCTAAAATATTTTTCATTTAAAATAATTAAAATATAAATATTGTTTACTCTTGCATACTAAGTATATTAATTTTTTGAAGATTAAATTGTAATAACTATTATTAAAAACAACACAAGAATATTATTTGTGATAAAAGTAATATTTACAATAACTTAATAAAAAAAGATTTTCAATATTATGAAAATTATATACCATAACTATTGATTCAAGATCTTAGCGAGTTACATAACTCGGGCATATTTTTGTCATTAAGAAACTCTACAATTTGATCAATGGTCATGATATTTCATCACAATAATTCTCTTAATAAGGAAAATTATGATGAAATGTCATAACCACGAGCATATTGCATAGCCTAGACTAGATTACTTTGATATTTGAAAAATATGGATTTATATTGAAGAATTCTATATGTTTAAGTTTATAAACTACAGTTAATAAAAACAATTTTTGAAGAATATATAATAGAAGTATAAGTTAAAAGAGAACAATAAAAGGGTTATGTGCCCGAATAAGGTTAAATCATGTATGTATATATAGTAGTTAAGGATGATTGGCTTGATTTAGTTGGGCTTACGATTATACATTATTGGGTCGATATAAATTGAAAAAACTAGGTGTGGATGTTTATTAGGTTTCTCTTATGCTGAGGATAAGAAATAACAAAATAATTTTTTGTTCCCTACTTATATCTACTTTTAAAAAATATATTATACATTAAAAATATATTATTTACATTTTAAATAAAATTTCCTTATATATTGATACTCTTTTAAATAGCGTAATTACTATTCAAGATAATATTTGAGAAATAATTTAGAATACATATTATATAATTTTTTAATAATATTATTATGTTTTTACTTTTTTAGAAACAAGTAAAATATAGTAAATTGAACATGCTTGAGATTGTTTATATTTAAAATAATTGATAATATAAAAATAATAATATTAATAATTAAATAAAAAGAAATTGTAGAAAAATATAACCCTAAAATATTTTTCATTTAAAATAATTAAAATTTAAATATTGTTTACTCTTGCATATTAAGTATATTAATTTTATGAAGATTAAATTGTAATAACTATTATAAATAACAACACAAGAATATTATTTGTGATAATAACTGTATTTACAATAACTAAATAAAATATGAAGTAAAATATTAAGAAAATTATTTCATAACTATTGATTCAAGATCTTAGCGAGTTACATAACTTGGGCATATTTTTTTCATTAAAAAAACTCTACAATTTGATCGATGACCATGACATTTCATCACAATAATCCTCTTAATTAGGAAAATTATGATGAAATGTCATAACCACGAGCATATTGCATAGCCTAGACTGGGTTACTTTGATATTTGAAAAATATGGATTTATATTGAAGAACTCTATATGTTTCAGTTTATAAACAACCGTTAATCAAAACAATTTTTGAAGAATATATAATAGAAGTATAAGTTAAGAGAGAAGAATAAGAAGGTTGTGTGCCAGAATAAGGTTATATCATGTATGTATATATAGAAGTTAATGATCATGGGCTTGATTTAGTTGGGCTTACGACTATATGGGTTGATGAAAATTTAAAAGACTAGGTGTGGATGTTTATTAGGTTTCTCATACCCTGATAATAAGAATTAACAAAATAACTGGTTATTCCCTACTTATATTATTTTTAAAAAATATATTATACATTAAAAATATATTGTTGCTATTTTAAATACAATTTCCTTATATATTGATACTCTTTTAAATAGTGTAATTACTATTCAAGATAATATTTGAGTAAAAATTCAGCGTACATATTATGTAATTTTTTAATAATATTATTGTGTTTTTATTTTTTTAGAAACAAGTAACTATAGTAAATTGAACATGTTCTAGTTTATTTATATTTAATATAATTGATAATATAAAAATAATAATATTAATAATGACATTAAAAGAAATTATAAAAAAATATAACTCTAAAATATTTTTCATTTAAAATAATTAAAATATAAATATTGTTTACTCTTGCATACTAAGTATATTAATTTTTTGAAGATTAAATTGTAATAACTATTATAAAAAACAACACAAGAATATTATTTGTGATAAAAGTTATATTTACAATAACTTAATAAAAAAAATTTTCAATATTATGAAAATTATATACCATAACTATTGATTCAAGATCTTAGCGAGTTACATAACTCGGGCATATTTTTGTCATTAAGAAACTCTACAATTTGATCAATGGTCATGATATTTCATCACAATAATTCTCTTAATAAGGAAAATTATGATGAAATGTCATAACCACGAGCATATTGCATAGCCTAGACTAGATTACTTTGATATTTGAAAAATATGGATTTATATTGAAGAACTCTATATGTTTAAGTTTATAAACTACAGTTAATGAAAACAATTTTTGAAGAATATATAATAGAAGTATAAGTTAAAAGAGAACAATAAAAGGGTTATGTGCCAGAATAAGGTTAAATCATGTATGTATATATAGTAGTTAAGGATGATTGGCTTGATTTAGTTGGACTTACGATTATACATTATTGGGTCGATATAAATTAAAAAAACTAGGTGTGGATGTTTATTAGGTTTCTCTTATGCTCAGGATAAGAAATAACAAAATAATTTTTTGTTCCCTACTTATATCTACTTTTAAAAAATATATTATACATTAAAAATATATTATTTCTATTTTAAATAAAATTTCCTTATATATTGATACTCTTTTAAATAGCGTAATTACTATTCAAGATAATATTTGAGAAATAATTTAGAATACATATTATATAATTTTTTAATAATATTATTATGTTTTTACTTTTTTAGAAACAAGTAAAATATAGTAAATTGAACATGCTTGAGATTGTTTATATTTAAAATAATTGATAATATAAAAATAATAATATTAATAATTAAATAAAAAGAAATTGTAGAAAAATATAACCCTAAAATATTTTTCATTTAAAATAATTAAAATTTAAATATTGTTTACTCTTGCATATTAAGTATATTAATTTTATGAAAATTAAATTGTAATAACTATTATAAATAACAACACAAGAATATTATTTGTGATAATAACTGTATTTACAATAACTAAATAAAATATGAAGTACAATATTAAGAAAATTATTTCATAACTATTGATTCAAGATCTTAGCGAGTTACATAACTTGGGCATATTTTTTCATTAAAAAAACTCTACAATTTGATCGATGACCATGACATTTCATCAAATAATCCTCTTAATTAGGAAAATTATGATGAAATGTCATAACCACGAACATATTGCATAGCCTAGACTGGGTTACTTTGATATTTGAAAAATATGGATTTATATTGAAGAACTCTATATGTTTCAGTTTATAAACAACAGTTAATGAAAACAATTTTTGAAAAATATATAATAGAAGTATAAGTTAAGAGAGAAGAATAAGAAGGTTGTGTGCCAGAATAAGGTTATATCATGTATGTATATATAGTAGTTAATGATGATGGGCTTGATTTAGTTGGGCTTACGACTATATGGGTTGATGAAAATTTAAAAGACTAGGTGTGGATGTTTATTAGGTTTCTCATACCCTGATAATAAGAATTATGGTTATTCCCTACTTATATTATTTTTAAAAAATATATTATACATTAAAAATATATTGTTGCTATTTTAAATACAATTTCCTTATATATTGATACTCTTTTAAATAGTGTAATTACTATTCAAGATAATATTTGAGTAAAAATTCAGCGTACATATTATGTAATTTTTTAATAATATTATTGTGTTTTTACTTTTTTAGAAACAAGTAACTATAGTAAATTGAACATGTTCTAGTTTATTTATATTTAATATAATTGATAATATAAAAATAATTAAATTAATAATTAAATTAAAAGAAATTATAAAAAAATATAACTCTAAAATATTTTTCATTTAAAATAATTAAAATATAAATATTGTTTACTCTTGCATATTAAGGATATTAATTTTATGAAGATTAAATTGTAATAACTATTATAAAAAAAACACAAGAATATTATTTGTGATAAAAGTTATATTTACAATAACTAAATAAAAAAAGATTTTCAATATTATGAAAATTATACCATAACTATTGATTCAAGATCTTAGCGAGTTACATAACTTGGGCATATTTTTGTCATTTAGAAACTCTACAATTTGATCGATGGTCATGATATTTCATCACAATAATCCTCTTAATAAGGAAAATTATGATGAAATGTCATAACCACGAGCATATTGTATAGCCTAGACTAGATTACTTTGATATTTGAAAAATATGGATTTATATTGAAAAAACTCTATATGTTTCAGTTTATAAACTACAGTTAATTAAAACAATTTTTGAAGAATATATAATAGAAGTATAAGTTAAAAGAGAACAATAAAAGGGTTATGTGGCAGAATAAGGTTAAATCATGTATCTATATATAGTAGTTAAGGATGATTGGCTTGATTTAGTTGGGCTTACGATTATACATTATTGGGTCGATATAAATTAAAAAAACTAGGTGTGGATGCTTATTAGGTTTCTCTTATCCTGAGGATAAGAAATAACAAAATAATTTTTTGTTCCCTACTTATATCTACTTTTAAAAAATATATTATACATTAAAAATATATTATTTCTATTTTAAATAAAATTTCCTTATATATTATACTCTTTTAAATAGCGTAATTACTATTCAAGATAATATTTGAGTAATAATTTAGAATACATATTATATAATTTTTTAATAATATTATTATGTTTTTACTTTTTTAGAAACAAGTAAAATATAGTAAATTGAACATGCTTGAGATTGTTTATATTTAAAATAATTGATAATATAAAAATAATAATATTAATAATTAAATATAAAGAAATTGTAGAAAAATATAACCCTAAAATAATTTTCATTTAAAATAATTAAAATTTAAATATTGTTTACTCTTGCATATTAAGTATATTAATTTTATGAAGATTAAATTGTAATAACTATTATAAATAACAACACAAGAATATTATTTGTGATAATAACTGTATTTACAATAACTAAATAAAATATGAAGTACAATATTAAGAAAATTATTTCATAACTATTGATTCAAGATCTTAGCGAGTTACATAACTTGGGCATATTTTTTTCATTAAAAAAACTCTACAATTTGATCGATGACCATGACATTTCATCACAATAATCCTCTTAATTAGGAAAATTATGATGAAATGTCATAACCACGAGCATATTGCATAGCCTAGACTGGGTTACTTTGATATTTGAAAAATACGGATTTATATTGAAGAACTCTATATGTTTCGGTTTATAAACAACGGTTAATGAAAACAATTTTTGAAGAATATATAATAGAAGTATAAGTTAAGAGAGAAGAATAAGAAGGTTGTGTGCCAGAATAAGGTTATATCATGTATGTATATATAGTAGTTAATGATGATGGGTTTGATTTAGTTGGGCTTACGACTATATGGGTTGATGAAAATTTAAAAGACTAGGTGTGGATGTTTATTAGGTTTCTTATACCCTGATAATAAGAATTATGGTTATTTCCTACTTATATTATTTTTTAAAAAATATATTATACATTAAAAATATATTGTTGCTATTTTAAATACAATTTCCTTATATATTGATACTCTTTTAAATAGTGTAATTACTATTCAAGATAATATTTGAGTAAAAATTCAGCGTACATATTATGTAATTTTTTAATAATATTATTGTGTTTTTACTTTTTTAGAAACAAGTAACTATAGTAAATTGAACATGTTTTAGTTTATTTATATTTAATATAATTGATAATATAAAAATAATAATATTAATAATTAAATTAAAAGAAATTATAAAAAATATAACTCTAAAATATTTTTCATTTAAAATAATTAAAATATAAATATTGTTTACTCTTGCATATTAAGGATATTAATTTTTTGAAGATTAAATTGTAATAACTATTATTAAAAAAAAACACAAGAATATTATTTGTGATAAAAGTTATATTTACAATAACTAAATAAAAAAAGATTTTCAATATTATAAAAATTATACCATAACTATTGATTCAAGATCTTAGCGAGTTACATAACTTGGGCATATTTTTGTCATTTAGAAACTCTACAATTTGATCGATGGTCATGATATTTCATCACAATAATCCTCTTAATAAGGAAAATTATGATGAAATGTCATAACCACGAGCATATTGTATAGCCTAGACTAGATTACTTTGATATTTGAAAAATATGGATTTATATTGAAGAACTCTATATGTTTCAGTTTATAAACTACAGTTAATTAAAACAATTTTTGAAGAATATATAATAGAAGTATAAGTTAAAAGAGAACAATAAAAGGGTTATGTGCCAGAATAAGGTTAAATCATGTATGTATATATAGTAGTTAAGGATGATTGGCTTGATTTAGTTGGGCTTACGATTATACATTATTGGGTCGATATAAATTAAAAAAACTAGGTGTGGATGCTTATTAGGTTTCTCTTATCCTGAGGATAAGAAATAACAAAATAATTTTTTGTTCCCTACTTATATCTACTTTTAAAAAATATATTATACATTAAAAATATATTATTTCTATTTTAAATAAAATTTCCTTATATATTGATACTCTTTTAAATAGCGTAATTACTATTCAAGATAATATTTGAGAAATAATTTAGAATACATATTACATAATTTTTTAATAATATTATTATGTTTTTACTTTTTTAGAAACAAGTAAAATATAGTAAATTGAACATGCTTGAGATTGTTTATATTTAAAATAATTGATAATATAAAAATAATAATATTAATAATTAAATAAAAAGAAATTGTAGAAAAATATAACCCTAAAATATTTTTCATTTAAAATAATTAAAATTTAAATATTGTTTACTCTTGCATATTAAGTATATTAATTTTATAAAGATTAAATTGTAATAACTATTATAAATAACAACACAAGAATATTATTTGTGATAATAACTGTATTTACAATAACTAAATAAAATATGAAGTACAATATTAAGAAAATTATTTCATAACTATTGATTCAAGATCTTAGCGAGTTACATAACTTGGGCATATTTTTTCATTAAAAAAACTCTACAATTTGATCGATGACCATGACATTTCATCACAATAATCCTCTTAATTAGGAAAATTATGATGAAATGTCATAACCACGAGCATATTGCATAGCCTAGACTGGGTTACTTTGATATTTGAAAAATATGGATTTATATTGAAGAACTCTATATGTTTCAGTTTATAAACAACAGTTAATGAAAACAAGTTTTGAAGAATATATAATAGAAGTATAAGTTAAGAGAGAAGAATAAGAAGGTTGTGTGCCAGAATAAGGTTATATCATGTATGTATATATAGTAGTTAATGATGATGGGCTTGATTTAGTTGGGCTTACGACTATATGGGTTGATGAAAATTTAAAAGACTAGGTGTGGATGTTTATTAGGTTTCTCATACCCTAATAATAAGAATTATGGTTATTCCCTACTTATATTATTTAAAAAAAATATATTATACATTAAAAATATATTGTTGCTATTTTAAATACAATTTCCTTATATATTGATACTCTTTTAAATAGTGTAATTACTATTCAAGATAATATTTGAGTAAAAATTCAGCGTACATATTATGTAATTTTTTAATAATATTATTGTGTTTTTACTTAGAAACAAGTAACTATAGTAAATTGAACATGTTCTAGTTTATTTATATTTAATATAATTGATAATATAAAAATAATAATATTAATAATTAAATTAAAAGAAATTATAAAAAAATATAACTCTAAAATATTTTTCATTTAAAATAATTAAAATATAAATATTATTTACTCTTGCATATTAAGGATACTAATTTTTTGAAGATTAAATTGTAATAACTATTATTAAAAAAAACACAAGAATATTATTTGTGATAAAAGTTATATTTACAATAACTAAATAAAACAAGATTTTCAATATTATGAAAATTATACCATAACTATTCATTCAAGATCTTAGCGAGTTACATAACTTGGGCATATTTTTGTCATTTAGAAACTCTACAATTTGATCGATGGTCATGATATTTCATCACAATAATCGTCTTAATAAGGAAAATTATGATGAAATGTCATAACCACGAGCATATTGTATAGCCTAGACTAGATTACTTTGATATTTGAAAAATATGGATTTATATTGAAGAACTCTATATGTTTCAGTTTATAAACTACAGTTAATTAAAACAATTTCTGAAGAATATATAATAGAAGTATAAGTTAAAAGAGAACAATAAAAGGGTTATGTGCCAGAATAAGGTTAAATCATGTATGTATATATAGTAGTTAAGGATGATTGACTTGATTTAGTTGGGCTTACGATTATACATTATTGGGTCGATATAAATTAAAAAAACTAGGTGTGGATGCTTATTAGGTTTCTCTTATCCTGAGGATAAGAAATAACAAAATAATTTTTTGTTCCCTACTTATATCTACTTTTAAAAAATATACTATACATTAAAAATATATTATTTCTATTTTAAATAAAATTTCCTTATATATTGATACTCTTTTAAATAGCGTAATTACTATTCAAGATAATATTTTAGAAATAATTTAGAATACATATTACATAATTTTTTAATAATATTATTATGTTTTTACTTTTTTAGAAACAAGTAAAATATAGTAAATTGAACATGCTTGAGATTGTTTATATTTAAAATAATTGATAATATAAAAATAATAATATTAATAATTAAATAAAAAGAAATTGTAGAAAAATATAACCCTAAAATATTTTTCATTTAAAATAATTAAAATTTAAATATTGTTTACTCTTGCATATTAAGTATATTAATTTTATGAAGATTAAATTGTAATAACTATTATAAATAACAACACAAGAATATTATTTGTGATAATAACTGTATTTACAATAACTAAATAAAATATGAAGTACAATATTAAGAAAATTATTTCATAACTATTGATTCAAGATCTTAGCGAGTTACATAACTTGGGCATATTTTTTTCATTAAAAAAACTCTACAATTTGATCGATGACCATGACATTTCATCACAATAATCCTTTTAATTAGGAAAATTATGATGAAATGTCATAACCACGAGCATATTGCATAGCCTAGACTGGGTTACTTTGATATTTGAAAAATATGGATTTATATTGAAGAACTCTATATGTTTCAGTTTATAAACAACAGTTAATGAAAATAAGTTTTGAAGAATATATAATAGAAGTATAAGTTAAGAGAGAAGAATAAGAAGGTTGTGTGCCAGAATAAGGTTATATCATGTATGTATATATAGTAGTTAATGATGATGGGCTTGATTTAGTTGGGCTTACGACTATATGGGTTGATGAAAATTTAAAAGACTAGGTGTGGATGTTTATTAGGTTTCTCATACCCTGATAATAAGAATTATGGTTATTCCCTACTTATATTATTTTAAAAAAATATATTATACATTAAAAATATATTGTTGCTATTTTAAATACAATTTCCTTATATATTGATAATCTTTTAAATAGTGTAATTACTATTCAAGATAATATTTGAGTAAAAATTCAGCGTACATATTATGTAATTTTTTAATAATATTATTGTGTTTTTACTTTTTTAGAAACAAGTAACTATAGTAAATTGAACATGTTCTAGTTTATTTATATTTAATATAATTGATAATATAAAAATAATAATATTAATAATTAAATTAAAAGAAATTATAAAAAATATAACTCTAAAATATTTTTCATTTAAAATAATTAAAATATAAATATTGTTTACTCTTGCATATTAAGGATATTAATTTTTTGAAGATTAAATTGTAATAACTATTATTAAAAAAAAACACAAGAATATTATTTGTGATAAAAGTTATATTTACAATAACTAAATAAAAAAAGATTTTCAATATTATGAAAATTATACCATAACTATTCATTCAAGATCTTAGCGAGTTACATAACTTGGGCATATTTTTGTCATTTAGAAACTCTACAATTTGATCGATGGTCATGATATTTCATCACAATAATCCTCTTAATAAGGAAAATTATGATGAAATGTCATAACCACGAGCATATTGTATAGCCTAGACTAGATTACTTTGATATTTGAAAAATATGGATTTATATTGAAGAACTCTATATGTTTCAGTTTATAAACTACAGTTAATTAAAACAATTTTTGAAGAATATATAATAGAAATATAAGTTAAAAGAGAACAATAAAAGGGTTATGTGCCAGAATAAGGTTAAATCATGTATGTATATATAGTAGTTAAGGATGATTGGCTTGATTTAGTTGGGCTTACGATTATACATTATTGGGTCGATATAAATTAAAAAAACTAGGTGTGGATGCTTATTAGGTTTCTCTTATCCTGAGGATAAGAAATAACAAAATAATTTTTTGTTCCCTACTTATATCTACTTTTAAAAAATATATTATACATTAAAAATATATTATTTCTATTTTAAATAAAATTTCCTTATATATTGATGCTCTTTTAAATAGCGTAATTACTATTCAAGATAATATTTGAGAAATAATTTAGAATACATATTATATAAGTTTTTAATAATATTATTATGTTTTTACTTTTTTAGAAACAAGTAAAATATAGTAAATTGAACATGCTTGAGATTGTTTATATTTAAAATAATTGATAATATAAAAATAATAATATTAATAATTAAATAAAAATAAATTGTAGAAAAATATAACCCTAAAATATTTTTCATTTAAAATAATTAAAATTTAAATATTGTTTACTCTTGCATATTAAGTATATTAATTTTATGAAGATTAAATTGTAATAACTATTATAAATAACAACACAAGAATATTATTTGTGATAATAACTGTATTTACAATAACTAAATAAAATATGAAGTACAATATTAAGAAAATTATTTCATAACTATTGATTCAAGATCTTAGCGAGTTACATAACTTGGGCATATTTTTTTCATTAAAAAAACTCTACAATTTGATCGATGACCATGACATTTCATCACAATAATCCTCTTAATTAGGAAAATTATGATGAAATGTCATAACCACGAGCATATTGCATAGCCTAGACTGGGTTACTTTGATATTTGAAAAATACTGATTTATATTGAAGAACTCTATATGTTTCGGTTTATAAACAACAGTTAATGAAAACAATTTTTGAAGAATATATAATAGAAGTATAAGTTAAGAGAGAAGAATAAGAAGGTTGTGTGCCAGAATAAGGTTATATCATGTATGTATATATAGTAGTTAATGATGATGGGCTTGATTTAGTTGGGCTTACGACTATATGGGTTGATGAAAATTTAAAAGACTAGGTGTAGATGTTTATTAGGTTTCTCATACCCTGATAATAAGAATTATGGTTATTTCCTACTTATATTATTTTTTAAAAATATATTATACATTAAAAATATATTGTTGCTATTTTAAATACAATTTCCTTATATATTGATACTCTTTTAAATAGTGTAATTACTATTCAAGATAATATTTGAGTAAAAATTCAGCGTACATATTATGTAACTTTTTAATAATATTATTGTGTTTTTACTTTTTTAGAAACAAGTAACTATAGTAAATTGAACATGTTCTAGTTTATTTATATTTAATATAATTGATAATATAAAAATAATAATATTAATAATTAAATTAAAAGAAATTATAAAAAAATATAACTCTAAAATATTTTTCATTTAAAATAATTAAAATATAAATATTGTTTACTCTTGCATATTAAGGATATTAATTTTTTGAAGATTAAATTGTAATAACTATTATAAAAAAAACACAAGAATATTATTTGTGATAAAAGTTATATTTACAATAACTAAATAAAAAAAGATTTTCAATATTATGAAAATTATACCATAACTATTCATTCAAGATCTTAGCGAGTTACATAACTTGGGCATATTTTTGTCATTTAGAAACTCTACAATTTGATCGATGGTCATGATATTTCATCACAATAATCCTCTTAATAAGGAAAATTATGATGAAATGTCATAACCACGAGCATATTGCATAGCCTAGACTAGATTACTTTGATATTTGAAAAATATGGATTTATATTGAAGAACTCTATATGTTTCAGTTTATAAACTACAGTTAATTAAAACAATTTTTGAAGAATATATAACAGAAGTATAAGTTAAAAGAGAACAATAAAAGGGTTATGTGCCAGAATAAGGTTAAATCATGTATCTATATATAGTAGTTAAGGATGATTGGCTTGATTTAGTTGGGCTTACGATTATACATTATTGGGTCTATATAAATTTAAAAAACTTGGTGTGGATGCTTATTAGGTTTCTCTTATCCTGAGGATAAGAAATAACAAAATAATTTTTTGTTCCCTACTTATATCTACTTTTAAAAAATATATTATACATTAAAAATATATTATTTCTATTTTAAATAAAATTTCCTTATATATTGATACTCTTTTAAATAGCGTAATTACTATTCAAGATAATATTTGAGAAATAATTTAGAATACATATTACATAATTTTTTAATAATATTATTATGTTTTTACTTTTTTAGAAACAAGTAAAATATTGTAAATTGAACATGCTTGAGATTGTTTATATTTAAAATAATTGATAATATAAAAATAATAATATTAATAATTAAATAAAAAGAAATTGTAGAAAAATATAACCCTAAAATATTTTTCATTTAAAATAATTAAAATTTAAATATTGTTTACTCTTGCATATTAAGTATATTAATTTTATGAAGATTAAATTGTAATAACTATTATAAATAACAACACAAGAATATTATTTGTGATAATAACTGTATTTACAATAACTAAATAAAATATGAAGTACAATATTAAGAAAATTATTTCATAACTATTGATTCAAGATCTTAGCGAGTTACATAACTTGGGCATATTTTTTTCATTAAAAAAACTCTACAATTTGATCGATGACCATGACATTTCATCACAATAATCCTTTTAATTAGGAAAATTATGATGAAATGTCATAACCACGAGCATATTGCATAGCCTAGACTGGGTTACTTTGATATTTGAAAAATATGGATTTATATTGAAGAACTCTATATGTTTCAGTTTATAAACAACAGTTAATGAAAACAAGTTTTGAAGAATATATAATAGAAGTATAAGTTAAGAGAGAAGAATAAGAAGGTTGTGTGCCAGAATAAGGTTATATCATGTATGTATATATAGTAGTTAATGATGATGGGCTTGATTTAGTTGGGCTTACGACTATATGGGTTGATGAAAATTTAAAAGACTAGGTGTGGATGTTTATTAGGTTTCTCATACCCTGATAATAAGAATTATGGTTATTCCCTACTTATATTATTTTAAAAAAATATATTATACATTAAAAATATATTGTTGCTATTTTAAATACAATTTCCTTATATATTGATAATCTTTTAAATAGTGTAATTACTATTCAAGATAATATTTGAGTAAAAATTCAGCGTACATATTATGTAATTTTTTAATAATATTATTGTGTTTTTACTTTTTTAGAAACAAGTAACTATAGTAAATTGAACATGTTCTAGTTTATTTATATTTAATATAATTGATAATATAAAAATAATAATATTAATAATTAAATTAAAAGAAATTATAAAAAATATAACTCTAAAATATTTTTCATTTAAAATAATTAAAATATAAATATTGTTTACTCTTGCATATTAAGGATATTAATTTTTTGAAGATTAAATTGTAATAACTATTATTAAAAAAACACAAGAATATTATTTGTGATAAAAGTTATATTTACAATAACTAAATAAAAAAAGATTTTCAATATTATGAAAATTATACCATAACTATTCATTCAAGATCTTAGCGAGTTACATAACTTGGGCATATTTTTGTCATTTAGAAACTCTACAATTTGATCGATGGTCATGATATTTCATCACAATAATCCTCTTAATAAGGAAAATTATGATGAAATGTCATAACCACGAGCATATTGTATAGCCTAGACTAGATTACTTTGATATTTGAAAAATATGGATTTATATTGAAGAACTCTATATGTTTCAGTTTATAAACTACAGTTAATTAAAACAATTTTTGAAGAATATATAATAGAAATATAAGTTAAAAGAGAACAATAAAAGGGTTATGTGCCAGAATAAGGTTAAATCATGTATGTATATATAGTAGTTAAGGATGATTGGCTTGATTTAGTTGGGCTTACGATTATACATTATTGGGTCGATATAAATTAAAAAAACTAGGTGTGGATGCTTATTAGGTTTCTCTTATCCTGAGGATAAGAAATAACAAAATAATTTTTTGTTCCCTACTTATATCTACTTTTAAAAAATATATTATACATTAAAAATATATTATTTCTATTTTAAATAAAATTTCCTTATATATTGATACTCTTTTAAATAGCGTAATTACTATTCAAGATAATATTTGAGAAATAATTTAGAATACATATTATATAAGTTTTTAATAATATTATTATGTTTTTACTTTTTTAGAAACAAGTAAAATATAGTAAATTGAACATGCTTGAGATTGTTTATATTTAAAATAATTGATAATATAAAAATAATAATATTAATAATTAAATAAAAATAAATTGTAGAAAAATATAACCCTAAAATATTTTTCATTTAAAATAATTAAAATTTAAATATTGTTTACTCTTGCATATTAAGTATATTAATTTTATGAAGATTAAATTGTAATAACTATTATAAATAACAACACAAGAATATTATTTGTGATAATAACTGTATTTACAATAACTAAATAAAATATGAAGTACAATATTAAGAAAATTATTTCATAACTATTGATTCAAGATCTTAGCGAGTTACATAACTTGGGCATATTTTTTTCATTAAAAAAACTCTACAATTTGATCGATGACCATGACATTTCATCACAATAATCCTCTTAATTAGGAAAATTATGATGAAATGTCATAACCACGAGCATATTGCATAGCCTAGACTGGGTTACTTTGATATTTGAAAAATACGGATTTATATTGAAGAACTCTATATGTTTCGGTTTATAAACAACAGTTAATGAAAACAATTTTTGAAGAATATATAATAGAAGTATAAGTTAAGAGAGAAGAATAAGAAGGTTGTGTGCCAGAATAAGGTTATATCATGTATGTATATATAGTAGTTAATGATGATGGGCTTGATTTAGTTGGGCTTACGACTATATGGGTTGATGAAAATTTAAAAGACTAGGTGTGGATGTTTATTAGGTTTCTCATACCCTGATAATAAGAATTATGGTTATTTCCTACTTATATTATTTTTAAAAAATATATTATACATTAAAAATATATTGTTGCTATTTTAAATACAATTTCCTTATATATTGATACTCTTTTAAATAGTGTAATTACTATTCAAGATAATATTTGAGTAAAAATTCAGCGTACATATTATGTAATTTTTTAATAATATTATTGTGTTTTTACTTTTTTAGAAACAAGTAACTATAGTAAATTGAACATGTTCTAGTTTATTTATATTTAATATAATTGATAATATAAAAATAATAATATTAATAATTAAATTAAAAGAAATTATAAAAAAATATAACTCTAAAATATTTTTCATTTAAAATAATTAAAATATAAATATTATTTACTCTTGCATATTAAGGATACTAATTTTTTGAAGATTAAATTGTAATAACTATTATTAAAAAAAACACAAGAATATTATTTGTGATAAAAGTTATATTTACAATAACTAAATAAAAAAAGATTTTCAATATTATGAAAATTATACCATAACTATTCATTCAAGATCTTAGCGAGTTACATAACTTGGGCATATTTTTGTCATTTAGAAACTCTACAATTTGATCGATGGTCATGATATTTCATCACAATAATCGTCTTAATAAGGAAAATTATGATGAAATGTCATAACCACGAGCATATTGTATAGCCTAGACTAGATTACTTTGATATTTGAAAAATATGGATTTATATTGAAGAACTCTATATGTTTCAGTTTATAAACTACAGTTAATTAAAACAATTTCTGAAGAATATATAATAGAAGTATAAGTTAAAAGAGAACAATAAAAGGGTTATGTGCCAGAATAAGGTTAAATCATGTATGTATATATAGTAGTTAAGGATGATTGACTTGATTTAGTTGGGCTTACGATTATACATTATTGGGTCGATATAAATTAAAAAAACTAGGTGTGGATGCTTATTAGGTTTCTCTTATCCTTGAGGATAAGAAATAACAAAATAATTTTTTGTTCCCTACTTATATCTACTTTTAAAAAATATATTATACATTAAAAATATATTATTTCTATTTTAAATAAAATTTCCTTATATATTGATACTCTTTTAAATAGCGTAATTACTATTCAAGATAATATTTTAGAAATAATTTAGAATACATATTACATAATTTTTTAATAATATTATTATATTTTTACTTTTTTAGAAACAAGTAAAATATAGTAAATTGAACATGCTTGAGATTGTTTATATTTAAAATAATTGATAATATAAAAATAATAATATTAATAATTAAATAAAAAGAAATTGTAGAAAAATATAACCCTAAAATATTTTTCATTTAAAATAATTAAAATTTAAATATTGTTTACTCTTGCATATTAAGTATATTAATTTTATGAAGATTAAATTGTAATAACTATTATAAATAACAACACAAGAATATTATTTGTGATAATAACTGTATTTACAATAACTAAATAAAATATGAAGTACAATATTAAGAAAATTATTTCATAACTCTTGATTCAAGATCTTAGCGAGTTACATAACTTGGGCATATTTTTTTCATTAAAAAAACTCTACAATTTGATCGATGACCATGACATTTCATCACAATAATCCTTTTAATTAGGAAAATTATGATGAAATGTCATAACCACGAGCATATTGCATAGCCTAGACTGGGTTACTTTGATATTTGAAAAATATGGATTTATATTGAAGAACTCTATATGTTTCAGTTTATAAACAACAGTTAATGAAAACAAGTTTTGAAGAATATATAATAGAAGTATAAGTTAAGAGAGAAGAATAAGAAGGTTGTGTGCCAGAATAAGGTTATATCATGTATGTATATTTAGTAGTTAATGATGATGGGCTTGATTTAGTTGGGCTTACGACTATATGGGTTGATGAAAATTTAAAAGACTAGGTGTGGATGTTTATTAGGTTTCTCATACCCTGATAATAAGAATTATGGTTATTCCCTACTTATATTATTTTAAAAAAATATATTATACATTAAAAATATATTGTTTCTATTTTAAATACAATTTCCTTATATATTGATAATCTTTTAAATAGTGTAATTACTATTCAAGATAATATTTGAGTAAAAATTCAGCGTACATATTATGTAATTTTTTAATAATATTATTGTGTTTTTACTTTTTTAGAAACAAGTAACTATAGTAAATTGAACATGTTCTAGTTTATTTATATTTAATATAATTGATAATATAAAAATAATAATATTAATAATTAAATTAAAAGAAATTATAAAAAATATAACTCTAAAATATTTTTCATTTAAAATAATTAAAATATAAATATTGTTTACTCTTGCATATTAAGGATATTAATTTTTTGAAGATTAAATTGTAATAACTATTATTAAAAAAACACAAGAATATTATTTGTGATAAAAGTTATATTTACAATAACTAAATAAAAAAAGATTTTCAATATTATGAAAATTATACCATAACTATTCATTCAAGATCTTAGCGAGTTACATAACTTGGGCATATTTTTGTCATTTAGAAACTCTACAATTTGATCGATGGTCATGATATTTCATCACAATAATCCTCTTAATAAGGAAAATTATGATGAAATGTCATAACCACGAGCATATTGTATAGCCTAGACTAGATTACTTTGATATTTGAAAAATATGGATTTATATTGAAGAACTCTATATGTTTCAGTTTATAAACTACAGTTAATTAAAACAATTTTTGAAGAATATATAATAGAAATATAAGTTAAAAGAGAACAATAAAAGGGTTATGTGCCAGAATAAGGTTAAATCATGTATGTATATATAGTAGTTAAGGATGATTGGCTTGATTTAGTTGGGCTTACGATTATACATTATTGGGTCGATATA
This sequence comes from Nemophila menziesii, assembly GCA_029959085.1. Classification (NCBI taxonomy): domain Eukaryota; kingdom Viridiplantae; phylum Streptophyta; class Magnoliopsida; order Boraginales; family Hydrophyllaceae; genus Nemophila; species Nemophila menziesii. The sequence goes on along the minus strand of JARWIR010000015.1, from coordinate 21,483,042 downwards.
AATTAAAAAAACTAGGTGTGGATGCTTATTAGGTTTCTCTTATCCTGAGGATAAGAAATAACAAAATAATTTTTTGTTCCCTACTTATATCTACTTTTAAAAAATATATTATACATTAAAAATATATTATTTCTATTTTAAATAAAATTTCCTTATATATTGATACTCTTTTAAATAGCGTAATTACTATTCAAGATAATATTTGAGAAATAATTTAGAATACATATTATATAAGTTTTTAATAATATTATTATGTTTTTACTTTTTTAGAAACAAGTAAAATATAGTAAATTGAACATGCTTGAGATTGTTTATATTTAAAATAATTGATAATATAAAAATAATAATATTAATAATTAAATAAAAATAAATTGTAGAAAAATATAACCCTAAAATATTTTTCATTTAAAATAATTAAAATTTAAATATTGTTTACTCTTGCATATTAAGTATATTAATTTTATGAAGATTAAATTGTAATAAGTATTATAAATAACAACACAAGAATATTATTTGTGATAATAACTGTATTTACAATAACTAAATAAAATATGAAGTACAATATTAAGAAAATTATTTCATAACTATTGATTCAAGATCTTAGCGAGTTACATAACTTGGGCATATTTTTTTCATTAAAAAAACTCTACAATTTGATCGATGACCATGACATTTCATCACAATAATCCTCTTAATTAGGAAAATTATGATGAAATGTCATAACCACGAGCATATTGCATAGCCTAGACTGGGTTACTTTGATATTTGAAAAATACGGATTTATATTGAAGAACTCTATATGTTTCGGTTTATAAACAACAGTTAATGAAAACAATTTTTGAAGAATATATAATAGAAGTATAAGTTAAGAGAGAAGAATAAGAAGGTTGTGTGCCAGAATAAGGTTATATCATGTATGTATATATAGTAGTTAATGATGATGGGCTTGATTTAGTTGGGCTTACGACTATATGGGTTGATGAAAATTTAAAAGACTAGGTGTGGATGTTTATTAGGTTTCTCATACCCTGATAATAAGAATTATGGTTATTTCCTACTTATATTATTTTTAAAAAATATATTATACATTAAAAATATATTGTTGCTATTTTAAATACAATTTCCTTATATATTGATACTCTTTTAAATAGTGTAATTACTATTCAAGATAATATTTGAGTAAAAATTCAGCGTACATATTATGTAACTTTTTAATAATATTATTGTGTTTTTACTTTTTTAGAAACAAGTAACTATAGTAAATTGAACATGTTCTAGTTTATTTATATTTAATATAATTGATAATATAAAAATAATAATATTAATAATTAAATTAAAAGAAATTATAAAAAAATATAACTCTAAAATATTTTTCATTTAAAATAATTAAAATTTAAATATTGTTTACTCTTGCATATTAAGGATATTAATTTTTTGAAGATTAAATTGTAATAACTATTATAAAAAAAACACAAGAATATTATTTGTGATAAAAGTTATATTTACAATAACTAAATAAAAAAAGATTTTCAATATTATGAAAATTATACCATAACTATTCATTCAAGATCTTAGCGAGTTACATAACTTGGGCATATTTTTGTCATTTAGAAACTCTACAATTTGATCGATGGTCATGATATTTCATCACAATAATCCTCTTAATAAGGAAAATTATGATGAAATGTCATAACCACGAGCATATTGCATAGCCTAGACTAGATTACTTTGATATTTGAAAAATATGGATTTATATTGAAGAACTCTATATGTTTCAGTTTATAAACTACAGTTAATTAAAACAATTTTTCAAGAATATATAACAGAAGTATAAGTTAAAAGAGAACAATAAAAGGGTTATGTGCCAGAATAAGGTTAAATCATGTATCTATATATAGTAGTTAAGGATGATTGGCTTGATTTAGTTGGGCTTACGATTATACATTATTGGGTCTATATAAATTTAAAAAACTTGGTGTGGATGCTTATTAGGTTTCTCTTATCCTGAGGATAAGAAATAACAAAATAATTTTTTGTTCCCTACTTATATCTACTTTTAAAAAATATATTATACATTAAAAATATATTATTTCTATTTTAAATAAAATTTCCTTATATATTGATACTCTTTTAAATAGCGTAATTACTATTCAAGATAATATTTGAGAAATAATTTAGAATACATATTACATAATTTTTTAATAATATTATTATGTTTTTACTTTTTTAGAAACAAGTAAAATATAGTAAATTGAACATGCTTGCGATTGTTTATATTTAAAATAATTGATAATATAAAAATAATAATATTAATAATTAAATTAAAAGAAATTGTAGAAAAATATAACCCTAAAATAATTTTCATTTAAAATAATTAAAATTTAAATATTGTTTACTCTTGCATATTGAGTATATTAATTTTATGAAGATTAAATTGTAATAACTATTATAAATAACAACAGAAGAATATTATTTGTAATAATAATTGTATTTACAATAACTAAATAAAAAAATGAAGTACAATATTAAGAAAATTATATCATAACTATTGATTCAAGATCTTGGCGAGTTACATAACGTGGACATATTTTTGTCATTAAGAAAACTCTATAATTTGATCGATTTCCATGACATTTCATCACAATAATCCTCTTAATAAGGAAAATTATGATGAATTGTCATAACCATGAGCATATTGCATAGCCTAGACTGGGTTACTTTGATATTTGAAAAATATGGATATATATTGAAGAACTCTATATGTTTCAATTTATAAACAACAGTTAATGAAAACAATTTTTGAAGAATATATATTAGAAGTATAAGTTAGAAGAATAATAGGGTTGTGTGTCAGAATAAGGTTAAATCCTAACTGAATAAATAGTAGTTAATGATGATGGACTTGATTTAGTTGGGCTTACGATATATAGGTTGATATAAATTTAAAAAAATAGGTGTGGATGTTTATTAGGTTTCTCATACCCTGATGATGAGAATTAACAAAATAATTGGTTATTCCCTACTTATATCTAATTTTAACAAATATATTATACATTAAAAATATATTGTTGCTATTTTAAATACAATTTCCTTATATATTGATACTCTTTTAAATAGCGTAATTATTATTCAAGATAATATTTGAGAAAAAATTTGGCAAACATATTATATAATTTTTTAATAATATTATTGTATTTTTACTTTTTTAGAAACAAGTAAATATAGTAAATTAAACATGTTCTAAATTATTTATATCTAAAATAATTGATAATATAAAAATAATAATATTAATAATTAAATAAGAAGAAATTATAGAAAAATATAACTCTAAACTATTTTTTTTTTTAAAAACTAAATATTCTTTACTCTTGCATATTAAGTATATTAATTTTATTAAAATTAAACTGTACTGACTATTATAAAAAACAACACAAGGATATTATTTATGATAATAATTGTCTTTACAATAACTAAATTAAAAAAAAATTCAATATTAATAAAATTATACCATAACTATTGATTCAAGATCTTAGCGAGTTACATAACATCAGTATATTTTTATCATTAAAAAAACTCTACAATTTGATCGATGGCCATGACATTTCATCACAATAATCCTCTTAATAAGGAAAATTATGATGAAATGTCATAACCACGAGCATATTGCATAGCCTAGACTGGGTTAATTTGATATTTGAAAAATATGAATTTATATTGAAGAACTCTATATGTTTAAGTTTATAAACAACAGTTAATGAAAACAATTTTTGAAGAATATATAATAGAAGTATAAGTTAAGAGAGAAGAAGAAGAGGGTTGTGTGCCAGAATAGGGTTGTATCATGTATGTATATATAGTAGTTAATGATGATGGGCTTGATTTAGTTGGGCTTACAACTATATGGGTTGATGTAAATTTAAAAGACTAGGTGTGGATGTTTATTAGGTTTCTCATACTCTGATAATAAGAATTAACAAAATAACTGGTTATTCCCTACTTATATCTATTTAAAAAAAAAATACTATACATTAAAAATATATTGTTGCTATTTTAAATACAAGTTCCTTATATATTGATACGCTTTTAAATAGCGTAATTACTATTCAAGATAATATTTGAGTAAAAATTCGGCGTACATTTTATATAATTTTTTAATAATATTATTGTGTTTTTACTTTGTTAGAAACAAGTAACTATAGTAAATTGAACATGTTCTAGATTATTTATATTTAATATAATTGATAATATAAAAATAATAATATTAATAATTAAATTAAAAGAAATTAAAAAAAATATAACTCTATAATATTTTTCATTTAAAATAATTAGAATATAAATTTTGTTTACTCTTGCATATTAAGTATATTAATTTTTTGAAGATTAAATTGTAATAACTATTATAAAAAACCACACAAGAATATTATTTGTGATAAAATTTATATTTACAATAACTAAATAAAAAAAGATTTTCAATATTATGAAATTTATACCATAACTATTGATTCAAGATCTTAGCGAGTTACATAACTTGGGCATATTTTTTTCACTAAGAAACTCTACAATTTGATCGATGTTCATGATATTTCATCACAATAATCCTCTTAATAAGGAAAGTTATGATGAAATGTCATAACCACGAGCATATTGCATAGCCTAGACTAGATTACTTTGATATTTGAAAATATGGATTTATAATGAAGAACTCTATATGTTTCAGTTTATAAACTACAGTTAATGCAAACAATTTTTGAATAATATATAATAGAAGTATAAGTTAAAAGAGAACAATAAAAGGTTTATGTGCCAGAATAAGGTTAAGTCATGTATGTATATATAGTAGTTAAGAATGATTGACTTGATTTAATTGGGCTTACGATTATACATTATTGGGTCGATATAAATTAAAAAAACTAGGTGTGGATGTTTATTAGCTTTCTCTTATCCTGAGGATAAGAAATAACAAAATAATTTTTTGTTCCCTACTTATCTCTACTTTTAAAAAATGTATTATACATTAAAAATATATTATTGCTATTTTAAATACAATTTCCTTATATATTGATACTCTTTTAAATAGCGTAATTACTATTCAAGATAATATTTGAGAAATAATTTAGAATACATATTATATAATTTTTTAATAATATTATTATGTTTTTACTTTTTAAGAAACAAGTAAAATATAGTAAATTAAACATGCTTGAGATTATTTATATTTAAAATAATTGATAATATAAAAATAATAATATTAATAATCAAATAATAAGAAATTGAAGAAAAATATAACTCTAAAATATTTTTCATTTAAAAAAATTAAATTTAAATATTGTTTACTCTTGCATATTGAGTATATTAATTTTATAAAGATTAAATTGTAATAACTATTATAAATAACAACAGAAGAATATTATTTGTGATAATAACTTTATTTACAATAACTAAATAAAATATGAAGTACAATATTTAGAAAATTATTTCATAACTATTGATTCAAGATCTTCGCGAGTTACATAACTTGGGCATGTTTTTTTCATTAAAAAAACTCTACAATTTGATCGATGACCATGACATTTCATCACAATAATCCTCTTAATAAGGAAAATTAAGATGAAATGTCATAACCACGAGCATATTGCATAGCCTAGACTGGGTTACTTTGATATTTGAAAAATATGGATTTATATTGAAAAACTCTATATGTTTCAGTTTATAGACAACAGTTAACGAAAACAATTTTTGAAGAATATATAATAGAAGTATAAGTTAAGAGAGAAGAATAAGAAGGTTGTGTGCCAGAATAACGTTATATCATGTATGTATATATAGTAGTTAATGATCATGGGCTTGATTTAGTTGGGCTTACGACTATATGGGTTGATGAAAATTTAAAAGACTAGGTGTGGATGTTTATTAGGTTTCTTATACCCTGATAATAAGAATTAACAAAATAACTGGTTATTCCCTACTTATATTATTTTTAAAAAATATATTATACATTAAAAATATATTGTTGCTATTTTATATACAATTTCCTTATATATTGATACTCTTTTAAATAGCGTAATTACTATTCAAGATAATATTTGAGTAAAAATTCAGCGTACATATTATGTAATTTTTTAATAATATTATTGTGTTTTTACTTTTTTAGAAACAAGTAACTATAGTAAATTGAACATGTTCTAGATTATTTATATTTAATATAATTGATAATATAAAAATAATAATATTAATAATTAAATTAAAAGAAATTAAAAAAAATATAACTCTATAATATTTTTCATTTAAAATAATTAAAATATAAATTTTGTTTACTCTTGCATATTAAGTATATTAATTTTTTGAAGATTAAATTGTAATAACTATTATAAAAAACCACACAAGAATATTATTTGTGATAAAATTTATATTTACAATAACTAAATAAAAAAAGATTTTCAATATTATGAAATTTATACCATAACTATTGATTCAAGATCTTAGCGAGTTACATAACTTGGGCATATTTTTTTCACTAAGAAACTCTACAATTTGATCGATGTTCATGATATTTCATCACAATAATCCTCTTAATAAGGAAAGTTATGATGAAATGTCATAACCACGAGCATATTGCATAGCCTAGACTAGATTACTTTGATATTTGAAAATATGGATTTATAATGAAGAACTCTATATGTTTCAGTTTATAAACTACAGTTAATGCAAACAATTTTTGAATAATATATAATAGAAGTATAAGTTAAAAGAGAACAATAAAAGGTTTATGTGCCAGAATAAGGTTAAGTCATGTATGTATATATAGTAGTTAAGAATGATTGACTTGATTTAATTGGGCTTACGATTATACATTATTGGGTCGATATAAATTAAAAAAACTAGGTGTGGATGTTTATTAGCTTTCTCTTATCCTGAGGATAAGAAATAACAAAATAATTTTTTGTTCCCTACTTATCTCTACTTTTAAAAAATGTATTATACATTAAAAATATATTATTGCTATTTTAAATACAATTTCCTTATATATTGATACTCTTTTAAATAGCGTAATTACTATTCAAGATAATATTTGAGAAATAATTTAGAATACATATTATATAATTTTTTAATAATATTATTATGTTTTTACTTTTTAAGAAACAAGTAAAATATAGTAAATTAAACATGCTTGAGATTATTTATATTTAAAATAATTGATAATATAAAAATAATAATATTAATAATCAAATAATAAGAAATTGAAGAAAAATATAACTCTAAAATATTTTTCATTTAAAAAAATTAAATTTAAATATTGTTTACTCTTGCATATTGAGTATATTAATTTTATAAAGATTAAATTGTAATAACTATTATAAATAACAACAGAAGAATATTATTTGTGATAATAACTTTATTTACAATAACTAAATAAAATATGAAGTACAATATTTAGAAAATTATTTCATAACTATTGATTCAAGATCTTAGCGAGTTACATAACTTGGGCATGTTTTTTTCATTAAAAAAACTCTACAATTTGATCGATGACCATGACATTTCATCACAATAATCCTCTTAATAAGGAAAATTAAGATGAAATGTCATAACCACGAGCATATTGCATAGCCTAGACTGGGTTACTTTGATATTTGAAAAATATGGATTTATATTGAAAAACTCTATATGTTTCAGTTTATAGACAACAGTTAACGAAAACAATTTTTGAAGAATATATAATAGAAGTATAAGTTAAGAGAGAAGAATAAGAAGGTTGTGTGCCAGAATAACGTTATATCATGTATGTATATATAGTAGTTAATGATCATGGGCTTGATTTAGTTGGGCTTACGACTATATGGGTTGATGAAAATTTAAAAGACTAGGTGTGGATGTTTATTAGGTTTCTTATACCCTGATAATAAGAATTAACAAAATAACTGGTTATTCCCTACTTATATTATTTTTAAAAAATATATTATACATTAAAAATATATTGTTGCTATTTTATATACAATTTCCTTATATATTGATACTCTTTTAAATAGCGTAATTACTATTCAAGATAATATTTGAGTAAAAATTCAGCGTACATATTATGTAATTTTTTAATAATATTATTGTGTTTTTACTTTTTTAGAAACAAGTAACTATAGTAAATTGAACATGTTCTAGTTTATTTATATTTAATATAATTGATAATATAAAAATAATAATATTAATAATTAAATTAAAAGAAATTATAAAAAAATATAACTCTATAATATTTTTCATTTAAAATAATTAAAATATAAATATTGTTTACTCTTGCATATTAAGGATATTAATTTTTTGAAGATTAAATTGTAATAACTATTATAAAAAACAACACAAGAATATTATTTGTGATAAAAGTTATATTTACAATAACTAAATAAAAAAAGATTTTCAATATTATGAAAATTATACCATAACTATTGATTCAAGATCTTAGCGAGTTACATAACTTGGGCATATTTTGTCATTTAGAAACTCTACAATTTGATCGATGTTCATGATATTTCATCACAATAATCGTCTTAATAAGGAAAATTATGATGAAATGTCATAACCACGAGCATATTGTATAGCCTAGACTAAATTACTTTGATATTTGAAAAATATGGATTTATATTGAAGAACTCTATATGTTTCAGTTTATAAACTACAGTTAATGAAAACAATTTTTGAAGAATATATAATAGAAGTATATGTTAAAAGAGAACAATAAAAGGGTTATGTGCCAGAATAAGGTTAAATCATGTATGTATATATAGTAGTTAAGGATGATTGGCTTGATTTAGTTGGGCTTACGATTATACATTATTGGGTCGATGTAAATTAAAAAAACTAGGTGTGGATGCTTATTAGGTTTATCTTATCCTGAGGATAAGATATAACAAAATAATTTTTTGTTCCCTACTTATATCTACTTTAAAAAAATATATTATACATTAAAAATATATTATTTCTATTTTAAATAAAATTTCCTTATATATTATACTCTTTTAAATAGCGTAATTACTATTCAAGATAATATTTGAGAAATAATTTAGAATACATATTATATAATTTTTTAATATTATTATTATGTTTTTACTTTTTTAGAAACAAGTAAAATACAGTAAATTGAACATGCTTGAGATTGTTTATATTTAAAATAATTGATAATATAAAAATAATAATATTAATAATTAAATAAAAAGAAATTGTAGAAAAATATAACCCTAAAATATTTTTCATTTAAAATAATTTAAATTTAAATATTGTTTACTCTTGCATATTAAGTATATTAATTTTATGAAGATTAAATTGTAATAACTATTATAAATAACAACACAAGAATATTATTTGTGATAATAACTGTATTTACAATAACTAAATAAAATATGAAGTACAATATTAAGAAAATTATTTCATAACTATTGATTCAAGATCTTAGCGAGTTACATAACTTGGGCATATTTTTTTCATTAAAAAAACTCTACAATTTGATCGATGACCATGACATATCATCACAATAATCCTCTTAATTAGGAAAATTATGATGAAATGTCATAACCACGAGCATATTGCATAGCCTAGACTGGGTTACTTTGATATTTGAAAAATATGGATATATATTGAAGAACTCTATATAGTTCAATTTATAAACAACTGTTAATTAAAACAAGTTTTGAAGAATATATATTAGAATTATAAGTTAGAAGAATAAAAGGGTTGTGTGCCAGAATAAGGTTAAATCATGACTGTATAAATAGTAGTTAATGATGATGGGCTTGATTTAGTTGGGCTTACGATATATAGGTTGATATAAATTTAAAAAAATAGGTGTGGATGTTTATTAGGTTTCTCATACCCTGATGATGAGAATTAAAAAAATAATTGGTTATTCCCTACTTATATCTAATTTTAACAAATATATTGTTGCTATTTTAAATACAATTTCCTTATATATTGATACTCTTTTAAATAGCGTAATTATTATTCAAGATAATATTTGAGAAAAAATTCGGCGAACATATTATATAATTTTTTAATAATATTATTGTATTTTTACTTTTTTAGAAACAAGTAAATATAGTAAATTAAACATGTTCTAAATTATTTATATTTAAAATAATTGATAATATAAAATTAATAATATTAATAATTAAATAAGAAGAAATTATAGAAAAATATAACTCTAAACTATTTTTTTATTTAAAAACTAAATATTCTTTACTCTTGCATATTAAGTATATTGATTTTATTAAAATTAAACTGTACTAACTATTATAAAAAACAACACAAGGATATTATTTGTGATAATAATTGTCTTTACAATAACTAAATTAAAAAAAAAATCAATATTAAGAAAATTATACCATAACTATTGATTCAAGATCTTAGCGAGTTACATAACATCGGTATATTTTTGTCATTAAAAAAACTCTACAATTTGATCGATGGTCATGACATTTCATCACAATAATCCTCTTAATAAGTAGAATTATGATGAAATGTCATAACCACGAGCATATTGCATAGCCTAGACTGGGTTACTTTGATATTTGAAAAATATGGATTTATATTGAAGAACTCTATATGTTTCAGTTTATAAACAACAGTTAATGAAAACAATTTTTGAAGAATATATAATAGAAGTATAAGTTAAGAGAGAAGAAGAAGAGGTTTGTGTGCCAGAATAGGGTTGTATCATGTGTGTATATATAGTAGTTAATGATGATGGGCTTGATTTAGTTGGGCTTACGACTATATGGGTTGATGTAAATTTAAAAGACTAGGTGTGGATGTTTATTAGGTTTCTCATACCCTCATAATAAGAATTAACAAAATAACTGGTTATTCCCTACTTATATCTATTTAAAAAAATATTATACATTAAAAATATATTGTTGCTATTTTAAATACAATTTCCTTATATATTGATACTCTTTTAAATAGCGTAATTACTATTCAAGATAATATTTGAGTAAAAATTCGGCGTACATATTATGTAATTTTTTAATAATATTATTGTGTTTTTACTTTTTTAGAAACAAGTAACTATAGTAAATTGAACATGTTCTAGATTATTTATATTTAATATAATTGATAATATAAAAATAATAATATTAATAATTAAATTAAAAGAAATTAAAAAAAAATATAACTCTATAATATTTTTGATTTAAAATAATTAAAATATAATTTTTGTTTACTCTTGCATATTAAGTATATTAATTTTTTGAAGATTAAATTGTAATAACTATTATAAAAAACAACACAAGAATATTATTTGTGATAAAATTTATATTTAAAATAACTAAATAAAAAAAGATTTTCAATATTATGAAATTTTTAATATAACTATTGATTCAAGATCTTAGCGAGTTACATAACTTGGGCATATTTTTGTCACTAAGAAACTCTACAATTTGATCGATGTTCATGATATTTCATCACAATAATCCTCTTAATAAGGAAAGTTATGATGAAATGTCATAACCACGAGCATATTGCATAGCCTAGACTAGATTACTTTGATATTTGAAAAATATGGATTTATATTGAAGAACTCTATATGTTTCAGTTTATAAACTACAGTTAATGCAAACAATTTTTGAATAATATATAATAGAAGTATAAGTTAAAAGAGAACAATAAAAGGTTTATGTGCCAGAATAAGGTTAAGTCATGTATGTATATATAGTAGTTAAGAATGATTGGCTTGATTTAATTGGGCTTACGATTATACATTATTGGGTCGATATAAATTAAAAAAACTAGGTGTGGATGTTTATTAGCTTTCTCTTATCCTGAGGATAAAAAATAACAAAATAATTTTTTGTTCCCTACTTATATCTATTTTTAAAAAATATATTATACATTACAAATATATTATTGCTATTTTAAATACAATTTCCTTATATATTGATACTCTTTTAAATAGCGTAATTACTATTCAAGATAATATTTGAGAAATAATTTAGAATACATATTATATAATTTTTTAATAATATTATTATGTTTTTACTTTTTTAGAAACAATTAAAATATAGTAAATTGAACATGCTTGAGATTATTTATATTTAAAATAATTGATAATATAAAAATAATAATATTAATAATTAAATAATAAGAAATTGTAGAAAAATATAACTCTAAAATATTTTTCATTTAAAATAATTAAATTTAAATATTGTTTACTCTTGCATATTGAGTATATTAATTTTATGAAGATTAAATTGTAATAACTATTATAAATAACAACAGAAGAATATTATTTGTAATAATAACTGTATTTACAATAAATAAATAAAAAATGAAGTACAATATTAAGAAAATTATATCATAACTATAGATTCAAGATCTTGGCGAGTTACATAACGTGGACATATTTTTGTCATTAAAAAAACTCTATAGTTTGATCGATTTCCATGACATTTCATCACAATAATCCTCTTAATAAGGAAAATTATGATGAATTGTCATAACCATGAGCATATTGCATAGCCTAGACTGGGTTACTTTGATATTTGAAAAATATGGATATATATTGAAGAACTCTATATGTTTCAATTTATAAACAACAGTTAATGAAAACAATTTTTGAAGAATATATATATGAAGTATAAGTTAGAAGAATAATAGGGTTGTGTGTCAGAATAAGGTTAAATCCTAACTGAATAAATAGTAGTTAATGATGATGGGCTTGATTTAGTTGGGCTTACGATATATAGGTTGATATAAATTTAAAAAAATAGGTGTGGATGTTTATTAGGTTTCTCATACCCTGATGATGAGAATTAACAAAATAATTGGTTATTCCCTACTTATATCTAATTTTAACAAATATATTATACATTAAAAATATATTGTTGCTATTTTAAATACAATTTCCTTATATATTGATACTCTTTTAAATAGCGTAATTATTATTCAAGATAATATTTGAGAAAAAATTTGGCAAACATATTATATAATTTTTTAATAATATTATTGTATTTTTACTTTTTTAGAAACAAGTAAATATAGTAAATTAAACATGTTCTAAATTATTTATATCTAAAATAATTGATAATATAAAAATAATAATATTAATAATTAAATAAGAAGAAATTATAGAAAAATATAACTCTAAACTATATTTTTTTTTTTAAAACTAAATATTCTTTACTCTTGCATATTAAGTATATTAATTTTATTAAAATTAAACTGTACTGACTATTATAAAAAACAACACAAGGATATTATTTATGATAATAATTGTCTTTACAATAACTAAATTAAAAAAAAATTCAATATTAAGAAAATTATACCATAACTATTGATTCAAGATCTTAGCGAGTTACATAACATCGGTATATTTTTATCATTAAAAAAACTCTACAATTTGATCGATGGCCATGACATTTCATCACAATAATCCTCTTAATAAGGAAAATTATGATGAAATGTCATAACCACGAGCATATTGCATAGCCTAGACTGGGTTAATTTGAAATTTGAAAAATATGAATTTATATTGAAGAACTCTATATGTTTAAGTTTATAAACAACAGTTAATGAAAACAATTTTTGAAGAATATATAATAGAAGTATAAGTTAAGAGAGAAGAAGAAGAGGGTTGTGTGCCAGAATAGGGTTGTATCATGTATGTATATATAGTAGTTAATGATGATGGGCTTGATTTAGTTGGGCTTACGACTATATGGGTTGATGAAAATTTAAAAGACTAGGTGTTGATGTTTATTAGGTTTCTTATACCCTGATAATAAGAATTAACAAAATAACTGGTTATTCCCTACTTATATTATTTTTAAAAAATATATTATACATTAAGAATATATTGTTGCTATTTTATATACAATTTCCTTATATATTGATACTCTTTTAAATAGCGTAATTACTATTCAAGATAATATTTGAGTAAAAATTCAGCGTACATATTATGTAATTTTTTAATAATATTATTGTGTTTTTACTTTTTTAGAAACAAGTAACTATAGTAAATTGAACATGTTCTAGTTTATTTATATTTAATATAATTGATAATATAAAAATAATAATATTAATAATTAAATTAAAAGAAATTATGAATATAACTCTAAAATATTTTTCATTTAAAATAATTAAAATATAAATATTGTTTACTCTTGCATATTAAGTATATTAATTTTTTGAAGATTAAATTGTAATAACTATTATAAAAAACCACACAAGAATATTATTTGAGATAAAAGTTATATTTACAATAAATAAATAAAAAAAGATTTTCAATATTATGAAATTTATACCATAACTATTGATTCAAGATCTTAGCGAGTTACATAACTTGGGCATATTTTTGTCATTAAGAAACTCTACAATTTGATCGATGTTCATGATATTTCATCACAATAATCCTCTTAATAAGGAAAGTTATGATGAAATGTCATAACCACGAGCATGTTGCATAGCCTAGACTAGATTACTTTGATATTTGAAAAATATGGATTTATATTGAAGAACTCTATATGTCTCAGTTTATAAACTACAGTTAATGCAAACAATTTTTGAATAATATATAATAGAAGTATAAGTTAAAAGAGAACAATAAAAGGTTTATGTGCCAGAATAAGGTTAAGTCATGTATGTATATATAGTAGTTAAGAATGATTGGCTTGATTTAATTGGGCTTACGATTATACATTATTGGGTCGATATAAATTAAAAAACTAGGTGTGGATGTTTAATAGCTTTCTCTTATCCTGAGGATATGAAATAACAAAATAATTTTTTGTTCCCTACTTATATCTACTTTTAAAAAATGTATTATACATTAAAAATATATTATTGCTATTTTAAATACAATTTCCTTATATATTGATACTCTTTTAAATAGCGTAATTACTATTCAAGATAATATTTGAGAAATAATTTAGAATACATATTATATAATTTTTTAATAATATTATTATGTTTTTACTTTTTTAGAAACAAGTAAAATATAGTAAATTGAACATGCTTGAGATTATTTATATTTAAAATAATTGATAATATAAAAATAATAATATGAATAATTAAATAATAAGAAATTGTAGAAAAATATAACTCTAAAATATTTTTCATTTAAAATAATTAAATTTAAATATTGTTTACTCTTGCATATTGAGTATATTAATTTTATGAAGATTAAATTGTAATAACTATTATAAATAACAACAGAAGAATATTATTTGTAATAATAACTGTATTTACAATAAATAAATAAAAAATGAAGTACAATATTAAGAAAATTATATCATAACTATAGATTCAAGATCTTGGCGAGTTACATAACGTGGACATATTTTTGTCATTAAAAAAACTCTATAGTTTGATCGATTTCCATGACATTTCATCACAATAATCCTCTTAATAAGGAAAATTATGATGAATTGTCATAACCATGAGCATATTGCATAGCCTAGACTGGGTTACTTTGATATTTGAAAAATATGGATATATATTGAAGAACTCTATATGTTTCAATTTATAAACAACAGTTAATAAAAACAATTTTTGAAGAATATATATTAGAAGTATAAGTTAGAAGAATAATAGGGTTGTGTGTCAGAATAAGGTTAAATCCTAACTGAATAAATAGTAGTTAATGATGATGGGCTTGATTTAGTTGGGCTTACGATATATAGGTTGACATAAATTTAAAAAAATAGGTGTGGATGTTTATTAGGTTTCTCATACCCTGATGATGAGAATTAACAAAATAATTGGTTATTCCCTACTTATATCTAATTTTAACAAATATATTATACATTAAAAATATATTGTTGCTATTTTAAATACAATTTCCTTATATATTGATACTCTTTTAAATAGCGTAATTATTATTCAAGATAATATTTGAGAAAAAATTAGGCAAACATATTATATAATTTTTTAATAATATTATTGTATTTTTACTTTTTTAGAAACAAGTAAATATAGTAAATTAAACATGTTCTAAATTATTTATATCTAAAATAATTGATAATATAAAAATAATAATATTAATAATTAAATAAGAAGAAATTATAGAAAAATATAACTCTAAACTATTTTTTTTTTTAAAACTAAATATTCTTTACTCTTGCATATTAAGTATATTAATTTTATTAAAATTAAACTGTACTGACTATTATAAAAAACAACACAAGGATATTATTTATGATAATAATTGTCTTTACAATAACTAAATTAAAAAAAATTCAATATTAAGAAAATTATACCATAACTATTGATTCAAGATCTTAGCGAGTTACATAACATCGGTATATTTTTATCATTAAAAAAACTCTACAATTTGATCGATGGCCATGAAATTTCATCACAATAATCCTCTTAATAAGGAAAATTATGATGAAATGTCATAACCACGAGCATATTGCATAGCCTAGACTGGGTTAATTTGATATTTGAAAAATATGAATTTATATTGAAGAACTCTATATGTTTAAGTTTATAAACAACAGTTAATGAAAACAATTTTTGAAGAATATATAATAGAAGTATAAGTTAAGAGAGAAGAAGAAGAGGGTTGTGTGCCAGAATAGGGTTGTATCATGTATGTATATATAGTAGTTAATGATGATGGGCTTGATTTAGTTGGGCTTACGACTATATGGGTTGATGAAAATTTAAAAGACTAGGTGTGGATGTTTATTAGGTTTCTTATACCCTGATAATAAGAATTAACAAAATAACTGGTTATTCCCTACTTATATTATTTTTAAAAAATATATTATACATTAAGAATATATTGTTGCTATTTTATATACAATTTCCTTATATATTGATACTCTTTTAAATAGCGTAATTACTATTCAAGATAATATTTGAGTAAAAATTCAGCGTACATATTATGTAATTTTTTAATAATATTATTGTGTTTTTACTTTTTTAGAAACAAGTAACTATAGTAAATTGAACATGTTCTAGTTTATTTATATTTAATATAATTGATAATATAAAAATAATAATATTAATAATTAAATTAAAAGAAATTATGAATATAACTCTAAAATATTTTTCATTTAAAATAATTAAAATATAAATATTGTTTACTCTTGCATATTAAGTATATTAATTTTTTGAAGATTAAATTGTAATAACTATTATAAAAAACCACACAAGAATATTATTTGAGATAAAAGTTATATTTACAATAAATAAATAAAAAAAGATTTTCAATATTATAAAATTTATACCATAACTATTGATTCAAGATCTTAGCGAGTTACATAACTTGGGCATATTTTTGTCATTAAGAAACTCTACAATTTGATCGATGTTCATGATATTTCATCACAATAATCCTCTTAATAAGGAAAGTTATGATGAAATGTCATAACCACGAGCATGTTGCATAGCCTAGACTAGATTACTTTGATATTTGAAAAATATGGATTTATATTGAAGAACTCTATATGTCTCAGTTTATAAACTACAGTTAATGCAAACAATTTTTGAATAATATATAATAGAAGTATAAGTTAAAAGAGAACAATAAAAGGTTTATGTGCCAGAATAAGGTTAAGTCATGTATGTATATATAGTAGTTAAGAATGATTGGCTTGATTTAATTGGGCTTACGATTATACATTATTGAGTCGATATAAATTAAAAAACTAGGTGTGGATGTTTAATAGCTTTCTCTTATCCTGAGGATATGAAATAACAAAATAATTTTTTGTTCCCTACTTATATCTACTTTTAAAAAATGTATTATACATTAAAAATATATTATTGCTATTTTAAATACAATTTCCTTATATATTGATACTCTTTTAAATAGCGTAATTACTATTCAAGATAATATTTGAGAAATAATTTAGAATACATATTATATAATTTTTTAATAATATTATTATGTTTTTACTTTTTTAGAAACAAGTAAAATATAGTAAATTGAACATGCTTGAGATTATTTATATTTAAAATAATTGATAATATAAAAATAATAATATTAATAATTAAATAATAAGAAATTGTAGAAAAATATAACTCTAAAATATTTTTCATTTAAAATAATTAAATTTAAATATTGTTTACTCTTGCATATTGAGTATATTAATTTTATGAAGATTAAATTGTAATAACTATTATAAATAACAACAGAAGAATATTATTTGTAATAATAACTGTATTTACAATAAATAAATAAAAAATGAAGTACAATATTAAGAAAATTATATCATAACTATAGATTCAAGATCTTGGCGAGTTACATAACGTGGACATATTTTTGTCATTAAAAAAACTCTATCGTTTGATCGATTTCCATGACATTTCATCACAATAATCCTCTTAATAAGGAAAATTATGATGAATTGTCATAACCATGAGCATATTGCATAGCCTAGACTGGGTTACTTTGATATTTGAAAAATATGGATATATATTGAAGAACTCTATATGTTTCAGTTTATAGACAACAGTTAATGAAAACAATTTTTGAAGAATATATATTAGAAGTATAAGTTAGAAGAATAATAGGGTTGTGTGTCAGAATAAGGTTAAATCCTAACTGAATAAATAGTAGTTAATGATGATGGGCTTGATTTAGTTGGGCTTACGATATATAGGTTGATATAAATTTAAAAAAATAGGTGTGGATGTTTATTAGGTTTCTCATACCCTGATGATGAGAATTAACAAAATAATTGGTTATTCCCTACTTATATCTAATTTTAACAAATATATTATACATTAAAAATATATTGTTGCTATTTTAAATACAATTTCCTTATATATTGATACTCTTTTAAATAGCGTAATTATTATTCAAGATAATATTTGAGAAAAAATTTGGCAAACATATTATATAATTTTTTAATAATATTATTGTATTTTTACTTTTTTAGAAACAAGTAAATATAGTAAATTAAACATGTTCTAAATTATTTATATCTAAAATAATTGATAATATAAAAATAATAATATTAATAATTAAATAAGAAGAAATTATAGAAAAATATAACTCTAAACTATTTTTTTTTTTTAAAAACTAAATATTCTTTACTCTTGCATATTAAGTATATTAATTTTATTAAAATTAAACTGTACTGACTATTATAAAAAACAACACAAGGATATTATTTATGATAATAATTGTCTTTACAATAACTAAATTAAAAAAAAATTCAATATTAAGAAAATTATACCATAACTATTGATTCAAGATCTTAGCGAGTTACATAACATCGGTATATTTTTATCATTAAAAAAACTCTACAATTTGATCGATGGCCATGACATTTCATCACAATAATCCTCTTAATAAGGAAAATTATGATGAAATGTCATAACCACGAGCATATTGCATAGCCTAGACTGGGTTAATTTGATATTTGAAAAATATGAATTTATATTGAAGAACTCTATATGTTTAAGTTTATAAACAACAGTTAATGAAAACAATTTTTGAAGAATATATAATAGAAGTATAAGTTAAGAGAGAAGAAGAAGAGGGTTGTGTGCCAGAATAGGGTTGTATCATGTATGTATATATAGTAGTTAATGATGATGGGCTTGATTTAGTTGGGCTTACGACTATATGGGTTGATGAAAATTTAAAAGACTAGGTGTGGATGTTTATTAGGTTTCTTATACCCTGATAATAAGAATTAACAAAATAACTGGTTATTCCCTACTTATATTATTTTTAAAAAATATATTATACATTAAGAATATATTGTTGCTATTTTATATACAATTTCCTTATATATTGATACTCTTTTAAATAGCGTAATTACTATTCAAGATAATATTTGAGTAAAAATTCAGCGTACATATTATGTAATTTTTTAATAATATTATTGTGTTTTTACTTTTTTAGAAACAAGTAACTATAGTAAATTGAACATGTTCTAGTTTATTTATATTTAATATAATTGATAATATAAAAATAATAATATTAATAATTAAATTAAAAGAAATTATGAATATAACTCTAAAATATTTTTCATTTAAAATAATTAAAATATAAATATTGTTTACTCTTGCATATTAAGTATATTAATTTTTTGAAGATTAAATTGTAATAACTATTATAAAAAACCACACAAGAATATTATTTGAGATAAAAGTTATATTTACAATAAATAAATAAAAAAAGATTTTCAATATTATGAAATTTATACCATAACTATTGATTCAAGATCTTAGCGAGTTACATAACTTGGGCATATTTTTGTCATTAAGAAACTCTACAATTTGATCGATGTTCATGATATTTCATCACAATAATCCTCTTAATAAGGAAAGTTATGATGAAATGTCATAACCACGAGCATGTTGCATAGCCTAGACTAGATTACTTTGATATTTGAAAAATATGGATTTATATTGAAGAACTCTATATGTCTCAGTTTATAAACTACAGTTAATGCAAACAATTTTTGAATAATATATAATAGAAGTATAAGTTAAAAGAGAACAATAAAAGGTTTATGTGCCAGAATAAGGTTAAGTCATGTATGTATATATAGTAGTTAAGAATGATTGGCTTGATTTAATTGGGCTTACGATTATACATTATTGGGTCGATATAAATTAAAAAACTAGGTGTGGATGTTTAATAGCTTTCTCTTATCCTGAGGATATGAAATAACAAAATAATTTTTTGTTCCCTACTTATATCTACTTTTAAAAAATGTATTATACATTAAAAATATATTATTGCTATTTTAAATACAATTTCCTTATATATTGATACTCTTTTAAATAGCGTAATTACTATTCAAGATAATATTTGAGAAATAATTTAGAATACATATTATATAATTTTTTAATAATATTATTATGTTTTTACTTTTTTAGAAACAAGTAAAATATAGTAAATTGAACATGCTTGAGATTATTTATATTTAAAATAATTGATAATATAAAAATAATAATATGAATAATTAAATAATAAGAAATTGTAGAAAAATATAACTCTAAAATATTTTTCATTTAAAATAATTAAATTTAAATATTGTTTACTCTTGCATATTGAGTATATTAATTTTATGAAGATTAAATTGTAATAACTATTATAAATAACAACAGAAGAATATTATTTGTAATAATAACTGTATTTACAATAAATAAATAAAAAATGAAGTACAATATTAAGAAAATTATATCATAACTATAGATTCAAGATCTTGGCGAGTTACATAACGTGGACATATTTTTGTCATTAAAAAAACTCTATAGTTTGATCGATTTCCATGACATTTCATCACAATAATCCTCTTAATAAGGAAAATTATGATGAATTGTCATAACCATGAGCATATTGCATAGCCTAGACTGGGTTACTTTGATATTTGAAAAATATGGATATATATTGAAGAACTCTATATGTTTCAATTTATAAACAACAGTTAATGAAAACAATTTTTGAAGAATATATATTAGAAGTATAAGTTAGAAGAATAATAGGGTTGTGTGTCAGAATAAGGTTAAATCATAACTGAATAAATAGTAGTTAATGATGATGGGCTTGATTTAGTTGGGCTTAGGATATATAGGTTGATATAAATTTAAAAAAATAGGTGTGGATGTTTATTAGGTTTCTCATACCCTGATGATGAGAATTAACAAAATAATTGGTTATTCCCTACTTATATCTAATTTTAACAAATATATTATACATTAAAAATATATTGTTGCTATTTTAAATACAATTTCCTTATATATTGATACTCTTTTAAATAGCGTAATTATTATTCAAGATAATATTTGAGAAAAAATTTGGCAAACATATTATATAATTTTTTAATAATATTATTGTATTTTTACTTTTTTAGAAACAAGTAAATATAGTAAATTAAACATGTTCTAAATTATTTATATCTAAAATAATTGATAATATAAAAATAATAATATTAATAATTAAATAAGAAGAAATTATAGAAAAATATAACTCTAAACTATTTTTTTTTTTTAAAAACTAAATATTCTTTACTCTTGCATATTAAGTATATTAATTTTATTAAAATTAAACTGTACTGACTATTATAAAAAACAACACAAGGATATTATTTATGATAATAATTGTCTTTACAATAACTAAATTAAAAAAAAATTCAATATTAAGAAAATTATACCATAACTATTGATTCAAGATCTTAGCGAGTTACATAACATCGGTATATTTTTATCATTAAAAAAACTCTACAATTTGATCGATGGCCATGACATTTCATCACAATAATCCTCTTAATAAGGAAAATTATGATGAAATGTCATAACCACGAGCATATTGCATAGCCTAGACTGGGTTAATTTGATATTTGAAAAATATGAATTTATATTGAAGAACTCTATATGTTTAAGTTTATAAACAACAGTTAATGAAAACAATTTTTGAAGAATATATAATAGAAGTATAAGTTAAGAGAGAAGAAGAAGAGGGTTGTGTGCCAGAATAGGGTTGTATCATGTATGTATATATAGTAGTTAATGATGATGGGCTTGATTTAGTTGGGCTTACGACTATATGGGTTGATGAAAATTTAAAAGACTAGGTGTGGATGTTTATTAGGTTTCTTATACCCTGATAATAAGAATTAACAAAATAACTGGTTATTCCCTACTTATATTATTTTTAAAAAATATATTATACATTAAGAATATATTGTTGCTATTTTATATACAATTTCCTTATATATTGATACTCTTTTAAATAGCGTAATTACTATTCAAGATAATATTTGAGTAAAAATTCAGCGTACATATTATGTAATTTTTTAATAATATTATTGTGTTTTTACTTTTTTAGAAACAAGTAACTATAGTAAATTGAACATGTTCTAGTTTATTTATATTTAATATAATTGATAATATAAAAATAATAATATTAATAATTAAATTAAAAGAAATTATGAATATAACTCTAAAATATTTTTCATTTAAAATAATTAAAATATAAATATTGTTTACTCTTGCATATTAAGTATATTAATTTTTTGAAGATTAAATTGTAATAACTATTATAAAAAACCACACAAGAATATTATTTGAGATAAAAGTTATATTTACAATAAATAAATAAAAAAAGATTTTCAATATTATGAAATTTATACCATAACTATTGATTCAAGATCTTAGCGAGTTACATAACTTGGGCATATTTTTGTCATTAAGAAACTCTACAATTTGATCGATGTTCATGATATTTCATCACAATAATCCTCTTAATAAGGAAAGTTATGATGAAATGTCATAACCACGAGCATGTTGCATAGCCTAGACTAGATTACTTTGATATTTGAAAAATATGGATTTATATTGAAGAACTCTATATGTCTCAGTTTATAAACTACAGTTAATGCAAACAATTTTTGAATAATATATAATAGAAGTATAAGTTAAAAGAGAACAATAAAAGGTTTATGTGCCAGAATAAGGTTAAGTCATGTATGTATATATAGTAGTTAAGAATGATTGGCTTGATTTAATTGGGCTTACGATTATACATTATTGGGTCGATATAAATTAAAAAACTAGGTGTGGATGTTTAATAGCTTTCTCTTATCCTGAGGATATGAAATAACAAAATAATTTTTTGTTCCCTACTTATATCTACTTTTAAAAAATGTATTATACATTAAAAATATATTATTGCTATTTTAAATACAATTTCCTTATATATTGATACTCTTTTAAATAGCGTAATTACTATTCAAGATAATATTTGAGAAATAATTTAGAATACATATTATATAATTTTTTAATAATATTATTATGTTTTTACTTTTTTAGAAACAAGTAAAATATAGTAAATTGAACATGCTTGAGATTATTTATATTTAAAATAATTGATAATATAAAAATAATAATATTAATAATTAAATAATAAGAAATTGAAGAAAAATATAACTCTAAAATATTTTTCATTTAAAATAATTAAATTTAAATATTGTTTACTCTTGCATATTGAGTATATTAATTTTATGAAGATTAAATTGTAATAACTATTATAAATAACAACAGAAGAATATTATTTGTAATAATAACTGTATTTACAATAACTAAATAAAAAATGAAGTACAATATTAAGAAAATTATATCATAACTATTGATTCAAGATCTTGGCGAGTTACATAATGTAGACATATTTTTGTCATTAAATAACTCTATAATTTGATCGATTTCCATGACATTTCATCACAATAATCCTCTTAATAAGGAAAATTATGATGAATTGTCATAACCATGAGCATATTGCATAGCCTAGACTGGGTTACTTTGATATTTGAAAAATATGGATATATATTGAAGAACTCTATATGTTTCAGTTTATAGACAACAGTTAATGAAAACAATTTTTGAAGAATATATATTAGAAGTATAAGTTAGAAGAATAATAGGGTTGTGTGTCAGAATAAGGTTAAATCCTAACTGAATAAATAGTAGTTAATGATGATGGGCTTGATTTAGTTGGGCTTAGGATATATAGGTTGATATAAATTTAAAAAAATAGGTGTGGATGTTTATTAGGTTTCTCATACCCTGATGATGAGAATTAACAAAATAATTGGTTATTCCCTACTTATATCTAATTTTAACAAATATATTATACATTAAAAATATATTGTTGCTATTTTAAATACAATTTCCTTATATATTGATACTCTTTTATAAATAGCGTAATTATTATTCAAGATAATATTTGAGAAAAAATTTGGCAAACATATTATATAATTTTTTAATAATATTATTGTATTTTTACTTTTTTAGAAACAAGTAAATATAGTAAATTAAACATGTTCTAAATTATTTATATCTAAAATAATTGATAATATAAAAATAATAATATTAATAATTAAATAAGAAGAAATTATAGAAAAATATAACTCTAAACTATTTTTTTTTTTAAAAACTAAATATTCTTTACTCTTGCATATTAAGTATATTAATTTTATTAAAATTAAACTGTACTGACTATTATAAAAAACAACACAAGGATATTATTTATGATAATAATTGTCTTTACAATAACTAAATTAAAAAAAAATTCAATATTAAGAAAATTATACCATAACTATTGATTCAAGATCTTAGCGAGTTACATAACATCGGTATATTTTTATCATTAAAAAAACTCTACAATTTGATCGATGGCCATGACATTTCATCACAATAATCCTCTTAATAAGGAAAATTATGATGAAATGTCATAACCACGAGCATATTGCATAGCCTAGACTGGGTTAATTTGATATTTGAAAAATATGAATTTATATTGAAGAACTCTATATGTTTAAGTTTATAAACAACAGTTAATGAAAACAATTTTTGAAGAATATATAATAGAAGTATAAGTTAAGAGAGAAGAAGAAGAGGGTTGTGTGCCAGAATAGGGTTGTATCATGTATGTATATATAGTAGTTAATGATGATGGGTTTGATTTAGTTGGGCTTACGACTATATGGGTTGATGAAAATTTAAAAGACTAGGTGTGGATGTTTATTAGGTTTCTTATACCCTGATAATAAGAATTAACAAAATAACTGGTTATTCCCTACTTATATTATTTTTAAAAAATATATTATACATTAAGAATATATTGTTGCTATTTTATATACAATTTCCTTATATATTGATACTCTTTTAAATAGCGTAATTACTATTCAAGATAATATTTGAGTAAAAATTCAGCGTACATATTATGTAATTTTTTAATAATATTATTGTGTTTTTACTTTTTTAGAAACAAGTAACTATAGTAAATTGAACATGTTCTAGTTTATTTATATTTAATATAATTGATAATATAAAAATAATAATATTAATAATTAAATTAAAAGAAATTATGAATATAACTCTAAAATATTTTTGATTTAAAATAATTAAAATATAAATATTGTTTACTCTTGCATATTAAGTATATTAATTTTTTGAAGATTAAATTGTAATAACTATTATAAAAAACAACACAAGAATATTATTTGTGATAAAATTTATATTTAAAATAACTAAATAAAAAAAGATTTTCAATATTATGAAATTTTTAATATAACTATTGATTCAAGATCTTAGCGAGTTACATAACTTGGGCATATTTTTGTCACTAAGAAACTCTACAATTTGATCGATGTTCATGATATTTCATCACAATAATCCTCTTAATAAGGAAAGTTATGATGAAATGTCATAACCACGAGCATGTTGCATAGCCTAGACTAGATTACTTTGATATTTGAAAAATATGGATTTATATTGAAGAACTCTATATGTTTCAGTTTATAAACTACAGTTAATGCAAACAATTTTTGAATAATATATAATAGAAGTATAAGTTAAAAGAGAACAATAAAAGGTTTATGTGCCAGAATAAGGTTAAGTCATGTATGTATATATAGTAGTTAAGAATGGTTGGCTTGATTTAATTGGGCTTACGATTATACATTATTGGGTCGATATAAATTAAAAAAACTAGGTGTGGATGTTTATTAGCTTTCTCTTATCCTGAGGATAAAAAATAACAAAATAATTTTTTGTTCCCTACTTATATCTATTTTTAAAAAATATATTATACATTACAAATATATTATTGCTATTTTAAATACAATTTCCTTATATATTGATACTCTTTTAAATAGCGTAATTACTATTCAAGATAATATTTGAGAAATAATTTAGAATACATATTATATAATTTTTTAATAATATTATTATGTTTTTACTTTTTTAGAAACAATTAAAATATAGTAAATTGAACATGCTTGAGATTATTTATATTTAAAATAATTGATAATATAAAAATAATAATATTAATAATTAAATAATAAGAAATTGTAGAAAAATATAACTCTAAAATATTTTTCATTTAAAATAATTAAATTTAAATATTGTTTACTCTTGCATATTGAGTATATTAATTTTATGAAGATTAAATTGTAATAACTATTATAAATAACAACAGAAGAATATTATTTGTAATAATAACTGTATTTACAATAAATAAATAAAAAATGAAGTACAATATTAAGAAAATTATATCATAACTATAGATTCAAGATCTTGGCGAGTTACATAACGTGGACATATTTTTGTCATTAAAAAAACTCTATAGTTTGATCGATTTCCATGACATTTCATCACAATAATCCTCTTAATAAGGAAAATTATGATGAATTGTCATAACCATGAGCATATTGCATAGCCTAGACTGGGTTACTTTGATATTTGAAAAATATGGATATATATTGAAGAACTCTATATGTTTCAATTTATAAACAACAGTTAATGAAAACAATTTTTGAAGAATATATATTAGAAGTATAAGTTAGAAGAATAATAGGGTTGTGTGTCAGAATAAGGTTAAATCCTAACTGAATAAATAGTAGTTAATGATGATGGGCTTGATTTAGTTGGGCTTACGATATATAGGTTGATATAAATTTAAAAAAATAGGTGTGGATGTTTATTAGGTTTCTCATACCCTGATGATGAGAATTAACAAAATAATTGGTTATTCCCTACTTATATCTAATTTTAACAAATATATTATATATTAAAAATATATTGTTGCTATTTTAAATACAATTTCCTTATATATTGATACTCTTTTAAATAGCGTAATTATTATTCAAGATAATATTTGAGAAAAAATTTGGCAAACATATTATATAATTTTTTAATGATATTATTGTATTTTTACTTTTTTAGAAACAAGTAAATATAGTAAATTAAACATGTTCTAAATTATTTATATCTAAAATAATTGATAATATAAAAATAATAATATTAATAATTAAATAAGAAGAAATTATAGAAAAATATAACTCTAAACTATTTTTTTTTTTTAAAACTAAATATTCTTTACTCTTGCATATTAAGTATATTAATTTTATTAAAATTAAACTGTACTGACTATTATAAAAAACAACACAAGGATATTATTTATGATAATAATTGTCTTTACAATAACTAAATTAAAAAAAAATTCAATATTAAGAAAATTATACCATAACTATTGATTCAAGATCTTAGCGAGTTACATAACATCGGTATATTTTTATCATTAAAAAAACTCTACAATTTGATCGATGGCCATGACATTTCATCACAATAATCCTCTTAATAAGGAAAATTATGATGAAATGTCATAACCACGAGCATATTGCATAGCCTAGACTGGGTTAATTTGATATTTGAAAAATATGAATTTATATTGAAGAACTCTATATGTTTAAGTTTATAAACAACAGCTAATGAAAACAATTTTTGAAGAATATATAATAGAAGTATAAGTTAAGAGAGAAGAAGAAGAGGGTTGTGTGCCAGAATAGGGTTGTATCATGTATGTATATATAGTAGTTAATGATGATGGGCTTGATTTAGTTGGGCTTACGACTATATGGGTTGATGAAAATTTAAAAGACTAGGTGTGGATGTTTATTAGGTTTCTTATACCCTGATAATAAGAATTAACAAAATAACTGGTTATTCCCTACTTATATTATTTTTAAAAAATATATTATACATTAAGAATATATTGTTGCTATTTTATATACAATTTCCTTATATATTGATACTCTTTTAAATAGCGTAATTACTATTCAAGATAATATTTGAGTAAAAATTCAGCGTACATATTATGTAATTTTTTTAATAATATTATTGTGTTTTTACTTTTTTAGAAACAAGTAACTATAGTAAATTGAACATGTTCTAGTTTATTTATATTTAATATAATTGATAATATAAAAATAATAATATTAATAATTAAATTAAAAGAAATTATGAATATAACTCTAAAATATTTTTCATTTAAAATAATTAAAATATAAATATTGTTTACTCTTGCATATTAAGTATATTAATTTTTTGAAGATTAAATTGTAATAACTATTATAAAAAACCACACAAGAATATTATTTGAGATAAAAGTTATATTTACAATAAATAAATAAAAAAAGATTTTCAATATTATGAAATTTATACCATAACTATTGATTCAAGATCTTAGCGAGTTACATAACTTGGGCATATTTTTGTCATTAAGAAACTCTACAATTTGATCGATGTTCATGATATTTCATCACAATAATCCTCTTAATAAGGAAAGTTATGATGAAATGTCATAACCACGAGCATGTTGCATAGCCTAGACTAGATTACTTTGATATTTGAAAAATATGGATTTATATTGAAGAACTCTATATGTCTCAGTTTATAAACTACAGTTAATGCAAACAATTTTTGAATAATATATAATAGAAGTATAAGTTAAAAGAGAACAATAAAAGGTTTATGTGCCAGAATAAGGTTAAGTCATGTATGTATATATAGTAGTTAAGAATGATTGGCTTGATTTAATTGGGCTTACGATTATACATTATTGGGTCGATATAAATTAAAAAACTAGGTGTGGATGTTTAATAGCTTTCTCTTATCCTGAGGATATGAAATAACAAAATAATTTTTTGTTCCCTACTTATATCTACTTTTAAAAAATGTATTATACATTAAAAATATATTATTGCTATTTTAAATACAATTTCCTTATATATTGATACTCTTTTAAATAGCGTAATTACTATTCAAGATAATATTTGAGAAATAATTTAGAATACATATTATATAATTTTTTAATAATATTATTATGTTTTTACTTTTTTAGAAACAAGTAAAATATAGTAAATTGAACATGCTTGAGATTATTTATATTTAAAATAATTGATAATATAAAAATAATAATATTAATAATTAAATAATAAGAAATTGTAGAAAAATATAACTCTAAAATATTTTTCATTTAAAATAATTAAATTTAAATATTGTTTACTCTTGCATATTGAGTATATTAATTTTATGAAGATTAAATTGTAATAACTATTATAAATAACAACAGAAGAATATTATTTGTAATAATAACTGTATTTACAATAACTAAATAAAAAATGAAGTACAATATTAAGAAAATTATATCATAACTATTGATTCAAGATCTTGGCGAGTTACATAATGTGGACATATTTTTGTCATTAAAAAAACTCTATAATTTGATCGATTTCCATGATATTTCATCACAATAATCCTCTTAATAAGGAAAATTATGATGAATTGTCATAACCATGAGCATATTGCATAGCCTAGACTGGGTTACTTTGATATTTGAAAAATATGGATATATATTGAAGAACTCTATATGTTTCAGTTTATAGACAACAGTTAATGAAAACAATTTTTGAAGAATATATATTAGAAGTATAAGTTAGAAGAATAATAGGGTTGTGTGTCAGAATAAGGTTAAATCCTAACTGAATAAATAGTAGTTAATGATGATGGGCTTGATTTAGTTGGGCTTACGATATATAGGTTGATATAAATTTAAAAAAATAGGTGTGGATGTTTATTAGGTTTCTCATACCCTGATGATGAGAATTAACAAAATAATTGGTTATTCCCTACTTATATCTAATTTTAACAAATATATTATACATTAAAAATATATTGTTGCTATTTTAAATACAATTTCCTTATATATTGATAGTCTTTTAAATAGCGTAATTATTATTCAAGATAATATTTGAGAAAAAATTTGGCAAACATATTATATAATTTTTTAATAATATTATTGTATTTTTACTTTTTTAGAAACAAGTAAATATAGTAAATTAAACATGTTCTAAATTATTTATATCTAAAATAACTGATAATATAAAAATAATAATATTAATAATTAAATAAGAAGAAATTATAGAAAAATATAACTCTAAACTATTTTTTTTTTGTAAAAACTAAATATTCTTTACTCTTGCATATTAAGTATATTAATTTTATTAAAATTAAACTGTACTGACTATTATAAAAAACAACACAAGGATATTATTTATGATAATAATTGTCTTTACAATAACTAAATTAAAAAAAAATTCAATATTAAGAAAATTATACCATAACTATTGATTCAAGATCTTAGCGAGTTACATCACATCGGTATATTTTTATCATTAAAAAAACTCTACAATTTGATCGATGGCCATGACATTTCATCACAATAATCCTCTTAATAAGGAAAATTATGATGAAATGTCATAACCACGAGCATATTGCATAGCCTAGACTGGGTTAATTTGATATTTGAAAAATATGAATTTATATTGAAGAACTCTATATGTTTAAGTTTATAAACAACAGTTAATGAAAACAATTTTTGAAGAATATATAATAGAAGTATAAGTTAAGAGAGAAGAAGAAGAGGGTTGTGTGCCAGAATAGGGTTGTATCATGTATGTATATATAGTAGTTAATGATGATGTGCTTGATTTAGTTGGGCTTACGACTATATGGGTTGATGAAAATTTAAAAGACTAGGTGTGGATGTTTATTAGGTTTCTTATACCCTGATAATAAGAATTAACAAAATAACTGGTTATTCCCTACTTATATTATTTTTAAAAAATATATTATACATTAAGAATATATTGTTGCTATTTTATATACAATTTCCTTATATATTGATACTCTTTTAAATAGCGTAATTACTATTCAAGATAATATTTGAGTAAAAATTCAGCGTACATATTATGTAATTTTTTAATAATATTATTGTGTTTTTACTTTTTTAGAAACAAGTAACTATAGTAAATTGAACATGTTCTAGTTTATTTATATTTAATATAATTGATAATATAAAAATAATAATATTAATAATTAAATTAAAAGAAATTATGAATATAACTCTAAAATATTTTTCATTTAAAATAATTAAAATATAAATATTGTTTACTCTTGCATATTAAGTATATTAATTTTTTGAAGATTAAATTGTAATAACTATTATAAAAAACCACACAAGAATATTATTTGAGATAAAAGTTATATTTACAATAAATAAATAAAAAAAGATTTTCAATATTATGAAATTTATACCATAACTATTGATTCAAGATCTTAGCGAGTTACATAACTTGGGCATATTTTTGTCATTAAGAAACTCTACAATTTGATCGATGTTCATGATATTTCATCACAATAATCCTCTTAATAAGGAAAGTTATGATGAAATGTCATAACCACGAGCATGTTGCATAGCCTAGACTAGATTACTTTGATATTTGAAAAATATGGATTTATATTGAAGAACTCTATATGTCTCAGTTTATAACCTACAGTTAATGCAAACAATTTTTGAATAATATATAATAGAAGTATAAGTTAAAAGAGAACAATAAAAGGTTTATGTGCCAGAATAAGGTTAAGTCATGTATGTATATATAGTAGTTAAGAATGATTGGCTTGATTTAATTGGGCTTACGATTATACATTATTGGGTCGATATAAATTAAAAAACTAGGTGTGGATGTTTAATAGCTTTCTCTTATCCTGAGGATATGAAATAACAAAATAATTTTTTGTTCCCTACTTATATCTACTTTTAAAAAATGTATTATACATTAAAAATATATTATTGCTATTTTAAATACAATTTCCTTATATATTGATACTCTTTTAAATAGCGTAATTACTATTCAAGATAATATTTGAGAAATAATTTAGAATACATATTATATAATTTTTTAATAATATTATTATGTTTTTACTTTTTTAGAAACAAGTAAAATATAGTAAATTGAACATGCTTGAGATTATTTATATTTAAAATAATTGATAATATAAAAATAATAATATTAATAATTAAATAATAAGAAATTGTAGAAAAATATAACTCTAAAATATTTTTCATTTAAAATAATTAAATTTAAATATTGTTTACTCTTGCATATTGAGTATATTAATTTTATGAAGATTAAATTGTAATAACTATTATAAATAACAACAGAAGAATATTATTTGTAATAATAACTGTATTTACAATAACTAAATAAAAAATGAAGTACAATATTAAGAAAATTATATCATAACTATTGATTCAAGATCTTGGCGAGTTACATAATGTGGACATATTTTTGTCATTAAAAAAACTCTATAATTTGATCGATTTCCATGACATTTCATCACAATAATCCTCTTAATAAGGAAAATTATGATGAATCGTCATAACCATGAGCATATTGCATAGCCTAGACTGGGTT
The DNA here is from genome assembly GCA_029959085.1 of Nemophila menziesii. Classification (NCBI taxonomy): domain Eukaryota; kingdom Viridiplantae; phylum Streptophyta; class Magnoliopsida; order Boraginales; family Hydrophyllaceae; genus Nemophila; species Nemophila menziesii. The sequence continues at coordinate 21,449,998 of JARWIR010000015.1, read as the reverse complement.
ACTTTGATATTTGAAAAATATGGATATATATTGAAGAACTCTATATGTTTCAGTTTATAGACAACAGTTAATGAAAACAATTTTTGAAGAATATATATTAGAAGTATAAGTTAGAAGAATAATAGGGTTGTGTGTCAGAATAAGGTTAAATCCTAACTGAATAAATAGTAGTTAATGATGATGGGCTTGATTTAGTTGGGCTTACGATATATAGGTTGATATAAATTTAAAAAAATAGGTGTGGATGTTTATTAGGTTTCTCATACCCTGATGATGAGAATTAACAAAATAATTGGTTATTCCCTACTTATATCTAATTTTAACAAATATATTATACATTAAAAATATATTGTTGCTATTTTAAATACAATTTCCTTATATATTGATACTCTTTTAAATAGCGTAATTATTATTCAAGATAATATTTGAGAAAAAATTTGGCAAACATATTATATAATTTTTTAATAATATTATTGTATTTTTACTTTTTTAGAAACAAGTAAATATAGTAAATTAAACATGTTCTAAATTATTTATATCTAAAATAATTGATAATATAAAAATAATAATATTAATAATTAAATAAGAAGAAATTATAGAAAAATATAACTCTAAACTATTTTTTTTTTTTAAAAACTAAATATTCTTTACTCTTGCATATTAAGTATATTAATTTTATTAAAATTAAACTGTACTGACTATTATAAAAAACAACACAAGGATATTATTTATGATAATAATTGTCTTTACAATAACTAAATTAAAAAAAAATTCAATATTAAGAAAATTATACCATAACTATTGATTCAAGATCTTAGCGAGTTACATAACATCGGTATATTTTTATCATTAAAAAAACTCTACAATTTGATCGATGGCCATGACATTTCATCACAATAATCCTCTTAATAAGGAAAATTATGATGAAATGTCATAACCACGAGCATATTGCATAGCCTAGACTGGGTTAATTTGATATTTGAAAAATATGAATTTATATTGAAGAACTCTATATGTTTAAGTTTATAAACAACAGTTAATGAAAACAATTTTTGAAGAATATATAATAGAAGTATAAGTTAAGAGAGAAGAAGAAGAGGGTTTTGTGCCAGAATAGGGTTGTATCATGTATGTATATATAGTAGTTAATGATGATGGACTTGATTTAGTTGGGCTTACGACTATATGGGTTGATGAAAATTTAAAAGACTAGGTGTGGATGTTTATTAGGTTTCTTATACCCTGATAATAAGAATTAACAAAATAACTGGTTATTCCCTACTTATATTATTTTTAAAAAATATATTATACATTAAGAATATATTGTTGCTATTTTATATACAATTTCCTTATATATTGATACTCTTTTAAATAGCGTAATTACTATTCAAGATAATATTTGAGTAAAAATTCAGCGTACATATTATGTAATTTTTTAATAATATTATTGTGTTTTTACTTTTTTAGAAACAAGTAACTATAGTAAATTGAACATGTTCTAGTTTATTTATATTTAATATAATTGATAATATAAAAATAATAATATTAATAATTAAATTAAAAGAAATTATGAATATAACTCTAAAATATTTTTCATTTAAAATAATTAAAATATAAATATTGTTTACTCTTGCATATTAAGTATATTAATTTTTTGAAGATTAAATTGTAATAACTATTATAAAAAACCACACAAGAATATTATTTGAGATAAAAGTTATATTTACAATAAATAAATAAAAAAAGATTTTCAATATTATGAAATTTATACCATAACTATTGATTCAAGATCTTAGCGAGTTACATAACTTGGGCATATTTTTGTCATTAAGAAACTCTACAATTTGATCGATGTTCATGATATTTCATCACAATAATCCTCTTAATAAGGAAAGTTATGATGAAATGTCATAACCACGAGCATGTTGCATAGCCTAGACTAGATTACTTTGATATTTGAAAAATATGGATTTATATTGAAGAACTCTATATGTCTCAGTTTATAAACTACAGTTAATGCAAACAATTTTTGAATAATATATAATAGAAGTATAAGTTAAAAGAGAACAATAAAAGGTTTATGTGCCAGAATAAGGTTAAGTCATGTATGTATATATAGTAGTAAAGAATGATTGGCTTGATTTAATTGGGCTTACGATTATACATTATTGGGTCGATATAAATTAAAAAACTAGGTGTGGATGTTTAATAGCTTTCTCTTATCCTGAGGATATGAAATAACAAAATAATTTTTTGTTCCCTACTTATATCTACTTTTAAAAAATGTATTATACATTAAAAATATATTATTGCTATTTTAAATACAATTTCCTTATATATTGATACTCTTTTAAATAGCGTAATTACTATTCAAGATAATATTTGAGAAATAATTTAGAATACATATTATATAATTTTTTAATAATATTATTATGTTTTTACTTTTTTAGAAACAAGTAAAATATAGTAAATTGAACATGCTTGAGATTATTTATATTTAAAATAATTGATAATATAAAAATAATAATATTAATAATTAAATAATAAGAAATTGAAGAAAAATATAACTCTAAAATATTTTTCATTTAAAATAATTAAATTTAAATATTGTTTACTCTTGCATATTGAGTATATTAATTTTATGAAGATTAAATTGTAATAACTATTATAAATAACAACAGAAGAATATTATTTGTAATAATAACTGTATTTACAATAACTAAATAAAAAATGAAGTACAATATTAAGAAAATTATATCATAACTATTGATTCAAGATCTTGGCGAGTTACATAATGTGGACATATTTTTGTCATTAAATAACTCTATAATTTGATCGATTTCCATGACATTTCATCACAATAATCCTCTTAATAAGGAAAATTATGATGAATTGTCATAACCATGAGCATATTGCATAGCCTAGACTGGGTTACTTTGATATTTGAAAAATATGGATATATATTGAAGAACTCTATATGTTTCAGTTTATAGACAACAGTTAATGAAAACAATTTTTGAAGAATATATATTAGAAGTATAAGTTAGAAGAATAATAGGGTTGTGTGTCAGAATAAGGTTAAATCCTAACTGAATAAATAGTAGTTAATGATGATGGGCTTGATTTAGTTGGGCTTAGGATATATAGGTTGATATAAATTTAAAAAAATAGGTGTGGATGTTTATTAGGTTTCTCATACCCTGATGATGAGAATTAACAAAATAATTGGTTATTCCCTACTTATATCTAATTTTAACAAATATATTATACATTAAAAATATATTGTTGCTATTTTAAATACAATTTCCTTATATATTGATACTCTTTTAAATAGCGTAATTATTATTCAAGATAATATTTGAGAAAAAATTTGGCAAACATATTATATAATTTTTTAATAATATTATTGTATTTTTACTTTTTTAGAAACAAGTAAATATAGTAAATTAAACATGTTCTAAATTATTTATATCTAAAATAATTGATAATATAAAAATAATAATATTAATAATTAAATAAGAAGAAATTATAGAAAAATATAACTCTAAACTATTTTTTTTTTTAAAAACTAAATATTCTTTACTCTTGCATATTAAGTATATTAATTTTATTAAAATTAAACTGTACTGACTATTATAAAAAACAACACAAGGATATTATTTATGATAATAATTGTCTTTACAATAACTAAATTAAAAAAAAATTCAATATTAAGAAAATTATACCATAACTATTGATTCAAGATCTTAGCGAGTTACATAACATCGGTATATTTTTATCATTAAAAAAACTCTACAATTTGATCGATGGCCATGACATTTCATCACAATAATCCTCTTAATAAGGAAAATTATGATGAAATGTCATGACCACGAGCATATTGCATAGCCTAGACTGGGTTAATTTGATATTTGAAAAATATGAATTTATATTGAAGAACTCTATATGTTTAAGTTTATAAACAACAGTTAATGAAAACAATTTTTGAAGAATATATAATAGAAGTATAAGTTAAGAGAGAAGAAGAAGAGGGTTGTGTGCCAGAATAGGGTTGTATCATGTATGTATATATAGTAGTTAATGATGATGGGTTTGATTTAGTTGGGCTTACGACTATATGGGTTGATGAAAATTTAAAAGACTAGGTGTGGATGTTTATTAGGTTTCTTATACCCTAATAATAAGAATTAACAAAATAACTGGTTATTCCCTACTTATATTATTTTTAAAAAATATATTATACATTAAGAATATATTGTTGCTATTTTATATACAATTTCCTTATATATTGATACTCTTTTAAATAGCGTAATTACTATTCAAGATAATATTTGAGTAAAAATTCAGCGTACATATTATGTAATTTTTTAATAATATTATTGTGTTTTTACTTTTTTAGAAACAAGTAACTATAGTAAATTGAACATGTTCTAGTTTATTTATATTTAATATAATTGATAATATAAAAATAATAATATTAATAATTAAATTAAAAGAAATTATGAATATAACTCTAAAATATTTTTCATTTAAAATAATTAAAATATAAATATTGTTTACTCTTGCATATTAAGTATATTAATTTTTTGAAGATTAAATTGTAATAACTATTATAAAAAACCACACAAGAATATTATTTGAGATAAAAGTTATATTTACAATAAATAAATAAAAAAAGATTTTCAATATTATGAAATTTATAACATAACTATTGATTCAAGATCTTAGCGAGTTACATAACTTGGGCATATTTTTGTCATTAAGAAACTCTACAATTTGATCGATGTTCATGATATTTCATCACAATAATCCTCTTAATAAGGAAAGTTATGATGAAATGTCATAACCACGAGCATGTTGCATAGCCTAGACTAGATTACTTTGATATTTGAAAAATATGGATTTATATTGAAGAACTCTATATGTCTCAGTTTATAAACTACAGTTAATGCAAACAATTTTTGAATAATATATAATAGAAGTATAAGTTAAAAGAGAACAATAAAAGGTTTATGTGCCAGAATAAGGTTAAGTCATGTATGTATATATAGTAGTAAAGAATGATTGGCTTGATTTAATTGGGCTTACGATTATACATTATTGGGTCGATATAAATTAAAAAACTAGGTGTGGATGTTTAATAGCTTTCTCTTATCCTGAGGATATGAAATAACAAAATAATTTTTTGTTCCCTACTTATATCTACTTTTAAAAAATGTATTATACATTAAAAATATATTATTGCTATTTTAAATACAATTTCCTTATATATTGATACTCTTTTAAATAGCGTAATTACTATTCAAGATAATATTTGAGAAATAATTTAGAATACATATTATATAATTTTTTAATAATATTATTATGTTTTTACTTTTTTAGAAACAAGTAAAATATAGTAAATTGAACATGCTTGAGATTATTTATATTTAAAATAATTGATAATATAAAAATAATAATATTAATAATTAAATAATAAGAAATTGAAGAAAAATATAACTCTAAAATATTTTTCATTTAAAATAATTAAATTTAAATATTGTTTACTCTTGCATATTGAGTATATTAATTTTATGAAGATTAAATTGTAATAACTATTATAAATAACAACAGAAGAATATTATTTGTAATAATAACTGTATTTACAATAACTAAATAAAAAATGAAGTACAATATTAAGAAAATTATATCATAACTATTGATTCAAGATCTTGGCGAGTTACATAATGTGGACATATTTTTGTCATTAAATAACTCTATAATTTGATCGATTTCCATGACATTTCATCACAATAATCCTCTTAATAAGGAAAATTATGATGAATTGTCATAACCATGAGCATATTGCATAGCCTAGACTGGGTTACTTTGATATTTGAAAAATATGGATATATATTGAAGAACTCTATATGTTTCAGTTTATAGACAACAGTTAATGAAAACAATTTTTGAAGAATATATATTAGAAGTATAAGTTAGAAATATAATAGGGTTGTGTGTCAGAATAAGGTTAAATCCTAACTGAATAAATAGTAGTTAATGATGATGGGCTTGATTTAGTTGGGCTATCATAGGTTGATATAAATTTAAAAAAATAGGTGTGGATGTTTATTAGGTTTCTCATACCCTGATGATGAGAATTAACAAAATAATTGGTTATTCCCTACTTATATCTAATTTTAACAAATATATTATACATTAAAAATATATTGTTGCTATTTTAAATACAATTTCCTTATATATTGATACTCTTTTAAATAGCGTAATTATTATTCAAGATAATATTTGAGAAAAAATTTGGCAAACATATTATATAATTTTTTAATAATATTATTGTATTTTTACTTTTTTAGAAACAAGTAAATATAGTAAATTAAACATGTTCTAAATTATTTATATCTAAAATAATTGATAATATAAAAATAATAATATTAATAATTAAATAAGAAGAAATTATAGAAAAATATAACTCTAAACTATTTTTTTTTTTAAAAACTAAATATTCTTTACTCTTGCATATTAAGTATATTAATTTTATTAAAATTAAACTGTACTGACTATTATAAAAAACAACACAAGGATATTATTTATGATAATAATTGTCTTTACAATAACTAAATTAAAAAAAAATTCAATATTAAGAAAATTATACCATAACTATTGATTCAAGATCTTAGCGAGTTACATAACATCGGTATATTTTTATCATTAAAAAAACTCTACAATTTGATCGATGGCCATGACATTTCATCACAATAATCCTCTTAATAAGGAAAATTATGATGAAATGTCATAACCACGAGCATATTGCATAGCCTAGACTGGGTTAATTTGATATTTGAAAAATATGAATTTATATTGAAGAACTCTATATGTTTAAGTTTATAAACAACAGTTAATGAAAACAATTTTTGAAGAATATATAATAGAAGTATAAGTTAAGAGAGAAGAAGAAGAGGGTTGTGTGCCAGAATAGGGTTGTATCATGTATGTATATATAGTAGTTAATGATGATGGGTTTGATTTAGTTGGGCTTACGACTATATGGGTTGATGAAAATTTAAAAGACTAGGTGTGGATGTTTATTAGGTTTCTTATACCCTAATAATAAGAATTAACAAAATAACTGGTTATTCCCTACTTATATTATTTTTAAAAAATATATTATACATTAAGAATATATTGTTGCTATTTTATATACAATTTCCTTATATATTGATACTCTTTTAAATAGCGTAATTACTATTCAAGATAATATTTGAGTAAAAATTCAGCGTACATATTATGTAATTTTTTAATAATATTATTGTGTTTTTACTTTTTTAGAAACAAGTAACTATAGTAAATTGAACATGTTCTAGTTTATTTATATTTAATATAATTGATAATATAAAAATAATAATATTAATAATTAAATTAAAAGAAATTATGAATATAACTCTAAAATATTTTTCATTTAAAATAATTAAAATATAAATATTGTTTACTCTTGCATATTAAGTATATTAATTTTTTGAAGATTAAATTGTAATAACTATTATAAAAAACCACACAAGAATATTATTTGAGATAAAAGTTATATTTACAATAAATAAATAAAAAAAGATTTTCAATATTATGAAATTTATAACATAACTATTGATTCAAGATCTTAGCGAGTTACATAACTTGGGCATATTTTTGTCATTAAGAAACTCTACAATTTGATCGATGTTCATGATATTTCATCACAATAATCCTCTTAATAAGGAAAGTTATGATGAAATGTCATAACCACGAGCATGTTGCATAGCCTAGACTAGATTACTTTGATATTTGAAAAATATGGATTTATATTGAAGAACTCTATATGTCTCAGTTTATAAACTACAGTTAATGCAAACAATTTTTGAATAATATATAATAGAAGTATAAGTTAAAAGAGAACAATAAAAGGTTTATGTGCCAGAATAAGGTTAAGTCATGTATGTATATATAGTAGTAAAGAATGATTGGCTTGATTTAATTGGGCTTACGATTATACATTATTGGGTCGATATAAATTAAAAAACTAGGTGTGGATGTTTAATAGCTTTCTCTTATCCTGAGGATATGAAATAACAAAATAATTTTTTGTTCCCTACTTATATCTACTTTTAAAAAATGTATTATACATTAAAAATATATTATTGCTATTTTAAATACAATTTCCTTATATATTGATACTCTTTTAAATAGCGTAATTACTATTCAAGATAATATTTGAGAAATAATTTAGAATACATATTATATAATTTTTTAATAATATTATTATGTTTTTACTTTTTTAGAAACAAGTAAAATATAGTAAATTGAACATGCTTGAGATTATTTATATTTAAAATAATTGATAATATAAAAATAATAATATTAATAATTAAATAATAAGAAATTGAAGAAAAATATAACTCTAAAATATTTTTCATTTAAAATAATTAAATTTAAATATTGTTTACTCTTGCATATTGAGTATATTAATTTTATGAAGATTAAATTGTAATAACTATTATAAATAACAACAGAAGAATATTATTTGTAATAATAACTGTATTTACAATAACTAAATAAAAATGAAGTACAATATTAAGAAAATTATATCATAACTATTGATTCAAGATCTTGGCGAGTTACATAACGTGGACATATTTTTGTCATTAAAAAAACTCTACAATTTGATCTATGACCATGACATTTCATCACAATAATCCTCTTAATAAGGAAAATTAAGATGAAATGTCATAACCACGAGCATATTGCATAGCCTAGACTGGGTTACTTTGAAATTTGAAAAATATGGATTTATATTGAAGAACTCTATATGTTTCAGTTTATAGACAACAGTTAATGAAAACAATTTTTGATGAATATATAATAGAAGTATAAGTTAAGAGAGAAGAATAAGAAGGTTGTGTGCCAGAATAAGGTTATATCATGTATGTATATATAGTAGTTAATGATCATGGGCTTGATTTAGTTGGGGTTACGACTATATGGGTTGATGAAAATTTAAAAGACTAGGTGTGGATGTTTATTAGGTTTCTTATACCCTGATAATAAGAATTAACAAAATAACTGGTTATTCCCTACTTATATTATTTTAAAAAAATATATTATACATTAAAAATATATTGTTGCTATTTTATATACAATTTCCTTATATATTGATACTCTTTTAAATAGCGTAATTACTATTCAAGATAATATTTGAGTAAAAATTCAGCGTACATATTATGTAATTTTTTAATAATATTATTGTGTTTTTACTTTTTTAGAAACAAGTAACTATAGTAAATTGAACATGTTCTAGTTTATTTATATTTAATATAATTGATAATATAAAAATAATAATATTAATAATTAAATTAAAAGAAATTATGAATATAACTCTAAAATATTTTTCATTTAAAATAATTAAAATATAAATATTGTTTACTCTTGCATATTAAGTATATTAATTTTTTGAAGATTAAATTGTAATAACTATTATAAAAAACCACACAAGAATATTATTTGAGATAAAAGTTATATTTACAATAAATAAATAAAAAAAGATTTTCAATATTATGAAATTTATACCATAACTATTGATTCAAGATCTTAGCGAGTTACATAACTTGGGCATATTTTTGTCATTAAGAAACTCTACAATTTGATCGATGTTCATGATATTTCATCACAATAATCCTCTTAATAAGGAAAGTTATGATGAAATGTCATAACCACGAGCATGTTGCATAGCCTAGACTAGATTACTTTGATATTTGAAAAATATGGATTTATATTGAAGAACTCTATATGTCTCAGTTTATAAACTACAGTTAATGCAAACAATTTTTGAATAATATATAATAGAAGTATAAGTTAAAAGAGAACAATAAAAGGTTTATGTGCCAGAATAAGGTTAAGTCATGTATGTATATATAGTAGTTAAGAATGATTGGCTTGATTTAATTGGGCTTACGATTATACATTATTGGGTCGATATAAATTAAAAAACTAGGTGTGGATGTTTAATAGCTTTCTCTTATCCTGAGGATATGAAATAACAAAATAATTTTTTGTTCCCTACTTATATCTACTTTTAAAAAATGTATTATACATTAAAAATATATTATTGCTATTTTAAATACAATTTCCTTATATATTGATACTCTTTTAAATAGCGTAATTACTATTCAAGATAATATTTGAGAAATAATTTAGAATACATATTATATAATTTTTTAATAATATTATTATGTTTTTACTTTTTTAGAAACAAGTAAAATATAGTAAATTGAACTTGCTTGAGATTATTTATATTTAAAATAATTGATAATATAAAAATAATAATATTAATAATTAAATAATAAGAAATTGAAGAAAAATATAACTCTAAAATATTTTTCATTTAAAATAATTAAATTTAAATATTGTTTACTCTTGCATATTGAGTATATTAATTTTATGAAGATTAAATTGTAATAACTATTATAAATAACAACAGAAGAATATTATTTGTAATAATAACTGTATTTACAATAACTAAATAAAAAATGAAGTACAATATTAAGAAAATTATATCATAACTATTGATTCAAGATCTTGGCGAGTTACATAAAGTGGACATATTTTTGTCATTAAGAAAACTCTATAATTTGATCGATTTCCATGACATTTCATCACAATAATCCTCTTAATAAGGAAAATTATGATGAATTGTCATAACCATGAGCATATTGCATAGCCTAGACTGGGTTACTTTGATATTTGAAAAATATGGATATATATTGAAGAACTCTATATGTTTCAATTTATAAACAACAGTTAATGAAAACAATTTTTGAAGAATATATATTAGAAGTATAAGTTAGAAGAATAATAGGGTTGTGTGTCAGAATAAGGTTAAATCCTAACTGAATAAATAGTAGTTAATGATGATGGACTTGATTTAGTTGGGCTTACGATATATAGGTTGATATAAATTTAAAAAAATAGGTGTGGATGTTTATTAGGTTTCTCATACCCTGATGATGAGAATTAACAAAATAATTGGTTATTCCCTACTTATATCTAATTTTAACAAATATATTATACATTAAAAATATATTGTTGCTATTTTAAATACAATTTCCTTATATATTGATACTCTTTTAAATAGCATAATTATTATTCAAGATAATATTTGAGAAAAAATTTGGCAAACATATTATATAATTTTTTAATAATATTATTGTATTTTTACTTTTTTAGAAACAAGTAAATATAGTAAATTAAACATGTTCTAAATTATTTATATCTAAAATAATTGATAATATAAAAATAATAATATTAATAATTAAATAAGAAGAAATTATAGAAAAATATAACTCTAAACTATTTTTTTTTTAAAACTAAATATTCTTTACTCTTGCATATTAAGTATATTAATTTTATTAAAATTAAACTGTACTGACTATTATAAAAAACAACACAAGGATATTATTTATGATAATAATTGTCTTTACAATAACTAAATTAAAAAAAAATTCAATATTAAGAAAATTATACCATAACTATTGATTCAAGATCTTAGCGAGTTACATAACATCGGTATATTTTTATCATTAAAAAAACTCTACAATTTGATCGATGGCCATGACATTTCATCACAATAATCCTCTTAATAAGGAAAATTATGATGAAATGTCATAACCACGAGCATATTGCATAGCCTAGACTGGGTTAATTTGATATTTGAAAAATATGAATTTATATTGAAGAACTCTATATGTTTAAGTTTATAAACAACAGTTAATGAAAACAATTTTTGAAGAATATATAATAGAAGTATAAGTTAAGAGAGAAGAAGAAGAGGGTTGTGTGCCAGAATAGGGTTGTATCATGTATGTATATATAGTAGTTAATGATGATGGGCTAGATTTAGTTGGGCTTACAACTATATGGGTTGATGTAAATTTAAAAGACTAGGTGTGGATGTTTATTAGGTTTCTCATACTCTGATAATAAGAATTAACAAAATAACTGGTTATTCCCTACTTATATCTATTTAAAAAAAAATACTATACATTAAAAATATATTGTTGCTATTTTAAATACAAGTTCCTTATATTTTGATACGCTTTTAAATAGCGTAATTACTATTCAAGATAATATTTGAGTAAAAATTCGGCGTACATTTTATATAATTTTTTAATAATATTATTGTGTTTTTACTTTGTTAGAAACAAGTAACTATAGTAAATTGAACATGTTCTAGATTATTTATATTTAATATAATTGATAATATAAAAATAATAATATTAATAATTAAATTAAAAGAAATTAAAAAAAATATAACTCTATAATATTTTTCATTTAAAATAATTAAAATATAAATTTTGTTTACTCTTGCATATTAAGTATATTAATTTTTTGAAGATTAAATTGTAATAACTATTATAAAAAACCACACAAGAATATTATTTGTGATAAAATTTATATTTACAATAACTAAATAAAAAAAGATTTTCAATATTATGAAATTTATACCATAACTATTGATTCAAGATCTTAGCGAGTTACATAACTTGGGCATATTTTTGTCACTAAGAAACTCTACAATTTGATCGATGTTCATGATATTTCATCACAATAATCCTCTTAATAAGGAAAGTTATGATGAAATGTCATAATCACGAGCATATTGCATAGCCTAGACTAGATTACTTTGATATTTGAAAATATGGATTTATAATGAAGAACTCTATATGTTTCAGTTTATAAACTACAGTTAATGCAAACAATTTTTGAATAATATATAATAGAAGTATAAGTTAAAAGAGAACAATAAAAGGTTTATGTGCCAGAATAAGGTTAAGTCATGTATGTATATATAGTAGTTAAGAATGATTGACTTGATTTAATTGGGCTTACGATTATACATTATTGGGTCGATATAAATTAAAAAAACTAGGTGTGGATGTTTATTAGCTTTCTCTTATCCTGAGGATAAGAAATAACAAAATAATTTTTTGTTCCCTACTTATCTCTACTTTTAAAAAATGTATTATACATTAAAAATATATTATTGCTATTTTAAATACAATTTCCTTATATATTGATACTCTTTTAAATAGCGTAATTACTATTCAAGATAATATTTGAGAAATAATTTAGAATACATATTATATAATTTTTTAATAATATTATTATGTTTTTACTTTTTAAGAAACAAGTAAAATATAGTAAATTGAACATGCTTGAGATTATTTATATTTAAAATAATTGATAATATAAAAATAATAATATTAATAATCAAATAATAAGAAATTGAAGAAAAATATAACTCTAAAATATTTTTCATTTAAAATAATTAAATTTAAATATTGTTTACTCTTGCATATTGAGTATATTAATTTTATAAAGATTAAATTGTAATAACTATTATAAATAACAACAGAAGAATATTATTTGTGATAATAACTTTATTTACAATAACTAAATAAAATATGAAGTACAATATTTAGAAAATTATTTCATAACTATTGATTCAAGATCTTAGCGAGTTACATAACTTGGGCATGTTTTTTTCATTAAAAAAACTCTACAATTTGATCGATGACCATGACATTTCATCACAATAATCCTCTTAATAAGGAAAATTAAGATGAAATGTCATAACCACGAGCATATTGCATAGCCTAGACTGGGTTACTTTGATATTTGAAAAATATGGATTTATATTGAAGAACTCTATATGTTTCAGTTTATAGACAACAGTTAACGAAAACAATTTTTGAAGAATATATAATAGAAGTATAAGTTAAGAGAGAAGAATAAGAAGGTTGTGTGCCAGAATAAGGTTATATCATGTATGTATATATAGTAGTTAATGATCATGGGCATGATTTAGTTGGGCTTACGACTATATGGGTTGATGAAAATTTAAAAGACTAGGTGTGGATGTTTATTAGGTTTCTTATACCCTGATAATAAGAATTAACAAAATAACTGGTAATTCCCTACTTATATTATTTTTAAAAAATATATTATACATTAAGAATATATTGTTGCTATTTTATATACAATTTCCTTATATATTGATACTCTTTTAAATAGCGTAATTACTATTCAAGATAATATTTGAGTAAAAATTCAGCGTACATATTATGTAATTTTTTAATAATATTATTGTGTTTTTACTTTTTTAGAAACAAGTAACTATAGTAAATTGAACATGTTCTAGTTTATTTATATTTAATATAATTGATAATATAAAAATAATAATATTAATAATTAAATTAAAAGAAATTATAAAAAAATATAACTCTATAATATTTTTCATCTAAAATAATTAAAATATAAATATTGTTTACTCTTGCATATTAAGGATATTAATTTTTTGAACATTAAATTGTAATAACTATTATAAAAAACAACACAAGAATATTATTTGTGATAAAAGTTATATTTACAATAACTAAATAAAAAAAGATTTTCAATATTATGAAAATTATACCATAACTATTGATTCAAGATCTTAGCGAGTTACATAACTTGGGCATATTTTGTCATTTAGAAACTCTACAATTTGATCGATGTTCATGATATTTCATCACAATAATCGTCTTAATAAGGAAAATTATGATGAAATGTCATAACCACGAGCATATTGTATAGCCTAGACTAAATTACTTTGATATTTGAAAAATATGGATTTATATTGAAGAACTCTATATGTTTCAGTTTATAAACTACAGTTAATGAAAACAATTTTTGAAGAATATATAATAGAAGTATATGTTAAAAGAGAACAATAAAAGGGTTATGTGCCAGAATAAGGTTAAATCATGTATGTATATATAGTAGTTAAGGATGATTGGCTTGATTTAGTTGGGCTTACGATTATACATTATTGGGTCGATGTAAATTAAAAAAACTAGGTGTGGATGCTTATTAGGTTTATCTTATCCTGAGGATAAGATATAACAAAATAATTTTTTGTTCCCTACTTATATCTACTTTTAAAAAATATATTATACATTAAAAATATATTATTTCTATTTTAAATAAAATTTCCTTATATATTATACTCTTTTAAATAGCGTAATTACTATTCAAGATAATATTTGAGAAATAATTTAGAATACATATTATATAATTTTTTAATATTATTATTATGTTTTTACTTTTTTAGAAACAAGTAAAATACAGTAAATTGAACATGCTTGAGATTGTTTATATTTAAAATAATTGATAATATAAAAATAATAATATTAATAATTAAATAAAAAGAAATTGTAGAAAAATATAACCCTAAAATATTTTTCATTTAAAATAATTTAAATTTAAATATTGTTTACTCTTGCATATTAAGTATATTAATTTTATGAAGATTAAATTGTAATAACTATTATAAATAACAACACAAGAATATTATTTGTGATAATAACTGTATTTACAATAACTAAATAAAATATGAAGTACAATATTAAGAAAATTATTTCATAACTATTGATTCAAGATCTTAGCGAGTTACATAACTTGGGCATATTTTTTTCATTAAAAAAACTCTACAATTTGATCGATGACCATGACATATCATCACAATAATCCTCTTAATTAGGAAAATTATGATGAAATGTCATAACCACGAGCATATTGCATAGCCTAGACTGGGTTACTTTGATATTTGAAAAATATGGATATATATTGAAGAACTCTATATGGTTCAATTTATAAACAACTGTTAATTAAAACAAGTTTTGAAGAATATATATTAGAATTATAAGTTAGAAGAATAAAAGGGTTGTGTGCCAGAATAAGGTTAAATCATGACTGTATAAATAGTAGTTAATGATGATGGGCTTGATTTAGTTGGGCTTACGATATATAGGTTGATATAAATTTAAAAAAATAGGTGTGGATGTTTATTAGGTTTCTCATACCCTGATGATGAGAATTAAAAAAATAATTGGTTATTCCCTACTTATATCTAATTTTAACAAATATATTATACATTAAAAATATATTGTTGCTATTTTAAATACAATTTCCTTATATATTGATACTCTTTTAAATAGCGTAATTATTATTCAAGATAATATTTGAGAAAAAATTCGGCGAACATATTATATAATTTTTTAATAATATTATTGTATTTTTACTTTTTTAGAAACAAGTAAATATAGTAAATTAAACATGTTCTAAATTATTTATATTTAAAATAATTGATAATATAAAATTAATAATATTAATAATTAAATAAGAAGAAATTATAGAAAAATATAACTCTAAACTATTTTTTTATTTAAAAACTAAATATTCTTTACTCTTGCATATTAAGTATATTGATTTTATTAAAATTAAACTGTACTAACTATTATAAAAAACAACACAAGGATATTATTTGTGATAATAATTGTCTTTACAATAACTAAATTAAAAAAAAATATCAATATTAAGAAAATTATACCATAACTATTGATTCAAGATCTTAGCGGGTTACATAACATCGGTATATTTTTGTCATTAAAAAAACTCTACAATTTGATCGATGGTCATGACATTTCATCACAATAATCCTCTTAATAAGTAGAATTATGATGAAATGTCATAACCACGAGCATATTGCATAGCCTAGACTGGGTTACTTTGATATTTGAAAAATATGGATTTATATTGAAGAACTCTATATGTTTCAGTTTATAAACAACAGTTAATGAAAACAATTTTTGAAGAATATATAATAGAAGTATAAGTTAAGAGAGAAGAAGAAGAGGGTTGTGTGCCAGAATAGGGTTGTATCATGTGTGTATATATAGTAGTTAATGATGATGGGCTTGATTTAGTTGGGCTTACGACTATATGGGTTGATGTAAATTTAAAAGACTAGGTGTGGATGTTTATTAGGTTTCTCATACCCTCATAATAAGAATTAACAAAATAACTGGTTATTCCCTACTTATATCTATTTAAAAAAATATTATACATTAAAAATATATTGTTGCTATTTTAAATACAATTTCCTTATATATTGATACTCTTTTAAATAGCGTAATTACTATTCAAGATAATATTTGAGTAAAAATTCGGCGTACATATTATGTAATTTTTTAATAATATTATTGTGTTTTTACTTTTTTAGAAACAAGTAACTATAGTAAATTGAACATGTTCTAGATTATTTATATTTAATATAATTGATAATATAAAAATAATAATATTAATAATTAAATTAAAAGAAATTAAAAAAAAATATAACTCTATAATATTTTTCATTTAAAATAATTAAAATATAATTTTTGTTTACTCTTGCATATTAAGTATATTAATTTTTTGAAGATTAAATTGTAATAACTATTATAAAAAAAAACACAAGAATATTATTTGTGATAAAATTTATATTTAAAATAACTAAATAAAAAAAAAAATTCAATATTATGAAATTTTTAATATAACTATTGATTCAAGATCTTAGCGAGTTACATAACTTGGGCATATTTTTGTCACTAAGAAACTCTACAATTTGATCGATGTTCATGATATTTCATCACAATAATCCTCTTAATAAGGAAAGTTATGATGAAATGTCATAACCACGAGCATATTGCATAGCCTAGACTAGATTACTTTGATATTTGAAAAATATGGATTTATATTGAAGAACTCTATATGTTTCAGTTTATAAACTACAGTTAATGCAAACAATTTTTGAATAATATATAATAGAAGTATAAGTTAAAAGAGAACAATAAAAGGTTTATGTGCCAGAATAAGGTTAAGTCATGTATGTATATATAGTAGTTAAGAATGATTGGCTTGATTTAATTGGGCTTACGATTATACATTATTGGGTCGATATAAATTAAAAAAACTAGGTGTGGATGTTTATTAGCTTTCTCTTATCCTGAGGATAAAAAATAACAAAATAATTTTTTGTTCCCTACATATATCTATTTTAAAAAAATATATTATACATTAAAAATATATTATTGCTATTTTAAATACAATTTCCTTATATATTGATACTCTTTTAAATAGCGTAATTACTATTCAAGATAATATTTGAGAAATAATTTAGAATACATATTATATAATTTTTTAATAATATTATTATGTTTTTCCTTTTTTAGAAACAAGTAAAATATAGTAAATTGAACATGCTTGAGATTATTTATATTTAAAATAATTGATAATATAAAAATAATAATATTAATAATTAAATAATAAGAAATTGTAGAAAAATATAACTCTAAAATATTTTTCATTTAAAATAATTAAATTTAAATATTGTTTACTCTTGCATATTGAGTATATTAATTTTATGAAGATTAAATTGTAATAACTATTATAAATAACAACAGAAGAATATTATTTGTAATAATAACTGTATTTACAATAACCAAATAAAAAATGAAGTACAATATTAAGAAAATTATATCATAACTATTGATTCAAGATCTTGGCGAGTTACATAACGTGGACATATTTTTGTCATTAAAAAAACTCTATAATTTGATCGATTTCCATGACATTTCATCACAATAATCCTCTTAATAAGGAAAATTATGATGAATTGTCATAACCATGAGCATATTGCATAGCCTAGACTTGGTTACTTTGATATTTGAAAAATATGGATATATATTGA
Organism: Nemophila menziesii; assembly: GCA_029959085.1. Lineage (NCBI taxonomy): Eukaryota > Viridiplantae > Streptophyta > Magnoliopsida > Boraginales > Hydrophyllaceae > Nemophila > Nemophila menziesii. The sequence goes on along the minus strand of JARWIR010000015.1, from coordinate 21,431,367 downwards.
AGAACTCTATATGTTTCAATTTATAAACAACAGTTAATGAAAACAATTTTTGAAGAATATATATTAGAAGTATAAGTTAAGAGAGAAGAATAAGAAGGTTGTGTGCCAGAATAAGGTTATATCATGTATGTATATATAGTAGTTAATGATCATGGGCTTGATTTAGTTGGGCTTACGACTATATGGGTTGACGAAAATTTAAAAGACTAGGTGTGGATGTTTATTAGGTTTCTCATACCCTAATAATAAGAATTAACAAAATAACTGGTTATTCCCTACTTATATTATTTTTAAAAAATATATTATACATTAAAAATATATTGTTGCTATTTTAAATACAATTTCCTTATATATTGATACTCTTTTAAATAGCATAATTACTATTCAAGATAATATTTGAGTAAAAATTCAGCGTACATATTATGTAATTTTTTAATAATATTATTGTGTTTTTACTTTTTTAGAAACAAGTAACTATAGTAAATTGAACATGTTCTAGTTTATTTATATTTAATATAATTGATAATATAAAAATAATAATATTAATAATTAAATTAAAAGAAATTATAAAAAAATATAACTCTATAATATTTTTCATTTAAAATAATTATAATATAAATATTGTTTACTCTTGCATATTAAGGATATTAATTTTTTGAAGATTAAATTGTAATAACTATTATAAAAAACAACACAAGAATATTATTTGTGATAAATGTTATATTTACAATAACTAAAAAAAAAGATTTTCAATATTATGAAAATTATACTATAACTATTGATTCAAGATCTTAGCGAGTTACATAACTTGATCATATTTTTGTCATTAAGAAACTCTACAATTTGATCGATGGTCATGATATTTCATCACAATAATCCTCTTAATAAGGAAAATTATGATGAAATGTCATAACCACGAGCATATTGTATAGCCTAGACTAAATTACTTTGATATTTGAAAAATATGGATTTATATTGAAGAACTCTATATGTTTCAGTTTATAAACTACAGTTAATGAAAACAATTTTTGAAGAATATATAATAGAAGTATATGTTAAAAGAGAACAATAAAACGGTTATGTGCCAGAATAAGGTTAAATCATGTATGTATATATAGTAGTTAAGGATGATTGGCTTGATTTAGTTGGGCTTACGATTATACATTATTGGGTCGATGTAAATTAAAAAAAACTAGGTGTGGATGCTTATTAGGTTTATCTTATCCTGAGGATAAGATATAACAAAATAACTTTTTGTTCTCTACTTATATCTACTTTTAAAAAATATATTATACATTAAAAATATATTATTTCTATTTTAAATAAAATTTCCTTATATATTATACTCTTTTAAATAGCGTAATTACTATTCAAGATAATATTTGAGAAATAATTTAGAATACATATTATATAATTTTTTAATATTATTATTATGTTTTTACTTTTTTAGAAACAAGTAAAATACAGTAAATTGAACATGCTTGAGATTGTTTATATTTAAAATAATTGATAATATAAAAATAATAATATTAATAATTAAATAAAAAGAAATTGTAGAAAAATATAACCCTAAAATATTTTTCATTTAAAATAATTTAAATTTAAATATTGTTTACTCTTGCATATTAACTATATTAATTTTATGAAGATTAAATTGTAATAACTATTATAAATAACAACACAAGAATATTATTTGTGATAATAACTGTATTTACAATAACTAAATAAAATATGAAGTATAATATGAAGAAAATTATTTCATAACTATTGATTCAAGATCTTAGCGAGTTACATAACTTGGGCATATTTTTTTCATTAAAAAAACTCTACAATTTGATCGATGACCATGACATATCATCACAATAATCCTCTTAATTAGGAAAATTATGATGAAATGTCATAACCACTAGCATATTGCATAGCCTAGACTGGGTTACTTTGATATTTGAAAAATATGGATATATATTGAAGAACTCTATATGGTTCAATTTATAAACAACTGTTAATTAAAACAAGTTTTGAAGAATATATATTAGAAGTATAAGTTAGAAGAATAAAAGGGTTGTGTGCCAGAATAAGGTTAAATCATGACTGTGTAAATAGTAGTTAATGATGATGGGCTTGATTTAGTTGGGCTTACGATATATAGGTTGATATAAATTTAAAAAAATAGGTGTGGATGTTTATTAGGTTTCTCATACCCTGATGATGAGAATTAAAAAAATAATTGGTTATTCCCTACTTATATCTAATTTTAACAAATATATTATACATTAAAAATATATTGTTGCTATTTTAAATACAATTTCCTTATATATTGATACTCTTTTAAATAGCGTAATTATTATTCAAGATAATATTTGAGAAAAAATTCGGCGAACATATTATATAATTTTTTAATAATATTATTGTATTTTTACTTTTTTAGAAACAAGTAAATATAGTAAATTAAACATGTTCTAAATTATTTATATTTAAAATAATTGATAATATAAAATTAATAATATTAATAATTAAATAAGAAGAAATTATAGAAAAATATAACTCTAAACTATTTTTTTATTTAAAAACTAAATATTCTTTACTCTTGCATATTAAGTATATTGATTTTATTAAAATTAAACTGTACTAACTATTATAAAAAACAACACAAGGATATTATTTGTGATAATAATTGTCTTTACAATAACTAAATTAAAAAAAAATATCAATATTAAGAAAATTATACCATAACTATTGATTCAAGATCTTAGCGGGTTACATAACATCGGTATATTTTTGTCATTAAAAAAACTCTACAATTTGATCGATGGTCATGACATTTCATCACAATAATCCTCTTAATAAGTAGAATTATGATGAAATGTCATAACCACGAGCATATTGCATAGCCTAGACTGGGTTACTTTGATATTTGAAAAATATGGATTTATATTGAAGAACTCTATATGTTTCAGTTTATAAACAACAGTTAATGAAAACAATTTTTGAAGAATATATAATAGAAGTATAAGTTAAGAGAGAAGAAGAAGAGGGTTGTGTGCCAGAATAGGGTTGTATCATGTGTGTATATATAGTAGTTAATGATGATGGGCTTGATTTAGTTGGGCTTACGACTATATGGGTTGATGTAAATTTAAAAGACTAGGTGTGGATGTTTATTAGGTTTCTCATACCCTCATAATAAGAATTAACAAAATAACTGGTTATTCCCTACTTATATCTATTTAAAAAAATATATTATACATTAAAAATATATTGTTGCTATTTTAAATACAATTTCCTTATATATTGATACTCTTTTAAATAGCGTAATTACTATTCAAGATAATATTTGAGTAAAAATTCGGCGTACATATTATGTAATTTTTTAATAATATTATTGTGTTTTTACTTTTTTAGAAACAAGTAACTATAGTAAATTGAACATGTTCTAGATTATTTATATTTAATATAATTGATAATATAAAAATAATAATATTAATAATTAAATTAAAAGAAATTAAAAAAAAAATATAACTCTATAATATTTTTCATTTAAAATAATTAAAATATAAATTTTGTTTACTCTTGCATATTAAGTATATTAATTTTTTGAAGATTAAATTGTAATAACTATTATAAAAAACAACACAAGAATATTATTTGTGATAAAATTTATATTTAAAATAACTAAATAAAAAAAGATTTTCAATATTATGAAATTTATAATATAACTATTGATTCAAGATCTTAGCGAGTTACATAACTTGGGCATATTTTTGTCACTAAGAAACTCTACAATTTGATCGATGTTCATGATATTTCATCACAATAATCCTCTTAATAACGAAAGTTATGATGAAATGTCATAACCACGAGCATATTGCATAGCCTAGACTAGATTACTTTGATATTTGAAAAATATGGATTTATATTGAAGAACTCTATATGTTTCAGTTTATAAACTACAGTTAATGCAAACAATTTTTGAATAATATATAATAGAAGTATAAGTTAAAAGAGAACAATAAAAGGTTTATGTGCCAGAATAAGGTTAAGTCATGTATGTATATATAGTAGTTAAGAATGATTGGCTTGATTTAATTGGGCTTACGATTATACATTATTGGGTCGATATAAATTAAAAAAACTAGGTGTGGATGTTTATTAGCTTTCTCTTATCCTGAAGATAAGAAATAACAAAATAATTTTTTGTTCCCTACTTATATCTATTTTTAAAAAATATATTATACATTAAAAATATATTATTGCTATTTTAAATAAAATTTCTTTATATATTAATACTCTTTTAAATAGCGTAATTACTATTCAAGATAATATTTGAGAAATAATTTAGAATACATATTATATAATTTTTTAATAATATTATTATGTTTTTACTTTTTTAGAAACAAGTAAAATATAGTAAATTGAACATGCTTGAGATTATTTATATTTAAAATAATTGATAATATAAAAATAATAATATTAATAATTAAATAATAAAAAATTGTAGAAAAATATAACTCTAAAATATTTTTCATTTAAAATAATTAAATTTAAATATTGTTTACTCTTGCATATTAAGTATATTTATTTTATGAATATTAAATAGTAATAATTTTTTAAAAAAACAACAGAAGAATATTATTTGTAATAATAACTGTATTTAAAATAACTAAATAAAAAATGAAGTACAATATTAAGAAAATTATATAATAACTATTGATTCAAGATCTTGGCGAGTTACATCTACAATTTGATCGATGACCATGACATTTCATCACAATAATCCTTTTAATTAGGAAAATTATGATGAAATGTAATAACCACGAGCATATTGCATAGCTGATGTCTCCCTATTTGTTCTAATTCTTAGCCCATTGGAGACATCCTTTTAGGTGAATAAATGACTTATTTGATAGACTTTTAGGCTTAATTGATCATATTACACTTTCTCCCATTGGAAATTAACTATTTGCAGAATCTGATCTTTTGTGCATAAATTTGACTATTTTTAATGCAAAGTTAATTGGTTCTTGAATCTCATGAAAGACCAATCCAAGGAGAAAAAGTGAGAATAAAGTCTTAGTGTATTTTAGAGTTTTAGGAAATGATTTCTAGTCGAGTTTCTATTTTTAGAGTACACTTTCCTATTTCAATTTCTTGATTTATTGATTTATTCTTTTTAAGCATATGCGGTTTAATTATTTATTTAATGTGAAGTTTTAAAGAGATAAATGGTAATTACTTAGAGGCCAAGTCAAGATAAAGATGAAAGGAAAGAAGATTTACATGGAAATAAGAAGATTTAGGAAAGATTTATTCAAAGGAGGAAAAGATAAAGCTGTCTTTTGAAATCCGAAATTCAGCCACGTTTTAGAGATAAAATCATAATAAAATACTGGCATGGATTCTGGACGAATGGTCTGCACCAATAGAAAGAGCTTTCCAAGACAAGCAGTTTCATATATTGGAACTTCTCAAACGGATAAGTATTGAAAAAGATATAACCAAATCAAATCAGCAGCAAATCTTACCTTTCCTAGAATTTAGAGCTACGAATTTAAGAGTCTTTGACTTGTCTTCCACTCCAAGCAATTTCGACCTAGGGTCTTCCAACACCTATAAATACAACCCTTAGACCTCATTATTCAGTACCTCTCACAATTTATTCAATATCCTTAGAGAGAGAGTCAAAGACCTCTCATAATTCATTCAATATATACATCCTTAGAGAGAGCGTCAAGAGGCAGAAGCAAGGGCAGAAGCTGGAGACTGTCTATATCTCCAACAACAGTTCAAGCCAATTCCTCTATCTAGGTTCTTATTTTATTTCTGTTATTAGGAACATGTATATTATTAATTTCTTTACTGTTTTTACTTTCAATATGAGCTAAACGTTAATTACTTGAGAATCGCAATAAAGGGATGAACCCTAATTAATTTAATCTTTGTTTTGAATTTGGGATTGTATGATTTAAATTGAATTAGGTATTAGATATTGGATATTACTTTGTTCTTATTTACTAATTCTTTTCCGCGCAACTAGAATTAGATTTTAGTATTTGGGCTATTCACTTTAGTGGCGAAGTGATCATCCGACAGGGGGGTTTGAATACAGATCTAGGTAATACCCGTGTAATGTCCGTTATTGACCGACAGGCTTAACTAGTTACATAGCCAAAGAGGTAAAATCTTATCATCCGAAAAGCCATATTCGACCATGCAGGTGTTTATGATACTTTAGGATAGCTTCTAGGTCCACCCGACAGGGGGCTAGAAGATATTCTACCCTTAAACATAGCATACATTATATTGATTAAGTGGATTCCTTGCGAGACTCAAGTATAGCTCAAATCTGCATCTAGTCCTTTAGTATTTATTTTCAGTTATTTATTTTCATGCATTCTTAGGATTAATATAAATACCAAATAAATATTTCTTATCTTTTATTTTCTGTATTTGCAATTACTACTACTTGTTTATTGAACACTTGGGTTATACCAGTCCAATCCCTGAGAACGAATCCGACTTATCGGAGTATTACTTGGACAACCGTACACTTGCGGTTAAGTGGTTCCTCTATTTTGTACTTTATTTTATAACACCCCAGGACCCACCAAGTTTTTGGCGCCGCTGCCGGGGATTGCAGCGTGTGACCCCGGTGTTTAATCTTTAAGTAGTTTTAATTGTTTATTTTTATTTTTCAGTTTTACGCTTGGTTTTTGTTTTTGTTTTCTTTTACAGGTAATGATCAAGAGATTTTATTGAATATGTATAGAGGAAATTACCCGGATCCCGATCCATACAAATATTGGGAAGACTCTTCGGGACAACAACAATGGGGTAGTAACTTCTACCAACAACCTTATCAATACCCGCAAGAGCAAGGATGGAACAATCAATGGATCGAGAACAATCAACAGCAGCTATCATATCACTATCAACACGAGCATGAATGGAACAACCAGTGGTTTGAGAACATTCAACAACCTCCACCTTCACCACAAATTTCCCAGTTATATAGATCAGTTACAGAACTCATGGGCTTATATGAACAATCGCAGAAGTTAGAAGATGAAAGAGATTCCCGCTTGCAAAGAATGCAAAAGGAGCTAGACGAAATGGAATCCATAATTAATTCTCAGCATTTTGCCAATAATATCAAGTCTTATGAAGATGGAAGATATCAACCAGAAGAAATAGTTGAGGAGGAGGTGTTGAAGGAAGATATTAGTGATAGTGATGTGACCATCATGCCGGTTATAAATGAAGACCACCATGTGGTTGACAATGCTATTAGCATGGTGGAAGAAGGAGTAGCAACGAAAATCCTAGAAATTGAAACTGAGGTTGTTATTCCTATGGTGCGTGCACGTGATCAAGATATAGAACGTACAAAGGAAGAAGAGGTGATCGAGATTCAGATTCCACATCAAGAATATGATGAAGTATTAGTGGAAGATTGGGTTGAAAGCGAAGACGAATGTGAAGTGGTTGAGGAATCAATCGAAGAATTCAAAGTTCACAATAAAAGAGAAATCGAATCCCCACCACAAAAAGTTCACCAATCACTATCTCCACCACAAATCATCATTAGAGATAAAATACTGGAATCACCTCTATTATTAAAAATGATCAATAAGTGCTACGCAAGAAAGGTGCTACACCGCGAAAGTAAAGCGGCAAGGAGGAGCACCTACCCACCACACTTTAAAGAGGAACGCGAGATTAAGGAGAATAAAAATGAGCTTATACGGTTGAGGACGGTTATCTACTATCGTGTGGTGAAGAACGAGTTTCGCCATGAGAGCAAGGAGGCGAAACGAAGATACTACCCTCCCCCTTTCAGAGATCGATTGAATAAAATTTTAAGGGGGAAGGTTTAGAAACTTACATGCCAAGGACGAGGCGAATTCAAGCGGAGGAGAACCGCAAGGGCCTCATTACCATCTTCATGGAAGGTAACGCGTCGAACTTAAAGACGTAATAAACAAAAGTGCTTCTTGGGAGACAACCCATGTTTAATTTTTCTTTAAGTTTTTTTCTAGTGTATAATTTTAAGTTATTGTCGAGTTTTAGTGTTTACTTTTAATGAAATGAGAAGGGTAGTGTGTTATTAGTGTAGGAATTGAACAAGGGAAAATTCAGCGCGAAGTCCGGTATACCGCCCCAGAACCCCGGTATACCGCAGGAAGAACACTCGTGTCATGTGTTACTCACGTGGGTTTTATACAGAAAGGAGAAAAAAATTTCGATGCGCGGTCCGGTATACCGCGTGAGATGTCCGGTATACCGCAGGAGGGAAAAACCCGTACCACGGGTTAGGTACCGCGGGTTTTTGGACGGAGAAGATATAATGAACAGTAGCGAAAACCCATGCCACAGGGTATATATCACGGGTTCTTGGCAGACGAAAAAAACGAAACAACAGAAGCTGCGGTACACCACGGCTTAGGTCCGGTGCACCGCGCCGTGGCGGTTTGTGAGGAGTTTGAGGCCCATTCAACTTCTTACCTTGTCAAGATCAAACCCTAGCCTCCCCCAATACGAATTTTTCAGACCTTAACCCTTATATACCTGCACAAAGACCACTACAACATCCAAGAACATTAAATCCTTCCTCCTAATCCATTCCAAACACACATCCAACACCACAATCCTTCAAGAAAATCAAGAAATCTTCTCCTTCAACCTTAAGCCTCTTCATCAAAGCTTCAATCCTATTCATTAAACCTTCCCCAAGCCATTACATATTCATTACCCATCTCATATAACACCAAAATCCTTCATTACAAATCCTCAAAACATCAAATTTCAAAACTCTTCTCTAGTTTCTGATTATTTGAAGTTTTGAGTTTGGGGTTCATTGAGATGTCGAAGATTGGGAGGTCAAGAATACCATGAAGAGAAAAGAGAAGTTGGAGAAGCTTGTATTACTGTTGGGTGTTGAAGGATGTAGTTGAAAGAATGGAACTTTTGGAGGATAATCATGAAGAGGTGTTGAACCCATAGGAAAAATCACAAAAGAGTTGGAGCTTATGCAAATCATATTACGTGGAGTGAGCAATGTTCAACATGCCACCTACGCAACACAAGGAGCTCAACCTACACGCAACCATGGAAACCAGCTTCGTGCTGGTTCAGATACGTTTTCCTATCCCTTTCTTATTTGTTTTAATTGTTTAATTGCTTTCTTGAGTCTTTTTCGAGTCGTGGGGACACGACTCATTTTTGAGTTTGGGGTGGGGTTCGTTGCCTCATCCCAATTTTATGTGTTTTACTGTTTTTTTAAAATTTAGTTCGAGGAATGTTTTGACTGTAGAGTTGTAGAGTATTTTAAATGCCCCCATCAAGCATGATTTTTGTGAATTTATGATAGAAAATAGCTGACTTTAGGAGTTAGTGTAAAACGCACTTTTATTGCATGCAAATATGAAGTAATTGATAGGAAGAATTAATGAACAATGCAAAAGAAGTAAACTTGTGCTTAAGGATAAAGAGTGGTTTGTAGAACGTGAGATCTAAATGAGTAGAGAACCTACTTAGGTATGAACTAGAGGCAAGTTGTGTAAATAGGAAAATGATAGAGGCAGTTCTTTGTTAGCCCTTTGAATCCTTTTTGGCCTTCTATCCCTGAATTAATTTTATCCTTCTTATACAAATTTTTAGCCTTTAAGCCTTTCTTTTGACTCCACATTATAAACCAATTTCCCTTTACATTGTTAGGCATGACCATATGACCCGCACTTGAATCACGATCCTGAGACTTCCTGTCTTGAGCTTGAGTTTGGGGTGTTGGGTCCACCATATGGGAATTTATTGGGTTAGGATTTTTGAGCTTATCAATTGTGATCGGTTATATATTTTGATGATTCACAGGTTTATTGTATTGTAACTCTTTGCCGGGGTAATAGTGAATGGAAATGAAGCTTCGAGCTCAAGTTATGAATAGACATAACTATGAAAAATAGAATGATATCTCAACATCATAAAGAGAGTCATAGCTATAAGAAAGAAAAAATATATATAGAAACAAAAAGTTATATGAAAAGAATATATATTTGGACCGGCAAAGTGGAAAATTTTAGGTGAATCATCCTTAGTGCTTATTGGGTTAATTTGGGGACGCTAATTAAGCGCGTCAATTGGGTTGAGTGAGAACGTTATTCGAGTGTAAACTCAAGCTCTTGGATAGTTTTGTTGATGGTAAGTGAGGAGAGAGCCAAAAGCTCACTTCAAATTTACCAAATATACATACCATACCGTCCTTCAACCTATGCCAAAACCGTAAAGTTCTCGTGATTCCTAGATGCAGAGTGAGTTAATAGGGATTATTCTACGTGAGACATTCAACACAAGTAAAGATCGAGGAACACCCTATAGCCACCATCTTGAGATAAGTAATTAAGCGTAACCTTCTAGCATTGTGAAATTAATTTTGGATTAATATTGTTTTGTATTTGATTTTGCATGATAAGTGTAGGTGTATATTAATTCCTAGGTTAGACTATATGAAATTTGTTTTAAGCTTTGCTTTGGGATTATTTACTAGATTCTACCTTCTGCATTCACCTAAAAGATCCTTGTTTTATTTTTATTTTACTTTGTCGGGACGACAAAGGTTTGAGTTTGGGGTCTTGATGTCTCCCTATTTGTTCTAATTCTTAGCCCATTGGAGACATCCTTTTAGGTGAATAAATGACTTATTTGATAGACTTTTAGGCTTAATTGATCATATTACACTTTCTCCCCTTGGAAATTAACTATTTGCAGAATTTGAGCTTTTGTGCATAAATTTGACTATTTTTAATGCAAAGTTAATTGGTTCTTGAATCTCATGAAAGACCAATCCAAGGAGAAAAAGTGAGAATAAAGTCTTAGTGTATTTTAGAGTGTTAGGAAATAATTTCTAGTCGAGTTTCTATTTTTAGAGTACACTTTCCTATTTCGATTTCTTGATTTATTGATTTATTTTTTTTAAGCATATGCGGTTTAATTATTTATTTAATGTGAAGCTTTAAAGAGATAAATGATAATTACTTAGAGGCCAAGTCAAGATAAAGATGAAAGGAAAGAAGATTTACATGGAAATAAGAAGATTTAGGAAAGATTTATTCAAAGGAGGAAAAGATAAAGCTGCCTTTTGAAATCTGAAATTCAGCCACGTTTTAGAGATAAAATCATAATAAAAGACTGGCATGGATTCTGGACGAATGGTCTGCACCAATAGAAAGAGCTTTCCAAGACAAGCAGTTTCATATATTAGAACTTCTCAAACGGGTAAGTATTGAAAAAGATATGACCAAATCAAATCAGCAGCAAATCTTACCTTTCCTAGAATTTAGAGCTACGAATTTAAGAGTCTTTGACTTGTCTTCCACTCCAAGCAATTTCGACCTAGGGTCTTCCAACACCTATAAATACACCCCTTAGACCTCATTATTCAGTACCTCTCACAATTTATTCAATATCCTTCGAGAGAGTTTATAAACTACAGTTAATGCAAACAATTTTTGAATAATATATAATAGAAGTATAAGTTAAAAGAGAACAATAAAAGGTTTATGTGCCAGAATAAGGTTAAGTCATGTATGTATATATAGTAGTTAAGAATGATTGGCTTGATTTAATTGGCTTACGATTATACATTATTGGGTCGATATAAATTAAAAAACTAGGTGTGGATGTTTAATAGCTTTCTCTTATCCTGAGGATAAGAAATAACAAAATAATTTTTTGTTCCCTACTTATATCTACTTTTAAAAAATGTATTATACATTAAAAATATATTATTGCTATTTTAAATACAATTTCCTTATATATTGATACTCTTTTAAATAGCGTAATTACTATTCAAGATAATATTTGAGAAATAATTTAGAATACATATTATATAATTTTTTAATAATATTATTATGTTTTTACTTTTTTAGAAACAAGTAAAATATAGTAAATTGAACATGCTTGAGATTATTTATATTTAAAATAATTGATAATATAAAAATAATAATATTAATAATTAAATAATAAGAAATAGAAAAAAAATATAACTCTAAAATATTTTTCATTTAAAATAATTAAATTTAAATATTGTTTACTCTTGCATATTGAGTATATTAATTTTATGAAGATTAAATTGTAATAACTATTATAAATAACAACAGAAGAATATTATTTGTAATAATAACTGTATTTACAATAACTAAATAAAAAATGAAGTACAATATTAAGAAAATTATATCATAACTATTGATTCAAGATCTTGGCGAGTTACATAACGTGGACATATTTTTGTCATTAAAAAAACTCTATAATTTGATCGATTTCCATGACATTTCATCACAATAATCCTCTTAATAAGGAAAATTATGATGAATTGTCATAACCATGAGCATATTGCATAGCCTAGACTGGGTTACTTTGATATTTGAAAAATATGGATATATATTGAAGAACTCTATATGTTTCAATTTATAAACAACAGTTAATGAAAACAATTTTTGAAGAATATATATTAGAAGTATAAGTTAAGAGAGAAGAATAAGAAGGTTGTGTGCCAGAATAAGGTTATATCATGTATGTATATATAGTAGTTAATGATCATGGGCTTGATTTAGTTGGGCTTACGACTATATGGGTTGACGAAAATTTAAAAGACTAGGTGTGGATGTTTATTAGGTTTCTCATACCCTGATAATAAGAATTAACAAAATAACTGGTTATTCCCTACTTATATTATTTTTAAAAAATATATTATACATTAAAAATATATTGTTGCTATTTTAAATACAATTTCCTTATATATTGATACTCTTTTAAATAGCGTAATTACTATTCAAGATAATATTTGAGTAAAAATTCAGCGTACATATTATGTAATTTTTTAATAATATTATTGTGTTTTTACTTTTTTAGAAACAAGTAACTATAGTAAATTGAACATGTTCTAGTTTATTTATATTTAATATAATTGATAATATAAAAATAATAATATTAATTATTAAATTAAAAGAAATTATAAAAAAATATAACTCTATAATATTTTTCATTTAAAATAATTAAAATATAAATATTGTTTACTCTTGCATATTAAGGATATTAATTTTTTGAAGATTAAATTGTAATAACTATTATAAAAAACAACACAAGAATATTATTTGTGATAAAAGTTATATTTACAATAACTAAATAAAAAAAGATTTTCAATATTATGAAAATTATACCATAACTATTGATTCAAGATCTTAGCGAGTTACATAACTTGGGCATATTTTGTCATTTAGAAACTCTACAATTTGATCGATGTTCATGATATTTCATCACAATAATCCTCTTAATAAGGAAAATTATGATGAAATGTCATAACCACGAGCATATTGTATAGCCTAGACTAAATTACTTTGATATTTGAAAAATATGGATTTATATTAAAGAACTCTATATGTTTCAGTTTATAAACTACAGTTAATGAAAACAATTTTTGAAGAATATATAATAGAAGTATATGTTAAAAGAGAACAATAAAAGGGTTATGTGCCAGAATAAGGTTAAATCATGTATGTATATATAGTAGTTAAGGATGATTGGCTTGATTTAGTTGGGCTTACGATTATACATTATTGGGTCGATGTAAATTAAAAAAACTAGGTGTGGATGCTTATTAGGTTTATCTTATCCTGAGGATAAGATATAACAAAATAACTTTTTGTTCCCTACTTATATCTACTTTTAAAAAATATATTATACATTAAAAATATATTATTTCTATTTTAAATAAAATTTCCTTATATATTATACTCTTTTAAATAGCGTAATTACTATTCAAGATAATATTTGAGAAATAATTTAGAATACATATTATATAATTTTTTAATATTATTATTATGTTTTTACTTTTTTAGAAACAAGTAAAATACAGTAAATTGAACATGCTTGAGATTGTTTATATTTAAAATAATTGATAATATAAAAATAATAATATTAATAATTAAATAAAAAGAAATTGTAGAAAAATATAACCCTAAAATATTTATCATTTAAAATAATTTAAATTTAAATATTGTTTACTCTTGCATATTAAGTATATTAATTTTATGAAGATTAAATTGTAATAACTATTATAAATAACAACACAAGAATATTATTTGTGATAATAACTGTATTTACAATAACTAAATAAAATATGAAGTACAATATTAAGAAAATTATTTCATAACTATTGATTCAAGATCTTAGCGAGTTACATAACTTGGGCATATTTTTTTCATTAAAAAAACTCTACAATTTGATCGATGACCATGACATATCATCACAATAATCCTCTTAATTAGGAAAATTATGATGAAATGTCATAACCACGAGCATATTGCATAGCCTAGACTGGGTTACTTTGATATTTGAAAAATATGGACATATATTGAAGAACTCTATATGGTTCAATTTATAAACAACTGTTAATTAAAACAAGTTTTGAAGAATATATATTAGAAGTATAAGTTAGAAGAATAAAATGGTTGTGTGCCAGAATAAGGTTAAATCATGACTGTATAAATAGTAGTTAATGATGATGGGCTTGATTTAGTTGGGCTTACGATATATAGGTTGATATAAATTTAAAAAAATAGGTGTGGATGTTTATTTGGTTTCTCATACCCTGATGATGAGAATTAAAAAAATAATTGGTTATTCCCTACTTATATCTAATTTTAACAAATATATTATACATTAAAAATATATTGTTGCTATTTTAAATACAATTTCCTTATATATTGATACTCTTTTAAATAGCGTAATTATTATTCAAGATAATATTTGAGAAAAAATTCGGCGAACATATTATATAATTTTTTAATAATATTATTGTATTTTTACTTTTTTAGAAACAAGTAAATATAGTAAATTAAACATGTTCTAAATTATTTATATTTAAAATAATTGATAATATAAAATTAATAATATTAATAATTAAATAAGAAGAAATTATAGAAAAATATAACTCTAAACTATTTTTTTATTTAAAAACTAAATATTCTTTACTCTTGCATATTAAGTATATTGATTTTATTAAAATTAAACTGTACTAACTATTTTAAAAAACAACACAAGGATATTATTTGTGATAATAATTGTCCTTACAATAACTAAATTAAAAAAAAAATCAATATTAAGAAAATTATACCATAACTATTGATTCAAGATCTTAACGAGTTACATAACATCGGTATATTTTTGTCATTAAAAAAACTCTACAATTTGATCGATGGTCATGACATTTCATCACAATAATCCTCTTAATAAGTAGAATTATGATGAAATGTCATAACCACGAGCATATTGCATAGCCTAGACTGGGTTACTTTGATATTTGAAAAATATGGATTTATATTGAAGAACTCTATATGTTAGAGTTTATAAACAACAGTTAATGAAAACAATTTTTGAAGAATATATAATAGAAGTATAAGTTAAGAGAGAAGAAGAAGAGGGTTGTGTGCCAGAATAGGGTTGTATCATGTGTGTATATATAGTAGTTAATGATGATGGGCTTGATTTAGTTGGGCTTACGACTATATGGGTTGATGTAAATTTAAAAGACTAGGTGTGGATGTTTATTAGGTTTCTCATACCCTCATAATAAGAATTAACAAAATAACTGGTTATTCCCTACTTATATCTATTTAAAAAAATATTATACATTAAAAATATATTGTTGCTATTTTAAATACAATTTCCTTATATATTGATACTCTTTTAAATAGCGTAATTACTATTCAAGATAATATTTGAGTAAAAATTCGGCGTACATATTATGTAATTTTTTAATAATATTATTGTGTTTTTACTTTTTTAGAAACAAGTAACTATAGTAAATTGAACATGTTCTAGATTATTTATATTTAATATAATTGATAATATAAAAATAATAATATTAATAATTAAATTAAAAGAAATTAAAAAAAAAATATAACTCTATAATATTTTTCATTTAAAATAATTAAAATATAAATTTTGTTTACTCTTGCATATTAAGTATATTAATTTTTTGAAGATTAAATTGTAATAACTATTATAAAAAACAACACAAGAATATTATTTGTGATAAAATTTATATTTAAAATAACTAAATAAAAAAAGATTTTCAATATTATGAAATTTATAATATAACTATTGATTCAAGATCTTAGCGAGTTACATAACTTGGGCATATTTTTGTCACTAAGAAACTCTACAATTTGATCGATGTTCATGATATTTCATCACAATAATCCTCTTAATAAGGAAAGTTATGATGAAATGTCATAACCACGAGCATATTGCATAGCCTAGACTAGATTACTTTGATATTTGAAAAATATGGATTTATATTGAAGAACTCTATATGTTTCAGTTTATAAACTACAGTTAATGCAAACAATTTTTGAATAATATATAATAGAAGTATAAGTTAAAAGAGAACAATAAAAGGTTTATGTGCCAGAATAAGGTTAAGTCATGTATGTATATATAGTAGTTAAGAATGATTGGCTTGATTTAATTGGGCTTACGATTATACATTATTGGGTCGATATAAATTAAAAAAACTAGGTGTGGATGTTTATTAGCTTTCTCTTATCCTGAGGATAAAAATAACAAAATAATTTTTTGTTCCCTACTTATATCTATTTTTAAAAAATATATTATACATTAAAAATATATTATTGTTATTTTAAATAAAATTTCCTTATATATTGATACTCTTTTAAATAGCGTAATTACTATTCAAGATAATATTTGAGAAATAATTTAGAATACATATTATATAATTTTTTAATAATATTATTATGTTTTTACTTTTTTAGAAACAAGTAAAATATAGTAAATTGAACATGCTTGAGATTATTTATATTTAAAATAATTGATAATATAAAAATAATAATATTAATAATTAAATAATAAAAAATTGTAGAAAAATATAACTCTAAAATATTTTTCATTTAAAATAATTAAATTTAAATATTGTTTACTCTTGCATATTAAGTATATTAATTTTATGAATATTAAATAGTAATAATTTTTTAAAAAAACAACAGAAGAATATTATTTGTAATAATAACTGTATTTAAAATAACTAAATAAAAAATGAAGTACAATATTAAGAAAATTATATAATAACTATTGATTCAAGATCTTGGCGAGTTACATCTACAATTTGATCGATGACCATGACATTTCATCACAATAATCCTTTTAATTAGGAAAATTATGATGAAATGTCATAACCACGAGCATATTACATAGCTGATGTCTCCCTATTTGTTCTAATTCTTAACCCATTGGAGACATCCTTTTAGGTGAATAAATGACTTATTTGATAGACTTTTAGGCTTAATTGATCATATTACACTTTCTCCCCTTGGAAATTAACTATTTGCAGAATCTGATCTTTTGTGCATAAATTTGACTATTTTTAATGCAAAGTTAATTGGTTCTTGAATCTCATGAAAGACCAATCCAAGGAGAAAAAGTGAGAATAAAGTCTTAGTGTATTTTAGAGTTTTAGGAAATGATTTCTAGTCGAGTTTCTATTTTTAGAGTACACTTTCCTATTTCAATTTCTTGATTTATTGATTTATTCTTTTTAAGCATATGCGGTTTAATTATTTATTTAATGTGAAGCTTTAAAGAGATAAATGGTAATTACTTAGAGGCCAAGTCAAGATAAAGATGAAAGGAAAGAAGATTTACATGGAAATAAGAAGATTTAGGAAAGATTTATTCAAAGGAGGAAAAGATAAAGCTGCCTTTTGAAATCTGAAATTCAGCCACGTTTTAGAGATAAAATCATAATAAAATACTGGCATGGATTCTGGACGAATGGTCTGCACCAATAGAAAGAGCTTTCCAAGACAAGCAGTTTCATATATTGGAACTTCTCAAACGGATAAGTATTGAAAAAGATATAACCAAATCAAATCAGCAGCAAATCTTACCTTTCCTAGAATTTAGAGCTACGAATTTAAGAGTCTTTGACTTGTCTTCCACTCCAAGCAATTTCGACCTAGGGTCTTCCAACACCTATAAATACACCCCTTAGACCTCATTATTCAGTACCTCTCACAATTTATTCAATATCCTTAGAGAGAGAGTCAAAGACCTCTCATAATTCATTCAATATATACATCCTTAGAGAGAGCGTCAAGAGGCAGAAGCAAGGGCAGAAGCTGGAGACTGTCTATATCTCCAACAACAGTTCAAGCCAATTCCTCTATCTAGGTTCTTATTTTATTTCTGTTATTAGGAACATGTATATTATTAATTTCTTTACTGTTTTTACTTTCAATATGAGCTAAACGTTAATTACTTGAGAATCGCAATAAAGGGATGAACCCTAATTAATTTAATCTTTGTTTTGAATTTGGGATTGTATGATTTAAATTGAATTAGGTATTAGATATTGGATATTACTTTGTTCTTATTTACTAATTCTTTTCCGCGCAACTAGAATTAGATTTTAGTATTTGGGCTATTCACTTTAGTGGCGAAGTGATCATCCGACAGGGGGGTTTGAATACAGATCTAGGTAATACCCGTGTAATGTCCGTTATTGACCGACAGGCTTAACTAGTTACATAGCCAAAGAGGTAAAATCTTATCATCCGAAAAGCCATATTCGACCATGCAGGTGTTTATGATACTTTAGGATAGCTTCTAGGTCCACCCGACAGGGGGCTAGAAGATATTCTACCCTTAAACATAGCATACATTATATTGATTAAGTGGATTCCTTGCGAGACTCAAGTATAGCTCAAATCTGCATCTAGTCCTTTAGTATTTATTTTCAGTTATTTATTTTCATGCATTCTTAGGATTAATATAAATACCAAATAAATATTTCTTATCTTTTATTTTCTGTATTTGCAATTACTACTACTTGTTTATTGAACACTTGGGTTATACCAGTCCAATCCCTGAGAACGAATCCGACTTATCGGAGTATTACTTGGACAACCGTACACTTGCGGTTAAGTGGTTCCTCTATTTTGTACTTTATTTTATAACACCCCAGGACCCACCAAGTTTTTGGCGCCGCTGCCGGGGATTGCAGCGTGTGACCCCGGTGTTTAATCTTTAAGTAGTTTTAATTGTTTATTTTTATTTTTCAGTTTTACGCTTGGTTTTTGTTTTTGTTTTCTTTTACAGGTAATGATCAAGAGATTTTATTGAATATGTATAGAGGAAATTACCCGGATCCCGATCCATACAAATATTGGGAAGACTCTTCGGGACAACAACAATGGGGTAGTAACTTCTACCAACAACCTTATCAATACCCGCAAGAGCAAGGATGGAACAATCAATGGATCGAGAACAATCAACAGCAGCTATCATATCACTATCAACACGAGCATGAATGGAACAACCAGTGGTTTGAGAACATTCAACAACCTCCACCTTCACCACAAATTTCCCAGTTATATAGATCAGTTACAGAACTCATGGGCTTATATGAACAATCGCAGAAGTTAGAAGATGAAAGAGATTCCCGCTTGCAAAGAATGCAAAAGGAGCTAGACGAAATGGAATCCATAATTAATTCTCAGCATTTTGCCAATAATATCAAGTCTTATGAAGATGGAAGATATCAACCAGAAGAAATAGTTGAGGAGGAGGTGTTGAAGGAAGATATTAGTGATAGTGATGTGACCATCATGCCGGTTATAAATGAAGACCACCATGTGGTTGACAATGCTATTAGCATGGTGGAAGAAGGAGTAGCAACGAAAATCCTAGAAATTGAAACTGAGGTTGTTATTCCTATGGTGCGTGCACGTGATCAAGATATAGAACGTACAAAGGAAGAAGAGGTGATCGAGATTCAGATTCCACATCAAGAATATGATGAAGTATTAGTGGAAGATTGGGTTGAAAGCGAAGACGAATGTGAAGTGGTTGAGGAATCAATCGAAGAATTCAAAGTTCACAATAAAAGAGAAATCGAATCCCCACCACAAAAAGTTCACCAATCACTATCTCCACCACAAATCATCATTAGAGATAAAATACTGGAATCACCTCTATTATTAAAAATGATCAATAAGTGCTACGCAAGAAAGGTGCTACACCGCGAAAGTAAAGCGGCAAGGAGGAGCACCTACCCACCACACTTTAAAGAGGAACGCGAGATTAAGGAGAATAAAAATGAGCTTATACGGTTGAGGACGGTTATCTACTATCGTGTGGTGAAGAACGAGTTTCGCCATGAGAGCAACGAGGCGAAACGAAGATACTACCCTCCCCCTTTCAGAGATCGATTGAATAAAATTTTAAGGGGGAAGGTTTAGAAACTTACATGCCAAGGACGAGGCGAATTCAAGCGGAGGAGAACCGCAAGGGCCTCATTACCATCTTCATGGAAGGTAACGCGTCGAACTTAAAGACGTAATAAACAAAAGTGCTTCTTGGGAGACAACCCATGTTTAATTTTTCTTTAAGTTTTTTTCTAGTGTATAATTTTAAGTTATTGTCGAGTTTTAGTGTTTACTTTTAATGAAATGAGAAGGGTAGTGTGTTATTAGTGTAGGAATTGAACAAGGGAAAATTCAGCGCGAAGTCCGGTATACCGCCCCAGAACCCCGGTATACCGCAGGAAGAACACTCGTGTCACGTGTTACTCACGTGGGTTTTATACAGAAAGGAGAAAAAAATTTCGATGCGCGGTCCGGTATACCGCGTGAGATGTCCGGTATACCGCAGGAGGGAAAAACCCGTACCACGGGTTAGGTACCGCGGGTTTTTGGACGGAGAAGATATAATGAACAGTAGCGAAAACCCATGCCACGGGGTATATATCAGGGGTTCTTGGCAGAGACGAAAAAAACGAAACAACAGAAGCTGCGGTACACCACGGCTTAGGTCCGGTGCACCGCGCCGTGGCGGTTTGTGAGGAGTTTGAGGCCCATTCAACTTCTTACCTTGTCAAGATCAAACCCTAGCCTCCCCCAATACGAATTTTTCAGACCTTAACCCTTATATACCTGCACAAAGACCACTACAACATCCAAGAACATTAAATCCTTCCTCCTAATCCATTCCAAACACACATCCAACACCACAATCCTTCAAGAAAATCAAGAAATCTTCTCCTTCAACCTTAAGCCTCTTCATCAAAGCTTCAATCCTATTCATTAAACCTTCCCCAAGCCATTACATATTCATTACCCATCTCATATAACACCAAAATCCTTCATTACAAATCCTCAAAACATCAAATTTCAAAACTCTTCTCTAGTTTCTGATTATTTGAAGTTTTGAGTTTGGGGTTCATTGAGATGTCGAAGATTGGGAGGTCAAGAATACCATGAAGAGAAAAGAGAAGTTGGAGAAGCTTGTATTACTGTTGGGTGTTGAAGGATGTAGTTGAAAGAATGGAACTTTTGGAGGATAATCATGAAGAGGTGTTGAACCCATAGGAAAAATCACAAAAGAGTTGGAGCTTATGCAAATCATATTACGTGGAGTGAGCAATGTTCAACATGCCACCTACGCAACACAAGGAGCTCAACCTACACGCAACCATGGAAACCAGCTTCGTGCTGGTTCAGATACGTTTTCCTATCCCTTTCTTATTTGTTTTAATTGTTTAATTGCTTTCTTGAGTCTTTTTCGAGTCGTGGGGACACGACTCATTTTTGAGTTTGGGGTGGGGTTCGTTGCCTCATCCCAATTTTATGTGTTTTACTGTTTTTTTAAAATTTAGTTCGAGGAATGTTTTGACTGTAGAGTTGTAGAGTATTTTAAATGCCCCCATCAAGCATGATTTTTGTGAATTTATGATAGAAAATAGCTGACTTTAGGAGTTAGTGTAAAACGCACTTTTATTGCATGCAAATATGAAGTAATTGATAGGAAGAATTAATGAACAATGCAAAAGAAGTAAACTTGTGCTTAAGGATAATGAGTGGTTTGTAGAACGTGAGATCTAAATGAGTAGAGAACCTACTTAGGTATGAACTAGAGGCAAGTTGTGTAAATAGGAAAATGATAGAGGCAGTTCTTTGTTAGCCCTTTGAATCCTTTTTGGCCTTCTATCCCTGAATTAATTTTATCCTTCTTATACAAATTTTTAGCCTTTAAGCCTTTCTTTTGACTCCACATTATAAGCCAATTTCCCTTTACATTGTTAGGCATGACCATATGACCCGCACTTGAATCACGATCCTGAGACTTCCTGTCTTGAGCTTGAGTTTGGGGTGTTGGGTCCACCATATGGGAATTTATTGGGTTAGGATTTTTGAGCTTATCAATTGTGATCGGTTATATATTTTGATGATTCACAGGTTTATTGTATTGTAACCCTTTGCCGGGGTAATAGTGAATGGAAATGAAGCTTCGAGCTCAAGTTATGAATAGACATAACTATGAAAAATAGCATGATATCTCAACATCATAAAGAGAGTCATAGCTATAAGAAAGAAAAAATATATATAGAAACAAAAAGTTATATGAAAAGAATATATATTTGGACCGGCAAAGTGGAAAATTTTAGGTGAATCATCCTTAGTGCTTATTGGGTTAATTTGGGGACGCTAATTAAGCGCGTCAATTGGGTTGAGTGAGAACGTTATTCGAGTGTAAACTCAAGCTCTTGGACAGTTTTGTTGATGGTAAGTGAGGAGAGAGCCAAAAGCTCACTTCAAATTTACCAAATATACATACCATACCGTCCTTCAACCTATGCCAAAACCGTAAAGTTCTCGTGATTCCTAGATGCAGAGTGAGTTAATAGGGATTATTCTACGTGAGACATTCAACACAAGTAAAGATCGAGGAACACCCTATAGCCACCATCTTGAGATAAGTAATTAAGCGTAACCTTCTAGCATTGTGAAATTAATTTTGGATTAATATTGTTTTGTATTTGATTTTGCATGATAAGTGTAGGTGTATATTAATTCCTAGGTTAGACTATATGAAATTTGTTTTAAGCTTTTCTTTGGGATTATTTACTAGATTCTACCTTCCTCATTCACCTAAAAGATCCTTGTTTTATTTTTATTTTACTTTGTCGGGACGACAAAGGTTTGAGTTTGGGGTCTTGATGTCTCCCTATTTGTTCTAATTCTTAGCCCATTGGAGACATCCTTTTAGGTGAATAAATGACTTATTTGATAGACTTTTAGGCTTAATTGATCATATTACACTTTCTCCCCTTAAAAATTAACTATTTGCAGAATCTGAGCTTTTGTGCACAAATTTGACTATTTTTAATGCAAAGTTAATTGGTTCTTGAATCTCATGAAAGACCAATCCAAGGAGAAAAAGTGAGAATAAAGTCTTAGTGTATTTTAGAGTGTTAGGAAATAATTTCTAGTCGAGTTTCTATTTTTAGAGTACACTTTCCTATTTCGATTTCTTAATTTATTGATTTTTTTTTAAGCATATGCGGTTTAATTATTTATTTAATGTGAAGCTTTAAAGAGATAAATGATAATTACTTAGAGGCCAAGTCAAGATAAAGATGAAAGGAAAGAAGATTTACATGGAAATAAGAAGATTTAGGAAAGATTTATTCAAAGGAGGAAAAGATAAAGCTGCCTTTTGAAATCTGAAATTCAGCCACGTTTTAGAGATAAAATCATAATAAAAGACTGGCATGGATTCTGGACGAATGGTCTGCACCAATAGAAAGAGCTTTCCAAGACAAGCAGTTTCATATATTAGAACTTCTCAAACGGATAAGTATTGAAAAAGATATGACCAAATCAAATCAGCAGCAAATCTTACCTTTCCTAGAATTTAGAGCTACGAATTTAAGAGTCTTTGACTTGTCTTCCACTCCAAGCAATTTCGACCTAGGGTCTTCCAACACCTATAAATACACCCCTTAGACCTCATTATTCAGTACCTCTCACAATTTATTCAATATCCTTAGAGAGAGAGTCAAAGACCTCTCATAATTCATTCAATATATACATCCTTAGAGAGAGCGTCAAGAGGCGGAAGCAAGGGCAGAAGCTGGAGACTGTCTATATCTCCAACAACAGTTCAAGCCAATTCCTCTATCTAGGTTCTTATTTTATTTCTGTTATTAGGAACATGTATATTATTAATTTCTTTACTGTTTTTACTTTCAATATGAGCTAAACGTTAATTACTTGAGAATCGCAATAAAGGGATGAACCCTAATTAATTTAATCTTTGTTTTGAATTTGGGATTGTATGATTTAAATTGAATTAGGTATTAGATATTGGATATTACTTTGTTCTTATTTACTAATTCTTTTCTGCGCAACTAGAATTAGATTTTAGTATTTGGGCTATTCACTTTAGTGGCGAAGTGATCATCCGACAGGGGGGTTTGAATACAGATCTAGGTAATACCCGTGTAATGTACGTTATTGACCGACAGGCTTAACTAATTACATAGCCAAAGAGGTAAAATCTTATCATCCGAAAAGCCATATTCGACCATGCAGGTGTTTATGATACTTTAGGATAGCTTCTAGGTCCACCCGATAGGGGGCTAGGAGATATTAGAGTCCCGACTAATATTATAATTCCAATTCTACCCTTAAACATAGCATAGATTATATTGATTAAGTGGATTCCTTGCGAGACTCAAGTATAGCTCATATCTGCATCTAGTCCTTTAGTATTTATTTTCAGTTATTTATTTTCATGCATTCTTAGGATTAATATAAATACCAAATAAATATTTCTTATCTTTTATTTTCTGTATTTGCAATTACTACTACTTGTTTATTGAACACTTGGGTTATACCAGTCCAATCCCTGAGAACGAATCCGACTTATCGGAGTATTACTTGGACAACCGTACACTTGCGGTTAAGTGGTTTCTCTATTTTGCACTTTATTTTATAACACCCCAGGACCCACCAATAGCCTAGACTGGGTTACTTTGATATTTGAAAAATATGGATATATATTGAAGAACTTTATATGTTTCAATTTATAAACAACTGTTAATTAAAACAAGTTTTGAAGAATATATATTAGAAGTATAAGTTAGAAGAATAAAAGGGTTGTGTGCCAGAATAAGGTTAAATCCTGACTGTATAAATAGTAGTTAATGATGATGGGCTTGATTTTGTTGGGCTTACGATATATAGGTTGATATAAATTTAAAAAAATAGGTGTGGATGTTTATTAGGTTTCTCATACCCTGATGATGAGAATTAACAAAATAATTGGTTAATCCCTACTTATATCTAATTTTAACAAATATATTATATATTAGAAATATATTGTTGCTATCTTAAATACAATTTCCTTATATATTGATACTCTTTGAAATAGCGTAATTATTATTCAAGATAATATTTGAGAAAAAATTCGGCAAACATATTATATAATTTTTTAATAATATTATTGTATTTTTACTTTTTTAGAAACAAGTAAATATAGTAAATTAAACATGTTCTAAATTATTTATATTTAAAATAATTGATAATATAAAAATAATAATATTAATAATTAAATAAGAAGAAATTATAGAAAAATATAACTCTACACTATTTTTTATTTAAAAACTAAATATTCTTTACTCTTGCATATTAAGTATATTAATTTTATTAAAATTAAACTGTACTAACTATTATAAAAAACAACACAAGGATATTATTTGTGATAATAATTGTCTTTACAATAACTAAATTAAAAAAAAAATTCAATATTAAGAAAATTATACCATAACTATTGATTCAAGATCTTAGCGAGTTACATAACATCAGTATATTTTTGCCATTAAAAAAACTCTACAATTTGATCGATGGCCATGACATTTCATCACAATAATCCTCTTAATAAGGAAAATTATGATGAAATGTCATAACCACGAGCATATTGCATAGCCTAGACTGTGTTAATTTGATATTTGAAAAATATGAATTTATATTGAAGAACTCTATATGTTTAAGTTTATAAACAACAGTTAATGAAAACAATTTTTGAAGAATATATAATAGAAGTATAAGTTAAGATAGAAGAAGAAGAGGGTTGTGTGCCAGAATAGGGTTGTATCATGTATGTATATATAGTAGTTAATGATGATTGGCTTCATTTAGTTGGGCTTACGACTATGGGTTGATGTAAATTTAAAAGACTAGGTGTGGATGTTTATTAGGTTTCTCATACCCTGATAATAAGAATTAACAAAATAACTGGTTATTCCCTAATTAAATCTATTTTAAAAAAAAATTATACATTAAAAATATATTGTTGCTATTTTAAATACAATTTCCTTATATATTGATACGCTTTTAAATAGCGTAATTACTATTCAAGATAATATTTGATTAAAAATTCGGCGTACATATTATGTAATTTTTTAATAATATTATTGTGTTTTTACTTTTGTAGAAACAAGTAACTATAGTAAATTGAACATGTTCTAGATTATTTATATTTAATATAATTGATAATATAAAAAAAATAATATTAATAATTAAATTAAAAGAATTTAAAAAAATATAACTCTATAATATTTTTCATTTAAAATAATTAAAATATAAATTTTTTTTACTCTTGCATATTAAGTATATTAATTTTTTGAAGATTAAATTGTAATAACTATTATAAAAAACAACACAAGAATATTATTTGTGATAAAAGTTATATTTACAATAACTAAATAAAAAAAGATTTTCAATATTATGAAATTTATACCATAACTATTGATTCAAGATCTTAGCGAGTTACATAACTTGGGCATATTTTTGTCATTAAGAAACTCTACAATTTGATCGATGTTCATGATATTTCATCACAAAAATCCTCTTAATAAGGAAAGTTATGATGAAATGTCATAACCACGAGCATATTGCATAGCCTAGACTAGATTACTTTGATATTTGAAAAATATGGATTTATATTGAAGAACTCTATATGTTTCAGTTTATAAACTACAGTTAATGCAAATAATTTTTGAATAATATATAATAGAAGTATAAGTTAAAAGAGAACAATAAAAGGTTTATATGCCAGAATAAGGTTAAATCATGTATGTATATATAGTAGTTAAGAATGATTGGCTTGATTTAATTGGGCTTACGATTATACATTATTGGGTCGATATAAATTAAAAAACTAGGTGTGGATGTTTAATAGCTTTCTCTTATCCTGAGGATAAGAAATAACAAAATAATTTTTTGTTCCCTACTTATATCTACTTTTAAAAAATGTATTATACATTAAAAATATATTATTGCTATTTTAAATACAATTTCCTTATATATTGATACTCTTTTAAATAGCGTAATTACTATTCAAGATAATATTTGAGAAATAATTTAGAATACATATTATATAATTTTTTAATAATATTATTATGTTTTTACTTTTTTAGAAACAAGTAAAATATAGTAAATTGAACAAGCTTGAGATTATTTATATTTAAAATAATTGATAATATAAAAATAATAATATTAATAATTAAATAATAAGAAATTGAAGAAAAATATAACTCTAAAATATTTTTCATTTAAAATAATTAAATTTAAATATTGTTTACTCTTGCATATTGAGTATATTAATTTTATGAAGATTAAATTGTAATAACTATTATAAATAACAACAGAAGAATATTATTTGTAATAATAACTGTATTTACAATAACTAAATAAAAAATGAAGTACAATATTAAGAAAATTATATCATAACTATTGATTCAAGATCTTGGCGAGTTACATAACGTGGACATATTTTTGTCATTTATAATTTGATCGATTTCCATGACATTTCATCACAATAATCCTCTTAATAAGGAAAATTATGATGAATTGTCATAACCATGAGCATATTGCATAGCCTAGACTGGGTTACTTTGATATTTGAAAAATATGGATATATATTGAAGAACTCTATATGTTTCAATTTATAAACAACAGTTAATGAAAACAATTTTTGAAGAATATATATTAGAAGTATAAGTTAGAAGAATAAAAGGGTTGTGTGTCAGAATAAGGTTAAATC
Organism: Nemophila menziesii; assembly: GCA_029959085.1. Taxonomy (NCBI): domain Eukaryota; kingdom Viridiplantae; phylum Streptophyta; class Magnoliopsida; order Boraginales; family Hydrophyllaceae; genus Nemophila; species Nemophila menziesii. The sequence goes on along the minus strand of JARWIR010000015.1, from coordinate 21,403,410 downwards.
CTAACTGAATAAATAGTAGTTAATGATGATGGGCTTGATTTAGTTGGGCTTACAATATATAGGTTGATATAAATTTTAAAAAATAGGTGTGGATGTTTATTAGGTTTCTCATACCCTGATGATGAGAATTAACAAAATAATTGGTTATTCCCTACTTATATCTAATTTTAACAAATATATTATACATTAAAAATATATTGTTGCTATTTTAAATACAATTTCCTTATATATTGATACTCTTTTAAATAGCGTAATTATTATTCAAGATAATATTTGAGAAAAAATTTGGCAAACATATTATATAATTTTTTAATAATATTATTGTATTTTTACTTTTTTAGAAACAAGTAAATATAGTAAATTAAACATGTTCTAAATTATTTATATTTAAAATAATTGATAATATAAAAATAATAATATTAATAATTAAATAAGAAGAAATTATAGAAAAATATAACTCTAAACTATTTTTTTATTTAAAAACTAAATAATCTTTACTCTTGCATATTAAGTATATTAATTTTATTAAAATTAAACTGTACTAACTATTATAAAAAACAACACAAGGATATTATTTATGATAATAATTGTCTTTACAATAACTAAATTAAAAAAAAATCAATATTAAGAAAATTATACCATAACTATTGATTCAAGATCTTAGCGAGTTACATAACATCGGTATATTTTTATCATTAAAAAAACTCTACAATTTTATCGATGGCCATGACATTTCATCACAATAATCCTCTTAATAAGGAAAATTATGATGAAATGTCATAACCACGAGCATATTGCATAGCCTAGACTGGGTTAATTTGATATTTGAAAAATATGAATTTATATTGAAGAACTCTATATGTTTAAGTTTATAAATAACAGTTAATGAAAACAATTTTTGAAGAATATATAATAGAAGTATAAGTTATGAGAGAAGAAGAAGAGGGTTGTGTGCCAGAATAGGGTTGTATCATGTATGTATATATAGTAGTTAATGATGATGGGCTTGATTTAGTTGGGCTTACGACTATATGGGTTGATGTAAATTTAAAAGACTAGGTGTGGATGTTTATTAGGTTTCTCATACTCTGATAATAAGAATTAACAAAATAACTGGTTATTCCCTACTTATATCTATTTAAAAAAAAATATTATACATTAAAAATATATTGTTGCTATTTTAAATACAATTTCCTTATATATTGATACGCTTTTAAATAGCGTAATTACTATTCAAGATAATATTTTAGTAAAAATTCGGCGTACATTTTATGTAATTTTTTAATAATATTATTGTGTTTTTACTTTTTTAGAAACAAGTAACTATAGTAAATTGAACATGTTCTAGATTATTTACATTTAATATAATTGATAATATAAAAATAATAATATTAATAATTAAATTAAAAGAATTTAAAAAAATATAACTCTATAATATTTTTCATTTAAAATAATTAAAATATAAATTTTGTTTACTCTTGCATATTAAGTATATTAATTTTTTGAAAATTAAATTGTAATAACTATTATAAAAAACAACACAAGAATATTATTTGTGATAAAATTTATATTTACAATAACTAAATAAAAAAAGATTTTCAATATTATGAAATTTATACCATAACTATTGATTCAAGATCTTAGCGAGTTACATAACTTGGGTATATTTTTGTCACTAAGAAACTCTACAATTTGATCGATGTTCATGATATTTCATCACAATAATCCTCTTAATAAGGAAAGTTATGATGAAATGTCATAACCATGAGCATATTGCATAGCCTAGACTAGATTACTTTGATATTTGAAAATATGGATTTATAATGAAGAACTCTATATGTTTCTTTTTATAAACTACAGTTAATGCAAACAATTTTTGAATAATATATAATAGAAGTATAAGTTAAAAGAGAACAATAAAAGGTTTATGTGCCAGAATAAGGTTAAGTCATGTATGTATATATAGTAGTTAAGAATGATTGACTTGATTTAATTGGGCTTACGATATACATTATTGGGTCGATATAAATTAAAAAAACTAGGTGTGGATGTTTATTAGCTTTCTCTTATCCTGAGGATAAGAAATAACAAAATAATTTTTTGTTCCCTACTTATCTCTACTTTTAAAAAATGTATTATACATTAAAAATATATTATTGCTATTTTAAATACAATTTCCTTATATATTGATACTCTTTTAAATAGCGTAATTACTATTCAAGATAATATTTGAGAAATAATTTAGAATACATATTATATAATTTTTTAATAATATTATTATGTTTTTACTTTTTAAGAAACAAGTAAAATATAGTAAATTGAACATGCTTGAGATTATTTATATTTAAAATAATTGATAATATAAAAATAATAATATTAATAATCAAATAATAAGAAATTGTAGAAAAATATAACTCTAAAATATTTTTCATTTAAAATAATTAAATTTAAATATTGTTTACTCTTGCATATTGAGTATATTAATTTTATAAAGATTAAATTGTAATAACTATTATAAATAACAACAGAAGAATATTATTTGTGATAATAACTTTATTTACAATAACTAAATAAAATATGAAGTACAATATTAAGAAAATTATTTCATAACTATTGATTCAAGATCTTAGCGAGTTACATAACTTGGGCATGTTTTTTTTCATTAAAAAAACTCTACAATTTGATCGATGACCATGACATTTCATCACAATAATCCTCTTAATAAGGAAAATTATGATGAAATGTCATAACCATGAGCATGTTGCATAGCCTAGACTGGGTTACTTTGATATTTGAAAAATATGAATTTATATTGAAGAACTCTATATGTTTCAGTTTATAAACAACAGTTAATGAAAACAATTTTTGAAGAATATATAATAGAAGTATAAGTTAAGAGAGAAGAATAAGAAGGTTGTGTGCCAGAATAAGGTTATATCATGTATGTATATATAGTAGTTAATGATCATGGGCTTGATTTAGTTGGGCTTACGACTATATGGGATGATGAAAATTTAAAAGACTAGGTGTGGATGTTTATTAGGTTTCTTATACCCTGATAATAAGAATTAACAAAATAACTGGTTATTCCCTACTTATATTATTTTTAAAAAATATATTATACATTAAAAATATATTGTTGCTATTTTATATACAATTTCCTTATATATTGATACTCTTTTAAATAGCGTAATTACTATTCAAGATAATATTTGAGTAAAAATTCAGCGTACATATTATGTAATTTTTTAATAATATTATTGTGTTTTTACTTTTTTAGAAACAAGTAACTATAGTAAATTGAACATGTTCTAGTTTATTTATATTAAATATAATTGATAATATAAAAATAATAATATTAATAATTCAATTAAAAGAAATTATGAATATAACTCTAAAATATTTTTCATTTAAAATAATTAAAATATAAATATTGTTTACTCTTGCATATTAAGTATATTAATTTTTTAAAGATTAAATTATAATAACTATTATAAAAAACCACACAAGAATATTATTTGTGATAAAAGTTATATTTACAATAACTAAATAAAAAAAGATTTTCAATATTATGAAAATTATACCATAACTATTGATTCAAGATCTTAGCGAGTTACATAACTTGGGCATATTTTTGTCATTAAGAAACTATACAATTTGATCGATGGTCATGATATTTCATCACAATAATCCTCTTAATAAGGAAAATTATGATGAAATGTCATAACCACGAGCATATTGCATAGCCTAGACTAGGTTACTTTGATATTTGAAAAATATGGATTTATATTGAAGAACTCTATATGTTTCAGTTTATAAACTACAGTTAATGAAAACAATTTTTGAAGAATATATCATAGAAGTATAAATTAAAAGAGAAGAAGAAGAGGGTTGTGTGCCAGAATAAGGTTATATCATGTATGTATATATTGTAGTTAATGATGATGGACTTGATTTATTTGGGCTTACGACTATACATTATTGGGTCGATGTAAATTAAAAAAACTAGGTGTGGATGTTTATTAGGTTTCTCATACCCTGAGGATAAGAATTAATAAAATAACTTTTTGCTCCCTACTTATATCTACTTTTAAAAAATATATTATAAATTAAAAATATATTGTTGCTATTTTAAATACAATTTTCTTATATATTGATACTCTTTTAAATAGCGTAATTACTATTCAAGATAATATTTGAGTAAAAATTCACGTACATATTATGTAATTTTTTAATAATATTATTGTGTTTTTACTTTTTTAGAAACAAGTAACTATAGTAAATTGAACATGTTCTAGATTATTTATATTTAATATAATTGATAATATAAAAATAATATTAATTATTAAATAAAAAGAAACTATAGAAAAATATAACTCTAAACTATTTTTTTATTTAAAAACTAAATATTCTTTATTCTTGCATATTAAGTATATTAATTTTATTAAGATTAAACTGTACTAACTATTATGAAAAACCACACAAGGATATTCTTTGTGATAATAATTGTCTTTACAATAACTAAATTAAAAAAGATTTTCAGTATTAAGAAAATTATACCATAACTATTGATTCAAGATCTTAGCGAGTTACATAACTTGGGTATATTTTTATCATTAAAAAAACTCTACAATTTGATCGATGGCCATGGCCATGACATTTCATCACAATAATCCTCTTAATAAGGAAAATTAAGATGAGATGTCATAATCACGAGCATATTGCATAGCCTAGACTGGGTTACTTTGATATTTGAAAAATATGGATTTATATTGAAGAACTCTATATGTTTCAGTTTATAGACAACAGTTAATGAAAACAATTTTTGAAGAATATATAATAGAAGTATAAGTTAAAACAGAAGAAGAAGAAGAGGGTTGTGTGCCAGAATAAGGTTATATCATGTATGTATATATTGTAGTTAATGATGATGGGCTTGATTTATTTGGGCTTACGACTATACATTATTGGGTCGATGTAAATTAAAAAAACTAGGTGTGGATGTTTATTAGGTTTCTCATTCCCTGAGGATAAGAATTAACAAAATAACTTTTTGTTCCCTACTTATATCTACTTTTAAAAAATATATTATAAATAAAAAATATATTGTTGCTATTTTAAATACAATTTTCTTATATATTGATACTCTTTTAAATAGCGTAATGACTATTCAAGATAATATTTGAGTAAAAATTCGCGTACATATTATGTAATTTTTTAATAATATTATTGTGTTTTTACTTTTTTAGAAACAAGTAACTATAGTAAATTGAACATGTTCTAGATTATTTATATTTAATATAATTGATAATATAAAAATAATATTAATAATTAAATAAAAAGAAACTATAGAAAAATATAACTCTAAACTATTTTTTTATTTAAAAACTAAATATTCTTTATTCTTGCAAATTAAGATTAAACTGTACTAACTATTATAAAAAACCACACAAGGATAATATTTGTGATAATAATTGTCTTTACAATAACTAAATTAAAAAAGATTTTCAGTATTAAGAAAATTATACCATAACTATTGATTCAAGATCTTAGCGAGTTACATAACTTGGGTATATTTTTATCATTAAATAAACTCTACAATTTGATCGATGGCCATGACATTTCATCACAATAATCCTCTTAATAAGGAAAATTAAGATGAAATGTCATAACCACGAGCATATTGCATAGCCTAGACTGGGTTACTTTGATATTTGAAAAATATGGATTTATATTGAAGAACTCTATATGTTTCAGTTTATAAACAACAGTTAATGAAAACAATTTTTGAAGAATATATAATAGAAGTATAAGTTAAGAGAGAAGAATAAGAAGGTTGTGTGCTAGAATAAGGTTATATCATGTATGTATATATAGTAGTTGATGATCATGGGATTGATTTAGTTGGGCTTACGACTATATGGGTTGATGAAAATTTAAAAGACAAGGTGTGGATGTTTATTAGGTTTCTCATACCCTGATAATAAGAATTAACAAAATAACTGGTTATTCCCTACTTATATTATTTTTAAAAAATATATTATACATTAAAAATATATTGTTGCTATTTCATATACAATTTCCTTATATATTGATACTCTTTTAAATAGCGTAATTACTATTCAAGATAATATTTGAGTAAAAATTCAGCGTACATATTATGTAATTTTTTAATAATATTATTGTGTTTTTACTTTTTTAGAAACCAGTAGCTATAGTAAATTGAACATGTTCTAGTTTATTTATATTTAATATAATTGATAATATAAAAATAATAATATTAATAATTAAATCAAAAGAAATTATGAATATAACTCTAAAATATTTTTCATTTAAAATAATTAAAATATAAATATTGTTTACTCTTGCATATTAAGTATATTAATTTTTTGAAGATCAAATTGTAATAACTATTATAAAAAACAACACTAGAATATTATTTGTGATAAAAGTTATATTTACAATAACTAAATAAAAAAAGATTTTCAATATTATGAAAATTATACCATAACTATTGATTCAAGATCTTAGCGAGTTACATAACTTGGGCATATTTTTGTCATTAAGAAACTCTACAATTTGATCGATGGTCATGATATTTCATCACAATAATCCTCTTAATAAGGAAAATTATGATGAAATGTCATAACCACGAGCATATTGCATAGCCTAGACTAGGTTACTTTGATATTTGAAAAATATGGATTTATATTGAAGAACTCTATATGTTTCAGTTTATAAACTACAGTTAATGAAAACAATTTTTGAAGAATATATCATAGAAGTATAAGTTAAAAGAGAAGAAGAAGAGGGTTGTGTGCCAGAATAAGGTTATATCATGTATGTATATATTGTAGTTAATGATGATGGGCTTGATTTATTTGGGCTTACGACTATACATTATTGGGTCGATGTAAATTAAAAAAACTAGGTGTGGAGGTTATATTAGGTTTCTCATACCCTGAGGATAAGAATTAACAAAATAACTTTTTGTTCCCTACTTATATCTACTTTTAAAAAATATATTATAAATTAAAAATATATTGTTGCTATTTTAAATACAATTTCTTTATATATTGATACTCTTTTAAATAGCGTAATTACTATTCAAGATAATATTTGAGTAAAAATTCGCGTACATATTATGTAATTTTTTAATAATATTATTGTGTTTTTACTTTTTTAGAAACAAGTAACTATAGTAAATTGAACATGTTCTAGTTTATTTATATTTAATATAATTGATAATATAAAAAAAATAATAATATTAATAATTAAATTAAAAGAAATTATAAAAAAATATAACTCTAAAATATTTTTCATTTAAAATAATTAAAATATAAATATTGTTTACTCTTGCATATTAAGTATATTAATTTTTTGAAGATTAAATTGTAATAACTATTATAAAAAACAACACAAGAATATTATTTGTTATAAATGTTATATTTACAATAACTAAAAAAAAAGATTTTCAATATTATGAAAATTATACTATAACTATTGATTCAAGATCTTAGCGAGTTACATAACTTGAGCATATTTTTGTCATTAAGAAACTCTACAATTTGATCGATGGTCATGATATTTCATCACTATAATCCTCTTAATAATGAAAATTATGATGAAATGTCATAACCACGAGCATATTGCATAGCCTAGACTAGATTACTTTGATATTTGAAAAATATGGATTTATATTGAAGAACTCTATATGTTTCAGTTTATAAACTACAGTTAGTGCAAACAATTTTTGAATAATATATAATAGAAGTATAAGTTAAAAGAGAACAATAAAAGGTTTATGTGCCAGAATAATGTTAAGTCATGTATGTATATATAGTAGTTAAGAATGATTGGCTTGATTTAATTGGGCTTACGATTATACATTATTGGGTCGATATAAATTAAAAAACTAGGTGTGGATGTTTATTAGGTTTCTCTTATCCTGAGGATAAGAAATAACAAAATAATTTTTTGTTCCCTACTTATATCTACTTTTAAAAAGTGTATTATACATTAAAAATATATTATTGCTATTTTAAATACAATTTCCTTATATATTGATACTCTTTTAAATAGCGTAATTACTATTCAAGATAATATTTGAGAAATAATTTAGAATACATATTATATAATTTTTTAATAATATTATTATGTTTTTACTTTTTTAGAAACAAGTAAAATATAGTAAATTGAACATGCTTGAGATTGTTTATATTTAAAATAATTGATAATATAAAAATAATAATATTAATAATTAAATAATAAGAAATTGTAGAAAAATATAACTCTAAAATATTTTTCATTTAAAATAATTAAATTTAAATATTGTTTACTCTTGCATATTGAGTATATTAATTTTATGAATATTAAATTGTAATAACTATTTAAAAAAACAACACAAGAATATTATTTGTAATAATAACTGTATTTACAATAACTAAATAAAAAATGAAGTACAATATTAAGAAAATTATTTCATAACTATTGATTCAAGATCTTAGCGAGTTACATAACGTGGACATATTTTTTTCATTAAAAAAACTCTATAATTTGATCGATTTCCATGACATTTCATCACAATAATCCTCTTAATTAGGAAAATTATGATGAAATGTCATAACAACGAGCATATTGCATAGCCTAGACTAGGTTACTTTGATATTTGAAATATATGGATTTATATTGAAGAACTCTATATGTTTCAATTTATAAACAACGGTTAATTAAAACAAGTTTTGAAGAATATATATTAGAAGTATAAGTTAGAAGAATAAAAGGGGTGTGTGCCAGAATAAGGTTAAATCCTAACTGTATAAATAGTAGTTAATGATTATGGGCTTGATTTAGTTGGGCTTACGATATATAGGTTGATATAAATTTAAAAAAATAGGTGTGGATGTTTATTAGGTTTCTCATACCCTGATGATGAGAATTAACAAAATAATTGGTTATTCCCTACTTATATCTAATTTTAACGAATATATTATACATTAAAAATATATTGTTGCTATTTTAAATACAATTTCCTTATATATTGATACTCTTTTAAATAGCGTAATTATTATTCAAGATAATATTTGAGAAAAAATTCGGCAAACATATTATATAATTTTTTAATAATATTATTGTATTTTTACTTTTTTAGAAACAAGTAAATATAGTAAATTAAACATGTTCTAAATTATTTATATTTAAAATAATTGATAATATAAAAATAATAATATTAATAATTAAATAAGAAGAAATTATAGAAAAATATAACTCTAAACTATTTTTTTATTTAAAAACTAAATATATTTTTTTTTTTGATCAAACTTACTATTTTATATCCACAAAAAAGGCAAGTACAAATCAAACCCCTACTTGTTTTTGACTCAAAAACAAGCATGGCTAGGAAAACAAACCCTATACAACATTTACTAGAAAATAAACCTATCAACTTGCAAACAACCTATACAACCATTGCTATAAAATAAATCAAAGTAAAGTAAAACCCTATACAACCATTGCTAGGAAACCCTATACAACAATTGCTAAAATCTTATACTAGGTCCAAGCTCCAAGCTATCCTCCTTGATCTTCTTGCTCTCCTCACTTGAGTACTCCATGTAGCTTCCATCTTGCTACCAATCTCATATTCTCAACACTCCTCTTAAATAACTTTCTATTCCAAAGTGTATATTGAACATCTTTCACAACTATATTCACAATATCCTCATATTTGGGATATATCTTCTTAAACTCTTGTTTATTCCTCACATCCCAAATACAATAAAGAAAACTAAGGAAAGAAATGTTTGATATAGTATCCTTTAAGGTGTTACCATTGAATTTAAGCATAAAATCAAGCCTTTCTTCCCAAGTACCACCCGAGTTGTGCCAATTGTGAAGAGCACAAATCTCCTTCCAAGCCAAAGTTGTGAGTTTGCACTTCACAAATAAATGATCCCTAGATTCATGATCTTCAAAGCAAAGGTTGCAAATCTTGTCCACTTCCATACCCCACTTGCTAAGCCTATCCTTTGTGCTTAACCTATCCTTACAAATTAGCCAAGCACAAAACTTGTGCTTTGGCATACTCCATTTATGCCACACCACACTATACCATTTATTAGGACCCCTTAGATCATACATAACATCCGAGGTCCTAAAGCCCTTATCTCCCCATCTTATAGTGTCATGCTCATCCTTAAGCACCATATCCCTTACCACCTCATACACCTTATTAAGCCTAGGTGGAAACCTCCACCTCTTCCCCACATAATAGTCCACCACCTTTTTGTTAATATTGTAATTTCCCAAAGAGATAGAATCCTTTTTCCACAAATATCACCTACACACTTCCCCTTTTATCCATCTATCATCTAACATATAGGTTATCTTACCATTTCCAACCTCATGTATAATATATTTAAAAGCAAGGTACCTTATATTAAGCATAGCTCTCCATGTCCAAGGAAGGCTATTATCACAAGTAATGCTCCATATACTCTTGTTCCTTAGCCAATTTGAGTAGACCCACTGAGACCAAATATTATCTTTATAGCCATACATTCTCCAAAAAGCTTTAAGAATAGCAACTTGATTGATTTGGAGAAGATTAGGTATGCCTAGTCCTCCATTTTCCTTGCTTTGACATAGTTCTTTCCAAGCCACTTTAGCACCACGAAAATCATTAGTATTACCTTTCCAAAGGAATCTACTCAAGAGTGATTCTATCTCATGAATAACTCCCATTGGAAGTATCATTACATTACACCAATATCTAGCTTTACTTTGTAAAACACTTTTGATTAAATGAAGCCTTCCCGCAAATGTAAGAAATTTATGCATCCACCCTTCAACACTTCCCACAATATTATTAATAAGGGTAGCACATATTAGGCTATTAGGACCCTTTGTAGTTAAAGGAGCCCCAAGATATCTAACCGGAAGTTTGCCCTTTTTAACATTGAGAATACAACTCAAATCATCATGAAGGTCTTTATTACAACCTCCCATATAAAGCTCACTTTTTTCAGGGCTTATTTTAAGGCCAGAGAGTCTAGAGAAGAGATCTAGGCCTTGTTTTAGTCTCATAACCGAGTCTTTATCACCATTAAAGAAAACTAAACAATCATCCACAAATATAAGGTGGTTCAAACCCATTCTAGCACAATTAGGGTGATAAGTAAAAGCTTGATTATTTGCCACTTTTTCAAGAATAGAAGAGAAACCTTGCATACATATAACAAATAGATAAGGAGATAAAGGATCACCTTGTCTTAGTCCTCTTTCTCCTTTGAAATAACCACATACACTACCATTAATGCACAAAGAGAACATAGGTGTTGTAATACACATCTTGACCCAAGATATAAGCTTTTTATCAAATCCCATGATTTGTAATAGTTTGAATAAGTACCTCCAATTAATTGTATCAAAAGCCTTTTGGAGACTAAATATTCTTTACTCTTGCATATTAAGTATATTAATTTTATTAAAATTAAACTGTACTGACTATTATAAAAAACAACACAAGGATATTATTCGTGATAATAATTGTCTTTACAATAACTAAATTAAAAAAAAAATTCAATATTAAGAAAATTATACCATAACTATTGATTCAAGATCTTAGCGAGTTACATAACATCGGTATATTTTTATCATTAAAAAAACTCTACAATTTGATCGATAACCATGACATTTCATCACAATAATCCTCTTAATAAGGAAAATTTTGATGAAATGTCATAACCACGAGCATATTGCATAGCCTAGACTGGGTTAATTTGATATTTGAAAAATATGAATTTATATTGAAGAACTCTATATGTTTAAGTTTATAAAAAACAGTTAATTAAAACAATTTTTGAAGAATATATAATAGAAGTATAAGTTAAGAGAGAAGAAGAAGTGGGTTGTGTGCCAGAATAGGGTTGTATCATGTATGTATATATAGTAGTTAATGATGATGAGCTTGATTTAGTTGGGCTTACGACTATATGGGTTGATGTAAATTTAAAAGACTAGGTGTGGATGTTTATTAGGTTTCTCATACCCTGATAATAAGAATTAACAAAATAACTAGTTATTCCCTACTTATATCTATTTAAAAAAAATATTATACATTAAAAATATATTGTTGCTATTTTAAATACAATTTCCTTATATATTGATACGCTTTTAAATAGCTTAATTACTATTCAAGATAATATTTGAGTAAATATTCGGCGTATATTTTATGTAATTTTTTAATAATATTATTGTGTTTTTACTTTTTTAGAAACAAGTAACTATAGTAAATTGAACATGTTCTAGATTATTTATATTTAATATAATTGATAATATAAAATAATAATATTAATAATTAAATTAAAAGAAATTAAAAAATATATAACTCTATAATATTTTTCATTTAAAATAATTAAAATATAAATATTGTTTACTCTTGCATATTAAGTATATTAATTTTTTGAAGATTAAATTATAATAACTATTATAAAAAACAACACAAGAATATTATTTGTGATAAAAGTTATATTTACAATAACTAAATAAAAAAAGATTTTCAGTATTATGAAATTTATACCATAACTATTGATTCAAGATCTTAGCGAGTTACATAACTTGGGTATATTTTTGTCATTAAGAAACTCTACAATTTGATCGATGTTCATGATATTTCATCACAATAATCCTCTTAATAAGGAAAGTTATGATGAAATGTCATAACCACGAGCATATTGCATAGCCTAGACTAGATTACTTTGATATTTGAAAAATATGGATTTATAATGAAGAACTCTATATGTTTCAGTTTATAAACTACAGTTAATGCAAACAATTTTTGAATAATATATAATAGAAGTATAAGTTAAAAGAGAACAATAAAAGGTTTATGTGCCAGCATAAGGTTAAGTCATGTATGTATATATAGTAGTTAAGAATTATTGGCTTGATTTAATTGGGCTTACGATTATACATTATTGGGTCGATATAAATTTAAAAAACAAGGTGTGGATGTTTATTAGCTTTCTCTTATCCTGAGGATAAGAAATAACAAAATAATTTTTTGTTCCCTACTTATATCTACTTTTAAAAAATGTATTATACATTAAAAATATATTATTGCTATGTTAAATACAATTTCCTTATATATTGATACTCTTTTAAATAGCGTAATTACTATTCAAGATAATATTTGAGAAATAATTTAGAATACTTATTATATAATTTTTTAATAATATTATTATGTTTTTACTTTTTTAGAAACAAGTAAAATATAGTAAATTGAACATGCTTGAGATTATTTATATTTAAAATAATTGATAATATAAAAATAATAAGAAATTGTAGAAAAATATAACTCTAAAATATTTTTCATTTAAATATTGTTTACTCTTGCTTATTGAGTATATTAATTTTATAAAGATTAAATTGTAATAACTATTATAAATAACAACATAAGAATATTATTTGTGATAATAACTGTATTTACAATAACTAAATAAAATATGAAGTACAATATTAAGAAAATTATTTCATAACTATTGATTCAAGATCTTAGCGAGTTACATAACATCGGCAAGTTTTTTTCATTAAAAAAACTCTACAATTTGATCGATGACCATGACATTTCATCACAATAATCCTCTTAATAAGGAAAATTATGATGAAATGTCATAACCACGAGCATATTGCATAGCCTAGACTGGGTTACTTTGATATTTGAAAAATATGGATTTATATTGAAGAACTCTATATGTTTCAGTTTATAAACAACAGTTAATGAAAACAATTTTTGAAGAATATATAATAGAAGTATAAGTTAAGAGAGAAGAATAAGAAGGTTGTGTGCCAGAATAAGGTTATATCATGTATGTATATATAGTAGTTAATGATCATGGGCTTGATTTAGTTGGGCTTACGACTATATGGGTTGATGAAAATTTAAAAGACTAGGTGTGGATGTTTATTAGGTTTCTCATACCCTGATAATAAGAATTAACAAAATAACTGGTTATTCCCTACTTATTATTTTTAAAAAATATATTATACATTAAAAATATATTGTTGCTATTTTATATACAATTTCCTTATATATTGATACTCTTTTAAATAGCGTTACTATTCAAGATAATATTTGAGTAAAAATTCAGCGTACATATTATGTAATTTTTTAATAATATTATTGTGTTTTTACTTTTTTAGAAACAAGTAACTATAGTAAATTGAACATGTTCTTGATTTTATATATTTCATATAATTGATAATATAAAAATAATAATATTAATAATTAAATTAAAAGAAATTATGAATATAACTCTAAAATATTTTTCATTTAAAATAATTAAAATATAAATATTGTTTACTCTTGCATATTAAGTATATTAATTTTTTGAAGATTAAATTGTAATAACTATTATAAAAAACAACACAAGAATATTATTTGTGATAAAAGTTATATTTACAATAACTAAATAAAAAAATATTTTCAATATTATGAAAATTATACCATAACTATTGATTCAAGATCTTAGCGAGTTATATAACTTGGGCATATTTTTGTCATTAAGAAACTCTACAATTTGATCGATGGTCATGATATTTCATCACAATAATCCTCTTAATAAGGAAAATTATGATGAAATGTCATAACCACGAGCATATTGCATAGCCTAGACTGGGTTACTTTGATATTTGAAAAATATGGATTTATATTGAAGAACTCTATATGTTTCAGTTTATAAACAACAGTTAATGAAAACAATTTTTGAAGAATATATAATAGAAGTATAAGTTAAGAGAGAAGAATAAGAAGGTTGTGTGCCAGAATAAGGTTATATCATGTATGTATATATAGTAGTTAATGATCATGGGCTTGATTTAGTTGGGCTTACGACTATATGGGTTGATGAAAATTTAAAAGACTAGGTGTGGATGTTTATTAGGTTTCTCATACCCTGATAATAAGAATTAACAAAATAACTGGTTATTCCCTACTTATTATTTTTTAAAAATATATTATACATTAAAAATATATTGTTGCTATTTTATATACAATTTCCTTATATATTGATACTCTTTTAAATAGCGTTACTATTCAAGATAATATTTGAGTAAAAATTCAGCGTACATATTATGTAATTTTTTAATAATATTATTGTGTTTTTACTTTTTTAGAAACAAGTAACTATAGTAAATTGAACATGTTCTAGTTTATTTATATTTAATATAATTGATAATATAAAAATAATAATATTAATAATTAAATTAAAAGAAATTATGAATATAACTCTAAAATATTTTTCATTTAAAATAATTAAAATATAAATATTGTTTACTCTTGCATATTAAGTATATTAATTTTTTGAAGATTAAATTGTAATAACTATTATAAAAAACAACACAAGAATATTATTTGTGATAAAAGTTATATTTACAATAACTAAATAAAAAAATATTTTCAATATTATGAAAATTATACCATAACTATTGATTCAAGATCATAGCGAGTTATATAACTTGGGCATATTTTTGTCATTAAGAAACTCTACAATTTGATCGATGGTCATGATATTTCATCACAATAATCCTCTTAATAGGGAAAATTATGATGAAATGTCATAACCACGAGCATATTGCATAGCCTAGACTAGGTTACTTTGATATTTGAAAAATATGGATTTATATTGAAGAACTCTATATGTTTCAGTTTATAAACTACTGTTAATGAAAACAATTTTTGAAGAATATATCATAGAAGTATAAGTTAAAAGAGAAGAAGAAGAGGGTTGTGTGCCAGAATAAGGTTATATCATGTATGTATATATTGTAGTTAATGATGATGGGCTTGATTTATTTGGGCTTACGACTATACATTATTGGGTCAATGTAAATTAAAAAAACTAGGTGTGGAGGTTATATTAGGTTTCTCATACCCTGAGGATAAGAATTAACAAAATAACTTTTTGTTCCCTACTTATATCTACTTTTAAAAAATATATTATAAATTAAAAATATATTGTTGCTATTTTAAATACAATTTCCTTATATATTGATACTCTTTTAAGTAATTACTATTCAAGATAATATTTGAGTAAAAATTCGGCGTACATTTTATGTAATTTTTTAATAATATTATTGTGTTTTTACTTTTTTAGAAACAAGTAACTATAGTAAATTGAACATGTTCTAGATTATTTATATTTAATATAATTGATAATATAAAAATAATAATATTAATAATTAAATTAAAAGAAATTAAAAAATATATAACTCTATAATATTTTTCATTTAAAATAATTAAAATATAAATATTGTTTACTCTTGCATATTAAGTATATTAATTTTTTGAAGATTAAATTGTAATAACTATTATAAAAAACAACACAAGAATATTATTTGTGATAAAAGTTATATTTACAATAACTAAATAAAAAAAGATTTTCAGTATTATGAAATTTAAACCATAACTATTGATTCAAGATCTTAGCGAGTTACATAACTTGGGTATATTTTTGTCATTAAGAAACTCTACAATTTGATCGATGTTCATGATATTTCATCACAATAATCCTCTTAATAAGGAAAGTTATGATGAAATGTCATAACCACGAGCATATTGCATAGCCTAGACTAGATTACTTTGATATTTGAAAAATATGGATTTATAATGAAGAACTCTATATGTTTCAGTTTATAAACTACAGTTAATTAAAACAATTTTTGAAGAATATATAATAGAAGTATAAGTTAAAAGAGAACAATAAAAGGTTTATGTGCCAGCATAAGGTTAAGTCATGTATGTATATATAGTAGTTAAGAATTATTGGCTTGATTTAATTGGGCTTACGATTATACATTATTGGGTCGATATAAATTAAAAAAACTAGGTGTGGATGTTTATTAGCTTTCTCTTATCCTGAGGATAAGAAATAAAAATATAATTTTTTGTTCCCTACTTATATCTACTTTTAAAAAATGTATTATACATAAAAAATATATTATTGCTATGTTAAATACAATTTCCTTATATATTGATACTCTTTTAAATAGCGTAATTACTATTCAAGATAATATTTGAGAAATAATTTAGAATACTTATTATATAATTTTTTAATAATATTATTATGTTTTTACTTTTTTAGAAACAAGTAAAATATAGTAAATTGAACATGCTTGAGATTATTTATATTTAAAATAATTGATAATATAAAAATAATAAGAAATTGTAGAAAAATATAACTCTAAAATATTTTTCATTTAAAATAATTAAATTTAAATATTGTTTACTATTGCATATTGAGTATATTAATTTTATAAAAATTAAATTGTAATAACTATTATAAATAACAACAGAAGAATATTATTTGTGATAATAACTGTATTTACAATAACTAAATAAAATATGAAGTACAATATTAAGAAAATTATTTCATAACTATTGATTCAAGATCTTAGCGAGTTACATAACATCGGCAAGTTTTTTCATTAAAAAAACTCTACAATTTGATCGATGACCATGACATTTCATCACAATAATCCTCTTAATAAGGAAATTTATGATGAAATGTCATAACCACGAGGCATATTGCATAGCCTAGACTGGGTTACTTTGATATTTGAAAAATATGGATTTATATTGAAGAACTCTATATGTTTCAGTTTATAAACAACAGTTAATGAAAACAATTTTTGAAGAATATATAATAGAAGTATAAGTTAAGAGAGAAGAATAAGAAGGTTGTGTGCCAGAATAAGGTTATATCATGTATGTATATATAGTAGTTAATGATCATGGGCTTGATTTAGTTGGGCTTACGACTATATGGGTTGATGAAAATTTAAAAGACTAGGTGTGGATGTTTATTAGGTTTCTCATACCCTGATAATAAGAATTAACAAAATAACTGGTTATTCCCTACTTATTATTTTTAAAAAATATATTATACATTAAAAATATATTGTTGCTATTTTATATACAATTTCCTTATATATTGATACTCTTTTAAATAGCGTAATTACTATTCAAGATAATATTTGAGTAAAAATTCAGCGTACATATTATGTAATTTTTTTAATAATATTATTGTGTTTTTACTTTTTTAGAAACAAGTAACTATAGTAAATTGAACATGTTCTAGTTTATTTATATTTAATATAATTGATAATATAAAAATAATAATATTAATAATTAAATTAAAAGAAATTATGAATATAACTCTAAAATATTTTTCATTTAAAATAATTAAAATATAAATATTGTTTACTCTTGCATATTAAGTATATTAATTTTTTGAAGATTAAATTGTAATAACTATTATAAAAAACAACACAAGAATATTATTTGTGATAAAAGTTATATTTACAATAACTAAATAAAAAAAGATTTTCAATATTATGAAAATTATACCATAACTATTGATTCAAGATCTTAGCGAGTTACATAACTTGGGCATATTTTTGTCATTAAGAAACTCTACAATTTGATCGATGGTCATGATATTTCATCACAATAATCCTCTTAATAAGGAAAATTATGATGAAATGTCATAACCACGAGTATATTGCATAGCCTAGACTAGGTTACTTTGATATTTGAAAAATATGGATTTATATTGAAGAACTCTATATGTTTCAGTTTATAAACTACTGTTAATGAAAACAATTTTTGAAGAATATATCATAGAAGTATAAGTTAAAAGAGAAGAAGAAGATGGTTGTGTGCCAGAATAAGGTTATATCATGTATGTATATATTGTAGTTAATGATGATGGGCTTGATTTATTTGGGCTTACGACTATACATTATTGGGTCGATGTAAATTAAAAAAACTAGGTGTGGAGGTTATATTAAGTTTCTCATTCCCTGAGGATAAGAATTAACAAAATAACTTTTTGTTCCCTACTTTTATCTACTTTTAAAAAATATATTATAAATTAAAAATATATTGTTGCTATTTTAAATACAATTTCCTTATATATTGATACTCTTTTAAGTAATTACTATTCAAGATAATATTTGAGTAAAAATTCGCGTACATATTATGTAATTTTTTAATAATATTATTGTGTTTTTACTTTTTTAGAAACAAGTAACTATAGTAAATTGAACATGTTCTAGATTATTTATATTTAATATAATTGATAATATAAAAATAATATTAATAATTAAATAAAAAGAAACTATAGAAAAATATAACTCTAAACTATTTTTTTATTTAAAAACTAAATTTTCTTTATTCTTGCACATTAAGTATATTAATTTTATTAAGATTAAACTGTACTAACTATTATAAAAAACAACACAAGGATATTATTTGTGATAATAATTGTCTTTACAATAACTAAATTAAAAAAGATTTTCAGTATTAAGAAAATTATACCATAACTATTGATTCAAGATCTTAGCGAGTTATATAACTTGGGTATATTTTTATCATTAAAAAAACTCTACAATTTGATCGATGGTCATGACATTTCATCACAATAATCCTCTTAATAAGGAAAATTAAGATGAAATGTCATAACCATGAGCATATTGCATAGCCTAGACTGGGTTACTTTGATATTTGAAAAATATGGATTTATATTGAAGAACTCTATATGTTTCAGTTTATAAACAACAGTTAATGAAACAATTTTTGAAGAATATATAATAGAAGTATAAGTTAAGAGAGAAGAAGAAGAGGGTTTTGTGCCTGAATAAGATTATATCATGTATGTATGTATAGTAGTTAATGATGATGGGCTTGATTTAGTTGGGCTTACGACTATATGGGTTGATGTAAATTTAAAAGACTAGGTGTGGATGTTTATTAGGTTTCTCATACCTTGATAATAAGAATTAACAAAATAACTGGTTATTCCCTACTTATATCTATTTAAAAAAAAAATATTATACATTAAAAATATATTCTTGCTGTTTTAAATACAATTTCCTTATATATTGATACTATTTTAGATAGCGTAATTACTATTCAAGATAATATTTGAGTAAAAATTCGGCGTACATATTATGTAATTTTTTAATAACATTATTGTGTTTTTACTTTTTTAGAAACAAGTAACTATAGTAAATTGAACATGTTCTAAATTATTTATATTTAATATAATTGATAATAAAAATAATAATAATATTAATAATTAAATTAAAAGAAATTATAAAAAAATATAACTCTAAAATATTTTTCATTTAAAATAATAAAAATATAAATATTGTTTACTCTTGCATATTAAGTATATTAATTTTTTGAAGATTAAATTGTAATAACTATTATAAAAAACAACACAAGAATATTATTTGTTATAAATGTTATATTTACAATAACTAAAAAAAAAGATTTTCAATATTATGAAAATTATACTATAACTATTGATTCAAGATCTTAGGGAGTTACATAACTTGAGCATATTTTTGTCATTAAGAAACTCTACAATTTGATCGATGGTCATGATATTTCATCACAATAATCCTCTTAATAATAAAAATTATGATGAAATGTCATAACCACGAACATATTGCATAGCCTAGACTAGATTACTTTGATATTTGAAAAATATGGATTTATATTGAAGAACTCTATATGTTTCAGTTTATAAACTACAGTTAATGAAAACAATTTTTGAAGAATATATAATAGAAGTAAAAGTTAAAAGAGAACAATAAAAGGGTTATGTGCCAGAATAAGGTTAAATCATGTATGTATATATAGTAGTTAAGGATGATTGGCTTGATTTAGTTGGGCTTACGATTATACATTATTGGGTCCATATAAATTAAAAAAACTAGGTGTGGATGTTTATTAGGTTTCTCTTATGCTGAGGATAAGAAATAACAAAATAATTTTTTGTTCCCTACTTATATCTACTTTTAAAAAATATATTATACATTAAAAATATATTATTTCTATTATAAATAAAATTTCCTTATATAATGATACTTTTTTAAATAGCGTAATTACTATTCAAGATAATATTTGAGAAATAACATAGAATACATATTATATAATTTTTTAATAATATTATTATGTTTTTACTTTTTTAGAAACAAGTAAAATATAGTAGATTGACCATGCTTGAGATTGTTTATATTTAAAATAATTGATAATATAAAAATAATAATATTAATAGTTAAATAAAAAGAAATTATAGAAAAATATAACCCTAAAATATTTTTCATTTAAAATAATTAAAATATAAATATTGTTTACTCTTGCATATTAAGTATATTAATTTTATGAAGATTAAATTGTAATAACTATTATAAATAACAACACAAGAATATTATTTGTGATAATAACTGTATTTACAATAACTAAATAAAATATGAAGTACAATATTAAGAAAATTATTTCATAACTATTGATTCAAGATCTTAGCGAGTTACATAACTTGGGCATATTTTTTTCATTAAAAAAACTCTACAATTTGATCGATGACCATGACATTTCATCACAATAATCCTCTTAATTAAGAAAATTATGATGAAATGTCATAACCACGAGCATATTGCATAGCCTAGACTGGGTTACTTTGATATTTGAAAAATATGGATTTATATTGAAGAACTCTATATGTTTCAGTTTATAAACAACAGTTATTGAAAACAATTTTTGAAGAATATATAATAGAAGTATAAGTTAAGAGAGAAGAATAAGAAGGTTGTGTGCCAGAATAAGGTTATATCATGTATGTATATATAGTAGTTAATGATCATGGGCTTGATTTAGTTGGGCTTACGACTATATGGGTTGATGAAAATTTAAAAGACTAGGTGTGGATGTTTATTAGGTTTCTCATACCCATATAATAAGAATTATGTTTATTCCCTACTTATATTATTTTTAAAAAGTATATTATACATTAAAAATATATTGTTGCTATTTTAAATACAATTTCCTTATATATTGATACTCTTTTAAATAGCGTAATTACTATTCAAGATAATATTTGAGTAAAAATTCAGCGTACATATTATGTAATTTTTTAATAATATTATTGTGTTTTTACTTTTTTAGAAACAAGTAACTATAGTAAAATAAACATGTTCTAGTTTATTTATATTTAATATAATTGATAATATAAAAATAATAATATTAATAATTAAATTAAAAGAAATTATAAAAAAATATAACTCTAAAATATTTTTCATTTAAAATAATTAAAATATAAATATTGTTTACTCTTGCATATTGAGTATATTAATTTTTTAAAGATTAAATTGTAATAACTATTATAAAAAACAACACAAGAATATTATTTGTGATAAAAGTTATATTTACAATAACTTAATAAAAAAAGATTTTTAATATTATGAAAATTATACTATAACTATTGATTCAAGATCTTAGCGAGTTACATAACTTGAGCATATTTTTGTCATTAAGAAACTCTACAATTTGATCGATGGTCATGATATTTCATCACAATAATCCTCTTAATAATGAAAATTATGATGAAATGTCATAACCACGAGCATATTGTATAGCCTAGACTGGGTTACTTTGATATTTGAAAAATATGGATTTATATTGAAGAACTCTATATGTTTCAGTTTATAAACAACAGTTAATGAAAACAATTTTTGAAGAATATATAATAGAAGTATAAGTAAAGAGAGAAGAAGAAGAGGGTTGTGTGCCAGAATAGGGTTGTATCATGTGTGTATATATAGTAGTTAATGATGATGGGCTTGATTTAGTTGGGCTTACGACTATATGGGTTGATGTAAATTTAAAAGACTAGGTGTGGATGTTTATTAGGTTTCTCATACCCTCATAATAAGAATTACCAAAATAACTGGTTATTCCCTACTTATATCTATTTAAAAAAAATATTATACATTAAAAATATATTGTTGCTATTTTAAATACAATTTCCTTATATATTGATACTCTTTTAAATAGCGTAATTACTATTCAAGATAATATTTGAGTAAAAATTCGGCGTACATATTATGTAATTTTTTAATAATATTATTATGTTTTTACTTTTTTAGAAAGAAGTAACTATAGTAAATTGAACATGTTCTAGATTATTTATATTTAATATAATTGATAATATAAAAATAATAATATTAATAAATAAATTAAAAGAAATTAAAAAAAATTATAACTCTATAATATTTTTCATTTAAAATAATTAAAATATAAATTTTGTTTACTCTTGCATATTAAGTATATTAATTTTTTGAAGATTAAATTGTAATAACTATTATAAAAAACAACACAAGAATATTATTTGTGATAAAATTTATATTTACAATAACTAAATAAAAAAAGATTTTCAATATTATGAAATTTATACCATAACTATTGATTCAAGATCTTAGCGAGTTACATAACTTGGGCATATTTTTGTCATTAAGAAACTCTACAATTTGATCGATGTTCATGATATTTCATCACAATAATCCTCTTAATAAGGAAAGTTATGATGAAATGTCATAACCACGAGCATATTGCATAGCCTAGACTAGATTACTTTGATATTTGAAAAATATGGATTTATATTGAAGAACTCTATATGTTTCAGTTTATAAACTACAGTTAATGCAAACAATTTTTGAATAATATATAATAGAAGTATAAGTTAAAAGAGAACAATAAAAGGTTTATGTGCCAGAATAAGGTTAAGTCATGTATGTACATATAGTAGTTAAGAATGATTGGCTTGATTTAATTGGGCTTACGATTATACATTATTGGGTCGATATAAATTAAAAAAACTAGGTGTGGATGTTTATTAGCTTTCTCTTATCCTGAGGATAAGAATAACAAAATAACTTTTTGTTCCCTACTTTTATCTACTTTTAAAAAATATATTATAAATTAAAAATATATTGTTGCTATTTTAAATACAATTTCCTTATATATTGATACTCTTTTAAGTAATTACTATTCAAGATAATATTTGAGTAAAAATTCGCGTACATATTATGTAATTTTTTAATAATATTATTGTGTTTTTACTTTTTTAGAAACAAGTAACTATAGTAAATTGAACATGTTCTAGATTATTTATATTTAATATAATTGATAATATAAAAATAATATTAATAATTAAATAAAAAGAAACTATAGAAAAATATAACTCTAAACTATTTTTTTATTTAAAAACTAAATATTCTTTATTCTTGCACATTAAGTATATTAATTTTATTAAGATTAAACTGTACTAACTATTATAAAAAACAACACAAGGATATTATTTGTGATAATAATTGTCTTTACAATAACTAAATTAAAAAAGATTTTCAGTATTAAGAAAATTATACCATAACTATTGATTCAAGATCTTAGCGAGTTATATAACTTGGGTATATTTTTATCATTAAAAAAACTCTACAATTTGATCGATGGTCATGACATTTCATCACAATAATCCTCTTAATAAGGAAAATTAAGATGAAATGTCATAACCATGAGCATATTGCATAGCCTAGACTGGGTTACTTTGATATTTGAAAAATATGGATTTATATTGAAGAACTCTATATGTTTCAGTTTATAAACAACAGTTAATGAAACAATTTTTGAAGAATATATAATAGAAGTATAAGTTAAGAGAGAAGAAGAAGAGGGTTTTGTGCCTGAATAAGATTATATCATGTATGTATGTATAGTAGTTAATGATGATGGGCTTGATTTAGTTGGGCTTACGACTATATGGGTTGATGTAAATTTAAAAGACTAGGTGTGGATGTTTATTAGGTTTCTCATACCTTGATAATAAGAATTAACAAAATAACTGGTTATTCCCTACTTATATCTATTTAAAAAAAATATATTATACATTAAAAATATATTCTTGTTGTTTTAAATACAATTTCCTTATATATTGATACTATTTTAGATAGCGTAATTACTATTCAAGATAATATTTGAGTAAAAATTCGGCGTACATATTATGTAATTTTTTAATAACATTATTGTGTTTTTACTTTTTTAGAAACAAGTAACTATAGTAAATTGAATATGTTCTAAATTATTTATATTTAATATAATTGATAATAAAAATAATAATAATATTAATAATTAAATTAAAAGAAATTATAAAAAAATATAACTCTAAAATATTTTTCATTTAAAATAATTAAAATATAAATATTGTTTACTCTTGCATAATAAGTATATTAATTTTTTGAAGATTAAATTGTAATAACTATTATAAAAAACAACACAAGAATATTATTTGTGATAAATGTTATATTTACAATAACTAAAAAAAAAGATTTTCAATATTATGAAAATTATACTATAACTATTGATTCAAGATCTTAGGGAGTTACATAACTTGAGCATATTTTTGTCATTAAGAAACTCTACAATTTGATCGATGGTCATGATATTTCATCACAATAATCCTCTTAATAATAAAAATTATGATGAAATGTCATAACCACGAACATATTGCATAGCCTAGACTAGATTACTTTGATATTTGAAAAATATGGATTTATATTGAAGAACTCTATATGTTTCAGTTTATAAACTACAGATAATGAAAACAATTTTTGAAGAATATATAATAGAAGTAAAAGTTAAAAGAGAACAATAAAAGGGTTATGTGCCAGAATAAGGTTAAATCATGTATGTATATATAGTAGTTAAGGATGATTGGCTTGATTTAGTTGGGCTTACGATTATACATTATTGGGTCCATATAAATTAAAAAAACTAGGTGTGGATGTTTATTAGGTTTCTCTTATGCTGAGGATAAGAAATAACAAAATAATTTTTTGTTCCCTACTTATATCTACTTTTAAAAAATATATTATACATTAAAAATATATTATTTCTATTATAAATAAAATTTCCTTATATAATGATACTCTTTTAAATAGCGTAATTACTATTCAAGATAATATTTGAGAAATAACTTAGAATACATATTATATAATTTTTTAATAATATTATTATGTTTTTACTTTTTTAGAAACAAGTAAAATATAGTAGATTGACCATGCTTGAGATTGTTTATATTTAAAATAATTGATAATATAAAAATAATTATATTAATAATTAAATAAAAAGAAATTATAGAAAAATATAACCCTAAAATATTTTTCATTTAAAATAATTAAAATATAAATATTGTTTACTCTTGCATATTAAGTATATTAATTTTATGAAGATTAAATTGTAATAACTATTATAAATAACAACACAAGAATATTATTTGTGATAATAACTGTATTTACAATAACTAAATAAAATATGAAGTACAATATTAAGAAAATTATTTCATAACTATTGATTCAAGATCTTAGCGAGTTACATAACTTGGGCATATTTTTTTCATTAAAAAAACTCTACAATTTGATCGATGACCATGACATTTCATCACAATAATCCTCTTAATTAAGAAAATTATGATGAAATGTCATAACCACGAGCATATTGCATAGCCTAGACTGGGTTACTTTGATATTTGAAAAATATGGATTTATATTGAAGAACTCTATATGTTTCAGTTTATAAACAACAGTTATTGAAAACAATTTTTGAAGAATATATAATAGAAGTATAAGTTAAGAGAGAAGAATAAGAAGGTTGTGTGCCAGAATAAGGTTATATCATGTATGTATATATAGTAGTTAATGATCATGGGCTTGATTTAGTTGGGCTTAGACTATATGGGTTGATGAAAATTTAAAAGACTAGGTGTGGATGTTTATTAGGTTTCTCATACCCATATAATAAGAATTATGTTTATTCCCTACTTATATTATTTTTAAAAAGTATATTATACATTAAAAATATATTGTTGCTATTTTAAATACAATTTCCTTATATATTGATACTCTTTTAAATAGCGTAATTACTATTCAAGATAATATTTGAGTAAAAATTCAGCGTACATATTATGTAATTTTTTAATAATATTATTGTGTTTTTACTTTTTTAGAAACAAGTAACTATAGTAAAATAAACATGTTCTAGTTTATTTATATTTAATATAATTGATAATATAAAAATAATAATATTAATAATTAAATTAAAAGAAATTATAAAAAAATATAACTCTAAAATATTTTTCATTTAAAATAATTAAAATATAAATATTGTTTACTCTTGCATATTGAGTATATTAATTTTTTAAAGATTAAATTGTAATAACTATTATAAAAAACAACACAAGAATATTATTTGTGATAAAAGTTATATTTACAATAACTTAATAAAAAAAGATTTTTAATATTATGAAAATTATACTATAACTATTGATTCAAGATCTTAGCGAGTTACATAACTTGAGCATATTTTTGTCATTAAGAAACTCTACAATTTGATCGATGGTCATGATATTTCATCACAATAATCCTCTTAATAATGAAAATTATGATGAAATGTCATAACCACGAGCATATTGTATAGCCTAGACTGGGTTACTTTGATATTTGAAAAATATGGATTTATATTGAAGAACTCTATATGTTTCAGTTTATAAACAACAGTTAATGAAAACAATTTTTGAAGAATATATAATAGAAGTATAAGTTAAGAGAGAAGAAGAAGAGGGTTGTGTGCCAGAATAGGGTTGTATCATGTGTGTATATATAGTAGTTAATGATGATGGGCTTGATTTAGTTGGGCTTACGACTATATGGGTTGATGTAAATTTAAAAGACTAGGTGTGGATGTTTATTAGGTTTCTCATACCCTCATAATAAGAATTACCAAAATAACTGGTTATTCCCTACTTATATCTATTTAAAAAAAATATTATACATTAAAAATATATTGTTGCTATTTTAAATACAATTTCCTTATATATTGATACTCTTTTAAATAGCGTAATTACTATTCAAGATAATATTTGAGTAAAAATTCGGCGTACATATTATGTAATTTTTTAATAATATTATTATGTTTTTACTTTTTTAGAAAGAAGTAACTATAGTAAATTGAACATGTTCTAGATTATTTATATTTAATATAATTGATAATATAAAAATAATAATATTAATAAATAAATTAAAAGAAATTAAAAAAAATTATAACTCTATAATATTTTTCATTTAAAATAATTAAAATATAAATTTTGTTTACTCTTGCATATTAAGTATATTAATTTTTTGAAGATTAAATTGTAATAACTATTATAAAAAACAACACAAGAATATTATTTGTGATAAAATTTATATTTACAATAACTAAATAAAAAAAGATTTTCAATATTATGAAATTTATACCATAACTATTGATTCAAGATCTTAGCGAGTTACATAACTTGGGCATATTTTTGTCATTAAGAAACTCTACAATTTGATCGATGTTCATGATATTTCATCACAATAATCCTCTTAATAAGGAAAGTTATGATGAAATGTCATAACCACGAGCATATTGCATAGCCTAGACTAGATTACTTTGATATTTGAAAAATATGGATTTATATTGAAGAACTCTATATGTTTCAGTTTATAAACTACAGTTAATGCAAACAATTTTTGAATAATATATAATAGAAGTATAAGTTAAAAGAGAACAATAAAAGGTTTATGTGCCAGAATAAGGTTAAGTCATGTATGTACATATAGTAGTTAAGAATGATTGGCTTGATTTAATTGGGCTTACGATTATACATTATTGGGTCGATATAAATTAAAAAAACTAGGTGTGGATGTTTATTAGCTTTCTCTTATCCTGAGGATAAGAAATAACAAAATAATTTTTTGTTCCCTACTTATATCTACTTTTAAAAAATATATTATACATTAAAAATATATTATTGCTATTTTAAATAAAATTTCCTTATATATTGATACTCTTTTAAATAGCGTAATTACTATTCAGGATAATATTTGAGAAAAAATTAGAATACATATTATATAATTTTTTAATAATATTATTATGTTTTTACTTTTTTAGAAACAAGTAAAATATAGTAAATTGAACATGCTTGAGATTATTTATATTTAAAATAATTGATAATATAAAAATAATAATATTAATAATTAAATAATAAGAAATTGTAGAAAAATATAACTCTAAAATATTTTTCATTTAAAATAATTAAATTTAAATATTGTTTACTCTTGCATATTAAGTATATTAATTTTATGAATATTAAATTGTAATAACTATTTAAAAAAACAACAGAAGAATATTATTTGTAATAATAACTGTATTTAAAATAACTAAATAAAAAATGAAGTACAATATTAAGAAAATTATATCATAACTATTGATTCAAGATCTTGGCGAGTTACATAACGTGGACAAATTTTTTTCATTAAAA
Source organism: Nemophila menziesii (assembly GCA_029959085.1). Lineage (NCBI taxonomy): Eukaryota > Viridiplantae > Streptophyta > Magnoliopsida > Boraginales > Hydrophyllaceae > Nemophila > Nemophila menziesii. The sequence continues at coordinate 21,374,170 of JARWIR010000015.1, read as the reverse complement.
AAACTCTACAATTTGATCGATGACCATGACATTTCATCACAATAATCCTTTTAATTAGGAAAATTATGATGAAATGTCATAACCACGAGCATATTGCATAGCTGATGTCTCCCTATTTGTTCTAATTCTTAGCCCATTGGAGACATCCTTTTAGGTGAATAAATGACTTATTTGATAGACTTTTAGGCTTAATTGATCATATTACACTTTCTCCCCTTGGAAATTAACTATTTGCAGAATCTGAGCTTTTGTGCATGAATTTGACTATTTTTAATGCAAAGTTAATTGGTTCTTGAATCTCATGAAAGACCAATCCAAGGAGAAAAAGTGAGAATAAAGTCTTAGTGTATTTTAGAGTGTTAGGAAATGATTTAGTCGAGTTTCTATTTTTAGAGTACACTTTCCTATTTCGATTTCTTGATTTATTGATTTATTCTTTTTAAGCATATGCGGTTTAATTATTTATTTAATGTGAAGCTTTAAAGAGATAAATGGTAATTACTTAGAGGACAAGTCAAGATAAAGATGAAAGGAAAGAAGATTTACATGGAAATAAGAAGATTTAGGAAAGATTTATTCAAAGGAGGAAAAGATAAAGCTGCCTTTTGAAATCTGAAATTCAGCCACGTTTTAGAGATAAAATCATAATAAAAGACTGGCATGGATTCTGGACGAATGGTCTGCACCAATAGAAAGAGCTTTCCAAGACAAGCAGTTTCATATATTGGAACTTCTCAAACGGATAAGTATTGAAAAAGATATGACCAAATCAAATCAGCAGCAAATCTTACCTTTCCTAAAATTTAGAGCTACGAATTTAAGAGTCTTTGACTTGTCTTCCACTCCAAGCAATTTCGACCTAGGGTCTTCCAACACCTATAAATACACCCCTTAGACCTCATTATTCAGTACCTCTCACAATTTATTCAATATCCTTAGAGAGAGAGTCAAAGACCTCTCATAATTCATTCAATATATACATCCTTAAAGAGAGCGTCAAGAGGCGGAAGCAAGGGCAGAAGCTGGAGACTGTCTATATCTCCAACAACAGTTCAAGCCAATTCCTCTATCTAGGTTCTTATTTTATTTCTGTTATTAGGAACATGTATATTATTAATTTCTTTACTGTTTTTACTTTCAATATGAGCTAAACGTTAATTACTTGAGAATCGCAATAAAGGGATGAACCCTAATTAATTTAATCTTTGTTTTGAATTTGGGATTGTATGATTTAAATTGAATTAGGTATTAGATATTGGATATTACTTTGTTCTTATTTACTAATTTTTTTCCGCGCAACTAGAATTAGATTTTAGTATTTGGGTTATTCACTTTAGTGGAGAAGTGATCATCCGACAGGGGGGTTTGAATACAGATCTAGGTAATACCCGTGTAATGTCCGTTATTGACCGACAGGCTTAACTAGTTACATAGCCAAAGAGGTAAAATCTTATCATCCGAAAAGCAATATTCGACCATGCAGGTGTTTATGATACTTTAGGATAGCTTCTAGGTCCACCCGACAGGGGGCTAGGAGATATTAGAGTCCCGACTAATATTATAATTCCAATTCTACCCTTAAACATAGCATAGATTATATTGATGTAGTGGATTCCTTGCGAGACTCAAGTATAGCTCATATCTGCATCTAGTCCTTTAGTATTTATTTTCAGTTATTTATTTTCATGCATTCTTAGGATTAATATAAAAACCAAATAAATATTTCTTATCTTTTATTTTCTGTATTTGCAATTACTACTACTTGTTTATTGAACACTTGGGTTATACCAGTCCAATCCCTGAGAACGAATCCGACTTATCGGAGTATTACTTGGACAACCGTACACTTGCGGTTAAGTGGTTCCTCTATTTTGCACTTTATTTTATAACACCCCAGGACCCACCAATAGCCTAGACTGGGTTACTTTGATATTTGAAAAATATGGATATATATTGAAGAACTCTATATGTTTCAATTTATAAACAACTGTTAATTAAAACAAGTTTTGAAGAATATATATTAGAAGTATAAGTTAGAAGAATAAAAGGGTTGTGTGCCAGAATAAGGTTAAATCCTGACTGTATAAATAGTAGTTAATGATGATGGGCTTGATTTTGTTGGGCTTACTATATATAGGTTGATATAAATTTAAAAAAATAGGTGTGGATGTTTATTAGGTTTCTCATACCCTGATGATGAGAATTAACAAAATAATTGGTTAATCCCTACTTATATCTAACTTTAACAAATATATTATACATTAAAAATATATTGTTGCTATCTTAAATACAATTTCCTTATATATTGATACTCTTTTAAATAGCGTAATTATTATTCTAGATAATATTTGAGAAAAAATTCGGCAAACATATTATATAATTTTTTAATAATATTATTGTATTTTTACTTTTTTAGAAACAAGTAAATATAGTAAATTAAACATGTTCTAAATTATTTATATTTAAAATAATTGATAATATAAAAATAATAATATTAATAATTAAATAAGAAGAAATTATAGAAAAATATAACTCTAAACTTTTTTTTTATTTAAAAACTAAATATTCTTTACTCTTGCATATTAAGTATATTAATTTTATTAAAATTAAACTGTACTAACTATTATAAAAAACAACACAAGGATATTATTTGTGATAATAATTGTCTTTACAATAACTAAATTAAAAAAAATTCAATATTAAGAAAATTATACCATAACTATTGATTCAAGATCTTAGCGAGTTACATAACATCTCGGTATATTTTTGTCATTAAAAAAACACTACAATTTGATCGATGGCCATGACATTTCATCACAATAATCCTGTTAATAAGGAAAATTATGATGAAATGTCATAACCACGAGCATATTGCATAGCCTAGACTAGGTTAATTTGATATTTGAAAAATATGAATTTATATTGAAGAACTCTATATGTTTAAGTTTATAAACAACAGTTAATGAAAACAATTTTTGAAGAATATATAATAGAAGTATAAGTTAAGAGAGAAGAAGAAGAGGGTTGTGTGCCAGAATAGGGTTGTATCATGTATGTATATATAGTAGTTAATGATGATGGGCTTGATTTAGTTGGGCTTACGACTATATGGGTTGATGTAAATTTAAAAGACTAGGTGTGGATGTTTATTAGGTTTCTCATACCCTGATAATAAGAATTAACAAAATAACTGGTTATTCCCTACTTATATCTATTTTAAAAAAAATATTATACATTAAAAATATATTGTTGCTATTTTAAATACAATTTCCTTATATATTGATACGCTTTTAAATAGCGTAATTACTATTCAAGATAATATTTGAGTAAAAATTCGGCGTACATATTATGTAATTTTTTAATAATATTATTGTGTTTTTACTTTTTTAGAAACAAGTAATTATAGTAAATTGATCATGTTCTAGATTATTTATATTTAATATAATTGATAATATAAAAATAATAATATTAATAATTAAATTAAAAAAAATTTAAAAAATATAACTCTATAATATTTTTCATTTAAAATAATTAAAATATAAATATTGTTTACTCTTGCATATTAAGTATATTAATTTTTTGAAGATTAAATTGTTATAACTATTATAAAAAACAACACAAGAATATTATTTGTGATAAAAGTTATATTTACAATAACTAAATAAAAAAAGATTTTCAATATTATGAAAATTATACCATAACTATTGATTCAAGATCTTAGCGAGTTACATAACTTGGGCATATTTTTGTCATTTAGAAACTCTACAATTTGATCGATGGTCATGATATTTCATCACAATAATCCTCTTAATAAGGAAAATTATGATGAAATGTCATAACCACGAGCATATTGTATAGCCCAGACTAGATTACTTTGATATTTGAAAAATATGGATTTATATTGAAGAACTCTATATGTTTCAGTTTATAAACTACAGTTAATGAAAACAATTTTTGAAGAATATATAATAGAAGTATAAGTTAAAAGAGAACAATAAAAGGGTTATGTGCCAGAATAAGGTTAAATCATGTATGTATATATAGTAGTTAAGGATGATTGGCTTGATTTAGTTGGGCTTACGATTATACATTATTGGGTCGATATAAATTAAAAAAACTAGGTGTGGATGCTTATTAGGTTTCTCTTATCCTGAGGATAAGATATAACAAAATAATTTTTTGTTCCCTACTTATATCTACTTTTAAAAAATATATTATACATTAAAAATATATTATTTCTATTTTAAATAAAATTTCCTTATATATTATACTCTTTTAAATAGCGTAATTACTATTCAAGATAATATTTGAGAAATAATTTAGAATACATATTATATAATTTTTTAATAATACTATTATGTTTTTACTTTTTTAGAAACAAGTAAAATATAGTATATTGAACATGCTTGAGATTGTTTATATTTAAAATAATTGATAATATAAAAATAATAATATTAATAATTAAATAAAAAGAAATTGTAGAAAAATATAACCCTAAAATATTTTTCATATAAAATAATTAAAATTTAAATATGGTTTACTCTTGCATATTAAGTACATTAATTTTATGAAGATTAAATTGTAATAACTATTATAAATAACAACACAAGAATATTATTTGTGATAATAACTGTATTTACAATAACTAAATAAAATATGAAGTACAATATTAAGAAAATTATTTCATAACTATTGATTCAAGATCTTAGCGAGTTACGTAACTTGGGCATATATTTTTCATTAAAAAAACTCTACAATTTGATCGATGACCATGACATTTCATCACAATAATCCTCTTAATTAGGAAAATTATGATGAAATGTCGTAACCATGAGCATATTGCATAGCCTAGACTGGGTTACTTTGATATTTGAAAAATATGGATATATATTAAAGAACTCTATATGTTTAATTTTATAAACAACTGTTAATTAAAACAAGTTTTGAAGAATATATATTAGAAGTATAAGTTAGAAGAATAAAAGGGTTGTGTGCCAGAATAAGGTTAAATCATGACTGTATAAATAGTAGTTAATGATGATGGGCTTGATTTAGTTGGGCTTACGATATATAGGTTGATATAAATTTAAAAAAAATAGGTGTGGATGTTTATTAGGTTTCTCATACCCTGATGATGAGAATTAACAAAATAATTGGTTATTCCCTACATATATCTAATTTTAACAAATATATTATACATTAAAAATATATTGTTGCTATTTTAAATAAAATTTCCTTATATATTGATACTCTTTTAAATATCGTAATTACTATTCAAGATAATATTTGAGTAAAAATTCGGCAAACATATTATATAATTTTTTAATAATATTATTGTATTTTTACTTTTTTAGAAACAATTAAATATAGTAAATTGAACATGTTCTAGTTTATTTATATTTAATATAATTGATAATATAAAAATAATAATATTAATAATTAAATTAAAAGAAATTTTAAAAAAAAATAACTCTAAAATATTTTTCATTTAAAATAATTAAAATATAAATATTGTTTACTCTTGCATATTAAGGATATTAATATTTTGAAGATTAAATTGTAATAACTATTATAAAAAACAACACAAGAATATTGTTTGTGATAATAGTTATATTTATAATAACTAAATAAAAAAAGATTTTCAATATTATGAAAATTATACCATAACTATTGATTCTAGATCTTAGCGAGTTACATAACTTGGGCATATTTTTGTCATTTAGAAACTCTACAATTTGATCGATGGTCATGATATTCATCACAATAATCCTCTTAATAAGGAAAATTATGATGAAATGTCATAACCACGAGCATATTGTATAGCCTAGACTAGATTACTTTGATATTTGAAAAATATGGATTTATATTGAAGAACTCTATATGTTTCAGTTTATAAACTACAGTTAATGAAAACAATTTTTGAAGAATATATAATAGAAGTATAAGTTAAAAGAGAACAATAAAAGGGTTATGTGCCAGCATAAGGTTAAATCATGTATGTATATATAGTAGTTAAGGATGATTGGCTTGATTTAGTTGGGCTTACGATTATACATTATTGGGTCGATATAAATTAAAAAAACTAGGTGTGGATGCTTATTAGGTTTCTCTTATCCTGAGGATAAGATATAACAAAATAATTTTTTGTTCCCTACTTATATCTACTTTTAAAAAATATATTATACATTAAAAATATATTATTTCTATTTTAAATAAATTTTCCTTATATATTATACTCTTTTAAATAGCGTAATTACTATTCAAGATAATATTTGAGAAATAATTTAGAATACATATTATATAATTTTTTAATAATATTTTTATGTTTTTACTTTTTTAGAAACAAGTAAAATATAGTAAATTGAACATGCTTGAGATTGTTTATATTTAAAATAATTGATAATATAAAAATAATAATATTAATAATTAAATTAAAAGAAATTGTAGAAAAATATAACCCTAAAATATTTTTCATTTAAAATAATTAAAATTTAAATATTGTTTACTCTTGCATATTAAGTATATTAATTTTATGAAGATTAAATTGTAATAACTATTATAAATAACAACACAAGAATATTATTTGTGATAATAACTGTATTTACAATAACTAAATAAAATATGAAGTACAATATTAAGAAAATTATTTCATAACTATTGATTCAAGATCTTAGCGAGTAACATAACTTCGGCATATTTTTTTCATTAAAAAAACTCTACAATTTGATCGATGACCATGACATTTCATCACAATAATCCTCTTAATTAGGAAAATTATGATGAAATGTCATAACCACGAGCATATTGCATAGCCTAGACTGGTTACTTTGATATTTGAAAAATATGGATATATATTGAAGAACTCTATATGTTTCAATTTATAAACAACTGTTAATTAAAACAAGTTTTGAAGAATATATATTAGAAGTATAAGTTAGAAGAATAAAAGGGTTGTGTGCCAGAATAATTAAATCGTGACTGTATAAATAGTAGTTAATGATGATGGGCTTGATTTAGTTGGGCTTACGATATATAGGTTGATATAAATTTAAAAAAATAGGTGTGGATGTTTATTAGGTTTCTCATACCCTGATGATGAGAATTAACAAAATAATTGGTTATTCCCTACTTATATCTAATTTTAACAAATATATTATACATTAAAAATATATTGTTGCTATTTTAAATACAATTTCCTTATATATTGATACTCTTTTAAATAGCGTAATTACTATTCAAGATAATATTTGAGTAAAAATTCGGCAAACATATTATATAATTTTTTAATAATATTATTGTATTTTTACTTTTTTAGAAACAAGTAAATATAGTAAATTGAACATGTTCTAGTTTATTTATATTTAATATAATTGATAATATAAAAATAATAATATTAATAATTAAATTAAAAGAAATTACAAAAAAATATAACTCTAAAATATTTTTCATTTAAAATAATTAAAATATAAATATTGTTTACTCTTGCATATTAAGGATATTAATTTTTTGAAGATTAAATTGTAATAACTATTATAAAAAACAACACAAGAATATTATTTGAGATAAAAGTTATATTTACAATAACTAAATAAAAAAAGATTTTCAATATTATGAAAATTATACCATAAGTATTGATTCAAGATCTTAGCGAGTTACATAACTTGGGCATATTTTTGTCATTTAGAAACTCTACAATTTGATCAATGGTCATGATATTTCATCACAATAATCCTCTTAATAAGGAAAATTATGATGAAATGTCATAACCACGAGCATATTGCATAGCCTAGACTGGGTTAATTTGATATTTGAAAAATATGAATTTATATTGAAGAACTCTATATGTTTAAGTTTATAAACAACAGTTAATGAAAACAATTTTTGAAGAATATATAATAGAAGTATAAGTTAAGAGAGAAGAAGAAGAGGGTTGTGTGCCAGAATAGGGTTGTATCATGTATGTATATATAGTAGTTAATGATGATGGGCTTGATTTAGTTGGGCTTACGACTATATGGGTTGATGTAAATTTAAAAGACTAGGTGTGGATGTTTATTAGGTTTCTCATACCCTGATAATAAGAATTAACAAAATAACTGGTTATTCCCTACTTATATCTATTTTAAAAAAAATATTATACATTAAAAATATATTGTTGCTATTTTAAATACAATTTTCTTATATATTGATACGCTTTTAAATAGCGTAATTACTATTCAAGATAATATTTGAGTAAAAATTCGGCGTACATATTATGTAATTTTTTAATAATATTATTGTGTTTTTACTTTTTTAGAAACAAGTAACTATAGTAAATTGAACATGTTCTAGATTATTTATATTTAATATAATTGATAATATAAAAATAATAATATTAATAATTAAATTAAAAAAAATTTAAAAAATATAACTCTATAATATTTTTCATTTAAAATAATTAAAATATAAATATTGTTTACTCTTGCATATTAAGTATATTAATTTTTTGAAGATTAAATTGTTATAACTATTATAAAAAACAACACAAGAATATTATTTGTGATAAAAGTTATATTTACAATAACTAAATAAAAAAAGATTTTCAATATTATGAAAATTATACCATAACTATTGATTCAAGATCTTAGCGAGTTACATAACTTGGGCATATTTTTGTCATTTAGAAACTCTACAATTTGATCGATGGTCATGATATTTCATCACAATAATCCTCTTAATAAGGAAAATTATGATGAAATGTCATAACCACGAGCATATTGTATAGCCCAGACTAGATTACTTTGATATTTGAAAAATATGGATTTATATTGAAGAACTCTATATGTTTCAGTTTATAAACTACAGTTAATGAAAACAATTTTTGAAGAATATATAATAGAAGTATAAGTTAAAAGAGAACAATAAAAGGGTTATGTGCCAGAATAAGGTTAAATCATGTATGTATATATAGTAGTTAAGGATGATTGGCTTGATTTAGTTGGGCTTACGATTATACATTATTGGGTCGATATAAATTAAAAAAACTAGGTGTGGATGCTTATTAGGTTTCTCTTATCCTGAGGATAAGATATAACAAAATAATTTTTTGTTCCCTACTTATATCTACTTTTAAAAAATATATTATACATTAAAAATATATTATTTCTATTTTAAATAAATTTTCCTTATATATTATACTCTTTTAAATAGCGTAATTACTATTCAAGATAATATTTGAGAAATAATTTAGAATACATATTATATAATTTTTTAATAATATTATTATGTTTTTACTTTTTTAGAAACAAGTAAAATATAGTATATTGAACATGCTTGAGATTGTTTATATTTAAAATAATTGATAATATAAAAATAATAATATTAATAATTAAATAAAAAGAAATTGTAGAAAAATATAACCCTAAAATATTTTTCATTTAAAATAATTAAAATTTAAATATGGTTTACTCTGGCATATTAAGTATATTAATTTTATGAAGATTAAATTGTAATAACTATTATAAATAACAACACAAGAATATTATTTGTGATAATAACTGTATTTACAATAACTAAATAAAATATGAAGTACAATATTAAGAAAATTATTTCATAACTATTGATTCAAGATCTTAGCGAGTTACATAACTTGGGCATATTTTTTTCATTAAAAAAACTCTACAATTTGATCGATGACCATGACATTTCATCACAATAATCCTCTTAATTAGGAAAATTATGATGAAATGTCGTAACCACGAGCATATTGCATAGCCTAGACTGGGTTACTTTGATATTTGAAAAATATGGATATATATTAAAGAACTCTATATGTTTCAATTTATAAACAACTGTTAATTAAAACAAGTTTTGAAGAATATATATTAGAAGTATAAGTTAGAAGAATAAAAGGGTTGTGTGCCAGAATAATTAAATCGTGACTGTATAAATAGTAGTTAATGATGATGGGCTTGATTTAGTTGGGGTTACGATATATAGGTTGATATAAATTTAAAAAAATAGGTGTGGATGTTTATTAGGTTTCTCATACCCTGATGATGAGAATTAACAAAATAATTGGTTATTCCCTACTTATATCTAATTTTAACAAATATATTATACATTAAAAATATATTGTTGCTATTTTAAATACAATTTCCTTATATATTGATACTCTTTTAAATAGCGTAATTACTATTCAAGATAATATTTGAGTAAAAATTCGGCAAACATATTATATAATTTTTTAATAATATTATTGTATTTTTACTTTTTTAGAAACAAGTAAATATAGTAAATTGAACATGTTCTAGTTTATTTATATTTAATATAATTGATAATATAAAAATAATAATATTAATAATTAAATTAAAAGAAATTACAAAAAAATATAACTCTAAAATATTTTTCATTTAAAATAATTAAAATATAAATATTGTTTACTCTTGCATATTAAGGATATTAATTTTTTGAAGATTAAATTGTAATAACTATTATAAAAAACAACACAAGAATATTATTTGTGATAAAAGTTATATTTACAATAACTAAATAAAAAAAGATTTTCAATATTATGAAAATTATACCATAAGTATTGATTCAAGATCTTAGCGAGTTACATAACTTGGGCATATTTTTGTCATTTAGAAACTCTACAATTTGATCAATGGTCATGATATTTCATCACAATAATCCTCTTAATAAGGAAAATTATGATGAAATGTCATAACCACGAGCATATTGCATAGCCTAGACTGGGTTAATTTGATATTTGAAAAATATGAATTTATATTGAAGAACTCTATATGTTTAAGTTTATAAACAACAGTTAATGAAAACAATTTTTGAAGAATATATAATAGAAGTATAAGTTAAGAGAGAAGAAGAAGAGGGTTGTGTGCCAGAATAGGGTTGTATCATGTGTGTATATATAGTAGTTAATGATGATGGGCTTGATTTAGTTGGGCTTACGACTATATGGGTTGATGTAAATTTGTAAGACTAGGCGTGGATGTTTATTAGGTTTCTCATACCCTGATAATAAGAATTAACAAAATAACTGGTTATTCCCTACTTATATCTATTTAAAAAAAAATTATACATTAAAAATATATTTTTGCTATTTTAAATACAAACTTGAAGAAAAAGAGTATATTCTATCGTTTACCCTATTGGTCAGAAAACTTGTTGAAACATAACATAGATGTGATGCATTGTGAGAAGAATGTGTGTGACGCCTTACTCGGTACAGTTGTTGGTTTGGATGGAAAAATTAACAAAGATAACGCGAAGTCGAGGGAAGATTTGAAAAAGATGAAAATTAGATCTGATTTGTGGTTAACAGTGAATTCGCGTGGTAAGACCATTCTCCCTCAGGCAAAGTATGCGCTGACAACCGATAAAAGGCGAGATTTTTTAGAATGGTTGAAGGTGCAAAAGTTTCCAGATGGTTTCGCTTCTAGTTTGCGAAACAACATTCAGATTGACACCGGGAAGATTATCGGAATGAAATCTCATGACTGTCATGTGCTTATGCAGTATCTACTAGTGGCTAGTATTCCAGGCTTGATCAACGACAAATCCATTAGTGATCCGATCATTGGGCTGTGTAACGTATTCAGGAACGTTTGTAAGAAGAACTTGAGTAAGAAAGAATTGATTTCGGGAAAGTCTAAGGTAATCGAGCTTATGTGCAAGTTGGAGATGATCTTTCCTCCAGCTTTTTTTGATATTATGATCCACCTGGTTGTACACTTGTATGAGGAAGCTCGTTTAGGAGGCCCGGTACAGATGCGTTGGATGTACCCCTTCGAGAGGTACTTGAAGAAGTTAAAAGAATACATTCGAAATCCTGCTAGACCAGAGGGTTCGATCGCAGAGGGATACACTTCAGAGGAAACTTTGACTTTCATATCTCGTTACCTTCGAGAAGAAAGTACGAAGTTCAACGATCCCGGTAGATACGGTTGCCAGATTCCAGAAAGCAAGGACATATCTGTATTTAATAGTCAGTGCAAGCCTATTGGGAAAAAGAAATTTGGACGTTTAGATTTCAAGGTGAAGGATCACATCGATTGGTACATCCTTAATAACTGCGACGAGATCCAAGATTACATGATGTAAGTGTTCCATTAGTATTTTTCTAAGTAAATATGCAGTTCTTTTATTAATCAATGTAATTTTACTATATACAGGGAACATAAGGCATCACTTCCATCCGTCGGCAGAGATCAAAAACACCGGGAGTATTTTCGAGTCTGGTTTATGAAAAAGGTAAAATAGCATAAAAAATGATTAATTACGCAATACTGACCATTTGATTTCTATGTAGGTCGGCACAATGAGAAGAGAAAATAATCCCCTAGCAACCAAAGATTTGATGTCGCTGTCCAGCATGTCCAACAGTGTCGTTTATGCGTATGATTCTTGCATTGTGGGCGGGGTGAAGTGGGTTACCCGTTAGAAGGGGGAGAAGCGAGTTACCCAAGATTACGGTGTGTGTACTATTACAGGTTGGTCCTTGCTCAATTTATATTAATTGTATTTGTTTTCACTAAATAATTTTTATCTATACAGACGGAGAAACATATTATGGTGAGTTGGTTAAGATCATTGAGGTTGAATTCACTGGTGGTAATTCGGTTGTGCTGTTTGAGTGCAAGTGGTATAACACGGATAAAAAGAAGAAATTACGTAGAACAGAACACGGGGCGACAATGATTAACACAAACTCTTATTGGTGGACTGAGGAGCCGTTCATTTTAGCTAGTCAAGCGAAAAAGGTCTTCTATATCGATCAAATTTACGCAAAAGGTTGGAAAGTGGTTTGGGAAGTGAACGACCGTCACGGATGGAGTCCAGAATTATTTGGTGCTGAGTCAATTTCCACGGGAGAAGAACCTATAGAGATTCCATTGGCAGATACTATGTTGGATTCGGAGTACCCGGGTATTCAGTTGAGTACTGGACAGGGGATAGAGATTGATTTTTCGATGTTCGATATTGTGCAAGAGACAACAATTCCCGTAAATGAAGATGATGAAGATGATGAAGATGATGAAGATGACACTATGGGCGAGTACGCGACTGACAATGACAGTATTCACCTCGATAGTGATGACGAACCTATCATAGTGGATGATGGTGACGATTCAGATTAGTTGTGTTGTATAAGTTTTAGTTTTAACTACTTTTGATTAGTTGTGTTGTATACGTTATAATTTTGACTACTTTTGATTAGTTGTGTTGACAAGCATCACATATATACGAAAAGTCCCATTCCTTGTTTATGAAACGAAACCGACTAATAGCAAGCAAATTGTTTCGCCATGTTATTTTATTTTATTTTCTTTAAGAATATATCCAAGAGACATTAGAATTAGGTACGATATATTCTATCCCTAACTATAATTTTATCGTTTCTAATGTTTATTTAATTTTATTCTATCCTCCTAAATTTAAAAAAAAAAAAAAAAAAGTCCTCGCTAAAGGTTCTTGCGACGGGTTCTTATTAAGAACCCGTCGCTAAAGGTCTTTAACAATTTCATTTCTGAATTTTTTTAATTGCTCAAATAGGCGGTGGAATTTCCCGCCTTCAATTTGGCCAATTACAAAACGGCGTCGTAGAGGCTTTAGCGAGGACTTTGTTCCTCGCAAAAACTTCTAGCGAGGACCTAGGGTCCTCGCAAAAAGGTTGACGCGGAAATAAATCACGCGACCTCCTTCTTCTTCCCCATTTCTTCTTTCTCCATCACAAAACCCTCCATTTTTCTCTCCAAAATTCTGCCGATTTCACCCTCCAATCCTACCCCCGAGCAATTATAAGCATCTACAAGCATCATCAACACCTTCCACAACTACAAAAAGGTAAGATTGTTTAATTTTTTTTTTTATCAAATACAAAATCTTTTTTTCACTAATTCCGGGTCTAATACGTAAATTTTGGTCTTGGATATGTGTTGTAGGGGTTAATTATCCATCAAAACACGCAATACACTTCGGATTAAAGGTATGTTCTTACTTTTTTTTTTTATTCCGAATTGTTTGTAGGTTATAATTAAATCCGAAATATGTAGGATGTTTTAGGTGATTATTTAGTGTATAAAACTTGCTAAATTATCTTGTATATGATTAAATTTTTTTTTAGTATGAAATAATATATTTTTGTTATCAAAATTGCTAATTCTAGCTTCATTTGTTGTTAATATTTTGTGTATATCATTATTAAACTAGTATTGTGTGTTGATAGGGGTATTTTAGTAATTTTATGACCGTAGGGGTATTTTAGTAATTTTATGAACATAGGGGTATTTTAGTAATTTTATGACCATAGGGGTATTTTAGTAATTTTATGAACATAGGGGTATTTTAGTAATTTTATGACCGTAGGGGTATTATAGTAATTTTATGAATATATTACGTGTATATTACTTGTTTCGTATAACTGTATTTAGATGGCTCAAGTAGCACGGGGACACGATGGCGATGGTGATGGACGAGACCCATCACGGAATCCAAACATTCCTACCGGGGGATGTAACAAAAACACACGGGGCCCGACTACACTTGCTAGCGTGACTAAGGCCCGCCAATCATATGGGGGACGCCTTCCAATGGAGTTTGACGCAGAGGATCAGACATGGAACCCAATCGGTCCTTACTCTCAACATGTGACTCAGGTTATAAACCTGACTATTAGAGAGACGGTTCCACTATTCTACCCGAGTTGGAATAAAGTCCCGGAGGATTACCATAGTAAAGTTTGGGAACGCTTAAGGGTACGTAATGTAATTTTATTTTTTTACCGTTTCATAAAGTATACACTTATTTATTTTTTAAATTGCTTACAGGACTACTTTTTAGTTGAGGATTGGGAGGCACGTGATGATTTTCCTAGTATTGTGAAAATGGTCAACCACAAATGCGGAGTTGGGTTATCGGACGCCAAATTCCGTGTGAAGAAGGCGTATTACGAGACTCGTCAATGTCCGGATGACCAGTCGCCCGAGAATTGGGAACTTACGCTGCAGCATTGGGACTCCTTAAAAGCTCAGGTATTAATTCTTATTTATATTGATTTTAATTTCTATTGACTATTTTTTTTTTTTACAAGAACCAAGCAAAAGAAAATAAAAAGAACAGGGGGAAGTTGCAAAACCAAAGCGGGGCAGGCTCGAGGACCCACTCGAGGACGAGATATTCGTTGATGGATGACACGGTAGGTTGATTTTGTCAAATTTATTAATTTATCGAGATATTAATTGTATGGTTGACTAATGTTTGACTAATCTACATAAACAGGAGGTCGAAGAGGAGATTATGGAATTGGGCGAGGGATCGGGGGAACCATCGTCTCGGCCTCCACCACTTCCCAAGATTAAAAAATTCTTCTCCCAAATTGGATTTAATACGAAAAAGAATTGTTGGCGGAGCAAAAAATACGAGCGGGCACATGTGAGTTTTACGAAACGTAAACTTTTAATTTTTTTTAATTACTAACTAATTATTTCGTTTTTTCTTTATTTTACAGGCGGCTTTGAAGTCAATTCTCGAAAATTCGAGTCCGTGAAGTGCAATCCCAAAGTGGAGATCCATCCTCGACCCCCAGATTATCCGCCCGAGAGAAGATTCAAGCTGTTTTGGACGCGGCAGGTATCGGTTTAGGCGGCGGGACCCGTAACTGGCTACCGGGAATTGGTCACACATTGTCACAGTCGAGCTCGAGCTCGACTGCAAATCCGTCAGAACCAGTTTCCGCGAAGATATTAAAAGACTACCGGTGGATAGTGAAGTCGCTCAATGCCTACCTTGTCTCTCTCGGCAAGGAACCGATGCAAGAAAACGCCACTACCTCCTCCACGAGTACCCCCCCGACTCGAGACGCAATACATGAGGAGATGTCGAATGTAATTAACATGCTTAATAGATGCCGGAGGGAAAGCGGAATGGAAGAGCAAGACCCCCCTTCTCCCGAAGCCGATCGGACAGCTGAAGAAGAAGAAGATGATAATGATTTATTCTGACTGTTTTTTATGTTATATATGACTACTAGTACTGTATATTTTTGACTTTTTAAATTATCGGGTTTTAATTTGCGTTTTATTTTAATTAATTTTAATTGCTTTTAATTTTTATTGTTGATTGTATTCTAACAATACAAACAAATATAAAAAAAAAATTAGAAAAGAAAAATTAACAATACAATAAATAAAAAAAAATCAAATTTCTAAAAAAAAAAGAAAAATTAATTTTTTAATTAATTTTTGAATTTGTGTAATTAGGTTTTAGCGAGGACTAATGTCCTCGCAAGAAGTATCCTCTAGCGAGGAATTAGGTTCCTCGTAAGAAAGGGCTTCTAGCGAGGAACACAAGTCCTCGTTAGAAAGGACTTCTAGCGAGGAACTTATGGTCCTCGCAAGAAGTTGTCCTTTCTCGACGACTTTGACAGGTCGTCGTAAAATCAGACTTTTCTCGACGAACTTTTCTCGACGACCTTTAGGCGAGGACTTGTCCTTGTTAAAGGTTTTAGCGAAGACATTGTGCACCTATTGCGAGGACATAAGTCCTCGCTAAAGGTCTTACATGTAGCAGTGTTCCAACACCTATAAATACACCCCTTAGACCTCATTATTCAGTACCTCTCACAATTTATTCAATATCCTTAGAGAGAGAGAGAGAGTCAAAGACCTCTCATAATTCATTCAATATATACATCCTTAGAGAGAGCGTCAAGAGGCGGAAGCAAGGGCAGAAGCTGGAGACTGTCTATATCTCCAACAACAGTTCAAGCCAATTCTTCTATCTAGGTTCTTATTTTATTTCTGTTATTAGGAACATGTATATTATTAATTTCTTTACTGTTTTTACTTTCAATATGAGCTAAACGTTAATTACTTGAGAATCGCAATAAAGGGATGAACCCTAATTAATTTAATCTTTGTTTTGAATTTGGGATTGTATGATTTAAATTGAATTAGGTATTAGATATTGGATATTACTTTGTTCTTATTTACTAATTCTTTTCCGCGCAACTAGAATTAGATTTTAGTATTTGGGCTATTCACTTTAGTGGCGAAGTGATCATCCGACAGGGGGTTTGAATAAAGATTTAGGTAATACCCGTGTAATGTCCGTTATTGACCGACAGGCTTAACTAGTTACATAGCCAAAGAGGTAAAATCTTATCATCCGAAAAGCCATATTCGACCATGCAGGTGTTTATGATACTTTAGGATAGCTTCTAGGTCCACCCGACAGGGGGCTAGGAGATATTAGAGTCCCGACTAATATTATAATTCCATTTCTACCCTTAAACATAGCATAGATTATATTGATTAAGTGGATTCCTTGCGAGACTCAAGTATAGCTCATATCTGCATCTTGTCCTTTAGTATTTATTTTCAGTTATTTATTTTCATGCATTCTTAGGATTAATATAAAAACCAAATAAATATTTCTTATCTTTTATTTTCTGTATTTGCAATTACTACTACTTGTTTATTGAACACTTGGGTTATATCAGTCCAATCCCTGAGAACGAATCCGACTTATCGGAGTATTACTTGGACAACCGTACACTTGCGGTTAAGTGGTTCCTCTATTTTGCACTTTATTTTATAACACCCCAGGATCCACCAAGTTTTTGGCGCCGCTGCCGAGGATTGCAGCGTGTGACCCCGGTGTTTAATCTTTAAGTAGTTTTAATTGTTTATTTTTATTTTTCAGTTTTACGCTTGGTTTTTGTTTTTGTTTTGTTTTACAGGTAATGATCAAGAGATTTTATTGAATATGTATAGAGGACATTACCCGGATCCCGATCCATACGAATATTGGGAAGACTCTTCGGGACAACAACAATGGGGTAGTAACTTCTACCAACAACCTTATCAATACCCGCAAGAGCAAGGATGGAACAATCAATGGATCGAGAACAATCAACAGCAGCTATCATATCACTATCAACACGAGCATGAATGGAACAACCAGTGGGTTGAGAACATTCAACAACCTCCACCTTCACCACAAATTTCCCAGTTATATAGATCAGTTACAGAACTCATGGGCTTATATGAACAATCGCAGAAGTTAGCAGATGAAAGAGATTCTCGCTTGCAAAGAATGCAAAAGGAGCTAGACGAAATGGAATCCATAATTAATTCTCAGCATTTTGCCAATAATATCAAGTCTAATGAAGATGGAAGATATCAACCGGAAGAAATAGTTGAGGAGGAGGTGTTGAAGGAAGATATTAGTGATAGTGATGTGACCATCATGCCGGTTATAAATGAAGACCACCATGTGGTTGACAATCCTATTAACATGGTGGAAGAAGGAGTAGCAACGAAAATCCTAGAAATTGAAACTGAGGTTGTTATTCCTATGGTGTGTGCACGTGATCAAGATATAGAACGTACAAAGGAAGAAGAGGTGATCGAGATTCAGATTCCACATCAAGAATATGATGAAGTATTAGTTGAAGATTGGGTTGAAAGCGAAGACGAATGTGAAGTGGTTGAGGAATCAATCGAAGAATTCAAAGTTCACAATAAAAGAGAAATCGAATCCCCACCACAAAAAGTTCACCAATCACTATCTCCACCACAAATCATCATTAGTGATAAAATACTGGAATCACCTCTATTATTAAAAATGATCAATAAGTGCTACGAAAGAAAGGTGCTACACCGCGAAAGTAAAGCGGCAAGGAGGAGCACCTACTGATGTCTCCTTAATTGTTCTTATTTTCGACCCTTAGGAGACATCATTTTTGGTGTTTATTTAATCAATTTGATAGACTTTTGGACTAAATATGCAATAATATGATTTTCCTCTTTTATTTCTAGCATTTTTGATTTATTAAGCTTTTGCGCGTAATATTGGTATTTTTAGTGAAGATTTTACAGGTTTTAGATATTAGCTAGAAGAGGAATCCGATGAGAAAGTCAAAGATCAAAAGACAGGGTCAAGACTTGAAATGAAATCCCGAAGATATTATTTTTAGAGCTGAAAATCCATTTTCCAGGCCATAGATTGCTGATTTCGAGGTGCTTAAGCGATGATTTAGCCGCTGACCTTTGAAGAGAAAACGCTTCTTATCGAGTTACGGAACTTTAGCAACTGGAATGAGGTCAATCGGAGTCATAACGCATCGGGAAAAGCCGTTTTAGTGAAGGCATATCAGCAGTTACGGGATTTTGGGCTAAGTTAGTGGACTTGGGCCTTTTATATTTCATTTAATTAAAAGCCTAGGTCCAAGTCCGAATTTGCACTTATAAAAGGAGGTCTGGACTTCTATTTTACAGACAATTCACATTCTACAAGATTAAACACCAGAGAGAAGTCAACGGAAGGAAGAAGAAGAAGCTACAAGAGCTGGAGAGGGTCTATATCTCCGTTCGTAGTCATTCCTATTCCGGAAATTAGGTTTTTCTTATCTTTAATTTTGTAATCAAATATGAATTCCATTTATTTTAATTTAGTTTTTCTTTTTAATATGAGCTAAACATTTCATAGTGCTTGAGAACAATCAATGGGTGAATCCCAATCTTATTAATTAACGAATGTTGAATTTGGGTTTTTATTCAATTAAGGGCTTTTACTCTTTTCAATAAATTGAGATTATTTTACTATTTTTGGAGTAGCTAACTAAGAACAGGTGTTAGTATCTAGGCTATTCCAATTAGTGGCGATTGGATCATCCTGACGGAGGGTTTAGGTACGGAAATATTTATTTAATCTAGGATAGAAGCTATTGATTCTGACGAACTTAGCTAATTCTAGGGCCAATGAGGTAATAAAACTTAAACATTCAAAGGTGGATCATATTTACCCTGACGGGATTAGTGACACCCTAGGATCGCCTTATAGTCCACCCTGACGGGGGTATAAGGAATTTAGAATCCCGACCATTGTAATTGACCAATTTAGCCCTTAAACAACATAAGTTAGGAAATAGGATTGGGAGGATCCTTGCGTTCTCAAGTGCTACTTCTCATATTGCGTTTTCCACTTATTTACTTGCGTTTTACTTTTTACTTGCATTTTATATTTAGTCTTTCATTAATTAGAATTAATACAAAAACCAAATCAATCATTATATCTTTATTTGCTTTCATAAGTGCAGCCATTCGTTATTCGATAAGCATTGTAGTTGACCAAACCGTCCCTGCGAACGATCCTAGATCACTTATTACTACTTGGGACAACCGTACACTTGCGGTTGTGGTTCAATTACTTTTGCATTTATTTTAGAACACACAAAGGACCACCAAGTTTTTGGCGCCGCTGCCGGGGACGGTAGCGTGTGACCACGGTGTTTATCCTTTAGTGATAGTTGCATTTATTTTTATTTTTGTTTTTATCAGTTTTACGCTTTTTTGTGCTTGTTTAGTTTTCTCAGATTTTTAGGTTTGGTGTATGCGAAGGAGACTCTTTAAGGATCTAGAGCCAACACCTCCGATCTTTAGTAATCCAGAAACATTAATCAGTCTTGCTAACAAGAGAAAGAGAGAACAAGAATCCTTAGAAGTAGAAGAATTAATTCACAGAATGGAGGACATTAATATTCAGAATCAACAAAACAATAACGGACAAGCTCAAATAGTGATGAATCAAGATCCTTGGTTTACTAATGGTCCACCAGAAGTTCCATTCCGTGCTCCTGCTATAGGAGTAGGTGCTCCCGATATAAATGTTCCGAGGTTTCATCCAGATTCGGGTATGTTAGCTTAATTCCAAAATTTTGGAAATTTTCGTGGTAGACCAGGAGAAGATCCTATTAGAGCAGTACTGAAATTTAAGCAGATATGTGATTCTTACATCACACAAGGGGTTTCAAAAGAACAGATGTACTATGCTGTGTTTCGATTTTTTGTTATTGATGGAGCGAGTGAATGGAATGATACTCAAGATCCTACGAAGATAACAAACTGGGACCAATTAGAGACTGCTTTCTTTGACAGGTATTACCCAAGTAACATGAGATTAGATGCTGAATTAGAATTGACGCATTTCCGTCAAGAATATGATGAAACTTTGGGTAAGAGTTGGACAAGATTTCAGATGTGCTTACGTAGAGTCCCCAATCATGGCTTTTCAGAACAACAACAGTTAAAAATCTTTTATAGAGGCCTTGATGGGACTTCGAGAGAGAAATTGGATACATTATGTGGTGCAGGTTTTCTTCAAGTTCAACCCGCTCATGCTAAAATCATTTTAGAGAGAACAGTCAAGAATGAAGTTGGGTGTAATTCAGTGAGAACACCAGTTAAAGGAGTGAACAATGTTAATATCGAAGAAAAGTTTGCTACGCTTGAGAATAAGATTCAGAATACTATTGAGCAACAATTGAAGCAGCTTACTTTAGCTGTAAAAGAAGGATTTTTGGGTAAGAAGGTAGCTGTGCATGCTGCACAAGAGGTTTATATGTGTTCGATTTGTAGGGTAGATGATCATGATGAGGAAAGTTGTCCGAATAATCAAGAGTCCGTGATGTTTATGTCCAATAGAGGTAACTTCAATTCAAGTGGTAATGGATATCAGCCTAACAGAAACCATCCTAGGTTTCAATACTCAAATCCTAATGGGGCAGCCAATCCTACCTATGCGTATCAGCCGCGTCCCCAAGATAACAACTAAAATCCAAGACCACACAACAATTATCAAGGAGGACAGAATCAAAATTATGTTCAGAAACAAGCTCCTCAAGACAATTATGATGACACAATGAATCAGAAAGCCTTACCTGCCTATCCACAAGAAGGTGTAGTTACCCTTCAGAAAACCCTAGAAAGTTTAATTGCGCTTTAGACACAAGCTATGGAACGTCAAAATGCAGTCGAAGTAAATATGAAGTTGTTTCAGAATCAGCTAAGTCAAATTAATAAACAACTGAATCAACGTCCACAAGGGCAACTCCCTAGCGATACTGAGAATCCGTTCCAAATCGAAGATTGTAAAGCTATTACTCTCAGAAGTGGTAAGAACCTTCCTCCACCTCCTTTTCCGGTTATGAAAGAAAAAGAAGTTAGAAAAGAAAAAGAGGTGGTGAATGAAGATAAAGAAGTTGAAGTAGAAGAAGTGGAGAAGCCTAATGAAATTCCGAAAAAGAAAAATGATACTATAATAAGCCGTCCTCCTCCACCATTTCCATCGAGAGTTCAAAAGAAGGGTGATATGGATGATTATCAAAAATTCTTTAACAAGGTAAGAGGTCTTAGCATAAATATTCCGTTATTAGAAGCTATTAGAGATGTACCCAAGTATGCTAAGTTTCTGAAAAGAGCCCTCACCAACAAACGGCCGTATTGTGATAATGAGATGATTGGTCTCCCTGAGGAATGTAGTGCTATTTGTCAAGGTAAATTACCTCCAAAGTTAGTTGATCCTGGGAGTTTTACAATTTCGATATCTATTGGTAATGAATGGAGAGGTAAGGCACTATGTGATTTGGGTGCAAGTATTAATCTTATGCCCAAATCAATCTTTGACAAGCTTAATATTGAAGCAAGACCCACTTCTATGGTCTTGCAAATGGCGGATCGATCTCTTGCACATCCAGAAGGCCGAATCGAAGATGTCCTCGTTAAGGCAGGTACGTTAATTTTTCCCGCTGATTTCGTTATACTTGATTACGACGCGGATAGGAATGTCCCCATTATTTTGGGAAGACCATTCCTAGCCACGGGGTGTACCTTGATTGATGTAGAAAACGGAGAAATGATTATGAGAATCCAAGACGAGGAGATGAAGTTTGACGTGTTTAGACCAATGAAATTTCCAGATGCAAAGGAGGATTGTTTTCGTGTAGATGTTGTTGAACAGGTACCAATAGAGTAAACTAAGGTTGTGGAAACCTTAGGAGTGGAGGAAAAAGAACTAAGAAAGAAACCACCGATCAAAGTTCCTCCAAATCCTAAGAGAAATCCACCACTCAATCATGCGAAGAAGAAAGAGAAAGCACGTGCCACGAAGGTTCCAAAGGAACCTAAGAAAGAAAGAAAGAAAAAGGAGTTCAAAGTAGGCGAAGAATTTGCTATGAAAAAGCCTAAACCTCCTCCAAAGACATGTGAGTCAAAGAACTCTTGGCTAGGACCATTCGTGGTTGCAAAGGTTATCTCGAACAAGTTAGTTGGAATAAAAGCCAAGGGATGTAAATTTCGAGTTGCAAATATTGACAACCTCACTCATTGCTGGGGAGGTTATGTCAATGACTAATAAATGAGGTACCCGTCGAGCTTAACGACGTTAAACAAAAGCCAATTTCTTGTATATTAGTTTAAGTATTTCAATTTCGTAGTTTAAATTAGTTCGATTTTCTTTAATTTAGTGTTTATTATTAAGAAATGAGGAAGGGTAGTTGTTTTTGATGATTTCAGGGGTATAATGGTCATGAGTTTGGGGTCAAAACGAGGAGAAAACGAAAAATTATGGAGTCAACAGCAGGTTTGACCGGCTAGCCGGCGAGCTGGCCGGCATACCGGCCAAAACGAGCTGATGACCCCAAACCTTCTGACCACTGCGTCAGCGATGACGCAGCGTTGCTGCGTCACCATTCGCGCCAGCGAGACTTCGCCGGCATGCCGGTGAAACCACCGGCTAGCCGGCCAGTGATGTCAAGGTTTCTGATCACTGCGTCAGCGACGACGCAAGAGGCTTGCGTCAGAGGTAAAAAAAAAAAAAAAGAGTACAATTTTTTTCGAAAATTTATTTTTCGCCGACGTACTGGCCGGCATGCCGGTCAACCGCCGGCTAGCCGGTCAACTGCTGTGATCGGCGGTTTTAAGGGTTCAAACCCTATATTTTTAGCTTCTTTCACCAAGCCTACCTCTTATTACGAATCCTAGCCTCCTACCACTCCTAGAATCATCATCAAAACAACATCATACCACCAATCCTTCCCTCTAAACATCATCCAAGATCACAATCAAACCATTAAACTTCCAAAATACCAAAGCTTCACACTTTAATCCGAAGTTTTCTTTCACCAAAGCTATAATTTATCCATTAAACCTTTCCCAAACCTTGAAATATCCATGACCCAACTCTAAACAATCCATAATTCAAACCCAAACCTTCAAGAACGCTAAAATCAGAATTTTATCCAAACCTTTTGAGGGTCTTGAAGCTTTGAGTTTGGGGTCATCGGAGATGACCATGAAGGTTAGGAAAGGTACGAAGAACATGGTGACGAAAGCGATTTGGGTATTGAGGAAAGATTTTAATAGAGGAGATGATGCTTAGAGGGCAAGTAAAAAATGAAAACGTGGAAAAATTGAAGAAGTTCGAGGTGATGAAGAACACTTTAAACGCAACCATTGATGAAGAAGAATTCAAAACCTCAACTTGGAGCCAACACCGACACCAGCCTCGCGCTGGTTCAGATACGTTTTCTTTCCCTTCTCATTTAGTGTAGATTATTTTATTGCTTTGAGTCTTTTCGAGTCGTGGGGACACGACTCATTTTTGAGTTTGGGGTGGGGTTCGTTGCCTCATCCCAGTTTTTATGTGTTTATTTGCATTAAATTGCTTTCAATAAAATAATTTTCGGAGTTGCGTTTGACTATAGAAGATTTTAAATGTTCCTTTAAGCATACTTTTGATGAATCTATGATAGTAAATAGTGGACTTTAGGGAATAACATAAAACGCACTTACAATTGCATGCGAACATAGGTAATGGATAGGAAAAATTAATGAACAATGCAAATGAAGTAAGCTTGTACTTAAGGAATATGTTTGGTGTGTAGAACGTGAAATCCTAATTAGTAGAGAACCCACCTAGATATGAACTAACGACAAGCTATGTACTTAGGAAAATGATAGGGGCAGTTCTTTGCTAGCCATTTGAAGCCTTTTAGCTTGATATCCCTTATATTAATTTTATCCGTCTTAGCCCAATTTTGAGCCTTAAGCCTTTTCTTTTGTAGCCACGATATAAGCCCATTATCCTTTAGATTATTAGGCATGACCAAATGACCCGCACTTGAATCACAACCCTGAGACTTGTCTCGAGCTTGAGTTTGGGGTGGAGGTTCCATATTTAGGAAATTATATTGGGAAGGGATTATATGTGTTTGTATTGAGGCACAAAAATGTAGATGATATTATTATCTGTAACCCTTTGCCGGGATTTGAAAAGAAAAAAAAAAGAGAAAAAGAAAAAATATTATAAGAGACATGACCTTTCACATCAAAACGAGGGTCATGGGTATCTTGTACAAACAAAAATGAAAAATGGTAAAAAGAAAATAAAAAGAAAGAAAGAATAAAATAAACCAGCAAAGTGGAATATTTTTGGAAATCATCTTAGTTTTATTTGGGTTGACATTGGGGACGCAACATTAGCGCGTCAAATGGGTGAGTGAGAACATTTTTTAGCGTAAACTCAAGCTCGAGGACATTGTTGATGATAAGTGAGGAGAGAGCCAAAAGCTCACTTCAAATTTACCAAATATACATCCACACCGTCCTTAAGCCATCATTAAAACCATAAAGACCTCGTGATTCCTAAGTGCATAGTGAATTTATAATTCTGTTGATAGGGAATACACTAGGTGGAGCGTTCAAAGCGAGTTAGGATTAATGACCACCCTATAGCCATCATACAGATATGAGTACAAGTGTAACCTTCAAGCATTGCGACTTTAATTTTATGATTGAGATTATTTATGTTTGATGTTGCATGATTAGTGTATGTATATATTAGTTTTTAAAGTTTTGCTATATGAGATTTCTCTTAAGAATTGCTTTAGGTTTATTTGCTAGCTTCTATCTGTTCTTACGTTTACTTCTACCCCTTGTTTTGTATTGTTTTGCTTTGTCGGGACGACAAAGGTTTGAGTTGGGGGTCTTGATGTCTCCTTAATTGTTCTTATTTTCGACCCTTAGGATACATCATTTTTTGTGTTTATTTAATCAATTTGATAGACTTTTGGACTAAATATGCAATAATATGATTTTCTTCTTTTATTTCTAGCATTTTTTATTTATTAAGCTTTTGCGCGTAATATTGGTATTTTTAGTGAAGATTTTACAGGTTTTAGATATTAGCTAGAAGAGGATTCCGATGAGAAAGTCAAAGATCAAAAGACAGAGTCAAGACTTGAAAAGAAATCCCGAAGATATTATTTTTAGAGCTGAAAATCCATTTTCCAGGCCATAGATTGCTGATTTCGAGGTGCTTAAGCGATGATTTAGCCGCTGACCTTTGAATAGAAAACGCTCCTTATCGAGTTACAGAACTTTAGCAACTGGAATGAGGTCAATCGGAGTCATAACGCATCGGGAAAATCCGTTTTAGTGAAGGCATATCAGCAGTTACGGGATTTTGGGCTAAGTTAGTGGACTTGGGCCTTTTATATTTCATTTAATTAAAAGCCTAGGTCCAAGTCCGAATTTGCACTTATAAAAGGAGGTCTGGACTTCTATTTTACAGACAATTCATATTCTACAAGATTAAACACCAGAGAGAAGTCAACGGAAGGAAGAAGAAGAAGCTACAAGAGCTGGAGAGGGTCTATATCTCCGTTCGTAGTCATTCCTATTCCGGAAATTAGGTTTTTCTTATCTTTAATTTTGTAATCAAATATGAATTCCATTTATTTTAATTTAGTTTTTCTTTTTAATATGAGCTAAACATTTCATAGTGCTTGAGAACAATCAATGGGTGAATCCCAATCTTATTAATTAACGAATGTTGAATTTGGGTTTTTATTGAATTAAACTAAATTAGGGCTTTTACTCTTTTCAATAAATTGAGATTATTTTACTGTTTTTGGAGTAGCTAACTAAGAACAGGTGTTAGTATCTAGGCTATTCCAATTAGTGGCGATTGGATCATCCTGACGGAGGGTTTAGGTACGGAAATATTTATTTAATCTAGGATAGAAGCTATTGATTATGACGAACTTAGCTAATTCTAGGGCCAATGAGGTAATAAAACTTAAACATTCAAAGGTGGATCATATTTACCCTGACGGGACTAGTGACACCCTAGGATCGCCTTATAGTCCACCTTGACGGGGGTATAAGGAATTTAGAATCCCGACCATTGTAATTGACCAATTTAGCCCTTAAACAACATAAGTTAGGACATAGGATTGGGAGGATCCTTGCGTTCTCAAGTGCTACTTCTCATATTGCGTTTTCCACTTATTTACTTGCGTTTTACTTTTTACTTGCATTTTATATTTAGTCTTTCATTAATTAGAATTAATACAAAATCCAAATCAATCATTATATCTTTATTTGCTTTCATAAGTGCAACCATTCATTATTCGATAAGCATTGTAGTTAACCAAACCGTCCCTGCGAACGATCCTAGATCACTTATTACTACTTGGGACAACCGTACACTTGCGGTTGTGGTTCAATTACTTTTGCATTTATTTTAGAACACACAAAGGACCACCACCTACCCACCACACTTCAAAGAGGAACGCGAGATTAAGGAGAATAAAAATGAGCTTATACCGTTGAGGACGGTTATCTACTATCGTGTGGTGAAGAACGAGTTTCGCCATGAGAGCAAGGAGGCGAAACGAAGATACTACCCTCCCCCTTTCAGAGATCGATTGAATAAAATTTTAAGGGGGAAGGTTCAAAAACTTACATGCCAAGGACGAGGCGAATTCCAGCGGAGGAGAACCGCAAGGGCCTCATTACCATCTTCATGGAAGGTAACGCGTCGAACTTAAAGACGTAATAAACAAAAGTGCTTCTTGGGAGACAACCCATGTTTAATTTTTCTTTAAGTTTTTTTCTAGTGTATAATTTTAAGTTATTGTCGAGTTTTAGTGTTTACGTTTAAAGAAATGAGAAGGGTAGTGTGTTATTAGTGCAGGAATTGAACAAGGGAAAATTCAGCGCGAAGTCCGGTATACCGCCCCAGAACCCCGGTATACCGCAGGAAGAAAACCCGTGTCACGTGTTACTCAAGCGGGTTTTATACAGAAAGGAGAAAAAAATTTCGATGCGCGGTCCGGTATACCGCGTGAGATGTCCGGTATACCGCATGAGGGAAAAACCCGTACCACGGGTTAGGTACCGCGGGTTTTTGGACGGAGAAGATATGATGAACAGTAGCGAAAACCCGTGCCACGGGGTATATATCACGGGTTCTTGGCAGAGACGAAAAAAATGAAACAACAGAAGCTGCGGTACACCGCGGCTTAGGTCCGGTGCACCGCGCCATGGCGGTTTGTGAGGAGTTTGAGGCCCATTCAACTTCTTACCTTGTCAAGATCAAACCCTAGCCTCCCCCAATACGAATTTCAGACCTTAACCCTTATATACCTGCACAAAGACCACTACAACATCCAAGAACATTAAATCCTTCCTCCTAATCCATTACAAACACACATCCAACACCACAATCCTTCAAGAAAATCAAGAAATCTTCTCCTTCAACCTTAAGCCTCTTCATCAAAGCTTCAATCCTATTCATTAAACCTTCCCCAAGCCATTACATATTCATTACCCATCTCATATAACACCAAAATCATTCATTACAAATCCTCAAAACATCAAATTTCAAAACTCTTCTCTAGTTTCTGATTATTTGAAGTTTTGAGTTTGGGGTTCATTGAGATGTCGAAGATTGGGAGGTCAAGAATACCATGAATTGAAAAGAGAAGTTGGAGAAGCTTGTATTACTGTTGGGTGTTGAAGGATGTAGTTGAAAGAATGGAACTTTTGGAGGATAATCATGAAGAGGTGTTGAACCCATAGGAAAAATCACAAAAGAGTTGGAGCTTATGCAAATCATATTACGTGGAGTGAGCAATGTTCAACATGCCACCTACGCAACACAAGGAGCTCAACCTACACGCAACCATGGAAACCAGCTTCGTGCTGGTTCAGATACGTTTTCCTATCCCTTTCTTATTTGTTTTAATTTTTTAATTGCTTTCTTGAGTCTTTTTCGAGTCGTGGGGACACGACTCATTTTTGAGTTTGGGGTGGGGTTCGTTGCCTCATCCCAATTTTATGTGTTTTACTGTTTTTTTTTAAATTTAGTTCGAGGAATGTTTTGACTGTAGAGTTGTAGAGTATTTTAAATGCCCCCATCAAGCATGCTTTTTGTGAATTTATGATAGAAAATAGTTGACTTTAGGAGTTAGTGTAAAACGCACTTTTATTGCATGCAAATATGAAGTAATTGATAGGAAGAATTAATGAACAATGCAAAAGAAGTAAACTTGTGCTTAAGGATAATGAGTGGTTTGTAGAACGTGAGATCTAAATGAGTAGAGAACCCACTTAGGTATGAACTAGAGGCAAGTTGTGTAAATAAAAAAATGATAGAGGCAGTTCTTTGTTAGCCCTTTGAATCCTTTTTGGTCTTCTATCCCTGAATTAATTTTATCCTTCTTAGACAATTTTTTAGCCTTTAAGCCTTTCTTTTGACGCCACATTATAAGCCAATTTCCCTTTAGATTGTTAGACATGACCATATGACCCGCACTTGAATCACGATCCTGAGACTTCCTGTCTTGAGCTTGAGTTTGGGGTGGTGGGTCCACCATATGGGAATTTATTGGGTTGGGATTTTTGAGCTTATCAATTGTGCTCGGTTATATATTTTGATGATTCACAGGTTTATTGTATTGTAACCCTTTCCCGGGGTAATAGTGAATGGAAAGGAAGCTTCGAGCTCAAGTTATGAATAGGCATAACTATGAAAAATAGCATGATATCTCAACATCATAAAGAGAGTCATAGCTATAAGAAAGAAAAAATATATATAGAAACAAAAAGTTATATGAAAAGAATATATATTTGGACCGGCAAAGTGGAAAATTTTAGGTGAATCATCCTTAGTGCTTATTGGGTTAATTTGGGGACGCTAATTAAGCACGTCAACTGGGTTGAGTGAGAACGTTATTCGAGTGTAAACTCAAGCTCTTGGACAGTTTTGTTGATGGTAAGTGAGGAGAGAGCCAAAAGCTCACTTCAAATTTACCAAATATACATACCATACCGTCCTTCAACCTATGCCAAAACCGTAAAGTCCTCGTGATTCCTAGATGCACAGTGAGTTAATAGGGATTACTCTACGTGGAACATTCAACACAAGTAAAGATCGAGGAACACCCTATAGCCACCATCTTGAGATAAGTAATTAAGCGTAACCTTCTAGCATTGTGAAATTAATTCTGGATTAATATTGTTTTGTATTTGATTTTGCATGATAAGTGTAGGTGTATATTAATTCCTAGGTTAGACTATATGAAATTTGTTTTAAGCTTTGCTTTGGGATTATTTACTAGATTCTACCTTCTGCATTCACCTAAAAGATCCTTGTTTTATTTTTATTTTACTTTGTCGGGACGACAAAGGTTTGAGTTTGTGGTCTTGATGTCTCCCTATTTGTTCTAATTCTTAGCCCATTGGAGACATCCTTTTAGGTGAATAAATGACTTATTTGATATACTTTTAGGCTTAATTGATCATATTACACTTTATTTCCTTGGAAATTAACTATTTGCAAAATCTGAGCTTTTGTGCATAAATTTGACTATTTTTAATGCAAAGTTAATTGGTTCTTGAATCTCATGAAAGACCAATCCAAGGAGAAAAAGTGAGAATAAAGTCTTAGTGTATTTTAGAGTGTTAGGAAATGATTTCTAGTCGAGTTTCTATTTTTAGAGTATACTTTCCTATTTCGATTTCTTGATTTATTGATTTATTCTTTTTAAGCATATGCGGTTTAATTATTTATTTAATGTGAAGCTTTAAAGAGATAAATGGTAATTACTTAGAGGCCAAGTCAAGATAAAGATGAAAGGAAAGAAGATTTACATGGAAATAAGAAGATTTAGGAAATATTTATTCAAAGGAGGAAAAGATAAAGCTGCCTTTTGAAATCTGAAATTCAGCCACGTTTTAGAGATAAAATCATAATAAAAGACTGGCATGGATTCTGGACGAATGGTCTGCACCAATAGAAAGAGCTTTCCAAGACAAGCAGTTTCATATATTGGAACTTCTCAAACGGATAAGTATTGAAAAAGATATGACCAAATCAAATCAGCAGCAAATCTTACCTTTCCTAGAATTTAGAGCTACGAATTTAAGAGTCTTTGACTTGTCTTCCACTCCAAGCAATTTCGACCTAGGGTCTTCCAACACCTATAAATACACCCCTTAGACCTCATTATTCAGTACCTCTCATAATATATTCAATATCCTTAGAGAGAGAGTCAGAGACCTCTCATAATTCATTCAATATATACATCCTTAGAGAGAGCGTCAAGAGGCGGAAGCAAGGGCAGAAGATGGAGACTGTCTATATCTCCAACAACAGTTCAAGCCAATTCCTCTATCTAGGTTCTTATTTTATTTCTGTTATTAGGAACATGTATATTATTAATTTCTTTACTGTTTTTACTTTCAATATGAGCTAAACGTTAATTACTTGAGAATCGCAATAAAGGGATGAACCCTAATTAATTTAATCTTTGTTTTGAATTTGGGATTGTATGATTTAAATTGAATTAGGTATTAGATATTGGATATTACTTTGTTCTTATTTACTAATTCTTTTCCGCGCAACTAGAATTAGATTTTAGTATTTGGGCTATTCACTTTAGTGGCGAAGTGATCATCCGACAGGGGGGTTTGAATACAGATCTAGGTAATACCCGTGTAATGTCCGTTATTGACCGACAGGCTTAACTAGTTACATAGCCAAAGAGGTAAAATCTTATCATCCGAAAAGCCATATTCGACCATGCAGGTGTTTATGATACTTTAGGATAGCTTCTAGGTCCACCCGACAAGGGGCTAGGAGATATTAGAGTCCCGACTAATATTATAATTCCAATTCTACCCTTAAACATAGCATAGATTATATTGATTAAGTGGATTCCTTGCGAGACTCAAGTATAGCTCATATCTGCATCTAGTCCTTTAGTATTTATTTTCAGTTATTTATTTTCATGCATTCTTAGGATTAATATTAAAACCAAATAAATATTTCTTA
The DNA here is from genome assembly GCA_029959085.1 of Nemophila menziesii. Taxonomy (NCBI): domain Eukaryota; kingdom Viridiplantae; phylum Streptophyta; class Magnoliopsida; order Boraginales; family Hydrophyllaceae; genus Nemophila; species Nemophila menziesii. The sequence goes on along the minus strand of JARWIR010000015.1, from coordinate 21,342,208 downwards.
TCTTTTATTTTCTGTATTTGCAATTACTACTACTTGTTTATTGAACACTTGGGTTATTCCAGTCCAATCCATGAGAACGAATCTGACTTATCGGAGTATTACTTGGACAACCGTACACTTGCGGTTAAGTGGTTCCTCTATTTTGCACTTTATTTTATAACACCCCAGGACCCACCAATAGCCTAGACTGGGTTACTTTGATATTTGAAAAATATGGATATATATTGAAGAACTCTATATGTTTCAATTTATAAACAACTGTTGATTAAAACAAGTTTTGAAGAATATATATTAGAAGTATAAGTTAGAAGAATAAAAGGGTTGTGTGCCAGAATAAGGTTAAATCCTGACTGTATAAATAGTAGTTAATGATGATGGGCTTGATTTAGTTGGACTTACGATATATAGGTTGATATAAATTTAAAAAAATAGGTGTGGATGTTTATTAGGTTTCTCATACCCTGATGATGAGAATTAACAAAATAATTGGTTATTCCCTACTTATATCTAATTTTAACAAATATATTATACATTAAAAATATATTGTTGCTATCTTAAATACAATTTCCTTATATATTGATACTCTTTTAAGGAAAATTCTTCAATCCAATATTGGATGGACCAATATTAGGATTAGTCATTTATATTATGACACATGGTCCATGTTTTTAGAATTACATAAACTAATATATAGACATGTGTCTTGTTATTATATTCAATGATCATGATTTGTATATTGGACCATCCAATATTGGATGGAAGTCTTACCCCTCTTTTAAATAGCGTAATTATTATTGAAGATAATATTTGAGAAAAAATTCGGCAAACATATTATATAATTTTTTAATAATATTATTGTATTTTTACTTTTTTAGAAACAAGTAAATATAGTAAATTAAACATGTTCTAAATTATTTATATTTATAATAATTGATAATATAAAAATAATAATATTAATAATTAAATAAGAAGAAATTATAGAAAAATATAACTCTAAACTATTTTTTTATTTAAAAACTAAATATTCTTTACTCTTGCATATTAAGTATATTAATTTTATTAAAATTAAACTGTACTAACTATTATAAAAAACAACACAAGGATATTATTTGTGATAATAATTGTCTTTACAATAACTAAATTAAAAAAAATTCAATATTAAGAAAATTATACCATAACTATTGATTCAAGATCTTAGCGAGTTACATAACATCGGTATATTTTTGTCATTAAAAAAACTCTACAATTTGATCGATGGCCATGACATTTCATCACAATAATCCTCTTAATAAGGAAAATTATGATGAAATGTCATAACCACGAGCATATTGCATAGCCTAGACTGGGTTAATTTGATATTTGAAAAATATGAATTTATATTGAAGAACTCTATATGTTTAAGTTTATAAACAACAGTTAATGAAAACAATTTTTGAAGAATATATAATAGAAGTATAAGTTAAGAGAGAAGAAGAAGAGGGTTGTGTGCCAGAATAGGGTTGTATCATGTATGTATATATAGTAGTTAATGATGATGGGCTTGATTTAGTTGGGCTTACGACTATATGGGTTGATGTAAATTTAAAAGACTAGGTGTGGATGTTTATTAGGTTTCTCATACCCTGATAATAAGAATTAACAAAATAACTGGTTATACCCTACTTATATCTATTTAAAAAAATATTATATATTAAAAATATATTATTGCTATTTTAAATACAATTTCCTTATATATTGATACGCTTTTAAATAGCGTAATTACTATTCAAGATAATATTTGACTAAAAATTCGGCGTACATATTATGTAATTTTTTAATAATATTATTGTGGTTTTACTTTTTTAGAAACAAGTAACTATAGTAAATTGAACATGTTCTAGATTATTTATATTTAATATAATTGATAATATAAAAATAATAATATTAATAATTAAATTAGAAGAAATTAAAAAAAATATAACTCTATAATATTTTTCATTTAAAATAATTAAAATATAAATATTGTATACTCTTGCATATTAAGTATATTAATTTTTTGAAGATTAAATTGTAATAACTATTATAAAAAACAACACAAGAATATTATTTGAGATAAAAGTTATATTTACAATAACTAAATAAAAAAAGATTTTCAATATTATGAAATTTATACCATAACTATTGATTCAAGATCTTAGCGAGTTACATAACTTGGGCATATTTTTGTCATTAGGAAACTCTACAATTTGATCGATGTTCATGATATTTCATCACAATAATCCTATTAATAACGAAAGTTATGATGAAATGTCATAAACACGAGCATATTGCATAGCCTAGACTAGATTACTTTGATATTTGAAAAATATGGATTTATATTGAAGAACTCTATATGTTTCAGTTTATAAACTACAGTTAATGCAAACAATTTTTGAATAATATATAATAGAAGTATAAGTTAAAAGAGAACGATAAAAGGTTTACGTGCCAGAATATGGTTAAGTCATGTATGTATATATAGTAGTTAAGAATGATTGGCTTGAATTAATTGGGCTTACGATTATACATTATTGGGTCGATATAAATTAAAAAAACTAGGTGTGGATGTTTATTAGCTTTCTCTTATCCTGAGGATAAGAAATAAAAAAATAATTTTTTGTTCCCTACTTATATCTACTTTTAAAAAATATATTATACATTAAAAATATATTATTGCTATTTTAAATACAATTTCCTTATATATTGATACTCTTTTAAATAGCGTAATTACTATTCAAGATAATATTTGAGAAATAATTTAGAATACATATTATATAATTTTTTAATAATATTATTATGTTTTTACTTTATTAGAAACAAGTAAAATATAGTAAATTGAACATGCTTGAGATTATTTATATTTAAAATAATTGATAATATAAAAATAATAATATTAATAATTAAATAATAAGATATTGTAGAAAAATATAACTCCAAAATATTTTTCATTTAAAATAATTAAATTTAAATATTGTTTACTCTTGCATATTGAGTATATTAATTTTATGAATATTAAATTGTAATAACTATTTAAAAAAACAACAGAATAATATTATTTGTAATAATAACTGTATTTAAAATAACTAAATAAAAAATGAAGTACAATATTAAGAAAATTATATCATAACTATTTATTCAAGATCTTGGCGAGTTACATAACGTGGACATATTTTTGTCATTAAAAAAACTCTATAATTTGATCGATTTCCATGACATTTCATCACAATAATCATCTTAATAAGGAAAATTATGATGAAATGTCATAACCATGAGCATATTGCATAGCCTAGACTGGGTTACTTTGATATTTGAAAAATATGGATATATATTGAAGAACTCTATATGTTTCAATTTATAAACAACTGTTAATTAAAACAAGTTTTGAAGAATATATATTAGAAGTATAAGTTAGAAGAATAAAAGGGTTGTGTGCCAGAATAAGGTTAAATCCTGAGTGTATAAATAGTAGTTAATGATGATGGGCTTGATTTAGTTGGGCTTACGATATATAGGTTGATATAAATTTAAAAAAATAGGTGTGGATGTTTATTAGGTTTCTCATACCCTGATGATGAGAATTAACAAAATAATTGGTTATTCCCTACTTATATCTAATTTTAAAAAATATATTATACATTAAAAATATATTGTTGCTATTTTAAATACAATTTCCTTATATGTTGATACTCTTTTAAATAGCGTAATTATTATTGAAGATAATATTTGAGAAAAAATTCGGCAAACATATTATATAATTTTTTAATAATATTATTGTATTTTTACTTTTTTAGAAACAAGTAAATATAGTAAATAAAACATGTTCTAAATTATTTATATTTATAATGATTGATAATATAAAAATAATAATATTAATAATTAAATAAGAAGAAATTATAGAAAAATATAACTCTAAACTATTTTTTTATTTAAAAACTAAATATTCTTTACTCTTGCATATTAAGTATATTAATTTTATTAAAATTAAACTGTACTAACTATTATAAAAAACAACACAAGGATATTATTTGTGATAATAATTGTCTTTACAATAACTAAATTAAAAAAAATTTCAATATTAAGAAAATTATACCGTAACTATTGATTCAAGATCTTAGCGAGTTACATAACATCGGTATATTTTTGTCATTAAAAAAACTCTACAATTTGATCGATAGCCATGACATTTCATCACAATAATCCTCTTAATAAGGAAAATTATGATGAAATGTCATAACCACGAGCATATTGCATAGCCTAGACTGGGTTAATTTGATATTTGAAAAATATGAATTTATATTGAAGAACTCTATATGTTTAAGTTTATAAACAACAGTTAATGAAAACAATTTTTGAAGAATATATAATAGAAGTATAAGTTAAGAGAGAAGAAGAAGAGGGTTGTGTGCCAGAATAGGGTTGTATCATGTATGTATATATAGTAGTTAATGATGATGGGCTTGATTTAGTTGGGCTTACGACTATATGGGTTGATGTAAATTTAAAAGACTAGGTGTGGATGTTTATTAGGTTTCTCATACCCTGATAATAAGAATTAACAAAATAACTGGTTATACCCTACTTATATCTATTTAAAAAAATATTATATATTAAAAATATATTATTGCTATTTTAAATACAATTTCCTTATATATTGATACGCTTTTAAATAGCGTAATTACTATTCAAGATAATATTTGAGTAAAAATTCGGCGTACATATTATGTAATTTTTTAATAATATTATTGTGGTTTTACTTTTTTAGAAACAAGTAACTATAGTAAATTGAACATGTTCTAGATTATTTATATTTAATATAATTGATAATATAAAAATAATAATATTAATAATTAAATTAGAAGAAATTAAAAAATATATAACTCTATAATATTTTTCATTTAAAATAATTAAAATATAAATATTGTATACTCTTGCATATTAAGTATATTAATTTTTTGAAGATTAAATTGTAATAACTATTATAAAAAACAACACAAGAATATTATTTGAGATAAAAGTTATATTTACAATAACTAAATAAAAAAAGATTTTCAATATTATGAAATTTATACCATAACTATTGATTCAAGATCTTAGCGAGTTACATAACTTGGGCATATTTTTGTCATTAGGAAACTCTACAATTTGATCGATGTTCATGATATTTCATCACAATAATCCTATTAATAACGAAAGTTATGATGAAATGTCATAAACACGAGCATATTGCATAGCCTAGACTAGATTACTTTGATATTTGAAAAATATGGATTTATATTGAAGAACTCTATATGTTTCAGTTTATAAACTACAGTTAATGCAAACAATTTTTGAATAATATATAATAGAAGTATAAGTTAAAAGAGAACGATAAAAGGTTTACGTGCCAGAATATGGTTAAGTCATGTATGTATATATAGTAGTTAAGAATGATTGGCTTGAATTAATTGGGCTTACGATTATACATTATTGGGTCGATATAAATTAAAAAAACTAGGTGTGGATGTTTATTAGCTTTCTCTTATCCTGAGGATAAGAAATAAAAAAATAATTTTTTGTTCCCTACTTATATCTACTTTTAAAAAATATATTATACATTAAAAATATATTATTGCTATTTTAAATACAATTTCCTTATATATTGATACTCTTTTAAATAGCGTAATTACTATTCAAGATAATATTTGAGAAATAATTTAGAATACATATTATATAATTTTTTAATAATATTATTATGTTTTTACTTTATTAGAAACAAGTAAAATATAGTAAATTGAACATGCTTGAGATTATTTATATTTAAAATAATTGATAATATAAAAATAATAATATTAATAATTAAATAATAAGATATTGTAGAAAAATATAACTCCAAAATATTTTTCATTTAAAATAATTAAATTTAAATATTGTTTACTCTTGCATATTGAGTATATTAATTTTATGAATATTAAATTGTAATAACTATTTAAAAAAACAACAGAATAATATTATTTGTAATAATAACTGTATTTAAAATAACTAAATAAAAAATGAAGTACAATATTAAGAAAATTATATCATAACTATTGATTCAAGATCTTGGCGAGTTACATAACGTGGACATATTTTTGTCTTTAAAAAAACTCTATAATTTGATCGATTTCCATGACATTTCATCACAATAATCATCTTAATAAGGAAAATTATGATGAAATGTCATAACCATGAGCATATTGCATAGCCTAGACTGGGTTACTTTGATATTTGAAAAATATGGATATATATTGAAGAACTCTATATGTTTCAATTTATAAACAACTGTTAATTAAAACAAGTTTTGAAGAATATATATTAGAAGTATAAGTTAGAAGAATAAAAGGGTTGTGTGCCAGAATAAGGTTAAATCCTGAGTGTATAAATAGTAGTTAATGATGATGGGCTTGATTTAGTTGGGCTTACGATATATAGGTTGATATAAATTTAAAAAAATAGGTGTGGATGTTTATTAGGTTTCTCATACCCTGATGATGAGAATTAACAAAATAATTGGTTATTCCCTAATTATATCTAATTTTAAAAAATATATTATACATTAAAAATATATTGTTGCTATTTTAAATACAATTTCCTTATATGTTGATACTCTTTTAAATAGCGTAATTATTATTCAAGATAATATTTGAGAAAAAATTCGGCAAACATATTATATAATTTTTTAATAATATTATTGTATTTTTAGTTTTTTAGAAACAAGTAAATATAGTAAATAAAACATGTTCTAAATTATGTATATTTAAAATGATTGATAATATAAAAATAATAATATTAATAATTAAATAAGAAGAAATTATAGAAAATATAACTCTAAACTATTTTTTTATTTAAAAACTAAATATTCTTTACTCTTGCATATTAAGTATATTAATTTTATTAAAATTAAACTGTACTAACTATTATAAAAAACAACACAAGGATATTATTTGTGATAATAATTGTCTTTACAATAACTAAATTAAAAAAAATTTCAATATTAAGAAAATTATACCGTAACTATTGATTCAAGATCTTAGCGAGTTACATAACATCGGTATATTTTTGTCATTAAAAAAATTCTACAATTTGATCGATAGCCATGACATTTCATCACAATAATCCTCTTAATAAGGAAAATTATGATGAAATGTCATAACCACGAGCATATTGCATAGCCTAGACTGGGTTACTTTGATATTTGAAAAATATGAATTTATATTGAAGAACTCTATATGTTTAAGTTTATAAACAACAGTTAATGAAAACAATTTTTGAAGAATATATAATAGAAGTATAAGTTAAGAGAGAAGAAGAAGAGGGTTGTGTGCCAGAATAGGGTTGTATCATGTATGTATATATAGTAGTTAATGATGATGGGCTTGATTTAGTTGGGCTTACGACTATATGGGTTGATGTAAATTTAAAAGACTAGGTGTGGATGTTTATTAGGTTTCTCATACACTGATAATAAGAATTAACAAAATAACTGGTTATTCCCTACTTATATCTATTTAAAAAAAATATTATACATTAAAAATATATTATTGCTATTTTAAATACAATTTCCTTATATATTGAAACGCTTTTAAATAGCGTAATTACTATTCAAGATAATATTTGAGTAAAAATTCGGCGTACATATTATGTAATTTTTTAATAATATTATTGTGTTTTTACTTTTTTAGAAACAAGTAACTATAGTAAATTGAACATGTTCTAGATTATTTATATTTAATATAATTGATAATATAAAAATAATAATATTAATAATTAAATTAGAAGAAATTAAAAAAAATATAACTCTATAATATTTTTCATTTAAAATAATTAAAATATAAATATTGTATACTCTTGCATATTAAGTATATTAATTTTTTGAAGATTAAATTGTAATAACTATTATAAAAAACAACACAAGAATATTATTTGAGATAAAAGTTATATTTACAATAACTAAATAAAAAAAGATTTTCAATATTATGAAATTTATACCATAACTATTGATTCAAGATCTTAGCGAGTTACATAACTTGGGCATATTTTTGTCATTAGGAAACTCTACAATTTGATCGATGTTCATGATATTTCATCACAATAATCCTATTAATAACGAAAGTTATGATGAAATGTCATAAACACGAGCATATTGCATAGCCTAGACTGGGTTACTTTGATATTTGAAAAATATGAATTTATTTTGAAGAACTCTATATGTTTAAGTTTATAAACAACAGTTAATGAAAACAATTTTTGAAGAATATATAATAGAAGTATAAGTTAAGAGAGAAGAAGAAGAGGGTTGTGTGCCAGAATAGGGTTGTATCATGTATGTATATATAGTAGTTAATGATGATGGGCTTGATTTAGTTGGGCTTACGACTATATGGGTTGATGTAAATTTAAAAGACTAGGTGTGGATGTTTATTAGGTTTCTCATACACTGATAATAAGAATTAACAAAATAACTGGTTATTCCCTACTTATATCTATTTAAAAAAAATATTATACATTAAAAATATATTATTGCTATTTTAAATACAATTTCCTTATATATTGAAACGCTTTTAAATAGCGTAATTACTATTCAAGATAATATTTGAGTAAAAATTCGGCGTACATATTATGTAATTTTTTAATAATATTATTGTGTTTTTACTTTTTTAGAAACAAGTAACTATAGTAAATTGAACATGTTCTAGATTATTTATATTTAATATAATTGATAATATAAATATAATAATATTAATAATTAAATTAAAAGAAATTAAAAAAATATAACTCTATAATATTTTTCATTTAAAATAATTAAAAAATAAATATTGTATACTCTTGCATATTAAGTATATTAATTTTTTGAAGATTAAATTGTAATAACTATTATAAAAAACAACACAAGAATATTATTTGTGATAAAAGTTATATTTACAATAACTAAATAAAAAAAGATTTTCAATATTATGAAATTTATACCATAACTATTGATTCAAGATCTTAGCGAGTTACATAACTTTGGCATATTTTTGTCATTAAGAAACTCTACAATTTGATCGAAATTTATGATATTTCATCACAATAATCCTCTTAATAAGGGAAGTTATGATGAAATGTCATAACCACGAGCATATTGCATAGCCTAGACTAGATTACTTTGATATTTGAAAAATATGGATTTATATTGAAGAACTCTATATGTTTCAGTTTATAAACTACAGTTAATGCAAACAATTTTTGAATAATATATAATAGAAGTATAAGTTAAAATAGAACAATAAAAGGTTTATGTGCCAGAATAAGGTTAAGTCATGTATGTATATATAGTAGTTAAGAATGATTGGCTTGATTTAATTGGGCTTACGATTATACATTATTGGGTCGATATAAATTAAAAATACTAGGTGTGGATGTTTATTAGCTTTCTCTTATCCTGAGGATAAGAAATAAAAAAATAATTTTTTGTTCCCTACTTATATCTACTTTTCAAAAATATATTATACATTAAAAATATATTATTGCTATTTTAAATACAATTTCCTTATATATTGATACTCTTTTAAATAGCGTAATTACTATTCAAGATAATATTTTAGAAATAATTTAGAATACATATTATATAATTTTTTAGAGTAATGATATTTGTCACCCTTTTTGTATCACCCTTTTATCACCTCCTATGTGTATGTCTACATGTACCAATGAATGAATTTCTCTATCTTATTTAATTTTTCTCTATCTTCTATTCAAGGAAATCAAAACATATATATAGAAGGTTGATAAAAGGGTGACATGAAAAGGGGTGACAAATATCATTACTCAATTTTTTAATAATATTATTATGTTTTTACTTTTTTAGAAACAAGTAAAATATAGTAAATTGAACATGCTTGAGATTATTTATATTTAAAATAATTGATAATATAAAAATAATTATATTAATAATTAAATAATAAGAAATTGTAGAAAAATATAACTCTAAAATATTTTTCATTTAAAATAATTAAATTTAAATATTGTTTACTCTTGCATATTAAGTATATTAATTTTATGAATATTAAATTGTAATAACTATTTAAAAAAACAACAGAAGAATATTATTTGTAATAATAACTGTATTTAAAATAACTAAATAAAAAATAAAGTAACAATATTAAGAAAATTATATCATAACTATTGATTCAAGATCTTGGCGAGTTACATAACGTGGACATATTTTTGTCATTAAAAAAACTCTATAATTTGATCGATTTCCATGACATTTCATCACAATAATCCTCTTAATAAGGAAAATTATGATGAAATGTCATAACCATGAGCATATTGCATAGCCTAGACTGGGTTACTTTGATATTTGAAAAATATGGATATATATTGAAGAACTCTATATGTTTCAATTTATAAACAACTGTTAATTAAAACAAGTTTTGAAGAATATATATTAGAAGTATAAGTTAGAAGAATAAAAGGGCTGTGTGCCAGAATAAGTTTAAATCCTTAAATAGTAGTTAATGATGATGGGCTTGATTTACTTGGGCTTACGACTATATGGGTTGATGTAAATTTAAAAGACTAGGTGTGGATGTTTATTAGGTTTCTCATACCCCGATAATAAGAATTAACAAAATAACTGGTTATTCCCTACGTATATCTATTTTAAAAAAATATATTATACATTAAAAATATATTGTTGCTATTTTAAATACAATTTCTTCCTATATTGATACTCTTTTAAATAGCGTAATTACTATTCAAGATAATATTTGAGTAAAAATTCGGCGTACAGTTTATGTAATTTTTCAATAATACTTTTTTAAAAACAAGTAACTATAGTAAATTGAACATGTTCTAGATTATTTATATTTAATATAATTGATAATATAAAAATAATAATATTAAAAATTAAATTAAAAGAAATTATAAAAAAATATAACTCTAAAATATTTTTCATTTAAAATAATTAAAATATAAATATTGTTTACTCTTGCATATTAAGTATATTAATTTTTTGAAGATTAAATTGTAATAACTATTATAAAAAACAATACAAGAATATTATTTGTGATAAAAGTTATATTTACAATAACTAAATAAAAAAAGATTTTCAATAGTTATATACCATAACTATTGATTCAAGATCTTAGCGAGTTACATAACTTGGGCATATTTTTGTCATTAAGAAACTCTACAATTTGATCGATGGTCATGATATTTCATCACAATAATCCTCTTAATAAGGAAAATTATGATGAAATGTCATAACCACGAGCATATTGCATAGCCTAGACTAGATTACTTTGATATTTGAAAAATATGGATTTATATTGAAGAACTCTATATGTTTCAGTTTATAAACTACCGTTAATGAAAACTATTTTTGAAGAATATATAATAGAAGTATAAGTTAAAAAAGAACAATAAAAAGGGTTATGTGCCAGAATAAGATTTAATCATTTATGTATATATAGTAGTTAAGGATGATTGGCTTGATTTAGTTGGGCTTACGATTATACATTATCGGGTCGATATAAATTAAAAAAACTAGGTGTGGATGTTTATTAGGTTTCTCATATCCTGAGGATATGAAATAACAAAATAATTTTTTTCCCTACTTATATCTACTTTTAAAAAATATATTATACATTTAAAATATATTATTGCTATTTTAAATACAATTTCCTTATATATTGATACTCTTTTAAATAGCGTAATTACTGTTCAAGATAATATTTGATAAATAATTTAGAATACATATTATATAATTTTTTATTAATATTATTATGTTTTTACTTTTTTAGAAACAAGTAAAACATAGTAAATTGAACATGCTTGAGATTATTTATATTTAAAATAATTGATAATATAAAATAATAATATTAATAATTAAATAAAAAGAAATTGTAGAAAAATATAACCCTAAAATATTTTTCATTTAAAATAATTAAATTTTAAATATTGTTTACTCTTGCATATTAAGTATATTAATTTTATGAAGATTAAATTGAAATAACTATTATAAATAACAACACAAGTATATTATTTGTGATAATAACTGTATTTACAATAACTAAATTAAATATGAAGTACAATATTAAGAAAATTATTTCATAACTATTTATTCAAGATCTTAACGATTTACATAACTTGGGCATATTTTTGTCATTAAAAAAACTCTACAATTTGATCGATGACCAGGACATTTCATCACAATAATCCTCTTAATAAGGAAAATTATGATGAAATGTCATAACCACGAGCATATTGCCTAGCCTAGACTGGGTTACTTTGATATTTGAAAAATATGGATTTATATTGAAGAACTCTATATGTTTTAAGTTTATAAACAACAGTTAATTAAAACAATTTTTGAAGAATATATAATAGAAGTATAAGTTAAGAGAGAAGAATAAGAGGGTTGTGTGCCAGAATAAGGTTATATCATGTATGTATATATAGTAGTTAATGATGATGGACTTGATTTAGTTGGGCTTACGACTATATGGGTTGATGTAAATTTAAAAGACTAGGTGTGGATGTTTATTAGGTTTCTCATACCCTGATGATAAGAATTAACAAAATAACTGGTTATTCCCTACTTATATTATTTAAAAAAAATATATTATACATTAAAAATATATTTTTGCTATTTTAAATACAATTTCTTTATATATTGATACTCTTTTAAATAGCGTAATTACTATTCAAGATAATATTTGAGTAAAAATTCGGCGTACATTTTATGTAATTTTTCAATAATATTATTGTGTTTTTACTTTTTTAGAAACAAGTAACTATAGTAAATTGAACATGTTCTAGATTATTTATATTTAATATAATTGATAATATAAAAATAATAATATTAATAATTAAATTAAAAGAAATTAAAAAAATATAACTCTATAATATTTTTCATTTAAAATAATTAAAAAATAAATATTGTATACTCTTGCATATTAAGTATATTAATTTTTTGAAGATTAAATTGTAATAACTATTATAAAAAACAACACAAGAATATTATTTGTGATAAAAGTTATATTTACAATAACTAAATAAAAAAAGATTTTCAATATTATGAAATTTATACCATAACTATTGATTCAAGATCTTAGCGAGTTACATAACTTTGGCATATTTTTGTCATTAAGAAACTCTACAATTTGATCGAAATTTATGATATTTCATCACAATAATCCTCTTAATAAGGGAAGTTATGATGAAATGTCATAACCACGAGCATATTGCATAGCCTAGACTAGATTACTTTGATATTTGAAAAATATGGATTTATATTGAAGAACTCTATATGTTTCAGTTTATAAACTACAGTTAATGCAAACAATTTTTGAATAATATATAATAGAAGTATAAGTTAAAAGAGAACAATAAAAGGTTTATGTGCCAGAATAAGGTTAAGTCATGTATGTATATATAGTAGTTAAGAATGATTGGCTTGATTTAATTGGGCTTACGATTATACATTATTGGGTCGATATAAATTAAAAATACTAGGTGTGGATGTTTATTAGCTTTCTCTTATCCTGAGGATAAGAAATAAAAAAATAATTTTTTGTTCCCTACTTATATCTACTTTTCAAAAATATATTATACATTAAAAATATATTATTGCTATTTTAAATACAATTTCCTTATATATTGATACTCTTTTAAATAGCGTAATTACTATTCAAGATAATATTTTAGAAATAATTTAGAATACATATTATATAATTTTTTAGAGTAATGATATTTGTCACCCTTTTTGTATCACCCTTTTATCACCTCCTATGTGTATGTCTACATGTACCAATGAATGAATTTCTCTATCTTATTTAATTTTTCTCTATCTTCTATTCAAGGAAATCAAAACATATATATAGAAGGTTGATAAAAGGGTGACATGAAAAGGGGTGACAAATATCATTACTCAATTTTTTAATAATATTATTATGTTTTTACTTTTTTAGAAACAAGTAAAATATAGTAAATTGAACATGCTTGAGATTATTTATATTTAAAATAATTGATAATATAAAAATAATTATATTAATAATTAAATAATAAGAAATTGTAGAAAAATATAACTCTAAAATATTTTTCATTTAAAATAATTAAATTTAAATATTGTTTACTCTTGCATATTAAGTATATTAATTTTATGAATATTAAATTGTAATAACTATTTAAAAAAACAACAGAAGAATATTATTTGTAATAATAACTGTATTTAAAATAACTAAATAAAAAATAAAGTAACAATATTAAGAAAATTATATCATAACTATTGATTCAAGATCTTGGCGAGTTACATAACGTGGACATATTTTTGTCATTAAAAAAACTCTATAATTTGATCGATTTCCATGACATTTCATCACAATAATCCTCTTAATAAGGAAAATTATGATGAAATGTCATAACCATGAGCATATTGCATAGCCTAGACTGGGTTACTTTGATATTTGAAAAATATGGATATATATTGAAGAACTCTATATGTTTCAATTTATAAACAACTGTTAATTAAAACAAGTTTTGAAGAATATATATTAGAAGTATAAGTTAGAAGAATAAAAGGGCTGTGTGCCAGAATAAGTTTAAATCCTTAAATAGTAGTTAATGATGATGGGCTTGATTTACTTGGGCTTACGACTATATGGGTTGATGTAAATTTAAAAGACTAGGTGTGGATGTTTATTAGGTTTCTCATACCCCGATAATAAGAATTAACAAAATAACTGGTTATTCCCTACGTATATCTATTTTAAAAAAATATATTATACATTAAAAATATATTGTTGCTATTTTAAATACAATTTCTTCCTATATTGATACTCTTTTAAATAGCGTAATTACTATTCAAGATAATATTTGAGTAAAAATTCGGCGTACAGTTTATGTAATTTTTCAATAATACTTTTTTAAAAACAAGTAACTATAGTAAATTGAACATGTTCTAGATTATTTATATTTAATATAATTGATAATATAAAAATAATAATATTAAAAATTAAATTAAAAGAAATTATAAAAAAATATAACTCTAAAATATTTTTCATTTAAAATAATTAAAATATAAATATTGTTTACTCTTGCATATTAAGTATATTAATTTTTTGAAGATTAAATTGTAATAACTATTATAAAAAACAATACAAGAATATTATTTGTGATAAAAGTTATATTTACAATAACTAAATAAAAAAAGATTTTCAATAGTTATATACCATAACTATTGATTCAAGATCTTAGCGAGTTACATAACTTGGGCATATTTTTGTCATTAAGAAACTCTACAATTTGATCGATGGTCATGATATTTCATCACAATAATCCTCTTAATAAGGAAAATTATGATGAAATGTCATAACCACGAGCATATTGCATAGCCTAGACTAGATTACTTTGATATTTGAAAAATATGGATTTATATTGAAGAACTCTATATGTTTCAGTTTATAAACTACCGTTAATGAAAATTATTTTTGAAGAATATATAATAGAAGTATAAGTTAAAAAAGAACAATAAAAAGGGTTATGTGCCAGAATAAGATTTAATCATTTATGTATATATAGTAGTTAAGGATGATTGGCTTGATTTAGTTGGGCTTACGATTATACATTATCGGGTCGATATAAATTAAAAAAACTAGGTGTGGATGTTTATTAGGTTTCTCATATCCTGAGGATAAGAAATAACAAAATAATTTTTTTCCCTACTTATATCTACTTTTAAAAAATATATTATACATTTAAAATATATTATTGCTATTTTAAATACAATTTCCTTATATATTGATACTCTTTTAAATAGCGTAATTACTATTCAAGATAATATTTTAGAAATAATTTAGAATACATATTATATAATTTTTTAGAGTAATGATATTTGTCACCCTTTTTGTATCACCCTTTTATCACCTCCTATGTGTATGTCTACATGTACCAATGAATGAATTTCTCTATCTTATTTAATTTTTCTCTATCTTCTATTCAAGGAAATCAAAACATATATATAGAAGGTTGATAAAAGGGTGACATGAAAAGGGGTGACAAATATCATTACTCAATTTTTTAATAATATTATTATGTTTTTACTTTTTTAGAAACAAGTAAAATATAGTAAATTGAACATGCTTGAGATTATTTATATTTAAAATAATTGATAATATAAAAATAATTATATTAATAATTAAATAATAAGAAATTGTAGAAAAATATAACTCTAAAATATTTTTCATTTAAAATAATTAAATTTAAATATTGTTTACTCTTGCATATTAAGTATATTAATTTTATGAATATTAAATTGTAATAACTATTTAAAAAAACAACAGAAGAATATTATTTGTAATAATAACTGTATTTAAAATAACTAAATAAAAAATAAAGTAACAATATTAAGAAAATTATATCATAACTATTGATTCAAGATCTTGGCGAGTTACATAACGTGGACATATTTTTGTCATTAAAAAAACTCTATAATTTGATCGATTTCCATGACATTTCATCACAATAATCCTCTTAATAAGGAAAATTATGATGAAATGTCATAACCATGAGCATATTGCATAGCCTAGACTGGGTTACTTTGATATTTGAAAAATATGGATATATATTGAAGAACTCTATATGTTTCAATTTATAAACAACTGTTAATTAAAACAAGTTTTGAAGAATATATATTAGAAGTATAAGTTAGAAGAATAAAAGGGCTGTGTGCCCGAATAAGTTTAAATCCTTAAATAGTAGTTAATGATGATGGGCTTGATTTACTTGGGCTTACGACTATATGGGTTGATGTAAATTTAAAAGACTAGGTGTGGATGTTTATTAGGTTTCTCATACCCCGATAATAAGAATTAACAAAATAACTGGTTATTCCCTACGTATATCTATTTTAAAAAAATATATTATACATTAAAAATATATTGTTGCTATTTTAAATACAATTTCTTCCTATATTGATACTCTTTTAAATAGCGTAATTACTATTCAAGATAATATTTGAGTAAAAATTCGGCGTACAGTTTATGTAATTTTTCAATAATACTTTTTTAAAAACAAGTAACTATAGTAAATTGAACATGTTCTAGATTATTTATATTTAATATAATTGATAATATAAAAATAATAATATTAAAAATTAAATTAAAAGAAATTATAAAAAAATATAACTCTAAAATATTTTTCATTTAAAATAATTAAAATATAAATATTGTTTACTCTTGCATATTAAGTATATTAATTTTTTGAAGATTAAATTGTAATAACTATTATAAAAAACAATACAAGAATATTATTTGTGATAAAAGTTATATTTACAATAACTAAATAAAAAAAGATTTTCAATAGTTATATACCATAACTATTGATTCAAGATCTTAGCGAGTTACATAACTTGGGCATATTTTTGTCATTAAGAAACTCTACAATTTGATCGATGGTCATGATATTTCATCACAATAATCCTCTTAATAAGGAAAATTATGATGAAATGTCATAACCACGAGCATATTGCATAGCCTAGACTAGATTACTTTGATATTTGAAAAATATGGATTTATATTGAAGAACTCTATATGTTTCAGTTTATAAACTACCGTTAATGAAAACTATTTTTGAAGAATATATAATAGAAGTATAAGTTAAAAAAGAACAATAAAAAGGGTTATGTGCCAGAATAAGATTTAATCATTTATGTATATATAGTAGTTAAGGATGATTGGCTTGATTTAGTTGGGCTTACGATTATACATTATCGTGTCGATATAAATTAAAAAAACTAGGTGTGGATGTTTATTAGGTTTCTCATATCCTGAGGATAAGAAATAACAAAATAATTTTTTTCCCTACTTATATCTACTTTTAAAAAATATATTATACATTTAAAATATATTATTGCTATTTTAAATACAATTTCCTTATATATTGATACTCTTTTAAATAGCGTAATTACTGTTCAAGATAATATTTGAGAAATAATTTAGAATACATATTATATAATTTTTTATTAATATTATTATGTTTTTACTTTTTTAGAAACAAGTAAAACATAGTAAATTGAACATGCTTGAGATTATTTATATTTAAAATAATTGATAATATAAAATAATAATATTAATAATTAAATAAAAAGAAATTGTAGAAAAATATAACCCTAAAATATTTTTCATTTAAAATAATTAAATTTTAAATATTGTTTACTCTTGCATATTAAGTATATTAATTTTATGAAGATTAAATTGAAATAACTATTATAAATAACAACACAAGTATATTATTTGTGATAATAACTGTATTTACAATAACTAAATTAAATATGAAGTACAATATTAAGAAAATTATTTCATAACTATTTATTCAAGATCTTAACGATTTACATAACTTGGGCATATTTTTGTCATTAAAAAAACTCTACAATTTGATCGATGACCAGGACATTTCATCACAATAATCCTCTTAATAAGGAAAATTATGATGAAATGTCATAACCACGAGCATATTGCCTAGCCTAGACTGGGTTACTTTGATATTTGAAAAATATGGATTTATATTGAAGAACTCTATATGTTTTAAGTTTATAAACAACAGTTAATTAAAACAATTTTTGAAGAATATATAATAGAAGTATAAGTTAAGAGAGAAGAATAAGAGGGTTGTGTGCCAGAATAAGGTTATATCATGTATGTATATATAGTAGTTAATGATGATGGACTTGATTTAGTTGGGCTTACGACTATATGGGTTGATGTAAATTTAAAAGACTAGGTGTGGATGTTTATTAGGTTTCTCATACCCTGATGATAAGAATTAACAAAATAACTGGTTATTCCCTACTTATATTATTTAAAAAAAAATATATTATACATTAAAAATATATTTTTGCTATTTTAAATACAATTTCTTTATATACTGATACTCTTTTAAATAGCGTAATTACTAATCAAGATAATATTTGAGTAAAAATTCGGCGTACATTTTATGTAATTTTTTAATAATATTATTGTGTTTTTACTTTTTTAGAAACAAGTAACTATAGTAAATTGAACATGTTCTAGATTATTTATATTTAATATAATTGATAATATAAAAATAATAATATTAATAATTAAATTAAAAGAAATTATAAAAAAATATAACTCTACAATATTTTTCATTTAAAATAATTAAAATATAAATATTGTTTACTCTTGCATATTAAGTATATTAATTTTTTGAAGATTAAATTGTAATAACTATTATAAAAAACAACACAAGAATATTATTTGTGATAAAAGTTATATTTAGAATAACTAAATAAAAAAATATTTTCAATATTATGAAAATTATACCATAACTATTGATTCAAGATCTTAGCGAGTTACATTACTTGGGCATATTTTTGTCATTAAGAAACTCTACAATTTGATCGATGGTCATGATATTTCATCACAAAAATCCTCTTAATAAGGAAAATTATGATGAAATGTCATAACCACGAGCATATTGCATAGCCTAGACTAGATTACTTTGATATTTGAAAAATATGGATTTATATTGAAGAACTCTATATGTTTCAGTTTATAAACTACAGTTAATGAAAACAATTTCTTAAAAATATATAATAGAAGTATAAGTTAAAAGAGAATAATAAAAGGGTTATGTGCCAGAATAAGGTTAAATAATGTATGTATATATAGTAGTTAAGGATGATTGGCTTGATTTAGTTGGGCTTACGATTATACATTATTGGGTCGATATAAATTAAAAAAACTAGGTGTGGATGTTTATTAGGTTTCTCTTATCCTGAGGATAAGAAATAACAAAATAATTTTTTTCCCTACTTATATCTACTTTTAAAAAATATATTATACATTTAAAATATATTATTGCTATTTTAAATACAATTTCCTTATATATTGATACTCTTTTAAATAGCGTAATTACTATTCAGGATAATATTTGAGAAATAATTTAGAATACATATTATATAATTTTTTAATAATATTATTATGTTTTTACTTTTTTAGAAACAAGAAAAATATAGTAAATTGAACATGCTTGAGATTATTTATATTTAAAATAATTGATAATATAAAATAATAATATTAATAATTAAATAAAAAAAATTGTAGAAAAATATAACCCTAAAATATTTTTCATTTAAAATAATTAAATTTTAAATATTGTTTACTCTTGCATATTAAGTATATTAATTTTATGAAGATTAAATTGTAATAACTATTATAAAAAAACACCACAAGAATATTATTTATGATAATAACTCTATTTTCAATAACTAAATAAAAAATGAAGTATAATATTAAGAAAATTATTTCGTTACTATTTATTCAAGATCTTAGCGAGTTACATAACTTGGACATATTTTTGTCATTAAAAAAACTCTACAATTTGATCGATGACCAGGACATTTCATCACAATAATCCTCTTAATAAGGAAAATTATGATGAAATGTCATAACCACGAGCATATTGCCTAGCCTAGACTGGGTTACTTTGATATTTGAAAAATATGGATTTATATTGAAGAACTCTATATGTTTTAAGTTTATAAACAACAGTTAATTAAAACAATTTTTGAAGAATATATAATAGAAGTATAAGTTAAGAGAGAAGAATAAGAGGGTTGTGTGCCAAAATAAGGTTATATCATGTATGTATATATAGAAGTTAACGATGATGGGCTTGATTTAGTTGGGCTTACGACTATATGGGTTGATGTAAATTTAAAAGAATAGGTGTGGATGTTTATTAGGTTTCTCATACCCTGATGATAAGAATTAACAAAATAACTGGTTATTCCCTACTTATATTATTTAAAAAAAATATATTATACATTAAAAATATATTGTTGCTATTTTAAATACAATTTCTTTATATATTGATACTCTTTTAAATAGCGTAATTACTATTCAAGAAAATATTTGAGTAAAAATTCGGCGTACATTTTATGTAATTTTTCTATAATATTATTGTGGTTTTACTTTTTTAGAAACAAGTAACTATAGTAAATTGAACATGTTCTAGATTATTTATATTTAATATAATTGATAATATAAAAATAATAATATTAATAATTAAATTAAAAGAAATTATAAAAAAATATAACTCTAAAATATTTTTCATTTAAAATAATTAAAATATAAATATTGTTTACTCTTGCATATTAAGTATATTAATTTTTTGAAGATTAAATTGTAATAACTATTATAAAAAACAACACAAGAATATTATTTGTGATAAAAGTTATATTTAGAATAACTAAATAAAAAAAGATTTTCAATATTATGAAAATTATACCATAACTATTGATTCAAGATCTTAGCGAGTTACATTACTTGGGCATATTTTTGTCAGTAAGAAACTCTACAATTTGATCGATGGTCATGATATTTCATCACAAAAATCCTCTTAATAAGGAAAATTATGATGAAATGTCATAACCACGAGCATATTGCATAGCCTAGACTAGATTACTTTGATATTTGAAAAATATGGATTTATATTGAAGAACTCTATATGTTTCAGTTTATAAACTACAGTTAATGAAAACAGTTTCTTAAAAATATATAATAGAAGTATAAGTTAAAAGAGAATAATAAAAGGGTTATGTGCCAAAATAAGGTTAAATAATGTATGTATATATAGTAGTTAAGGATGATTGGCTTGATTTAGTTGGGCTTACGATTATACATTATTGGGTCGATATAAATTAAAAAAACTAGGTGTGGATGTTTATTAGGTTTCTCTTATCCTGAGGATAAGAAATAACAAAATAATTTTTTTCCCTACTTATATCTACTTTTAAAAAATATATTATACATTTAAAATATATTATTGCTATTTTAAATACAATTTCCTTATATATTGATACTCTTTTAAATAGCGTAATTACTATTCAGGATAATATTTGAGAAATAATTTAGAATACATATTATATAATTTTTTAATAATATTATTATGTTTTTACTTTTTTAGAAACAAGTAACATATAGTAAATTGAACATGCTTGAGATTATTTATATTTAAAATAATTGATAATATAAAATAATAATATTAATAATTAAATAAAAAAAATTGTAGAAAAATATAACCCTAAAATATTTTTCATTTAAAATAATTAAATTTTAAATATTGTTTACTCTTGCATATTAAGTATATTAATTTTATGAAGATTAAATTGTAATAACTATTATAAAAAAACACCACAAGAATATTATTTATGATAATAACTCTATTTTCAATAACTAAATAAAAAATGAAGTATAATATTAAGAAAATTATTTCGTTACTATTTATTCAAGATCTTAGCGAGTTACATAACTTGGACATATTTTTGTCATTAAAAAAACTCTACAATTTGATCGATGACCAGGACATTTCATCACAATAATCCTCTTAATAAGGAAAATTATGATGAAATGTCATAACCACGAGCATATTGCCTAGCCTAGACTGGGTTACTTTGATATTTGAAAAATATGGATTTATATTGAAGAACTCTATATGTTTTAAGTTTATAAACAACAGTTAATTAAAACAATTTTTGAAGAATATATAATAGAAGTATCAGTTAAGAGAGAAGAATAAGAGGGTTGTGTGCCAAAACAAGGTTATATCATGTATGTATATATAGAAGTTAATGATGATGGGCTTGATTTAGTTGGGCTTACGACTATATGGGTTGATGTAAATTTAAAAGACTAGGTGTGGATGTTTATTAGGTTTCTCATACCCTGATGATAAGAATTAACAAAATAACTGGTTATTCCCTACTTATATTATTTTAAAAAAATATATTATACATTAAAAATATATTGTTGCTATTTTAAATACAATTTCTTTATATATTGATACTCTTTTACATAGCGTAATTACTATTCAAGAAAATATTTGAGTAAAAATTCGGCGTACATTTTATGTAATTTTTCTATAATATTATTGTGTTTTTACTTTTTTAGAAACAAGTAACTATAGTAAATTGAACATGTTCTAGATTATTTATATTTAATATAATTGATAATATAAAAATAATAATATTAATAATTAAATTAAAAGAAATTATAAAAAAATATAACTCTAAAATATTTTTCATTTAAAATAATTAAAATATAAATATTGTTTACTCTTGCATATTAAGTATATTAATTTTTTGAAGATTAAATTGTAATAACTATTATAAAAAACAACACAAGAATATTATTTGTGATAAAAGTTATATTTAGAATAACTAAATAAAAAAAGATTTTCAATATTATGAAAATTATACCATAACTATTGATTCAAGATCTTAGCGAGTTACATTACTTGGGCATATTTTTGTCAGTAAGAAACTCTACAATTTGATCGATGGTCATGATATTTCATCACAAAAATCCTCTTAATAAGGAAAATTATGATGAAATGTCATAACCACGAGCATATTGCATAGCCTAGACTAGATTACTTTGATATTTGAAAAATATGGATTTATATTGAAGAACTCTATATGTTTCAGTTTATAAACTACAGTTAATGAAAACAGTTTCTTAAAAATATATAATAGAAGTATAAGTTAAAAGAGAATAATAAAAGGGTTATGTGCCAAAATAAGGTTAAATAATGTATGTATATATAGTAGTTAAGGATGATTGGCTTGATTTAGTTGGGCTTACGATTATACATTATTGGGTCGATATAAATTAAAAAAACTAGGTGTGGATGTTTATTAGGTTTCTCTTATCCTGAGGATAAGAAATAACAAAATAATTTTTTTCCCTACTTATATCTACTTTTAAAAAATATATTATACATTTAAAATATATTATTGCTATTTTAAATACAATTTCCTTATATATTGATACTCTTTTAAATAGCGTAATTACTATTCAGGATAATATTTGAGAAATAATTTAGAATACATATTATATAATTTTTTAATAATATTATTATGTTTTTACTTTTTTAGAAACAAGTAACATATAGTAAATTGAACATGCTTGAGATTATTTATATTTAAAATAATTGATAATATAAAATAATAATATTAATAATTAAATAAAAAAAATTGTAGAAAAATATAACCCTAAAATATTTTTCATTTAAAATAATTAAATTTTAAATATTGTTTACTCTTGCATATTAAGTATATTAATTTTATGAAGATTAAATTGTAATAACTATTATAAAAAAACACCACAAGAATATTATTTATGATAATAACTCTATTTTCAATAACTAAATAAAAAATGAAGTATAATATTAAGAAAATTATTTTGTTACTATTTATTCAAGATCTTAGCGAGTTACATAACTTGGACATATTTTTGTCATTAAAAAAACTCTACAATTTGATCGATGACCAGGACATTTCATCACAATAATCCTCTTAATAAGGAAAATTATGATGAAATGTCATAACCACGAGCATATTGCCTAGCCTAGACTGGGTTACTTTGATATTTGAAAAATATGGATTTATATTGAAGAACTCTATATGTTTTAAGTTTATAAACAACAGTTAATTAAAACAATTTTTGAAGAATATATAATAGAAGTATAAGTTAAGAGAGAAGAATAAGAGGGTTGTGTGCCAAAACAAGGTTATATCATGTATGTATATATAGAAGTTAATGATGATGGGCTTGATTTAGTTGGGCTTACGACTATATGGGTTGATGTAAATTTAAAAGACTAGGTGTGGATGTTTATTAGGTTTCTCATACCCTGATGATAAGAATTAACAAAATAACTGGTTATTCCCTACTTATATTATTTTAAAAAAATATATTATACATTAAAAATATATTGTTGCTATTTTAAATACAATTTCTTTATATATTGATACTCTTTTAAATAGCGTAATTACTATTCAAGAAAATATTTGAGTAAAAATTCGGCGTACATTTTATGTAATTTTTCTATAATATTATTGTGTTTTTACTTTTTTAGAAACAAGTAACTATAGTAAATTGAACATGTTCTAGATTATTTATATTTAATATAATTGATAATATAAAAATAATAATATTAATAATTAAATTAAAAGAAATTATAAAAAATATAACTCTAAAATATTTTTCATTTAAAATAATTAAAATATAAATATTGTTTACTCTTGCATATTAAGTATATTAATTTTTTGAAGATTAAATTGTAATAACTATTATAAAAAACAACACAAGAATATTATTTGTGATAAAAGTTATATTTAGAATAACTAAATAAAAAAAGATTTTCAATATTATGAAAATTATACCATAACTATTGATTCAAGATCTTAGCGAGTTACATTACTTGCGCATATTTTTGTCAGTAATAAACTCTACAATTTGATCGATGGTCATGATATTTCATCACAAAAATCCTCTTAATAAGGAAAATTATGATGAAATGTCATGACCACGAGCATATTGCATAGCCTAGACTAGATTACTTTGATATTTAAAAAATATGGATTTATATTGAAGAACTCTATATGTTTCAGTTTATAAACTACAGTTAATGAAAACAATTTCTTAAAAATATATAATAGAAGTATAAGTTAAAAGAGAACAATAAAAGGGTTATGTGCCAGAATAAGGTTAAATAATGTATGTATATATAGTAGTTAAGGATGATTGGCTTGATTTAGTTGGGCTTACGATTATACATTATTGGGTCGATATAAATTAAAAAAACTAGGTGTGGATGTTTATTAGGTTTCTCTTATCCTAAGGATAAGAAATAACAAAATAATTTTTTTCCCTACTAATATCTACTTTTAAAAAATATATTATACATTTAAAATATATTATTGCTATTTTAAATACAATTTCCTTATATATTGATACTCTTTTAAATAGCGTAATTACTATTCAGAATAATATTTGAGAAATAATTTAGAATACATATTATATAATTTTTTAATAATATTATTATGTTTTTACTTTTTTAGAAACAAGTAAAATATAGTAAATTGAACATGCTTGAGATTATTTATATTTAAAATAATTTATAATATAAAAAAATAATATTAATAATTAAATAAAAAAAATTGTAGAAAAATATAACCCTAAAATATTTTTCATTTAAAATAATTAAATTTTAAATATTGTTTACTCTTGCATATTAAGTATATTAATTTTATGAAGATTAAATTGTAATAACTATTATAAATAACAACACATGTATATTATTTGTGATAATAACTTTATTTTCAATAACTAAATAAAATATGAAGTACAATATTAAGAAAATTATTTCATAACTATTTATTCAAGATCTGAAAGAGTTACATAACTTGGGCATATTTTTGTCATTAAAAAAACTCTACAATTTGATCGATGACCAGGACATTTCATCACAATAATCCTCTTAATAAGGAAAATTATGATGAAATGTCATAACCACGAGCATATTGCCTAGCCTAGACTGGATTACTTTGATATTTGAAAAATATGGATTTATATTGAAGAACTCTATATGTTTTAAGTTTATAAACAACAGTTAATTAAAACAATTTTTGAAGAATATATAATAGAAGTATAAGTTAAGAGAGAAGAATAAGAGGGTTGTGTGCCAGAATAAGGTTATATCATGTATGTATATATAGTAGTTAATGATGATGGACTTGATTTAGTTGGGCTTACGACTATATGGGTTGATGTAAATTTAAAAGACTAGGTGTGGATGTTTATTAGGTTTCTCATACCCTGATGATAAGAATTAACAAAATAACTGGTTATTCCCTACTTATATTATTTAAAAAAAATATATTATACATTAAAAATATATTTTTGCTATTTTAAATACAATTTCTTTATATATTGATACTCTTTTAAATAGCGTAATTACTATTCAAGATAATATTTGAGTAAAAATTCGGCGTACATTTTATGTAATTTTTCAATAATATTATTGTGTTTTTACTTTTTTAGAAACAAGTAACTATAGTAAATTGAACATGTTCTAGATTATTTATATTTAATATAATTGATAATATAAAAATAATAATATTAATAATTAAATTAAAAGAAATTATAAAAAAATATAACTCTACAATATTTTTCATTTAAAATAATTCAAATATAAATATTGTTTACTCTTGCATATTAAGTATATTAATTTTTTGAAGATTAAATTGTAATAACTATTATAAAAAACAACACAAGAATATTATTTGTGATAAAAGTTATATTTAGAATAACTAAATAAAAAAATATTTTCAATATTATGAAAATTATACCATAACTATTGATTCAAGATCTTAGCGAGTTACATTACTTGGGCATATTTTTGTCATTAAGAAACTCTACAATTTGATCGATGGTCATGATATTTCATCACAAAAATCCTCTTAATAAGGAAAATTATGATGAAATGTCATAACCACGAGCATATTGCATAGCCTAGACTAGATTACTTTGATATTTGAAAAATATGGATTTATATTGAAGAACTCTATATGTTTCAGTTTATAAACTACAGTTAATGAAAACAATTTCTTAAAAATATATAATAGAAGTATAAGTTAAAAGAGAACAATAAAAGGGTTATGTGCCAGAATAAGGTTAAATAATGTATGTATATATAGTAGTTAAGGATGATTGGCTTGATTTAGTTGGGCTTACGATTATACATTATTGGGTCGATATAAATTAAAAAAACTAGGTGTGGATGTTTATTAGGTTTCTCTTATCCTAAGGATAAGAAATAACAAAATAAATTTTTTCCCTACTTATATCTACTTTTAAAAAATATATTATACATTTAAAATATATTATTGCTATTTTAAATACAATTTCCTTATATATTGATACTCTTTTAAATAGCGTAATTACTATTCAGGATAATATTTGAGAAATAATTTAGAATACATATTATATAATTTTTTAATAATATTATTATGTTTTTACTTTTTTAGAAACAAGTAAAATATAGTAAATTGAACATGCTTGAGATTATTTATATTTAAAATAATTGATAATATAAAAAAATAATATTAATAATTAAATAAAAAAAATTGTAGAAAAATATAACCCTAAAATATTTTTCATTTAAAATAATTAAATTTTAAATATTGTTTACTCTTGCATATTAAGTATATTAATTTTATGAAGATTAAATTGTAATAACTATTATAAATAACAACACATGTATATTATTTATGATAATAACTCTATTTTCAATAACTAAATAAAATATGAAGTATAATATTAAGAAAATTATTTCGTTACTATTTATTCAAGATCTTAGCGAGTTACATAACTTGGACATATTTTTGTCATTAAAAAAACTCTACAATTTGATCGATGACCAGGACATTTCATCACAATAATCCTCTTAATAAGGAAAATTATGATGAAATGTCATAACCACGAGCATATTGCCTAGCCTAGACTGGGTTACTTTGATATTTGAAAAATATGGATTTATATTGAAGAACTCTATATGTTTTAAGTTTATAAACAACAGTTAATTAAAACAATTTTTGAAGAATATATAATAGAAGTATAAGTTAAGAGAGAAGAATAAGAGGGTTGTGTGCCAAAATAAGGTTATATCATGTATGTATATATAGAAGTTAATGATGATGGGCTTGATTTAGTTGGGCTTACGACTATATGGGTTGATGTAAATTTAAAAGACTAGGTGTGGATGTTTATTAGGTTTCTCATACCCTGATGATAAGAATTAACAAAATAACTGGTTATTCCCTACTTATATTATTTTAAAAAAATATATTATACATTAAAAATATATTGTTGCTATTTTAAATACAATTTCTTTATATATTGATACTCTTTTAAATAGCGTAATTACTATTCAAGAAAATATTTGAGTAAAAATTCGGCGTACATTTTATGTAATTTTTCTATAATATTATTGTGTTTTTACTTTTTTAGAAACAAGTAACTATAGTAAATTGAACATGTTCTAGATTATTTATATTTAATATAATTGATAATATAAAAATAATAATATTAATAATTAAATTAAAAGAAATTATAAAAAAATATAACTCTAAAATATTTTTCATTTAAAATAATTAAAATATAAATATTGTTTACTCTTGCATATTAAGTATATTAATTTTTTGAAGATTAAATTGTAATAACTATTATAAAAAACAACACAAGAATATTATTTGTGATAAAAGTTATATTTAGAATAACTAAATAAAAAAAGATTTTCAATATTATGAAAATTATACCATAACTATTGATTCAAGATCTTAGCGAGTTACATTACTTGCGCATATTTTTGTCAGTAATAAACTCTACAATTTGATCGATGGTCATGATATTTCATCACAAAAATCCTCTTAATAAGGAAAATTATGATGAAATGTCATGACCACGAGCATATTGCATAGCCTAGACTAGATTACTTTGATATTTAAAAAATATGGATTTATATTGAAGAACTCTATATGTTTCAGTTTATAAACTACAGTTAATGAAAACAATTTCTTAAAAATATATAATAGAAGTATAAGTTAAAAGAGAACAATAAAAGGGTTATGTGCCAGAATAAGGTTAAATAATGTATGTATATATAGTAGTTAAGGATGATTGGCTTGATTTAGTTGGGCTTACGATTATACATTATTGGGTCGATATAAATTAAAAAAACTAGGTGTGGATGTTTATTAGGTTTCTCTTATCCTAAGGATAAGAAATAACAAAATAATTTTTTTCCCTACTAATATCTACTTTTAAAAAATATATTATACATTTAAAATATATTATTGCTATTTTAAATACAATTTCCTTATATATTGATACTCTTTTAAATAGCGTAATTACTATTCAGGATAATATTTGAGAAATAATTTAGAATACATATTATATAATTTTTTAATAATATTATTATGTTTTTACTTTTTTAGAAACAAGTAAAATATAGTAAATTGAACATGCTTGAGATTATTTATATTTAAAATAATTTATAATATAAAAAAATAATATTAATAATTAAATAAAAAAAATTGTAGAAAAATATAACCCAAAAATATTTTTCATTTAAAATAATTAAATTTTAAATATTGTTTACTCTTGCATATTAAGTATATTAATTTTATGAAGATTAAATTGTAATAACTATTATAAATAACAACACATGTATATTATTTGTGATAATAACTGTATTTTCAATAACTAAATAAAATATGAAGTACAATATTAATAAAATTATTTCATAACTATTTATTCAAGATCTTAAAGAGTTACATAACTTGGGCATATTTTTGTCATTAAAAAAACTCTAAAATTTGATCGATGACCAGGACATTTCATCACAATAATCCTCTTAATAAGGAAAATTATGATGAAATGTCATAACCACGAGCATATTGCCTAGCCTAGACTGGATTACTTTGATATTTGAAAAATATGGATTTATATTGAAGAACTCTATATGTTTTAAGTTTATAAACAACAGTTAATTAAAACAATTTTTGAAGAATATATAATAGAAGTATAAGTTAAGAGAGAAGAATAAGAGGGTTGTGTGCCAGAATAAGGTTATATCATGTATGTATATATAGTAGTTAATGATGATGGACTTGATTTAGTTGGGCTTACGACTATATGGGTTGATGTAAATTTAAAAGACTAGGTGTGGATGTTTATTAGGTTTCTCATACCCTGATGATAAGAATTAACAAAATAACTGGTTATTCCCTACTTATATTATTTTAAAAAAATATATTATACATTAAAAATATATTTTTGCTATTTTAAATACAATTTCTTTATATATTGATACTCTTTTAAATAGCGTAATTACTATTCAAGATAATATTTGAGTAAAAATTCGGCGTACATTTTATGTAATTTTTCAATAATATTATTGTGTTTTTACTTTTTTAGAAACAAGTAACTATAGTAAATTGAACATGTTCTAGATTATTTATATTTAATATAATTGATAATATAAAAATAATAATATTAATAATTAAATTAAAAGAAATTATAAAAAAATATAACTCTACAATATTTTTCATTTAAAATAATTAAAATATAAATATTGTTTACTCTTGCATATTAAGTATATTAATTTTTTGAAGATTAAATTGTAATAACTATTATAAAAAACAACACAAGAATATTATTTGTGATAAAAGTTATATTTAGAATAACTAAATAAAAAAATATTTTCAATATTATGAAAATTATACCATAACTATTGATTCAAGATCTTAGCGAGTTACATTACTTGGGCATATTTTTGTCATTAAGAAACTCTACAATTTGATCGATGGTCATGATATTTCATCACAAAAATCCTCTTAATAAGGAAAATTATGATGAAATGTCATAACCACGAGCATATTGCATAGCCTAGACTAGATTACTTTGATATTTGAAAAATATGGATTTATATTGAAGAACTCTATATGTTTCAGTTTATAAACTACAGTTAATGAAAACAATTTCTTAAAAATATATAATAGAAGTATAAGTTAAAAGAGAATAATAAAAGGGTTATGTGCCAGAATAAGGTTAAATAATGTATGTATATATAGTAGTTAAGGATGATTGGCTTGATTTAGTTGGGCTTACGATTATACATTATTGGGTCGATATAAATTAAAAAAACTAGGTGTGGATGTTTATTAGGTTTCTCTTATCCTGAGGATAAGAAATAACAAAATAATTTTTTTCCCTACTTATATCTACTTTTAAAAAATATATTATACATTTAAAATATATTATTGCTATTTTAAATACAATTTCCTTATATATTGATACTCTTTTAAATAGCGTAATTACTATTCAGGATAATATTTGAGAAATAATTTAGAATACATATTATATAATTTTTTAATAATATTATTATGTTTTTACTTTTTTAGAAACAAGTAAAATATAGTAAATTGAACATGCTTGAGATTATTTATATTTAAAATAATTGATAATATAAAAAAATAATATTAATAATTAAATAAAAAAAATTGTAGAAAAATATAACCCTAAAATATTTTTCATTTAAAATAATTAAATTTTAAATATTGTTTACTCTTGCATATTAAGTATATTAATTTTATGAAGATTAAATTGTAATAACTATTATAAAAAAACACCACAAGAATATTATTTATGATAATAACTCTATTTTCAATAACTAAATAAAAAATGAAGTATAATATTAAGAAAATTATTTCGTTACTATTTATTCAAGATCTTAGCGAGTTACATAACTTGGACATATTTTTGTCATTAAAAAAACTCTACAATTTGATCGATGACCAGGACATTTCATCACAATAATCCTCTTAATAAGGAAAATTATGATGAAATGTCATAACCACGAGCATATTGCCTAGCCTAGACTGGGTTACTTTGATATTTGAAAAATATGGATTTATATTGAAGAACTCTATATGTTTTAAGTTTATAAACAACAGTTAATTAAAACAATTTTTGAAGAATATATAATAGAAGTATAAGTTAAGAGAGAAGAATAAGAGGGTTGTGTGCCAAAATAAGGTTATATCATGTATGTATATGTAGAAGTTAATGATGATGGGCTTGATTTAGTTGGGCTTACGACTATATGGGTTGATGTAAATTTAAAAGACTAGGTGTGGATGTTTATTAGGTTTCTCATACCCTGATGATAAGAATTAACAAAATAACTGGTTATTCCCTACTTATATTATTTAAAAAAAATATATTATACATTAAAAATATATTGTTGCTATTTTAAATACAATTTCTTTATATATTGATACTCTTTTAAATAGCGTAATTACTATTCAAGAAAATATTTGAGTAAAAATTCGGCGTACATTTTATGTAATTTTTCTATAATATTATTGTGTTTTTACTTTTTTAGAAACAAGTAACTATAGTAAATTGAACATGTTCTAGATTATTTATATTTAATATAATTGATAATATTAAAATAATAATATTAATAATTAAATTAAAAGAAATTATAAAAAAATATAACTCTAAAATATTTTTCATTTAAAATAATTAAAATATAAATATTGTTTACTCTTGCATATTAAGTATATTAATTTTTTGAAGATTAAATTGTAATAACTATTATAAAAAACAACACAAGAATATTATTTGTGATAAAAGTTATATTTAGAATAACTAAATAAAAAAATATTTTCAATATTATGAAAATTATACCATAACTATTGATTCAAGATCTTAGCGAGTTACATTACTTGGGCATATTTTTGTCATTAAGAAACTCTACAATTTGATTGATGGTCATGATATTTCATCACAAAAATCCTCTTAATAAGGAAAATTATGATGAAATGTCATAACCACGAGCATATTGCATAGCCTAGACTAGATTACTTTGATATTTGAAAAATATGGATTTATATTGAAGAACTCTATATGTTTCAGTTTATAAACTACAGTTAATGAAAACAGTTTCTTAAAAATATATAATAGAAGTATAAGTTAAAAGAGAATAATAAAAGGGTTATGTGCCAGAATAAGGTTAAATAATGTATGTATATATAGTAGTTAAGGATGATTGGCTTGATTTAGTTGGGCTTACGATTATACATTATTGGGTCGATATAAATTAAAAAAACTAGGTGTGGATGTTTATTAGGTTTCTCTTATCCTGAGGATAAGAAATAACAAAATAATTTTTTTCCATACTTATATCTACTTTTAAAAAATATATTATACATTTAAAATATATTATTGCTATTTTAAATACAATTTCCTTATATATTGATACTCTTTTAAATAGCGTAATTACTATTCAGGATAATATTTGAGAAATAATTTAGAATACATATTATATAATTTTTTAATAATATTATTATGTTTTTACTTTTTTAGAAACAAGTAAAATATAGTAAATTGAACATGCTTGAGATTATTTATATTTAAAATAATTGATAATATAAAATAATAATATTAATAATTAAATAAAAAAAATTGTAGAAAAATATAACCCTAAAATATTTTTCATTTAAAATAATTAAATTTTAAATATTGTTTACTCTTGCATATTAAGTATATTAATTTTATGAAGATTAAATTGTAATAACTATTATAAAAAAATACCACAAGAATATTATTTATGATAATAACTCTATTTTCAATAACTAAATAAAAAATGAAGTATAATATTAAGAAAATTATTTCGTTACTATTTATTCAAGATCTTAGCGAGTTACATAACTTGGACATATTTTTGTCATTAAAAAAACTCTACAATTTGATCGATGACCAGGACATTTCATCACAATAATCCTCTTAATAAGGAAAATTATGATGAAATGTCATAACCACGAGCATATTGCCTAGCCTAGACTGGGTTACTTTGATATTTGAAAAATATGGATTTATATTGAAGAACTCTATATGTTTTAAGTTTATAAACAACAGTTAATTAAAACAATTTTTGAAGAATATATAATAGAAGTATAAGTTAAGAGAGAAGAATAAGAGGGTTGTGTGCCAAAATAAGGTTATATCATGTATGTATATGTAGAAGTTAATGATGATGGGCTTGATTTAGTTGGGCTTACGACTATATGGGTTGATGTAAATTTAAAAGACTAGGTGTGGATGTTTATTAGGTTTCTCATACCCTGATGATAAGAATTAACAAAATAACTGGTTATTCCCTACTTATATTATTTAAAAAAAATATATTATACATTAAAAATATATTGTTGCTATTTTAAATACAATTTCTTTATATATTGATACTCTTTTAAATAGCGTAATTACTATTCAAGAAAATATTTGAGTAAAAATTTGGCGTACATTTTATGTAATTTTTCTATAATATTATTGTGTTTTTACTTTTTTAGAAACAAGTAACTATAGTAAATTGAACATGTTCTAGATTATTTATATTTAATATAATTGATAATATAAAAATAATAATATTAATAATTAAATTAAAAGAAATTATAAAAAAATATAACTCTAAAATATTTTTCATTTAAAATAATTAAAATATAAATATTGTTTACTCTTGCATATTAAGTATATTAATTTTTTGAAGATTAAATTGTAATAACTATTATAAAAAACAACACAAGAATATTATTTGTGATAAAAGTTATATTTAGAATAACTAAATAAAAAAAGATTTTCAATATTATGAAAATTATACCATAACTATTGATTCAAGATCTTAGCGAGTTACATTACTTGGGCATATTTTTGTCAGTAAGAAACTCTACAATTTGATCGATGGTCATGATATTTCATCACAAAAATCCTCTTAATAAGGAAAATTATGATGAAATGTCATAACCACGAGCATATTGCATAGCCTAGACTAGATTACTTTGATATTTGAAAATATGGATTTATATTGAAGAAGTCTATATGTTTCAGTTTATAAACTACAGTTAATGAAAACAGTTTCTTAAAAATATATAATAGAAGTATAAGTTAAAAGAGAATAATAAAAGGGTTATGTGCCAAAATAAGGTTAAATAATGTATGTGTATATAGTAGTTAAGGATGATTGGCTTGATTTAGTTGGGCTTACGATTATACATTATTGGGTCGATATAAATTAAAAAAACTAGGTGTGGATGTTTATTAGGTTTCTCTTATCCTGAGGATAAGAAATAACAAAATAATTTTTTTCCCTACTTATATCTACTTTTAAAAAATATATTATACATTTAAAATATATTATTGCTATTTTAAATACAATTTCCTTATATATTGATACTCTTTTAAATAGCGTAATTACTATTCAGGATAATATTTGAGAAATAATTTAGAATACATATTATATAATTTTTTAATAATATTATTATGTTTTTACTTTTTTAGAAACAAGTAACATATAGTAAATTGAACATGCTTGAGATTATTTATATTTAAAATAATTGATAATATAAAATAATAATATTAATAATTAAATAAAAAAAATTGTAGAAAAATATAACCCTAAAATATTTTTCATTTAAAATAATTAAATTTTATATATTGTTTACTCTTGCATATTAAGTATATTAATTTTATGAAGATTAAATTGTAATAACTATTATAAAAAAACACCACAAGAATATTATTTATGATAATAACTCTATTTTCAATAACTAAATAAAAAATGAAGTATAATATTAAGAAAATTATTTCGTTACTATTTATTCAAGATCTTAGCGAGTTACATAACTTGGACATATTTTTGTCATTAAAAAAACTCTACAATTTGATCGATGACCAGGACATTTCATCACAATAATCCTCTTAATAAGGAAAATTATGATGAAATGTCATAACCACGAGCATATTGCCTAGCCTAGACTGGGTTACTTTGATATTTGAAAAATATGGATTTATATTGAAGAACTCTATATGTTTTAAGTTTATAAACAACAGTTAATTAAAACAATTTTTGAAGAATATATAATAGAAGTATAAGTTAAGAGAGAAGAATAAGAGGGTTGTGTGCCAGAATAAGGTTATATCATGTATGTATATATAAAAGTTAATGATGATGGGCTTGATTTAGTTGGGCTTACGACTATATGGGTTGATGTAAATTTAAAAGACTAGGTGTGGATGTTTATTAGGTTTCTCATACCCTGATGATAAGAATTAACAAAATAACTGGTTATTCCCTACTTATATTATTTAAAAAATATATATTATACATTAAAAATATATTGTTGCTATTTTAAATTCAATTTCTTTATATATTGATACTCTTTTAAATAGCGTAATTACTATTCAAGAAAATATTTGAGTAAAAATTCGGCGTACATTTTATGTAATTTTTCTATAATATTATTGTGTTTTTACTTTTTTAGAAACAAGTAACTATAGTAAATTGAACATGTTCTAGATTATTTATATTTAATATAATTGATAATATAAAAATAATAATATTAATAATTAAATTAAAAGAAATTATAAAAAAATATAACTCTAAAATATTTTTCATTTAAAATAATTAAAATATAAATATTGTTTACTCTTGCATATTAAGTATATTAATTTTTTGAAGATTAAATTGTAATAACTATTATAAAAAACAACACAAGAATATTATTTGTGGTAAAAGTTATATTTAGAATAACTAAATAAAAAAAGATTTTCAATATTATGAAAATTATACCATAACTATTGATTCAAGATCTTAGCGAGTTACATTACTTGGGCATATTTTTGTCAGTAATAAACTCTACAATTTGATCGATGGTCATGATATTTCATCACAAAAATCCTCTTAATAAGGAAAATTATGATGAATTGTCATAACCACGAGCATATTGCATAGCCTAGACTAGATTACTTTGATATTTGAAAAATATGGATTTATATTGAAGAACTCTATATGTTTCAGTTTATAAACTACAGTTAATGAAAACAATTTCTTAAAAATATATAATAGAAGTATAAGTTAAAAGAGAACAATAAAAGGGTTATGTGCCAGAATAAGGTTAAATAATGTATGTATATATAGTAGTTAAGGATGATTGGCTTGATTTAGTTGGGCTTACGATTATACATTATTGGGTCGATATAAATTAAAAAAACTAGGTGTGGATGTTTATTAGGTTTCTCTTATCCTGAGGATAAGAAATAACAAAATAATTTTTTTCCCTACTTATATCTACTTTTAAAAAATATATTATACATTTAAAATATATTATTGCTATTTTAAATACAATTTCCTTATATATTGATACTCTTTTAAATAGCGTAATTACTATTCAGGATAATATTTGAGAAATAATTTAGAATACATATTATATAATTTTTTAATAATATTATTATGTTTTTACTTTTTTAGAAACAAGTAACATATAGTAAATTGAACATGCTTGAGATTATTTATATTTAAAATAATTGATAATATAAAATAATAATATTAATAATTAAATAAAAAAAATTGTAGAAAAATATAACCCTAAAATATTTTTCATTTAAAATAATTAAATTTTAAATATTGTTTACTCTTGCATATTAAGTATATTAATTTTATGGAGATTAAATTGTAATAACTATTATAAAAAAACACCACAAGAATATTATTTATGATAATAACTCTATTTTCAATAACTAAATAAAAAATGAAGTATAACATTAAGAAAATTATTTCGTTACTATTTATTCAAGATCTTAGCGAGTTACATAACTTGGACATATTTTTGTCATTAAAAAAACTCTACAATTTGATCGATGACCAGGACATTTCATCACAATAATCCTCTTAATAAGGAAAATTATGATGAAATGTCATAACTACGAGCATATTGCCTAGCCTAGACTGGGTTACTTTGATATTTGAAAAATATGGATTTATATTGAAGAACTCTATATGTTTTAAGTTTATAAACAACAGTTAATTAAAACAATTTTTGAAGAATATATAATAGAAGTATAAGTTAAGAGAGAAGAATAAGAGGGTTGTGTGCCAGAATAAGGTTATATCATGTATGTATATATAGAAGTTAATGATGATGGGCTTGATTTAGTTGGGCTTACGACTATATGGGTTGATGTAAATTTAAAAGACTAGGTGTGGATGTTTATTAGGTTTCTGATGATAAGAATTAACAAAATAACTGGTTATTCCCTACTTATATTATTTAAAAAAAATATATTATACATTAAAAATATATTGTTGCTATTTTAAATACAATTTCTTTATATATTGATACTCTTTTAAATAGCGTAATTACTATTCAAGAAAATATTTGAGTAAAAATTCGGCGTACATTTTATGTAATTTTTCTATAATATTATTGTGTTTTTACTTTTTTAGAAACAAGTAACTATAGTAAATTGAACATGTTCTAGATTATTTATATTTAATATAATTGATAATATAAAAATAATAATATTAATAATTAAATTAAAAGAAATTATAAAAAAATATAACTCTAAAATATTTTTCATTTAAAATAATTAAAATATAAATATTGTTTACTCTTGCATATTAAGTATATTAATTTTTTGAAGATTAAATTGTAATAACTATTATAAAAAACAACACAAGAATATTATTTGTGGTAAAAGTTATATTTAGAATAACTAAATAAAAAAAGATTTTCAATATTATGAAAATTATACCATAACTATTGATTCAAGATCTTAGCGAGTTACATTACTTGGGCATATTTTTGTCAGTAATAAACTCTACAATTTGATCGATGGTCATGATATTTCATCACAAAAATCCTCTTAATAAGGAAAATTATGATGAAATGTCATAACCACGAGCATATTGCATAGCCTAGACTAGATTACTTTGATATTTGAAAAATATGGATTTATATTGAAGAACTCTATATGTTTCAGTTTATAAACTACAGTTAATGAAAACAATTTCTTAAAAATATATAATAGAAGTATAAGTTAAAAGAGAACAATAAAAGGGTTATGTGCCAGAATAAGGTTAAATAATGTATGTATATATAGTAGTTAAGGATGATTGGCTTGATTTAGTTGGGCTTACGATTATACATTATTGGGTCGATATAAATTAAAAAAACTAGGTGTGGATGTTTATTAGGTTTCTCTTATCCTGAGGATAAGAAATAACAAAATAATTTTTTTCCCTACTTATATCTACTTTTAAAAAATATATTATACATTTAAAATATATTATTGCTATTTTAAATACAATTTCCTTATATATTGATACTCTTTTAAATAGCGTAATTACTATTCAGGATAATATTTGAGAAATAATTTAGAATACATATTATATAATTTTTTAATAATATTATTATGTTTTTACTTTTTTAGAAACAAGTAACATATAGTAAATTGAACATGCTTGAGATTATTTATATTTAAAATAATTGATAATATAAAATAATAATATTAATAATTAAATAAAAAAAATTGTAGAAAAATATAACCCTAAAATATTTTTCATTTAAAATAATTAAATTTTAAATATTGTTTACTCTTGCATATTAAGTATATTAATTTTATGAAGATTAAATTGTAATAACTATTATAAAAAAACACCACAAGAATATTATTTATGATAATAACTCTATTTTCAATAACTAAATAAAAAATGAAGTATAATATTAAGAAAATTATTTCGTTACTATTTATTCAAGATCTTAGCGAGTTACATAACTTGGACATATTTTTGTCATTAAAAAAACTCTACAATTTGATCGATGACCAGGACATTTCATCACAATAATCCTCTTAATAAGGAAAATTATGATGAAATGTCATAACCACGAGCATATTGCCTAGCCTAGACTGGGTTACTTTGATATTTGAAAAATATGGATTTATATTGAAGAACTCTATATGTTTTAAGTTTATAAACAACAGTTAATTAAAACAATTTTTGAAGAATATATAATAGAAGTATAAGTTAAGAGAGAAGAATAAGAGGGTTGTGTGCCAGAATAAGGTTATATCATGTATGTATATATAGAAGTTAATGATGATGGGCTTGATTTAGTTGGGCTTACGACTATATGGGTTGATGTAAATTTAAAAGACTAGGTGTGGATGTTTATTAGGTTTCTCATACCCTGATGATAAGAATTAACAAAATAACTGGTTATTCCCTACTTATATTATTTAAAAAAAATATATTATACATTAAAAATATATTGTTGCTATTTTAAATACAATTTCTTTATATATTGATACTCTTTTAAATAGCGTAATTACTATTCAAGAAAATATTTGAGTAAAAATTCGGCGTACATTTTATGTAATTTTTCTATAATATTATTGTGTTTTTACTTTTTTAGAAACAAGTAACTATAGTAAATTGAACATGTTCTAGATTATTTATATTTAATATAATTGATAATATAAAAATAATAATATTAATAATTAAATTAAAAGAAATTATAAAAAAATATAACTCTAAAATATTTTTCATTTAAAATAATTAAAATATAAATATTGTTTACTCTTGCATATTAAGTATATTAATTTTTTGAAGATTAAATTGTAATAACTATTATAAAAAACAACACAAGAATATTATTTGTGGTAAAAGTTATATTTAGAATAACTAAATAAAAAAAGATTTTCAATATTATGAAAATTATACCATAACTATTGATTCAAGATCTTAGCGAGCTACATTACTTGGGCATATTTTTGTCAGTAATAAACTCTACAATTTGATCGATGGTCATGATATTTCATCACAAAAATCCTCTTAATAAGGAAAATTATGATGAAATGTCATAACCACGAGCATATTGCATAGCCTAGACTAGATTACTTTGATATTTGAAAAATATGGATTTATATTGAAGAACTCTATATGTTTCAGTTTATAAACTACAGTTAATGAAAACAATTTCTTAAAAATATATAATAGAAGTATAAGTTAAAAGAGAACAATAAAAGGGTTATGTGCCAGAATAAGGTTAAATAATGTATGTATATATAGTAGTTAAGGATGATTGGCTTGATTTAGTTGGGCTTACGATTATACATTATTGGTCGATATAAATTAAAAAAACTAGGTGTGGATGTTTATTAGGTTTCTCTTATCCTGAGGATAAGAAATAACAAAATAATTTTTTTCCCTACTTATATCTACTTTTAAAAAATATATTATACATTTAAAATATATTATTGCTATTTTAAATACAATTTCCTTATATATTGATACTCTTTTAAATAGCGTAATTACTATTCAGGATAATATTTGAGAAATAATTTAGAATACATATTATATAATTTTTTAATAATATTATTATGTTTTTACTTTTTTAGAAACAAGTAACATATAGTAAATTGAACATGCTTGAGATTATTTATATTTAAAATAATTGATAATATAAAATAATAATATTAATAATTAAATAAAAAAAATTGTAAAAATATAACCCTAAAATATTTTTCATTTAAAATAATTAAATTTTAAATATTGTTTACTCTTGCATATTAAGTATATTAATTTTATGAAGATTAAATTGTAATAACTATTATAAAAAAACACCACAAGAATATTATTTATGATAATAACTCTATTTTCAATAACTAAATAAAAAATGAAGTATAATATTAAGAAAATTATTTCGTTACTATTTATTCAAGATCTTAGCGAGTTACATAACTTGGACATATTTTTGTCATTAAAAAAACTCTACAATTTGATCGATGACCAGGACATTTCATCACAATAATCCTCTTAATAAGGAAAATTATGATGAAATGTCATAACCACGAGCATATTGCCTAGCCTAGACTGGGTTACTTTGATATTTGAAAAATATGGATTTATATTGAAGAACTCTATATGTTTTAAGTTTATAAACAACAGTTAATTAAAACAATTTTTGAAGAATATATAATAGAAGTATAAGTTAAGAGAGAAGAATAAGAGGGTTGTGTGCCAGAATAAGGTTATATCATGTATGTATATATAGAAGTTAATGATGATGGGCTTGATTTAGTTGGGCTTACGACTATATGGGTTGATGTAAATTTAAAAGACTAGGTGTGG
This sequence comes from Nemophila menziesii, assembly GCA_029959085.1. Classification (NCBI taxonomy): domain Eukaryota; kingdom Viridiplantae; phylum Streptophyta; class Magnoliopsida; order Boraginales; family Hydrophyllaceae; genus Nemophila; species Nemophila menziesii. The sequence goes on along the minus strand of JARWIR010000015.1, from coordinate 21,299,794 downwards.
ATGTTTATTAGGTTTCTCATACCCTGATGATAAGAATTAACAAAATAACTGGTTATTCCCTACTTATATTATTTAAAAAAAATATATTATACATTAAAAATATATTGTTGCTATTTTAAATACAATTTCTTTATATATTGATACTCTTTTAAATAGCGTAATTACTATTCAAGAAAATATTTGAGTAAAAATTCGGCGTACATTTTATGTAATTTTTCTATAATATTATTGTGTTTTTACTTTTTTAGAAACAAGTAACTATAGTAAATTGAACATGTTCTAGATTATTTATATTTAATATAATTGATAATATAAAAATAATAATATTAATAATTAAATTAAAAGAAATTATAAAAAAATATAACTCTAAAATATTTTTCATTTAAAATAATTAAAATATAAATATTGTTTACTCTTGCATATTAAGTATATTAATTTTTTGAAGATTAAATTGTAATAACTATTATAAAAAACAACACAAGAATATTATTTGTGATAAAAGTTATATTTAGAATAACTAAATAAAAAAAGATTTTCAATATTATGAAAATTATACCATAACTATTGATTCAAGATCTTAGCGAGTTACATTACTTGGGCATATTTTTGTCAGTAAGAAACTCTACAATTTGATCGATGGTCATGATATTTCATCACAAAAATCCTCTTAATAAGGAAAATTATGATGAAATGTCATAACCACGAGCATATTGCATAGCCTAGACTAGATTACTTTGATATTTGAAAAATATGGATTTATATTGAAGAACTCTATATGTTTCAGTTTATAAACTACAGTTAATGAAAACAGTTTCTTAAAAATATATAATAGAAGTATAAGTTAAAAGAGAATAATAAAAGGGTTATGTGCCAAAATAAGGTTAAATAATGTATGTATATATAGTAGTTAAGGATGATTGGCTTGATTTAGTTGGGCTTACGATTATACATTATTGGGTCGATATAAATTAAAAAAACTAGGTGTGGATGTTTATTAGGTTTCTCTTATCGTGAGGATAAGAAATAACAAAATAATTTTTTTCCCTACTTATATCTACTTTTAAAAAATATATTATACATTTAAAATATATTATTGCTATTTTAAATACAATTTCCTTATATATTGATACTCTTTTAAATAGCGTAATTACTATTCAGGATAATATTTGAGAAATAATTTAGAATACATATTATATAATTTTTTAATAATATTATTATGTTTTTACTTTTTTAGAAACAAGTAACATATAGTAAATTGAACATGCTTGAGATTATTTATATTTAAAATAATTGATAATATAAAATAATAATATTAATAATTAAATAAAAAAAATTGTAGAAAAATATAACCCTAAAATATTTTTCATTTAAAATAATTAAATTTTAAATATTGTTTACTCTTGCATATTAAGTATATTAATTTTATGAAGATTAAATTGTAATAACTATTATAAAAAAACACCACAAGAATATTATTTATGATAATAACTCTATTTTCAATAACTAAATAAAAAATGAAGTATAATATTAAGAAAATTATTTCGTTACTATTTATTCAAGATCTTAGCGAGTTACATAACTTGGACATATTTTTGTCATTAAAAAAACTCTACAATTTGATCGATGACCAGGACATTTCATCACAATAATCCTCTTAATAAGGAAAATTATGATGAAATGTCATAACCACGAGCATATTGCCTAGCCTAGACTGGGTTACTTTGATATTTGAAAAATATGGATTTATATTGAAGAACTCTATATGTTTTAAGTTTATAAACAACAGTTAATTAAAACAATTTTTGAAGAATATATAATAGAAGTATAAGTTAAGAGAGAAGAATAAGAGGGTTGTGTGCCAGAATAAGGTTATATCATGTATGTATATATAGAAGTTAATGATGATGGGCTTGATTTAGTTGGGCTTACGACTATATGGGTTGATGTAAATTTAAAAGACTAGGTGTGGATGTTTATTAGGTTTCTCATACCCTGATGATAAGAATTAACAAAATAACTGGTTATTCCCTACTTATATTATTTAAAAAAAATATATTATACATTAAAAATATATTGTTGCTATTTTAAATACAATTTCTTTATATATTGATACTCTTTTAAATAGCGTAATTACTATTCAAGAAAATATTTGAGTAAAAATTCGGCGTACATTTTATGTAATTTTTCTATAATATTATTGTGTTTTTACTTTTTTAGAAACAAGTAACTATAGTAAATTGAACATGTTCTAGATTATTTATATTTAATATAATTGATAATATAAAAATAATAATATTAATAATTAAATTAAAAGAAATTATAAAAAAATATAACTCTAAAATATTTTTCATTTAAAATAATTAAAATATAAATATTGTTTACTCTTGCATATTAAGTATATTAATTTTTTGAAGATTAAATTGTAATAACTATTATAAAAAACAACACAAGAATATTATTTGTGATAAAAGTTATATTTAGAATAACTAAATAAAAAAAGATTTTCAATATTATGAAAATTATACCATAACTATTGATTCAAGATCTTAGCGAGTTACATTACTTGGGCATATTTTTGTCAGTAAGAAACTCTACAATTTGATCGATGGTCATGATATTTCATCACAAAAATCCTCTTAATAAGGAAAATTATGATGAAATGTCATAACCACGAGCATATTGCATAGCCTAGACTAGATTACTTTGATATTTGAAAAATATGGATTTATATTGAAGAACTCTATATGTTTCAGTTTATAAACTACAGTTAATGAAAACAGTTTCTTAAAAATATATAATAGAAGTATAAGTTAAAAGAGAATAATAAAAGGGTTATGTGCCAAAATAAGGTTAAATAATGTATGTATATATAGTAGTTAAGGATGATTGGCTTGATTTAGTTGGGCTTACGATTATACATTATTGGGTCGATATAAATTAAAAAAACTAGGTGTGGATGTTTATTAGGTTTCTCTTATCGTGAGGATAAGAAATAACAAAATAATTTTTTTCCCTACTTATATCTACTTTTAAAAAATATATTATACATTTAAAATATATTATTGCTATTTTAAATACAATTTCCTTATATATTGATACTCTTTTAAATAGCGTAATTACTATTCAGGATAATATTTGAGAAATAATTTAGAATACATATTATATAATTTTTTAATAATATTATTATGTTTTTACTTTTTTAGAAACAAGTAACATATAGTAAATTGAACATGCTTGAGATTATTTATATTTAAAATAATTGATAATATAAAATAATAATATTAATAATTAAATAAAAAAAATTGTAGAAAAATATAACCCTAAAATATTTTTCATTTAAAATAATTAAATTTTAAATATTGTTTACTCTTGCATATTAAGTATATTAATTTTATGAAGATTAAATTGTAATAACTATTATAAAAAAACACCACAAGAATATTATTTATGATAATAACTCTATTTTCAATAACTAAATAAAAAATGAAGTATAATATTAAGAAAATTATTTCGTTACTATTTATTCAAGATCTTAGCGAGTTACATAACTTGGACATATTTTTGTCATTAAAAAAACTCTACAATTTGATCGATGACCAGGACATTTCATCACAATAATCCTCTTAATAAGGAAAATTATGATGAAATGTCATAACCACGAGCATATTGCCTAGCCTAGACTGGGTTACTTTGATATTTGAAAAATATGGATTTATATTGAAGAACTCTATATGTTTTAAGTTTATAAACAACAGTTAATTAAAACAATTTTTGAAGAATATATAATAGAAGTATAAGTTAAGAGAGAAGAATAAGAGGGTTGTGTGCCAGAATAAGGTTATATCATGTATGTATATATAGAAGTTAATGATGATGGGCTTGATTTAGTTGGGCTTACGACTATATGGGTTGATGTAAATTTAAAAGACTAGGTGTGGATGTTTATTAGGTTTCTGATGATAAGAATTAACAAAATAACTGGTTATTCCCTACTTATATTATTTAAAAAAAATATATTATACATTAAAAATATATTGTTGCTATTTTAAATACAATTTCTTTATATATTGATACTCTTTTAAATAGCGTAATTACTATTCAAGAAAATATTTGAGTAAAAATTCGGCGTACATTTTATGTAATTTTTCTATAATATTATTGTGTTTTTACTTTTTTAGAAACAAGTAACTATAGTAAATTGAACATGTTCTAGATTATTTATATTTAATATAATTGATAATATAAAAATAATAATATTAATAATTAAATTAAAAGAAATTATAAAAAAATATAACTCTAAAATATTTTTCATTTAAAATAATTAAAATATAAATATTGTTTACTCTTGCATATTAAGTATATTAATTTTTTGAAGATTAAATTGTAATAACTATTATAAAAAACAACACAAGAATATTATTTGTGGTAAAAGTTATATTTAGAATAACTAAATAAAAAAAGATTTTCAATATTATGAAAATTATACCATAACTATTGATTCAAGATCTTAGCGAGTTACATTACTTGGGCATATTTTTGTCAGTAATAAACTCTACAATTTGATCGATGGTCATGATATTTCATCACAAAAATCCTCTTAATAAGGAAAATTATGATGAAATGTCATAACCACGAGCATATTGCATAGCCTAGACTAGATTACTTTGATATTTGAAAAATATGGATTTATATTGAAGAACTCTATATGTTTCAGTTTATAAACTACAGTTAATGAAAACAATTTCTTAAAAATATATAATAGAAGTATAAGTTAAAAGAGAACAATAAAAGGGTTATGTGCCAGAATAAGGTTAAATAATGTATGTATATATAGTAGTTAAGGATGATTGGCTTGATTTAGTTGGGCTTACGATTATACATTATTGGGTCGATATAAATTAAAAAAACTAGGTGTGGATGTTTATTAGGTTTCTCTTATCCTGAGGATAAGAAATAACAAAATAATTTTTTTCCCTACTTATATCTACTTTTAAAAAATATATTATACATTTAAAATATATTATTGCTATTTTAAATACAATTTCCTTATATATTGATACTCTTTTAAATAGCGTAATTACTATTCAGGATAATATTTGAGAAATAATTTAGAATACATATTATATAATTTTTTAATAATATTATTATGTTTTTACTTTTTTAGAAACAAGTAACATATAGTAAATTGAACATGCTTGAGATTATTTATATTTAAAATAATTGATAATATAAAATAATAATATTAATAATTAAATAAAAAAAATTGTAGAAAAATATAACCCTAAAATATTTTTCATTTAAAATAATTAAATTTTAAATATTGTTTACTCTTGCATATTAAGTATATTAATTTTATGAAGATTAAATTGTAATAACTATTATAAAAAAACACCACAAGAATATTATTTATGATAATAACTCTATTTTCAATAACTAAATAAAAAATGAAGTATAATATTAAGAAAATTATTTCGTTACTATTTATTCAAGATCTTAGCGAGTTACATAACTTGGACATATTTTTGTCATTAAAAAAACTCTACAATTTGATCGATGACCAGGACATTTCATCACAATAATCCTCTTAATAAGGAAAATTATGATGAAATGTCATAACCACGAGCATATTGCCTAGCCTAGACTGGGTTACTTTGATATTTGAAAAATATGGATTTATATTGAAGAACTCTATATGTTTTAAGTTTATAAACAACAGTTAATTAAAACAATTTTTGAAGAATATATAATAGAAGTATAAGTTAAGAGAGAAGAATAAGAGGGTTGTGTGCCAGAATAAGGTTATATCATGTATGTATATATAGAAGTTAATGATGATGGGCTTGATTTAGTTGGGCTTACGACTATATGGGTTGATGTAAATTTAAAAGACTAGGTGTGGATGTTTATTAGGTTTCTCATACCCTGATGATAAGAATTAACAAAATAACTGGTTATTCCCTACTTATATTATTTAAAAAAAATATATTATACATTAAAAATATATTGTTGCTATTTTAAATACAATTTCTTTATATATTGATACTCTTTTAAATAGCGTAATTACTATTCAAGAAAATATTTGAGTAAAAATTCGGCGTACATTTTATGTAATTTTTCTATAATATTATTGTGTTTTTACTTTTTTAGAAACAAGTAACTATAGTAAATTGAACATGTTCTAGATTATTTATATTTAATATAATTGATAATATAAAAATAATAATATTAATAATTAAATTAAAAGAAATTATAAAAAAATATAACTCTAAAATATTTTTCATTTAAAATAATTAAAATATAAATATTGTTTACTCTTGCATATTAAGTATATTAATTTTTTGAAGATTAAATTGTAATAACTATTATAAAAAACAACACAAGAATATTATTTGTGGTAAAAGTTATATTTAGAATAACTAAATAAAAAAAGATTTTCAATATTATGAAAATTATACCATAACTATTGATTCAAGATCTTAGCGAGCTACATTACTTGGGCATATTTTTGTCAGTAATAAACTCTACAATTTGATCGATGGTCATGATATTTCATCACAAAAATCCTCTTAATAAGGAAAATTATGATGAAATGTCATAACCACGAGCATATTGCATAGCCTAGACTAGATTACTTTGATATTTGAAAAATATGGATTTATATTGAAGAACTCTATATGTTTCAGTTTATAAACTACAGTTAATGAAAACAATTTCTTAAAAATATATAATAGAAGTATAAGTTAAAAGAGAACAATAAAAGGGTTATGTGCCAGAATAAGGTTAAATAATGTATGTATATATAGTAGTTAAGGATGATTGGCTTGATTTAGTTGGGCTTACGATTATACATTATTGGGTCGATATAAATTAAAAAAACTAGGTGTGGATGTTTATTAGGTTTCTCTTATCCTGAGGATAAGAAATAACAAAATAATTTTTTTCCCTACTTATATCTACTTTTAAAAAATATATTATACATTTAAAATATATTATTGCTATTTTAAATACAATTTCCTTATATATTGATACTCTTTTAAATAGCGTAATTACTATTCAGGATAATATTTGAGAAATAATTTAGAATACATATTATATAATTTTTTAATAATATTATTATGTTTTTCCTTTTTTAAAAACAAGTAACATATAGTAAATTGAACATGCTTGAGATTATTTATATTTAAAATAATTGATAATATAAAATAATAATATTAATAATTAAATAAAAAAAATTGTAGAAAAATATAACCCTAAAATATTTTTCATTTAAAATAATTAAATTTTAAATATTGTTTACTCTTGCATATTAAGTATATTAATTTTATGAAGATTAAATTGTAATAACTATTATAAAAAAACACCACAAGAATATTATTTATGATAATAACTCTATTTTCAATAACTAAATAAAAAATGAAGTATAATATTAAGAAAATTATTTCGTTACTATTTATTCAAGATCTTAGCGAGTTACATAACTTGGACATATTTTTGTCATTAAAAAAACTCTACAATTTGATCGATGACCAGGACATTTCATCACAATAATCCTCTTAATAAGGAAAATTATGATGAAATGTCATAACCACGAGCATATTGCCTAGCCTAGACTGGGTTACTTTGATATTTGAAAAATATGGATTTATATTGAAGAACTCTATATGTTTTAAGTTTATAAACAACAGTTAATTAAAACAATTTTTGAAGAATATATAATAGAAGTATAAGTTAAGAGAGAAGAATAAGAGGGTTGTGTGCCAGAATAAGGTTATATCATGTATGTATATATAGAAGTTAATGATGATGGGCTTGATTTAGTTGGGCTTACGACTATATGGGTTGATGTAAATTTAAAAGACTAGGTGTGGATGTTTATTAGGTTTCTCATACCCTGATGATAAGAATTAACAAAATAACTGGTTATTCCCTACTTATATTATTTAAAAAAAATATATTATACATTAAAAATATATTGTTGCTATTTTAAATACAATTTCTTTATATATTGATACTCTTTTAAATAGCGTAATTACTATTCAAGAAAATATTTGAGTAAAAATTCGGCGTACATTTTATGTAATTTTTCTATAATATTATTGTGTTTTTACTTTTTTAGAAACAAGTAACTATAGTAAATTGAACATGTTCTAGATTATTTATATTTAATATAATTGATAATATAAAAATAATAATATTAATAATTAAATTAAAAGAAATTATAAAAAAATATAACTCTAAAATATTTTTCATTTAAAATAATTAAAATATAAATATTGTTTACTCTTGCATATTAAGTATATTAATTTTTTGAAGATTAAATTGTAATAACTATTATAAAAAACAACACAAGAATATTATTTGTGATAAAAGTTATATTTAGAATAACTAAATAAAAAAAGATTTTCAATATTATGAAAATTATACCATAACTATTGATTCAAGATCTTAGCGAGTTACATTACTTGGGCATATTTTTGTCAGTAAGAAACTCTACAATTTGATCGATGGTCATGATATTTCATCACAAAAATCCTCTTAATAAGGAAAATTATGATGAAATGTCATAACCACGAGCATATTGCATAGCCTAGACTAGATTACTTTGATATTTGAAAAATATGGATTTATATTGAAGAACTCTATATGTTTCAGTTTATAAACTACAGTTAATGAAAACAGTTTCTTAAAAATATATAATAGAAGTATAAGTTAAAAGAGAATAATAAAAGGGTTATGTGCCAAAATAAGGTTAAATAATGTATGTATATATAGTAGTTAAGGATGATTGGCTTGATTTAGTTGGGCTTACGATTATACATTATTGGGTCGATATAAATTAAAAAAACTAGGTGTGGATGTTTATTAGGTTTCTCTTATCGTGAGGATAAGAAATAACAAAATAATTTTTTTCCCTACTTATATCTACTTTTAAAAAATATATTATACATTTAAAATATATTATTGCTATTTTAAATACAATTTCCTTATATATTGATACTCTTTTAAATAGCGTAATTACTATTCAGGATAATATTTGAGAAATAATTTAGAATACATATTATATAATTTTTTAATAATATTATTATGTTTTTACTTTTTTAGAAACAAGTAACATATAGTAAATTGAACATGCTTGAGATTATTTATATTTAAAATAATTGATAATATAAAATAATAATATTAATAATTAAATAAAAAAAATTGTAAAAATATAACCCTAAAATATTTTTCATTTAAAATAATTAAATTTTAAATATTGTTTACTCTTGCATATTAAGTATATTAATTTTATGAAGATTAAATTGTAATAACTATTATAAAAAAACACAACAAGAATATTATTTATGATAATAACTCTATTTTCAATAACTAAATAAAAAATGAAGTATAATATTAAGAAAATTATTTCGTTACTATTTATTCAAGATCTTAGCGAGTTACATAACTTGGACATATTTTTGTCATTAAAAAAACTCTACAATTTGATCGATGACCAGGACATTTCATCACAATAATCCTCTTAATAAGGAAAATTATGATGAAATGTCATAACCACGAGCATATTGCCTAGCCTAGACTGGGTTACTTTGATATTTGAAAAATATGGATTTATATTGAAGAACTCTATATGTTTTAAGTTTATAAACAACAGTTAATTAAAACAATTTTTGAAGAATATATAATAGAAGTATAAGTTAAGAGAGAAGAATAAGAGGGTTGTGTGCCAGAATAAGGTTATATCATGTATGTATATATAGAAGTTAATGATGATGGGCTTGATTTAGTTGGGCTTACGACTATATGGGTTGATGTAAATTTAAAAGACTAGGTGTGGATGTTTATTAGGTTTCTCATACCCTGATGATAAGAATTAACAAAATAACTGGTTATTCCCTACTTATATTATTTAAAAAAAATATATTATACATTAAAAATATATTGTTGCTATTTTAAATACAATTTCTTTATATATTGATACTCTTTTAAATAGCGTAATTACTATTCAAGAAAATATTTGAGTAAAAATTCGGCGTACATTTTATGTAATTTTTCTATAATATTATTGTGTTTTTACTTTTTTAGAAACAAGTAACTATAGTAAATTGAACATGTTCTAGATTATTTATATTTAATATAATTGATAATATAAAAATAATAATATTAATAATTAAATTAAAAGAAATTATAAAAAAATATAACTCTAAAATATTTTTCATTTAAAATAATTAAAATATAAATATTGTTTACTCTTGCATATTAAGTATATTAATTTTTTGAAGATTAAATTGTAATAACTATTATAAAAAACAACACAAGAATATTATTTGTGGTAAAAGTTATATTTAGAATAACTAAATAAAAAAAGATTTTCAATATTATGAAAATTATACCATAACTATTGATTCAAGATCTTAGCGAGTTACATTACTTGGGCATATTTTTGTCAGTAATAAACTCTACAATTTGATCGATGGTCATGATATTTCATCACAAAAATCCTCTTAATAAGGAAAATTATGATGAAATGTCATAACCACGAGCATATTGCATAGCCTAGACTAGATTACTTTGATATTTGAAAAATATGGATTTATATTGAAGAACTCTATATGTTTCAGTTTATAAACTACAGTTAATGAAAACAATTTCTTAAAAATATATAATAGAAGTATAAGTTAAAAGAGAACAATAAAAGGGTTATGTGCCAGAATAAGGTTAAATAATGTATGTATATATAGTAGTTAAGGATGATTGGCTTGATTTAGTTGGGCTTACGATTATACATTATTGGGTCGATATAAATTAAAAAAACTAGGTGTGGATGTTTATTAGGTTTCTCTTATCCTGAGGATAAGAAATAACAAAATAATTTTTTTCCCTACTTATATCTACTTTTAAAAAATATATTATACATTTAAAATATATTATTGCTATTTTAAATACAATTTCCTTATATATTGATACTCTTTTAAATAGCGTAATTACTATTCAGGATAATATTTGAGAAATAATTTAGAATACATATTATATAATTTTTTAATAATATTATTATGTTTTTACTTTTTTAGAAACAAGTAACATATAGTAAATTGAACATGCTTGAGATTATTTATATTTAAAATAATTGATAATATAAAATAATAATATTAATAATTAAATAAAAAAAATTGTAGAAAAATATAACCCTAAAATATTTTTCATTTAAAATAATTAAATTTTAAATATTGTTTACTCTTGCATATTAAGTATATTAATTTTATGAAGATTAAATTGTAATAACTATTATAAAAAAACACCACAAGAATATTATTTATGATAATAACTCTATTTTCAATAACTAAATAAAAAATGAAGTATAATATTAAGAAAATTATTTCGTTACTATTTATTCAAGATCTTAGCGAGTTACATAACTTGGACATATTTTTGTCATTAAAAAAACTCTACAATTTGATCGATGACCAGGACATTTCATCACAATAATCCTCTTAATAAGGAAAATTATGATGAAATGTCATAACCACGAGCATATTGCCTAGCCTAGACTGGGTTACTTTGATATTTGAAAAATATGGATTTATATTGAAGAACTCTATATGTTTTAAGTTTATAAACAACAGTTAATTAAAACAATTTTTGAAGAATATATAATAGAAGTATAAGTTAAGAGAGAAGAATAAGAGGGTTGTGTGCCAGAATAAGGTTATATCATGTATGTATATATAGAAGTTAATGATGATGGGCTTGATTTAGTTGGGCTTACGACTATATGGGTTGATGTAAATTTAAAAGACTAGGTGTGGATGTTTATTAGGTTTCTCATACCCTGATGATAAGAATTAACAAAATAACTGGTTATTCCCTACTTATATTATTTAAAAAAAATATATTATACATTAAAAATATATTGTTGCTATTTTAAATACAATTTCTTTATATATTGATACTCTTTTAAATAGCGTAATTACTATTCAAGAAAATATTTGAGTAAAAATTCGGCGTACATTTTATGTAATTTTTCTATAATATTATTGTGTTTTTACTTTTTTAGAAACAAGTAACTATAGTAAATTGAACATGTTCTAGATTATTTATATTTAATATAATTGATAATATAAAAATAATAATATTAATAATTAAATTAAAAGAAATTATAAAAAAATATAACTCTAAAATATTTTTCATTTAAAATAATTAAAATATAAATATTGTTTACTCTTGCATATTAAGTATATTAATTTTTTGAAGATTAAATTGTAATAACTATTATAAAAAACAACACAAGAATATTATTTGTGGTAAAAGTTATATTTAGAATAACTAAATAAAAAAAGATTTTCAATATTATGAAAATTATACCATAACTATTGATTCAAGATCTTAGCGAGTTACATTACTTGGGCATATTTTTGTCAGTAATAAACTCTACAATTTGATCGATGGTCATGATATTTCATCACAAAAATCCTCTTAATAAGGAAAATTATGATGAAATGTCATAACCACGAGCATATTGCATAGCCTAGACTAGATTACTTTGATATTTGAAAAATATGGATTTATATTGAAGAACTCTATATGTTTCAGTTTATAAACTACAGTTAATGAAAACAATTTCTTAAAAATATATAATAGAAGTATAAGTTAAAAGAGAACAATAAAAGGGTTATGTGCCAGAATAAGGTTAAATAATGTATGTATATATAGTAGTTAAGGATGATTGGCTTGATTTAGTTGGGCTTACGATTATACATTATTGGGTCGATATAAATTAAAAAAACTAGGTGTGGATGTTTATTAGGTTTCTCTTATCCTGAGGATAAGAAATAACAAAATAATTTTTTTCCCTACTTATATCTACTTTTAAAAAATATATTATACATTTAAAATATATTATTGCTATTTTAAATACAATTTCCTTATATATTGATACTCTTTTAAATAGCGTAATTACTATTCAGGATAATATTTGAGAAATAATTTAGAATACATATTATATAATTTTTTAATAATATTATTATGTTTTTACTTTTTTAGAAACAAGTAACATATAGTAAATTGAACATGCTTGAGATTATTTATATTTAAAATAATTGATAATATAAAATAATAATATTAATAATTAAATAAAAAAAATTGTAGAAAAATATAACCCTAAAATATTTTTCATTTAAAATAATTAAATTTTAAATATTGTTTACTCTTGCATATTAAGTATATTAATTTTATGAAGATTAAATTGTAATAACTATTATAAAAAAACACCACAAGAATATTATTTATGATAATAACTCTATTTTCAATAACTAAATAAAAAATGAAGTATAATATTAAGAAAATTATTTCGTTACTATTTATTCAAGATCTTAGCGAGTTACATAACTTGGACATATTTTTGTCATTAAAAAAACTCTACAATTTGATCGATGACCAGGACATTTCATCACAATAATCCTCTTAATAAGGAAAATTATGATGAAATGTCATAACCACGAGCATATTGCCTAGCCTAGACTGGGTTACTTTGATATTTGAAAAATATGGATTTATATTGAAGAACTCTATATGTTTTAAGTTTATAAACAACAGTTAATTAAAACAATTTTTGAAGAATATATAATAGAAGTATAAGTTAAGAGAGAAGAATAAGAGGGTTGTGTGCCAGAATAAGGTTATATCATGTATGTATATATAGAAGTTAATGATGATGGGCTTGATTTAGTTGGGCTTACGACTATATGGGTTGATGTAAATTTAAAAGACTAGGTGTGGATGTTTATTAGGTTTCTCATACCCTGATGATAAGAATTAACAAAATAACTGGTTATTCCCTACTTATATTATTTTAAAAAAATATATTATACATTAAAAATATATTGTTGCTATTTTAAATACAATTTCTTTATATATTGATACTCTTTTAAATAGCGTAATTACTATTCAAGAAAATATTTGAGTAAAAATTCGGCGTACATTTTATGTAATTTTTCTATAATATTATTGTGTTTTTACTTTTTTAGAAACAAGTAACTATAGTAAATTGAACATGTTCTAGATTATTTATATTTAATATAATTGATAATATAAAAATAATAATATTAATAATTAAATTAAAAGAAATTATAAAAAAATATAACTCTAAAATATTTTTCATTTAAAATAATTAAAATATAAATATTGTTTACTCTTGCATATTAAGTATATTAATTTTTTGAAGATTAAATTGTAATAACTATTATAAAAAACAACACAAGAATATTATTTGTGGTAAAAGTTATATTTAGAATAACTAAATAAAAAAAGATTTTCAATATTATGAAAATTATACCATAACTATTGATTCAAGATCTTAGCGAGTTACATTACTTGGGCATATTTTTGTCAGTAATAAACTCTACAATTTGATCGATGGTCATGATATTTCATCACAAAAATCCTCTTAATAAGGAAAATTATGATGAAATGTCATAACCACGAGCATATTGCATAGCCTAGACTAGATTACTTTGATATTTGAAAAATATGGATTTATATTGAAGAACTCTATATGTTTCAGTTTATAAACTACAGTTAATGAAAACAATTTCTTAAAAATATATAATAGAAGTATAAGTTAAAAGAGAACAATAAAAGGGTTATGTGCCAGAATAAGGTTAAATAATGTATGTATATATAGTAGTTAAGGATGATTGGCTTGATTTAGTTGGGCTTACGATTATACATTATTGGGTCGATATAAATTAAAAAAACTAGGTGTGGATGTTTATTAGGTTTCTCTTATCCTGAGGATAAGAAATAACAAAATAATTTTTTTCCCTACTTATATCTACTTTTAAAAAATATATTATACATTTAAAATATATTATTGCTATTTTAAATACAATTTCCTTATATATTGATACTCTTTTAAATAGCGTAATTACTATTCAGGATAATATTTGAGAAATAATTTAGAATACATATTATATAATTTTTTAATAATATTATTATGTTTTTACTTTTTTAGAAACAAGTAACATATAGTAAATTGAACATGCTTGAGATTATTTATATTTAAAATAATTGATAATATAAAATAATAATATTAATAATTAAATAAAAAAAATTGTAGAAAAATATAACCCTAAAATATTTTTCATTTAAAATAATTAAATTTTAAATATTGTTTACTCTTGCATATTAAGTATATTAATTTTATGAAGATTAAATTGTAATAACTATTATAAAAAAACACCACAAGAATATTATTTATGATAATAACTCTATTTTCAATAACTAAATAAAAAATGAAGTATAATATTAAGAAAATTATTTCGTTACTATTTATTCAAGATCTTAGCGAGTTACATAACTTGGACATATTTTTGTCATTAAAAAAACTCTACAATTTGATCGATGACCAGGACATTTCATCACAATAATCCTCTTAATAAGGAAAATTATGATGAAATGTCATAACCACGAGCATATTGCCTAGCCTAGACTGGGTTACTTTGATATTTGAAAAATATGGATTTATATTGAAGAACTCTATATGTTTTAAGTTTATAAACAACAGTTAATTAAAACAATTTTTGAAGAATATATAATAGAAGTGTAAGTTAAGAGAGAAGAATAAGAGGGTTGTGTGCCAGAATAAGGTTATATCATGTATGTATATATAGAAGTTAATGATGATGGGCTTGATTTAGTTGGGCTTACGACTATATGGGTTGATGTAAATTTAAAAGACTAGGTGTGGATGTTTATTAGGTTTCTCATACCCTGATGATAAGAATTAACAAAATAACTGGTTATTCCCTACTTATATTATTTTAAAAAAATATATTATACATTAAAAATATATTGTTGCTATTTTAAATACAATTTCTTTATATATTGATACTCTTTTAAATAGCGTAATTACTATTCAAGAAAATATTTGAGTAAAAATTCGGCGTACATTTTATGTAATTTTTCTATAATATTATTGTGTTTTTACTTTTTTAGAAACAAGTAACTATAGTAAATTGAACATGTTCTAGATTATTTATATTTAATATAATTGATAATATAAAAATAATAATATTAATAATTAAATTAAAAGAAATTATAAAAAAATATAACTCTAAAATATTTTTCATTTAAAATAATTAAAATATAAATATTGTTTACTCTTGCATATTAAGTATATTAATTTTTTGAAGATTAAATTGTAATAACTATTATAAAAAACAACACAAGAATATTATTTGTGGTAAAAGTTATATTTAGAATAACTAAATAAAAAAAGATTTTCAATATTATGAAAATTATACCATAACTATTGATTCAAGATCTTAGCGAGTTACATTACTTGGGCATATTTTTGTCAGTAAGAAACTCTACAATTTGATCGATGGTCATGATATTTCATCACAAAAATCCTCTTAATAAGGAAAATTATGATGAAATGTCATAACCACGAGCATATTGCATAGCCTAGACTAGATTACTTTGATATTTGAAAAATATGGATTTATATTGAAGAACTCTATATGTTTCAGTTTATAAACTACAGTTAATGAAAACAATTTCTTAAAAATATATAATAGAAGTATAAGTTAAAAGAGAACAATAAAAGGGTTATGTGCCAGAATAAGGTTAAATAATGTATGTATATATAGTAGTTAAGGATGATTGGCTTGATTTAGTTGGGCTTACGATTATACATTATTGGGTCGATATAAATTAAAAAAACTAGGTGTGGATGTTTATTAGGTTTCTCTTATCCTGAGGATAAGAAATAACAAAATAATTTTTTTCCCTACTTATATCTACTTTTAAAAAATATATTATACATTTAAAATATATTATTGCTATTTTAAATACAATTTCCTTATATATTGATACTCTTTTAAATAGCGTAATTACTATTCAGGATAATATTTGAGAAATAATTTAGAATACATATTATATAATTTTTTAATAATATTATTATGTTTTTACTTTTTTAGAAACAAGTAACATATAGTAAATTGAACATGCTTGAGATTATTTATATTTAAAATAATTGATAATATAAAATAATAATATTAATAATTAAATAAAAAAAATTGTAGAAAAATATAACCCTAAAATATTTTTCATTTAAAATAATTAAATTTTAAATATTGTTTACTCTTGCATATTAAGTATATTAATTTTATGAAGATTAAATTGTAATAACTATTATAAAAAAACACCACAAGAATATTATTTATGATAATAACTCTATTTTCAATAACTAAATAAAAAATGAAGTATAATATTAAGAAAATTATTTCGTTACTATTTATTCAAGATCTTAGCGAGTTACATAACTTGGACATATTTTTGTCATTAAAAAAACTCTACAATTTGATCGATGACCAGGACATTTCATCACAATAATCCTCTTAATAAGGAAAATTATGATGAAATGTCATAACCACGAGCATATTGCCTAGCCTAGACTGGGTTACTTTGATATTTGAAAAATATGGATTTATATTGAAGAACTCTATATGTTTTAAGTTTATAAACAACAGTTAATTAAAACAATTTTTGAAGAATATATAATAGAAGTATAAGTTAAGAGAGAAGAATAAGAGGGTTGTGTGCCAGAATAAGGTTATATCATGTATGTATATATAGAAGTTAATGATGATGGGCTTGATTTAGTTGGGCTTACGACTATATGGGTTGATGTAAATTTAAAAGACTAGGTGTGGATGTTTATTAGGTTTCTCATACCCTGATGATAAGAATTAACAAAATAACTGGTTATTCCCTACTTATATTATTTAAAAAAAATATATTATACATTAAAAATATATTGTTGCTATTTTAAATACAATTTCTTTATATATTGATACTCTTTTAAATAGCGTAATTACTATTCAAGAAAATATTTGAGTAAAAATTCGGCGTACATTTTATGTAATTTTTCTATAATATTATTGTGTTTTTACTTTTTTAGAAACAAGTAACTATAGTAAATTGAACATGTTCTAGATTATTTATATTTAATATAATTGATAATATAAAAATAATAATATTAATAATTAAATTAAAAGAAATTATAAAAAAATATAACTCTAAAATATTTTTCATTTAAAATAATTAAAATATAAATATTGTTTACTCTTGCATATTAAGTATATTAATTTTTTGAAGATTAAATTGTAATAACTATTATAAAAAACAACACAAGAATATTATTTGTGGTAAAAGTTATATTTAGAATAACTAAATAAAAAAAGATTTTCAATATTATGAAAATTATACCATAACTATTGATTCAAGATCTTAGCGAGTTACATTACTTGGGCATATTTTTGTCAGTAATAAACTCTACAATTTGATCGATGGTCATGATATTTCATCACAAAAATCCTCTTAATAAGGAAAATTATGATGAAATGTCATAACCACGAGCATATTGCATAGCCTAGACTAGATTACTTTGATATTTGAAAAATATGGATTTATATTGAAGAACTCTATATGTTTCAGTTTATAAACTACAGTTAATGAAAACAATTTCTTAAAAATATATAATAGAAGTATAAGTTAAAAGAGAACAATAAAAGGGTTATGTGCCAGAATAAGGTTAAATAATGTATGTATATATAGTAGTTAAGGATGATTGGCTTGATTTAGTTGGGCTTACGATTATACATTATTGGGTCGATATAAATTAAAAAAACTAGGTGTGGATGTTTATTAGGTTTCTCTTATCCTAAGGATAAGAAATAACAAAATAATTTTTTTCCCTACTTATATCTACTTTTAAAAAATATATTATACATTTAAAATATATTATTGCTATTTTAAATACAATTTCCTTATATATTGATACTCTTTTAAATAGCGTAATTACTATTCAGGATAATATTTGAGAAATAATTTAGAATACATATTATATAATTTTTTAATAATATTATTATGTTTTTACTTTTTTAGAAACAAGTAAAATATAGTAAATTGAACATGCTTGAGATTATTTATATTTAAAATAATTTATAATATAAAAAAATAATATTAATAATTAAATATAAAAAATTGTAGAAAAATATAACCCTAAAATATTTTTCATTTAAAATAATTAAATTTTAAATATTGTTTACTCTTGCATATTAAGTATATTAATTTTATGAAGATTAAATTGTAATAACTATTATAAATAACAACACATGTATATTATTTGTGATAATAACTGTATTTTCAATAACTAAATAAAATATGAAGTACAATATTAAGAAAATTATTTCATAACTATTTATTCAAGATCTTAACGAGTTACATAACTTGGGCATATTTTTGTCATTAAAAAAACTCTACAATTTGATCGATGACGAGGACATTTCATCACAATAATCCTCTTAATAAGGAAAATTATGATGAAATGTCATAACCACGAGCATATTGCCTAGCCTAGGCTGGATTACTTTGATATTTGAAAAATATGGATTTATATTGAAGAACTCTATATGTTTTAAGTTTATAAACAACAGTTAATTAAAACAATTTTTGAAGAATATATAATAGAAGTATAAGTTAAGAGAGAAGAATAAGAGGGTTGTGTGCCAGAATAAGGTTATATCATGTATGTATATATAGTAGTTAACGATGATGGGCTTGATTTAGTTGGGCTTACGACTATATGGGTTGATGTAAATTTAAAAGACTAGGTGTGGATGTTTATTAGGTTTCTCATACCCTGATGATAAGAATTAACAAAATAACTGGTTATTCCCTACTTATATTATTTTAAAAAAATATATTATACATTAAAAATATATTTTTGCTATTTTAAATACAATTTCTTTATATATTGATACTCTTTTAAATAGCGTAATTACTATTCAAGATAATATTTGAGTAAAAATTCGGCGTACATTTTATGTAATTTTTCAATAATATTATTGTGTTTTTACTTTTTTAGAAACAAGTAACTATAGTAAATTGAACATGTTCTAGATTATTTATATTTAATATAATTGATAATATAAAAATAATAATATTAATAATTAAATTAAAAGAAATTATAAAAAAATATAACTCTAAAATATTTTTCATTTAAAATAATTAAAATATTAATATTGTTTACTCTTGCATATTAAGTATATTAATTTTTTGAAGATTAAATTGTAATAACTATTATAAAAAACAACACAAGAATATTATTTGTGATAAAAGTTATATTTAGAATAACTAAATAAAAAAAGATTTTCAATATTATGAAAATTATACCATAACTATTGATTCAAGATTTTAGCGAGTTACATTACTTGGGCATATTTTCGTCATTAAGAAACTCTACAATTTGATCGATGGTCATGATATTTCATCACAAAAATCCTCTTAATAAGGAAAATTATGATGAAATGTCATAACCACGAGCATATTGCATAGCCTAGACTAGATTACTTTGATATTTGAAAAATATGGATTTATATTGAAGAACTCTATATGTTTCAGTATATAAACTACAGTTAATGAAAACAATTTCTTAAAAATATATAATAGAAGTATAAGTTAAACGAGAACAATAAAAGGGTTATGTGCCAGAATAAGGTTAAATAATGTATGTATATATAGTAGTTAAGGATGATTGGCTTGATTTAGTTGGGCTTACGATTATACATTATTGGGTCGATATAAATTAAAAAAACTAGGTGTGGATGTTTATTAGGTTTCTCTTATCCTGAGGATAAGAAATAACAAAATAATTTTTTTCCCTACTTATATTTACTTTTAAAAAATATATTATACATTTAAAATATATTATTGCTATTTTAAATACAATTTCCTTATATATTGATACTCTTTTAAATAGCGTAATTACTATTCAGGATAATATTTGAGAAATAATTTAGAATACATATTATATAATATTTTAATAATATTATTATGTTTTTACTTTTTTAGAAACAAGTAAAATATAGTAAATTGAACATGCTTGAGATTATTTATATTTAAAATAATAATATTAATAATTAAATAAAAAAATTGTAGAAAAATATAACCCTAAAATATTTTTCATTTAAAATAATTAAATTTTAAATATTGTTTACTCTTGCATATTAAGTATATTAATTTTATGAAGATTAAATTGTAATAACTATTATAAATAACAACACAAGTATATTATTTGTGATAATAACTGTATTTACAATAACTAAATAAAATATGAAGTACAATATTAAGAAAATTATTTCATAACTATTTATTCAAGATCTTAACGAGTTACATAACTTGGGCATATTTTTGTCATAAAAAAACTCTACAATTTGATCGATGACCGGGACATTTCATCACAATAATCCTCTTAATAAGGAAAATTATGATGAAATGTCATAACCACGAGCATATTGCCTAGCCTAGACTGGATTACTTTGATATTTGAAAAATATGGATTTATATTGAAGAACTCTATAGGTTTTAAGTTTATAAACAACCGTTAATTAACAATTTTTGAAGAATATATAATAGAAGTATAAGTTAAGAGAGAAGAATAAGAGGGTTGTGTGCCAGAATAAGGTTATATCATGTATGTATATATAGTAGTTAACGATGATGGGCTTGATTTAGTTGGGCTTACGACTATATGGGTTGATGTAAATTTAAAAGACTAGGTGTGGATGTTTATTAGGTTTCTCATACCCTGATGATAAGAATTAACAAAATAACTGGTTATTCCCTACTTATATTATTTTAAAAAAATATATTATACATTAAAAATATATTTTTGCTATTTTAAATACAATTTCTTTATATATTGATACTCTTTTAAATAGCGTAATTACTATTCAAGATAATATTTGAGTAAAAATTCGGCGTACATTTTATGTAATTTTTCAATAATATTATTGTGTTTTTACTTTTTTAGAAACAAGTAACTATAGTAAATCTAACATGTTATAGTTTGTTTATATTTAATATAATTGATAATATAAAAATAATAATATTAATAATTAAATTAAAAGATATTATAAAAAAATATAACTCTAAAATAGTTTTCATTTAAAATAATTAAAATATAAATATTGTTTACTCTTGCATATTAAGTATATTAATTTTTTGAAGATTAAATTGTAATAACTGTTATAAAAAACAAAACAAGAATATTATTTGTGATAAAAGTTATATTTAAAATAATTAAATGAAAAAAGATTTTCAATATTTGAAAATTATACCATAACTATTGATTCAAGATCTTAGCGAGTAACATAACTTGGGCATATTTTTCTCATCAAGAAACTCTACAATTTGATCGATGGTCATGATATTTCATCACAATAATTCTCTTAATAAGGAAAATTATGATGAAATGTCATAACCACGAGCATATTGCATATCCTAGACTAGATTACTTTGATATTTGAAAAATATGGATTTATATTGAAGAAATCTATATGTTTCAGTTTATAAACTACAGTTAATGAAAACAATTTCTGAAAAATATATAATAGAAGTATAAGTTAAAAGAGAACAATAAAAGGGTTATGTGCCAGAATAAGGTTAAATCATTTATGTATATATAGTAGTTAAGGATGATTGGTTTGATTTAGTTGGGCTTACGATTATACATTATTGGGTCGATATAAATTAAAAAAACTAGGTGTGGATGTTTATTAGGTTTCTCTTATCCTGAGGATAAGAAATAACAAAGTAATTTTTTGTTCCCTACTAATATCTACTTTTAAAAAATATATTATACGTTAAAAATATATTATTGCTATTTTAAATACAATTTCCTTATATATTGATACTTTTTTAAATAGCGTAATTACTATTCAGGATAATATTTGAAAAATAATTTAGAATACATATTATATAATTTTTTAATAATATTATTATGTTTTTACTTTTTTAGAAACAAGTAAAATATAGTAAATTGAACATGCTTGAGATTATTTATATTTAAAATAATTGATAATATAAAAATAATAATATTAATAATTAAATAAAAAGAAATTGTAGCAAAATATAACCCTAAAATATTTTTCATTTAAAATAATTAAAATTTAAATATTGTTTACCCTTTCATATTAAGTATATTAATTTTATGAAGATTAAATTGTAATAACTATTATAAATAAATAAACAAGAATATTATTTGTGATAATAACTGTATTTACAATAAATAAATAAAATATGAAGTACAATATTAAGAAAATTATTTCATAACTATTGATTCAAGATGTTAGCGAGTTACATAACTTGGGCATATTTTTTTCATTAAGAAAACACTACAATTTGATCGATGACCATGACATTTCATCACAATAATCCTCTTAATAAAAAAAATTATGATGAAATGTCATAACCACGAGCATATTGCATAGCCTAGACTGGGTTACTTTGATATTTGAAAAATATAGATTTATATTGAAGAACTCTATATGTTTCAGTTTATAAACAACAGTTAATGAAAACAATTTTTGAAGAATATATAATAGAAGTATAACTTAAGAAGAATAAGAGGGTTGTGTTCCAGAATAAGGTTATATCATGTATGTATATATAGTAGTTAATGATGATGGGCTTGATTTAGTTTGGCGTACGACTATATGGGTTGATGTAAATTTAAAAGACTAGGTGTGGATGTTTATTAGGTTTCTCATACCCTGATGATAAGAATTAACAAAATAACTGGTTATTCCCTACTTATATTATTTAAAAAAATATATTATACATTAAAAATATATTGTTGCTATTTTAAATACAATTTCCTTATATATTGATACTCTTTTAAATAGCGTAATTACTATTCAAGATAATATTTGAGTAAAAATTCGGCGTACATATTATGTAAATTTTTAATAATATTATTGTGTTTTTTATTTTCTAGAAACAAGTAACTATAGTAAATTGAACATGTTCTAGTTTATTTATATTTAATATAATTGATAATATAAAAATAATAATATTAATAATTAAATTAAAAGAATTTATAAAAAAATATAACTCTAAAATATTTTTCATTTAAAATAATTAAAATATAAATATTGTTTACTCTTGCATATTAAGTATATTAATTTTTTGAATATTAAATTGTAATAACTGTTATAAAAAACAACACAAGAATATTATTTGTGATAAAAGTTATATTTACAATAACTAAATAAAAAAAGATTTTCAATATTTGAAAATTATACCATAACTATGTATTCAAGATCTTAGTGAGTTACATAACTTGGGCATATTTTTCTCATTAAGAAAATCTACAATTTGATCGATGGTCATAATATTTCATCACAATAATCCTCTTAATAAGGAAAATTATGATGAAATGTCATAACCACGAGCATATTGCATAGCCTAGACTAGATTAGTTTGATATTTGAAAAATATGGATTTATATTGAAGAACTCTATATTATTCAGTTTATAAACTACCGTTAATGAAAACAATTTTTGAAGAATATATAATAGAAGTATAAGTTAAAAGAGAACAATAAAAGGGTTATGTGCTAGAATAAGGTTAAATCATTTATGTATATATAGTAGTTAAGGATGATTGGCTTGATTTAGTTGGGCTTACGATTATACATTATTGGGTCGATATAAATTAAAAAAACTAGGTGTGGATATTTATTAGGTTTCTCTTATCCTGAGAATAAGAAATAACAAAATAATTTTTTGTTCCCCACTTATATCTACTTTTAAGAAATATATTATACTTTAAAAATATATTATTGCTATTTTAAATACAATTTCCTTATATATTGATACTTTTTTAAATAGCGTAATTACTATTCAAGATAATATTTGAAAAATAATTTAGAATACATATTTTATAATTTTTTAATAATATTATTATATTTTTACTTTTTAGAAACAAGTAAAATATAGTAAATTGAACATGCTTGAGATTATTTATATTTAAAATAATTGATAATATAAAAATAATAATATTAATAATTAAATAAAAAGAAATTGTAGAAAAATATAACCCAAAAATATAAAATATTTTTCATTTAAAATAATTATAATTTAAATATTGTTTACACTTGCATATTAAGTATATTAATTTTATGAAGATTAAATTGTAATAAATATTATAAATAACAACACTAGAATATTATTTGTGATAATAACTGTATTTACAATAACTAAATAAAATATGAAGTACAATATTAAGAAAATTATTTCATAACTATTGATTCAAGATATTAGCGAGTTACATAACTTGGGCATATTTTTGTCATTAAAAAAACTCTACAATTTGATCGATGGTCATGACATTTTATCACAATAATCCTCTTAATAAGGAAAATTATGATGATATGTCATAACCACGAGCATATTGCATAGACTAGACTGGGTTACTTTGATATTTGAAAAATATGGATTTATATTGAAGAACTCTATATGTTTCAGTTTATAAACAACAGTTAATGAAAACAATTTTTGAAGAATATATAATAGAAGTATAAGTTAAGAAGAATAAGAGGGTTGTGTGCCAGAATAAGGTTATATCATGTATGTATATATAGTAGTTAATGATGATGGGCTTGATTTAGTTTGGCGTACGACTATATGGGTTGATGTAAATTTAAAAGACTAGGTGTGGATGTTTATTAGGTTTCTCATACCCTGATGATAAGAATTACCAAAATAACTGGTTATTCCCAACTTATATTATTTAAAAAAAATATTACATTAAAAATATATTGTTGCTATTTTAAATACAATTTCCTTATATATTGATACTCTTTTAAATAGCGTAATTACTATTCAAGATAATATTTGAGTAAAAATTTGGCGTACATATTATGTAATTTTTTAATAATATTATTGTGTTTTTTATTTTTTAGAAACAAGTAACTATAGTAAATTGAACATGTTCTAGTTTATTTATATTTAATATAATTGATAATATAAAAATAATAATATTAATAATTAAATTAAAAGAAATTATAAAAAATATAACTCTAAAATATTTTTCATTTAAAATAATTAAAATATAAATATTGTTTACTCTTGCATATTAAGTATATTAATTTTTTGAAGATTAAATTGTAATAACTGTTACAAAAAACAACACAAGAATATTATTTGTGAAAAAGTTATATTTAAAATAACTAAATAAAAAAAGATTTTCAATATTTGAAAATTATACCATAACTATTGATTCAAGATCTTAGCGAGTAACATAACTTGGGCATATTTTTCTCATCAAGAAACTCTACAATTTGATCGATGGTCATGATATTTCATCACAATAATCCTCTTAATAAGGAAAATTATGATGAATGTCATAACCACGAGCATATTGCATAGCCTAGACTAGATTACTTTGATATTTGAAAAATATTGATTTATATTGAAGAAATCTATATGTTTCAGTTTATAAACTACAGTTAATGAAAACAATTTCTGAAAAATATATGATAGAAGTATAAGTTAAAAGAGAACAATAAAAGGGTTATGTGCCAGAATAAGGTTAAATCATTTATGCATATATAGTAGTTAAGGATGATTGGTTTGATTTAGTTGGGCTTACGATTATACATTATTGGGTCGATATAAATTAAAAAAACTAGGTGTGGATGTTTATTAGGTTTCTCTTATCGTGAGGATAAGAAATAACAAAGTAATTTTTTGTTCCCTACTAATATCTACTTTTAAAAAATATATTATACGTTAAAAATATATTATTGCTATTTTAAATACAATTTCCTTATATATTGATACTTTTTAAAATAGCGTAATTACTATTCAAGATAATATTTGAAAAATAATTTAGAATACATATTATATAATTTTTTAATAATATTATTATGTTTTTACTTTTTTAGAAACAAGTAAAATATAGTAAATTGAACATGCTTGAGATTATTTATATTTAAAATAATTGATAATATAAAAATAATAATATTAATAATTAAATAAAAAGAAATTGTAGCAAAATATAACCCTAAAATATTTTTCATTTAAAATAATTAAAATTTAAATATTGTTTACCCTTTCATATTAAGTATATTAATTTTATCAAGATTAAATTGTAATAACTATTATAAATAAATAAACAAGAATATTATTTGTGATAATAACTGTATTTACAATAAATAAATAAAATATGAAGTACAATATTAAGAAAATTATTTCATAACTATTGATTCAAGATGTTAGCGAGTTACATAACTTGGGCATATTTTTTTCATTAAGAAAACACTACAATTTGATCGATGACCATGACATTTCATCACAATAATCCTCTTAATAAAAAAAATTATGATGAAATGTCATAACCACGAGCATATTGCATAGCCTAGACTGGGTTACTTTGATATTTGAAAAATATAGATTTATATTGAAGAACTCTATATGTTTCAGTTTATAAACAACAGTTAATGAAAACAATTTTTGAAGAATATATAATAGAAGTATAACTTAAGAAGAATAAGAGGGTTGTGTTCCAGAATAAGGTTATATCATGTATGTATATATAGTAGTTAATGATGATGGGCTTGATTTAGTTTGGCGTACGACTATATGGGTTGATGTAAATTTAAAAGACTAGGTGTGGATGTTTATTAGGTTTCTCATACCCTGATGATAAGAATTAACAAAATAACTGGTTATTCCCTACTTATGTTATTTAAAAAAATATATTATATATTAAAAATATATTGTTGCTATTTTAAATACAATTTCCTTATATATTGATACTCTTTTAAATTGCGTAATTACTATTCACGATAATATTTGAGTAAAAATTTGGCGTACATATTTTGTAATTTTTTAATAATATTATTGTGTTTTTTATTTTTTAGAAACAAATAACTATAGTAAATTGAACATGTTCTAGTTTATTTATATTTAATATAATTGATAATATAAAAATAATAATATTAATAATTAAATTAAAAGAAATTATAAAAAATAAAACTCTAAAATATTTTTCATTTAAAATAATTAAAATATAAATATTGTTTACTCTTGCATATTAAGTATATTAATTTTTTGAAGATTAAATTGTAATAACTGTTACAAAAAACAACACAAGAATATTATTTGTGAAAAAGTTATATTTAAAATAACTAAATAAAAAAAGATTTTCAATATTTGAAAATTATACCATAACTATTGATTCAAGATCTTAGCGAGTAACATAACTTGGGCATATTTTTCTCATCAAGAAACTCTACAATTTGATCGATGGTCATGATATTTCATCACAATAATCCTCTTAATAAGGAAAATTATGATGAATGTCATAACCACGAGCATATTGCATAGCCTAGACTAGATTACTTTGATATTTGAAAAATATTGATTTATATTGAAGAAATCTATATGTTTCAGTTTATAAACTACAGTTAATGAAAACAATTTCTGAAAAATATATGATAGAAGTATAAGTTAAAAGAGAACAATAAAAGGGTTATGTGCCAGAATAAGGTTAAATCATTTATGCATATATAGTAGTTAAGGATGATTGGTTTGATTTAGTTGGGCTTACGATTATACATTATTGGGTCGATATAAATTAAAAAAACTAGGTGTGGATGTTTATTAGGTTTCTCTTATCGTGAGGATAAGAAATAACAAAGTAATTTTTTGTTCCCTACTAATATCTACTTTTAAAAAATATATTATACGTTAAAAATATATTATTGCTATTTTAAATACAATTTCCTTATATATTGATACTTTTTAAAATAGCGTAATTACTATTCAAGATAATATTTGAAAAATAATTTAGAATACATATTATATAATTTTTTAATAATATTATTATGTTTTTACTTTTTTAGAAACAAGTAAAATATAGTAAATTGAACATGCTTGAGATTATTTATATTTAAAATAATTGATAATATAAAAATAATAATATTAATAATTAAATAAAAAGAAATTGTAGCAAAATATAACCCTAAAATATTTTTCATTTAAAATAATTAAAATTTAAATATTGTTTACCCTTTCATATTAAGTATATTAATTTTATCAAGATTAAATTGTAATAACTATTATAAATAAATAAACAAGAATATTATTTGTGATAATAACTGTATTTACAATAAATAAATAAAATATGAAGTACAATATTAAGAAAATTATTTCATAACTATTGATTCAAGATGTTAGCGAGTTACATAACTTGGGCATATTTTTTTCATTAAGAAAACACTACAATTTGATCGATGACCATGACATTTCATCACAATAATCCTCTTAATAAAAAAAATTATGATGAAATGTCATAACCACGAGCATATTGCATAGCCTAGACTGGGTTACTTTGATATTTGAAAAATATAGATTTATATTGAAGAACTCTATATGTTTCAGTTTATAAACAACAGTTAATGAAAACAATTTTTGAAGAATATATAATAGAAGTATAACTTAAGAAGAATAAGAGGGTTGTGTTCCAGAATAAGGTTATATCATGTATGTATATATAGTAGTTAATGATGATGGGCTTGATTTAGTTTGGCGTACGACTATATGGGTTGATGTAAATTTAAAAGACTAGGTGTGGATGTTTATTAGGTTTCTCATACCCTGATGATAAGAATTAACAAAATAACTGGTTATTCCCTACTTATGTTATTTAAAAAAATATATTATATATTAAAAATATATTGTTGCTATTTTAAATACAATTTCCTTATATATTGATACTCTTTTAAATTGCGTAATTACTATTCACGATAATATTTGAGTAAAAATTTGGCGTACATATTTTGTAATTTTTTAATAATATTATTGTGTTTTTTATTTTTTAGAAACAAATAACTATAGTAAATTGAACATGTTCTAGTTTATTTATATTTAATATAATTGATAATATAAAAATAATAATATTAATAATTAAATTAAAAGAAATTATAAAAAATAAAACTCTAAAATATTTTTCATTTAAAATAATTAAAATATAAATATTGTTTACTCTTGCATATTAAGTATATTAATTTTTTGAAGATTAAATTGTAATAACTGTTACAAAAAACAACACAAGAATATTATTTGTGAAAAAGTTATATTTAAAATAACTAAATAAAAAAAGATTTTCAATATTTGAAAATTATACCATAACTATTGATTCAAGATCTTAGCGAGTAACATAACTTGGGCATATTTTTCTCATCAAGAAACTCTACAATTTGATCGATGGTCATGATATTTCATCACAATAATCCTCTTAATAAGGAAAATTATGATGAATGTCATAACCACGAGCATATTGCATAGCCTAGACTAGATTACTTTGATATTTGAAAAATATTGATTTATATTGAAGAAATCTATATGTTTCAGTTTATAAACTACAGTTAATGAAAACAATTTCTGAAAAATATATGATAGAAGTATAAGTTAAAAGAGAACAATAAAAGGGTTATGTGCCAGAATAAGGTTAAATCATTTATGCATATATAGTAGTTAAGGATGATTGGTTTGATTTAGTTGGGCTTACGATTATACATTATTGGGTCGATATAAATTAAAAAAACTAGGTGTGGATGTTTATTAGGTTTCTCTTATCGTGAGGATAAGAAATAACAAAGTAATTTTTTGTTCCCTACTAATATCTACTTTTAAAAAATATATTATACGTTAAAAATATATTATTGCTATTTTAAATACAATTTCCTTATATATTGATACTTTTTAAAATAGCGTAATTACTATTCAAGATAATATTTGAAAAATAATTTAGAATACATATTATATAATTTTTTAATAATATTATTATGTTTTTACTTTTTTAGAAACAAGTAAAATATAGTAAATTGAACATGCTTGAGATTATTTATATTTAAAATAATTGATAATATAAAAATAATAATATTAATAATTAAATAAAAAGAAATTGTAGCAAAATATAACCCTAAAATATTTTTCATTTAAAATAATTAAAATTTAAATATTGTTTACCCTTTCATATTAAGTATATTAATTTTATCAAGATTAAATTGTAATAACTATTATAAATAAATAAACAAGAATATTATTTGTGATAATAACTGTATTTACAATAAATAAATAAAATATGAAGTACAATATTAAGAAAATTATTTCATAACTATTGATTCAAGATGTTAGCGAGTTACATAACTTGGGCATATTTTTTTCATTAAGAAAACACTACAATTTGATCGATGACCATGACATTTCATCACAATAATCCTCTTAATAAAAAAAATTATGATGAAATGTCATAACCACGAGCATATTGCATAGCCTAGACTGGGTTACTTTGATATTTGAAAAATATAGATTTATATTGAAGAACTCTATATGTTTCAGTTTATAAACAACAGTTAATGAAAACAATTTTTGAAGAATATATAATAGAAGTATAACTTAAGAAGAATAAGAGGGTTGTGTTCCAGAATAAGGTTATATCATGTATGTATATATAGTAGTTAATGATGATGGGCTTGATTTAGTTTGGCGTACGACTATATGTGTTGATGTAAATTTAAAAGACTAGGTGTGGATGTTTATTAGGTTTCTCATACCCTGATGATAAGAATTAACAAAATAACTGGTTATTCCCTACTTATATTATTTAAAAAAATATATTATACATTAAAAATATATTGTTGCTATTTTAAATACAATTTCCTTATATATTGATACTCTTTTAAATAGCGTAATTACTATTCAAGATAATATTTGAGTAAAAATTCGGCGTACATATTATGTAATTTTTTAATAATATTATTGTGTTTTTTATTTTCTAGAAACAAGTAACTATAGTAAATTGAACATGTTCTAGTTTATTTATATTTAATATAATTGATAATATAAAAATAATAATATTAATAATTAAATTAAAAGAATTTATAAAAAAATAAAACTCTAAAATATTTTTCATTTAAAATAATTAAAATATAAATATTGTTTACTCTTGCATATTAAGTATATTAATTTTTTGAATATTAAATTGTAATAACTGTTATAAAAAACAACACAAGAATATTATTTGTGATAAAAGTTATATTTACAATAACTAAATAAAAAAAGATTTTCAATATTTGAAAATTATACCATAACTATGTATTCAAGATCTTAGTGAGTTACATAACTTGGGAATATTTTTCTCATTAAGAAACTCTACAATTTGATCGATGGTTAATATTTCATCACAATAATCCTCTTAATAAGGAAAATTATGATGAAATGTCATAACCATGAGCATATTGCATAGCCTAGACTAGATTACTTTGATATTTGAAAAATATGGATTTATATTGAAAAACTCTATATTATTCAGTTTATAAACTACCGTTAATGAAAACAATTTTTGAAGAATATATAATAGAAGTATAAGTTAAAAGAGAACAATAAAAGGGTTATGTGCCAGAATAAGGTTAAATCATTTATGTATATATAGTAGTTAAGGATGATTGGCTTGATTTAGTTGGGCTTACGATTATACATTATTGGGTCGATATAAATTAAAAGAACTAAGTGTGGATGTTTATTAGGTTTCTCTTATCCTGAGGATAAGAAATAAGAAAATAATTTTTTGTTCCCTACTAATATCTACTTTTAAAAAATATATTATACGTTAAAAATATATTATTGCTATTTTAAATACAATTTCCTTATATATTGATACTTTTTTAAATAGCGTAATTACTATTCAAGATAATATTTGAAAAATAATTTAGAATACATATTATATAATTTTTTAATAATATTATTATGTTTTTACTTTTTTAGAAACAAGTAAAATATAGTAAATTGAACATGCTTGAGATTATTTATATTTAAAATAATTGATAATATAAAAATAATAATATTAATAATTAAATAAACAGAAAATGTAGAAAAATATAACCCAAAAATATTTTTTATTTAAAATAATTAAAATTTAAATATTGTTTACCCTTTCATATTAAGCATATTAATTTTATGAAGATTAAATTGTAATAACTATTATAAATAAATAAACAAGAATATATTTGTGATAATAACTGTATTTACAATAAATAAATAAAATATGAAGTACAATATTAAGAAAATTATTTCATAACTATTGATTCAAGATCTTAGCGAGTTACATAACTTGGGCATATTTTTGTCATTAAAACAACTCTACAATTTGATCGATGACCATGACATTTCATCACAATAATCCTCTTAATAAGGAAAATTATGATGAAATGTCATAACCACGAGCATATTGCATAGCGTAGACTGGGTTACTTTGCTATTTGAAAAATATGGATTTATATTGAAGAACTCTATATGTTTCAGTTTATAAACAACAGTTAATGAAAACAATTTTTGAAGAATATATAATAGAAGTATAACTTAAGAAGAATAAGAGGGTTGTGTGGCAGAATAAGGTTATATCATGTATGTATATATAGTAGTTAATGATGATGGGCTTGATTTAGTTTGGCGTACGACTATATGGGTTGATGTAAATTTAAAAGACTAGGTGTGGATGTTTATTAGGTTTCTCATACCCTGATGATAAGAATTAACAAAATAACTGGTTATTCCCTACTTATATTATTTAAAAAAATATATTATATATTAAAAATATATTGTTGCTATTTTAAATACAATTTCCTTATATATTGATACTCTTTTAAATTGCGTAATTACTATTCGCGATAATATTTGAGTAAAAATTTGGCGTACATATTTTGTAATTTTTTAATAATATTATTGTGTTTTTTATTTTTTAGAAACAAATAACTATAGTAAATTGAACATGTTCTAGTTTATTTATATTTAATATAATTGATAATATAAAAATAATAATATTAATAATTAAATTAAAAGAAATTATAAAAAATATAACTCTAAAATATTTTTCATTTAAAATAATTAAAATATAAATATTGTTTACTCTTGCATATTAAGTATATTAATTTTTTGAAGATTAAATTGTAATAACTGTTACAAAAAACAACACAAGAATATTATTTGTGAAAAAGTTATATTTAAAATAACTAAATAAAAAAAGATTTTCAATATTTGAAAATTATACCATAACTATTGATTCAAGATCTTAGCGAGTAACATAACTTGGGCATATTTTTCTCATCAAGAAACTCTACAATTTGATCGATGGTCATGATATTTCATCACAATAATCCTCTTAATAAGGAAAATTATGATGAATGTCATAACCACGAGCATATTGCATAGCCTAGACTAGATTACTTTGATATTTGAAAAATATTGATTTATATTGAAGAAATCTATATGTTTCAGTTTATAAACTACAGTTAATGAAAACAATTTCTGAAAAATATATGATAGAAGTATAAGTTAAAAGAGAACAATAAAAGGGTTATGTGCCAGAATAAGGTTAAATCATTTATGCATATATAGTAGTTAAGGATGATTGGTTTGATTTAGTTGGGCTTACGATTATACATTATTGGGTCGATATAAATTAAAAAAACTAGGTGTGGATGTTTATTAGGTTTCTCTTATCGTGAGGATAAGAAATAACAAAGTAATTTTTTGTTCCCTACTAATATCTACTTTTAAAAAATATATTATACGTTAAAAATATATTATTGCTATTTTAAATACAATTTCCTTATATATTGATACTTTTTAAAATAGCGTAATTACTATTCAAGATAATATTTGAAAAATAATTTAGAATACATATTATATAATTTTTTAATAATATTATTATGTTTTTACTTTTTTAGAAACAAGTAAAATATAGTAAATTGAACATGCTTGAGATTATTTATATTTAAAATAATTGATAATATAAAAATAATAATATTAATAATTAAATAAAAAGAAATTGTAGCAAAATATAACCCTAAAATATTTTTCATTTAAAATAATTAAAATTTAAATATTGTTTACCCTTTCATATTAAGTATATTAATTTTATCAAGATTAAATTGTAATAACTATTATAAATAAATAAACAAGAATATTATTTGTGATAATAACTGTATTTACAATAAATAAATAAAATATGAAGTACAATATTAAGAAAATTATTTCATAACTATTGATTCAAGATGTTAGCGAGTTACATAACTTGGGCATATTTTTTTCATTAAGAAAACACTACAATTTGATCCATGACCATGACATTTCATCACAATAATCCTCTTAATAAAAAAAATTATGATGAAATGTCATAACCACGAGCATATTGCATAGCCTAGACTGGGTTACTTTGATATTTGAAAAATATAGATTTATATTGAAGAACTCTATATGTTTCAGTTTATAAACAACAGTTAATGAAAACAATTTTTGAAGAATATATAATAGAAGTATAACTTAAGAAGAATAAGAGGGTTGTGTTCCAGAATAAGGTTATATCATGTATGTATATATAGTAGTTAATGATGATGGGCTTGATTTAGTTTGGCGTACGACTATATGGGTTGATGTAAATTTAAAAGACTAGGTGTGGATGTTTATTAGGTTTCTCATACCCTGATGATAAGAATTAACAAAATAACTGGTTATTCCCTACTTATATTATTTAAAAAAATATATTATACATTAAAAATATATTGTTGCTATTTTAAATACAATTTCCTTATATATTGATACTCTTTTAAATAGCGTAATTACTATTCAAGATAATATTTGAGTAAAAATTCGGCGTACATATTATGTAATTTTTTAATAATATTATTGTGTTTTTTATTTTCTAGAAACAAGTAACTATAGTAAATTGAACATGTTCTAGTTTATTTATATTTAATATAATTGATAATATAAAAATAATAATATTAATAATTAAATTAAAAGAATTTATAAAAAAATAAAACTCTAAAATATTTTTCATTTAAAATAATTAAAATATAAATATTGTTTACTCTTGCATATTAAGTATATTAATTTTTTGAATATTAAATTGTAATAACTGTTATAAAAAACAACACAAGAATATTATTTGTGATAAAAGTTATATTTACAATAACTAAATAAAAAAAGATTTTCAATATTTGAAATTATACCATAACTATGTATTCAAGATCTTAGTGAGTTACATAACTTGGGCATATTTTTCTCATTAAGAAACTCTACAATTTGATCGATGGTTAATATTTCATCACAATAATCCTCTTAATAAGGAAAATTATGATAAAATGTCATAACCACGAGCATATTGCATAGCCTAGACTAGATTACTTTGATATTTGAAAAATATGGATTTATATTGAAAAACTCTATATTATTCAGTTTATAAACTACCGTTAATGAAAACAATTTTTGAAGAATATATAATAGAAGTATAAGTTAAAAGAGAACAATAAAAGGGTTATGTGCTAGAATAAGGTTAAATCATTTATGTATATATAGTAGTTAAGGATGATTGGCTTGATTTAGTTGGGCTTACGATTATACATTATTGGGTCGATATAAATTAAAAAAACTAGGTGTGGATGTTTATTAGGTTTCTCTTATCCTGAGAATAAGAAATAACAAAATAATTTTTTGTTCCCTACTTATATCTACTTTTAAGAAATATATTATACTTTAAAAATATATTATTGCTATTTTATATACAATTTCCTTATATATTGATACTTTTTTAAATAGCGTAATTACTATTCAAGATAATATTTGAAAAATAATTTAGAATACATATTTTATTATTTTTTAATAATATTATTATATTTTTACTTTTTAGAAACAAGTAAAATATAGTAAATTGAACATGCTTGAGATTATTTATATTTAAAATAATTGATAATATAAAAATAATAATATTAATAATTAAATAAAAAGAAATTGTAGAAAAATATAACCCAAAAATATAAAATATTTTTCATTTAAAATAATTAAAATTTAAATATTGTTTACCCTTTCATATTAAGCATATTAATTTTATGAAGATTAAATTGTAATAACTATTATAAATAAATAAACAAGAATATATTTGTGATAATAACTGTATTTACAATAAATAAATAAAATATGAAGTACAATATTAAGAAAATTATTTCATAACTATTGATTCAAGATCTTAGCGAGTTACATAACTTGGGCATATTTTTGTCATTAAAACAACTCTACAATTTGATCGATGACCATGACATTTCATCACAATAATCCTCTTAATAAGGAAAATTATGATGAAATGTCATAACCACGAGCATATTGCATAGCCTAGACTAGATTACTTTGATATTTGAAAAATATAGATTTATATTGAAGAACTCTATATGTTTCAGTTTATAAACTACAGTTAATGAAAACAATTTCTTAAAAATATATAATAGAAGTATAAGTTAAAAGAGAACAATAAAAGGGTTATGTGCCAGAATAAGGTTAAATAATGTATGTATATATAGTAGTTAAGGATGATTGGCTTGATTTAGTTGGGCTTACGATTATACATTATTGGGTCGATATAAATTAAAAAAACTAGGTGTGGATGTTTATTAGGTTTCTCTTATCCTGAGGATAAGAAATAACAAAATAATTTTTTTCCCTACTTATATCTACTTTTAAAAAATATATTATACATTTAAAATATATTATTGCTATTTTAAATACAATTTCCTTATATATTGATACTCTTTTAAATAGCGTAATTACTATTCAGGATAATATTTGAGAAATAATTTAGAATACATATTATATAATTTTTTAATAATATTATTATGTTTTTACTTTTTTAGAAACAAGTAACATATAGTAAATTGAACATGCTTGAGATTATTTATATTTAAAATAATTGATAATATAAAATAATAATATTAATAATTAAATAAAAAAAATTGTAGAAAAATATAACCCTAAAATATTTTTCATTTAAAATAATTAAATTTTAAATATTGTTTACTCTTGCATATTAAGTATATTAATTTTATGAAGATTAAATTGTAATAACTATTATAAAAAAACACCACAAGAATATTATTTATGATAATAACTCTATTTTCAATAACTAAATAAAAAATGAAGTATAATATTAAGAAAATTATTTCGTTACTATTTATTCAAGATCTTAGCGAGTTACATAACTTGGACATATTTTTGTCATTAAAAAAACTCTACAATTTGATCGATGACCAGGACATTTCATCACAATAATCCTCTTAATAAGGAAAATTATGATGAAATGTCATAACCACGAGCATATTGCCTAGCCTAGACTGGGTTACTTTGATATTTGAAAAATATGGATTTATATTGAAGAACTCTATATGTTTTAAGTTTATAAACAACAGTTAATTAAAACAATTTTTGAAGAATATATAATAGAAGTATAAGTTAAGAGAGAAGAATAAGAGGGTTGTGTGCCAGAATAATGTTATATCATGTATGTATATATAGAAGTTAATGATGATGGGCTTGATTTAGTTGGGCTTACGACTATATGGGTTGATGTAAATTTAAAAGACTAGGTGTGGATGTTTATTAGGTTTCTCATACCCTGATGATAAGAATTAACAAAATAACTGGTTATTCCCTACTTATATTATTTAAAAAAAATATATTATACATTAAAAATATATTGTTGCTATTTTAAATACAATTTCTTTATATATTGATACTCTTTTAAATAGCGTAATTACTATTCAAGAAAATATTTGAGTAAAAATTCGGCGTACATTTTATGTAATTTTTCTATAATATTATTGTGTTTTTACTTTTTTAGAAACAAGTAACTATAGTAAATTGAACATGTTCTAGATTATTTATATTTAATATAATTGATAATATAAAAATAATAATATTAATAATTAAATTAAAAGAAATTATAAAAAAATATAACTCTAAAATATTTTTCATTTAAAATAATTAAAATATAAATATTGTTTACTCTTGCATATTAAGTATATTAATTTTTTGAAGATTAAATTGTAATAACTATTATAAAAAACAACACAAGAATATTATTTGTGGTAAAAGTTATATTTAGAATAACTAAATAAAAAAAGATTTTCAATATTATGAAAATTATACCATAACTATTGATTCAAGATCTTAGCGAGCTACATTACTTGGGCATATTTTTGTCAGTAATAAACTCTACAATTTGATCGATGGTCATGATATTTCATCACAAAAATCCTCTTAATAAGGAAAATTATGATGAAATGTCATAACCACGAGCATATTGCATAGCCTAGACTAGATTACTTTGATATTTGAAAAATATGGATTTATATTGAAGAACTCTATATGTTTCAGTTTATAAACTACAGTTAATGAAAACAATTTCTTAAAAATATATAATAGAAGTATAAGTTAAAAGAGAACAATAAAAGGGTTATGTGCCAGAATAAGGTTAAATAATGTATGTATATATAGTAGTTAAGGATGATTGGCTTGATTTAGTTGGGCTTACGATTATACATTATTGGGTCGATATAAATTAAAAAAACTAGGTGTGGATGTTTATTAGGTTTCTCTTATCCTGAGGATAAGAAATAACAAAATAATTTTTTTCCCTACTTATATCTACTTTTAAAAAATATATTATACATTTAAAATATATTATTGCTATTTTAAATACAATTTCCTTATATATTGATACTCTTTTAAATAGCGTAATTACTATTCAGGATAATATTTGAGAAATAATTTAGAATACATATTATATAATTTTTTAATAATATTATTATGTTTTTACTTTTTTAGAAACAAGTAACATATAGTAAATTGAACATGCTTGAGATTATTTATATTTAAAATAATTGATAATATAAAATAATAATATTAATAATTAAATAAAAAAAATTGTAGAAAAATATAACCCTAAAATATTTTTCATTTAAAATAATTAAATTTTAAATATTGTTTACTCTTGCATATTAAGTATATTAATTTTATGAAGATTAAATTGTAATAACTATTATAAAAAAACACCACAAGAATATTATTTATGATAATAACTCTATTTTCAATAACTAAATAAAAAATGAAGTATAATATTAAGAAAATTATTTCGTTACTATTTATTCAAGATCTTAGCGAGTTACATAACTTGGACATATTTTTGTCATTAAAAAAACTCTACAATTTGATCGATGACCAGGACATTTCATCACAATAATCCTCTTAATAAGGAAAATTATGATGAAATGTCATAACCACGAGCATATTGCCTAGCCTAGACTGGGTTACTTTGATATTTGAAAAATATGGATTTATATTGAAGAACTCTATATGTTTTAAGTTTATAAACAACAGTTAATTAAAACAATTTTTGAAGAATATATAATAGAAGTATAAGTTAAGAGAGAAGAATAAGAGGGTTGTGTGCCAGAATAAGGTTATATCATGTATGTATATATAGAAGTTAATGATGATGGGCTTGATTTAGTTGGGCTTACGACTATATGGGTTGATGTAAATTTAAAAGACTAGGTGTGGATGTTTATTAGGTTTCTCATACCCTGATGATAAGAATTAACAAAATAACTGGTTATTCCCTACTTATATTATTTTAAAAAAATATATTATACATTAAAAATATATTGTTGCTATTTTAAATACAATTTCTTTATATATTGATACTCTTTTAAATAGCGTAATTACTATTCAAGAAAATATTTGAGTAAAAATTCGGCGTACATTTTATGTAATTTTTCTATAATATTATTGTGTTTTTACTTTTTTAGAAACAAGTAACTATAGTAAATTGAACATGTTCTAGATTATTTATATTTAATATAATTGATAATATAAAAATAATAATATTAATAATTAAATTAAAAGAAATTATAAAAAAATATAACTCTAAAATATTTTTCATTTAAAATAATTAAAATATAAATATTGTTTACTCTTGCATATTAAGTATATTAATTTTTTGAAGATTAAATTGTAATAACTATTATAAAAAACAACACAAGAATATTATTTGTGGTAAAAGTTATATTTAGAATAACTAAATAAAAAAAGATTTTCAATATTATGAAAATTATACCATAACTATTGATTCAAGATCTTAGCGAGTTACATTACTTGGGCATATTTTTGTCAGTAATAAACTCTACAATTTGATCGATGGTCATGATATTTCATCACAAAAATCCTCTTAATAAGGAAAATTATGATGAAATGTCATAACCACGAGCATATTGCATAGCCTAGACTAGATTACTTTGATATTTGAAAAATATGGATTTATATTGAAGAACTCTATATGTTTCAGTTTATAAACTACAGTTAATGAAAACAATTTCTTAAAAATATATAATAGAAGTATAAGTTAAAAGAGAACAATAAAAGGGTTATGTGCCAGAATAAGGTTAAATAATGTATGTATATATAGTAGTTAAGGATGATTGGCTTGATTTAGTTGGGCTTACGATTATACATTATTGGGTCGATATAAATTAAAAAAACTAGGTGTGGATGTTTATTAGGTTTCTCTTATCCTGAGGATAAGAAATAACAAAATAATTTTTTTCCCTACTTATATCTACTTTTAAAAAATATATTATACATTTAAAATATATTATTGCTATTTTAAATACAATTTCCTTATATATTGATACTCTTTTAAATAGCGTAATTACTATTCAGGATAATATTTGAGAAATAATTTAGAATACATATTATATAATTTTTTAATAATATTATTATGTTTTTACTTTTTTAGAAACAAGTAACATATAGTAAATTGAACATGCTTGAGATTATTTATATTTAAAATAATTGATAATATAAAATAATAATATTAATAATTAAATAAAAAAAATTGTAGAAAAATATAACCCTAAAATATTTTTCATTTAAAATAATTAAATTTTAAATATTGTTTACTCTTGCATATTAAGTATATTAATTTTATGAAGATTAAATTGTAATAACTATTATAAAAAAACACCACAAGAATATTATTTATGATAATAACTCTATTTTCAATAACTAAATAAAAAATGAAGTATAATATTAAGAAAATTATTTCGTTACTATTTATTCAAGATCTTAGCGAGTTACATAACTTGGACATATTTTTGTCATTAAAAAAACTCTACAATTTGATCGATGACCAGGACATTTCATCACAATAATCCTCTTAATAAGGAAAATTATGATGAAATGTCATAACCACGAGCATATTGCCTAGCCTAGACTGGGTTACTTTGATATTTGAAAAATATGGATTTATATTGAAGAACTCTATATGTTTTAAGTTTATAAACAACAGTTAATTAAAACAATTTTTGAAGAATATATAATAGAAGTATAAGTTAAGAGAGAAGAATAAGAGGGTTGTGTGCCAGAATAAGGTTATATCATGTATGTATATATAGAAGTTAATGATGATGGGCTTGATTTAGTTGGGCTTACGACTATATGGGTTGATGTAAATTTAAAAGACTAGGTGTGGATGTTTATTAGGTTTCTCATACCCTGATGATAAGAATTAACAAAATAACTGGTTATTCCCTACTTATATTATTTTAAAAAAATATATTATACATTAAAAATATATTGTTGCTATTTTAAATACAATTTCTTTATATATTGATACTCTTTTAAATAGCGTAATTACTATTCAAGAAAATATTTGAGTAAAAATTCGGCGTACATTTTATGTAATTTTTCTATAATATTATTGTGTTTTTACTTTTTTAGAAACAAGTAACTATAGTAAATTGAACATGTTCTAGATTATTTATATTTAATATAATTGATAATATAAAAATAATAATATTAATAATTAAATTAAAAGAAATTATAAAAAAATATAACTCTAAAATATTTTTCATTTAAAATAATTAAAATATAAATATTGTTTACTCTTGCATATTAAGTATATTAATTTTTTGAAGATTAAATTGTAATAACTATTATAAAAAACAACACAAGAATATTATTTGTGGTAAAAGTTATATTTAGAATAACTAAATAAAAAAAGATTTTCAATATTATGAAAATTATACCATAACTATTGATTCAAGATCTTAGCGAGTTACATTACTTGGGCATATTTTTGTCAGTAATAAACTCTACAATTTGATCGATGGTCATGATATTTCATCACAAAAATACTCTTAATAAGGAAAATTATGATGAAATGTCATAACCACGAGCATATTGCATAGCCTAGACTAGATTACTTTGATATTTGAAAAATATGGATTTATATTGAAGAACTCTATATGTTTCAGTTTATAAACTACAGTTAATGAAAACAATTTCTTAAAAATATATAATAGAAGTATAAGTTAAAAGAGAACAATAAAAGGGTTATGTGCCAGAATAAGGTTAAATAATGTATGTATATATAGTAGTTAAGGATGATTGGCTTGATTTAGTTGGGCTTACGATTATACATTATTGGGTCGATATAAATTAAAAAAACTAGGTGTGGATGTTTATTAGGTTTCTCTTATCCTGAGGATAAGAAATAACAAAATAATTTTTTTCCCTACTTATATCTACTTTTAAAAAATATATTATACATTTAAAATATATTATTGCTATTTTAAATACAATTTCCTTATATATTGATACTCTTTTAAATAGCGTAATTACTATTCAGGATAATATTTGAGAAATAATTTAGAATACATATTATATAATTTTTTAATAATATTATTATGTTTTTACTTTTTTAGAAACAAGTAAAATATAGTAAATTGAACATGCTTGAGATTATTTATATTTAAAATAATTGATAATATAAAATAATAATATTAATAATTAAATAAAAAAAATTGTAGAAAAATATAACCCTAAAATATTTTTCATTTAAAATAATTAAATTTTAAATATTGTTTACTCTTGCATATTAAGTATATTAATTTTATGAAGATTAAATTGTAATAACTATTATAAAAAAACACCACAAGAATATTATTTATGATAATAACTCTATTTTCAATAACTAAATAAAAAATGAAGTACAATATTAAGAAAATTATTTCGTTACTATTTATTCAAGATCTTAACGAGTTACATAACTTGGACATATTTTTGTCATTAAAAAAACTCTACAATTTGATCGATGACCAGGACATTTCATCACAATAATCCTCTTA
The DNA here is from genome assembly GCA_029959085.1 of Nemophila menziesii. Taxonomy (NCBI): domain Eukaryota; kingdom Viridiplantae; phylum Streptophyta; class Magnoliopsida; order Boraginales; family Hydrophyllaceae; genus Nemophila; species Nemophila menziesii. The sequence continues at coordinate 21,255,870 of JARWIR010000015.1, read as the reverse complement.
ATAAGGAAAATTATGATGAAATGTCATAACCACGAGCATATTGCCTAGCCTAGACTGGGTTACTTTGATATTTGAAAAATATGGATTTATATTGAAGAACTCTATATGTTTTAAGTTTATAAACAACAGTTAATTAAAACAATTTTTGAAGAATATATAATAGAAGTATAAGTTAAGAGAGAAGAATAAGAGGGTTGTGTGCCAGAATAAGGTTATATCATGTATGTATATATAGAAGTTAATGATGATGGGCTTGATTTAGTTGGGCTTACGACTATATGGGTTGATGTAAATTTAAAAGACTAGGTGTGGATGTTTATTAGGTTTCTCATACCCTGATGATAAGAATTAACAAAATAACTGGTTATTCCCTACTTATATTATTTTAAAAAAATATATTATACATTAAAAATATATTTTTGCTATTTTAAATACAATTTCTTTATATATTGATACTCTTTTAAATAGCGTAATTACTATTCAAGAAAATATTTGAGTAAAAATTCGGCGTACATTTTATGTAATTTTTCAATAATATTATTGTGTTTTTACTTTTTTAGAAACAAGTAACTATAGTAAATTGAACATGTTCTAGATTATTTATATTTAATATAATTGATAATATAAAAATAATAATATTAATAATTAAATTAAAAGAAATTATAAAAAAATATAACTCTAAAATATTTTTCATTTAAAATAATTAAAATATTAATATTGTTTACTCTTGCATATTAAGTATATTAATTTTTTGAAGATTAAATTGTAATAACTATTATAAAAAACAACACAAGAATATTATTTGTGATAAAAGTTATATTTAGAATAACTAAATAAAAAAAGATTTTCAATATTATGAAAATTATACCATAACTATTGATTCAAGATCTTAGCGAGTTACATTACTTGGGCATATTTTTGTCAGTAATAAACTCTACAATTTGATCGATGGTCATGATATTTCATCACAAAAATACTCTTAATAAGGAAAATTATGATGAAATGTCATAACCACGAGCATATTGCATAGCCTAGACTAGATTACTTTGATATTTGAAAAATATGGATTTATATTGAAGAACTCTATATGTTTCAGTTTATAAACTACAGTTAATGAAAACAATTTCTTAAAAATATATAATAGAAGTATAAGTTAAACGAGAACAATAAAAGGGTTATGTGCCAGAATAAGGTTAAATAATGTATGTATATATAGTAGTTAAGGATGATTGGCTTGATTTAGTTGGGCTTACGATTATACATTATTGGGTCGATATAAATTAAAAAAACTAGGTGTGGATGTTTATTAGGTTTCTCTTATCCTAAGGATAAGAAATAACAAAATAATTTTTTTCCCTACTTATATCTACTTTTAAAAAATATATTATACATTTAAAATATATTATTGCTATTTTAAATACAATTTCCTTATATATTGATACTCTTTTAAATAGCGTAATTACTATTCAGGATAATATTTGAGAAATAATTTAGAATACATATTATATAATTTTTTAATAATATTATTATGTTTTTACTTTTTTAGAAACAAGTAAAATATAGTAAATTGAACATGCTTGAGATTATGTATATTTAAAATAATTTATAATATAAAAAAATAATATTAATAATTAAATATAAAAAATTGTAGAAAAATATAACCCTAAAATATTTTTCATTTAAAATAATTAAATTTTAAATATTGTTTACTCTTGCATATTAAGTATATTAATTTTATGAAGATTAAATTGTAATAACTATTATAAATAACAACACATGTATATTATTTGTGATAATAACTGTATTTTCAATAACTAAATAAAATATGAAGTACAATATTAAGAAAATTATTTCATAACTATTTATTCAAGATCTTAACGAGTTACATAACTTGGGCATATTTTTGTCATTAAAAAAACTCTACAATTTGATCGATGACGAGGACATTTCATCACAATAATCCTCTTAATAAGGAAAATTATGATGAAATGTCATAACCACGAGCATATTGCCTAGCCTAGGCTGGATTACTTTGATATTTGAAAAATATGGATTTATATTGAAGAACTCTATATGTTTTAAGTTTATAAACAACAGTTAATTAAAACAATTTTTGAAGAATATATAATAGAAGTATAAGTTAAGAGAGAAGAATAAGAGGGTTGTGTGCCAGAATAAGGTTATATCATGTATGTATATATAGTAGTTAACGATGATGGGCTTGATTTAGTTGGGCTTACGACTATATGGGTTGATGTAAATTTAAAAGACTAGGTGTGGATGTTTATTAGGTTTCTCATACCCTGATGATAAGAATTAACAAAATAACTGGTTATTCCCTACTTATATTATTTTAAAAAAATATATTATACATTAAAAATATATTTTTGCTATTTTAAATACAATTTCTTTATATATTGATACTCTTTTAAATAGCGTAATTACTATTCAAGATAATATTTGAGTAAAAATTCGGCGTACATTTTATGTAATTTTTCAATAATATTATTGTGTTTTTACTTTTTTAGAAACAAGTAACTATAGTAAATTGAACATGTTCTAGATTATTTATATTTAATATAATTGATAATATAAAAATAATAATATTAATAATTAAATTAAAAGAAATTATAAAAAAATATAACTCTAAAATATTTTTCATTTAAAATAATTAAAATATTAATATTGTTTACTCTTGCATATTAAGTATATTAATTTTTTGAAGATTAAATTGTAATAACTATTATAAAAAACAAAACAAGAATATTATTTGTGATAAAAGTTATATTTAGAATAACTAAATAAAAAAAGATTTTCAATATTATGAAAATTATACCATAACTATTGATTCAAGATCTTAGCGAGTTACATTACTTGGGCATATTTTCGTCATTAAGAAACTCTACAATTTGATCGATGGTCATGATATTTCATCACAAAAATCCTCTTAATAAGGAAAATTATGATGAAATGTCATAACCACGAGCATATTGCATAGCCTAGACTAGATTACTTTGATATTTGAAAAATATGGATTTATATTGAAGAACTCTATATGTTTCAGTATATAAACTACAGTTAATGAAAACAATTTCTTAAAAATATATAATAGAAGTATAAGTTAAACGAGAACAATAAAAGGGTTATGTGCCAGAATAAGGTTAAATAATGTATGTATATATAGTAGTTAAGGATGATTGGCTTGATTTAGTTGGGCTTACGATTATACATTATTGGGTCGATATAAATTAAAAAAACTAGGTGTGGATGTTTATTAGGTTTCTCTTATCCTGAGGATAAGAAATAACAAAATAATTTTTTTCCCTACTAATATCTACTTTTAAAAAATATATTATACATTTAAAATATATTATTGCTATTTTAAATACAATTTCCTTATATATTGATACTCTTTTAAATAGCGTAATTACTATTCAGGATAATATTTGAGAAATAATTTAGAATACATATTATATAATATTTTAATAATATTATTATGTTTTTACTTTTTTAGAAACAAGTAAAATATAGTAAATTGAACATGCTTGAGATTATTTATATTTAAAATAATAATATTAATAATTAAATAAAAAAATTGTAGAAAAATATAACCCTAAAATATTTTTCATTTAAAATAATTAAATTTTAAATATTGTTTACTCTTGCATATTAAGTATATTAATTTTATGAAGATTAAATTGTAATAACTATTATAAATAACAACACAAGTATATTATTTGTGATAATAACTGTATTTACAATAACTAAATAAAATATGAAGTACAATATTAAGAAAATTATTTCATAACTATTTATTCAAGATCTTAACGAGTTACATAACTTGGGCATATTTTTGTCATAAAAAAACTCTACAATTTGATCGATGACCGGGACATTTCATCACAATAATCCTCTTAATAAGGAAAATTATGATGAAATGTCATAACCACGAGCATATTGCCTAGCCTAGACTGGATTACTTTGATATTTGAAAAATATGGATTTATATTGAAGAACTCTATAGGTTTTAAGTTTATAAACAACCGTTAATTAACAATTTTTGAAGAATATATAATAGAAGTATAAGTTAAGAGAGAAGAATAAGAGGGTTGTGTGCCAGAATAAGGTTATATCATGTATGTATATATAGTAGTTAACGATGATGGGCTTGATTTAGTTGGGCTTACGACTATATGGGTTGATGTAAATTTAAAAGACTAGGTGTGGATGTTTATTAGGTTTCTCATACCCTGATGATAAGAATTAACAAAATAACTGGTTATTCCCTACTTATATTATTTTAAAAAAATATATTATACATTAAAAATATATTTTTGCTATTTTAAATACAATTTCTTTATATATTGATACTCTTTTAAATAGCGTAATTACTATTCAAGATAATATTTGAGTAAAAATTCGGCGTACATTTTATGTAATTTTTCAATAATATTATTGTGTTTTTACTTTTTTAGAAACAAGTAACTATAGTAAATCTAACATGTTATAGTTTGTTTATATTTAATATAATTGATAATATAAAAATAATAATATTAATAATTAAATTAAAAGATATTATAAAAAAATATAACTCTAAAATAGTTTTCATTTAAAATAATTAAAATATAAATATTGTTTACTCTTGCATATTAAGTATATTAATTTTTTGAAGATTAAATTGTAATAACTGTTATAAAAAACAAAACAAGAATATTATTTGTGATAAAAGTTATATTTAAAATAATTAAATGAAAAAAGATTTTCAATATTTGAAAATTATACCATAACTATTGATTCAAGATCTTAGCGAGTAACATAACTTGGGCATATTTTTCTCATCAAGAAACTCTACAATTTGATCGATGGTCATGATATTTCATCACAATAATTCTCTTAATAAGGAAAATTATGATGAAATGTCATAACCACGAGCATATTGCATATCCTAGACTAGATTACTTTGATATTTGAAAAATATGGATTTATATTGAAGAAATCTATATGTTTCAGTTTATAAACTACAGTTAATGAAAACAATTTCTGAAAAATATATAATAGAAGTATAAGTTAAAAGAGAACAATAAAAGGGTTATGTGCCAGAATAAGGTTAAATCATTTATGTATATATAGTAGTTAAGGATGATTGGTTTGATTTAGTTGGGCTTACGATTATACATTATTGGGTCGATATAAATTAAAAAAACTAGGTGTGGATGTTTATTAGGTTTCTCTTATCCTGAGGATAAGAAATAACAAAGTAATTTTTTGTTCCCTACTAATATCTACTTTTAAAAAATATATTATACGTTAAAAATATATTATTGCTATTTTAAATACAATTTCCTTATATATTGATACTTTTTTAAATAGCGTAATTACTATTCAGGATAATATTTGAAAAATAATTTAGAATACATATTATATAATTTTTTAATAATATTATTATGTTTTTACTTTTTTAGAAACAAGTAAAATATAGTAAATTGAACATGCTTGAGATTATTTATATTTAAAATAATTGATAATATAAAAATAATAATATTAATAATTAAATAAAAAGAAATTGTAGCAAAATATAACCCTAAAATATTTTTCATTTAAAATAATTAAAATTTAAATATTGTTTACCCTTTCATATTAAGTATATTAATTTTATGAAGATTAAATTGTAATAACTATTATAAATAAATAAACAAGAATATTATTTGTGATAATAACTGTATTTACAATAAATAAATAAAATATGAAGTACAATATTAAGAAAATTATTTCATAACTATTGATTCAAGATGTTAGCGAGTTACATAACTTGGGCATATTTTTTTCATTAAGAAAACACTACAATTTGATCGATGACCATGACATTTCATCACAATAATCCTCTTAATAAAAAAAATTATGATGAAATGTCATAACCACGAGCATATTGCATAGCCTAGACTGGGTTACTTTGATATTTGAAAAATATAGATTTATATTGAAGAACTCTATATGTTTCAGTTTATAAACAACAGTTAATGAAAACAATTTTTGAAGAATATATAATAGAAGTATAACTTAAGAAGAATAAGAGGGTTGTGTTCCAGAATAAGGTTATATCATGTATGTATATATAGTAGTTAATGATGATGGGCTTGATTTAGTTTGGCGTACGACTATATGGGTTGATGTAAATTTAAAAGACTAGGTGTGGATGTTTATTAGGTTTCTCATACCCTGATGATAAGAATTAACAAAATAACTGGTTATTCCCTACTTATATTATTTAAAAAAATATATTATACATTAAAAATATATTGTTGCTATTTTAAATACAATTTCCTTATATATTGATACTCTTTTAAATAGCTTAATTACTATTCAAGATAATATTTGAGTAAAAATTCGGCGTACATATTATGTAAATTTTTAATAATATTATTGTGTTTTTTATTTTCTAGAAACAAGTAACTATAGTAAATTGAACATGTTCTAGTTTATTTATATTTAATATAATTGATAATATAAAAATAATAATATTAATAATTAAATTAAAAGAATTTATAAAAAAATATAACTCTAAAATATTTTTCATTTAAAATAATTAAAATATAAATATTGTTTACTCTTGCATATTAAGTATATTAATTTTTTGAATATTAAATTGTAATAACTGTTATAAAAAACAACACAAGAATATTATTTGTGATAAAAGTTATATTTACAATAACTAAATAAAAAAAGATTTTCAATATTTGAAAATTATACCATAACTATGTATTCAAGATCTTAGTGAGTTACATAACTTGGGCATATTTTTCTCATTAAGAAAATCTACAATTTGATCGATGGTCATAATATTTCATCACAATAATCCTCTTAATAAGGAAAATTATGATGAAATGTCATAACCACGAGCATATTGCATAGCCTAGACTAGATTAGTTTGATATTTGAAAAATATGGATTTATATTGAAGAACTCTATATTATTCAGTTTATAAACTACCGTTAATGAAAACAATTTTTGAAGAATATATAATAGAAGTATAAGTTAAAAGAGAACAATAAAAGGGTTATGTGCTAGAATAAGGTTAAATCATTTATGTATATATAGTAGTTAAGGATGATTGGCTTGATTTAGTTGGGCTTACGATTATACATTATTGGGTCGATATAAATTAAAAAAACTAGGTGTGGATATTTATTAGGTTTCTCTTATCCTGAGAATAAGAAATAACAAAATAATTTTTTGTTCCCCACTTATATCTACTTTTAAGAAATATATTATACTTTAAAAATATATTATTGCTATTTTAAATACAATTTCCTTATATATTGATACTTTTTTAAATAGCGTAATTACTATTCAAGATAATATTTGAAAAATAATTTAGAATACATATTTTATAATTTTTTAATAATATTATTATATTTTTACTTTTTAGAAACAAGTAAAATATAGTAAATTGAACATGCTTGAGATTATTTATATTTAAAATAATTGATAATATAAAAATAATAATATTAATAATTAAATAAAAAGAAATTGTAGAAAAATATAACCCAAAAATATAAAATATTTTTCATTTAAAATAATTATAATTTAAATATTGTTTACACTTGCATATTAAGTATATTAATTTTATGAAGATTAAATTGTAATAAATATTATAAATAACAACACTAGAATATTATTTGTGATAATAACTGTATTTACAATAACTAAATAAAATATGAAGTACAATATTAAGAAAATTATTTCATAACTATTGATTCAAGATATTAGCGAGTTACATAACTTGGGCATATTTTTGTCATTAAAAAAACTCTACAATTTGATCGATGGTCATGACATTTTATCACAATAATCCTCTTAATAAGGAAAATTATGATGATATGTCATAACCACGAGCATATTGCATAGACTAGACTGGGTTACTTTGATATTTGAAAAATATGGATTTATATTGAAGAACTCTATATGTTTCAGTTTATAAACAACAGTTAATGAAAACAATTTTTGAAGAATATATAATAGAAGTATAAGTTAAGAAGAATAAGAGGGTTGTGTGCCAGAATAAGGTTATATCATGTATGTATATATAGTAGTTAATGATGATGGGCTTGATTTAGTTTGGCTTACGACTATATGGGTTGATGTAAATTTAAAAGACTAGGTGTGGATGTTTATTAGGTTTCTCATACCCTGATGATAAGAATTACCAAAATAACTGGTTATTCCCAACTTATATTATTTAAAAAAAATATTACATTAAAAATATATTGTTGCTATTTTAAATACAATTTCCTTATATATTGATACTCTTTTAAATAGCGTAATTACTATTCAAGATAATATTTGAGTAAAAATTCGGCGTACATATTATGTAATTTTTTAATAATATTATTGTGTTTTTTATTTTTTAGAAACAAGTAACTATAGTAAATTGAACATGTTCTAGTTTATTTATATTTAATATAATTGATAATATAAAAATAATAATATTAATAATTAAATTAAAAGAAATTATAAAAAATATAACTCTAAAATATTTTTCATTTAAAATAATTAAAATATAAATATTGTTTACTCTTGCATATTAAGTATATTAATTTTTTGAAGATTAAATTGTAATAACTGTTACAAAAAACAACACAAGAATATTATTTGTGAAAAAGTTATATTTAAAATAACTAAATAAAAAAAGATTTTCAATATTTGAAAATTATACCATAACTATTGATTCAAGATCTTAGCGAGTAACATAACTTGGGCATATTTTTCTCATCAAGAAACTCTACAATTTGATCGATGGTCATGATATTTCATCACAATAATCCTCTTAATAAGGAAAATTATGATGAATGTCATAACCACGAGCATATTGCATAGCCTAGACTAGATTACTTTGATATTTGAAAAATATTGATTTATATTGAAGAAATCTATATGTTTCAGTTTATAAACTACAGTTAATGAAAACAATTTCTGAAAAATATATAATAGAAGTATAAGTTAAAAGAGAACAATAAAAGGGTTATGTGCCAGAATAAGGTTAAATCATTTATGTATATATAGTAGTTAAGGATGATTGGCTTGATTTAGTTGGGCTTACGATTATACATTATTGGGTCGATATAAATTAAAAGAACTAAGTGTGGATGTTTATTAGGTTTCTCTTATCCTGAGGATAAGAAATAAGAAAATAATTTTTTGTTCCCTACTAATATCTACTTTTAAAAAATATATTATACGTTAAAAATATATTATTGCTATTTTAAATACAATTTCCTTATATATTGATACTTTTTTAAATAGCGTAATTACTATTCAAGATAATATTTGAAAAATAATTTAGAATACATATTATATAATTTTTTAATAATATTATTATGTTTTTACTTTTTTAGAAACAAGTAAAATATAGTAAATTGAACATGCTTGAGATTATTTATATTTAAAATAATTGATAATATAAAAATAATAATATTAATAATTAAATAAACAGAAAATGTAGAAAAATATAACCCAAAAATATTTTTTATTTAAAATAATTAAAATTTAAATATTGTTTACCCTTTCATATTAAGCATATTAATTTTATGAAGATTAAATTGTAATAACTATTATAAATAAATAAACAAGAATATATTTGTGATAATAACTGTATTTACAATAAATAAATAAAATATGAAGTACAATATTAAGAAAATTATTTCATAACTATTGATTCAAGATCTTAGCGAGTTACATAACTTGGGCATATTTTTGTCATTAAAACAACTCTACAATTTGATCGATGACCATGACATTTCATCACAATAATCCTCTTAATAAGGAAAATTATGATGAAATGTCATAACCACGAGCATATTGCATAGCGTAGACTGGGTTACTTTGCTATTTGAAAAATATGGATTTATATTGAAGAACTCTATATGTTTCAGTTTATAAACAACAGTTAATGAAAACAATTTTTGAAGAATATATAATAGAAGTATAACTTAAGAAGAATAAGAGGGTTGTGTGGCAGAATAAGGTTATATCATGTATGTATATATAGTAGTTAATGATGATGGGCTTGATTTAGTTTGGCGTACGACTATATGGGTTGATGTAAATTTAAAAGACTAGGTGTGGATGTTTATTAGGTTTCTCATACCCTGATGATAAGAATTAACAAAATAACTGGTTATTCCCTACTTATATTATTTAAAAAAATATATTATATATTAAAAATATATTGTTGCTATTTTAAATACAATTTCCTTATATATTGATACTCTTTTAAATTGCGTAATTACTATTCACGATAATATTTGAGTAAAAATTTGGCGTACATATTTTGTAATTTTTTAATAATATTATTGTGTTTTTTATTTTTTAGAAACAAATAACTATAGTAAATTGAACATGTTCTAGTTTATTTATATTTAATATAATTGATAATATAAAAATAATAATATTAATAATTAAATTAAAAGAAATTATAAAAAATATAACTCTAAAATATTTTTCATTTAAAATAATTAAAATATAAATATTGTTTACTCTTGCATATTAAGTATATTAATTTTTTGAAGATTAAATTGTAATAACTGTTACAAAAAACAACACAAGAATATTATTTGTGAAAAAGTTATATTTAAAATAACTAAATAAAAAAAGATTTTCAATATTTGAAAATTATACCATAACTATTGATTCAAGATCTTAGCGAGTAACATAACTTGGGCATATTTTTCTCATCAAGAAACTCTACAATTTGATCGATGGTCATGATATTTCATCACAATAATCCTCTTAATAAGGAAAATTATGATGAATGTCATAACCACGAGCATATTGCATAGCCTAGACTAGATTACTTTGATATTTGAAAAATATTGATTTATATTGAAGAAATCTATATGTTTCAGTTTATAAACTACAGTTAATGAAAACAATTTCTGAAAAATATATGATAGAAGTATAAGTTAAAAGAGAACAATAAAAGGGTTATGTGCCAGAATAAGGTTAAATCATTTATGCATATATAGTAGTTAAGGATGATTGGTTTGATTTAGTTGGGCTTACGATTATACATTATTGGGTCGATATAAATTAAAAAAACTAGGTGTGGATGTTTATTAGGTTTCTCTTATCGTGAGGATAAGAAATAACAAAGTAATTTTTTGTTCCCTACTAATATCTACTTTTAAAAAATATATTATACGTTAAAAATATATTATTGCTATTTTAAATACAATTTCCTTATATATTGATACTTTTTAAAATAGCGTAATTACTATTCAAGATAATATTTGAAAAATAATTTAGAATACATATTATATAATTTTTTAATAATATTATTATGTTTTTACTTTTTTAGAAACAAGTAAAATATAGTAAATTGAACATGCTTGAGATTATTTATATTTAAAATAATTGATAATATAAAAATAATAATATTAATAATTAAATAAAAAGAAATTGTAGCAAAATATAACCCTAAAATATTTTTCATTTAAAATAATTAAAATTTAAATATTGTTTACCCTTTCATATTAAGTATATTAATTTTATCAAGATTAAATTGTAATAACTATTATAAATAAATAAACAAGAATATTATTTGTGATAATAACTGTATTTACAATAAATAAATAAAATATGAAGTACAATATTAAGAAAATTATTTCATAACTATTGATTCAAGATGTTAGCGAGTTACATAACTTGGGCATATTTTTTTCATTAAGAAAACACTACAATTTGATCGATGACCATGACATTTCATCACAATAATCCTCTTAATAAAAAAAATTATGATGAAATGTCATAACCACGAGCATATTGCATAGCCTAGACTGGGTTACTTTGATATTTGAAAAATATAGATTTATATTGAAGAACTCTATATGTTTCAGTTTATAAACAACAGTTAATGAAAACAATTTTTGAAGAATATATAATAGAAGTATAACTTAAGAAGAATAAGAGGGTTGTGTTCCAGAATAAGGTTATATCATGTATGTATATATAGTAGTTAATGATGATGGGCTTGATTTAGTTTGGCGTACGACTATATGTGTTGATGTAAATTTAAAAGACTAGGTGTGGATGTTTATTAGGTTTCTCATACCCTGATGATAAGAATTAACAAAATAACTGGTTATTCCCTACTTATATTATTTAAAAAAATATATTATACATTAAAAATATATTGTTGCTATTTTAAATACAATTTCCTTATATATTGATACTCTTTTAAATAGCGTAATTACTATTCAAGATAATATTTGAGTAAAAATTCGGCGTACATATTATGTAATTTTTTAATAATATTATTGTGTTTTTTATTTTCTAGAAACAAGTAACTATAGTAAATTGAACATGTTCTAGTTTATTTATATTTAATATAATTGATAATATAAAAATAATAATATTAATAATTAAATTAAAAGAATTTATAAAAAAATAAAACTCTAAAATATTTTTCATTTAAAATAATTAAAATATAAATATTGTTTACTCTTGCATATTAAGTATATTAATTTTTTGAATATTAAATTGTAATAACTGTTATAAAAAACAACACAAGAATATTATTTGTGATAAAAGTTATATTTACAATAACTAAATAAAAAAAGATTTTCAATATTTGAAAATTATACCATAACTATGTATTCAAGATCTTAGTGAGTTACATAACTTGGGAATATTTTTCTCATTAAGAAACTCTACAATTTGATCGATGGTTAATATTTCATCACAATAATCCTCTTAATAAGGAAAATTATGATGAAATGTCATAACCATGAGCATATTGCATAGCCTAGACTAGATTACTTTGATATTTGAAAAATATGGATTTATATTGAAAAACTCTATATTATTCAGTTTATAAACTACCGTTAATGAAAACAATTTTTGAAGAATATATAATAGAAGTATAAGTTAAAAGAGAACAATAAAAGGGTTATGTGCCAGAATAAGGTTAAATCATTTATGTATATATAGTAGTTAAGGATGATTGGCTTGATTTAGTTGGGCTTACGATTATACATTATTGGGTCGATATAAATTAAAAGAACTAAGTGTGGATGTTTATTAGGTTTCTCTTATCCTGAGGATAAGAAATAAGAAAATAATTTTTTGTTCCCTACTAATATCTACTTTTAAAAAATATATTATACGTTAAAAATATATTATTGCTATTTTAAATACAATTTCCTTATATATTGATACTTTTTTAAATAGCGTAATTACTATTCAAGATAATATTTGAAAAATAATTTAGAATACATATTATATAATTTTTTAATAATATTATTATGTTTTTACTTTTTTAGAAACAAGTAAAATATAGTAAATTGAACATGCTTGAGATTATTTATATTTAAAATAATTGATAATATAAAAATAATAATATTAATAATTAAATAAACAGAAAATGTAGAAAAATATAACCCAAAAATATTTTTTATTTAAAATAATTAAAATTTAAATATTGTTTACCCTTTCATATTAAGCATATTAATTTTATGAAGATTAAATTGTAATAACTATTATAAATAAATAAACAAGAATATATTTGTGATAATAACTGTATTTACAATAAATAAATAAAATATGAAGTACAATATTAAGAAAATTATTTCATAACTATTGATTCAAGATCTTAGCGAGTTACATAACTTGGGCATATTTTTGTCATTAAAACAACTCTACAATTTGATCGATGACCATGACATTTCATCACAATAATCCTCTTAATAAGGAAAATTATGATGAAATGTCATAACCACGAGCATATTGCATAGCGTAGACTGGGTTACTTTGCTATTTGAAAAATATGGATTTATATTGAAGAACTCTATATGTTTCAGTTTATAAACAACAGTTAATGAAAACAATTTTTGAAGAATATATAATAGAAGTATAACTTAAGAAGAATAAGAGGGTTGTGTGGCAGAATAAGGTTATATCATGTATGTATATATAGTAGTTAATGATGATGGGCTTGATTTAGTTTGGCGTACGACTATATGGGTTGATGTAAATTTAAAAGACTAGGTGTGGATGTTTATTAGGTTTCTCATACCCTGATGATAAGAATTAACAAAATAACTGGTTATTCCCTACTTATATTATTTAAAAAAATATATTATATATTAAAAATATATTGTTGCTATTTTAAATACAATTTCCTTATATATTGATACTCTTTTAAATTGCGTAATTACTATTCGCGATAATATTTGAGTAAAAATTTGGCGTACATATTTTGTAATTTTTTAATAATATTATTGTGTTTTTTATTTTTTAGAAACAAATAACTATAGTAAATTGAACATGTTCTAGTTTATTTATATTTAATATAATTGATAATATAAAAATAATAATATTAATAATTAAATTAAAAGAAATTATAAAAAATATAACTCTAAAATATTTTTCATTTAAAATAATTAAAATATAAATATTGTTTACTCTTGCATATTAAGTATATTAATTTTTTGAAGATTAAATTGTAATAACTGTTACAAAAAACAACACAAGAATATTATTTGTGAAAAAGTTATATTTAAAATAACTAAATAAAAAAAGATTTTCAATATTTGAAAATTATACCATAACTATTGATTCAAGATCTTAGCGAGTAACATAACTTGGGCATATTTTTCTCATCAAGAAACTCTACAATTTGATCGATGGTCATGATATTTCATCACAATAATCCTCTTAATAAGGAAAATTATGATGAATGTCATAACCACGAGCATATTGCATAGCCTAGACTAGATTACTTTGATATTTGAAAAATATTGATTTATATTGAAGAAATCTATATGTTTCAGTTTATAAACTACAGTTAATGAAAACAATTTCTGAAAAATATATGATAGAAGTATAAGTTAAAAGAGAACAATAAAAGGGTTATGTGCCAGAATAAGGTTAAATCATTTATGCATATATAGTAGTTAAGGATGATTGGTTTGATTTAGTTGGGCTTACGATTATACATTATTGGGTCGATATAAATTAAAAAAACTAGGTGTGGATGTTTATTAGGTTTCTCTTATCGTGAGGATAAGAAATAACAAAGTAATTTTTTGTTCCCTACTAATATCTACTTTTAAAAAATATATTATACGTTAAAAATATATTATTGCTATTTTAAATACAATTTCCTTATATATTGATACTTTTTAAAATAGCGTAATTACTATTCAAGATAATATTTGAAAAATAATTTAGAATACATATTATATAATTTTTTAATAATATTATTATGTTTTTACTTTTTTAGAAACAAGTAAAATATAGTAAATTGAACATGCTTGAGATTATTTATATTTAAAATAATTGATAATATAAAAATAATAATATTAATAATTAAATAAAAAGAAATTGTAGCAAAATATAACCCTAAAATATTTTTCATTTAAAATAATTAAAATTTAAATATTGTTTACCCTTTCATATTAAGTATATTAATTTTATCAAGATTAAATTGTAATAACTATTATAAATAAATAAACAAGAATATTATTTGTGATAATAACTGTATTTACAATAAATAAATAAAATATGAAGTACAATATTAAGAAAATTATTTCATAACTATTGATTCAAGATGTTAGCGAGTTACATAACTTGGGCATATTTTTTTCATTAAGAAAACACTACAATTTGATCGATGACCATGACATTTCATCACAATAATCCTCTTAATAAAAAAAATTATGATGAAATGTCATAACCACGAGCATATTGCATAGCCTAGACTGGGTTACTTTGATATTTGAAAAATATAGATTTATATTGAAGAACTCTATATGTTTCAGTTTATAAACAACAGTTAATGAAAACAATTTTTGAAGAATATATAATAGAAGTATAACTTAAGAAGAATAAGAGGGTTGTGTTCCAGAATAAGGTTATATCATGTATGTATATATAGTAGTTAATGATGATGGGCTTGATTTAGTTTGGCGTACGACTATATGTGTTGATGTAAATTTAAAAGACTAGGTGTGGATGTTTATTAGGTTTCTCATACCCTGATGATAAGAATTAACAAAATAACTGGTTATTCCCTACTTATATTATTTAAAAAAATATATTATACATTAAAAATATATTGTTGCTATTTTAAATACAATTTCCTTATATATTGATACTCTTTTAAATAGCGTAATTACTATTCAAGATAATATTTGAGTAAAAATTCGGCGTACATATTATGTAATTTTTTAATAATATTATTGTGTTTTTTATTTTCTAGAAACAAGTAACTATAGTAAATTGAACATGTTCTAGTTTATTTATATTTAATATAATTGATAATATAAAAATAATAATATTAATAATTAAATTAAAAGAATTTATAAAAAAATAAAACTCTAAAATATTTTTCATTTAAAATAATTAAAATATAAATATTGTTTACTCTTGCATATTAAGTATATTAATTTTTTGAATATTAAATTGTAATAACTGTTATAAAAAACAACACAAGAATATTATTTGTGATAAAAGTTATATTTACAATAACTAAATAAAAAAAGATTTTCAATATTTGAAATTATACCATAACTATGTATTCAAGATCTTAGTGAGTTACATAACTTGGGCATATTTTTCTCATTAAGAAACTCTACAATTTGATCGATGGTTAATATTTCATCACAATAATCCTCTTAATAAGGAAAATTATGATAAAATGTCATAACCACGAGCATATTGCATAGCCTAGACTAGATTACTTTGATATTTGAAAAATATGGATTTATATTGAAAAACTCTATATTATTCAGTTTATAAACTACCGTTAATGAAAACAATTTTTGAAGAATATATAATAGAAGTATAAGTTAAAAGAGAACAATAAAAGGGTTATGTGCTAGAATAAGGTTAAATCATTTATGTATATATAGTAGTTAAGGATGATTGGCTTGATTTAGTTGGGCTTACGATTATACATTATTGGGTCGATATAAATTAAAAAAACTAGGTGTGGATGTTTATTAGGTTTCTCTTATCCTGAGAATAAGAAATAACAAAATAATTTTTTGTTCCCTACTTATATCTACTTTTAAGAAATATATTATACTTTAAAAATATATTATTGCTATTTTATATACAATTTCCTTATATATTGATACTTTTTTAAATAGCGTAATTACTATTCAAGATAATATTTGAAAAATAATTTAGAATACATATTTTATTATTTTTTAATAATATTATTATATTTTTACTTTTTAGAAACAAGTAAAATATAGTAAATTGAACATGCTTGAGATTATTTATATTTAAAATAATTGATAATATAAAAATAATAATATTAATAATTAAATAAAAAGAAATTGTAGAAAAATATAACCCAAAAATATAAAATATTTTTCATTTAAAATAATTAAAATTTAAATATTGTTTACACTTGCATATTAAGTATATTAATTTTATGAAGATTAAATTGTAATAAATATTATAAATAACAACACTAGAATATTATTTGTGATAATAACTGTATTTACAATAACTAAATAAAATATGAAGTACAATATTAAGAAAATTATTTCATAACTATTGATTCAAGATATTAGCGAGTTACATAACTTGGGCATATTTTTGTCATTAAAAAAACTCTACAATTTGATCGATGGTCATGACATTTTATCACAATAATCCTCTTAATAAGGAAAATTATGATGATATGTCATAACCACGAGCATATTGCATAGCCTAGACTGGGTTACTTTGATATTTGAAAAATATGGATTTATATTGAAGAACTCTATATGTTTCAGTTTATAAACAACAGTTAATGAAAACAATTTTTGAAATATATATAATAGAAGTATAAGTTAAGAAGAATAAGAGGGTTGTGTGCCAAAATAAGGTTATATCATGTATGTATATATAGTAGTTAATGATGATGGGCTTGATTTAGTTTGGCTTACGACTATATGGGTTGATGTAAATTTAAAAGACTAGGTGTGGGTGTTTATTAGGTTTCTCATACCCTGATGATAAGAATTAACAAAATAACTGGTTATTCCCAACTTATATTATTTAAAAAAAATATTACATTAAAAATATATTGTTGCTATTTTAAATACAATTTCCTTATATATTGATACTCTTTTAAATATTGTAATTACTATTCAAGATAATATTTGAGTAAAAATTCGGCGTACATATTATGTAATTTTTTAATAATATTATTGTGTTTTTTATTTTTTAGAAACAAGTAACTATAGTAAATTGAACATATTCTAGTTTATCTATATTTAATATAATTGATAATATAAAAATAATAATATTAATAATTAAATTAAAAGATATTATAAAAAAATATAACTCTAAAATATTTTTCATTTAAAATAATTAAAATATAAATATTTTTTACTCTTTCATATTAAGTATATTAATTTTTTGAAGATTAAATTGTAATAACTGTAATAAAAAACAACACAAGAATATTATTTGTGATAAAAGTTATATTTACAATAACTAAATAAAAAAAGATTTTCAATATTTGAAAATTATACCATAACTATTGATTCAAGAACTTAGCGAGTTACATAACTTGGGCATATTTTTCTCATCAAGAAACTCTACAATTTGATCGATGGTCATTATATTTCATCACAATAATCCTCTTAATAAGAAAAATTATGATGAATGTCATAACCACGAGCATATTGCATAGCCTAGACTAGATTACTTTGATATTTGAAAAATATTGATTTATATTGAAGAAATCTATATGTTTCAGTTTATAAACTACAGTTAATGAAAACAATTTCTGAAAAATATATAATAGAAGTATAAGTTAAAAGAGAACAATAAAAGGGTTATGTGCCAGAATAAGGTTAAATCATTTATGTATATATAGTAGTTAAGGATGATTGGTTTGATTTAGTTGGGCTTACGATTATACATTATTGGGTCGATATAAATTAAAAAAACTAGGTGTGGATGTTTATTAGGTTTCTCTTATCCTGAGGATAAGAAATAACAAAGTAATTTTTTGTTCCCTACTAATATCTACTTTTAAAAAATATATTATACGTTAAAAATATATTATTGCTATTTTAAATACAATTTCCTTATATATTGATACTTTTTTAAATAGCGTAATTACTATTCAAGATAATATTTGAAAAATAATTTAGAATACATATTATATAATTTTTTAATAATATTATTATGTTTTTACTTTTTTAGAAACAAGTAAAATATAGTAAATTGAACATGCTTGAGATTATTTATATTTAAAATAATTGATAATATAAAAATAATAATATTAATAATTAAATAAAAAGAAATTGTAGCAAAATATAACCCTAAAATATTTTTCATTTAAAATAATTAAAATTTAAATATTGTTTACCCTTTCATATTAAGTATATTAATTTTATGAAGATTAAATTGTAATAACTATTATAAATAAATAAACAAGAATATTATTTGTGATAATAACTGTATTTACAATAAATAAATAAAATATGAAGTACAATATTAAGAAAATTATTTCATAACTATTGATTCAAGATGTTAGCGAGTTACATAACTTGGGCATATTTTTTTCATTAAGAAAACACTACAATTTGATCGATGACCATGACATTTCATCACAATAATCCTCTTAATAAAAAAAATTATGATGAAATGTCATAATCACGAGCATATTGCATAGCCTAGACTGGGTTACTTTGATATTTGAAAAATATAGATTTATATTGAAGAACTCTATATGTTTCAGTTTATAAACAACAGTTAATGAAAACAATTTTTGAAGAATATATAATAGAAGTATAACTTAAGAAGAATAAGAGGGTTGTGTTCCAGAATAAGGTTATATCATGTATGTATATATAGTAGTTAATGATGATGGGCTTGATTTAGTTTGGCGTACGACTATATGGGTTGATGTAAATTTAAAAGACTAGGTGTGGATGTTTATTAGGTTTCTCATACCCTGATGATAAGAATTAACAAAATAACTGGTTATTCCCTACTTATATTATTTAAAAAAATATATTATACATTAAAAATATATTGTTGCTATTTTAAATACAATTTCCTTATATATTGATACTCTTTTAAATAGCGTAATTACTATTCAAGATAATATTTGAGTAAAAATTCGGCGTACATATTATGTAATTTTTTAATAATATTATTGTGTTTTTTATTTTCTAGAAACAAGTAACTATAGTAAATTGAACATGTTCTAGTTTATTTATATTTAATATAATTGATAATATAAAAATAATAATATTAATAATTAAATTAAAAGAATTTATAAAAAAATAAAACTCTAAAATATTTTTCATTTAAAATAATTAAAATATAAATATTGTTTACTCTTGCATATTAAGTATATTAATTTTTTGAATATTAAATTGTAATAACTGTTATAAAAAACAACACAAGAATATTATTTGTGATAAAAGTTATATTTACAATAACTAAATAAAAAAAGATTTTCAATATTTGAAATTATACCATAACTATGTATTCAAGATCTTAGTGAGTTACATAACTTGGGCATATTTTTCTCATTAAGAAACTCTACAATTTGATCGATGGTTAATATTTCATCACAATAATCCTCTTAATAAGGAAAATTATGATAAAATGTCATAACCACGAGCATATTGCATAGCCTAGACTAGATTACTTTGATATTTGAAAAATATGGATTTATATTGAAAAACTCTATATTATTCAGTTTATAAACTACCGTTAATGAAAACAATTTTTGAAGAATATATAATAGAAGTATAAGTTAAAAGAGAACAATAAAAGGGTTATGTGCTAGAATAAGGTTAAATCATTTATGTATATATAGTAGTTAAGGATGATTGGCTTGATTTAGTTGGGCTTACGATTATACATTATTGGGTCGATATAAATTAAAAAAACTAGGTGTGGATGTTTATTAGGTTTCTCTTATCCTGAGAATAAGAAATAACAAAATAATTTTTTGTTCCCTACTTATATCTACTTTTAAGAAATATATTATACTTTAAAAATATATTATTGCTATTTTATATACAATTTCCTTATATATTGATACTTTTTTAAATAGCGTAATTACTATTCAAGATAATATTTGAAAAATAATTTAGAATACATATTTTATTATTTTTTAATAATATTATTATATTTTTACTTTTTAGAAACAAGTAAAATATAGTAAATTGAACATGCTTGAGATTATTTATATTTAAAATAATTGATAATATAAAAATAATAATATTAATAATTAAATAAAAAGAAATTGTAGAAAAATATAACCCAAAAATATAAAATATTTTTCATTTAAAATAATTAAAATTTAAATATTGTTTACCCTTTCATATTAAGCATATTAATTTTATGAAGATTAAATTGTAATAACTATTATAAATAAATAAACAAGAATATATTTGTGATAATAACTGTATTTACAATAAATAAATAAAATATGAAGTACAATATTAAGAAAATTATTTCATAACTATTGATTCAAGATCTTAGCGAGTTACATAACTTGGGCATATTTTTGTCATTAAAACAACTCTACAATTTGATCGATGACCATGACATTTCATCACAATAATCCTCTTAATAAGGAAAATTATGATGAAATGTCATAACCACGAGCATATTGCATAGCGTAGACTGGGTTACTTTGCTATTTGAAAAATATGGATTTATATTGAAGAACTCTATATGTTTCAGTTTATAAACAACAGTTAATGATGGGCTTGATTTAGTTTGGCGTACGACTATATGGGTTGATGTAAATTTAAAAGACTAGGTGTGGATGTTTATTAGGTTTCTCATACCCTGATGATAAGAATTAACAAAATAACTGGTTATTCCCTACTTATATTATTTAAAAAAATATATTATATATTAAAAATATATTGTTGCTATTTTAAATACAATTTCCTTATATATTGATACTCTTTTAAATTGCGTAATTACTATTCACGATAATATTTGAGTAAAAATTTGGCGTACATATTTTGTAATTTTTTAATAATATTATTGTGTTTTTTATTTTTTAGAAACAAATAACTATAGTAAATTGAACATGTTCTAGTTTATTTATATTTAATATAATTGATAATATAAAAATAATAATATTAATAATTAAATTAAAAGAAATTATAAAAAATATAACTCTAAAATATTTTTCATTTAAAATAATTAAAATATAAATATTGTTTACTCTTGCATATTAAGTATATTAATTTTTTGAAGATTAAATTGTAATAACTGTTACAAAAAACAACACAAGAATATTATTTGTGAAAAAGTTATATTTAAAATAACTAAATAAAAAAAGATTTTCAATATTTGAAAATTATACCATAACTATTGATTCAAGATCTTAGCGAGTAACATAACTTGGGCATATTTTTCTCATCAAGAAACTCTACAATTTGATCGATGGTCATGATATTTCATCACAATAATCCTCTTAATAAGGAAAATTATGATGAATGTCATAACCACGAGCATATTGCATAGCCTAGACTAGATTACTTTGATATTTGAAAAATATTGATTTATATTGAAGAAATCTATATGTTTCAGTTTATAAACTACAGTTAATGAAAACAATTTCTGAAAAATATATGATAGAAGTATAAGTTAAAAGAGAACAATAAAAGGGTTATGTGCCAGAATAAGGTTAAATCATTTATGCATATATAGTAGTTAAGGATGATTGGTTTGATTTAGTTGGGCTTACGATTATACATTATTGGGTCGATATAAATTAAAAAAACTAGGTGTGGATGTTTATTAGGTTTCTCTTATCGTGAGGATAAGAAATAACAAAGTAATTTTTTGTTCCCTACTAATATCTACTTTTAAAAAATATATTATACGTTAAAAATATATTATTGCTATTTTAAATACAATTTCCTTATATATTGATACTTTTTAAAATAGCGTAATTACTATTCAAGATAATATTTGAAAAATAATTTAGAATACATATTATATAATTTTTTAATAATATTATTATGTTTTTACTTTTTTAGAAACAAGTAAAATATAGTAAATTGAACATGCTTGAGATTATTTATATTTAAAATAATTGATAATATAAAAATAATAATATTAATAATTAAATAAAAAGAAATTGTAGCAAAATATAACCCTAAAATATTTTTCATTTAAAATAATTAAAATTTAAATATTGTTTACCCTTTCATATTAAGTATATTAATTTTATCAAGATTAAATTGTAATAACTATTATAAATAAATAAACAAGAATATTATTTGTGATAATAACTGTATTTACAATAAATAAATAAAATATGAAGTACAATATTAAGAAAATTATTTCATAACTATTGATTCAAGATGTTAGCGAGTTACATAACTTGGGCATATTTTTTTCATTAAGAAAACACTACAATTTGATCGATGACCATGACATTTCATCACAATAATCCTCTTAATAAAAAAAATTATGATGAAATGTCATAACCACGAGCATATTGCATAGCCTAGACTGGGTTACTTTGATATTTGAAAAATATAGATTTATATTGAAGAACTCTATATGTTTCAGTTTATAAACAACAGTTAATGAAAACAATTTTTGAAGAATATATAATAGAAGTATAACTTAAGAAGAATAAGAGGGTTGTGTTCCAGAATAAGGTTATATCATGTATGTATATATAGTAGTTAATGATGATGGGCTTGATTTAGTTTGGCGTACGACTATATGTGTTGATGTAAATTTAAAAGACTAGGTGTGGATGTTTATTAGGTTTCTCATACCCTGATGATAAGAATTAACAAAATAACTGGTTATTCCCTACTTATATTATTTAAAAAAATATATTATACATTAAAAATATATTGTTGCTATTTTAAATACAATTTCCTTATATATTGATACTCTTTTAAATAGCGTAATTACTATTCAAGATAATATTTGAGTAAAAATTCGGCGTACATATTATGTAATTTTTTAATAATATTATTGTGTTTTTTATTTTCTAGAAACAAGTAACTATAGTAAATTGAACATGTTCTAGTTTATTTATATTTAATATAATTGATAATATAAAAATAATAATATTAATAATTAAATTAAAAGAATTTATAAAAAAATAAAACTCTAAAATATTTTTCATTTAAAATAATTAAAATATAAATATTGTTTACTCTTGCATATTAAGTATATTAATTTTTTGAATATTAAATTGTAATAACTGTTATAAAAAACAACACAAGAATATTATTTGTGATAAAAGTTATATTTACAATAACTAAATAAAAAAAGATTTTCAATATTTGAAATTATACCATAACTATGTATTCAAGATCTTAGTGAGTTACATAACTTGGGCATATTTTTCTCATTAAGAAACTCTACAATTTGATCGATGGTTAATATTTCATCACAATAATCCTCTTAATAAGGAAAATTATGATAAAATGTCATAACCACGAGCATATTGCATAGCCTAGACTAGATTACTTTGATATTTGAAAAATATGGATTTATATTGAAAAACTCTATATTATTCAGTTTATAAACTACCGTTAATGAAAACAATTTTTGAAGAATATATAATAGAAGTATAAGTTAAAAGAGAACAATAAAAGGGTTATGTGCTAGAATAAGGTTAAATCATTTATGTATATATAGTAGTTAAGGATGATTGGCTTGATTTAGTTGGGCTTACGATTATACATTATTGGGTCGATATAAATTAAAAAAACTAGGTGTGGATGTTTATTAGGTTTCTCTTATCCTGAGAATAAGAAATAACAAAATAATTTTTTGTTCCCTACTTATATCTACTTTTAAGAAATATATTATACTTTAAAAATATATTATTGCTATTTTATATACAATTTCCTTATATATTGATACTTTTTTAAATAGCGTAATTACTATTCAAGATAATATTTGAAAAATAATTTAGAATACATATTTTATTATTTTTTAATAATATTATTATATTTTTACTTTTTAGAAACAAGTAAAATATAGTAAATTGAACATGCTTGAGATTATTTATATTTAAAATAATTGATAATATAAAAATAATAATATTAATAATTAAATAAAAAGAAATTGTAGAAAAATATAACCCAAAAATATAAAATATTTTTCATTTAAAATAATTAAAATTTAAATATTGTTTACCCTTTCATATTAAGCATATTAATTTTATGAAGATTAAATTGTAATAACTATTATAAATAAATAAACAAGAATATATTTGTGATAATAACTGTATTTACAATAAATAAATAAAATATGAAGTACAATATTAAGAAAATTATTTCATAACTATTGATTCAAGATCTTAGCGAGTTACATAACTTGGGCATATTTTTGTCATTAAAACAACTCTACAATTTGATCGATGACCATGACATTTCATCACAATAATCCTCTTAATAAGGAAAATTATGATGAAATGTCATAACCACGAGCATATTGCATAGCGTAGACTGGGTTACTTTGCTATTTGAAAAATATGGATTTATATTGAAGAACTCTATATGTTTCAGTTTATAAACAACAGTTAATGAAAACAATTTTTGAAGAATATATAATAGAAGTATAACTTAAGAAGAATAAGAGGGTTGTGTGGCAGAATAAGGTTATATCATGTATGTATATATAGTAGTTAATGATGATGGGCTTGATTTAGTTTGGCGTACGACTATATGGGTTGATGTAAATTTAAAAGACTAGGTGTGGATGTTTATTAGGTTTCTCATACCCTGATGATAAGAATTAACAAAATAACTGGTTATTCCCTACTTATATTATTTAAAAAAATATATTATATATTAAAAATATATTGTTGCTATTTTAAATACAATTTCCTTATATATTGATACTCTTTTAAATTGCGTAATTACTATTCACGATAATATTTGAGTAAAAATTTGGCGTACATATTTTGTAATTTTTTAATAATATTATTGTGTTTTTTATTTTTTAGAAACAAATAACTATAGTAAATTGAACATGTTCTAGTTTATTTATATTTAATATAATTGATAATATAAAAATAATAATATTAATAATTAAATTAAAAGAAATTATAAAAAATATAACTCTAAAATATTTTTCATTTAAAATAATTAAAATATAAATATTGTTTACTCTTGCATATTAAGTATATTAATTTTTTGAAGATTAAATTGTAATAACTGTTACAAAAAACAACACAAGAATATTATTTGTGAAAAAGTTATATTTAAAATAACTAAATAAAAAAAGATTTTCAATATTTGAAAATTATACCATAACTATTGATTCAAGATCTTAGCGAGTAACATAACTTGGGCATATTTTTCTCATCAAGAAACTCTACAATTTGATCGATGGTCATGATATTTCATCACAATAATCCTCTTAATAAGGAAAATTATGATGAATGTCATAACCACGAGCATATTGCATAGCCTAGACTAGATTACTTTGATATTTGAAAAATATTGATTTATATTGAAGAAATCTATATGTTTCAGTTTATAAACTACAGTTAATGAAAACAATTTCTGAAAAATATATGATAGAAGTATAAGTTAAAAGAGAACAATAAAAGGGTTATGTGCCAGAATAAGGTTAAATCATTTATGCATATATAGTAGTTAAGGATGATTGGTTTGATTTAGTTGGGCTTACGATTATACATTATTGGGTCGATATAAATTAAAAAAACTAGGTGTGGATGTTTATTAGGTTTCTCTTATCGTGAGGATAAGAAATAACAAAGTAATTTTTTGTTCCCTACTAATATCTACTTTTAAAAAATATATTATACGTTAAAAATATATTATTGCTATTTTAAATACAATTTCCTTATATATTGATACTTTTTAAAATAGCGTAATTACTATTCAAGATAATATTTGAAAAATAATTTAGAATACATATTATATAATTTTTTAATAATATTATTATGTTTTTACTTTTTTAGAAACAAGTAAAATATAGTAAATTGAACATGCTTGAGATTATTTATATTTAAAATAATTGATAATATAAAAATAATAATATTAATAATTAAATAAAAAGAAATTGTAGCAAAATATAACCCTAAAATATTTTTCATTTAAAATAATTAAAATTTAAATATTGTTTACCCTTTCATATTAAGTATATTAATTTTATCAAGATTAAATTGTAATAACTATTATAAATAAATAAACAAGAATATTATTTGTGATAATAACTGTATTTACAATAAATAAATAAAATATGAAGTACAATATTAAGAAAATTATTTCATAACTATTGATTCAAGATGTTAGCGAGTTACATAACTTGGGCATATTTTTTTCATTAAGAAAACACTACAATTTGATCGATGACCATGACATTTCATCACAATAATCCTCTTAATAAAAAAAATTATGATGAAATGTCATAACCACGAGCATATTGCATAGCCTAGACTGGGTTACTTTGATATTTGAAAAATATAGATTTATATTGAAGAACTCTATATGTTTCAGTTTATAAACAACAGTTAATGAAAACAATTTTTGAAGAATATATAATAGAAGTATAACTTAAGAAGAATAAGAGGGTTGTGTTCCAGAATAAGGTTATATCATGTATGTATATATAGTAGTTAATGATGATGGGCTTGATTTAGTTTGGCGTACGACTATATGTGTTGATGTAAATTTAAAAGACTAGGTGTGGATGTTTATTAGGTTTCTCATACCCTGATGATAAGAATTAACAAAATAACTGGTTATTCCCTACTTATATTATTTAAAAAAATATATTATACATTAAAAATATATTGTTGCTATTTTAAATACAATTTCCTTATATATTGATACTCTTTTAAATAGCGTAATTACTATTCAAGATAATATTTGAGTAAAAATTCGGCGTACATATTATGTAATTTTTTAATAATATTATTGTGTTTTTTATTTTCTAGAAACAAGTAACTATAGTAAATTGAACATGTTCTAGTTTATTTATATTTAATATAATTGATAATATAAAAATAATAATATTAATAATTAAATTAAAAGAATTTATAAAAAAATAAAACTCTAAAATATTTTTCATTTAAAATAATTAAAATATAAATATTGTTTACTCTTGCATATTAAGTATATTAATTTTTTGAATATTAAATTGTAATAATTGTTATAAAAAACAACACAAGAATATTATTTGTGATAAAAGTTATATTTACAATAAATAAATAAAAAAAGATTTTCAATATTTGAAATTATACCATAACTATGTATTCAAGATCTTAGTGAGTTACATAACTTGGGCATATTTTTCTCATTAAGAAACTCTACAATTTGATCGATGGTTAATATTTCATCACAATAATCCTCTTAATAAGGAAAATTATGATAAAATGTCATAACCACGAGCATATTGCATAGCCTAGACTAGATTACTTTGATATTTGAAAAATATGGATTTATATTGAAAAACTCTATATTATTCAGTTTATAAACTACCGTTAATGAAAACAATTTTTGAAGAATATATAATAGAAGTATAAGTTAAAAGAGAACAATAAAAGGGTTATGTGCTAGAATAAGGTTAAATCATTTATGTATATATAGTAGTTAAGGATGATTGGCTTGATTTAGTTGGGCTTACGATTATACATTATTGGGTCGATATAAATTAAAAAAACTAGGTGTGGATGTTTATTAGGTTTCTCTTATCCTGAGAATAAGAAATAACAAAATAATTTTTTGTTCCCTACTTATATCTACTTTTAAGAAATATATTATACTTTAAAAATATATTATTGCTATTTTATATACAATTTCCTTATATATTGATACTTTTTTAAATAGCGTAATTACTATTCAAGATAATATTTGAAAAATAATTTAGAATACATATTTTATTATTTTTTAATAATATTATTATATTTTTACTTTTTAGAAACAAGTAAAATATAGTAAATTGAACATGCTTGAGATTATTTA
Organism: Nemophila menziesii; assembly: GCA_029959085.1. NCBI lineage: Eukaryota > Viridiplantae > Streptophyta > Magnoliopsida > Boraginales > Hydrophyllaceae > Nemophila > Nemophila menziesii. The sequence continues at coordinate 21,226,909 of JARWIR010000015.1, read as the reverse complement.
TATTTAAAATAATTGATAATATAAAAATAATAATATTAATAATTAAATAAAAAGAAATTGTAGAAAAATATAACCCAAAAATATAAAATATTTTTTATTTAAAATAATTAAAATTTAAATATTGTTTACACTTGCATATTAAGTATATTAATTTTATGAAGATTAAATTGTAATAAATATTATAAATAACAACACTAGAATATTATTTGTGATAATAACTGTATTTACAATAACTAAATAAAATATGAAGTACAATATTAAGAAAATTATTTCATAACTATTGATTCAAGATATTAGCGAGTTACATAACTTGGGCATATTTTTGTCATTAAAAAAACTCTACAATTTGATCGATGGTCATGACATTTTATCACAATAATCCTCTTAATAAGGAAAATTATGATGATATGTCATAACCACGAGCATATTGCATAGCCTAGACTGGGTTACTTTGATATTTGAAAAATATGGATTTATATTGAAGAACTCTATATGTTTCAGTTTATAAACAACAGTTAATGAAAACAATTTTTGAAAAATATATAATAGAAGTATAAGTTAAGAAGAATAAGAGGGTTGTGTGCCAAAATAAGGTTATATCATGTATGTATATATAGTAGTTAATGATGATGGGCTTGATTTAGTTTGGCTTACGACTATATGGGTTGATGTAAATTTAAAAGACTAGGTGTGGGTGTTTATTAGGTTTCTCATACCCTGATGATAAGAATTAACAAAATAACTGGTTATTCCCAACTTATATTATTTAAAAAAAATATTACATTAAAAATATATTGTTGCTATTTTAAATACAATTTCCTTATATATTGATACTCTTTTAAATATTGTAATTACTATTCAAGATAATATTTGAGTAAAAATTCGGCGTACATATTATGTAATTTTTTAATAATATTATTGTGTTTTTTATTTTTTAGAAACAAGTAACTATAGTAAATTGAACATATTCTAGTTTATCTATATTTAATATAATTGATAATATAAAAATAATAATATTAATAATTAAATTAAAAGATATTATAAAAAAATATAACTCTAAAATATTTTTCATTTAAAATAATTAAAATATAAATATTTTTTACTCTTTCATATTAAGTATATTAATTTTTTGAAGATTAAATTGTAATAACTGTAATAAAAAACAACACAAGAATATTATTTGTGATAAAAGTTATATTTACAATAACTAAATAAAAAAAGATTTTCAATATTTGAAAATTATACCATAACTATTGATTCAAGAACTTAGCGAGTTACATAACTTGGGCATATTTTTCTCATCAAGAAACTCTACAATTTGATCGATGGTCATTATATTTCATCACAATAATCCTCTTAATAAGAAAAATTATGATGAAATGTCATAACCACGAGCATATTGCATAGCCTAGACTAGATTACTTTGATATTTGAAAAATATTGATTTATATTGAATAACTTATGTTTCAGTGAAGAATATATAATAGAAGTATAAGTTAAAAGAGAACAATAAAAAGGTTATGTGCCAGAATAAGGTTAAATCATTTATGTATATATAGTAGTTAAGGATGATTGGCTTGATTTAGTTAGGCTTACGATTATACATTATTGGGTCGATATAAATTAAAAGAACTAAGTGTGGATGTTTATTAGGTTTCTCTTATCCCGAGGATAAGAAATAAGAAAATAATTTTTTGTTCCCTACTAATATCTACTTTTAAAAAATATATTATACGTTAAAAATATATTATTGCTATTTTAAATACAATTTCCTTATATATTGATACTTTTTTAAATAGCGTAATTACTATTTAAGATAATATTTGAAAAATAATTTAGAATACATATTATATAATTTTTTAATAATATTATTATGTTTTTACTTTTTTAGAAACAAGTAAAATATAGTAAATTGAACATGCTTGAGATTATTTATATTTAAAATAATTGATAATATAAAAATAATAATATTAATAATTAAATAAACAGAAAATGTAGAAAAATATAACCCAAAAATATTTTTTATTTAAAATAATTAAAATTTAAATATTGTTTACCCTTTCATATTAAGCATATTAATTTTATGAAGATTAAATTGTAATAACTATTATAAATAAATAAACAAGAATATATTTGTGATAATAACTGTATTTACAATAAATAAATAAAATATGAAGTACAATATTAAGAAAATTATTTCATAACTATTGATTCAAGATCTTAGCGAGTTACATAACTTGGGCATATTTTTGTCATTAAAACAACTCTACAATTTGATCGATGACCATGACATTTCATCACAATAATCCTCTTAATAAGGAAAATTATGATGAAATGTCATAACCACGAGCATATTGCATAGCGTAGACTGGGTTACTTTGCTATTTGAAAAATATGGATTTATATTGAAGAACTCTATATGTTTCAGTTTATAAACAACAGTTAATGAAAACAATTTTTGAAGAATATATAATAGAAGTATAACTTAAGAAGAATAAGAGGGTTGTGTGGCAGAATAAGGTTATATTATGTATGTATATATAGTAGTTAATGATGATGGGCTTGATTTAGTTTGGCGTACGACTATATGGGTTGATGTAAATTTAAAAGACTAGGTGTGGATGTTTATTAGGTTTCTCATACCCTGATGATAAGAATTAACAAAATAACTGGTTATTCCCTACTTATATTATTTAAAAAAATATATTATATATTAAAAATATATTGTTGCTATTTTAAATACAATTTCCTTATATATTGATACTCTTTTAAATTGCGTAATTACTATTCACGATAATATTTGAGTAAAAATTTGGCGTACATATTTTGTAATTTTTTAATAATATTATTGTGTTTTTTATTTTTTAGAAACAAATAACTATAGTAAATTGAACATGTTCTAGTTTATTTATATTTAATATAATTGATAATATAAAAATAATAATATTAATAATTAAATTAAAAGAAATTATAAAAAATATAACTCTAAAATATTTTTCATTTAAAATAATTAAAATATAAATATTGTTTACTCTTGCATATTAAGTATATTAATTTTTTGAAGATTAAATTGTAATAACTGTTACAAAAAACAACACAAGAATATTATTTGTGAAAAAGTTATATTTAAAATAACTAAATAAAAAAAGATTTTCAATATTTGAAAATTATACCATAACTATTGATTCAAGATCTTAGCGAGTAACATAACTTGGGCATATTTTTCTCATCAAGAAACTCTACAATTTGATCGATGGTCATGATATTTCATCACAATAATCCTCTTAATAAGGAAAATTATGATGAATGTCATAACCACGAGCATATTGCATAGCCTAGACTAGATTACTTTGATATTTGAAAAATATTGATTTATATTGAAAAAATCTATATGTTTCAGTTTATAAACTACAGTTAATGAAAACAATTTCTGAAAAATATATGATAGAAGTATAAGTTAAAAGAGAACAATAAAAGGGTTATGTGCCAGAATAAGGTTAAATCATTTATGCATATATAGTAGTTAAGGATGATTGGTTTGATTTAGTTGGGCTTACGATTATACATTATTGGGTCGATATAAATTAAAAAAACTAGGTGTGGATGTTTATTAGGTTTCTCTTATCCTGAGGATAAGAAATAACAAAGTAATTTTTTGTTCCCTACTAATATCTACTTTTAAAAAATATATTATACGTTAAAAATATATTATTGCTATTTTAAATACAATTTCCTTATATATTGATACTTTTTAAAATAGCGTAATTACTATTCAAGATAATATTTGAAAAATAATTTAGAATACATATTATATAATTTTTTAATAATATTATTATGTTTTTACTTTTTTAGAAACAAGTAAAATATAGTAAATTGAACATGCTTGAGATTATTTATATTTAAAATAATTGATAATATAAAAATAATAATATTAATAATTAAATAAAAAGAAATTGTAGCAAAATATAACCCTAAAATATTTTTAATAATTAAAATTTAAATATTGTTTACCCTTTCATATTAAGTATATTAATTTTATCAAGATTAAATTGTAATAACTATTATAAATAAATAAACAAGAATATTATTTGTGATAATAACTGTATTTACAATAAATAAATAAAATATGAAGTACAATATTAAAAAAATTATTTCATAACTATTGATTCAAGATGTTAGCGAGTTACATAACTTGGGCATATTTTTTTCATTAAGAAAACACTACAATTTGATCGATGACCATGACATTTCATCACAATAATCCTCTTAATAAAAAAAATTATGATGAAATGTCATAACCACGAGCATATTGCATAGCCTAGACTGGGTTACTTTGATATTTGAAAAATATAGATTTATATTGAAGAACTCTATATGTTTCAGTTTATAAACAACAGTTAATGAAAACAATTTTTGAAGAATATATAATAGAAGTATAACTTAAGAAGAATAAGAGGGTTGTGTTCCAGAATAAGGTTATATCATGTATGTATATATAGTAGTTAATGATGATGGGCTTGATTTAGTTTGGCGTACGACTATATGGGTTGATGTAAATTTAAAAGACTAGGTGTGGATGTTTATTAGGTTTCTCATACCCTGATGATAAGAATTAACAAAATAACTGGTTATTCCCTACTTATATTATTTAAAAAAATATATTATACATTAAAAATATATTGTTGCTATTTTAAATACAATTTCCTTATATATTGATACTCTTTTAAATAGCGTAATTACTATTCAAGATAATATTTGAGTAAAAATTCGGCGTACATATTATGTAATTTTTTAATAATATTATTGTGTTTTTTATTTTCTAGAAACAAGTAACTATAGTAAATTGAACATGTTCTAGTTTATTTATATTTAATATAATTGATAATATAAAAATAATAATATTAATAATTAAATTAAAAGAATTTATAAAAAAATAAAACTCTAAAATATTTTTCATTTAAAATAATTAAAATATAAATATTGTTTACTCTTGCATATTAAGTATATTAATTTTTTGAATATTAAATTGTAATAACTGTTATAAAAAACAACACAAGAATATTATTTGTGATAAAAGTTATATTTACAATAACTAAATAAAAAAAGATTTTCAATATTTGAAAATTATACCATAACTATGTATTCAAGATCTTAGTGAGTTACATAACTTGGGCATATTTTTCTCATTAAGAAACTCTACAATTTGATCGATGGTTAATATTTCATCACAATAATCCTCTTAATAAGGAAAATTATGATGAAATGTCATAACCACGAGCATATTGCATAGCCTAGACTAGATTACTTTGATATTTGAAAAATATGGATTTATATTGAAAAACTCTATATTATTCAGTTTATAAACTACCGTTAATGAAAACAATTTTTGAAGAATATATAATAGAAGTATAAGTTAAAAGAGAACAATAAAAGGGTTATGTGCTAGAATAAGGTTAAATCATTTATGTATATATAGTAGTTAAGGATGATTGGCTTGATTTAGTTGGGCTTACGATTATACATTATTGGGTCGATATAAATTAAAAAAACTAGGTGTGGATGTTTATTAGGTTTCTCTTATCCTGAGAATAAGAAATAACAAAATAATTTTTTGTTCCCTACTTATATCTACTTTTAAGAAATATATTATACTTTAAAAATATATTATTGCTATTTTATATACAATTTCCTTATATATTGATACTTTTTTAAATAGCGTAATTACTATTCAAGATAATATTTGAAAAATAATTTAGAATACATATTTTATTATTTTTTAATAATATTATTATATTTTTTACTTTTTAGAAACAAGTAAAATATAGTAAATTGAACATGCTTGAGATTATTTATATTTAAAATAATTGATAACATAAAAATAATAATATTAATAATTAAATAAAAAGAAATTGTAGAAAAATATAACCCAAAAATATAAAATATTTTTCATTTAAAATAATTAAAATTTAAATATTGTTTACACTTGCATATTAAGTATATTAATTTTATGAAGATTAAATTGTAATAAATATTATAAATAACAACACTAGAATATTATTTGTGATAATAACTGTATTTACAATAACTAAATAAAATATGAAGTACAATATTAAGAAAATTATTTCATAACTATTGATTCAAGATATTAGCGAGTTACATAACTTGGGCATATTTTTGTCATTAAAAAAACTCTACAATTTGATCGATGGTCATGACATTTTATCACAATAATCCTCTTAATAAGGAAAATTATGATGATATGTCATAACCACAAGCATATTGCATAGCCTAGACTGGGTTACTTTGATATTTGAAAAATATGGATTTATATTGAAGAACTCTATATGTTTCAGTTTATAAACAACAGTTAATGAAAACAATTTTTGAAGAATATATAATAGAAGTATAAGTTAAGAAGAATAAGAGGGTTGTGTGCCAGAATAAGGTTATATCATGTATGTATATATAGTAGTTAATGATGATGGGCTTGATTTAGTTTGGCTTACGACTATATGGGTTGATGTAAATTTAAAAGACTAGGTGTGGGTGTTTATTAGGTTTCTCATACCCTGATGATAAGAATTAACAAAATAACTGGTTATTCCCAACTTATATTATTTAAAAAAAATATTACATTAAAAATATATTGTTGCTATTTTAAATACAATTTCCTTATATATTGATACTCTTTTAAATATTGTAATTACTATTCAAGATAATATTTGAGTAAAAATTCGGCGTACATATTATGTAATTTTTTAATAATATTATTGTGTTTTTTATTTTTTAGAAACAAGTAACTATAGTAAATTGAACATATTCTAGTTTATTTATATTTAATATAATTGATAATATAAAAATAATAATATTAATAATTAAATTAAAAGATATTATAAAAAAATATAACTCTAAAATAGTTTTCATTTAAAATAATTAAAATATAAATATTTTTTACTCTTTCATATTAAGTATATTAATTTTTTGAAGATTAAATTGTAATAACTGTAATAAAAAACAACACAAGAATATTATTTGTGATAAAAGTTATATTTACAATAACTAAATAAAAAAAGATTTTCAATATTTGAAAATTATACCATAACTATTGATTCAAGAACTTAGCGAGTTACATAACTTGGGCATATTTTTCTCATCAAGAAACTCTACAATTTGATCGATGGTCATTATATTTCATCACAATAATCCTCTTAATAAGAAAAATTATGATGAATGTCATAACCACGAGCATATTGCATAGCCTAGACTAGATTACTTTGATATTTGGAAAATATTGATTTATATTGAAGAAATCTATATGTTTCAGTTTATAAACTACAGTTAATGAAAACAATTTCTGAAAAATATATAATAGAAGTATAAGTTAAAAAAGAACAATAAAAGGGTTATGTGCCAGAATAAGGTTAAATCATTTATGTATATATAGTAGTTAAGGATGATTGGTTTGATTTAGTTGGGCTTACGATTATACATTATTGGGTCGATATAAATTAAAAAAACTAGGTGTGGATGTTTATTAGGTTTCTCTTATCATGAGGATAAGAAATAACAAAGTAATTTTTTGTTCCCTACTAATATCTACTTTTAAAAAATATATTATACGTTAAAAATATATTATTGCTATTTTAAATACAATTTCCTTATATATTGATACTTTTTTAAATAGCGTAATTACTATTCAAGATAATATTTGAAAAATAATTTAGAATACATATTATATAATTTTTTAATAATATTATTATGTTTTTACTTTTTTAGAAACAAGTAAAATATAGTAAATTGAACATGCTTGAGATTATTTATATTTAAAATAATTGATAATATAAAAATAATAATATTAATAATTAAATAAAAATAAATTGTAGCAAAATATAACCCTAAAATATTTTTCATTTAAAATAATTAAAATTTAAATATTGTTTACCCTTTCATATTAAGTATATTAATTTTATGAAGATTAAATTGTAATAACTATTATAAATAAATAAACAAGAATATTATTTGTGATAATAACTGTATTTACAATAAATAAATAAAATATGAAGTACAATATTAAGAAAATTATTTCATAACTATTGATTCAAGATGTTAGCGAGTTACATAACTTGGGCATATTTTTTTCATTAAGAAAACACTACAATTTGATCGATGACCATGACATTTCATCACAATAATCCTCTTAATAAAAAAAATTATGATGAAATGTCATAACCACGAGCATATTGCATAGCCTAGACTGGGTTACTTTGATATTTGAAAAATATAGATTTATATTGAAGAACTCTATATGTTTCAGTTTATAAACAACAGTTAATGAAAACAATTTTTGAAGAATATATAATAGAAGTATAACTTAAGAAGAATAAGAGGGTTGTGTTCCAGAATAAGGTTATATCATGTATGTATATATAGTAGTTAATGATGATGGGCTTGATTTAGTTTGGCGTACGACTATATGGGTTGATGTAAATTTAAAAGACTAGGTGTGGATGTTTATTAGGTTTCTCATACCCTGATGATAAGAATTAACAAAATAACTGGTTATTCCCTACTTATATTATTTAAAAAAATATATTATACATTAAAAATATATTGTTGCTATTTTAAATACAATTTCCTTATATATTGATACTCTTTTAAATAGCGTAATTACTATTCAAGATAATATTTGAGTAAAAATTCGGCGTACATATTATGTAATTTTTTAATAATATTATTGTGTTTTTTATTTTCTAGAAACAAGTAACTATAGTAAATTGAACATGTTCTAGTTTATTTATATTTAATATAATTGATAATATAAAAATAATAATATTAATAATTAAATTAAAAGAATTTATAAAAAAATAAAACTCTAAAATATTTTTCATTTAAAATAATTAAAATATAAATATTGTTTACTCTTGCATATTAAGTATATTAATTTTTTGAATATTAAATTGTAATAACTGTTATAAAAAACAACACAAGAATATTATTTGTGATAAAAGTTATATTTACAATAACTAAATAAAAAAAGATTTTCAATATTTGAAAATTATACCATAACTATGTATTCAAGATCTTAGTGAGTTACATAACTTGGGCATATTTTTGTCATTAAGAAACTCTACAATTTGATCGATGGTTAATATTTCATCACAATAATCCTCTTAATAAGGAAAATTATGATAAAATGTCATAACCACGAGCATATTGCATAGCCTAGACTAGATTACTTTGATATTTGCAAAATATGGATTTATATTGAAAAACTCTATATTATTCAGTTTATAAACTACCGTTAATGAAAACAATTTTTGAAGAATATATAATAGAAGTATAAGTTAAAAGAGAACAATAAAAGGGTTATGTGCTAGAATAAGGTTAAATCATTTATGTATATATAGTAGTTAAGGATGATTGGCTTGATTTAGTTGGGCTTACGATTATACATTATTGGGTCGATATAAATTAAAAAAACTAGGTGTGGATGTTTATTAGGTTTCTCTTATCCTGAGAATAAGAAATAACAAAATAATTTTTTGTTCCCTACTTATATCTACTTTTAAGAAATATATTATACTTTAAAAATATATTATTGCTATTTTATATACAATTTCCTTATATATTGATACTTTTTTAAATAGCGTAATTACTATTCAAGATAATATTTGAAAAATAATTTAGAATACATATTTTATTATTTTTTAATAATATTATTATATTTTTTACTTTTTAGAAACAAGTAAAATATAGTAAATTGAACATGCTTGAGATTATTTATATTTAAAATAATTGATAACATAAAAATAATAATATTAATAATTAAATAAAAAGAAATTGTAGAAAAATATAACCCAAAAATATAAAATATTTTTCATTTAAAATAATTAAAATTTAAATATTGTTTACACTTGCATATTAAGTATATTAATTTTATGAAGATTAAATTGTAATAAATATTATAAATAACAACACTAGAATATTATTTGTGATAATAACTGTATTTACAATAACTAAATAAAATATGAAGTACAATATTAAGAAAATTATTTCATAACTATTGATTCAAGATATTAGCGAGTTACATAACTTGGGCATATTTTTGTCATTAAAAAAACTCTACAATTTGATCGATGGTCATGACATTTTATCACAATAATCCTCTTAATAAGGAAAATTATGATGATATGTCATAACCACGAGCATATTGCATAGCCTAGACTGGGTTACTTTGATATTTGAAAAATATGGATTTATATTGAAGAACTCTATATGTTTCAGTTTATAAACAACAGTTAATGAAAACAATTTTTGAAGAATATATAATAGAAGTATAAGTTAAGAAGAATAAGAGGGTTGTGTGCCAGAATAAGGTTATATCATGTATGTATATATAGTAGTTAATGATGATGGGCTTGATTTAGTTTGGCTTACGACTATATGGGTTGATGTAAATTTAAAAGACTAGGTGTGGGTGTTTATTAGGTTTCTCATACCCTGATGATAAGAATTAACAAAATAACAGGTTATTCCCAACTTATATTAATTAAAAAAAATATTACATTAAAAATATATTGTTGCTATTTTAAATACAATTTCCTTATATATTGATACTCTTTTAAATATTGTAATTACTATTCAAGATAATATTTGAGTAAAAATTCGGCGTACATATTATGTAATTTTTTAATAATATTATTGTGTTTTTTATTTTTTAGAAACAAGTAACTATAGTAAATTGAACATATTCTAGTTTATTTATATTTAATATAATTGATAATATAAAAATAATAATATTAATAATTAAATTAAAAGATATTATAAAAAAATATAACTCTAAAATAGTTTTCATTTAAAATAATTAAAATATAAATATTTTTTACTCTTTCATATTAAGTATATTAATTTTTTGAAGATTAAATTGTAATAACTGTAATAAAAAACAACACAAGAATATTATTTGTGATAAAAGTTATATTTACAATAACTAAATAAAAAAAGATTTTCAATATTTGAAAATTATACCATAACTATTGATTCAAGAACTTAGCGAGTTACATAACTTGGGCATATTTTTCTCATCAAGAAACTCTACAATTTGATCGATGGTCATTATATTTCATCACAATAATCCTCTTAATAAGAAAAATTATGATGAATGTCATAACCACGAGCATATTGCATAGCCTAGACTAGATTACTTTGATATTTGAAAAATATTGATTTATATTGAAGAAATCTATATGTTTCAGTTTATAAACTACAGTTAATGAAAACAATTTCTGAAAAATATATAATAGAAGTATAAGTTAAAAGAGAACAATAAAAGGGTTATGTGCCAGAATAAGGTTAAATCATTTATGTATATATAGTAGTTAAGGATGATTGGTTTGATTTAGTTGGGCTTACGATTATACATTATTGGGTCGATATAAATTAAAAAAACTAGGTGTGGATGTTTATTAGGTTTCTCTTATCCTGAGGATAAGAAATAACAAAGTAATTTTTTGTTCCCTACTAATATCTACTTTTAAAAAATATATCATACGTTAAAAATATATTATTGCTATTTTAAATACAATTTCCTTATATATTGATACTTTTTTAAATAGCGTAATTACTATTCAAGATAATATTTGAAAAATAATTTAGAATACATATTATATAATTTTTTAATAATATTATTATGTTTTTACTTTTTTAGAAACAAGTAAAATATAGTAAATTGAACATGCTTGAGATTATTTATATTTAAAATAATTGATAATATAAAAATAATAATATTAATAATTAAATAAAAAGAAATTGTAGCAAAATATAACCCTAAAATATTTTTCATTTAAAATAATTAAAATTTAAATATTGTTTACCCTTTCATATTAAGTATATTAATTTTATGAAGATTAAATTGTAATAACTATTATAAATAAATAAACAAGAATATTATTTGTGATAATAACTGTATTTACAATAAATAAATAAAATATGAAGTACAATATTAAGAAAATTATTTCATAACTATTGATTCAAGATGTTAGCGAGTTACATAACTTGGGCATATTTTTTTCATTAACAAAACACTACAATTTGATCGATGACCATGACATTTCATCACAATAATCCTCTTAATAAAAAAAATTATGATGAAATGTCATAACCACGAGCATATTGCATAGCCTAGACTGGGTTACTTTGATATTTGAAAAATATAGATTTATATTGAAGAACTCTATATGTTTCAGTTTATAAACAACAGTTAATGAAAACAATTTTTGAAGAATATATAATAGAAGTATAACTTAAGAAGAATAAGAGGGTTGTGTTCCAGAATAAGGTTATATCATGTATGTATATATAGTAGTTAATGATGATGGGCTTGATTTAGTTTGGCGTACGACTATATGGGTTGATGTAAATTTAAAAGACTAGGTGTGGATGTTTATTAGGTTTCTCATACCCTGATGATAAGAATTAACAAAATAACTGGTTATTCCCTACTTATATTATTTAAAAAAATATATTATACATTAAAAATATATTGTTGCTATTTTAAATACAATTTCCTTATATATTGATACTCTTTTAAATAGCGTAATTACTATTCAAGATAATATTTGAGTAAAAATTCGGCGTACATATTATGTAATTTTTTAATAATATTATTGTGTTTTTTATTTTCTAGAAACAAGTAACTATAGTAAATTGAACATGTTCTAGTTTATTTATATTTAATATAATTGATAATATAAAAATAATAATATTAATAATTAAATTAAAAGAATTTATAAAAAAATAAAACTCTAAAATATTTTTCATTTAAAATAATTAAAATATAAATATTGTTTACTCTTGCATATTAAGTATATTAATTTTTTGAATATTAAATTGTAATAACTGTTATAAAAAACAACACAAGAATATTATTTGTGATAAAAGTTATATTTACAATAACTAAATAAAAAAAGATTTTCAATATTTGAAAATTATACCATAACTATGTATTCAAGATCTTAGTGAGTTACATAACTTGGGCATATTTTTGTCATTAAGAAACTCTACAATTTGATCGATGGTTAATATTTCATCACAATAATCCTCTTAATAAGGAAAATTATGATAAAATGTCATAACCACGAGCATATTGCATAGCCTAGACTAGATTACTTTGATATTTGAAAAATATGGATTTATATTGAAAAACTCTATATTATTCAGTTTATAAACTACCGTTAATGAAAACAATTTTTGAAGAATATATAATAGAAGTATAAGTTAAAAGAGAACAATAAAAGGGTTATGTGCTAGAATAAGGTTAAATCATTTATGTATATATAGTAGTTAAGGATGATTGGCTTGATTTAGTTGGGCTTACGATTATACATTATTGGGTCGATATAAATTAAAAAAACTAGGTGTGGATGTTTATTAGGTTTCTCTTATCCTGAGAATAAGAAATAACAAAATAATTTTTTGTTCCCTACTTATATCTACTTTTAAGAAATATATTATACTTTAAAAATATATTATTGCTATTTTATATACAATTTCCTTATATATTGATACTTTTTTAAATAGCGTAATTACTATTCAAGATAATATTTGAAAAATAATTTAGAATACATATTTTATTATTTTTTAATAATATTATTATATTTTTTACTTTTTAGAAACAAGTAAAATATAGTAAATTGAACATGCTTGAGATTATTTATATTTAAAATAATTGATAACATAAAAATAATAATATTAATAATTAAATAAAAAGAAATTGTAGAAAAATATAACCCAAAAATATAAAATATTTTTCATTTAAAATAATTAAAATTTAAATATTGTTTACACTTGCATATTAAGTATATTAATTTTATGAAGATTAAATTGTAATAAATATTATAAATAACAACACTAGAATATTATTTGTGATAATAACTGTATTTACAATAACTAAATAAAATATGAAGTACAATATTAAGAAAATTATTTCATAACTATTGATTCAAGATATTAGCGAGTTACATAACTTGGGCATATTTTTGTCATTAAAAAAACTCTACAATTTGATCGATGGTCATGACATTTTATCACAATAATCCTCTTAATAAGGAAAATTATGATGATATGTCATAACCACAAGCATATTGCATAGCCTAGACTGGGTTACTTTGATATTTGAAAAATATGGATTTATATTGAAGAACTCTATATGTTTCAGTTTATAAACAACAGTTAATGAAAACAATTTTTGAAGAATATATAATAGAAGTATAAGTTAAGAAGAATAAGAGGGTTGTGTGCCAGAATAAGGTTATATCATGTATGTATATATAGTAGTTAATGATGATGGGCTTGATTTAGTTTGGCTTACGACTATATGGGTTGATGTAAATTTAAAAGACTAGGTGTGGGTGTTTATTAGGTTTCTCATACCCTGATGATAAGAATTAACAAAATAACTGGTTATTCCCAACTTATATTATTTAAAAAAAATATTACATTAAAAATATATTGTTGCTATTTTAAATACAATTTCCTTATATATTGATACTCTTTTAAATATTGTAATTACTATTCAAGATAATATTTGAGTAAAAATTCGGCGTACATATTATGTAATTTTTTAATAATATTATTGTGTTTTTTATTTTTTAGAAACAAGTAACTATAGTAAATTGAACATATTCTAGTTTATTTATATTTAATATAATTGATAATATAAAAATAATAATATTAATAATTAAATTAAAAGATATTATAAAAAAATATAACTCTAAAATAGTTTTCATTTAAAATAATTAAAATATAAATATTTTTTACTCTTTCATATTAAGTATATTAATTTTTTGAAGATTAAATTGTAATAACTGTAATAAAAAACAACACAAGAATATTATTTGTGATAAAAGTTATATTTACAATAACTAAATAAAAAAAGATTTTCAATATTTGAAAATTATACCATAACTATTGATTCAAGAACTTAGCGAGTTACATAACTTGGGCATATTTTTCTCATCAAGAAACTCTACAATTTGATCGATGGTCATTATATTTCATCACAATAATCCTCTTAATAAGAAAAATTATGATGAATGTCATAACCACGAGCATATTGCATAGCCTAGACTAGATTACTTTGATATTTGGAAAATATTGATTTATATTGAAGAAATCTATATGTTTCAGTTTATAAACTACAGTTAATGAAAACAATTTCTGAAAAATATATAATAGAAGTATAAGTTAAAAAAGAACAATAAAAGGGTTATGTGCCAGAATAAGGTTAAATCATTTATGTATATATAGTAGTTAAGGATGATTGGTTTGATTTAGTTGGGCTTACGATTATACATTATTGGGTCGATATAAATTAAAAAAACTAGGTGTGGATGTTTATTAGGTTTCTCTTATCATGAGGATAAGAAATAACAAAGTAATTTTTTGTTCCCTACTAATATCTACTTTTAAAAAATATATTATACGTTAAAAATATATTATTGCTATTTTAAATACAATTTCCTTA
The DNA here is from genome assembly GCA_029959085.1 of Nemophila menziesii. Classification (NCBI taxonomy): domain Eukaryota; kingdom Viridiplantae; phylum Streptophyta; class Magnoliopsida; order Boraginales; family Hydrophyllaceae; genus Nemophila; species Nemophila menziesii. The sequence continues at coordinate 21,211,386 of JARWIR010000015.1, read as the reverse complement.
TATATTGATACTTTTTTAAATAGCGTAATTACTATTCAAGATAATATTTGAAAAATAATTTAGAATACATATTATATAATTTTTTAATAATATTATTATGTTTTTACTTTTTTAGAAACAAGTAAAATATAGTAAATTGAACATGCTTGAGATTATTTATATTTAAAATAATTGATAATATAAAAATAATAATATTAATAATTAAATAAAAATAAATTGTAGCAAAATATAACCCTAAAATATTTTTCATTTAAAATAATTAAAATTTAAATATTGTTTACCCTTTCATATTAAGTATATTAATTTTATGAAGATTAAATTGTAATAACTATTATAAATAAATAAACAAGAATATTATTTGTGATAATAACTGTATTTACAATAAATAAATAAAATATGAAGTACAATATTAAGAAAATTATTTCATAACTATTGATTCAAGATGTTAGCGAGTTACATAACTTGGGCATATTTTTTTCATTAAGAAAACACTACAATTTGATCGATGACCATGACATTTCATCACAATAATCCTCTTAATAAAAAAAATTATGATGAAATGTCATAACCACGAGCATATTGCATAGCCTAGACTGGGTTACTTTGATATTTGAAAAATATAGATTTATATTGAAGAACTCTATATGTTTCAGTTTATAAACAACAGTTAATGAAAACAATTTTTGAAGAATATATAATAGAAGTATAACTTAAGAAGAATAAGAGGGTTGTGTTCCAGAATAAGGTTATATCATGTATGTATATATAGTAGTTAATGATGATGGGCTTGATTTAGTTTGGCGTACGACTATATGGGTTGATGTAAATTTAAAAGACTAGGTGTGGATGTTTATTAGGTTTCTCATACCCTGATGATAAGAATTAACAAAATAACTGGTTATTCCCTACTTATATTATTTAAAAAAATATATTATACATTAAAAATATATTGTTGCTATTTTAAATACAATTTCCTTATATATTGATACTCTTTTAAATAGCGTAATTACTATTCAAGATAATATTTGAGTAAAAATTCGGCGTACATATTATGTAATTTTTTAATAATATTATTGTGTTTTTTATTTTCTAGAAACAAGTAACTATAGTAAATTGAACATGTTCTAGTTTATTTATATTTAATATAATTGATAATATAAAAATAATAATATTAATAATTAAATTAAAAGAATTTATAAAAAAATAAAACTCTAAAATATTTTTCATTTAAAATAATTAAAATATAAATATTGTTTACTCTTGCATATTAAGTATATTAATTTTTTGAATATTAAATTGTAATAACTGTTATAAAAAACAACACAAGAATATTATTTGTGATAAAAGTTATATTTACAATAACTAAATAAAAAAAGATTTTCAATATTTGAAAATTATACCATAACTATGTATTCAAGATCTTAGTGAGTTACATAACTTGGGCATATTTTTGTCATTAAGAAACTCTACAATTTGATCGATGGTTAATATTTCATCACAATAATCCTCTTAATAAGGAAAATTATGATAAAATGTCATAACCACGAGCATATTGCATAGCCTAGACTAGATTACTTTGATATTTGCAAAATATGGATTTATATTGAAAAACTCTATATTATTCAGTTTATAAACTACCGTTAATGAAAACAATTTTTGAAGAATATATAATAGAAGTATAAGTTAAAAGAGAACAATAAAAGGGTTATGTGCTAGAATAAGGTTAAATCATTTATGTATATATAGTAGTTAAGGATGATTGGCTTGATTTAGTTGGGCTTACGATTATACATTATTGGGTCGATATAAATTAAAAAAACTAGGTGTGGATGTTTATTAGGTTTCTCTTATCCTGAGAATAAGAAATAACAAAATAATTTTTTGTTCCCTACTTATATCTACTTTTAAGAAATATATTATACTTTAAAAATATATTATTGCTATTTTATATACAATTTCCTTATATATTGATACTTTTTTAAATAGCGTAATTACTATTCAAGATAATATTTGAAAAATAATTTAGAATACATATTTTATTATTTTTTAATAATATTATTATATTTTTTACTTTTTAGAAACAAGTAAAATATAGTAAATTGAACATGCTTGAGATTATTTATATTTAAAATAATTGATAACATAAAAATAATAATATTAATAATTAAATAAAAAGAAATTGTAGAAAAATATAACCCAAAAATATAAAATATTTTTCATTTAAAATAATTAAAATTTAAATATTGTTTACACTTGCATATTAAGTATATTAATTTTATGAAGATTAAATTGTAATAAATATTATAAATAACAACACTAGAATATTATTTGTGATAATAACTGTATTTACAATAACTAAATAAAATATGAAGTACAATATTAAGAAAATTATTTCATAACTATTGATTCAAGATATTAGCGAGTTACATAACTTGGGCATATTTTTGTCATTAAAAAAACTCTACAATTTGATCGATGGTCATGACATTTTATCACAATAATCCTCTTAATAAGGAAAATTATGATGATATGTCATAACCACGAGCATATTGCATAGCCTAGACTGGGTTACTTTGATATTTGAAAAATATGGATTTATATTGAAGAACTCTATATGTTTCAGTTTATAAACAACAGTTAATGAAAACAATTTTTGAAGAATATATAATAGAAGTATAAGTTAAGAAGAATAAGAGGGTTGTGTGCCAGAATAAGGTTATATCATGTATGTATATATAGTAGTTAATGATGATGGGCTTGATTTAGTTTGGCTTACGACTATATGGGTTGATGTAAATTTAAAAGACTAGGTGTGGGTGTTTATTAGGTTTCTCATACCCTGATGATAAGAATTAACAAAATAACTGGTTATTCCCAACTTATATTAATTAAAAAAAATATTACATTAAAAATATATTGTTGCTATTTTAAATACAATTTCCTTATATATTGATACTCTTTTAAATATTGTAATTACTATTCAAGATAATATTTGAGTAAAAATTCGGCGTACATATTATGTAATTTTTTAATAATATTATTGTGTTTTTTATTTTTTAGAAACAAGTAACTATAGTAAATTGAACATATTCTAGTTTATTTATATTTAATATAATTGATAATATAAAAATAATAATATTAATAATTAAATTAAAAGATATTATAAAAAAATATAACTCTAAAATAGTTTTCATTTAAAATAATTAAAATATAAATATTTTTTACTCTTTCATATTAAGTATATTAATTTTTTGAAGATTAAATTGTAATAACTGTAATAAAAAACAACACAAGAATATTATTTGTGATAAAAGTTATATTTACAATAACTAAATAAAAAAAGATTTTCAATATTTGAAAATTATACCATAACTATTGATTCAAGAACTTAGCGAGTTACATAACTTGGGCATATTTTTCTCATCAAGAAACTCTACAATTTGATCGATGGTCATTATATTTCATCACAATAATCCTCTTAATAAGAAAAATTATGATGAATGTCATAACCACGAGCATATTGCATAGCCTAGACTAGATTACTTTGATATTTGAAAAATATTGATTTATATTGAAGAAATCTATATGTTTCAGTTTATAAACTACAGTTAATGAAAACAATTTCTGAAAAATATATAATAGAAGTATAAGTTAAAAGAGAACAATAAAAGGGTTATGTGCCAGAATAAGGTTAAATCATTTATGTATATATAGTAGTTAAGGATGATTGGTTTGATTTAGTTGGGCTTACGATTATACATTATTGGGTCGATATAAATTAAAAAAACTAGGTGTGGATGTTTATTAGGTTTCTCTTATCCTGAGGATAAGAAATAACAAAGTAATTTTTTGTTCCCTACTAATATCTACTTTTAAAAAATATATCATACGTTAAAAATATATTATTGCTATTTTAAATACAATTTCCTTATATATTGATACTTTTTTAAATAGCGTAATTACTATTCAAGATAATATTTGAAAAATAATTTAGAATACATATTATATAATTTTTTAATAATATTATTATGTTTTTACTTTTTTAGAAACAAGTAAAATATAGTAAATTGAACATGCTTGAGATTATTTATATTTAAAATAATTGATAATATAAAAATAATAATATTAATAATTAAATAAAAAGAAATTGTAGCAAAATATAACCCTAAAATATTTTTCATTTAAAATAATTAAAATTTAAATATTGTTTACCCTTTCATATTAAGTATATTAATTTTATGAAGATTAAATTGTAATAACTATTATAAATAAATAAACAAGAATATTATTTGTGATAATAACTGTATTTACAATAAATAAATAAAATATGAAGTACAATATTAAGAAAATTATTTCATAACTATTGATTCAAGATGTTAGCGAGTTACATAACTTGGGCATATTTTTTTCATTAAGAAAACACTACAATTTGATCGATGACCATGACATTTCATCACAATAATCCTCTTAATAAAAAAAATTATGATGAAATGTCATAACCACGAGCATATTGCATAGCCTAGACTGGGTTACTTTGATATTTGAAAAATATAGATTTATATTGAAGAACTCTATATGTTTCAGTTTATAAACAACAGTTAATGAAAACAATTTTTGAAGAATATATAATAGAAGTATAACTTAAGAAGAATAAGAGGGTTGTGTTCCAGAATAAGGTTATATCATGTATGTATATATAGTAGTTAATGATGATGGGCTTGATTTAGTTTGGCGTACGACTATATGGGTTGATGTAAATTTAAAAGACTAGGTGTGGATGTTTATTTGGTTTCTCATACCCTGATGATAAGAATTAACAAAATAACTGGTTATTCCCTACTTATATTATTTAAAAAAATATATTATACATTAAAAATATATTGTTGCTATTTTAAATACAATTTCCTTATATATTGATACTCTTTTAAATAGCGTAATTACTATTCAAGATAATATTTGAGTAAAAATTCGGCGTACATATTATGTAATTTTTTAATAATATTATTGTGTTTTTTATTTTCTAGAAACAAGTAACTATAGTAAATTGAACATGTTCTAGTTTATTTATATTTAATATAATTGATAATATAAAAATAATAATATTAATAATTAAATTAAAAGAATTTATAAAAAAATAAAACTCTAAAATATTTTTCATTTAAAATAATTAAAATATAAATATTGTTTACTCTTGCATATTAAGTATATTAATTTTTTGAATATTAAATTGTAATAACTGTTATAAAAAACAACACAAGAATATTATTTGTGATAAAAGTTATATTTACAATAACTAAATAAAAAAAGATTTTCAATATTTGAAAATTATACCATAACTATGTATTCAAGATCTTAGTGAGTTACATAACTTGGGCATATTTTTGTCATTAAGAAACTCTACAATTTGATCGATGGTTAATATTTCATCACAATAATCCTCTTAATAAGGAAAATTATGATAAAATGTCATAACCACGAGCATATTGCATAGCCTAGACTAGATTACTTTGATATTTGAAAAATATGGATTTATATTGAAAAACTCTATATTATTCAGTTTATAAACTACCGTTAATGAAAACAATTTTTGAAGAATATATAATAGAAGTATAAGTTAAAAGAGAACAATAAAAGGGTTATGTGCTAGAATAAGGTTAAATCATTTATGTATATATAGTAGTTAAGGATGATTGGCTTGATTTAGTTGGGCTTACGATTATACATTATTGGGTCGATATAAATTAAAAAAACTAGGTGTGGATGTTTATTAGGTTTCTCTTATCCTGAGAATAAGAAATAACAAAATAATTTTTTGTTCCCTACTTATATCTACTTTTAAGAAATATATTATACTTTAAAAATATATTATTGCTATTTTATATACAATTTCCTTATATATTGATACTTTTTTAAATAGCGTAATTACTATTCAAGATAATATTTGAAAAATAATTTAGAATACATATTTTATTATTTTTTAATAATATTATTATATTTTTTACTTTTTAGAAACAAGTAAAATATAGTAAATTGAACATGCTTGAGATTATTTATATTTAAAATAATTGATAACATAAAAATAATAATATTAATAATTAAATAAAAAGAAATTGTAGAAAAATATAACCCAAAAATATAAAATATTTTTCATTTAAAATAATTAAAATTTAAATATTGTTTACACTTGCATATTAAGTATATTAATTTTATGAAGATTAAATTGTAATAAATATTATAAATAACAACACTAGAATATTATTTGTGATAATAACTGTATTTACAATAACTAAATAAAATATGAAGTACAATATTAAGAAAATTATTTCATAACTATTGATTCAAGATATTAGCGAGTTACATAACTTGGGCATATTTTTGTCATTAAAAAAACTCTACAATTTGATCGATGGTCATGACATTTTATCACAATAATCCTCTTAATAAGGAAAATTATGATGATATGTCATAACCACGAGCATATTGCATAGCCTAGACTGGGTTACTTTGATATTTGAAAAATATGGATTTATATTGAAGAACTCTATATGTTTCAGTTTATAAACAACAGTTAATGAAAACAATTTTTGAAGAATATATAATAGAATTATAAGTTAAGAAGAATAAGAGGGTTGTGTGCCAGAATAAGGTTATATCATGTATGTATATATAGTAGTTAATGATGATGGGCTTGATTTAGTTTGGCTTACGACTATATGGGTTGATGTAAATTTAAAAGACTAGGTGTGGATGTTTATTAGGTTTCTCATACCCTGATGATAAGAATTAACAAAATAACTGGTTATTCCCAACTTATATTATTTAAAAAAAATATTACATTAAAAATATATTGTTGCTATTTCAAATACAATTTCCTTATATATTGATACTCTTTTAAATATTGTAATTACTATTCAAGATAATATTTGAGTAAAAATTCGGCGTACATATTATGTAATTTTTTAATAATATTATTGTGTTTTTTATTTTTTAGAAACAAGTAACTATAGTAAATTGAACATATTCTAGTTTATTTATATTTAATATAATTGATAATATAAAAATAATAATATTAATAATTAAATTAAAAGATATTATAAAAAAATATAACTCTAAAATATTTTTCATTTAAAATAATTAAAATATAAATATTTTTTACTCTTTCATATTAAGTATATTAATTTTTTGAAGATTAAATTGTAATAACTGTAATAAAAAACAACACAAGAATATTATTTGTGATAAAAGTTATATTTACAATAACTAAATAAAAAAAGTTTTTCAATATTTGAAAATTATACCATAACTATTGATTCAAGAACTTAGCGAGTTACATAACTTGGGCATATTTTTCTCATCAAGAAACTCTACAATTTGATCGATGGTCATTATATTTCATCACAATAATCCTCTTAATAAGAAAAATTATGATGAAATGTCATAACCACGAGCATATTGCGTAGCCTAGACTAGATTACTTTGATATTTGAAAAATATGGATTTATATTGAATAACTTATGTTTCAGTGAAGAATATATAATAGAAGTATAAGTTAAAAGAGAACAATAAAAAGGTTATGTGCCAGAATAAGGTTAAATCATTTATGTATATATAGTAGTTAAGGATGATTGGCTTGATTTAGTTAGGCTTACGATTATACATTATTGGGTCGATATAAATTAACAGAACTAAGTGTGGATGTTTATTAGGTTTCTCTTATCCTGAGGATAAGAAATAAGAAAATAATTTTTTGTTCCCTACTAATATCTACTTTTAAAAAATATATTATACGTTAAAAATATATTATTGCTATTTTAAATACAATTTCCTTATATATTGATACTTTTTTAAATAGCGTAATTACTATTCAAGATAATATTTGAAAAATAATTTAGAATACATATTATATAATTTTTTAATAATATTATTATGTTTTTACTTTTTTAGAAACAAGTAAAATATAGTAAATTGAACATGCTTGAGATTATTTATATTTAAAATAATTGATAATATAAAAATAATAATATTAATAATTAAATAAACAGAAAATGTAGAAAAATATAACCCAAAAATATTTTTTATTTAAAATAATTAAAATTTAAATATTGTTTACCCTTTCATATTAAGCATATTAATTTTATGAAGATTAAATTGTAATAACTATTATAAATAAATAAACAAGAATATATTTGTGATAATAACTGTATTTACAATAAATAAATAAAATATGAAGTACAATATTAAGAAAATTATTTCATAACTATTGATTCAAGATCTTAGCGAGTTACATAACTTGGGCATATTTTTGTCATTAAAACAACTCTACAATTTGATTGATGACCATGACATTTCATCACAATAATCCTCTTAATAAGGAAAATTATGATGAAATGTCATAACCACGAGCATATTGCATAGCGTAGACTGGGTTACTTTGCTATTTGAAAAATATGGATTTATATTGAAGAACTCTATATGTTTCAGTTTATAAACAACCGTTAATGAAAACAATTTTTGAAGAATATATAATAGAAGTATAACTTAAGAAGAATAAGAGGGTTGTGTGGCAGAATAAGGTTATATCATGTATGTATATATAGTAGTTAATGATGATGGGCTTGATTTAGTTTGGCGTACGACTATATGGGTTGATGTAAATTTAAAAGACTAGGTGTGGATGTTTATTAGGTTTCTCATACCCTGATGATAAGAATTAACAAAATAACTGGTTATTCCCTACTTATATTATTTAAAAAAATATAATATATATTAAAAATATATTGTTGCTATTTTAAATACAATTTCCTTATATATTGATACTCTTTTAAATTGCGTAATTACTATTCACGATAATATTTGAGTAAAAATTTGGCGTACATATTTTGTAATTTTTTAATAATATTATTGTGTTTTTTATTTTTTAGAAACAAATAACTATAGTAAATTGAACATGTTCTAGTTTATTTATATTTAATATAATTGATAATATAAAAATAATAATATTAATAATTAAATTAAAAGAAATTATAAAAAATATAACTCTAAAATATTTTTCATTTAAAATAATTAAAATATAAATATTGTTTACTCTTGCATATTAAGTATATTAATTTTTTGAAGATTAAATTGTAATAACTGTTACAAAAAACAACACAAGAATATTATTTGTGAAAAAGTTATATTTAAAATAACTAAATAAAAAAAGATTTTCAATATTTGAAAATTATACCATAACTATTGATTCAAGATCTTAGCGAGTAACATAACTTGGGCATATTTTTCTCATCAAGAAACTCTACAATTTGATCGATGGTCATGATATTTCATCACAATAATCCTCTTAATAAGGAAAATTATGATGAATGTCATAACCACGAGCATATTGCATAGCCTAGACTAGATTACTTTGATATTTGAAAAATATTGATTTATATTGAAGAAATCTATATGTTTCAGTTTATAAACTACAGTTAATGAAAACAATTTCTGAAAAATATATGATAGAAGTATAAGTTAAAAGAGAACAATAAAAGGGTTATGTGCCAGAATAAGGTTAAATCATTTATGCATATATAGTAGTTAAGGATGATTGGTTTGATTTAGTTGGGCTTACGATTATACATTATTGGGTCGATATAAATTAAAAAAACTAGGTGTGGATGTTTATTAGGTTTCTCTTATCCTGAGGATAAGAAATAATAAAGTAATTTTTTGTTCCCTACTAATATCTACTTTTAAAAAATATATTATACGTTAAAAATATATTATTGCTATTTTAAATACAATTTCCTTATATATTGATACTTTTTAAAATAGCGTAATTACTATTCAAGATAATATTTGAAAAATAATTTAGAATACATATTATATAATTTTTTAATAATATTATTATGTTTTTACTTTTTTAGAAACAAGTAAAATATAGTAAATTGAACATGCTTGAGATTATTTATATTTAAAATAATTGATAATATAAAAATAATAATATTAATAATTAAATAAAAAGAAATTGTAGCAAAATATAACCCTAAAATATTTTTCATTTAAAATAATTAAAATTTAAATATTGTTTACCCTTTCATATTAAGTATATTAATTTTATCAAGATTAAATTGTAATAACTATTATAAATAAATAAACAAGAATATTATTTGTGATAATAACTGTATTTACAATAAATAAATAAAATATGAAGTACAATATTAAGAAAATTATTTCATAACTATTGATTCAAGATGTTAGCGAGTTACATAACTTGGGCATATTTTTTTCATTAAGAAAACACTACAATTTGATCGATGACCATGACATTTCATCACAATAATCCTCTTAATAAAAAAAATTATGATGAAATGTCATAACCACGAGCATATTGCATAGCCTAGACTGGGTTACTTTGATATTTGAAAAATATAGATTTATATTGAAGAACTCTATATGTTTCCGTTTATAAACAACAGTTAATGAAGACAATTTTTGAAGAATATATAATAGAAGTATAACTTAAGAAGAATAAGAGGGTTGTGTTCCAGAATAAGGTTATATCATGTATGTATATATAGTAGTTAATGATGATGGGCTTGATTTAGTTTGGCGTACGACTATATGGGTTGATGTAAATTTAAAAGACTAGGTGTGGATGTTTATTAGGTTTCTCATACCCTGATGATAAGAATTAACAAAATAACTGGTTATTCCCTACTTATATTATTTAAAAAAATATATTATACATTAAAAATATATTGTTGCTATTTTAAATACAATTTCCTTATATATTGATACTCTTTTAAATAGCGTAATTACTATTCAAGATAATATTTGAGTAAAAATTCGGCGTACATATTATGTAATTTTTTAATAATATTATTGTGTTTTTTATTTTCTAGAAACAAGTAACTATAGTAAATTGAACATGTTCTAGTTTATTTATATTTAATATAATTGATAATATAAAAATAATAATATTAATAATTAAATTAAAAGAATTTATAAAAAAATAAAACTCTAAAATATTTTTCATTTAAAATAATTAAAATATAAATATTGTTTACTCTTGCATATTAAGTATATTAATTTTTTGAATATTAAATTGTAATAACTGTTATAAAAAACAACACAAGAATATTATTTGTGATAAAAGTTATATTTACAATAACTAAATAAAAAAAGATTTTCAATATTTGAAAATTATACCATAACTATGTATTCAAGATCTTAGTGAGTTACATAACTTGGGCATATTTTTCTCATTAAGAAACTCTACAATTTGATCGATGGTTAATATTTCATCACAATAATCCTCTTAATAAGGAAAATTATGATGAAATGTCATAACCACGAGCATATTGCATAGCCTAGACTAGATTACTTTGATATTTGAAAAATATGGATTTATATTGAAAAACTCTATATTATTCAGTTTATAAACTACCGTTAATGAAAACAATTTTTGAAGAATATATAATAGAAGTATAAGTTAAAAGAGAACAATAAAAGGGTTATGTGCTAGAATAAGGTTAAATCATTTATGTATATATAGTAGTTAAGGATGATTGGCTTGATTTAGTTGGGCTTACGATTATACATTATTGGGTCGATATAAATTAAAAAAACTAGGTGTGGATGTTTATTAGGTTTCTCTTATCCTGAGAATAAGAAATAACAAAATAATTTTTTGTTCCCTACTTATATCTACTTTTAAGAAATATATTATACTTTAAAAATATATTATTGCTATTTTAAATACAATTTCCTTATATATTGATACTTTTTTAAATAGCGTAATTACTATTCAAGATAATATTTGAAAAATAATTTAGAATACATATTTTATTATTTTTTAATAATATTATTATATTTTTACTTTTTAGAAACAAGTAAAATATAGTAAATTGAACATGCTTGAGATTATTTATATTTAAAATAATTGATAATATAAAAATAATAATATTAATAATTAAATAAAAAGAAATTGTAGAAAAATATAACCCAAAAATATAAAATATTTTTCATTTAAAATAATTAAAATTTAAATATTGTTTACACTTGCATATTAAGTATATTAATTTTATGAAGATTAAATTGTAATAAATATTATAAATAACAACACTAGAATATTATTTGTGATAATAACTGTATTTACAATAACTAAATAAAATATGAAGTACAATATTAAGAAAATTATTTCATAACTATTGATTCAAGATATTAGCGAGTTACATAACTTGGGCATATTTTTGTCATTAAAAAAACTCTACAATTTGATCGATGGTCATGACATTTTATCACAATAATCCTCTTAATAAGGAAAATTATGATGATATGTCATAACCACGAGCATATTGCATAGCCTAGACTGGGTTACTTTGATATTTGAAAAATATGGATTTATATTGAAGAACTCTATATGTTTCAGTTTATAAACAACAGTTAATGAAAACAATTTTTGAAGAATATATAATAGAAGTATAAGTTAAGAAGAATAAGAGGGTTGTGTGGCAGAATAAGGTTATATCATGTATGTATATATAGTAGTTAATGATGATGGGCTTGATTTAGTTTGGCGTACGACTATATGGGTTGATGTAAATTTAAAAGACTAGGTGTGGATGTTTATTAGGTTTCTCATACCCTGATGATAAGAATTAACAAAATAACTGGTTATTCCCTACTTATATTATTTAAAAAAATATATTATATATTAAAAATATATTGTTGCTATTTTAAATACAATTTCCTTATATATTGATACTCTTTTAAATTGCGTAATTACTATTCACGATAATATTTGAGTAAAAATTTGGCGTACATATTTTGTAATTTTTTAATAATATTATTGTGTTTTTTATTTTTTAGAAACAAATAACTATAGTAAATTGAACATGTTCTAGTTTATTTATATTTAATATAATTGATAATATAAAAATAATAATATTAATAATTAAATTAAAAGAAATTATAAAAAATATAACTCTAAAATATTTTTCATTTAAAATAATTAAAATATAAATATTGTTTACTCTTGCATATTAAGTATATTAATTTTTTGAAGATTAAATTGTAATAACTGTTACAAAAAACAACACAAGAATATTATTTGTGAAAAAGTTATATTTAAAATAACTAAATAAAAAAAGATTTTCAATATTTGAAAATTATACCATAACTATTGATTCAAGATCTTAGCGAGTAACATAACTTGGGCATATTTTTCTCATCAAGAAACTCTACAATTTGATCGATGGTCATGATATTTCATCACAATAATCCTCTTAATAAGGAAAATTATGATGAATGTCATAACCACGAGCATATTGCATAGCCTAGACTAGATTACTTTGATATTTGAAAAATATTGATTTATATTGAAGAAATCTATATGTTTCAGTTTATAAACTACAGTTAATGAAAACAATTTCTGAAAAATATATGATAGAAGTATAAGTTAAAAGAGAACAATAAAAGGGTTATGTGCCAGAATAAGGTTAAATCATTTATGCATATATAGTAGTTAAGGATGATTGGTTTGATTTAGTTGGGCTTACGATTATACATTATTGGGTCGATATAAATTAAAAAAACTAGGTGTGGATGTTTATTAGGTTTCTCTTATCCTGAGGATAAGAAATAATAAAGTAATTTTTTGTTCCCTACTAATATCTACTTTTAAAAAATATATTATACGTTAAAAATATATTATTGCTATTTTAAATACAATTTCCTTATATATTGATACTTTTTAAAATAGCGTAATTACTATTCAAGATAATATTTGAAAAATAATTTAGAATACATATTATATAATTTTTTAATAATATTATTATGTTTTTACTTTTTTAGAAACAAGTAAAATATAGTAAATTGAACATGCTTGAGATTATTTATATTTAAAATAATTGATAATATAAAAATAATAATATTAATAATTAAATAAAAAGAAATTGTAGCAAAATATAACCCTAAAATATTTTTCATTTAAAATAATTAAAATTTAAATATTGTTTACCCTTTCATATTAAGTATATTAATTTTATCAAGATTAAATTGTAATAACTATTATAAATAAATAAACAAGAATATTATTTGTGATAATAACTGTATTTACAATAAATAAATAAAATATGAAGTACAATATTAAGAAAATTATTTCATAACTATTGATTCAAGATGTTAGCGAGTTACATAACTTGGGCATATTTTTTTCATTAAGAAAACACTACAATTTGATCGATGACCATGACATTTCATCACAATAATCCTCTTAATAAAAAAAATTATGATGAAATGTCATAACCACGAGCATATTGCATAGCCTAGACTGGGTTACTTTGATATTTGAAAAATATAGATTTATATTGAAGAACTCTATATGTTTCAGTTTATAAACAATAGTTAATGAAGACAATTTTTGAAGAATATATAATAGAAGTATAACTTAAGAAGAATAAGAGGGTTGTGTTCCAGAATAAGGTTATATCATGTATGTATATATAGTAGTTAATGATGATGGGCTTGATTTAGTTTGGCGTACGACTATATGGGTTGATGTAAATTTAAAAGACTAGGTGTGGATGTTTATTAGGTTTCTCATACCCTGATGATAAGAATTAACAAAATAACTGGTTATTCCCTACTTATATTATTTAAAAAAATATATTATACATTAAAAATATATTGTTGCTATTTTAAATACAATTTCCTTATATATTGATACTCTTTTAAATAGCGTAATTACTATTCAAGATAATATTTGAGTAAAAATTCGGCGTACATATTATGTAATTTTTTAATAATATTATTGTGTTTTTTATTTTCTAGAAACAAGTAACTATAGTAAATTGAACATGTTCTAGTTTATTTATATTTAATATAATTGATAATATAAAAATAATAATATTAATAATTAAATTAAAAGAATTTATAAAAAAATAAAACTCTAAAATATTTTTCATTTAAAATAATTAAAATATAAATATTGTTTACTCTTGCATATTAAGTATATTAATTTTTTGAATATTAAATTGTAATAACTGTTATAAAAAACAACACAAGAATATTATTTGTGATAAAAGTTATATTTACAATAACTAAATAAAAAAAGATTTTCAATATTTGAAAATTATACCATAACTATGTATTCAAGATCTTAGTGAGTTACATAACTTGGGCATATTTTTCTCATTAAGAAACTCTACAATTTGATCGATGGTTAATATTTCATCACAATAATCCTCTTAATAAGGAAAATTATGATGAAATGTCATAACCACGAGCATATTGCATAGCCTAGACTAGATTACTTTGATATTTGAAAAATATGGATTTATATTGAAAAACTCTATATTATTCAGTTTATAAACTACCGTTAATGAAAACAATTTTTGAAGAATATATAATAGAAGTATAAGTTAAAAGAGAACAATAAAAGGGTTATGTGCTAGAATAAGGTTAAATCATTTATGTATATATAGTAGTTAAGGATGATTGGCTTGATTTAGTTGGGCTTACGATTATACATTATTGGGTCGATATAAATTAAAAAAACTAGGTGTGGATGTTTATTAGGTTTCTCTTATCCTGAGAATAAGAAATAACAAAATAATTTTTTGTTCCCTACTTATATCTACTTTTAAGAAATATATTATACTTTAAAAATATATTATTGCTATTTTAAATACAATTTCCTTATATATTGATACTTTTTTAAATAGCGTAATTACTATTCAAGATAATATTTGAAAAATAATTTAGAATACATATTTTATTATTTTTTAATAATATTATTATATTTTTACTTTTTAGAAACAAGTAAAATATAGTAAATTGAACATGCTTGAGATTATTTATATTTAAAATAATTGATAATATAAAAATAATAATATTAATAATTAAATAAAAAGAAATTGTAGAAAAATATAACCCAAAAATATAAAATATTTTTCATTTAAAATAATTAAAATTTAAATATTGTTTACACTTGCATATTAAGTATATTAATTTTATGAAGATTAAATTGTAATAAATATTATAAATAACAACACTAGAATATTATTTGTGATAATAACTGTATTTACAATAACTAAATAAAATATGAAGTACAATATTAAGAAAATTATTTCATAACTATTGATTCAAGATATTAGCGAGTTACATAACTTGGGCATATTTTTGTCATTAAAAAAACTCTACAATTTGATCGATGGTCATGACATTTTATCACAATAATCCTCTTAATAAGGAAAATTATGATGATATGTCATAACCACGAGCATATTGCATAGCCTAGACTGGGTTACTTTGATATTTGAAAAATATGGATTTATATTGAAGAAATCTATATGTTTCAGTTTATAAACTACAGTTAATGAAAACAATTTCTGAAAAATATATAATAGAAGTATAAGTTAAAAGAGAACAATAAAAGGGTTATGTGCCAGAATAAGGTTAAATCATTTATGTATATATAGTAGTTAAGGATGATTGGTTTGATTTAGTTGGGCTTACGATTATACATTATTGGGTCGATATAAATTAAAAAAACTAGGTGTGGATGTTTATTAGGTTTCTCTTATCCTGAGGATAAGAAATAACAAAGTAATTTTTTGTTCCCTACTAATATCTACTTTTAAAAAATATATCATACGTTAAAAATTTATTATTGCTATTTTAAATACAATTTCCTTATATATTGATACTTTTTTAAATAGCGTAATTACTATTCAAGATAATATTTGAAAAATAATTTAGAATACATATTATATAATTTTTTAATAATATTATTATGTTTTTACTTTTTTAGAAACAAGTAAAATATAGTAAATTGAACATGCTTGAGATTATTTATATTTAAAATAATTGATAATATAAAAATAATAATATTAATAATTAAATAAAAAGAAATTGTAGCAAAATATAACCCTAAAATATTTTTCATTTAAAATAATTAAAATTTAAATATTGTTTACCCTTTCATATTAAGTATATTAATTTTATGAAGATTAAATTGTAATAACTATTATAAATAAATAAACAAGAATATTATTTGTGATAATAACTGTATTTACAATAAATAAATAAAATATGAAGTACAATATTAAGAAAATTTTTTCATAACTATTGATTCAAGATGTTAGCGAGTTACATAACTTGGGCATATTTTTTTCATTAAGAAAACACTACAATTTGATCGATGACCATGACATTTCATCACAATAATCCTCTTAATAAAAAAAATTATGATGAAATGTCATAACCACGAGCATATTGCATAGCCTAGACTGGGTTACTTTGATATTTGAAAAATATAGATTTATATTGAAGAACTCTATATGTTTCAGTTTATAAACAACAGTTAATGAAAACAATTTTTGAAGAATATATAATAGAAGTATAACTTAAGAAGAATAAGAGGGTTGTGTTCCAGAATAAGGTTATATCATGTATGTATATATAGTAGTTAATGATGATGGGCTTGATTTAGTTTGGCGTACGACTATATGGGTTGATGTAAATTTAAAAGACTAGGTGTGGATGTTTATTAGGTTTCTCATACCCTGATGATAAGAATTAACAAAATAACTGGTTATTCCCTACTTATATTATTTAAAAAAATATATTATACATTAAAAATATATTGTTGCTATTTTAAATACAATTTCCTTATATATTGATACTCTTTTAAATAGCGTAATTACTATTCAAGATAATATTTGAGTAAAAATTCGGCGTACATATTATGTAATTTTTTAATAATATTATTGTGTTTTTTATTTTCTAGAAACAAGTAACTATAGTAAATTGAACATGTTCTAGTTTATTTATATTTAATATAATTGATAATATAAAAATAATAATATTAATAATTAAATTAAAAGAATTTATAAAAAAATAAAACTCTAAAATATTTTTCATTTAAAATAATTAAAATATAAATATTGTTTACTCTTGCATATTAAGTATATTAATTTTTTGAATATTAAATTGTAATAACTGTTATAAAAAACAACACAAGAATATTATTTGTGATAAAAGTTATATTTACAATAACTAAATAAAAAAAGATTTTCAATATTTGAAAATTATACCATAACTATGTATTCAAGATCTTAGTGAGTTACATAACTTGGGCATATTTTTCTCATTAAGAAACTCTACAATTTGATCGATGGTTAATATTTCATCACAATAATCCTCTTAATAAGGAAAATTATGATGAAATGTCATAACCACGAGCATATTGCATAGCCTAGACTAGATTACTTTGATATTTGAAAAATATGGATTTATATTGAAAAACTCTATATTATTCAGTTTATAAACTACCGTTAATGAAAACAATTTTTGAAGAATATATAATAGAAGTATAAGTTAAAAGAGAACAATAAAAGGGTTATGTGCTAGAATAAGGTTAAATCATTTATGTATATATAGTAGTTAAGGATGATTGGCTTGATTTAGTTGGGCTTACGATTATACATTATTGGGTCGATATAAATTAAAAAAACTAGGTGTGGATGTTTATTAGGTTTCTCTTATCCTGAGAATAAGAAATAACAAAATAATTTTTTGTTCCCTACTTATATCTACTTTTAAGAAATATATTATACTTTAAAAATATATTATTGCTATTTTAAATACAATTTCCTTATATATTGATACTTTTTTAAATAGCATAATTACTATTCAAGATAATATTTGAAAAATAATTTAGAATACATATTTTATTATTTTTTAATAATATTATTATATTTTTACTTTTTAGAAACAAGTAAAATATAGTAAATTGAACATGCTTGAGACTATTTATATTTAAATAATTAATAATATAAAAATAATAATATTAATAATTAAATAAAAAGAAATTGTAGAAAAATATAACCCAAAAATATAAAATATTTTTCATTTAAAATAATTAAAATTTAAATATTGTTTACACTTGCATATTAAGTATATTAATTTTATGAAGATTAAATTGTAATAAATATTATAAATAACAACACTAGAATATTATTTGTGATAATAACTGTATTTTTAATAACTAAATAAAATATGAAGTACAATATTAAGAAAATTATTTCATAACTATTGATTCAAGATATTAGCGAGTTACATAACTTGGGCATATTTTTGTCATTAAAAAAACTCTACAATTTGATCGATGGTCATGACATTTTATCACAATAATCCTCTTAATAAGGAAAATTATGATGATATGTCATAACCACGAGCATATTGCATAGCCTAGACTGGGTTACTTTGATATTTGAAAAATATGGATTTATATTGAAGAACTCTATATGTTTCAGTTTATAAACAACAGTTAATGAAAACAATTTTTGAAGAATATATAATAGAAGTATAAGTTAAGAAGAATAAGAGGGTTGTGTGCCAGAATAAGGTTATATCATGTATGTATATATAGTAGTTAATGATGATGGGCTTGATTTAGTTTGGCGTACGACTATATGGGTTGATGTAAATTTAAAAGACTAGGTGTGGATGTTTATTAGGTTTCTCATACCCTGATGATAAGAATTAACAAAATAACTGGTTATTCCCTACTTATATTATTTAAAAAAATATATTATACATTAAAAATATATTGTTGCTATTTTAAATACAATTTCCTTATATATTGATACTCTTTTAAATAGCGTAATTACTATTCAAGATAATATTTGAGTAAAAATTCGGCGTACATATTATGTAATTTTTTAATAATATTATTGTGTTTTTTATTTTCTAGAAACAAGTAACTATAGTAAATTGAACATGTTCTAGTTTATTTATATTTAATATAATTGATAATATAAAAATAATAATATTAATAATTAAATTAAAAGAATTTATAAAAAAATAAAACTCTAAAATATTTTTCATTTAAAATAATTAAAATATAAATATTGTTTACTCTTGCATATTAAGTATATTAATTTTTTGAATATTAAATTGTAATAACTATTATAAAAAACAACACAAGAATATTATTTGTGATAAAAGTTATATTTACAATAACTAAATAAAAAAAAATTTTCAATATTTGAAAATTATACTATAACTATGTATTCAAGATCTTAGTGAGTTACATAACTTGGGCATATTTTTCTCATTAAGAAACTCTACAATTTGATCGATGGTTAATATTTCATCACAATAATCCTCTTAATAAGGAAAATTATGATGAAATGTCATAACCACGAGCATATTGCATAGCCTAGACTAGATTACTTTGATATTTGAAAAATATGGATTTATATTGAAAAACTCTATATTATTCAGTTTATAAACTACCGTTAATGAAAACAATTTTTGAAGAATATATAATAGAAGTATAAGTTAAAAGAGAACAATAAAAGGGTTATGTGCTAGAATAAGGTTAAATCATTTATGTATATATAGTAGTTAAGGATGATTGGCTTGATTTAGTTGGGCTTACGATTATACATTATTGGGTCGATATAAATTAAAAAAACTAGGTGTGGATGTTTATTAGGTTTCTCTTATCCTGAGAATAAGAAATAACAAAATAATTTTTTGTTCCCTACTTATATCTACTTTTAAGAAATATATTATACTTTAAAAATATATTATTGCTATTTTAAATACAATTTCCTTATATATTGATACTTTTTTAAATAGCGTAATTACTATTCAAGATAATATTTGAAAAATAATTTAGAATACATATTTTATTATTTTTTAATAATATTATTATATTTTTACTTTTTAGAAACAAGTAAAATATAGTAGATTGAACATGCTTGAGACTATTTATATTTAAATAATTAATAATATAAAAATAATAATATTAATAATTAAATAAAAAGAAATTGTAGAAAAATATAACCCAAAAATATAAAATATTTTTCATTTAAAATAATTAAAATTTAAATATTGTTTACACTTGCATATTAAGTATATTAATTTTATGAAGATTAAATTGTAATAAATATTATAAATAACAACACTAGAATATTATTTGTGATAATAACTGTATTTTTAATAACTAAATAAAATATGAAGTACAATATTAAGAAAATTATTTCATAACTATTGATTCAAGATATTAGCGAGTTACATAACTTGGGCATATTTTTGTCATTAAAAAAACTCTACAATTTGATCGATGGTCATGACATTTTATCACAATAATCCTCTTAATAAGGAAAATTATGATGATATGTCATAACCACGAGCATATTGCATAGCCTAGACTGGGTTACTTTGATATTTGAAAAATATGGATTTATATTGAAGAACTCTATATGTTTCAGTTTATAAACAACAGTTAATGAAAACAATTTTTGAAGAATATATAATAGAAGTATAAGTTAAGAAGAATAAGAGGGTTGTGTGCCAGAATAAGGTTATATCATGTATGTATATATAGTAGTTAATGATGATGGGCTTGATTTAGTTTGGCTTACGACTATATGGGTTGATGTAAATTTAAAAGACTAGGTGTGGATGTTTATTAGGTTTCTCATACCCTGATGATAAGAATTAACAAAATAACAGGTTATTCCCAACTTATATTATTTAAAAAAAATATTACATTAAAAATATATTGTTGCTATTTTAAATACAATTTCCTTATATATTGATACTCTTTTAAATATTGTAATTACTATTCAAGATAATATTTGAGTAAAAATTCGGCGTACATATTATGTAATTTTTTAATAATATTATTGTGTTTTTTATTTTTTAGAAACAAGTAACTATAGTAAATTGAACATATTCTAGTTTATTTATATTTAATATAATTGATAAAATAAAAATAATAATATTAATAATTAAATTAAAAGATATTATAAAAAAATATAACTCTAAAATATTTTTCATTTAAAATAATTAAAATATAAATATTTTTTACTTTTTCATATTAAGTATATTAATTTTTTGAAGATTAAATTGTAATAACTGTAATAAAAAACAACACAAGAATATTATTTGTGATAAAAGTTATATTTACAATAACTAAATAAAAAAAGATTTTCAATATTTGAAAATTATACCATAACTATTGATTCAAGAACTTAGCGAGTTACATAACTTGGGCATATTTTTCTCATCAAGAAACTCTACAATTTGATCGATGGTCATTATATTTCATCACAATAATCCTCTTAATAAGAAAAATTATGATGAAATGTCATAACCACGAGCATATTGCGTAGCCTAGACTAGATTACTTTGATATTTGAAAAATATGGATTTATATTGAATAACTTATGTTTCAGTGAAGAATATATAATAGAAGTATAAGTTAAAAGAGAACAATAAAAAGGTTATGTGCCAGAATAAGGTTAAATCATTTATGTATATATAGTAGTTAAGGATGATTGGCTTGATTTAGTTAGGCTTACGATTATACATTATTGGGTCGATATAAATTAAAAGAACTAAGTGTGGATGTTTATTAGGTTTCTCTTATCCTGAGGATAAGAAATAACAAAATAATTTTTTGTTCCCTACTAATATCTACTTCTAAAAAATATATTATACGTTAAAAATATATTATTGCTATTTTAAATACAATTTCCTTATATATTGATACTTCTTAAATAGCGTAATTACTATTCAAGATAATATTTGAAAAATAATTTAGAATACTTATTATATAATTTTTTAATAATATTATTATGTTTTTACTTTTTTAGAAACAAGTAAAATATAGTAAATTGAACATGCTTGAGATTATTTATATTTAAAATAATTGATAATATAAAAATAATAATATTAATAATTAAATAAACAGAAAATGTAGAAAAATATTACCCAAAAATATTTTTTATTTAAAATAATTAAAATTTAAATATTGTTTACCCTTTCATATTAAGCATATTAATTTTATGAAGATTAAATTGTAATAACTATTATAAATAAATAAACAAGAATATTATTTGTGATAATAACTGTATTTACAATAAATAAATAAAATATGAAGTACAATATTAAGAAAATTATTTCATAACTATTGATTCAAGATCTTAGCGAGTTACATAACTTGGGCATATTTTTGTCATTAAAAAAACTCTACAATTTGATCGATGACCATGACATTTCATCACAATAATCCTCTTAATAAGGAAAATTATGATGAAATGTCATAACCACGAGCATATTGCATAGCGTAGACTGGGTTACTTTGCTATTTGAAAAATATGGATTTATATTGAAGAACTCTATATGTTTCAGTTTATAAACAACAGTTAATGAAAACAATTTTTGAAGAATATATAATAGAAGTATAACTTAAGAAGAATAAGAGGGTTGTGTGCCAGAATAAGGTTATATCATGTATGTATATATAATAGTTAATGATGATGGGCTTGATTTAGTTTGGCGTACGACTATATGGGTTGATGTAAATTTAAAAGACTAGGTGTGGATGTTTATTAGGTTTCTCATACCCTGATGATAAGAATTAACAAAATAACTGGTTATTCCCTACTTATATTATTTAAAAAAATATATTATATATTAAAAATATATTGTTGCTATTTTAAATACAATTTCCTTATATATTGATACTCTTTTAAATAGCGTAATTACTATTCACGATAATATTTGAGTAAAAATTTGGCGTACATATTTTGTAATTTTTTAATAATATTATTGTGTTTTTTATTTTTTAGAAACAAATAACTATAGTAAATTGAACATGTTCTAGTTTATTTATATTTAATATAATTGATAATATAAAAATAATAATATTAATAATTAAATTAAAAGAAATTATAAAAAATATAACTCTAAAATATTTTTCATTTAAAATAATTAAAATATAAATATTGTTTACTCTTGCATATTAAGTATATTAATTTTTTGAAGATTAAATTGTAATAACTGTTATAAAAAACAACACAAGAATATTATTTGTGAAAAAGTTATATTTACAATAACTAAATAAAAAAAGATTTCAATATTTGAAAATTATACCATAACTATTGATTCAAGATCTTAGCGAGTTACATAACTTGGGCATATTTTTCTCATTAAAAAAACTCTACAATTTGATCGATGACCATGACATTTCATCACAATAATCCTCTTAATAAGAAAAATTATGATGAAATGTCATAACCACGAGCATATTGCATAGCGTAGACTGGGTTACTTTGCTATTTGAAAAATATGGATTTATATTGAAGAACTCTATATGTTTCAGTTTATAAACAACAGTTAATGAAAACAATTTTTGAAGAATATATAATAGAAGTATAACTTAAGAAGAATAAGAGGGTTGTGTGCCAGAATAAGGTTATATCATGTATGTATATATAGTAGTTAATGATGATGGGCTTGATTTAGTTTGGCGTACGACTATATGGGTTGATGTAAATTTAAAAGACTAGGTGTGGATGTTTATTAGGTTTCTCATACCCTGATGATAAGAATTAACAAAATAACTGGTTATTCCCTACTTATATTATTTAAAAAAATATATTATATATTAAAAATATATTGTTTCTATTTTAAATACAATTTCCTTATATATTGATACTCTTTTAAATAGCGTAATTACTATTCACGATAATATTTGAGTAAAAATTTGGCGTACATATTTTGTAATTTTTTAATAATATTATTGTGTTTTTTATTTTTTAGAAACAAATAACTATAGTAAATTGAACATGTTCTAGTTTATTTATATTTAATATAATTGATAATATAAAAATAATAATATTAATAATTAAATTAAAAGAAATTATAAAAAATATAACTCTAAAATATTTTTCATTTAAAATAATTAAAATATAAATATTGTTTAATCTTGCATATTAAGTATATTAATTTTTTGAAGATTAAATTGTAATAACTGTTATAAAAAACAACACAAGAATATTATTTGTGAAAAAGTTATATTTACACTAACTAAATAAAAAAAGATTTCAATATTTGAAAATTATACCATAACTATTGATTCAAGATCTTAGCGAGTTACATAACTTGGGCATATTTTTCTCATTAAAAAAACTCTACAATTTGATCGATGACCATGACATTTCATCACAATAATCCTCTTAATAAGAAAAATTATGATGAAATGTCATAACCACGAGCATATTGCATAGCGTAGACTGGGTTACTTTGCTATTTGAAAAATATGGATTTATATTGAAGAACTCTATATGTTTCAGTTTATAAACAACAGTTAATGAAAACAATTTTTGAAGAATATATAATAGAAGTATAACTTAAGAAGAATAAGAGGGTTGTGTGCCAGAATAAGGTTATATCATGTATGTATATATAGTAGTTAATGATGATGGGCTTGATTTAGTTTGGCGTACGACTATATGGGTTGATGTAAATTTAAAAGACTAGGTGTGGATGTTTATTAGGTTTCTCATACCCTGATGATAAGAATTAACAAAATAACTGGTTATTCCCTACTTATATTATTTTAAAAAATATATTATATATTAAAAATATATTGTTGCTATTTTAAATACAATTTCCTTATATATTGATACTCTTTTAAATAGCGTAATT
The DNA here is from genome assembly GCA_029959085.1 of Nemophila menziesii. NCBI lineage: Eukaryota > Viridiplantae > Streptophyta > Magnoliopsida > Boraginales > Hydrophyllaceae > Nemophila > Nemophila menziesii. Next base: position 21,185,889 of record JARWIR010000015.1, on the reverse strand, counting down.
ACTATTCACGATAATATTTGAGTAAAAATTTGGCGTACATATTTTGTAATTTTTAATAATATTATTGTGTTTTTTATTTTTTAGAAACAAATAACTATAGTAAATTGAACATGTTCTAGTTTATTTATATTTAATATAATTGATAATATAAAAATAATAATATTAATAATTAAATTAAAAGAAATTATGAAAAATATAACTCTAAAATATTTTTCATTTAAAATAATTAAAATATAAATATTGTTTACTATTGCATATTAAGTATATTAATTTTTTGAAGATTAAATTGTAATAACTGTTATAAAAAACAACACAAGAATATTATTTGTGAAAAAGTTATATTTACAATAACTAAATAAAAAAAGATTTTCAATATTTGAAAATTATACCATAACTATTGATTCAAGATCTTAGCGAGTTACATAACTTGGGCATATTTTTCTCATTAATAAACTCTACAATTTGATCGATGATCATGATATTTCATCACAATAATCCTCTTAATAAGGAAGATTATGATGAAATGTCATAACCACGAGCATATTGCATAGCCTAGACTAGATTACTTTGATATTTGAAAAATATGGATTTATATTGAAGAACTTTATATGTTTCAGTTGATAAACAACAGTTAATGAAAACAATTTTTGAAGAATATATAATAGAAGTATAAGTTAAGAGAGAACAATAACAGGGTTGTGTGCCAGAATAAGGTTAAATCACGTATGTATATATAGTAGTTAAGAATGATTTGCTTGATTTAGTTCGATTTACGATTATACATAATTGGGTTGATATAAATTATAAAACTAGGTGTGAATGTTTATTAGGTTTCTCTTATCCTGAGGATAAGAATTAACAAAATAATTAGTTGTTCCCAACTTATATCTACTTTTAAAAAATATATTATACATTAAAAATATATTGTCGCTATTTTAAATACATTTCCTTATATATTGATACTCTTTTAAATAGCGTAATTATTGTTCAAGATAATATTTGAAAAAAATTTGGAATACATATTATATAATTTTTTAATAATATTATTGTGTTTTTACTTTTTTAGAAACAAGTAACTATAGTAAATTAAACATGTTCTAGATTAGTTATATTTAAAATAATTGATAATATAAATAATAATGTTAATAATAATAATAAAAAGAAATTGTAGAAAAATATAACTCTAAAATATTTTTTATTTAAAGTAATAAATATTTAAATATTGTTTACTTTTGCATATTAAGTATATTAATTTTATAAATCTAAAATTGTAATAACTATTATAAAAACAACTTAAGAATATTATTTGTGAAAATAACTGTATTTACAATAACTAAATAAAAAATGAAGTTCAATATTAAGAAAATCATATCATAACTATTGATTCAAGATCTTAGAGAGACATATTTTTGTCATTAAAACAACACTACGATTTATCGATGTCCATGAAATTTCATCACAATAATTCTCTTAATAAGGAAACTTATGATGAAATGTCATAACCACGAGCAAATTGCGTAGCCTAGACTGGGTTACTTTGATATTTGAAGAATATGGATTTATTTTGAAGAATTTTATATGTTTCAGTATATAAACAACAATTAATGAAAACTATTTTTGAAGAATATATAATAGAAGTATAAGCTAAGAGAGAAGAATAAAAGGGTTGTGTACCAGAATAATGTTAAATCGTGTATGTATATGTAGTAGTTAAGGATGATGGGCTTGATTTAGTTGGGCTTACGATTATACATTATTGGGTTGATATAAATTAAAAAACTAGGTGTAGATGTTTACTAGGTTTCTCGTACCCTGGTGATAAGAATTAACAAAATAATTGGTTATTCCTTACTTATATCTAATTTTAAAAAGTATATTATACATTAAAAATGTATTGTTGCTATTTTAAATACAATTTCCTTATATATTGATACTCTTTTAAATAGTATAATTACTATTCAAGATAATATCTGAGTAAAAATTCGGCATACATATTATATAATATTTTTATAATATTATTGTGTTTTTAGTTTTTTAGAAACAAGTAAATATAGTAAATTAAACATGTTCTAGATTATTTATATTTAAAATAATTTATAATATAAAAGTAATAATATTTAAAATTAAATTAAAAGAAATTATAGAAAAATATAACTCTAAAATATTTTTTATTTAAAATAATTATAATTTAAATATTGTTTACTCTTGCATATTAAGTATATTAATTTTATGAAGATTAAATTGTAATAACTATTATAAAAAAACAAAACAAGAATATTATTTGTGATAATAATTGTATTTACAATAACTAAATAAAAAAATATTTTCAATATTAAGAAAACTATACCATACCTATTAATTCAAGATCTTAGCGAGTTACATAACTTGGGTATATTTTTGTCATTAAAAAAATTCTATAATTTGATCGATGGCCATGACATTTCATCACAATAATCCTCTTAATAAGGAAAATTGTGATGAAATGTTATAACCACGAGCATATTGCATAGCCTAGACTTGGTTACTTTGATATTTGAAAAATATGGATTTATATTGAAGAACTCTATATGTTTCAGTTTATAAACAACAGTTAATGAAAACAATTTTGGAAGAATATATAATAGAAGTATAAGTTAAGAGAGAAGAATAAAAGGGTTGTGTTCCAGAATAAGGTTATATCATGTATGTATATATATAGAAGTTAAGGATGATGGACTTGATTTAGTTGAGCTTACTATTATACATTATATGGTTGATATAAATTAAAAAACCTAGGTGAGGATGTTTATTAGGTTTCTCATACCCTGATGATAAGAATTAACAAAATAATTGGTTATTCCATACTTATATCTAATTTTAAAAAATATACTATACATTGAAAATATATTGTTGCTATTTTAAATACAATTTCCTTATATATTGATACTCTTTTAAATAGCGTAATTACTATTCAAGATAATATTTGAGAAAAAATTCAGCATAAATATTATATAATTTTTGAATAATATTATTGTATTTTTACTTTTTTAGAAACAAGTAAATATAGTAAATTGAACATGTTTTAAATTATTTATATTTAAAATAATTGACAATATAAAAATAATAACTATAATTTAATAAAAAGAAATTGTAGAAAAATATAACTCTAAAATATTTTTCATTTAAAATAATTAAAATTTAAATATTGTTTACTCTTGCATATTAAGTATTTTAATTTTATGAAGATTAAATTGTATTTACTATTATAAAAAACAATACAAGAATATTATTTGTGATAATAATTGTATTTGCAATAACTAAATAAAAAAAGATTTTCAATATTAAGAAAATTATACCATAACTATTGATTCAAGATCTTAGCGAGTTACATAACTTGGGCATATTTTTGTCATTAAGAAACTCTACAATTTGATAGATGGCCATGACATTTCATCACAATAATCCTCTTAATAAGGAAAATTATGATGAAATGTCATAACTACGAGCATATTGCATAGCCTAGACTTGGTTACTCTGATATTTGAAGAATATGGATTTATTTAGAAGAACTCTATATTTTTCAGTATATAAACAACAGTTATTGAATACAATTTTTGAAGAATATATAATAGCATTATATGTTAAGAGAGAAGAATAAAAGGGTTGTGTGCCAGAATAAGGTTAACTCATATATGTATATATAGTAGTTAAGGATGATGGACTTGATTTAGTTGAGCTTGAGATTATACATTATTGGGTTGATATAAATTAAAAAATTAGGTGTGGATGTTTATTAGGTTTCTCATACTGATGATAAGAATTAACAAAATAATTCGTTATTCCCTACTTATATCTAATTTTAAAAAAATATATTATACATTAAAATTATATTGTTTCTATTTTAAATACAATTTCCTTATATATTGATACTCTTTTAAATAGCGTAATTACTATTCAATATAATATTTGAGAAAAATTTGGAATACATATAATATAATTTTTTTAAAATGTTATTTTTGTTTTTACTTTTTTAGAAACAAGTAAATATAGTAAATTGAACGTGTTATAGATTATTTATTTTTGAAATAATTGATAATATAAAAATAATAATATTAATAATTAAATAAAAAGAAATTATAGAAAAATATAACTCTAAACTATTTTGTTATTTAAAAACTGAATATTGTTTACACTTGCATATTAAGTATATTAATTTTATGAAGATTAAATTGTAATAACTATTATAAATAACAACACAAGAATATTATTTGTGATAATTACTGTATTTACAATAACTAAATAAAATATGAAGTACAATATTAAGAAAATTATTTCATAACTATTGATTCAAGATATTAGCGAGTTACATAACTTAGGCATATTTTTGTCATTAAAAAAACTCTACAATTTGATCGATGGTCATGACATTTCATCACAATAATTCCCTTAATAAGGAAAATTATGATGAAATGTCATAACCACGAGCATATTGCATAGCCTAGACTGGGTTACTTTGATATTTGAAAAATATGGATTTATATTGAAGAACTCTATATGTTTTAGTTTATAAACAACAGTTTATGAAAAATAATTTTTGAAGAATATATAATTGAAGTATAAGTTAAGAGAGAACAATAACAGGGTTGTGTGCCAGAATAAGGTTATATCATGTATGTATATATAGTAGTTAATGATGATGGGCTTGATTTAGTTGGGCTTACGACTATATGGGTTGATATAAATTTAAAAGATTAGGTGTGGATGTTTATTAGGTTTCTCATACCCTGATGATAAGAATGAAAAAATTAACTGGTTATTCCCTACTTATATCTATTTAAAAAAATATATTATACATTAAAAATATATTGTTGCTATTTTAAATACAATTTCCTTATATATTGATACTCTTTTAAATAGTTTAATTACTACTCAAGATAATATTTGAGTAAAAATTCGGCGTACATATTATGTAATTTTTTAATAACATTATTGTGTTTTTATTTTTTTAGAAACAAGTAACTATAGTAAATTGAACATGTTCTAGATTATTTATATTTAATATAATTGATAATATAAAAATAAAAATAATAATACTAATAATTAAATTAAAAATAATTATAAAAAAATATAACTCTAAAATATTTTTCATTTAAAATAATTAAAATATAAATATTGTTTACTCTTGCATATTAAGTATATTAATTTTTTGAAGATTAAATTGTAATAACTATTATAAAAAACAACACAAGAATATTATTTGTGATAAAAGTTATATTTAACATAACTAAATAAAAAAAGATTTTCAATATTATGAAAATTATACCATAACTATTGATTCAAGATCTTAGCGAGTTACATAACTTGGGCATATTTTTGTCATTATGAAACTCTACAATTTGATTGATTGTCATGTTATTTCATCACAATAATCCTCTTAATAAGGAAAATTATGATGAAATGTCATAATTACGAGCATATTGCATAGCCTAGACTAGATTACTTTGATATTTGAAAAATATGGATTTATATTGAAGAATTCTATATGTTTCAGTTTATAAACTACAGTTAATGAAAACAATTTTTGAAGAATATATAGAAGTATAAGTTAAAAGAGAACAATAAAAGGGTTATGTGCCAGAATAAGGTTAAATCATGTTGTATATATAGTAGTTAAGGATGATTGGCTTGATTTAGTTGGGCTTACGAATATACATTATTGTGTCGATAAAAATTAAAAAAACTAGGTGTGGATGTTTATTAGGTTTCTCTTATCCCGAGGATAAGAATTAACAAAATAATTAGTTGTTCCCAACTTATATCTACTTTTAAGAAATATATAATACATTAAAAATATATTGTTCCTATTTTAAATACATTTTCCTTATATATTGATACTCTTTTAAATAGCGTAATTATTGTTCAAGATAATATTTGAAAAAAATTTGGAATACATATTATATAATTTTTAATAATATTATTGTGTTTTTACTTTTTTAGAAACAAGTAAATGTAGTAAATTAAACATGTTCTAGATTATTTATATTTTAAATAATTGATAATATACAAATAATAATGTTAATAATAATAAAAAAAGAAATTGTAGAAAAATATAACTCTAAAATATTTTTTATTTAAAATAATTAAAATTTAAATATTGTTTACTTTTGCATATTAAGTATATTAATTTTATAAATCTAAAATTGTAATAACTATTATAAAAACAACTTAAGAATATTATTTGTGAAAATAACTGTATTTACAATAACTAAATAAAAAATGAAGTTCAATATTAAGAAAATCATATCATAACTATTGATTCAAGATCTTAGTGAGAGACATATTTTTGTCATTAAAACAACTCTACAATTTGATCGACGTCCATGACATTTCATCACAATAATCTAGACTGGGTTACTTTGATATTTGAAGAACATGGATTTATTTTGAAGAATTCTATATGTTTCAGTATATAAACAACGGTTAATGAAAACAATTTTGGAAGAATATATAATAGAAGTATAAGTTAAGAGAGAAGAATAAAAGGGTTGTGTACCAGAATAATGTTAAATCATGTATGTATATGTAGTAGTTAAGGATGATGGGCTTGATTTAGTTGAGCTTACGATTATACATTATTGGGTTGATATAAATTAAAAAACTAGGTGTGGATGTTTACTAGGTATCTCGTACCCTGGTGGTAAGAATTAACAAAATAATTGGTTAATCCCGACTTATATCTAATTTTAAAAAGTATATTATACATTAAAAATGTATTGTTGCTATTTTAAATACAATTTCCTTATATATTGATACTCTTTTAAATAGCGTAATTACTATTCAAGATAATATCTGAGTAAAAATTCGGCATACATATTATATAATTTTTTTATAATATTATTGTGTTTTAGTTTTTTAGAAACAAGTAAATATAGTAAATTAAACATGTTCTAGATTATTTATATTTAAAATAATTTATAATATAAAAGTAATAATATTTAAAATTAAATAAAAAGAAATTATAGAAAAATATAACTCTAAAATATTTTTTATATAAAATAATTATAATTTAAATATTGTTTACTCTTGCATATTAAGTATATTAATTTTATGAAGATTAAATTGTAATAACTATTATAAAAAACAACACAAGAATATTATTTGTGATAATACTCTATTTACAATAACTAAATAGAAAAAGAATTTCAATATTAAGAAAAAATAAGTAATTACTATTCAATATAATATTTGAGAAAAAATTTGGAATAAATATAATATAATTTTTTTAAATGTTATTTTTGTTTTTACTTTTTTAGAAATAAGTAAATATAGTAAATTGAACGTGTTATAGATTATTTATATATGAAATAATTGATAATATAAAAATAATAATATTAGTAATTAAATAAAAAGAAATTATAGAAAAATATTACTCTAAACTATTTTGTTATTTAAAAACTGAATATTGTTTACTCTTGCATATTAAGTATATTAATTTTATGAAGATTAAATTGTAATAACTATTATAAAAAACAGCACAAGAATATTATTTTTGATAATAATTGTATTTACAATAACTAAATAAATAAATAAATTTAATATTAAGAAAACTATACCATAACTATTAATTCAAGATCTTAGCGAGTTACATAACTTGGGCATATTTTTGTCATTAAAAAAACTCTACAATTTGATCGATGGACATGACATTTCATCACAATAATCCTTTTAATAAGGAAAATTATGAAGAAATGTTATAACCACGAGCATATTACATAGCCTAGACTGGGTTACTTTGATATTTGAAAAATATGGATTTATATTGAAGAACTCTATATGTTTCAGTTTATAAACAACAGTTAATGAAAACAATTTTTGAAGAATATATAATAGAAGTATAAGTTAAGAGAGAAGAATAAAAGGGTTGTGTGCCAGAATAAGGTTAAATCATGTATGTATATATAGTAGTTAAGGATGATTGGCTTGATTTTGTTGGGTTTACGATTATATGGGTTGATATAAATTTAAAAAACTAGGTGTGGATGTTTATTAGGTTTCTCATACCATACCCTGATGATAAAAATTAAAAAAAATAATTGGTTATCCCCTACTTATAACTAATTTTAAAAAATATATTTTACATTAAAAATATATTGTTGCTATTTTAAATACAATTTCCTTATACATTGATACTCTATTAAATTGCATAATTATAATTCACGATATTATTTAACAAAAAATTCGGAATACATATTATATAATTTTTTAATAATATTATTGTGTTTTTACTTTTTAGAAACAAGTAAATATAGTAAATTGAACATGTTCTAGATTATTTATATTTAAAATAATTGATAATACAAAAATAATAATATTAATAATTAAATAAAAAGAAAATGTAGAAAAATATAACTCTAAATTTTTTTTCATTTAATATAATTAAATTTAAATATTGTTTACTCTTGCATATTAAGTATATTAATTTTATGAAGATTAAATTGTAATAACTATTATAAAAAACAACAGAAGAATATTATTTGTGATAATAACTGTATTTACAATAACTAAATAAAAAATAAATTACAATATTAAGAAAATTATATCATAACTATTGATTCAAGATCTTAGCAAGTTACATAATTTGGGTATATTTTTGTCATTGAGAAACTCTACAATTTGATAGATGGCCATGACATTTCATCACAATAATCCTCTTAATAAGGAAAATTATGATGAAATGTCATAACTACGAGTATATTGCATAGCCTAGACTTGGTTACTTTGATATTTGAAGAATATGGATTTATTTAGAAGAACTCTATATGTTTCAGCATATAAACAACAGTTCTTGAATACAATTTTTGAAGAATATATAATAGCAGTATATGTTAAGAGAGAAGAATAAAAGGGTTGTGTGCCAGAATAAGGTTAAATCATGTATGTATATATAGTAGTTAAGGATGATGGACTTGATTCAGTTGAGCTTACGATTATACATTATTGGGTTGATATAAATTAAAAAACTAGGTGTGGATGTTTATTAGGTTTCTCATACCCTGATGATAAGAATTAACAAAATAATTCGTTATTCCCTACTTATATCTAATTTTAAAAATTATATTATACATTAAAAATATATTATTGCTATTTTAAATACAATTTCCTTATATATTGATACTCTTTTAAATAGCGTAATTACTATTCAAGATAATATTTGAGAAAAAAATTCGGAATACATATAATATAATTTTTTAAAAACGTTATTTTGTTTTTACTTTTTTAGAAACAAGTAAATATAGTAAATTGAACGTGTTATAGATTATTTATATTTGAAATAATTGATAATATAAAAATAATAATATTAATAATTAAAAAAAAAATTATAGAAAATTATAACTCTAAAGTATTTTTTATTTAAAAACTAAATATTGTTTACTCTTGCATATTAAGTATATTAATTTAATTAAGATTAAATTGTAATAACTATTTTAAAAAACAACACAAGAATATTATTTATCATAATAATTGTGGTGGTCCTTTGTGTGTTCTAAAATAAATGCAATAAGGAAAAGAGAACCACAACCGCAAGTGTACGGTTGTCCCAAGTAATATAAGTGATAGTGGTTAATTTCACGTGAAAACAAGTAAATGATTTTAAGATTTGTTTGTTTGGTTTTCTAATGCTAAGACAATAAAGTAAAATACTAAATTAATGCAAGTAAATAACTAGACGCAAGAAAGTAAAGTGTTTACGCAAGATGAGAAGGCAGTACTTAAGAGACGCTAGGGTTTCACCTAATTATCATTCATTTCATACATTGTATAATGGACAAACTGGTAAATTTATGTTGGTCGGGATTCGGAATTCTCCTTACCCCCGTCAGGGTGGACTAAGGAGCGACTCTCAAGTGCTACAAATCCCGTCAGGGTAATTATAGTTCACTCTCAAGTGATTAAGTTTATTCTACCCAATTGACCATAGGATTAATTACGCTCGTCAGAGCCAAATAACTTCTATCATACATTCATTAACTAGTTCTGTACCCAAACCCCCCGTCAAGGTGATCCAATCGCCACTAATTGGAATAGCCTAGATACTAAATCATATTATTAATTGATCAGGTCAATAATAGTAAATAAACACAAATTAAAGAAAAATATAAATTACCTAATTTGATTTGAATAATAAATATCCCAAATTCAATCATATGAAACGAAATCAAAATGGGATTAACCCATTATGCGTTCTCAAGCACTTAATTAAATTAGCTCATACTAATGCGGAAAACTAAATTAAAAGAAATAAAATTGTTCATATTGTTTTACAGAAAGAAATTAAAGAGAAACCTAATTGCGGAATTTAGTTAGCTGTGATTTGAAGATATAGACCGTCTCCAGCTCTCTAGCTTTCCTGCTTCCTTGCCTTGACTTCTCTCTAATGTGTTCTTTTGTAAAAAGTGAATTGTATGAAAAAATAGAAGTCAAAACCCTTATTTGTACTTAGAAATTCGGACTTGGGCCTTAGGCTAAAGTTAAATGAAATAATAAAGGCCCAAGTCCATTATCTTAACCCAAAATCCCGTAATTGCTGCACCACCTCTACTAAAACAGCTCTAACCGGCTCGTTTCAACTCGGATTGACCTCATTCCAGTTGCTAAAGTTCCTTAGCTCAATGGGGCACATTTTCTCTTCACAAGTCAGCGGCTAAATCTTCTCTTAGGTGGCTCGAAATCAGAAATCTTTGGCAACTTTCCAGATTTGCAACTCCAAAATATCAATTCTTTCGGGATTTGTCTTCATGCTTTGACTCCATATCACGATCTTTGACTTTATTCTCAGATTCCTCTTCTAGCTAATATTCAAAACCTATAAACTTTCCACTAAAATACTCAATATTACGCGCAAAAGCTTAATAAATTAAAAATGCTAGAAATAAAAGAGGAAATTCAGATTATTGCATATTTAGTCCAAAAGTCTATCAAAATAAACGAATAAACACAAAAAATGATGTCTCCCAAGGGAGTAAAATTAGAAAATTTAGGGAGACATCAAGACCCCCAACTCAAACCTTTGTCGTCCCGACAAAGCAAAATTAAAACAAAGGGGTAAGAAAGTCATTGCAAGAGAAGGTAGAAGCTAGCAAATAAACCTAAAGCAATTCATAAAATAAATATCGTATAGCAAAACTCTAGGAACTAGTATACACATACACCTATCATGCAAAATCGAACACAAATAATCTCAATCATAAATTTAAAGTCGCAATGCTTGAAGGTTACACTTGTACTCATCTCTGTATGATGGCTATAGGGTGTTCCTCAATCCTAACTCGTTTTGAACGCTCCACTTAGTATATTCCCTATTAATAGAAACATAAATTCACTATGCACTTAGGAATCACGAGGACTTTACAGTTTTAGCGTAGGATTAGGGACAGTGTGGTATGTATATTTGGTAAATTTGAAGTGAGCTTTTGGCTCTCTCCTCACTTACCATCAACAACTGTCCACGAGCTTGAGTTTACACTCATATAATGTTCTGACTCAACCCATTTGACGCGCTAATGTTGCGTCCCCAATGTCAACCCAATATATATACTAAGATGATTTCCAAAAATATTCCACTTTTCCGGTTTATTCTATTCTTTCTTTTTATTTTTTTTTCATTTTTTTTTGTACAAGATACCCATGACCCTCGTTTTGATGTGAAAGGTCATGTCTCTTATAATTTTTTTTTCTTTTTTTTTTTCAAATCCCGGCAAAGGGTTACAAATAATAATATCATCTTTATAATTTTTGTGCCTCAATACAAACACATATAATCCCCTCTCAATGTAATTTCCCAAATGTGAACCCTCCACCCCAAACTCAAGCTTGAGACAAGTCTCAGGATCGTGATTTAAGTGCGGGTCATTTGGTCATGCCTAATAATCTAAAGGATAATGGGCTTATATCGTGGCGACAAAAGAAAAGGCTTAAGGCTCAAAATTGGGCTAATACGGATAAAATTAATATATAAGGGATAGCAATCTAAAAGGCTACAAATGGCTAACAAATAACTGTCCCTATCAAATTCCTAAGTACATATCTCGTCTTTATTTCATATCTAAGTGGGTTCTCTACTAATTAGGATTTCACGCTCTACACACCAAACATATTCCTTAAGTAGAAGCTTACTTCATTTGCATTGTTCAATAATTTTTCCTATCAATTACCTATGTTCGCATGCAATTCTTAGTGCGTTTTGTATTATTCCCTAAAGTCCACTATTTTACTATCATAGATTTACTAAAAGTATGCTTAAAGGAGCATTTAAAATCTTCTACAGTTTAACGCAACTCCGAAATTATTTTATTGAAAGCAAATAAAAACACATAACACATAAAACTGAGATGAGGCAACGAACCCCACCCAAACTCAAAAATGAGTCGTGTCCCCACGACTCGAAAAAGACTCTACGCAATAAAATAAACTAAACTAAACTAAAATGCAGAAGGGATAGAAAACGTATCTCAACCAGTGTGTGGCTGGTCATCGGTGTTGCGTCCATGAACTTTATCCTTTGTACGTAGACCATAGGTGGCGTGTTGAATGGTGCTCACCCCCATTAGCATATTTTGGATAAGTTCCAGCTCTTTCGTAACATTTCCTAAAGTAGCAATCATCTTCACTTGGTTCTCTTCCAACACCTTAACTTTCGCTTCCAACTCGTGATCGGTATGCATCTTTTTCTTTGGAGGAGCTCTAGGAGTTCTTACCGCTTTTATTACTTCATCATGAGCATTCTGGATTGAAGTTAAAACCATGTTCTCTCCAACTACCACATAGTCAATCTCTGCGTTCATACGTGTGACTTTTGCGTTTAGACACAAAGTAGTGATGGTACAAGGGAACTTGAGATTTTGTTGTGAAGTCGGAACTCTTGCAAACTCCATGATGGTATCATAAATCACACGAGCAACATCCATTGGTTTCTCCTCAATAATACACTTGCTAAACATAAGACTCTTCTTCTTCACTTCTGAGATTTGTTTAATTCTAAAGAAGGTCGGGATTATGAAACGGGACCATACCTTAGCACAGGGTAACAAATTACTGATATACATTTGTCCAAGATACCTCTCTCCTTCGGGAATCGGGAGAGCCCCATTATTAAGTACTTTCCCCCAAATGGATTCATAATCGAAAGAAGGATCATTAAGGGATTCTTGGAAAGGGCATAGTCCAGTAAAGTTGGGTAATTTCAATGATTTTCGAATAAGCTCAACGGAGAAAGGAACTACCTTTTTGCGAACCACGACTGCTTCTTTCAAAAAGGCTATAACTGCACCAAGGTAGGAATATACTCAAGCTTCCTTTCTCTCAATTCTTTCCAACCCAACTTGTCACAAGTAATATCATTATCTTTAAAAGAACTATTCATAATACCTTTAGGAAGATTCATCTTCTCACCAAACTTAAAAAAATTAATTCTATCACGAACCTGATCATCCCAAGGAACAAATTTTTTTTTTTTGGCTTTTGAGCCCATACCTTTCTACACAGAGGTTTCTGTTGTTGAACGGTGGTGGGGCCTAGGGTGTGATAAAATAAGATGTAAATAAAGTGCAAATAACACCCAAGGGTGAATTATGTAGTATTTTCCTAATCGGCCCCAATTCGCTATCGGTAGTTTCAAATAGGATTTACTGGTGTCAATAAGGCTTCCTAAGCAAACTTTTCCTGTAATTGGTAAATAGTCACAAGACCTAAACCATAGTGATTATCTAGCTAGGTTGGGTTGTCAGATTAGACCTAATACTAGACGTTATGTGCTAAACATGCAATTAAACACCGTTGTCAATGGTGACCTAATTACTAGATGGTAATTCTAATGGCTGCAGTCCACAAGAACACAGAATATAAATCCAAACACATAAACAGAGAATAAATACTATAATTCTATTTAAAACATTAAATTCCCAAATTAGATAGATGTCAATCAAAACTAGGGTTCATACATATATGCTAAAACTCAAGCTAAAGAAATTTAGTTCATGCAAGAAAAGAAAGAAATTACAAAATTAAAGGTAGAAGAAGACATTGTTGATGATAGCTCCTTCCAGACTTCTCTATTGTGTTGTAAGCTTCCTCTTGGCTTAAGGTTTCACCAAGGATGATTTAAGAGTGTTAAGAGGCGGTATTTATAGTGTATAGGTTGACCTAATTCTTTTCTTGGAGATAACTCTAAGTAATGGACTCCTAGCCCAACTCAAATTCGTAAGGAAATAAAGTTAAACACTGCTGGACCGTTTTGAGCATATCTTCTTCGTTATTGGTCGGTTTGAACTCCATAAGATACCAAAAGAATCGTAACAGAATTATATTTGTCCCTATGAAAGGAAATTACCAAAATCATCCTATTTCTTAGGTAAATAACCACTTCTTTAGGCGTGTACTGTAGAATTCAGATTTAGGCAGCTTTTCTTTTTCCTAATTGAACTCAGTTTCCTTCTATCTCTAATTACCATGCAAATCTCTTTCCATATCTTGTAGTCTTTGACTTGGACTATAATTAATCTCCATAATTATCTTTAAAGCTTCACACTAAATAAACAATTAAACCCAATATGTTCTAAAAATATTATTTCACTAAATCAAGACTCAAAATAGGAAAGTGCACTAAACTAAGCTAAAATCAACCTATAAACTAATAAATAAGCCTAAAATGATGTCTCAGAAGTATATTTTATTATCACAAATGAGGAGACATCAAGACCCCCAACTCAAAGTTGTATCGTCCCGATACAATAAAAGTAAATAACAGTAGGGTAGTCAAAATAAACAAGAAGAAGTCGGAGGAGAATAAGAACAGAACATAATGAATGATCCTAGAGCAAAATATCTAAAAAGTCTCATGTAGTAATGCTTAAGAAATAATGCACAAGTATGCTTAATACACATGTAATCATCAATCCATAAATTCAAGTCCAGATTAATTTCGCAATGCCAGAAGGAGAGGATGATAACTTAGTTCAGGTTAATGGCTATAGGTTGTTCATAGGTCCCAAATACAGCATCCAATGGTCCACTTACCTACTACCTAATAGCTCAATTGTTCCTTCACCTAGTAGTTAGAAATCCTAAGGTCTTTGGTTATAGCTTGGCTTAAGGACGGGTGTGGTATATTTGGATAATGAAAAGTGAGCTTTTGGCTCTCTCCTCACTAGCCATCAACGAATCGCCCTAGAGCTTGAGTTTTCACTCGAAGATGTACTCACTCAACCCAATTTGATGCTTTTGATTTGCATCCCCAATAAATCCCAATTAAACCTTTGATGATATAAAATCCACTTTGCCGGTCCGAATATATATTTTCTTTTCACATCAATTTTTTCTTTTGTATAGCTATGATTCTCTTTTGATGTTGAGATATCATGCTATTTTTTTATTCTATGTATATATATTCTTTCTTTTTATGCCCTTGTTGGCAAAATTAGCTCGTAGCTTCTTTTTCATTCACTATTACCCCGGCAAAGGGTTACAATAATAACAATTTCATCATCAATAAAATCACAACTATAATTTCCAAAACCCCATGTTCCCTTAAGATGAAATCCCACCACCCCAAACTCAAGCTCTAAAACGAGTTGTCCCAGGTTTTGCGATTCGAGTGCGGGTCATATAGATAAGTCCTACAAACTAGGGTAAGGATTATAATGTGTTTCAAATAAAGGCTTTAGAAAGGCTCAGAGGGGCTAAGATGGATAAATAATAACAATAATCAAATAAAAGGGTGAGAAAGTATAAAGGCTCAAGTGTTTTATCATGAAAGAACTGCCTTATTCATTTTTCTAACTACCGGATTTCGTTACATTTCATTATTAGTTCATAAACAAGTGGGTTTTCAACTAATTTTAAACCTCAAGTTCTACACACCAAATAACTATCCCTAAGTTTCAACGTGAATTCTTAGCATTGCTCATTAACTTTTCTATCATTTATTTCCTGTTTTCATGCATGCATCCTAAACAAATTTGTTGCATCTTTCAAAAACATGCTACTTACTATCATTGACCTAATAAAATCATGCTCACATAGGTACATTCAAAGTATTCTATGCCTTAATTCAACCTAAAATTTTTAAATTTTATGCAAAAACGAAAAGAAGATGAGGACAACGAATCCCCACCCCCGACTCAAAAGTGAGCCATGTCCCCACGACTCGAAAAAGACACAAGAATGGAATAAAATTTAAAATAAAAACTAACTAACTACCTAATGCATACAAGCTATTAAGAAAAATCAGAATGACCTACCTAGCTGGCCATAGAGATCCATTATATCCTCATCCTCATCCGAAGCTGAAGGATCAGAATAATCATCAATATGCTTTTCCAAGGTCAAATCTTCTATCTGTGATTCCAACTGTATGACTTCTGTCCAAAGTTCTCTGTTATCTTCTTGTAATCTTTTGATATCGTTCTGTAACTTGAGAGCCCAAGGAGGAAGATCATGAACAATTTCAGAGGAAGAGGTAGAAGAACCTTGATCTTGAATTTTGATCTTTTTCAAAGGCCTTCTTGATGGTATAGACATTCTAGCAGTTAATCTCTTCTTTGGTAGTGGTTGTGCTGGTGCCTTTTCTTTTGAATCTTCAGTAACCTCATCAAGATTGATGGGTTTTTCAATGGTGGCTCCAGGAAATTTCTTATTCTTCCCAAGGATATAACACTTTCTCTTGTATTCCATAGCTTCAGATCTGTTAGTCATTCTTGATTTACCCACAACTCAAGTTATACCAAGGATGGATTAAAAGTTTAAGGAAAATTTGGTTTAACTTGATGTTGTTGCTTGGAATTGGTGAAAGAGAAAGGTTTCTTGATGGTTCTTGGAAGAATTCTTTAAAGCTTGATGAATTTGATGGTGTTTAATGGTGTAGTATGATGATTTTGATGAAGAATTTGTGTTTATGGAAGATGAAAGAGAGGATTTGATGAGTTGTTGTGTTAGTTGTGAAGGTTTGCATAAGCTTTAAGATGTATATATAGGGTTTGGGTCTGAAAAATTCGTGTATGGAAGGCTAGGGTTAATCTTGTTAAGGTAAGAAGTTGATTAGGAAAAAACTTCCTTCACAAACCGCCTCTGTGCGGTGCACCGGGCCAGATCCGCGGTGTACCGGACTCATCAGCTCTTCAAATTTTTGTCCACTGGATAATACCCGAGCTAGCACCCCGTGGCACGTGTTTTGGGCGTGCGGACCAGGGGTGCGGTGCACCGCGCCTATCAGGTCTATTTTTTCTTGCTTCTGGATAAAACCCGTGGTACCCGACCCGTGGTACGGGTTTTCTGGCCACGGTACATCCCTGCGGTACATGGGTAGTCCGCGCCAGTCAAAGAATTTTTCCAGCTTTTTCCTTTTGACCCCAAACTTGTTTCCTGCACAATAGCACACTACCTTTCTCTCCTATTAGCTTGTAAACACAATTAAAAATATACACTAACTTAAAATTATACACTACAAAGCAGAAACAACTAATCTAAAAAGCAATTTAAACAAGGGGTGTCTCCCAAGAGCACTTTTGTTTAACGTCTTTGAGTTAGACGTGTACCTCAGACTAAGCGCATTCAACGAGATGAACTGTCTCCTCTCGCCCAAAGTCCTCACTGTCATGGTATCTCTTCAAACGCTGGCCATTCACCATGAATGCCCGTTGCTCGGTTGGATTTTCAATTTCAATTGCTCCATGCGGTGTGACTTTAGTAACAATGTAAGGTCCTCCCCAACGGGATTTAAGCTTTCCTGGGTAGTTCGAAAATCGAGAGTTGTATAATAAAACTTTTTGTCCTATCTCGAAATGCTTTGGACGGAGCCGTTTATCATGCCATCGCTTTGTTTTCTCTTTATAGAGGCGTGAATTTTCATAGGCAAGATAACGGAACTCCTCCAATTCATTCAACTGCATCATCCTTTGCTTCCCGGCCAAATCTGGGTCTAGATTCAGAGTTTTAATAGCCCAGTAGGCTCGAGCTTCAAGTTCAATTGGTAGATGACACGCCTTGCCGTAGACCATGTGATATGGAGATGCCCCAACTGGTGTTTTAAATGCTGTTCTGTAAGCCCAGAGAGCATCATCTAGCTTTAAAGACCAATCTTTCCTCGATTTGTTCACGGTCTTCTCAAGAATAGATTTGATTTCCCGGTTGGAAACTTCAGCTTGACCGTTAGTTTGTGGGTGATAACCGGCTGAAGTGCGGTGTTTCACTCCAAACTTACGAAGATAGTTTCTCAGAGGAGCATTCAGAAAATGGGTACCTTTATCACTGATGAGAACACGTGGCATACCATGTCTTGAAAAGATGTTTGATTTTAAGAACTTAATCACAGTTTGAGCATCGTTCTTTGGTGTTGCCACTGCTTCTACCCATTTTGACACATAATCTACTGCAAGCAAAATATAAAGATTTCCATGGGAGGTGATGAATGGTCCCATGAAATCTATTCCCCATACATCAAAGATTTCAACTTCAAGAATATTATTAAGCGGCATCGCGTCTCTTTTCGATATATTGCCAGTGAACTGGCATCTTGGACATGACTGGACAAAACGATGACAATCTTTATGTATGGTAGGCCAATAGAACCCGGATTGAAGAATTTTAGTTGCGGTTCTATCGCCTTTAAAGTGACCTCCATAAGGTGAACTATGACAACCTTCAATGATTTTCTCCATTTCACCTTCATGCACACATCTTCTAACCACTTGGTCACTACAAATTTTCCAGAGGTACGGTTCATCCCAATAATACTGTTTGGCCTGGTGACTTAATCTTTGTTTTTGTTGTGGGTGGAAATCTTTAGGAAAGACACCACTCACAATGAGGTTGACTAGATCTGCATACCATGGCACAAAAGCACGTTTAATAGCAAAAAGTTGTTCATCAGGGAATACATCTTTAACCAACAATGGTTCTTTGTTCGCATCAGATCCTTCGAGCCTTGATAAATGACCAGCAACTTGATTTTCGCATCCTTTTCGGTCTCGAATGTCTATGTCGAATTCTTGAAGTAATAGTACCAATCTAATAAGACGCGGCTTAGCGTCCTTTTTCTCCATGAGGTACCTAATAGCTGAGTGGTCCGTGTATACAACAGTTTTCTTCCCAACCAGATAGGAACGAAATTTATCAAAAGCATAAACCACGGCCAACATCTCTTTCTCCGTCACTGTATAATTCATCTGGGCAGCGTTGAAAGTCTTACTTGCATAGTATATCGTGTGGAAAATCTTGTATTTCCTCTGTTCCAACACAACACCCATAGCGTGATCACTGGCATCGCACATAAGTTCAAACGGAGCTTTCCAATCAGGAGGTATAACAATAGGTGTAGAGATCAGTTTCTCTTTAATCGTCAAAAACGCTTGAAGACATTCTTCAGTGAAATTAAAAGGAGTATCCTTTTCAAGTAAAGAGCAAAGCAGTTTGGCGATCTTGGAGAAATCTTTAATAAATCTTCGATAAAATCCTGCGTGACCCAAGAAACTTCTCACTCCTTTAACAGAAACTGGAGGTGGTAATGTTTTGATAACTTCAATTTCAGCACGATCAACCTCCATCCCAGCCTTCGAAACTTTATGTCCCAACATAATTCCGTCTTGAACCATGAAGTGGCATTTTTCCCAATTAAGCACAAGATCTTTTTCTCTACATCTCACAAGGACCTTCTCAAGATTATTCAAACAATCATCAAAACTATCTCCAAACACCAAAAAATCATCCATAAAAACCTCCAAATATTTATAAATCATGTCCCAAAATATCGCCATCATGCACCTCTGGAACGTGGCAGGTGCATTGCATAAACCAAACGACATCCTTCTATAAGCAAAAGTACCAAACGGACATGTGAAAGTTGTTTTGTGTTGATCGAGGGGATCTACACAAATCTGATTATAACCTGAATATCCGTCAAGGAAACAATAATATTCTCTCCCTACAAGTTTGTCTAGCATCTGATCAATGAATGGTAGCGGGAAGTGATCTTTCTTTGTTGCTTTGTTCAGTCTTCGGTAATCCATGCACACGCGCCACCCCACAACTGGTCTTGATGGTATGGCTTCGCCTTGATCATTAAGGATGGTTGTTATACCTCCTTTCTTTGGAACACATTGCACTGGACTAACCCAATCACTGCTAGCAATCGGATAGATAATTCTTGCATCTAACAACTTGCTAACTTCCTTCCTCACCACTTCTTTCATAGCTGGCATGAGTCTTCTCTGTCCTTCTATAGATCTCCCACCTTCGTTCTCAAGACTGATTTTGTGTTTGCAAACGGAAGGACTAATTCCCTTGATGTCGGCAATAGTCCATCCGATTGCTTCTTTGTTTGCTCGGAGTACTTGAAGTAGCTTCTCCTCTTGAGGACCTGAAAGGTTAGCAGAAATAATAACAGGCAAAGTTTTGTTCGTACCCAGATATGCATAGCGTAGATGATCTGGAAGTGGTTTTTCTTCGAGAATAGGTGGACATATTATAGATGGTTGTTTCATTGGCTCAATGTCACCTGGTTCTCGAAGTAGTTCTCGCACATTTAATCCTAATGCAGCAACATCTTTAGGGGGAATCTCGAGTTCCTCTGGTGTTTCAAGTGCTAAGGCTTCGTCAAGATCATCATCTAAACTTGCTTCATTGAATACTTCTTGCGCAATTTTTCCGATGACATCTATTTTGAAACACTCATCTTTCGAATTTGGTAACTTCATAGCTTGAAACACATTGAATCATATTTGTTCGCCTTGTACTCTCATAATCAACTCACCATTCTCAACATCAATTAGTGTATGCCCCGTGGCTAAGAATTGTCTACCCAAGATGATGGGGACATTCTTATCCGCGTCGTAGTCAAGAATAATAAAATCACAAGGAAAAATAAAAGAGCCAGCTTTAACTAAAACATCTTCAATTTTACCTATTGGTCGTGAAAGGGAGCGATCCGCCATTTGTAATACCACAGATGTGGGTACTACTTCTCCAATATTAAGTTTCTCGAACAGAGATCTAGGCATGAGATTGATGCTCGCGCCTAAATCACATATTGCTTTCCCGGTCCAACTATCTCCAATGCCGATAGGAATTGTAAAACTTCCGGGATCTTCTAATTTTGGTGGCAATTTACTTTGACATATAGCACTGCACTCCCTAGGTAATCCAATTGTTTCCCCAGTCTCTATACTTCGCTTGTTGGAGAGAATGTCTTTCATAAATTTAAGATAGGTTGGCATTCTCTTGAGAGCTTCAACAAGTGGTATATTAACTTCCAACTTCTTCAACATGTCAACGAACTTCTTGAATTCCAGGTCATTGTCCTTCTTTCTGACACGTGAAGGGTATGGTGGTGGAGGGCGTGTATTAAGTTCCACTGGTTTTCTTGTCTGATCAGGTGTCTCGGCTTGAACACTCTTTGGTTTATCTACCTCCTCAACTGTATCTTTGATTATTTCTTCCCCCTTTGTTCTAGAATAGGGATTGGTTCTTGTTCTGGTTCTGGTCTTGGTGGAGGTAGTTCTTTTCCACTTCGCAATTCAATTGCATGGCAAGAATCGTATCTAGGAGCAATAGTATCACTTGGGAGTTGCCCTTTTGGCCGAATTTGCAATGTACTCGCCAGATGTGATATAGTATGCTCTAGTTGCTTGATAATCTTATCCTGGGTTCGAACTTTCTGTTGGCTATGACTCATTTTCTCAGCTGCTTGCATTAATTTAGCCATACTTGATTTCAAGTTTTGGATTTGATCTTGTGTTGCCAATTGCGTTGATTGTTTCGGTGGATCTTTCTTTGTTTCTTGACAAATTTTCTAAACAATGGGCGCCTTTTTCTAAACAGGTTGTGGTGGATTATAAGATTGAAGTTGGGGTTGATGATGAGTTTCCTGTTTTCTGACCCAACTCTTTTGCTGAGGAGGTTGTTGATAATTGGTGTAGCTTTCTTGAGGATTAGTATAACCATTAGAATAATAGTTATCTTGAGGATATGTGACGGAAGCTACTGCTGGATTATTCATACATCCTTCCCACACATGATTTCTTGACCCACAACCAGGACACGAAGGAATTATGCATACCGTATTCACCTGAGCAATTGTCCGGGCTTGTTCTTGTAGTTCTTCGAGTTGTTTAGCCAATTCTTTAAGCTTCAGAGATTCTGAAGTGTCTTCTTTTTCTGCTCTCTTTGGCCAACTTCTCTCGTTCTCAAGAATTCTTTCCATCCCCAACTCAGCTTCTTCAGGATCTAGTAACACAAAACCTGTGTTTCCTAACGAATCTGCTTTCTCTCTAAAATATTTTTCATTTAAAATAATTAAAATATAAATATTGTTTACTCTTGCATATTAAGTATATTAATTTTTTGAAGATTAAATTGTAATAACTATTATAAAAAACAACACAAGAATATTATTTGTGGTAAAAGTTATATTTAGAATAACTAAATAAAAAAAGATTTTCAATATTATGAAAATTATACCATAACTATTGATTCAAGATCTTAGCGAGTTACATTACTTGGGCATATTTTTGTCAGTAATAAACTCTACAATTTGATCGATGGTCATGATATTTCATCACAAAAATCCTCTTAATAAGGAAAATTATGATGAAATGTCATAACCACGAGCATATTGCATAGCCTAGACTAGATTACTTTGATATTTGAAAAATATGGATTTATATTGAAGAACTCTATATGTTTCAGTTTATAAACTACAGTTAATGAAAACAATTTCTTAAAAATATATAATAGAAGTATAAGTTAAAAGAGAACAATAAAAGGGTTATGTGCCAGAATAAGGTTAAATAATGTATGTATATATAGTAGTTAAGGATGATTGGCTTGATTTAGTTGGGCTTACGATTATACATTATTGGGTCGATATAAATTAAAAAAACTAGGTGTGGATGTTTATTAGGTTTCTCTTATCCTGAGGATAAGAAATAACAAAATAATTTTTTTCCCTACTTATATCTACTTTTAAAAAATATATTATACATTTAAAATATATTATTGCTATTTTAAATACAATTTCCTTATATATTGATACTCTTTTAAATAGCGTAATTACTATTCAGGATAATATTTGAGAAATAATTTAGAATACATATTATATAATTTTTTAATAATATTATTATGTTTTTACTTTTTTAGAAACAAGTAACATATAGTAAATTGAACATGCTTGAGATTATTTATATTTAAAATAATTGATAATATAAAATAATAATATTAATAATTAAATAAAAAAAATTGTAGAAAAATATAACCCTAAAATATTTTTCATTTAAAATAATTAAATTTTAAATATTGTTTACTCTTGCATATTAAGTATATTAATTTTATGAAGATTAAATTGTAATAACTATTATAAAAAAACACCACAAGAATATTATTTATGATAATAACTCTATTTTCAATAACTAAATAAAAAATGAAGTATAATATTAAGAAAATTATTTCGTTACTATTTATTCAAGATCTTAGCGAGTTACATAACTTGGACATATTTTTGTCATTAAAAAAACTCTACAATTTGATCGATGACCAGGACATTTCATCACAATAATCCTCTTAATAAGGAAAATTATGATGAAATGTCATAACCACGAGCATATTGCCTAGCCTAGACTGGGTTACTTTGATATTTGAAAAATATGGATTTATATTGAAGAACTCTATATGTTTTAAGTTTATAAACAACAGTTAATTAAAACAATTTTTGAAGAATATATAATAGAAGTATAAGTTAAGAGAGAAGAATAAGAGGGTTGTGTGCCAGAATAAGGTTATATCATGTATGTATATATAGAAGTTAATGATGATGGGCTTGATTTAGTTGGGCTTACGACTATATGGGTTGATGTAAATTTAAAAGACTAGGTGTGGATGTTTATTAGGTTTCTCATACCCTGATGATAAGAATTAACAAAATAACTGGTTATTCCCTACTTATATTATTTAAAAAAAATATATTATACATTAAAAATATATTGTTGCTATTTTAAATACAATTTCTTTATATATTGATACTCTTTTAAATAGCGTAATTACTATTCAAGAAAATATTTGAGTAAAAATTCGGCGTACATTTTATGTAATTTTTCTATAATATTATTGTGTTTTTACTTTTTTAGAAACAAGTAACTATAGTAAATTGAACATGTTCTAGATTATTTATATTTAATATAATTGATAATATAAAAATAATAATATTAATAATTAAATTAAAAGAAATTATAAAAAAATATAACTCTAAAATATTTTTCATTTAAAATAATTAAAATATAAATATTGTTTACTCTTGCATATTAAGTATATTAATTTTTTGAAGATTAAATTGTAATAACTATTATAAAAAACAACACAAGAATATTATTTGTGGTAAAAGTTATATTTAGAATAACTAAATAAAAAAAGATTTTCAATATTATGAAAATTATACCATAACTATTGATTCAAGATCTTAGCGAGCTACATTACTTGGGCATATTTTTGTCAGTAATAAACTCTACAATTTGATCGATGGTCATGATATTTCATCACAAAAATCCTCTTAATAAGGAAAATTATGATGAAATGTCATAACCACGAGCATATTGCATAGCCTAGACTAGATTACTTTGATATTTGAAAAATATGGATTTATATTGAAGAACTCTATATGTTTCAGTTTATAAACTACAGTTAATGAAAACAATTTCTTAAAAATATATAATAGAAGTATAAGTTAAAAGAGAACAATAAAAGGGTTATGTGCCAGAATAAGGTTAAATAATGTATGTATATATAGTAGTTAAGGATGATTGGCTTGATTTAGTTGGGCTTACGATTATACATTATTGGTCGATATAAATTAAAAAAACTAGGTGTGGATGTTTATTAGGTTTCTCTTATCCTGAGGATAAGAAATAACAAAATAATTTTTTTCCCTACTTATATCTACTTTTAAAAAATATATTATACATTTAAAATATATTATTGCTATTTTAAATACAATTTCCTTATATATTGATACTCTTTTAAATAGCGTAATTACTATTCAGGATAATATTTGAGAAATAATTTAGAATACATATTATATAATTTTTTAATAATATTATTATGTTTTTACTTTTTTAGAAACAAGTAACATATAGTAAATTGAACATGCTTGAGATTATTTATATTTAAAATAATTGATAATATAAAATAATAATATTAATAATTAAATAAAAAAAATTGTAAAAATATAACCCTAAAATATTTTTCATTTAAAATAATTAAATTTTAAATATTGTTTACTCTTGCATATTAAGTATATTAATTTTATGAAGATTAAATTGTAATAACTATTATAAAAAAACACCACAAGAATATTATTTATGATAATAACTCTATTTTCAATAACTAAATAAAAAATGAAGTATAATATTAAGAAAATTATTTCGTTACTATTTATTCAAGATCTTAGCGAGTTACATAACTTGGACATATTTTTGTCATTAAAAAAACTCTACAATTTGATCGATGACCAGGACATTTCATCACAATAATCCTCTTAATAAGGAAAATTATGATGAAATGTCATAACCACGAGCATATTGCCTAGCCTAGACTGGGTTACTTTGATATTTGAAAAATATGGATTTATATTGAAGAACTCTATATGTTTTAAGTTTATAAACAACAGTTAATTAAAACAATTTTTGAAGAATATATAATAGAAGTATAAGTTAAGAGAGAAGAATAAGAGGGTTGTGTGCCAGAATAAGGTTATATCATGTATGTATATATAGAAGTTAATGATGATGGGCTTGATTTAGTTGGGCTTACGACTATATGGGTTGATGTAAATTTAAAAGACTAGGTGTGGATGTTTATTAGGTTTCTCATACCCTGATGATAAGAATTAACAAAATAACTGGTTATTCCCTACTTATATTATTTAAAAAAAATATATTATACATTAAAAATATATTGTTGCTATTTTAAATACAATTTCTTTATATATTGATACTCTTTTAAATAGCGTAATTACTATTCAAGAAAATATTTGAGTAAAAATTCGGCGTACATTTTATGTAATTTTTCTATAATATTATTGTGTTTTTACTTTTTTAGAAACAAGTAACTATAGTAAATTGAACATGTTCTAGATTATTTATATTTAATATAATTGATAATATAAAAATAATAATATTAATAATTAAATTAAAAGAAATTATAAAAAAATATAACTCTAAAATATTTTTCATTTAAAATAATTAAAATATAAATATTGTTTACTCTTGCATATTAAGTATATTAATTTTTTGAAGATTAAATTGTAATAACTATTATAAAAAACAACACAAGAATATTATTTGTGATAAAAGTTATATTTAGAATAACTAAATAAAAAAAGATTTTCAATATTATGAAAATTATACCATAACTATTGATTCAAGATCTTAGCGAGTTACATTACTTGGGCATATTTTTGTCAGTAAGAAACTCTACAATTTGATCGATGGTCATGATATTTCATCACAAAAATCCTCTTAATAAGGAAAATTATGATGAAATGTCATAACCACGAGCATATTGCATAGCCTAGACTAGATTACTTTGATATTTGAAAAATATGGATTTATATTGAAGAACTCTATATGTTTCAGTTTATAAACTACAGTTAATGAAAACAGTTTCTTAAAAATATATAATAGAAGTATAAGTTAAAAGAGAATAATAAAAGGGTTATGTGCCAAAATAAGGTTAAATAATGTATGTATATATAGTAGTTAAGGATGATTGGCTTGATTTAGTTGGGCTTACGATTATACATTATTGGGTCGATATAAATTAAAAAAACTAGGTGTGGATGTTTATTAGGTTTCTCTTATCGTGAGGATAAGAAATAACAAAATAATTTTTTTCCCTACTTATATCTACTTTTAAAAAATATATTATACATTTAAAATATATTATTGCTATTTTAAATACAATTTCCTTATATATTGATACTCTTTTAAATAGCGTAATTACTATTCAGGATAATATTTGAGAAATAATTTAGAATACATATTATATAATTTTTTAATAATATTATTATGTTTTTACTTTTTTAGAAACAAGTAACATATAGTAAATTGAACATGCTTGAGATTATTTATATTTAAAATAATTGATAATATAAAATAATAATATTAATAATTAAATAAAAAAAATTGTAGAAAAATATAACCCTAAAATATTTTTCATTTAAAATAATTAAATTTTAAATATTGTTTACTCTTGCATATTAAGTATATTAATTTTATGAAGATTAAATTGTAATAACTATTATAAAAAAACACCACAAGAATATTATTTATGATAATAACTCTATTTTCAATAACTAAATAAAAAATGAAGTATAATATTAAGAAAATTATTTCGTTACTATTTATTCAAGATCTTAGCGAGTTACATAACTTGGACATATTTTTGTCATTAAAAAAACTCTACAATTTGATCGATGACCAGGACATTTCATCACAATAATCCTCTTAATAAGGAAAATTATGATGAAATGTCATAACCACGAGCATATTGCCTAGCCTAGACTGGGTTACTTTGATATTTGAAAAATATGGATTTATATTGAAGAACTCTATATGTTTTAAGTTTATAAACAACAGTTAATTAAAACAATTTTTGAAGAATATATAATAGAAGTATAAGTTAAGAGAGAAGAATAAGAGGGTTGTGTGCCAGAATAAGGTTATATCATGTATGTATATATAGAAGTTAATGATGATGGGCTTGATTTAGTTGGGCTTACGACTATATGGGTTGATGTAAATTTAAAAGACTAGGTGTGGATGTTTATTAGGTTTCTCATACCCTGATGATAAGAATTAACAAAATAACTGGTTATTCCCTACTTATATTATTTAAAAAAAATATATTATACATTAAAAATATATTGTTGCTATTTTAAATACAATTTCTTTATATATTGATACTCTTTTAAATAGCGTAATTACTATTCAAGAAAATATTTGAGTAAAAATTCGGCGTACATTTTATGTAATTTTTCTATAATATTATTGTGTTTTTACTTTTTTAGAAACAAGTAACTATAGTAAATTGAACATGTTCTAGATTATTTATATTTAATATAATTGATAATATAAAAATAATAATATTAATAATTAAATTAAAAGAAATTATAAAAAAATATAACTCTAAAATATTTTTCATTTAAAATAATTAAAATATAAATATTGTTTACTCTTGCATATTAAGTATATTAATTTTTTGAAGATTAAATTGTAATAACTATTATAAAAAACAACACAAGAATATTATTTGTGATAAAAGTTATATTTAGAATAACTAAATAAAAAAAGATTTTCAATATTATGAAAATTATACCATAACTATTGATTCAAGATCTTAGCGAGTTACATTACTTGGGCATATTTTTGTCAGTAAGAAACTCTACAATTTGATCGATGGTCATGATATTTCATCACAAAAATCCTCTTAATAAGGAAAATTATGATGAAATGTCATAACCACGAGCATATTGCATAGCCTAGACTAGATTACTTTGATATTTGAAAAATATGGATTTATATTGAAGAACTCTATATGTTTCAGTTTATAAACTACAGTTAATGAAAACAGTTTCTTAAAAATATATAATAGAAGTATAAGTTAAAAGAGAATAATAAAAGGGTTATGTGCCAAAATAAGGTTAAATAATGTATGTATATATAGTAGTTAAGGATGATTGGCTTGATTTAGTTGGGCTTACGATTATACATTATTGGGTCGATATAAATTAAAAAAACTAGGTGTGGATGTTTATTAGGTTTCTCTTATCGTGAGGATAAGAAATAACAAAATAATTTTTTTCCCTACTTATATCTACTTTTAAAAAATATATTATACATTTAAAATATATTATTGCTATTTTAAATACAATTTCCTTATATATTGATACTCTTTTAAATAGCGTAATTACTATTCAGGATAATATTTGAGAAATAATTTAGAATACATATTATATAATTTTTTAATAATATTATTATGTTTTTACTTTTTTAGAAACAAGTAACATATAGTAAATTGAACATGCTTGAGATTATTTATATTTAAAATAATTGATAATATAAAATAATAATATTAATAATTAAATAAAAAAAATTGTAGAAAAATATAACCCTAAAATATTTTTCATTTAAAATAATTAAATTTTAAATATTGTTTACTCTTGCATATTAAGTATATTAATTTTATGAAGATTAAATTGTAATAACTATTATAAAAAAACACCACAAGAATATTATTTATGATAATAACTCTATTTTCAATAACTAAATAAAAAATGAAGTATAATATTAAGAAAATTATTTCGTTACTATTTATTCAAGATCTTAGCGAGTTACATAACTTGGACATATTTTTGTCATTAAAAAAACTCTACAATTTGATCGATGACCAGGACATTTCATCACAATAATCCTCTTAATAAGGAAAATTATGATGAAATGTCATAACCACGAGCATATTGCCTAGCCTAGACTGGGTTACTTTGATATTTGAAAAATATGGATTTATATTGAAGAACTCTATATGTTTTAAGTTTATAAACAACAGTTAATTAAAACAATTTTTGAAGAATATATAATAGAAGTATAAGTTAAGAGAGAAGAATAAGAGGGTTGTGTGCCAGAATAAGGTTATATCATGTATGTATATATAGAAGTTAATGATGATGGGCTTGATTTAGTTGGGCTTACGACTATATGGGTTGATGTAAATTTAAAAGACTAGGTGTGGATGTTTATTAGGTTTCTGATGATAAGAATTAACAAAATAACTGGTTATTCCCTACTTATATTATTTAAAAAAAATATATTATACATTAAAAATATATTGTTGCTATTTTAAATACAATTTCTTTATATATTGATACTCTTTTAAATAGCGTAATTACTATTCAAGAAAATATTTGAGTAAAAATTCGGCGTACATTTTATGTAATTTTTCTATAATATTATTGTGTTTTTACTTTTTTAGAAACAAGTAACTATAGTAAATTGAACATGTTCTAGATTATTTATATTTAATATAATTGATAATATAAAAATAATAATATTAATAATTAAATTAAAAGAAATTATAAAAAAATATAACTCTAAAATATTTTTCATTTAAAATAATTAAAATATAAATATTGTTTACTCTTGCATATTAAGTATATTAATTTTTTGAAGATTAAATTGTAATAACTATTATAAAAAACAACACAAGAATATTATTTGTGGTAAAAGTTATATTTAGAATAACTAAATAAAAAAAGATTTTCAATATTATGAAAATTATACCATAACTATTGATTCAAGATCTTAGCGAGTTACATTACTTGGGCATATTTTTGTCAGTAATAAACTCTACAATTTGATCGATGGTCATGATATTTCATCACAAAAATCCTCTTAATAAGGAAAATTATGATGAAATGTCATAACCACGAGCATATTGCATAGCCTAGACTAGATTACTTTGATATTTGAAAAATATGGATTTATATTGAAGAACTCTATATGTTTCAGTTTATAAACTACAGTTAATGAAAACAATTTCTTAAAAATATATAATAGAAGTATAAGTTAAAAGAGAACAATAAAAGGGTTATGTGCCAGAATAAGGTTAAATAATGTATGTATATATAGTAGTTAAGGATGATTGGCTTGATTTAGTTGGGCTTACGATTATACATTATTGGGTCGATATAAATTAAAAAAACTAGGTGTGGATGTTTATTAGGTTTCTCTTATCCTGAGGATAAGAAATAACAAAATAATTTTTTTCCCTACTTATATCTACTTTTAAAAAATATATTATACATTTAAAATATATTATTGCTATTTTAAATACAATTTCCTTATATATTGATACTCTTTTAAATAGCGTAATTACTATTCAGGATAATATTTGAGAAATAATTTAGAATACATATTATATAATTTTTTAATAATATTATTATGTTTTTACTTTTTTAGAAACAAGTAACATATAGTAAATTGAACATGCTTGAGATTATTTATATTTAAAATAATTGATAATATAAAATAATAATATTAATAATTAAATAAAAAAAATTGTAGAAAAATATAACCCTAAAATATTTTTCATTTAAAATAATTAAATTTTAAATATTGTTTACTCTTGCATATTAAGTATATTAATTTTATGAAGATTAAATTGTAATAACTATTATAAAAAAACACCACAAGAATATTATTTATGATAATAACTCTATTTTCAATAACTAAATAAAAAATGAAGTATAATATTAAGAAAATTATTTCGTTACTATTTATTCAAGATCTTAGCGAGTTACATAACTTGGACATATTTTTGTCATTAAAAAAACTCTACAATTTGATCGATGACCAGGACATTTCATCACAATAATCCTCTTAATAAGGAAAATTATGATGAAATGTCATAACCACGAGCATATTGCCTAGCCTAGACTGGGTTACTTTGATATTTGAAAAATATGGATTTATATTGAAGAACTCTATATGTTTTAAGTTTATAAACAACAGTTAATTAAAACAATTTTTGAAGAATATATAATAGAAGTATAAGTTAAGAGAGAAGAATAAGAGGGTTGTGTGCCAGAATAAGGTTATATCATGTATGTATATATAGAAGTTAATGATGATGGGCTTGATTTAGTTGGGCTTACGACTATATGGGTTGATGTAAATTTAAAAGACTAGGTGTGGATGTTTATTAGGTTTCTCATACCCTGATGATAAGAATTAACAAAATAACTGGTTATTCCCTACTTATATTATTTAAAAAAAATATATTATACATTAAAAATATATTGTTGCTATTTTAAATACAATTTCTTTATATATTGATACTCTTTTAAATAGCGTAATTACTATTCAAGAAAATATTTGAGTAAAAATTCGGCGTACATTTTATGTAATTTTTCTATAATATTATTGTGTTTTTACTTTTTTAGAAACAAGTAACTATAGTAAATTGAACATGTTCTAGATTATTTATATTTAATATAATTGATAATATAAAAATAATAATATTAATAATTAAATTAAAAGAAATTATAAAAAAATATAACTCTAAAATATTTTTCATTTAAAATAATTAAAATATAAATATTGTTTACTCTTGCATATTAAGTATATTAATTTTTTGAAGATTAAATTGTAATAACTATTATAAAAAACAACACAAGAATATTATTTGTGGTAAAAGTTATATTTAGAATAACTAAATAAAAAAAGATTTTCAATATTATGAAAATTATACCATAACTATTGATTCAAGATCTTAGCGAGTTACATTACTTGGGCATATTTTTGTCAGTAATAAACTCTACAATTTGATCGATGGTCATGATATTTCATCACAAAAATCCTCTTAATAAGGAAAATTATGATGAAATGTCATAACCACGAGCATATTGCATAGCCTAGACTAGATTACTTTGATATTTGAAAAATATGGATTTATATTGAAGAACTCTATATGTTTCAGTTTATAAACTACAGTTAATGAAAACAATTTCTTAAAAATATATAATAGAAGTATAAGTTAAAAGAGAACAATAAAAGGGTTATGTGCCAGAATAAGGTTAAATAATGTATGTATATATAGTAGTTAAGGATGATTGGCTTGATTTAGTTGGGCTTACGATTATACATTATTGGGTCGATATAAATTAAAAAAACTAGGTGTGGATGTTTATTAGGTTTCTCTTATCCTGAGGATAAGAAATAACAAAATAATTTTTTTCCCTACTTATATCTACTTTTAAAAAATATATTATACATTTAAAATATATTATTGCTATTTTAAATACAATTTCCTTATATATTGATACTCTTTTAAATAGCGTAATTACTATTCAGGATAATATTTGAGAAATAATTTAGAATACATATTATATAATTTTTTAATAATATTATTATGTTTTTACTTTTTTAGAAACAAGTAACATATAGTAAATTGAACATGCTTGAGATTATTTATATTTAAAATAATTGATAATATAAAATAATAATATTAATAATTAAATAAAAAAAATTGTAGAAAAATATAACCCTAAAATATTTTTCATTTAAAATAATTAAATTTTAAATATTGTTTACTCTTGCATATTAAGTATATTAATTTTATGAAGATTAAATTGTAATAACTATTATAAAAAAACACCACAAGAATATTATTTATGATAATAACTCTATTTTCAATAACTAAATAAAAAATGAAGTATAATATTAAGAAAATTATTTCGTTACTATTTATTCAAGATCTTAGCGAGTTACATAACTTGGACATATTTTTGTCATTAAAAAAACTCTACAATTTGATCGATGACCAGGACATTTCATCACAATAATCCTCTTAATAAGGAAAATTATGATGAAATGTCATAACCACGAGCATATTGCCTAGCCTAGACTGGGTTACTTTGATATTTGAAAAATATGGATTTATATTGAAGAACTCTATATGTTTTAAGTTTATAAACAACAGTTAATTAAAACAATTTTTGAAGAATATATAATAGAAGTATAAGTTAAGAGAGAAGAATAAGAGGGTTGTGTGCCAGAATAAGGTTATATCATGTATGTATATATAGAAGTTAATGATGATGGGCTTGATTTAGTTGGGCTTACGACTATATGGGTTGATGTAAATTTAAAAGACTAGGTGTGGATGTTTATTAGGTTTCTCATACCCTGATGATAAGAATTAACAAAATAACTGGTTATTCCCTACTTATATTATTTAAAAAAAATATATTATACATTAAAAATATATTGTTGCTATTTTAAATACAATTTCTTTATATATTGATACTCTTTTAAATAGCGTAATTACTATTCAAGAAAATATTTGAGTAAAAATTCGGCGTACATTTTATGTAATTTTTCTATAATATTATTGTGTTTTTACTTTTTTAGAAACAAGTAACTATAGTAAATTGAACATGTTCTAGATTATTTATATTTAATATAATTGATAATATAAAAATAATAATATTAATAATTAAATTAAAAGAAATTATAAAAAAATATAACTCTAAAATATTTTTCATTTAAAATAATTAAAATATAAATATTGTTTACTCTTGCATATTAAGTATATTAATTTTTTGAAGATTAAATTGTAATAACTATTATAAAAAACAACACAAGAATATTATTTGTGGTAAAAGTTATATTTAGAATAACTAAATAAAAAAAGATTTTCAATATTATGAAAATTATACCATAACTATTGATTCAAGATCTTAGCGAGCTACATTACTTGGGCATATTTTTGTCAGTAATAAACTCTACAATTTGATCGATGGTCATGATATTTCATCACAAAAATCCTCTTAATAAGGAAAATTATGATGAAATGTCATAACCACGAGCATATTGCATAGCCTAGACTAGATTACTTTGATATTTGAAAAATATGGATTTATATTGAAGAACTCTATATGTTTCAGTTTATAAACTACAGTTAATGAAAACAATTTCTTAAAAATATATAATAGAAGTATAAGTTAAAAGAGAACAATAAAAGGGTTATGTGCCAGAATAAGGTTAAATAATGTATGTATATATAGTAGTTAAGGATGATTGGCTTGATTTAGTTGGGCTTACGATTATACATTATTGGGTCGATATAAATTAAAAAAACTAGGTGTGGATGTTTATTAGGTTTCTCTTATCCTGAGGATAAGAAATAACAAAATAATTTTTTTCCCTACTTATATCTACTTTTAAAAAATATATTATACATTTAAAATATATTATTGCTATTTTAAATACAATTTCCTTATATATTGATACTCTTTTAAATAGCGTAATTACTATTCAGGATAATATTTGAGAAATAATTTAGAATACATATTATATAATTTTTTAATAATATTATTATGTTTTTCCTTTTTTAAAAACAAGTAACATATAGTAAATTGAACATGCTTGAGATTATTTATATTTAAAATAATTGATAATATAAAATAATAATATTAATAATTAAATAAAAAAAATTGTAGAAAAATATAACCCTAAAATATTTTTCATTTAAAATAATTAAATTTTAAATATTGTTTACTCTTGCATATTAAGTATATTAATTTTATGAAGATTAAATTGTAATAACTATTATAAAAAAACACCACAAGAATATTATTTATGATAATAACTCTATTTTCAATAACTAAATAAAAAATGAAGTATAATATTAAGAAAATTATTTCGTTACTATTTATTCAAGATCTTAGCGAGTTACATAACTTGGACATATTTTTGTCATTAAAAAAACTCTACAATTTGATCGATGACCAGGACATTTCATCACAATAATCCTCTTAATAAGGAAAATTATGATGAAATGTCATAACCACGAGCATATTGCCTAGCCTAGACTGGGTTACTTTGATATTTGAAAAATATGGATTTATATTGAAGAACTCTATATGTTTTAAGTTTATAAACAACAGTTAATTAAAACAATTTTTGAAGAATATATAATAGAAGTATAAGTTAAGAGAGAAGAATAAGAGGGTTGTGTGCCAGAATAAGGTTATATCATGTATGTATATATAGAAGTTAATGATGATGGGCTTGATTTAGTTGGGCTTACGACTATATGGGTTGATGTAAATTTAAAAGACTAGGTGTGGATGTTTATTAGGTTTCTCATACCCTGATGATAAGAATTAACAAAATAACTGGTTATTCCCTACTTATATTATTTAAAAAAAATATATTATACATTAAAAATATATTGTTGCTATTTTAAATACAATTTCTTTATATATTGATACTCTTTTAAATAGCGTAATTACTATTCAAGAAAATATTTGAGTAAAAATTCGGCGTACATTTTATGTAATTTTTCTATAATATTATTGTGTTTTTACTTTTTTAGAAACAAGTAACTATAGTAAATTGAACATGTTCTAGATTATTTATATTTAATATAATTGATAATATAAAAATAATAATATTAATAATTAAATTAAAAGAAATTATAAAAAAATATAACTCTAAAATATTTTTCATTTAAAATAATTAAAATATAAATATTGTTTACTCTTGCATATTAAGTATATTAATTTTTTGAAGATTAAATTGTAATAACTATTATAAAAAACAACACAAGAATATTATTTGTGATAAAAGTTATATTTAGAATAACTAAATAAAAAAAGATTTTCAATATTATGAAAATTATACCATAACTATTGATTCAAGATCTTAGCGAGTTACATTACTTGGGCATATTTTTGTCAGTAAGAAACTCTACAATTTGATCGATGGTCATGATATTTCATCACAAAAATCCTCTTAATAAGGAAAATTATGATGAAATGTCATAACCACGAGCATATTGCATAGCCTAGACTAGATTACTTTGATATTTGAAAAATATGGATTTATATTGAAGAACTCTATATGTTTCAGTTTATAAACTACAGTTAATGAAAACAGTTTCTTAAAAATATATAATAGAAGTATAAGTTAAAAGAGAATAATAAAAGGGTTATGTGCCAAAATAAGGTTAAATAATGTATGTATATATAGTAGTTAAGGATGATTGGCTTGATTTAGTTGGGCTTACGATTATACATTATTGGGTCGATATAAATTAAAAAAACTAGGTGTGGATGTTTATTAGGTTTCTCTTATCGTGAGGATAAGAAATAACAAAATAATTTTTTTCCCTACTTATATCTACTTTTAAAAAATATATTATACATTTAAAATATATTATTGCTATTTTAAATACAATTTCCTTATATATTGATACTCTTTTAAATAGCGTAATTACTATTCAGGATAATATTTGAGAAATAATTTAGAATACATATTATATAATTTTTTAATAATATTATTATGTTTTTACTTTTTTAGAAACAAGTAACATATAGTAAATTGAACATGCTTGAGATTATTTATATTTAAAATAATTGATAATATAAAATAATAATATTAATAATTAAATAAAAAAAATTGTAAAAATATAACCCTAAAATATTTTTCATTTAAAATAATTAAATTTTAAATATTGTTTACTCTTGCATATTAAGTATATTAATTTTATGAAGATTAAATTGTAATAACTATTATAAAAAAACACAACAAGAATATTATTTATGATAATAACTCTATTTTCAATAACTAAATAAAAAATGAAGTATAATATTAAGAAAATTATTTCGTTACTATTTATTCAAGATCTTAGCGAGTTACATAACTTGGACATATTTTTGTCATTAAAAAAACTCTACAATTTGATCGATGACCAGGACATTTCATCACAATAATCCTCTTAATAAGGAAAATTATGATGAAATGTCATAACCACGAGCATATTGCCTAGCCTAGACTGGGTTACTTTGATATTTGAAAAATATGGATTTATATTGAAGAACTCTATATGTTTTAAGTTTATAAACAACAGTTAATTAAAACAATTTTTGAAGAATATATAATAGAAGTATAAGTTAAGAGAGAAGAATAAGAGGGTTGTGTGCCAGAATAAGGTTATATCATGTATGTATATATAGAAGTTAATGATGATGGGCTTGATTTAGTTGGGCTTACGACTATATGGGTTGATGTAAATTTAAAAGACTAGGTGTGGATGTTTATTAGGTTTCTCATACCCTGATGATAAGAATTAACAAAATAACTGGTTATTCCCTACTTATATTATTTAAAAAAAATATATTATACATTAAAAATATATTGTTGCTATTTTAAATACAATTTCTTTATATATTGATACTCTTTTAAATAGCGTAATTACTATTCAAGAAAATATTTGAGTAAAAATTCGGCGTACATTTTATGTAATTTTTCTATAATATTATTGTGTTTTTACTTTTTTAGAAACAAGTAACTATAGTAAATTGAACATGTTCTAGATTATTTATATTTAATATAATTGATAATATAAAAATAATAATATTAATAATTAAATTAAAAGAAATTATAAAAAAATATAACTCTAAAATATTTTTCATTTAAAATAATTAAAATATAAATATTGTTTACTCTTGCATATTAAGTATATTAATTTTTTGAAGATTAAATTGTAATAACTATTATAAAAAACAACACAAGAATATTATTTGTGGTAAAAGTTATATTTAGAATAACTAAATAAAAAAAGATTTTCAATATTATGAAAATTATACCATAACTATTGATTCAAGATCTTAGCGAGTTACATTACTTGGGCATATTTTTGTCAGTAAGAAACTCTACAATTTGATCGATGGTCATGATATTTCATCACAAAAATCCTCTTAATAAGGAAAATTATGATGAAATGTCATAACCACGAGCATATTGCATAGCCTAGACTAGATTACTTTGATATTTGAAAAATATGGATTTATATTGAAGAACTCTATATGTTTCAGTTTATAAACTACAGTTAATGAAAACAATTTCTTAAAAATATATAATAGAAGTATAAGTTAAAAGAGAACAATAAAAGGGTTATGTGCCAGAATAAGGTTAAATAATGTATGTATATATAGTAGTTAAGGATGATTGGCTTGATTTAGTTGGGCTTACGATTATACATTATTGGGTCGATATAAATTAAAAAAACTAGGTGTGGATGTTTATTAGGTTTCTCTTATCCTGAGGATAAGAAATAACAAAATAATTTTTTTCCCTACTTATATCTACTTTTAAAAAATATATTATACATTTAAAATATATTATTGCTATTTTAAATACAATTTCCTTATATATTGATACTCTTTTAAATAGCGTAATTACTATTCAGGATAATATTTGAGAAATAATTTAGAATACATATTATATAATTTTTTAATAATATTATTATGTTTTTACTTTTTTAGAAACAAGTAACATATAGTAAATTGAACATGCTTGAGATTATTTATATTTAAAATAATTGATAATATAAAATAATAATATTAATAATTAAATAAAAAAAATTGTAGAAAAATATAACCCTAAAATATTTTTCATTTAAAATAATTAAATTTTAAATATTGTTTACTCTTGCATATTAAGTATATTAATTTTATGAAGATTAAATTGTAATAACTATTATAAAAAAACACCACAAGAATATTATTTATGATAATAACTCTATTTTCAATAACTAAATAAAAAATGAAGTATAATATTAAGAAAATTATTTCGTTACTATTTATTCAAGATCTTAGCGAGTTACATAACTTGGACATATTTTTGTCATTAAAAAAACTCTACAATTTGATCGATGACCAGGACATTTCATCACAATAATCCTCTTAATAAGGAAAATTATGATGAAATGTCATAACCACGAGCATATTGCCTAGCCTAGACTGGGTTACTTTGATATTTGAAAAATATGGATTTATATTGAAGAACTCTATATGTTTTAAGTTTATAAACAACAGTTAATTAAAACAATTTTTGAAGAATATATAATAGAAGTATAAGTTAAGAGAGAAGAATAAGAGGGTTGTGTGCCAGAATAAGGTTATATCATGTATGTATATATAGAAGTTAATGATGATGGGCTTGATTTAGTTGGGCTTACGACTATATGGGTTGATGTAAATTTAAAAGACTAGGTGTGGATGTTTATTAGGTTTCTCATACCCTGATGATAAGAATTAACAAAATAACTGGTTATTCCCTACTTATATTATTTAAAAAAAATATATTATACATTAAAAATATATTGTTGCTATTTTAAATACAATTTCTTTATATATTGATACTCTTTTAAATAGCGTAATTACTATTCAAGAAAATATTTGAGTAAAAATTCGGCGTACATTTTATGTAATTTTTCTATAATATTATTGTGTTTTTACTTTTTTAGAAACAAGTAACTATAGTAAATTGAACATGTTCTAGATTATTTATATTTAATATAATTGATAATATAAAAATAATAATATTAATAATTAAATTAAAAGAAATTATAAAAAAATATAACTCTAAAATATTTTTCATTTAAAATAATTAAAATATAAATATTGTTTACTCTTGCATATTAAGTATATTAATTTTTTGAAGATTAAATTGTAATAACTATTATAAAAAACAACACAAGAATATTATTTGTGGTAAAAGTTATATTTAGAATAACTAAATAAAAAAAGATTTTCAATATTATGAAAATTATACCATAACTATTGATTCAAGATCTTAGCGAGTTACATTACTTGGGCATATTTTTGTCAGTAATAAACTCTACAATTTGATCGATGGTCATGATATTTCATCACAAAAATCCTCTTAATAAGGAAAATTATGATGAAATGTCATAACCACGAGCATATTGCATAGCCTAGACTAGATTACTTTGATATTTGAAAAATATGGATTTATATTGAAGAACTCTATATGTTTCAGTTTATAAACTACAGTTAATGAAAACAATTTCTTAAAAATATATAATAGAAGTATAAGTTAAAAGAGAACAATAAAAGGGTTATGTGCCAGAATAAGGTTAAATAATGTAT
This sequence comes from Nemophila menziesii, assembly GCA_029959085.1. Lineage (NCBI taxonomy): Eukaryota > Viridiplantae > Streptophyta > Magnoliopsida > Boraginales > Hydrophyllaceae > Nemophila > Nemophila menziesii. The sequence goes on along the minus strand of JARWIR010000015.1, from coordinate 21,145,358 downwards.
GTATATATAGTAGTTAAGGATGATTGGCTTGATTTAGTTGGGCTTACGATTATACATTATTGGGTCGATATAAATTAAAAAAACTAGGTGTGGATGTTTATTAGGTTTCTCTTATCCTGAGGATAAGAAATAACAAAATAATTTTTTTCCCTACTTATATCTACTTTTAAAAAATATATTATACATTTAAAATATATTATTGCTATTTTAAATACAATTTCCTTATATATTGATACTCTTTTAAATAGCGTAATTACTATTCAGGATAATATTTGAGAAATAATTTAGAATACATATTATATAATTTTTTAATAATATTATTATGTTTTTACTTTTTTAGAAACAAGTAACATATAGTAAATTGAACATGCTTGAGATTATTTATATTTAAAATAATTGATAATATAAAATAATAATATTAATAATTAAATAAAAAAAATTGTAGAAAAATATAACCCTAAAATATTTTTCATTTAAAATAATTAAATTTTAAATATTGTTTACTCTTGCATATTAAGTATATTAATTTTATGAAGATTAAATTGTAATAACTATTATAAAAAAACACCACAAGAATATTATTTATGATAATAACTCTATTTTCAATAACTAAATAAAAAATGAAGTATAATATTAAGAAAATTATTTCGTTACTATTTATTCAAGATCTTAGCGAGTTACATAACTTGGACATATTTTTGTCATTAAAAAAACTCTACAATTTGATCGATGACCAGGACATTTCATCACAATAATCCTCTTAATAAGGAAAATTATGATGAAATGTCATAACCACGAGCATATTGCCTAGCCTAGACTGGGTTACTTTGATATTTGAAAAATATGGATTTATATTGAAGAACTCTATATGTTTTAAGTTTATAAACAACAGTTAATTAAAACAATTTTTGAAGAATATATAATAGAAGTATAAGTTAAGAGAGAAGAATAAGAGGGTTGTGTGCCAGAATAAGGTTATATCATGTATGTATATATAGAAGTTAATGATGATGGGCTTGATTTAGTTGGGCTTACGACTATATGGGTTGATGTAAATTTAAAAGACTAGGTGTGGATGTTTATTAGGTTTCTCATACCCTGATGATAAGAATTAACAAAATAACTGGTTATTCCCTACTTATATTATTTAAAAAAAATATATTATACATTAAAAATATATTGTTGCTATTTTAAATACAATTTCTTTATATATTGATACTCTTTTAAATAGCGTAATTACTATTGAAGAAAATATTTGAGTAAAAATTCGGCGTACATTTTATGTAATTTTTCTATAATATTATTGTGTTTTTACTTTTTTAGAAACAAGTAACTATAGTAAATTGAACATGTTCTAGATTATTTATATTTAATATAATTGATAATATAAAAATAATAATATTAATAATTAAATTAAAAGAAATTATAAAAAAATATAACTCTAAAATATTTTTCATTTAAAATAATTAAAATATAAATATTGTTTACTCTTGCATATTAAGTATATTAATTTTTTGAAGATTAAATTGTAATAACTATTATAAAAAACAACACAAGAATATTATTTGTGGTAAAAGTTATATTTAGAATAACTAAATAAAAAAAGATTTTCAATATTATGAAAATTATACCATAACTATTGATTCAAGATCTTAGCGAGTTACATTACTTGGGCATATTTTTGTCAGTAATAAACTCTACAATTTGATCGATGGTCATGATATTTCATCACAAAAATCCTCTTAATAAGGAAAATTATGATGAAATGTCATAACCACGAGCATATTGCATAGCCTAGACTAGATTACTTTGATATTTGAAAAATATGGATTTATATTGAAGAACTCTATATGTTTCAGTTTATAAACTACAGTTAATGAAAACAGTTTCTTAAAAATATATAATAGAAGTATAAGTTAAAAGAGAATAATAAAAGGGTTATGTGCCAAAATAAGGTTAAATAATGTATGTATATATAGTAGTTAAGGATGATTGGCTTGATTTAGTTGGGCTTACGATTATACATTATTGGGTCGATATAAATTAAAAAAACTAGGTGTGGATGTTTATTAGGTTTCTCTTATCGTGAGGATAAGAAATAACAAAATAATTTTTTTCCCTACTTATATCTACTTTTAAAAAATATATTATACATTTAAAATATATTATTGCTATTTTAAATACAATTTCCTTATATATTGATACTCTTTTAAATAGCGTAATTACTATTCAGGATAATATTTGAGAAATAATTTAGAATACATATTATATAATTTTTTAATAATATTATTATGTTTTTACTTTTTTAGAAACAAGTAACATATAGTAAATTGAACATGCTTGAGATTATTTATATTTAAAATAATTGATAATATAAAATAATAATATTAATAATTAAATAAAAAAAATTGTAGAAAAATATAACCCTAAAATATTTTTCATTTAAAATAATTAAATTTTAAATATTGTTTACTCTTGCATATTAAGTATATTAATTTTATGAAGATTAAATTGTAATAACTATTATAAAAAAACACCACAAGAATATTATTTATGATAATAACTCTATTTTCAATAACTAAATAAAAAATGAAGTATAATATTAAGAAAATTATTTCGTTACTATTTATTCAAGATCTTAGCGAGTTACATAACTTGGACATATTTTTGTCATTAAAAAAACTCTACAATTTGATCGATGACCAGGACATTTCATCACAATAATCCTCTTAATAAGGAAAATTATGATGAAATGTCATAACCACGAGCATATTGCCTAGCCTAGACTGGGTTACTTTGATATTTGAAAAATATGGATTTATATTGAAGAACTCTATATGTTTTAAGTTTATAAACAACAGTTAATTAAAACAATTTTTGAAGAATATATAATAGAAGTATAAGTTAAGAGAGAAGAATAAGAGGGTTGTGTGCCAGAATAAGGTTATATCATGTATGTATATATAGAAGTTAATGATGATGGGCTTGATTTAGTTGGGCTTACGACTATATGGGTTGATGTAAATTTAAAAGACTAGGTGTGGATGTTTATTAGGTTTCTCATACCCTGATGATAAGAATTAACAAAATAACTGGTTATTCCCTACTTATATTATTTAAAAAAAATATATTATACATTAAAAATATATTGTTGCTATTTTAAATACAATTTCTTTATATATTGATACTCTTTTAAATAGCGTAATTACTATTCAAGAAAATATTTGAGTAAAAATTCGGCGTACATTTTATGTAATTTTTCTATAATATTATTGTGTTTTTACTTTTTTAGAAACAAGTAACTATAGTAAATTGAACATGTTCTAGATTATTTATATTTAATATAATTGATAATATAAAAATAATAATATTAATAATTAAATTAAAAGAAATTATAAAAAAATATAACTCTAAAATATTTTTCATTTAAAATAATTAAAATATAAATATTGTTTACTCTTGCATATTAAGTATATTAATTTTTTGAAGATTAAATTGTAATAACTATTATAAAAAACAACACAAGAATATTATTTGTGGTAAAAGTTATATTTAGAATAACTAAATAAAAAAAGATTTTCAATATTATGAAAATTATACCATAACTATTGATTCAAGATCTTAGCGAGTTACATTACTTGGGCATATTTTTGTCAGTAAGAAACTCTACAATTTGATCGATGGTCATGATATTTCATCACAAAAATCCTCTTAATAAGGAAAATTATGATGAAATGTCATAACCACGAGCATATTGCATAGCCTAGACTAGATTACTTTGATATTTGAAAAATATGGATTTATATTGAAGAACTCTATATGTTTCAGTTTATAAACTACAGTTAATGAAAACAATTTCTTAAAAATATATAATAGAAGTATAAGTTAAAAGAGAACAATAAAAGGGTTATGTGCCAGAATAAGGTTAAATAATGTATGTATATATAGTAGTTAAGGATGATTGGCTTGATTTAGTTGGGCTTACGATTATACATTATTGGGTCGATATAAATTAAAAAAACTAGGTGTGGATGTTTATTAGGTTTCTCTTATCCTGAGGATAAGAAATAACAAAATAATTTTTTTCCCTACTTATATCTACTTTTAAAAAATATATTATACATTTAAAATATATTATTGCTATTTTAAATACAATTTCCTTATATATTGATACTCTTTTAAATAGCGTAATTACTATTCAGGATAATATTTGAGAAATAATTTAGAATACATATTATATAATTTTTTAATAATATTATTATGTTTTTACTTTTTTAGAAACAAGTAACATATAGTAAATTGAACATGCTTGAGATTATTTATATTTAAAATAATTGATAATATAAAATAATAATATTAATAATTAAATAAAAAAAATTGTAGAAAAATATAACCCTAAAATATTTTTCATTTAAAATAATTAAATTTTAAATATTGTTTACTCTTGCATATTAAGTATATTAATTTTATGAAGATTAAATTGTAATAACTATTATAAAAAAACACCACAAGAATATTATTTATGATAATAACTCTATTTTCAATAACTAAATAAAAAATGAAGTATAATATTAAGAAAATTATTTCGTTACTATTTATTCAAGATCTTAGCGAGTTACATAACTTGGACATATTTTTGTCATTAAAAAAACTCTACAATTTGATCGATGACCAGGACATTTCATCACAATAATCCTCTTAATAAGGAAAATTATGATGAAATGTCATAACCACGAGCATATTGCCTAGCCTAGACTGGGTTACTTTGATATTTGAAAAATATGGATTTATATTGAAGAACTCTATATGTTTTAAGTTTATAAACAACAGTTAATTAAAACAATTTTTGAAGAATATATAATAGAAGTATAAGTTAAGAGAGAAGAATAAGAGGGTTGTGTGCCAGAATAAGGTTATATCATGTATGTATATATAGAAGTTAATGATGATGGGCTTGATTTAGTTGGGCTTACGACTATATGGGTTGATGTAAATTTAAAAGACTAGGTGTGGATGTTTATTAGGTTTCTCATACCCTGATGATAAGAATTAACAAAATAACTGGTTATTCCCTACTTATATTATTTAAAAAAAATATATTATACATTAAAAATATATTGTTGCTATTTTAAATACAATTTCTTTATATATTGATACTCTTTTAAATAGCGTAATTACTATTCAAGAAAATATTTGAGTAAAAATTCGGCGTACATTTTATGTAATTTTTCTATAATATTATTGTGTTTTTACTTTTTTAGAAACAAGTAACTATAGTAAATTGAACATGTTCTAGATTATTTATATTTAATATAATTGATAATATAAAAATAATAATATTAATAATTAAATTAAAAGAAATTATAAAAAAATATAACTCTAAAATATTTTTCATTTAAAATAATTAAAATATAAATATTGTTTACTCTTGCATATTAAGTATATTAATTTTTTGAAGATTAAATTGTAATAACTATTATAAAAAACAACACAAGAATATTATTTGTGGTAAAAGTTATATTTAGAATAACTAAATAAAAAAAGATTTTCAATATTATGAAAATTATACCATAACTATTGATTCAAGATCTTAGCGAGTTACATTACTTGGGCATATTTTTGTCAGTAATAAACTCTACAATTTGATCGATGGTCATGATATTTCATCACAAAAATCCTCTTAATAAGGAAAATTATGATGAAATGTCATAACCACGAGCATATTGCATAGCCTAGACTAGATTACTTTGATATTTGAAAAATATGGATTTATATTGAAGAACTCTATATGTTTCAGTTTATAAACTACAGTTAATGAAAACAATTTCTTAAAAATATATAATAGAAGTATAAGTTAAAAGAGAACAATAAAAGGGTTATGTGCCAGAATAAGGTTAAATAATGTATGTATATATAGTAGTTAAGGATGATTGGCTTGATTTAGTTGGGCTTACGATTATACATTATTGGGTCGATATAAATTAAAAAAACTAGGTGTGGATGTTTATTAGGTTTCTCTTATCCTAAGGATAAGAAATAACAAAATAATTTTTTTCCCTACTTATATCTACTTTTAAAAAATATATTATACATTTAAAATATATTATTGCTATTTTAAATACAATTTCCTTATATATTGATACTCTTTTAAATAGCGTAATTACTATTCAGGATAATATTTGAGAAATAATTTAGAATACATATTATATAATTTTTTAATAATATTATTATGTTTTTACTTTTTTAGAAACAAGTAAAATATAGTAAATTGAACATGCTTGAGATTATTTATATTTAAAATAATTTATAATATAAAAAAATAATATTAATAATTAAATATAAAAAATTGTAGAAAAATATAACCCTAAAATATTTTTCATTTAAAATAATTAAATTTTAAATATTGTTTACTCTTGCATATTAAGTATATTAATTTTATGAAGATTAAATTGTAATAACTATTATAAATAACAACACATGTATATTATTTGTGATAATAACTGTATTTTCAATAACTAAATAAAATATGAAGTACAATATTAAGAAAATTATTTCATAACTATTTATTCAAGATCTTAACGAGTTACATAACTTGGGCATATTTTTGTCATTAAAAAAACTCTACAATTTGATCGATGACGAGGACATTTCATCACAATAATCCTCTTAATAAGGAAAATTATGATGAAATGTCATAACCACGAGCATATTGCCTAGCCTAGGCTGGATTACTTTGATATTTGAAAAATATGGATTTATATTGAAGAACTCTATATGTTTTAAGTTTATAAACAACAGTTAATTAAAACAATTTTTGAAGAATATATAATAGAAGTATAAGTTAAGAGAGAAGAATAAGAGGGTTGTGTGCCAGAATAAGGTTATATCATGTATGTATATATAGTAGTTAACGATGATGGGCTTGATTTAGTTGGGCTTACGACTATATGGGTTGATGTAAATTTAAAAGACTAGGTGTGGATGTTTATTAGGTTTCTCATACCCTGATGATAAGAATTAACAAAATAACTGGTTATTCCCTACTTATATTATTTTAAAAAAATATATTATACATTAAAAATATATTTTTGCTATTTTAAATACAATTTCTTTATATATTGATACTCTTTTAAATAGCGTAATTACTATTCAAGATAATATTTGAGTAAAAATTCGGCGTACATTTTATGTAATTTTTCAATAATATTATTGTGTTTTTACTTTTTTAGAAACAAGTAACTATAGTAAATTGAACATGTTCTAGATTATTTATATTTAATATAATTGATAATATAAAAATAATAATATTAATAATTAAATTAAAAGAAATTATAAAAAAATATAACTCTAAAATATTTTTCATTTAAAATAATTAAAATATTAATATTGTTTACTCTTGCATATTAAGTATATTAATTTTTTGAAGATTAAATTGTAATAACTATTATAAAAAACAACACAAGAATATTATTTGTGATAAAAGTTATATTTAGAATAACTAAATAAAAAAAGATTTTCAATATTATGAAAATTATACCATAACTATTGATTCAAGATTTTAGCGAGTTACATTACTTGGGCATATTTTCGTCATTAAGAAACTCTACAATTTGATCGATGGTCATGATATTTCATCACAAAAATCCTCTTAATAAGGAAAATTATGATGAAATGTCATAACCACGAGCATATTGCATAGCCTAGACTAGATTACTTTGATATTTGAAAAATATGGATTTATATTGAAGAACTCTATATGTTTCAGTATATAAACTACAGTTAATGAAAACAATTTCTTAAAAATATATAATAGAAGTATAAGTTAAACGAGAACAATAAAAGGGTTATGTGCCAGAATAAGGTTAAATAATGTATGTATATATAGTAGTTAAGGATGATTGGCTTGATTTAGTTGGGCTTACGATTATACATTATTGGGTCGATATAAATTAAAAAAACTAGGTGTGGATGTTTATTAGGTTTCTCTTATCCTGAGGATAAGAAATAACAAAATAATTTTTTTCCCTACTTATATTTACTTTTAAAAAATATATTATACATTTAAAATATATTATTGCTATTTTAAATACAATTTCCTTATATATTGATACTCTTTTAAATAGCGTAATTACTATTCAGGATAATATTTGAGAAATAATTTAGAATACATATTATATAATATTTTAATAATATTATTATGTTTTTACTTTTTTAGAAACAAGTAAAATATAGTAAATTGAACATGGTTGAGATTATTTATATTTAAAATAATAATATTAATAATTAAATAAAAAAATTGTAGAAAAATATAACCCTAAAATATTTTTCATTTAAAATAATTAAATTTTAAATATTGTTTACTCTTGCATATTAAGTATATTAATTTTATGAAGATTAAATTGTAATAACTATTATAAATAACAACACAAGTATATTATTTGTGATAATAACTGTATTTACAATAACTAAATAAAATATGAAGTACAATATTAAGAAAATTATTTCATAACTATTTATTCAAGATCTTAACGAGTTACATAACTTGGGCATATTTTTGTCATAAAAAAACTCTACAATTTGATCGATGACCGGGACATTTCATCACAATAATCCTCTTAATAAGGAAAATTATGATGAAATGTCATAACCACGAGCATATTGCCTAGCCTAGACTGGATTACTTTGATATTTGAAAAATATGGATTTATATTGAAGAACTCTATAGGTTTTAAGTTTATAAACAACCGTTAATTAACAATTTTTGAAGAATATATAATAGAAGTATAAGTTAAGAGAGAAGAATAAGAGGGTTGTGTGCCAGAATAAGGTTATATCATGTATGTATATATAGTAGTTAACGATGATGGGCTTGATTTAGTTGGGCTTACGACTATATGGGTTGATGTAAATTTAAAAGACTAGGTGTGGATGTTTATTAGGTTTCTCATACCCTGATGATAAGAATTAACAAAATAACTGGTTATTCCCTACTTATATTATTTTAAAAAAATATATTATACATTAAAAATATATTTTTGCTATTTTAAATACAATTTCTTTATATATTGATACTCTTTTAAATAGCGTAATTACTATTCAAGATAATATTTGAGTAAAAATTCGGCGTACATTTTATGTAATTTTTAATAATATTATTGTGTTTTTACTTTTTTAGAAACAAGTAACTATAGTAAATCTAACATGTTATAGTTTGTTTATATTTAATATAATTGATAATATAAAAATAATAATATTAATAATTAAATTAAAAGATATTATAAAAAAATATAACTCTAAAATAGTTTTCATTTAAAATAATTAAAATATAAATATTGTTTACTCTTGCATATTAAGTATATTAATTTTTTGAAGATTAAATTGTAATAACTGTTATAAAAAACAAAACAAGAATATTATTTGTGATAAAAGTTATATTTAAAATAATTAAATGAAAAAAGATTTTCAATATTTGAAAATTATACCATAACTATTGATTCAAGATCTTAGCGAGTAACATAACTTGGGCATATTTTTCTCATCAAGAAACTCTACAATTTGATCGATGGTCATGATATTTCATCACAATAATTCTCTTAATAAGGAAAATTATGATGAAATGTCATAACCACGAGCATATTGCATATCCTAGACTAGATTACTTTGATATTTGAAAAATATGGATTTATATTGAAGAAATCTATATGTTTCAGTTTATAAACTACAGTTAATGAAAACAATTTCTGAAAAATATATAATAGAAGTATAAGTTAAAAGAGAACAATAAAAGGGTTATGTGCCAGAATAAGGTTAAATCATTTATGTATATATAGTAGTTAAGGATGATTGGTTTGATTTAGTTGGGCTTACGATTATACATTATTGGGTCGATATAAATTAAAAAAACTAGGTGTGGATGTTTATTAGGTTTCTCTTATCCTGAGGATAAGAAATAACAAAGTAATTTTTTGTTCCCTACTAATATCTACTTTTAAAAAATATATTATACGTTAAAAATATATTATTGCTATTTTAAATACAATTTCCTTATATATTGATACTTTTTTAAATAGCGTAATTACTATTCAGGATAATATTTGAAAAATAATTTAGAATACATATTATATAATTTTTTAATAATATTATTATGTTTTTACTTTTTTAGAAACAAGTAAAATATAGTAAATTGAACATGCTTGAGATTATTTATATTTAAAATAATTGATAATATAAAAATAATAATATTAATAATTAAATAAAAAGAAATTGTAGCAAAATATAACCCTAAAATATTTTTCATTTAAAATAATTAAAATTTAAATATTGTTTACCCTTTCATATTAAGTATATTAATTTTATGAAGATTAAATTGTAATAACTATTATAAATAAATAAACAAGAATATTATTTGTGATAATAACTGTATTTACAATAAATAAATAAAATATGAAGTACAATATTAAGAAAATTATTTCATAACTATTGATTCAAGATGTTAGCGAGTTACATAACTTGGGCATATTTTTTTCATTAAGAAAACACTACAATTTGATCGATGACCATGACATTTCATCACAATAATCCTCTTAATAAAAAAAATTATGATGAAATGTCATAACCACGAGCATATTGCATAGCCTAGATTGGGTTACTTTGATATTTGAAAAATATAGATTTATATTGAAGAACTCTATATGTTTCAGTTTATAAACAACAGTTAATGAAAACAATTTTTGAAGAATATATAATAGAAGTATAACTTAAGAAGAATAAGAGGGTTGTGTTCCAGAATAAGGTTATATCATGTATGTATATATAGTAGTTAATGATGATGGGCTTGATTTAGTTTGGCGTACGACTATATGGGTTGATGTAAATTTAAAAGACTAGGTGTGGATGTTTATTAGGTTTCTCATACCCTGATGATAAGAATTAACAAAATAACTGGTTATTCCCTACTTATATTATTTAAAAAAATATATTATACATTAAAAATATATTGTTGCTATTTTAAATACAATTTCCTTATATATTGATACTCTTTTAAATAGCGTAATTACTATTCAAGATAATATTTGAGTAAAAATTCGGCGTACATATTATGTAAATTTTTAATAATATTATTGTGTTTTTTATTTTCTAGAAACAAGTAACTATAGTAAATTGAACATGTTCTAGTTTATTTATATTTAATATAATTGATAATATAAAAATAATAATATTAATAATTAAATTAAAAGAATTTATAAAAAAATATAACTCTAAAATATTTTTCATTTAAAATAATTAAAATATAAATATTGTTTACTCTTGCATATTAAGTATATTAATTTTTTGAATATTAAATTGTAATAACTGTTATAAAAAACAACACAAGAATATTATTTGTGATAAAAGTTATATTTACAATAACTAAATAAAAAAAGATTTTCAATATTTGAAAATTATACCATAACTATGTATTCAAGATCTTAGTGAGTTACATAACTTGGGCATATTTTTCTCATTAAGAAAATCTACAATTTGATCGATGGTCATAATATTTCATCACAATAATCCTCTTAATAAGGAAAATTATGATGAAATGTCATAACCACGAGCATATTGCATAGCCTAGACTAGATTAGTTTGATATTTGAAAAATATGGATTTATATTGAAGAACTCTATATTATTCAGTTTATAAACTACCGTTAATGAAAACAATTTTTGAAGAATATATAATAGAAGTATAAGTTAAAAGAGAACAATAAAAGGGTTATGTGCTAGAATAAGGTTAAATCATTTATGTATATATAGTAGTTAAGGATGATTGGCTTGATTTAGTTGGGCTTACGATTATACATTATTGGGTCGATATAAATTAAAAAAACTAGGTGTGGATATTTATTAGGTTTCTCTTATCCTGAGAATAAGAAATAACAAAATAATTTTTTGTTCCCCACTTATATCTACTTTTAAGAAATATATTATACTTTAAAAATATATTATTGCTATTTTAAATACAATTTCCTTATATATTGATACTTTTTTAAATAGCGTAATTACTATTCAAGATAATATTTGAAAAATAATTTAGAATACATATTTTATAATTTTTTAATAATATTATTATATTTTTACTTTTTAGAAACAAGTAAAATATAGTAAATTGAACATGCTTGAGATTATTTATATTTAAAATAATTGATAATATAAAAATAATAATATTAATAATTAAATAAAAAGAAATTGTAGAAAAATATAACCCAAAAATATAAAATATTTTTCATTTAAAATAATTATAATTTAAATATTGTTTACACTTGCATATTAAGTATATTAATTTTATGAAGATTAAATTGTAATAAATATTATAAATAACAACACTAGAATATTATTTGTGATAATAACTGTATTTACAATAACTAAATAAAATATGAAGTACAATATTAAGAAAATTATTTCATAACTATTGATTCAAGATATTAGCGAGTTACATAACTTGGGCATATTTTTGTCATTAAAAAAACTCTACAATTTGATCGATGGTCATGACATTTTATCACAATAATCCTCTTAATAAGGAAAATTATGATGATATGTCATAACCACGAGCATATTGCATAGACTAGACTGGGTTACTTTGATATTTGAAAAATATGGATTTATATTGAAGAACTCTATATGTTTCAGTTTATAAACAACAGTTAATGAAAACAATTTTTGAAGAATATATAATAGAAGTATAAGTTAAGAAGAATAAGAGGGTTGTGTGCCAGAATAAGGTTATATCATGTATGTATATATAGTAGTTAATGATGATGGGCTTGATTTAGTTTGGCTTACGACTATATGGGTTGATGTAAATTTAAAAGACTAGGTGTGGATGTTTATTAGGTTTCTCATACCCTGATGATAAGAATTACCAAAATAACTGGTTATTCCCAACTTATATTATTTAAAAAAAATATTACATTAAAAATATATTGTTGCTATTTTAAATACAATTTCCTTATATATTGATACTCTTTTAAATAGCGTAATTACTATTCAAGATAATATTTGAGTAAAAATTCGGCGTACATATTATGTAATTTTTTAATAATATTATTGTGTTTTTTATTTTTTAGAAACAAGTAACTATAGTAAATTGAACATGTTCTAGTTTATTTATATTTAATATAATTGATAATATAAAAATAATAATATTAATAATTAAATTAAAAGAAATTATAAAAAATATAACTCTAAAATATTTTTCATTTAAAATAATTAAAATATAAATATTGTTTACTCTTGCATATTAAGTATATTAATTTTTTGAAGATTAAATTGTAATAACTGTTACAAAAAACAACACAAGAATATTATTTGTGAAAAAGTTATATTTAAAATAACTAAATAAAAAAAGATTTTCAATATTTGAAAATTATACCATAACTATTGATTCAAGATCTTAGCGAGTAACATAACTTGGGCATATTTTTCTCATCAAGAAACTCCACAATTTGATCGATGGTCATAATATTTCATCACAATAATCCTCTTAATAAGGAAAATTATGATGAATGTCATAACCACGAGCATATTGCATAGCCTAGACTAGATTACTTTGATATTTGAAAAATATTGATTTATATTGAAGAAATCTATATGTTTCAGTTTATAAACTACAGTTAATGAAAACAATTTCTGAAAAATATATAATAGAAGTATAAGTTAAAAGAGAACAATAAAAGGGTTATGTGCCAGAATAAGGTTAAATCATTTATGTATATATAGTAGTTAAGGATGATTGGCTTGATTTAGTTGGGCTTACGATTATACATTATTGGGTCGATATAAATTAAAAGAACTAAGTGTGGATGTTTATTAGGTTTCTCTTATCCTGAGGATAAGAAATAAGAAAATAATTTTTTGTTCCCTACTAATATCTACTTTTAAAAAATATATTATACGTTAAAAATATATTATTGCTATTTTAAATACAATTTCCTTATATATTGATACTTTTTTAAATAGCGTAATTACTATTCAAGATAATATTTGAAAAATAATTTAGAATACATATTATATAATTTTTTAATAATATTATTATGTTTTTACTTTTTTAGAAACAAGTAAAATATAGTAAATTGAACATGCTTGAGATTATTTATATTTAAAATAATTGATAATATAAAAATAATAATATTAATAATTAAATAAACAGAAAATGTAGAAAAATATAACCCAAAAATATTTTTTATTTAAAATAATTAAAATTTAAATATTGTTTACCCTTTCATATTAAGCATATTAATTTTATGAAGATTAAATTGTAATAACTATTATAAATAAATAAACAAGAATATATTTGTGATAATAACTGTATTTACAATAAATAAATAAAATATGAAGTACAATATTAAGAAAATTATTTCATAACTATTGATTCAAGATCTTAGCGAGTTACATAACTTGGGCATATTTTTGTCATTAAAACAACTCTACAATTTGATCGATGACCATGACATTTCATCACAATAATCCTCTTAATAAGGAAAATTATGATGAAATGTCATAACCACGAGCATATTGCATAGCGTAGACTGGGTTACTTTGCTATTTGAAAAATATGGATTTATATTGAAGAACTCTATATGTTTCAGTTTATAAACAACAGTTAATGAAAACAATTTTTGAAGAATATATAATAGAAGTATAACTTAAGAAGAATAAGAGGGTTGTGTGGCAGAATAAGGTTATATCATGTATGTATATATAGTAGTTAATGATGATGGGCTTGATTTAGTTTGGCGTACGACTATATGGGTTGATGTAAATTTAAAAGACTAGGTGTGGATGTTTATTAGGTTTCTCATACCCTGATGATAAGAATTAACAAAATAACTGGTTATTCCCTACTTATATTATTTAAAAAAATATATTATATATTAAAAATATATTGTTGCTATTTTAAATACAATTTCCTTATATATTGATACTCTTTTAAATTGCGTAATTACTATTCACGATAATATTTGAGTAAAAATTTGGCGTACATATTTTGTAATTTTTTAATAATATTATTGTGTTTTTTATTTTTTAGAAACAAATAACTATAGTAAATTGAACATGTTCTAGTTTATTTATATTTAATATAATTGATAATATAAAAATAATAATATTAATAATTAAATTAAAAGAAATTATAAAAAATATAACTCTAAAATATTTTTCATTTAAAATAATTAAAATATAAATATTGTTTACTCTTGCATATTAAGTATATTAATTTTTTGAAGATTAAATTGTAATAACTGTTACAAAAAACAACACAAGAATATTATTTGTGAAAAAGTTATATTTAAAATAACTAAATAAAAAAAGATTTTCAATATTTGAAAATTATACCATAACTATTGATTCAAGATCTTAGCGAGTAACATAACTTGGGCATATTTTTCTCATCAAGAAACTCTACAATTTGATCGATGGTCATGATATTTCATCACAATAATCCTCTTAATAAGGAAAATTATGATGAATGTCATAACCACGAGCATATTGCATAGCCTAGACTAGATTACTTTGATATTTGAAAAATATTGATTTATATTGAAGAAATCTATATGTTTCAGTTTATAAACTACAGTTAATGAAAACAATTTCTGAAAAATATATGATAGAAGTATAAGTTAAAAGAGAACAATAAAAGGGTTATGTGCCAGAATAAGGTTAAATCATTTATGCATATATAGTAGTTAAGGATGATTGGTTTGATTTAGTTGGGCTTACGATTATACATTATTGGGTCGATATAAATTAAAAAAACTAGGTGTGGATGTTTATTAGGTTTCTCTTATCGTGAGGATAAGAAATAACAAAGTAATTTTTTGTTCCCTACTAATATCTACTTTTAAAAAATATATTATACGTTAAAAATATATTATTGCTATTTTAAATACAATTTCCTTATATATTGATACTTTTTAAAATAGCGTAATTACTATTCAAGATAATATTTGAAAAATAATTTAGAATACATATTATATAATTTTTTAAAAATATTATTATGTTTTTACTTTTTTAGAAACAAGTAAAATATAGTAAATTGAACATGCTTGAGATTATTTATATTTAAAATAATTGATAATATAAAAATAATAATATTAATAATTAAATAAAAAGAAATTGTAGCAAAATATAACCCTAAAATATTTTTCATTTAAAATAATTAAAATTTAAATATTGTTTACCCTTTCATATTAAGTATATTAATTTTATCAAGATTAAATTGTAATAACTATTATAAATAAATAAACAAGAATATTATTTGTGATAATAACTGTATTTACAATAAATAAATAAAATATGAAGTACAATATTAAGAAAATTATTTCATAACTATTGATTCAAGATGTTAGCGAGTTACATAACTTGGGCATATTTTTTTCATTAAGAAAACACTACAATTTGATCGATGACCATGACATTTCATCACAATAATCCTCTTAATAAAAAAAATTATGATGAAATGTCATAACCACGAGCATATTGCATAGCCTAGACTGGGTTACTTTGATATTTGAAAAATATAGATTTATATTGAAGAACTCTATATGTTTCAGTTTATAAACAACAGTTAATGAAAACAATTTTTGAAGAATATATAATAGAAGTATAACTTAAGAAGAATAAGAGGGTTGTGTTCCAGAATAAGGTTATATCATGTATGTATATATAGTAGTTAATGATGATGGGCTTGATTTAGTTTGGCGTACGACTATATGGGTTGATGTAAATTTAAAAGACTAGGTGTGGATGTTTATTAGGTTTCTCATACCCTGATGATAAGAATTAACAAAATAACTGGTTATTCCCTACTTATGTTATTTAAAAAAATATATTATATATTAAAAATATATTGTTGCTATTTTAAATACAATTTCCTTATATATTGATACTCTTTTAAATTGCGTAATTACTATTCACGATAATATTTGAGTAAAAATTTGGCGTACATATTTTGTAATTTTTTAATAATATTATTGTGTTTTTTATTTTTTAGAAACAAATAACTATAGTAAATTGAACATGTTCTAGTTTATTTATATTTAATATAATTGATAATATAAAAATAATAATATTAATAATTAAATTAAAAGAAATTATAAAAAATAAAACTCTAAAATATTTTTCATTTAAAATAATTAAAATATAAATATTGTTTACTCTTGCATATTAAGTATATTAATTTTTTGAAGATTAAATTGTAATAACTGTTACAAAAAACAACACAAGAATATTATTTGTGAAAAAGTTATATTTAAAATAACTAAATAAAAAAAGATTTTCAATATTTGAAAATTATACCATAACTATTGATTCAAGATCTTAGCGAGTAACATAACTTGGGCATATTTTTCTCATCAAGAAACTCTACAATTTGATCGATGGTCATGATATTTCATCACAATAATCCTCTTAATAAGGAAAATTATGATGAATGTCATAACCACGAGCATATTGCATAGCCTAGACTAGATTACTTTGATATTTGAAAAATATTGATTTATATTGAAGAAATCTATATGTTTCAGTTTATAAACTACAGTTAATGAAAACAATTTCTGAAAAGTATATGATAGAAGTATAAGTTAAAAGAGAACAATAAAAGGGTTATGTGCCAGAATAAGGTTAAATCATTTATGCATATATAGTAGTTAAGGATGATTGGTTTGATTTAGTTGGGCTTACGATTATACATTATTGGGTCGATATAAATTAAAAAAACTAGGTGTGGATGTTTATTAGGTTTCTCTTATCGTGAGGATAAGAAATAACAAAGTAATTTTTTGTTCCCTACTAATATCTACTTTTAAAAAATATATTATACGTTAAAAATATATTATTGCTATTTTAAATACAATTTCCTTATATATTGATACTTTTTAAAATAGCGTAATTACTATTCAAGATAATATTTGAAAAATAATTTAGAATACATATTATATAATTTTTTAATAATATTATTATGTTTTTACTTTTTTAGAAACAAGTAAAATATAGTAAATTGAACATGCTTGAGATTATTTATATTTAAAATAATTGATAATATAAAAATAATAATATTAATAATTAAATAAAAAGAAATTGTAGCAAAATATAACCCTAAAATATTTTTCATTTAAAATAATTAAAATTTAAATATTGTTTACCCTTTCATATTAAGTATATTAATTTTATCAAGATTAAATTGTAATAACTATTATAAATAAATAAACAAGAATATTATTTGTGATAATAACTGTATTTACAATAAATAAATAAAATATGAAGTACAATATTAAGAAAATTATTTCATAACTATTGATTCAAGATGTTAGCGAGTTACATAACTTGGGCATATTTTTTTCATTAAGAAAACACTACAATTTGATCGATGACCATGACATTTCATCACAATAATCCTCTTAATAAAAAAAATTATGATGAAATGTCATAACCACGAGCATATTGCATAGCCTAGACTGGGTTACTTTGATATTTGAAAAATATAGATTTATATTGAAGAACTCTATATGTTTCAGTTTATAAACAACAGTTAATGAAAACAATTTTTGAAGAATATATAATAGAAGTATAACTTAAGAAGAATAAGAGGGTTGTGTTCCAGAATAAGGTTATATCATGTATGTATATATAGTAGTTAATGATGATGGGCTTGATTTAGTTTGGCGTACGACTATATGTGTTGATGTAAATTTAAAAGACTAGGTGTGGATGTTTATTAGGTTTCTCATACCCTGATGATAAGAATTAACAAAATAACTGGTTATTCCCTACTTATATTATTTAAAAAAATATATTATACATTAAAAATATATTGTTGCTATTTTAAATACAATTTCCTTATATATTGATACTCTTTTAAATAGCGTAATTACTATTCAAGATAATATTTGAGTAAAAATTCGGCGTACATATTATGTAATTTTTTAATAATATTATTGTGTTTTTTATTTTCTAGAAACAAGTAACTATAGTAAATTGAACATGTTCTAGTTTATTTATATTTAATATAATTGATAATATAAAAATAATAATATTAATAATTAAATTAAAAGAATTTATAAAAAAATAAAACTCTAAAATATTTTTCATTTAAAATAATTAAAATATAAATATTGTTTACTCTTGCATATTAAGTATATTAATTTTTTGAATATTAAATTGTAATAACTGTTATAAAAAACAACACAAGAATATTATTTGTGATAAAAGTTATATTTACAATAACTAAATAAAAAAAGATTTTCAATATTTGAAAATTATACCATAACTATGTATTCAAGATCTTAGTGAGTTACATAACTTGGGAATATTTTTCTCATTAAGAAACTCTACAATTTGATCGATGGTTAATATTTCATCACAATAATCCTCTTAATAAGGAAAATTATGATGAAATGTCATAACCATGAGCATATTGCATAGCCTAGACTAGATTACTTTGATATTTGAAAAATATGGATTTATATTGAAAAACTCTATATTATTCAGTTTATAAACTACCGTTAATGAAAACAATTTTTGAAGAATATATAATAGAAGTATAAGTTAAAAGAGAACAATAAAAGGGTTATGTGCCAGAATAAGGTTAAATCATTTATGTATATATAGTAGTTAAGGATGATTGGCTTGATTTAGTTGGGCTTACGATTATACATTATTGGGTCGATATAAATTAAAAGAACTAAGTGTGGATGTTTATTAGGTTTCTCTTATCCTGAGGATAAGAAATAAGAAAATAATTTTTTGTTCCCTACTAATATCTACTTTTAAAAAATATATTATACGTTAAAAATATATTATTGCTATTTTAAATACAATTTCCTTATATATTGATACTTTTTTAAATAGCGTAATTACTATTCAAGATAATATTTGAAAAATAATTTAGAATACATATTATATAATTTTTTAATAATATTATTATGTTTTTACTTTTTTAGAAACAAGTAAAATATAGTAAATTGAACATGCTTGAGATTATTTATATTTAAAATAATTGATAATATAAAAATAATAATATTAATAATTAAATAAACAGAAAATGTAGAAAAATATAACCCAAAAATATTTTTTATTTAAAATAATTAAAATTTAAATATTGTTTACCCTTTCATATTAAGCATATTAATTTTATGAAGATTAAATTGTAATAACTATTATAAATAAATAAACAAGAATATATTTGTGATAATAACTGTATTTACAATAAATAAATAAAATATGAAGTACAATATTAAGAAAATTATTTCATAACTATTGATTCAAGATCTTAGCGAGTTACATAACTTGGGCATATTTTTGTCATTAAAACAACTCTACAATTTGATCGATGACCATGACATTTCATCACAATAATCCTCTTAATAAGGAAAATTATGATGAAATGTCATAACCACGAGCATATTGCATAGCGTAGACTGGGTTACTTTGCTATTTGAAAAATATGGATTTATATTGAAGAACTCTATATGTTTCAGTTTATAAACAACAGTTAATGAAAACAATTTTTGAAGAATATATAATAGAAGTATAACTTAAGAAGAATAAGAGGGTTGTGTGGCAGAATAAGGTTATATCATGTATGTATATATAGTAGTTAATGATGATGGGCTTGATTTAGTTTGGCGTACGACTATATGGGTTGATGTAAATTTAAAAGACTAGGTGTGGATGTTTATTAGGTTTCTCATACCCTGATGATAAGAATTAACAAAATAACTGGTTATTCCCTACTTATATTATTTAAAAAAATATATTATATATTAAAAATATATTGTTGCTATTTTAAATACAATTTCCTTATATATTGATACTCTTTTAAATTGCGTAATTACTATTCGCGATAATATTTGAGTAAAAATTTGGCGTACATATTTTGTAATTTTTTAATAATATTATTGTGTTTTTTATTTTTTAGAAACAAATAACTATAGTAAATTGAACATGTTCTAGTTTATTTATATTTAATATAATTGATAATATAAAAATAATAATATTAATAATTAAATTAAAAGAAATTATAAAAAATATAACTCTAAAATATTTTTCATTTAAAATAATTAAAATATAAATATTGTTTACTCTTGCATATTAAGTATATTAATTTTTTGAAGATTAAATTGTAATAACTGTTACAAAAAACAACACAAGAATATTATTTGTGAAAAAGTTATATTTAAAATAACTAAATAAAAAAAGATTTTCAATATTTGAAAATTATACCATAACTATTGATTCAAGATCTTAGCGAGTAACATAACTTGGGCATATTTTTCTCATCAAGAAACTCTACAATTTGATCGATGGTCATGATATTTCATCACAATAATCCTCTTAATAAGGAAAATTATGATGAATGTCATAACCACGAGCATATTGCATAGCCTAGACTAGATTACTTTGATATTTGAAAAATATTGATTTATATTGAAGAAATCTATATGTTTCAGTTTATAAACTACAGTTAATGAAAACAATTTCTGAAAAATATATGATAGAAGTATAAGTTAAAAGAGAACAATAAAAGGGTTATGTGCCAGAATAAGGTTAAATCATTTATGCATATATAGTAGTTAAGGATGATTGGTTTGATTTAGTTGGGCTTACGATTATACATTATTGGGTCGATATAAATTAAAAAAACTAGGTGTGGATGTTTATTAGGTTTCTCTTATCGTGAGGATAAGAAATAACAAAGTAATTTTTTGTTCCCTACTAATATCTACTTTTAAAAAATATATTATACGTTAAAAATATATTATTGCTATTTTAAATACAATTTCCTTATATATTGATACTTTTTAAAATAGCGTAATTACTATTCAAGATAATATTTGAAAAATAATTTAGAATACATATTATATAATTTTTTAATAATATTATTATGTTTTTACTTTTTTAGAAACAAGTAAAATATAGTAAATTGAACATGCTTGAGATTATTTATATTTAAAATAATTGATAATATAAAAATAATAATATTAATAATTAAATAAAAAGAAATTGTAGCAAAATATAACCCTAAAATATTTTTCATTTAAAATAATTAAAATTTAAATATTGTTTACCCTTTCATATTAAGTATATTAATTTTATCAAGATTAAATTGTAATAACTATTATAAATAAATAAACAAGAATATTATTTGTGATAATAACTGTATTTACAATAAATAAATAAAATATGAAGTACAATATTAAGAAAATTATTTCATAACTATTGATTCAAGATGTTAGCGAGTTACATAACTTGGGCATATTTTTTTCATTAAGAAAACACTACAATTTGATCGATGACCATGACATTTCATCACAATAATCCTCTTAATAAAAAAAATTATGATGAAATGTCATAACCACGAGCATATTGCATAGCCTAGACTGGGTTACTTTGATATTTGAAAAATATAGATTTATATTGAAGAACTCTATATGTTTCAGTTTATAAACAACAGTTAATGAAAACAATTTTTGAAGAATATATAATAGAAGTATAACTTAAGAAGAATAAGAGGGTTGTGTTCCAGAATAAGGTTATATCATGTATGTATATATAGTAGTTAATGATGATGGGCTTGATTTAGTTTGGCGTACGACTATATGTGTTGATGTAAATTTAAAAGACTAGGTGTGGATGTTTATTAGGTTTCTCATACCCTGATGATAAGAATTAACAAAATAACTGGTTATTCCCTACTTATATTATTTAAAAAAATATATTATACATTAAAAATATATTGTTGCTATTTTAAATACAATTTCCTTATATATTGATACTCTTTTAAATAGCGTAATTACTATTCAAGATAATATTTGAGTAAAAATTCGGCGTACATATTATGTAATTTTTTAATAATATTATTGTGTTTTTTATTTTCTAGAAACAAGTAACTATAGTAAATTGAACATGTTCTAGTTTATTTATATTTAATATAATTGATAATATAAAAATAATAATATTAATAATTAAATTAAAAGAATTTATAAAAAAATAAAACTCTAAAATATTTTTCATTTAAAATAATTAAAATATAAATATTGTTTACTCTTGCATATTAAGTATATTAATTTTTTGAATATTAAATTGTAATAACTGTTATAAAAAACAACACAAGAATATTATTTGTGATAAAAGTTATATTTACAATAACTAAATAAAAAAAGATTTTCAATATTTGAAATTATACCATAACTATGTATTCAAGATCTTAGTGAGTTACATAACTTGGGCATATTTTTCTCATTAAGAAACTCTACAATTTGATCGATGGTTAATATTTCATCACAATAATCCTCTTAATAAGGAAAATTATGATAAAATGTCATAACCACGAGCATATTGCATAGCCTAGACTAGATTACTTTGATATTTGAAAAATATGGATTTATATTGAAAAACTCTATATTATTCAGTTTATAAACTACCGTTAATGAAAACAATTTTTGAAGAATATATAATAGAAGTATAAGTTAAAAGAGAACAATAAAAGGGTTATGTGCTAGAATAAGGTTAAATCATTTATGTATATATAGTAGTTAAGGATGATTGGCTTGATTTAGTTGGGCTTACGATTATACATTATTGGGTCGATATAAATTAAAAAAACTAGGTGTGGATGTTTATTAGGTTTCTCTTATCCTGAGAATAAGAAATAACAAAATAATTTTTTGTTCCCTACTTATATCTACTTTTAAGAAATATATTATACTTTAAAAATATATTATTGCTATTTTATATACAATTTCCTTATATATTGATACTTTTTTGAATAGCGTAATTACTATTCAAGATAATATTTGAAAAATAATTTAGAATACATATTTTATTATTTTTTAATAATATTATTATATTTTTACTTTTTAGAAACAAGTAAAATATAGTAAATTGAACATGCTTGAGATTATTTATATTTAAAATAATTGATAATATAAAAATAATAATATTAATAATTAAATAAAAAGAAATTGTAGAAAAATATAACCCAAAAATATAAAATATTTTTCATTTAAAATAATTAAAATTTAAATATTGTTTACACTTGCATATTAAGTATATTAATTTTATGAAGATTAAATTGTAATAAATATTATAAATAACTACACTAGAATATTATTTGTGATAATAACTGTATTTACAATAACTAAATAAAATATGAAGTACAATATTAAGAAAATTATTTCATAACTATTGATTCAAGATATTAGCGAGTTACATAACTTGGGCATATTTTTGTCATTAAAAAAACTCTACAATTTGATCGATGGTCATGACATTTTATCACAATAATCCTCTTAATAAGGAAAATTATGATGATATGTCATAACCACGAGCATATTGCATAGCCTAGACTGGGTTACTTTGATATTTGAAAAATATGGATTTATATTGAAGAACTCTATATGTTTCAGTTTATAAACAACAGTTAATGAAAACAATTTTTGAAATATATATAATAGAAGTATAAGTTAAGAAGAATAAGAGGGTTGTGTGCCAAAATAAGGTTATATCATGTATGTATATATAGTAGTTAATGATGATGGGCTTGATTTAGTTTGGCTTACGACTATATGGGTTGATGTAAATTTAAAAGACTAGGTGTGGGTGTTTATTAGGTTTCTCATACCCTGATGATAAGAATTAACAAAATAACTGGTTATTCCCAACTTATATTATTTAAAAAAAATATTACATTAAAAATATATTGTTGCTATTTTAAATACAATTTCCTTATATATTGATACTCTTTTAAATATTGTAATTACTATTCAAGATAATATTTGAGTAAAAATTCGGCGTACATATTATGTAATTTTTTAATAATATTATTGTGTTTTTTATTTTTTAGAAACAAGTAACTATAGTAAATTGAACATATTCTAGTTTATCTATATTTAATATAATTGATAATATAAAAATAATAATATTAATAATTAAATTAAAAGATATTATAAAAATATATAACTCTAAAATATTTTTCATTTAAAATAATTAAAATATAAATATTTTTTACTCTTTCATATTAAGTATATTAATTTTTTGAAGATTAAATTGTAATAACTGTAATAAAAAACAACACAAGAATATTATTTGTGATAAAAGTTATATTTACAATAACTAAATAAAAAAAGATTTTCAATATTTGAAAATTATACCATAACTATTGATTCAAGAACTTAGCGAGTTACATAACTTGGGCATATTTTTCTCATCAAGAAACTCTACAATTTGATCGATGGTCATTATATTTCATCACAATAATCCTCTTAATAAGAAAAATTATGATGAATGTCATAACCACGAGCATATTGCATAGCCTAGACTAGATTACTTTGATATTTGAAAAATATTGATTTATATTGAAGAAATCTATATGTTTCAGTTTATAAACTACAGTTAATGAAAACAATTTCTGAAAAATATATAATAGAAGTATAAGTTAAAAGAGAACAATAAAAGGGTTATGTGCCAGAATAAGGTTAAATCATTTATGTATATATAGTAGTTAAGGATGATTGGTTTGATTTAGTTGGGCTTACGATTATACATTATTGGGTCGATATAAATTAAAAAACTAGGTGTGGATGTTTATTAGGTTTCTCTTATCCTGAGGATAAGAAATAACAAAGTAATTTTTTGTTCCCTACTAATATCTACTTTTAAAAAATATATTATACGTTAAAAATATATTATTGCTATTTTAAATACAATTTCCTTATATATTGATACTTTTTTAAATAGCGTAATTACTATTCAAGATAATATTTGAAAAATAATTTAGAATACATATTATATAATTTTTTAATAATATTATTATGTTTTTACTTTTTTAGAAACAAGTAAAATATAGTAAATTGAACATGCTTGAGATTATTTATATTTAAAATAATTGATAATATAAAAATAATAATATTAATAATTAAATAAAAAGAAATTGTAGCAAAATATAACCCTAAAATATTTTTCATTTAAAATAATTAAAATTTAAATATTGTTTACCCTTTCATATTAAGTATATTAATTTTATGAAGATTAAATTGTAATAACTATTATAAATAAATAAACAAGAATATTATTTGTGATAATAACTGTATTTACAATAAATAAATAAAATATGAAGTACAATATTAAGAAAATTATTTCATAACTATTGATTCAAGATGTTAGCGAGTTACATAACTTGGGCATATTTTTTTCATTAAGAAAACACTACAATTTGATCGATGACCATGACATTTCATCACAATAATCCTCTTAATAAAAAAATTATGATGAAATGTCATAATCACGAGCATATTGCATAGCCTAGACTGGGTTACTTTGATATTTGAAAAATATAGATTTATATTGAAGAACTCTATATGTTTCAGTTTATAAACAACAGTTAATGAAAACAATTTTTGAAGAATATATAATAGAAGTATAACTTAAGAAGAATAAGAGGGTTGTGTTCCAGAATAAGGTTATATCATGTATGTATATATAGTAGTTAATGATGATGGGCTTGATTTAGTTTGGCGTACGACTATATGGGTTGATGTAAATTTAAAAGACTAGGTGTGGATGTTTATTAGGTTTCTCATACCCTGATGATAAGAATTAACAAAATAACTGGTTATTCCCTACTTATATTATTTAAAAAAATATATTATACATTAAAAATATATTGTTGCTATTTTAAATACAATTTCCTTATATATTGATACTCTTTTAAATAGCGTAATTACTATTCAAGATAATATTTGAGTAAAAATTCGGCGTACATATTATGTAATTTTTTAATAATATTATTGTGTTTTTTATTTTCTAGAAACAAGTAACTATAGTAAATTGAACATGTTCTAGTTTATTTATATTTAATATAATTGATAATATAAAAATAATAATATTAATAATTAAATTAAAAGAATTTATAAAAAAATAAAACTCTAAAATATTTTTCATTTAAAATAATTAAAATATAAATATTGTTTACTCTTGCATATTAAGTATATTAATTTTTTGAATATTAAATTGTAATAACTGTTATAAAAAACAACACAAGAATATTATTTGTGATAAAAGTTATATTTACAATAACTAAATAAAAAAAGATTTTCAATATTTGAAATTATACCATAACTATGTATTCAAGATCTTAGTGAGTTACATAACTTGGGCATATTTTTCTCATTAAGAAACTCTACAATTTGATCGATGGTTAATATTTCATCACAATAATCCTCTTAATAAGGAAAATTATGATAAAATGTCATAACCACGAGCATATTGCATAGCCTAGACTAGATTACTTTGATATTTGAAAAATATGGATTTATATTGAAAAACTCTATATTATTCAGTTTATAAACTACCGTTAATGAAAACAATTTTTGAAGAATATATAATAGAAGTATAAGTTAAAAGAGAACAATAAAAGGGTTATGTGCTAGAATAAGGTTAAATCATTTATGTATATATAGTAGTTAAGGATGATTGGCTTGATTTAGTTGGGCTTACGATTATACATTATTGGGTCGATATAAATTAAAAAAACTAGGTGTGGATGTTTATTAGGTTTCTCTTATCCTGAGAATAAGAAATAACAAAATAATTTTTTGTTCCCTACTTATATCTACTTTTAAGAAATATATTATACTTTAAAAATATATTATTGCTATTTTATATACAATTTCCTTATATATTGATACTTTTTTAAATAGCGTAATTACTATTCAAGATAATATTTGAAAAATAATTTAGAATACATATTTTATTATTTTTTAATAATATTATTATATTTTTACTTTTTAGAAACAAGTAAAATATAGTAAATTGAACATGCTTGAGATTATTTATATTTAAAATAATTGATAATATAAAAATAATAATATTAATAATTAAATAAAAAGAAATTGTAGAAAAATATAACCCAAAAATATAAAATATTTTTCATTTAAAATAATTAAAATTTAAATATTGTTTACCCTTTCATATTAAGCATATTAATTTTATGAAGATTAAATTGTAATAACTATTATAAATAAATAAACAAGAATATATTTGTGATAATAACTGTATTTACAATAAATAAATAAAATATGAAGTACAATATTAAGAAAATTATTTCATAACTATTGATTCAAGATCTTAGCGAGTTACATAACTTGGGCATATTTTTGTCATTAAAACAACTCTACAATTTGATCGATGACCATGACATTTCATCACAATAATCCTCTTAATAAGGAAAATTATGATGAAATGTCATAACCACGAGCATATTGCATAGCCTAGACTAGATTACTTTGATATTTGAAAAATATAGATTTATATTGAAGAACTCTATATGTTTCAGTTTATAAACTACAGTTAATGAAAACAATTTCTTAAAAATATATAATAGAAGTATAAGTTAAAAGAGAACAATAAAAGGGTTATGTGCCAGAATAAGGTTAAATAATGTATGTATATATAGTAGTTAAGGATGATTGGCTTGATTTAGTTGGGCTTACGATTATACATTATTGGGTCGATATAAATTAAAAAAACTAGGTGTGGATGTTTATTAGGTTTCTCTTATCCTGAGGATAAGAAATAACAAAATAATTTTTTTCCCTACTTATATCTACTTTTAAAAAATATATTATACATTTAAAATATATTATTGCTATTTTAAATACAATTTCCTTATATATTGATACTCTTTTAAATAGCGTAATTACTATTCAGGATAATATTTGAGAAATAATTTAGAATACATATTATATAATTTTTTAATAATATTATTATGTTTTTACTTTTTTAGAAACAAGTAACATATAGTAAATTGAACATGCTTGAGATTATTTATATTTAAAATAATTGATAATATAAAATAATAATATTAATAATTAAATAAAAAAAATTGTAGAAAAATATAACCCTAAAATATTTTTCATTTAAAATAATTAAATTTTAAATATTGTTTACTCTTGCATATTAAGTATATTAATTTTATGAAGATTAAATTGTAATAACTATTATAAAAAAACACCACAAGAATATTATTTATGATAATAACTCTATTTTCAATAACTAAATAAAAAATGAAGTATAATATTAAGAAAATTATTTCGTTACTATTTATTCAAGATCTTAGCGAGTTACATAACTTGGACATATTTTTGTCATTAAAAAAACTCTACAATTTGATCGATGACCAGGACATTTCATCACAATAATCCTCTTAATAAGGAAAATTATGATGAAATGTCATAACCACGAGCATATTGCCTAGCCTAGACTGGGTTACTTTGATATTTGAAAAATATGGATTTATATTGAAGAACTCTATATGTTTTAAGTTTATAAACAACAGTTAATTAAAACAATTTTTGAAGAATATATAATAGAAGTATAAGTTAAGAGAGAAGAATAAGAGGGTTGTGTGCCAGAATAAGGTTATATCATGTATGTATATATAGAAGTTAATGATGATGGGCTTGATTTAGTTGGGCTTACGACTATATGGGTTGATGTAAATTTAAAAGACTAGGTGTGGATGTTTATTAGGTTTCTCATACCCTGATGATAAGAATTAACAAAATAACTGGTTATTCCCTACTTATATTATTTAAAAAAAATATATTATACATTAAAAATATATTGTTGCTATTTTAAATACAATTTCTTTATATATTGATACTCTTTTAAATAGCGTAATTACTATTCAAGAAAATATTTGAGTAAAAATTCGGCGTACATTTTATGTAATTTTTCTATAATATTATTGTGTTTTTACTTTTTTAGAAACAAGTAACTATAGTAAATTGAACATGTTCTAGATTATTTATATTTAATATAATTGATAATATAAAAATAATAATATTAATAATTAAATTAAAAGAAATTATAAAAAAATATAACTCTAAAATATTTTTCATTTAAAATAATTAAAATATAAATATTGTTTACTCTTGCATATTAAGTATATTAATTTTTTGAAGATTAAATTGTAATAACTATTATAAAAAACAACACAAGAATATTATTTGTGGTAAAAGTTATATTTAGAATAACTAAATAAAAAAAGATTTTCAATATTATGAAAATTATACCATAACTATTGATTCAAGATCTTAGCGAGCTACATTACTTGGGCATATTTTTGTCAGTAATAAACTCTACAATTTGATCGATGGTCATGATATTTCATCACAAAAATCCTCTTAATAAGGAAAATTATGATGAAATGTCATAACCACGAGCATATTGCATAGCCTAGACTAGATTACTTTGATATTTGAAAAATATGGATTTATATTGAAGAACTCTATATGTTTCAGTTTATAAACTATAGTTAATGAAAACAATTTCTTAAAAATATATAATAGAAGTATAAGTTAAAAGAGAACAATAAAAGGGTTATGTGCCAGAATAAGGTTAAATAATGTATGTATATATAGTAGTTAAGGATGATTGGCTTGATTTAGTTGGGCTTACGATTATACATTATTGGGTCGATATAAATTAAAAAAACTAGGTGTGGATGTTTATTAGGTTTCTCTTATCCTGAGGATAAGAAATAACAAAATAATTTTTTTCCCTACTTATATCTACTTTTAAAAAATATATTATACATTTAAAATATATTATTGCTATTTTAAATACAATTTCCTTATATATTGATACTCTTTTAAATAGCGTAATTACTATTCAGGATAATATTTGAGAAATAATTTAGAATACATATTATATAATTTTTTAATAATATTATTATGTTTTTCCTTTTTTAAAAACAAGTAACATATAGTAAATTGAACATGCTTGAGATTATTTATATTTAAAATAATTGATAATATAAAATAATAATATTAATAATTAAATAAAAAAAATTGTAGAAAAATATAACCCTAAAATATTTTTCATTTAAAATAATTAAATTTTAAATATTGTTTACTCTTGCATATTAAGTATATTAATTTTATGAAGATTAAATTGTAATAACTATTATAAAAAAACACCACAAGAATATTATTTATGATAATAACTCTATTTTCAATAACTAAATAAAAAATGAAGTATAATATTAAGAAAATTATTTCGTTACTATTTATTCAAGATCTTAGCGAGTTACATAACTTGGACATATTTTTGTCATTAAAAAAACTCTACAATTTGATCGATGACCAGGACATTTCATCACAATAATCCTCTTAATAAGGAAAATTATGATGAAATGTCATAACCACGAGCATATTGCCTAGCCTAGACTGGGTTACTTTGATATTTGAAAAATATGGATTTATATTGAAGAACTCTATATGTTTTAAGTTTATAAACAACAGTTAATTAAAACAATTTTTGAAGAATATATAATAGAAGTATAAGTTAAGAGAGAAGAATAAGAGGGTTGTGTGCCAGAATAAGGTTATATCATGTATGTATATATAGAAGTTAATGATGATGGGCTTGATTTAGTTGGGCTTACGACTATATGGGTTGATGTAAATTTAAAAGACTAGGTGTGGATGTTTATTAGGTTTCTCATACCCTGATGATAAGAATTAACAAAATAACTGGTTATTCCCTACTTATATTATTTAAAAAAAATATATTATACATTAAAAATATATTGTTGCTATTTTAAATACAATTTCTTTATATATTGATACTCTTTTAAATAGCGTAATTACTATTCAAGAAAATATTTGAGTAAAAATTCGGCGTACATTTTATGTAATTTTTCTATAATATTATTGTGTTTTTACTTTTTTAGAAACAAGTAACTATAGTAAATTGAACATGTTCTAGATTATTTATATTTAATATAATTGATAATATAAAAATAATAATATTAATAATTAAATTAAAAGAAATTATAAAAAAATATAACTCTAAAATATTTTTCATTTAAAATAATTAAAATATAAATATTGTTTACTCTTGCATATTAAGTATATTAATTTTTTGAAGATTAAATTGTAATAACTATTATAAAAAACAACACAAGAATATTATTTGTGGTAAAAGTTATATTTAGAATAACTAAATAAAAAAAGATTTTCAATATTATGAAAATTATACCATAACTATTGATTCAAGATCTTAGCGAGCTACATTACTTGGGCATATTTTTGTCAGTAATAAACTCTACAATTTGATCGATGGTCATGATATTTCATCACAAAAATCCTCTTAATAAGGAAAATTATGATGAAATGTCATAACCACGAGCATATTGCATAGCCTAGACTAGATTACTTTGATATTTGAAAAATATGGATTTATATTGAAGAACTCTATATGTTTCAGTTTATAAACTATAGTTAATGAAAACAATTTCTTAAAAATATATAATAGAAGTATAAGTTAAAAGAGAACAATAAAAGGGTTATGTGCCAGAATAAGGTTAAATAATGTATGTATATATAGTAGTTAAGGATGATTGGCTTGATTTAGTTGGGCTTACGATTATACATTATTGGGTCGATATAAATTAAAAAAACTAGGTGTGGATGTTTATTAGGTTTCTCTTATCCTGAGGATAAGAAATAACAAAATAATTTTTTTCCCTACTTATATCTACTTTTAAAAAATATATTATACATTTAAAATATATTATTGCTATTTTAAATACAATTTCCTTATATATTGATACTCTTTTAAATAGCGTAATTACTATTCAGGATAATATTTGAGAAATAATTTAGAATACATATTATATAATTTTTTAATAATATTATTATGTTTTTCCTTTTTTAAAAACAAGTAACATATAGTAAATTGAACATGCTTGAGATTATTTATATTTAAAATAATTGATAATATAAAATAATAATATTAATAATTAAATAAAAAAAATTGTAGAAAAATATAACCCTAAAATATTTTTCATTTAAAATAATTAAATTTTAAATATTGTTTACTCTTGCATATTAAGTATATTAATTTTATGAAGATTAAATTGTAATAACTATTATAAAAAAACACCACAAGAATATTATTTATGATAATAACTCTATTTTCAATAACTAAATAAAAAATGAAGTATAATATTAAGAAAATTATTTCGTTACTATTTATTCAAGATCTTAGCGAGTTACATAACTTGGACATATTTTTGTCATTAAAAAAACTCTACAATTTGATCGATGACCAGGACATTTCATCACAATAATCCTCTTAATAAGGAAAATTATGATGAAATGTCATAACCACGAGCATATTGCCTAGCCTAGACTGGGTTACTTTGATATTTGAAAAATATGGATTTATATTGAAGAACTCTATATGTTTTAAGTTTATAAACAACAGTTAATTAAAACAATTTTTGAAGAATATATAATAGAAGTATAAGTTAAGAGAGAAGAATAAGAGGGTTGTGTGCCAGAATAAGGTTATATCATGTATGTATATATAGAAGTTAATGATGATGGGCTTGATTTAGTTGGGCTTACGACTATATGGGTTGATGTAAATTTAAAAGACTAGGTGTGGATGTTTATTAGGTTTCTCATACCCTGATGATAAGAATTAACAAAATAACTGGTTATTCCCTACTTATATTATTTAAAAAAAATATATTATACATTAAAAATATATTGTTGCTATTTTAAATACAATTTCTTTATATATTGATACTCTTTTAAATAGCGTAATTACTATTCAAGAAAATATTTGAGTAAAAATTCGGCGTACATTTTATGTAATTTTTCTATAATATTATTGTGTTTTTACTTTTTTAGAAACAAGTAACTATAGTAAATTGAACATGTTCTAGATTATTTATATTTAATATAATTGATAATATAAAAATAATAATATTAATAATTAAATTAAAAGAAATTATAAAAAAATATAACTCTAAAATATTTTTCATTTAAAATAATTAAAATATAAATATTGTTTACTCTTGCATATTAAGTATATTAATTTTTTGAAGATTAAATTGTAATAACTATTATAAAAAACAACACAAGAATATTATTTGTGGTAAAAGTTATATTTAGAATAACTAAATAAAAAAAGATTTTCAATATTATGAAAATTATACCATAACTATTGATTCAAGATCTTAGCGAGTTACATTACTTGGGCATATTTTTGTCAGTAAGAAACTCTACAATTTGATCGATGGTCATGATATTTCATCACAAAAATCCTCTTAATAAGGAAAATTATGATGAAATGTCATAACCACGAGCATATTGCATAGCCTAGACTAGATTACTTTGATATTTGAAAAATATGGATTTATATTGAAGAACTCTATATGTTTCAGTTTATAAACTACAGTTAATGAAAACAATTTCTTAAAAATATATAATAGAAGTATAAGTTAAAAGAGAACAATAAAAGGGTTATGTGCCAGAATAAGGTTAAATAATGTATGTATATATAGTAGTTAAGGATGATTGGCTTGATTTAGTTGGGCTTACGATTATACATTATTGGGTCGATATAAATTAAAAAAACTAGGTGTGGATGTTTATTAGGTTTCTCTTATCCTGAGGATAAGAAATAACAAAATAATTTTTTTCCCTACTTATATCTACTTTTAAAAAATATATTATACATTTAAAATATATTATTGCTATTTTAAATACAATTTCCTTATATATTGATACTCTTTTAAATAGCGTAATTACTATTCAGGATAATATTTGAGAAATAATTTAGAATACATATTATATAATTTTTTAATAATATTATTATGTTTTTACTTTTTTAGAAACAAGTAACATATAGTAAATTGAACATGCTTGAGATTATTTATATTTAAAATAATTGATAATATAAAATAATAATATTAATAATTAAATAAAAAAAATTGTAGAAAAATATAACCCTAAAATATTTTTCATTTAAAATAATTAAATTTTAAATATTGTTTACTCTTGCATATTAAGTATATTAATTTTATGAAGATTAAATTGTAATAACTATTATAAAAAAACACCACAAGAATATTATTTATGATAATAACTCTATTTTCAATAACTAAATAAAAAATGAAGTATAATATTAAGAAAATTATTTCGTTACTATTTATTCAAGATCTTAGCGAGTTACATAACTTGGACATATTTTTGTCATTAAAAAAACTCTACAATTTGATCGATGACCAGGACATTTCATCACAATAATCCTCTTAATAAGGAAAATTATGATGAAATGTCATAACCACGAGCATATTGCCTAGCCTAGACTGGGTTACTTTGATATTTGAAAAATATGGATTTATATTGAAGAACTCTATATGTTTTAAGTTTATAAACAACAGTTAATTAAAACAATTTTTGAAGAATATATAATAGAAGTATAAGTTAAGAGAGAAGAATAAGAGGGTTGTGTGCCAGAATAAGGTTATATCATGTATGTATATATAGAAGTTAATGATGATGGGCTTGATTTAGTTGGGCTTACGACTATATGGGTTGATGTAAATTTAAAAGACTAGGTGTGGATGTTTATTAGGTTTCTCATACCCTGATGATAAGAATTAACAAAATAACTGGTTATTCCCTACTTATATTATTTAAAAAAAATATATTATACATTAAAAATATATTGTTGCTATTTTAAATACAATTTCTTTATATATTGATACTCTTTTAAATAGCGTAATTACTATTCAAGAAAATATTTGAGTAAAAATTCGGCGTACATTTTATGTAATTTTTCTATAATATTATTGTGTTTTTACTTTTTTAGAAACAAGTAACTATAGTAAATTGAACATGTTCTAGATTATTTATATTTAATATAATTGATAATATAAAAATAATAATATTAATAATTAAATTAAAAGAAATTATAAAAAAATATAACTCTAAAATATTTTTCATTTAAAATAATTAAAATATAAATATTGTTTACTCTTGCATATTAAGTATATTAATTTTTTGAAGATTAAATTGTAATAACTATTATAAAAAACAACACAAGAATATTATTTGTGGTAAAAGTTATATTTAGAATAACTAAATAAAAAAAGATTTTCAATATTATGAAAATTATACCATAACTATTGATTCAAGATCTTAGCGAGTTACATTACTTGGGCATATTTTTGTCAGTAATAAACTCTACAATTTGATCGATGGTCATGATATTTCATCACAAAAATCCTCTTAATAAGGAAAATTATGATGAAATGTCATAACCACGAGCATATTGCATAGCCTAGACTAGATTACTTTGATATTTGAAAAATATGGATTTATATTGAAGAACTCTATATGTTTCAGTTTATAAACTACAGTTAATGAAAACAATTTCTTAAAAATATATAATAGAAGTATAAGTTAAAAGAGAACAATAAAAGGGTTATGTGCCAGAATAAGGTTAAATAATGTATGTATATATAGTAGTTAAGGATGATTGGCTTGATTTAGTTGGGCTTACGATTATACATTATTGGGTCGATATAAATTAAAAAAACTAGGTGTGGATGTTTATTAGGTTTCTCTTATCCTGAGGATAAGAAATAACAAAATAATTTTTTTCCCTACTTATATCTACTTTTAAAAAATATATTATACATTTAAAATATATTATTGCTATTTTAAATACAATTTCCTTATATATTGATACTCTTTTAAATAGCGTAATTACTATTCAGGATAATATTTGAGAAATAATTTAGAATACATATTATATAATTTTTTAATAATATTATTATGTTTTTACTTTTTTAGAAACAAGTAACATATAGTAAATTGAACATGCTTGAGATTATTTATATTTAAAATAATTGATAATATAAAATAATAATATTAATAATTAAATAAAAAAAATTGTAGAAAAATATAACCCTAAAATATTTTTCATTTAAAATAATTAAATTTTAAATATTGTTTACTCTTGCATATTAAGTATATTAATTTTATGAAGATTAAATTGTAATAACTATTATAAAAAAACACCACAAGAATATTATTTATGATAATAACTCTATTTTCAATAACTAAATAAAAAATGAAGTATAATATTAAGAAAATTATTTCGTTACTATTTATTCAAGATCTTAGCGAGTTACATAACTTGGACATATTTTTGTCATTAAAAAAACTCTACAATTTGATCGATGACCAGGACATTTCATCACAATAATCCTCTTAATAAGGAAAATTATGATGAAATGTCATAACCACGAGCATATTGCCTAGCCTAGACTGGGTTACTTTGATATTTGAAAAATATGGATTTATATTGAAGAACTCTATATGTTTTAAGTTTATAAACAACAGTTAATTAAAACAATTTTTGAAGAATATATAATAGAAGTATAAGTTAAGAGAGAAGAATAAGAGGGTTGTGTGCCAGAATAAGGTTATATCATGTATGTATATATAGAAGTTAATGATGATGGGCTTGATTTAGTTGGGCTTACGACTATATGGGTTGATGTAAATTTAAAAGACTAGGTGTGGATGTTTATTAGGTTTCTCATACCCTGATGATAAGAATTAACAAAATAACTGGTTATTCCCTACTTATATTATTTTAAAAAAATATATTATACATTAAAAATATATTGTTGCTATTTTAAATACAATTTCTTTATATATTGATACTCTTTTAAATAGCGTAATTACTATTCAAGAAAATATTTGAGTAAAAATTCGGCGTACATTTTATGTAATTTTTCTATAATATTATTGTGTTTTTACTTTTTTAGAAACAAGTAACTATAGTAAATTGAACATGTTCTAGATTATTTATATTTAATATAATTGATAATATAAAAATAATAATATTAATAATTAAATTAAAAGAAATTATAAAAAAATATAACTCTAAAATATTTTTCATTTAAAATAATTAAAATATAAATATTGTTTACTCTTGCATATTAAGTATATTAATTTTTTGAAGATTAAATTGTAATAACTATTATAAAAAACAACACAAGAATATTATTTGTGGTAAAAGTTATATTTAGAATAACTAAATAAAAAAAGATTTTCAATATTATGAAAATTATACCATAACTATTGATTCAAGATCTTAGCGAGTTACATTACTTGGGCATATTTTTGTCAGTAATAAACTCTACAATTTGATCGATGGTCATGATATTTCATCACAAAAATCCTCTTAATAAGGAAAATTATGATGAAATGTCATAACCACGAGCATATTGCATAGCCTAGACTAGATTACTTTGATATTTGAAAAATATGGATTTATATTGAAGAACTCTATATGTTTCAGTTTATAAACTACAGTTAATGAAAACAATTTCTTAAAAATATATAATAGAAGTATAAGTTAAAAGAGAACAATAAAAGTGTTATGTGCCAGAATAAGGTTAAATAATGTATGTATATATAGTAGTTAAGGATGATTGGCTTGATTTAGTTGGGCTTACGATTATACATTATTGGGTCGATATAAATTAAAAAAACTAGGTGTGGATGTTTATTAGGTTTCTCTTATCCTGAGGATAAGAAATAACAAAATAATTTTTTTCCCTACTTATATCTACTTTTAAAAAATATATTATACATTTAAAATATATTATTGCTATTTTAAATACAATTTCCTTATATATTGATACTCTTTTAAATAGCGTAATTACTATTCAGGATAATATTTGAGAAATAATTTAGAATACATATTATATAATTTTTTAATAATATTATTATGTTTTTACTTTTTTAGAAACAAGTAACATATAGTAAATTGAACATGCTTGAGATTATTTATATTTAAAATAATTGATAATATAAAATAATAATATTAATAATTAAATAAAAAAAATTGTAGAAAAATATAACCCTAAAATATTTTTCATTTAAAATAATTAAATTTTAAATATTGTTTACTCTTGCATATTAAGTATATTAATTTTATGAAGATTAAATTGTAATAACTATTATAAAAAAACACCACAAGAATATTATTTATGATAATAACTCTATTTTCAATAACTAAATAAAAAATGAAGTATAATATTAAGAAAATTATTTCGTTACTATTTATTCAAGATCTTAGCGAGTTACATAACTTGGACATATTTTTGTCATTAAAAAAACTCTACAATTTGATCGATGACCAGGACATTTCATCACAATAATCCTCTTAATAAGGAAAATTATGATGAAATGTCATAACCACGAGCATATTGCCTAGCCTAGACTGGGTTACTTTGATATTTGAAAAATATGGATTTATATTGAAGAACTCTATATGTTTTAAGTTTATAAACAACAGTTAATTAAAACAATTTTTGAAGAATATATAATAGAAGTATAAGTTAAGAGAGAAGAATAAGAGGGTTGTGTGCCAGAATAAGGTTATATCATGTATGTATATATAGAAGTTAATGATGATGGGCTTGATTTAGTTGGGCTTACGACTATATGGGTTGATGTAAATTTAAAAGACTAGGTGTGGATGTTTATTAGGTTTCTCATACCCTGATGATAAGAATTAACAAAATAACTGGTTATTCCCTACTTATATTATTTTAAAAAAATATATTATACATTAAAAATATATTGTTGCTATTTTAAATACAATTTCTTTATATATTGATACTCTTTTAAATAGCGTAATTACTATTCAAGAAAATATTTGAGTAAAAATTCGGCGTACATTTTATGTAATTTTTCTATAATATTATTGTGTTTTTACTTTTTTAGAAACAAGTAACTATAGTAAATTGAACATGTTCTAGATTATTTATATTTAATATAATTGATAATATAAAAATAATAATATTAATAATTAAATTAAAAGAAATTATAAAAAAATATAACTCTAAAATATTTTTCATTTAAAATAATTAAAATATAAATATTGTTTACTCTTGCATATTAAGTATATTAATTTTTTGAAGATTAAATTGTAATAACTATTATAAAAAACAACACAAGAATATTATTTGTGGTAAAAGTTATATTTAGAATAACTAAATAAAAAAAGATTTTCAATATTATGAAAATTATACCATAACTATTGATTCAAGATCTTAGCGAGTTACATTACTTGGGCATATTTTTGTCAGTAATAAACTCTACAATTTGATCGATGGTCATGATATTTCATCACAAAAATACTCTTAATAAGGAAAATTATGATGAAATGTCATAACCACGAGCATATTGCATAGCCTAGACTAGATTACTTTGATATTTGAAAAATATGGATTTATATTGAAGAACTCTATATGTTTCAGTTTATAAACTACAGTTAATGAAAACAATTTCTTAAAAATATATAATAGAAGTATAAGTTAAAAGAGAACAATAAAAGGGTTATGTGCCAGAATAAGGTTAAATAATGTATGTATATATAGTAGTTAAGGATGATTGGCTTGATTTAGTTGGGCTTACGATTATACATTATTGGGTCGATATAAATTAAAAAAACTAGGTGTGGATGTTTATTAGGTTTCTCTTATCCTAAGGATAAGAAATAACAAAATAATTTTTTTCCCTACTTATATCTACTTTTAAAAAATATATTATACATTTAAAATATATTATTGCTATTTTAAATACAATTTCCATATATATTGATACTCTTTTAAATAGCGTAATTACTATTCAGGATAATATTTGAGAAATAATTTAGAATACATATTATATAATTTTTTAATAATATTATTATGTTTTTACTTTTTTAGAAACAAGTAAAATATAGTAAATTGAACATGCTTGAGATTATTTATATTTAAAATAATTTATAATATAAAAAAATAATATTAATAATTAAATATAAAAAATTGTAGAAAAATATAACCCTAAAATATTTTTCATTTAAAATAATTAAATTTTAAATATTGTTTACTCTTGCATATTAAGTATATTAATTTTATGAAGATTAAATTGTAATAACTATTATAAATAACAACACATGTATATTATTTGTGATAATAACTGTATTTTCAATAACTAAATAAAATATGAAGTACAATATTAAGAAAATTATTTCATAACTATTTATTCAAGATCTTAACGAGTTACATAACTTGGGCATATTTTTGTCATTAAAAAAACTCTACAATTTGATCGATGACGAGGACATTTCATCACAATAATCCTCTTAATAAGGAAAATTATGATGAAATGTCATAACCACGAGCATATTGCCTAGCCTAGGCTGGATTACTTTGATATTTGAAAAATATGGATTTATATTGAAGAACTCTATATGTTTTAAGTTTATAAACAACAGTTAATTAAAACAATTTTTGAAGAATATATAATAGAAGTATAAGTTAAGAGAGAAGAATAAGAGGGTTGTGTGCCAGAATAAGGTTATATCATGTATGTATATATAGTAGTTAACGATGATGGGCTTGATTTAGTTGGGCTTACGACTATATGGGTTGATGTAAATTTAAAAGACTAGGTGTGGATGTTTATTAGGTTTCTCATACCCTGATGATAAGAATTAACAAAATAACTGGTTATTCCCTACTTATATTATTTTAAAAAAATATATTATACATTAAAAATATATTTTTGCTATTTTAAATACAATTTCTTTATATATTGATACTCTTTTAAATAGCGTAATTACTATTCAAGATAATATTTGAGTAAAAATTCGGCGTACATTTTATGTAATTTTTCAATAATATTATTGTGTTTTTACTTTTTTAGAAACAAGTAACTATAGTAAATTGAACATGTTCTAGATTATTTATATTTAATATAATTGATAATATAAAAATAATAATATTAATAATTAAATTAAAAGAAATTATAAAAAAATATAACTCTAAAATATTTTTCATTTAAAATAATTAAAATATTAATATTGTTTACTCTTGCATATTAAGTATATTAATTTTTTGAAGATTAAATTGTAATAACTATTATAAAAAACAACACAAGAATATTATTTGTGATAAAAGTTATATTTAGAATAACTAAATAAAAAAAGATTTTCAATATTATGAAAATTATACCATAACTATTGATTCAAGATTTTAGCGAGTTACATTACTTGGGCATATTTTCGTCATTAAGAAACTCTACAATTTGATCGATGGTCATGATATTTCATCACAAAAATCCTCTTAATAAGGAAAATTATGATGAAATGTCATAACCACGAGCATATTGCATAGCCTAGACTAGATTACTTTGATATTTGAAAAATATGGATTTATATTGAAGAACTCTATATGTTTCAGTATATAAACTACAGTTAATGAAAACAATTTCTTAAAAATATATAATAGAAGTATAAGTTAAACGAGAACAATAAAAGGGTTATGTGCCAGAATAAGGTTAAATAATGTATGTATATATAGTAGTTAAGGATGATTGGCTTGATTTAGTTGGGCTTACGATTATACATTATTGGGTCGATATAAATTAAAAAAACTAGGTGTGGATGTTTATTAGGTTTCTCTTATCCTGAGGATAAGAAATAACAAAATAATTTTTTTCCCTACTTATATTTACTTTTAAAAAATATATTATACATTTAAAATATATTATTGCTATTTTAAATACAATTTCCTTATATATTGATACTCTTTTAAATAGCGTAATTACTATTCAGGATAATATTTGAGAAATAATTTAGAATACATATTATATAATATTTTAATAATATTATTATGTTTTTACTTTTTTAGAAACAAGTAAAATATAGTAAATTGAACATGCTTGAGATTATTTATATTTAAAATAATAATATTAATAATTAAATAAAAAAATTGTAGAAAAATATAACCCTAAAATATTTTTCATTTAAAATAATTAAATTTTAAATATTGTTTACTCTTGCATATTAAGTATATTAATTTTATGAAGATTAAATTGTAATAACTATTATAAATAACAACACAAGTATATTATTTGTGATAATAACTGTATTTACAATAACTAAATAAAATATGAAGTACAATATTAAGAAAATTATTTCATAACTATTTATTCAAGATCTTAACGAGTTACATAACTTGGGCATATTTTTGTCATAAAAAAACTCTACAATTTGATCGATGACCGGGACATTTCATCACAATAATCCTCTTAATAAGGAAAATTATGATGAAATGTCATAACCACGAGCATATTGCCTAGCCTAGACTGGATTACTTTGATATTTGAAAAATATGGATTTATATTGAAGAACTCTATAGGTTTTAAGTTTATAAACAACCGTTAATTAACAATTTTTGAAGAATATATAATAGAAGTATAAGTTAAGAGAGAAGAATAAGAGGGTTGTGTGCCAGAATAAGGTTATATCATGTATGTATATATAGTAGTTAACGATGATGGGCTTGATTTAGTTGGGCTTACGACTATATGGGTTGATGTAAATTTAAAAGACTAGGTGTGGATGTTTATTAGGTTTCTCATACCCTGATGATAAGAATTAACAAAATAACTGGTTATTCCCTACTTATATTATTTTAAAAAAATATATTATACATTAAAAATATATTTTTGCTATTTTAAATACAATTTCTTTATATATTGATACTCTTTTAAATAGCGTAATTACTATTCAAGATAATATTTGAGTAAAAATTCGGCGTACATTTTATGTAATTTTTCAATAATATTATTGTGTTTTTACTTTTTTAGAAACAAGTAACTATAGTAAATCTAACATGTTATAGTTTGTTTATATTTAATATAATTGATAATATAAAAATAATAATATTAATAATTAAATTAAAAGATATTATAAAAAAATATAACTCTAAAATAGTTTTCATTTAAAATAATTAAAATATAAATATTGTTTACTCTTGCATATTAAGTATATTAATTTTTTGAAGATTAAATTGTAATAACTGTTATAAAAAACAAAACAAGAATATTATTTGTGATAAAAGTTATATTTAAAATAATTAAATGAAAAAAGATTTTCAATATTTGAAAATTATACCATAACTATTGATTCAAGATCTTAGCGAGTAACATAACTTGGGCATATTTTTCTCATCAAGAAACTCTACAATTTGATCGATGGTCATGATATTTCATCACAATAATTCTCTTAATAAGGAAAATTATGATGAAATGTCATAACCACGAGCATATTGCATATCCTAGACTAGATTACTTTGATATTTGAAAAATATGGATTTATATTGAAGAAATCTAT
The DNA here is from genome assembly GCA_029959085.1 of Nemophila menziesii. NCBI lineage: Eukaryota > Viridiplantae > Streptophyta > Magnoliopsida > Boraginales > Hydrophyllaceae > Nemophila > Nemophila menziesii. The sequence continues at coordinate 21,101,268 of JARWIR010000015.1, read as the reverse complement.
ATGTTTCAGTTTATAAACTACAGTTAATGAAAACAATTTCTGAAAAATATATAATAGAAGTATAAGTTAAAAGAGAACAATAAAAGGGTTATGTGCCAGAATAAGGTTAAATCATTTATGTATATATAGTAGTTAAGGATGATTGGTTTGATTTAGTTGGGCTTACGATTATACATTATTGGGTCGATATAAATTAAAAAAACTAGGTGTGGATGTTTATTAGGTTTCTCTTATCCTGAGGATAAGAAATAACAAAGTAATTTTTTGTTCCCTACTAATATCTACTTTTAAAAAATATATTATACGTTAAAAATATATTATTGCTATTTTAAATACAATTTCCTTATATATTGATACTTTTTTAAATAGCGTAATTACTATTCAGGATAATATTTGAAAAATAATTTAGAATACATATTATATAATTTTTTAATAATATTATTATGTTTTTACTTTTTTAGAAACAAGTAAAATATAGTAAATTGAACATGCTTGAGATTATTTATATTTAAAATAATTGATAATATAAAAATAATAATATTAATAATTAAATAAAAAGAAATTGTAGCAAAATATAACCCTAAAATATTTTTCATTTAAAATAATTAAAATTTAAATATTGTTTACCCTTTCATATTAAGTATATTAATTTTATGAAGATTAAATTGTAATAACTATTATAAATAAATAAACAAGAATATTATTTGTGATAATAACTGTATTTACAATAAATAAATAAAATATGAAGTACAATATTAAGAAAATTATTTCATAACTATTGATTCAAGATGTTAGCGAGTTACATAACTTGGGCATATTTTTTTCATTAAGAAAACACTACAATTTGATCGATGACCATGACATTTCATCACAATAATCCTCTTAATAAAAAAAATTATGATGAAATGTCATAACCACGAGCATATTGCATAGCCTAGACTGGGTTACTTTGATATTTGAAAAATATAGATTTATATTGAAGAACTCTATATGTTTCAGTTTATAAACAACAGTTAATGAAAACAATTTTTGAAGAATATATAATAGAAGTATAACTTAAGAAGAATAAGAGGGTTGTGTTCCAGAATAAGGTTATATCATGTATGTATATATAGTAGTTAATGATGATGGGCTTGATTTAGTTTGGCGTACGACTATATGGGTTGATGTAAATTTAAAAGACTAGGTGTGGATGTTTATTAGGTTTCTCATACCCTGATGATAAGAATTAACAAAATAACTGGTTATTCCCTACTTATATTATTTAAAAAAATATATTATACATTAAAAATATATTGTTGCTATTTTAAATACAATTTCCTTATATATTGATACTCTTTTAAATAGCGTAATTACTATTCAAGATAATATTTGAGTAAAAATTCGGCGTACATATTATGTAAATTTTTAATAATATTATTGTGTTTTTTATTTTCTAGAAACAAGTAACTATAGTAAATTGAACATGTTCTAGTTTATTTATATTTAATATAATTGATAATATAAAAATAATAATATTAATAATTAAATTAAAAGAATTTATAAAAAAATATAACTCTAAAATATTTTTCATTTAAAATAATTAAAATATAAATATTGTTTACTCTTGCATATTAAGTATATTAATTTTTTGAATATTAAATTGTAATAACTGTTATAAAAAACAACACAAGAATATTATTTGTGATAAAAGTTATATTTACAATAACTAAATAAAAAAAGATTTTCAATATTTGAAAATTATACCATAACTATGTATTCAAGATCTTAGTGAGTTACATAACTTGGGCATATTTTTCTCATTAAGAAAATCTACAATTTGATCGATGGTCATAATATTTCATCACAATAATCCTCTTAATAAGGAAAATTATGATGAAATGTCATAACCACGAGCATATTGCATAGCCTAGACTAGATTAGTTTGATATTTGAAAAATATGGATTTATATTGAAGAACTCTATATTATTCAGTTTATAAACTACCGTTAATGAAAACAATTTTTGAAGAATATATAATAGAAGTATAAGTTAAAAGAGAACAATAAAAGGGTTATGTGCTAGAATAAGGTTAAATCATTTATGTATATATAGTAGTTAAGGATGATTGGCTTGATTTAGTTGGGCTTACGATTATACATTATTGGGTCGATATAAATTAAAAAAACTAGGTGTGGATATTTATTAGGTTTCTCTTATCCTGAGAATAAGAAATAACAAAATAATTTTTTGTTCCCCACTTATATCTACTTTTAAGAAATATATTATACTTTAAAAATATATTATTGCTATTTTAAATACAATTTCCTTATATATTGATACTTTTTTAAATAGCGTAATTACTATTCAAGATAATATTTGAAAAATAATTTAGAATACATATTTTATAATTTTTTAATAATATTATTATATTTTTACTTTTTAGAAACAAGTAAAATATAGTAAATTGAACATGCTTGAGATTATTTATATTTAAAATAATTGATAATATAAAAATAATAATATTAATAATTAAATAAAAAGAAATTGTAGAAAAATATAACCCAAAAATATAAAATATTTTTCATTTAAAATAATTATAATTTAAATATTGTTTACACTTGCATATTAAGTATATTAATTTTATGAAGATTAAATTGTAATAAATATTATAAATAACAACACTAGAATATTATTTGTGATAATAACTGTATTTACAATAACTAAATAAAATATGAAGTACAATATTAAGAAAATTATTTCATAACTATTGATTCAAGATATTAGCGAGTTACATAACTTGGGCATATTTTTGTCATTAAAAAAACTCTACAATTTGATCGATGGTCATGACATTTTATCACAATAATCCTCTTAATAAGGAAAATTATGATGATATGTCATAACCACGAGCATATTGCATAGACTAGACTGGGTTACTTTGATATTTGAAAAATATGGATTTATATTGAAGAACTCTATATGTTTCAGTTTATAAACAACAGTTAATGAAAACAATTTTTGAAGAATATATAATAGAAGTATAAGTTAAGAAGAATAAGAGGGTTGTGTGCCAGAATAAGGTTATATCATGTATGTATATATAGTAGTTAATGATGATGGGCTTGATTTAGTTTGGCTTACGACTATATGGGTTGATGTAAATTTAAAAGACTAGGTGTGGATGTTTATTAGGTTTCTCATACCCTGATGATAAGAATTACCAAAATAACTGGTTATTCCCAACTTATATTATTTAAAAAAAATATTACATTAAAAATATATTGTTGCTATTTTAAATACAATTTCCTTATATATTGATACTCTTTTAAATAGCGTAATTACTATTCAAGATAATATTTGAGTAAAAATTCGGCGTACATATTATGTAATTTTTTAATAATATTATTGTGTTTTTTATTTTTTAGAAACAAGTAACTATAGTAAATTGAACATGTTCTAGTTTATTTATATTTAATATAATTGATAATATAAAAATAATAATATTAATAATTAAATTAAAAGAAATTATAAAAAATATAACTCTAAAATATTTTTCATTTAAAATAATTAAAATATAAATATTGTTTACTCTTGCATATTAAGTATATTAATTTTTTGAAGATTAAATTGTAATAACTGTTACAAAAAACAACACAAGAATATTATTTGTGAAAAAGTTATATTTAAAATAACTAAATAAAAAAAGATTTTCAATATTTGAAAATTATACCATAACTATTGATTCAAGATCTTAGCGAGTAACATAACTTGGGCATATTTTTCTCATCAAGAAACTCTACAATTTGATCGATGGTCATGATATTTCATCACAATAATCCTCTTAATAAGGAAAATTATGATGAATGTCATAACCACGAGCATATTGCATAGCCTAGACTAGATTACTTTGATATTTGAAAAATATTGATTTATATTGAAGAAATCTATATGTTTCAGTTTATAAACTACAGTTAATGAAAACAATTTCTGAAAAATATATAATAGAAGTATAAGTTAAAAGAGAACAATAAAAGGGTTATGTGCCAGAATAAGGTTAAATCATTTATGTATATATAGTAGTTAAGGATGATTGGCTTGATTTAGTTGGGCTTACGATTATACATTATTGGGTCGATATAAATTAAAAGAACTAAGTGTGGATGTTTATTAGGTTTCTCTTATCCTGAGGATAAGAAATAAGAAAATAATTTTTTGTTCCCTACTAATATCTACTTTTAAAAAATATATTATACGTTAAAAATATATTATTGCTATTTTAAATACAATTTCCTTATATATTGATACTTTTTTAAATAGCGTAATTACTATTCAAGATAATATTTGAAAAATAATTTAGAATACATATTATATAATTTTTTAATAATATTATTATGTTTTTACTTTTTTAGAAACAAGTAAAATATAGTAAATTGAACATGCTTGAGATTATTTATATTTAAAATAATTGATAATATAAAAATAATAATATTAATAATTAAATAAACAGAAAATGTAGAAAAATATAACCCAAAAATATTTTTTATTTAAAATAATTAAAATTTAAATATTGTTTACCCTTTCATATTAAGCATATTAATTTTATGAAGATTAAATTGTAATAACTATTATAAATAAATAAACAAGAATATATTTGTGATAATAACTGTATTTACAATAAATAAATAAAATATGAAGTACAATATTAAGAAAATTATTTCATAACTATTGATTCAAGATCTTAGCGAGTTACATAACTTGGGCATATTTTTGTCATTAAAACAACTCTACAATTTGATCGATGACCATGACATTTCATCACAATAATCCTCTTAATAAGGAAAATTATGATGAAATGTCATAACCACGAGCATATTGCATAGCGTAGACTGGGTTACTTTGCTATTTGAAAAATATGGATTTATATTGAAGAACTCTATATGTTTCAGTTTATAAACAACAGTTAATGAAAACAATTTTTGAAGAATATATAATAGAAGTATAACTTAAGAAGAATAAGAGGGTTGTGTGGCAGAATAAGGTTATATCATGTATGTATATATAGTAGTTAATGATGATGGGCTTGATTTAGTTTGGCGTACGACTATATGGGTTGATGTAAATTTAAAAGACTAGGTGTGGATGTTTATTAGGTTTCTCATACCCTGATGATAAGAATTAACAAAATAACTGGTTATTCCCTACTTATATTATTTAAAAAAATATATTATATATTAAAAATATATTGTTGCTATTTTAAATACAATTTCCTTATATATTGATACTCTTTTAAATTGCGTAATTACTATTCACGATAATATTTGAGTAAAAATTTGGCGTACATATTTTGTAATTTTTTAATAATATTATTGTGTTTTTTATTTTTTAGAAACAAATAACTATAGTAAATTGAACATGTTCTAGTTTATTTATATTTAATATAATTGATAATATAAAAATAATAATATTAATAATTAAATTAAAAGAAATTATAAAAAATATAACTCTAAAATATTTTTCATTTAAAATAATTAAAATATAAATATTGTTTACTCTTGCATATTAAGTATATTAATTTTTTGAAGATTAAATTGTAATAACTGTTACAAAAAACAACACAAGAATATTATTTGTGAAAAAGTTATATTTAAAATAACTAAATAAAAAAAGATTTTCAATATTTGAAAATTATACCATAACTATTGATTCAAGATCTTAGCGAGTAACATAACTTGGGCATATTTTTCTCATCAAGAAACTCTACAATTTGATCGATGGTCATGATATTTCATCACAATAATCCTCTTAATAAGGAAAATTATGATGAATGTCATAACCACGAGCATATTGCATAGCCTAGACTAGATTACTTTGATATTTGAAAAATATTGATTTATATTGAAGAAATCTATATGTTTCAGTTTATAAACTACAGTTAATGAAAACAATTTCTGAAAAATATATGATAGAAGTATAAGTTAAAAGAGAACAATAAAAGGGTTATGTGCCAGAATAAGGTTAAATCATTTATGCATATATAGTAGTTAAGGATGATTGGTTTGATTTAGTTGGGCTTACGATTATACATTATTGGGTCGATATAAATTAAAAAAACTAGGTGTGGATGTTTATTAGGTTTCTCTTATCGTGAGGATAAGAAATAACAAAGTAATTTTTTGTTCCCTACTAATATCTACTTTTAAAAAATATATTATACGTTAAAAATATATTATTGCTATTTTAAATACAATTTCCTTATATATTGATACTTTTTAAAATAGCGTAATTACTATTCAAGATAATATTTGAAAAATAATTTAGAATACATATTATATAATTTTTTAATAATATTATTATGTTTTTACTTTTTTAGAAACAAGTAAAATATAGTAAATTGAACATGCTTGAGATTATTTATATTTAAAATAATTGATAATATAAAAATAATAATATTAATAATTAAATAAAAAGAAATTGTAGCAAAATATAACCCTAAAATATTTTTCATTTAAAATAATTAAAATTTAAATATTGTTTACCCTTTCATATTAAGTATATTAATTTTATCAAGATTAAATTGTAATAACTATTATAAATAAATAAACAAGAATATTATTTGTGATAATAACTGTATTTACAATAAATAAATAAAATATGAAGTACAATATTAAGAAAATTATTTCATAACTATTGATTCAAGATGTTAGCGAGTTACATAACTTGGGCATATTTTTTTCATTAAGAAAACACTACAATTTGATCGATGACCATGACATTTCATCACAATAATCCTCTTAATAAAAAAAATTATGATGAAATGTCATAACCACGAGCATATTGCATAGCCTAGACTGGGTTACTTTGATATTTGAAAAATATAGATTTATATTGAAGAACTCTATATGTTTCAGTTTATAAACAACAGTTAATGAAAACAATTTTTGAAGAATATATAATAGAAGTATAACTTAAGAAGAATAAGAGGGTTGTGTTCCAGAATAAGGTTATATCATGTATGTATATATAGTAGTTAATGATGATGGGCTTGATTTAGTTTGGCGTACGACTATATGTGTTGATGTAAATTTAAAAGACTAGGTGTGGATGTTTATTAGGTTTCTCATACCCTGATGATAAGAATTAACAAAATAACTGGTTATTCCCTACTTATATTATTTAAAAAAATATATTATACATTAAAAATATATTGTTGCTATTTTAAATACAATTTCCTTATATATTGATACTCTTTTAAATAGCGTAATTACTATTCAAGATAATATTTGAGTAAAAATTCGGCGTACATATTATGTAATTTTTTAATAATATTATTGTGTTTTTTATTTTCTAGAAACAAGTAACTATAGTAAATTGAACATGTTCTAGTTTATTTATATTTAATATAATTGATAATATAAAAATAATAATATTAATAATTAAATTAAAAGAATTTATAAAAAAATAAAACTCTAAAATATTTTTCATTTAAAATAATTAAAATATAAATATTGTTTACTCTTGCATATTAAGTATATTAATTTTTTGAATATTAAATTGTAATAATTGTTATAAAAAACAACACAAGAATATTATTTGTGATAAAAGTTATATTTACAATAAATAAATAAAAAAAGATTTTCAATATTTGAAATTATACCATAACTATGTATTCAAGATCTTAGTGAGTTACATAACTTGGGCATATTTTTCTCATTAAGAAACTCTACAATTTGATCGATGGTTAATATTTCATCACAATAATCCTCTTAATAAGGAAAATTATGATAAAATGTCATAACCACGAGCATATTGCATAGCCTAGACTAGATTACTTTGATATTTGAAAAATATGGATTTATATTGAAAAACTCTATATTATTCAGTTTATAAACTACCGTTAATGAAAACAATTTTTGAAGAATATATAATAGAAGTATAAGTTAAAAGAGAACAATAAAAGGGTTATGTGCTAGAATAAGGTTAAATCATTTATGTATATATAGTAGTTAAGGATGATTGGCTTGATTTAGTTGGGCTTACGATTATACATTATTGGGTCGATATAAATTAAAAAAACTAGGTGTGGATGTTTATTAGGTTTCTCTTATCCTGAGAATAAGAAATAACAAAATAATTTTTTGTTCCCTACTTATATCTACTTTTAAGAAATATATTATACTTTAAAAATATATTATTGCTATTTTATATACAATTTCCTTATATATTGATACTTTTTTAAATAGCGTAATTACTATTCAAGATAATATTTGAAAAATAATTTAGAATACATATTTTATTATTTTTTAATAATATTATTATATTTTTACTTTTTAGAAACAAGTAAAATATAGTAAATTGAACATGCTTGAGATTATTTATATTTAAAATAATTGATAATATAAAAATAATAATATTAATAATTAAATAAAAAGAAATTGTAGAAAAATATAACCCAAAAATATAAAATATTTTTCATTTAAAATAATTAAAATTTAAATATTGTTTACACTTGCATATTAAGTATATTAATTTTATGAAGATTAAATTGTAATAAATATTATAAATAACAACACTAGAATATTATTTGTGATAATAACTGTATTTACAATAACTAAATAAAATATGAAGTACAATATTAAGAAAATTATTTCATAACTATTGATTCAAGATATTAGCGAGTTACATAACTTGGGCATATTTTTGTCATTAAAAAAACTCTACAATTTGATCGATGGTCATGACATTTTATCACAATAATCCTCTTAATAAGGAAAATTATGATGATATGTCATAACCACGAGCATATTGCATAGCCTAGACTGGGTTACTTTGATATTTGAAAAATATGGATTTATATTGAAGAACTCTATATGTTTCAGTTTATAAACAACAGTTAATGAAAACAATTTTTGAAAAATATATAATAGAAGTATAAGTTAAGAAGAATAAGAGGGTTGTGTGCCAAAATAAGGTTATATCATGTATGTATATATAGTAGTTAATGATGATGGGCTTGATTTAGTTTGGCTTACGACTATATGGGTTGATGTAAATTTAAAAGACTAGGTGTGGGTGTTTATTAGGTTTCTCATACCCTGATGATAAGAATTAACAAAATAACTGGTTATTCCCAACTTATATTATTTAAAAAAAATATTACATTAAAAATATATTGTTGCTATTTTAAATACAATTTCCTTATATATTGATACTCTTTTAAATATTGTAATTACTATTCAAGATAATATTTGAGTAAAAATTCGGCGTACATATTATGTAATTTTTTAATAATATTATTGTGTTTTTTATTTTTTAGAAACAAGTAACTATAGTAAATTGAACATATTCTAGTTTATCTATATTTAATATAATTGATAATATAAAAATAATAATATTAATAATTAAATTAAAAGATATTATAAAAAAATATAACTCTAAAATATTTTTCATTTAAAATAATTAAAATATAAATATTTTTTACTCTTTCATATTAAGTATATTAATTTTTTGAAGATTAAATTGTAATAACTGTAATAAAAAACAACACAAGAATATTATTTGTGATAAAAGTTATATTTACAATAACTAAATAAAAAAAGATTTTCAATATTTGAAAATTATACCATAACTATTGATTCAAGAACTTAGCGAGTTACATAACTTGGGCATATTTTTCTCATCAAGAAACTCTACAATTTGATCGATGGTCATTATATTTCATCACAATAATCCTCTTAATAAGAAAAATTATGATGAAATGTCATAACCACGAGCATATTGCATAGCCTAGACTAGATTACTTTGATATTTGAAAAATATTGATTTATATTGAATAACTTATGTTTCAGTGAAGAATATATAATAGAAGTATAAGTTAAAAGAGAACAATAAAAAGGTTATGTGCCAGAATAAGGTTAAATCATTTATGTATATATAGTAGTTAAGGATGATTGGCTTGATTTAGTTAGGCTTACGATTATACATTATTGGGTCGATATAAATTAAAAGAACTAAGTGTGGATGTTTATTAGGTTTCTCTTATCCTGAGGATAAGAAATAAGAAAATAATTTTTTGTTCCCTACTAATATCTACTTTTAAAAAATATATTATACGTTAAAAATATATTATTGCTATTTTAAATACAATTTCCTTATATATTGATACTTTTTTAAATAGCGTAATTACTATTTAAGATAATATTTGAAAAATAATTTAGAATACATATTATATAATTTTTTAATAATATTATTATATTTTTACTTTTTTAGAAACAAGTAAAATATAGTAAATTGAACATGCTTGAGATTATTTATATTTAAAATAATTGATAATATAAAAATAATAATATTAATAATTAAATAAAAAGAAATTGTAGCAAAATATAACCCTAAAATATTTTTTATTTAAAATAATTAAAATTTAAATATTGTTTACCCTTTCATATTAAGCATATTAATTTTATGAAGATTAAATTGTAATAACTATTATAAATAAATAAACAAGAATATATTTGTGATAATAACTGTATTTACAATAAATAAATAAAATATGAAGTACAATATTAAGAAAATTATTTCATAACTATTGATTCAAGATCTTAGCGAGTTACATAACTTGGGCATATTTTTGTCATTAAAACAACTCTACAATTTGATCGATGACCATGACATTTCATCACAATAATCCTCTTAATAAGGAAAATTATGATGAAATGTCATAACCACGAGCATATTGCATAGCGTAGACTGGGTTACTTTGCTATTTGAAAAATATGGATTTATATTGAAGAACTCTATATGTTTCAGTTTATAAACAACAGTTAATGAAAACAATTTTTGAAGAATATATAATAGAAGTATAACTTAAGAAGAATAAGAGGGTTGTGTGGCAGAATAAGGTTATATTATGTATGTATATATAGTAGTTAATGATGATGGGCTTGATTTAGTTTGGCGTACGACTATATGGGTTGATGTAAATTTAAAAGACTAGGTGTGGATGTTTATTAGGTTTCTCATACCCTGATGATAAGAATTAACAAAATAACTGGTTATTCCCTACTTATATTATTTAAAAAAATATATTATATATTAAAAATATATTGTTGCTATTTTAAATACAATTTCCTTATATATTGATACTCTTTTAAATTGCGTAATTACTATTCACGATAATATTTGAGTAAAAATTTGGCGTACATATTTTGTAATTTTTTAATAATATTATTGTGTTTTTTATTTTTTAGAAACAAATAACTATAGTAAATTGAACATGTTCTAGTTTATTTATATTTAATATAATTGATAATATAAAAATAATAATATTAATAATTAAATTAAAAGAAATTATAAAAAATATAACTCTAAAATATTTTTCATTTAAAATAATTAAAATATAAATATTGTTTACTCTTGCATATTAAGTATATTAATTTTTTGAAGATTAAATTGTAATAACTGTTACAAAAAACAACACAAGAATATTATTTGTGAAAAAGTTATATTTAAAATAACTAAATAAAAAAAGATTTTCAATATTTGAAAATTATACCATAACTATTGATTCAAGATCTTAGCGAGTAACATAACTTGGGCATATTTTTCTCATCAAGAAACTCTACAATTTGATCGATGGTCATGATATTTCATCACAATAATCCTCTTAATAAGGAAAATTATGATGAATGTCATAACCACGAGCATATTGCATAGCCTAGACTAGATTACTTTGATATTTGAAAAATATTGATTTATATTGAAAAAATCTATATGTTTCAGTTTATAAACTACAGTTAATGAAAACAATTTCTGAAAAATATATGATAGAAGTATAAGTTAAAAGAGAACAATAAAAGGGTTATGTGCCAGAATAAGGTTAAATCATTTATGCATATATAGTAGTTAAGGATGATTGGTTTGATTTAGTTGGGCTTACGATTATACATTATTGGGTCGATATAAATTAAAAAAACTAGGTGTGGATGTTTATTAGGTTTCTCTTATCCTGAGGATAAGAAATAACAAAGTAATTTTTTGTTCCCTACTAATATCTACTTTTAAAAAATATATTATACGTTAAAAATATATTATTGCTATTTTAAATACAATTTCCTTATATATTGATACTTTTTAAAATAGCGTAATTACTATTCAAGATAATATTTGAAAAATAATTTAGAATACATATTATATAATTTTTTAATAATATTATTATGTTTTTACTTTTTTAGAAACAAGTAAAATATAGTAAATTGAACATGCTTGAGATTATTTATATTTAAAATAATTGATAATATAAAAATAATAATATTAATAATTAAATAAAAAGAAATTGTAGCAAAATATAACCCTAAAATATTTTTAATAATTAAAATTTAAATATTGTTTACCCTTTCATATTAAGTATATTAATTTTATCAAGATTAAATTGTAATAACTATTATAAATAAATAAACAAGAATATTATTTGTGATAATAACTGTATTTACAATAAATAAATAAAATATGAAGTACAATATTAAAAAAATTATTTCATAACTATTGATTCAAGATGTTAGCGAGTTACATAACTTGGGCATATTTTTTTCATTAAGAAAACACTACAATTTGATCGATGACCATGACATTTCATCACAATAATCCTCTTAATAAAAAAAATTATGATGAAATGTCATAACCACGAGCATATTGCATAGCCTAGACTGGGTTACTTTGATATTTGAAAAATATAGATTTATATTGAAGAACTCTATATGTTTCAGTTTATAAACAACAGTTAATGAAAACAATTTTTGAAGAATATATAATAGAAGTATAACTTAAGAAGAATAAGAGGGTTGTGTTCCAGAATAAGGTTATATCATGTATGTATATATAGTAGTTAATGATGATGGGCTTGATTTAGTTTGGCGTACGACTATATGGGTTGATGTAAATTTAAAAGACTAGGTGTGGATGTTTATTAGGTTTCTCATACCCTGATGATAAGAATTAACAAAATAACTGGTTATTCCCTACTTATATTATTTAAAAAAATATATTATACATTAAAAATATATTGTTGCTATTTTAAATACAATTTCCTTATATATTGATACTCTTTTAAATAGCGTAATTACTATTCAAGATAATATTTGAGTAAAAATTCGGCGTACATATTATGTAATTTTTTAATAATATTATTGTGTTTTTTATTTTCTAGAAACAAGTAACTATAGTAAATTGAACATGTTCTAGTTTATTTATATTTAATATAATTGATAATATAAAAATAATAATATTAATAATTAAATTAAAAGAATTTATAAAAAAATAAAACTCTAAAATATTTTTCATTTAAAATAATTAAAATATAAATATTGTTTACTCTTGCATATTAAGTATATTAATTTTTTGAATATTAAATTGTAATAACTGTTATAAAAAACAACACAAGAATATTATTTGTGATAAAAGTTATATTTACAATAACTAAATAAAAAAAGATTTTCAATATTTGAAAATTATACCATAACTATGTATTCAAGATCTTAGTGAGTTACATAACTTGGGCATATTTTTCTCATTAAGAAACTCTACAATTTGATCGATGGTTAATATTTCATCACAATAATCCTCTTAATAAGGAAAATTATGATGAAATGTCATAACCACGAGCATATTGCATAGCCTAGACTAGATTACTTTGATATTTGCAAAATATGGATTTATATTGAAAAACTCTATATTATTCAGTTTATAAACTACCGTTAATGAAAACAATTTTTGAAGAATATATAATAGAAGTATAAGTTAAAAGAGAACAATAAAAGGGTTATGTGCTAGAATAAGGTTAAATCATTTATGTATATATAGTAGTTAAGGATGATTGGCTTGATTTAGTTGGGCTTACGATTATACATTATTGGGTCGATATAAATTAAAAAAACTAGGTGTGGATGTTTATTAGGTTTCTCTTATCCTCAGAATAAGAAATAACAAAATAATTTTTTGTTCCCTACTTATATCTACTTTTAAGAAATATATTATACTTTAAAAATATATTATTGCTATTTTATATACAATTTCCTTATATATTGATACTTTTTTAAATAGCGTAATTACTATTCAAGATAATATTTGAAAAATAATTTAGAATACATATTTTATTATTTTTTAATAATATTATTATATTTTTTACTTTTTAGAAACAAGTAAAATATAGTAAATTGAACATGCTTGAGATTATTTATATTTAAAATAATTGATAACATAAAAATAATAATATTAATAATTAAATAAAAAGAAATTGTAGAAAAATATAACCCAAAAATATAAAATATTTTTCATTTAAAATAATTAAAATTTAAATATTGTTTACACTTGCATATTAAGTATATTAATTTTATGAAGATTAAATTGTAATAAATATTATAAATAACAACACTAGAATATTATTTGTGATAATAACTGTATTTACAATAACTAAATAAAATATGAAGTACAATATTAAGAAAATTATTTCATAACTATTGATTCAAGATATTAGCGAGTTACATAACTTGGGCATATTTTTGTCATTAAAAAAACTCTACAATTTGATCGATGGTCATGACATTTTATCACAATAATCCTCTTAATAAGGAAAATTATGATGATATGTCATAACCACAAGCATATTGCATAGCCTAGACTGGGTTACTTTGATATTTGAAAAATATGGATTTATATTGAAGAACTCTATATGTTTCAGTTTATAAACAACAGTTAATGAAAACAATTTTTGAAGAATATATAATAGAAGTATAAGTTAAGAAGAATAAGAGGGTTGTGTGCCAGAATAAGGTTATATCATGTATGTATATATAGTAGTTAATGATGATGGGCTTGATTTAGTTTGGCTTACGACTATATGGGTTGATGTAAATTTAAAAGACTAGGTGTGGGTGTTTATTAGGTTTCTCATACCCTGATGATAAGAATTAACAAAATAACTGGTTATTCCCTACTTATATTATTTAAAAAAATATATTATACATTAAAAATATATTGTTGCTATTTTAAATACAATTTCCTTATATATTGATACTCTTTTAAATAGCGTAATTACTATTCAAGATAATATTTGAGTAAAAATTCGGCGTACATATTATGTAATTTTTTAATAATATTATTGTGTTTTTTATTTTCTAGAAACAAGTAACTATAGTAAATTGAACATGTTCTAGTTTATTTATATTTAATATAATTGATAATATAAAAATAATAATATTAATAATTAAATTAAAAGAATTTATAAAAAAATAAAACTCTAAAATATTTTTCATTTAAAATAATTAAAATATAAATATTGTTTACTCTTGCATATTAAGTATATTAATTTTTTGAATATTAAATTGTAATAACTGTTATAAAAAACAACACAAGAATATTATTTGTGATAAAAGTTATATTTACAATAACTAAATAAAAAAAGATTTTCAATATTTGAAAATTATACCATAACTATGTATTCAAGATCTTAGTGAGTTACATAACTTGGGCATATTTTTCTCATTAAGAAACTCTACAATTTGATCGATGGTTAATATTTCATCACAATAATCCTCTTAATAAGGAAAATTATGATGAAATGTCATAACCACGAGCATATTGCATAGCCTAGACTAGATTACTTTGATATTTGAAAAATATGGATTTATATTGAAAAACTCTATATTATTCAGTTTATAAACTACCGTTAATGAAAACAATTTTTGAAGAATATATAATAGAAGTATAAGTTAAAAGAGAACAATAAAAGGGTTATGTGCTAGAATAAGGTTAAATCATTTATGTATATATAGTAGTTAAGGATGATTGGCTTGATTTAGTTGGGCTTACGATTATACATTATTGGGTCGATATAAATTAAAAAAACTAGGTGTGGATGTTTATTAGGTTTCTCTTATCCTGAGAATAAGAAATAACAAAATAATTTTTTGTTCCCTACTTATATCTACTTTTAAGAAATATATTATACTTTAAAAATATATTATTGCTATTTTATATACAATTTCCTTATATATTGATACTTTTTTAAATAGCGTAATTACTATTCAAGATAATATTTGAAAAATAATTTAGAATACATATTTTATTATTTTTTAATAATATTATTATATTTTTTACTTTTTAGAAACAAGTAAAATATAGTAAATTGAACATGCTTGAGATTATTTATATTTAAAATAATTGATAACATAAAAATAATAATATTAATAATTAAATAAAAAGAAATTGTAGAAAAATATAACCCAAAAATATAAAATATTTTTCATTTAAAATAATTAAAATTTAAATATTGTTTACACTTGCATATTAAGTATATTAATTTTATGAAGATTAAATTGTAATAAATATTATAAATAACAACACTAGAATATTATTTGTGATAATAACTGTATTTACAATAACTAAATAAAATATGAAGTACAATATTAAGAAAATTATTTCATAACTATTGATTCAAGATATTAGCGAGTTACATAACTTGGGCATATTTTTGTCATTAAAAAAACTCTACAATTTGATCGATGGTCATGACATTTTATCACAATAATCCTCTTAATAAGGAAAATTATGATGAAATGTCATAACCACGAGCATATTGCATAGCGTAGACTGGGTTACTTTGCTATTTGAAAAATATGGATTTATATTGAAGAACTCTATATGTTTCAGTTTATAAACAACAGTTAATGAAAACAATTTTTGAAGAATATATAATAGAAGTATAACTTAAGAAGAATAAGAGGGTTGTGTGGCAGAATAAGGTTATATTATGTATGTATATGTAGTAGTTAATGATGATGGGCTTGATTTAGTTTGGCGTACGACTATATGGGTTGATGTAAATTTAAAAGACTAGGTGTGGATGTTTATTAGGTTTCTCATACCCTGATGATAAGAATTAACAAAATAACTGGTTATTCCCTACTTATATTATTTAAAAAAATATATTATATATTAAAAATATATTGTTGCTATTTTAAATACAATTTCCTTATATATTGATACTCTTTTAAATTGCGTAATTACTATTCACGATAATATTTGAGTAAAAATTTGGCGTACATATTTTGTAATTTTTTAATAATATTATTGTGTTTTTTATTTTTTAGAAACAAATAACTATAGTAAATTGAACATGTTCTAGTTTATTTATATTTAATATAATTGATAATATAAAAATAATAATATTAATAATTAAATTAAAAGAAATTATAAAAAATATAACTCTAAAATATTTTTCATTTAAAATAATTAAAATATAAATATTGTTTACTCTTGCATATTAAGTATATTAATTTTTTGAAGATTAAATTGTAATAACTGTTACAAAAAACAACACAAGAATATTATTTGTGAAAAAGTTATATTTAAAATAACTAAATAAAAAAAGATTTTCAATATTTGAAAATTATACCATAACTATTGATTCAAGATCTTAGCGAGTAACATAACTTGGGCATATTTTTCTCATCAAGAAACTCTACAATTTGATCGATGGTCATGATATTTCATCACAATAATCCTCTTAATAAGGAAAATTATGATGAATGTCATAACCACGAGCATATTGCATAGCCTAGACTAGATTACTTTGATATTTGAAAAATATTGATTTATATTGAAAAAATCTATATGTTTCAGTTTATAAACTACAGTTAATGAAAACAATTTCTGAAAAATATATGATAGAAGTATAAGTTAAAAGAGAACAATAAAAGGGTTATGTGCCAGAATAAGGTTAAATCATTTATGCATATATAGTAGTTAAGGATGATTGGTTTGATTTAGTTGGGCTTACGATTATACATTATTGGGTCGATATAAATTAAAAAAACTAGGTGTGGATGTTTATTAGGTTTCTCTTATCCTGAGGATAAGAAATAACAAAGTAATTTTTTGTTCCCTACTAATATCTACTTTTAAAAAATATATTATACGTTAAAAATATATTATTGCTATTTTAAATACAATTTCCTTATATATTGATACTTTTTAAAATAGCGTAATTACTATTCAAGATAATATTTGAAAAATAATTTAGAATACATATTATATAATTTTTTAATAATATTATTATGTTTTTACTTTTTTAGAAACAAGTAAAATATAGTAAATTGAACATGCTTGAGATTATTTATATTTAAAATAATTGATAATATAAAAATAATAATATTAATAATTAAATAAAAAGAAATTGTAGCAAAATATAACCCTAAAATATTTTTAATAATTAAAATTTAAATATTGTTTACCCTTTCATATTAAGTATATTAATTTTATCAAGATTAAATTGTAATAACTATTATAAATAAATAAACAAGAATATTATTTGTGATAATAACTGTATTTACAATAAATAAATAAAATATGAAGTACAATATTAAAAAAATTATTTCATAACTATTGATTCAAGATGTTAGCGAGTTACATAACTTGGGCATATTTTTTTCATTAAGAAAACACTACAATTTGATCGATGACCATGACATTTCATCACAATAATCCTCTTAATAAAAAAAATTATGATGAAATGTCATAACCACGAGCATATTGCATAGCCTAGACTGGGTTACTTTGATATTTGAAAAATATAGATTTATATTGAAGAACTCTATATGTTTCAGTTTATAAACAACAGTTAATGAAAACAATTTTTGAAGAATATATAATAGAAGTATAACTTAAGAAGAATAAGAGGGTTGTGTTCCAGAATAAGGTTATATCATGTATGTATATATAGTAGTTAATGATGATGGGCTTGATTTAGTTTGGCGTACGACTATATGGGTTGATGTAAATTTAAAAGACTAGGTGTGGATGTTTATTAGGTTTCTCATACCCTGATGATAAGAATTAACAAAATAACTGGTTATTCCCTACTTATATTATTTAAAAAAATATATTATACATTAAAAATATATTGTTGCTATTTTAAATACAATTTCCTTATATATTGATACTCTTTTAAATAGCGTAATTACTATTCAAGATAATATTTGAGTAAAAATTCGGCGTACATATTATGTAATTTTTTAATAATATTATTGTGTTTTTTATTTTCTAGAAACAAGTAACTATAGTAAATTGAACATGTTCTAGTTTATTTATATTTAATATAATTGATAATATAAAAATAATAATATTAATAATTAAATTAAAAGAATTTATAAAAAAATAAAACTCTAAAATATTTTTCATTTAAAATAATTAAAATATAAATATTGTTTACTCTTGCATATTAAGTATATTAATTTTTTGAATATTAAATTGTAATAACTGTTATAAAAAACAACACAAGAATATTATTTGTGATAAAAGTTATATTTACAATAACTAAATAAAAAAAGATTTTCAATATTTGAAAATTATACCATAACTATGTATTCAAGATCTTAGTGAGTTACATAACTTGGGCATATTTTTGTCATTAAGAAACTCTACAATTTGATCGATGGTTAATATTTCATCACAATAATCCTCTTAATAAGGAAAATTATGATAAAATGTCATAACCACGAGCATATTGCATAGCCTAGACTAGATTACTTTGATATTTGCAAAATATGGATTTATATTGAAAAACTCTATATTATTCAGTTTATAAACTACCGTTAATGAAAACAATTTTTGAAGAATATATAATAGAAGTATAAGTTAAAAGAGAACAATAAAAGGGTTATGTGCTAGAATAAGGTTAAATCATTTATGTATATATAGTAGTTAAGGATGATTGGCTTGATTTAGTTGGGCTTACGATTATACATTATTGGGTCGATATAAATTAAAAAAACTAGGTGTGGATGTTTATTAGGTTTCTCTTATCCTCAGAATAAGAAATAACAAAATAATTTTTTGTTCCCTACTTATATCTACTTTTAAGAAATATATTATACTTTAAAAATATATTATTGCTATTTTATATACAATTTCCTTATATATTGATACTTTTTTAAATAGCGTAATTACTATTCAAGATAATATTTGAAAAATAATTTAGAATACATATTTTATTATTTTTTAATAATATTATTATATTTTTTACTTTTTAGAAACAAGTAAAATATAGTAAATTGAACATGCTTGAGATTATTTATATTTAAAATAATTGATAACATAAAAATAATAATATTAATAATTAAATAAAAAGAAATTGTAGAAAAATATAACCCAAAAATATAAAATATTTTTCATTTAAAATAATTAAAATTTAAATATTGTTTACACTTGCATATTAAGTATATTAATTTTATGAAGATTAAATTGTAATAAATATTATAAATAACAACACTAGAATATTATTTGTGATAATAACTGTATTTACAATAACTAAATAAAATATGAAGTACAATATTAAGAAAATTATTTCATAACTATTGATTCAAGATATTAGCGAGTTACATAACTTGGGCATATTTTTGTCATTAAAAAAACTCTACAATTTGATCGATGGTCATGACATTTTATCACAATAATCCTCTTAATAAGGAAAATTATGATGATATGTCATAACCACGAGCATATTGCATAGCCTAGACTGGGTTACTTTGATATTTGAAAAATATGGATTTATATTGAAGAACTCTATATGTTTCAGTTTATAAACAACAGTTAATGAAAACAATTTTTGAAGAATATATAATAGAAGTATAAGTTAAGAAGAATAAGAGGGTTGTGTGCCAGAATAAGGTTATATCATGTATGTATATATAGTAGTTAATGATGATGGGCTTGATTTAGTTTGGCTTACGACTATATGGGTTGATGTAAATTTAAAAGACTAGGTGTGGGTGTTTATTAGGTTTCTCATACCCTGATGATAAGAATTAACAAAATAACTGGTTATTCCCAACTTATATTAATTAAAAAAAATATTACATTAAAAATATATTGTTGCTATTTTAAATACAATTTCCTTATATATTGATACTCTTTTAAATATTGTAATTACTATTCAAGATAATATTTGAGTAAAAATTCGGCGTACATATTATGTAATTTTTTAATAATATTATTGTGTTTTTTATTTTTTAGAAACAAGTAACTATAGTAAATTGAACATATTCTAGTTTATTTATATTTAATATAATTGATAATATAAAAATAATAATATTAATAATTAAATTAAAAGATATTATAAAAAAATATAACTCTAAAATAGTTTTCATTTAAAATAATTAAAATATAAATATTTTTTACTCTTTCATATTAAGTATATTAATTTTTTGAAGATTAAATTGTAATAACTGTAATAAAAAACAACACAAGAATATTATTTGTGATAAAAGTTATATTTACAATAACTAAATAAAAAAAGATTTTCAATATTTGAAAATTATACCATAACTATTGATTCAAGAACTTAGCGAGTTACATAACTTGGGCATATTTTTCTCATCAAGAAACTCTACAATTTGATCGATGGTCATTATATTTCATCACAATAATCCTCTTAATAAGAAAAATTATGATGAATGTCATAACCACGAGCATATTGCATAGCCTAGACTAGATTACTTTGATATTTGAAAAATATTGATTTATATTGAAGAAATCTATATGTTTCAGTTTATAAACTACAGTTAATGAAAACAATTTCTGAAAAATATATAATAGAAGTATAAGTTAAAAGAGAACAATAAAAGGGTTATGTGCCAGAATAAGGTTAAATCATTTATGTATATATAGTAGTTAAGGATGATTGGTTTGATTTAGTTGGGCTTACGATTATACATTATTGGGTCGATATAAATTAAAAAAACTAGGTGTGGATGTTTATTAGGTTTCTCTTATCCTGAGGATAAGAAATAACAAAGTAATTTTTTGTTCCCTACTAATATCTACTTTTAAAAAATATATCATACGTTAAAAATATATTATTGCTATTTTAAATACAATTTCCTTATATATTGATACTTTTTTAAATAGCGTAATTACTATTCAAGATAATATTTGAAAAATAATTTAGAATACATATTATATAATTTTTTAATAATATTATTATGTTTTTACTTTTTTAGAAACAAGTAAAATATAGTAAATTGAACATGCTTGAGATTATTTATATTTAAAATAATTGATAATATAAAAATAATAATATTAATAATTAAATAAAAAGAAATTGTAGCAAAATATAACCCTAAAATATTTTTCATTTAAAATAATTAAAATTTAAATATTGTTTACCCTTTCATATTAAGTATATTAATTTTATGAAGATTAAATTGTAATAACTATTATAAATAAATAAACAAGAATATTATTTGTGATAATAACTGTATTTACAATAAATAAATAAAATATGAAGTACAATATTAAGAAAATTATTTCATAACTATTGATTCAAGATGTTAGCGAGTTACATAACTTGGGCATATTTTTTTCATTAAGAAAACACTACAATTTGATCGATGACCATGACATTTCATCACAATAATCCTCTTAATAAAAAAAATTATGATGAAATGTCATAACCACGAGCATATTGCATAGCCTAGACTGGGTTACTTTGATATTTGAAAAATATAGATTTATATTGAAGAACTCTATATGTTTCAGTTTATAAACAACAGTTAATGAAAACAATTTTTGAAGAATATATAATAGAAGTATAACTTAAGAAGAATAAGAGGGTTGTGTTCCAGAATAAGGTTATATCATGTATGTATATATAGTAGTTAATGATGATGGGCTTGATTTAGTTTGGCGTACGACTATATGGGTTGATGTAAATTTAAAAGACTAGGTGTGGATGTTTATTAGGTTTCTCATACCCTGATGATAAGAATTAACAAAATAACTGGTTATTCCCTACTTATATTATTTAAAAAAATATATTATACATTAAAAATATATTGTTGCTATTTTAAATACAATTTCCTTATATATTGATACTCTTTTAAATAGCGTAATTACTATTCAAGATAATATTTGAGTAAAAATTCGGCGTACATATTATGTAATTTTTTAATAATATTATTGTGTTTTTTATTTTCTAGAAACAAGTAACTATAGTAAATTGAACATGTTCTAGTTTATTTATATTTAATATAATTGATAATATAAAAATAATAATATTAATAATTAAATTAAAAGAATTTATAAAAAAATAAAACTCTAAAATATTTTTCATTTAAAATAATTAAAATATAAATATTGTTTACTCTTGCATATTAAGTATATTAATTTTTTGAATATTAAATTGTAATAACTGTTATAAAAAACAACACAAGAATATTATTTGTGATAAAAGTTATATTTACAATAACTAAATAAAAAAAGATTTTCAATATTTGAAAATTATACCATAACTATGTATTCAAGATCTTAGTGAGTTACATAACTTGGGCATATTTTTGTCATTAAGAAACTCTACAATTTGATCGATGGTTAATATTTCATCACAATAATCCTCTTAATAAGGAAAATTATGATAAAATGTCATAACCACGAGCATATTGCATAGCCTAGACTAGATTACTTTGATATTTGAAAAATATGGATTTATATTGAAAAACTCTATATTATTCAGTTTATAAACTACCGTTAATGAAAACAATTTTTGAAGAATATATAATAGAAGTATAAGTTAAAAGAGAACAATAAAAGGGTTATGTGCTAGAATAAGGTTAAATCATTTATGTATATATAGTAGTTAAGGATGATTGGCTTGATTTAGTTGGGCTTACGATTATACATTATTGGGTCGATATAAATTAAAAAAACTAGGTGTGGATGTTTATTAGGTTTCTCTTATCCTGAGAATAAGAAATAACAAAATAATTTTTTGTTCCCTACTTATATCTACTTTTAAGAAATATATTATACTTTAAAAATATATTATTGCTATTTTATATACAATTTCCTTATATATTGATACTTTTTTAAATAGCGTAATTACTATTCAAGATAATATTTGAAAAATAATTTAGAATACATATTTTATTATTTTTTAATAATATTATTATATTTTTTACTTTTTAGAAACAAGTAAAATATAGTAAATTGAACATGCTTGAGATTATTTATATTTAAAATAATTGATAACATAAAAATAATAATATTAATAATTAAATAAAAAGAAATTGTAGAAAAATATAACCCAAAAATATAAAATATTTTTCATTTAAAATAATTAAAATTTAAATATTGTTTACACTTGCATATTAAGTATATTAATTTTATGAAGATTAAATTGTAATAAATATTATAAATAACAACACTAGAATATTATTTGTGATAATAACTGTATTTACAATAACTAAATAAAATATGAAGTACAATATTAAGAAAATTATTTCATAACTATTGATTCAAGATATTAGCGAGTTACATAACTTGGGCATATTTTTGTCATTAAAAAAACTCTACAATTTGATCGATGGTCATGACATTTTATCACAATAATCCTCTTAATAAGGAAAATTATGATGATATGTCATAACCACGAGCATATTGCATAGCCTAGACTGGGTTACTTTGATATTTGAAAAATATGGATTTATATTGAAGAACTCTATATGTTTCAGTTTATAAACAACAGTTAATGAAAACAATTTTTGAAGAATATATAATAGAAGTATAAGTTAAGAAGAATAAGAGGGTTGTGTGCCAGAATAAGGTTATATCATGTATGTATATATAGTAGTTAATGATGATGGGCTTGATTTAGTTTGGCTTACGACTATATGGGTTGATGTAAATTTAAAAGACTAGGTGTGGATGTTTATTAGGTTTCTCATACCCTGATGATAAGAATTAACAAAATAACTGGTTATTCCCAACTTATATTATTTAAAAAAAATATTACATTAAAAATATATTGTTGCTATTTCAAATACAATTTCCTTATATATTGATACTCTTTTAAATATTGTAATTACTATTCAAGATAATATTTGAGTAAAAATTCGGCGTACATATTATGTAATTTTTTAATAATATTATTGTGTTTTTTATTTTTTAGAAACAAGTAACTATAGTAAATTGAACATATTCTAGTTTATTTATATTTAATATAATTGATAATATAAAAATAATAATATTAATAATTAAATTAAAAGATATTATAAAAAAATATAACTCTAAAATATTTTTCATTTAAAATAATTAAAATATAAATATTTTTTACTCTTTCATATTAAGTATATTAATTTTTTGAAGATTAAATTGTAATAACTGTAATAAAAAACAACACAAGAATATTATTTGTGATAAAAGTTATATTTACAATAACTAAATAAAAAAAGTTTTTCAATATTTGAAAATTATACCATAACTATTGATTCAAGAACTTAGCGAGTTACATAACTTGGGCATATTTTTCTCATCAAGAAACTCTACAATTTGATCGATGGTCATTATATTTCATCACAATAATCCTCTTAATAAGAAAAATTATGATGAAATGTCATAACCACGAGCATATTGCGTAGCCTAGACTAGATTACTTTGATATTTGAAAAATATGGATTTATATTGAATAACTTATGTTTCAGTGAAGAATATATAATAGAAGTATAAGTTAAAAGAGAACAATAAAAAGGTTATGTGCCAGAATAAGGTTAAATCATTTATGTATATATAGTAGTTAAGGATGATTGGCTTGATTTAGTTAGGCTTACGATTATACATTATTGGGTCGATATAAATTAACAGAACTAAGTGTGGATGTTTATTAGGTTTCTCTTATCCTGAGGATAAGAAATAAGAAAATAATTTTTTGTTCCCTACTAATATCTACTTTTAAAAAATATATTATACGTTAAAAATATATTATTGCTATTTTAAATACAATTTCCTTATATATTGATACTTTTTTAAATAGCGTAATTACTATTCAAGATAATATTTGAAAAATAATTTAGAATACATATTATATAATTTTTTAATAATATTATTATGTTTTTACTTTTTTAGAAACAAGTAAAATATAGTAAATTGAACATGCTTGAGATTATTTATATTTAAAATAATTGATAATATAAAAATAATAATATTAATAATTAAATAAACAGAAAATGTAGAAAAATATAACCCAAAAATATTTTTTATTTAAAATAATTAAAATTTAAATATTGTTTACCCTTTCATATTAAGCATATTAATTTTATGAAGATTAAA
The DNA here is from genome assembly GCA_029959085.1 of Nemophila menziesii. Lineage (NCBI taxonomy): Eukaryota > Viridiplantae > Streptophyta > Magnoliopsida > Boraginales > Hydrophyllaceae > Nemophila > Nemophila menziesii. The sequence continues at coordinate 21,075,138 of JARWIR010000015.1, read as the reverse complement.
TTGTAATAACTATTATAAATAAATAAACAAGAATATATTTGTGATAATAACTGTATTTACAATAAATAAATAAAATATGAAGTACAATATTAAGAAAATTATTTCATAACTATTGATTCAAGATCTTAGCGAGTTACATAACTTGGGCATATTTTTGTCATTAAAACAACTCTACAATTTGATTGATGACCATGACATTTCATCACAATAATCCTCTTAATAAGGAAAATTATGATGAAATGTCATAACCACGAGCATATTGCATAGCGTAGACTGGGTTACTTTGCTATTTGAAAAATATGGATTTATATTGAAGAACTCTATATGTTTCAGTTTATAAACAACCGTTAATGAAAACAATTTTTGAAGAATATATAATAGAAGTATAACTTAAGAAGAATAAGAGGGTTGTGTGGCAGAATAAGGTTATATCATGTATGTATATATAGTAGTTAATGATGATGGGCTTGATTTAGTTTGGCGTACGACTATATGGGTTGATGTAAATTTAAAAGACTAGGTGTGGATGTTTATTAGGTTTCTCATACCCTGATGATAAGAATTAACAAAATAACTGGTTATTCCCTACTTATATTATTTAAAAAAATATAATATATATTAAAAATATATTGTTGCTATTTTAAATACAATTTCCTTATATATTGATACTCTTTTAAATTGCGTAATTACTATTCACGATAATATTTGAGTAAAAATTTGGCGTACATATTTTGTAATTTTTTAATAATATTATTGTGTTTTTTATTTTTTAGAAACAAATAACTATAGTAAATTGAACATGTTCTAGTTTATTTATATTTAATATAATTGATAATATAAAAATAATAATATTAATAATTAAATTAAAAGAAATTATAAAAAATATAACTCTAAAATATTTTTCATTTAAAATAATTAAAATATAAATATTGTTTACTCTTGCATATTAAGTATATTAATTTTTTGAAGATTAAATTGTAATAACTGTTACAAAAAACAACACAAGAATATTATTTGTGAAAAAGTTATATTTAAAATAACTAAATAAAAAAAGATTTTCAATATTTGAAAATTATACCATAACTATTGATTCAAGATCTTAGCGAGTAACATAACTTGGGCATATTTTTCTCATCAAGAAACTCTACAATTTGATCGATGGTCATGATATTTCATCACAATAATCCTCTTAATAAGGAAAATTATGATGAATGTCATAACCACGAGCATATTGCATAGCCTAGACTAGATTACTTTGATATTTGAAAAATATTGATTTATATTGAAGAAATCTATATGTTTCAGTTTATAAACTACAGTTAATGAAAACAATTTCTGAAAAATATATGATAGAAGTATAAGTTAAAAGAGAACAATAAAAGGGTTATGTGCCAGAATAAGGTTAAATCATTTATGCATATATAGTAGTTAAGGATGATTGGTTTGATTTAGTTGGGCTTACGATTATACATTATTGGGTCGATATAAATTAAAAAAACTAGGTGTGGATGTTTATTAGGTTTCTCTTATCCTGAGGATAAGAAATAATAAAGTAATTTTTTGTTCCCTACTAATATCTACTTTTAAAAAATATATTATACGTTAAAAATATATTATTGCTATTTTAAATACAATTTCCTTATATATTGATACTTTTTAAAATAGCGTAATTACTATTCAAGATAATATTTGAAAAATAATTTAGAATACATATTATATAATTTTTTAATAATATTATTATGTTTTTACTTTTTTAGAAACAAGTAAAATATAGTAAATTGAACATGCTTGAGATTATTTATATTTAAAATAATTGATAATATAAAAATAATAATATTAATAATTAAATAAAAAGAAATTGTAGCAAAATATAACCCTAAAATATTTTTCATTTAAAATAATTAAAATTTAAATATTGTTTACCCTTTCATATTAAGTATATTAATTTTATCAAGATTAAATTGTAATAACTATTATAAATAAATAAACAAGAATATTATTTGTGATAATAACTGTATTTACAATAAATAAATAAAATATGAAGTACAATATTAAGAAAATTATTTCATAACTATTGATTCAAGATGTTAGCGAGTTACATAACTTGGGCATATTTTTTTCATTAAGAAAACACTACAATTTGATCGATGACCATGACATTTCATCACAATAATCCTCTTAATAAAAAAAATTATGATGAAATGTCATAACCACGAGCATATTGCATAGCCTAGACTGGGTTACTTTGATATTTGAAAAATATAGATTTATATTGAAGAACTCTATATGTTTCCGTTTATAAACAACAGTTAATGAAGACAATTTTTGAAGAATATATAATAGAAGTATAACTTAAGAAGAATAAGAGGGTTGTGTTCCAGAATAAGGTTATATCATGTATGTATATATAGTAGTTAATGATGATGGGCTTGATTTAGTTTGGCGTACGACTATATGGGTTGATGTAAATTTAAAAGACTAGGTGTGGATGTTTATTAGGTTTCTCATACCCTGATGATAAGAATTAACAAAATAACTGGTTATTCCCTACTTATATTATTTAAAAAAATATATTATACATTAAAAATATATTGTTGCTATTTTAAATACAATTTCCTTATATATTGATACTCTTTTAAATAGCGTAATTACTATTCAAGATAATATTTGAGTAAAAATTCGGCGTACATATTATGTAATTTTTTAATAATATTATTGTGTTTTTTATTTTCTAGAAACAAGTAACTATAGTAAATTGAACATGTTCTAGTTTATTTATATTTAATATAATTGATAATATAAAAATAATAATATTAATAATTAAATTAAAAGAATTTATAAAAAAATAAAACTCTAAAATATTTTTCATTTAAAATAATTAAAATATAAATATTGTTTACTCTTGCATATTAAGTATATTAATTTTTTGAATATTAAATTGTAATAACTGTTATAAAAAACAACACAAGAATATTATTTGTGATAAAAGTTATATTTACAATAACTAAATAAAAAAAGATTTTCAATATTTGAAAATTATACCATAACTATGTATTCAAGATCTTAGTGAGTTACATAACTTGGGCATATTTTTCTCATTAAGAAACTCTACAATTTGATCGATGGTTAATATTTCATCACAATAATCCTCTTAATAAGGAAAATTATGATGAAATGTCATAACCACGAGCATATTGCATAGCCTAGACTAGATTACTTTGATATTTGAAAAATATGGATTTATATTGAAAAACTCTATATTATTCAGTTTATAAACTACCGTTAATGAAAACAATTTTTGAAGAATATATAATAGAAGTATAAGTTAAAAGAGAACAATAAAAGGGTTATGTGCTAGAATAAGGTTAAATCATTTATGTATATATAGTAGTTAAGGATGATTGGCTTGATTTAGTTGGGCTTACGATTATACATTATTGGGTCGATATAAATTAAAAAAACTAGGTGTGGATGTTTATTAGGTTTCTCTTATCCTGAGAATAAGAAATAACAAAATAATTTTTTGTTCCCTACTTATATCTACTTTTAAGAAATATATTATACTTTAAAAATATATTATTGCTATTTTAAATACAATTTCCTTATATATTGATACTTTTTTAAATAGCGTAATTACTATTCAAGATAATATTTGAAAAATAATTTAGAATACATATTTTATTATTTTTTAATAATATTATTATATTTTTACTTTTTAGAAACAAGTAAAATATAGTAAATTGAACATGCTTGAGATTATTTATATTTAAAATAATTGATAATATAAAAATAATAATATTAATAATTAAATAAAAAGAAATTGTAGAAAAATATAACCCAAAAATATAAAATATTTTTCATTTAAAATAATTAAAATTTAAATATTGTTTACACTTGCATATTAAGTATATTAATTTTATGAAGATTAAATTGTAATAAATATTATAAATAACAACACTAGAATATTATTTGTGATAATAACTGTATTTACAATAACTAAATAAAATATGAAGTACAATATTAAGAAAATTATTTCATAACTATTGATTCAAGATATTAGCGAGTTACATAACTTGGGCATATTTTTGTCATTAAAAAAACTCTACAATTTGATCGATGGTCATGACATTTTATCACAATAATCCTCTTAATAAGGAAAATTATGATGATATGTCATAACCACGAGCATATTGCATAGCCTAGACTGGGTTACTTTGATATTTGAAAAATATGGATTTATATTGAAGAACTCTATATGTTTCAGTTTATAAACAACAGTTAATGAAAACAATTTTTGAAGAATATATAATAGAAGTATAAGTTAAGAAGAATAAGAGGGTTGTGTGGCAGAATAAGGTTATATCATGTATGTATATATAGTAGTTAATGATGATGGGCTTGATTTAGTTTGGCGTACGACTATATGGGTTGATGTAAATTTAAAAGACTAGGTGTGGATGTTTATTAGGTTTCTCATACCCTGATGATAAGAATTAACAAAATAACTGGTTATTCCCTACTTATATTATTTAAAAAAATATATTATATATTAAAAATATATTGTTGCTATTTTAAATACAATTTCCTTATATATTGATACTCTTTTAAATTGCGTAATTACTATTCACGATAATATTTGAGTAAAAATTTGGCGTACATATTTTGTAATTTTTTAATAATATTATTGTGTTTTTTATTTTTTAGAAACAAATAACTATAGTAAATTGAACATGTTCTAGTTTATTTATATTTAATATAATTGATAATATAAAAATAATAATATTAATAATTAAATTAAAAGAAATTATAAAAAATATAACTCTAAAATATTTTTCATTTAAAATAATTAAAATATAAATATTGTTTACTCTTGCATATTAAGTATATTAATTTTTTGAAGATTAAATTGTAATAACTGTTACAAAAAACAACACAAGAATATTATTTGTGAAAAAGTTATATTTAAAATAACTAAATAAAAAAAGATTTTCAATATTTGAAAATTATACCATAACTATTGATTCAAGATCTTAGCGAGTAACATAACTTGGGCATATTTTTCTCATCAAGAAACTCTACAATTTGATCGATGGTCATGATATTTCATCACAATAATCCTCTTAATAAGGAAAATTATGATGAATGTCATAACCACGAGCATATTGCATAGCCTAGACTAGATTACTTTGATATTTGAAAAATATTGATTTATATTGAAGAAATCTATATGTTTCAGTTTATAAACTACAGTTAATGAAAACAATTTCTGAAAAATATATGATAGAAGTATAAGTTAAAAGAGAACAATAAAAGGGTTATGTGCCAGAATAAGGTTAAATCATTTATGCATATATAGTAGTTAAGGATGATTGGTTTGATTTAGTTGGGCTTACGATTATACATTATTGGGTCGATATAAATTAAAAAAACTAGGTGTGGATGTTTATTAGGTTTCTCTTATCCTGAGGATAAGAAATAATAAAGTAATTTTTTGTTCCCTACTAATATCTACTTTTAAAAAATATATTATACGTTAAAAATATATTATTGCTATTTTAAATACAATTTCCTTATATATTGATACTTTTTAAAATAGCGTAATTACTATTCAAGATAATATTTGAAAAATAATTTAGAATACATATTATATAATTTTTTAATAATATTATTATGTTTTTACTTTTTTAGAAACAAGTAAAATATAGTAAATTGAACATGCTTGAGATTATTTATATTTAAAATAATTGATAATATAAAAATAATAATATTAATAATTAAATAAAAAGAAATTGTAGCAAAATATAACCCTAAAATATTTTTCATTTAAAATAATTAAAATTTAAATATTGTTTACCCTTTCATATTAAGTATATTAATTTTATCAAGATTAAATTGTAATAACTATTATAAATAAATAAACAAGAATATTATTTGTGATAATAACTGTATTTACAATAAATAAATAAAATATGAAGTACAATATTAAGAAAATTATTTCATAACTATTGATTCAAGATGTTAGCGAGTTACATAACTTGGGCATATTTTTTTCATTAAGAAAACACTACAATTTGATCGATGACCATGACATTTCATCACAATAATCCTCTTAATAAAAAAAATTATGATGAAATGTCATAACCACGAGCATATTGCATAGCCTAGACTGGGTTACTTTGATATTTGAAAAATATAGATTTATATTGAAGAACTCTATATGTTTCAGTTTATAAACAACAGTTAATGAAGACAATTTTTGAAGAATATATAATAGAAGTATAACTTAAGAAGAATAAGAGGGTTGTGTTCCAGAATAAGGTTATATCATGTATGTATATATAGTAGTTAATGATGATGGGCTTGATTTAGTTTGGCGTACGACTATATGGGTTGATGTAAATTTAAAAGACTAGGTGTGGATGTTTATTAGGTTTCTCATACCCTGATGATAAGAATTAACAAAATAACTGGTTATTCCCTACTTATATTATTTAAAAAAATATATTATACATTAAAAATATATTGTTGCTATTTTAAATACAATTTCCTTATATATTGATACTCTTTTAAATAGCGTAATTACTATTCAAGATAATATTTGAGTAAAAATTCGGCGTACATATTATGTAATTTTTTAATAATATTATTGTGTTTTTTATTTTCTAGAAACAAGTAACTATAGTAAATTGAACATGTTCTAGTTTATTTATATTTAATATAATTGATAATATAAAAATAATAATATTAATAATTAAATTAAAAGAATTTATAAAAAAATAAAACTCTAAAATATTTTTCATTTAAAATAATTAAAATATAAATATTGTTTACTCTTGCATATTAAGTATATTAATTTTTTGAATATTAAATTGTAATAACTGTTATAAAAAACAACACAAGAATATTATTTGTGATAAAAGTTATATTTACAATAACTAAATAAAAAAAGATTTTCAATATTTGAAAATTATACCATAACTATGTATTCAAGATCTTAGTGAGTTACATAACTTGGGCATATTTTTCTCATTAAGAAACTCTACAATTTGATCGATGGTTAATATTTCATCACAATAATCCTCTTAATAAGGAAAATTATGATGAAATGTCATAACCACGAGCATATTGCATAGCCTAGACTAGATTACTTTGATATTTGAAAAATATGGATTTATATTGAAAAACTCTATATTATTCAGTTTATAAACTACCGTTAATGAAAACAATTTTTGAAGAATATATAATAGAAGTATAAGTTAAAAGAGAACAATAAAAGGGTTATGTGCTAGAATAAGGTTAAATCATTTATGTATATATAGTAGTTAAGGATGATTGGCTTGATTTAGTTGGGCTTACGATTATACATTATTGGGTCGATATAAATTAAAAAAACTAGGTGTGGATGTTTATTAGGTTTCTCTTATCCTGAGAATAAGAAATAACAAAATAATTTTTTGTTCCCTACTTATATCTACTTTTAAGAAATATATTATACTTTAAAAATATATTATTGCTATTTTAAATACAATTTCCTTATATATTGATACTTTTTTAAATAGCGTAATTACTATTCAAGATAATATTTGAAAAATAATTTAGAATACATATTTTATTATTTTTTAATAATATTATTATATTTTTACTTTTTAGAAACAAGTAAAATATAGTAAATTGAACATGCTTGAGATTATTTATATTTAAAATAATTGATAATATAAAAATAATAATATTAATAATTAAATAAAAAGAAATTGTAGAAAAATATAACCCAAAAATATAAAATATTTTTCATTTAAAATAATTAAAATTTAAATATTGTTTACACTTGCATATTAAGTATATTAATTTTATGAAGATTAAATTGTAATAAATATTATAAATAACAACACTAGAATATTATTTGTGATAATAACTGTATTTACAATAACTAAATAAAATATGAAGTACAATATTAAGAAAATTATTTCATAACTATTGATTCAAGATATTAGCGAGTTACATAACTTGGGCATATTTTTGTCATTAAAAAAACTCTACAATTTGATCGATGGTCATGACATTTTATCACAATAATCCTCTTAATAAGGAAAATTATGATGATATGTCATAACCACGAGCATATTGCATAGCCTAGACTGGGTTACTTTGATATTTGAAAAATATGGATTTATATTGAAGAAATCTATATGTTTCAGTTTATAAACTACAGTTAATGAAAACAATTTCTGAAAAATATATAATAGAAGTATAAGTTAAAAGAGAACAATAAAAGGGTTATGTGCCAGAATAAGGTTAAATCATTTATGTATATATAGTAGTTAAGGATGATTGGTTTGATTTAGTTGGGCTTACGATTATACATTATTGGGTCGATATAAATTAAAAAAACTAGGTGTGGATGTTTATTAGGTTTCTCTTATCCTGAGGATAAGAAATAACAAAGTAATTTTTTGTTCCCTACTAATATCTACTTTTAAAAAATATATCATACGTTAAAAATATATTATTGCTATTTTAAATACAATTTCCTTATATATTGATACTTTTTTAAATAGCGTAATTACTATTCAAGATAATATTTGAAAAATAATTTAGAATACATATTATATAATTTTTTAATAATATTATTATGTTTTTACTTTTTTAGAAACAAGTAAAATATAGTAAATTGAACATGCTTGAGATTATTTATATTTAAAATAATTGATAATATAAAAATAATAATATTAATAATTAAATAAAAAGAAATTGTAGCAAAATATAACCCTAAAATATTTTTCATTTAAAATAATTAAAATTTAAATATTGTTTACCCTTTCATATTAAGTATATTAATTTTATGAAGATTAAATTGTAATAACTATTATAAATAAATAAACAAGAATATTATTTGTGATAATAACTGTATTTACAATAAATAAATAAAATATGAAGTACAATATTAAGAAAATTTTTTCATAACTATTGATTCAAGATGTTAGCGAGTTACATAACTTGGGCATATTTTTTTCATTAAGAAAACACTACAATTTGATCGATGACCATGACATTTCATCACAATAATCCTCTTAATAAAAAAAATTATGATGAAATGTCATAACCACGAGCATATTGCATAGCCTAGACTGGGTTACTTTGATATTTGAAAAATATAGATTTATATTGAAGAACTCTATATGTTTCAGTTTATAAACAACAGTTAATGAAAACAATTTTTGAAGAATATATAATAGAAGTATAACTTAAGAAGAATAAGAGGGTTGTGTTCCAGAATAAGGTTATATCATGTATGTATATATAGTAGTTAATGATGATGGGCTTGATTTAGTTTGGCGTACGACTATATGGGTTGATGTAAATTTAAAAGACTAGGTGTGGATGTTTATTAGGTTTCTCATACCCTGATGATAAGAATTAACAAAATAACTGGTTATTCCCTACTTATATTATTTAAAAAAATATATTATACATTAAAAATATATTGTTGCTATTTTAAATACAATTTCCTTATATATTGATACTCTTTTAAATAGCGTAATTACTATTCAAGATAATATTTGAGTAAAAATTCGGCGTACATATTATGTAATTTTTTAATAATATTATTGTGTTTTTTATTTTCTAGAAACAAGTAACTATAGTAAATTGAACATGTTCTAGTTTATTTATATTTAATATAATTGATAATATAAAAATAATAATATTAATAATTAAATTAAAAGAATTTATAAAAAAATAAAACTCTAAAATATTTTTCATTTAAAATAATTAAAATATAAATATTGTTTACTCTTGCATATTAAGTATATTAATTTTTTGAATATTAAATTGTAATAACTATTATAAAAAACAACACAAGAATATTATTTGTGATAAAAGTTATATTTACAATAACTAAATAAAAAAAGATTTTCAATATTTGAAAATTATACTATAACTATGTATTCAAGATCTTAGTGAGTTACATAACTTGGGCATATTTTTCTCATTAAGAAACTCTACAATTTGATCGATGGTTAATATTTCATCACAATAATCCTCTTAATAAGGAAAATTATGATGAAATGTCATAACCACGAGCATATTGCATAGCCTAGACTAGATTACTTTGATATTTGAAAAATATGGATTTATATTGAAAAACTCTATATTATTCAGTTTATAAACTACCGTTAATGAAAACAATTTTTGAAGAATATATAATAGAAGTATAAGTTAAAAGAGAACAATAAAAGGGTTATGTGCTAGAATAAGGTTAAATCATTTATGTATATATAGTAGTTAAGGATGATTGGCTTGATTTAGTTGGGCTTACGATTATACATTATTGGGTCGATATAAATTAAAAAAACTAGGTGTGGATGTTTATTAGGTTTCTCTTATCCTGAGAATAAGAAATAACAAAATAATTTTTTGTTCCCTACTTATATCTACTTTTAAGAAATATATTATACTTTAAAAATATATTATTGCTATTTTAAATACAATTTCCTTATATATTGATACTTTTTTAAATAGCGTAATTACTATTCAAGATAATATTTGAAAAATAATTTAGAATACATATTTTATTATTTTTTAATAATATTATTATATTTTTACTTTTTAGAAACAAGTAAAATATAGTAAATTGAACATGCTTGAGACTATTTATATTTAAATAATTAATAATATAAAAATAATAATATTAATAATTAAATAAAAAGAAATTGTAGAAAAATATAACCCAAAAATATAAAATATTTTTCATTTAAAATAATTAAAATTTAAATATTGTTTACACTTGCATATTAAGTATATTAATTTTATGAAGATTAAATTGTAATAAATATTATAAATAACAACACTAGAATATTATTTGTGATAATAACTGTATTTTTAATAACTAAATAAAATATGAAGTACAATATTAAGAAAATTATTTCATAACTATTGATTCAAGATATTAGCGAGTTACATAACTTGGGCATATTTTTGTCATTAAAAAAACTCTACAATTTGATCGATGGTCATGACATTTTATCACAATAATCCTCTTAATAAGGAAAATTATGATGATATGTCATAACCACGAGCATATTGCATAGCCTAGACTGGGTTACTTTGATATTTGAAAAATATGGATTTATATTGAAGAACTCTATATGTTTCAGTTTATAAACAACAGTTAATGAAAACAATTTTTGAAGAATATATAATAGAAGTATAAGTTAAGAAGAATAAGAGGGTTGTGTGCCAGAATAAGGTTATATCATGTATGTATATATAGTAGTTAATGATGATGGGCTTGATTTAGTTTGGCGTACGACTATATGGGTTGATGTAAATTTAAAAGACTAGGTGTGGATGTTTATTAGGTTTCTCATACCCTGATGATAAGAATTAACAAAATAACTGGTTATTCCCTACTTATATTATTTAAAAAAATATATTATACATTAAAAATATATTGTTGCTATTTTAAATACAATTTCCTTATATATTGATACTCTTTTAAATAGCGTAATTACTATTCAAGATAATATTTGAGTAAAAATTCGGCGTACATATTATGTAATTTTTTAATAATATTATTGTGTTTTTTATTTTCTAGAAACAAGTAACTATAGTAAATTGAACATGTTCTAGTTTATTTATATTTAATATAATTGATAATATAAAAATAATAATATTAATAATTAAATTAAAAGAATTTATAAAAAAATAAAACTCTAAAATATTTTTCATTTAAAATAATTAAAATATAAATATTGTTTACTCTTGCATATTAAGTATATTAATTTTTTGAATATTAAATTGTAATAACTATTATAAAAAACAACACAAGAATATTATTTGTGATAAAAGTTATATTTACAATAACTAAATAAAAAAAAAATTTCAATATTTGAAAATTATACTATAACTATGTATTCAAGATCTTAGTGAGTTACATAACTTGGGCATATTTTTCTCATTAAGAAACTCTACAATTTGATCGATGGTTAATATTTCATCACAATAATCCTCTTAATAAGGAAAATTATGATGAAATGTCATAACCACGAGCATATTGCATAGCCTAGACTAGATTACTTTGATATTTGAAAAATATGGATTTATATTGAAAAACTCTATATTATTCAGTTTATAAACTACCGTTAATGAAAACAATTTTTGAAGAATATATAATAGAAGTATAAGTTAAAAGAGAACAATAAAAGGGTTATGTGCTAGAATAAGGTTAAATCATTTATGTATATATAGTAGTTAAGGATGATTGGCTTGATTTAGTTGGGCTTACGATTATACATTATTGGGTCGATATAAATTAAAAAAACTAGGTGTGGATGTTTATTAGGTTTCTCTTATCCTGAGAATAAGAAATAACAAAATAATTTTTTGTTCCCTACTTATATCTACTTTTAAGAAATATATTATACTTTAAAAATATATTATTGCTATTTTAAATACAATTTCCTTATATATTGATACTTTTTTAAATAGCGTAATTACTATTCAAGATAATATTTGAAAAATAATTTAGAATACATATTTTATTATTTTTTAATAATATTATTATATTTTTACTTTTTAGAAACAAGTAAAATATAGTAGATTGAACATGCTTGAGACTATTTATATTTAAATAATTAATAATATAAAAATAATAATATTAATAATTAAATAAAAAGAAATTGTAGAAAAATATAACCCAAAAATATAAAATATTTTTCATTTAAAATAATTAAAATTTAAATATTGTTTACACTTGCATATTAAGTATATTAATTTTATGAAGATTAAATTGTAATAAATATTATAAATAACAACACTAGAATATTATTTGTGATAATAACTGTATGTTTAATAACTAAATAAAATATGAAGTACAATATTAAGAAAATTATTTCATAACTATTGATTCAAGATATTAGCGAGTTACATAACTTGGGCATATTTTTGTCATTAAAAAAACTCTACAATTTGATCGATGGTCATGACATTTTATCACAATAATCCTCTTAATAAGGAAAATTATGATGATATGTCATAACCACGAGCATATTGCATAGCCTAGACTGGGTTACTTTGATATTTGAAAAATATGGATTTATATTGAAGAACTCTATATGTTTCAGTTTATAAACAACAGTTAATGAAAACAATTTTTGAAGAATATATAATAGAAGTATAAGTTAAGAAGAATAAGAGGGTTGTGTGCCAGAATAAGGTTATATCATGTATGTATATATAGTAGTTAATGATGATGGGCTTGATTTAGTTTGGCTTACGACTATATGGGTTGATGTAAATTTAAAAGACTAGGTGTGGATGTTTATTAGGTTTCTCATACCCTGATGATAAGAATTAACAAAATAACAGGTTATTCCCAACTTATATTATTTAAAAAAAATATTACATTAAAAATATATTGTTGCTATTTTAAATACAATTTCCTTATATATTGATACTCTTTTAAATATTGTAATTACTATTCAAGATAATATTTGAGTAAAAATTCGGCGTACATATTATGTAATTTTTTAATAATATTATTGTGTTTTTTATTTTTTAGAAACAAGTAACTATAGTAAATTGAACATATTCTAGTTTATTTATATTTAATATAATTGATAAAATAAAAATAATAATATTAATAATTAAATTAAAAGATATTATAAAAAAATATAACTCTAAAATATTTTTCATTTAAAATAATTAAAATATAAATATTTTTTACTTTTTCATATTAAGTATATTAATTTTTTGAAGATTAAATTGTAATAACTGTAATAAAAAACAACACAAGAATATTATTTGTGATAAAAGTTATATTTACAATAACTAAATAAAAAAAGATTTTCAATATTTGAAAATTATACCATAACTATTGATTCAAGAACTTAGCGAGTTACATAACTTGGGCATATTTTTCTCATCAAGAAACTCTACAATTTGATCGATGGTCATTATATTTCATCACAATAATCCTCTTAATAAGAAAAATTATGATGAAATGTCATAACCACGAGCATATTGCGTAGCCTAGACTAGATTACTTTGATATTTGAAAAATATGGATTTATATTGAATAACTTATGTTTCAGTGAAGAATATATAATAGAAGTATAAGTTAAAAGAGAACAATAAAAAGGTTATGTGCCAGAATAAGGTTAAATCATTTATGTATATATAGTAGTTAAGGATGATTGGCTTGATTTAGTTAGGCTTACGATTATACATTATTGGGTCGATATAAATTAAAAGAACTAAGTGTGGATGTTTATTAGGTTTCTCTTATCCTGAGGATAAGAAATAACAAAATAATTTTTTGTTCCCTACTAATATCTACTTCTAAAAAATATATTATACGTTAAAAATATATTATTGCTATTTTAAATACAATTTCCTTATATATTGATACTTCTTAAATAGCGTAATTACTATTCAAGATAATATTTGAAAAATAATTTAGAATACTTATTATATAATTTTTTAATAATATTATTATGTTTTTACTTTTTTAGAAACAAGTAAAATATAGTAAATTGAACATGCTTGAGATTATTTATATTTAAAATAATTGATAATATAAAAATAATAATATTAATAATTAAATAAACAGAAAATGTAGAAAAATATTACCCAAAAATATTTTTTATTTAAAATAATTAAAATTTAAATATTGTTTACCCTTTCATATTAAGCATATTAATTTTATGAAGATTAAATTGTAATAACTATTATAAATAAATAAACAAGAATATTATTTGTGATAATAACTGTATTTACAATAAATAAATAAAATATGAAGTACAATATTAAGAAAATTATTTCATAACTATTGATTCAAGATCTTAGCGAGTTACATAACTTGGGCATATTTTTGTCATTAAAAAAACTCTACAATTTGATCGATGACCATGACATTTCATCACAATAATCCTCTTAATAAGGAAAATTATGATGAAATGTCATAACCACGAGCATATTGCATAGCGTAGACTGGGTTACTTTGCTATTTGAAAAATATGGATTTATATTGAAGAACTCTATATGTTTCAGTTTATAAACAACAGTTAATGAAAACAATTTTTGAAGAATATATAATAGAAGTATAACTTAAGAAGAATAAGAGGGTTGTGTGCCAGAATAAGGTTATATCATGTATGTATATATAATAGTTAATGATGATGGGCTTGATTTAGTTTGGCGTACGACTATATGGGTTGATGTAAATTTAAAAGACTAGGTGTGGATGTTTATTAGGTTTCTCATACCCTGATGATAAGAATTAACAAAATAACTGGTTATTCCCTACTTATATTATTTAAAAAAATATATTATATATTAAAAATATATTGTTGCTATTTTAAATACAATTTCCTTATATATTGATACTCTTTTAAATAGCGTAATTACTATTCACGATAATATTTGAGTAAAAATTTGGCGTACATATTTTGTAATTTTTTAATAATATTATTGTGTTTTTTATTTTTTAGAAACAAATAACTATAGTAAATTGAACATGTTCTAGTTTATTTATATTTAATATAATTGATAATATAAAAATAATAATATTAATAATTAAATTAAAAGAAATTATAAAAAATATAACTCTAAAATATTTTTCATTTAAAATAATTAAAATATAAATATTGTTTACTCTTGCATATTAAGTATATTAATTTTTTGAAGATTAAATTGTAATAACTGTTATAAAAAACAACACAAGAATATTATTTGTGAAAAAGTTATATTTACAATAACTAAATAAAAAAAGATTTCAATATTTGAAAATTATACCATAACTATTGATTCAAGATCTTAGCGAGTTACATAACTTGGGCATATTTTTCTCATTAAAAAAACTCTACAATTTGATCGATGACCATGACATTTCATCACAATAATCCTCTTAATAAGAAAAATTATGATGAAATGTCATAACCACGAGCATATTGCATAGCGTAGACTGGGTTACTTTGCTATTTGAAAAATATGGATTTATATTGAAGAACTCTATATGTTTCAGTTTATAAACAACAGTTAATGAAAACAATTTTTGAAGAATATATAATAGAAGTATAACTTAAGAAGAATAAGAGGGTTGTGTGCCAGAATAAGGTTATATCATGTATGTATATATAGTAGTTAATGATGATGGGCTTGATTTAGTTTGGCGTACGACTATATGGGTTGATGTAAATTTAAAAGACTAGGTGTGGATGTTTATTAGGTTTCTCATACCCTGATGATAAGAATTAACAAAATAACTGGTTATTCCCTACTTATATTATTTAAAAAAATATATTATATATTAAAAATATATTGTTTCTATTTTAAATACAATTTCCTTATATATTGATACTCTTTTAAATAGCGTAATTACTATTCACGATAATATTTGAGTAAAAATTTGGCGTACATATTTTGTAATTTTTTAATAATATTATTGTGTTTTTTATTTTTTAGAAACAAATAACTATAGTAAATTGAACATGTTCTAGTTTATTTATATTTAATATAATTGATAATATAAAAATAATAATATTAATAATTAAATTAAAAGAAATTATAAAAAATATAACTCTAAAATATTTTTCATTTAAAATAATTAAAATATAAATATTGTTTAATCTTGCATATTAAGTATATTAATTTTTTGAAGATTAAATTGTAATAACTGTTATAAAAAACAACACAAGAATATTATTTGTGAAAAAGTTATATTTACACTAACTAAATAAAAAAAGATTTCAATATTTGAAAATTATACCATAACTATTGATTCAAGATCTTAGCGAGTTACATAACTTGGGCATATTTTTCTCATTAAAAAAACTCTACAATTTGATCGATGACCATGACATTTCATCACAATAATCCTCTTAATAAGAAAAATTATGATGAAATGTCATAACCACGAGCATATTGCATAGCGTAGACTGGGTTACTTTGCTATTTGAAAAATATGGATTTATATTGAAGAACTCTATATGTTTCAGTTTATAAACAACAGTTAATGAAAACAATTTTTGAAGAATATATAATAGAAGTATAACTTAAGAAGAATAAGAGGGTTGTGTGCCAGAATAAGGTTATATCATGTATGTATATATAGTAGTTAATGATGATGGGCTTGATTTAGTTTGGCGTACGACTATATGGGTTGATGTAAATTTAAAAGACTAGGTGTGGATGTTTATTAGGTTTCTCATACCCTGATGATAAGAATTAACAAAATAACTGGTTATTCCCTACTTATATTATTTTAAAAAATATATTATATATTAAAAATATATTGTTGCTATTTTAAATACAATTTCCTTATATATTGATACTCTTTTAAATAGCGTAATTACTATTCACGATAATATTTGAGTAAAAATTTGGCGTACATATTTTGTAATTTTTAATAATATTATTGTGTTTTTTATTTTTTAGAAACAAATAACTATAGTAAATTGAACATGTTCTAGTTTATTTATATTTAATATAATTGATAATATAAAAATAATAATATTAATAATTAAATTAAAAGAAATTATGAAAAATATAACTCTAAAATATTTTTCATTTAAAATAATTAAAATATAAATATTGTTTACTATTGCATATTAAGTATATTAATTTTTTGAAGATTAAATTGTAATAACTGTTATAAAAAACAACACAAGAATATTATTTGTGAAAAAGTTATATTTACAATAACTAAATAAAAAAAGATTTTCAATATTTGAAAATTATACCATAACTATTGATTCAAGATCTTAGCGAGTTACATAACTTGGGCATATTTTTCTCATTAATAAACTCTACAATTTGATCGATGATCATGATATTTCATCACAATAATCCTCTTAATAAGGAAGATTATGATGAAATGTCATAACCACGAGCATATTGCATAGCCTAGACTAGATTACTTTGATATTTGAAAAATATGGATTTATATTGAAGAACTTTATATGTTTCAGTTGATAAACAACAGTTAATGAAAACAATTTTTGAAGAATATATAATAGAAGTATAAGTTAAGAGAGAACAATAACAGGGTTGTGTGCCAGAATAAGGTTAAATCACGTATGTATATATAGTAGTTAAGAATGATTTGCTTGATTTAGTTCGATTTACGATTATACATAATTGGGTTGATATAAATTATAAAACTAGGTGTGAATGTTTATTAGGTTTCTCTTATCCTGAGGATAAGAATTAACAAAATAATTAGTTGTTCCCAACTTATATCTACTTTTAAAAAATATATTATACATTAAAAATATATTGTCGCTATTTTAAATACATTTCCTTATATATTGATACTCTTTTAAATAGCGTAATTATTGTTCAAGATAATATTTGAAAAAAATTTGGAATACATATTATATAATTTTTTAATAATATTATTGTGTTTTTACTTTTTTAGAAACAAGTAACTATAGTAAATTAAACATGTTCTAGATTAGTTATATTTAAAATAATTGATAATATAAATAATAATGTTAATAATAATAATAAAAAGAAATTGTAGAAAAATATAACTCTAAAATATTTTTTATTTAAAGTAATAAATATTTAAATATTGTTTACTTTTGCATATTAAGTATATTAATTTTATAAATCTAAAATTGTAATAACTATTATAAAAACAACTTAAGAATATTATTTGTGAAAATAACTGTATTTACAATAACTAAATAAAAAATGAAGTTCAATATTAAGAAAATCATATCATAACTATTGATTCAAGATCTTAGAGAGACATATTTTTGTCATTAAAACAACACTACGATTTATCGATGTCCATGAAATTTCATCACAATAATTCTCTTAATAAGGAAACTTATGATGAAATGTCATAACCACGAGCAAATTGCGTAGCCTAGACTGGGTTACTTTGATATTTGAAGAATATGGATTTATTTTGAAGAATTTTATATGTTTCAGTATATAAACAACAATTAATGAAAACTATTTTTGAAGAATATATAATAGAAGTATAAGCTAAGAGAGAAGAATAAAAGGGTTGTGTACCAGAATAATGTTAAATCGTGTATGTATATGTAGTAGTTAAGGATGATGGGCTTGATTTAGTTGGGCTTACGATTATACATTATTGGGTTGATATAAATTAAAAAACTAGGTGTAGATGTTTACTAGGTTTCTCGTACCCTGGTGATAAGAATTAACAAAATAATTGGTTATTCCTTACTTATATCTAATTTTAAAAAGTATATTATACATTAAAAATGTATTGTTGCTATTTTAAATACAATTTCCTTATATATTGATACTCTTTTAAATAGTATAATTACTATTCAAGATAATATCTGAGTAAAAATTCGGCATACATATTATATAATATTTTTATAATATTATTGTGTTTTTAGTTTTTTAGAAACAAGTAAATATAGTAAATTAAACATGTTCTAGATTATTTATATTTAAAATAATTTATAATATAAAAGTAATAATATTTAAAATTAAATTAAAAGAAATTATAGAAAAATATAACTCTAAAATATTTTTTATTTAAAATAATTATAATTTAAATATTGTTTACTCTTGCATATTAAGTATATTAATTTTATGAAGATTAAATTGTAATAACTATTATAAAAAAACAAAACAAGAATATTATTTGTGATAATAATTGTATTTACAATAACTAAATAAAAAAATATTTTCAATATTAAGAAAACTATACCATACCTATTAATTCAAGATCTTAGCGAGTTACATAACTTGGGTATATTTTTGTCATTAAAAAAATTCTATAATTTGATCGATGGCCATGACATTTCATCACAATAATCCTCTTAATAAGGAAAATTGTGATGAAATGTTATAACCACGAGCATATTGCATAGCCTAGACTTGGTTACTTTGATATTTGAAAAATATGGATTTATATTGAAGAACTCTATATGTTTCAGTTTATAAACAACAGTTAATGAAAACAATTTTGGAAGAATATATAATAGAAGTATAAGTTAAGAGAGAAGAATAAAAGGGTTGTGTTCCAGAATAAGGTTATATCATGTATGTATATATATAGAAGTTAAAGATGATGGACTTGATTTAGTTGAGCTTACTATTATACATTATATGGTTGATATAAATTAAAAAACCTAGGTGAGGATGTTTATTAGGTTTCTCATACCCTGATGATAAGAATTAACAAAATAATTGGTTATTCCATACTTATATCTAATTTTAAAAAATATACTATACATTGAAAATATATTGTTGCTATTTTAAATACAATTTCCTTATATATTGATACTCTTTTAAATAGCGTAATTACTATTCAAGATAATATTTGAGAAAAAATTCAGCATAAATATTATATAATTTTTGAATAATATTATTGTATTTTTACTTTTTTAGAAACAAGTAAATATAGTAAATTGAACATGTTTTAAATTATTTATATTTAAAATAATTGACAATATAAAAATAATAACTATAATTTAATAAAAAGAAATTGTAGAAAAATATAACTCTAAAATATTTTTCATTTAAAATAATTAAAATTTAAATATTGTTTACTCTTGCATATTAAGTATTTTAATTTTATGAAGATTAAATTGTATTTACTATTATAAAAAACAATACAAGAATATTATTTGTGATAATAATTGTATTTGCAATAACTAAATAAAAAAAGATTTTCAATATTAAGAAAATTATACCATAACTATTGATTCAAGATCTTAGCGAGTTACATAACTTGGGCATATTTTTGTCATTAAGAAACTCTACAATTTGATAGATGGCCATGACATTTCATCACAATAATCCTCTTAATAAGGAAAATTATGATGAAATGTCATAACTACGAGCATATTGCATAGCCTAGACTTGGTTACTCTGATATTTGAAGAATATGGATTTATTTAGAAGAACTCTATATTTTTCAGTATATAAACAACAGTTATTGAATACAATTTTTGAAGAATATATAATAGCATTATATGTTAAGAGAGAAGAATAAAAGGGTTGTGTGCCAGAATAAGGTTAACTCATATATGTATATATAGTAGTTAAGGATGATGGACTTGATTTAGTTGAGCTTGAGATTATACATTATTGGGTTGATATAAATTAAAAAATTAGGTGTGGATGTTTATTAGGTTTCTCATACTGATGATAAGAATTAACAAAATAATTCGTTATTCCCTACTTATATCTAATTTTAAAAAAATATATTATACATTAAAATTATATTGTTTCTATTTTAAATACAATTTCCTTATATATTGATACTCTTTTAAATAGCGTAATTACTATTCAATATAATATTTGAGAAAAATTTGGAATACATATAATATAATTTTTTTAAAATGTTATTTTTGTTTTTACTTTTTTAGAAACAAGTAAATATAGTAAATTGAACGTGTTATAGATTATTTATTTTTGAAATAATTGATAATATAAAAATAATAATATTAATAATTAAATAAAAAGAAATTATAGAAAAATATAACTCTAAACTATTTTGTTATTTAAAAACTGAATATTGTTTACACTTGCATATTAAGTATATTAATTTTATGAAGATTAAATTGTAATAACTATTATAAATAACAACACAAGAATATTATTTGTGATAATTACTGTATTTACAATAACTAAATAAAATATGAAGTACAATATTAAGAAAATTATTTCATAACTATTGATTCAAGATATTAGCGAGTTACATAACTTAGGCATATTTTTGTCATTAAAAAAACTCTACAATTTGATCGATGGTCATGACATTTCATCACAATAATTCCCTTAATAAGGAAAATTATGATGAAATGTCATAACCACGAGCATATTGCATAGCCTAGACTGGGTTACTTTGATATTTGAAAAATATGGATTTATATTGAAGAACTCTATATGTTTTAGTTTATAAACAACAGTTTATGAAAAATAATTTTTGAAGAATATATAATTGAAGTATAAGTTAAGAGAGAACAATAACAGGGTTGTGTGCCAGAATAAGGTTATATCATGTATGTATATATAGTAGTTAATGATGATGGGCTTGATTTAGTTGGGCTTACGACTATATGGGTTGATATAAATTTAAAAGATTAGGTGTGGATGTTTATTAGGTTTCTCATACCCTGATGATAAGAATGAAAAAATTAACTGGTTATTCCCTACTTATATCTATTTAAAAAAATATATTATACATTAAAAATATATTGTTGCTATTTTAAATACAATTTCCTTATATATTGATACTCTTTTAAATAGTTTAATTACTACTCAAGATAATATTTGAGTAAAAATTCGGCGTACATATTATGTAATTTTTTAATAACATTATTGTGTTTTTATTTTTTTAGAAACAAGTAACTATAGTAAATTGAACATGTTCTAGATTATTTATATTTAATATAATTGATAATATAAAAATAAAAATAATAATACTAATAATTAAATTAAAAATAATTATAAAAAAATATAACTCTAAAATATTTTTCATTTAAAATAATTAAAATATAAATATTGTTTACTCTTGCATATTAAGTATATTAATTTTTTGAAGATTAAATTGTAATAACTATTATAAAAAACAACACAAGAATATTATTTGTGATAAAAGTTATATTTAACATAACTAAATAAAAAAAGATTTTCAATATTATGAAAATTATACCATAACTATTGATTCAAGATCTTAGCGAGTTACATAACTTGGGCATATTTTTGTCATTATGAAACTCTACAATTTGATTGATTGTCATGTTATTTCATCACAATAATCCTCTTAATAAGGAAAATTATGATGAAATGTCATAATTACGAGCATATTGCATAGCCTAGACTAGATTACTTTGATATTTGAAAAATATGGATTTATATTGAAGAATTCTATATGTTTCAGTTTATAAACTACAGTTAATGAAAACAATTTTTGAAGAATATATAGAAGTATAAGTTAAAAGAGAACAATAAAAGGGTTATGTGCCAGAATAAGGTTAAATCATGTTGTATATATAGTAGTTAAGGATGATTGGCTTGATTTAGTTGGGCTTACGAATATACATTATTGTGTCGATAAAAATTAAAAAAACTAGGTGTGGATGTTTATTAGGTTTCTCTTATCCCGAGGATAAGAATTAACAAAATAATTAGTTGTTCCCAACTTATATCTACTTTTAAGAAATATATAATACATTAAAAATATATTGTTCCTATTTTAAATACATTTTCCTTATATATTGATACTCTTTTAAATAGCGTAATTATTGTTCAAGATAATATTTGAAAAAAATTTGGAATACATATTATATAATTTTTAATAATATTATTGTGTTTTTACTTTTTTAGAAACAAGTAAATGTAGTAAATTAAACATGTTCTAGATTATTTATATTTTAAATAATTGATAATATACAAATAATAATGTTAATAATAATAAAAAAAGAAATTGTAGAAAAATATAACTCTAAAATATTTTTTATTTAAAATAATTAAAATTTAAATATTGTTTACTTTTGCATATTAAGTATATTAATTTTATAAATCTAAAATTGTAATAACTATTATAAAAACAACTTAAGAATATTATTTGTGAAAATAACTGTATTTACAATAACTAAATAAAAAATGAAGTTCAATATTAAGAAAATCATATCATAACTATTGATTCAAGATCTTAGTGAGAGACATATTTTTGTCATTAAAACAACTCTACAATTTGATCGACGTCCATGACATTTCATCACAATAATCTAGACTGGGTTACTTTGATATTTGAAGAACATGGATTTATTTTGAAGAATTCTATATGTTTCAGTATATAAACAACGGTTAATGAAAACAATTTTGGAAGAATATATAATAGAAGTATAAGTTAAGAGAGAAGAATAAAAGGGTTGTGTACCAGAATAATGTTAAATCATGTATGTATATGTAGTAGTTAAGGATGATGGGCTTGATTTAGTTGAGCTTACGATTATACATTATTGGGTTGATATAAATTAAAAAACTAGGTGTGGATGTTTACTAGGTATCTCGTACCCTGGTGGTAAGAATTAACAAAATAATTGGTTAATCCCGACTTATATCTAATTTTAAAAAGTATATTATACATTAAAAATGTATTGTTGCTATTTTAAATACAATTTCCTTATATATTGATACTCTTTTAAATAGCGTAATTACTATTCAAGATAATATCTGAGTAAAAATTCGGCATACATATTATATAATTTTTTTATAATATTATTGTGTTTTAGTTTTTTAGAAACAAGTAAATATAGTAAATTAAACATGTTCTAGATTATTTATATTTAAAATAATTTATAATATAAAAGTAATAATATTTAAAATTAAATAAAAAGAAATTATAGAAAAATATAACTCTAAAATATTTTTTATATAAAATAATTATAATTTAAATATTGTTTACTCTTGCATATTAAGTATATTAATTTTATGAAGATTAAATTGTAATAACTATTATAAAAAACAACACAAGAATATTATTTGTGATAATACTCTATTTACAATAACTAAATAGAAAAAGAATTTCAATATTAAGAAAAAATAAGTAATTACTATTCAATATAATATTTGAGAAAAAATTTGGAATAAATATAATATAATTTTTTTAAATGTTATTTTTGTTTTTACTTTTTTAGAAATAAGTAAATATAGTAAATTGAACGTGTTATAGATTATTTATATATGAAATAATTGATAATATAAAAATAATAATATTAGTAATTAAATAAAAAGAAATTATAGAAAAATATTACTCTAAACTATTTTGTTATTTAAAAACTGAATATTGTTTACTCTTGCATATTAAGTATATTAATTTTATGAAGATTAAATTGTAATAACTATTATAAAAAACAGCACAAGAATATTATTTTTGATAATAATTGTATTTACAATAACTAAATAAATAAATAAATTTAATATTAAGAAAACTATACCATAACTATTAATTCAAGATCTTAGCGAGTTACATAACTTGGGCATATTTTTGTCATTAAAAAAACTCTACAATTTGATCGATGGACATGACATTTCATCACAATAATCCTTTTAATAAGGAAAATTATGAAGAAATGTT
Source organism: Nemophila menziesii (assembly GCA_029959085.1). Taxonomy (NCBI): domain Eukaryota; kingdom Viridiplantae; phylum Streptophyta; class Magnoliopsida; order Boraginales; family Hydrophyllaceae; genus Nemophila; species Nemophila menziesii. The sequence goes on along the minus strand of JARWIR010000015.1, from coordinate 21,050,057 downwards.
ATAACCACGAGCATATTACATAGCCTAGACTGGGTTACTTTGATATTTGAAAAATATGGATTTATATTGAAGAACTCTATATGTTTCAGTTTATAAACAACAGTTAATGAAAACAATTTTTGAAGAATATATAATAGAAGTATAAGTTAAGAGAGAAGAATAAAAGGGTTGTGTGCCAGAATAAGGTTAAATCATGTATGTATATATAGTAGTTAAGGATGATTGGCTTGATTTTGTTGGGTTTACGATTATATGGGTTGATATAAATTTAAAAAACTAGGTGTGGATGTTTATTAGGTTTCTCATACCATACCCTGATGATAAAAATTAAAAAAAATAATTGGTTATCCCCTACTTATAACTAATTTTAAAAAATATATTTTACATTAAAAATATATTGTTGCTATTTTAAATACAATTTCCTTATACATTGATACTCTATTAAATTGCATAATTATAATTCACGATATTATTTAACAAAAAATTCGGAATACATATTATATAATTTTTTAATAATATTATTGTGTTTTTACTTTTTAGAAACAAGTAAATATAGTAAATTGAACATGTTCTAGATTATTTATATTTAAAATAATTGATAATACAAAAATAATAATATTAATAATTAAATAAAAAGAAAATGTAGAAAAATATAACTCTAAATTTTTTTTCATTTAATATAATTAAATTTAAATATTGTTTACTCTTGCATATTAAGTATATTAATTTTATGAAGATTAAATTGTAATAACTATTATAAAAAACAACAGAAGAATATTATTTGTGATAATAACTGTATTTACAATAACTAAATAAAAAATAAATTACAATATTAAGAAAATTATATCATAACTATTGATTCAAGATCTTAGCAAGTTACATAATTTGGGTATATTTTTGTCATTGAGAAACTCTACAATTTGATAGATGGCCATGACATTTCATCACAATAATCCTCTTAATAAGGAAAATTATGATGAAATGTCATAACTACGAGTATATTGCATAGCCTAGACTTGGTTACTTTGATATTTGAAGAATATGGATTTATTTAGAAGAACTCTATATGTTTCAGCATATAAACAACAGTTCTTGAATACAATTTTTGAAGAATATATAATAGCAGTATATGTTAAGAGAGAAGAATAAAAGGGTTGTGTGCCAGAATAAGGTTAAATCATGTATGTATATATAGTAGTTAAGGATGATGGACTTGATTCAGTTGAGCTTACGATTATACATTATTGGGTTGATATAAATTAAAAAACTAGGTGTGGATGTTTATTAGGTTTCTCATACCCTGATGATAAGAATTAACAAAATAATTCGTTATTCCCTACTTATATCTAATTTTAAAAATTATATTATACATTAAAAATATATTATTGCTATTTTAAATACAATTTCCTTATATATTGATACTCTTTTAAATAGCGTAATTACTATTCAAGATAATATTTGAGAAAAAAATTCGGAATACATATAATATAATTTTTTAAAAACGTTATTTTGTTTTTACTTTTTTAGAAACAAGTAAATATAGTAAATTGAACGTGTTATAGATTATTTATATTTGAAATAATTGATAATATAAAAATAATAATATTAATAATTAAAAAAAAAATTATAGAAAATTATAACTCTAAAGTATTTTTTATTTAAAAACTAAATATTGTTTACTCTTGCATATTAAGTATATTAATTTAATTAAGATTAAATTGTAATAACTATTTTAAAAAACAACACAAGAATATTATTTATCATAATAATTGTGGTGGTCCTTTGTGTGTTCTAAAATAAATGCAATAAGGAAAAGAGAACCACAACCGCAAGTGTACGGTTGTCCCAAGTAATATAAGTGATAGTGGTTAATTTCACGTGAAAACAAGTAAATGATTTTAAGATTTGTTTGTTTGGTTTTCTAATGCTAAGACAATAAAGTAAAATACTAAATTAATGCAAGTAAATAACTAGACGCAAGAAAGTAAAGTGTTTACGCAAGATGAGAAGGCAGTACTTAAGAGACGCTAGGGTTTCACCTAATTATCATTCATTTCATACATTGTATAATGGACAAACTGGTAAATTTATGTTGGTCGGGATTCGGAATTCTCCTTACCCCCGTCAGGGTGGACTAAGGAGCGACTCTCAAGTGCTACAAATCCCGTCAGGGTAATTATAGTTCACTCTCAAGTGATTAAGTTTATTCTACCCAATTGACCATAGGATTAATTACGCTCGTCAGAGCCAAATAACTTCTATCATACATTCATTAACTAGTTCTGTACCCAAACCCCCCGTCAAGGTGATCCAATCGCCACTAATTGGAATAGCCTAGATACTAAATCATATTATTAATTGATCAGGTCAATAATAGTAAATAAACACAAATTAAAGAAAAATATAAATTACCTAATTTGATTTGAATAATAAATATCCCAAATTCAATCATATGAAACGAAATCAAAATGGGATTAACCCATTATGCGTTCTCAAGCACTTAATTAAATTAGCTCATACTAATGCGGAAAACTAAATTAAAAGAAATAAAATTGTTCATATTGTTTTACAGAAAGAAATTAAAGAGAAACCTAATTGCGGAATTTAGTTAGCTGTGATTTGAAGATATAGACCGTCTCCAGCTCTCTAGCTTTCCTGCTTCCTTGCCTTGACTTCTCTCTAATGTGTTCTTTTGTAAAAAGTGAATTGTATGAAAAAATAGAAGTCAAAACCCTTATTTGTACTTAGAAATTCGGACTTGGGCCTTAGGCTAAAGTTAAATGAAATAATAAAGGCCCAAGTCCATTATCTTAACCCAAAATCCCGTAATTGCTGCACCACCTCTACTAAAACAGCTCTAACCGGCTCGTTTCAACTCGGATTGACCTCATTCCAGTTGCTAAAGTTCCTTAGCTCAATGGGGCACATTTTCTCTTCACAAGTCAGCGGCTAAATCTTCTCTTAGGTGGCTCGAAATCAGAAATCTTTGGCAACTTTCCAGATTTGCAACTCCAAAATATCAATTCTTTCGGGATTTGTCTTCATGCTTTGACTCCATATCACGATCTTTGACTTTATTCTCAGATTCCTCTTCTAGCTAATATTCAAAACCTATAAACTTTCCACTAAAATACTCAATATTACGCGCAAAAGCTTAATAAATTAAAAATGCTAGAAATAAAAGAGGAAATTCAGATTATTGCATATTTAGTCCAAAAGTCTATCAAAATAAACGAATAAACACAAAAAATGATGTCTCCCAAGGGAGTAAAATTAGAAAATTTAGGGAGACATCAAGACCCCCAACTCAAACCTTTGTCGTCCCGACAAAGCAAAATTAAAACAAAGGGGTAAGAAAGTCATTGCAAGAGAAGGTAGAAGCTAGCAAATAAACCTAAAGCAATTCATAAAATAAATATCGTATAGCAAAACTCTAGGAACTAGTATACACATACACCTATCATGCAAAATCGAACACAAATAATCTCAATCATAAATTTAAAGTCGCAATGCTTGAAGGTTACACTTGTACTCATCTCTGTATGATGGCTATAGGGTGTTCCTCAATCCTAACTCGTTTTGAACGCTCCACTTAGTATATTCCCTATTAATAGAAACATAAATTCACTATGCACTTAGGAATCACGAGGACTTTACAGTTTTAGCGTAGGATTAGGGACAGTGTGGTATGTATATTTGGTAAATTTGAAGTGAGCTTTTGGCTCTCTCCTCACTTACCATCAACAACTGTCCACGAGCTTGAGTTTACACTCATATAATGTTCTGACTCAACCCATTTGACGCGCTAATGTTGCGTCCCCAATGTCAACCCAATATATATACTAAGATGATTTCCAAAAATATTCCACTTTTCCGGTTTATTCTATTCTTTCTTTTTATTTTTTTTTCATTTTTTTTTGTACAAGATACCCATGACCCTCGTTTTGATGTGAAAGGTCATGTCTCTTATAATTTTTTTTTCTTTTTTTTTTTCAAATCCCGGCAAAGGGTTACAAATAATAATATCATCTTTATAATTTTTGTGCCTCAATACAAACACATATAATCCCCTCTCAATGTAATTTCCCAAATGTGAACCCTCCACCCCAAACTCAAGCTTGAGACAAGTCTCAGGATCGTGATTTAAGTGCGGGTCATTTGGTCATGCCTAATAATCTAAAGGATAATGGGCTTATATCGTGGCGACAAAAGAAAAGGCTTAAGGCTCAAAATTGGGCTAATACGGATAAAATTAATATATAAGGGATAGCAATCTAAAAGGCTACAAATGGCTAACAAATAACTGTCCCTATCAAATTCCTAAGTACATATCTCGTCTTTATTTCATATCTAAGTGGGTTCTCTACTAATTAGGATTTCACGCTCTACACACCAAACATATTCCTTAAGTAGAAGCTTACTTCATTTGCATTGTTCAATAATTTTTCCTATCAATTACCTATGTTCGCATGCAATTCTTAGTGCGTTTTGTATTATTCCCTAAAGTCCACTATTTTACTATCATAGATTTACTAAAAGTATGCTTAAAGGAGCATTTAAAATCTTCTACAGTTTAACGCAACTCCGAAATTATTTTATTGAAAGCAAATAAAAACACATAACACATAAAACTGAGATGAGGCAACGAACCCCACCCAAACTCAAAAATGAGTCGTGTCCCCACGACTCGAAAAAGACTCTACGCAATAAAATAAACTAAACTAAACTAAAATGCAGAAGGGATAGAAAACGTATCTCAACCAGTGTGTGGCTGGTCATCGGTGTTGCGTCCATGAACTTTATCCTTTGTACGTAGACCATAGGTGGCGTGTTGAATGGTGCTCACCCCCATTAGCATATTTTGGATAAGTTCCAGCTCTTTCGTAACATTTCCTAAAGTAGCAATCATCTTCACTTGGTTCTCTTCCAACACCTTAACTTTCGCTTCCAACTCGTGATCGGTATGCATCTTTTTCTTTGGAGGAGCTCTAGGAGTTCTTACCGCTTTTATTACTTCATCATGAGCATTCTGGATTGAAGTTAAAACCATGTTCTCTCCAACTACCACATAGTCAATCTCTGCGTTCATACGTGTGACTTTTGCGTTTAGACACAAAGTAGTGATGGTACAAGGGAACTTGAGATTTTGTTGTGAAGTCGGAACTCTTGCAAACTCCATGATGGTATCATAAATCACACGAGCAACATCCATTGGTTTCTCCTCAATAATACACTTGATAAACATAAGACTCTTCTTCTTCACTTCTGAGATTTGTTTAATTCTAAAGAAGGTCGGGATTATGAAACGGGACCATACCTTAGCACAGGGTAACAAATTACTGATATACATTTGTCCAAGATACCTCTCTCCTTCGGGAATCGGGAGAGCCCCATTATTAAGTACTTTCCCCCAAATGGATTCATAATCGAAAGAAGGATCATTAAGGGATTCTTGGAAAGGGCATAGTCCAGTAAAGTTGGGTAATTTCAATGATTTTCGAATAAGCTCAACGGAGAAAGGAACTACCTTTTTGCGAACCACGACTGCTTCTTTCAAAAAGGCTATAACTGCACCAAGGTAGGAATATACTCAAGCTTCCTTTCTCTCAATTCTTTCCAACCCAACTTGTCACAAGTAATATCATTATCTTTAAAAGAACTATTCATAATACCTTTAGGAAGATTCATCTTCTCACCAAACTTAAAAAAATTAATTCTATCACGAACCTGATCATCCCAAGGAACAAATTTTTTTTTTTTGGCTTTTGAGCCCATACCTTTCTACACAGAGGTTTCTGTTGTTGAACGGTGGTGGGGCCTAGGGTGTGATAAAATAAGATGTAAATAAAGTGCAAATAACACCCAAGGGTGAATTATGTAGTATTTTCCTAATCGGCCCCAATTCGCTATCGGTAGTTTCAAATAGGATTTACTGGTGTCAATAAGGCTTCCTAAGCAAACTTTTCCTGTAATTGGTAAATAGTCACAAGACCTAAACCATAGTGATTATCTAGCTAGGTTGGGTTGTCAGATTAGACCTAATACTAGACGTTATGTGCTAAACATGCAATTAAACACCGTTGTCAATGGTGACCTAATTACTAGATGGTAATTCTAATGGCTGCAGTCCACAAGAACACAGAATATAAATCCAAACACATAAACAGAGAATAAATACTATAATTCTATTTAAAACATTAAATTCCCAAATTAGATAGATGTCAATCAAAACTAGGGTTCATACATATATGCTAAAACTCAAGCTAAAGAAATTTAGTTCATGCAAGAAAAGAAAGAAATTACAAAATTAAAGGTAGAAGAAGACATTGTTGATGATAGCTCCTTCCAGACTTCTCTATTGTGTTGTAAGCTTCCTCTTGGCTTAAGGTTTCACCAAGGATGATTTAAGAGTGTTAAGAGGCGGTATTTATAGTGTATAGGTTGACCTAATTCTTTTCTTGGAGATAACTCTAAGTAATGGACTCCTAGCCCAACTCAAATTCGTAAGGAAATAAAGTTAAACACTGCTGGACCGTTTTGAGCATATCTTCTTCGTTATTGGTCGGTTTGAGCTCCATAAGATACCAAAAGAATCGTAACAGAATTATATTTGTCCCTATGAAAGGAAATTACCAAAATCATCCTATTTCTTAGGTAAATAACCACTTCTTTAGGCGTGTACTGTAGAATTCAGATTTAGGCAGCTTTTCTTTTTCCTAATTGAACTCAGTTTCCTTCTATCTCTAATTACCATGCAAATCTCTTTCCATATCTTGTAGTCTTTGACTTGGACTATAATTAATCTCCATAATTATCTTTAAAGCTTCACACTAAATAAACAATTAAACCCAATATGTTCTAAAAATATTATTTCACTAAATCAAGACTCAAAATAGGAAAGTGCACTAAACTAAGCTAAAATCAACCTATAAACTAATAAATAAGCCTAAAATGATGTCTCAGAAGTATATTTTATTATCACAAATGAGGAGACATCAAGACCCCCAACTCAAAGTTGTATCGTCCCGATACAATAAAAGTAAATAACAGTAGGGTAGTCAAAATAAACAAGAAGAAGTCGGAGGAGAATAAGAACAGAACATAATGAATGATCCTAGAGCAAAATATCTAAAAAGTCTCATGTAGTAATGCTTAAGAAATAATGCACAAGTATGCTTAATACACATGTAATCATCAATCCATAAATTCAAGTCCAGATTAATTTCGCAATGCCAGAAGGAGAGGATGATAACTTAGTTCAGGTTAATGGCTATAGGTTGTTCATAGGTCCCAAATACAGCATCCAATGGTCCACTTACCTACTACCTAATAGCTCAATTGTTCCTTCACCTAGTAGTTAGAAATCCTAAGGTCTTTGGTTATAGCTTGGCTTAAGGACGGGTGTGGTATATTTGGATAATGAAAAGTGAGCTTTTGGCTCTCTCCTCACTAGCCATCAACGAATCGCCCTAGAGCTTGAGTTTTCACTCGAAGATGTACTCACTCAACCCAATTTGATGCTTTTGATTTGCATCCCCAATAAATCCCAATTAAACCTTTGATGATATAAAATCCACTTTGCCGGTCCGAATATATATTTTCTTTTCACATCAATTTTTTCTTTTGTATAGCTATGATTCTCTTTTGATGTTGAGATATCATGCTATTTTTTTATTCTATGTATATATATTCTTTCTTTTTATGCCCTTGTTGGCAAAATTAGCTCGTAGCTTCTTTTTCATTCACTATTACCCCGGCAAAGGGTTACAATAATAACAATTTCATCATCAATAAAATCACAACTATAATTTCCAAAACCCCATGTTCCCTTAAGATGAAATCCCACCACCCCAAACTCAAGCTCTAAAACGAGTTGTCCCAGGTTTTGCGATTCGAGTGCGGGTCATATAGATAAGTCCTACAAACTAGGGTAAGGATTATAATGTGTTTCAAATAAAGGCTTTAGAAAGGCTCAGAGGGGCTAAGATGGATAAATAATAACAATAATCAAATAAAAGGGTGAGAAAGTATAAAGGCTCAAGTGTTTTATCATGAAAGAACTGCCTTATTCATTTTTCTAACTACCGGATTTCGTTACATTTCATTATTAGTTCATAAACAAGTGGGTTTTCAACTAATTTTAAACCTCAAGTTCTACACACCAAATAACTATCCCTAAGTTTCAACGTGAATTCTTAGCATTGCTCATTAACTTTTCTATCATTTATTTCCTGTTTTCATGCATGCATCCTAAACAAATTTGTTGCATCTTTCAAAAACATGCTACTTACTATCATTGACCTAATAAAATCATGCTCACATAGGTACATTCAAAGTATTCTATGCCTTAATTCAACCTAAAATTTTTAAATTTTATGCAAAAACGAAAAGAAGATGAGGACAACGAATCCCCACCCCCGACTCAAAAGTGAGCCATGTCCCCACGACTCGAAAAAGACACAAGAATGGAATAAAATTTAAAATAAAAACTAACTAACTACCTAATGCATACAAGCTATTAAGAAAAATCAGAATGACCTACCTAGCTGGCCATAGAGATCCATTATATCCTCATCCTCATCCGAAGCTGAAGGATCAGAATAATCATCAATATGCTTTTCCAAGGTCAAATCTTCTATCTGTGATTCCAACTGTATGACTTCTGTCCAAAGTTCTCTGTTATCTTCTTGTAATCTTTTGATATCGTTCTGTAACTTGAGAGCCCAAGGAGGAAGATCATGAACAATTTCAGAGGAAGAGGTAGAAGAACCTTGATCTTGAATTTTGATCTTTTTCAAAGGCCTTCTTGATGGTATAGACATTCTAGCAGTTAATCTCTTCTTTGGTAGTGGTTGTGCTGGTGCCTTTTCTTTTGAATCTTCAGTAACCTCATCAAGATTGATGGGTTTTTCAATGGTGGCTCCAGGAAATTTCTTATTCTTCCCAAGGATATAACACTTTCTCTTGTATTCCATAGCTTCAGATCTGTTAGTCATTCTTGATTTACCCACAACTCAAGTTATACCAAGGATGGATTAAAAGTTTAAGGAAAATTTGGTTTAACTTGATGTTGTTGCTTGGAATTGGTGAAAGAGAAAGGTTTCTTGATGGTTCTTGGAAGAATTCTTTAAAGCTTGATGAATTTGATGGTGTTTAATGGTGTAGTATGATGATTTTGATGAAGAATTTGTGTTTATGGAAGATGAAAGAGAGGATTTGATGAGTTGTTGTGTTAGTTGTGAAGGTTTGCATAAGCTTTAAGATGTATATATAGGGTTTGGGTCTGAAAAATTCGTGTATGGAAGGCTAGGGTTAATCTTGTTAAGGTAAGAAGTTGATTAGGAAAAAACTTCCTTCACAAACCGCCTCTGTGCGGTGCACCGGGCCAGATCCGCGGTGTACCGGACTCATCAGCTCTTCAAATTTTTGTCCACTGGATAATACCCGAGCTAGCACCCCGTGGCACGTGTTTTGGGCGTGCGGACCAGGGGTGCGGTGCACCGCGCCTATCAGGTCTATTTTTTCTTGCTTCTGGATAAAACCCGTGGTACCCGACCCGTGGTACGGGTTTTCTGGCCACGGTACATCCCTGCGGTACATGGGTAGTCCGCGCCAGTCAAAGAATTTTTCCAGCTTTTTCCTTTTGACCCCAAACTTGTTTCCTGCACAATAGCACACTACCTTTCTCTCCTATTAGCTTGTAAACACAATTAAAAATATACACTAACTTAAAATTATACACTACAAAGCAGAAACAACTAATCTAAAAAGCAATTTAAACAAGGGGTGTCTCCCAAGAGCACTTTTGTTTAACGTCTTTGAGTTAGACGTGTACCTCAGACTAAGCGCATTCAACGAGATGAACTGTCTCCTCTCGCCCAAAGTCCTCACTGTCATGGTATCTCTTCAAACGCTGGCCATTCACCATGAATGCCCGTTGCTCGGTTGGATTTTCAATTTCAATTGCTCCATGCGGTGTGACTTTAGTAACAATGTAAGGTCCTCCCCAACGGGATTTAAGCTTTCCTGGGTAGTTCGAAAATCGAGAGTTGTATAATAAAACTTTTTGTCCTATCTCGAAATGCTTTGGACGGAGCCGTTTATCATGCCATCGCTTTGTTTTCTCTTTATAGAGGCGTGAATTTTCATAGGCAAGATAACGGAACTCCTCCAATTCATTCAACTGCATCATCCTTTGCTTCCCGGCCAAATCTGGGTCTAGATTCAGAGTTTTAATAGCCCAGTAGGCTCGAGCTTCAAGTTCAATTGGTAGATGACACGCCTTGCCGTAGACCATGTGATATGGAGATGCCCCAACTGGTGTTTTAAATGCTGTTCTGTAAGCCCAGAGAGCATCATCTAGCTTTAAAGACCAATCTTTCCTCGATTTGTTCACGGTCTTCTCAAGAATAGATTTGATTTCCCGGTTGGAAACTTCAGCTTGACCGTTAGTTTGTGGGTGATAACCGGCTGAAGTGCGGTGTTTCACTCCAAACTTACGAAGATAGTTTCTCAGAGGAGCATTCAGAAAATGGGTACCTTTATCACTGATGAGAACACGTGGCATACCATGTCTTGAAAAGATGTTTGATTTTAAGAACTTAATCACAGTTTGAGCATCGTTCTTTGGTGTTGCCACTGCTTCTACCCATTTTGACACATAATCTACTGCAAGCAAAATATAAAGATTTCCATGGGAGGTGATGAATGGTCCCATGAAATCTATTCCCCATACATCAAAGATTTCAACTTCAAGAATATTATTAAGCGGCATCGCGTCTCTTTTCGATATATTGCCAGTGAACTGGCATCTTGGACATGACTGGACAAAACGATGACAATCTTTATGTATGGTAGGCCAATAGAACCCGGATTGAAGAATTTTAGTTGCGGTTCTATCGCCTTTAAAGTGACCTCCATAAGGTGAACTATGACAACCTTCAATGATTTTCTCCATTTCACCTTCATGCACACATCTTCTAACCACTTGGTCACTACAAATTTTCCAGAGGTACGGTTCATCCCAATAATACTGTTTGGCCTGGTGACTTAATCTTTGTTTTTGTTGTGGGTGGAAATCTTTAGGAAAGACACCACTCACAATGAGGTTGACTAGATCTGCATACCATGGCACAAAAGCACGTTTAATAGCAAAAAGTTGTTCATCAGGGAATACATCTTTAACCAACAATGGTTCTTTGTTCGCATCAGATCCTTCGAGCCTTGATAAATGACCAGCAACTTGATTTTCGCATCCTTTTCGGTCTCGAATGTCTATGTCGAATTCTTGAAGTAATAGTACCAATCTAATAAGACGCGGCTTAGCGTCCTTTTTCTCCATGAGGTACCTAATAGCTGAGTGGTCCGTGTATACAACAGTTTTCTTCCCAACCAGATAGGAACGAAATTTATCAAAAGCATAAACCACGGCCAACATCTCTTTCTCCGTCACTGTATAATTCATCTGGGCAGCGTTGAAAGTCTTACTTGCATAGTATATCGTGTGGAAAATCTTGTATTTCCTCTGTTCCAACACAACACCCATAGCGTGATCACTGGCATCGCACATAAGTTCAAACGGAGCTTTCCAATCAGGAGGTATAACAATAGGTGTAGAGATCAGTTTCTCTTTAATCGTCAAAAACGCTTGAAGACATTCTTCAGTGAAATTAAAAGGAGTATCCTTTTCAAGTAAAGAGCAAAGCAGTTTGGCGATCTTGGAGAAATCTTTAATAAATCTTCGATAAAATCCTGCGTGACCCAAGAAACTTCTCACTCCTTTAACAGAAACTGGAGGTGGTAATGTTTTGATAACTTCAATTTCAGCACGATCAACCTCCATCCCAGCCTTCGAAACTTTATGTCCCAACATAATTCCGTCTTGAACCATGAAGTGGCATTTTTCCCAATTAAGCACAAGATCTTTTTCTCTACATCTCACAAGGACCTTCTCAAGATTATTCAAACAATCATCAAAACTATCTCCAAACACCAAAAAATCATCCATAAAAACCTCCAAATATTTATAAATCATGTCCCAAAATATCGCCATCATGCACCTCTGGAACGTGGCAGGTGCATTGCATAAACCAAACGACATCCTTCTATAAGCAAAAGTACCAAACGGACATGTGAAAGTTGTTTTGTGTTGATCGAGGGGATCTACACAAATCTGATTATAACCTGAATATCCGTCAAGGAAACAATAATATTCTCTCCCTACAAGTTTGTCTAGCATCTGATCAATGAATGGTAGCGGGAAGTGATCTTTCTTTGTTGCTTTGTTCAGTCTTCGGTAATCCATGCACACGCGCCACCCCACAACTGGTCTTGATGGTATGGCTTCGCCTTGATCATTAAGGATGGTTGTTATACCTCCTTTCTTTGGAACACATTGCACTGGACTAACCCAATCACTGCTAGCAATCGGATAGATAATTCTTGCATCTAACAACTTGCTAACTTCCTTCCTCACCACTTCTTTCATAGCTGGCATGAGTCTTCTCTGTCCTTCTATAGATCTCCCACCTTCGTTCTCAAGACTGATTTTGTGTTTGCAAACGGAAGGACTAATTCCCTTGATGTCGGCAATAGTCCATCCGATTGCTTCTTTGTTTGCTCGGAGTACTTGAAGTAGCTTCTCCTCTTGAGGACCTGAAAGGTTAGCAGAAATAATAACAGGCAAAGTTTTGTTCGTACCCAGATATGCATAGCGTAGATGATCTGGAAGTGGTTTTTCTTCGAGAATAGGTGGACATATTATAGATGGTTGTTTCATTGGCTCAATGTCACCTGGTTCTCGAAGTAGTTCTCGCACATTTAATCCTAATGCAGCAACATCTTTAGGGGGAATCTCGAGTTCCTCTGGTGTTTCAAGTGCTAAGGCTTCGTCAAGATCATCATCTAAACTTGCTTCATTGAATACTTCTTGCGCAATTTTTCCGATGACATCTATTTTGAAACACTCATCTTTCGAATTTGGTAACTTCATAGCTTGAAACACATTGAATCATATTTGTTCGCCTTGTACTCTCATAATCAACTCACCATTCTCAACATCAATTAGTGTATGCCCCGTGGCTAAGAATTGTCTACCCAAGATGATGGGGACATTCTTATCCGCGTCGTAGTCAAGAATAATAAAATCACAAGGAAAAATAAAAGAGCCAGCTTTAACTAAAACATCTTCAATTTTACCTATTGGTCGTGAAAGGGAGCGATCCGCCATTTGTAATACCACAGATGTGGGTACTACTTCTCCAATATTAAGTTTCTCGAACAGAGATCTAGGCATGAGATTGATGCTCGCGCCTAAATCACATATTGCTTTCCCGGTCCAACTATCTCCAATGCCGATAGGAATTGTAAAACTTCCGGGATCTTCTAATTTTGGTGGCAATTTACTTTGACATATAGCACTGCACTCCCTAGGTAATCCAATTGTTTCCCCAGTCTCTATACTTCGCTTGTTGGAGAGAATGTCTTTCATAAATTTAAGATAGGTTGGCATTCTCTTGAGAGCTTCAACAAGTGGTATATTAACTTCCAACTTCTTCAACATGTCAACGAACTTCTTGAATTCCAGGTCATTGTCCTTCTTTCTGACACGTGAAGGGTATGGTGGTGGAGGGCGTGTATTAAGTTCCACTGGTTTTCTTGTCTGATCAGGTGTCTCGGCTTGAACACTCTTTGGTTTATCTACCTCCTCAACTGTATCTTTGATTATTTCTTCCCCCTTTGTTCTAGAATAGGGATTGGTTCTTGTTCTGGTTCTGGTCTTGGTGGAGGTAGTTCTTTTCCACTTCGCAATTCAATTGCATGGCAAGAATCGTATCTAGGAGCAATAGTATCACTTGGGAGTTGCCCTTTTGGCCGAATTTGCAATGTACTCGCCAGATGTGATATAGTATGCTCTAGTTGCTTGATAATCTTATCCTGGGTTCGAACTTTCTGTTGGCTATGACTCATTTTCTCAGCTGCTTGCATTAATTTAGCCATACTTGATTTCAAGTTTTGGATTTGATCTTGTGTTGCCAATTGCGTTGATTGTTTCGGTGGATCTTTCTTTGTTTCTTGACAAATTTTCTAAACAATGGGCGCCTTTTTCTAAACAGGTTGTGGTGGATTATAAGATTGAAGTTGGGGTTGATGATGAGTTTCCTGTTTTCTGACCCAACTCTTTTGCTGAGGAGGTTGTTGATAATTGGTGTAGCTTTCTTGAGGATTAGTATAACCATTAGAATAATAGTTATCTTGAGGATATGTGACGGAAGCTACTGCTGGATTATTCATACATCCTTCCCACACATGATTTCTTGACCCACAACCAGGACACGAAGGAATTATGCATACCGTATTCACCTGAGCAATTGTCCGGGCTTGTTCTTGTAGTTCTTCGAGTTGTTTAGCCAATTCTTTAAGCTTCAGAGATTCTGAAGTGTCTTCTTTTTCTGCTCTCTTTGGCCAACTTCTCTCGTTCTCAAGAATTCTTTCCATCCCCAACTCAGCTTCTTCAGGATCTAGTAACACAAAACCTGTGTTTCCTAACGAATCTGCTTTCTCTCTTGATTTATCATTAAGGCCTCCATTAAACAAGGTTAAATAATATTCCGGCGAGGATCTATGATATGGACATCTCGCCTTCTGTTCTGTAAATCGTAACCATGCTTCACCCAAACTCTCTCCATCTTTCTGTATAAATTGCTCAAGCTCCAACATATCTTTTAAATGTCTACTAACCAGATAGAAACGGTCTAGGAATCTTGTTTGAAGCTTGTCCCAATCTGTAATAATATGAGGGTATTGGGTATCATACCAATCGCTTGCACATCCGGACAAGAAGAACTGGAACATTAGGTAATACACTTGCTCCCTAGTAACTCCTCTTATGATATAAGCATCACAGATCTGCATGAATTTTTGAATATATCGGATCGGATCTTGATGTGCAACTCGGCTGAATAATCCATGAGATGCAAATTGAGTTAGCATCCCTGGATCAGGTTTAAATTTAGCGGCTTGGATCTCTGGAGCGCGAATTCCTCGTGGCTCCACTCTGAATTCGATGGGTAGCTCAAGTCTCCTTGGGTTCTCCATCTGTAACTAAATCTGAAAAACAAAAACTAAAAACAAAAGCGTAAAATAGAACTAACTGAAAATAAAAGAACAAGATATATGCACAAGGACTAACGATGTAGTCCCCGGCAGCGGCGCCAAAAACTTGGTGGGGCCTAGGGTGTGATAAAATAAGATGTAAATAAAGTGCAAATAACACCCTACAGCTACACGGTTCTGCAAGTATACAGATCGTATGCAAGTTTTAGATTAAGATGCGTTCCGCAGAGACTATGAAGGTTAGAGAAATCTTATGCAAATATCAAGTGTAAATAATTAAAGCTAGAACAACTAAACGCAAATAAAAGTAAAGACAAATAGATTTTTGTTTGATTTTCTATTAACTAACTTAAACTAAGAATTTAAAAGACATAAATTAAATATGAAAGAGAAGTGATTTGAGAATATAGCTCGAGTTATTAGCATGTAATCCCACTAGTTTTGCCGTTCTAAACATGTAAGGGTGAATTATGTAGTATTTCCCTAATCGGCCCCAATTCGCTATCGGTAGTTTCAAATAGGATTTACCTGTGTCAATAAGGCTTCCTAAGCAAACTTTTCCTGTAATTGGTAAATAGTCACAAGAACTAAACCATAGTGATTATCTAGCTAGGTTGGATTGTCAGATCAGACCTAATACTAGACGTTATGTGCTAAACATGCAATTAAACACCGTTATCAATGGTGGCCTAATTACTAGATGGTAATTCTAATGGCTGCAGTCCACAAGAACACAAAATATAAATCCAAACACATAAACAGAGAATAAAAACTATAATTCTATTTAAAACATTAAATTCCCAAATTAGATAGATGTCAATCAAAACTAGGGTTCATACATATATGCTAAAACTCAAGCTAAAGAAATTTAGTTCATGCAAGAAAAGAAAGAAATTACAAAATTAAAGGTAGAAGAAGACATTGTTGATGATAGCTCCTTCCAGACTTCTCTCTTGTGTTGTAAGCTTCCTCTTGGCTTAAGGTTTCACCAAGGATGATTTAAGAGTGTTAAGAGGCTGTATTTATAGTGTATAGGTTGACCTAATTCGTTTCTTGGAGATAACTCTAAGTAATGGACTCCTAGCCCAACTCAAATTCGTAAGGAAATAAAAATAAACACTGCTGGACCGTTTTGAGCATATCTTCTTCGTTATTGGTCGGTTTGAGCTCCATAAGATACCAAAAGAATCGTAAATCTTTGTCCCTATGAAAGGAAATTACCGAAATCGGCCTATTTCTTAGGTAAATAACCACTTCTTTAGGCATGTACTGCAGAATTCAGATTTAGGCAGCTTTTCCTTTTCCTAATTGAACTCAGTTTCCTTCTATCTCTAATTACCATGCAAATCTCTTTCCATATCTTGTAGTCTTTGACTTGTACTCTAATTAATCTCCATAATTATCTTTAAAGCTTCACACTAAATAAACAATTAAACCCAATATGCTCTAAAAATATTATTTCACTAAATCAAGACTCAAAATAGGAAAGTGCACTAAACTAAGCTAAAATCACCTATAAACTAATAAATAAGCCTAAAATGATGTCTCAGAAGTATATTTTATTATCACAAATGAGGAGACATCAAACAGGTTCGTCAGCAACTTCTTGTTCTGCTTCTTCCTCAATCTCTTCTTCACTTTCTTCCTCACTTTCATCAATTAATCTACTCTTTTTCGGGTTAGCCTTGCTTGGATTTTCTTTCCTTTTCGGAGCAATTGGGATTTGTTTAGTCTTTTTGGAGCGCGAATCCGGAATCTCAATTGCTTGTTCTGGGCTAGCACTAACATTGTTCCTGCTTCTTGGTAAGTTTCTTCGATAATTGCACATGGAATCGGTTCTGTTAGTAATCTCTTTTCACCCCAAACTCAAAACTTCAAATAGTGATAAATCTAGAGAAAAGCTTAGAACTTTGATGTTTTGAGGCTTAAAACTTGAAGAATATGGTTGAATATGAGATGGGTAACGGTTAATTGAGAGGAATTGTGGAGGAATTGGGTTACTTTGAAGGCTAGGAAGAAGAAATTTTAGGAGAAAATTGGGAATTTGATGATGTTTTGGAGAGGATATGAGTAAATTGTGTGTTTTTGTGATGAAAGAGGGCTTGGTTTGATGATTTTATAGCTGATATTTGATGATTTTCGGAGTAGGTGGAGGCTAGGATTCGTAATAGGAGGTTGGCTTGGAAAGGAAGGTAAAAAATTAGGTTTAATAGGCTAAAAACCGATTTTTTCTTACCTCAGACGCAAGCCACCTTGCATCAATGCTGACGCAGTGGTCAGAGAGTTCCTTCGTCATGGACCGGCTAGCCGGTCATCTGACCGGCATGCTGGTCGCGTGTCGCGGGCGCTTTCTCAGACGCAGCGTCGTTGCGTCAAAGCTGACGCAATGGTCAGAAACTTTTCCTTCGCTGGTCGGCTAGCCGGTGGCTGACCGGCATGCCGGCGGTTCCTTGCTGGCGCGAACGTGGACGCAATCATCTTGCGTCAAAGCTGACGCAGTGGTCAGTAAGTTTGGGGGTCTTCAGATCGTTTGGCCGGCTAGCCGGTCTGATCTGCTGTTGCCTCCAATTTTTTTTTTTTCGTTTTCTCCTCGTTTTGACCCCAAACTCATGACTCTTTTACCCCTGAAATCATCAAAAACAGCTACCCTTCCTCATTTCTTAATAATACACACTAAGTTAACAAAATTTAACTATTGTACACTACGAAAATCAAAATACTTAAACTAATATACAAGAAATTGGCTTTTGTTTAACGTCGTTAAGCTCGACGGGTTACCTCACGCTTCTAAGGAGCCTCGATGAGATACATGATCTCTCCGGGATGTGGATCTTCTGAGCAATTGGTGTCTTCACCTCCATGTTAAATCTTTGATCGGTGACCGTTCACCATGAATGTACGGTTCTCGAGTGGATGTTCTATTTCTATCGCCCCATGAGGTGTAACTTTGGTTACAATATAAGGACCTGACCACTTCGATCTTAATTTACCCGGATAATTGCTGAACTTTGAGTTATACTTCAATACCTTTTGTCCCACCACAAAGTTCTTCTCACGAATCCGCTTATCATGCCATCTCTTGGTATTTTCTTTGTAAAGCTTAGCATTTTCATAAGCATGTAATCGGAAATCATCAAGCTCATTAAGTTTCATCATTCGATTCTGACCGGCTAAATTAGGATCTAAGTTTAACTGCGCAATAGCCCAATATGCACCCATCTCAAGTTCAAGAGGTAAGTGACAAGCCTTACCATAAACCATTCGATACGCGGATGCACCAACTGGAGTTTTGAACGAAGTACGATAAGCCCATAATGCATCGTCTAATTTCATTAACCAATCTTTTCTTGTAGGACCAACGGTTTTCTCTAAAATAGATTTTACCTCACGATTTGAGACTTCAGCTTGACCATTGGCCTGTGGATGATAAGCGGTAGATACACGATGTCTCAACCCATACTTCTCTAAAAGTGTCTTCAAGTACTTATTCACGAAATGAGAACCTCCATCGCTAATAATTACTCTCGGAGTACCATGTCTAGTGAAGATGTGTGATTTTAGAAATTTAATTACTACTCGTGAATCATTGGTTGGTAGAGCAATAGCCTCTACCCACTTGGACATGTAATCAACCGCTAATAAGATGTAGAGGTTTCCATTAGAAGGAACAAAGGACCCATAAAATCTATACCCCATACATCGAATATTTCTACCTCAAGAACATTATTACGTGGCATCTCATCCCTCTTGGATATATTTCCAGTAAATTGACATCTTTCACATCTCTTAACATATTCATGACAATCTTTCATAATAGAAGGCCAATAAAAACCTGATTGTAATACCTTAGCAGCAGTTCGATCTCCTTTAAAATGTCCACCATAAGGTGAATCATGACACCCAGTGATGTCTCCTCTTTTGTTCTATATTTATATGCTTAGGAGACATCAAATTAGGTGATTATATGGCTATTTTAATAGACTTTTAGTAATAATATTCAATATTCCAATTTCTCTCCTTCGATTTTAGTATTTTTGATTTATTAAGCTTTTGCGCGTAATATTGTGTATTTTAGTGAAAAGTTTGTAGGTTTTGAATACTATCTAGGAGAAGAGTTCAAGAATAAAGTCAAAGATCGTGATATGAAGTCAAAGCATGAAGACAAATCCCGAAAGAATTGAGATTTTAGAGCTGCAAATCTGGAAAGTTGTCAATGATTGCTGATTTCTAGCCAGCTAAGAGTAGATTTAGCCGCTGACTTGTAAAGAGAAAACGTGCCCCATTGAGTTACGGAACTTTAGCAACTGGAATGAGGTCAATCGGACTTGAAACGAGTCGGTTAGAGCTGTTTTAGTGGAGGTGGTGCAGTAGTTACGGGATTTTGGGCTAAGATAATGGACTTGACCCTTTATTATTTCATTTAAACATTAGCTAAGGTACAAGTCCGATTTTCATAGTATAAATAGGGCTTTTGACTTCTATTTTTCACACAATTCCTTATTCCAAAAGTCAGACAAGAAGAAAAGAAGCAGAAGCAAGGAAAAGAAGAAGCTTGGAGCTGGAGACTGTCTATATCTCCACTTTGCAGCCGAATCATCTTCATAATTAGGTTTCTTATTTTCATTTATGTAAAACAATTATGAATTCCTTTCAATTTATTTTCTTAGTTTTTACGATTATGAGATAATTTCATTTGGTACTTGAGAACACGTAATGGGTTGAACCATAATCTATTTCATTCTATGTCTTTGAATTTGGAATTATTTTAATTGAAATCGCATTGGGTATTTAATATTTTTCTTTAATTTACACTTATTGACTTTTATTGAAGTATCTAATCAATATTAGGACCTAGTACTTAGAGTATTCAAATTAGTAGCAATTGGATCACCTTGACGGGGGGTCTAGGTACAGAACTAATTAACGAATGTAGGATAGAAATTATTTGACCTTGACAAGCTTAATTAATCTTACGGCCAATTGGGTAATTAGGTTTTAATCATTCGAAGGTGGACTATATTCACCCTGACGAGGTTTGTAGCACCTGAGAAGAGCTCCTTAGTCCACCCTGACAGGGGTAAGGAGATAATTGAATCCCGACCAATATTATTTACCGAAATCGTCCATTAAGCAATACATGGAATGATTGGATTTAGGTGATACCCTAGCGTTACTCGAGTACTACCTCTCATATCTTGCGTCCAACTATTTTT
This sequence comes from Nemophila menziesii, assembly GCA_029959085.1. NCBI lineage: Eukaryota > Viridiplantae > Streptophyta > Magnoliopsida > Boraginales > Hydrophyllaceae > Nemophila > Nemophila menziesii. The sequence continues at coordinate 21,029,730 of JARWIR010000015.1, read as the reverse complement.
ACTTGCGTCTAGCTTTATATTTTCATTAATTTAGTCTATTCATTATTTGTCTTAGTTATTAGAAAAACAACCAACAAATCTTAAAATCATTTACTTGCTTTACGTGCAATAAATCACTATCTGATAAGCATTAGTCAACCGATCCGTCCCTAAACGAATCTGTTTATCACTATTATTACTTGGGACAACCGTACACTTGCGGTTGTGGTTCTCTTTTTTTATTGCATTTATTTTAGAACACACTAAGGACCACCAATTTTTTGGTGCCGCTGCCGGGGACGGTAGCGTGTGACCCCGGTGTTTATCCTTTAGTGTTAGTTGCATTTTTATTTTTCAGTTTTACGCTTGTTTGTTCATCTTTTTCAGTTTTTTAGGTTTGGTGTATGCAAAGGAGACTATTTAAGGATCTTGAGCCATTACCTACGATCTTTGATAATCCTGAATCATTAGTCAGACTTGCTAACAAGAGAGGGAAAGAACAAGAAGCACTAGAAGTAGAATGGCTAGTGAACGAAATGGATAACCTTAATCTTCATAATGGACAAGGAGTTCAGCTAGACGCGAATAGCCAACCAATAGCGCCACAAGTTCTTAACCCTCCAGTACCACCAGTTGTTCCTAATCCTCTAGTTCAAATCCAAGTAGTCGAACCATGGTTCCTTACCGGTCCAGCACAAGAACCATTCCTTTCTCCTCCTCTTGGGATTGGATCAGTTAATATCAATGTTCCTTCGGGTATGTTAGCTCAGTTTCAGAATTTCGGAAATTTTCGTGGCAAGCCTGGATAAGATCCAATTCGCGCAGTACAAAAATTTATGCAAATCTGTGATTCGTAAATCACTCAAGGAGTAACAAAAGAACAAATGTATTTTGCTACATTTAGATTTTTCTTGATAGATAGAGCGAGTGATTGGCATGATTCACAAGAGCCGGGAAAGATTACTAATTGGGAACAGTTACAGGCTGCGTTTTTCGATAGGTATTATCGGTCTAACATGAGGTTAGATGCTCAACTCGAGTTAACACATTTCCGACAAGAATATGATGAAGCGTTGGGTAGAAGTTGGTCGAGATTTCAGAATTGTTTACGAAGAGTCCCCAATCATGGCCTTTTAGATCAACAACAATTGAAAATTTTCTATAACGGTCTTGATGGGAGTTCACGAAAAGATTTAGATTTGTTATGTGGTGGTGCGTTCTTACGAGTTCAACCCGTTCACGCAAGAATCATTTTGGATAGGACAGTCGATAATGAAGTGGGGTGGAATACCGTGAGAACACCAGCTAAAGGGGGAGTTAATAATGATAACATGGAAGAGAAGTTCACCGCCTTAGAGAACAAAATACAAACCACTTTAGAACAACAATTGAAACAACTCACGTTAGCCGTGAAAGAAGGGTTTTCAAGTAAAAGGGCTGAAGTGAATCCTACGCAAGAAGTGTATGGGTGTTCGAATTATGGTGTTCAAGACCATGATTGGGAACATTGTGAGTATAATACCGAAGCCGTGATGTTTGTTTTTAATAGGGGAAATTATAATTCGAATGGACAAGGTTATCAACCCAACAGAAACCATACAGGTTTCCAATACTCAAATCCTAATGGGGCAGCTACTCCTACCTACGCATATCGACCGCATCCCCAAGGTAATACTTATCAACCTAGATCGCAAAAAAACTATAAAGGAGGACATAATTACGGAAATCAGGCTCAAAGGCAACCTCCTCAAAATAGTTACAATGATGCATTGAATCAAAAAGCCTTACCCTCTCAACCTCAAGAAGGAGCTGAAGATCTTCGATCAACAGTAGACAAATTAATGGCAATGCAGGCACAATCCATTCAGAATCAACAAAACTATGAGGCTGCATTGAAATTGTTGGGGACTCAAGTAGATCAAATGTCAAAACAATTAAATCAGCGTCCACAAGGAAGACTCCCTAGCGATACAGAAGTCCCAAAACAAACCGAAGATTGTAATGCCATAGCGTTGAGAAGTGGTAAGAAACTCCTTTACCCCCATTTCAAGTCATGAAAGAAAAAGAAGTGATAAATAAAGAAAAACCAGTCGTGTAGGAAGTAGAAAAGGAAAATGAACCTGAAGTAATAGAGGTGGAGAAAATTCCAGAAGTTCAGAAAAAGAAAGATATTGTGGAAAACCGTCCTCCTCCACCTTTCCCTTCGAGAGTTCAGAAAATAGGAGATATGGCCGAATATCAGAGATTCATCAATAGGGTAAGGGGTCTCAACATAAATATTCCGTTACTTGAAGCTGTTAAAGATTTACCGAAATACGTAAAGTTTTTGAAGAGTGCCCTAACCAACAAAAGGTCATATTGTGATAATGAGATGATTGGTTTACCCGAACAGTGCAGCGCTATCTGCCAAAGTAAGTTGCCACCGAAGTTGCTTGACCCTGGGAGTTTCACAATTTCGATATCTATTGGTAAGGAGTGGCAAGGTAAAGCATTATGCGATTTGGGTGCAAGTATTAATCTTATGCCCAAATCGATCTTTGATAAGCTGAAAATAGGAGATTTGAGACCTACTTCTATGGGCTTGCAAATGGCCGATAGATCCCTCGTTCATCTGGAGGGACGAATCGAAGATGTCCTCGTTAAGGCAGGTACTTTAGTTTTTCCCGTTGATTTTGTTATTCTTGAATACAACGCGGATAGGAATGTCTCCATTATTTTGGGACGACCATTCCTAGCCACGGTGCGTACTTTGATCGATGTAGAAAACGGAGAATTAACCATGAGAATCCAAGACGAGGAGGTGAAGTTTAATGTGTTCAGAACTATGAAATTTCCAGATGGTCCAGGGGGATTGCTTTTGAATTGATGTAGCTGAACAGGCCACACAAGAGGTATTTGATTGTTTTAATTATGATGATATCTTGCAGGCCGCTTTTACATTAGACTTACCTGAAATGATGGAAGAGCTTGCCGAAACAGTGGCGACTCTCAATTCTGGAAACCCAAAATATAGGCGTCTTGCCTATGAACTTGTGAGAGAACCGGGGGAGATGGTCATTAAAAATAAACCATCCATTTAATCTCCTCCGAAGTTAGAAGAAAAACCATTGCCAGCTCACTTGAGGTATGCGTATTTGGGTACTAATAATACTTTACATGTTATTGTTTCAGCAAATTTAACAGGTTTTCAAGAAGATAAACTGCTACGTGTACTAAGGGCGAACAAAGAGGCAATAGGTTGGACCATTGCTGATATCAAAGGCATTAGTCCATCCTATTGTCAACATAAAATTATTCTTGAAGATGATAGTGCACGTTCAGTTGAAGGTCAAAGGAGATTGATGCCAGCAATGAAGGAAGAGGTGAAGAAAGAAGTGATTAAGCTACTAGATACGGGAATCATCTTTCCCATAGCTAGTAGTGAATGGGTTAGTCCAGTTCAGTGCGTACCAAAGAAAGGAGGAATGACTACCATCCTCAATGATCAGAATAGAGCCATCTCCACGAGAACAGTTGTTGGTTGGAGGGTTTGTATGGATTACCGCAAGTTGAACAAGGCAACCAGAAAAGACCATTTTCCTCTTCCCTTCATTGATCAGATGTTAGACAAATTGGCTGGTAGGGAGTATTACTGTTTTTTGGATGGTTATTCAGGGTACAATCATATTTACGTAGATCCAGCTGATCAGCATAAAACCACATTTACATGCCCTTTTGGTACTTTTGCGTATCAAAGGATGCCTTTTGGGCTATGTAACGAACCCGCTACCTTTCAGAGATGTATGATGGCTATTTTTTGGGATATGATAGATAATTTCCTCGAGGTATTTATGGATGACTTTTCCGTATTTGGTGATAACTTTGACGAGTGTTTACAGAATTTGGAGAAGGTGTTAATTAGATGCAAGGAAATAGATTTGATATTAAATTGGGAAAAGTGTCATTTTATGGTTTGAGAAGGTATAGTGTTGGGTCACAAAGTTTCAAGTGCAGGGTTAGAAGTTGATCGCGCAAAGATTGAGGTAATAAAAACTCCTCCCCCTCCCATTTCTTTAAAAGGGGTAAGAAGTTTTCTAGGCCATGCTGGATTCTATCGTCATTTTATTAAGGATTTTTCAAAGATTACAAAGCCTTTGTGTAACTTACTCGAGAAGGACACCAAATTCATTTTCGATGAAGATTGCATGAAGGCATTTCAAGAGTTGAAGGAGAAGCTTATTACTGCACCGATTGTGTTACCTCCTGATTGGAAAATTCCTTTTGAAGTTATGTGTGATGCGAGTGATTTAGCTATGGGTGCTGTGTTGGGTCAAAGGAAGAACAAGGTATTTCACTCTATCTATTATGCGAGTAAGACATTTACTAGTGCTCAAGTTAATTATACAGTGAATGAGAAGGAATTTTTAGCGGTAGTTTATGCTTTTGACAAGTTTCGTTCCTATCTTCTGGGAGCGAAATTTTTTGTATTTACCGACCATTCCGCTATCAAGTACCTTATGGAGAAGAAAGATGCTAAACCGAGGTTAATCAGGTGGGTTTTATTGCTTCAAGAGTTTGACTTAGAGATTCAAGATCGAAAGGGTTGTGAGAATCAGGTTGCAGATCATTTGTCTCGCCTTGAAGGTTCTGAATCAAACACTAGTCCAGAGTTAGTTCGCGAAGAATTCCCAGATGAAAGTTTGTTTTCTATCTTCAATGGTTCACCATGGTATGCTGATATTGCAAATCTTGTGGTAAGTGGTTCTTTTCCTGAAGGAGCTACTTCTCAAGACAAGAAGAGGTTAAGTACACGTGCTAAACAGTTCTTTTGGGAGGACCCTTTCCTCTACAAAGTGTGTGGTGATCAAATGGTAAGAAGATGTATACCTGAGAATGAGATTTATGGATTTATTGCAGGTTGTCATGATTCACCCTATGGAGGACATTTTAAAGGTGATCGCACAGCTGCTAAGGTACTTCAATTTGGTTTTTATTGGCCTACGTTACATAAAGATTGTCATGAATATGTAAAGAAGTGTAACAGATGTCAATTTACTGGGAATATATCTAAGAGGGATGAAATGCCGCGTAATAACATTCTTTAGGTAGAGTTATTTGATGTATGGGGTATTGATTTTATAGGTCCTTTTGTACCATCCAATGGGAATTTATATATCTTGCTAGCTGTTGATTACGTATCCAAATGGGTAGAGGTTGTAGCTCTACCTACGAATGATTCACGAGTGGTAATTAAGTTTTTAAAATCTCATATTTTCACTAGACATGGCACACCTCGAGTAATTATAAGTGATGGAGGTACACATTTTGTGAACAAATATATGAAGACTGATCTAGAGAAACATGGGATTATACATCGCGTTTCCACCGCTTATCATCCAAGCCAATGGTCAAGTTGAAGTTTCAAATCGAGAGGTAAAATCTATCCTTGAAAAGACTGTTGGTCCCAGGAGAAAAGATTGGTCTTTAAAGTTAGATGATGCACTATGGGCTTATCGTACTGCTTTCAAAACTCCTGATGGTGCATCTCCGTATCGAATGGTGTATGGTAAGGCTTGTCACTTACCACTTGAACTTGAATTGGGTGCATATTGGGCCATAGCTGAATTGAATTTAGATCCTACCTTAGCCGTTGAGAATAGAATGATGAAATTAAATGAACTTGATGAGTTGCGATTACATGCTTATGAGAATGCTAAATTGTATAAAGAAAATACGAAAAGATGGCATGATAATCGAATTAGAGTGAAGAAGTTTGAAGTTGGACAAAAGGTCCTTAAATATAACTCGAAGTTCAGCAATTATCCGGGTAAATTGAGGTCAAAATGGTTGGGTCCTTATATCGTAACAAAAGTCACGCCTCACGGAGCTATTGAGATTGAGAATCCGATCGAGCACCGTACCTTCATGGTAAACAGTCATTGATTGAAGCTTTATCACGGAGGCGAAGATATTAATCACAAGGTGGATCCACATCCCGGAGAGGTTATGTACCTCCTCGAAGCACCTTAGAAGTGCGAGGTAACCGTCGAGCTTAACGACGTTAAACAAAAGTCAATTCTTTGTATATTAGCCTCGTACTTTCGTTAATTCGTAGTGTAAATTAGTAAATTTTTGTTGATTAGTCTTTATTTTTAAGAAATGAGAAAGGGTAGTTGTTTTTGATGATTTCAGGAGTACAAAAGGTCATGAGTTTGGGGTTAAAAGTGTCAAGAAGTGGAAATTTTTAGAAAATTGCAGAGAAAAAACCAGGAACCCGGTTTTGCACAAACCGGAAACCCGGTTTCGTGAGCTGTGAAGTCTCAAACTTCTGACCCCTGCGTGGCGCGAGACGCAAGGAGCTGCGTCTACATTCGCGCATCGACAAAATCCGGGAACCCGGATTTTCACAAACCGGGAACCCGGTTTCGAAGGCTACTGAGCTCGAAGGTTCTGACCCCTGCGTGGCTCGAGACGCAAGGGGTTGCGTCCAAGCCATCCTGCGCTCGTGTCTCAGACGCAGACCGGGAACCAGGATTTTCACAAACCGGGAACCCGGTTTTGATAGCTGTTGGTTCCAAAGTCTCTGACCACTGCGTGGCGCGAGACGCAGGTCAGCTGCGTCCAAGGCTAAAAAAAAAGTATCTCGAATTTTGAATTTTTTCTCGCCGACATAGCGTCGAAAACCGGGAACCTGGGTTCGCAACTATAAAGGCAGTTTTGAGTTCTTTTGACCTATTTATTTAGCTTCTTTCTCAAGTTAGCGTCCACATCCGATTTCAGCTTTACACAACTCCGAAAATCATCATCAAAACAGGTTTTATTCACCAAGTCTTGCTCTCTTTCCTCCTAAAAACACATAATCAACCCAAAATCTTTCCAAATCTTCACCAAATTCCTAATTTTTCCTTCAATTCTTTCTTCACCCAAACCTTAAATTGAACCACAAAACCTTTCCAATCCTTCAAATTGATCCTTACCCATCTCATAACTCACATTCATTCACCTTAATCTTCTCTCAAAACATCAAAGATTGTAACTTTTCCCTAGTTTTCAACTCTATGAAGTTTTGAGTTTGGGGTGGAAAGCCATGACTAACAGGACAGATTCTTTTAGTTACACAAGAAGAAACAACCTAAGAACAAGAAACAATCCTGGTCCTGCACAAGAGAGAGCTATTGAGATTCCAGATTTGGGTCCTAAAAGAAAGATTGAAGAGGTTAAGACTGCTATGAAGAGAAAAGAAAACCCAAGTAAGGCCATTCCTGCTAAGCCTACTTTGGTTGATGAAGAAGAAGAGGAAGAGATTGATGAGGAAATTCTAAGAGAACATGTTCCAGAACCACGAGCTCCGAAAAGAAAAGCTATTGCACACAAACCCAAGAGGGTAGCTATGCGTTGGGATGAACAGGTTCGTGACCGCATTAATTTCTTGAAGTTTTGTATTGAGAAAACCTTCCCTTCTAGTATTATGACTAGCGAATTTAAGAGTTATGCAACTACTTGTGATAAGTTTGGGTGGACTGAATTGAGACAGAGAAAGCTTACATTTATCCCCACCTTGGTTCGTGATTTCTATGAAGGAGTAGCCTTTTCGAATAAACAAGCAATTATCGTCCGTAAAAAGGTATTACCCCTCTCCGTTGAACTTATTCGCAAGGCCTTGAACCTCCCCAAATTTACAGGTCCATGTCCGTATTTCGAAACGCTAAATGACCCATCTTTTAAGTGGGAATCTCTTTGGGACACAATTTTGATTCTTGAGAAACGCCCTATTCCGATTGGTAAGAGATACGGTGGGCGGGTTTATAGTAGTTGTTTGTTACCTTGTGCTAAGGTATGGTCTAGATTCGTAGTACCCACTTTCTTTGGTATTAATCACACTTCCGAGTTGAAGAAGGAGCATGTTATTTTTATCAAGCACATTGTTGAGAATCGAGAGATGGATGTTGCGCGTGTAATTTACGAGACGATAATGGAGTTTGAAAAAATCGATACGAGTCAACAAAACCTCAAGTTTCCTTGTACTATCACTACCTTGTGTCTAGAACCAAAAATACCGCGAAGGAACGAAGAGATTGACGCGTCCGAAGAGGGAGACGCAATGACATTGAATTCCATTGACAATGCCCACAATGAAGCAACCCATCCAATTAAGAACCCTAGAGCTCCTCCACCAGAGAAGAAGATACATACTGATAATGGGTTAGAAGAAGAGATTCGAGTGTTGAAAGAGAATCAAGAAAAGATGGTTGCTACCTTAGAAAACGTCACCAAAGAGTTAGATATTCTTCGCAACATGCTAATTGGGTTGAGCACCATCCAACATGCCACCTATGGTTTACTCGCGAAGGATTCTATACCTGGACGCAACACCGATAACCAGCCTCGCGCTGGTTAAGATACGTTTTCTTTCCTTTCTCATTTAGTGTATATTAATTTAATTGCGTTGAGTCTTTTCGAGTCATGGGGACACAACTCATTTTTGAGTTTGGGGTGGGGTTCGTTGCCTCATCCAAGTTTTATGTGTTATGTGTTTTTATCGCTTTCAATAAAATTAATTAGGAAGTTGCGTTTGACTGTAGAAGCTCTTAAATGTCCCCATTAAGCATACTTTTGATAAATCAATGATAGTAAATAGTGGACTTTAGGAATTAGTATAAAACGCGCTTTAGATTCATGCAAACATAGATATTGGATAGGAAACATTAACAAACAATGCAAAAGAAGTAAGTTCGTACTTAGGAAAATGTTTGGTGTGTAGAACGTGAGATCTAAATCAGTAGAGAACCCACTTAGATATGAACTAGAGACGAACCATGTAACTAAGAAAATGATAGAGGCAATTCCTTGATAGCCATTTGAAGCCTTTATCTTTCTATCCCTTGTATTAATATTATCCGCCTTAGCCAAATTTTGAGCCTTAAAGCCTTTTCTTTTGTCGCCATGTTATAAGCCCATATCCCCTTAGTTTATTAGGAATTTCCGAAATGACCCGCACTTAAATCACGATCCTGAGACATGTCTCGAGCTTGAGTTTGGGGTGGTGGGTCCATCTTTTGGGGAATTACATTGGGAGGGAGAAATATGTGTTTGTATTGAGGCACCAAAAGAGAATTCAGATGATATTTAATTGTAACCCTTTGCCAGGATTGAAAAAAAAAAGTGAAATAAAATTCTCAAGACAGTAGAATCCGGGAACCCAGTTTCTCCTGTATAAAATTTTCGAGAAAAAGAAAAAAGAAAAGAAAGAGAAAAAATAAAGAAAGAGAAAAAATAAAGAAAGAAAATTTATACCCGGCAAAGTGGAAGGTTCTGAAATCATCTTAGTATAGATTGGGTTAACTTGGGGATGCTAATTAGCGGATCAAAGGGGGTGAGTGAGAACGTTATAAGAGTGTAAACTCAAGCTTGTGGACATTTGTTGATGGTAAGTGAGGAGAGAGCCAAAAACTCACTTCAAATTTGCCAAATATACACACCACACCGTCCCTAAGCCTATGCTAAAACCGTAAAGTCCTCGTGATTCCTAGGTGCATGGTAAGTTAATAGGTTATATACTAAGTGGAGCGTTCAAAGCGTGTAAGGATCGAGGAACAGCCTATAGCCATCATATTGAGATAAGTACGAATGTAACCTTCTAGCATTGTGAAGTTAATTTTATGATTGAATTTATTTATGTTTTATTTTTGCATGATTAGTGTATGTGTATATTATTTCCTAATGTTTGCTATATGATATTTATTTTTGGTAATGCGTTGGGTTTATTTATTTGCGTCTATTTCTTCGTAATCACCTTTTTCCCTTTGTTATTAATTTTACTTTGTCGGGACGACCAAGGTTTGAGTTTGGGGTCTTGATGTCTCCTCTTTTGTTCTATATTTATATGCTTAGGAGACATCAAATTAGGTGATTATCTGGCTATTTTAATAGACTTTTAGTAATAATATGCAATATTCCAATTTCTCTCCTTCGATTTTAGTATTTTTGATTTATTAAGCTTTTGCGCGTAAAATTGTGTATTTTAGTGAAAAGTTTGTAGGTTTTGAATACTAGCTAGGAGAGGAGTTCGAGAATAAATTCAAAGATCGTGATATGGAGTCAAAGCATGACGACAAATCCCGAAAGAATTGAGATTTTAGAGCTGCAAATCTGGAAAGTTTCCAAATATTACTGATTTCGAGCTATCTAAGAGTATATTTAGCCACTTACTTGTGAAGAGAAAATGTGCCCCATTGAGTTACGGAACTTTAGCAACTGGAATGAGGTCAATCGGACTTGAAACGAGTCAGTTACAGCTGTTTTAGTGGAGGTGGTGCAGCAGTTACCTGGATTTTGGGTTAAGATAATGGACTTGGGCCTTTATTATTTCATTTAAACATTAGCTAAGGTCCAAGTCCTATTTTCATAGTATAAATAGGGCTTTTGACTTCTATTTTTCACACAATTCATTTTTCACAAAGTCAGACAAGAAGAAAAGAAGCAGAAGCAAGGAAAAGAGGAAGCTTGAAGCTGGAGATTGTCTATATCTCCACTTTGCAGCCGAATCATCTTCCTAATTAGGTTTCTTAATTTCATTTTTGTAAAACAATTATGAATTCCTTTCAATTTATTTTCTTAGTTTTTACGATTATGAGCTAATTTCATTTGGTACTTGAGAACGCGTAATGGGTTGAACCATAATCTATTTTATTCTATGTCTTTGAATTTGGGATTATTCTAATTGAAATCGAATTGGGTATTTAATATTTTTCTTTAGTTTACACTTATTGACTTTTGTTGAAGTAGCTAATCAATATTAGGACCTAGTACTTAGGCTATTCCAATTAGTGGCAATTGGATCACCTTGACGGGGGGTCTAGGTACGGAACTAATTAACGTATGTAGGATAGAAATTATTTGACCTTGACAGGCTTAATTAATCTTACGGCCAATTGGGTAATTAGATTTTAATCATTCGATGGTGGACTATATTCACCCTGACGGGGTTTGTAGCACCTGAGAAGAGCTCCTTAGTTCACCCTGATGGGGGTAAGGAGATAATTGAATCCCGACCAATATTATTTACCGAATTCGTCCCTTAAACAATACATGGAATGATTTGATTTAGGTGATACCCTAGCGTTACTCGGGTACTACCTCTCATATCTTGCGTCCAACTATATTGACTTGCGTCTAGCTTTATATTTGCATTAATTTAGTCTTTTCATTATTTGTCTTAGTTATTAGAAAAACAACCAACAAATATTAAAATCATTTACTTGCTTTACGTGCAATTAATCACTATCTGATAAGCATTAGAGTCAACCAATCCGTCCCTGAACGAATCTATTTATCACTATTATTACTTGGGACAACCGTACACTTGTGGTTGTGGTTCTCTTTTCTTATTGCATTTATTTTAGAACACACTAAGGACCACCACCCAGCTACAATCGCTTCAGTTTCTTCCTTTGGTATACATCTTCTCACCATTTGATCAGCACATACTTTGTAGAGGAAAGGGTCCTCCCAAAAGAATTGTCTAGCACGGTGAGCTAATCTTTTTCTTTCTTGATAAGTTGAACCTTCGGGGAAAGAACCACTTACAATTAAATTTGCAACATCGGCATACCAAGGAGTATTCTCTAGGTGAATCGCGAACAGACTCTCATCAAGAAATTCTTCTCTAACTACTTTAGGTCCACCATTCGATTCTGATCCTTCAAGACGAGAGAGATGATCTGCAACCTGATTCTTACAACCCTTTCTATCTTTTATCTCTAAATCGAATTCTTGAAGCAATAAAACCCATCTTATCAACCGTGGTTTAGCATCCTTCTTTTCCATAAGATATCTAATAGCAGAATGATCTGTATAAACAACAACTTTCGCTCCAAGAAGATAGGAACGAAACTTATCGAATGAATAAACAACAGCAAGCAATTCTTTCTCTGTAACAGTATAACTAATTTGAGCCCCATTGAAAGTTTTGCTCGCATAGTATATCGAATGAAATATCTTGTCTTTTCTTTGGCCTAGAACGGCACCCATAGCTAAATCACTAGCATCACACATAACCTCAAATGGTAAATTCCAATCCGGTGGTAACACAATAGGAGCGGTAATGAGTTTTTCCTTGATTGTTTTGAAGGCCACCATGCTATCTTCATTGAAAAGGAATTTGGTGTCCTTCTCAAGTAAGTTACATAGTGGTTTAGCAATCTTAGAAAAGTCTTTGATGAACCTCCTATAAAAGCCAACATGACCAAGAAAACTTTTCACCCATTTTACAGAAACAGGAGGTGGAAGAGTTTTAATTACCTCTATCTTTGCGCGATCAACCTCTAAACCAACACTCGAAACCTTGTGACCCAGTACGATACCTTCTCGAACCATAAAATGACACTTCTCCCAATTTAAAACCAAATCACTTTCCTTGCATCTAATCAAAACTTTCTTAAAATTCTCTAAACACTTATCGAAATCATCACCGAATACAAAGAAATCGTCCATAAATACCTCAAGGAAGTTATCGATCATATCCCAGAAGATTGCCATCATACATCTTTGAAACGTAACAGGTGCGTTACATAACCCAAATGGCATTCTGCGATATGCAAAAGTACCAAGGGGCATGTAAAGGTTGTCTTGTGTTGATCTTCAGGTGCCACGTAGATTTGATTATATCCGGAATATCCATTTACCAGCTAAGTTGTCTAACATTTGATCGATGAAGGGAAGAGGGAAATGATCTTTTCTGGTGGCCTTGTTCAGTTTACGATAATCCATACAAACTCTCTAACCCACTACCGTTCTTGAACGAATAGCTTCATTTTGATCGTTGAGAACTGTTGTGATTCCTCCTTTCTTCGGTACACGCTGAACCGGACCCACCCATTCACTACTCGAAATGGGATAGATAATCCCTGCGTCTAACAGCTTAATCACCTATTTCTTTACAACTTCCTTCATGGTTGGCATTAATCTCCTTTGACCTTCAACTGAGCGTGCGTTATCATCTTCAAGAATGATTTTGTGTTGACAATAGGAGGGGCTAATGCCTTTGATGTCGGCAATAGTCCATCCTATCGCCTCTTTGTTAGCTCTTAACACACGCAACAGTTTATCTTCTTGAGGACCTGTAAAATTTGCTGAAACAATAACATGTAGAGTTTCCTTAGTACCTAAATACGCATACCTCAAGTGTGATGGCAAAGGCTTTTCTTCCAATTGCAGAGGAGATTCGATTGAAGGTTTCTTTTTAGTTACAATCACCCCCGGTTCTCTCACAGGTTCATAGGATAGACGCCTATACTTTGGATTCTTATAGTTAAGAGTTGCCACTGTTTCGGCAAGCTCTTCCATCAATTCAGGTACATTTAATGTCAAAGTTGCCTGCAAAACATCATCATAAGTAAATTCATTATATACCTCTTGCGTGGCATGCTCAATTACATCCATTCGGAAACAATCCTCTTGAGAATCTGGAAACTTCATAGCGCGGAATACATTGAACTTCACTACCTCGTGTTGGATTCGCATCGTTAATTCACCGTTCTCTACATCAATCAAGGTACGCCCCGTGGCTAGGAATGGTCTTCCCAAGATAATGGGGACATTCCTATCTGCGTCGTATTCAAGAATAACAAAATCAACGGGATATATTAAAGTACCTGCCTTGACGAGGACATCTTCGATTCGACCTTCAGGATGTGCAAGGGATCGATCCGCCATTGGCAAGACCATAGAGGTGGGTCTTGCTACTCCAATTTTTAATTTATCAAAGATTGACTTGGGCATAAGATTAATGCTTGCACCCAAATCACATAGTGTTTTACCTTTCCATACTTCTCCAATTGAAATAGGAATTGTGAAACTCCTAGGATCAAGTATCTTTGGAGGTAGCTTACTCTGACAAATAGCACTACATTCTTCCGGTGAACCAATCATCTCATTATCGCAATACGACCTTTTATTAGTGAGAGCTCTTTTCAAAAACTTCGTATACTTAGGAATATCTCGGATAGCTTCTAACAACGGAATGTTAATACTCAAGCCTCTCACTCTATTAAAGAACTTCTGATACTCGGCTAAATCACCCTTCTTTTGAACTCTAGAGGGAAATGGTGGAGGAGGATGACTTACAACATCATCTTTCTTTTTCGGAATTTCAACAGGCCTCTCCACTTCCTCAACTTCATCATCTTTATTGGGTTAGTGAACGTGTTTAGAGTCGTTTGCAATAAAAATCTCAGCATGAAAGAGTTAGAATCGGGTAAAAAGAAAGTGGTTGAAGTTTTGTGTAGGCTGGAAATGATTTTGCCTCCCATGTTGTTTGATATAATGATCCACTTAGTGATACACTTGTACGATGAAGCATTGCTAGGGGGACCGGTCCAAATGCGGTGGATGTACCAATTTGAAAGATATCTGAAAAAGATGAAAGAGTATATTCGAAATCCGGCTAGATAGAGGGTTCAATAGCCGTGGGTTACGTTTCGGAAGAGACGTTGAATTTCATATCAAAGGTATCTTAGTGAAGAAAAAACAAAGTTCAATGATCCAGGTAAATACAACGAATCACCGCCGGTCCCAAAAGAGCTATCCGTTTTCAAATCCCAATGTACTCCAGTTGGCAAGATAGAGTATGGTTCTTTACCATATAAAGAGAAGGAGCACATAAGTTGGTATATTTTGCATAATTGCGACGAACTCGAAGCATACATGACGTAAGTAAATATTTATATTTAAATTTATATATGAATATATTTAAATTTATATATGAATATATTTATTATTATATTTATATGAGTATATTTATATTTATATTTATATGAGTATATTTATATTTAAATTTTTATTAATATATAAATATATTAATTTATTTATACTTATTTACGATTTTAGTGAACACAAATCCACACTTACGGGAACGAGTAGGGAAATAGATAATATGAATCGTCAAATGTTTAAGGAATGGTTTCTGGAAAAGGTATGTAACTTTAGGCATTGGTTTAATTATTATATATTTATTATCAAAGTATTAAGTATTATTTTTGTATAACAGATTCATGGAATGAAATCACGTGGCGATGCATTAGCTACCCCCGAGATGGTGTCGTTGGCAAACATGTCTTTTGGTGCAGTGCATAAATACGATTCATGTGTGGTGAACGGTGTCAAGTGGGTAACTAAGTCCAGAGGAGGAAAAAGAGTGACGCAGGATTACGGAGTTTATACCATGTACGAGAAAAACCCCTATTACGGTGAATTCATGATGACACGTGGGAAGAATATGGGGATGAAGAAGAACCTATAGAGGCTGATAGCGATGATGAACCCATAGATTTTAGTGGATATGAAACTAATTAGGAGAAATTTATTTTTTTGGTTTATTTGTCTTAAAACATTTTGTTGGTTTTTGGAGTTGAATTTGAATTTATTTTGACTCAAATAGTTGACTTAACACCCCAAACACTAACATTTGACTCAAATAGTTAACTAAACACCCCGAACACTAACATTTGACTCAAATAGATGACTAAACACCCCAAACACTAACATTTGACTCAAATAGTTGACTAAACACCCCCAAAGACTAACATTTGACTCAAATAGTTGTCTAAATACCCCGAACACTCAAGTTTGACTCAAATAGTTGACTAAACACCCTAAACACTAACATTTTACTCAAATAGTTGACTAAATACCCCGAACACTCAAATTTGACTCAAATAGTTGACTAAACACCCCAAACACTCAAGTTTGACTCAAATAGTTGACTAAACACCCTGGACACTAACATTTGACTCAAATATTTGACTAAACACCCCGAACACTAATATTTGACTAAAATAGTTGACTAAACACCCCAAACACTAACATTTGACTCAAATAGTTTACTAAAGACCCGGAACACTCAAGGTTGACTCAAATAGTTGACTAAACTCCCAAAACACTAACATTTGACTCAAATAGTTGACTAAATACCCCCGAACACTCAAGTTTGACTCAAAGAGTTGACTAAACACCCCAAACAATCATGTTTGACTTAAATAGTTGACTAAACAGCCCAAACACTAACATTTGACTCAAATAGTTGACTAAACACCCCGAACAGTAACATTTGACACAAATAGTTGACTAAACACCCCGAAGACTAACATTTGACTCTAATAGTTGACTAAACACCCCGAACACTAATATTTAACTCAAATAGTTGACTAAACACCCCCAAACACTAACATTTGACTCAAATAGTTGACTAAATACCCCGAACACTCAAGTTTGACTTAAATAGTTGACTAACCACCCCAAACACTAACATTTGACTCAAATAGTTGACTAAATACCCCCGAACACTCAAGTTTGACTCAAATAGTTGACTAAACACCCCAAACACTCAAGTTTGACTCAAATACTTGACTAAACATCCCTAACACTAACATTTGACTCAAATAGTTGACTAAACACCCCGAACACTAACATTTGACTCAAGTAGTTGACTAAACACCCCAAACACTAACATTTGACTCAAATAGTTGACTAAATACCCCCGAACACTCAAGTTTGACTCAAAAAGCTGACTAAATACCCTGAATACTCATACCTTGATGATAAGAATCAAAACAAATAATTCGTTATTCCCTACTTATATCTAATTAAAAAATATATTATACATTAAAAATATATTGTTGCTATTTTAAATACAATTTCCTTATATATTGATACTCTTTTAAATAGCGTAATTAATTCAAGATAATATTTGAGAAAAAACTTGAAATATATATAATATAATTCATTTAAAATGTTATTTTATTTTTACTTTTTTAGAAAAAATTAAATATAGTAAATTGAACGTGTTATAGATTATTTATATTTGAAATAATTGTTAATATAAAAATAATAATATCAATAAATAAAAAAATAAATTAAAGAAAAACTTAACTCTAAACTATTTTTTTATTCAAAAACTGAATATTGTTTACTCTTGCATATTAAGTATATTAATTTTATGAAGATAAAATTGTAATAACTATTATAAAAAACAACACAAGAATATTATTTATGATAATAATTGTCTCTACAATAACTAAATAAAAAAAGATTTTCAATATTAAGAAAATTATTCCATAACTATTGATTCAAGATGTTAGCGAGTTACATAGTTTGGGCATATTTTTGTCATTAAAAAAACTCTATTAATTGATCAATGACCATGACATTTCATCACAATAATCCTTTTAATAAGGAAAATTATGTTGAAATGTCATAACCACGAGCATATTGCATAGCCTAGACTAAGTTACTTTGATATTTGAAAAAAATGGATTTATACTGAAGAACTCTATATGTTTCAGTTTATTAGCAACAGCTAATGAAAACAATTTTTGAAGAATATATATAATAGAAGTATAAGTTAAGAGAGAAGAATAAAAGGGTTGTGTGCCAGAATAAGGTTATTATATGGGTTGCTATAAATTAAAAAAACTAGATGTGAAAGTTTATTAGGTTTCTCATACCCTGATAATAAGAATTAACAGAATAATTGGTTATTTCCTACTTATATCTAATTTTAAAAAATATATTATACATTAAAAATATATTGTTGCTATTTTAAATAAAATTTACTTATATATTGATACTCTTTTAAATAGCGTAATTACTATTCAAGATTGAGAAAAAATCGGCATACATATTATTGATTTTTTAATAATATTATTGTGTTTTTACTTTTTTAGAAACAAGTAAATATAATAAATTGAAAATGTTCTAAATTATTTATATTTAAATAATTGATAATATAAAAAAATTAAATAAAAAGAAATTGTAGAAAAAATATAACTCTAAAATATTTTTCATTTAAAATAATTAAAATTTTAATATTGTTTACTCTTGCATATTAAGTATCTTAATTTTATGAAGATTAAATTGTAATAACTATTATAAAAAACAATACAAGAATATTATTTGTGATAATAATTGTATTTACAGTAACTAAATTAAAAAAATTCAATATTAAGAAAATTATACCAGAACTATTGATTCAAGATCTTAGCGAGTTAATAACTTGGGCATATATTTGTCATTAAGAAACTCTACAATTTGATCTATGGCCATGACATTTCAACACAATAATCCTCTTAATAAGGAAAATTATGATGAAATGTCATAACCACGGGCATATTGTATTGCCTAGACTTGATTACTTTGATATTTGAAAAATATGGATTTATATTGAAGAACTCTATATGTTTCAGTATATAAACAACAGCTCTTGAGTACAATTTTTGAAGAATATATAATAGCAGTACAAGTTAAGAGAGAAGAATAAAAGGTTGTGTGCCAGAATAAGGTTAAATCATGTATGTATATATAGTAGTTAAGGATGATAGACTTGATTTAGTTGGGCTTACAATTATATATAATTGGGTTAATCTAAAAAAACTAGGTGTGGATATTTATTAGGTTTCTCATACCTTGATGATAAGAATCAAAACAAATAATTCGTTATCACCTCCTTATATCTAATTTAAAGAATATATATTATACATTAAAAATATATTGTTGCTATTTTAAATACAATTTCCTTATATATTGATACTCTTTTAAATAGCGTAATTAATTTAAGATAATATTTAAGAAAAAACTCAATACATATAATATAATTTATTTAAAATGTTATTTTATTTTTACTTTTTTGGAAAAAAGTAAATATAGTAAATTGAACGTGTTATAGATTATTTATATTTGAAATAATTGATAATATAAAAATAATAATACTAATAAAAAAAATTACAGAAAAATATAACTCTAAAATATTTTTTTATTTAAAAACTGAATATTGTTTACTCTTACATATTAAGTATATTAATCTTATGAAGACTAAATTGTAATAACTATTATAAAAAACAACACAAGAATATTATTTGTGATAATAATTGTCTTTACAATAACTAAATAAAAAAAGATTTTCAATATTAAGAATATTATTCCATAACTATTGATTCAAGATGTTAGCGAGTTACATAATTTTGGCATATTTTTGCCATTAAAAAAACTCTATTAATTGATCGATGACCATGACATTTCATCACAATAATCCTTTTGATAAGGAAAATTATGTTGAAATGTCATAACAACGAGCATATTGCATAGCCTAGACTAAGTTACTTTGATATTTGAAAAAAATGGATTTATACTGAAGAACTCTATATGTTTCGGTTTATTAGCAACAGTTAATGAAAACAATTTTTGAAGAATATATAATAGAAGTATAAGTTAAGAGAGAATAATAAAAGGGTTGTGTGCCACAATAAGGTTATTATATGGGTTGCTATAAATTTAAAAAACTAGATGTGGAAGTTTAATAGGTTTCTCATACCCTGATGATAAGAATTAACAAAATAATTGGTTATTTTCTACTTATATCTAATTTTAAAAAATATATTATACATTAAAAATATATTGTTGCTATTTTAAATAAATTTTACTTATATATTGATACTCTTTTAAATAGCGTAATTACTATTCAAGATTGAGAAAAAAAATGGCATACATATTATTGATTTTTTAATAATATTATTGTGTTTTTACTTTTTTAGAAACAAGTAAATATAGTAAATGGAACATGTTCTAAATTATTCATATTTAAAATAATTGATAATATAAAAAAAATTAAATAAAAAGAAATTGTAGAAAAAATATAACTCTAAAATATTTTTCATTCAAAATAATTAAAATTTAAATATTGTTTACTCTTGCATATTAAGTATCTTAATATTGTGAAGATTAAATTATAATAACTATTATAAAAAAACAATACAAGAATATTATTTGTGATTATAATTGTATTTACAATAACTAAATTAAAAAAAAATCAATATTAAGAAAATTATACCAGAACTATTGATTCAAGATCTTAGCGAGTTAATAACTTGGGCATATTTTTGTCATTAAGAAACTCTACAATTTGATCGATGGCCATGACATTTCATCACAATAATCCTCTTAATAAGGAAAATTATGATGAAATGTCATAACCACGAGCATATTGTATAGCCTAGACTTGATTACTTTGATATTTGAAAAATATGGATTTATATTGAAGAACTCTATATGTTTCAGTATATAAACAACAGCTCTTGAATACAAATTTTGAAGAATATATAATAGCAGTATAAGTTAAGAGAGAAGAATAAAAGGTTGTGGGCCAGAATAAGGTTAAATCATGTATGTATATATAGTAGTTAAGGATGATGGACTTGAATTAGTTGGGCTTACGATTATACATTATTGGATTAATCTAAATTAAAAAAATTAGGTGTGGATATTTATTAGGTTTCTCATACCCTGATGATAAGAATCAAAATAAATAATTCGTTATTCCCTACCTATATCTAATTTAAAAAATATATTATACATTAAAAATATATTGTTGCTATTTTAAATACAATTTCCTTATATATTGATACTCTTTCAACTAGCGTAATTATTATTCAAGATAATATTTGAGAAAAAATTCGAAATACATATAATATAATTTATTTAAAATGTTATTTTATTTTTACTTTTTTAGAAAAAAGTAAATATAGTAAATTGAACGTGTTATAGATTATTTATGTTTGAAATAATTGATAATATATAAATAATAATATTAATAAATAAAAAAATAAATTAAACAAAAATATAACTCTAAAATATTTTTTTATTTAAAAACTGAATATTGTTTACTCTTACATATTAAGTATATTAATCTTATGAAGACTAAATTGTAATAACTATTATAAAAAACAACACAAGAATATTATTTGTGATAATAATTATCTTTACAATAACTAAATAAAAAGAGATTTTCAATATTAAGAATATTATTCCATACCTATTGATTCAAGATGTTAGCGAGTTACATAATTTGGGCATATTTTTGTCATTAAAAAAACTCTATTAATAGATCGATGACCATGACATTTCATCACAATAATCCTTTTAATAAGGAAAATTATATTGAAGTGTCATAACCACGAGCATATTGCATAGCCTAGACTAAGTTACTTTGATATTTGAAAAAAATGGATTTATACTGAAGAACTCTATATGTTTCAGTTTATTAGCAACAGTTAATGAAAACAATTTTTGAAGAATATATAATAGAAGTATAAGTTAAGAGAGAAGAATAAAAGGGTTGTGTGCCACAATAAGGTTATTATATGGGCTGCTATAAATTTAAAAAACTAGATGTGGAAGTTTATTAGGTTTCTCATACCCTGATGATAAGAATTAACAAAATAATTGGTTATTTTATACTTATAACTAATTTTAAAAAATATATTATACATTAAAAATATATTGTTGCTATTTTAAATAAGTTTTACTTATATATTGATACTATTTTAAATAGCGTAATTACTATTCAAGATTGAGAAAAAAATCGGCATACATATTATTGATTTTTTAATAATATTATTGTGTTTTTACTTTTTTAGAAACAAGTAAATATAGTAAATGGAACATATTCTAAATTATTTATATTTAAAATAATTGATAATATAAAAAAATTAAATAAAAAGAAATTGTAGAAAAAATATAAATCTAAAATATTTTTCATTCAAAATAATTAAAATTTAAATATTGTTTACTCTTGCATATTAAGTATCTTAATATTGTGAAGATTAAATTATAATAACTATTATAAAAAACAATACAAGAATATTATTTGTGATAATAATTGTATTTACAATAACTAAATTAAAAAAAATCAATATTAAGAAAATTATACCAGAACTATTGATTCAAGATCTTAGCGAGTTAATAACTTGGGCTTATTTTTATCATTAAGAAACTCTACAATTTGATCGATGGCCATGACATTTCATCACAATAATCCTCTTAATAAGGAAAATTATGATGAAATGTCATAACCACGAGCATGTTGTATAGCCTAGACTTGATTACTTTGATATTTGAAAAATATGGATTTATATTGAAGAACTCTATATGTTTCAGTATATAAACAACAACTCTTGAATACAATTTTTGAAGAATATATAATAGCAGTATAAGTTAAGAGAGAAGAATAAAAGGTTGTGTGCCAGAATAAGGTTAAATCATGTATGTATATATAGTAGTTAAGGATGATGGACTTGATTTAGTTGGGCTTACGATTATATATAATTGGGTTAATCTAAATTAGAAAAACTAGGTGTGGATATTTATTAGGTTTCTCATACCTTGATGATACGGATCAAAACAAATAATTCGTTATCACCTCCTTATATCTAATTTAAAGAATATATATTATACATTAAAAATATATTGTCGCTATTTTAAATACAATTTCCTTATATATTGATACTCTTTTAAATAGCGTAATTAATTTAAGATAATATTTAAGAAAAAACTCGAAATACATATAATATAATTTATTTAAAATGTTATTTTATTTTTACTTTTTTAGAAAAAAGTAAATATAGTAAATTGAACGTGTTATAGATTATTTATATTTGAAATAATTGATAATATAAAAATAATAATACTAATAACAAAATTATAGAAAAATATAACTCTAAAATATTTTTTTATTTAAAAACTGAATATTGTTTACTCTTACATATTAAGTATATTAATCTTATGAAGACTAAATTGTAATAACTATTATAAAAAACAACACAAGAATATTATTTGTGATAATAATTGTCTTTACAATAACTAAATAAAAAAAGTTTTCAATATTAAGAATATTATTCCATAACAATTGATTCAAGATGTTAGCGAGTTACATAATTTTGGCATATTTTTGTCATTAAAAAAAACTCTATTAATTGATCGATGACCATGACATTTCATCACAATAATCCTTTTAATAAGGAAAATTATGTTGAAATGTCATAACAACGAGCATATTGCATAGCCTAGACTAAGTTACTTTGATATTTGAAAAAAATGGATTTATACTGAAGAACTCTATATGTTTCAGTTTATTAGCAACAGTTAATGAAAACAATTTTTGAAGAATATATAATAGAAGTATAAGTTAAGAGAGAAGAATAAAAGGGTTGTGTGCCACAATAAGGTTATTATATGGGTTGCTATAAATTTAAAAAACTAGATGTGGAAGTTTATTAGGTTTCTCATACCCTGATGATAAGAATTAACAAAATAATTGGTTATTTTCTACTTATAACTAATTTTAAAAAATATATTATACATTAAAAATATATTGTTGCTATTTTAAATAAGTTTTACTTATATATTGATACTATTTTAAATAGCGTAATTACTATTCAAGATTGAGAAAAAAATCGGCATACATATTATTGATTTTTTAATAATATTATTGTGTTTTTACTTTTTTAGAAACAAGTAAATATAGTAAATGGAACATATTCTAAATTATTTATATTTAAAATAATTGATAATATAAAAAAATTAAATAAAAAGAAATTGTAGAAAAAATATAAATCTAAAATATTTTTCATTCAAAATAATTAAAATTTAAATATTGTCTACTCTTGCATATTAAGTATCTTAATATTGTGAAGATTAAATTATAATAACTATTATAAAAAACAATACAAGAATATTATTTGTGATAATAATTGTATTTACAATAACTAAATTAAAAAAAATCAATATTAAGAAAATTATACCAGAACTATTGATTCAAGATCTTAGCGAGTTAATAACTTGGGCATATTTTTGTCATTAAGAAACTCTACAATTTGATCGATGGCCATGACATTTCATCACAATAATCCTCTTAATAAGGAAAATTATGATGAAATGTCATAACCACGAGCATATTGTATAGCCTAGACTTGATTACTTTGATATTTGAAAAATATGGATTTATATTGAAGAACTCTATATGTTTCAGTATATAAACAACAGCTCTTGAATACAATTTTTGAAGAATATATAATAGCAGTATAAGTTAAGAGAGAAGAATAAAAGGTTGTGTGCCAGAATAAGGTTAAATCATGTATGTATATATAGTAGTTAAGGATGATGGACTTGATTTAGTTGGGCTTACGATTATATATAATTGGGTTAATCTAAATTAAAAAAACTAGGTGTGGATATTTATTAGGTTTCTCATACCTTGATGATAAGGATCAAAACAAATAATTCGTTATCACCTCCTTATATCTAATTTAAAGAATATATATTATACATTAAAAATATATTGTTGCTATTTTAAATACAATTTCCTTGTATATTGATACTCTTTTAAATAGCGTAATTAATTTAAGATAATATTTAAGAAAAAACTCGAAATACATATAATATAATTTATTTAAAATGTTATTTTATTTTTACTTTTTTAGAAAAAAGTAAATATAGTAAATTGAACGTGTTATAGATTATTTATATTTGAAATAATTGATAATATAAAAATAATAATACTAATAAAAAAAATTATAGAAAAATATAACTCTAAAATATTTTTTTATTTAAAAACTGAATATTGTTTACTCTTACATATTAAGTATATTAATCTTATGAAGACTAAATTGTAATAACTATTATAAAAAACAACACAAGAATATTATTTGTGATAATAATTGTCTTTACAATAACTAAATAAAAAAAGATTTTCAATATTAAGAATATTATTCCACAACTATTGATTCAAGATGTTAGCGAGTTACATAATTTTGGCATATTTTTGTCATTAAAAAACTCTATTAATTGATCGATGACCATGACATTTCATCACAATAATCCTTTTAATAAGGAAAATTATGTTGAAATGTCATAACAACGAGCATATTGCATAGCCTAGACTAAGTTACTTTGATATTTGAAAAAAAATGGATTTATACTGAAGAACTCTATATGTTTCAGTTTATTAGCAACAGTTAATGAAAACAATTTTTGAAGAATATATAATAGAAGTATAAGTTAAGAGAGAAGAATAAAAGGGTTGTGTGCCACAATAAGGTTATTATATGGGTTGCTATCAATTTAAAAAACTGGATGTGGAAGTTTAATAGGTTTCTCATACCCTGATGATAAGAATTAACAAAATAATTGATTATTTTCTACTTATATCTAATTTTAAAAAATATATTATACATTAAAAATATATTGTTGCTATTTTAAATAAATTTTACTTATATATTGATACTCTTTTAAATAGCGTAATTACTATTCAAGATTGAGAAAAAAAATCGGCATACATATTATTGATTTTTTAATAATATTATTGTGTTTTTACTTTTTTAGAAACAAGTAAATATAGTAAATGGAACATGTTCTAAATTATTCATATTTAAAATAATTGATAATATAAAAAAATTAAATGAAAAGAAATTGTAGAAAAAATATAACTCTAAAATATTTTTCATTCAAAATAATTAAAATTTAAATATTGTTTACTCTTGCATATTAAGTATCTTAATATTGTGAAGATTAAATTATAATAACTATTATAAAAAAACAATACAAGAATATTATTTGTGATAATAATTGTATTTACAATAACTAAATTAAAAAAAATCAATATTAAGAAAATTATACCAGAACTATTGATTCAAGATCTTAGCGAGTTATTAACTTGGGCATATTTTTGTCATTAAGAAACTCTACAATTTGATCGATGGCCATGACATTTCATCACAATAATCCTCTTAATAAGGAAAATTATGATGAAATGTCATAACCACGAGCATATTGTATAGCCTAGACTTGATTACTTTGATATTTGAAAAATATGGATTTATATTGAAGAACTCTATATGTTTCAGTATATAAACAACAGCTCTTGAATACAATTTTTGAAGAATATATAATAGCAGTATAAGTTAAGAGAGAAGAATAAAAGGTTGTGTGCCAGAATAAGGTTAAATCATGTATGTATATATAGTAGTTAAGGATGATGGACTTGAATTAGTTGGGCTTACGATTATACATTATTGGATTAATCTAAATTAAAAAAACTAGGTGTGGATATTTATTAGGTTTCTCATACCCTGATGATAAGAATCAAAATAAATAATTCGTTATTCCCTACTTATATATAATTTTAAAAAAATATATTATACATTAAAAATATATTGTTGCTATTTTAAATACAATTTCCTTATATATTGATACTCTTTCAACTAGCGTAATTACTATTCAAGATAATATTTGAGAAAAAATTCGAAATACATATAATATAATTTATTTAAAATGTTATTTTATTTTTACTTTTTTAGAAAAAAGTAAATATAGTAAATTGAACGTGTTATAGATTATTTATAATTGAAATAATTGATAATATATAAATAATAATATTAATAAATAAAAAAATAAATTAAAGAAAAATATAACTCTAAAATATTTTTTTATTTTAAAACTGAATATTGTTTACTCTTACATATTAAGTATATTAATCTTATGAAGACTAAATTGTAATAACTATTATAAAAAACAACACAAGAATATTATTTGTGATAATAATTATCTTTACAGTAACTAAATAAAAAAAGATTTTCAATATTAAGAATATTATTCCATAACTATTGATTCAAGATGTTAGCGAGTTACATAATTTGGGCATATTTTTGTCATTAAAAAAACTCTATTAATTGATCTATGACCATGACATTTCATCACAATAATCCTTTTAATAAGGAAAATTATGTTGAAGTGTCATAACCACGAGCATATTGCATAGCCTAGACTAAGTTACTTTGATATTTGAAAAAAATGGATTTATACTGAAGAACTCTATATGTTTCAGTTTATTAGCAACAGTTAATGAAAACAATTTTTGAAGAATATATAATAGAAGTATAAGTTAAGAGAGAAGAATAAAAGGGTTGTGTGCCACAATAAGGTTATTATATGGGTTGCTATAAATTTAAAAAACTGGATGTGGAAGTTTAATAGGTTTCTCATACCCTGATGATAAGAATTAACAAAATAATTGATTATTTTCTACTTATATCTAATTTTAAAAAATATATTATACATTAAAAATATATTGTTGCTATTTTAAATAAATTTTACTTATATATTGATACTCTTTTAAATAGCGTAATTACTATTCAAGATTGAGAAAAAAAATCGGCATACATATTATTGATTTTTTAATAATATTATTGTGTTTTTACTTTTTTAGAAACAAGTAAATATAGTAAATGGAACATGTTCTAAATTATTCATATTTAAAATAATTGATAATATAAAAAAATTAAATGAAAAGAAATTGTAGAAAAAATATAACTCTAAAATATTTTTCATTCAAAATAATTAAAATTTAAATATTGTTTACTATTGCATATTAAGTATCTTAATATTGTGAAGATTAAATTATAATAACTATTATAAAAAAACAATACAAGAATATTATTTGTGATAATAATTGTATTTACAATAACTAAATTAAAAAAAATCAATATTAAGAAAATTATACCAGAACTATTGATTCAAGATCTTAGCGAGTTATTAACTTGGGCATATTTTTGTCATTAAGAAACTCTACAATTTGATCGATGGCCATGACATTTCATCACAATAATCCTCTTAATAAGGAAAATTATGATGAAATGTCATAACCACGAGCATATTGTATAGCCTAGACTTGATTACTTTGATATTTGAAAAATATGGATTTATATTGAAGAACTCTATATGTTTCAGTATATAAACAACAACTCTTGAATACAATTTTTGAAGAATATATAATAGCAGTATAAGTTAAGAGAGAAGAATAAAAGGTTGTGTGCCAGAATAAGGTTAAATCATGTATGTATATATAGTAGTTAAGGATGATGGACTTGAATTAGTTGGGCTTACGATTATACATTATTGGATTAATCTAAATTAAAAAAACTAGGTGTGGATATTTATTAGGTTTCTCATACCCTGATGATAAGAATCAAAATAAATAATTCGTTATTCCCTACTTATATATAATTTTAAAAAAATATATTATACATTAAAAATATATTGTTGCTATTTTAAATACAATTTCCTTATATATTGATACTCTTTCAACTAGCGTAATTACTATTCAAGATAATATTTGAGAAAAAATTCGAAATACATATAATATAATTTATTTAAAATGTTATTTTATTTTTACTTTTTTAGAAAAAAGTAAATATAGTAAATTGAACGTGTTATAGATTATTTATAATTGAAATAATTGATAATATATAAATAATAATATTAATAAATAAAAAAATAAATTAAAGAAAAATATAACTCTAAAATATTTTTTTATTTTAAAACTGAATATTGTTTACTCTTACATATTAAGTATATTAATCTTATGAAGACTAAATTGTAATAACTATTATAAAAAACAACACAAGAATATTATTTGTGATAATAATTATCTTTACAGTAACTAAATAAAAAAAGATTTTCAATATTAAGAATATTATTCCATAACTATTGATTCAAGATGTTAGCGAGTTACATAATTTGGGCATATTTTTGTCATTAAAAAAACTCTATTAATTGATCTATGACCATGACATTTCATCACAATAATCCTTTTAATAAGGAAAATTATGTTGAAGTGTCATAACCACGAGCATATTGCATAGCCTAGACTAAGTTACTTTGATATTTGAAAAAAATGGATTTATACTGAACAACTCTATATGTTTCAGTTTATTAGCAACAGTTAATGAAAACAATTTTTGAAGAATATATAATAGAAGTATAAGTTAAGAGAGAAGAATAAAAGGGTTGTGTGCCACAATAAGGTTATTATATGGGTTGCTATAAATTTAAAAAACTAGATGTGGAAGTTTATTAGGTTTCTCATACCCTGATGATAAGAATTAACAAAATAATTGGTTATTTTCTACTTATATCTAATTTTAAAAAATATATTATACATTACAAATATATTGGTGCTATTTTAAATAAATTTTACTTATATATTGATACTCTTTTAAATAGCGTAATTACTATTCAAGATTGAGAAAAAAATCGGCATACATATTATTGATTTTTTAATAATATTATTGTGTTTTTACTTTTTTAGAAACAAGTAAATATAGTAAATGGAACATGTTCTAAATTATTCATATTTAAAATAATTGATAATATAAAAAAATTAAATGAAAAGAAATTGTAGAAAAAATATAACTCTAAAATATTTTTCATTCAAAATAATTAAAATTTAAATATTGTTTACTCTTGCATATTAAGTATCTTAATATTGTGAAGATTAAATTATAATAACTATTATAAAAAAACAATACAAGAATATTATTTGTGATAATAATTGTATTTACAATAACTAAATTAAAAAAAATCAATATTAAGAAAATTATACCAGAACTATTGATTCAAGATCTTAGCGAGTTAATAACTTGGGCATATTTTTGTCATTAAGAAACTCTACAATTTGATCGATGGCCATGACATTTCATCACAATAATCCTCTTAATAAGGAAAATTATGATGAAATGTCATAACCACGAGCATATTGTATAGCCTAGACTTGATTACTTTGATATTTGAAAAATATGGATTTATATTGAAGAACTCTATATGTTTCAGTATATAAACAACAGCTCTTGAATACAATTTTTGAAGAATATATAATAGCAGTATAAGTTAAGAGAGAAGAATAAAAGGTTGTGTGCCAGAATAAGGTTAAATCATGTATGTATATATAGTAGTTAAGGATGATGGACTTGAATTAGTTGGGCTTACGATTATACATTATTGGATTAATCTAAATTAAAAAAACTAGGTGTGGATATTTATTAGGTTTCTCATACCCTGATGATAAGAATCAAAATACATAATTCGTTATTCCCTACTTATATATAATTTAAAAAATATATTATACATTAAAAATATATTGTTGCTATTTTAAATACAATTTCCTTATATATTGATACTCTTTCAACTAGCGTAATTACTATTCAAGATAATATTTGAGAAAAAATTCGAAATACATATAATATAATTTATTTAAAATGTTATTTTATTTTTACTTTTTTAGAAAAAAGTAAATATAGTAAATTGAACGTGTTATAGATTATTTATAATTGAAATAATTGATAATATATAAATAATAATATTAATAAATAAAAAAATAAATTAAAGAAAAATATAACTCTAAAATATTTTTTTATTTTAAAACTGAATATTGTTTACTCTTACATATTAAGTATATTAATCTTATGAAGACTAAATTGTAATAACTATTATAAAAAACAACACAAGAATATTATTTGTGATAATAATTATCTTTACAGTAACTAAATAAAAAAAGATTTTCAATATTAAGAATATTATTCCATAACTATTGATTCAAGATGTTAGCGAGTTACATAATTTGGGCATATTTTTGTCATTAAAAAAACTCTATTAATTGATCTATGACCATGACATTTCATCACAATAATCCTTTTAATAAGGAAAATTATGTTGAAGTGTCATAACCACGAGCATATTGCATAGCCTAGACTAAGTTACTTTGATATTTGAAAAAAATGGATTTATACTGAACAACTCTATATGTTTCAGTTTATTAGCAACAGTTAATGAAAACAATTTTTGAAGAATATATAATAGAAGTATAAGTTAAGAGAGAAGAATAAAAGGGTTGTGTGCCACAATAAGGTTATTATATGGGTTGCTATAAATTTAAAAAACTAGATGTGGAAGTTTATTAGGTTTCTCATACCCTGATGATAAGAATTAACAAAATAATTGGTTATTTTCTACTTATATCTAATTTTAAAAAATATATTATACATTAAAAATATATTGTTGCTATTTTAAATAAATTTTACTTATATATTGATACTCTTTTAAATAGCGTAATTACTATTCAAGATTGGGAAAAAAATCGGCATACATATTATTGATTTTTTAATAATATTATTGTGTTTTTATTTTTTTAGAAACAAGTAAATATAGTAAATGGAACATATTCTAAATTATTTATATTTAAAATAATTGATAATATAAAAAAATTAAATAAAAAGAAATAGTAGAA
Organism: Nemophila menziesii; assembly: GCA_029959085.1. Taxonomy (NCBI): domain Eukaryota; kingdom Viridiplantae; phylum Streptophyta; class Magnoliopsida; order Boraginales; family Hydrophyllaceae; genus Nemophila; species Nemophila menziesii. The sequence continues at coordinate 20,998,829 of JARWIR010000015.1, read as the reverse complement.
AAAATATAACTCTAAAATATTTTTCATTCAAAATAATTAAAATTTAAATATTGTTTACTCTTGCATATTAAGTATCTTAATATTGTAAAGATTAAATTGTAATAACTATTATAAAAAACAATACAAGAATATTATTTGTGATAATAATTGTATTTACAATAACTAAATTAAAAAAAATCAATATTAAGAAAATTATACCAGAACTATTGATTCAAGATCTTAGCGAGTTAATAACTTGGGCATATTTTTGTCATTAAGAAACTCTACAATTTGATCGATGACCATGATATTTCATCACAATAATCCTCTTAATAAGGAAAATTATTATGAAATGTCATAACCACGAGCATATTGTATAGCCTAGACTTGATTACTTTGATATTTGAAAAATATGGATTTATATTGAAGAACTCTATATGTTTCAGTATATAAACAACAACTCTTGAATACAATTTTTGAAGAATATATAATAGCAGTATAAGTTAAGAGAGAAGAATAAAAGGTTGTGTGCCAGAATAAGGTTAAATCATATATGTATATATAGTAGTTAAGGATGATGGACTTGATTTAGTTGGGCTTACGATTATATATAATTGGGTTAATCTAAATTAAAAAAACTAGGTGTGGATATTTATTAGGTTTCTCATACCTTGATGATAAGGATCAAAACAAATAATTCGTTATTACTTCCTTATATCTAATTTAAAGAATATATATTATACATTAAAAATATATTGTTGCTATTTTAAATACAATTTCCTTATATATTGATACTCTTTTAAATAGCGTAATTAATTTAAGATAATATTTAAGAAAAAACTCGAAATACATATAATATAATTTATTTAAAATGTTATTTTATTTTTACTTTTTTAGAAAAAAGTAAATATAGTAAATTGAACGTGTTATAGATTATTTATATTTGAAATAATTGATAATATAAAAATAATAATACTATTAAAAAAAATTAAAGAAAAATATAACTCTAAAATATTTTTTTATTTAAAAACTGAATATTGTTTACTCTTACATATTAAGTATATTAATCTTATGAAGACTAAATTGTAATAACTATTATAAAAAACAACACAAGAATATTATTTGTGATAATAATTGTCTTTACAATAACTAAATAAAAAAAGATTTTCAATATTAAGAATATTATTCCATAACTATTGATTCAAGATGTTAGCGAGTTACATAATTTTGGTATATTTTTGTCATTAAAAAAACTCTATTAATTGATCGATGACCATGACATTTCATCAAAATAATCCTTTTAATAAGGAAAATTATGTTGAAGTGTCATAACCACGAGCATATTGCATAGCCTAGACTAAGTTACTTTGATATTTGAAAAAAATGGATTTATACTGAACAACTCTATATGTTTCAGTTTATTAGCAACAGTTAATGAAAACAATTTTTGAAGAATATATAATAGAAGTATAAGTTAAGAGAGAAGAATAAAAGGGTTGTGTGCCACAATAAGGTTATTATATGGGTTGCTATAAATTTAAAAAACTAGATGTGGAAGTTTATTAGGTTTCTCATACCCTGATGATAAGAATTAACAAAATAATTGGTTATTTTCTACTTATATCTAATTTTAAAAAATATATTATACATTAAAAATATATTGTTGCTATTTTAAATAAATTTTACTTATATATTGATACTCTTTTAAATAGCGTAATTACTATTCAAGATTGAGAAAAAAATCGGCATACATATTATTGATTTTTTAATAATATTATTGTGTTTTTACTTTTTTAGAAACAAGTAAATATAGTAAATGGAACATGTTCGAAATTATTCATATTTAAAATAATTGATAATATAAAAAAATTAAATAAAAAGAAATTGTAGAAAAAATATAACTCTAAAATATTTTTCATTCAAAATAATTAAAATTTAAATATTGTTTACTCTTGCATATTAAGTATCTTAATATTGTGAAGATTAAATTATAATAACTATTATAAAAAAACAATACAAGAATATTATTTGTGATAATAATTGTATTTACAATAACTAAATTAAAAAAAATCAATATTAAGAAAATTATACCAGAACTATTGATTCAAGATCTTAGCGAGTTAATAACTTGGGCATATTTTTGTCATTAAGAAACTCTACAATTTGATCGATGGCCATGACATTTCATCACAATAATCCTCTTAATAAGGAAAATTATGATGAAATGTCATAACCACGAGCATATTGTATAGCCTAGACTTGATTACTTTGATATTTGAAAAATATGGATTTATATTGAAGAACTCTATATGTTTCAGTATATAAACAACAGCTCTTGAATACAATTTTTGAAGAATATATAATAGTAGTATAAGTTAAGAGAGAAGAATAAAAGGTTGTGTGCCAGAATAAGGTTAAATCATGTATGTATATATAGTAGTTAAGGATGATGGACTTGAATTAGTTGGGCTTACGATTATACATTATTGGATTAATCTAAATTAAAAAAACTAGGTGTGGATATTTATTAGGTTTCTCATACCCTGATGATAAGAATCAAAATAAATAATTCGTTATTCCCTACTTATATATAATTTAAAAAATATATTATACATTAAAAATATATTGTTGCTATTTTAAATACAATTTCCTTATATATTGATACTCTTTCAACTAGCGTAATTACTATTCAAGATAATATTTGAGAAAAAATTCGAAATACATATAATATAATTTATTTAAAATGTTATTTTATTTTTACTTTTTTAGAAAAAAGTAAATATAGTAAATTGAACGTGTTATAGATTATTTATAATTGAAATAATTGATAATATATAAATAATAATATTAATAAATAAAAAAATAAATTAAAGAAAAATATAACTCTAAAATATTTTTTTATTTTAAAACTGAATATTGTTTACTCTTACATATTAAGTATATTAATCTTATGAAGACTAAATTGTAATAACTATTATAAAAAACAACACAAGAATATTATTTGTGATAATAATTATCTTTACAGTAACTAAATAAAAAAAGATTTTCAATATTAAGAATATTATTCCATAACTATTGATTCAAGATGTTAGCGAGTTCCATAATTTGGGCATATTTTTGTCATTAAAAAAACTCTATTAATTGATCTATGACCATGACATTTCATCACAATAATCCTTTTAATAAGGAAAATTATGTTGAAGTGTCATAACCACGAGCATATTGCATAGCCTAGACTAAGTTACTTTGATATTTGAAAAAAATGGATTTATACTGAACAACTCTATATGTTTCAGTTTATTAGCAACAGTTAATGAAAACAATTTTTGAAAAATATATAATAAAAGTATAAGTTAAGAGAGAAGAATAAAAGGGTTGTGTGCCACAATAAGGTTATTATATGGGTTGCTATAAATTTAAAAAACTAGATGTGGAAGTTTATTAGGTTTCTCATACCCTGATGATAAGAATTAACAAAATAATTGGTTATTTTCTACTTATATCTAATTTTAAAAAATATATTATACATTAAAAATATATTGTTGCTATTTTAAATAAATTTTACTTATATATTGATACTCTTTTAAATAGCGTAATTACTATTCAAGATTGGGAAAAAAATCGGCATACATATTATTGATTTTTTAATAATATTATTGTGTTTTTACTTTTTTAGAAACAAGTAAATATAGTAAATGGAACATATTCTAAATTATTTATATTTAAAATAATTGATAATATAAAAAAATTAAATAAAATGAAATCGTAGAAAAAATATAACTCTAAAATATTTTTCATTCAAAATAATTAAAATTTAAATATTGTTTACTCTTGCATATTAAGTATCTTAATATTGTAAAGATTAAATTGTAATAACTATTATAAAAAATAATACAAGAATATTATTTGTGATAATAATTGTATTTACAATAACTAAATTAAAAAAAATCAATATTAAGAAAATTATACCAGAACTATTGATTCAAGATCTTAGCGAGTTAATAACTTGGGCATATTTTTGTCACTAAGAAACTCTACAATTTGATCGATGACCATGATATTTCATCACAATAATCCTCTTAATAAGGAAAATTATTATGAAATGTCATAACCACGAGCATATTGTATAGCCTAGACTTGATTACTTTGATATTTGAAAAATATGGATTTATATTGAAGAACTCTATATGTTTCAGTATATAAACAACAACTCTTGAATACAATTTTTGAAGAATATATAATAGCAGTATAAGTTAAGAGAGAAGAATAAAAGGTTGTGTGCCAGAATAAGGTTAAATCATATATGTATATATAGTAGTTAAGGATGATGGACTTGATTTAGTTGGGCTTACGATTATATATAATTGGGTTAATCTAAATTAAAAAAACTAGGTGTGGATATTTATTAGGTTTCTCATACCTTGATGATAAGGATCAAAACAAATAATTCGTTATCACCTCCTTATATCTAATTTAAAGAATATATATTATACATTAAAAATATATTGTTGCTATTTTAAATACAATTTCCTTATATATTGATACTCTTTTAAATAGCGTAATTAATTTAAGATAATATTTAAGAAAAAACTCGAAATACATATAATATAATTTATTTAAAATGTTATTTTATTTTTACTTTTTTAGAAAAAAGTAAATATAGTAAATTGAACGTGTTATAGATTATTTATATTTGAAATAATTGATAATATAAAAATAATAATACTATTAAAAAAAATTAAAGAAAAATATAACTCTAAAATATTTTTTTATTTAAAACTGAATATTGTTTACTCTTACATATTAAGTATATTAATCTTATGAAGACTAAATTGTAATAACTATTATAAAAAACAACACAAGAATATTATTTGTGATAATAATTGTCTTTACAATAACTAAATAAAAAAAGATTTTCAATATTAAGAATATTATTCCATAACTATTGATTCAAGATGTTAGCGAGTTACATAATTTTGGTATATTTTTGTCATTAAAAAAACTCTATTAATTGATCGATGACCATGACATTTCATCACAATAATCCTTTTAATAAAGAAAATTATGTTGAAATGTCATAACAACGAGCATATTGCATAGCCTAGACTAAGTTACTTTGATATTTGAAAAAAATGGATTTATACTGAAGAACTCTATATGTTTCAGTTTATTAGCAACAGTTAATGAAAACAATTTTTGAAGAATATATAATAGAAGTATAAGTTAAGAGAGAAGAATAAAAGGGTTGTGTGCTACAATAAGGTTATTATATGGGTTGCTATAAATTTAAAAAACTAGATGTGGAAGTTTAATAGGTTTCTCATACCCTGATGATTAGAATTAACAAAATAATTGGTTATTTTCTACTTATATCTAATTTTAAAAAATATATTATACATTAAAAATATATTGTTTCTATTTTAAATAAATTTTACTTATATATTGATACTCTTTTAAATAGCGTAATTACTATTCAAGATTGAGAAAAAAAATCGGCATACATATTATTGATTTTTTAATAATATTATTGTGTTTTTACTTTTTTAGAAACAAGTAAATATAGTAAATGGAACATGTTCGAAATTATTCATATTTAAAATAATTGATAATATAAAAAAATTAAATAAAAAGAAATTGTAGAAAAAATATAACTCTAAAATATTTTTCATTCAAAATAATTAAAATTTAAATATTGTTTACTCTTGCATATAAAGTATCTTAATATTGTGAAGATTAAATTATAATAACTATTATAAAAAAACAATACAAGAATATTATTTGTGATAATAATTGTATTTACAATAACTAAATTAAAAAAAATCAATATTAAGAAAATTATACCAGAACTATTGATTCAAGATCTTAGCGAGTTAATAACTTGGACATATTTTTGTCATTAAGAAACTCTACAATTTGATCGATGGCCATGACATTTCATCACAATAATCCTCTTAATAAGGAAAATTATGATGAAATGTCATAACCACGAGCATATTGTATAGCCTAGACTTGATTACTTTGATATTTGAAAAATATGGATTTATATTGAAGAACTCTATATGTTTCAGTATATAAACAACAGCTCTTGAATACAATTTTTGAAGAATATATAATAGCAGTATAAGTTAAGAGAGAAGAATAAAAGGTTGTGTGCCAGAATAAGGTTAAATCATGTATGTATATATAGTAGTTAAGGATGATGGACTTGAATTAGTTGGGCTTACGATTATACATTATTGGATTAATCTAAATTAAAAAAACTAGGTGTGGATATTTATTAGGTTTCTCATACCCTGATGATAAGAATCAAAATAAATAATTCTTTATTCCCTACCTATATCTAATTTAAAAAATATATTATACATTAAAAATATATTGTTGCTATTTTAAATACAATTTCCTTATATATTGATACTCTTTCAACTAGCGTAATTACTATTCAAGATAATATTTGAGAAAAAATTCGAAATACATATAATATAATTTATTTAAGATGTTATTTTATTTTTACTTTTTTAGAAAAAAGTAAATATATTAAATTGAACGTGTTATAGATTATTTATGTTTGAAATAATTGATAATATATAAATAATAATATTAATAAATAAAAAAATAAATTAAAGAAAAATATAACTCTAAAATATTTTTTTATTTAAAAACTGAATATTGTTTACTCTTACATATTAAGTATATTAATCTTATGAAGACTAAATTGTAATAACTATTATAAAAAACAACACAAGAATATTATTTGTGATAATAATTATCTTTACAATAACTAAATAAAAAGAGATTTTCAATATTAAGAATATTATTCCATACCTATTGATTCAAGATGTTAGCGAGTTACATAATTTGGGCATATTTTTGTCATTAAAAAAACTCTATTAATTGATCGATGACCATGACATTTCATCACAATAATCCTTTTAATAAGGAAAATTATATTGAAGTGTCATAACCACGAGCATATTGCATAGCCTAGACTATGTTACTTTGATATTTGAAAAAAATAGATTTATACTGAAGAACTCTATATGTTTCAGTTTATTAGCAACAGTTAATGAAAACAATTTTTGAAGAATATATAATAGAAGTATAAGTTAAGAGAGAAGAATAAAAGGGTTGTGTGCCACAATAAGGTTATTATATGGGTTGCTATAAATTTAAAAAACTAGATGTGGAAGTTTATTAGGTTTCTCATACCCTGATGATAAGAATTAACAAAATAATTGGTTATTTTCTACTTATAACTAATTTTAAAAAATATATTATACATTAAAAATATATTGTTGCTATTTTAAATAAGTTTTACTTATATATTGATACTATTTTAAATAGCGTAATTACTATTCAAGATTGAGAAAAAAATCGGCATACATATTATTGATTTTTTAATAATATTATTGTGTTTCTACTTTTTTAGAAACAAGTAAATATAGTAAATGGAACATGTTCTAAATTATTTATATTTAAAATAATTGATAATATAAAAAAATTAAATAAAAAGAAATTGTAGAAAAAATATAACTCTAAAATATTTTTCATTCAAAATAATTAAAATTTAAATATTGTTTACTCTTGCATATTAAGTATCTTAATATTGTGAAGATTAAATTATAATAACTATTATAAAAAAACAATACAAGAATATTATTTGTGATAATAATTGTATTTACAATAACTAAATTAAAAAAAATCAATATTAAGAAAATTATACCAGAACTATTGATTCAAGATCTTAGCGAGTTAATAACTTGGGCATATTTTTGTCATTAAGAAACTCTACAATTTGATCGATGGCCATGACATTTCATCACAATAATCCTCTTAATAAGGAAAATTATGATGAAATGTCATAACCACGAGCATGTTGTATAGCCTAGACTTGATTACTTTGATATTTGAAAAATATGGATTTATATTGAAGAACTCTATATGTTTCAGTATATAAACAACAGCTCTTGAATACAATTTTTGAAGAATATTTAATAGCAGTATAAGTTAAGAGAGAAGAATAAAAGGTTGTGTGCCAGAATAAGGTTAAATCATGTATGTATATATAGTAGTTAAGGATGATGGACTTGAATTAGTTGGGCTTACGATTATATATAATTGGGTTAATCTAAATTAAAAAAACTAGGTGTGGATATTTATTAGGTTTCTCATACCTTGATGATAAGGATCAAAACAAATAATTCTTTATTCCCTACCTATATCTAATTTAAAAAATATATATTATACATTAAAAATATATTGTTGCTATTTTAAATACAATTTCCTTATATATTGATACTCTTTTAAATAGCGTAATTAATTTAAGATAATATTTAAGAAAAAATTCGAAATACATATAATATAATTTATTTAAAATGTTATTTTATTTTTACTTTTTTAGAAAAAAGTAAATATAGTAAATTGAACGTGTTATAGATTATTTATATTTGAAATAATTGATAATATAAAAATAATAATACTAATAAAATAAATTAAAGAAAAATATAACTCTAAAATATTTTTTTATTTAAAAACTGAATATTGTTTACTCTTACATATTAAGTATATTAATCTTATGAAGACTAAATTGTAATAACTATTATAAAAAACAACACAAGAATATTATTTGTGATAATAATTATCTTTACAATAACTAAATAAAAAGAGATTTTCAATATTAAGAATATTATTCCATACCTATTGATTCAAGATGTTAGCGAGTTACATAATTTGGGCATATTTTTGTCATTAAAAAAACTCTATTAATTGATCGATGACCATGACATTTCATCACAATAATCCTTTTAATAAGGAAAATTATATTGAAGTGTCATAACCACGAGCATATTGCATAGCCTAGACTATGTTACTTTGATATTTGAAAAAAATAGATTTATACTGAAGAACTCTATATGTTTCAGTTTATTAGCAACAGTTAATGAAAACAATTTTTGAAGAATATATAATAGAAGTATAAGTTAAGAGAGAAGAATAAAAGGGTTGTGTGCCACAATAAGGTTATTATATGGGTTGCTATAAATTTAAAAAACTAGATGTGGAAGTTTATTAGGTTTCTCATACCCTGATGATAAGAATTAACAAAATAATTGGTTATTTTCTACTTATAACTAATTTTAAAAAATATATTATACATTAAAAATATATTGTTGCTATTTTAAATAAGTTTTACTTATATATTGATACTATTTTAAATAGCGTAATTACTATTCAAGATTGAGAAAAAAATCGGCATACATATTATTGATTTTTTAATAATATTATTGTGTTTCTACTTTTTTAGAAACAAGTAAATATAGTAAATGGAACATATTCTAAATTATTTATATTTAAAATAATTGATAATATAAAAAAATTAAATAAAAAGAAATTGTAGAAAAAATATAAATCTAAAATATTTTTCATTCAAAATAATTAAAATTTAAATATTGTTTACTCTTGCATATTAAGTATCTTAATATTGTGAAGATTAAATTATAATAACTATTATAAAAAACAATACAAGAATATTATTTGTGATAATAATTGTATTTACAATAACTAAATTAAAAAAAATCAATATTAAGAAAATTATACCAGAACTATTGATTCAAGATCTTAGCGAGTTAATAACTTGGGCTTATTTTTGTCATTAAGAAACTCTACAATTTGATCGATGGCCATGACATTTCATCACAATAATCCTCTTAATAAGGAAAATTATGATGAAATGTCATAACCACGACCATGTTGTATAGCCTAGACTTGATTACTTTGATATTTGAAAAATATGGATTTATATTGAAGAACTCTATATGTTTCAGTATATAAACAACAGCTCTTGAATACAATTTTTGAAGAATATTTAATAGCAGTATAAGTTAAGAGAGAAGAATAAAAGGTTGTGTGCCAGAATAAGGTTAAATCATGTATGTATATATAGTAGTTAAGGATGATGGACTTGATTTAGTTGGGCTTACGATTATATATAATTGGGTTAATCTAAATTAAAAAAACTAGGTGTGGATATTTATTAGGTTTCTCATACCTTGATGATAAGGATCAAAACAAATAATTCGTTATCACCTCCTTATATCTAATTTAAAGAATATATATTATACATTAAAAATATATTGTCGCTATTTTAAATACAATTTCCTTATATATTGATACTCTTTTAAATAGCGTAATTAATTTAAGATAATATTTAAGAAAAAACTCGAAATACATATAATATAATTTATTTAAAATGTTATTTTATTTTTACTTTTTTAGAAAAAAGTAAATATAGTAAATTGAACGTGTTATAGATTATTTATATTTGAAATAATTGATAATATAAAAATAATAATACTAATAAAATAAATTAAAGAAAAATATAACTCTAAAATATTTTTTTATTTAAAAACTGAATATTGTTTACTCTTACATATTAAGTATATTAATCTTATGAAGACTAAATTGTAATAACTATTATAAAAAACAACACAAGAATATTATTTGTGATAATAATTATCTTTACAATAACTAAATAAAAATAGATTTTCAATATTAAGAATATTATTCCATACCTATTGATTCAAGATGTTAGCGAGTTACATAATTTGGGCATATTTTTGTCATTAAAAAAACTCTATTAATTGATCGATGACCATGACATTTCATCACAATACTCCTTTTAATAAGGAAAATTATATTGAAGTGTCATAACCACGAGCATATTGCATAGCCTAGACTATGTTACTTTGATATTTGAAAAAAATGGATTTATACTGAAGAACTCTATATGTTTCAGTTTATTAGCAACAGTTAATGAAAACAATTTTTGAAGAATATATAATAGAAGTATAAGTTAAGAGAGAAGAATAAAAGGGTTGTGTGCCACAATAAGGTTATTATATGGGTTGCTATAAATTTAAAAAACTAGATGTGGAAGTTTATTAGGTTTCTCATACCCTGATGATAAGAATTAACAAAATAATTGGTTATTTTCTACTTATAACAAATTTTAAAAAATATATTATACATTAAAAATATATTGTTGCTATTTTAAATAAGTTTTACTTATATATTGATACTATTTTAAATAGCGTAATTACTATTCAAGATTGAGAAAAAAATCGGCATACATATTATTGATTTTTTAATAATATTATTGTGTTTCTACTTTTTTAGAAACAAGTAAATATAGTAAATGGAACATATTCTAAATTATTTATATTTAAAATAATTGATAATATAAAAAAATTAAATAAAAAGAAATTGTAGAAAAAATATAAATCTAAAATATTTTTCATTCAAAATAATTAAAATTTAAATATTGTTTACTCTTGCATATTAAGTATCTTAATATTGTAAAGATTAAATTATAATAACTATTATAAAAAACAATACAAGAATATTATTTGTGATAATAATTGTATTTACAATAACTAAATTAAAAAAAATCAACATTAAGAAAATTATACCAGAACTATTGATTCAAGATCTTAGCGAGTTAATAACTTGGGCTTATTTTTGTCATTAAGAAACTCTACAATTTGATCTATGGCCATGACATTTATTCACAATAATCCTCTTAATAAGGAAAATTATGATGAAATGTCATAACCACGAGCATGTTGTATAGCCTAGACTTGATTACTTTGATATTTGAAAAATATGGATTTATATTGAAGAACTCTATATGTTTCAGTATATAAACAACAGCTCTTGAATACAATTTTTGAAGAATATTTAATAGCAGTATAAGTTAAGAGAGAAGAATAAAAGGTTGTGTGCCAGAATAAGGTTAAATCATGTATGTATATATAGTAGTTAAGGATGATGGACTTGATTTAGTTGGGCTTACGATTATATATAATTGGGTTAATCTAAATTAAAAAAACTAGGTATGGATATTTATTAGGTTTCTCATACCTTGATGATAAGGATCAAAACAAATAATTCGTTATCACCTCCTTATATCTAATTTAAAGAATATATTATACATTAAAAATATATTGTTGCTATTTTAAATACAATTTCCTTATATATTGATACTCTTTCAACTAGCGTAATTACTATTTAAGATAATATTTAAGAAAAAACTCGAAATACATATAATATAATTTATTTAAAATGTTATTTTATTTTTACTTTTTTAGAAAAAAGTAAATATAGTAAATTGAACGTGTTATAGATTATTTATGTTTGAAATAATTGATAATATATAAATAATAATATTAATAAATAAAAAAATAAATTAAAGAAAAATATAACTCTAAAATATTTTTTTATTTAAAAACTGAATATTGTTTACTCTTACATATTAAGTATATTAATCTTATGAAGACTAAATTGTAATAACTATTATAAAAAACAACACAAGAATATTATTTGTGATAATAATTATCTTTACAATAACTAAATAAAAAAAGATTTTCAATATTAAGAATATTATTCCATAACTATTGATTCAAGATGTTAGCGAGTTACATAATTTGGGCATATTTTTGTCATTAAAAAAACTCTAATAATTGATCGATGACCATGACATTTCATCACAATAATCCTTTTAATAAGGAAAATTACGTTGAAGTGTCATAACCACGAGCATATTGCATAGCCTAGACTAAGTTACTTTGATATTTGAAAAGAATGGATTTATACTGAAGAACTCTATATGTTTCAGTTTATTAGCAACAGTTAATGAAAACAATTTTTGAAGAATATATAATAGAAGTATAAGTTAAGAGAGAAGAATAAAAGGGTTGTGTGCCACAATAAGGTTATTATATGGGTTGCTATAAATTTAAAAAACTAGATGTGGAAGTTTATTAGGTTTCTCATACCCTGATGATAAGAATTAACAAAATAATTGGTTATTTTCTACTTATATCTAATTTTAAAAAATATATTATACATTAAAAATATATCGTTGCTATTTTAAATAAGTTTTACTTATATATTGATACTCTTTTAAATAGCATAATTACTATTCAAGATTGAGAAAAAAATCGGCATACATATTATTGATTTTTTAATAATATTATTGTGTTTTTACTTTTTTAGAAACAAGTAAATATAGTAAATGGAACATGTTCTAAATTATTCATATTTAAAATAATTGATAATATAAAAAAAATTAAATAAAAAGAAATTGTAGAAAAAATATAACTCTAAAATATTTTTCATTCAAAATAATTAAAATTTAAATATTGTTTACTCTTGCATATTAAGTATCTTAATATTGTGAATATTAAATTATAATAACTATTATAAAAAAACAATACAAGAATATTATTTGTGATAATAATTGTATTTACAATAACTAAATTAAAAAAAATCAATATTAAGAAAATTATACCAGAACTATTGATTCAAGATCTTAGCGAGTTAATAACTTGGGCATATTTTTGTCATTAAAAAACTCTACAATTTGATCGATGGCCATGACATTTCATCACAATAATCCTCTTAATAAGGAAAATTATGATGAAATGTCATAACCACGAGCATATTGTATAGCCTAGACTTGATTACTTTGATATTTGAAAAATATGGATTTATATTGAAGAACTCTATATGTTTCAGTATATAAACAACAACTCTTGAATACAATTTTTGAAGAATATATAATAGCAGTATAAGTTAAGAGAGAAGAATAAAAGGTTGTGTGCCAGAATAAGGTTAAATCATGTATGTATATATAGTAGTTAAGGATGATGGACTTGAATTAGTTGGGCTTACGATTATACATTATTGGATTAATCTAAATTAAAAAAACTAGGTTTTGATATTTATTAGGTTTCTCATACCCTGATGATAAGAATCAAAATAAATAATTCGTTATTCCCTACTTATATTTAATTTAAAAAATATATTATACATTAAAAATATATTGTTGCTATTTTAAATACAATTTCCTTATATATTGATACTCTTTCAACTAGCGTAATTACTATTCAAGATAATATTTGAGGAAAAATTCGAAATACATATAATATAATTTATTTAAATTGTTATTTTATTTTTACTTTTTTAGAAAAAAGTAAATATAGTAAATTGAACGTGTTATAGATTATTTATATTTGAAATAATTGATAATATATAAATAATAATATTAATAAATAAAAAAATAAATTAAAGAAAAATATAACTCTAAAATATTTTTTTATTTAAAAACTGAATATTGTTTACTCTTACATATTAAGTATATTAATCTTATGAAGACTAAATTGTAATAACTATTATAAAAAACAACACAAGAATATTATTTGTGATATTAATTATCTTTACAATAACTAAATAAAAAAAGATTTTCAATATTAAGAATATTATTCCATAACTATTGATTCAAGATGTTAGCGAGTTACATAATTTGGGCATATTTTTGTCATTAAAAAAACTCTATTAATTGATCGATGACCATGACATTTCATCACAATAATACTTTTAATAAGGAAAATTATGTTGAAGTGTCATAACCACGAGCATATTGCATAGCCTAGACTAAGTTACTTTGATATTTGAAAAAAATGGATTTATACTGAACAACTCTATATGTTTCAGTTTATTAGCAACAGTTAATGAAAACAATTTTTGAAGAATATATAATAGAAGTATAAGTTAAGAGAGAAGAATAAAAGGGTTGTGTGCCACAATAAGGTTATTATATGGGTTGCTATAAATTTAAAAAACTAGATGTGGAAGTTTATTAGGTTTCTCATACACTGATGATAAGAATTAACAAAATAATTGGTTATTTTCTACTTATATCTAATTTTAAAAAATATATTATACATTAAAAATATATTGTTGCTATTTTAAATAAGTTTTACTCATATATTGATACTCTTTTAAATAGCGTAATTACTATTCAAGATTGAGAAAAAAAATCGGCATACATATTATTGATTTTTTAATAATATTATTGTGCTTTTACTTTTTTAGAAACAAGTAAATATAGTAAATGGAACATATTCTAAATTATTTATATTTAAAATAATTGATAATATAAAAAAATTAAATAAAAAGAAATTGTAGAAAAAATATAAATCTAAAATATTTTTCATTCAAAATAATTAAAATTTAAATATTGTTTACTCTTGCATATTAAGTATCTTAATATTGTGAAGATTAAATTATAATAACTATTATAAAAAACAATACAAGAATATTATTTGTGATAATAATTGTATTTACAGTAACTAAATTAAAAAAAATCAATATTAAGAAAATTATACCAGAACTATTGATTCAAGATCTTAGCGAGTTAATAACTTGGGCATATTTTTGTCATTAAGAAACTCTACAATTTGATCGATGGCCATGACATTTCATCACAATAATCCTCTTAATAAGGAAAATTATGATGAAATGTCATAACCACGAGCATATTGTATAGCCTAGACTTGATTACTTTGATATTTGAAAAATATGGATTTATATTGAAGAACTCTATATGTTTCAGTATATAAACAACAGCTCTTCAATACAATTTTTGAAGAATATATAATAGCAGTATAAGTTAAGAGAGAAGAATAAAAGGTTGTGTGCCAGAATAAGGTTAAATCATGTATGTATATATAGTAGTTAAGGATGATGGACTTGAATTAGTTGGGCTTACGATTATACATTATTGGATTAATCTAAATTAAAAAACTAGGTGTGGATATTTATTAGGTTTCTCATACCCTGATGATAAGAATCAAAATAAATAATTCGTTATTCCCTACTTATATATAATTTTAAAAAAATATATTATACATTAAAAATATATTGTTGCTATTTTAAATACAATTTCCTTATATATTGATACTCTTTCAACTAGCGTAATTACTATTCAAGATAATATTTGAGAAAAAATTCGAAATACATATAATATAATTTATTTAAAATGTTATTTTATTTTTACTTTTTTAGAAAAAAGTAAATATAGTAAATTGAACGTGTTATAGATTATTTATAATTGAAATAATTGATAATATATAAATAATAATATTAATAAATAAAAAAATAAATTAAAGAAAAATATAACTCTAAAATATTTTTTTATTTAAAAACTGAATATTGTGTACTCTTACATATTAAGTATATTAATCTTATGAAGACTAAATTGTAATAACTATTATAAAAAACAACACAAGAATATTATTTGTGATATTAATTATCTTTACAATAACTAAATAAAAAAAGATTTTCAATATTAAGAATATTATTCCATAACTATTGATTCAAGATGTTAGCGAGTTACATAATTTGGGCATATTTTTGTCATTAAAAAAACTCTATTAATTGATCGATGACCATGACATTTCATCACAATAATACTTTTAATAAGGAAAATTATGTTGAAGTGTCATAACCACGAGCATATTGCATAGCCTAGACTAAGTTACTTTGATATTTGAAAAAAATGGATTTATACTGAACAACTCTATATGTTTCAATTTATTAGCAACAGTTAATGAAAACAATTTTTGAAGAATATATAATAGAAGTATAAGTTAAGAGAGAAGAATAAAAGGGTTGTGTGCCACAATAAGGTTATTATATGGGTTGCTATAAATTTAAAAAACTAGATGTGGAAGTTTAATAGGTTTCTCATACCCTGATGATAAGAATTAACAAAATAATTGGTTATTTTCTACTTATATCTAATTTTAAAAAATATATTATACATTAAAAATATATTGTTGCTATTTTAAATAAATTTTACTTATATATTGATACTCTTTTAAATAGCGTAATTACTATTCAAGATTGAGAAAAAAAATCGGCATACATATTATTGATTTTTTAATAATATTATTATGTTTCTACTTTTTTAGAAACAAGTAAATATAGTAAATGGAACATGTTCTAAATTATTCATATTTAAAATAATTGATAATATAAAAAAATTAAATGAAAAGAAATTGTAGAAAAAATATAACTCTAAAATATTTTTCATTCAAAATAATTAAAATTTAAATATTGTTTACTCTTGCATATTAAGTATCTTAATATTGTGAAGATTAAATTATAATAACTATTATAAAAAAACAATACAAGAATATTATTTGTGATAATAATTGTATTTACAATAACTAAATTAAAAAAAATCAATATTAAGAAAATTATACCAGAACTATTGATTCAAGATCTTAGCGAGTTAATAACTTGGGCATATTTTTGTCATTAAGAAACTCTACAATTTGATCGATGGCCATGACATTTCATCACAATAATCCTCTTAATAAGGAAAATTATGATGAAATGTCATAACCACGAGCATATTGTATAGCCTAGACTTGATTACTTTGATATTTGAAAAATATGGATTTATATTGAAGAACTCTATATGTTTCAGTATATAAACAACAGCTCTTCAATACAATTTTTGAAGAATATATAATAGCAGTATAAGTTAAGAGAGAAGAATAAAAGGTTGTGTGCCAGAATAAGGTTAAATCATGTATGTATATATAGTTGTTAAGGATGATGGACTTGAATTAGTTGGGCTTACGATTATACATTATTGGATTAATCTAAATTAAAAAAACTAGGTGTGGATATTTATTAGGTTTCTCATACCCTGATGATAAGAATCAAAATAAATAATTCGTTATTCCCTACTTATATATAATTTTAAAAAAATATATTATACATTAAAAATATATTGTTGCTATTTTAAATACAATTTCCTTATATATTGATACTCTTTCAACTAGCGTAATTACTATTCAAGATAATATTT
This sequence comes from Nemophila menziesii, assembly GCA_029959085.1. NCBI lineage: Eukaryota > Viridiplantae > Streptophyta > Magnoliopsida > Boraginales > Hydrophyllaceae > Nemophila > Nemophila menziesii. The sequence goes on along the minus strand of JARWIR010000015.1, from coordinate 20,981,134 downwards.
GAGAAAAAATTCGAAATACATATAATATAATTTATTTAAAATGTTATTTTATTTTTACTTTTTTAGAAAAAAGTAAATATAGTAAATTGAACGTGTTATAGATTATTTATAATTGAAATAATTGATAATATATAAATAATAATATTAATAAATAAAAAAATAAATTAAAGAAAAATATAACTCTAAAATATTTTTTTATTTAAAAACTGAATATTGTGTACTCTTACATATTAAGTATATTAATCTTATGAAGACTAAATTGTAATAACTATTATAAAAAACAACACAAGAATATTATTTGTGATATTAATTATCTTTACAATAACTAAATAAAAAAAGATTTTCAATATTAAGAATATTATTCCATAACTATTGATTCAAGATGTTAGCGAGTTACATAATTTGGGCATATTTTTGTCATTAAAAAAACTCTAATAATTGATCGATGACCATGACATTTCATCACAATAATCCTTTTAATAAGGAAAATTACGTTGAAGTGTCATAACCACGAGCATATTGCATAGCCTAGACTAAGTTACTTTGATATTTGAAAAAAATGGATTTATACTGAAGAACTCTATATGTTTCAGTTTATTAGCAACAGTTAATGAAAACAATTTTTGAAGAATATATAATAGAAGTATAAGTTAAGAGAGAAGAATAAAAGGGTTGTGTGCCACAATAAGGTTATTATATGGGTTGCTATAAATTTAAAAAACTAGATGTGGAAGTTTATTAGGTTTCTCATACCCTGATGATAAGAATTAACAAAATAATTGGTTATTTTCTACTTATATCTAATTTTAAAAAATATATTATACATTAAAAATATATCGTTGCTATTTTAAATAAGTTTTACTTATATATTGATACTCTTTTAAATAGCATAATTACTATTCAAGATTGAGAAAAAAATCGGCATACATATTATTGATTTTTTAATAATATTATTGTGTTTTTACTTTTTTAGAAACAAGTAAATATAGTAAATGGAACATGTTCTAAATTATTCATATTTAAAATAATTGATAATATAAAAAAAAATTAAATAAAAAGAAATTGTAGAAAAAATATAACTCTAAAATATTTTTCATTCAAAATAATTAAAATTTAAATATTGTTTACTCTTGCATATTAAGTATCTTAATATTGTGAATATTAAATTATAATAACTATTATAAAAAACAATACAAGAATATTATTTGTGATAATAATTTTATTTACAATAACTAAATTAAAAAAAATCAATATTAAGAAAATTATACCAGAACTATTGATTCAAGATCTTAGCGAGTTAATAACTTGGGCATATTTTTGTCATTAAAAAACTCTACAATTTGATCGATGGCCATGACATTTCATCACAATAATCCTCTTAATAAGGAAAATTATGATGAAATGTCATAACCACGAGCATATTGTATAGCCTAGACTTGATTACTTTGATATTTGAAAAATATGGATTTATATTGAAGAACTCTATATGTTTCAGTATATAAACAACAGCTCTTCAATACAATTTTTGAAGAATATTTAATAGCAGTATAAGTTAAGAGAGAAGAATAAAAGGTTGTGTGCCAGAATAAGGTTAAATCATGTATGTATATATAGTAGTTAAGGATGATGGACTTGAATTAGTTGGGCTTACGATTATACATTATTGGATTAATCTAAATTAAAAAAACTAGGTGTGGATATTTATTAGGTTTCTCATAACTTGATGATAAGGATCAAAACAAATAATTCGTTATCACCTCCTTATATCTAATTTAAAGAATATATATTATACATTAAAAATATATTGTCGCTATTTTAAATACAATTTCCTTATATATTGATACTCTTTTAAATAGCGTAATTAATTTAAGATAATATTTAAGAAAAAACTCGAAATACATATAATATAATTTATTTAAAATGTTATTTTATTTTTACTTTTTTAGAAAAAAGTAAATATAGTAAATTGAACGTGTTATAGATTATTTATATTTGAAATAATTGATAATATAAAAATAATAATACTAATAAAATAAATTAAAGAAAAATATAACTCTAAAATATTTTTTTATTTAAAAACTGAATATTGTTTACTCTTACATATTAAGTATATTAATCTTATGAAGACTAAATTGTAATAACTATTATAAAAAACAACACAAGAATATTATTTGTGATAATAATTATCTTTACAATAACTAAATAAAAAGAGATTTTCAATATTAAGAATATTATTCCATACCTATTGATTCAAGATGTTAGCGAGTTACATAATTTGGGCATATTTTTGTCATTAAAAAAACTCTATTAATTGATCGATGACCATGACATTTCATCACAATAATCCTTTTAATAAGGAAAATTATATTGAAGTGTCATAACCACGAGCATATTGCATAGCCTAGACTATGTTACTTTGATATTTGAAAAAAATGGATTTATACTGAAGAACTCTATATGTTTCAGTTTATTAGCAACAGTTAATGAAAACAATTTTTGAAGAATATATAATAGAAGTATAAGTTAAGAGAGAAGAATAAAAGGGTTGTGTGCCACAATAAGGTTATTATATGGGTTGCTATAAATTTAAAAAACTAGATGTGGAAGTTTATTAGGTTTCTCATACCCTGATGATAAGAATTAACAAAATAATTGGTTATTTTCTACTTATATCTAATTTTAAAAAATATATTATACATTAAAAATATATCGTTGCTATTTTAAATAAGTTTTACTTATATATTGATACTCTTTTAAATAGCATAATTACTATTCAAGATTGAGAAAAAAATCGGCATACATATTATTGATTTTTTAATAATATTATTGTGTTTTTACTTTTTTAGAAACAAGTAAATATAGTAAATGGAACATGTTCTAAATTATTCATATTTAAAATAATTGATAATATAAAAAAAATTAAATAAAAAGAAATTGTAGAAAAAATATAAATCTAAAATATTTTTCATTCAAAATAATTAAAATTTAAATATTGTTTACTCTTGCATATTAAGTATCTTAATATTGTGAAGATTAAATTATAATAACTATTATAAAAAACAATACAAGAATATTATTTGTGATAATAATTGTATTTACAGTAACTAAATTAAAAAAAATCAATATTAAGAAAATTATACCAGAACTATTGATTCAAGATCTTAGCGAGTTAATAACTTGGGCATATTTTTGTCATTAAGAAACTCTACAATTTGATCGATGGCCATGACATTTATTCACAATAATCCTCTTAATAAGGAAAATTATGATGAAATGTCATAACCACGAGCATGTTGTATAGCCTAGACTTGATTACTTTGATATTTGAAAAATATGGATTTATATTGAAGAACTCTATATGTTTCAGTATATAAACAACAGCTCTTCAATACAATTTTTGAAGAATATATAATAGCAGTATAAGTTAAGAGAGAAGAATAAAAGGTTGTGTGCCAGAATAAGGTTAAATCATGTATGTATATATAGTAGTTAAGGATGATGGACTTGAATTAGTTGGGCTTACGATTATATATAATTGGGTTAATCTAAATTAAAAAAACTAGGTATGGATATTTATTAGGTTTCTCATACCTTGATGATAAGGATCAAAACAAATAATTCGTTATCACCTCCTTATATCTAATTTTAAAAAAATATATTATACATTAAAAATATATTGTTGCTATTTTAAATACAATTTCCTTATATATTGATACTCTTTCAACTAGCGTAATTACTATTCAAGATAATATTTAAGAAAAAACTCGAAATACATATAATATAATTTATTTAAAATGTTATTTTATTTTTACTTTTTTAGAAAAAAGTAAATATAGTAAATTGAACGTGTTATAGATTATTTATGTTTGAAATAATTGATAATATATAAATAATAATATTAATAAATAAAAAAATAAATTAAAGAAAAATATAACTCTAAAATATTTTTTTATTTAAAAACTGAATATTGTTTACTCTTACATATTAAGTATATTAATCTTATGAAGACTAAATTGTAATAACTATTATAAAAAACAACACAAGAATATTATTTGTGATATTAATTATCTTTACAATAACTAAATAAAAAAAGATTTTCAATATTAAGAATATTATTCCATAACTATTGATTCAAGATGTTAGCGAGTTACATAATTTGGGCATATTTTTGTCATTAAAAAAACTCTAATAATTGATCGATGACCATGACATTTCATCACAATAATCCTTTTAATAAGGAAAATTACGTTGAAGTGTCATAACCACGAGCATATTGCATAGCCTAGACTAAGTTACTTTGATATTTGAAAAAAATGGATTTATACTGAAGAACTCTATATGTTTCAGTTTATTAGCAACAGTTAATGAAAACAATTTTTGAAGAATATATAATAGAAGTATAAGTTAAGAGAGAAGAATAAAAGGGTTGTGTGCCACAATAAGGTTATTATATGGGTTGCTATAAATTTAAAAAACTAGATGTGGAAGTTTATTAGGTTTCTCATACCCTGATGATAAGAATTAACAAAATAATTGGTTATTTTCTACTTATATCTAATTTTAAAAAATATATTATACATTAAAAATATATCGTTGCTATTTTAAATAAGTTTTACTTATATATTGATACTCTTTTAAATAGCGTAATTACTATTCAAGATTGAGAAAAAAAATCGGCATACATATTATTGATTTTTTAATAATATTATTGTGTTTTTACTTTTTTAGAAACAAGTAAATATAGTAAATGGAACATGTTCTAAATTATTCATATTTAAAATAATTGATAATATAAAAAAATTAAATGAAAAGAAATTGTAGAAAAAATATAACTCTAAAATATTTTTCATTCAAAATAATTAAAATTTAAATATTGTTTACTCTTGCATATTAAGTATCTTAATATTGTGAAGATTAAATTATAATAACTATTATAAAAAAACAATACAAGAATATTATTTGTGATAATAATTGTATTTACAATAACTAAATTAAAAAAAATCAATATTAAGAAAATTATACCAGAACTATTGATTCAAGATCTTAGCGAGTTAATAACTTGGGCATATTTTTGGCATTAAGAAACTCTACAATTTGATCGATGGCCATGACATTTCATCACAATAATACTCTTAATAAGGAAAATTATGATGAAATGTCATAACCACGAGCATATTGTATAGCATAGACTTGATTACTTTGATATTTGAAAAATATGGATTTATATTGAAGAACTCTATATGTTTCAGTATATAAAAAACAGCTCTTGAATACAATTTTTGAAGAATATATAATAGCAGTATAAGTTAAGAGAGAAGAATAAAAGGTTGTGTGCCAGAATAAGGTTAAATCATGTATGTATATATAGTAGTTAAGGATGATGGACTTGAATTAGTTGGGCTTACGATTATACATTATTGGATTAATCTAAATTAAAAAAACTAGGTGTGGATATTTATTAGGTTTCTCATACCCTAATCATAAGAATCAAAATAAATAATTCGTTATTCCCTACTTATATCTAATTTAAAAAATATATTATACATTAAAAATATATTGTTGCTATTTTAAATACAAATTCCTTATATATTGATACTCTTTCAACTAGCGTAATTACTATTCAAGATAATATTTGAGAAAAAATTCGAAATACATATAATATAATTTATTTAAAATGTTATTTTATTTTTACTTTTTTAGAAAAAAGTAAATATAGTAAATTGAACGTGTTATAGATTATTTATAATTGAAATAATTGATAATATATAAATAATAATATTAATAAATAAAAAAATAAATTAAAGAAAAATATAACTCTAAAATATTTTTTTATTTAAAAACTGAATATTGTTTACTCTTACATATTAAGTATATTAATCTTATGAAGACTAAATTGTAATAACTATTATAAAAAACAACACAAGAATATTATTTGTGATAATAATTATCTTTACAATAACTAAATAAAAAAAGATTTTCAATATTGAGAATATTATTCCATAACTATTGATTCAAGATGTTAGCGAGTTACATAATTTGGGCATATTTTTGTCATTAAAAAAACTCTATTAATTGATCGATGACCATGACATTTCATCACAATAATCCTTTTATTAAGGAAAATTATGTTGAAGTGTCATAACCACGAGCATATTGCATAGCCTTAGACTAAGTTACTTTGATATTTGAAAAAAATGGATTTATACTGAACAACTCTATATGTTTCAGTTTATTAGCAACAGTTAATGAAAACAATTTTTGAAGAATATATAATAGAAGTATAAGTTAAGAGAGAAGAATAAAAGGGTTGTGTGCCACAATAAGGTTATTATATGGGTTGCTATAAATTTAAAAAACTAGATGTGGAAGTTTATTAGGTTTCTCATACCCTGATGATAAGAATTAACAAAATAATTCGTTATTTTCTACTTATATCTAATTTTAAAAAATATATTATACATTAAAAATATATTGTTGCTATTTTAAATAAGTTTTAATTATATATTGATACTCTTTTAAATAGCGTAATTACTATTCAAGATTGAGAAAAAAATCGGCATACATATTATTGATTTTTTAATAATATTATTGTGTTTTTACTTTTTTAGAAACAAGTAAATATAGTAAATGGAACATGTTCTAAATTATTCATATTTAAAATAATTGATAATATAAAAAAAAATTAAATAAAAAGAAATTGTAGAAAAAATATAAATCTAAAATATTTTTCATTCAAAATAATTAAAATTTAAATATTGTTTACTCTTGCATATTAAGTATCTTAATATTGTGAAGATTAAATTATAATAACTATTATAAAAAACAATACAAGAATATTATTTGTGATAATAATTGTATTTACAGTAACTAAATTAAAAAAAATCAATATTAAGAAAATTATACCAGAACTATTGATTCAAGATCTTAGCGAGTTAATAACTTGGGCATATTTTTGTCATTAAGAAACTCTATAATTTGATCGATGGCCATGACATTTCATCACAATAATCCTCTTAATAAGGAAAATTATGATGAAATGTCATAACCACGAGCATATTGTATAGCCTAGACTTGATTACTTTGATATTTGAAAAATATGGATTTATATTGAAGAACTCTATATGTTTCAGTATATAAACAACAGTTCTTGAATACAATTTTTGAAGAATATATAATAGCTGTATAAGTTAAGAGAGAAGAATAAAAGGTTGTGTGCCAGAATAAGGTTAAATCATGTATGTATATATAGTAGTTAAGGATGATGGACTTGATTTAGTTGGGCTTACGATTATATATAATTGGGTTAATCTAAATTAAAAAAACTAGGTGTGGATATTTATTAGGTTTCTCATACCTTGATGATAAGGATCAAAATAAATAATTCGTTATCACCTCCTTATATATAATTTAAAAAATATATTATACATTAAAAATATATTGTTGCTATTTTAAATACAATTTCATTATATATTGATACTCTTTCAACTAGCGTAATTACTATTCAAGATAATATTTGAGAAAAAATTCGAAATACATATAATATAATTTATTTAAAATGTTATTTTATTTTTACTTTTTTAGAAAAAAGTAAATATAGTAAATTGAACGTGTTATAGATTATTTATAATTGAAATAATTGATAATATATAAATAATAATATTAATAAATAAAAAAATAAATTAAAGAAAAATATAACTCTAAAATATTTTTTTATTTTAAAACTGAATATTGTTTACTCTTACATATTAAGTATATTAATCTTATGAAGACTAAATTGTAATAACTATTATAAAAAACAACACAAGAATATTATTTGTGATAATAATTATCTTTACAGTAACTAAATAAAAAAAAATTTCAATATTAAGAAAATTATTCCATAACTATTGATTCAAGATGTTAGCGAGTTACATAATTTTGGCATATTTTTGTCATTAAAAAAACTCTATTAATTGATCGATGACCATGACATTTCATCACAATAATCCTTTTAATATGGAAAATTATGTTGAAATGTCATAACAACGAGCATATTGCATAGCCTAGACTAAGTTACTTTGATATTTGAAAAAAATGGATTTATACTGAAAAACTCTATATGTTTCAGTTTATTAGCAACAGTTAATGAAAACAATTTTTGAAGAATATATAATAGAAGTATAAGTTAAAAGAGAAGAATAAAATGGTTGTGTGCCACAATAAGGTTATTATATGGGTTGCTATAAATTTAAAAAACTAGATGTGGAAGTTTATTAGGTTTCTCATACCCTGATGATAAGAATTAACAAAATAATTGGTTATTTTCTACTTATATCTAATTTTAAAAAATATATTATACATTAAAAATATATTGTTGCTATTTTAAATAAATTTTACTTATATATTGATACTCTTTTAAATAGTGTAATTACTATTCAAGATTGAGAAAAAAAATCGGCAAACATATTATTGATATTTTAATAATATTATTGTGTTTTTACTTTTTTAGAAACAAGTAAATATAGTAAATGGAACATGTTCTAAATTATTCATATTTAAAATAATTGATAATATAAAAAAATTAAATGAAAAGAAATTGTAGAAAAACTATAACTCTAAAATATTTTTCATTCAAAATAATTAAAATTTAAATATTGTTTACTCTTGCATATTAAGTATCTTAATATTGTGAAGATTAAATTATAATAACTATTATAAAAAAACAATACAAGAATATTATTTGTGATAATAATTTTATTTACAATAACTAAATTAAAAAAAATCAATATTAAGAAAATTATACCAGAACTATTGATTCAAGATCTTAGCGAGTTAATAACTTGGGCATATTTTTGTCATTAAGAAACTCTACAATTTGATCGATGGCCATGACATTTCATCACAATAATCCTCTTAATAAGGAAAATTATGATGAAATGTCATAACCACGAGCATATTGTATAGCCTAGACTTGATTACTTTGATATTTGAAAAATATGGATTTATATTGAAGAACTCTATATGTTTCAGTATATAAACAACAGTTCTTGAATACAATTTTTGAAGAATATATAATAGCTGTATAAGTTAAGAGAGAAGAATAAAAGGTTGTGTGCCAGAATAAGGTTAAATCATGTATGTATATATAGTAGTTAAGGATGATGGACTTGATTTAGTTGGGCTTACGATTATATATAATTGGGTTAATCTAAATTAAAAAAACTAGGTGTGGATATTTATTAGGTTTCTCATACCTTGATGATAAGGATCAAAATAAATAATTCGTTATCACCTCCTTATATATAATTTAAAAAATATATTATACATTAAAAATATATTGTTGCTATTTTAAATACAATTTCATTATATATTGATACTCTTTCAACTAGCGTAATTACTATTCAAGATAATATTTGAGAAAAAATTCGAAATACATATAATATAATTTATTTAAAATGTTATTTTATTTTTACTTTTTTAGAAAAAAGTAAATATAGTAAATTGAACGTGTTATAGATTATTTATAATTGAAATAATTGATAATATATAAATAATAATATTAATAAATAAAAAAATAAATTAAAGAAAAATATAACTCTAAAATATTTTTTTATTTTAAAACTGAATATTGTTTACTCTTACATATTAAGTATATTAATCTTATGAAGACTAAATTGTAATAACTATTATAAAAAACAACACAAGAATATTATTTGTGATAATAATTATCTTTACAGTAACTAAATAAAAAAAAATTTCAATATTAAGAAAATTATTCCATAACTATTGATTCAAGATGTTAGCGAGTTACATAATTTTGGCATATTTTTGTCATTAAAAAAACTCTATTAATTGATCGATGACCATGACATTTCATCACAATAATCCTTTTAATATGGAAAATTATGTTGAAATGTCATAACAACGAGCATATTGCATAGCCTAGACTAAGTTACTTTGATATTTGAAAAAAATGGATTTATACTGAAAAACTCTATATGTTTCAGTTTATTAGCAACAGTTAATGAAAACAATTTTTGAAGAATATATAATAGAAGTATAAGTTAAAAGAGAAGAATAAAAGGGTTGTGTGCCACAATAAGGTTATTATATGGGTTGCTATAAATTTAAAAAACTAGATGTGGAAGTTTATTAGGTTTCTCATACCCTGATGATAAGAATTAACAAAATAATTGGTTATTTTCTACTTATATCTAATTTTAAAAAATATATTATAAATTAAAAATATATTGTTGCTATTTTAAATAAATTTTACTTATATATTGATACTCTTTTAAATAGTGTAATTACTATTCAAGATTGAGAAAAAAAATCGGCAAACATATTATTGATATTTTAATAATATTATTGTGTTTTTACTTTTTTAGAAACAAGTAAATATAGTAAATGGAACATGTTCTAAATTATTCATATTTAAAATAATTGATAATATAAAAAAATTAAATGAAAAGAAATTGTAGAAAAACTATAACTCTAAAATATTTTTCATTCAAAATAATTAAAATTTAAATATTGTTTACTCTTGCATATTAAGTATCTTAATATTGTGAAGATTAAATTATAATAACTATTATAAAAAAACAATACAAGAATATTATTTGTGATAATAATTGTATTTACAATAACTAAATTAAAAAAAATCAATATTAAGAAAATTATACCAGAACTATTGATTCAAGATCTTAGCGAGTTAATAACTTGGGCATATTTTTGTCATTAAGAAACTCTACAATTTGATCGATGGCCATGACATTTCATCACAATAATCCTCTTAATAAGGAAAATTATGATGAAATGTCATAACCACGAGCATATTGTATAGCCTAGACTTGATTACTTTGATATTTGAAAAATATGGATTTATATTGAAGAACTCTATATGTTTCAGTATATAAAAAACAGCTCTTGAATACAATTTTTGAAGAATATATAATAGCAGTATAAGTTAAGAGAGAAGAATAAAAGGTTGTGTGCCAGAATAAGGTTAAATCATGTATGTATATATAGTAGTTAAGGATGATGGACTTGAATTAGTTGGGCTTACGATTATACATTATTGGATTAATCTAAATTAAAAAAACTAGGTGTGGATATTTATTAGGTTTCTCATACCCTGATGATAAGAATCAAAATAAATAATTCGTTATTCCCTACTTATATCTAATTTAAAAAATATATTATAAATTAAAAATATATTGTTGTTATTTTAAATACAATTTCCTTATATATTGATACTCTTTCAACTAGCGTAATTACTATTCAAGATAATATTTGAGAAAAAATTCGAAATACATATAATATAATTTATTTAAAATGTTATTTTATTTTTACTTTTTTAGAAAAAAGTAAATATAGTAAATTGAACGTGTTATAGATTATTTATATTTGAAATAATCGATAATATATAAATAATAATATTAATAAATAAAAAAATAAATTAAAGAAAAATATAACTCTAAAATATTTTTTTATTTAAAAACTGAATATTGTTTACTCTTACATATTAAGTATATTAATCTTATGAAGACTAAATTGTAATAACTATTATAAAAAACAACACAAGAATATTATTTGTGATAATAATTATCTTTACAATAACTAAATAAAAAAAGATTTTCAATATTAAGAATATTATTCCATAACTATTGATTCAAGATGTTAGCGAGTTACATAATTTGGGCATATTTTTGTCATTAAAAAAACTCTACTAATTGATCGATGACCATGACATTTCATCACAATAATCCTTTTATTAAGGAAAATTATGTTGAAGTGTCATAACCACGAGCATATTGCATAGCCTAGACTAAGTTACTTTGATATTTGAAAAAAATGGATTTATACTGAACAACTCTATATGTTTCAGTTTATTATCAACAGTTAATGAAAACAATTTTTGAAGAATATATAATAGAAGTATAAGTTAAGAGAGAAGAATAAAAGGGTTGTGTGCCACAATAAGGTTATTATATGGGTTGCTATAAATTTAAAAAACTAGATGTGGAAGTTTATTAGGTTTCTCATACCCTGATGATAAGAATTAACAAAATAATTGGTTATTTTCTACTTATATCTAATTTTAAAAAATATATTATACATTAAAAATATATTTTTGCTATTTTAAATAAGTTTTACTTATATATTGATACTCTTTTAAATAGCGTAATTACTATTCAAGATTGAGAAAAAAATCGGCATACATATTATTGATTTTTTAATAATATTATTGTGTTTTTACTTTTTTAGAAACAAGTAAATATAGTAAATGGAACATATTCTAAATTATTTATATTTAAAATAATTGATAATATAAAAAAATTAAATAAAAAGAAATTGTAGAAAAAATATAAGTCTAAAATATTTTTCATTCAAAATAATTAAAATTTAAATATTGTTTACTCTTGCATATTAAGTATCTTAATATTGTGAAGATTAAATTATAATAACTATTATAAAAAACAATACAAGAATATTATTTGTGATAATAATTGTATTTACAATAACTAAATTAAAAAAAATCAATATTAAGAAAATTATACCAGAACTATTGATTCAAGATCTTAGCGAGTTAATAACTTGGGCATATTTTTGTCATTAAGAAACTCTACAATTTGATCGATGGCCATGACATTTCATCACAATAATCCTCTTAATAAGGAAAATTATGATGAAATGTCATAACCACGAGCATATTGTATAGCCTAGACTTGATTACTTTGATATTTGAAAAATATGGATTTATATTGAAGAACTCTATATGTTTCAGTATATAAACAACAGCTCTTGAATACAATTTTTGAAGAATATATAATAGCAGTATAAGTTAAGAGAGAAGAATAAAAGGTTGTGTGCCAGAATAAGGTTAAATCATGTATGTATATATAGTAGTTAAGGATGATGGACTTGATTTAGTTGGGCTTACGATTATATATAATTGGGTTAATCTAAATTAAAAAAACTAGGTGTGGATATTTATTAGGTTTCTCATACCTTGATGATAAGGATCAAAACAAATAATTCGTTATCACCTCCTTATATCTAATTTAAAGAATATATATTATACATTAAAAATATATTGTTGCTATTTTAAATACAATTTCATTATATATTGATACTCTTTTAAATAGCGTAATTAATTTAAGATAATATTTAAGAAAAAACTCGAAACACATATAACATAATTTATTTAAAATGTTATTTTATTTTTACTTTTTTAGAAAAAAGTAAATATAGTAAATTGAACGTGTTATAGATTATTTATATTTGAAATAATTGATAATATAAAAATAATAATACTAATAAAAAAAAATTATAAAAAAATATAACTCTAAAATATTTTTTTATTTAAAAACTGAATATTATTTACTCTTACATATTAAGTATATTAATCTTATGAAGACTAAATTGTAATAATTATTATAAAAAACAACACAAGAATATTATTTGTGATAATAATTGTCTTTACAATAACTAAATAAAAAAAGATTTTCAATATTAAGAATATTATTCCATAACTATTGATTCAAGATGTTAGCGAGTTACATAATTTTGGCATATTTTTGTCATTAAAAAAACTCTATTAATTGATCGATGACCATGACATTTCATCACAATAATCCTTTTAATAAGGAAAATTATGTTGAAATGTCATAACAACGAGCATATTGCATAGCCTAGACTAAGTTACTTTGATATTTGAAAAAAATGGATTTATACTGAAAAACTCTATATGTTTCAGTTTATTAGCAACAGTTAATGAAAACAATTTTTGAAGAATATATAATAGAAGTATAAGTTAAGAGAGAAGAATAAAAGGGTTGTGTGCCACAATAAGGTTATTATATGGGTTGCTATAAATTTAAAAAACTAGATGTGGAAGTTTATTAGGTTTCTCATACCCTGATGATAAGAATTAACAAAATAATTGGTTATTTTCTACTTATATCTAATTTTAAAAAATATATTATACATTAAAAATATATTGTTGCTATTTTAAATAAATTTTACTTATATATTGATACTCTTTTAAATAGTGTAATTACTATTCAAGATTGAGAAAAAAAATCGGCATACATATTATTGATATTTTAATAATATTATTGTGTTTTTACTTTTTTAGAAACAAGTAAATATAGTAAATGGAACATGTTCTAAATTATTCATATTTAAAATAATTGATAATATAAAAAAATTAAATGAAAAGAAATTGTAGAAAAAATATAACTCTAAAATATTTTTCATTCAAAATAATTAAAATTTAAATATTGTTTACTCTTTCATATTAAGTATCTTAATATTGTGAAGATTAAATTATAATAACTATTATAAAAAAACAATACAAGAATATTATTTGTGATAATAATTGTATTTACAATAACTAAATTAAAAAAAATCAATATTAAGAAAATTATACCAGAACTATTGATTCAAGATCTTAGCGAGTTAATAACTTGGGCATATTTTTGTCATTAAGAAACTCTACAATTTGATCGATGGCCATGACATTTCATCACAATAATCCTCTTAATAAGGAAAATTATGATGAAATGTCATAACCACGAGCATATTGTATAGCCTAGACTTGATTACTTTGATATTTGAAAAATATGGATTTATATTGAAGAACTCTATATGTTTCAGTATATAAAAAACAGCTCTTGAATACAATTTTTGAAGAATATATAATAGCAGTATAAGTTAAGAGAGAAGAATAAAAGGTTGTGTGCCAGAATAAGGTTAAATCATTTATGTATATATAGTAGTTAAGGATGATGGACTTGAATTAGTTGGGCTTACGATTATACATTATTGGATTAATCTAAATTAAAAAAACTAGGTGTGGATATTTATTAGGTTTCTCATACCCTGATGATAAGAATCAAAATAAATAATTCGTTATTCCCTACTTATATCTAATTTAAAAAATATATTATAAATTAAAAATATATTGTTGCTATTTTAAATACAATTTCCTTATATATTGATACTCTTTCAACTAGCGTAATTACTATTCAAGATAATATTTGAGAAAAAATTCGAAATACATATAATATAATTTATTTAAAATGTTATTTTATTTTTACTTTTTTAGAAAAAAGTAAATATAGTAAATTGAACGTGTTATAGATTATTTATATTTGAAATAATTGATAATATATAAATAATAATATTAATAAATAAAAAAATAAATTAAAGAAAAATATAACTCTAAAATATTTTTTTATTTAAAAACTGAATATTGTTTACTCTTACATATTAAGTATATTAATCTTATGAAGACTAAATTGTAATAATATATTATAAAAAACAACACAAGAATATTATTTGTGATAATAATTATCTTTACAATAACTAAATAAAAAAAAAAATTCAATATTAAGAATATTATTCCATAACTATTGATTCAAGATGTTAGCGAGTTACATAATTTGGGCATATTTTTGTCATTAAAAAAACTCTATTAATTGATCGATGACCATGACATTTCATCACAATAATCCTTTTATTAAGGAAAATTATGTTGAAGTGTCATAACCACGAGCATATTGCATAGCCTAGACTAAGTTACTTTGATATTTGAAAAAAATGGATTTATACTGAACAACTCTATATGTTTCAGTTTATTATCAACAGTTAATGAAAACAATTTTTGAAGAATATATAATAGAACTATAAGTTAAGAGAGAAGAATAAAAGGGTTGTGTGCCACAATAAGGTTATTATATGGGTTGCTATAAATTTAAAAAACTAGATGTGGAAGTTTATTAGGTTTCTCATACCCTGATGATAAGAATTAACAAAATAATTGGTTATTTTCTACTTATATCTAATTTTAAAAAATATATTATACATTAAAAATATATTGTTGCTATTTTAAATAAGTTTTACTTATATATTGATACTCTTTTAAATAGCGTAATTACTATTCAAGATTGAGAAAAAAATCGGCATACATATTATTGATTTTTTAATAATATTATTGTGTTTTTACTTTTTTAGAAACAAGTAAATATAGTAAATGGAACATATTCTAAATTATTTATATTTAAAATAATTGATAATATAAAAAAATTAAATAAAAAGAAATTGTAGAAAAAATATAAATCTAAAATATTTTT
This sequence comes from Nemophila menziesii, assembly GCA_029959085.1. Taxonomy (NCBI): domain Eukaryota; kingdom Viridiplantae; phylum Streptophyta; class Magnoliopsida; order Boraginales; family Hydrophyllaceae; genus Nemophila; species Nemophila menziesii. The sequence goes on along the minus strand of JARWIR010000015.1, from coordinate 20,965,016 downwards.
CATTCAAAATAATTAAAATTTAAATATTGTTTACTCTTGCATATTAAGTATCTTAATATTGTGAAGATTAAATTATAATAACTATTATAAAAAACAATACAAGAATATTATTTGTGATAATAATTGTATTTACAATAGCTAAATTAAAAAAAATCAATATTAAGAAAATTATACCAGAACTATTGATTCAAGATCTTAGCGAGTTAATAACTTGGGCATATTTTTGTCATTAAGAAACTCTACAATTTGATCGATGGCCATGACATTTCATCACAATAATCCTCTTAATAAGGAAAATTATGATGAAATGTCATAACCACGAGCATATTGTATAGCCTAGACTTGATTACTTTGATATTTGAAAAATATGGATTTATATTGAAGAACTCTATATGTCTCAGTATATAAACAACAGTTCTTGAATACAATTTTTGAAGAATATATAATAGCAGTATAAGTTAAGAGAGAAGAATAAAAGGTTGTGTGCCAGAATAAGGTTAAATCATGTATGTATATATAGTAGTTAAGGATGATGGACTTGATTTAGTTGGGCTTACGATTATATATAATTGGGTTAATCTAAATTAAAAAAACTAGATGTGGATATTTATTAGGTTTCTCATACCTTGATGATAAGGATCAAAACAAATAATTCGTTATCACCTCCTTATATCTAATTTAAAGAATATATATTATACATTAAAAATATATTGTTGCTATTTTAAATACAATTTCATTATATATTGATACTCTTTTAAATAGCGTAATTAATTTAAGATAATATTTAAGAAAAAACTCGAAACACATATAATATAATTTATTTAAAATGTTATTTTATTTTTACTTTTTTAGAAAAAAGTAAATATAGTAAATTGAACGTGTTATAGATTATTTATATTTGAAATAATTGATAATATAAAAATAATAATACTAATAAAAAAAATTATAAAAAAATATAACTCTAAAATATTTTTTTATTTAAAAACTGAATATTGTTTACTCTTACATATTAAGTATATTAATCTTATGAAGACTAAATTGTAATAACTATTATAAAAAACAACACAAGAATATTATTTGTGATAATAATTGTCTTTACAATAACTAAATAAAAAAAGATTTTCAATATTAAGAATATTATTCCATAACTATTGATTCAAGATGTTAGCGAGTTACATAATTTTGGCATATTTTTGTCATTAAAAAAACTCTATTAATTGATCGATGACCATGACATTTCATCACAATAATCCTTTTAATAAGGAAAATTATGTTGAAATATCATAACAACGAGCATATTGCATAGCCTAGACTAAGTTACTTTGATATTTGAAAAAAATGGATTTATACTGAAAAACTCTATATGTTTCAGTTTATTAGCAACAGTTAATGAAAACAATTTTTGAAGAATATATAATAGAAGTATAAGTTAAGAGAGAAGAATAAAAGGGTTGTGTGCCACAATAAGGTTATTATATGGGTTGCTATAAATTTAAAAAACTAGATGTGGAAGTTTAATAGGTTTCTCATACCCTGATGATAAGAATTAACAAAATAATTGGTTATTTTCTACTTATATCTAATTTTAAAAAATATATTATACATTAAAAATATATTGTTGCTATTTTAAATAAATTTTACTTATATATTGATACTCTTTTAAATAGTGTAATTACTATTCAAGATTGAGAAAAAAAATCGGCATACATATTATTGATATTTTAATAATATTATTGTGTTTTTACTTTTTTAGAAACAAGTAAATATAGTAAATGGAACATGTTCTAAATTATTCATATTTAAAATAATTGATAATATAAAAAAATTAAATGAAAAGAAATTGTAGAAAAAATATAACTCTAAAATATTTTTCATTCAAAATAATTAAAATTTAAATATTGTTTACTCTTGCATATTAAGTATCTTAATATTGTGAAGATTAAATTATAATAACTATTATAAAAAAACAATACAAGAATATTATTTGTGATAATAATTGTATTTACAATAACTAAATTAAAAAAAATCAATATTAAGAAAATTATACCAGAACTATTGATTCAAGATCTTAGCGAGTTAATAACTTGGGCATATTTTTGTCATTAAGAAACTCTACAATTTGATCGATGGCCATGACATTTCATCACAATAATCCTCTTAATAAGGAAAATTATGATGAAATGTCATAACCACGAGCATATTGTATAGCCTAGACTTGATTACTTTGATATTTGAAAAATATGGATTTATATTGAAGAACTCTATATGTTTCAGTATATAAAAAACAGCTCTTGAATACAATTTTTGAAGAATATATAATAGCAGTATAAGTTAAGAGAGAAGAATAAAAGGTTGTGTGCCAGAATAAGGTTAAATCATGTATGTATATATAGTAGTTAAGGATGATGGACTTGAATTAGTTGGTCTTACGATTATACATTATTGGATTAATCTAAATTAAAAAAACTAGGTGTGGATATTTATTAGGTTTCTCATACCCTGATGATAAGAATCAAAATAAATAATTCGTTATTCCCTACTTATATCTAATTTAAAAAATATATTATAAATTAAAAATATATTGTTGCTATTTTAAATACAATTTCCTTATATATTGATACTCTTTCAACTAGCGTAATTACTATTCAAGATAATATTTGAGAAAAAATTCGAAATACATATAATATAATTTATTTAAAATGTTATTTTATTTTTACTTTTTTAGAAAAAAGTAAATATAGTAAATTGAACGTGTTATAGATTATTTATATTTGAAATAATTGATAATATATAAATAATAATATTAATAAATAAAAAATTAAATTAAAGAAAAATATAACTCTAAAATATTTTTTTATTTAAAAACTGAATATTGTTTACTCTTACTTATTAAGTATATTAATCTTATGAAGACTAAATTGTAATAACTATTATAAAAAACGACACAAGAATATTATTTGTGATAATAATTATCTTTACAATAACTAAATAAAAAAAGATTTTCAATATTAAGAATATTATTCCATAACTATTGATTCAAGATGTTAGCGAGTTACATAATTTGGGCATATTTTTGTCATTAAAAAAACTCTATTAATTGATCGATGACCATGACATTTCATCACAATAATCCTTTTATTAAGGAAAATTATGTTGAAGTGTCATAACCACGAGCATATTGCATAGCCTAGACTAAGTTACTTTGATATTTGAAAAAAATGGATTTATACTGAACAACTCTATATGTTTCAGTTTATTATCAACAGTTAATGAAAACAATTTTTGAAGAATATATAATAGAAGTATAAGTTAAGAGAGAAGAATAAAAGGGTTGTGTGCCACAATAAGGTTATTATATGGGTTGCTATAAATTTAAAAAACTAGATGTGGAAGTTTAATAGGTTTCTCATACCCTGATGATAAGAATTAACAAAATAATTGGTTATTTTCTACTTATATCTAATTTTAAAATATATTATATATTAAAAATATATTGTTGCTATTTTAAATAAATTTTATTTATATATTGATACTCTTTTAAATAGCGTAATTACTATTCAAGATTGAGAAAAAAATCGGCATACATATTATTGATTTTTTAATAATATTATTGTGTTTTTACTTTTTTAGAAACAAGTAAATATAGTAAATGGAACATGTTCTAAATTATTCATATTTAAAATAATTGATAATATAAAAAATTAAATAAAAAGAAATTGTAGAAAAAATATAACTCTAAAATATTTTTCATTCAAAATAATTAAAATTTAAATATTGTTTACTCTTGCATATTAAGTATCTTAATATTGTGAAGATTAAATTATAATAACTATTATAAAAAACAATACAAGAATATTATTTGTGATACTAATTGTATTTACAATAACTAAATTAAAAAAAATCAATGTTAAATAAATTATACCAGAACTATTGATTCAAGATCTTAGCGAGTTAATAACTTGGGCATATTTTTGTCATTAAGAAACTCTACAATTTGATCGATGGCCATGACATTTCATCACAATAATCCTCTTAATAAGGAAAATTATGATGAAATGTCATAACCACGAGCATATTGTATAGCCTAGACTTGATTACTTTGATATTTGAAAAATATGGATTTATATTGAAGAACTCTATATGTTTCAGTATATAAACAACAGTTCTTGAATACAATTTTTGAAGAATATATAATAGCTGTATAAGTTAAGAGAGAAGAATAAAAGGTTGTGTGCCAGAATAAGGTTAAATCATGTATGTATATATAGTAGTTAAGGATGATGGACTTGATTTAGTTGGGCTTACGATTATATATAATTGGGTTAATCTAAATTAAAAAAACTAGGTGTGGATATTTATTAGGTTTCTCATACCCTGATGATAAGAATCAAAATAAATAATTCGTTATTCCCTACTTATATCTAATTTAAAAACATATATTATACATTAAAAATATATTGTTGCTATTTTAAATACAATTTCCTTACATATTGATACTCTTTTAAATAATTCAAGATAATATTTGAGAAAAAATTCGAAATACATATAATATAATTTATTTAAAATGTTATTTTATTTTTACTTCTTCAGAAAAAAGTAAATATATTAAATTGAACGTGTTATAGATTATTTATATTTGAAATAATTGATAATATAAAAATAATAATATTAATAAATAAAAAAATAAATTAAAGAAAAATATAACTCTAAAATATTTTTTTATTTAAAAACTGAATATTGTTTACTCTTACATATTAAGTATATTAATCTTATGAAGACTAAATTGTAATAACTATTATAAAAAACAACACAAGAATATTATTTGTGATAATAATTGTCTTTACAATAACTAAATAAAAAAAGATTTTCAATATTAAGAATATTATTCCATAACTATTGATTCAAGATGTTAGCGAGTTACATAATTTTGGCATATTTTTGTCATTAACAAAACTCTATTAATTGATCGATGACCATGACATTTCATCACAATAATCCTTTTAATAAGAAAAATTATGTTGAAATGTCATAACAACGAGCATATTGCATAGCCTAGACTAAGTTACTTTGATATTTGAAAAAAATGGATTTATACTGAAGAACTCTATATGTTTCAGTTTATTAGCAAAAGTTAATGAAAACAATTTTTGAAGAATATATGATAGAAGTATAAGTTAAGAGAGAATAATAAAAGGGTTGTGTGCCACAATAAGGTTATTATATGGGTTGCTATAAATTTAAAAAACTAGATGTGGAAGTTTAATAGGTTTCTCATACCCTGATGATAAGAATTAACAAAATAATTGGTTATTTTCTACTTATATCTAATTTTAAAAAATATATTATACATTAAAAATATATTGTTGCTATTTTAAATAAATTTTATTTATATATTGATACTCTTTTAAATAGCGTAATTACTATTCAAGATTGAGAAAAAAATCGGCATACATATTATTGATTTTTTAATAATATTATTGTGTTTTTACTTTTTTAGAAACAAGTAAATATAGTAAATGGAACATGTTCTAAATTATTCATATTTAAAATAATTGATAATATAAAAAATTAAATAAAAAGAAATTGTAGAAAAAATATAACTCTAAAATATTTTTCATTCAAAATAATTAAAATTTAAATATTGTTTACTCTTGCATATTAAGTATCTTAATATTGTGAAGATTAAATTATAATAACTATTATAAAAAACAATACAAGAATATTATTTGTGATACTAATTGTATTTACAATAACTAAATTAAAAAAAATTCAATGTTAAGAAAATTATACCAGAACTATTGATTCAAGATCTTAGCGAGTTAATAACTTGGGCATATTTTTGTCATTAAGAAACTCTACAATTTGATCGATGGCCATGACATTTCATCACAATAATTCTCTTAATAAGGAAAATTATGATGAAATGTCATAACCACGAGCATATTGTATAGCCTAGACTTGATTACTTTGATATTTGAAAAATATGGATTTATATTGAAGAACTCTATATGTTTCAGTATATAAACAATAACTCTTGAATACAATTTTTGAAGAATATATAATAGCAGTATAAGTTAAGAGAGAAGAATAAAAGGTTGTGTGCCAGAATAAGGTTAAATCATGTATGTATATATAGTAGTTAAGGATGATGGACTTGAATTAGTTGGGCTTACGATTATACATTATTGGATTAATCTAAATTAAAAAAACTAGGTGTGGATATTTATTAGGTTTCTCATACCCTGATGATAAGAATCAAAATAAATAAATCGTTATTCCCTACTTATATCTAATTTAAAAACATATATTATACATTAAAAATATATTGTTGCTATTTTAAATACAATTTCCTTACATATTGATACTCTTTTAAATAATTCAAGATAATATTTGAGAAAAAATTCGAAATACATATAATATAATTTATTTGAAATGTTATTTTATTTTTACTTTTTTAGAAACAATTAAATATATAAATTGAATGTGTTATAGATTATTTATATTTGAAATAATTGTTAATATAAATATAATAATATTAATAATTAAAAATATAACTCAAAACTATTTTTTATTTAAAAACTGAATATTGTTTACTCTTCCATATTAAGTATATTAATTTTATGAAGATTAAATTGTAATAACTATTATAAAAAACAACACAAGAATATTATTTGTGATAATAATTGTCTCTACAATAACTAAACAAAAAAAGATTTTCAATATCAAGAAAATTATTCCATAACTATTGATTCAAGATGTTAGCGAGTTACATAATTTGGGCATATTTTTGTCAATAAAAAAACTCTATTAATTGATCAATGACCATGACATATGATCACAATAATCCTTTTAATAAGGAAAATTATGTTGAAATGTCATAACCACGAGCATATTGCATAGCCTAGACTAAGTTACTTTGATATTTTAAAAAAATGGATTTATACTGAAGAACTCTATATGTTTCAGTTTATTAGCAACAGCTAATGAAAACAATTTTTGAAGTATATATAATAGAAGTATAAGTTAAGAGAGAAGAATAAAAGGGTTGTGTGCCACAATAAGGTTATTATATTGGTTGCTATAAATTTAAAAAACTAGATGTGGAAGTTTATTAGGTTTCTCATACCCTCATGATAAGAATTAACAAATTAATTGGTTATTTCCTACTTATATCTTATTTTAAAAAATATATTATACATTAAAAATATATTGTTGCTATTTTAAATAAAATTTACTTATATATTGATACTCTTTTAAATAGCGTAATTACTATTCAAGATTGAGAAAAAAATCGGCATACATATTATATAATTTTTTAATAATATTATTGTGTTTTTACTTTTTTAGAAACAAGTAAATATAGTAAATTGAACATGTTCTAAATTATTTATATTTAAAATAATTGATAATATAAAAAAAATTAAATAAAAAAAATTGTAGAAAAAATATAACTCCAAAATATTTTTCATTTAAAGTAATTAAAATTTAAATATTGTTTACTCTTGCATATTAAGTATATTAATTTTATGAAGATTAAATTGTAATAACTACTATAAAAAACAATACAAGAATATTATTTGTGATAATAATTGTATTTACAATAACTAAATTAAAAAAAAATCAATATTAAGAAAATTATACCATTACTAATGATTCAAGATCTTAGCGAGTTACATAACTTGGGCATATTTTTGTCATTAAGAAAATCTACAATTTGATCGATAACCATGATATTTCATCACAATAATCCTCTTAATAAGAAAAATTATGATGAAATGTCATAACCACGAGCATATTGTATAGCCTAGACTTGGTTACTTTGATATTTGAAAAATATGGATTTATATTGAAGAACTCTATATGTTTCAGTATATAAACATCAGCTCTTGAATACAATTTTTGAAAAATATATAATAGCAGTATAAGTTAAGAGAGAAGAATAAAAGGGTTGTGTGCCAGAATAAAGTTAAATCATGTATGTATATATAGTAGTTAAGGATGATGGACTTGATTTAGTTGGGCTTACGATTATACATTATTGGGTTGATCTAAATTAAGAAAACTAGGTGTGGATGTTTATTAGGTTTCTCATACCCTCATGATAAGAATCAAAATAAATAATTTGTTATTCCCTACTTATATCTAATTTAAAAAAATATATTATACATTAAAAATATATTGTTGCTATTTTAAATACAATTTCCTTATATATTGATACTCTTTTTAATAGCGTAATTACTATACAAAATAATATTTGAGAAAAAATTCGAAATACGTATAATATAATTTATTTAAAATGTTATTTTATTTTTACTTTATAGAAACAAGTAAATATAGTAAATTGAACGTGTTATAGATTATTTATATTTGAAATAATTGATAATATAAAAATAATAAAATTAATAAATAAAAATAAATTAAAGAAAAATATAACTCTTAACTATTTTTTATTTAAAAACTGAATATTGTTTACTCTTGCATATTAAGTATATTAATTTTATAAAGATTAAATTGTAATAACTATTATAAAAAACAACACAAGAATATTATTTGTGATAATAATTATCTTTACAATAACTAAATAAAAAAAGATTTTCAACATTAAGAATATTATTCCATAATTATTGATTCAAGATTTTAGCGAGTTACATAATTTGGACATATATTTGTCATTAAAAAACTCTACTAATTGATCGATGACCATGACATTTCATCACAATAATCCTTTTAATAAGGAAACTTATGTTGAAATGTCATAACCACATGGAAGAATATATAATAGAAGTATAAGTTAAGAGAGAAGAATAAAAGGGTTGTGTGCTAGAATAAGGTTATTATATTGGTTGCTATAAATTTAAAAAACTAGATGTGGAAGTTTATTAGGTTTCTCATACCCTGATGATAAGAATTAACAAAATAATTGGTTATTTCCTACTTATATCTAATTGTAAAAAATATATTATATATTAAAAATATATTGTTGCTATTTTAAAGAAAATTTAATTATATATTGATACTCTTTTAAATAGAGTATTTACTATTCAAAATTGAGAAAAAAAATTGGCATACATATTATATAACTTTTTAATAATATTATTGTGTTTTTACTTTTTTAGAAACAAGTAAATATAGTAAATTGAACATGTTCTAAATTATTTATATTTAAAATAATTGATAATATAAAAAAAATTAAATAAAAAAAAATTGTAGAAAAAATATAACTCTAAAATATTTTTCATTTAAATATTGTTTACTCTTGCATATTAAGTATATTAATTTTATGCAGATTAAATTGTAATAACTATTATAAAAAACAATACAAGAATATTATTTGTGATAATACTTGTATTTACAATAACTAAATAAAAAAAATTCAATATTAGGAAAATTATACCAGAACTATTGATTCAAGATCTTAGCGAGTTAATAACTTGGGCATATTTTTGTCATTAAGAAACTCTACAATTTGATCGATGGCCATGACATTTCATCACAATAATCCTCTTAATAAGGAAAATTATGATGAAATGTCATAACCACGAGCATATTGTATAACCTAGACTTGAGTACTTTGATATTTGAAAAATATGGATTTATATTGAAGAACTCTATATGTTTCAGTATATAAACAACAACTCTTGAATACAATTTTTGAAGAATATATAATAGCAGTATAAGTTAAGAGAGAAGAATAAAAGGGTTGTGTGCCAGAATAAGGTTAAATCATGTATGTATATATAGTAGTTAAGGATGATCGACTTGATTTAGTTGGGCTTATGATTATACATTATTGGGTTGATCTAAATTAAAAAAAATTAGGTGTGGATGTTTATTAGGTTTCTCATACCCTGATGATAAGAATCAAAATAAATAATTAGTTATTCCCTACTTATATCTAATTTAAAAAATATATTATACATTAAAAATATATTGTTGCTGTTTTAAATACAATTTCCTTATATATTGATACTCTTTTAAATAGCGTAATTACTATTCAAGATAATATTTGAGAAAAAATTCGAAATACATATAATATAATTTATTTAAAATGTTATTTTATTTTTACTTTTTTAGAAACAAGTAAATATAGTAAATTGAACGTGTTATAGATTGTTTATATTTGAAATAATTGATTATATAAAAATAATAATATTAATAAATAAAAAAATACATTAAACAAAAATATAACTCTAAACTATTTTTTTGTTTAAAAACTGAATATTGTTTACTCTTGCATATTAAGTATATTAATTTTATGAAGATTAAATTGTAATAACTATTATAAAAAACAATACAAGAATATTATTTGTGATAATAATTGTATTTACAATAACTAAAAAAAAAATCAATATTAAGAAAATTATACCATAACTATTGATTCAAGATCTTAGCGAGTTACATAACTTGGTCATATTTTTGTCATTAAGAAAATCTACAATTTGATCGATGACCATGACATTTCATCACAATAATCCTCTTAATAAGGAAAATTATGATGAAATGTCATAACCACGAGCATATTGTATAGCCTAGACTTGGTTACTTTGATATTTGAAAAATATGGATTTATATTGAAGAACTCTATATGTTTCAGTATATAAACATCAGCTCTTGAATACAATTTTTGAAGAATATATAATAGCAGTATAAGTTAAGAGGGAAGAATAAAAGGGTTGTGTGCCAGAATAAGGTTAAATCATGTATGTATATATAGTAGTTAAGGATGATGGACTTGATTTAGTTGGGCTTACGATTATACATTATTGGGTTGATCTAAATTAAGAAAACTAGGTGTGGATGTTTATTAGGTTTCTCATACCCTCATGATAAGAATCAAAATAAATAATTCGTTATTCCCTACTTATATCTAATTTAAAAAAATATATTATACATTAAAAATATATTGTTGCTGTTTTAAATACAATTTCCTTATATATTGATACTCTTTTAAATAGCGTAATTACTATTCAAGATAATATTTTAGAAAAAATTCGAAATACATATAATATAATTTATTTAACATGTTATTTTATTTTTACTTTTTTAGAAACAAGTAAATATAGTAAATTGAACGTGTTATAGATCATTTATATTTGAAATAATTGATAATATAAAAATAATAATATTAATAAATAAAAAAATAAATTAAAGAAAAATATAACTCTTAACTATTTTTTTATTTAAAAACTGAATATTGTTTACTCTTGCATATTAAGTATATTAATTTTATGAAGATTAAATTGTAATAACTATTATAAAAAACAACACAAGAATATTATTTGTGATAATAATTGTCTTTACAATAACTAAATAAAAAAAGATTTTCAATATTAAGAATATTATTCCATAACTATTGATTCAAGATGTTAGTGAGTTACATAATTTGGGCATATTTTTGTTATTAAAAAACTCTATTAATTGATCGATGACCATGACATTTCATCACAATAATCCTTTTAATAAGGAAAATTATGTTGAAATGTCATAACCACGAGCATATTGCATAGAAGAATATATAATAGAAGTATAAGTTAAGAGAGAAGAATAAAAGGGTTGTGTGCCAGAATAAGGTTATTATATGGGTTGCTATATATTTAAAAAACTAGATGTGGAAGTTTATTAGGTTTCTCATACACTGATGATAGGAATTAACAAAATAATGTGTTATTTCCTACTTATATCTAATTGTAAAAAATATATTATACATTAAAAATATATTGTTGCTATTTTAAATAAAATTTACTTATATATTGACACTCTATTAAATAGCGTAATTACTATTCAAGATTGAGAAAAAAATCGGCATACATATTATATATTATTTTTTTAATAATATTATTGTGTTTTTACTTTTTCAGAAACAAGTAAATATAGTAAATTGAACATGTTCTAAATTATTTATATTTAAAATAATTGATAATATAAAAAAAATTGTAGAAAAAATATAACTCTAAAATTTTTTTCATTTAAAATAATTAAAATTTCAATATTGTTTACTCTTGCATATTAAGTATATTAATTTTATGAAGATTAAATTGTAATAACTACTATAAAAAACAATACAAGAATATTATTTGTGATAATAATTGTATTTACAATAACTAAATTAAAAAAAAATCAATATTAAGAAAATTATACCATAACTATTGATTCAAGATCTTAGCGAGTTACATAACTTGGGCATATTTTTGTCATTAAGAAAATCTACAATTTGATCGATAACCATGACATTTCATCACAATAATCCTTTTAATAAGGAAAATTATGATGAAATGTCATAACCACAAGCATATTGTATAGCCTAGACTTGGTTACATTGATATTTGACAAATATGGATTTATATTGAAGAACTCTATATGTTTCCGTATATAAACATCAGCTCTTGAATACAATTTTTGAAAAATATATAATAGCAGTATAAGTTAAGAGAGAAGAATAAAAGGGTTGTGTGCCAGAATAAGGTTAAATCATGTATGTATATATAGTAGTTAAGGATGATGGACTTGATTTAGTTGGGCTTACGATTATACATTATTGGGTTGATCTAAATTAAGAAAACTAGGTGTGGATGTTTATTAGGTTTCTCAAACCCTCATGATAAGAATCAAAATAAATAATTCGTTATTCCATACTTATATCTAATTTAAAAAAATATATTATACATTAAAAATATATTGTTGCTATTTTAAATACAATTTCCTTATATATTGATACTCTTTTAAATAGCGTAATTACTATTCAAAATAATATTTGAGAAAAAATTCGAAATACATATAATATAATTTATTTAAAATGTTATTTTATTTTACTTTTTAGAAACAAGTAAATATAGTAAATTGAACGTGTTATAGATTATTTATATTTGAAATAATTGATAATATAAAAATAATAATATTAATAAATAAAAAAATAAATTAAAGAAAAATATAACTCATGACTATTTTTTATTTAAAAACTGAATATTGTTTACTCTTGCATATTAAGTATATTAATTTTATGAAGATTAAATTGTAATAACTATTATAAAAAACAACACATGAATATTATTTGTGATAACAATTGCCTTTACAATAACAAAATAAAAAAAGATTTTCAATATTAAGAATATTATTCCATAACTATTGATTCAAGATGTTAGTGAGTTACATAATTTGGGCATATTTTTGTCATTAAAAAAACTCTATTAATTGATCGATGACCATGACATTTCATCACAATAATCCTTTTAATAAGGAAAATTATGTTGAAATGTCATAACCACGAGCATATTGTATAGAAGAATATATAATAGAAGTATAAGTTAAGAGAGAAGAATAAAAGGGTTGTGTGCCAGAATAAGGTTATTATATGGGTTGCTATATATTTAAAAAACTAGATGTGGAAGTTTATTAGGTTTCTCATACCCTGGTGATAAGAATTAACAAAATAATGTGTTATTTCCTACTTATATCTAATTGTAAAAAATATATTATACATTAAAAATATATTGTTGCTATTTTAAATAAAATTTACTTATATATTGATACTCTTTTAAATAGCGTAATTACTATTCAAGATTGAGAATAAAATCGGCATACATATTATATAATTTTTTTAATAATATTATTGTGTTTTTACTTTTTTAGAAACAAGTAAATATAGTAAATTAAACATGTTCTAAATTATTAATATTTAAAATAAATGATAATATAAAAAAAATTAAATAAAAAGAAATTGTAGAAAATATATAACTCTAAAATATTTTTCATTTATAATAATTAAAATTTAAATATTGTTTACTCTTGCATATTAAGTATATAAATTTTATGAAGATTAAATTGTGATAACTATTATAAAAAACAATACAAGAATATTATTTGTGATAATAATTGTATTTACAATAACTAAATTAAAAAAAATCAATATTAAGAAAATTATACCAGAACTATTGATTCAAGATCTTAGCGAGTTAATAACTTAGGCATATTTTTGTCATTAAGAAACTCTACAATTTGATCGATGGCCATGACATTTCATCAGAATAATCCTCTTTATAATGAAAATTATGATGAAATGTCATAACCACGAGCATATTGTATAGCCTATACTTGATTACTTTGATATTTGAAAAATATGGATTTATATTGAAGAACTCTATATGTTTCAGTATATAAACATCAGCTCTTGAATACAATTTTTGAAGAATATATAATAGCAGTATAAGTTAAGAGAGAAGAATAAAAGGGTTGTGTGCCAGAATAAGGTTAAATCATGTATGTATATATAGTAGTTAAGGATGATGGACTTGATTTAGTTGGGCTTACGATTATACATTATTGGGTTGATCTAAATTAAGAAAACTAGGTGTGGATGTTTATTAGGTTTCTCATACCCTCATGATAAGAATCAAAATAAATAATTCGTTATTCCCTACTTATATCTAATTTAAAAAAATATATTATACATTAAAAATATATTGTTGCTATTTTAAATACAATTTCCTTATATATTGATACTCTTTTAAATAGCGTAATTACTATTCAAAATAATATTTGAGAAAAAATTCGAAATACATACAATATAATTTATTTAAAATGTTATTTTATTTTACTTTTTAGAAACAAGTAAATATAGTAAATTGAACGTGTTATAGATTATTTATATTTGAAATAGTTGATAATATAAAAATAATAATATTAATAAATAAAAAAATAAATTAAAGAAAAATATAACTCTTGACTATTTTTTTATTTAAAAACTGAATATTGTTTACTCTTGCATATTAAGTATATTAATTTTATGAAGATTAAATTGTAATAACTATTATAAAAAGCAACACACGAATATTATTTGTGATAACAATTGTCTTTACAATAACAAAATAAAAAAAGATTTTCAATATTAAGAATATTATTCCATAACTATTGATTCAAGATGTTAGTGAGTTACATAATTTGGGCATATTTTTGTCATTAAAAAAACTTTATTAATTGATCGATGACCATGACATTTCATCACAATAATCCTTTTAATAAGGAAAATTATGTTGAAATGTCATAACCACGAGCATATTGTATAGAAGAATATATAATAGAAGTATAAGTTAAGAGAGAAGAATAAAAGGGTTGTGTGCCAGAATAAGGTTATTATATGGGTTGCTATATATTTAAAAAACTAGATGTGGAAGTTTATTAGGTTTCTCATACCCTGATGATAAGAATTAACAAAATAATGTGTTATTTCCTACTTATATCTAATTGTAAAAAATATATTATACATTAAAAATATATTGTTGCTATTTTAAATAAAATTTACTTATATATTGATACTCTTTTAAATAGCGTAATTACTGTTCAAGATTGAGAATAAAATCGGAATACATATTATATAATTTTTTTAATAATATTATTGTGTTTTTACTTTTTTAGAAACAAGTAAATATAGTAAATTAAACATGTTAACTGATAATATAAAAAAAATTAAATAAAAAGAAATTGTAGAAAATATATAACTCTAAAATATTTTTCATTTATAATAATTAAAATTTAAATATTGTTTACTCTTGCATATTAAGTATATTAATTTTATGAAGATTAAATTGTAATAACTATTATAAAAAACAATACAAGAATATTATTTGTGATAATAATTGTATTTACAATAACTAAATTAAAAAAAATCAATATTAAGAAAATTATACCAGAACTATTGATTCAAGATCTTAGCGAGTTAATAACTTGGGCATATTTTTGTCATTAAGAAACTCTACAATTTGATCGATGGCCATGACATTTCATCAGAATAATCCTCTTTATAATGAAAATTATGATGAAATGTTATAACCACGAGCATATTGTATAGCCTATACTTGATTACTTTGATATTTGAAAAATATGGATTTATATTGAAGAACTCTATATGTTTCAGTATATAAACATCAGCTCTTGAATACAATTTTTGAAGAATATATAATAGCTGTATAAGTTAAGAGAGAAGAATAAAAGGGTTCTGTGCCAGAATAAGGTTAAATCATGTATGTATATATAGTAGTTAAGGATGATGGACTTGATTTAGTTGGGCTTACGATTATACATTATTGGGTTGATCTAAATTAAGAAAACTAGATGTGGATGCTTATTAGGTTTCTCATACCCTCATGATAAGAATCAAAATAAATAATTCGTTATTCCCTTCGTTATTCCCTACTTATATCTAATTTAAAAAAATATATTATACATTAAAAATATATTGTTGCTATTTTAAATACAATTTCCTTATATATTGATACTCTTTTAAATAGCGTAATTACTATTCAAAATAATATTTGAGAAAAAATTCGAAATACATACAATATAATTTATTTAAAATGTTATTTTATTTTACTTTTTAGAAACAAGTAAATATAGTAAATTGAACGTGTTATAGATTATTTATATTTGAAATAATTGATAATATAAAAATAATAATATTAATAAAAAAAAATTAAAGAAAAATATAACTCTTGACTATTTTTTTATTTAAAAACTGAATATTGTTTACTCTTGCATATTAAGTATATTAATTTTATGAAGATTAAATTGTAATAACTATTATAAAAAACAACACAAGAATATTATTTGTGATAACAATTGTCTTTACAATAACAAAATAAAAAAAGATTTTCAATATTAAGAATATTATTCCATAACTATTGATTCAAGATGTTAGTGAGTTACATAATTTGGGCATATTTTTGTCATTAAAAAAACTCTATTAATTGATCGATGACCATGACATTTCATCACAATAATCCTTTTAATAAGGAAAATTATGTTGAAATGTCATAACCACGAGCATATTGTATAGAAGAATATATAATAGAAGTATAAGTTAAGAGAGAAGAATAAAAGGGTTGTGTGCCAGAATAAGGTTATTATATGGGTTGCTATATATTTAAAAAACTAGATGTGGAAGTTTATTAGGTTTCTCATACCCTGATGATAAGAATTAACAAAATAATGTGTTATTTCCTACTTATATCTAATTGTAAAAAATATATTATACATTAAAAATATATTGTTGCTATTTTAAATAAAATTTACTTATATATTGATACTCTTTTAAATAGTGTAATTACTATTCAAGATTGAGAATAAAATCGGCATACATATTATATAATTTTTTTAATAATATTATTGTGTTTTTACTTTTTTAGAAACAAGTAAATATAGTAAATTAAACATGTTCTAAATTATTAATATTTAAAATAACTGATAATATAAAAAAAATTAAATAAAAAGAAATTGTAGAAAATATATAACTCTAAAATATTTTTCATTTGTAATAATTAAAATTTAAATATTGTTTACCCTTGCATATTAAGTATATTAATTTTATGAAGATTAAATTGTAATAACTATTATAAAAAACAATACAAGAATATTATTTGTGATAATAATTGTATTTACAATAACTAAATTAAAAAAAATCAATATTAAGAAAATTATACCAGAACTATTGATTCAAGATCTTAGCGAGTTAATTACTTGGGCATATTTTTGTCATTAAGAAACTCTACAATTTGATCGATGTTCATGACATTTCATCAGAATAATCCTCTTTATAATGAAAATTATGATGAAATGTCATAACCACGAGCATATTGTATAGCCTATACTTGATTACTTTGATATTTGAAAAATATGGATTTATATTGAAGAACTCTATATGTTTCAGTATATAAACATCAGCTCTTGAATACAATTTTTGAAGAATATATAATAGCAGTATAAGTTAAGAGAGAAGAATAAAAGGGTTGTGTGCCAGAATAAGGTTAAATCATGTATGTATATATAGTAGTTAAGGATGATGGACTTGATTTAGTTGGGCTTACGATTATACATTATTGGGTTGATCTAAATTAAGAAAACTAAGTGTGGATGTTTATTAGGTTTCTCATACCCTCATGATAAGAATCAAAATAAATAATTCATTATTCCCTACTTATATCTAATTTAAAAAAATATATTATACATTAAAAATATATTGTTGCTATTTTAAATACAATTTCCTTATATATTGATACTCTTTTAAATAGCGTAATTACTATTCAAAATAATATTTGAGAAAAAATTCGAAATACATATAATATAATTTATTTAAAATGTTATTTTATTTTTACTTTTTAGAAACAAGTAAATATAGTAAATTGAACGTGTTATAGATTATTTATATTTGAAATAATTGATAATATAAAAATAATAATATTAATAAATAAAAAAATAAATTAAAGAAAAATATAACTCTTAACTATTTTTTTATTTAAAAACTAAATATTGTTTACTCTTGCATATTAAGTATATTAATTTTATGAAGATTAAATTGTAATAACTATTATAAAAAACAACACAAGAATATTATTTGTGATAATAATTGTCTTTACAATAACTAAATAAAAAAAGATTTTCAATATTAAGAATATTATTCCATAACTATTGATTCAAGATGTTAGCGAGTTACATAATTTGCGTATATTTTTGTCATTAAAAAAACTCTACTAATTGATCGATGATCATGACATTTCATCACAATAATCCTTTTAATAAGGAAAATTATGTTGAAATGTCATAACCACGAGCATATTGCATAGAAGAATATATAATAGAAGTATAAGTTAAGAGAAAAGAATAAAAGGGTTGTGTGCCAGAATAAGGTGATTATATGGGTTACTATAAATTTAAAAACTAGATGTGGAAGTTTATTAGGTTTCTCATACCCTGATGATAAGAATTAACAAAATAATTGGTTATTTCCTACTTATATCTAATTTTAAAAAATATATTATACATTAAAAATATATATGGTTGCTATTTTAAATAAAATTTACTTATATATTGATACTCTTTTAAATAGTGTAATTACTATTCAAGATTGAGAATAAAATCGGCATACATATTATATAATTTTTTTAATAATATTATTGTGTTTTTACTTTTTTAGAAACAAGTAAATATAGTAAATTGAACTTGTTCTAAATTATTAATATTTAAAATAACTGATAATATAAAAAAATTAAATAAAAAGAAATTGTAGAAAATATATAACTCTAAAATATTTTTCATTTATAATAATTAAAATTTAAATATTGTTTACTCTTGCATATTAAGTATATTAATTTTATGAAGATTAAATTGTAATAACTATTATAAAAAACAATACAAGAATATTATTTGTGATAATAATTGTATTTAAAATAACTTAATTAAAAAAAATCAATATTAAGAAAATTATACTAGAACTATTGATTCAAGATCTTAGCGAGTTAATAACTTGGGCATATTTTTGTCATTAAGAAACTCTACAATTTGATCGATGGCCATGACATTTCATCACAATAAACTCTTTATAATGAAAATTATGATGAAATGTCATAACCACGAGCATATTGTATAGCCTATACTTGATTACTTTGATATTTGAAAAATATGGATTTATATTGAAGAACTCTATATGTTTCAGTATATAAACATCAGCTCTTGAATACAATTTTTGAAGAATATGTAATAGCAGTATAAGTTAAGAGAGAAGAATAAAAGGGTTGTGTGCCAGAATAAGGTTAAATCATGTATGTATATATAGTAGTTAAGGATGATGGACTTGATTTAGTTGGGCTTACTATTATACATTATTGGGTTGATCTAAATTAAGAAAACTAAGTGTGGATGTTTATTAGGTTTCTCATACACTCATGATAAGAATCAAAATAAATAATTCGTTATTCCCTACTTATATCTAATTTAAAAAAATATTATACATTAAAAATATATTGTTGCTATTTTAAATACAATTTCCTTATATATTGATACTCTTTTAAATAGCGTAATTACTATTCAAAATAATATTTGAGAAAAAATTCGAAATACATATAATATAATTTATTTAAAATGTTATTTTATTTTTACTTTTTAGAAACAAGTAAATATAGTAAATTGAACGTGTTATAGATTATTTATATTTGAAATAATTGATAATATAAAAATAATAATATTAATAAATAAAAAAATAAATTAAAGAAAAATATAACTCTTAACTATTTTTTTATTTAAAAACTAAATATTGTTTACTCTTGCATATTAAGTATATTAATTTTATGAAGATTAAATTGTAATAACTATTATAAAAAACAACACTAGAATATTATTTGTGATAATAATTGTCTTTACAATAACTAAATAAAAAAAGATTTTCAATATTAAGAATATTATTCCATAACTATTGATTCAAGATGTTAGCGAGTTACCTAATTTGCGTATATTTTTGTCATTAAAAAAACTCTACTAATTGATCGATGATCATGACATTTCATCACAATAATCCTTTTAATAAGGAAAATTATGTTGAAATGTCATAACCACGAGCATATTGCATAGAAGAATATATAATAGAAGTATAAGTTAAGAGAGAAGAATAAAAGGAATGTGTGCCAGAATAAGGTGATTATATGGGTTACTATAAATTTAAAAAACTAGATGTGAAAGTTTATTAGGTTTCTCATACCCTGATGATAAGAATTAACAAAATAATTGGTTATTTCCTACTTATATCTAATTTTAAAAAATATATTATACATTAAAAATATATTGTTGCTATTTTAAATAAAATTTACTTATATATTGATACTCTTTTAAATAGCGTAATTACTATTCAAAATTGAGAAAAAAATCGGCATACATATTATATAATTTTTTAATAATATTATTGTGTTTTTACTTTTTTAGAAACAAGTAAATATAGTAAATTAAACATGTTCTAAAATATTTATATTTAAAATAATTGATAATATAAAAAAATTAAAAAAAAAATTGTAGAAAAAATATAACTCTAAAATATTTTTCATTTAAAATAATTAAAATTTGAATATTGTTTACTCTTGCATATTAAGTATATTAATTTTATGAAGATTAAATTGTAATAACTATTATAAAAAACAATACAAGAATATTATTTGTGATAATAATTGTATTTAAAATAACTAAATAAAAAAAATCAATATTAAGAAAATTATACCGGAACTATTGATTCAAGATCTTAGCGAGTTAATAACTTGGGCATATTTTTGTCATTAAGAAACTCTATAATTTGATCGATGACCATGACATTACATCACAATAATCCTCTTAATAAGGAAAATTATGATGAAATGTCATAACCACGAGCATATTGTATAGCCTAGACTTAATTACTTTGATATTTGAAAAATATGAATTTATATTGAAGAACTCTATATGTTTCAGTATATAAACAAGAACTCTTGAATACAATTTTTGAAGAATATATAATAGCAGTATAAAGTTAAGAGAGAAGAATAAAAGGGTTGTGTGCCAGAATAAGGTTAAATCATGTATGTATATATAGTGGTTAAGGATGATGGACTTGATTTAGTTGGGCTTACGTTATTGGGTTGATCTAAATTAAAAAAACTAGGTGCGGATGTTTATTAGGTTTCTCATACCCTCATGATAAGAATAAAAATAAATAATTCGTTATTCCCTACTTATATCTAATTTAAAAAAATATATTGTTGCTATTTTAAATACAATTTCCTTATATATTGATACTCTTTTAAATAGCGTATTTACTATTCAAAATAATATTTGAGAAAAAATTCGAAATACATACAATATAATTTATTTAAAATGTTATTTTATTTTACTTTTTAGAAACAAGTAAATATAGTAAATTGAACGTGTTATAGATTATTTATATTTGAAATAATTGATAATATAAAAATAATAAATAAATAAAAAAATAAATTAAAGAAAAATATAACTCTTGACTATTTTTTTATTTAAAAACTGAATATTGTTTACTCTTGCATATTAAGTATATTAATTTTATGAAGATTAAATTGTAATAACTATTATAAAAAACAACACAAGAATATTATTTGTGATAACAATTGTCTTTGCAATAACAAAATAAAAAAAGATTTTCAATATTAAGAATATTATTCCATAACTATTGATTCAAGATGTTAGTGAGTTACATAATTTGGGCATATTTTTGTCATTATAAAAACTCTATTAATTGATCGATGACCATGACATTTCATCACAATAATCCTTTTAATAAGGAAAATTATGTTGAAATGTCATAACAACGAGCATATTGCATAGCCTAGACTAAGTTACTTTGATATTTGAACACAAATCCACACTTACGGGAACGAGTAGGGAAATAGATAATATGAATCGTCAAATGTTTAAGGAATGGTTTCTGGAAAAGGTATGTAACTTTAGGCATTGGTTTAATTATTATATATTTATTATCAAAGTATTAAGTATTATTTTTGTATAACAGATTCATGGAATGAAATCACGTGGCGATGCATTAGCTACCCCCGAGATGGTGTCGTTGGCAAACATGTCTTTTGGTGCAGTGCATAAATACGATTCATGTGTGGTGAACGGTGTCAAGTGGGTAACTAAGTCCAGAGGAGGAAAAAGAGTGACGCAGGATTACGGAGTTTATACCATGTACGAGAAAAACCCCTATTACGGTGAATTCATGATGACACGTGGGAAGAATATGGGGATGAAGAAGAACCTATAGAGGCTGATAGCGATGATGAACCCATAGATTTTAGTGGATATGAAACTAATTAGGAGAAATTTATTTTTTTGGTTTATTTGTCTTAAAACATTTTGTTGGTTTTTGGAGTTGAATTTGAATTTATTTTGACTCAAATAGTTGACTTAACACCCCAAACACTAACATTTGACTCAAATAGTTAACTAAACACCCCGAACACTAACATTTGACTCAAATAGATGACTAAACACCCCAAACACTAACATTTGACTCAAATAGTTGACTAAACACCCCCAAAGACTAACATTTGACTCAAATAGTTGTCTAAATACCCCGAACACTCAAGTTTGACTCAAATAGTTGACTAAACACCCTAAACACTAACATTTTACTCAAATAGTTGACTAAATACCCCGAACACTCAAATTTGACTCAAATAGTTGACTAAACACCCCAAACACTCAAGTTTGACTCAAATAGTTGACTAAACACCCTGGACACTAACATTTGACTCAAATATTTGACTAAACACCCCGAACACTAATATTTGACTAAAATAGTTGACTAAACACCCCAAACACTAACATTTGACTCAAATAGTTTACTAAAGACCCGGAACACTCAAGGTTGACTCAAATAGTTGACTAAACTCCCAAAACACTAACATTTGACTCAAATAGTTGACTAAATACCCCCGAACACTCAAGTTTGACTCAAAGAGTTGACTAAACACCCCAAACAATCATGTTTGACTTAAATAGTTGACTAAACAGCCCAAACACTAACATTTGACTCAAATAGTTGACTAAACACCCCGAACAGTAACATTTGACACAAATAGTTGACTAAACACCCCGAAGACTAACATTTGACTCTAATAGTTGACTAAACACCCCGAACACTAATATTTAACTCAAATAGTTGACTAAACACCCCCAAACACTAACATTTGACTCAAATAGTTGACTAAATACCCCGAACACTCAAGTTTGACTTAAATAGTTGACTAACCACCCCAAACACTAACATTTGACTCAAATAGTTGACTAAATACCCCCGAACACTCAAGTTTGACTCAAATAGTTGACTAAACACCCCAAACACTCAAGTTTGACTCAAATACTTGACTAAACATCCCTAACACTAACATTTGACTCAAATAGTTGACTAAACACCCCGAACACTAACATTTGACTCAAGTAGTTGACTAAACACCCCAAACACTAACATTTGACTCAAATAGTTGACTAAATACCCCCGAACACTCAAGTTTGACTCAAAAAGCTGACTAAATACCCTGAATACTCATACCTTGATGATAAGAATCAAAACAAATAATTCGTTATTCCCTACTTATATCTAATTAAAAAATATATTATACATTAAAAATATATTGTTGCTATTTTAAATACAATTTCCTTATATATTGATACTCTTTTAAATAGCGTAATTAATTCAAGATAATATTTGAGAAAAAACTTGAAATATATATAATATAATTCATTTAAAATGTTATTTTATTTTTACTTTTTTAGAAAAAATTAAATATAGTAAATTGAACGTGTTATAGATTATTTATATTTGAAATAATTGTTAATATAAAAATAATAATATCAATAAATAAAAAAATAAATTAAAGAAAAACTTAACTCTAAACTATTTTTTTATTCAAAAACTGAATATTGTTTACTCTTGCATATTAAGTATATTAATTTTATGAAGATAAAATTGTAATAACTATTATAAAAAACAACACAAGAATATTATTTATGATAATAATTGTCTCTACAATAACTAAATAAAAAAAGATTTTCAATATTAAGAAAATTATTCCATAACTATTGATTCAAGATGTTAGCGAGTTACATAGTTTGGGCATATTTTTGTCATTAAAAAAACTCTATTAATTGATCAATGACCATGACATTTCATCACAATAATCCTTTTAATAAGGAAAATTATGTTGAAATGTCATAACCACGAGCATATTGCATAGCCTAGACTAAGTTACTTTGATATTTGAAAAAAATGGATTTATACTGAAGAACTCTATATGTTTCAGTTTATTAGCAACAGCTAATGAAAACAATTTTTGAAGAATATATATAATAGAAGTATAAGTTAAGAGAGAAGAATAAAAGGGTTGTGTGCCAGAATAAGGTTATTATATGGGTTGCTATAAATTAAAAAAACTAGATGTGAAAGTTTATTAGGTTTCTCATACCCTGATAATAAGAATTAACAGAATAATTGGTTATTTCCTACTTATATCTAATTTTAAAAAATATATTATACATTAAAAATATATTGTTGCTATTTTAAATAAAATTTACTTATATATTGATACTCTTTTAAATAGCGTAATTACTATTCAAGATTGAGAAAAAATCGGCATACATATTATTGATTTTTTAATAATATTATTGTGTTTTTACTTTTTTAGAAACAAGTAAATATAATAAATTGAACATGTTCTAAATTATTTATATTTAAATAATTGATAATATAAAAAAATTAAATAAAAAGAAATTGTAGAAAAAATATAACTCTAAAATATTTTTCATTTAAAATAATTAAAATTTTAATATTGTTTACTCTTGCATATTAAGTATCTTAATTTTATGAAGATTAAATTGTAATAACTATTATAAAAAACAATACAAGAATATTATTTGTGATAATAATTGTATTTACAGTAACTAAATTAAAAAAATTCAATATTAAGAAAATTATACCAGAACTATTGATTCAAGATCTTAGCGAGTTAATAACTTGGGCATATATTTGTCATTAAGAAACTCTACAATTTGATCTATGGCCATGACATTTCAACACAATAATCCTCTTAATAAGGAAAATTATGATGAAATGTCATAACCACGGGCATATTGTATTGCCTAGACTTGATTACTTTGATATTTGAAAAATATGGATTTATATTGAAGAACTCTATATGTTTCAGTATATAAACAACAGCTCTTGAGTACAATTTTTGAAGAATATATAATAGCAGTACAAGTTAAGAGAGAAGAATAAAAGGTTGTGTGCCAGAATAAGGTTAAATCATGTATGTATATATAGTAGTTAAGGATGATAGACTTGATTTAGTTGGGCTTACAATTATATATAATTGGGTTAATCTAAAAAAACTAGGTGTGGATATTTATTAGGTTTCTCATACCTTGATGATAAGAATCAAAACAAATAATTCGTTATCACCTCCTTATATCTAATTTAAAGAATATATATTATACATTAAAAATATATTGTTGCTATTTTAAATACAATTTCCTTATATATTGATACTCTTTTAAATAGCGTAATTAATTTAAGATAATATTTAAGAAAAAACTCAATACATATAATATAATTTATTTAAAATGTTATTTTATTTTTACTTTTTTGGAAAAAAGTAAATATAGTAAATTGAACGTGTTATAGATTATTTATATTTGAAATAATTGATAATATAAAAATAATAATACTAATAAAAAAAATTACAGAAAAATATAACTCTAAAATATTTTTTTATTTAAAAACTGAATATTGTTTACTCTTACATATTAAGTATATTAATCTTATGAAGACTAAATTGTAATAACTATTATAAAAAACAACACAAGAATATTATTTGTGATAATAATTGTCTTTACAATAACTAAATAAAAAAAGATTTTCAATATTAAGAATATTATTCCATAACTATTGATTCAAGATGTTAGCGAGTTACATAATTTTGGCATATTTTTGCCATTAAAAAAACTCTATTAATTGATCGATGACCATGACATTTCATCACAATAATCCTTTTGATAAGGAAAATTATGTTGAAATGTCATAACAACGAGCATATTGCATAGCCTAGACTAAGTTACTTTGATATTTGAAAAAAATGGATTTATACTGAAGAACTCTATATGTTTCGGTTTATTAGCAACAGTTAATGAAAACAATTTTTGAAGAATATATAATAGAAGTATAAGTTAAGAGAGAATAATAAAAGGGTTGTGTGCCACAATAAGGTTATTATATGGGTTGCTATAAATTTAAAAAACTAGATGTGGAAGTTTAATAGGTTTCTCATACCCTGATGATAAGAATTAACAAAATAATTGGTTATTTTCTACTTATATCTAATTTTAAAAAATATATTATACATTAAAAATATATTGTTGCTATTTTAAATAAATTTTACTTATATATTGATACTCTTTTAAATAGCGTAATTACTATTCAAGATTGAGAAAAAAAATGGCATACATATTATTGATTTTTTAATAATATTATTGTGTTTTTACTTTTTTAGAAACAAGTAAATATAGTAAATGGAACATGTTCTAAATTATTCATATTTAAAATAATTGATAATATAAAAAAAATTAAATAAAAAGAAATTGTAGAAAAAATATAACTCTAAAATATTTTTCATTCAAAATAATTAAAATTTAAATATTGTTTACTCTTGCATATTAAGTATCTTAATATTGTGAAGATTAAATTATAATAACTATTATAAAAAAACAATACAAGAATATTATTTGTGATTATAATTGTATTTACAATAACTAAATTAAAAAAAATCAATATTAAGAAAATTATACCAGAACTATTGATTCAAGATCTTAGCGAGTTAATAACTTGGGCATATTTTTGTCATTAAGAAACTCTACAATTTGATCGATGGCCATGACATTTCATCACAATAATCCTCTTAATAAGGAAAATTATGATGAAATGTCATAACCACGAGCATATTGTATAGCCTAGACTTGATTACTTTGATATTTGAAAAATATGGATTTATATTGAAGAACTCTATATGTTTCAGTATATAAACAACAGCTCTTGAATACAATTTTTGAAGAATATATAATAGCAGTATAAGTTAAGAGAGAAGAATAAAAGGTTGTGGGCCAGAATAAGGTTAAATCATGTATGTATATATAGTAGTTAAGGATGATGGACTTGAATTAGTTGGGCTTACGATTATACATTATTGGATTAATCTAAATTAAAAAAACTAGGTGTGGATATTTATTAGGTTTCTCATACCCTGATGATAAGAATCAAAATAAATAATTCGTTATTCCCTACCTATATCTAATTTAAAAAATATATTATACATTAAAAATATATTGTTGCTATTTTAAATACAATTTCCTTATATATTGATACTCTTTCAACTAGCGTAATTATTATTCAAGATAATATTTGAGAAAAAATTCGAAATACATATAATATAATTTATTTAAAATGTTATTTTATTTTTACTTTTTTAGAAAAAAGTAAATATAGTAAATTGAACGTGTTATAGATTATTTATGTTTGAAATAATTGATAATATATAAATAATAATATTAATAAATAAAAAAATAAATTAAACAAAAATATAACTCTAAAATATTTTTTTATTTAAAAACTGAATATTGTTTACTCTTACATATTAAGTATATTAATCTTATGAAGACTAAATTGTAATAACTATTATAAAAAACAACACAAGAATATTATTTGTGATAATAATTATCTTTACAATAACTAAATAAAAAGAGATTTTCAATATTAAGAATATTATTCCATACCTATTGATTCAAGATGTTAGCGAGTTACATAATTTGGGCATATTTTTGTCATTAAAAAAACTCTATTAATAGATCGATGACCATGACATTTCATCACAATAATCCTTTTAATAAGGAAAATTATATTGAAGTGTCATAACCACGAGCATATTGCATAGCCTAGACTAAGTTACTTTGATATTTGAAAAAAATGGATTTATACTGAAGAACTCTATATGTTTCAGTTTATTAGCAACAGTTAATGAAAACAATTTTTGAAGAATATATAATAGAAGTATAAGTTAAGAGAGAAGAATAAAAGGGTTGTGTGCCACAATAAGGTTATTATATGGGCTGCTATAAATTTAAAAAACTAGATGTGGAAGTTTATTAGGTTTCTCATACCCTGATGATAAGAATTAACAAAATAATTGGTTATTTTATACTTATAACTAATTTTAAAAAATATATTATACATTAAAAATATATTGTTGCTATTTTAAATAAGTTTTACTTATATATTGATACTATTTTAAATAGCGTAATTACTATTCAAGATTGAGAAAAAAATCGGCATACATATTATTGATTTTTTAATAATATTATTGTGTTTTTACTTTTTTAGAAACAAGTAAATATAGTAAATGGAACATATTCTAAATTATTTATATTTAAAATAATTGATAATATAAAAAAATTAAATAAAAAGAAATTGTAGAAAAAATATAAATCTAAAATATTTTTCATTCAAAATAATTAAAATTTAAATATTGTTTACTCTTGCATATTAAGTATCTTAATATTGTGAAGATTAAATTATAATAACTATTATAAAAAACAATACAAGAATATTATTTGTGATAATAATTGTATTTACAATAACTAAATTAAAAAAAATCAATATTAAGAAAATTATACCAGAACTATTGATTCAAGATCTTAGCGAGTTAATAACTTGGGCTTATTTTTGTCATTAAGAAACTCTACAATTTGATCGATGGCCATGACATTTCATCACAATAATCCTCTTAATAAGGAAAATTATGATGAAATGTCATAACCACGAGCATATTGTATAGCCTAGACTTGATTACTTTGATATTTGAAAAATATGGATTTATATTGAAGAACTCTATATGTTTCAGTATATAAACAACAGCTCTTGAATACAATTTTTGAAGAATATATAATAGCAGTATAAGTTAAGAGAGAAGAATAAAAGGTTGTGGGCCAGAATAAGGTTAAATCATGTATGTATATATAGTAGTTAAGGATGATGGACTTGAATTAGTTGGGCTTACGATTATACATTATTGGATTAATCTAAATTAAAAAAACTAGGTGTGGATATTTATTAGGTTTCTCATACCCTGATGATAAGAATCAAAATAAATAATTCGTTATTCCCTACCTATATCTAATTTAAAAAATATATTATACATTAAAAATATATTGTTGCTATTTTAAATACAATTTCCTTATATATTGATACTCTTTCAACTAGCGTAATTATTATTCAAGATAATATTTGAGAAAAAATTCGAAATACATATAATATAATTTATTTAAAATGTTATTTTATTTTTACTTTTTTAGAAAAAAGTAAATATAGTAAATTGAACGTGTTATAGATTATTTATGTTTGAAATAATTGATAATATATAAATAATAATATTAATAAATAAAAAAATAAATTAAACAAAAATATAACTCTAAAATATTTTTTTATTTAAAAACTGAATATTGTTTACTCTTACATATTAAGTATATTAATCTTATGAAGACTAAATTGTAATAACTATTATAAAAAACAACACAAGAATATTATTTGTGATAATAATTATCTTTACAATAACTAAATAAAAAGAGATTTTCAATATTAAGAATATTATTCCATACCTATTGATTCAAGATGTTAGCGAGTTACATAATTTGGGCATATTTTTGTCATTAAAAAAACTCTATTAATAGATCGATGACCATGACATTTCATCACAATAATCCTTTTAATAAGGAAAATTATATTGAAGTGTCATAACCACGAGCATATTGCATAGCCTAGACTAAGTTACTTTGATATTTGAAAAAAATGGATTTATACTGAAGAACTCTATATGTTTCAGTTTATTAGCAACAGTTAATGAAAACAATTTTTGAAGAATATATAATAGAAGTATAAGTTAAGAGAGAAGAATAAAAGGGTTGTGTGCCACAATAAGGTTATTATATGGGCTGCTATAAATTTAAAAAACTAGATGTGGAAGTTTATTAGGTTTCTCATACCCTGATGATAAGAATTAACAAAATAATTGGTTATTTTATACTTATAACTAATTTTAAAAAATATATTATACATTAAAAATATATTGTTGCTATTTTAAATAAGTTTTACTTATATATTGATACTATTTTAAATAGCGTAATTACTATTCAAGATTGAGAAAAAAATCGGCATACATATTATTGATTTTTTAATAATATTATTGTGTTTTTACTTTTTTAGAAACAAGTAAATATAGTAAATGGAACATATTCTAAATTATTTATATTTAAAATAATTGATAATATAAAAAAATTAAATAAAAAGAAATTGTAGAAAAAATATAAATCTAAAATATTTTTCATTCAAAATAATTAAAATTTAAATATTGTTTACTCTTGCATATTAAGTATCTTAATATTGTGAAGATTAAATTATAATAACTATTATAAAAAACAATACAAGAATATTATTTGTGATAATAATTGTATTTACAATAACTAAATTAAAAAAAATCAATATTAAGAAAATTATACCAGAACTATTGATTCAAGATCTTAGCGAGTTAATAACTTGGGCTTATTTTTGTCATTAAGAAACTCTACAATTTGATCGATGGCCATGACATTTCATCACAATAATCCTCTTAATAAGGAAAATTATGATGAAATGTCATAACCACGAGCATGTTGTATAGCCTAGACTTGATTACTTTGATATTTGAAAAATATGGATTTATATTGAAGAACTCTATATGTTTCAGTATATAAACAACAACTCTTGAATACAATTTTTGAAGAATATATAATAGCAGTATAAGTTAAGAGAGAAGAATAAAAGGTTGTGTGCCAGAATAAGGTTAAATCATGTATGTATATATAGTAGTTAAGGATGATGGACTTGATTTAGTTGGGCTTACGATTATATATAATTGGGTTAATCTAAATTAGAAAAACTAGGTGTGGATATTTATTAGGTTTCTCATACCTTGATGATACGGATCAAAACAAATAATTCGTTATCACCTCCTTATATCTAATTTAAAGAATATATATTATACATTAAAAATATATTGTCGCTATTTTAAATACAATTTCCTTATATATTGATACTCTTTTAAATAGCGTAATTAATTTAAGATAATATTTAAGAAAAAACTCGAAATACATATAATATAATTTATTTAAAATGTTATTTTATTTTTACTTTTTTAGAAAAAAGTAAATATAGTAAATTGAACGTGTTATAGATTATTTATATTTGAAATAATTGATAATATAAAAATAATAATACTAATAACAAAATTATAGAAAAATATAACTCTAAAATATTTTTTTATTTAAAAACTGAATATTGTTTACTCTTACATATTAAGTATATTAATCTTATGAAGACTAAATTGTAATAACTATTATAAAAAACAACACAAGAATATTATTTGTGATAATAATTGTCTTTACAATAACTAAATAAAAAAAGTTTTCAATATTAAGAATATTATTCCATAACAATTGATTCAAGATGTTAGCGAGTTACATAATTTTGGCATATTTTTGTCATTAAAAAAAACTCTATTAATTGATCGATGACCATGACATTTCATCACAATAATCCTTTTAATAAGGAAAATTATGTTGAAATGTCATAACAACGAGCATATTGCATAGCCTAGACTAAGTTACTTTGATATTTGAAAAAAATGGATTTATACTGAAGAACTCTATATGTTTCAGTTTATTAGCAACAGTTAATGAAAACAATTTTTGAAGAATATATAATAGAAGTATAAGTTAAGAGAGAAGAATAAAAGGGTTGTGTGCCACAATAAGGTTATTATATGGGTTGCTATAAATTTAAAAAACTAGATGTGGAAGTTTATTAGGTTTCTCATACCCTGATGATAAGAATTAACAAAATAATTGGTTATTTTCTACTTATAACTAATTTTAAAAAATATATTATACATTAAAAATATATTGTTGCTATTTTAAATAAGTTTTACTTATATATTGACACTATTTTAAATAGCGTAATTACTATTCAAGATTGAGAAAAAAATCGGCATACATATTATTGATTTTTTAATAATATTATTGTGTTTTTACTTTTTTAGAAACAAGTAAATATAGTAAATGGAACATATTCTAAATTATTTATATTTAAAATAATTGATAATATAAAAAAATTAAATAAAAAGAAATTGTAGAAAAAATATAAATCTAAAATATTTTTCATTCAAAATAATTAAAATTTAAATATTGTCTACTCTTGCATATTAAGTATCTTAATATTGTGAAGATTAAATTATAATAACTATTATAAAAAACAATACAAGAATATTATTTGTGATAATAATTGTATTTACAATAACTAAATTAAAAAAAATCAATATTAAGAAAATTATACCAGAACTATTGATTCAAGATCTTAGCGAGTTAATAACTTGGGCATATTTTTGTCATTAAGAAACTCTACAATTTGATCGATGGCCATGACATTTCATCACAATAATCCTATTAATAAGGAAAATTATGATGAAATGTCATAACCACGAGCATATTGTATAGCCTAGACTTGATTACTTTGATATTTGAAAAATATGGATTTATATTGAAGAACTCTATATGTTTCAGTATATAAACAACAGCTCTTGAATACAATTTTTGAAGAATATATAATAGCAGTATAAGTTAAGAGAGAAGAATAAAAGGTTGTGTGCCAGAATAAGGTTAAATCATGTATGTATATATAGTAGTTAAGGATGATGGACTTGATTTAGTTGGGCTTACGATTATATATAATTGGGTTAATCTAAATTAAAAAAACTAGGTGTGGATATTTATTAGGTTTCTCATACCTTGATGATAAGGATCAAAACAAATAATTCGTTATCACCTCCTTATATCTAATTTAAAGAATATATATTATACATTAAAAATATATTGTTGCTATTTTAAATACAATTTCCTTGTATATTGATACTCTTTTAAATAGCGTAATTAATTTAAGATAATATTTAAGAAAAAACTCGAAATACATATAATATAATTTATTTAAAATGTTATTTTATTTTTACTTTTTTAGAAAAAAGTAAATATAGTAAATTGAACGTGTTATAGATTATTTATATTTGAAATAATTGATAATATAAAAATAATAATACTAATAAAAAAAATTATAGAAAAATATAACTCTAAAATATTTTTTTATTTAAAAACTGAATATTGTTTACTCTTACATATTAAGTATATTAATCTTATGAAGACTAAATTGTAATAACTATTATAAAAAACAACACAAGAATATTATTTGTGATAATAATTGTCTTTACAATAACTAAATAAAAAAAGATTTTCAATATTAAGAATATTATTCCACAACTATTGATTCAAGATGTTAGCGAGTTACATAATTTTGGCATATTTTTGTCATTAAAAAACTCTATTAATTGATCGATGACCATGACATTTCATCACAATAATCCTTTTAATAAGGAAAATTATGTTGAAATGTCATAACAACGAGCATATTGCATAGCCTAGACTAAGTTACTTTGATATTTGAAAAAAAATGGATTTATACTGAAGAACTCTATATGTTTCAGTTTATTAGCAACAGTTAATGAAAACAATTTTTGAAGAATATATAATAGAAGTATAAGTTAAGAGAGAAGAATAAAAGGGTTGTGTGCCACAATAAGGTTATTATATGGGTTGCTATAAATTTAAAAAACTAGATGTGGAAGTTTATTAGGTTTCTCATACCCTGATGATAAGAATTAACAAAATAATTGGTTATTTTCTACTTATATCTAATTTTAAAAAATATATTATACATTAAAAATATATTGGTGCTATTTTAAATAAATTTTACTTATATATTGATACTCTTTTAAATAGCGTAATTACTATTCAAGATTGAGAAAAAAAATCGGCATACATATTATTGATTTTTTAATAATATTATTGTGTTTTTACTTTTTTAGAAACAAGTAAATATAGTAAATGGAACATGTTCTAAATTATTCATATTTAAAATAATTGATAATATAAAAAAATTAAATGAAAAGAAATTGTAGAAAAAATATAACTCTAAAATATTTTTCATTCAAAATAATTAAAATTTAAATATTGTTTACTCTTGCATATTAAGTATCTTAATATTGTGAAGATTAAATTATAATAACTATTATAAAAAAACAATACAAGAATATTATTTGTGATAATAATTGTATTTACAATAACTAAATTAAAAAAAATCAATATTAAGAAAATTATACCAGAACTATTGATTCAAGATCTTAGCGAGTTATTAACTTGGGCATATTTTTGTCATTAAGAAACTCTACAATTTGATCGATGGCCATGACATTTCATCACAATAATCCTCTTAATAAGGAAAATTATGATGAAATGTCATAACCACGAGCATATTGTATAGCCTAGACTTGATTACTTTGATATTTGAAAAATATGGATTTATATTGAAGAACTCTATATGTTTCAGTATATAAACAACAGCTCTTGAATACAATTTTTGAAGAATATATAATAGCAGTATAAGTTAAGAGAGAAGAATAAAAGGTTGTGTGCCAGAATAAGGTTAAATCATGTATGTATATATAGTAGTTAAGGATGATGGACTTGAATTAGTTGGGCTTACGATTATACATTATTGGATTAATCTAAATTAAAAAAACTAGGTGTGGATATTTATTAGGTTTCTCATACCCTGATGATAAGAATCAAAATAAATAATTCGTTATTCCCTACTTATATATAATTTTAAAAAAATATATTATACATTAAAAATATATTGTTGCTATTTTAAATACAATTTCCTTATATATTGATACTCTTTCAACTAGCGTAATTACTATTCAAGATAATATTTGAGAAAAAATTCGAAATACATATAATATAATTTATTTAAAATGTTATTTTATTTTTACTTTTTTAGAAAAAAGTAAATATAGTAAATTGAACGTGTTATAGATTATTTATAATTGAAATAATTGATAATATATAAATAATAATATTAATAAATAAAAAAATAAATTAAAGAAAAATATAACTCTAAAATATTTTTTTATTTTAAAACTGAATATTGTTTACTCTTACATATTAAGTATATTAATCTTATGAAGACTAAATTGTAATAACTATTATAAAAAACAACACAAGAATATTATTTGTGATAATAATTATCTTTACAGTAACTAAATAAAAAAAGATTTTCAATATTAAGAATATTATTCCATAACTATTGATTCAAGATGTTAGCGAGTTACATAATTTGGGCATATTTTTGTCATTAAAAAAACTCTATTAATTGATCTATGACCATGACATTTCATCACAATAATCCTTTTAATAAGGAAAATTATGTTGAAGTGTCATAACCACGAGCATATTGCATAGCCTAGACTAAGTTACTTTGATATTTGAAAAAAATGGATTTATACTGAAGAACTCTATATGTTTCAGTTTATTAGCAACAGTTAATGAAAAGAATTTTTGAAGAATATATAATAGAAGTATAAGTTAAGAGAGAAGAATAAAAGGGTTGTGTGCCACAATAAGGTTATTATATGGGTTGCTATAAATTTAAAAAACTGGATGTGGAAGTTTAATAGGTTTCTCATACCCTGATGATAAGAATTAACAAAATAATTGATTATTTTCTACTTATATCTAATTTTAAAAAATATATTATACATTAAAAATATATTGTTGCTATTTTAAATAAATTTTACTTATATATTGATACTCTTTTAAATAGCGTAATTACTATTCAAGATTGAGAAAAAAAATCGGCATACATATTATTGATTTTTTAATAATATTATTGTGTTTTTATTTTTTTAGAAACAAGTAAATATAGTAAATGGAACATGTTCTAAATTATTCATATTTAAAATAATTGATAATATAAAAAAATTAAATGAAAAGAAATTGTAGAAAAAATATAACTCTAAAATATTTTTCATTCAAAATAATTAAAATTTAAATATTGTTTACTCTTGCATATTAAGTATCTTAATATTGTGAAGATTAAATTATAATAACTATTATAAAAAAACAATACAAGAATATTATTTGTGATAATAATTGTATTTACAATAACTAAATTAAAAAAAATCAATATTAAGAAAATTATACCAGAACTATTGATTCAAGATCTTAGCGAGTTATTAACTTGGGCATATTTTTGTCATTAAGAAACTCTACAATTTGATCGATGGCCATGACATTTCATCACAATAATCCTCTTAATAAGGAAAATTATGATGAAATGTCATAACCACGAGCATATTGTATAGCCTAGACTTGATTACTTTGATATTTGAAAAATATGGATTTATATTGAAGAACTCTATATGTTTCAGTATATAAACAACAGCTCTTGAATACAATTTTTGAAGAATATATAATAGCAGTATAAGTTAAGAGAGAAGAATAAAAGGTTGTGTGCCAGAATAAGGTTAAATCATGTATGTATATATAGTAGTTAAGGATGATGGACTTGAATTAGTTGGGCTTACGATTATACATTATTGGATTAATCTAAATTAAAAAAACTAGGTGTGGATATTTATTAGGTTTCTCATACCCTGATGATAAGAATCAAAATAAATAATTCGTTATTCCCTACTTATATATAATTTTAAAAAAATATATTATACATTAAAAATATATTGTTGCTATTTTAAATACAATTTCCTTATATATTGATACTCTTTCAACTAGCGTAATTACTATTCAAGATAATATTTGAGAAAAAATTCGAAATACATATAATATAATTTATTTAAAATGTTATTTTATTTTTACTTTTTTAGAAAAAAGTAAATATAGTAAATTGAACGTGTTATAGATTATTTATAATTGAAATAATTGATAATATATAATTAATAATATTAATAAATAAAAAAATAAATTAAAGAAAAATATAACTCTAAAATATTTTTTTATTTTAAAACTGAATATTGTTTACTCTTACATATTAAGTATATTAATCTTATGAAGACTAAATTGTAATAACTATTATAAAAAACAACACAAGAATATTATTTGTGATAATAATTATCTTTACAGTAACTAAATAAAAAAAGATTTTCAATATTAAGAATATTATTCCATAACTATTGATTCAAGATGTTAGCGAGTTACATAATTTGGGCATATTTTTGTCATTAAAAAAACTCTATTAATTGATCTATGACCATGACATTTCATCACAATAATCCTTTTAATAAGGAAAATTATGTTGAAGTGTCATAACCACGAGCATATTGCATAGCCTAGACTAAGTTACTTTGATATTTGAAAAAAATGGATTTATACTGAACAACTCTATATGTTTCAGTTTATTAGCAACAGTTAATGAAAACAATTTTTGAAGAATATATAATAGAAGTATAAGTTAAGAGAGAAGAATAAAAGGGTTGTGTGCCACAATAAGGTTATTATATGGGTTGCTATAAATTTAAAAAACTAGATGTGGAAGTTTATTAGGTTTCTCATACCCTGATGATAAGAATTAACAAAATAATTGGTTATTTTCTACTTATATCTAATTTTAAAAAATATATTATACATTAAAAATATATTGGTGCTATTTTAAATAAATTTTACTTATATATTGATACTCTTTTAAATAGCGTAATTACTATTCAAGATTGAGAAAAAAATCGGCATACATATTATTGATTTTTTAATAATATTATTGTGTTTTTACTTTTTTAGAAACAAGTAAATATAGTAAATGGAACATGTTCTAAATTATTCATATTTAAAATAATTGATAATATAAAAAAATTAAATGAAAAGAAATTGTAGAAAAAATATAACTCTAAAATATTTTTCATTCAAAATAATTAAAATTTAAATATTGTTTACTCTTGCATATTAAGTATCTTAATATTGTGAAGATTAAATTATAATAACTATTATAAAAAAACAATACAAGAATATTATTTGTGATAATAATTGTATTTACAATAACTAAATTAAAAAAAATCAATATTAAGAAAATTATACCAGAACTATTGATTCAAGATCTTAGCGAGTTAATAACTTGGGCATATTTTTGTCATTAAGAAACTCTACAATTTGATCGATGGCCATGACATTTCATCACAATAATCCTCTTAATAAGGAAAATTATGATGAAATGTCATAACCACGAGCATATTGTATAGCCTAGACTTGATTACTTTGATATTTGAAAAATATGGATTTATATTGAAGAACTCTATATGTTTCAGTATATAAACAACAGCTCTTGAATACAATTTTTGAAGAATATATAATAGCAGTATAAGTTAAGAGAGAAGAATAAAAGGTTGTGTGCCAGAATAAGGTTAAATCATGTATGTATATATAGTAGTTAAGGATGATGGACTTGAATTAGTTGGGCTTACGATTATACATTATTGGATTAATCTAAATTAAAAAAACTAGGTGTGGATATTTATTAGGTTTCTCATACCCTGATGATAAGAATCAAAATAAATAATTCGTTATTCCCTACTTATATATAATTTTAAAAAAATATATTATACATTAAAAATATATTGTTGCTATTTTAAATACAATTTCCTTATATATTGATACTCTTTCAACTAGCGTAATTACTATTCAAGATAATATTTGAGAAAAAATTCGAAATACATATAATATAATTTATTTAAAATGTTATTTTATTTTTACTTTTTTAGAAAAAAGTAAATATAGTAAATTGAACGTGTTATAGATTATTTATAATTGAAATAATTGATAATATATAAATAATAATATTAATAAATAAAAAAATAAATTAAAGAAAAATATAACTCTAAAATATTTTTTTATTTTAAAACTGAATATTGTTTACTCTTACATATTAAGTATATTAATCTTATGAAGACTAAATTGTAATAACTATTATAAAAAACAACACAAGAATATTATTTGTGATAATAATTATCTTTACAGTAACTAAATAAAAAAAGATTTTCAATATTAAGAATATTATTCCATAACTATTGATTCAAGATGTTAGCGAGTTACATAATTTGGGCATATTTTTGTCATTAAAAAAACTCTATTAATTGATCTATGACCATGACATTTCATCACAATAATCCTTTTAATAAGGAAAATTATGTTGAAGTGTCATAACCACGAGCATATTGCATAGCCTAGACTAAGTTACTTTGATATTTGAAAAAAATGGATTTATACTGAACAACTCTATATGTTTCAGTTTATTAGCAACAGTTAATGAAAACAATTTTTGAAGAATATATAATAGAAGTATAAGTTAAGAGAGAAGAATAAAAGGGTTGTGTGCCACAATAAGGTTATTATATGGGTTGCTATAAATTTAAAAAACTAGATGTGGAAGTTTATTAGGTTTCTCATACCCTGATGATAAGAATTAACAAAATAATTGGTTATTTTCTACTTATATCTAATTTTAAAAAATATATTATACATTAAAAATATATTGGTGCTATTTTAAATAAATTTTACTTATATATTGATACTCTTTTAAATAGCGTAATTACTATTCAAGATTGAGAAAAAAATCGGCATACATATTATTGATTTTTTAATAATATTATTGTGTTTTTACTTTTTTAGAAACAAGTAAATATAGTAAATGGAACATGTTCTAAATTATTCATATTTAAAATAATTGATAATATAAAAAAATTAAATGAAAAGAAATTGTAGAAAAAATATAACTCTAAAATATTTTTCATTCAAAATAATTAAAATTTAAATATTGTTTACTCTTGCATATTAAGTATCTTAATATTGTGAAGATTAAATTATAATAACTATTATAAAAAAACAATACAAGAATATTATTTGTGATAATAATTGTATTTACAATAACTAAATTAAAAAAAATCAATATTAAGAAAATTATACCAGAACTATTGATTCAAGATCTTAGCGAGTTAATAACTTGGGCATATTTTTGT
Source organism: Nemophila menziesii (assembly GCA_029959085.1). Taxonomy (NCBI): domain Eukaryota; kingdom Viridiplantae; phylum Streptophyta; class Magnoliopsida; order Boraginales; family Hydrophyllaceae; genus Nemophila; species Nemophila menziesii. Next base: position 20,924,670 of record JARWIR010000015.1, on the reverse strand, counting down.
CATTAAGAAACTCTACAATTTGATCGATGGCCATGACATTTCATCACAATAATCCTCTTAATAAGGAAAATTATGATGAAATGTCATAACCACGAGCATATTGTATAGCCTAGACTTGATTACTTTGATATTTGAAAAATATGGATTTATATTGAAGAACTCTATATGTTTCAGTATATAAACAACAGCTCTTGAATACAATTTTTGAAGAATATATAATAGCAGTATAAGTTAAGAGAGAAGAATAAAAGGTTGTGTGCCAGAATAAGGTTAAATCATGTATGTATATATAGTAGTTAAGGATGATGGACTTGAATTAGTTGGGCTTACGATTATACATTATTGGATTAATCTAAATTAAAAAAACTAGGTGTGGATATTTATTAGGTTTCTCATACCCTGATGATAAGAATCAAAATACATAATTCGTTATTCCCTACTTATATATAATTTAAAAAATATATTATACATTAAAAATATATTGTTGCTATTTTAAATACAATTTCCTTATATATTGATACTCTTTCAACTAGCGTAATTACTATTCAAGATAATATTTGAGAAAAAATTCGAAATACATATAATATAATTTATTTAAAATGTTATTTTATTTTTACTTTTTTAGAAAAAAGTAAATATAGTAAATTGAACGTGTTATAGATTATTTATAATTGAAATAATTGATAATATATAAATAATAATATTAATAAATAAAAAAATAAATTAAAGAAAAATATAACTCTAAAATATTTTTTTATTTTAAAACTGAATATTGTTTACTCTTACATATTAAGTATATTAATCTTATGAAGACTAAATTGTAATAACTATTATAAAAAACAACACAAGAATATTATTTGTGATAATAATTATCTTTACAGTAACTAAATAAAAAAAGATTTTCAATATTAAGAATATTATTCCATAACTATTGATTCAAGATGTTAGCGAGTTACATAATTTGGGCATATTTTTGTCATTAAAAAAACTCTATTAATTGATCTATGACCATGACATTTCATCACAATAATCCTTTTAATAAGGAAAATTATGTTGAAGTGTCATAACCACGAGCATATTGCATAGCCTAGACTAAGTTACTTTGATATTTGAAAAAAATGGATTTATACTGAACAACTCTATATGTTTCAGTTTATTAGCAACAGTTAATGAAAACAATTTTTGAAGAATATATAATAGAAGTATAAGTTAAGAGAGAAGAATAAAAGGGTTGTGTGCCACAATAAGGTTATTATATGGGTTGCTATAAATTTAAAAAACTAGATGTGGAAGTTTATTAGGTTTCTCATACCCTGATGATAAGAATTAACAAAATAATTGGTTATTTTCTACTTATATCTAATTTTAAAAAATATATTATACATTAAAAATATATTGTTGCTATTTTAAATAAATTTTACTTATATATTGATACTCTTTTAAATAGCGTAATTACTATTCAAGATTGGGAAAAAAATCGGCATACATATTATTGATTTTTTAATAATATTATTGTGTTTTTACTTTTTTAGAAACAAGTAAATATAGTAAATGGAACATATTCTAAATTATTTATATTTAAAATAATTGATAATATAAAAAAATTAAATAAAAAGAAATAGTAGAAAAAATATAACTCTAAAATATTTTTCATTCAAAATAATTAAAATTTAAATATTGTTTACTCTTGCATATTAAGTATCTTAATATTGTAAAGATTAAATTGTAATAACTATTATAAAAAACAATACAAGAATATTATTTGTGATAATAATTGTATTTACAATAACTAAATTAAAAAAAATCAATATTAAGAAAATTATACCAGAACTATTGATTCAAGATCTTAGCGAGTTAATAACTTGGGCATATTTTTGTCATTAATAAACTCTACAATTTGATCGATGACCATGATATTTCATCACAATAATCCTCTTAATAAGGAAAATTATTATGAAATGTCATAACCACGAGCATATTGTATAGCCTAGACTTGATTACTTTGATATTTGAAAAATATGGATTTATATTGAAGAACTCTATATGTTTCAGTATATAAACAACAACTCTTGAATACAATTTTTGAAGAATATATAATAGCAGTATAAGTTAAGAGAGAAGAATAAAAGGTTGTGTGCCAGAATAAGGTTAAATCATATATGTATATATAGTAGTTAAGGATGATGGACTTGATTTAGTTGGGCTTACGATTATATATAATTGGGTTAATCTAAATTAAAAAAACTAGGTGTGGATATTTATTAGGTTTCTCATACCTTGATGATAAGGATCAAAACAAATAATTCGTTATCACCTCCTTATATCTAATTTAAAGAATATATATTATACATTAAAAATATATTGTTGCTATTTTAAATACAATTTCCTTATATATTGATACTCTTTTAAATAGCGTAATTAATTTAAGATAATATTTAAGAAAAAACTCGAAATACATATAATATAATTTATTTAAAATGTTATTTTATTTTTACTTTTTTAGAAAAAAGTAAATATAGTAAATTGAACGTGTTATAGATTATTTATATTTGAAATAATTGATAATATAAAAATAATAATACTATTAAAAAAAATTAAAGAAAAATATAACTCTAAAATATTTTTTTATTTAAAAACTGAATATTGTTTACTCTTACATATTAAGTATATTAATCTTATGAAGACTAAATTGTAATAACTATTATAAAAAACAACACAAGAATATTATTTGTGATAATAATTGTCTTTACAATAACTAAATAAAAAAAGATTTTCAATATTAAGAATATTATTCCATAACTATTGATTCAAGATGTTAGCGAGTTACATAATTTTGGTATATTTTTGTCATTAAAAAAACTCTATTAATTGATCGATGACCATGACATTTCATCAAAATAATCCTTTTAATAAGGAAAATTATGTTGAAGTGTCATAACCACGAGCATATTGCATAGCCTAGACTAAGTTACTTTGATATTTGAAAAAAATGGATTTATACTGAACAACTCTATATGTTTAAGTTTATTAGCAACAGTTAATGAAAACAATTTTTGAAGAATATATAATAGAAGTATAAGTTAAGAGAGAAGAATAAAAGGGTTGTGTGCCACAATAAGGTTATTATATGGGTTGCTATAAATTTAAAAAACTAGATGTGGAAGTTTATTAGGTTTCTCATACCCTGATGATAAGAATTAACAAAATAATTGGTTATTTTCTACTTATATCTAATTTTAAAAAATATATTATACATTAAAAATATATTGTTGCTATTTTAAATAAATTTTACTTATATATTGATACTCTTTTAAATAGCGTAATTACTATTCAAGATTGAGAAAAAAATCGGCATACATATTATTGATTTTTTAATAATATTATTGTGTTTTTACTTTTTTAGAAACAAGTAAATATAGTAAATGGAACATGTTCGAAATTATTCATATTTAAAATAATTGATAATATAAAAAAATTAAATAAAAAGAAATTGTAGAAAAAATATAACTCTAAAATATTTTTCATTCAAAATAATTAAAATTTAAATATTGTTTACTCTTGCATATTAAGTATCTTAATATTGTGAAGATTAAATTATAATAACTATTATAAAAAAACAATACAAGAATATTATTTGTGATAATAATTGTATTTACAATAACTAAATTAAAAAAAATCAATATTAAGAAAATTATACCAGAACTATTGATTCAAGATCTTAGCGAGTTAATAACTTGGGCATATTTTTGTCATTAAGAAACTCTACAATTTGATCGATGGCCATGACATTTCATCACAATAATCCTCTTAATAAGGAAAATTATGATGAAATGTCATAACCACGAGCATATTGTATAGCCTAGACTTGATTACTTTGATATTTGAAAAATATGGATTTATATTGAAGAACTCTATATGTTTCAGTATATAAACAACAGCTCTTGAATACAATTTTTGAAGAATATATAATAGCAGTATAAGTTAAGAGAGAAGAATAAAAGGTTGTGTGCCAGAATAAGGTTAAATCATGTATGTATATATAGTAGTTAAGGATGATGGACTTGAATTAGTTGGGCTTACGATTATACATTATTGGATTAATCTAAATTAAAAAAACTAGGTGTGGATATTTATTAGGTTTCTCATACCCTGATGATAAGAATCAAAATAAATAATTCTTTATTCCCTACCTATATCTAATTTAAAAAATATATTATACATTAAAAATATATTGTTGCTATTTTAAATACAATTTCCTTATATATTGATACTCTTTCAACTAGCGTAATTACTATTCAAGATAATATTTGAGAAAAAATTCGAAATACATATAATATAATTTATTTAAGATGTTATTTTATTTTTACTTTTTTAGAAAAAAGTAAATATATTAAATTGAACGTGTTATAGATTATTTATGTTTGAAATAATTGATAATATATAAATAATAATATTAATAAATAAAAAAATAAATTAAAGAAAAATATAACTCTAAAATATTTTTTTATTTAAAAACTGAATATTGTTTACTCTTACATATTAAGTATATTAATCTTATGAAGACTAAATTGTAATAACTATTATAAAAAACAACACAAGAATATTATTTGTGATAATAATTATCTTTACAATAACTAAATAAAAAGAGATTTTCAATATTAAGAATATTATTCCATACCTATTGATTCAAGATGTTAGCGAGTTACATAATTTGGGCATATTTTTGTCATTAAAAAAACTCTATTAATTGATCGATGACCATGACATTTCATCACAATAATCCTTTTAATAAGGAAAATTATATTGAAGTGTCATAACCACGAGCATATTGCATAGCCTAGACTATGTTACTTTGATATTTGAAAAAAATAGATTTATACTGAAGAACTCTATATGTTTCAGTTTATTAGCAACAGTTAATGAAAACAATTTTTGAAGAATATATAATAGAAGTATAAGTTAAGAGAGAAGAATAAAAGGGTTGTGTGCCACAATAAGGTTATTATATGGGTTGCTATAAATTTAAAAAACTAGATGTGGAAGTTTATTAGGTTTCTCATACCCTGATGATAAGAATTAACAAAATAATTGGTTATTTTCTACTTATAACTAATTTTAAAAAATATATTATACATTAAAAATATATTGTTGCTATTTTAAATAAGTTTTACTTATATATTGATACTATTTTAAATAGCGTAATTACTATTCAAGATTGAGAAAAAAATCGGCATACATATTATTGATTTTTTAATAATATTATTGTGTTTCTACTTTTTTAGAAACAAGTAAATATAGTAAATGGAACATGTTCTAAATTATTTATATTTAAAATAATTGATAATATAAAAAAATTAAATAAAAAGAAATTGTAGAAAAAATATAACTCTAAAATATTTTTCATTCAAAATAATTAAAATTTAAATATTGTTTACTCTTGCATATTAAGTATCTTAATATTGTGAAGATTAAATTATAATAACTATTATAAAAAAACAATACAAGAATATTATTTGTGATAATAATTGTATTTACAATAACTAAATTAAAAAAAATCAATATTAAGAAAATTATACCAGAACTATTGATTCAAGATCTTAGCGAGTTAATAACTTGGGCATATTTTTGTCATTAAGAAACTCTACAATTTGATCGATGGCCATGACATTTCATCACAATAATCCTCTTAATAAGGAAAATTATGATGAAATGTCATAACCACGAGCATGTTGTATAGCCTAGACTTGATTACTTTGATATTTGAAAAATATGGATTTATATTGAAGAACTCTATATGTTTCAGTATATAAACAACAGCTCTTGAATACAATTTTTGAAGAATATATAATAGCAGTATAAGTTAAGAGAGAAGAATAAAAGGTTGTGTGCCAGAATAAGGTTAAATCATGTATGTATATATAGTAGTTAAGGATGATGGACTTGAATTAGTTGGGCTTACGATTATATATAATTGGGTTAATCTAAATTAAAAAAACTAGGTGTGGATATTTATTAGGTTTCTCATACCCTGATGATAAGAATCAAAATAAATAATTCTTTATTCCCTACCTATATCTAATTTAAAAAATATATATTATACATTAAAAATATATTGTTGCTATTTTAAATACAATTTCCTTATATATTGATACTCTTTTAAATAGCGTAATTAATTTAAGATAATATTTAAGAAAAAATTCGAAATACATATAATATAATTTATTTAAAATGTTATTTTATTTTTACTTTTTTAGAAAAAAGTAAATATAGTAAATTGAACGTGTTATAGATTATTTATATTTGAAATAATTGATAATATAAAAATAATAATACTAATAAAATAAATTAAAGAAAAATATAACTCTAAAATATTTTTTTATTTAAAAACTGAATATTGTTTACTCTTACATATTAAGTATATTAATCTTATGAAGACTAAATTGTAATAACTATTATAAAAAACAACACAAGAATATTATTTGTGATAATAATTATCTTTACAATAACTAAATAAAAAGAGATTTTCAATATTAAGAATATTATTCCATACCTATTGATTCAAGATGTTAGCGAGTTACATAATTTGGGCATATTTTTGTCATTAAAAAAACTCTATTAATTGATCGATGACCATGACATTTCATCACAATAATCCTTTTAATAAGGAAAATTATATTGAAGTGTCATAACCACGAGCATATTGCATAGCCTAGACTATGTTACTTTGATATTTGAAAAAAATAGATTTATACTGAAGAACTCTATATGTTTCAGTTTATTAGCAACAGTTAATGAAAACAATTTTTGAAGAATATATAATAGAAGTATAAGTTAAGAGAGAAGAATAAAAGGGTTGTGTGCCACAATAAGGTTATTATATGGGTTGCTATAAATTTAAAAAACTAGATGTGGAAGTTTATTAGGTTTCTCATACCCTGATGATAAGAATTAACAAAATAATTGGTTATTTTCTACTTATAACTAATTTTAAAAAATATATTATACATTAAAAATATATTGTTGCTATTTTAAATAAGTTTTACTTATATATTGATACTATTTTAAATAGCGTAATTACTATTCAAGATTGAGAAAAAAATCGGCATACATATTATTGATTTTTTAATAATATTATTGTGTTTCTACTTTTTTAGAAACAAGTAAATATAGTAAATGGAACATATTCTAAATTATTTATATTTAAAATAATTGATAATATAAAAAAATTAAATAAAAAGAAATTGTAGAAAAAATATAAATCTAAAATATTTTTCATTCAAAATAATTAAAATTTAAATATTGTTTACTCTTGCATATTAAGTATCTTAATATTGTGAAGATTAAATTATAATAACTATTATAAAAAACAATACAAGAATATTATTTGTGATAATAATTGTATTTACAATAACTAAATTAAAAAAAATCAATATTAAGAAAATTATACCAGAACTATTGATTCAAGATCTTAGCGAGTTAATAACTTGGGCTTATTTTTGTCATTAAGAAACTCTACAATTTGATCGATGGCCATGACATTTCATCACAATAATCCTCTTAATAAGGAAAATTATGATGAAATGTCATAACCACGAGCATGTTGTATAGCCTAGACTTGATTACTTTGATATTTGAAAAATATGGATTTATATTGAAGAACTCTATATGTTTCAGTATATAAACAACAGCTCTTGAATACAATTTTTGAAGAATATATAATAGCAGTATAAGTTAAGAGAGAAGAATAAAAGGTTGTGTGCCAGAATAAGGTTAAATCATGTATGTATATATAGTAGTTAAGGATGATGGACTTGATTTAGTTGGGCTTACGATTATATATAATTGGGTTAATCTAAATTAAAAAAACTAGGTGTGGATATTTATTAGGTTTCTCATACCTTGATGATAAGGATCAAAACAAATAATTCGTTATCACCTCCTTATATCTAATTTAAAGAATATATATTATACATTAAAAATATATTGTCGCTATTTTAAATACAATTTCCTTATATATTGATACTCTTTTAAATAGCGTAATTAATTTAAGATAATATTTAAGAAAAAACTCGAAATACATATAATATAATTTATTTAAAATGTTATTTTATTTTTACTTTTTTAGAAAAAAGTAAATATAGTAAATTGAACGTGTTATAGATTATTTATATTTGAAATAATTGATAATATAAAAATAATAATACTAATAAAATAAATTAAAGAAAAATATAACTCTAAAATATTTTTTTATTTAAAAACTGAATATTGTTTACTCTTACATATTAAGTATATTAATCTTATGAAGACTAAATTGTAATAACTATTATAAAAAACAACACAAGAATATTATTTGTGATAATAATTATCTTTACAATAACTAAATAAAAAGAGATTTTCAATATTAAGAATATTATTCCATACCTATTGATTCAAGATGTTAGCGAGTTACATAATTTGGGCATATTTTTGTCATTAAAAAAACTCTATTAATTGATCGATGACCATGACATTTCATCACAATAATCCTTTTAATAAGGAAAATTATATTGAAATGTCATAACCACGAGCATATTGCATAGCCTAGACTATGTTACTTTGATATTTGAAAAAAATGGATTTATACTGAAGAACTCTATATGTTTCAGTTTATTAGCAACAGTTAATGAAAACAATTTTTGAAGAATATATAATAGAAGTATAAGTTAAGAGAGAAGAATAAAAGGGTTGTGTGCCACAATAAGGTTATTATATGGGTTGCTATAAATTTAAAAAACTAGATGTGGAAGTTTATTAGGTTTCTCATACCCTGATGATAAGAATTAACAAAATAATTGGTTATTTTCTACTTATAACTAATTTTAAAAAATATATTATACATTAAAAATATATTGTTGCTATTTTAAATAAGTTTTACTTATATATTGATACTATTTTAAATAGCGTAATTACTATTCAAGATTGAGAAAAAAATCGGCATACATATTATTGATTTTTTAATAATATTATTGTGTTTCTACTTTTTTAGAAACAAGTAAATATAGTAAATGGAACATATTCTAAATTATTTATATTTAAAATAATTGATAATATAAAAAAATTAAATAAAAAGAAATTGTAGAAAAAATATAAATCTAAAATATTTTTCATTCAAAATAATTAAAATTTAAATATTGTTTACTCTTGCATATTAAGTATCTTAATATTGTGAAGATTAAATTATAATAACTATTATAAAAAACAATACAAGAATATTATTTGTGATAATAATTGTATTTACAATAACTAAATTAAAAAAAATCAATATTAAGAAAATTATACCAGAACTATTGATTCAAGATCTTAGCGAGTTAATAACTTGGGCTTATTTTTGTCATTAAGAAACTCTACAATTTGATCGATGGCCATGACATTTCATCACAATAATCCTCTTAATAAGGAAAATTATGATGAAATGTCATAACCACGACCATGTTGTATAGCCTAGACTTGATTACTTTGATATTTGAAAAATATGGATTTATATTGAAGAACTCTATATGTTTCAGTATATAAACAACAGCTCTTGAATACAATTTTTGAAGAATATATAATAGCAGTATAAGTTAAGAGAGAAGAATAAAAGGTTGTGTGCCAGAATAAGGTTAAATCATGTATGTATATATAGTAGATAAGGATGATGAACTTGATTTAGTTGGGCTTACGATTATATATAATTGGGTTAATCTAAATTAAAAAAACTAGGTGTGGATATTTATTAGGTTTCTCATACCTTGATGATAAGGATCAAAACAAATAATTCGTTATCACCTCCTTATATCTAATTTAAAGAATATATATTATACATTAAAAATATATTGTTGCTATTTTAAATACAATTTCCTTATATATTGATACTCTTTTAAATAGCGTAATTAATTTAAGATAATATTTAAGAAAAAACTCGAAATACATATAATATAATTTATTTAAAATGTTATTTTATTTTTACTTTTTTAGAAAAAAGTAAATATAGTAAATTGAACGTGTTATAGATTATTTATATTTGAAATAATTGATAATATAAAAATAATAATACTAATAAATAAAAAAATAAATTAAAGAAAAATATAACTCTAAAATATTTTTTTATTTAAAAACTGAATATTGTTTACTCTTACATATTAAGTATATTAATCTTATGAAGACTAAATTGTAATAACTATTATAAAAAACAACACAAGAATATTATTTGTGATAATAATTATCTTTACAATAACTAAATAAAAAGAGATTTTCAATATTAAGAATATTATTCCATACCTATTGATTCAAGATGTTAGCGAGTTACATAATTTGGGCATATTTTTGTCATTAAAAAACTCTATTAATTGATCGATGACCATGACATTTCATCACAATAATCCTTTTAATAAGGAAAATTATATTGAAGTGTCATAACCACGAGCATATTGCATAGCCTAGACTATGTTACTTTGATATTTGAAAAAAATGGATTTATACTGAAGAACTCTATATGTTTCAGTTTATTAGCAACAGTTAATGAAAACAATTTTTGAAGAATATATAATAGAAGTATAAGTTAAGAGAGAAGAATAAAAGGGTTGTGTGCCACAATAAGGTTATTATATGGGTTGCTATAAATTTAAAAAACTAGATGTGGAAGTTTATTAGGTTTCTCATACCCTGTTGATAAGAATTAACAAAATAATTAGTTATTTTCTACTTATAACTAATTTAAAAAAATATATTATACATTAAAAATATATTGTTGCTATTTTAAATAAGTTTTACTTATATATTGATACTATTTTAAATAGCGTAATTACTATTCAAGATTGAGAAAAAAATCGGAATACATATTATTGATTTTTTAATAATATTATTGTGTTTCTACTTTTTTAGAAACAAGTAAATATAGTAAATGGAACATATTCTAAATTATTTATATTTAAAATAATTGATAATATAAAAAAATTAAATAAAAAGAAATTGTAGAAAAAATATAAATCTAAAATATTTTTCATTCAAAATAATTAAAATTTAAATATTGTTTACTCTTGCATATTAAGTATCTTAATATTGTGAAGATTAAATTATAATAACTATTATAAAAAACAATACAAGAATATTATTTGTGATAATAATTGTATTTACAATAACTAAATTAAAAAAAATCAATATTAAGAAAATTATACCAGAACTATTGATTCAAGATCTTAGCGAGTTAATAACTTGGGCTTATTTTTGTCATTAAGAAACTCTACAATTTGATCGATGGCCATGACATTTATTCACAATAATCCTCTTAATAAGGAAAATTATGATGAAATGTCATAACCACGAGCATGTTGTATAGCCTAGACTTGATTACTTTGATATTTGAAAAATATGGATTTATATTGAAGAACTCTATATGTTTCAGTATATAAACAACAGCTCTTGAATACAATTTTTGAAGAATATTTAATAGCAGTATAAGTTAAGAGAGAAGAATAAAAGGTTGTGTGCCAGAATAAGGTTAAATCATGTATGTATATATAGTAGTTAAGGATGATGGACTTGATTTAGTTGGGCTTACGATTATATATAATTGGGTTAATCTAAATTAAAAAAACTAGGTGTGGATATTTATTAGGTTTCTCATACCTTGATGATAAGGATCAAAACAAATAATTCGTTATCACCTCCTTATATCTAATTTAAAGAATATATATTATACATTAAAAATATATTGTCGCTATTTTAAATACAATTTCCTTATATATTGATACTCTTTTAAATAGCGTAATTAATTTAAGATAATATTTAAGAAAAAACTCGAAATACATATAATATAATTTATTTAAAATGTTATTTTATTTTTACTTTTTTAGAAAAAAGTAAATATAGTAAATTGAACGTGTTATAGATTATTTATATTTGAAATAATTGATAATATAAAAATAATAATACTAATAAAATAAATTAAAGAAAAATATAACTCTAAAATATTTTTTTATTTAAAAACTGAATATTGTTTACTCTTACATATTAAGTATATTAATCTTATGAAGACTAAATTGTAATAACTATTATAAAAAACAACACAAGAATATTATTTGTGATAATAATTATCTTTACAATAACTAAATAAAAAGAGATTTTCAATATTAAGAATATTATTCCATACCTATTGATTCAAGATGTTAGCGAGTTACATAATTTGGGCATATTTTTGTCATTAAAAAAACTCTATTAATTGATCGATGACCATGACATTTCATCACAATACTCCTTTTAATAAGGAAAATTATATTGAAGTGTCATAACCACGAGCATATTGCATAGCCTAGACTATGTTACTTTGATATTTGAAAAAAATGGATTTATACTGAAGAACTCTATATGTTTCAGTTTATTAGCAACAGTTAATGAAAACAATTTTTGAAGAATATATAATAAAAGTATAAGTTAAGAGAGAAGAATAAAAGGGTTGTGTGCCACAATAAGGTTATTATATGGGTTGCTATAAATTTAAAAAACTAGATGTGGAAGTTTATTAGGTTTCTCATACCCTGATGATAAGAATTAACAAAATAATTGGTTATTTTCTACTTATAACTAATTTTAAAAAATATATTATACATTAAAAATATATTGTTGCTATTTTAAATAAGTTTTACTTATATATTGATACTATTTTAAATAGCGTAATTACTATTCAAGATTGAGAAAAAAATCGGCATACATATTATTGATTTTTTAATAATATTATTGTGTTTCTACTTTTTTAGAAACAAGTAAATATAGTAAATGGAACATGTTCTAAATTATTTATATTTAAAATAATTGATAATATAAAAAAATTAAATAAAAAGAAATTGTAGAAAAAATATAAATCTAAAATATTTTTCATTCAAAATAATTAAAATTTAAATATTGTTTACTCTTGCATATTAAGTATCTTAATATTGTAAAGATTAAATAATAATAACTATTATAAAAAACAATACAAGAATATTATTTGTGATAATAATTGTATTTACAATAACTAAATTAAAAAAAATCAATATTAAGAAAATTATACCAGAACTATTGATTCAAGATCTTAGCGAGTTAATAACTTGGGCTTATTTTTGTCATTAAGAAACTCTACAATTTGATCGATGGCCATGACATTTATTCACAATAATCCTCTTAATAAGGAAAATTATGATGAAATGTCATAACCACGAGCATGTTGTATAGCCTAGACTTGATTACTTTGATATTTGAAAAATATGGATTTATATTGAAGAACTCTATATGTTTCAGTATATAAACAACAGCTCTTGAATACAATTTTTGAAGAATATTTAATAGCAGTATAAGTTAAGAGAGAAGAATAAAAGGTTGTGTGCCAGAATAAGGTTAAATCATGTATGTATATATAGTAGTTAAGGATGATGGACTTGATTTAGTTGGGCTTACGATTATATATAATTGGGTTAATCTAAATTAAAAAAACTAGGTATGGATATTTATTAGGTTTCTCATACCTTGATGATAAGGATCAAAACAAATAATTCGTTATCACCTCCTTATATCTAATTTAAAGAATATATTATACATTAAAAGTATATTGTTGCTATTTTAAATACAATTTCCTTATATATTGATACTCTTTCAACTAGCGTAATTACTATTTAAGATAATATTTAAGAAAAAACTCGAAATACATATAATATAATTTATTTAAAATGTTATTTTATTTTTACTTTTTTAGAAAAAAGTAAATATAGTAAATTGAACGTGTTATAGATTATTTATGTTTGAAATAATTGATAATATATAAATAATAATATTAATAAATAAAAAAATAAATTAAAGAAAAATATAACTCTAAAATATTTTTTTATTTAAAAACTGAATATTGTTTACTCTTACATATTAAGTATATTAATCTTATGAAGACTAAATTGTAATAACTATTATAAAAAACAACACAAGAATATTATTTGTGATAATAATTATCTTTACAATAACTAAATAAAAAAAGATTTTCAATATTAAGAATATTATTCCATAACTATTGATTCAAGATGTTAGCGAGTTACATAATTTGGGCATATTTTTGTCATTAAAAAAACTCTAATAATTGATCGATGACCATGACATTTCATCACAATAATCCTTTTAATAAGGAAAATTACGTTGAAGTGTCATAACCACGAGCATATTGCATAGCCTAGACTAAGTTACTTTGATATTTGAGAAAAATGGATTTATACTGAAGAACTCTATATGTTTCAGTTTATTAGCAACAGTTAATGAAAACAATTTTTGAAGAATATATAATAGAAGTATAAGTTAAGAGAGAAGAATAAAAGGGTTGTGTGCCACAATAAGGTTATTATATGGGTTGCTATAAATTTAAAAAACTAGATGTGGAAGTTTATTAGGTTTCTCATACCCTGATGATAAGAATTAACAAAATAATTGGTTATTTTCTACTTATATCTAATTTTAAAAAATATATTATACATTAAAAATATATCGTTGCTATTTTAAATAAGTTTTACTTATATATTGATACTCTTTTAAATAGCATAATTACTATTCAAGATTGAGAAAAAAATCGGCATACATATTATTGATTTTTTAATAATATTATTGTGTTTTTACTTTTTTAGAAACAAGTAAATATAGTAAATGGAACATGTTCTAAATTATTCATATTTAAAATAATTGATAATATAAAAAAAATTAAATAAAAAGAAATTGTAGAAAAAATATAACTCTAAAATATTTTTCATTCAAAATAATTAAAATTTAAATATTGTTTACTCTTGCATATTAAGTATCTTAATATTGTGAATATTAAATTATAATAACTATTATAAAAAAACAATACAAGAATATTATTTGTGATAATAATTGTATTTACAATAACTAAATTAAAAAAAATCAATATTAAGAAAATTATACCAGAACTATTGATTCAAGATCTTAGCGAGTTAATAACTTGGGCATATTTTTGTCATTAAAAAACTCTACAATTTGATCGATGGCCATGACATTTCATCACAATAATCCTCTTAATAAGGAAAATTATGATGAAATGTCATAACCACGAGCATATTGTATAGCCTAGACTTGATTACTTTGATATTTGAAAAATATGGATTTATATTGAAGAACTCTATATGTTTCAGTATATAAACAACAACTCTTGAATACAATTTTTGAAGAATATATAATAGCAGTATAAGTTAAGAGAGAAGAATAAAAGGTTGTGTGCCAGAATAAGGTTAAATCATGTATGTATATATAGTAGTTAAGGATGATGGACTTGAATTAGTTGGGCTTACGATTATACATTATTGGATTAATCTAAATTAAAAAAACTAGGTTTTGATATTTATTAGGTTTCTCATACCCTGATGATAAGAATCAAAATAAATAATTCGTTATTCCCTACTTATATTTAATTTAAAAAATATATTATACATTAAAAATATATTGTTGCTATTTTAAATACAATTTCCTTATATATTGATACTCTTTCAACTAGCGTAATTACTATTCAAGATAATATTTGAGGAAAAATTCGAAATACATATAATATAATTTATTTAAAATGTTATTTTATTTTTACTTTTTTAGAAAAAAGTAAATATAGTAAATTGAACGTGTTATAGATTATTTATATTTGAAATAATTGATAATATATAAATAATAATATTAATAAATAAAAAAATAAATTAAAGAAAAATATAACTCTAAAATATTTTTTTATTTAAAAACTGAATATTGTTTACTCTTACATATTAAGTATATTAATCTTATGAAGACTAAATTGTAATAACTATTATAAAAAACAACACAAGAATATTATTTGTGATATTAATTATCTTTACAATAACTAAATAAAAAAAGATTTTCAATATTAAGAATATTATTCCATAACTATTGATTCAAGATGTTAGCGAGTTACATAATTTGGGCATATTTTTGTCATTAAAAAAACTCTATTAATTGATCGATGACCATGACATTTCATCACAATAATACTTTTAATAAGGAAAATTATGTTGAAGTGTCATAACCACGAGCATATTGCATAGCCTAGACTAAGTTACTTTGATATTTGAAAAAAATGGATTTATACTGAACAACTCTATATGTTTCAGTTTATTAGCAACAGTTAATGAAAACAATTTTTGAAGAATATATAATAGAAGTATAAGTTAAGAGAGAAGAATAAAAGGGTTGTGTGCCACAATAAGGTTATTATATGGGTTGCTATAAATTTAAAAAACTAGATGTGGAAGTTTATTAGGTTTCTCATACACTGATGATAAGAATTAACAAAATAATTGGTTATTTTCTACTTATATCTAATTTTAAAAAATATATTATACATTAAAAATATATTGTTGCTATTTTAAATAAGTTTACTCATATATTGATACTCTTTTAAATAGCGTAATTACTATTCAAGATTGAGAAAAAAAATCGGCATACATATTATTGATTTTTTAATAATATTATTGTGCTTTTACTTTTTTAGAAACAAGTAAATATAGTAAATGGAACATATTCTAAATTATTTATATTTAAAATAATTGATAATATAAAAAAATTAAATAAAAAGAAATTGTAGAAAAAATATAAATCTAAAATATTTTTCATTCAAAATAATTAAAATTTAAATATTGTTTACTCTTGCATATTAAGTATCTTAATATTGTGAAGATTAAATTATAATAACTATTATAAAAAACAATACAAGAATATTATTTGTGATAATAATTGTATTTACAGTAACTAAATTAAAAAAAATCAATATTAAGAAAATTATACCAGAACTATTGATTCAAGATCTTAGCGAGTTAATAACTTGGGCATATTTTTGTCATTAAGAAACTCTACAATTTGATCGATGACCATGACATTTCATCACAATAATCCTCTTAATAAGGAAAATTATGATGAAATGTCATAACCACGAGCATATTGTATAGCCTAGACTTGATTACTTTGATATTTGAAAAATATGGATTTATATTGAAGAACTCTATATGTTTCAGTATATAAACAACAGCTCTTCAATACAATTTTTGAAGAATATATAATAGCAGTATAAGTTAAGAGAGAAGAATAAAAGGTTGTGTGCCAGAATAAGGTTAAATCATGTATGTATATATAGTAGTTAAGGATGATGGACTTGAATTAGTTGGGCTTACGATTATACATTATTGGATTAATCTAAATTAAAAAAACTAGGTGTGGATATTTATTAGGTTTCTCATACCCTGATGATAAGAATCAAAATAAATAATTCGTTATTCCCTACTTATATATAATTTTAAAAAAATATATTATACATTAAAAATATATTGTTGCTATTTTAAATACAATTTCCTTATATATTGATACTCTTTCAACTAGCGTAATTACTATTCAAGATAATATTTGAGAAAAAATTCGAAATACATATAATATAATTTATTTAAAATGTTATTTTATTTTTACTTTTTTAGAAAAAAGTAAATATAGTAAATTGAACGTGTTATAGATTATTTATAATTGAAATAATTGATAATATATAAATAATAATATTAATAAATAAAAAAATAAATTAAAGAAAAATATAACTCTAAAATATTTTTTTATTTAAAAACTGAATATTGTGTACTCTTACATATTAAGTATATTAATCTTATGAAGACTAAATTGTAATAACTATTATAAAAAACAACACAAGAATATTATTTGTGATATTAATTATCTTTACAATAACTAAATAAAAAAAGATTTTCAATATTAAGAATATTATTCCATAACTATTGATTCAAGATGTTAGCGAGTTACATAATTTGGGCATATTTTTGTCATTAAAAAAACTCTATTAATTGATCGATGACCATGACATTTCATCACAATAATACTTTTAATAAGGAAAATTATGTTGAAGTGTCATAACCACGAGCATATTGCATAGCCTAGACTAAGTTACTTTGATATTTGAAAAAAATGGATTTATACTGAACAACTCTATATGTTTCAATTTATTAGCAACAGTTAATGAAAACAATTTTTGAAGAATATATAATAGAAGTATAAGTTAAGAGAGAAGAATAAAAGGGTTGTGTGCCACAATAAGGTTATTATATGGGTTGCTATAAATTTAAAAAACTAGATGTGGAAGTTTAATAGGTTTCTCATACCCTGATGATAAGAATTAACAAAATAATTGGTTATTTTCTACTTATATCTAATTTTAAAAAATATATTATACATTAAAAATATATTGTTGCTATTTTAAATAAATTTTACTTATATATTGATACTCTTTTAAATAGCGTAATTACTATTCAAGATTGAGAAAAAAAATCGGCATACATATTATTGATTTTTTAATAATATTATTATGTTTCTACTTTTTTAGAAACAAGTAAATATAGTAAATGGAACATGTTCTAAATTATTCATATTTAAAATAATTGATAATATAAAAAAATTAAATGAAAAGAAATTGTAGAAAAAATATAACTCTAAAATATTTTTCATTCAAAATAATTAAAATTTAAATATTGTTTACTCTTGCATATTAAGTATCTTAATATTGTGAAGATTAAATTATAATAACTATTATAAAAAAACAATACAAGAATATTATTTGTGATAATAATTGTATTTACAATAACTAAATTAAAAAAAATCAATATTAAGAAAATTATACCAGAACTATTGATTCAAGATCTTAGCGAGTTAATAACTTGGGCATATTTTTGTCATTAAGAAACTCTACAATTTGATCGATGGCCATGACATTTCATCACAATAATCCTCTTAATAAGGAAAATTATGATGAAATGTCATAACCACGAGCATATTGTATAGCCTAGACTTGATTACTTTGATATTTGAAAAATATGGATTTATATTGAAGAACTCTATATGTTTCAGTATATAAACAACAGCTCTTCAATACAATTTTTGAAGAATATATAATAGCAGTATAAGTTAAGAGAGAAGAATAAAAGGTTGTGTGCCAGAATAAGGTTAAATCATGTATGTATATATAGTTGTTAAGGATGATGGACTTGAATTAGTTGGGCTTACGATTATACATTATTGGATTAATCTAAATTAAAAAAACTAGGTGTGGATATTTATTAGGTTTCTCATACCCTGATGATAAGAATCAAAATAAATAATTCGTTATTCCCTACTTATATATAATTTTAAAAAAATATATTATACATTAAAAATATATTGTTGCTATTTTAAATACAATTTCCTTATATATTGATACTCTTTCAACTAGCGTAATTACTATTCAAGATAATATTTGAGAAAAAATTCGAAATACATATAATATAATTTATTTAAAATGTTATTTTATTTTTACTTTTTTAGAAAAAAGTAAATATAGTAAATTGAACGTGTTATAGATTATTTATAATTGAAATAATTGATAATATATAAATAATAATATTAATAAATAAAAAAATAAATTAAAGAAAAATATAACTCTAAAATATTTTTTTATTTAAAAACTGAATATTGTGTACTCTTACATATTAAGTATATTAATCTTATGAAGACTAAATTGTAATAACTATTATAAAAAACAACACAAGAATATTATTTGTGATATTAATTATCTTTACAATAACTAAATAAAAAAAGATTTTCAATATTAAGAATATTATTCCATAACTATTGATTCAAGATGTTAGCGAGTTACATAATTTGGGCATATTTTTGTCATTAAAAAAACTCTATTAATTGATCGATGACCATGACATTTCATCACAATAATACTTTTAATAAGGAAAATTATGTTGAAGTGTCATAACCACGAGCATATTGCATAGCCTAGACTAAGTTACTTTGATATTTGAAAAAAATGGATTTATACTGAACAACTCTATATGTTTCAGTTTATTAGCAACAGTTAATGAAAACAATTTTTGAAGAATATATAATAGAAGTATAAGTTAAGAGAGAAGAATAAAAGGGTTGTGTGCCACAATAAGGTTATTATATGGGTTGCTATAAATTTAAAAAACTAGATGTGGAAGTTTATTAGGTTTCTCATACACTGATGATAAGAATTAACAAAATAATTGGTTATTTTCTACTTATATCTAATTTTAAAAAATATATTATACATTAAAAATATATTGTTGCTATTTTAAATAAGTTTACTCATATATTGATACTCTTTTAAATAGCGTAATTACTATTCAAGATTGAGAAAAAAAATCGGCATACATATTATTGATTTTTTAATAATATTATTGTGCTTTTACTTTTTTAGAAACAAGTAAATATAGTAAATGGAACATATTCTAAATTATTTATATTTAAAATAATTGATAATATAAAAAAATTAAATAAAAAGAAATTGTAGAAAAAATATAAATCTAAAATATTTTTCATTCAAAATAATTAAAATTTAAATATTGTTTACTCTTGCATATTAAGTATCTTAATATTGTGAAGATTAAATTATAATAACTATTATAAAAAACAATACAAGAATATTATTTGTGATAATAATTGTATTTACAGTAACTAAATTAAAAAAAATCAATATTAAGAAAATTATACCAGAACTATTGATTCAAGATCTTAGCGAGTTAATAACTTGGGCATATTTTTGTCATTAAGAAACTCTACAATTTGATCGATGACCATGACATTTCATCACAATAATCCTCTTAATAAGGAAAATTATGATGAAATGTCATAACCACGAGCATATTGTATAGCCTAGACTTGATTACTTTGATATTTGAAAAATATGGATTTATATTGAAGAACTCTATATGTTTCAGTATATAAACAACAGCTCTTCAATACAATTTTTGAAGAATATATAATAGCAGTATAAGTTAAGAGAGAAGAATAAAAGGTTGTGTGCCAGAATAAGGTTAAATCATGTATGTATATATAGTAGTTAAGGATGATGGACTTGAATTAGTTGGGCTTACGATTATACATTATTGGATTAATCTAAATTAAAAAAACTAGGTGTGGATATTTATTAGGTTTCTCATACCCTGATGATAAGAATCAAAATAAATAATTCGTTATTCCCTACTTATATATAATTTTAAAAAAATATATTATACATTAAAAATATATTGTTGCTATTTTAAATACAATTTCCTTATATATTGATACTCTTTCAACTAGCGTAATTACTATTCAAGATAATATTTGAGAAAAAATTCGAAATACATATAATATAATTTATTTAAAATGTTATTTTATTTTTACTTTTTTAGAAAAAAGTAAATATAGTAAATTGAACGTGTTATAGATTATTTATAATTGAAATAATTGATAATATATAAATAATAATATTAATAAATAAAAAAATAAATTAAAGAAAAATATAACTCTAAAATATTTTTTTATTTAAAAACTGAATATTGTGTACTCTTACATATTAAGTATATTAATCTTATGAAGACTAAATTGTAATAACTATTATAAAAAACAACACAAGAATATTATTTGTGATATTAATTATCTTTACAATAACTAAATAAAAAAAGATTTTCAATATTAAGAATATTATTCCATAACTATTGATTCAAGATGTTAGCGAGTTACATAATTTGGGCATATTTTTGTCATTAAAAAAACTCTATTAATTGATCGATAACCATGACATTTCATCACAATAATACTTTTATTAAGGAAAATTATGTTGAAGTGTCATAACCACGAGCATATTGCATAGCCTAGACTAAGTTACTTTGATATTTGAAAAAAATGGATTTATACTGAACAACTCTATATGTTTCAATTTATTAGCAACAGTTAATGAAAACAATTTTTGAAGAATATATAATAGAAGTATAAGTTAAGAGAGAAGAATAAAAGGGTTGTGTGCCACAATAAGGTTATTATATGGGTTGCTATAAATTTAAAAAACTAGATGTGGAAGTTTAATAGGTTTCTCATACCCTGATGATAAGAATTAACAAAATAATTGGTTATTTTCTACTTATATCTAATTTTAAAAAATATATTATACATTAAAAATATATTGTTGCTATTTTAAATAAATTTTACTTATATATTGATACTCTTTTAAATAGCGTAATTACTATTCAAGATTGAGAAAAAAAATCGGCATACATATTATTGATTTTTTAATAATATTATTATGTTTCTACTTTTTTAGAAACAAGTAAATATAGTAAATGGAACATGTTCTAAATTATTCATATTTAAAATAATTGATAATATAAAAAAATTAAATGAAAAGAAATTGTAGAAAAAATATAACTCTAAAATATTTTTCATTCAAAATAATTAAAATTTAAATATTGTTTACTCTTGCATATTAAGTATCTTAATATTGTGAAGATTAAATTATAATAACTATTATAAAAAAACAATACAAGAATATTATTTGTGATAATAATTGTATTTACAATAACTAAATTAAAAAAAATCAATATTAAGAAAATTATACCAGAACTATTGATTCAAGATCTTAGCGAGTTAATAACTTGGGCATATTTTTGTCATTAAGAAACTCTACAATTTGATCGATGGCCATGACATTTCATCACAATAATCCTCTTAATAAGGAAAATTATGATGAAATGTCATAACCACGAGCATATTGTATAGCCTAGACTTGATTACTTTGATATTTGAAAAATATGGATTTATATTGAAGAACTCTATATGTTTCAGTATATAAACAACAGCTCTTCAATACAATTTTTGAAGAATATATAATAGCAGTATAAGTTAAGAGAGAAGAATAAAAGGTTGTGTGCCAGAATAAGGTTAAATCATGTATGTATATATAGTTGTTAAGGATGATGGACTTGAATTAGTTGGGCTTACGATTATACATTATTGGATTAATCTAAATTAAAAAAACTAGGTGTGGATATTTATTAGGTTTCTCATACCCTGATGATAAGAATCAAAATAAATAATTCGTTATTCCCTACTTATATATAATTTTAAAAAAATATATTATACATTAAAAATATATTGTTGCTATTTTAAATACAATTTCCTTATATATTGATACTCTTTCAACTAGCGTAATTACTATTCAAGATAATATTTGAGAAAAAATTCGAAATACATATAATATAATTTATTTAAAATGTTATTTTATTTTTACTTTTTTAGAAAAAAGTAAATATAGTAAATTGAACGTGTTATAGATTATTTATAATTGAAATAATTGATAATATATAAATAATAATATTAATAAATAAAAAAATAAATTAAAGAAAAATATAACTCTAAAATATTTTTTTATTTAAAAACTGAATATTGTGTACTCTTACATATTAAGTATATTAATCTTATGAAGACTAAATTGTAATAACTATTATAAAAAACAACACAAGAATATTATTTGTGATATTAATTATCTTTACAATAACTAAATAAAAAAAGATTTTCAATATTAAGAATATTATTCCATAACTATTGATTCAAGATGTTAGCGAGTTACATAATTTGGGCATATTTTTGTCATTAAAAAAACTCTAATAATTGATCGATGACCATGACATTTCATCACAATAATCCTTTTAATAAGGAAAATTACGTTGAAGTGTCATAACCACGAGCATATTGCATAGCCTAGACTAAGTCACTTTGATATTTGAAAAAAATGGATTTATACTGAAGAACTCTATATGTTTCAGTTTATTAGCAACAGTTAATGAAAACAATTTTTGAAGAATATATAATAGAAGTATAAGTTAAGAGAGAAGAATAAAAGGGTTGTGTGCCACAATAAGGTTATTATATGGGTTGCTATAAATTTAAAAAACTAGATGTGGAAGTTTATTAGGTTTCTCATACCCTGATGATAAGAATTAACAAAATAATTGGTTATTTTCTACTTATATCTAATTTTAAAAAATATATTATACATTAAAAATATATCGTTGCTATTTTAAATAAGTTTTACTTATATATTGATACTCTTTTAAATAGCATAATTACTATTCAAGATTGAGAAAAAAATCGGCATACATATTATTGATTTTTTAATAATATTATTGTGTTTTTACTTTTTTAGAAACAAGTAAATATAGTAAATGGAACATGTTCTAAATTATTCATATTTAAAATAATTGATAATATAAAAAAAATTAAATAAAAAGAAATTGTAGAAAAAATATAACTCTAAAATATTTTTCATTCAAAATAATTAAAATTTAAATATTGTTTACTCTTGCATATTAAGTATCTTAATATTGTGAATATTAAATTATAATAACTATTATAAAAAAACAATACAAGAATATTATTTGTGATAATAATTTTATTTACAATAACTAAATTAAAAAAAATCAATATTAAGAAAATTATACCAGAACTATTGATTCAAGATCTTAGCGAGTTAATAACGTGGGCATATTTTTGTCATTAAAAAACTCTACAATTTGATCGATGGCCATGACATTTCATCACAATAATCCTCTTAATAAGGAAAATTATGATGAAATGTCATAACCACGAGCATATTGTATAGCCTAGACTTGATTACTTTGATATTTGAAAAATATGGATTTATATTGAAGAACTCTATATGTTTCAGTATATAAACAACAGCTCTTCAATACAATTTTTGAAGAATATTTAATAGCAGTATAAGTTAAGAGAGAAGAATAAAAGGTTGTGTGCCAGAATAAGGTTAAATCATGTATGTATATATAGTAGTTAAGGATGATGGACTTGAATTAGTTGGGCTTACGATTATACATTATTGGATTAATCTAAATTAAAAAAACTAGGTGTGGATATTTATTAGGTTTCTCATACCTTGATGATAAGGATCAAAACAAATAATTCGTTATCACCTCCTTATATCTAATTTAAAGAATATATATTATACATTAAAAATATATTGTCGCTATTTTAAATACAATTTCCTTATATATTGATACTCTTTTAAATAGCGTAATTAATTTAAGATAATATTTAAGAAAAAACTCGAAATACATATAATATAATTTATTTAAAATGTTATTTTATTTTTACTTTTTTAGAAAAAAGTAAATATAGTAAATTGAACGTGTTATAGATTATTTATATTTGAAATAATTGATAATATAAAAATAATAATACTAATAAAATAAATTAAAGAAAAATATAACTCTAAAATATTTTTTTATTTAAAAACTGAATATTGTTTACTCTTACATATTAAGTATATTAATCTTATGAAGACTAAATTGTAATAACTATTATAAAAAACAACACAAGAATATTATTTGTGATAATAATTATCTTTACAATAACTAAATAAAAAGAGATTTTCAATATTAAGAATATTATTCCATACCTATTGATTCAAGATGTTAGCGAGTTACATAATTTGGGCATATTTTTGTCATTAAAAAAACTCTATTAATTGATCGATGACCATGACATTTCATCACAATAATCCTTTTAATAAGGAAAATTATATTGAAGTGTCATAACCACGAGCATATTGCATAGCCTAGACTATGTTACTTTGATATTTGAAAAAAATGGATTTATACTGAAGAACTCTATATGTTTCAGTTTATTAGCAACAGTTAATGAAAACAATTTTTGAAGAATATATAATAGAAGTATAAGTTAAGAGAGAAGAATAAAAGGGTTGTGTGCCACAATAAGGTTATTATATGGGTTGCTATAAATTTAAAAAACTAGATGTGGAAGTTTATTAGGTTTCTCATACCCTGATGATAAGAATTAACAAAATAATTGGTTATTTTCTACTTATATCTAATTTTAAAAAATATATTATACATTAAAAATATATCGTTGCTATTTTAAATAAGTTTTACTTATATATTGATACTCTTTTAAATAGCATAATTACTATTCAAGATTGAGAAAAAAATCGGCATACATATTATTGATTTTTTAATAATATTATTGTGTTTTTACTTTTTTAGAAACAAGTAAATATAGTAAATGGAACATGTTCTAAATTATTCATATTTAAAATAATTGATAATATAAAAAAAATTAAATAAAAAGAAATTGTAGAAAAAATATAAATCTAAAATATTTTTCATTCAAAATAATTAAAATTTAAATATTGTTTACTCTTGCATATTAAGTATCTTAATATTGTGAAGATTAAATTATAATAACTATTATAAAAAACAATACAAGAATATTATTTGTGATAATAATTGTATTTACAGTAACTAAATTAAAAAAAATCAATATTAAGAAAATTATACCAGAACTATTGATTCAAGATCTTAGCGAGTTAATAACTTGGGCATATTTTTGTCATTAAGAAACTCTACAATTTGATCGATGGCCATGACATTTATTCACAATAATCCTCTTAATAAGGAAAATTATGATGAAATGTCATAACCACGAGCATGTTGTATAGCCTAGACTTGATTACTTTGATATTTGAAAAATATGGATTTATATTGAAGAACTCTATATGTTTCAGTATATAAACAACAGCTCTTCAATACAATTTTTGAAGAATATATAATAGCAGTATAAGTTAAGAGAGAAGAATAAAAGGTTGTGTGCCAGAATAAGGTTAAATCATGTATGTATATATAGTAGTTAAGGATGATGGACTTGAATTAGTTGGGCTTACGATTATATATAATTGGGTTAATCTAAATTAAAAAAACTAGGTATGGATATTTATTAGGTTTCTCATACCTTGATGATAAGGATCAAAACAAATAATTCGTTATCACCTCCTTATATCTAATTTTAAAAAAATATATTATACATTAAAAATATATTGTTGCTATTTTAAATACAATTTCCTTATATATTGATACTCTTTCAACTAGCGTAATTACTATTCAAGATAATATTTAAGAAAAAACTCGAAATACATATAATATAATTTATTTAAAATGTTATTTTATTTTTACTTTTTTAGAAAAAAGTAAATATAGTAAATTGAACGTGTTATAGATTATTTATGTTTGAAATAATTGATAATATATAAATAATAATATTAATAAATAAAAAAATAAATTAAAGAAAAATATAACTCTAAAATATTTTTTTATTTAAAAACTGAATATTGTTTACTCTTACATATTAAGTATATTAATCTTATGAAGACTAAATTGTAATAACTATTATAAAAAACAACACAAGAATATTATTTGTGATATTAATTATCTTTACAATAACTAAATAAAAAAAGATTTTCAATATTAAGAATATTATTCCATAACTATTGATTCAAGATGTTAGCGAGTTACATAATTTGGGCATATTTTTGTCATTAAAAAAACTCTAATAATTGATCGATGACCATGACATTTCATCACAATAATCCTTTTAATAAGGAAAATTACGTTGAAGTGTCATAACCACGAGCATATTGCATAGCCTAGACTAAGTTACTTTGATATTTGAAAAAAATGGATTTATACTGAAAAACTCTATATGTTTCAGTTTATTAGCAACAGTTAATGAAAACAATTTTTGAAGAATATATAATAGAAGTATAAGTTAAGAGAGAAGAATAAAAGGGTTGTGTGCCACAATAAGGTTATTATATGGGTTGCTATAAATTTAAAAAACTAGATGTGGAAGTTTATTAGGTTTCTCATACCCTGATGATAAGAATTAACAAAATAATTGGTTATTTTCTACTTATATCTAATTTTAAAAAATATATTATACATTAAAAATATATCGTTGCTATTTTAAATAAGTTTTACTTATATATTGATACTCTTTTAAATAGCGTAATTACTATTCAAGATTGAGAAAAAAAATCGGCATACATATTATTGATTTTTTAATAATATTATTGTGTTTTTACTTTTTTAGAAACAAGTAAATATAGTAAATGGAACATGTTCTAAATTATTCATATTTAAAATAATTGATAATATAAAAAAATTAAATGAAAAGAAATTGTAGAAAAAATATAACTCTAAAATATTTTTCATTCAAAATAATTAAAATTTAAATATTGTTTACTCTTGCATATTAAGTATCTTAATATTGTGAAGATTAAATTATAATAACTATTATAAAAAAACAATACAAGAATATTATTTGTGATAATAATTGTATTTACAATAACTAAATTAAAAAAAATCAATATTAAGAAAATTATACCAGAACTATTGATTCAAGATCTTAGCGAGTTAATAACTTGGGCATATTTTTGCCATTAAGAAACTCTACAATTTGATCGATGGCCATGACATTTCATCACAATAATCCTCTTAATAAGGAAAATTATGATGAAATGTCATAACCACGAGCATATTGTATAGCATAGACTTGATTACTTTGATATTTGAAAAATATGGATTTATATTGAAGAACTCTATATGTTTCAGTATATAAAAAACAGCTCTTGAATACAATTTTTGAAGAATATATAATAGCAGTATAAGTTAAGAGAGAAGAATAAAAGGTTGTGTGCCAGAATAAGGTTAAATCATGTATGTATATATAGTAGTTAAGGATGATGGACTTGAATTAGTTGGGCTTACGATTATACATTATTGGATTAATCTAAATTAAAAAAACTAGGTGTGGATATTTATTAGGTTTCTCATACCCTAATCATAAGAATCAAAATAAATAATTCGTTATTCCCTACTTATATCTAATTTAAAAAATATATTATACATTAAAAATATATTGTTGCTATTTTAAATACAAATTCCTTATATATTGATACTCTTTCAACTAGCGTAATTACTATTCAAGATAATATTTGAGAAAAAATTCGAAATACATATAATATAATTTATTTAAAATGTTATTTTATTTTTACTTTTTTAGAAAAAAGTAAATATAGTAAATTGAACGTGTTATAGATTATTTATAATTGAAATAATTGATAATATATAAATAATAATATTAATAAATAAAAAAATAAATTAAAGAAAAATATAACTCTAAAATATTTTTTTATTTAAAAACTGAATATTGTTTACTCTTACATATTAAGTATATTAATCTTATGAAGACTAAATTGTAATAACTATTATAAAAAACAACACAAGAATATTATTTGTGATAATAATTATCTTTACAATAACTAAATAAAAAAAGATTTTCAATATTGAGAATATTATTCCATAACTATTGATTCAAGATGTTAGCGAGTTACATAATTTGGGCATATTTTTGTCATTAAAAAAACTCTATTAATTGATCGATGACCATGACATTTCATCACAATAATCCTTTTATTAAGGAAAATTATGTTGAAGTGTCATAACCACGAGCATATTGCATAGCCTTAGACTAAGTTACTTTGATATTTGAAAAAAATGGATTTATACTGAACAACTCTATATGTTTCAGTTTATTAGCAACAGTTAATGAAAACAATTTTTGAAGAATATATAATAGAAGTATAAGTTAAGAGAGAAGAATAAAAGGGTTGTGTGCCACAATAAGGTTATTATATGGGTTGCTATAAATTTAAAAAACTAGATGTGGAAGTTTATTAGGTTTCTCATACCCTGATGATAAGAATTAACAAAATAATTCGTTATTTTCTACTTATATCTAATTTTAAAAAATATATTATACATTAAAAATATATTGTTGCTATTTTAAATAAGTTTTAATTATATATTGATACTCTTTTAAATAGCGTAATTACTATTCAAGATTGAGAAAAAAATCGGCATACATATTATTGATTTTTTAATAATATTATTGTGTTTTAACTTTTTTAGAAACAAGTAAATATAGTAAATGGAACATGTTCTAAATTATTCATATTTAAAATAATTGATAATATAAAAAAAAATTAAATAAAAAGAAATTGTAGAAAAAATATAAATCTAAAATATTTTTCATTCAAAATAATTAAAATTTAAATATTGTTTACTCTTGCATATTAAGTATCTTAATATTGTGAAGATTAAATTATAATAACTATTATAAAAAACAATACAAGAATATTATTTGTGATAATAATTGTATTTACACTAACTAAATTAAAAAAAATCAATATTAAGAAAATTATACCAGAACTATTGATTCAAGATCTTAGCGAGTTAATAACTTGGGCATATTTTTGTCATTAAGAAACTCTATAATTTGATCGATGGCCATGACATTTCATCACAATAATCCTCTTAATAAGGAAAATTATGATGAAATGTCATAACCAGAGCATATTGTATAGCCTAGACTTGATTACTTTGATATTTGAAAAATATGGATTTATATTGAAGAACTCTATATGTTTCAGTATATAAACAACAGTTCTTGAATACAATTTTTGAAGAATATATAATAGCTGTATAAGTTAAGAGAGAAGAATAAAAGGTTGTGTGCCAGAATAAGGTTAAATCATGTATGTATATATAGTAGTTAAGGATGATGGACTTGATTTAGTTGGGCTTACGATTATATATAATTGGGTTAATCTAAATTAAAAAAACTAGGTGTGGATATTTATTAGGTTTCTCATACCTTGATGATAAGGATCAAAATAAATAATTAGTTATCACCTCCTTATATATAATTTAAAAAATATATTATACATTAAAAATATATTGTTGCTATTTTAAATACAATTTCATTATATATTGATACTCTTTCAACTAGCGTAATTACTATTCAAGATAATATTTGAGAAAAAATTCGAAATACATATAATATAATTTATTTAAAATGTTATTTTATTTTTACTTTTTTAGAAAAAAGTAAATATAGTAAATTGAACGTGTTATAGATTATTTATAATTGAAATAATTGATAATATATAAATAATAATATTAATAAATAAAAAAATAAATTAAAGAAAAATATAACTCTAAAATATTTTTTTATTTTAAAACTGAATATTGTTTACTCTTACATATTAAGTATATTAATCTTATGAAGACTAAATTGTAATAACTATTATAAAAAACAACACAAGAATATTATTTGTGATAATAATTATCTTTACAGTAACTAAATAAAAAAAAATTTCAATATTAAGAAAATTATTCCATAACTATTGATTCAAGATGTTAGCGAGTTACATAATTTTGGCATATTTTTGTCATTAAAAAAACTCTATTAATTGATCGATGACCATGACATTTCATCACAATAATCCTTTTAATATGGAAAATTATGTTGAAATGTCATAACAACGAGCATATTGCATAGCCTAGACTAAGTTACTTTGATATTTGAAAAAAATGGATTTATACTGAAAAACTCTATATGTTTCAGTTTATTAGCAACAGTTAATGAAAACAATTTTTGAAGAATATATAATAGAAGTATAAGTTAAAAGAGAAGAATAAAAGGGTTGTGTGCCACAATAAGGTTATTATATGGGTTGCTATAAATTTAAAAAACTAGATGTGGAAGTTTATTAGGTTTCTCATACCCTGATGATAAGAATTAACAAAATAATTGGTTATTTTCTACTTATATCTAATTTTAAAAAATATATTATAAATTAAAAATATATTGTTGCTATTTTAAATAAATTTTACTTATATATTGATACTCTTTTAAATAGTGTAATTACTATTCAAGATTGAGAAAAAAAATCGGCAAACATATTATTGATATTTTAATAATATTATTGTGTTTTTACTTTTTTAGAAACAAGTAAATATAGTAAATGGAACATGTTCTAAATTATTCATATTTAAAATAATTGATAATATAAAAAAATTAAATGAAAAGAAATTGTAGAAAAACTATAACTCTAAAATATTTTTCATTCAAAATAATTAAAATTTAAATATTGTTTACTCTTGCATATTAAGTATCTTAATATTGTGAAGATTAAATTATAATAACTATTATAAAAAAACAATACAAGAATATTATTTGTGATAATAATTGTATTTACAATAACTAAATTAAAAAAAATCAATATTAAGAAAATTATACCAGAACTATTGATTCAAGATCTTAGCGAGTTAATAACTTGGGCATATTTTTGTCATTAAGAAACTCTACAATTTGATCGATGGCCATGACATTTCATCACAATAATCCTCTTAATAAGGAAAATTATGATGAAATGTCATAACCACGAGCATATTGTATAGCCTAGACTTGATTACTTTGATATTTGAAAAATATGGATTTATATTGAAGAACTCTATATGTTTCAGTATATAAAAAACAGCTCTTGAATACAATTTTTGAAGAATATATAATAGCAGTATAAGTTAAGAGAGAAGAATAAAAGGTTGTGTGCCAGAATAAGGTTAAATCATGTATGTATATATAGTAGTTAAGGATGATGGACTTGAATTAGTTGGGCTTACGATTATACATTATTGGATTAATCTAAATTAAAAAAACTAGGTGTGGATATTTATTAGGTTTCTCATACCCTGATGATAAGAATCAAAATAAATAATTCGTTATTCCCTACTTATATCTAATTTAAAAAATATATTATAAATTAAAAATATATTGTTGTTATTTTAAATACAATTTCCTTATATATTGATACTCTTTCAACTAGCGTAATTACTATTCAAGATAATATTTGAGAAAAAATTCGAAATACATATAATATAATTTATTTAAAATGTTATTTTATTTTTACTTTTTTAGAAAAAAGTAAATATAGTAAATTGAACGTGTTATAGATTATTTATATTTGAAATAATCGATAATATATAAATAATAATATTAATAAATAAAAAAATAAATTAAAGAAAAATATAACTCTAAAATATTTTTTTATTTAAAAACTGAATATTGTTTACTCTTACATATTAAGTATATTAATCTTATGAAGACTAAATTGTAATAACTATTATAAAAAACAACACAAGAATATTATTTGTGATAATAATTATCTTTACAATAACTAAATAAAAAAAGATTTTCAATATTAAGAATATTATTCCATAACTATTGATTCAAGATGTTAGCGAGTTACATAATTTGGGCATATTTTTGTCATTAAAAAAACTCTACTAATTGATCGATGACCATGACATTTCATCACAATAATCCTTTTATTAAGGAAAATTATGTTGAAGTGTCATAACCACGAGCATATTGCATAGCCTAGACTAAGTTACTTTGATATTTGAAAAAAATGGATTTATACTGAACAACTCTATATGTTTCAGTTTATTATCAACAGTTAATGAAAACAATTTTTGAAGAATATATAATAGAAGTATAAGTTAAGAGAGAAGAATAAAAGGGTTGTGTGCCACAATAAGGTTATTATATGGGTTGCTATAAATTTAAAAAACTAGATGTGGAAGTTTATTAGGTTTCTCATACCCTGATGATAAGAATTAACAAAATAATTGGTTATTTTCTACTTATATCTAATTTTAAAAAATATATTATACATTAAAAATATATTTTTGCTATTTTAAATAAGTTTTACTTATATATTGATACTCTTTTAAATAGCGTAATTACTATTCAAGATTGAGAAAAAAATCGGCATACATATTATTGATTTTTTAATAATATTATTGTGTTTTTACTTTTTTAGAAACAAGTAAATATAGTAAATGGAACATATTCTAAATTATTTATATTTAAAATAATTGATAATATAAAAAAATTAAATAAAAAGAAATTGTAGAAAAAATATAAGTCTAAAATATTTTTCATTCAAAATAATTAAAATTTAAATATTGTTTACTCTTGCATATTAAGTATCTTAATATTGTGAAGATTAAATTATAATAACTATTATAAAAAACAATACAAGAATATTATTTGTGATAATAATTGTATTTACAATAACTAAATTAAAAAAAATCAATATTAAGAAAATTATACCAGAACTATTGATTCAAGATCTTAGCGAGTTAATAACTTGGGCATATTTTTGTCATTAAGAAACTCTACAATTTGATCGATGGCCATGACATTTCATCACAATAATCCTCTTAATAAGGAAAATTATGATGAAATGTCATAACCACGAGCATATTGTATAGCCTAGACTTGATTACTTTGATATTTGAAAAATATGGATTTATATTGAAGAACTCTATATGTTTCAGTATATAAACAACAGTTCTTGAATACAATTTTTGAAGAATATATAATAGCAGTATAAGTTAAGAGAGAAGAATAAAAGGTTGTGTGCCAGAATAAGGTTAAATCATGTATGTATATATAGTAGTTAAGGATGATGGACTTGATTTAGTTGGGCTTACGATTATATATAATTGGGTTAATCTAAATTAAAAAAACTAGGTGTGGATATTTATTAGGTTTCTCATACCTTGATGATAAGGATCAAAACAAATAATTCGTTATCACCTCCTTATATCTAATTTAAAGAATATATATTATACATTAAAAATATATTGTTGCTATTTTAAATACAATTTCATTATATATTGATACTCTTTTAAATAGCGTAATTAATTTAAGATAATATTTAAGAAAAAACTCGAAACACATATAACATAATTTATTTAAAATGTTATTTTATTTTTACTTTTTTAGAAAAAAGTAAATATAGTAAATTGAACGTGTTATAGATTATTTATATTTGAAATAATTGATAATATAAAAATAATAATACTAATAAAAAAAAATTATAAAAAAATATAACTCTAAAATATTTTTTTATTTAAAAACTGAATATTATTTACTCTTACATATTAAGTATATTAATCTTATGAAGACTAAATTGTAATAATTATTATAAAAAACAACACAAGAATATTATTTGTGATAATAATTGTCTTTACAATAACTAAATAAAAAAAGATTTTCAATATTAAGAATATTATTCCATAACTATTGATTCAAGATGTTAGCGAGTTACATAATTTTGGCATATTTTTGTCATTAAAAAAACTCTATTAATTGATCGATGACCATGACATTTCATCACAATAATCCTTTTAATAAGGAAAATTATGTTGAAATGTCATAACAACGAGCATATTGCATAGCCTAGACTAAGTTACTTTGATATTTGAAAAAAATGGATTTATACTGAAAAACTCTATATGTTTCAGTTTATTAGCAACAGTTAATGAAAACAATTTTTGAAGAATATATAATAGAAGTATAAGTTAAGAGAGAAGAATAAAAGGGTTGTGTGCCACAATAAGGTTATTATATGGGTTGCTATAAATTTAAAAAACTAGATGTGGAAGTTTATTAGGTTTCTCATACCCTGATGATAAGAATTAACAAAATAATTGGTTATTTTCTACTTATATCTAATTTTAAAAAATATATTATACATTAAAAATATATTGTTGCTATTTTAAATAAATTTTACTTATATATTGATACTCTTTTAAATAGTGTAATTACTATTCAAGATTGAGAAAAAAAATCGGCATACATATTATTGATATTTTAATAATATTATTGTGTTTTTACTTTTTTAGAAACAAGTAAATATAGTAAATGGAACATGTTCTAAATTATTCATATTTAAAATAATTGATAATATAAAAAAATTAAATGAAAAGAAATTGTAGAAAAAATATAACTCTAAAATATTTTTCATTCAAAATAATTAAAATTTAAATATTGTTTACTCTTTCATATTAAGTATCTTAATATTGTGAAGATTAAATTATAATAACTATCATAAAAAAACAATACAAGAATATTATTTGTGATAATAATTGTATTTACAATAACTAAATTAAAAAAAATCAATATTAAGAAAATTATACCAGAACTATTGATTCAAGATCTTAGCGAGTTAATAACTTGGGCATATTTTTGTCATTAAGAAACTCTACAATTTGATCGATGGCCATGACATTTCATCACAATAATCCTCTTAATAAGGAAAATTATGATGAAATGTCATAACCACGAGCATATTGTATAGCCTAGACTTGATTACTTTGATATTTGAAAAATATGGATTTATATTGAAGAACTCTATATGTTTCAGTATATAAAAAACAGCTCTTGAATACAATTTTTGAAGAATATATAATAGCAGTATAAGTTAAGAGAGAAGAATAAAAGGTTGTGTGCCAGAATAAGGTTAAATCATTTATGTATATATAGTAGTTAAGGATGATGGACTTGAATTAGTTGGGCTTACGATTATACATTATTGGATTAATCTAAATTAAAAAAACTAGGTGTGGATATTTATTAGGTTTCTCATACCCTGATGATAAGAGTCAAAATAAATAATTCGTTATTCCCTACTTATATCTAATTTAAAAAATATATTATAAATTAAAAATATATTGTTGCTATTTTAAATACAATTTCCTTATATATTGATACTCTTTCAACTAGCGTAATTACTATTCAAGATAATATTTGAGAAAAAATTCGAAATACATATAATATAATTTATTTAAAATGTTATTTTATTTTTACTTTTTTAGAAAAAAGTAAATATAGTAAATTGAACGTGTTATAGATTATTTATATTTGAAATAATTGATAATATATAAATAATAATATTAATAAATAAAAAAATAAATTAAAGAAAAATATAACTCTAAAATATTTTTTTATTTAAAAACTGAATATTGTTTACTCTTACATATTAAGTATATTAATCTTATGAAGACTAAATTGTAATAATATATTATAAAAAACAACACAAGAATATTATTTGTGATAATAATTATCTTTACAATAACTAAATAAAAAAAAAATTTCAATATTAAGAATATTATTCCATAACTATTGATTCAAGATGTTAGCGAGTTACATAATTTGGGCATATTTTTGTCATTAAAAAAACTCTATTAATTGATCGATGACCATGACATTTCATCACAATAATCCTTTTATTAAGGAAAATTATGTTGAAGTGTCATAACCACGAGCATATTGCATAGCCTAGACTAACTTACTTTGATATTTGAAAAAAATGGATTTATACTGAACAACTCTATATGTTTCAGTTTATTATCAACAGTTAATGAAAACAATTTTTGAAGAATATATAATAGAACTATAAGTTAAGAGAGAAGAATAAAAGGGTTGTGTGCCACAATAAGGTTATTATATGGGTTGCTATAAATTTAAAAAACTAGATGTGGAAGTTTATTAGGTTTCTCATACCCTGATGATAAGAATTAACAAAATAATTGGTTATTTTCTACTTATATCTAATTTTAAAAAATATATTATACATTAAAAATATATTGTTGCTATTTTAAATAAGTTTTACTTATATATTGATACTCTTTTAAATAGCGTAATTACTATTCAAGATTGAGAAAAAAATCGGCATACATATTATTGATTTTTTAATAATATTATTGTGTTTTTACTTTTTTAGAAACAAGTAAATATAGTAAATGGAACATATTCTAAATTATTTATATTTAAAATAATTGATAATATAAAAAAATTAAATAAAAAGAAATTGTAGAAAAAATATAAATCTAAAATATTTTTCATTCAAAATAATTAAAATTTAAATATTGTTTACTCTTGCATATTAAGTATCTTAATATTGTGAAGATTAAATTATAATAACTATTATAAAAAACAATACAAGAATATTATTTGTGATAATAATTGTATTTACAATAGCTAAATTAAAAAAAATCAATATTAAGAAAATTATACCAGAACTATTGATTCAAGATCTTAGCGAGTTAATAACTTGGGCATATTTTTGTCATTAAGAAACTCTACAATTTGATCGATGGCCATGACATTTCATCACAATAATCCTCTTAATAAGGAAAATTATGATGAAATGTCATAACCACGAGCATATTGTATAGCCTAGACTTGATTACTTTGATATTTGAAAAATATGGATTTATATTGAAGAACTCTATATGTTTCAGTATATAAACAACAGCTCTTGAATACAAATTTTGAAGAATATATAATAGCAGTATAAGTTAAGAGAGAAGAATAAAAGGTTGTGTGCCAGAATAAGGTTAAATCATTTATGTATATATAGTAGTTAAGGATGATGGACTTGAATTAGTTGGGCTTACGATTATACATTATTGGATTAATCTAAATTAAAAAAACTAGGTGTGGATATTTATTAGGTTTCTCATACCCTGATGATAAGAGTCAAAATAAATAATTCGTTATTCCCTACTTATATCTAATTTAAAAAATATATTATAAATTAAAAATATATTGTTGCTATTTTAAATACAATTTCCTTATATATTGATACTCTTTCAACTAGCGTAATTACTATTCAAGATAATATTTGAGAAAAAATTCGAAATACATATAATATAATTTATTTAAAATGTTATTTTATTTTTACTTTTTTAGAAAAAAGTAAATATAGTAAATTGAACGTGTTATAGATTATTTATATTTGAAATAATTGATAATATATAAATAATAATATTAATAAATAAAAAAATAAATTAAAGAAAAATATAACTCTAAAATATTTTTTTATTTAAAAACTGAATATTGTTTACTCTTACATATTAAGTATATTAATCTTATGAAGACTAAATTGTAATAATATATTATAAAAAACAACACAAGAATATTATTTGTGATAATAATTATCTTTACAATAACTAAATAAAAAAAAAATTTCAATATTAAGAATATTATTCCATAACTATTGATTCAAGATGTTAGCGAGTTACATAATTTGGGCATATTTTTGTCATTAAAAAAACTCTATTAATTGATCGATGACCATGACATTTCATCACAATAATCCTTTTATTAAGGAAAATTATGTTGAAGTGTCATAACCACGAGCATATTGCATAGCCTAGACTAACTTACTTTGATATTTGAAAAAAATGGATTTATACTGAACAACTCTATATGTTTCAGTTTATTATCAACAGTTAATGAAAACAATTTTTGAAGAATATATAATAGAACTATAAGTTAAGAGAGAAGAATAAAAGGGTTGTGTGCCACAATAAGGTTATTATATGGGTTGCTATAAATTTAAAAAACTAGATGTGGAAGTTTATTAGGTTTCTCATACCCTGATGATAAGAATTAACAAAATAATTGGTTATTTTCTACTTATATCTAATTTTAAAAAATATATTATACATTAAAAATATATTGTTGCTATTTTAAATAAGTTTTACTTATATATTGATACTCTTTTAAATAGCGTAATTACTATTCAAGATTGAGAAAAAAATCGGCATACATATTATTGATTTTTTAATAATATTATTGTGTTTTTACTTTTTTAGAAACAAGTAAATATAGTAAATGGAACATATTCTAAATTATTTATATTTAAAATAATTGATAATATAAAAAAATTAAATAAAAAGAAATTGTAGAAAAAATATAAATCTAAAATATTTTTCATTCAAAATAATTAAAATTTAAATATTGTTTACTCTTTCATATTAAGTATCTTAATATTGTGAAGATTAAATTATAATAACTATCATAAAAAAACAATACAAGAATATTATTTGTGATAATAATTGTATTTACAATAACTAAATTAAAAAAAATCAATATTAAGAAAATTATACCAGAACTATTGATTCAAGATCTTAGCGAGTTAATAACTTGGGCATATTTTTGTCATTAAGAAACTCTACAATTTGATCGATGGCCATGACATTTCATCACAATAATCCTCTTAATAAGGAAAATTATGATGAAATGTCATAACCACGAGCATATTGTATAGCCTAGACTTGATTACTTTGATATTTGAAAAATATGGATTTATATTGAAGAACTCTATATGTTTCAGTATATAAAAAACAGCTCTTGAATACAATTTTTGAAGAATATATAATAGCAGTATAAGTTAAGAGAGAAGAATAAAAGGTTGTGTGCCAGAATAAGGTTAAATCATTTATGTATATATAGTAGTTAAGGATGATGGACTTGAATTAGTTGGGCTTACGATTATACATTATTGGATTAATCTAAATTAAAAAAACTAGGTGTGGATATTTATTAGGTTTCTCATACCCTGATGATAAGAGTCAAAATAAATAATTCGTTATTCCCTACTTATATCTAATTTAAAAAATATATTATAAATTAAAAATATATTGTTGCTATTTTAAATACAATTTCCTTATATATTGATACTCTTTCAACTAGCGTAATTACTATTCAAGATAATATTTGAGAAAAAATTCGAAATACATATAATATAATTTATTTAAAATGTTATTTTATTTTTACTTTTTTAGAAAAAAGTAAATATAGTAAATTGAACGTGTTATAGATTATTTATATTTGAAATAATTGATAATATATAAATAATAATATTAATAAATAAAAAAATAAATTAAAGAAAAATATAACTCTAAAATATTTTTTTATTTAAAAACTGAATATTGTTTACTCTTACATATTAAGTATATTAATCTTATGAAGACTAAATTGTAATAATATATTATAAAAAACAACACAAGAATATTATTTGTGATAATAATTATCTTTA
Organism: Nemophila menziesii; assembly: GCA_029959085.1. Lineage (NCBI taxonomy): Eukaryota > Viridiplantae > Streptophyta > Magnoliopsida > Boraginales > Hydrophyllaceae > Nemophila > Nemophila menziesii. The sequence goes on along the minus strand of JARWIR010000015.1, from coordinate 20,884,364 downwards.
CAATAACTAAATAAAAAAAAAATTTCAATATTAAGAATATTATTCCATAACTATTGATTCAAGATGTTAGCGAGTTACATAATTTGGGCATATTTTTGTCATTAAAAAAACTCTATTAATTGATCGATGACCATGACATTTCATCACAATAATCCTTTTATTAAGGAAAATTATGTTGAAGTGTCATAACCACGAGCATATTGCATAGCCTAGACTAACTTACTTTGATATTTGAAAAAAATGGATTTATACTGAACAACTCTATATGTTTCAGTTTATTATCAACAGTTAATGAAAACAATTTTTGAAGAATATATAATAGAACTATAAGTTAAGAGAGAAGAATAAAAGGGTTGTGTGCCACAATAAGGTTATTATATGGGTTGCTATAAATTTAAAAAACTAGATGTGGAAGTTTATTAGGTTTCTCATACCCTGATGATAAGAATTAACAAAATAATTGGTTATTTTCTACTTATATCTAATTTTAAAAAATATATTATACATTAAAAATATATTGTTGCTATTTTAAATAAGTTTTACTTATATATTGATACTCTTTTAAATAGCGTAATTACTATTCAAGATTGAGAAAAAAATCGGCATACATATTATTGATTTTTTAATAATATTATTGTGTTTTTACTTTTTTAGAAACAAGTAAATATAGTAAATGGAACATATTCTAAATTATTTATATTTAAAATAATTGATAATATAAAAAAATTAAATAAAAAGAAATTGTAGAAAAAATATAAATCTAAAATATTTTTCATTCAAAATAATTAAAATTTAAATATTGTTTACTCTTGCATATTAAGTATCTTAATATTGTGAAGATTAAATTATAATAACTATTATAAAAAACAATACAAGAATATTATTTGTGATAATAATTGTATTTACAATAGCTAAATTAAAAAAAATCAATATTAAGAAAATTATACCAGAACTATTGATTCAAGATCTTAGCGAGTTAATAACTTGGGCATATTTTTGTCATTAAGAAACTCTACAATTTGATCGATGGCCATGACATTTCATCACAATAATCCTCTTAATAAGGAAAATTATGATGAAATGTCATAACCACGAGCATATTGTATAGCCTAGACTTGATTACTTTGATATTTGAAAAATATGGATTTATATTGAAGAACTCTATATGTTTCAGTATATAAACAACAGTTCTTGAATACAATTTTTGAAGAATATATAATAGCAGTATAAGTTAAGAGAGAAGAATAAAAGGTTGTGTGCCAGAATAAGGTTAAATCATGTATGTATATATAGTAGTTAAGGATGATGGACTTGATTTAGTTGGGCTTACGATTATATATAATTGGGTTAATCTAAATTAAAAAAACTAGATGTGGATATTTATTAGGTTTCTCATACCTTGATGATAAGGATCAAAACAAATAATTCGTTATCACCTCCTTATATCTAATTTAAAGAATATATATTATACATTAAAAATATATTGTTGCTATTTTAAATACAATTTCCTTATATATTGATACTCTTTCAACTAGCGTAATTACTATTCAAGATAATATTTGAGAAAAAATTCGAAATACATATAATATAATTTATTTAAAATGTTATTTTATTTTTACTTTTTTAGAAAAAAGTAAATATAGTAAATTGAACGTGTTATAGATTATTTATATTTGAAATAATTGATAATATATAAATAATAATATTAATAAATAAAAAATTAAATTAAAGAAAAATATAACTCTAAAATATTTTTTTATTTAAAAACTGAATATTGTTTACTCTTACTTATTAAGTATATTAATCTTATGAAGACTAAATTGTAATAACTATTATAAAAAACGACACAAGAATATTATTTGTGATAATAATTATCTTTACAATAACTAAATAAAAAAAGATTTTCAATATTAAGAATATTATTCCATAACTATTGATTCAAGATGTTAGCGAGTTACATAATTTGGGCATATTTTTGTCATTAAAAAAACTCTATTAATTGATCGATGACCATGACATTTCATCACAATAATCCTTTTATTAAGGAAAATTATGTTGAAGTGTCATAACCACGAGCATATTGCATAGCCTAGACTAAGTTACTTTGATATTTGAAAAAAATGGATTTATACTGAACAACTCTATATGTTTCAGTTTATTATCAACAGTTAATGAAAACAATTTTTGAAGAATATATAATAGAAGTATAAGTTAAGAGAGAAGAATAAAAGGGTTGTGTGCCACAATAAGGTTATTATATGGGTTGCTATAAATTTAAAAAACTAGATGTGGAAGTTTAATAGGTTTCTCATACCCTGATGATAAGAATTAACAAAATAATTGGTTATTTTCTACTTATATCTAATTTTAAAAAATATATTATATATTAAAAATATATTGTTGCTATTTTAAATAAATTTTATTTATATATTGATACTCTTTTAAATAGCGTAATTACTATTCAAGATTGAGAAAAAAATCGGCATACATATTATTGATTTTTTAATAATATTATTGTGTTTTTACTTTTTTAGAAACAAGTAAATATAGTAAATGGAACATGTTCTAAATTATTCATATTTAAAATAATTGATAATATAAAAAATTAAATAAAAAGAAATTGTAGAAAAAATATAACTCTAAAATATTTTTCATTCAAAATAATTAAAATTTAAATATTGTTTACTCTAGCATATTAAGTATCTTAATATTGTGAAGATTAAATTATAATAACTATTATAAAAAACAATACAAGAATATTATTTGTGATACTAATTGTATTTACAATAACTAAATTAAAAAAAATCAATGTTAAATAAATTATACCAGAACTATTGATTCAAGATCTTAGCGAGTTAATAACTTGGGCATATTTTTGTCATTAAGAAACTCTACAATTTGATCGATGGCCATGACATTTCATCACAATAATCCTCTTAATAAGGAAAATTATGATGAAATGTCATAACCACGAGCATATTGTATAGCCTAGACTTGATTACTTTGATATTTGAAAAATATGGATTTATATTGAAGAACTCTATATGTTTCAGTATATAAACAACAGTTCTTGAATACAATTTTTGAAGAATATATAATAGCTGTATAAGTTAAGAGAGAAGAATAAAAGGTTGTGTGCCAGAATAAGGTTAAATCATGTATGTATATATAGTAGTTAAGGATGATGGACTTGATTTAGTTGGGCTTACGATTATATATAATTGGGTTAATCTAAATTAAAAAAACTAGGTGTGGATATTTATTAGGTTTCTCATACCCTGATGATAAGAATCAAAATAAATAATTCGTTATTCCCTACTTATATCTAATTTAAAAACATATATTATACATTAAAAATATATTGTTGCTATTTTAAATACAATTTCCTTACATATTGATACTCTTTTAAATAATTCAAGATAATATTTGAGAAAAAATTCGAAATACATATAATATAATTTATTTAAAATGTTATTTTATTTTTACTTCTTCAGAAAAAAGTAAATATATTAAATTGAACGTGTTATAGATTATTTATATTTGAAATAATTGATAATATAAAAATAATAATATTAATAAATAAAAAAATAAATTAAAGAAAAATATAACTCTAAAATATTTTTTTATTTAAAAACTGAATATTGTTTACTCTTACATATTAAGTATATTAATCTTATGAAGACTAAATTGTAATAACTATTATAAAAAACAACACAAGAATATTATTTGTGATAATAATTGTCTTTACAATAACTAAATAAAAAAAGATTTTCAATATTAAGAATATTATTCCATAACTATTGATTCAAGATGTTAGCGAGTTACATAATTTTGGCATATTTTTGTCATTAACAAAACTCTATTAATTGATCGATGACCATGACATTTCATCACAATAATCCTTTTAATAAGAAAAATTATGTTGAAATGTCATAACAACGAGCATATTGCATAGCCTAGACTAAGTTACTTTGATATTTGAAAAAAATGGATTTATACTGAAGAACTCTATATGTTTCAGTTTATTAGCAACAGTTAATGAAAACAATTTTTGAAGAATATATGATAGAAGTATAAGTTAAGAGAGAATAATAAAAGGGGTGTGTGCCACAATAAGGTTATTATATGGGTTGCTATAAATTTAAAAAACTAGATGTGGAAGTTTAATAGGTTTCTCATACCCTGATGATAAGAATTAACAAAATAATTGGTTATTTTCTACTTATATCTAATTTTAAAAAATATATTATACATTAAAAATATATTGTTGCTATTTTAAATAAATTTTATTTATATATTGATACTCTTTTAAATAGCGTAATTACTATTCAAGATTGAGAAAAAAATCGGCATACATATTATTGATTTTTTAATAATATTATTGTGTTTTTACTTTTTTAGAAACAAGTAAATATAGTAAATGGAACATGTTCTAAATTATTCATATTTAAAATAATTGATAATATAAAAAATTAAATAAAAAGAAATTGTAGAAAAAATATAACTCTAAAATATTTTTCATTCAAAATAATTAAAATTTAAATATTGTTTACTCTTGCATATTAAGTATCTTAATATTGTGAAGATTAAATTATAATAACTATTATAAAAAACAATACAAGAATATTATTTGTGATACTAATTGTATTTACAATAACTAAATTAAAAAAAATTCAATGTTAAGAAAATTATACCAGAACTATTGATTCAAGATCTTAGCGAGTTAATAACTTGGGCATATTTTTGTCATTAAGAAACTCTACAATTTGATCGATGGCCATGACATTTCATCACAATAATTCTCTTAATAAGGAAAATTATGATGAAATGTCATAACCACGAGCATATTGTATAGCCTAGACTTGATTACTTTGATATTTGAAAAATATGGATTTATATTGAAGAACTCTATATGTTTCAGTATATAAACAATAACTCTTGAATACAATTTTTGAAGAATATATAATAGCAGTATAAGTTAAGAGAGAAGAATAAAAGGTTGTGTGCCAGAATAAGGTTAAATCATGTATGTATATATAGTAGTTAAGGATGATGGACTTGAATTAGTTGGGCTTACGATTATACATTATTGGATTAATCTAAATTAAAAAAACTAGGTGTGGATATTTATTAGGTTTCTCATACCCTGATGATAAGAATCAAAATAAATAAATCGTTATTCCCTACTTATATCTAATTTAAAAACATATATTATACATTAAAAATATATTGTTGCTATTTTAAATACAATTTCCTTACATATTGATACTCTTTTAAATAATTCAAGATAATATTTGAGAAAAAATTCGAAATACATATAATATAATTTATTTGAAATGTTATTTTATTTTTACTTTTTTAGAAACAATTAAATATATAAATTGAATGTTTTATAGATTATTTATATTTGAAATAATTGTTAATATAAATATAATAATATTAATAATTAAAAATATAACTCAAAACTATTTTTTATTTAAAAACTGAATATTGTTTACTCTTCCATATTAAGTATATTAATTTTATGAAGATTAAATTGTAATAACTATTATAAAAAACAACACAAGAATATTATTTGTGATAATAATTGTCTCTACAATAACTAAACAAAAAAAGATTTTCAATATCAAGAAAATTATTCCATAACTATTGATTCAAGATGTTAGCGAGTTACATAATTTGGGCATATTTTTGTCAATAAAAAAACTCTATTAATTGATCAATGACCATGACATATGATCACAATAATCCTTTTAATAAGGAAAATTATGTTGAAATGTCATAACCACGAGCATATTGCATAGCCTAGACTAAGTTACTTTGATATTTTAAAAAAATGGATTTATACTGAAGAACTCTATATGTTTCAGTTTATTAGCAACAGCTAATGAAAACAATTTTTGAAGTATATATAATAGAAGTATAAGTTAAGAGAGAAGAATAAAAGGGTTGTGTGCCACAATAAGGTTATTATATTGGTTGCTATAAATTTAAAAAACTAGATGTGGAAGTTTATTAGGTTTCTCATACCCTCATGATAAGAATTAACAAATTAATTGGTTATTTCCTACTTATATCTTATTTTAAAAAATATATTATACATTAAAAATATATTGTTGCTATTTTAAATAAAATTTACTTATATATTGATACTCTTTTAAATAGCGTAATTACTATTCAAGATTGAGAAAAAAATCGGCATACATATTATATAATTTTTTAATAATATTATTGTGTTTTTACTTTTTTAGAAACAAGTAAATATAGTAAATTGAACATGTTCTAAATTATTTATATTTAAAATAATTGATAATATAAAAAAAATTAAATAAAAAAAATTGTAGAAAAAATATAACTCCAAAATATTTTTCATTTAAAGTAATTAAAATTTAAATATTGTTTACTCTTGCATATTAAGTATATTAATTTTATGAAGATTAAATTGTAATAACTACTATAAAAAACAATACAAGAATATTATTTGTGATAATAATTGTATTTACAATAACTAAATTAAAAAAAAATCAATATTAAGAAAATTATACCATTACTAATGATTCAAGATCTTAGCGAGTTACATAACTTGGGCATATTTTTGTCATTAAGAAAATCTACAATTTGATCGATAACCATGATATTTCATCACAATATTCCTCTTAATAAGAAAAATTATGATGAAATGTCATAACCACGAGCATATTGTATAGCCTAGACTTGGTTACTTTGATATTTGAAAAATATGGATTTATATTGAAGAACTCTATATGTTTCAGTATATAAACATCAGCTCTTGAATACAATTTTTGAAAAATATATAATAGCAGTATAAGTTAAGAGAGAAGAATAAAAGGGTTGTGTGCCAGAATAAAGTTAAATCATGTATGTATATATAGTAGTTAAGGATGATGGACTTGATTTAGTTGGGCTTACGATTATACATTATTGGGTTGATCTAAATTAAGAAAACTAGGTGTGGATGTTTATTAGGTTTCTCATACCCTCATGATAAGAATCAAAATAAATAATTTGTTATTCCCTACTTATATCTAATTTAAAAAAATATATTATACATTAAAAATATATTGTTGCTATTTTAAATACAATTTCCTTATATATTGATACTCTTTTAAATAGCGTAATTACTATACAAAATAATATTTGAGAAAAAATTCGAAATACGTATAATATAATTTATTTAAAATGTTATTTTATTTTTACTTTATAGAAACAAGTAAATATAGTAAATTGAACGTGTTATAGATTATTTATATTTGAAATAATTGATAATATAAAAATAATAAAATTAATAAATAAAAATAAATTAAAGAAAAATATAACTCTTAACTATTTTTTATTTAAAAACTGAATATTGTTTACTCTTGCATATTAAGTATATTAATTTTATAAAGATTAAATTGTAATAACTATTATAAAAAACAACACAAGAATATTATTTGTGATAATAATTATCTTTACAATAACTAAATAAAAAAAGATTTTCAACATTAAGAATATTATTCCATAATTATTGATTCAAGATTTTAGCGAGTTACATAATTTGGACATATATTTGTCATTAAAAAACTCTACTAATTGATCGATGACCATGACATTTCATCACAATAATCCTTTTAATAAGGAAACTTATGTTGAAATGTCATAACCACATGGAAGAATATATAATAGAAGTATAAGTTAAGAGAGAAGAATAAAAGGGTTGTGTGCTAGAATAAGGTTATTATATTGGTTGCTATAAATTTAAAAAACTAGATGTGGAAGTTTATTAGGTTTCTCATACCCTGATGATAAGAATTAACAAAATAATTGGTTATTTCCTACTTATATCTAATTGTAAAAAATATATTATATATTAAAAATATATTGTTGCTATTTTAAAGAAAATTTAATTATATATTGATACTCTTTTAAATAGAGTATTTACTATTCAAAATTGAGAAAAAAAATTGGCATACATATTATATAACTTTTTAATAATATTATTGTGTTTTTACTTTTTTAGAAACAAGTAAATATAGTAAATTGAACATGTTCTAAATTATTTATATTTAAAATAATTGATAATATAAAAAAAATTAAATAAAAAAAAATTGTAGAAAAAATATAACTCTAAAATATTTTTCATTTAAATATTGTTTACTCTTGCATATTAAGTATATTAATTTTATGCAGATTAAATTGTAATAACTATTATAAAAAACAATACAAGAATATTATTTGTGATAATACTTGTATTTACAATAACTAAATAAAAAAAATTCAATATTAGGAAAATTATACCAGAACTATTGATTCAAGATCTTAGCGAGTTAATAACTTGGGCATATTTTTGTCATTAAGAAACTCTACAATTTGATCGATGGCCATGACATTTCATCACAATAATCCTCTTAATAAGGAAAATTATGATGAAATGTCATAACCACGAGCATATTGTATAACCTAGACTTGAGTACTTTGATATTTGAAAAATATGGATTTATATTGAAGAACTCTATATGTTTCAGTATATAAACAACAACTCTTGAATACAATTTTTGAAGAATATATAATAGCAGTATAAGTTAAGAGAGAAGAATAAAAGGGTTGTGTGCCAGAATAAGGTTAAATCATGTATGTATATATAGTAGTTAAGGATGATCGACTTGATTTAGTTGGGCTTATGATTATACATTATTGGGTTGATCTAAATTAAAAAAAATTAGGTGTGGATGTTTATTAGGTTTCTCATACCCTGATGATAAGAATCAAAATAAATAATTAGTTATTCCCTACTTATATCTAATTTAAAAAATATATTATACATTAAAAATATATTGTTGCTGTTTTAAATACAATTTCCTTATATATTGATACTCTTTTAAATAGCGTAATTACTATTCAAGATAATATTTGAGAAAAAATTCGAAATACATATAATATAATTTATTTAAAATGTTATTTTATTTTTACTTTTTTAGAAACAAGTAAATATAGTAAATTGAACGTGTTATAGATTGTTTATATTTGAAATAATTGATTATATAAAAATAATAATATTAATAAATAAAAAAATACATTAAACAAAAATATAACTCTAAACTATTTTTTTGTTTAAAAACTGAATATTGTTTACTCTTGCATATTAAGTATATTAATTTTATGAAGATTAAATTGTAATAACTATTATAAAAAACAATACAAGAATATTATTTGTGATAATAATTGTATTTACAATAACTAAAAAAAAAATCAATATTAAGAAAATTATACCATAACTATTGATTCAAGATCTTAGCGAGTTACATAACTTGGGCATATTTTTGTCATTAAGAAAATCTACAATTTGATCGATGACCATGACATTTCATCACAATAATCCTCTTAATAAGGAAAATTATGATGAAATGTCATAACCACGAGCATATTGTATAGCCTAGACTTGGTTACTTTGATATTTGAAAAATATGGATTTATATTGAAGAACTCTATATGTTTCAGTATATAAACATCAGCTCTTGAATACAATTTTTGAAGAATATATAATAGCAGTATAAGTTAAGAGGGAAGAATAAAAGGGTTGTGTGCCAGAATAAGGTTAAATCATGTATGTATATATAGTAGTTAAGGATGATGGACTTGATTTAGTTGGGCTTACGATTATACATTATTGGGTTGATCTAAATTAAGAAAACTAGGTGTGGATGTTTATTAGGTTTCTCATACCCTCATGATAAGAATCAAAATAAATAATTCGTTATTCCCTACTTATATCTAATTTAAAAATATATATTATACATTAAAAATATATTGTTGCTGTTTTAAATACAATTTCCTTATATATTGATACTCTTTTAAATAGCGTAATTACTATTCAAGATAATATTTTAGAAAAAATTCGAAATACATATAATATAATTTATTTAACATGTTATTTTATTTTTACTTTTTTAGAAACAAGTAAATATAGTAAATTGAACGTGTTATAGATCATTTATATTTGAAATAATTGATAATATAAAAATAATAATATTAATAAATAAAAAAATAAATTAAAGAAAAATATAACTCTTAACTATTTTTTTATTTAAAAACTGAATATTGTTTACTCTTGCATATTAAGTATATTAATTTTATGAAGATTAAATTGTAATAACTATTATAAAAAACAACACAAGAATATTATTTGTGATAATAATTGTCTTTACAATAACTAAATAAAAAAAGATTTTCAATATTAAGAATATTATTCCATAACTATTGATTCAAGATGTTAGTGAGTTACATAATTTGGGCATATTTTTGTTATTAAAAAACTCTATTAATTGATCGATGACCATGACATTTCATCACAATAATCCTTTTAATAAGGAAAATTATGTTGAAATGTCATAACCACGAGCATATTGCATAGAAGAATATATAATAGAAGTATAAGTTAAGAGAGAAGAATAAAAGGGTTGTGTGCCAGAATAAGGTTATTATATGGGTTGCTATATATTTAAAAAACTAGATGTGGAAGTTTATTAGGTTTCTCATACACTGATGATAGGAATTAACAAAATAATGTGTTATTTCCTACTTATATCTAATTGTAAAAAATATATTATACATTAAAAATATATTGTTGCTATTTTAAATAAAATTTACTTATATATTGATACTCTATTAAATAGCGTAATTACTATTCAAGATTGAGAAAAAAATCGGCATACATATTATATATTATTTTTTTAATAATATTATTGTGTTTTTACTTTTTCAGAAACAAGTAAATATAGTAAATTGAACATGTTCTAAATTATTTATATTTAAAATAATTGATAATATAAAAAAAATTGTAGAAAAAATATAACTCTAAAATTTTTTTCATTTAAAATAATTAAAATTTCAATATTGTTTACTCTTGCATATTAAGTATATTAATTTTATGAAGATTAAATTGTAATAACTACTATAAAAAACAATACAAGAATATTATTTGTGATAATAATTGTATTTACAATAACTAAATTAAAAAAAAATCAATATTAAGAAAATTATACCATAACTATTGATTCAAGATCTTAGCGAGTTACATAACTTGGGCATATTTTTGTCATTAAGAAAATCTACAATTTGATCGATAACCATGACATTTCATCACAATAATCCTTTTAATAAGGAAAATTATGATGAAATGTCATAACCACAAGCATATTGTATAGCCTAGACTTGGTTACATTGATATTTGACAAATATGGATTTATATTGAAGAACTCTATATGTTTCCGTATATAAACATCAGCTCTTGAATACAATTTTTGAAAAATATATAATAGCAGTATAAGTTAAGAGAGAAGAATAAAAGGGTTGTGTGCCAGAATAAGGTTAAATCATGTATGTATATATAGTAGTTAAGGATGATGGACTTGATTTAGTTGGGCTTACGATTATACATTATTGGGTTGATCTAAATTAAGAAAACTAGGTGTGGATGTTTATTAGGTTTCTCAAACCCTCATGATAAGAATCAAAATAAATAATTCGTTATTCCATACTTATATCTAATTTAAAAAAATATATTATACATTAAAAATATATTGTTGCTATTTTAAATACAATTTCCTTATATATTGATACTCTTTTAAATAGCGTAATTACTATTCAAAATAATATTTGAGAAAAAATTCGAAATACATATAATATAATTTATTTAAAATGTTATTTTATTTTACTTTTTAGAAACAAGTAAATATAGTAAATTGAACGTGTTATAGATTATTTATATTTGAAATAATTGATAATATAAAAATAATAATATTAATAAATAAAAAAATAAATTAAAGAAAAATATAACTCATGACTATTTTTTATTTAAAAACTGAATATTGTTTACTCTTGCATATTAAGTATATTAATTTTATGAAGATTAAATTGTAATAACTATTATAAAAAACAACACATGAATATTATTTGTGATAACAATTGCCTTTACAATAACAAAATAAAAAAAGATTTTCAATATTAAGAATATTATTCCATAACTATTGATTCAAGATGTTAGTGAGTTACATAATTTGGGCATATTTTTGTCATTAAAAAAACTCTATTAATTGATCGATGACCATGACATTTCATCACAATAATCCTTTTAATAAGGAAAATTATGTTGAAATGTCATAACCACGAGCATATTGTATAGAAGAATATATAATAGAAGTATAAGTTAAGAGAGAAGAATAAAAGGGTTGTGTGCCAGAATAAGGTTATTATATGGGTTGCTATATATTTAAAAAACTAGATGTGGAAGTTTATTAGGTTTCTCATACCCTGGTGATAAGAATTAACAAAATAATGTGTTATTTCCTACTTATATCTAATTGTAAAAAATATATTATACATTAAAAATATATTGTTGCTATTTTAAATAAAATTTACTTATATATTGATACTCTTTTAAATAGCGTAATTACTATTCAAGATTGAGAATAAAATCGGCATACATATTATATAATTTTTTTAATAATATTATTGTGTTTTTACTTTTTTAGAAACAAGTAAATATAGTAAATTAAACATGTTCTAAATTATTAATATTTAAAATAACTGATAATATAAAAAAAATTAAATAAAAAGAAATTGTAGAAAATATATAACTCTAAAATATTTTTCATTTATAATAATTAAAATTTAAATATTGTTTACTCTTGCATATTAAGTATATAAATTTTATGAAGATTAAATTGTGATAACTATTATAAAAAACAATACAAGAATATTATTTGTGATAATAATTGTATTTACAATAACTAAATTAAAAAAAATCAATATTAAGAAAATTATACCAGAACTATTGATTCAAGATCTTAGCGAGTTAATAACTTAGGCATATTTTTGTCATTAAGAAACTCTACAATTTGATCGATGGCCATGACATTTCATCAGAATAATCCTCTTTATAATGAAAATTATGATGAAATGTCATAACCACGAGCATATTGTATAGCCTATACTTGATTACTTTGATATTTGAAAAATATGGATTTATATTGAAGAACTCTATATGTTTCAGTATATAAACATCAGCTCTTGAATACAATTTTTGAAGAATATATAATAGCAGTATAAGTTAAGAGAGAAGAATAAAAGGGTTGTGTGCCAGAATAAGGTTAAATCATGTATGTATATATAGTAGTTAAGGATGATGGACTTGATTTAGTTGGGCTTACGATTATACATTATTGGGTTGATCTAAATTAAGAAAACTAGGTGTGGATGTTTATTAGGTTTCTCATACCCTCATGATAAGAATCAAAATAAATAATTCGTTATTCCCTACTTATATCTAATTTAAAAAAATATATTATACATTAAAAATATATTGTTGCTATTTTAAATACAATTTCCTTATATATTGATACTCTTTTAAATAGCGTAATTACTATTCAAAATAATATTTGAGAAAAAATTCGAAATACATACAATATAATTTATTTAAAATGTTATTTTATTTTACTTTTTAGAAACAAGTAAATATAGTAAATTGAACGTGTTATAGATTATTTATATTTGAAATAGTTGATAATATAAAAATAATAATATTAATAAATAAAAAAATAAATTAAAGAAAAATATAACTCTTGACTATTTTTTTATTTAAAAACTGAATATTGTTTACTCTTGCATATTAAGTATATTAATTTTATGAAGATTAAATTGTAATAACTATTATAAAAAGCAACACACGAATATTATTTGTGATAACAATTGTCTTTACAATAACAAAATAAAAAAAGATTTTCAATATTAAGAATATTATTCCATAACTATTGATTCAAGATGTTAGTGAGTTACATAATTTGGGCATATTTTTGTCATTAAAAAAACTTTATTAATTGATCGATGACCATGACATTTCATCACAATAATCCTTTTAATAAGGAAAATTATGTTGAAATGTCATAACCACGAGCATATTGTATAGAAGAATATATAATAGAAGTATAAGTTAAGAGAGAAGAATAAAAGGGTTGTGTGCCAGAATAAGGTTATTATATGGGTTGCTATATATTTAAAAAACTAGATGTGGAAGTTTATTAGGTTTCTCATACCCTGATGATAAGAATTAACAAAATAATGTGTTATTTCCTACTTATATCTAATTGTAAAAAATATATTATACATTAAAAATATATTGTTGCTATTTTAAATAAAATTTACTTATATATTGATACTCTTTTAAATAGCGTAATTACTGTTCAAGATTGAGAATAAAATCGGAATACATATTATATAATTTTTTTAATAATATTATTGTGTTTTTACTTTTTTAGAAACAAGTAAATATAGTAAATTAAACATGTTAACTGATAATATAAAAAAAATTAAATAAAAAGAAATTGTAGAAAATATATAACTCTAAAATATTTTTCATTTATAATAATTAAAATTTAAATATTGTTTACTCTTGCATATTAAGTATATTAATTTTATGAAGATTAAATTGTAATAACTATTATAAAAAACAATACAAGAATATTATTTGTGATAATAATTGTATTTACAATAACTAAATTAAAAAAAATCAATATTAAGAAAATTATACCAGAACTATTGATTCAAGATCTTAGCGAGTTAATAACTTGGGCATATTTTTGTCATTAAGAAACTCTACAATTTGATCGATGGCCATGACATTTCATCAGAATAATCCTCTTTATAATGAAAATTATGATGAAATGTTATAACCACGAGCATATTGTATAGCCTATACTTGATTACTTTGATATTTGAAAAATATGGATTTATATTGAAGAACTCTATATGTTTCAGTATATAAACATCAGCTCTTGAATACAATTTTTGAAGAATATATAATAGCTGTATAAGTTAAGAGAGAAGAATAAAAGGGTTATGTGCCAGAATAAGGTTAAATCATGTATGTATATATAGTAGTTAAGGATGATGGACTTGATTTAGTTGGGCTTACGATTATACATTATTGGGTTGATCTAAATTAAGAAAACTAGATGTGGATGCTTATTAGGTTTCTCATACCCTCATGATAAGAATCAAAATAAATAATTCGTTATTCCCTTCGTTATTCCCTACTTATATCTAATTTAAAAAAATATATTATACATTAAAAATATATTGTTGCTATTTTAAATACAATTTCCTTATATATTGATACTCTTTTAAATAGCGTAATTACTATTCAAAATAATATTTGAGAAAAAATTCGAAATACATACAATATAATTTATTTAAAATGTTATTTTATTTTACTTTTTAGAAACAAGTAAATATAGTAAATTGAACGTGTTATAGATTATTTATATTTGAAATAATTGATAATATAAAAATAATAATATTAATAAAAAAAATTAAAGAAAAATATAACTCTTGACTATTTTTTTATTTAAAAACTGAATATTGTTTACTCTTGCATATTAAGTATATTAATTTTATGAAGATTAAATTGTAATAACTATTATAAAAAGCAACACACGAATATTATTTGTGATAACAATTGTCTTTACAATAACAAAATAAAAAAAGATTTTCAATATTAAGAATATTATTCCATAACTATTGATTCAAGATGTTAGTGAGTTACATAATTTGGGCATATTTTTGTCATTAAAAAAACTTTATTAATTGATCGATGACCATGACATTTCATCACAATAATCCTTTTAATAAGGAAAATTATGTTGAAATGTCATAACCACGAGCATATTGTATAGAAGAATATATAATAGAAGTATAAGTTAAGAGAGAAGAATAAAAGGGTTGTGTGCCAGAATAAGGTTATTATATGGGTTGCTATATATTTAAAAAACTAGATGTGGAAGTTTATTAGGTTTCTCATACCCTGATGATAAGAATTAACAAAATAATGTGTTATTTCCTACTTATATCTAATTGTAAAAAATATATTATACATTAAAAATATATTGTTGCTATTTTAAATAAAATTTACTTATATATTGATACTCTTTTAAATAGCGTAATTACTGTTCAAGATTGAGAATAAAATCGGAATACATATTATATAATTTTTTTAATAATATTATTGTGTTTTTACTTTTTTAGAAACAAGTAAATATAGTAAATTAAACATGTTAACTGATAATATAAAAAAAATTAAATAAAAAGAAATTGTAGAAAATATATAACTCTAAAATATTTTTCATTTATAATAATTAAAATTTAAATATTGTTTACTCTTGCATATTAAGTATATTAATTTTATGAAGATTAAATTGTAATAACTATTATAAAAAACAATACAAGAATATTATTTGTGATAATAATTGTATTTACAATAACTAAATTAAAAAAAATCAATATTAAGAAAATTATACCAGAACTATTGATTCAAGATCTTAGCGAGTTAATAACTTGGGCATATTTTTGTCATTAAGAAACTCTACAATTTGATCGATGGCCATGACATTTCATCAGAATAATCCTCTTTATAATGAAAATTATGATGAAATGTTATAACCACGAGCATATTGTATAGCCTATACTTGATTACTTTGATATTTGAAAAATATGGATTTATATTGAAGAACTCTATATGTTTCAGTATATAAACATCAGCTCTTGAATACAATTTTTGAAGAATATATAATAGCTGTATAAGTTAAGAGAGAAGAATAAAAGGGTTCTGTGCCAGAATAAGGTTAAATCATGTATGTATATATAGTAGTTAAGGATGATGGACTTGATTTAGTTGGGCTTACGATTATACATTATTGGGTTGATCTAAATTAAGAAAACTAGATGTGGATGCTTATTAGGTTTCTCATACCCTCATGATAAGAATTAAAATAAATAATTCGTTATTCCCTTCGTTATTCCCTACTTATATCTAATTTAAAAAAATATATTATACATTAAAAATATATTGTTGCTATTTTAAATACAATTTCCTTATATATTGATACTCTTTTAAATAGCGTAATTACTATTCAAAATAATATTTGAGAAAAAATTCGAAATACATACAATATAATTTATTTAAAATGTTATTTTATTTTACTTTTTAGAAACAAGTAAATATAGTAAATTGAACGTGTTATAGATTATTTATATTTGAAATAATTGATAATATAAAAATAATAATATTAATAAAAAAAATTAAAGAAAAATATAACTCTTGACTATTTTTTTTATTTAAAAACTGAATATTGTTTACTCTTACATATTAAGTATATTAATTTTATGAAGATTAAATTGTAATAACTATTATAAAAAACAACACAAGAATATTATTTGTGATAACAATTGTCTTTACAATAACAAAATAAAAAAAGATTTTCAATATTAAGAATATTATTCCATAACTATTGATTCAAGATGTTAGTGAGTTACATAATTTGGGCATATTTTTGTCATTAAAAAAACTCTATTAATTGATCGATGACCATGACATTTCATCACAATAATCCTTTTAATAAGGAAAATTATGTTGAAATGTCATAACCACGAGCATATTGTATAGAAGAATATATAATAGAAGTATAAGTTAAGAGAGAAGAATAAAAGGGTTGTGTGCCAGAATAAGGTTATTATATGGGTTGCTATATATTTAAAAAACTAGATGTGGAAGTTTATTAGGTTTCTCATACCCTGATGATAAGAATTAACAAAATAATGTGTTATTTCCTACTTATATCTAATTGTAAAAAATATATTATACATTAAAAATATATTGTTGCTATTTTAAATAAAATTTACTTATATATTGATACTCTTTTAAATAGTGTAATTACTATTCAAGATTGAGAATAAAATCGGCATACATATTATATAATTTTTTTAATAATATTATTGTGTTTTTACTTTTTTAGAAACAAGTAAATATAGTAAATTAAACATGTTCTAAATTATTAATATTTAAAATAACTGATAATATAAAAAAAATTAAATAAAAAGAAATTGTAGAAAATATATAACTCTAAAATATTTTTCATTTGTAATAATTAAAATTTAAATATTGTTTACCCTTGCATATTAAGTATATTAATTTTATGAAGATTAAATTGTAATAACTATTATAAAAAACAATACAAGAATATTATTTGTGATAATAATTGTATTTACAATAACTAAATTAAAAAAAATCAATATTAAGAAAATTATACCAGAACTATTGATTCAAGATCTTAGCGAGTTAATAACTTGGGCATATTTTTGTCATTAAGAAACTCTACAATTTGATCGATGTTCATGACATTTCATCAGAATAATCCTCTTTATAATGAAAATTATGATGAAATGTCATAACCACGAGCATATTGTATAGCCTATACTTGATTACTTTGATATTTGAAAAATATGGATTTATATTGAAGAACTCTATATGTTTCAGTATATAAACATCAGCTCTTGAATACAATTTTTGAAGAATATATAATAGCAGTATAAGTTAAGAGAGAAGAATAAAAGGGTTGTGTGCCAGAATAAGGTTAAATCATGTATGTATATATAGTAGTTAAGGATGATGGACTTGATTTAGTTGGGCTTACGATTATACATTATTGGGTTGATCTAAATTAAGAAAACTAAGTGTGGATGTTTATTAGGTTTCTCATACCCTCATGATAAGAATCAAAATAAATAATTCATTATTCCCTACTTATATCTAATTTAAAAAAATATATTATACATTAAAAATATATTGTTGCTATTTTAAATACAATTTCCTTATATATTGATACTCTTTTAAATAGCGTAATTACTATTCAAAATAATATTTGAGAAAAAATTCGAAATACATATAATATAATTTATTTAAAATGTTATTTTATTTTTACTTTTTAGAAACAAGTAAATATAGTAAATTGAACGTGTTATAGATTATTTATATTTGAAATAATTGATAATATAAAAATAATAATATTAATAAATAAAAAAATAAATTAAAGAAAAATATAACTCTTAACTATTTTTTTATTTAAAAACTAAATATTGTTTACTCTTGCATATTAAGTATATTAATTTTATGAAGATTAAATTGTAATAACTATTATAAAAAACAACACAAGAATATTATTTGTGATAATAATTGTCTTTACAATAACTAAATAAAAAAAGATTTTCAATATTAAGAATATTATTCCATAACTATTGATTCAAGATGTTAGCGAGTTACATAATTTGCGTATATTTTTGTCATTAAAAAAACTCTACTAATTGATCGATGATCATGACATTTCATCACAATAATCCTTTTAATAAGGAAAATTATGTTGAAATGTCATAACCACGAGCATATTGCATAGAAGAATATATAATAGAAGTATAAGTTAAGAGAAAAGAATAAAAGGGTTGTGTGCCAGAATAAGGTGATTATATGGGTTACTATAAATTTAAAAACTAGATGTGGAAGTTTATTAGGTTTCTCATACCCTGATGATAAGAATTAACAAAATAATTGGTTATTTCCTACTTATATCTAATTTTAAAAAATATATTATACATTAAAAATATATATGGTTGCTATTTTAAATAAAATTTACTTATATATTGATACTCTTTTAAATAGTGTAATTACTATTCAAGATTGAGAATAAAATCGGCATACATATTATATAATTTTTTTAATAATATTATTGTGTTTTTACTTTTTTAGAAACAAGTAAATATAGTAAATTGAACTTGTTCTAAATTATTAATATTTAAAATAACTGATAATATAAAAAAATTAAATAAAAAGAAATTGTAGAAAATATATAACTCTAAAATATTTTTCATTTATAATAATTAAAATTTAAATATTGTTTACTCTTGCATATTAAGTATATTAATTTTATGAAGATTAAATTGTAATAACTATTATAAAAAACAATACAAGAATATTATTTGTGATAATAATTGTATTTAAAATAACTTAATTAAAAAAAAATCAATATTAAGAAAATTATACTAGAACTATTGATTCAAGATCTTAGCGAGTTAATAACTTGGGCATATTTTTGTCATTAAGAAACTCTACAATTTGATCGATGGCCATGACATTTCATCACAATAAACTCTTTATAATGAAAATTATGATGAAATGTCATAACCACGAGCATATTGTATAGCCTATACTTGATTACTTTGATATTTGAAAAATATGGATTTATATTGAAGAACTCTATATGTTTCAGTATATAAACATCAGCTCTTGAATACAATTTTTGAAGAATATGTAATAGCAGTATAAGTTAAGAGAGAAGAATAAAAGGGTTGTGTGCCAGAATAAGGTTAAATCATGTATGTATATATAGTAGTTAAGGATGATGGACTTGATTTAGTTGGGCTTACTATTATACATTATTGGGTTGATCTAAATTAAGAAAACTAAGTGTGGATGTTTATTAGGTTTCTCATACCCTCATGATAAGAATCAAAATAAATAATTCGTTATTCCCTACTTATATCTAATTTAAAAAAATATTATACATTAAAAATATATTGTTGCTATTTTAAATACAATTTCCTTATATATTGATACTCTTTTAAATAGCGTAATTACTATTCAAAATAATATTTGAGAAAAAATTCGAAATACATATAATATAATTTATTTAAAATGTTATTTTATTTTTACTTTTTAGAAACAAGTAAATATAGTAAATTGAACGTGTTATAGATTATTTATATTTGAAATAATTGATAATATAAAAATAATAATATTAATAAATAAAAAAATAAATTAAAGAAAAATATAACTCTTAACTATTTTTTTATTTAAAAACTAAATATTGTTTACTCTTGCATATTAAGTATATTAATTTTATGAAGATTAAATTGTAATAACTATTATAAAAAACAACACTAGAATATTATTTGTGATAATAATTGTCTTTACAATAACTAAATAAAAAAAGATTTTCAATATTAAGAATATTATTCCATAACTATTGATTCAAGATGTTAGCGAGTTACCTAATTTGCGTATATTTTTGTCATTAAAAAAACTCTACTAATTGATCGATGATCATGACATTTCATCACAATAATCCTTTTAATAAGGAAAATTATGTTGAAATGTCATAACCACGAGCATATTGCATAGAAGAATATATAATAGAAGTATAAGTTAAGAGAGAAGAATAAAAGGAATGTGTGCCAGAATAAGGTGATTATATGGGTTACTATAAATTTAAAAAACTAGATGTGAAAGTTTATTAGGTTTCTCATACCCTGATGATAAGAATTAACAAAATAATTGGTTATTTCCTACTTATATCTAATTTTAAAAAATATATTATACATTAAAAATATATTGTTGCTATTTTAAATAAAATTTACTTATATATTGATACTCTTTTAAATAGCGTAATTACTATTCAAAATTGAGAAAAAAATCGGCATACATATTATATAATTTTTTAATAATATTATTGTGTTTTTACTTTTTTAGAAACAAGTAAATATAGTAAATTAAACATGTTCTAAAATATTTATATTTAAAATAATTGATAATATAAAAAAATTAAAAAAAAAATTGTAGAAAAAATATAACTCTAAAATATTTTTCATTTAAAATAATTAAAATTTGAATATTGTTTACTCTTGCATATTAAGTATATTAATTTTATGAAGATTAAATTGTAATAACTATTATAAAAAACAATACAAGAATATTATTTGTGATAATAATTGTATTTAAAATAACTAAATAAAAAAAATCAATATTAAGAAAATTATACCGGAACTATTGATTCAAGATCTTAGCGAGTTAATAACTTGGGCATATTTTTGTCATTAAGAAACTCTATAATTTGATCGATGACCATGACATTACATCACAATAATCCTCTTAATAAGGAAAATTATGATGAAATGTCATAACCACGAGCATATTGTATAGCCTAGACTTAATTACTTTGATATTTGAAAAATATGAATTTATATTGAAGAACTCTATATGTTTCAGTATATAAACAAGAACTCTTGAATACAATTTTTGAAGAATATATAATAGCAGTATAAAGTTAAGAGAGAAGAATAAAAGGGTTGTGTGCCAGAATAAGGTTAAATCATGTATGTATATATAGTGGTTAAGGATGATGGACTTGATTTAGTTGGGCTTACGTTATTGGGTTGATCTAAATTAAAAAAACTAGGTGCGGATGTTTATTAGGTTTCTCATACCCTCATGATAAGAATAAAAATAAATAATTCGTTATTCCCTACTTATATCTAATTTAAAAAAATATATTGTTGCTATTTTAAATACAATTTCCTTATATATTGATACTCTTTTAAATAGCGTATTTACTATTCAAAATAATATTTGAGAAAAAATTCGAAATACATACAATATAATTTATTTAAAATGTTATTTTATTTTACTTTTTAGAAACAAGTAAATATAGTAAATTGAACGTGTTATAGATTATTTATATTTGAAATAATTGATAATATAAAAATAATAAATAAATAAAAAAATAAATTAAAGAAAAATATAACTCTTGACTATTTTTTTATTTAAAAACTGAATATTGTTTACTCTTGCATATTAAGTATATTAATTTTATGAAGATTAAATTGTAATAACTATTATAAAAAACAACACAAGAATATTATTTGTGATAACAATTGTCTTTGCAATAACAAAATAAAAAAAGATTTTCAATATTAAGAATATTATTCCATAACTATTGATTCAAGATGTTAGTGAGTTACATAATTTGGGCATATTTTTGTCATTATAAAAACTCTATTAATTGATCGATGACCATGACATTTCATCACAATAATCCTTTTAATAAGTAAAATTATGTTGAAATGTCATAACCACGAGCATATTGTATAGAAGAATATATAATAGAAGTATAAGTTAAGAGAGAAGAATAAAAGGGTTGTGTGCCAGAATAAGGTTATTATATGGGTTGCTATATATTTAAAAAACTAGATGTGGAAGTTTATTAGGTTTCTCATACCCTGATGATAAGAATTAACAAAATAATGTGTTATTTCCTACTTATATCTAATTGTAAAAAATATATTATACATTAAAAATATATTGTTGCTATTTTAAATAAAATTTACTTATATATTGATACTCTTTTAAATAGCGTAATTACTATTCAAGATTGAGAATAAAATCGGCATACATATTATATAATTTTTTTAATAATATTATTATGTATTTACTTTTTTTAGAAACAAGTAAATATAGTAAATTGAACTTGTTCTAAATTATTAATATTTAAAATAACTGATAATATAAAAAAATTAAATAAAAAGAAATTGTAGAAAATATATAACTCTAAAATATTTTTCATTTATAATAATTAAAATTTAAATATTGTTTACTCTTGCATATTAAGTATATTAATTTTATGAAGATTAAATTGTAATAACTATTATAAAAAACAATACAAGAATATTATTTGTGATAATAATTGTATTTAAAATAACTTAATTAAAAAAAATCAATATTAAGAAAATTATACTAGAACTATTGATTCAAGATCTTAGCGAGTTAATAACTTGGGCATATTTTTGTCATTAAGAAACTCTACAATTTGATCGATGGCCATGACATTTCATCACAATAAACTCTTTATAATGAAAATTATGATGAAATGTCATAACCACGAGCATATTGTATAGCCTATACTTGATTACTTTGATATTTGAAAAATATGGATTTATATTGAAGAACTCTATATGTTTCAGTATATAAACATCAGCTCTTGAATACAATTTTTGAAGAATATGTAATAGCAGTATAAGTTAAGAGAGAAGAATAAAAGGGTTGTGTGCCAGAATAAGGTTAAATCATGTATGTATATATAGTAGTTAAGGATGATGGACTTGATTTAGTTGGGCTTACGATTATACATTATTGGGTTGATCTAAATTAAGAAAACTAGGTAAGGATGTTTATTAGGTTTCTCATACCCTCATGATAAGAATCAAAATAAATAATTCGTTATTCCCTACTTATATCTAATTTAAAAAAATATATTATACATTAAAAATATATTGTTGCTATTTTAAATACAATGTCCTTATATATTGATACTCTTTTAAATAGCGTAATTACTATTCAAAATAATATTTGAGAAAAAATTCGAAATACATATAATATAATTTATTTAAAATGTTATTTTATTTTTACTTTTTAGAAACAAGTAAATATAGTAAATTGAACGTGTTATAGATTATTTATATTTGAAATAATTGATAATATAAAAATAATAATATTAATAAATAAAAAAATAAATTAAAGAAAAATATAACTCTTAACTATTTTTTTATTTAAAAACTAAATATTGTTTACTCTTGCATATTAAGTATATTAATTTTATGAAGATTAAATTGTAATAACTATTATAAAAAACAACACTAGAATATTATTTGTGATAATAATTGTCTTTACAATAACTAAATAAAAAAAGATTTTCAATATTAAGAATATTATTCCATAACTATTGATTCAAGATGTTAGCGAGTTACATAATTTGCGTATATTTTTGTCATTAAAAAAATTCTACTAATTGATCGATGATCATGACATTTCATCACAATAATCCTTTTAATAAGGAAAATTATGTTGAAATGTCATAACCACGAGCATATTGCATAGAAGAATATATAATAGAAGTATAAGTTAAGAGAGAAGAATAAAAGGGTTGTGTGCCAGAATAAGGTGATTATATGGGTTGCTATAATTTAAAAAACTAGATGTGGAAGTTTATTAGGTTTCTCATACCCTGATGATAAGAATTAACAAAATAATTGGTTATTTCCTACTTATATCTAATTTTAAAAAATATATTATACATTAAAAATATATTGTTGCTATTTTAAATAAAATTTACTTATATATTGATACTCTTTTAAATAGCGTAATTACTATTCAAAATTGAGAAAAAAATCGGCATACATATTATATAATTTTTTAATAATATTATTGTGTTTTTACTTTTTTAGAAACAAGTAAATATAGTAAATTAAACATGTTCTAAAATATTTATATTTAAAATAATTGATAATATAAAAAAATTAAAAAAAAAAATTGTAGAAAAAATATAACTCTAAAATATTTTTCATTTAAAATAATTAAAATTTGAATATTGTTTACTCTTGCATATTAAGTATATTAATTTTATGAAGATTAAATTGTAATAACTATTATAAAAAACAATACAAGAATATTATTTGTGATAATAATTGTATTTAAAATAACTAAATAAAAAAAATCAATATTAAGAAAATTATACCAGAACTATTGATTCAAGATCTTAGCGAGTTAATAACTTGGGCATATTTTTGTCATTAAGAAACTCTATAATTTGATCGATGACCATGACATTACATCACAATAATCCTCTTAATAAGGAAAATTATGATGAAATATCATAACCACGAGCATATTTTATAGCCTAGACTTAATTACTTTGATATTTGAAAAATATGGATTTATATTGAAGAACTCTATATGTTTCAGTATATAAACAAGAACTCTTGAATACAATTTTTGAAGAATATATAATAGCAGTATAAAGTTAAGAGAGAAGAATAAAAGGGTTGTGTGCCAGAATAAGGTTAAATCGTGTATGTATATATAGTAGTTAAGGATGATGGACTTGATTTAGTTGGGCTTACGTTATTGGGTTGATCTAAATTAAAAAAACTAGGTGTGGATGTTTATTAGGTTTCTCATACCCTCATGATAAGAATCAAAATAAATAATTCGTTATTCCCTACTTATATCTAATTTAAAAAAATATATTGTTGCTATTTTAAATACAATTTCCTTATATATTGATACTCTTTTAAATAGCGTAATTACTATTCAAAATAATAATTGAGAAAAAATTCGAAATACATACAATATAATTTATTTAAAATGTTATTTTATTTTACTTTTTCGAAACAAGTAAATATAGTAAATTGAACGTGTTATAGATTATTTATATTTGAAATAATTGATAATATAAAAATAATAAATAAATAAAAAAATAAATTAAAGAAAAATATAACTCTTGACTATTTTTTTATTTAAAAACTGAATATTGTTTACTCTTGCATATTAAGTATATTAATTTTATGAAGATTAAATTGTAATAACTATTATAAAAAACAACACAAGAATATTATTTGTGATAACAATTGTATTTGCAATAACAAAATAAAAAAAGATTTTCAATATTAAGAATATTATTCCATAACTATTGATTCAAGATGTTAGTGAGTTACATAATTTGGGCATATTTTTGTTATTAAAAAAACTCTATTAATTGATCGATGACCATGACATTTCATCACAATAATCCTTTTAATAAGGAAAATTATGTTGAAATGTCATAACCACGAGCATATTGTATAGAAGAATATATAATAGAAGTATAAGTTAAGAGAGAAGAATAAAAGGGTTGTGTGCCAGAATAAGGTTATTATATGGGTTGCTATATATTTAAAAAACTAGATGTGGAAGTTTATTAGGTTTCTCATACCCTGATGATAAGAATTAACAAAATAATGTGTTATTTCCTACTTATATCTAATAGTAAAAAATATATTATACATTAAAAATATATCGTTGCTATTTTAAATAAAATTTACTTATATATTGATACTCTTTTAAATAGCGTAATTACTATTCAAGATTGAGAATAAAATCGGCATACATATTATATAATTTTTTTAATAATATTATTATGTTTTTACTTTTTTTAGAAACAAGTATATATAGTAAATTGAACATGTTCTAAATTATTAATATTTAAAATAACTGATAATATAAAAAAATTAAATAAAAAGAAATTGTAGAAAATATATAACTCTAAAATATTTTTCATTTATAATAATTAAAATTTAAATATTGTTTACTCTTGCATATTAAGTATATTAATTTTATGAAGATTAAATTGTAATAACTATTATAAAAAACAATACAAGAATATTATTTGTGATAATAATTGTATTTAAAATAACTTAATTAAAAAAAAAATCAATATTAAGAAAATTATACCAGAACTATTGATTCAAGATCTTAGCGAGTTAATAACTTGGGCATATTTTTGTCATTAAGAAACTCTACAATTTGATCGATGGCCATGACATTTCATCACAATAATCCTCTTTATAATGAAAATTATGATGAAATTTCATAACCACGAGCATATTGTATAGCCTATACTTGATTACTTTGATATTTGAAAAATATGGATTTATATTGAAGAACTCTATATGTTTCAGTATATAAACATTAGCTCTTGAATACAATTTTTGAAGAATATATAATAGCAGTATAAGTTAAGAGAGAAGAATAAAAGGGTTGTGTGCCAGAATAAGGTTAAATCATGTATGTATATATAGTAGTTAAGGATGATGGACTTGATTTAGTTGGGCTTACGATTATACATTATTGGGTTGATCTAAATTAAGAAAACTAGGTAAGGATGTTTATTAGGTTTCTCATACCCTCATGATAAGAATCAAAATAAATAATTCGTTATTCCCTACTTATATCTAATTTAAAAAAATATATATACATTAAAAATATATTGTTGCTATTTTAAATACAATTTCCTTATATATTGATACTCTTTTAAATAGCGTAATTACTATTCAAAATAATATTTGAGAAAAAATTCGAAATACATATAATATAATTCATTTAAAATGTTATTTTATTTTTACTTTTTAGAAACAAGTAAATATAGTAAATTGAACGTGTTATAGATTATTTATATTTGAAATAATTGATAATATAAAAATAATAATATTAATAAATAAAAAAATAAATTAAAGAAAAATATAACTCTTAACTATTTTTTTATTTAAAAACTAAATATTGTTTACTCTTGCATATTAAGTATATTAATTTTATGAAGATTAAATTGTAATAACTATTATAAAAAACAACACAAGAATATTATTTGTGATAATAATTGTCTTTACAATAACTAAATAAAAAAAGATTTTCAATATTAAGAATATTATTCTATAACTATTGATTCAAGATGTTAGCGAGTTACATAATTTGCGTATATTTTTGTCATTAAAAAAACTCTACTAATTGATCGATGATCATGACATTTCATCACAATAATCCTTTTAATAAGGAAAATTATGTTGAAATGTCATAACCACGAGCATATTGCATAGAAGAATATATAATAGAAGTATAAGTTAAGAGAGAAGAATAAAAGGGTTGTGTGCCAGAATAAGGTGATTATATGGGTTGCTATAAATTTAAAAAACTAGATGTGGAAGTATATTAGGTTTCTCATACCCTGATGATAAGAATTACCAAAATAATTGGTTATTTCCTACTTATATCTAATTTTAAAAAATATATTATACATTAAAAATATATTGTTGCTATTTTAAATAAAATTTACTTATATATTGATACTCTTTTAAATAGCGTAATTACTATTCAAAATTGAGAAAAAAATCGGCATACATATTATATAATTTTTTAATAATATTATTGTGTTTTTACTTTTTTAGAAACAAGTAAATATAGTAAATTAAACATGTTCTAAAATATTTATATTTAAAATAATTGATAATATAAAAAAATTAAAAAAAAATTGTAGAAAAAATATAACTCTAAAATATTTTTCATTTAAAATAATTAGAATTTGAATATTGTTTACTCTTGCATATTAAGTATATTAATTTTATGAAGATTAAATTGTAATAACTATTATAAAAAACAATACAAGAATATTATTTGTGATAATAATTGTATTTAAAATAACTAAATAAAAAAAATCAATATTAAGAAAATTATACCAGAACTATTGATTCAAGATCTTAGCAAGTTAATAACTTGGGCATATTTTTGTCATTAAGAAACTCTATAATTTGATCGATGACCATGACATTACATCACAATAATGCTCTTAATAAGGAAAATTATGATGAAATTTCATAACCACGAGCATATTGTATAGCCTAGACTTAATTACTTTGATATTTGAAAAATATGGATTTATATTGAAGAACTCTATATGTTTCAGTATATAAACAAGAACTCTTGAATACAATTTTTGAAGAATATATAATAGCAGTATAAAGTTAAGAGAGAAGAATAAAAGGGTTGTGTGCCAGAATAAGGTTAAATCGTGTATGTATATATAGTAGTTAAGGATGATGGACTTGATTTAGTTGAGCTTACGTTATTGGGTTGATCTAAATTAAAAAAAACTAGGTGTGGATGTTTATTAGGTTTCTCATACCCTCATGATAAGAATCAAAATAAATAATTTGTTATTCCCTACTTATATCTAATTTAAAAAAATATATTGTAGCTATTTTAAATACAATTTCCTTATATATTGATACTCTTTTAAATAGCGTAATTACTATTCAAAATAATAATTGAGAAAATATTCGAAATACATACAATATAATTTATTTAAAATGTTATTTTATTTTACTTTTTAGAAACAAGTAAATATAGTAAATTGAACGTGTTATAGATTATTTATATTTGAAATAATTGATAATATAAAAATAATAAATAAATAAAAAAATAAATTAAAGAAAAATATAACTCTTGACTATTTTTTTATTTAAAAACTGAATATTGTTTACTCTTGCATATTAAGTATATAAATTTTATGAAGATTACATTGTAATAACTATTATAAAAAACAACACAAGAATATTATTTGTGATAACAATTGTCTTTACAATAACAAAATTAAAAAAGATTTTCAATATTAAGAATATTATTCCATAACTATTGATTCAAGATGTTAGTGAGTTACATAATTTGGGCATATTTTTGTCATTATAAAAACTCTATTAATTGATCGATGACCATGACATTTCATCACAATAATCCTTTTAATAAGGAAAATTATGTTGAAATGTCATAACCACGAGCATATTGTATAGAAGAATATATAATAGAAGTATAAGTTAAGAGAGAAGAATAAAAGGGTTGTGTGCCAGAATAAGGTTATTATATGGGTTGCTATATATTTAAAAAACTAGATGTGGAAGTTTATTAGGTTTCTCATACCCTGATGATAAGAATTAACAATATAATGTGTTATTTCCTACTTATATCTAATTGTAAAAAATATATTATACATTAAAAATATATTGTTGCTATTTTAAATAAAATTTACTTATATATTGATACTCTTTTAAATAGCGTAATTACTATTCAAGATTGAGAATAAAATCGGCATACATATTATATAATTTTTTTAATAATATTATTGTGTTTTTACTTTTTTTAGAAACAAGTAAAGATAGTAAATTGAACATGTTCTAAATTATTAATAATTAAAATAACTGATAATATAAAAAAATTAAATAAAAATAAATTGTAGAAAATATATAACTCTAAAATATTTTTCATTTATAATAAATAAATTTAAATATTGTTTACTCTTGCATATTAAGTATATTAATTTTATGAAGATTAAATTGTAATAACTATTATAAAAAACAATACAAGAATATTATTTGTGATAATAATTGTATTTAAAATAACTTAATTAAAAAAAAATCAATATTAAGAAAATTATACCAGAACTATTGATTCAAGATCTTAGCGAGTTAATAACTTGGGCATATTTTTGTCATTAAGAAACTCTACAATTTGATCGATGGCCATGACATTTCATCACAATAAACCTCTTTATAATGAAAATTATGATGAAATGTCATAACCACGAGCATATTGTATAGCCTATACTTGATTACTTTGATATTTGAAAAATATGGATTTATATTGAAGAACTCTATATGTTTCAGTATATAAACATCAGCTCTTGAATACAATTTTTGAAGAATATATAATAGCAGTATAAGTTAAGAGAGAAGAATAAAAGGGTTGTGTGCCAGAATAAGGTTAAATCGTGTATGTATATATAGTAGTTAAGGATGATGGACTTGATTTAGTTGGGCTTACGTTATTGGGTTGATCTAAATTAAAAAAACTAGGTGTGGATGTTTATTAGGTTTCTCATACCCTCATGATAAGAATCAAAATAAATAATTCGTTATTCCCTACTTATATCTAATTTAAAAAAATATATTGTTGCTATTTTAAATACAATTTCCTTATATATTGATACTCTTTTAAATAGCGTAATTACTATTCAAAATAATAATTGAGAAAAATTCGAAATACATACAATATAATTTATTTAAAATGTTATTTTATTTTACTTTTTCGAAACAAGTAAATATAGTAAATTGAACGTGTTATAGATTATTTATATTTGAAATAATTGATAATATAAAAATAATAAATAAATAAAAAAATAAATTAAAGAAAAATATAACTCTTGACTATTTTTCTATATAAAAACTGAATATTGTTTACTCTTGCATATTAAGTATATTAATTTTATGAAGATTAAATTGTAATAACTATTATAAAAAACAACACAAGAATATTATTTGTGATAACAATTGTCTTTGCAATAACAAAATAAAAAAAGATTTTCAATATTAAGAATATTATTCCATAACTATTGATTCAAGATGTTAGTGAGTTACATAATTTGGGCATATTTTTGTTATTAAAAAAACTCTATTAATTGATCGATGACCATGACATTTCATCACAATAATCCTTTTAATAAGGAAAATTATGTTGAAATGTCATAACCACGAGCATATTGTATAGAAGAATATATAATAGAAGTATAAGTTAAGAGAGAAGAATAAAAGGGTTGTGTGCCAGAATAAGGTTATTATATGGGTTGCTATATATTTAAAAAACTAGATGTGGAAGTTTATTAGGTTTCTCATACCCTGATGATAAGAATTAACAAAATAATGTGTTATTTCCTACTTATATCTAATTGTAAAAAATATATTATACATTAAAAATATCGTTGCTATTTTAAATAAAATTTACTTATATATTGATACTCTTTTAAATAGCGTAATTACTATTCAAGATTGAGAATAAAATCGGCATACATATTATATAATTTTTTTAATAATATTATTATGTTTTTACTTTTTTTAGAAACAAGTAAATATAGTAAATTGAACATGTTCTAAATTATTAATATTTAAAATAACTGATAATATAAAAAAATTAAATAAAAAGAAATTGTAGAAAATATATAACTCTAAAATATTTTTCATTTATAATAATTAAAATTTAAATATTGTTTACTCTTGCATATTAAGTATATTAATTTTATGAAGATTAAATTGTAATAACTATTATAAAAAACAATACAAGAATATTATTTGTGATAATAATTGTATTTAAAATAACTTAATTAAAAAAAAAATCAATATTAAGAAAATTATACCAGAACTATTGATTCAAGATCTTAGCGAGTTAATAACTTGGGCATATTTTTGTCATTAAGAAACTCTACAATTTGATCGATGGCCATGACATTTCATCACAATAATCATCTTTATAATGAAAATTATGATGAAATGTCATAACCACGAGCATATTGTATAGCCTATACTTGATTACTTTGATATTTGAAAAATATGGATTTATATTGAAGAACTCTATATGTTTCAGTATATAAACATCAGCTCTTGAATACAATTTTTGAAGAATATATAATAGCAGTATAAGTTAAGAGAGAAGAATAAAAGGGTTGTGTGCCAGAATAAGGTTAAATCATGTATGTATATATAGTAGTTAAGGATGATGGACTTGATTTAGTTGGGCTTACGATTATACATTATTGGGTTGATCTAAATTAAGAAAACTAGGTAAGGATGTTTATTAGGTTTCTCATACCCTCATGATAAGAATCAAAATAAATAATTCGTTATTCCCTACTTATATCTAATTTAAAAAAATATATATACATTAAAAATATATTGTTGCTATTTTAAATACAATTTCCTTATATATTGATACTCTTTTAAATAGCGTAATTACTATTCAAAATAATATTTGAGAAAAAATTCGAAATACATATAATATAATTCATTTAAAATGTTATTTTATTTTTACTTTTTAGAAACAAATAAATATAGTAAATTGAACGTGTTATAGATTATTTATATTTGAAATAATTGATAATATAAAAATAATAATATTAATAAATAAAAAAATAAATTAAAGAAAAATATAACTCTTGACTATTTTTTTATTTAAAAACTAAATATTGTTTACTCTTGCATATTAAGTATATTAATTTTATGAAGATTAAATTGTAATAACTATTATAAAAAACAACACAAGAATATTATTTGTGATAACAATTGTCTTTACAATAACTAAATAAAAAAAGATTTTCAATATTAAGAATATTATTCCATAACTATTGATTCAAGATGTTAGTGAGTTACATAATTTGGGCATATTTTTGTCATTATAAAAACTCTATTAATTGATCGATGACCATGACATTTCATCACAATAATCCTTTTAATAAGGAAAATTATGTTGAAATGTCATAACCACGAGCATATTGCATAGAAGAATATATAATAGAAGTATAAGTTAAGAGAGAAGAATAAAAGGGTTGTGTGCCAGAATAAGGTGATTATATGGGTTGCTATAAATTTAAAAAACTAGATATGGAAGTATATTAGGTTTCTCATACCCTGATGATAAGAATTACCAAAATAATTGGTTATTTCCTACTTATATCTAATTTTAAAAAATATATTATACATTAAAAATATATTGTTGCTATTTTAAATAAAATTTACTTATATATTGATACTCTTTTAAATAGCGTAATTACTATTCAAAATTGAGAAAAAAATCGGCATACATATTATATAATTTTTTAATAATATTATTGTGTTTTTACTTTTTTAGAAACAAGTAAATATAGTAAATTAAACATGTTCTAAAATATTTATATTTAAAATAATTGATAATATAAAAAAATTAAAAAAAAATTGTAGAAAATATATAACTCTAAAATATTTTTCATTTATAATAAATAAATTTAAATATTGTTTACTCTTGCATATTAAGTATATTAATTTTATGAAGATTAAATTGTAATAACTATTATAAAAAACAATACAAGAATATTATTTGTGATAATAATTGTATTTAAAATAACTTAATTAAAAAAAAAATCAATATTAAGAAAATTATACCAGAACTATTGATTCAAGATCTTAGCGAGTTAATAACTTGGGCATATTTTTGTCATTAAGAAACTCTACAATTTGATCGATGGCCATGACATTTCATCACAATAATCCTCTTTATAATGAAAATTATGATGAAATGTCATAACCACGAGCATATTGTATAGCCTATACTTGATTACTTTGATATTTGAAAAATATGGATTTATATTGAAGAACTCTATATGTTTCAGTATATAAACATCAGCTCTTGAATACAATTTTTGAAGAATATATAATAGCAGTATAAGTTAAGAGAGAAGAATAAAAGGGTTGTGTGCCAGAATAAGGTTAAATCATGTATGTATATATAGTAGTTAAGGATGATGGACTTGATTTAGTTATGCTTACGATTATACATTATTGGGTTGATCTAAATTAAGAAAACTAGGTGTGGATGTTTATTAGGTTTCTCATACCCTCATGATAAGAATCAAAATAAATAATTCGTTATTCCCTACTTATATCTAATTTAAAAAAATATATTATACATTAAAAATATATTGTTGCTATTTTAAATACAATTTCTTTATATATTGATACTCTTTTAAATAGCGTAATTACTATTCAAAATAATATTTGAGAAAAAATTCGAAATACATATAATATAATTTATTTAAAATGTTACTTTATTTTTACTTTTTAGAAACAAGTAAATATAGTAAATTGAACGTGTTATAGATTATTTATATTTGAAATAATTGATAATAAAAAAATAAATTAAAGAAAAATATAACTCTTAACTATTTTTTTATTTAAAAACTAAATATTGTTTACTCTTGCATATTAAGTATATTAATTTTATGAAGATTAAATTGTAATGACTATTATAAAAAACAACACAAGAATATTATTTGTGATAATAATTGTCTT
The DNA here is from genome assembly GCA_029959085.1 of Nemophila menziesii. Taxonomy (NCBI): domain Eukaryota; kingdom Viridiplantae; phylum Streptophyta; class Magnoliopsida; order Boraginales; family Hydrophyllaceae; genus Nemophila; species Nemophila menziesii. Next base: position 20,849,426 of record JARWIR010000015.1, on the reverse strand, counting down.
TACAATAACTAAATAAAAAAAGATTTTCAATATTAAGAATATTATTCCATAACTATTGATTCAAGATGTTAGCGAGTTACATAATTTGCGTATATTTTTGTCATTAAAAAAACTCTACTAATTGATCGATGATCATGACATTTCATCACAATAATCCTTTTAATAAGGAAAATTATGTTGAAATGTCATAACCACGAGTATATTGCATAGAAGAATATATAATAGAAGTATAAGTTAAGAGAGAAGAATAAAAGGGTTGTGTGCCAGAATAAGGTGATTATATGGGTTGCTATAAATTTAAAAAACTAGATGTGGAAGTTTATTAGGTTTCTCATACCCTGATGATAAGAATTAACAAAATAATTGGTTATTTCCTACTTATATCTAATTTTAAAAAATATATTATACATTAAAAATATATTGTTGCTATTTTAAATAAAATTTACTTATATATTGATACTCTTTTAAATAGCGTAATTACTATTCAAAATTGAGAAAAAAATCGGCATACATATTATATAATTTTTTAATAATATTATTGTGTTTTTACTTTTTTAGAAACAAGTAAATATAGTAAATTAAACATGTTCTAAAATATTTATATTTAAAATAATTGATAATATAAAAAAATTAAAAAAAAATTATAGAAAATATATAACTCTAAAATATTTTTCATTTATAATAAATAAATTTAAATATTGTTTACTCTTGCATATTAAGTATATTAATTTTATGAAGATTAAATTGTAATAACTATTATAAAAAACAATACAAGAATATTATTTGTGATAATAATTGTATTTAAAATAACTTAATTAAAAAAAAATCAATATTAAGAAAATTATACCAGAACTATTGATTCAAGATCTTAGCGAGTTAATAACTTGGGCATATTTTTGTCATTAAGAAACTCTACAATTTGATCGATGGCCATGACATTTCATCACAATAATCCTCTTTATAATGAAAATTATGATGAAATGTCATAACCACGAGCATATTGTATAGCCTATACTTGATTACTTTGATATTTGAAAAATATGGATTTATATTGAAGAACTCTATATGTTTCAGTATATAAACATCAGCTCTTGAATACAATTTTTGAAGAATATATAATAGCAGTATAAGTTAAGAGAGAAGAATAAAAGGGTTGTGTGCCAGAATAAGGTTAAATCATGTATGTATATATAGTAGTTAAGGATGATGGACTTGATTTAGTTATGCTTACGATTATACATTATTGGGTTGATCTAAATTAAGAAAACTAGGTGTGGATGTTTATTAGGTTTCTCATACCCTCATGATAAGAATCAAAATAAATAATTCGTTATTCCCTACTTATATCTAATTTAAAAAAATATATTATACATTAAAAATATATTGTTGCTATTTTAAATACAATTTCTTTATATATTGATACTCTTTTAAATAGCGTAATTACTATTCAAAATAATATTTGAGAAAAAATTCGAAATACATATAATATAATTTATTTAAAATGTTATTTTATTTTTACTTTTTAGAAACAAGTAAATATAGTAAATTGAACGTGTTATAGATTATTTATATTTGAAATAATTGATAATAAAAAAATAAATTAAAGAAAAATATAACTCTTAACTATTTTTTTATTTAAAAACTAAATATTGTTTACTCTTGCATATTAAGTATATTAATTTTATGAAGATTAAATTGTAATAACTATTATAAAAAACAACACAAGAATATTATTTGTGATAATAATTGTCTTTACAATAACTAAATAAAAAAAGATTTTCAATATTAAGAATATTATTCCATAACTATTGATTCAAGATGTTAGCGAGTTACATAATTTGCGTATATTTTTGTGATTAAAAAAACTCTACTAATTGATCGATGATCATGACATTTCATCACAATAATCCTTTTAATAAGGAAAATTATGTTGAAATGTCATAACCACGAGTATATTGCATAGAAGAATATATAATAGAAGTATAAGTTAAGAGAGAAGAATAAAAGGGTTGTGTGCCAGAATAAGGTGATTATATGGGTTGCTATAAATTTGAAAAACTAGATGTGGAAGTTTATTAGGTTTCTCATACCCTGATGATAAGAATTAACAAAATAATTGGTTATTTCCTACTTATATCTAATTTAAAAAAATATATTATACATTAAAAATATATTGTTGATATTTTAAATAAAATTTACTTATATATTGATACTCTTTTAAATAGCGTAATTACTATTCAAAATTGAGAAAAAAATCGGCATACATATTATATAATTTTTTAATAATATTATTGTGTTTTTACTTTTTTAGAAACAAGTAAATATAGTAAATTAAACATGTTCTAAAATATTTATATTTAAAATAATTGATAATATAAAAAAATTTAAAAAAAATTGTAGAAAAAATATAACTCTAAAATATTTTTCATTTAAAATAATTAAAATTTGAATATTGTTTACTCTTGCATATTAAGTATATTAATTTTATGAAGATTAAATTGTAATAACTGTTATAAAAAACAATACAAGAATATTATTTGTGATAATAATTGTATTTAAAATAACTAAATAAAAAAAATCAATATTAAGAAAATTATACCAGAACTATTGATTCAAGATCTTAGCGAGTTAATAACTTGGGCATATTTTTGTCATTAAGAAACTCTATAATTTGATCGATGACCATGACATTACATCACAATAATCCTCTTAATAAGGAAAATTATGATGAAATGTCATAACCACGAGCATATTGTATAGCCTAGACTTAATTACTTTGATATTTGAAAAATATGGATTTATATTGAAGAACTCTATATGTTTCAGTATATAAACAAGAACTCTTGAATACAATTTTTGAAGAATATATAATAGCAGTATAAAGTTAAGAGAGAAGAATAAAAGGGTTGTGTGCCAGAATAAGGTTAAATCATGTATGTATATATATATTAGTTAAGGATGATGGACTTGATTTAGTTGGGCTTACGTTATTGGGTTGATCTAAATTAAGAAAACTAGGTGTGGATGTTTATTAGGTTTCTCATACCCTCATGATAAGAATCAAAATAAATAATTCGTTATTCCCTACTTATATCTAATTTAAAAAAATATATTATACATTAAAAATATATTGTTGCTATTTTAAATACAATTTCCTTATATATTGATACTCTTTTAAATAGCATAATTACTATTCAAAATAATATTTGAGAAAAAATTCAAAATACGTATAATATAATTTATTTAAAATGTTATTTTATTTTACTTTTTAGAAACAAGTAAATATAGTAAATTGAACGTGTTATAGATTATTTATATTTGAAATAATTGATAATATAAAAATAATAATATTAATAAATAAAAAAATAAATTAAAGAAAAATATAACTCTTAACTATTTTTCTATTTAAAAACTGAATATTGTTTACTCTTGCATATTAGGTATATTAATTTTATGAAGATTAAATTGTAATAACTATTATAAAAAACAACACAAGAATATTATTTGTGATAATAATTGTCTTTACAATAACAAAATAAAAAAAGATTTTCAATATTAAGAATATTATTCCATAACTATTGATTCAAGATGTTAGTGAGTTACATAATTTGGGCATATTTTTGTTATTAAAAAACTCTATTAATTGATCGATGACCATGACATTTCATCACAATAATCCTTTTAATAAGGAAAATTATGTTGAAATGTCATAACCACGAGCATATTGCATAGAAGAATATATAATAGAAGTATAAGTTAAGAGAGAAGAATAAAAGGGTTGTGTGCCAGAATAAGGTTATTATATGGGTTGCTATATATTTAAAAAACTAGATGTGGAAGTTTATTAGGTTTCTCATACCCTGATGATAAGAATTAACAAAATAATGTGTTATTTCCTACTTATATCTAATTGTAAAAAATATATTATACATTAAAAATATATTGTTGCTATTTTAAATAAAATTTACTTATATATTGATACTCTTTTAAATAGCGTAATTACTATTCAAGATTGATAAAAAAAACCAGCATACATATTATATAATTTTTTAATAATATTATTGTGTTTTTACTTTTTTTAGAAACAAGTAAATATAGTAAATTGAACATGTTCTAAATTATTAATATTTAAAATAACTGATAATATAAAAAAATTAAATAAAAAGAAATTGTAGAAAATATATAACTCTAAAATATTTTTCATTTATAATAATTAAAATTTAAATATTGTTTACTCTTGCATATTAAGTATATTAATTTTATGAAGATTAAATTGTAATAACTTATATAAAAAACAATACAAGAATATTATTTGTGATAATAATTGTATTTAAAATAACTATAAAAAAAATCAATATTAAGAAAATTATACCAGATCTATTGATTCAAGATCTTAGCGAGTTAATAACTTGGGCATATTTTTGTCTTTAAGAAACTCTACAATTTGATCGATGGCCATGACATTTCATCACAATAATCCTCTTTATAGTGAAAATTATGATGAAATGTCAAAACCACGAGCATATTGTATAGCCTATACTTGATTATTTTGATATTTGAAAAATATGGATTTATATTGAAGAACTCTATATGTTTCAGTATATAAACATCAGCTCTTGAATACAATTTTTGAAGTCAGTATAAGTTAAGAGAGAAGAATAAAAGGGTTGTGTGCCAGAATAAGGTTAAATCATGTATGTATATATAGTAGTTAAGGATGATGGACTTGATTTAGTTGGGCTTACGATTATACATTATTGGGTTGATCTAAATTAAGAAAACTAGGTGTGGATGTTTATTAGGTTTCTCATACCCTCATGATAAGAATCAAAATAAATAATTCGTTATTCCCTACTTATATCTAATTTAAAAAAATATATTATACATTAAAAATATATTGTTGCAATTTTAAATACAATTTCCTTATATATTGATACTCTTTTAAATAGCGTAATTACTATTCAAAATAATATTTGAGAAAAAATTCGAAATACATATAATATAATTTATTTAAAATGTTATTTTATTTTTACTTTTTAGAAACAAGTAAATATAGTAAATTGAACGTGTTATAGATTATTTATATTTGAAATAATTGATAATATAAAAATAATAATATTAATAAATAAAAAAATAAATTAAAGAAAAATATAACTCTTGACTATTTTTTTATTTAAAAACTAAATATTGTTTACTCTTGCATATTAGGTATATTAATTTTATGAAGATTAAATTGTAATAACTATTATAAAAAAACAACACAAGAATATTATTTGTGATAATAATTGTCTTTACAATAACAAAATAAAAAAAGATTTTCAATATTAAAAATATTATTCCATAACTATTGATTCAAGATGTTAGTGAGTTACATAATTTGGGCATATTTTTGTTATTAAAAAACTCTATTAACTGATCGATGACCATGACATTTCATCACAATAATCCTTTTAATAAGGAAAATTATGTTGAAATGTCATAACCACGAGCATATTGCATAGAAGAATATATAATAGAAGTATAAGTTAAGAGAGAAGAATAAAAGGGTTGTGTGCCAGAATAAGGTGATTATATGGGTTGCTATATATTTAAAAAACTAGATGTGGAAGTTTATTAGGTTTCTCATACCCTGATGATAAGAATTAACAAAATAATGTGTTATTTCCTACTTATATCTAATTGTAAAAAATATATTATACATTAAAAATATATTGTTGCTATTTTAAATAAAATTTACTTATATATTGATACTCTTTGAAATAGCGTAATTACTATTCAATATTGAGAAAAAAACCGGCATACATATTATATAATTTTTTAATAATATTATTGTGTTTTTACTTTTTTTAGAAACAAGTAAATATAGTAAATTTAACATGTTCTAAATTATTAATATTTAAAATAACTGATAATATAAAAAAATTAAATAAAAAGAAATTGTAGAAAATATATAACTCTAAAATATTTTTCATTTATAATAATTAAAATTTAAATATTGTTTACTCTTGCATATTAAGTATATTAATTTTATGAAGATTAAATTGTAATAACTTATATAAAAAACAATACAAGAATATTATTTGTGATAATAATTGTATTTAAAATAACTATAAAAAAAATCAATATTAAGAAAATTATACCAGATCTATTGATTCAAGATCTTAGCGAGTTAATAACTTGGGCATATTTTTGTCTTTAAGAAACTCTACAATTTGATCGATGGCCATGACATTTCATCACAATAATCCTCTTTATAGTGAAAATTATGATGAAATGTCAAAACCACGAGCATATTGTATAGCCTATACTTGATTATTTTGATATTTGAAAAATATGGATTTATATTGAAGAACTCTATATGTTTCAGTATATAAACATCAGCTCTTGAATACAATTTTTGAAGTCAGTATAAGTTAAGAGAGAAGAATAAAAGGGTTGTGTGCCAGAATAAGGTTAAATCATGTATGTATATATAGTAGTTAAGGATGATGGACTTGATTTAGTTGGGCTTACGATTATACATTATTGGGTTGATCTAAATTAAGAAAACTAGGTGTGGATGTTTATTAGGTTTCTCATACCCTCATGATAAGAATCAAAATAAATAATTCGTTATTCCCTACTTATATCTAATTTAAAAAAATATATTATACATTAAAAATATATTGTTGCAATTTTAAATACAATTTCCTTATATATTGATACTCTTTTAAATAGCGTAATTACTATTCAAAATAATATTTGAGAAAAAATTCGAAATACATATAATATAATTTATTTAAAATGTTATTTTATTTTTACTTTTTAGAAACAAGTAAATATAGTAAATTGAACGTGTTATAGATTATTTATATTTGAAATAATTGATAATATAAAAATAATAATATTAATAAATAAAAAAATAAATTAAAGAAAAATATAACTCTTGACTATTTTTTTATTTAAAAACTAAATATTGTTTACTCTTGCATATTAGGTATATTAATTTTATGAAGATTAAATTGTAATAACTATTATAAAAAAACAACACAAGAATATTATTTGTGATAATAATTGTCTTTACAATAACAAAATAAAAAAAGATTTTCAATATTAAAAATATTATTCCATAACTATTGATTCAAGATGTTAGTGAGTTACATAATTTGGGCATATTTTTGTTATTAAAAAACTCTATTAACTGATCGATGACCATGACATTTCATCACAATAATCCTTTTAATAAGGAAAATTATGTTGAAATGTCATAACCACGAGCATATTGCATAGAAGAATATATAATAGAAGTATAAGTTAAGAGAGAAGAATAAAAGGGTTGTGTGCCAGAATAAGGTGATTATATGGGTTGCTATATATTTAAAAAACTAGATGTGGAAGTTTATTAGGTTTCTCATACCCTGATGATAAGAATTAACAAAATAATGTGTTATTTCCTACTTATATCTAATTGTAAAAAATATATTATACATTAAAAATATATTGTTGCTATTTTAAATAAAATTTACTTATATATTGATACTCTTTGAAATAGCGTAATTACTATTCAATATTGAGAAAAAAACCGGCATACATATTATATAATTTTTTAATAATATTATTGTGTTTTTACTTTTTTTAGAAACAAGTAAATATAGTAAATTTAACATGTTCTAAATTATTAATATTTAAAATAACTGATAATATAAAAAAATTAAATAAAAAGAAATTGTAGAAAATATATAACTCTAAAATATTTTTCATTTATAATAATTAAAATTTAAATATTGTTTACTCTTGCATATTAAGTATATTAATTTTATGAAGATTAAATTGTAATAACTATTATAAAAAACAATACAAGAATATTATTTGTGATAATAATTGTATTTAAAATAACTATAAAAAAAAATCAATATTAAGAAAATTATACCAGAACTATTGATTCAAGATCTTAGCGAGTTAATAACTTGGGCATATTTTTGTCATTAAGAAACTCTACAATTTGATCGATGGCCATGACATTTCATCACAATAATCCTCTTTATAGTGAAAATTATGATGAAATGTCAAAACCACGAGCATATTGTATAGCCTATACTTGATTATTTTGATATTTGAAAAATATGGATTTATATTGAAGAACTCTATATGTTTTCAGTATATAAACATCAGCTCTTGAATACAATTTTTGAAGTCAGTATAAGTTAAGAGAGAAGAATAAAAGGGTTGTGTGCCTGAATAAGGTTAAATCATGTATGTATATATAGTAGTTAAGGATGATGGACTTGATTTAGTTGGGCTTACGATTATACATTATTCGGTTGATCTAAATTAAGAAAACTAGGTGTGGATGTTTATTAGGTTTCTCATACCCTCATGATAAGAATCAAAATAAATAATTCTTTATTCCCTACTTATATCTAATTTAAAAAAATATATTATACATTAAAAATATATTGTTGCAATTTTAAATACAATTTCCTTATATATTGATACTCTTTTAAATAGCGTAATTACTATTCAAAATAATATTTGAGAAAAAATTCGAAATACATATAATATAATTTATTTAAAATGTTATTTTATTTTTACTTTTTAGAAACAAGTAAATATAGTAAATTGAACGTGTTATAGATTATTTATATTTGAAATAATTGATAATATAAAAATAATAATATTAATAAATAAAAAAATAAATTAAAGAAAAATATAACTCTTAACTATTTTTCTATTTAAAAACTGAATATTGTTTACTCTTGCATATTAGGTATATTAATTTTATGAAGATTAAATTGTAATAACTATTATAAAAAACAACACAAGAATATTATTTGTGATAATAATTGTCTTTACAATAACAAAATAAAAAAAGATTTTCAATATTAAGAATATTATTCCATAACTATTGATTCAAGATGTTAGTGAGTTACATAATTTGGGCATATTTTTGTTATTAAAAAACTCTATTAACTGATCGATGACCATGACATTTCATCACAATAATCCTTTTAATAAGGAAAATTATGTTGAAATGTCATAACCACGAGCATATTGCATAGAAGAATATATAATAGAAGTATAAGTTAAGAGAGAAGAATAAAAGGGTTGTGTGCCAGAATAAGGTTATTATATGGGTTGCTATATATTTAAAAAACTAGATGTGGAAGTTTATTAGGTTTCTCATACCCTGATGATAAGAATTAACAAAATAATGTGTTATTTCCTACTTATATCTAATTGTAAAAAATATATTATACATTAAAAATATATTGTTGCTATTTTAAATAAAATTTACTTATATATTGATACTCTTTTAAATAGCGTAATTACTATTCAAGATTGATAAAAAAAGCAGCATACATATTATATAATTTTTTAATAATATTATTGTGTTTTTACTTTTTTTAGAAACAAGTAAATATAGTAAATTGAACATGTTCTAAATTATTAATATTTAAAATAACTGATAATATAAAAAAATTAAATAAAAAGAAATTGTAGAAAATATATAACTCTAAAATATTTTTCATTTATAATAATTAAAATTTAAATATTGTTTACTCTTGCATATTAAGTATATTAATTTTATGAAGATTAAATTGTAATAACTATTATAAAAAACAATACAAGAATATTATTTGTGATAATAATTGTATTTAAAATAACTATAAAAAAATCAATATTAAGAAAATTATACCAGAACTATTGATTCAAGATCTTAGCGAGTTAATAACTTGGGCATATTTTTGTCATTAAGAAACTCTATAATTTGATCGATGACCATGACATTACATCACAATAATCCTCTTAATAAGGAAAATTATGATGAAATGTCATAACCACGAGCATATTGTATAGCCTAGACTTAATTACTTTGATATTTGAAAAATATGGATTTATATTGAAGAACTCTATATGTTTCAGTATATAAACAAGAACTCTTGAATACAATTTTTGAAGAATATATAATAGCAGTATAAAGTTAAGAGAGAAGAATAAAAGGGTTGTGTGCCAGAATAAGGTTAAATCATGTATGTATATATAGTAGTTAAGGATGATGGACTTGATTTAGTTGGGCTTACGTTATTGGGTTGATCTAAATTAAGAAAACTAGGTGTGGATGTTTATTAGGTTTCTCATACCCTCATGATAAGAATCAAAATAAATAATTCGTTATTCCCTACTTATATCTAATTTAAAAAAATATATTATACATTAAAAATATATTGTTGCTATTTTAAATACAATTTCCTTATATATTGATACTCTTTTAAATAGCATCATTACTATTCAAAATAATATTTGAGAAAAAATTCGAAATACGTATAATATAATTTATTTAAAATGTTATTTTATTTTACTTTTTAGAAACAAGTAAATATAGTAAATTGAACGTGTTATAGATTATTTATATTTGAAATAATTGATAATATAAAAATAATAATATTAATAAATAAAAAAATAAATTAAAGAAAAATATAACTCTTAACTATTTTTCTATTTAAAAACTGAATATTGTTTACTCTTGCATATTAGGTATATTAATTTTATGAAGATTAAATTGTAATAACTATTATAAAAAACAACACAAGAATATTATTTGTGATAATAATTGTCTTTACAATAACAAAATAAAAAAAGATTTTCAATATTAAGAATATTATTCCATAACTATTGATTCAAGATGTTAGTGAGTTACATAATTTGGGCATATTTTTGTTATTAAAAAACTCTATTAATTGATCGATGACCATGACATTTCATCACAATAATCCTTTTAATAAGGAAAATTATGTTGAAATGTCATAACCACGAGCATATTGCATAGAAGAATATATAATAGAAGTATAAGTTAAGAGAGAAGAATAAAAGGGTTGTGTGCCAGAATAAGGTTATTATATGGGTTGCTATATTTTTAAAAAACTAGATGTGGAAGTTTATTAGGTTTCTCATACCCTGATGATAAGAATTAACAAAATAATGTGTTATTTCCTACTTATATCTAATTGTAAAAAATATATTATACATTAAAAATATATTGTTGCTATTTTAAATAAAATTTACTTATATATTGATACTCTTTTAAATAGCGTAATTACTATTCAAGATTGATAAAAAAACCAGCATACATATTATATAATTTTTTAATAATATTATTGTGTTTTTACTTTTTTTAGAAACAAGTAAATATAGTAAATTGAACATGTTCTAAATTATTAATATTTAAAATAACTGATAATATAAAAAAATTAAATAAAAAGAAATTGTAGAAAATATATAACTCTAAAATATTTTTCATTTATAATAATTAAAATTTAAATATTGTTTACTCTTGCATATTAAGTATATTAATTTTATGAAGATTAAATTGTAATAACTATTATAAAAAAACAATACAAGAATATTATTTGTGATAATAATTGTATTTAAAATAACTATAAAAAAAAATCAATATTAAGAAAATTATACCAGAACTATTGATTCAAGATCTTAGCGAGTTAATAACTTGGGCATATTTTTGTCTTTAAGAAACTCTACAATTTGATCGATGGCCATGACATTTCATCACAATAATCCTCTTTATAGTGAAAATTATGATGAAATGTCAAAACCACGAGCATATTGTATAGCCTATACTTGATTATTTTGATATTTGAAAAATATGGATTTATATTGAAGAACTCTATATGTTTCAGTATATAAACATCAGCTCTTCAATACAATTTTTGAAGTCAGTATAAGTTAAGAGAGAAGAATAAAAGGGTTGTGTGCCAGAATAAGGTTAAATCATGTATGTATATATAGTAGTTAAGGATGATGGACTTGATTTAGTTGGGCTTACGATTATACATTATTGGGTTGATCTAAATTAAGAAAACTAGGTGTGGATGTTTATTAGGTTTCTCATACCCTCATGATAAGAATCAAAATAAATAATTCGTTATTCCCTACTTATATCTAATTTAAAAAAATATATTATACATTAAAAATATATTGTTGCAATTTTAAATACAATTTCCTTATATATTGATACTCTTTTAAATAGCGTAATTACTATTGAAAATAATATTTGAGAAAAAATTCGAAATACATATAATATAATTTATTTAAAATGTTATTTTATTTTTACTTTTTAGAAACAAGTAACTATAGTAAATTGAACGTGTTATAGATTATTTATATTTGAAATAATTGATAATATAAAAATAATAATATTAATAAATAAAAAAATAAATTAAAGAAAAATATAACTCTTGACTATTTTTCTATTTAAAAACTGAATATTGTTTACTCTTGCATATTAGGTATATTAATTTTATGAAGATTAAATTGTAATAACTATTATAAAAAACAACACAAGAATATTATTTGTGATAATAATTGTCTTTACAATAACAAAATAAAAAAAGATTTTCAATATTAAGAATATTATTCCATAACTATTGATTCAAGATGTTAGTGAGTTACATAATTTGGGCATATTTTTGTTATTAAAAAACTCTATTAACTGATCGATGACCATGACATTTCATCACAATAATCCTTTTAATAAGGAAAATTATGTTGAAATGTCATAACCACGAGCATATTGCATAGAAGAATATATAATAGAAGTATAAGTTAAGAGAGAAGAATAAAAGGGTTGTGTGCCAGAATAAGGTTATTATATGGGTTGCTATATATTTAAAAAACTAGATGTGGAAGTTTATTAGGTTTCTCATACCCTGATGATAAGAATTAACAAAATAATGTGTTATTTCCTACTTATATCTAATTGTAAAAAATATATTATACATTAAAAATATATTGTTGCTATTTTAAATAAAATTTACTTATATATTGATACTCTTTTAAATAGCGTAATTACTATTCAAGATTGATAAAAAAACCAGCATACATATTATATAATTTTTTAATAATATTATTGTGTTTTTACTTTTTCTAGAAACAAGTAAATATAGTAAATTGAACATGTTCTAAATTATTAATATTTAAAATAACTGATAATATAACAAAATTAAATAAAAAGAAATTGTAGAAAATATATAACTCTAAAATATTTTTCATTTATAATAATTAAAATTTAAATATTGTTTACTCTTGCATATTAAGTATATTAATTTTATGAAGATTAAATTGTAATAACTATTATAAAAAACAATACAAGAATATTATTTGTGATAATAATTGTATTTAAAATAACTATAAAAAAATCAATATTAAGAAAATTATACCAGAACTATTGATTCAAGATCTTAGCGAGTTAATAACTTGGGCATATTTTTGTCTTTAAGAAACTCTACAATTTGATCGATGGCCATGACATTTCATCACAATAATCCTCTTTATAGTGAAAATTATGATGAAATATCAAAACCACGAGCATATTGTATAGCCTATACTTGATTATTTTGATATTTGAAAAATATGGATTTATATTGAAGAACTCTATATGTTTCAGTATATAAACATCAACTCTTGAATACAATTTTTGAAGTCAGTATAAGTTAAGAGAGAAGAATAAAAGGGTTGTGTGCCAGAATAAGGTTAAATCATGTATGTATATATAGTAGTTAAGGATGATGGACTTGATTTAGTTGGGCTTACGATTATACATTATTGGGTTGATCTAAATTAAGAAAACTAGGTGTGGATGTTTATTAGGTTTCTCATACCCTCATGATAAGAATCAAAATAAATAATTCGTTATTCCCTACTTATATCTAATTTAAAAAAATATATTATACATTAAAAATATATTGTTGCAATTTTAAATACAATTTCCTTATATATTGATACTCTTTTAAATAGCGTAATTACTATTCAAAATAATATTTGAGAAAAAATTCGAAATACATATAATATAATTTATTTAAAATGTTATTTTATTTTTACTTTTTAGAAACAAGTAAATATAGTAAATTGAACGTGTTATAGATTATTTATATTTGAAATAATTGATAATATAAAAAAAAATATTAATAAATAAAAAAATAAATTAAAGAAAAATATAACTCTTAACTATTTTTCTATTTAAAAACTGAATATTGTTTACTCTTGCATATTAGGTATATTAATTTTATGAAGATTAAATTGTAATAACTATTATAAAAAACAACACAAGAATATTATTTGTGATAATAACTGTCTTTACAATAACAAAATAAAAAAAGATTTTCAATATTAAGAATATTATTCCATAACTATTGATTCAAGATGTTAGTGAGTTACATAATTTGGGCATATTTTTGTTATTAAAAAACTCTATTAACTGATCGATGACCATGACATTTCATCACAATAATCCTTTTAATAAGGAAAATTATGTTGAAATGTCATAACCACGAGCATATTGCATAGAAGAATATATAATAGAAGTATAAGTTAAGAGAGAAGAATAAAAGGGTTGTGTGCCAGAATAAGGTTATTATATGGGTTGCTATATATTTAAAAAACTAGATGTGGAAGTTTATTAGGTTTCTCATACCCTGATGATAAGAATTAACAAAATAATGTGTTATTTCCTACTTATATCTAATTGTAAAAAATATATTATACATTAAAAATATATTGTTGCTATTTTAAATAAAATTTACTTATATATTGATACTCTTTTAAATAGCGTAATTACTATTCAAGATTGATAAAAAAACCAGCATACATATTATATAATTTTTAATAATATTATTGTGTTTTTACTTTTTTTAGAAACAAGTAAATATAGTAAATTGAACATGTTCTAAATTATTAATATTTAAAATAACTGATAATATAAAAAAATTAAATAAAAAGAAATTGTAGAAAATATAACTCTAAAATATTTTTCATTTATAATAATTAAAATTTAAATATTGTTTACTCTTGCATATTAAGTATATTAATTTTATGAAGATTAAATTGTAATAACTATTATAAAACACAATACAAGAATATTATTTGTGATAATAATTGTATTTAAAATAACTATAAAAAAATCAATATTAAGAAAATTATACCAGAACTATTGATTCAAGATCTTAGCGAGTTAATAACTTGGGCATATTTTTGTCTTTAAGAAACTCTACAATTTGATCGATGGCCATGACATTTCATCACAATAATCCTCTTTATAGTGAAAATTATGATGAAATATCAAAACCACGAGCATATTGTATAGCCTATACTTGATTATTTTGATATTTGAAAAATATGGATTTATATTGAAGAACTCTATATGTTTCAGTATATAAACATCAACTCTTGAATACAATTTTTGAAGTCAGTATAAGTTAAGAGAGAAGAATAAAAGGGTTGTGTGCCAGAATAAGGTTAAATCATGTATGTATATATAGTAGTTAAGGATGATGGACTTGATTTAGTTGGGCTTACGATTATACATTATTGGGTTGATCTAAATTAAGAAAACTAGGTGTGGATGTTTATTAGGTTTCTCATACCCTCATGATAAGAATCAAAATAAATAATTCGTTATTCCCTACTTATATCTAATTTAAAAAAATATATTATACATTAAAAATATATTGTTGCAATTTTAAATACAATTTCCTTATATATTGATACTCTTTTAAATAGCGTAATTACTATTCAAAATAATATTTGAGAAAAAATTCGAAATACATATAATATAATTTATTTAAAATGTTATTTTATTTTTACTTTTTAGAAACAAGTAAATATAGTAAATTGAACGTGTTATAGATTATTTATATTTGAAATAATTGATAATATAAAAAAAAATATTAATAAATAAAAAAATAAATTAAAGAAAAATATAACTCTTAACTATTTTTCTATTTAAAAACTGAATATTGTTTACTCTTGCATATTAGGTATATTAATTTTATGAAGATTAAATTGTAATAACTATTATAAAAAACAACACAAGAATATTATTTGTGATAATAACTGTCTTTACAATAACAAAATAAAAAAAGATTTTCAATATTAAGAATATTATTCCATAACTATTGATTCAAGATGTTAGTGAGTTACATAATTTGGGCATATTTTTGTTATTAAAAAACTCTATTAACTGATCGATGACCATGACATTTCATCACAATAATCCTTTTAATAAGGAAAATTATGTTGAAATGTCATAACCACGAGCATATTGCATAGAAGAATATATAATAGAAGTATAAGTTAAGAGAGAAGAATAAAAGGGTTGTGTGCCAGAATAAGGTTATTATATGGGTTGCTATATATTTAAAAAACTAGATGTGGAAGTTTATTAGGTTTCTCATACCCTGATGATAAGAATTAACAAAATAATGTGTTATTTCCTACTTATATCTAATTGTAAAAAATATATTATACATTAAAAATATATTGTTGCTATTTTAAATAAAATTTACTTATATATTGATACTCTTTTAAATAGCGTAATTACTATTCAAGATTGATAAAAAAACCAGCATACATATTATATAATTTTTAATAATATTATTGTGTTTTTACTTTTTTTAGAAACAAGTAAATATAGTAAATTGAACATGTTCTAAATTATTAATATTTAAAATAACTGATAATATAAAAAAATTAAATAAAAAGAAATTGTAGAAAATATAACTCTAAAATATTTTTCATTTATAATAATTAAAATTTAAATATTGTTTACTCTTGCATATTAAGTATATTAATTTTATGAAGATTAAATTGTAATAACTATTATAAAAAACAATACAAGAATATTATTTGTGATAATAATTGTATTTAAAATAACTATAAAAAAATCAATATTAAGAAAATTATACCAGAACTATTGATTCAATATCTTAGCGAGTTAATAACTTGGGCATATTTTTGTCTTTAAGAAACTCTACAATTTGATCGATGGCCATGACATTTCATCACAATAATCCTCTTTATAGTGAAAATTATGATGAAATGTCAAAACCACGAGCATATTGTATAGCCTATACTTGATTATTTTGATATTTGAAAAATATGGATTTATATTGAAGAACTCTATATGTTTCAGTATATAAACATCAGCTCTTGAATACAATTTTTGAAGTCAGTATAAGTTAAGAGAGAAGAATAAAAGGGTTGTGTGCCAGAATAAGGTTAAATCATGTATGTATATATAGTAGTTAAGGATGATGGACTTGATTTAGTTGGGCTTACGATTATACATTATTCGGTTGATCTAAATTAAGAAAACTAGGTGTGGATGTTTATTAGGTTTCTCATACCCTCATGATAAGAATCAAAATAAATAATTCGTTATTCCCTACTTATATCTAATTTAAAAAAATATATTATACATTAAAAATATATTGTTGCAATTTTAAATACAATTTCCTTATATATTGATACTCTTTTAAATAGCGTAATTACTATTCAAAATAATATTTGAGAAAAAATTCGAAATACATATAATATAATTTATTTAAAATGTTATTTTATTTTTACTTTTTAGAAACAAGTAAATATAGTAAATTGAACGTGTTATAGATTATTTATATTTGAAATAATTGATAATATAAAAATAATAATATTAATAAATAAAAAAATAAATTAAAGAAAAATATAACTCTTAACTATTTTTTTATTTAAAAACTAAATATTGTTTACTCTTGCATATTAAGTATATTAATTTTATGAAGATTAAATTGTAATAACTATTATAAAAAACAACACAAGAATATTATTTGTGATAATAATTGTCTTTACAATAACTAAATAAAAAAAGATTTTCAATATTAAGAATATTATTCCATAACTATTGATTCAAGATGTTAGCGAGTTACATAATTTGCGTATATTTTTGTCATTAAAAAAACTCTACTAATTGATCGATGATCATGACATTTCATCACAATAATCCTTTTAATAAGGAAAATTATGTTGAAATGTCATAACCACGAGCATATTGCATAGAAGAATATATAATAGAAGTATAAGTTAAGAGAGAAGAATAAAAGGGTTGTGTGCCAGAATAAGGTGATTATATGGGTTGCTATAAATTTAAAAAACTAGATGTGGAAGTTTATTAGGTTTCTCATACCCTGATGATAAGAATTAACAAAATAATTGGTTATTTTCTACTTATATCTAATTTTAAAAAATATATTATACATTAAAAATATATTGTTGCTATTTTAAATAAAATTAACTTATATATTGATACTCTTCTAAATAGCGTAATTACTATTCAAGATTGAGAAAAAAACCGGCATACATATTATATAATTTTTTAATAATATTATTGTGTTTTTACTTTTTTAGAAACAAGTAAATATAGTAAATTAAACATGTTCTAAAATATTTATATTTAAAATAAGTGATAATATAAAAAAATTAAATAAAAAGAAATTGTAGAAAATATATAACTCTAAAATATTTTTCATTTATAATAATTAAAATTTAAATATTGTTTACTCTTGCATATTAAGTATATTAATTTTATGAAGATTAAATTGTAATAACTTATATAAAAAACAATACAAGAATATTATTTGTGATAATAATTGTATTTAAAATAACTATAAAAAAAATCAATATTAAGAAAATTATACCAGATCTATTGATTCAAGATCTTAGCGAGTTAATAACTTGGGCATATTTTTGTCTTTAAGAAACTCTACAATTTGATCGATGGCCATGACATTTCATCACAATAATCCTCTTTATAGTGAAAATTATGATGAAATGTCAAAACCACGAGCATATTGTATAGCCTATACTTGATTATTTTGATATTTGAAAAATATGGATTTATATTGAAGAACTCTATATGTTTCAGTATATAAACATCAGCTCTTGAATACAATTTTTGAAGTCAGTATAAGTTAAGAGAGAAGAATAAAAGGGTTGTGTGCCAGAATAAGGTTAAATCATGTATGTATATATAGTAGTTAAGGATGATGGACTTGATTTAGTTGGGCTTACGATTATACATTATTGGGTTGATCTAAATTAAGAAAACTAGGTGTGGATGTTTATTAGGTTTCTCATACCCTCATGATAAGAATCAAAATAAATAATTCGTTATTCCCTACTTATATCTAATTTAAAAAAATATATTATACATTAAAAATATATTGTTGCAATTTTAAATACAATTTCCTTATATATTGATACTCTTTTAAATAGCGTAATTACTATTCAAAATAATATTTGAGAAAAAATTCGAAATACATATAATATAATTTATTTAAAATGTTATTTTATTTTTACTTTTTAGAAACAAGTAAATATAGTAAATTGAACGTGTTATAGATTATTTATATTTGAAATAATTGATAATATAAAAATAATAATATTAATAAATAAAAAAATAAATTAAAGAAAAATATAACTCTTGACTATTTTTTTATTTAAAAACTAAATATTGTTTACTCTTGCATATTAGGTATATTAATTTTATGAAGATTAAATTGTAATAACTATTATAAAAAAACAACACAAGAATATTATTTGTGATAATAATTGTCTTTACAATAACAAAATAAAAAAAGATTTTCAATATTAAAAATATTATTCCATAACTATTGATTCAAGATGTTAGTGAGTTACATAATTTGGGCATATTTTTGTTATTAAAAAACTCTATTAACTGATCGATGACCATGACATTTCATCACAATAATCCTTTTAATAAGGAAAATTATGTTGAAATGTCATAACCACGAGCATATTGCATAGAAGAATATATAATAGAAGTATAAGTTAAGAGAGAAGAATAAAAGGGTTGTGTGCCAGAATAAGGTGATTATATGGGTTGCTATATATTTAAAAAACTAGATGTGGAAGTTTATTAGGTTTCTCATACCCTGATGATAAGAATTAACAAAATAATGTGTTATTTCCTACTTATATCTAATTGTAAAAAATATATTATACATTAAAAATATATTGTTGCTATTTTAAATAAAATTTACTTATATATTGATACTCTTTGAAATAGCGTAATTACTATTCAATATTGAGAAAAAAACCGGCATACATATTATATAATTTTTTAATAATATTATTGTGTTTTTACTTTTTTTAGAAACAAGTAAATATAGTAAATTTAACATGTTCTAAATTATTAATATTTAAAATAACTGATAATATAAAAAAATTAAATAAAAAGAAATTGTAGAAAATATATAACTCTAAAATATTTTTCATTTATAATAATTAAAATTTAAATATTGTTTACTCTTGCATATTAAGTATATTAATTTTATGAAGATTAAATTGTAATAACTTATATAAAAAACAATACAAGAATATTATTTGTGATAATAATTGTATTTAAAATAACTATAAAAAAAATCAATATTAAGAAAATTATACCAGATCTATTGATTCAAGATCTTAGCGAGTTAATAACTTGGGCATATTTTTGTCTTTAAGAAACTCTACAATTTGATCGATGGCCATGACATTTCATCACAATAATCCTCTTTATAGTGAAAATTATGATGAAATGTCAAAACCACGAGCATATTGTATAGCCTATACTTGATTATTTTGATATTTGAAAAATATGGATTTATATTGAAGAACTCTATATGTTTCAGTATATAAACATCAGCTCTTGAATACAATTTTTGAAGTCAGTATAAGTTAAGAGAGAAGAATAAAAGGGTTGTGTGCCAGAATAAGGTTAAATCATGTATGTATATATAGTAGTTAAGGATGATGGACTTGATTTAGTTGGGCTTACGATTATACATTATTGGGTTGATCTAAATTAAGAAAACTAGGTGTGGATGTTTATTAGGTTTCTCATACCCTCATGATAAGAATCAAAATAAATAATTCGTTATTCCCTACTTATATCTAATTTAAAAAAATATATTATACATTAAAAATATATTGTTGCAATTTTAAATACAATTTCCTTATATATTGATACTCTTTTAAATAGCGTAATTACTATTCAAAATAATATTTGAGAAAAAATTCGAAATACATATAATATAATTTATTTAAAATGTTATTTTATTTTTACTTTTTAGAAACAAGTAAATATAGTAAATTGAACGTGTTATAGATTATTTATATTTGAAATAATTGATAATATAAAAATAATAATATTAATAAATAAAAAAATAAATTAAAGAAAAATATAACTCTTGACTATTTTTTTATAAAAACTAAATATTGTTTACTCTTGCATATTAGGTATATTAATTTTATGAAGATTAAATTGTAATAACTATTATAAAAAAACAACACAAGAATATTATTTGTGATAATAATTGTCTTTACAATAACAAAATAAAAAAAGATTTTCAATATTAAAAATATTATTCCATAACTATTGATTCAAGATGTTAGTGAGTTACATAATTTGGGCATATTTTTGTTATTAAAAAACTCTATTAACTGATCGATGACCATGACATTTCATCACAATAATCCTTTTAATAAGGAAAATTATGTTGAAATGTCATAACCACGAGCATATTGCATAGAAGAATATATAATAGAAGTATAAGTTAAGAGAGAAGAATAAAAGGGTTGTGTGCCAGAATAAGGTGATTATATGGGTTGCTATATATTTAAAAAACTAGATGTGGAAGTTTATTAGGTTTCTCATACCCTGATGATAAGAATTAACAAAATAATGTGTTATTTCCTACTTATATCTAATTGTAAAAAATATATTATACATTAAAAATATATTGTTGCTATTTTAAATAAAATTTACTTATATATTGATACTCTTTGAAATAGCGTAATTACTATTCAATATTGAGAAAAAAACCGGCATACATATTATATAATTTTTTAATAATATTATTGTGTTTTTACTTTTTTTAGAAACAAGTAAATATAGTAAATTTAACATGTTCTAAATTATTAATATTTAAAATAACTGATAATATAAAAAACTTAAATAAAAAGAAATTGTAGAAAATATATAACTCTAAAATATTTTTCATTTATAATAATTAAAATTTAAATATTGTTTACTCTTGCATATTAAGTATATTAATTTTATGAAGATTAAATTGTAATAACTATTATAAAAAACAATACAAGAATATTATTTGTGATAATAATTGTATTTAAAATAACTATAAAAAAAAATCAATATTAAGAAAATTATACCAGAACTATTGATTCAAGATCTTAGCGAGTTAATAACTTGGGCATATTTTTGTCATTAAGAAACTCTACAATTTGATCGATGGCCATGACATTTCATCACAATAATCCTCTTTATAGTGAAAATTATGATGAAATGTCAAAACCACGAGCATATTGTATAGCCTATACTTGATT
Organism: Nemophila menziesii; assembly: GCA_029959085.1. NCBI lineage: Eukaryota > Viridiplantae > Streptophyta > Magnoliopsida > Boraginales > Hydrophyllaceae > Nemophila > Nemophila menziesii. The sequence goes on along the minus strand of JARWIR010000015.1, from coordinate 20,827,214 downwards.
ATTTTGATATTTGAAAAATATGGATTTATATTGAAGAACTCTATATGTTTTCAGTATATAAACATCAGCTCTTGAATACAATTTTTGAAGTCAGTATAAGTTAAGAGAGAAGAATAAAAGGGTTGTGTGCCTGAATAAGGTTAAATCATGTATGTATATATAGTAGTTAAGGATGATGGACTTGATTTAGTTGGGCTTACGATTATACATTATTCGGTTGATCTAAATTAAGAAAACTAGGTGTGGATGTTTATTAGGTTTCTCATACCCTCATGATAAGAATCAAAATAAATAATTCTTTATTCCCTACTTATATCTAATTTAAAAAAATATATTATACATTAAAAATATATTGTTGCAATTTTAAATACAATTTCCTTATATATTGATACTCTTTTAAATAGCGTAATTACTATTCAAAATAATATTTGAGAAAAAATTCGAAATACATATAATATAATTTATTTAAAATGTTATTTTATTTTTACTTTTTAGAAACAAGTAAATATAGTAAATTGAACGTGTTATAGATTATTTATATTTGAAATAATTGATAATATAAAAATAATAATATTAATAAATAAAAAAATAAATTAAAGAAAAATATAACTCTTAACTATTTTTCTATTTAAAAACTGAATATTGTTTACTCTTGCATATTAGGTATATTAATTTTATGAAGATTAAATTGTAATAACTATTATAAAAAACAACACAAGAATATTATTTGTGATAATAATTGTCTTTACAATAACAAAATAAAAAAAGATTTTCAATATTAAGAATATTATTCCATAACTATTGATTCAAGATGTTAGTGAGTTACATAATTTGGGCATATTTTTGTTATTAAAAAACTCTATTAACTGATCGATGACCATGACATTTCATCACAATAATCCTTTTAATAAGGAAAATTATGTTGAAATGTCATAACCACGAGCATATTGCATAGAAGAATATATAATAGAAGTATAAGTTAAGAGAGAAGAATAAAAGGGTTGTGTGCCAGAATAAGGTTATTATATGGGTTGCTATATATTTAAAAAACTAGATGTGGAAGTTTATTAGGTTTCTCATACCCTGATGATAAGAATTAACAAAATAATGTGTTATTTCCTACTTATATCTAATTGTAAAAAATATATTATACATTAAAAATATATTGTTGCTATTTTAAATAAAATTTACTTATATATTGATACTCTTTTAAATAGCGTAATTACTATTCAAGATTGATAAAAAAAGCAGCATACATATTATATAATTTTTTAATAATATTATTGTGTTTTTACTTTTTTTAGAAACAAGTAAATATAGTAAATTGAACATGTTCTAAATTATTAATATTTAAAATAACTGATAATATAAAAAAATTAAATAAAAAGAAATTGTAGAAAATATATAACTCTAAAATATTTTTCATTTATAATAATTAAAATTTAAATATTGTTTACTCTTGCATATTAAGTATATTAATTTTATGAAGATTAAATTGTAATAACTATTATAAAAAACAATACAAGAATATTATTTGTGATAATAATTGTATTTAAAATAACTATAAAAAAATCAATATTAAGAAAATTATACCAGAACTATTGATTCAAGATCTTAGCGAGTTAATAACTTGGGCATATTTTTGTCATTAAGAAACTCTATAATTTGATCGATGACCATGACATTACATCACAATAATCCTCTTAATAAGGAAAATTATGATGAAATGTCATAACCACGAGCATATTGTATAGCCTAGACTTAATTACTTTGATATTTGAAAAATATGGATTTATATTGAAGAACTCTATATGTTTCAGTATATAAACAAGAACTCTTGAATACAATTTTTGAAGAATATATAATAGCAGTATAAAGTTAAGAGAGAAGAATAAAAGGGTTGTGTGCCAGAATAAGGTTAAATCATGTATGTATATATAGTAGTTAAGGATGATGGACTTGATTTAGTTGGGCTTACGTTATTGGGTTGATCTAAATTAAGAAAACTAGGTGTGGATGTTTATTAGGTTTCTCATACCCTCATGATAAGAATCAAAATAAATAATTCGTTATTCCCTACTTATATCTAATTTAAAAAAATATATTATACATTAAAAATATATTGTTGCTATTTTAAATACAATTTCCTTATATATTGATACTCTTTTAAATAGCATCATTACTATTCAAAATAATATTTGAGAAAAAATTCGAAATACGTATAATATAATTTATTTAAAATGTTATTTTATTTTACTTTTTAGAAACAAGTAAATATAGTAAATTGAACGTGTTATAGATTATTTATATTTGAAATAATTGATAATATAAAAATAATAATATTAATAAATAAAAAAATAAATTAAAGAAAAATATAACTCTTAACTATTTTTCTATTTAAAAACTGAATATTGTTTACTCTTGCATATTAGGTATATTAATTTTATGAAGATTAAATTGTAATAACTATTATAAAAAACAACACAAGAATATTATTTGTGATAATAATTGTCTTTACAATAACAAAATAAAAAAAGATTTTCAATATTAAGAATATTATTCCATAACTATTGATTCAAGATGTTAGTGAGTTACATAATTTGGGCATATTTTTGTTATTAAAAAACTCTATTAATTGATCGATGACCATGACATTTCATCACAATAATCCTTTTAATAAGGAAAATTATGTTGAAATGTCATAACCACGAGCATATTGCATAGAAGAATATATAATAGAAGTATAAGTTAAGAGAGAAGAATAAAAGGGTTGTGTGCCAGAATAAGGTTATTATATGGGTTGCTATATTTTTAAAAAACTAGATGTGGAAGTTTATTAGGTTTCTCATACCCTGATGATAAGAATTAACAAAATAATGTGTTATTTCCTACTTATATCTAATTGTAAAAAATATATTATACATTAAAAATATATTGTTGCTATTTTAAATAAAATTTACTTATATATTGATACTCTTTTAAATAGCGTAATTACTATTCAAGATTGATAAAAAAACCAGCATACATATTATATAATTTTTTAATAATATTATTGTGTTTTTACTTTTTTTAGAAACAAGTAAATATAGTAAATTGAACATGTTCTAAATTATTAATATTTAAAATAACTGATAATATAAAAAAATTAAATAAAAAGAAATTGTAGAAAATATATAACTCTAAAATATTTTTCATTTATAATAATTAAAATTTAAATATTGTTTACTCTTGCATATTAAGTATATTAATTTTATGAAGATTAAATTGTAATAACTATTATAAAAAAACAATACAAGAATATTATTTGTGATAATAATTGTATTTAAAATAACTATAAAAAAAAATCAATATTAAGAAAATTATACCAGAACTATTGATTCAAGATCTTAGCGAGTTAATAACTTGGGCATATTTTTGTCTTTAAGAAACTCTACAATTTGATCGATGGCCATGACATTTCATCACAATAATCCTCTTTATAGTGAAAATTATGATGAAATGTCAAAACCACGAGCATATTGTATAGCCTATACTTGATTATTTTGATATTTGAAAAATATGGATTTATATTGAAGAACTCTATATGTTTCAGTATATAAACATCAGCTCTTCAATACAATTTTTGAAGTCAGTATAAGTTAAGAGAGAAGAATAAAAGGGTTGTGTGCCAGAATAAGGTTAAATCATGTATGTATATATAGTAGTTAAGGATGATGGACTTGATTTAGTTGGGCTTACGATTATACATTATTGGGTTGATCTAAATTAAGAAAACTAGGTGTGGATGTTTATTAGGTTTCTCATACCCTCATGATAAGAATCAAAATAAATAATTCGTTATTCCCTACTTATATCTAATTTAAAAAAATATATTATACATTAAAAATATATTGTTGCAATTTTAAATACAATTTCCTTATATATTGATACTCTTTTAAATAGCGTAATTACTATTGAAAATAATATTTGAGAAAAAATTCGAAATACATATAATATAATTTATTTAAAATGTTATTTTATTTTTACTTTTTAGAAACAAGTAACTATAGTAAATTGAACGTGTTATAGATTATTTATATTTGAAATAATTGATAATATAAAAATAATAATATTAATAAATAAAAAAATAAATTAAAGAAAAATATAACTCTTGACTATTTTTCTATTTAAAAACTGAATATTGTTTACTCTTGCATATTAGGTATATTAATTTTATGAAGATTAAATTGTAATAACTATTATAAAAAACAACACAAGAATATTATTTGTGATAATAATTGTCTTTACAATAACAAAATAAAAAAAGATTTTCAATATTAAGAATATTATTCCATAACTATTGATTCAAGATGTTAGTGAGTTACATAATTTGGGCATATTTTTGTTATTAAAAAACTCTATTAACTGATCGATGACCATGACATTTCATCACAATAATCCTTTTAATAAGGAAAATTATGTTGAAATGTCATAACCACGAGCATATTGCATAGAAGAATATATAATAGAAGTATAAGTTAAGAGAGAAGAATAAAAGGGTTGTGTGCCAGAATAAGGTTATTATATGGGTTGCTATATATTTAAAAAACTAGATGTGGAAGTTTATTAGGTTTCTCATACCCTGATGATAAGAATTAACAAAATAATGTGTTATTTCCTACTTATATCTAATTGTAAAAAATATATTATACATTAAAAATATATTGTTGCTATTTTAAATAAAATTTACTTATATATTGATACTCTTTTAAATAGCGTAATTACTATTCAAGATTGATAAAAAAACCAGCATACATATTATATAATTTTTTAATAATATTATTGTGTTTTTACTTTTTCTAGAAACAAGTAAATATAGTAAATTGAACATGTTCTAAATTATTAATATTTAAAATAACTGATAATATAACAAAATTAAATAAAAAGAAATTGTAGAAAATATATAACTCTAAAATATTTTTCATTTATAATAATTAAAATTTAAATATTGTTTACTCTTGCATATTAAGTATATTAATTTTATGAAGATTAAATTGTAATAACTATTATAAAAAACAATACAAGAATATTATTTGTGATAATAATTGTATTTAAAATAACTATAAAAAAATCAATATTAAGAAAATTATACCAGAACTATTGATTCAAGATCTTAGCGAGTTAATAACTTGGGCATATTTTTGTCTTTAAGAAACTCTACAATTTGATCGATGGCCATGACATTTCATCACAATAATCCTCTTTATAGTGAAAATTATGATGAAATATCAAAACCACGAGCATATTGTATAGCCTATACTTGATTATTTTGATATTTGAAAAATATGGATTTATATTGAAGAACTCTATATGTTTCAGTATATAAACATCAACTCTTGAATACAATTTTTGAAGTCAGTATAAGTTAAGAGAGAAGAATAAAAGGGTTGTGTGCCAGAATAAGGTTAAATCATGTATGTATATATAGTAGTTAAGGATGATGGACTTGATTTAGTTGGGCTTACGATTATACATTATTGGGTTGATCTAAATTAAGAAAACTAGGTGTGGATGTTTATTAGGTTTCTCATACCCTCATGATAAGAATCAAAATAAATAATTCGTTATTCCCTACTTATATCTAATTTAAAAAAATATATTATACATTAAAAATATATTGTTGCAATTTTAAATACAATTTCCTTATATATTGATACTCTTTTAAATAGCGTAATTACTATTCAAAATAATATTTGAGAAAAAATTCGAAATACATATAATATAATTTATTTAAAATGTTATTTTATTTTTACTTTTTAGAAACAAGTAAATATAGTAAATTGAACGTGTTATAGATTATTTATATTTGAAATAATTGATAATATAAAAAAAAATATTAATAAATAAAAAAATAAATTAAAGAAAAATATAACTCTTAACTATTTTTCTATTTAAAAACTGAATATTGTTTACTCTTGCATATTAGGTATATTAATTTTATGAAGATTAAATTGTAATAACTATTATAAAAAACAACACAAGAATATTATTTGTGATAATAACTGTCTTTACAATAACAAAATAAAAAAAGATTTTCAATATTAAGAATATTATTCCATAACTATTGATTCAAGATGTTAGTGAGTTACATAATTTGGGCATATTTTTGTTATTAAAAAACTCTATTAACTGATCGATGACCATGACATTTCATCACAATAATCCTTTTAATAAGGAAAATTATGTTGAAATGTCATAACCACGAGCATATTGCATAGAAGAATATATAATAGAAGTATAAGTTAAGAGAGAAGAATAAAAGGGTTGTGTGCCAGAATAAGGTTATTATATGGGTTGCTATATATTTAAAAAACTAGATGTGGAAGTTTATTAGGTTTCTCATACCCTGATGATAAGAATTAACAAAATAATGTGTTATTTCCTACTTATATCTAATTGTAAAAAATATATTATACATTAAAAATATATTGTTGCTATTTTAAATAAAATTTACTTATATATTGATACTCTTTTAAATAGCGTAATTACTATTCAAGATTGATAAAAAAACCAGCATACATATTATATAATTTTTAATAATATTATTGTGTTTTTACTTTTTTTAGAAACAAGTAAATATAGTAAATTGAACATGTTCTAAATTATTAATATTTAAAATAACTGATAATATAAAAAAATTAAATAAAAAGAAATTGTAGAAAATATAACTCTAAAATATTTTTCATTTATAATAATTAAAATTTAAATATTGTTTACTCTTGCATATTAAGTATATTAATTTTATGAAGATTAAATTGTAATAACTATTATAAAAAACAATACAAGAATATTATTTGTGATAATAATTGTATTTAAAATAACTATAAAAAAATCAATATTAAGAAAATTATACCAGAACTATTGATTCAAGATCTTAGCGAGTTAATAACTTGGGCATATTTTTGTCTTTAAGAAACTCTACAATTTGATCGATGGCCATGACATTTCATCACAATAATCCTCTTTATAGTGAAAATTATGATGAAATATCAAAACCACGAGCATATTGTATAGCCTATACTTGATTATTTTGATATTTGAAAAATATGGATTTATATTGAAGAACTCTATATGTTTCAGTATATAAACATCAACTCTTGAATACAATTTTTGAAGTCAGTATAAGTTAAGAGAGAAGAATAAAAGGGTTGTGTGCCAGAATAAGGTTAAATCATGTATGTATATATAGTAGTTAAGGATGATGGACTTGATTTAGTTGGGCTTACGATTATACATTATTGGGTTGATCTAAATTAAGAAAACTAGGTGTGGATGTTTATTAGGTTTCTCATACCCTCATGATAAGAATCAAAATAAATAATTCGTTATTCCCTACTTATATCTAATTTAAAAAAATATATTATACATTAAAAATATATTGTTGCAATTTTAAATACAATTTCCTTATATATTGATACTCTTTTAAATAGCGTAATTACTATTCAAAATAATATTTGAGAAAAAATTCGAAATACATATAATATAATTTATTTAAAATGTTATTTTATTTTTACTTTTTAGAAACAAGTAAATATAGTAAATTGAACGTGTTATAGATTATTTATATTTGAAATAATTGATAATATAAAAAAAAATATTAATAAATAAAAAAATAAATTAAAGAAAAAGATAACTCTTAACTATTTTTCTATTTAAAAACTGAATATTGTTTACTCTTGCATATTAGGTATATTAATTTTATGAAGATTAAATTGTAATAACTATTATAAAAAACAACACAAGAATATTATTTGTGATAATAACTGTCTTTACAATAACAAAATAAAAAAAGATTTTCAATATTAAGAATATTATTCCATAACTATTGATTCAAGATGTTAGTGAGTTACATAATTTGGGCATATTTTTGTTATTAAAAAACTCTATTAACTGATCGATGACCATGACATTTCATCACAATAATCCTTTTAATAAGGAAAATTATGTTGAAATGTCATAACCACGAGCATATTGCATAGAAGAATATATAATAGAAGTATAAGTTAAGAGAGAAGAATAAAAGGGTTGTGTGCCAGAATAAGGTTATTATATGGGTTGCTATATATTTAAAAAACTAGATGTGGAAGTTTATTAGGTTTCTCATACCCTGATGATAAGAATTAACAAAATAATGTGTTATTTCCTACTTATATCTAATTGTAAAAAATATATTATACATTAAAAATATATTGTTGCTATTTTAAATAAAATTTACTTATATATTGATACTCTTTTAAATAGCGTAATTACTATTCAAGATTGATAAAAAAACCAGCATACATATTATATAATTTTTAATAATATTATTGTGTTTTTACTTTTTTTAGAAACAAGTAAATATAGTAAATTGAACATGTTCTAAATTATTAATATTTAAAATAACTGATAATATAAAAAAATTAAATAAAAAGAAATTGTAGAAAATATAACTCTAAAATATTTTTCATTTATAATAATTAAAATTTAAATATTGTTTACTCTTGCATATTAAGTATATTAATTTTATGAAGATTAAATTGTAATAACTATTATAAAAAACAATACAAGAATATTATTTGTGATAATAATTGTATTTAAAATAACTATAAAAAAATCAATATTAAGAAAATTATACCAGAACTATTGATTCAATATCTTAGCGAGTTAATAACTTGGGCATATTTTTGTCTTTAAGAAACTCTACAATTTGATCGATGGCCATGACATTTCATCACAATAATCCTCTTTATAGTGAAAATTATGATGAAATGTCAAAACCACGAGCATATTGTATAGCCTATACTTGATTATTTTGATATTTGAAAAATATGGATTTATATTGAAGAACTCTATATGTTTCAGTATATAAACATCAGCTCTTGAATACAATTTTTGAAGTCAGTATAAGTTAAGAGAGAAGAATAAAAGGGTTGTGTGCCAGAATAAGGTTAAATCATGTATGTATATATAGTAGTTAAGGATGATGGACTTGATTTAGTTGGGCTTACGATTATACATTATTCGGTTGATCTAAATTAAGAAAACTAGGTGTGGATGTTTATTAGGTTTCTCATACCCTCATGATAAGAATCAAAATAAATAATTCGTTATTCCCTACTTATATCTAATTTAAAAAAAATATATTATACATTAAAAATATATTGTTGCAATTTTAAATACAATTTCCTTATATATTGATACTCTTTTAAATAGCGTAATTACTATTCAAAATAATATTTGAGAAAAAATTCGAAATACATATAATATAATTTATTTAAAATGTTATTTTATTTTTACTTTTTAGAAACAAGTAAATATAGTAAATTGAACGTGTTATAGATTATTTATATTTGAAATAATTGATAATATAAAAATAATAATATTAATAAATAAAAAAATAAATTAAAGAAAAATATAACTCTTAACTATTTTTTTATTTAAAAACTAAATATTGTTTACTCTTGCATATTAAGTATATTAATTTTATGAAGATTAAATTGTAATAACTATTATAAAAAACAACACAAGAATATTATTTGTGATAATAATTGTCTTTACAATAACTAAATAAAAAAAGATTTTCAATATTAAGAATATTATTCCATAACTATTGATTCAAGATGTTAGCGAGTTACATAATTTGCGTATATTTTTGTCATTAAAAAAACTCTACTAATTGATCGATGATCATGACATTTCATCACAATAATCCTTTTAATAAGGAAAATTATGTTGAAATGTCATAACCACGAGCATATTGCATAGAAGAATATATAATAGAAGTATAAGTTAAGAGAGAAGAATAAAAGGGTTGTGTGCCAGAATAAGGTGATTATATGGGTTGCTATAAATTTAAAAAACTAGATGTGGAAGTTTATTAGGTTTCTCATACCCTGATGATAAGAATTAACAAAATAATTGGTTATTTTCTACTTATATCTAATTTTAAAAAATATATTATACATTAAAAATATATTGTTGCTATTTTAAATAAAATTAACTTATATATTGATACTCTTCTAAATAGCGTAATTACTATTCAAAATTGAGAAAAAAACCGGCATACATATTATATAATTTTTTAATAATATTATTGTGTTTTTACTTTTTTAGAAACAAGTAAATATAGTAAATTAAACATGTTCTAAAATATTTATATTTAAAATAATTGATAATATAAAAAAATTTAAAAACAAATTGTAGAAAAAATATAACTCTAAAATATTTTTCATTTAAAATAATTAAAATTTGAATATTGTTTACTCTTGCATATTAAGTATATTAATTTTATGAAGATTAAATTGTAATAACTATTATAAAAAACAATACAAGAATATTATTTGTGATAATAATTGTATTTAAAATAACTTAATTAAAAAAAATCAATATTAAGAAAATTATACCAGAACTATGTATTCAAGATCTTAGCGAGTTAATAACTTGGGCATATTTTTGTCATTAAGAAACTCTACAATTTGATCGATGTCCATGACATTTCATCACAATAATCCTCTTTATAATGAAAATTATGATGAAATGTCATAACCACGAGCATATTGTATAGCCTATACTTGATTACTTTGATATTTGAAAAATATGGATTTATATTGAAGAACTCTATATGTTTCAGTATATAAACATCAGCTCTTGAATACAATTTTTGAAGAATATATAATAGCAGTATAAGTTAAGAGAGAAGAATAAAAGGGTTGTGTGCCAGAATAAGGTTAAATCATGTATGTATATATAGTAGTTAAGGATGATGGACTTGATTTAGTTGGGCTTACGATTATACATTATTGGGTTGATCTAAATTAAGAAAACTAGGTGTGGATGTTTATTAGGTTTCTCATACCCTCATGATAAGAATCAAAATAAATAATTCGTTATTCCTTACTTATATCTAATTTAAAAAAATATATTATACATTAAAAATATATTGTTGCTATTTTAAATACAATTTCCTTATATATTGATACTCTTTTAAATAGCATAATTACTATTCAAAATAATATTTGAGAAAAAATTCGAAATACGTATAATATAATTTATTTAAAATGTTATTTTATTTAACTTTTTAGAAACAAGTAAATATAGTAAATTGAACGTGTTATAGATTATTTATATTTGAAATAATTGATAATATAAAAATAATAATATTAATAAATAAAAAAATAAATTAAAGAAAAATATAACTCTTAACTATTTTTCTATTTAAAAACTGAATATTGTTTACTCTTGCATATTAGGTATATTAATTTTATGAAGATTAAATTGTAATAACTATTATAAAAAACAACACAAGAATATTATTTGTGATAATAATTGTCTTTACAATAACAAAATAAAAAAAGATTTTCAATATTAAGAATATTATTCCATAACTATTGATTCAAGATGTTAGCGAGTTACATAATTTGCGTATATTTTTGTCATTAAAAAAACTCTACTAATTGATCGATGATCATGAAATTTCATCACAATAATCCTTTTAATAAGTAAAATTATGTTGAAATGTCATAACCACGAGCATATTGCATAGAAGAATATATAATAGAAGTATAAGTTAAGAGAGAAGAATAAAAGGGTTGTGTGCCAGAATAAGGTGATTATATGGGTTGCTATAAATTTAAAAAACTAGATGTGGAAGTTTATTACGTTTCTCATACCCTGATGATAAGAATTAACAAAATAATTGGTTATTTCCTACTTATATCTAATTTTAAAAAATATATTATACATTAAAAATATATTGTTGCTATTTTAAATAAAATTTACTTATATATTGATACTCTTTTAAATAGCGTAATTACTATTCAAGATTCAGAATAAAATCGGCATACATATTATATAATTTTTTTAATAATATTATTGTGTTTTTACTTTTTTAGAAACAAGTAAATATAGTAAATTAAACATGTTCTAAATTATTAATATTTAAAATAACTGATAATATAAAAAAATTAAATAAAAAGAAATTGTAGAAAATATATAACTCTAAAATATTTTTCATTTAAAATAATTAAAATTTGAATATTGTTTGCTCTTGCATATTAAGTATATTAATTTTATGAAGATTAAATTGTAATAACTATTATAAAAAACAATACAAGAATATTATTTGTGATAATAATTGTATTTAAAATAACTTAATTAAAAAAAATCAATATTAAGAAAATTATACCAGAACTATTGATTCAAGATCTTAGCGAGTTAATAACTTGGGCATATTTTTGTCTTTAAGAAACTCTACAATTTGATCGATGGCCATGACATTTCATCACAATAATCCTCTTTATAATGAAAATTAGGATGAAATGTCATAACCACGAGCATATTGTATAGCCTATACTTGATTATTTTGATATTGAAAAATATGGATTTATATTGAAGAATTCTATATGTTTCAGTATATAAACATCAGCTCTTGAATACAATTTTTGAAGAATATATAATAGCAGTATAAGTTAAGAGAGAAGAATAAAAGGGTTGTGTGCCAGAATAAGGTTAAATCATGTATGTATATATAGTAGTTAAGGATGATGGACTTGATTTAGTTGGGCTTACGATTATACATTATTGGGTTGATCTAAATTAAGAAAACTAGGTGTGGATGTTTATTAGGTTTCTCATACCCTCATGATAAGAATCAAAATAAATAATTCGTTATTCCCTACTTATATCTAATTTAAAAAAATATATTATACATTAAAAATATATTGTTGCTATTTTAAATACAATTTCCTTATATATTGATACTCTTTTAAATAGCATAATTACTATTCAAAATAATATTTGAGAAAAAATTCGAAATACGTATAATATAATTTATTTAAAATGTTATTTTATTTAACTTTTTAGAAACAAGTAAATATAGTAAATTGAACGTGTTATAGATTATTTATATTTGAAATAATTGATAATATAAAAATAATAATATTAATAAATAAAAAAATAAATTAAAGAAAAATATAACTCTTAACTATTTTTCTATTTAAAAACTGAATATTGTTTACTCTTGCATATTAGGTATATTAATTTTATGAAGATTAAATTGTAATAACTATTATAAAAAACAACACAAGAATATTATTTGTGATAATAATTGTCTTTACAATAACAAAATAAAAAAAGATTTTCAATATTAAGAATATTATTCCATAACTATTGATTCAAGATGTTAGTGAGTTACATAATTTGAGCATATTTTTGTTATTAAAAAACTCTATTAATTGATCGATGAATATGACATTTCATCACAATAATCTTTTTAATAAGGAAAATTATGTTGAAATGTCATAACCACGAGCATATTGCATAGAAGAATATATAATAGAAGTATAAGTTAAGAAAGAAGAATAAAAGGGTTGTGTGCCAGAATAAGGTTATTATATGGGTTGCTATATATTTAAAAAACTAGATGTGGAAGTTTATTAGGTTTCTCATACCGTGATGATAAGAATTAACAAAATAATGTGTTATTTCATACTTATATCTAATTGTAAAAAATATATTATACATTAAAAATATATTGTTGCTATTTTAAATAAAATTTACTTATATATTGATACTCTTTTAAATAGCGTAATTACTATTCAAGATTCAGAATAAAATCGGCATACATATATAATTTTTTTAATAATATTATTGTGTTTTTACTTTTTTAGAAACAAGTAAATATAGTAAATTAAACATGTTCTAAATTATTAATATTTAAAATAACTGATAATATAAAAAAATTAAATAAAAAGAAATTGTAGAAAATATATAACTCTAAAATATTTTTTATTTATAATAATTAAAATTTAAATATTGTTTACTCTTGCATATTAAGTATATTAATTTTATGAAGATTAAATTGTAATAACTATTATAAAAAACAATACAAGAATATTATTTGTGACAATAATTGTATTTACAATAACTAAATTAAAAAAATCAATATTAAGAAAGTTATACCAGAACTATTGATTCAAGATCTTAGCGAGTTAATAACTTGGGCATATTTTTGTCATTAAGAAACTCTACAATTTGATCGATGGCCATGACATTTCATCAGAATAATCCTCTTTATAATAAAAATTATGATGAAATGTCATAACCACGAGCATATTGTATAGCCTATACTTGATTACTTTGATATTTGAAAAATATGGATTTATATTGAAGAACTCTATATGTTTCAGTATATAAACATCAGCTCTTGAATACAATTTTTGAAGAATATATAATAGCAGTATAAGTTAAGAGAGAAGAATAAAAGGGTTGTGTGCCAGAATAAGGTTAAATCATGTATGTATATATAGTAGTTAAGGATGATGGACTTGATTTAGTTGGGCTTACGATTATACATTATTGGGTTGATCTAAATTAAGAAAACTAGGTGTGGATGTTTATTAGGTTTCTCATACCCTCATGATAAGAATCAAAATAAATAATTCGTTATTCCCTACTTATATCTAATTTAAAAAAATATATTATACATTAAAAATATATTGTTGCTATTTTAAATACAATTTCCTTATATATTGATACTCTTTTAAATAGCATAATTACTATTCAAAATAATATTTGAGAAAAAATTCGAAATACGTATAATATAATTTATTTAAAATGTTATTTTATTTTACTTTTTAGAAACAAGTAAATATAGTAAATTGAACGTGTTATAGATTATTTATATTTGAAATAATTGATAATATAAAAATAATAATATTAATAAATAAAAAAATAAATTAAAGAAAAATATAACTCTTAACTATTTTTCTATTTAAAAACTGAATATTGTTTACTCTTGCATATTAGGTATATTAATTTTATGAAGATTAAATTGTAATAACTATTATAAAAAACAACACAAGAATATTATTTGTGATAATAATTGTCTTTACAATAACAAAATAAAAAAAGATTTTCAATATTAAGAATATTATTCCATAACTATTGATTCAAGATGTTAGTGAGTTACATAATTTGAGCATATTTTTGTTATTAAAAAACTCTATTAATTGATCGATGAATATGACATTTCATCACAATAATCTTTTTAATAAGGAAAATTATGTTGAAATGTCATAACCACGAGCATATTGCATAGAAGAATATATAATAGAAGTATAAGTTAAGAAAGAAGAATAAAAGGGTTGTGTGCCAGAATAAGGTTATTATATGGGTTGCTATATATTTAAAAAACTAGATGTGGAAGTTTATTAGGTTTCTCATACCGTGATGATAAGAATTAACAAAATAATGTGTTATTTCCTACTTATATCTAATTGTAAAAAATATATTATACATTAAAAATATATTGTTGCTATTTTAAATAAAATTTACTTATATATTGATACTCTTCTAAATAGCGTAATTACTATTCAAAATTGAGAAAAAAAAACCAGCATACATATTATATAATTTTTTAATAATATTATTGTGTTTTTACTTTTTTTAGAAACAAGTAAATATAGTAAATTGAACATGTTCTAAATTATTAATATTTAAAATAACTGATAATATAAAAAAATTAAATAAAAAGAAATTGTAGAAAATATATAACTCTAAAATATTTTTCATTTATAATAATTAAAATTTAAATATTGTTTACTCTTGCATATTAAGTATATTAATTTTATGAAGATTAAATTGTAATAACTATTATAAAAAACAATACAAGAATATTATTTGTGATAATAATTGTATTTAAAATAACTATAGAAAAAAATCAATATTAAGAAAATTATACCAGAACTATTGATTCAAGATCTTAGCGAGTTAATAACTTGGGCATATTTTTGTCTTTAAGAAACTCTACAATTTGATCGATGGCCATGATATTTCATCACAATAATCCTCTTTATAGTGAAAATTATGATGAAATGTCAAAACCACGAGCATATTGTATAGCCTATACTTGATTATTTTGATATTTGAAAAAATATGGATTTATATTGAAGAACTCTATATGTTTCAGTATATAAACATCAGCTCTTGAATACAATTTTTGAAGTCAGTATAAGTTAAGAGAGAAGAATAAAAGGGTTGTGTGCCAGAATAAGGTTAAATCATGTATGTATATATAGTAGTTAAGGATGATGGACTTGATTTAGTTGGGCTTACGATTATACATTATTGGGTTGATCTAAATTAAGAAAACTAGGTGTGGATGTTTATTAGGTTTCTCATACCCTCATGATAAGAATCAAAATAAATAATTCGTTATTCCCTACTTATATCTAATTTAAAAAAATATATTATACATTAAAAATATATTGTTGCAATTTTAAATACAATTTCCTTATATATTGATACTCTTTTAAATAGCGTAATTACTATTCAAAATAATATTTGAGAAAAAATTCGAAATACATATAATATAATTTATTTAAAATGTTATTTTATTTTAACTTTTTAGAAACAAGTAAATATAGTAAATTGAACGTGTTATAGATTATTTATATTTGAAATAATTGATAATATAAAAATAATAATATTAATAAATAAAAAAATAAATTAAAGAAAAATATAACTCTTAACTATTTTTTTATTTAAAAACTAAATATTGTTTACTCTTGCATATTAAGTATATTAATTTTATGAAGATTAAATTGTAATAACTATTATAAAAAACAACACAAGAATATTATTTGTGATAATAATTGTCTTTACAATAACTAAATAAAAAAAGATTTTCAATATTAAGAATATTATTCCATAACTATTGATTTAAGATGTTAGCGAGTTACATAATTTGCGTATATTTTTGTCATTAAAAAAACTCTACTAATTGATCGATGATCATGACATTTCATCACAATAATCCTTTTAATAAGGAAAATTATGTTGAAATGTCATAACCACGAGCATATTGCATAGAAGAATATATAATAGAAGTATAAGTTAAGAGAGAAGAATAAAAGGGTTGTGTGCCAGAATAAGGTGATTATATGGGTTGCTATAAATTTAAAAAACTAGATGTGGAAGTTTATTACGTTTCTCATACCCTGATGATAAGAATTAACAAAATAATTGGTTATTTCCTACTTATATCTAATTTTAAAAAATATATTATACATTAAAAATATATTGTTGCTATTTTAAATAAAATTTACTTATATATTGATACTCTTCTAAATAGCGTAATTACTATTCAAAATTGAGAAAAAAACCGGCATACATATTATATAATTTTTTAATAAAATTATTGTGTTTTTACTTTTTTGGAAACAAGTAAATATAGTAAATTAAACATGTTCTAACATATTTATATTTAAAATAATTGATAATATAAAAAAATTAAAAAAAAAAATTGTAGAAAAAATATAACTCTAAAATATTTTTCATTTAAAATTATTAAAATTTGAATATTGTTTGCTCTTGCATATTAAGTATATTAATTTTATGAAGATTAAATTGTAATAACTATTATAAAAAACAATACAAGAATATTATTTGTGATAATAATTGTATTTAAAATAACTTAATTAAAAAAAATCAATATTAAGAAAATTATACCAGAACTATTGATTCAAGATCTTAGCGAGTTAATAACTTGGGCATATTTTTGTCTTTAAGAAACTCTACAATTTGATCGATGGCCATGACATTTCATCACAATAATCCTCTTTATAATGAAAATTATGATGAAATGTCATAACCACGAGCATATTGTATAGCCTATACTTGATTATTTTGATATTGAAAAATATGGATTTATATTGAAGAACTCTATATGTTTCAGTATATAAACATCAGCTCTTGAATACAATTTTTGAAGAATATATAATAGCAGTATAAGTTAAGAGAGAAGAATAAAAGGGTTGTGTGCCAGAATAAGGTTAAATCATGTATGTATATATAGTAGTTAAGGATGATGGGCTTGATTTAGTTGGGCTTACGATTATACATTATTGGGTTGATCTAAATTAAGAAAACTAGGTGTGGATGTTTATTAGGTTTCTCATACCCTCATGATAAGAATCAAAATAAATAATTCGTTATTCCCTACTTATATCTAATTTAAAAAAATATATTATACATTAAAAATATATTGTTGCTATTTAATATACAATTTCCTTATATATTGATACTCTTTTAAATAGCATAATTACTATTCAAAATAATATTTGAGAAAAAATTCGAAATACGTATAATATAATTTATTTAAAATGTTATTTTATTTTACTTTTTAGAAACAAGTAAATATAGTAAATTGAACGTGTTATAGATTATTTATATTTGAAATAATTGATAATATAAAAATAATAATATTAATAAATAAAAAAATAAATTAAGGAAAAATATAACTCTTAACTATTTTTCTATTTAAAAACTGAATATTGTTTACTCTTGCATATTAGGTATATTAATTTTATGAAGATTAAATTGTAATAACTATTATAAAAAACAACACAAGAATATTATTTGTGATAATAATTGTTTTTACAATAACAAAATAAAAAAAGATTTTCAATATTAAGAATATTATTCCATTACTATTGATTCAAGATGTTAGCGAGTTACATAATTTGGGCATATTTTTGTTATTAAAAAACTCTATTAATTGATCGATGACCATGACATTTCATCACAATAATCCTTTTAATAAGGAAAATTATGTTGAAATGTCATAACCACGAGCATATTGCATAGAAGAATATATAATAGAAGTATAAGTTAAGAGAGAAGAATAAAAAGGTTGTGTGCCAGAATAAGGTTATTATATGGGTTGCTATATATTTAAAAAACTAGATGTGGAAGTTTATTAGGTTTCTCATACCCTGATGATAAGAATTAACAAAATAATGTGTTATTTCCTACTTATATCTAATTGTAAAAAATATATTATACATTAAAAATATATTGTTGCTATTTTAAATTAAATTTACTTATATATTGATACTCTTTTAAATAGCGTAATTACTATTCAAGATTGAGAATAAAATCGGCATACATATTATATAATTTTTTTAATAATATTATTGTGTTTTAACTTTTTTTAGAAACAAGTAAATATAGTAAATTGAACATGTTCTAAATTATTAATATTTAAAATAACTGATAATATAAAAAAATTAAATAAAAAGAAATTGTAGAAAATATATAACTCTAAAATATTTTTCATTTATAATAATTAAAATTTAAATATTGTTTACTCTTGCATATTAAGTATATTTATTTTATGAAGATTAAATTGTAATAACTATTATAAAAAACAATACAAGAATATTATTTGTGATAATAATTGTATTTAAAATAAATTAATTAAAAAAAAATCAATATTAAGAAAATTATACCAGAACTATTGATTCAAGATCTTAGCGAGTTAATAACTTGGGCATATTTTTGTCTTTAAGAAACTCTACAATTTGATCGATGTCCATGACATTTCATCACAATAATCCTCTTTATAATGAAAATTATGATGAAATGTCATAACCACGAGCATATTGTATAGCCTATACTTGATTATTTTGATATTTGAAAAATATGGATTTATATTGAAGAACTCTATATGTTTCAGTATATAAACATCAGCTCTTGAATACAATTTTTGAAGAATATATAATAGCAGTATAAGTTAAGAGAGAAGAATAAAAGGGTTGTGTGCCAGAATAAGGTTAAATCATGTATGTATATATAGTAGTTAAGGATGATGGGCTTGATTTAGTTGGGCTTACGATTATACATTATTGGGTTGATCTAAATTAAGAAAACTAGGTGTGGATGTTTATTAGGTTTCTCATACCCTCATGATAAGAATCAAAATAAATAATTCGTTATAACCTACTTATATCTAATTTAATAAAATATATTATACATTAAAAATATATTGTTGCTATTTTAAATACAATTTCCTTATATATTGATACTCTTTTAAATAGCATAATTACTATTCAAAATAATATTTGAGAAAAAATTCGAAATACGTATAATATAATTTATTTAAAATGTTATTTTATTTTACTTTTTAGAAACAAGTAAATATAGTAAATTGAACGTGTTATAGATTATTTATATTTGAAATAATTGATAATATAAAAATAATAATATTAATAAATAAAAAAATAAATTAAAGAAAAATATAACTCTTAACTATTTTTCTATTTAAAAACTGAATATTGTTTACTCTTGCATATTAGGTATATTAATTTTATGAAGATTAAATTGTAATAACTATTATAAAAAACAACACAAGAATATTATTTGTGATAATAATTGTCTTTACAATAACAAAATAAAAAAAGATTTTCAATATTAAGAATATTATTCCATAACTATTGATTCAAGATGTTAGCGAGTTACATAATTTGGGCATATTTTTGTTATTAAAAAACTCTATTAATTGATCGATGACCATGACATTTCATCACAATAATCCTTTTAATAAGGAAAATTATGTTGAAATGTCATAACCACGAGCATATTGCATAGAAGAATATATAATAGAAGTATAAGTTAAGAGAGAAGAATAAAAAGGTTGTGTGCCAGAATAAGGTTATTATATGGGTTGCTATATATTTAAAAAACTAGATGTGGAAGTTTATTAGGTTTCTCATACCCTGATGATAAGAATTAACAAAATAATGTGTTATTTCCTACTTATATCTAATTGTAAAAAATATATTATACATTAAAAATATATTGTTGCTATTTTAAATTAAATTTACTTATATATTGATACTCTTTTAAATAGCGTAATTACTATTCAAGATTGAGAATAAAATCGGCATACATATTATATAATTTTTTTAATAATATTATTGTGTTTTTACTTTTTTTAGAAACAAGTAAATATAGTAAATTGAACATGTTCTAAATTATTAATATTTAAAATAACTGATAATATAAAAAAATTAAATAAAAAGAAATTGTAGAAAATATATAACTCTAAAATATTTTTCATTTATAATAATTAAAATTTAAATATTGTTTACTCTTGCATATTAAGTATATTTATTTTATGAAGATTAAATTGTAATAACTATTATAAAAAACAATACAAGAATATTATTTGTGATAATAATTGTATTTAAAATAAATTAATTAAAAAAAAAATCAATATTAAGAAAATTATACCAGAACTATTGATTCAAGATCTTAGCGAGTTAATAACTTGGGCATATTTTTGTCTTTAAGAAACTCTACAATTTGATCGATGGTCATGACATTTCATCACAATAATCCTCTTTATAATGAAAATTATGATGAAATGTCATAACCACGAGCATATTGTATAGCCTATACTTGATTATTTTGATATTTGAAAAATATGGATTTATATTGAAGAACTCTATATGTTTCAGTATATAAACATCAGCTCTTGAATACAATTTTTGAAGAATATATAATAGCAGTATAAGTTAAGAGAGAAGAATAAAAGGGTTGTGTGCCAGAATAAGGTTAAATCATGTATGTATATATAGTAGTTAAGGATGATGGGCTTGATTTAGTTGGGCTTACGATTATACATTATTGGGTTGATCTAAATTAAGAAAACTAGGTGTGGATGTTTATTAGGTTTCTCATACCCTCATGATAAGAATCAAAATAAATAATTCGTTATTCCCTACTTATATCTAATTTAAAAAAATATATTATACATTAAAAATATATTGTTGCTATTTAATATACAATTTCCTTATATATTGATACTCTTTTAAATAGCATAATTACTATTCAAAATAATATTTGAGAAAAAATTCGAAATACGTATAATATAATTTATTTAAAATGTTATTTTATTTTACTTTTTAGAAACAAGTAAATATAGTAAATTGAACGTGTTATAGATTATTTATATTTGAAATAATTGATAATATAAAAATAATAATATTAATAAATAAAAAAATAAATTAAGGAAAAATATAACTCTTAACTATTTTTCTATTTAAAAACTGAATATTGTTTACTCTTGCATATTAGGTATATTAATTTTATGAAGATTAAATTGTAATAACTATTATAAAAAACAACACAAGAATATTATTTGTGATAATAATTGTCTTTACAATAACAAAATAAAAAAAGATTTTCAATATTAAGAATATTATTCCATAACTATTGATTCAAGATGTTAGCGAGTTACATAATTTGGGCATATTTTTGTTATTAAAAAACTCTATTAATTGATCGATGACCATGACATTTCATCACAATAATCCTTTTAATAAGGAAAATTATGTTGAAATGTCATAACCACGAGCATATTGCATAGAAGAATATATAATAGAAGTATAAGTTAAGAGAGAAGAATAAAAAGGTTGTGTGCCAGAATAAGGTTATTATATGGGTTGCTATATATTTAAAAAACTAGATGTGGAAGTTTATTAGGTTTCTCATACCGTGATGATAAGAATTAACAAAATAATGTGTTATTTCCTACTTATATCTAATTGTAAAAAATATATTATACATTAAAAATATATTGTTCCTATTTTAAATTAAATTTACTTATATATTGACACTCTTTTAAATAGCGTAATTACTATTCAAGATTAAGAATAAAATCGGCATACATATTATATAATTTTTTTAATAATATTATTGTGTTTTTACTTTTTTTAGAAACAAGTAAATATAGTAAATTGAACATGTTCTAAATTATTAATATTTAAAATAACTGATAATATAAAATAATTAAATAAAAAGAAATTGTAGAAAATATATAACTCTAAAATATTTTTCATTTATAATAATTAAAATTTAAATATTGTTTACTCTTGCATATTAAGTATATTTATTTTATGAAGATTAAATTGTTATAACTATTATAAAAAACAATACAAGAATATTATTTGTGATAATAATTGTATTTGAAATAACTTAATTAAAAAAAAATCAATATTAAGAAAATTATACCAGAACTATTGATTCTAGATCTTAGCGAGTTAATAACTTGGGCATATTTTTGTCTTTAAGAAACTCTACAATTTGATCAATGGCCATGACATTTCATCACAATAATCCTCTTTATAATCAAAATTATGATGAAATGTCATAACCACGAGCATATTGTATAGCCTATACTTGATTATTTTGATATTTGAAAAATATGGATTTATATTGAAGAACTCTATATGTTTCAGTATATAAACATCAGCTCTTGAATACAATTTTTGAAGAATATATAATAGCAGTATAAGTTAAGAGAGAAGAATAAAAGGGTTGTGTGCCAGAATAAGGTTAAATCATGTATGTATATATAGTAGTTAAGGATGATGGGCTTGATTTAGTTGGGCTTACGATTATACATTATTGGGTTGATCTAAATTAAGAAAACTAGGTGTGGATGTTTATTAGGTTTCTCATACCCTCATGATAAGAATCAAAATAAATAATTCGTTATTCCCTACTTATATCTAATTTAAAAAAATATATTATACATTAAAAATATATTGTTGCTATTTTATATACAATTTCCTTATATATTGATACTCTTTTAAATAGCATAATTACTATTCAAAATAATATTTGAGAAAAAATTCGAAATACGTATAATATAATTTATTTAAAATGTTATTTTATTTTACTTTTTAGAAACAAGTAAATATAGTAAATTGAACGTGTTATAGATTATTTATATTTGAAATAATTGATAATATAAAAATAATAATATTAATAAATAAAAAAATAAATTAAGGAAAAATATAACTCTTAACTATTTTTCTATTTAAAAACTGAATATTGTTTACTCTTGCATATTAGGTATATTAATTTTATGAAGATTAAATTGTAATAACTATTATAAAAAACAACACAAGAATATTATTTGTGATAATAATTGTCTTTACAATAACAAAATAAAAAAAGATTTTCAATATTAAGAATATTATTCCATAACTATTGATTCAAGATGTTAGCGAGTTACATAATTTGGGCATATTTTTGTTATTAAAAAACTCTATTAATTGATCGATGACCATGACATTTCATCACAATAATCCTTTTAATAAGGAAAATTATGTTGAAATGTCATAACCACGAGCATATTGCATAGAAGAATATATAATAGAAGTATAAGTTAAGAGAGAAGAATAAAAAGGTTGTGTGCCAGAATAAGGTTATTATATGGGTTGCTATATATTTAAAAAACTAGATGTGGAAGTTTATTAGGTTTCTCATACCGTGATGATAAGAATTAACAAAATAATGTGTTATTTCCTACTTATATCTAATTGTAAAAAATATATTATACATTAAAAATATATTGTTCCTATTTTAAATTAAATTTACTTATATATTGACACTCTTTTAAATAGCGTAATTACTATTCAAGATTAAGAATAAAATCGGCATACATATTATATAATTTTTTTAATAATATTATTGTGTTTTTACTTTTTTTAGAAACAAGTAAATATAGTAAATTGAACATGTTCTAAATTATTAATATTTAAAATAACTGATAATATAAAATAATTAAATAAAAAGAAATTGTAGAAAATATATAACTCTAAAATATTTTTCATTTATAATAATTAAAATTTAAATATTGTTTACTCTTGCATATTAAGTATATTTATTTTATGAAGATTAAATTGTAATAACTATTATAAAAAACAATACAAGAATATTATTTGTGATAATAATTGTATTTGAAATAACTTAATTAAAAAAAAATCAATATTAAGAAAATTATACCAGAACTATTGATTCTAGATCTTAGCGAGTTAATAACTTGGGCATATTTTTGTCTTTAAGAAACTCTACAATTTGATCAATGGCCATGACATTTCATCACAATAATCCTCTTTATAATCAAAATTATGATGAAATGTCATAACCACGAGCATATTGTATAGCCTATACTTGATTATTTTGATATTTGAAAAATATGGATTTATATTGAAGAACTCTATATGTTTCAGTATATAAACATCAGCTCTTGAATACAATTTTTGAAGAATATATAATAGCAGTATAAGTTAAGAGAGAAGAATAAAAGGGTTGTGTGCCAGAATAAGGTTAAATCATGTATGTATATATAGTAGTTAAGGATGATGGGCTTGATTTAGTTGGGCTTACGATTATACATTATTGGGTTGATCTAAATTAAGAAAACTAGGTGTGGATGTTTATTAGGTTTCTCATACCCTCATGATAAGAATCAAAATAAATAATTCGTTATTCCCTACTTATATCTAATTTAAAAAAATATATTATACATTAAAAATATATTGTTGCTATTTTATATACAATTTCCTCATATATTGATACTCTTTTAAATAGCATAATTACTATTCAAAATAATATTTGAGAAAAAATTCGAAATACGTATAATATAATTTATTTAAAATGTTATTTTATTTTACTTTTTAGAAACAAGTAAATATAGTAAATTGAACGTGTTATAGATTATTTATATTTGAAATAACTGATAATATAAAAATAATAATATTAATAAATAAAAAAATAAATTAAGGAAAAATATAACTCTTAACTATGTTTCTATTTAAAAACTGAATATTGTTTACTCTTGCATATTAGGTATATTAATTTTATGAAGATTAAATTGTAATAACTATTATAAAAAACAACACAAGAATATTATTTGTGATAATAATTGTCTTTACAATAACAAAATAAAAAAAGATTTTCAATATTAAGAATATTATTCCATAACTATTGATTCAAGATGTTAGCGAGTTACATAATTTGCGTATATTTTTGTCATTAAAAAAACTCTACTAATTGATCGATGATCATGACATTTCATCACAATAATCCTTTTAATAAGGAAAATTATGTTGAAATGTCATAACCACGAGCATATTGCATAGAAGAATATATAATAGAAGTATAAGTTAAGAGAGAAGAATAAAAGGGTTGTGTGCCAGAATAAGGTGATTATATGGGTTGCTATAAATTTAAAAAACTAGATGTGGAAGTTTATTAGGTTTCTCATACCCTGATGATAAGAATTAACAAAATAATTGGTTATTTCCTACTTATATCTAATTGTAAAAAATATATTATACATTAAAAATATATTGTTGCTATTTTAAATAAAATTTACTTATATATTGATACTCTTTTAAATAGCGTAATTACTATTCAAAATTGAGAAAAAAATCGGCATACATATTATATAATTTTTTAATAATATTATTGTGTTTTTACTTTTTTAGAAACAAGTAAATATAGTAAATTAAACATGTTCTAAAATATTATATTTAAAATAATTGATAATATAAAAAAATTAAATAAAAAAAAATTGTAGAAAAAATATAACTCTAAAATATTTTTCATTTAAAATAATTAAAATTTGAATATTGTTTACTCTTGCATATTAAGTATATTAATTTTATGAAGATTAAATTGTAATAACTATTATAAAAAACAATACAAGAATATTATTTGTGATAATAATTGTATTTTAAATAACTAAAAAAAAATCAATATTAAGAAAATTATACCAGAACTATTGATTCAAGATCTTAGCGAGTTAATAACTTGGGCATATTTTTGTCATTAAGAAATTCTATAATTTGATCGATGGCCATGACATTTCATCACAATAATCCTCTTAATAAGGAAAATTATGATGAAATGTCATAACCACGAGCATATTGTATAGCCTAGACTTAATTACTTTGATATTTGAAAAATATTGATTTATATTGAAGAACTCTATATGTTTCAGTATATAAACAACAACTCTTTAATACAATTTTTGAAGAATATATAATAGCAGTATAAGTTAAGAGAGAAGAATAAAAGGGTTGTGTGCCAGAATAAGGTTAAATCATGTATGTATATATAGTAGTTAAGGATGATGGACTTGATTTAGTTGGGCTTACGATTATACATTATTGGGTTGATCTAAATTAAGAAAACTAGGTGTGGATGTTTATTAGGTTTCTCATACCCTCATGATAAGAATCAAAATAAATAATTAGTTATTCCCTACTTATATATAATTTAAAAAAATATATTATACATTAAAAATATATTGTTGCTGTTTTAAATACAATTTCCTTATATATTGATACTCTTTTAAATAGCGTAATTACTATTCAAGATAATAGTTGAGAAAAAAATCGAAATACATATAATATAATTTATTTAAAATGTTATTTTATTTTTACTTTTTTAGAAACAAGTAAATATAGTAAATTGAACGTGTTATAGATTATTTATATTTGAAATAATTGATAATATAAAAATAATAATATTAATAAATAAAAAAATAAATTAAAGAAAAATATAACTCTAAACTATTTTTTTTATTTAAAAACTGAATATTGTTTACTCTTGCATATTAAGTATATTAATTTTATGAAGATTAAATTGTAATAACTATTATAAAAAACAACACAAGAATATTATTTGTGATAATAATTGTCTTTACAATAACTAAATAAAAAAAAAAATTCAATATTAAGAATATTATTCCATAACTATTGATTAAAGATGTTAGCAAGTTACATAATTTGGGCATATTTTTGTGATTAAAAAAACTCTATTAATTTATCGATGATCATGACATATCATCACAATAATCCTTTTAATAAGGAAAATTATGTTTAAATGTCATAACCACGAGCATATTGCATAGCCTAGACTAAGTTACTTTGATATTTGAAAAAAAATGGATTTATACTGAAGAACTCTATATGTTTCAGTTTATTAGCAACAGTTAATGAAAACAATTTTTGAAGAATATATAATAGATGTATAAGCTAAGAGTGAAGAATAAAAGGGTTGTGTGCCAGAATAAGGTTATTATATGGGTTGCTATAAATTTAAAAAACTAGATATGGAAGTTTATTAGTTTTCTCATACCTTGATAATAAGAATTAACAAAATAATTGGTTATTTCCTACATATATCTAATTGTAAAAAAATATATTATACATTAAAATTTACTTATATATTGATACTCTTTTAAGTAGCGTAATTACTATTCAAAATTGAGAAAAAAATCGGCATACATATTATATAATTTTTTAATAATATTATTGTGTTTTTACTTTTTTAGAAACAAGTAAATATAGTAAATTGAACATGTTCTAAATTGTTTATATTTAAAATAATTGATAATATAAAAAATTAAATGAAAAGAAATTGTAGAAAAAATATAACTCTAAAAAAAATTTCATTTAAAATAATTAAAGTTTAAATATTGTTTACTCTTGCATATTAAGTATATTAATTTTATGAAGATTAAATTGTAATAACTATTATAAAAAACAATACAAGAATATTATATGTGATAATAATTGTATTTACAATAACTAAATTAAAAAAAATCAATATTAAGAAAATTATACCAGAACCATTGATTCAAGATCTTAGCGAGTTAATAACTTGGGTATATTTTTTTCATTAAGAAACTCTACAATTTGATCGATGGCCATGACATTTCATCACAATAATCCTCTTAATAAGGAAAATTATGATGAAATGTCATAACCACGAGCATATTGTATAGCCTAGACTTGGTTACTTTGATATTTGAAAAATATGGATTTATATTGAAGAACTCTATATGATTCAGTATATAAACAACATCTCTTGAATACAATTTTTGAAGAATATATAATAGCAGTATAAGTTAAGAGAGAAGAATAAAAGGGTTGTGTGCCAGAATAAGGTTAAATCATGTATGTATATATAGTAGTTAAGGATGATGAACTTGATTTAGTTGGGCTTACGATTATACATTATTGGGTTGATCTAAATTAAAAAAACTAGGTGTGGATGTTTATTAGGTTTCTCATACCCTCATGATAAGAATCAAAATAAATAATTCGTTATTCCCTACTTATATCTAATTTTAAAAAATATATTATACATTAAAAATATATTGTTGCTATTTTAAATACAATATCCTTATATATTGATACTCTTTTAAATAGCGTAATTAATATTCAAGATAATATTTGAGAAAAAATTCGAAATACATATAATATAATTTATTTAAAATGTTATTTTATTTTTACTTTTTTAGATGCAAGTAAATATAGTAAATTGAACGTGTTATAGATTATTTATATTTGAAATAATTGATAATATAAAAATAATAATATTAATAAATAAAAAAATAAATTAAAGAAAAATATAACTCTAAACTATTTTTTTATTTAAAAACTGAATATTGTTTACTCTTGCATATTAAGTATATTATATTTATGAAGATAAAATTGTAATAACTATTATAAAAAACAACAGAAAAATATTATTTGTGATAATAATTGTCTTTACAATAACTAAGTAAAAAAAAGATTTTCAATATTTAGAATATTATTCCATAACTATTGATTCAAGATGTTAGCGAGTTACATAATTTGGGCATATTTTTGTCATTAAAAAAACTCTATTAATTGATCGATGACCATGATATTTCATTATAATAATCCTTTTAATAAGGAAAATTATGTTGAAATGTCATAACCATGAGCATATTGCATAGCCTAGACTAAGTTACTTTAATATTTGAAAAAATGGATTTATACTTAAGAACTCTATATGTTTCAATTTATTAGCAACAACTAATGAAAACAATTTTTGAAGAATATATAATAGAAGTATAAGTTAAGAGAGAAGAATAAAAGGGTTGTGTGCTAGAATAAGGTTATTATATGGGTTGCTATAAATTTAAAAAACTAGATGTGGAAGTTTATTAGGTTTCTCATACCCTGATGATAAGAATTAGCAAAATAATTGGTTATTTCCATCTTATATCTAATTTTAAAAAATATATTATACATTAAAAATATATTGTTGCTATTTTAAATAAAATTTCCTTATATATTGATACTCTTTTAAATAGCGTAATTACTATTCAAGATCGAGGAAAAATCAGCATACATATTATATAATTTTTTTAATAATATTGTTGTGTTTTTACTTTTTTTGAAACAAGTAAATATAGTAAATTGAACATGTTCTAAATTATTTATATTAATAATATAAAAAAAATTAAATAAAAATAAATTATAGAAAAAATATAACTCTAAAATATTTTTCATTTAAAATAATTAAAACTTGAATATTGATTACTCTTTCATATTAAGTATATTAATTTTATGAAGATTAAATTTTAATAACTATTATAAAAAACAACACAAGAATATTATTTGTGATAATAATTGTATTTACAATAACTAAATAAAAAAATATATTCAATATTAAAAAAAATTATACCATAACTATTGATTCAAGATCTTAGCGAGTTAATGACTTGGGCTTATTTTTTGTCATTAAGAAACTCTACAATTTGATCGATGGCCATGACATTTCATCATAATAATCCTCTTAATAAGGAAAATTATGATAAAATGTCATAACCACGAGCATATTGTATAGCCTAGACTTGGTTACTTTGATATTTGAAAAATATGGATTTATATTGAAGAACTCTATATGTTTCAGTATATAAACAACAGCTCTTGAATACAATTTTTGAAGAATATATAATAGCAGAATAAGGTAAGAGAGAAGAATAAAAGGGTTGTGTGCCAGAATAAGGTTAAATCATGTATGTATATATTAGGACTGCACAGGCTTGACCGAAAAAACCGACCCAAAATCGGCCCGAAAAAACCTAAACCGAGCCCCACCCGAACCCATTGGGCCAAAAAATTAATTGTTTGGGTATTGGGCCGGTTGGTGGGCTTGGCTTTGCCAAACCCGCAGTTAACCGAATCCGACCCGCTCCCTACTTTTGTTTTATATATATATATAATATAACAAATCAGATAAAAGAAAAGAAAGAAGGAGGAGGCGTATTCTTTACGCGTTTTCTAGTCTGACCCTTTGTTTTGCCCTTTCGTTACGCGAATAGTTCATCTCTCTCTTCTCTCATCCATCTCACATCATCCTCTCTCTTGCTTTCGCTCGAAAACCCTACTCCATAGCCCTGCGTTTCTCCTTCCCCGTCTAATCTCGCCGGCGTTTTGAGCGATATTATACACCGCATTAATACCTTCTCACCTATTTTTGTGGGTTGCATTTATTGCTCTGATAAAGCTCGTCCTTTGGGTTCTGGTTTTAATCATCTAACCATGGTTAGAGATCTAGACCGTGGGTTGGAGGAAGACTACGGCCATATAGGGAACGACGATGGTTTATTGTCCATTAAAATACCCTTTCGAAACCCTAAGGTGCGTGTTTGGCTTTTCTGTAATTCCGATTGAATTTTAGTTGATTGTTTGTGTAAATCTTATGATTTAGAAACAAATAATTGTTTAATTGAAGGATTTGCATTCGATAATTGATATTGGCTAATAGATTGTTTATTTTGTGTTTTGCATGGTCTCGCTATTGTTCAATACTTCAATTGGTGTGGGTGTTTGTCTTGTTCTTGATTTGTTAATCAAATTAAAGGTATTTTCTAATCTTTCTTGGTTACATTTTAATGTTGTGTATTGGATATTGGCTAATAGATTGTTCCCTTGATTTTCTTGCATGATTCGCAACTGTTGTTAACTTTAATGGACCTTTTCTGGATTTTATTGTTCAAAGCTTGATTTGTATCTCCATTTACAATTTAAAGGTATTAATTCAAATTTCTATTACTTATTTTTCCTTTCAAAGCTTGATTTGTGTAAATGATAATCAAATAACACTTGACTTTTATGTTTTTTGCAGAAAAATGGAGAATGAAAATGAGGTTATTGATATTACAACATCAACACCAACCCCTGAGGGTAGTGCTCTTACCCAAACCCATCCTCCCCCCTCTAGTAACAAACCCCCTGATGCTAAGAAGCCTAAGAAAATAATAGACAATTGTTGGACAGTTTTTGAACCCATTTTTGATGAGTCAAATAAAAGAAGAGGCAAATGCAAATATTCTCCCACAAGTTATGCTGCTGATTCAAAGATACATGGTACTACAAATATGTTAAACCATATAAATCATAGGAGGTGTAAGAATTATCCATTCTACCCCCCTGTAGAAGAGGGACAAAGTCAGTTGATGTTTAAAAGAGAGGAAGATGGTGGGGGTGTGGTGCCATACACATTTTTAGTGGAAGCTTGTACTAAAGCTTTAGCTGAGATGGTTATTATTGATGAATTATTCTTCAGATTTGTGGAGGGCATTGGATTTAAGAGGTTTTGTAATGTAATGCAACCCAAATTTGTTTAAATACCTTCTCGAATGACTATTATGAGGAGGTGTATGTCTATTTACGAGGAAGAAAAGGCTAAGTTAAAGAAATTGATGAAAGGTTTAAGGATAAGTATGACAACTGATACTTGGACTTCAAATCAAAATTTTAACTACATGTGTTTAACTGCTCATTTTATTGATGATTAGTGGCAGTTACAAAAGAGGATTATAGGATTTTGTATGGTGGAGGATCACAAAGGTGAAACTATTGGGAAATATGTAGAATCTATTCTTAAAGAGTGGGAGTTGGATTCTTATTTGTGTTTAACAGTGGATAATGCTTCTTCTAATACAGTTACTATAAAGTATTTGGTGAAATCAGATGGTCATAAACCTAAGGCTATTTTAAATCATGAGTTCTTACATGTCAGATGTTGTGCGCATATCTTAAATTTAATTGTGCGAGAAGGTATGATAGAATTGGATTCTTCTATTAAGAATATCAAGGAGGCTGTTAGATATGTTAGATCTTCTCCATCTCGCGCTCTTACATTTAAAGAGGCAATGATTACTAGTTCTATTGAGTCAAAGGCGCTTTTGTGCCTTGATGTTGCTACGCGATGGAATTCCACTTATAAAATGCTTGAAAGTGCTATGAAATTTGAAACTGTTTTTACTACAATGAAGGATCATGATGACAACTACAAGCTGTTCTTTGTCGAGGACACTGATAGACCACCTCCTAATTTTGTTGATTGGCAAAATGAAGCTTCTTTTGTAGAGTTTCTGAAGTTATTTTATAACTCTACTAAAAAATTCAGTGGTGCACTTTTTGTTACTACAAATCTATTCTTTGATGAAATAGTTATAATTTGGGAAAAGATTGAGGAGTTATGTAAATCAGATGATGAAGTATTGAAAGAAATGGCTGAGAAAATGAAAGCAAAGTTTCAAAAATATTGGGGGATTAAGAGTATTAACATACTCTTGTATGTTGCAGTAGCTTTGGATCCTAGAAAAAAAATGCAGTATCTCACTTGTTACTTTAATTTTATGTATACCCCGAGTGAATCAACTGATTTGCTTGTAAGAGTGAAAGATGTAATGGACAGATTGTTTGCTCAATATTCAAAAGCAGCTGCTCCTACTTCTAGTAGTGGAGTGGCTGCTAGTTCACAATCAACTGTTTTGGGTGACAGATTTTAATCATTTATGAAAGAAAAAAAGTAGCTAAAGGTAATGAACTTCAAAGGTATTTAAATGAAGAAGTTGAGGAGATGACTACTGATTTTGACATTCTTCTTTGGTGGAAAAATAATGCATCTAGATTCAAATACTTATCTGAAATGGCTAAACATATTTTAGCCATACCTGTGTCCACAGTAGCCTCTGAATCTGCCTTGAGTACAAGTGGAAGGGTGCTTGATCAGTTTAGAAGCTCCATTTCACCAAAAACTGTTGAGGCACTGATTTGCACTCAAAATTGGTTGAAAACAACTCTTCCTATTAATCTTACATCATCTAAGATGTTAGTGGAAGATTTAGAGGCTGAATTAGGTAAATACTTTATGAATACTTGATTTTTAACTTTTTTTGACTAGTTAATTTTACATACTAATTAATCTTTTGTTGTTTTTTGACATTTGGCAAGTTATTTTGGATTATACGAGTTAAGTGAGTCCTCGCAAGACTCAACTTTAACAAGTTAGAAACCAATAACCTAAGTCCTAAGGTATAAAGCTGAATTCGTATAACTTACAACTTAACATTGTTAATGATCACACTTTTGTATGAATCTCCCAATAAATTTGACCTAACTACAATGATTAAGTTAAGGTTAATGAATGAGTAAATATGAATTGAATAATTGGTTGAGTTGGCAACAAGTGACTTGATTATTGTTTCTTGTAAGTTATTTGATAAGTCCCTTGTCCCTAAACATGTCCCTAAGGATTTAATGCCAATGAAGATTACAAAATATGAGGCAATAATTGTAGCCAATGATGAGACTCCTTCTGAGGCTCAAACAATCTGACTTCATTCTTCTATCCAGTTTTTGGAAATTTGCAGGTTATTTTAAATTTGAAAGGTGGTTTTTGGAGTATTTTTAGACAGATTTTGGATTCACAACAACATTTGCACCCAAGGTTGTACAAATTGTTGATTTTGCACAAGTTATGGTTACAATATGTCAATCTGAGATGATTTTTGATTTACTTATTTGGTTTCTAATTCTGTAATTCAGTTCAATGATATGTAATTTTGTAATTCAATTCAATGTGATGTAATTCAATTCAATCAAAGAGAATTAAATCATGTAATAGCTGAATTATGTATGAGAAACTACAAAAAACAATATTAGATGGTTTATTTAAGTTAATGAATTTTTTTTAAGGTAAATCAGATGGTTTAGTTAAGTCCCTCAATTACCCGAAACCGACCCAAACCCAACCCAACCCGATACCACCCAACCCGATGATTTCAATTCAAAAAAATGGATATTGGGTTTAATAAATTAAAAACCGAAAATTAAGTTTGGGTATTGGGTTTACCCCTACGGGTCGGTTAACCGACCCGTGTGCTGCCTTAGTATATATAGTAGTTAAGGATGATGGACTTGATTTAGTTGGGCTTACAATAATACATTATTGGGTTGATATAAATTAAAAAACTAGGTTTTGATGTTTATTAGTTTTCTCATACCCTGATGATAAGAATTAAAATAAATAATTCGTTAGTCCCTACTTATATCTAATTTTAAAAAATATATTATACATTAAAAATATATTGTTGCTATTTTAAATACAATTTCCTTATATGTTGATACTCTTTTAAATAGCGTAATTACTATTCAAGATAATATTTGAGAAAAAATTCGAAATACATATAATATAATTATTTTTAAATGTTATTTTATTTTTATATTTTTAGAAAAAAGTAAATATAGTAAATTGAACGTGTTATAGATTATTTATATTTGAAATAATTGATAATATATAAATAATAATATTAATAAATAAAAAAATAAATTAAAGAAAAATATAACTCTAAACTATTTTTTTTATTTAAAAACTGAATATTGTTTACTCTTGCATATTAAGTATATTAATTTTATGAAGATTAAATTGTAATAACTATTATAAAAAACAACACAAGAATATTATTTGTGATAATAATTGTCTTTACAATAACTAAATAAAAAAAGATTTTTAATATTAAGAATATTATTCCATAACTATTGATTCAAGATGTTAGCGAGTTACATAATTTGGGCATATTTTTGTCATTAAAAAAACTCTATTAATTGATCGATGACCATGACATTTCATCACAATAATCCTTTTAATAAGGAAAATTATGTTGAAATGTCATAACCACGAGCATATTGCATAGCCTAGACTAAGTTACTTTGATATTTGAAAAAAAAGGATTTATACTGAAGAACTCTATATGTTTCAGTTTATTAGCAACAGTTAATGAAAACAATTTTTGAAGAATATATAATAGAAGTATAAGTTCAGAAAGAAGAATAAAAGGGTTGTGTGCCACAATAAGGTTATTATATGGGTTGCTATAAATTTAAAAAACTAAATGTGGAAGTTTATTAGGTTTTTCATACCCTGATGATAAGAATTAACAAAATAATGGGTTATTTTCTACATATATCTAATTTTAAAAAATATATTATACATTAAAAATATATTGTTTCTATTTTAAATAAATCTTACTTATATATTGATACTCTTTTAAATAGCGTAATTACTATTCAAGATTGAGAAAAAAATCGACATACATATTATTGATTTTTTAATAATATTATTGTGTTTTTACTTTTTTAGAAACAAGTAAATATAGTAAATGGAACAT
Source organism: Nemophila menziesii (assembly GCA_029959085.1). Taxonomy (NCBI): domain Eukaryota; kingdom Viridiplantae; phylum Streptophyta; class Magnoliopsida; order Boraginales; family Hydrophyllaceae; genus Nemophila; species Nemophila menziesii. The sequence continues at coordinate 20,791,273 of JARWIR010000015.1, read as the reverse complement.
ATTCTAAATTATTTATATTTAAAATAATTGATAATATAAAAAAATTAAATAAAAAGAAATTGTAGAAAAAATATAACTCTAAAATATTTTTCATTCAAAGTAATTAAAATTTAAATATTGTTTACTCTTGCATATTAAGTATCTTAATATTGTGAAGATTAAATTATAATAACTATTATAAAAAACAATACAAGAATATTATTTGTGATAATAATTGTATTTACAATAACTAAATTAAAAAAAATCAATATTAAGAAAATTATACCAGAACTATTGATTCAAGATCTTAGCGAGTTAATAACTTGGGCATATTTTTGTCATTAAGAAACTCTACAATTTGATCGAAGGCCATGACATTTCATCACAATAATCCTCTTAATAAGGAAAATTATGATGAAATGTCATAACCATGAGCATATTGTATAGCCTAGACTTGATTACTTTGATATTTGAAAAATATGGATTTATATTGAAGAACTCTATATGTTTCAGTATATAAACAACAGCTGTTGAATAAAATTTTTGAAGAATATATAATAGCAGTATAAGTTAAGAGAGAAGAATAAAAGGTTGTGTGCCAGAATAAGGTTAAATCATGTATGTATATATAGTAAGTTAAGGATGATGGACTTGAATAAGTTGGGCTTACGATTATACATTATTGGGTTAATCTAAATTAAAAAAACTAGGTGTGGATATTTATTAGGTTTCTCATACCCTGATGATAAGAATCAAAATAAATAATTCGTTATTCCCTACTTATATCTAATTTAAAAAATATATTATACATTAAAAATATATTGTTGCTATTTTAAATACAATTTCCTTATATATTGATTCTCTTTCAACTAGCGTAATTACTATTCCAGATAATATTTGAGAAAAAATTTGAAATACATATAATATAATTTATTTAAAATGACATTTTAATTTTACTTTTTTAGAAAAAAGTAAATATAGTAAATTGAACGTGTTATAGATTATTTATATTTGAAATAATTGATAATATAAAAATAATAATATTAATAAATAAAAAAATAAATTAAAGAAAAATATAACTCTAAAATATTTTTTTATTTAAAAACTGAATATTGTTTACTCTTACATATTAAGTATATTAATTTTATGAAGATTAAATTGTAATAACTATTATAAAAAAAACACAAGAATATTATTTGTGATAATAATTGTCTTTACAATAACTAAATAAAAAAAGATTTTCAATATTAAGAATATTATTCCATAACTATTGATTCAAGATGTTAGCGAGTTACATAATTTGGGCATATTTTTGTCTTTTAAAAAACTATATTAATTGATTGATGACCATGACATTTCATCACAATAATCCTTTTATTATGGAAAATTATCTTGAAATGTCATAACCACGAGCATATTGCATAGCCTAGACTAAGTTACTTTGATATTTGAAAAAAATGGATTTATACTGAAGAACTCTATATGTTTCAGTTTATTAGCAACAGTTAATGAAAACAATTTTTGAAGAATATATAATAGAAGTATAAGTTAAGAGAGAAGAATAAAAGGGTTGTGTGCCAAAATAAGGTTATTATATGGGTTGCTATAAATTTAAAAAACTAGATGTGGAAGTTTATTAGGTTTCTCATACCCTGATGATAAGAATTCACAAAATAATTGGTTATTTTCTACTTATATCTAATTTTAAAAAATATATTATACATTAAAAATATATTGTTGCTATTTTAAATAAATTTTACTTATATATTGATACTCTTTTAAATAGCGTAATTACTATTCAAGATTGAGAAAAAATCGGCATACATATTATTGATTTTTTAATAATATTATTGTGTTTTTACTTTTTTAGAAACAAGTAAATATAGTAAATGGAACATATTCTAAATTATTTATATTTAAAATAATTGATAATATAAAAAAATTAAATAAAAAGAAATTGTAGAAAAAATATAACTCTAAAATATTTTTCATTCAAAATAATTAAAATTTAAATATTGTTTACTCTTGCAAATTAAGTATCTTAATATTATGAAGATTAAATTATAATAACTATTATAAAAAACAATACAAGAATATTATTTGTGATAATAATTGTATTTACAATAACTAAATTAAAAAAAATCAATATTAAGAAAATTATACCAGAACTATTGATTCAAGATCTTAGCGAGTTAATAACTTGGGCATATTTTTGTCATTAAGAAACTCTACAATTTGATTGATGGCCATGACATTTCATCACAATAATCCTCTTAATAAGGAAAATTATGATGAAATGACATAACCACGAGCATATTGTATAGCCTAGACTTGATTACTTTGATATTTGAAAAATATGGATTTATATTGAAGAACTCTATATGTTTCAGTATATAAACAACAGCTCCTGAATACAATTTTTGAAGAATATATAATAGCAGTATAAGTTAAGAGAGAAGAATAAAAGGTTGTGTGCCAGAATAAGGTTAAATCATGTATGTATATATAGTAGTTAAGGATGATGGACTTGAATTAGTTGGGCTTACGTTTATACATTATTGGGTTAATCTAAATTAAATAAACTAGGTGTGGATATTTATTAGGTTTATCATACCCTGATGATAAGAATCAAAATAAATAATTCGTTATTCCCTACTTATAACTAATTTAAAAAATATATTATAAATTAAAAATATATTGTTGCTATTTTAAATACAATTTCCTTATATATTGATACTCTTTCAACTAACGTAATTACTATTCAAGATAATATTTGAGAAAAAATTCGAAATACATATAATATAATTTATTTAAAATGTTATTTTATTTTTACTTTTTCAGAAAAAAGTAAATATAGTAAATTGAACGTGTTATAGATTATTTATATTTGAAATAATTGATAATATAAAAATAATAATATTAATAAATAAAAAAATAAATTAAAGAAAAATATAACTCTAAATATTTTTTTATTTAAAAACTGAATATTGTTTACTCTTACATATTAAGTATATTAATCTTATGAAGACTAAATTGTAATAACTATTATAAAAAACAACACAAGAATATTATTTGTGATAATAATTGTCTTTACAATAACTAAATAAAAAAAGATTTTCAATATCAAGAAAATTATTCCATAACTATTGATTCAAGATGTTAGCGAGTTACATAATTTGGGCATATTTTTGTCATTAAAAAAACTCTATTAATTGATCAATGACCATGACATATCATCACAATAATCCTTTTAATAAGGAAAATTATGTTGAAATGTCATAACCACAAGCATATTGCATAGCCTAGACTAAGTTACTTTGATATTTGAAAAAAATGGATTTATACTGAAGAACTCTATATGTTTCAGTTTATTAGCAACAACTAATGAAAACAATTTTTGAAAAATATATAATAGAAGTATAAGTTAAGAGAGAAGAATAAAAGGGTTGTGTGCCAGAATAAGGTTATTATATGGGTTGCTATAAATTAAAAAACTAGATGTGGAAGTTTATTAGGTTTCTCATACCCTGATGATAAGAATTAACAAAATAATTGGTTATTTCCTACTTATATCTTATTTTAAAAAATATATTATACATTAAAAATATATTTTTGCTATTTTAAATAAAATTTAGTTATATATTGATACTCTTTTAAATAGCGTAATTACAATTCAAGATTGAGAAAAAAATCGGCATACATATTATATAATTTATTAATAATATTATTGTGTTTTTACTTTTTTAGAAACAAGTAAATATAATAAATTGAACATGTTCTAAATTATTTATATTTAAAATAATTGATAAAATAAAAAGAAATTGTGGAAAAAATATAACTCTAAAATATTTTTCATTTAAAATAATTAAAATTTAAATATTGTTTACTCTTGCATATTAAGTATCTTAATTTTATGAAGATTAAATTGTAATACTATTATAAAAAACAATACAAGAATATTATTTGTGATAATAATTGTATTTACAATAACTAAATTAAAAAAAAATTCAATATTTAGAAAATTATACCAGAACTATTGATTCAAGATCTTAGCGAGTTAATAACTTGGGAATATTTTTGTCATTAAGAAAATCTACAATTTGATCGATGGCCATGACATTTCATCACAATAATCCTCTTAATAAGGAAAATTATGATGAAATGTCATAACCACAAGCATATTGTATAGCCTAGACTTGATTACTTTGATATTTGAAAAATATGGATTTATATTGAAGAACACTATATGTTTCAGTATATAAACAACAACTCTTGAATACAATTTTTGAAGAATATATAATAGCAGTATAAGTTAAGAGAGAAGAATAAAAGGGTTGTGTGCCAGAATAAGGTTAAATCATGTATGTATATAGTAGTTAAGGATGATGGACTTGATTTAGTTGGGCTTACGATTATACATTATTGGGTTGATCTAAATTAAAAAACTAGGTGTGGATGTTTATTAGGTTTCTCATACCCTGATGATAAGAATCAAAACGAATAATATTATTCCCTACTTATATCTAATTTAAAAAAATATAATATACATTAAAAATATATTGTTGCTATTTTAAATACAATTTCCTTACATATTGATACTCTTTTAAATAGCGTAATTAATTCAAGATAATATTTGAGAAAAAATTCGAAATACATATAATATAATTTATTTAAAATGTTATTTTATTTTTACTTTTTTTAGAAACAATTAAATATAGTAAATTGAACTTGTTATAGATTATTTTTAATATAAATATAATAATATTAATAAAATAAAAATATAACTCTTGACTATTTTTTTATTTAAAAACTGAATATTGTTTACTCTTGCATATTAAGTATATTAATTTTATGAAGATTAAATTGTAATAACTATTATAAAAAACAACACAAGAATATTATTTGTGATAACAATTGTCTTTACAATAACAAAATAAAAAAAGATTTTCAATATTAAGAATATTATTCCATAACTATTGATTCAAGATGTTAGTGACTTACATAATTTGGTCATATTTTTGTCATTAAAAAAACTCTATTAATTGATCGATGACCATGACATTTCATCACAATAATCCTTTTAATAAGGAAAATTATGTTGAAATGTCATAACCACGAGCATATTGTATAGAAGAATATATAATAGAAGTATAAGTTAAGAGAGAAGAATAAAAGGGTTGTGTGCCAGAATAAGGTTATTATATGGGTTGCTATATATTTAAAAAACTAGATGTGGAAGTTTATTAGGTTTGTCATACCCTGATGATAAGAATTAACAAAATAATGTGTTATTTCCTACTTATATCTAATTGTAAAAAATATATTATACATTAAAAATATATTGTTGCTATTTTAAATAAAATTTACTTATATATTGATAATCTTTTAAATAGCGTAATTACTATTCAAGATTGAGAATAAAATCGGCATACATATTATATAATGTTTTTAATAATATTATTGTGTTTTTACTTTTTTAGAAACAAGTAAATATAGTAAATTAAACATGTTCTAAATTATTAATATTTAAAATAACTGATAATATAAAAAAATTAAATAAAAAGAAATTGTAGAAAATATATAACTCTAAAATATTTTTCATTTATAATAATTAAAATTTAAATATTGTTTACTCTTGCATATTAAGTATATTAATTTTATGAAGATTAAATTGTAATAACTATTATAAAAAACAATACAAGAATATTATTTGTGATAATAATTGTATTTACAATAACTAAATTAAAAAAATCAATATTAAGAAAATTATACCAGAACTATTGATTCAAGATCTTAGCGAGTTAATAACTTGGGCATATTTTTGTCATTAAGAAACTCTACAATTTGATCGATGGACATGACATTTCATCAGAATAATCCTCTTATAATGAAAATTATGATGAAATGTCATAACCACGAGCATATTGTATAGCCTATACTTGATTACTTTGATATTTGAAAAATATGAATTTATATTGAAGAACTCTATATGTTTCAGTATATAAACATCAGCTCTTGAATACAATTTTTGAAGAATATATAATAGGAGTATAAGTTAAGAGAGAAGAATAAAAGGGTTGTGTGCCAGAATAAGGTTAAATCATGTATGTATATATAGTAGTTAAGGATGATGGACTTGATTTAGTTGGGCTTACGATTATACATTATTGGGTTGATCTAAATTAAGAAAACTAGGTGTGGATGTTTATTAGGTTTCTCATACCCTCATGATAAGAATCAAAATAAATAGTTCGTTATTCCCTACTTATATCTAATTTAAAAAAATATATTATACATTAAAAATATATTGTTGCTATTTTAAATACAATTTCCTTATATGTTGATACTCTTTTAAATAGCGTAATTACTATTCAAAATAATATTTGAGAAAGAAATTCGAAATACATATAATATAATTTATTTAAAATGTTATTTTATTTTACTTTTTAGAAACAAGTAAATATAGTAAATTGAACGTGTTATACATTATTTATATTTGAAATAATTGATAATATAAAAATAATAATATTAATAAATAAAAAATAAATTAAAGAAAAATATAACTCTTGACTATTTTTTTATTTAAAAACTGAATATTGTTTACTCTTGCATATTAAGTATATTAATTTTATGAAGATTAAATTGTAATAACTATTATAAAAAACAACACAAGAATATTATTTGTGATAACAATTGTCTTTACAATAACAAAATAAAAAAAGATTTTCAATATTAAGAATATTATTCCATAACTATTGATTCAAGATGTTAGTGAGTTACATAATTTGGGCATATTTTTGTCATTAAAAGAACTCTATTAATTGATCGATGACCATGACATTTCATCACAATAATCCTTTTAATAAGGAAAATTATGTTGAAATGTCATAAACACGAGCATATTGTATAGAAGAATATATAATAGAATTATAAGTTAAGAGAGAAGAATAAAAGGGTTGTGTGCCAGAATAAGGTTATTATATGGGTTGCTATATATTTAAAAAACTAGATGTGGAAGTTTATTAGGTTTCTCATACCCTGATGATAAGAATTAACAAAATAATGTGTTATTTCCTACTTATATCTAATTGTAAAAAATATATTATACATTAAAAATATATTGTTGCTATTTTAAATAAAATTTACTTATATATTGATACTCTTTTAAATAGCGTAATTACTATTCAAGATTGAGAATAAAATCGGCATACATATTATTTAATTTTTTTAATAATATTATTGTGTTTTTACTTTTTTAGAAACAAGTAAATATAGTAAATTAAACATGTTCTAAATTATTAATATTTAAAATAACTGATAATATAAAAAAAATTAAATAAAAAGAAATTGTAGAAAATATATAACTCTAAAATATTTTTCATTTATAATAATTAAAATTTAAATATTGTTTACTCTTGCATATTAAGTATATTAATTTTATGAAGATTAAATTGTAATAAATATTATAAAAAACAATACAAGAATATTATTTGTGATAATAATTGTATTTACAATAACTAAATTAAAAAAAATCAATATTAATAAAATTATACCAGAACTATTGATTCAAGATCTTAGCGAGTTAATAACTTGGGCATATTTTTGTCATTAAGAAACTCTACAATTTGATCGATGACCATGACATTTCATCAGAATAATCCTCTTTATAATGAAAATTATGATGAAATGTCATAACCACGAGCATATTGTATAGCCTATACTTGATTACTTTGATATTTGAAAAATATGGATTTATATTGAAGAACTCTATATGTTTCAGTATATAAACATCAGCTCTTGAATACAATTTTTGAAGAATATATAATAGCAGTATAAGTTAAGAGAGAAGAATAAAAGGGTTGTGTGCCAGAATAAGGTTAAATCATGTATGTATATATAGTAGTTAAGGATGATGGACTTGATTTAGTTGGGCTTACGATTATACATTATTGGGTTGATCTAAATTAAGAAAACTAGGTGTGGATATTTATTAGGTTTCTCATACCATCATGATAAGAATCAAAATAAATAGTTCGTTATTCCCTACTTATATCTAATTTAAAAAAATATATTATACATTAAAAATATATTGTTGCTATTTTAAATACAATTTCCTTATATGTTGATACTCTTTTAAATAGCGTAATTACTATTCAAAATAATATTTGAGAAAGAAATTCGAAATACATATAATATAATTTATTTAAAATGTTATTTTATTTTACTTTTTAGAAACAAGTAAATATAGTAAATTGAACGTGTTATACATTATTTATATTTGAAATAATTGATAATATAAAAATAATAATATTAATAAATAAAAAATAAATTAAAGAAAAATATAACTCTTGACTATTTTTTTATTTAAAAACTGAATATTGTTTACTCTTGCATATTAAGTATATTAATTTTATGAAGATTAAATTGTAATAACTATTATAAAAAACAACACAAGAATATTATTTGTGATAACAATTGTCTTTACAATAACAAAATAAAAAAAGATTTTCAATATTAAGAATATTATTCCATAACTATTGATTCAAGATGTTAGTGAGTTACATAATTTGGGCATATTTTTGTCATTAAAAGAACTCTATTAATTGATCGATGACCATGACATTTCATCACAATAATCCTTTTAATAAGGAAAATTATGTTGAAATGTCATAAACACGAGCATATTGTATAGAAGAATATATAATAGAATTATAAGTTAAGAGAGAAGAATAAAAGGGTTGTGTGCCAGAATAAGGTTATTATATGGGTTGCTATATATTTAAAAAACTAGATGTGGAAGTTTATTAGGTTTCTCATACCCTGATGATAAGAATTAACAAAATAATGTGTTATTTCCCACTTATATCTAATTGTAAAAAATATATTATACATTAAAAATATATTGTTTCTATTTTAAATAAAATTTACTTATATATTGATACTCTTTTAAATAGCGTAATTACTATTCAAGATTGAGAATAAAATCGGCATACATATTATATAATTTTTTTAATAATATTATTGTGTTTTTACTTTTTTAGAAACAAGTAAATATAGTAAATTAAACATGTTCTAAATTATTAATATTTAAAATAACTGATAATATAAAAAAAATTAAATAAAAAGAAATTGTAGAAAATATATAACTCTAAAATATTTTTCATTTATAATAATTAAAATTTAAATATTGTTTACTCTTGCATATTAAGTATATTAATTTTATGAAGATTAAATTGTAATAAATATTATAAAAAACAATACAAGAATATTATTTGTGATAATAATTGTATTTACAATAACTAAATTAAAAAAAATCAATATTAATAAAATTATACCAGAACTATTGATTCAAGATCTTAGCGAGTTAATAACTTGGGCATATTTTTGTCATTAAGAAACTCTACAATTTGATCGATGGCCATGACATTTCATCAGAATAATCCTCTTTATAATGAAAATTATGATGAAATGTCATAACCACGAGCATATTGTATAGCCTATACTTGATTACTTTGATATTTGAAAAATATGGATTTATATTGAAGAACTCTATATGTTTCAGTATATAAACATCAGCTCTTGAATACAATTTTTGAAGAATATATAATAGCAGTATAAGTTAAGAGAGAAGAATAAAAGGGTTGTGTGCCAGAATAAGGTTAAATCATGTATGTATATATAGTAGTTAAGGATGATGGACTTGATTTAGTTGGGCTTACGATTATACATTATTGGGTTGATCTAAATTAAGAAAACTAGGTGTGGATGTTTATTAGGTTTCTCATACCCTCATGATAAGAATCAAAATAAATAATTCGTTATTCCCTACTTATATCTAATTTAAAAAAATATATTATACATTAAAAATATATTGTTGCTATTTTAAATACAATTTCCTTATATATTGATACTCTTTTAAATAGCGTAATTACTATTCAAAATAATATTTGAGAAAAAAATTCGAAATACATATAATATAATTTATTTAAAATGTTATTTTATTTTACTTTTTAGAAACACGTAAATATAGTAAATTGAACGTTTATAAATTATTTATATTTGAAATAATTGATAATATAAAAATAATAATATTAATAAATAAAAAAATAAATTAAAGAAAAATATAACTCTTGACTATTTTTTTATTTAAAAACTGAATATTGTTTACTCTTGCATATTAAGTATATTAATTTTATGAAGATTAAATTGTAATAACTATTATAAAAAACAACACAAGAATATTATTTGTGATAACAATTGTCTTTACAATAACAAAATAAAAAAAGATTTTCAAAATTAAGAATATTATTCCATAACTATTGATTCAAGATGTTAGTGAGTTACATAATTTGGGCATATTTTTGTCATTAAAAGAACTCTATTAATTGATCGATGACCATGACATTTCATCACAATAATCCTTTTAATAAGGAAAATTATGTTGAAATGTCATAACCACGAGCATATTGTATAGAAGAATATATAATAGAATTATAAGTTAAGAGAGAAGAATAAAAGGGTTGTGTGCCAGAATAAGGTTATTATATGGGTTGCTATATATTTAAAAAACTAGATGTGGAAGTTTATTAGGTTTCTCATACCCTGATGATAAGAATTAACAAATAATGTGTTATTTCCTACTTATATCTAATTGTAAAAAATATATTATACATTAAAAATATATTGTTGCTATTTTAAATAAAATTTACTTATATATTGATACTCTTTTAAATAGCGTAATTACTATTCAAGATTGAGAATAAAATCGGCATACATATTATATAATTTTTTTAATAATATTATTGTGTTTTTACTTTTTTAGAAACAAGTAAATATAGTAAATTAAACATGTTCTAAATTATTAATATTTAAAATAACTGATAATATAAAAAAAATTAAATAAAAAGAAATTGTAGAAAATATATAACTCTAAAATATTTTTCATTTATAATAATTAAAATTTAAATATTGTTTACTCTTGCATATTAAGTATATTAATTTTATGAAGATTAAATTGTAATAAATATTATAAAAAACAATACAAGAATATTATTTGTGATAATAATTGTATTTACAATAACTAAATTAAAAAAAATCAATATTAATAAAATTATACCAGAACTATTGATTCAAGATCTTAGCGAGTTAATAACTTGGGCATATTTTTGTCATTAAGAAACTCTACAATTTGATCGATGGCCATGACATTTCATCAGAATAATCCTCTTTATAATGAAAATTATGATGAAATGTCATAACCACGAGCATATTGTATAGCCTATACTTGATTACTTTGATATTTGAAAAATATGGATTTATATTGAAGAACTCTATATGTTTCAGTATATAAACATCAGCTCTTGAATACAATTTTTGAAGAATATATAATAGCAGTATAAGTTAAGAGAGAAGAATAAAAGGGTTGTGTGCCAGAATAAGGTTAAATCATGTATGTATATATAGTAGTTAAGGATGATGGACTTGATTTAGTTGGGCTTACGATTATACATTATTGGGTTGATCTAAATTAAGAAAACTAGGTGTGGATGTTTATTAGGTTTCTCATACCATCATGATAAGAATCAAAATAAATAATTCGTTATTCCCTACTTATATCTAATTTAAAAAAATATATTATACATTAAAAATATATTGTTGCTATTTTAAATACAATTTCCTTATATATTGATACTCTTTTAAATAGCGTAATTACTATTCAAAATAATATTTGAGAAAAAAATTCGAAATACATATAATATAATTTATTTAAAATGTTATTTTATTTTACTTTTTAGAAACAAGTAAATATAGTAAATTGAACGTTTATAAATTATTTATATTTGAAATAATTGATAATATAAAAGTAATAATATTAATAAATAAAAAAATAAATTAAAGAAAAATATAACTCTTGACTATTTTTTTATTTAAAAACTGAATATTGTTTACTCTTGCATATTAAGTATATTAATTTTATGAAGATTAAATTGTAATAACTATTATAAAAAACAACACAAGAATATTATTTGTGATAACAATTGTCTTTACAATAACAAAATAAAAAAAGATTTTCAATATTAAGAATATTATTCCATAACTATTGATTCAAGATGTTAGTGAGTTACATAATTTGGGCATATTTTTGTCATTAAAAAAACTCTATTAATTGATCGATGGCCATGACATTTCATCACAATAATCCTTTTAATAAGGAAAATTATGTTGAAATGTCATAACCACAAGCATATTGTATAGAAGAATATATAATAGAAGTATAAGTTAAGAGAGAAGAATAAAAGGGTTGTGTGCCAGAATAAGGTTATTATATGGGTTGCTATATATTTAAAAAATTAGATGTGGAAGTTTATTAGTTTCTCATACCCTGATGATAAGAATTAACAAAATAATGTGTTATTTCCTACTTATATCTAATTGTAAAAAATATATTATACATTAAAAATATATTGTTGCTATTTTAAATAAAATTTACTTATATATTGATACTCTTTTAAATAGCGTAATTACTATTCAAGATTGAGAATAAAATCGGCATACATATTATATAATTTTTTTAATAATATTATTGTGTTTTTATTTTTTTAGAAACAAGTAAATATAGTAAATTAAACATGTTCTAAATTATTAATATTTAAAATAACTGATAATATAAAAAAAATTAAATAAGAAGAAATTGTAGAAAATATATAACTCTAAAATATTTTTCATTTATAATAATTAAAATTTAAATATTGTTTACTCTTGCATATTAAGTATATTAATTTTATGAAGATTAAATTGTAATAAATATTATAAAAAACAATACAAGAATATTATTTGTGATAATAATTGTATTTACAATAACTAAATTAAAAAAAAATAAATATTAATAATATTATACCAGAACTATTGATTCAAGATCTTAGCGAGTTAATAACTTGGGCATATTTTTGTCATTAAGAAACTCTACAATTTGATCGATGGCCATGACAATTCATCAGAATAATCCTCTTTATAATGAAAATTATGATGAAATGTCATAACCACGAGCATATTGTATAGCCTATACTTGATTACTTTGATATTTGAAAAATATGGATTTATATTGAAGAACTCTATATGTTTCAGTATATAAACATCAGCTCTTGAATACAATTTTTGAAGAATATATAATAGCAGTATAAGTTAAGAGAGAAGAATAAAAGGGTTGTGTGCCAGAATAAGGTTTAATCATGTATGTATATATAGTAGTTAAGGATGATGGACTTGATTTAGTTGGGCTTACGATTATACATTATTGGGTTGATCTAAATTAAGAAAACTAGGTGTGGATGTTTATTAGGTTTCTCATACCCTCATGATAAGAATCAAAATAAATAATTCGTTATTCCCTACTTATATCTAATTTAAAAAAATATATTATACATTAAAAATATATTGTTGCTATTTTAAATACAATTTCCTTATATATTGATACTCTTTTAAATAGCGTAATTACTATTCAAAATAATATTTGAGAAAAATTCGAAATACATATAATATAATTTATTTAAAATGTTATTTTATTTAACTTTTTAGAAACAAGTAAATATAGTAAATTGAACGTGTTATAGATTATTTATATTTGAAATAATTGATAATATAAAAATAATAATAATAATAAATAAAAAAATAAGTTAAAGAAAAATATAACTCTTGACTATTTTTTTATTTAAAAACTGAATATTGTTTACTCTTGCATATTAAGTATATTAATTTTATGAAGATTAAATTGTAATAACTATTATAAAAAACAACACAAGAATATTATTTGTGATAACAATTGTCTTTACAATAACAAAATAAAAAAAGATTTTCAATATTAAGAATATTATTCCATAACTATTGATTCAAGATGTTAGTGAGTTACATAATTTGGGCATGTTTTTGTCATTAAAAAAACTCTATTAATTGATCGATGACCATGACATTTCATCACAATAATCCTTTTAATAAGGAAAATTATGTTGAAATGTCATAACCACGAGCATATTGTATAGAAGAATATATAATAGAAGTATAAGTTAAGAGAGAAGAATAAAAGGGTTGTGTGCCAGAATAAGGTTATTATATGGGTTGCTATATATTTAAAAAACTAGATGTGGAAGTTTATTAGGTTTCTCATACCCTGATAATAAGAATTAACAAAATAATGTGTTATTTCCTACTTATATCTAATTGTAAAAAATATATTATACATTAAAAATATATTTTTGCTATTTTAAATAAAATTTACTTATATATTGATACTCTTTTAAATAGCGTAATTACTATTCAAGATTGAGAATAAAATCGGCATACATATTATATAATTTTTTTAATAATATTATTGTGTTTTTACTTTTTTAGAAACAAGTAAATATAGTAAATTGAACATGTTCTAAATTATTAATATTTAAAATAACTGATAATATAAAAAAATTAAATAAAAAGAAATTGTAGAAAATATATAACTCTAAAATATTTTTCATTTATAATAATTAAAATTTAAATATTGTTTACTCTTGCATATTAAGTATTTTAATTTTATGAAGATTAAATTGTAATAACTATTATAAAAAACAATACAAGAATATTATTTGTGATAATAATTGTATTTAAAATAACTTAATTAAAAAAAATCAATATTAAGAAAATTATACCAGAACTATTGATTCAAGATCTTAGCGAGTTAATAACTTGGGCATATTTTTGTCTTTAAGAAACTCTACAATTTGATCGATGGCCATTATATTTCATCACAATAATCCTCTATATAATGAAAATTATGATGAAATGTCATAACCACGAGCATATTGTATAGCCTATACTTGATTATTTTGATATTTGAAAAATATGGATTTATATTGAAGAACTCTATATGTTTCAGTATATAAACATCAGCTCTTGAATACAATTTTTGAAGAATATATAATAGCAGTATAAGTTAAGAGAGAAGAATAAAAGGGTTGTGTGCCAGAATAAGGTTAAATTATGTATGTATATATAGTAGTTAAGGATGATGGACTTGATTTAGTTGGGCTTACGATTATACATTATTGGGTTGATCTAAATTAAGAAAACTAGGTGTGGATGTTTATTAGGTTTCGCATACCCTCATGATAAGAATCAAAATAAATAGTTCGTTATTCCCTACTTATATCTAATTTAAAAAAATATATTATACATTAAAAATATATTGTTGCTATTTTAAATACAATTTCCTTATATATTGATACTCTGTAATTACTATTCAAAATAATATTTGAGAAAAAATTCGAAATACATATAATATAATTTATTTAAAATGTTATTTTATTTTTACTTTTTAGAAACAAGTAAATATAGTAAATTGAACGTGTTATAGATTATTTATATTTGAAATAATTGATAATATAAAAATAATAATATTAATAAATAAAAAAATAAATTAAAGAAAAATATAACTCTTAACTATTTTTTTATTTAAAAACTAAATATTGTTTACTCTTGCATATTAAGTATATTAATCTTATGAAGATTAAATTGTAATAACTATTATAAAAAACAACACAAGAATATTATTTGTGATAATAATTGTCTTTACAATAACTAAATAAAAAAAGATTTTCAATATTAAGAATATTATTCTATAACTATTGATTCAAGATGTTAGCGAGTTACATAATTTGCGTATATTTTTGTCATTAAAAAAACTCTACTAATTGATCGATGATCATGACATTTCATCACAATAATCCTTTTAATAAGGAAAATTATGTTGAAATATCATAACCACGAGCATATTGCATAGAAGAATATATAATAGAAGTATAAGTTAAGAGAGAAGAATAAAAGGGTTGTGTGCCAGAATAAGGTGATTATATGGGTTGCTATAAATTTAAAAAACTAGATGTGGAAGTTTATTAGGTTTCTCATACCCTGATGATAAGAATCAACAAAATAATTGGTTATTTCCTACTTATATCTAATTGTAAAAAATATATTATATATTAAAAATATATTGTTGCTATTTTAAATAAAATTTACTTCTATATTGACACTCTATTAAATAGCGTAATTACTATTCAAAATTGAGAAAAAAATCGGCATACATATTATATAATTTTTTAATAATATGATTGTGTTTTTACTTTTTTAGAAACAAGTAAATATAGTAAATTAAACATGTTCTAAAATATTTATATTTAAAATAATTGATAATATAAAAAAATTAAATAAAAAAAAATTGTAGAAAAAATATAACTCTAAAATATTTTTCATTTAAAATAATTAAAATTTGAATATTGTTTACTCTTGCATATTAAGTATATTAATTTTATGAAGATTAAATTGTAATAACTATTATAAAAAACAATACAAGAATATTATTTGTGATAATAATTGTATTTAAAATAACAAAATAAAAAAAGATTTTCAATATTATGAAAATTATACCAGAACTATTGATTCAAGATCTTAGCGAGTTAATAACTTGGGCATATTTTTGTCATTAAGAAACTCTATAATTTGATCGATGACCATGACATTTCATCACAATAATCCTCTTAATAAGGAAAATTATGATGAAATGTCATAACCACGAGCATATTGTATAGCCTAGACTTAATTACTTTGATATTTGAAAAATATGGATTTATATTGAAGAACTCTATATGTTTCAGTATATAAACAACATCTCTTGAATACAATTTTTGAAGAATATATAATAGCAGTATAAGTTAAGAGAGAAGAATAAAAGGGTTGTGTGCCAGAATAAGGTTAAATCATGTATGTATATATAGTAGTTAAGGATGATGGACTTGATTTAGTTGGGCTTACGATTATACATTATTGGGTTGATCTAAATTAAAAAAACTAGGTGTGGATGTTTATTAGGTTTCTCATACCCTCATGATAAGAATCAAAATAAATAATTCGTTAGTCCCTACTTATATCTAATTAAAAAAAGTATATATTGTTGCTATTTTAAATACAATTTCCTTATATATTGATACTCTTTTAAATAGCGTAATTACTATTCAAAATAATATTTGAGAAAAAATTCGAAATACATATAATATAATTTATTTAAAATGTTATTTTATTTTTACTTTTTAGAAACAAGTAAATATAGTAAATTGAACGTGTTATGGATTATTTATATTTGAAATAATTGATAATATAAAAATAATAATATTAATAAATAAAAAATAAATTAAAGAAAAATATAACTCTTAACTATTTTTTTATTTAAAAACTGAATATTGTTTACTCTTGCATATTAAGTATATTAATTTTATGAAGATTAAACTGTAATAACTATTATAAAAAACAACACAAGAATATTATTTGTGATAATAATTATCTTTACAATAACTAAATAAAAAAAGATTTTCAATATTAAGAATATTTTCCATAATTATTTATTCAAGATGTTAGCGAGTTACATAATTTGGGCATATTTTTGTCATTAAAAAAACTCTACTAACTGATCGATGACCATGACATTTCATCACAATAATCCTTTTGATAAGGAAACTTATGTTGAAATGTCATAACCACGAGCATATTGCATAGAAGAATATATAATAGAAGTATAAGTTAAGAGAGAAGAATAAAAGGGTTGTGTGCTAGAATAAGGTTATTATATTGGTTGCTATAAATTTAAAAAACTAGATGTGGAAGTTTATTAGGTTTGTCATACCCTGATGATAAGAATTAACAGAATAATTGGTTATTTCCTACTTATATCTAATTGTAAAAAATATATTATACATTAAAAATATATTGTTGCTATTTTAAAGAAAATTTACTTATATATTGATACTCTTTTAAATAGCGTAATTACTATTCAAAATTGAGAAAAAAAATCGGCATACATATTATATAATTTTTTAATAATATTATTGTGTTTTTACTTTTTTAGAAACAAGTAAATATAGTAAATTGAGCATGTTCAAAAATATTTATATTTAAAATAATTGATAATATAAAAACAATTAAATAAAAATAAATTGTAGAAAAATATAACTCAAAAATATTTTTCATTTAAAATAATTAAAATTTAAATATTGTTTACTCTTACATATTAAGTATATTAATTTTATGAAGATTAAATTGTAATAACTATTATAAAAAACAATACAAGAATATTATTTGTGATAATAATTGTATTTACAATAACTAAATAAAAAAAATTCAATATTAAGAAAATTATACCGGAACTATTGATTCAAGATCTTAGCGAGTTAATAACTTGGGCATATTTTTGTCATTAAGAAACTCTACAATTTGATCGATGGCCATGACATTTCATCACAATAATCCTCTTAATAAGGAAAATTATGATAAAATGTCATAACCACGAGCATATTGTATAGCCTAGACTTGATTACTTTGACATTTGAAAAATATGGATTTATATTGAAGAACTCTATATGTTTCAGTATATAAACAACAACTCTTTAATACAATTTTTGAAGAATATATAATAGCAGTATAAGTTAAGAGAGAAGAATAAAAGGGTTGTGTGCCAGAATAAGGTTAAATCATGTATGTATATATAGTAGTTAAGGATGATGGACTTGATTTAGTTGGGCTTACGATTATACATTATTGGGTTGATCTAAATTAAGAAAACTAGGTGTGGATGTTTATTAGGTTTCTCATACCCTCATGATAAGAATCAAAATAAATAATTAGTTATTCCCTACTTATATCTAATTTAAAAAAATATATTATACATTAAAAATATATTGTTGCTGTTTTAAATACAATATCCTTATATATTGATACTCTTTTAAATAGCGTAATTACTATTCAAGATAATATTTGAGAAAAAATTCGAAATACATATAATATAATTTATTTAAAATGTTATTTTATTTTTACTTTTTTAGAAACAAGTAAATATAGTAAATTGAACGTGTTCTAGATTATTTATATTTGAAATAATTGATAATATAAAAATAATAATATTAATAAATAAAAAAATAAATTAAAGAAAAATATAACTCTAAACTATTTTTTTTATTTAAAAACTGAATATTGTTTACTCTTGCATATTAAGTATATTAATTTTATGAAGATTAAATTGTAATAACTATTATAAAAAACAACACAAGAATATTATTTGTGATAATAATTGTCTTTACAATAACTAAATAAAAAAAGATTTTCAATATTAAGAATATTATTCCATAACTATTGATTCAAGATGTTAGCGAGTTAAATAATTTGGGCATATTTTTGTGATTAAAAAAACTCTATTAATTTATCGATGATCATGACATTTCATCACAATAATCCTTTTAATAAGGAAAATTATGTTTAAATGTCATAACCACGAGCATATTGCATAGCCTAGACTAAGTTACTTTGATATTTGAAAAAAATGGATTTATACTGAAGAACTCTATATGTTTCAGTTTATTAGCAACAGTTAATGAAAACAATTTTTGAAGAATATATAATAGAAGTATAAGCTAAGAGTGAAGAATAAAAGGGTTGTGTGCCAGAATAAGGTTATTATATGGGTTGCTATAAATTTAAAAAACTAGATGTGGAAGTTTATTAGTTTTCTCATACCTTGATAATAAGAATTAACAAAATAATTGGTTATTTCCTACATATATCTAATTGTAAAAAATATATTATACATTAAAATTATATTGTTGCTATTTTAAGTAAAATTTACTTATATATTGATACTCTTTTAAGTAGCGTAATTACTATTCAAAATTGAGAAAAAAATCGGCATACATATTATATAATTTTTTAATAATATTATTGTGTTTTTACTTTTTTAGAAACAAGTAAATATAGTAAATTGAACATGTTCTAAATTATTTATATTTAAAATAATTGATAATATAAAAAATTAAACGAAAAGAAATTGTAGAAAAAATATAACTCTAAAAAAAATTTCATTTAAAATAATTAAAGTTTAAATATTGTTTACTCTTGCATATTAAGTATATTAATTTTATGAAGATTAAATTGTAATAACTATTATAAAAAACAATACAAGAATATTATATGTGATAATAATTGTATTTACAATAACTAAATTAAAAAAATCAATATTTAGAAAATTATACCAGAACTATTGATTCAAGATCTTAGCGAGTTAATAACTTGGGTATATTTTTTTCATTAAGAAACTCTACAATTTGATAGATGGCCATGACATTTCATCACAATAATCCTCTTAATAAGGAAAATTATGATGAAATGTCATAACCACGAGCATATTGTATAGCCTAGACTTGGTTACTTTGATATTTTAAAAATATGGATTTATATTGAAGAACTCTATATGATTCAGTATATAAACAACATCTCTTGAATACAATTTTTGAAGAATATATAATAGCAGTATAAGTTAAGAGAGAAGAATAAAAGGGTTGTGTGCCAGAATAAGGTTAAATCATGTATGTATATATAGTAGTTAAAGATGATGGACTTGATTTAGTTGGGCTTACGATTATACATTATTGGGTTGATCTAAATTAAGAAAACTAGGTGTGGATGTTTATTAGGTTTCTCATACCCTCATGATAAGAATCAAAATAAATAATTAGTTATTCCCTACTTATATCTAATTAAAAAAAATATATTATACATTAAAAATATATTGTTGCTATTTTAAATACAATTTCCTTATATATCTATACTCTTTTAAATAGCGTAATTACTATTCAAGATAATATTTAAGAAAAAATTCGAAATACATATAGTATAATTTTTTTTAAATGTTATTTTATTTTTACTTATTTAGAAACAAGTAATTATAGTAAATTGAACGTGTTATAGATTATTTATATTTGAAATAATTGATAATATAAAAATAATAATATTAATAATAAAAAAAATTAAAGAAAAATATAACTCTAAACTATTTTTTTATTTAAAAACTGAATATTATTTACTCTTGCATATTAAGTATATTAATTTTATGAAGATTAAATTGTAATAACTATTATAAAAAACAACACAAGAATATTATTTGTGATAATAATTGTCTTTACAATAACAAAATAAAAAAATATTTCAATATTAAGAAAATTATTCCATAACTATTGATTCAAGATCTTAGCGAGTTACATAACTTGGACATATTTTTGTCATTAAAAAAAACTCTACAATTTGATCGATGACCATGACATTTCATCACAATAATCCTCTTAATAAGAAAAATTATGTTGAAATGTCATAACTACGAGCATATTGCATAACCTAGACTGGGTTACTTTGATATTTGAAAAATATGGTTTCATACTGAAGAACTCTATATGTTTCAGTTTATAAACAATAGTTAATGAAAACAATTTTTGAAGAATATATAATAGAAGTATAAGTTAAGAGAGAAGAATAAAAGGGTTGTGTGCCAGAATAAGGTTAAATCATGTATGTATATATAGTAGTTAATATTGATGGACTTGATTTAGTTGGGCTTACGATTATATGGGTTGCTATAAATTTAAAAAACTAGATGTGGAAGTTTATTAGGGTTCTCATACCCTGATGATAAGAATTAACAAAATAATTGGTCATCCCCTACTTATATCTAATTTTAAAAAATATATTATACATTAAAAATATATTGTTTCTATTTTAAATACAAATTTCTTATATATTGATACTCTTTAAATAGCGTAATTACTATTCAAGATAATATTTGAGAAAAAAATCGGCATGCATATTTTATAATTTTTTTAATAATATTATTGTCTTTTTACTTTTTTTTTATTAAATCTTAGGTCGAAAAGACCTTAACAAAGCACAGTTACAAGCCTACTCAAGCTCCCGTAAGAGAATTCAATTTATATCTAGGAGTGGCTACACCACATTTATCACACATAATGATCTTTTTAAGTCCTTCTGGAGGTTCTCTATAATATGTAATCACATCCCCTTCTAAACGTGTCCCGAACATAGCCAGAAAATCCGCACAACGGTTTGCTTCCCTATAAACATGTACGAGCTCATAACCTAGATGGTTTGCAAGAATATCACTATATTTTTTGATAAGAGTGCCTAACCGATCCCCATTGTTCCCACCGCCCTTCACTAGCGCGTGTAACTGTATCGAATCGGTTTCGACAACTATTATTGCCTCCTCCCTTTTAACCGCTAAGCATAGCCCAAAATGTAAGGCTATTAATTCCACTTGAAAAGCAGTACAATCTTTAGGTGCTCCCACGAACCCTCTTAGATAATTCCCATCAATGTCCCAAAAAACTCCACCCATACCAGCCTTTAATACACCTTCTTTAACACTACCATCCACATTAAGTTTAATTCATACTATTGGTTTCACCCATTTCACTAGCGTACTTCTCGCGGATATTATCAAACCACCATCTATTTCCTTTCCC
This sequence comes from Nemophila menziesii, assembly GCA_029959085.1. NCBI lineage: Eukaryota > Viridiplantae > Streptophyta > Magnoliopsida > Boraginales > Hydrophyllaceae > Nemophila > Nemophila menziesii. The sequence continues at coordinate 20,768,918 of JARWIR010000015.1, read as the reverse complement.
CACGCCCTAATGTAATTAATAGCGTTATTTTGCACACTATATCTCAAGGAATTCAATGGTTTGCGTTTATTCCCACCATTAAAAATTCTATCGTTTCTATATAACCAAATGACCCACAAAATAGCAAGTGCAACTGTCCTGAGTTCTAATCCATTTATCACCTCAGTATTTCTCAAAAGGAGCTTCCACCAGTCGCTAAAACTGCAGAGAAACTGGTTCTGCAGCTACTGATTTCCGAGAGTGTTGTGCAACTCGATAATCTCTTGATTCACATTACCAGGCCCAGTCCCCTGATGTATAATTCCGCTTCCATGAAAGGAAAAGCCATGTTGATCAATTTTTCTGACTTCTGCACCTGTTACTGATCTGGAGCTGAATACTCCATCTTCTCGAAGATCTTCAAGGCCTGGTGCATCAGCTGCGAAAGTACCAGAAGCATTTGAATCCGACTCCAAATTCTGCAGATCATCGGCTCTTGATTGTATTCTCATTTCCGCCAAGACAGGCCACTCATCCCACAGTTTATCATATACAATGCAATCTCGGAAAAATATGTAACTCAGTTTCCCGAGCCAAGCCACATCCCGGGCAAACTTCATTCATAGCATTTCCCCGGCGAGCCAAATTAACCGCGGTAGGTAATTTACTCCAAATCGCTCTCCACACAAGTACTTTAACTTTTTGGGGGCATTTTAGAGCCCAAATTCTTTCCCATTTAAACCTTGTATCCGTCTCCATAGGACGAATACTAGTGTATGCTGATCTCACGGAAAAAGCTCCATTCTTCTCAAGACTCCACTTGTATACAGGTCCTTGATCAGTTTGTACCTATATGACTCCATTACTAAGAGCTTTATTACCTTCTAAAAGACCTTTACAGAGTCTTGAATCAGAAGGCTTTGGAGACCGGTTAATAACGCCCTCTTGGAAATATTTGTGCTTTAGAGACACTGCCCACAACGCTAGGTCCTCTTTTATAATTCTACTCCCTAACTTCGCAAGCAAGGCTATGTTGAAATTCCTCGTATCTCGAAAGCCTAGTCCACCAACCTTCTTAGATTGACACATATGTTCCCAAGATAGCCAATGAATCTTCCGCGTCTCCTCTCCACTACCCCATACGAAGTCTCGGATAATTTTATCTATATCTTTACACACGTATACTGGTAGCTTGGAAGTTTGCATGACATATGTAGGAATAGCACTTAATACTGATTTAGCTAAGGTGATTCTTCCCGCTAGTAATAAATTTTGAGCTTTCCAATTCGCTAGTTTGCCTTTCATGTTCATCGAAATCCTACGATAGAAACCTTTGGGGGCGACTAGAGACAATAGGGGCACCCAAATATGTTCCAAACGAACCGCTAAGAACAAAACCACTTCTTTGAGCAAGGCTTGACTTTTCAAGTTGTGATATATTCCTAGAAAAGCAAATGATCGATTTTTCCTCGCTGACTTTATGACCCGCTTCAACGCAAAAATTTTGCATTACCATTTTCATAAGATCAACCTGTGTCTCGTTAGCTTCCGCGAACAGTATGAGGTCATCCGCAAAGAAGAAATGTGAAATTGGAGGTCCATTCTTGCTAAGGTATATCGACTTCCATTGATCACTAATACACAAGTTATGAATCAGGATAGATAGTCGCTCCATGCACATCACGAACATGTACGGAGATAAGGGGTCCCCTTGACGAATACCCCTATATGGAGTGAATGAATCAAGCGGCTCACCATTCCAAAGTATCTACATAGTATTAGTTCTCATAGCTGAAATAAAAATTTGAATCCAAGAAGATGGGAACCTGAAAGTTGACATCGTATCTTCCAAAAAACGCCAACTTAGACGATCATAGGCTTTCGCAAGATCGATTTTAGCTGCCATATACCCAGTCTTCCTCATCTTTTTATGCATCACGAAAGATATTTCTTGGACTAACACGACGTTGTCTGTGTAGACCTCCTGGGAAGAAAGCTCGTTTGGTTCGGTCCGATTCTCTTAGCTAGAAGCGGTTTTAAACGATCTACCATGGCAGACATTATGAACTTAATCAGAATATTGATAAGACTGATTGGACGAAAATCGCTCAGTTTCTCCGGGTCCTTTGTTTTCGGAATAAGATGGATCAACGTACATTGAGTTTCACCTCTACTCTTCCTAACTGAATGCATTCTCTCACCATTCGACAAACTGTCGGACCAACTGTTTCCCAACTTTTCTGATAAAATGTCGTGGACATCCCGTCTGGGTCTGGAGCTTTAACTGAATTAGCCCGAAAAACTACCACATTAATTTCATCGTCCGTGAACTCTTCTTGTAAGCTCTCCTTCTCTCTATCATTAATTGTCGGTAATTGCGGACGTGAAAAGGGACCAATAAAATCCTCCTCTATCGAATACAAACTTCTGAAGAAATTCTGAACCAAAGTCTTCACCTCTTCTTCGTCTGTAACCCACTCGCCATTAGCATTCTTCAACCTAGATACCCTTCCGGTCTTCTTCTTACGGATTGTAGAAAGGTGATAAAACTTCGTGTTTCGCTCCCCTGATCTTACCCATTTTTCTTTCGATCTTTGAAACCACATGAATTCTTCTTTCTCTAAAACATCTAGATATTCTTCACGTAGTTCCTTACCAAGCTGAAACAGAAATGGTTTGTATTTTCGATCTAAAGCTACCTGAATACCCTTCAGCCTTGCCATTAACAACCATTTTTTCCGATTAATGTCACCAAAGACTTCATTCTTCCAAACTCGTAAATGATTATGTATATCACGATGTTTTCCCCTAATTCTCCACTGTCGCTTTTCCACTTGGATTGAACAAAACTTCGGAGATCCTTCTGTAAACACCACACAGCCTCAAACCGGAATCGATTATTTCTTCTAAGATGAGCACCGCCTCCATGTAATTGAATGAGTAACGGCATGTGATCTGAATGAGCACGATCAAGATGTAAAAATTTTGCCTGTGGAAATAAAGAAATGAAATTAGTATTCTTGTAAGCTCTGTCTAGGCGCCTCATAATTCTCTGCCATGTGTTCCATGAATCGCTCCATGTAAACCTAGGACCTTCGAACCCCATATCTATTAAACCGCAGTCATGTCTCTAGTCCTCAAACTTCTCCGTACGCCTAGTTACTCCCATCGTACCCCCTCTCTTGTCTTCCTCCTTCCCAACTTGATTAAAATCCCCTGCAATTAACCACGGATCCACTAACCCCTGAAACGCGTCTTTTAGAGCCAACCATAACTCCTCCCTTTCCGAAGCTTGAATACGCGCATATATAGCCGAAAATACCTACATTCACATCCTGACTTTGACACTTCTATGTTTATGACCTATCGACCCGCCAAAAGTACAGTAATGTTAATGTCTGTATAATCCCAAATTAGCCAGATTGCCCCTTTATACGTTTGAGCTTCTACTCTAATCGAGTTTGCTTTCCCTAAACTCTTGATTATATCACTCGCCCTCTCACCACTTGCACGCGGTTCGACATTAACGGTTAACCAAACTTTGTGTGTAAATATCATATCTCTAACGACTCTTCGGAAATTATCCGCGCAGGCGCCATAACAGTTCCATATAAGAATATTCAGCGAATGAACTAGACTACTCCATCCCTGAGAATTATTAGCTGGTGTACACATATATAAACTATTTAATAAGATAGGAGGTACCATATGCTTCTAACATGTAGATTGAACCATATCTGAATCCTCCTCTAAGCCCTCTTCTGTATGTCCATAACCATTTTTCTTTGGACCCATCGAATCAGTAACAAGGTTCGGCAATTCATGTTCCAAGCCCATATCTGATGTTGTACCAATACTGAACTCCAAGCCAATAGTAGCAACAGGTACTGGATCATCTTCCGTGGTTTTCACAGAGTTGGAAAACGACACCATAGCTGTTCCGCCACTTGGAGTTCTTTGCCCGTGTGCAATATTATTCACGAGATATCCCTCCTGATCCTCAAATGCCGTTAACGCCCCAATTTGTGTACCTGACTTCGCTCCTGGAGTACTGGTCCGTGTTGCAGCCCTGACCCCTGATGATTCTGGAAAAGTTTGATTAAGTGCCCCATTATTTACAGTTAAGTCCACAAAAGCCCCTGTCCTTGCACCTGGCATTACCACCTTTGGATCATTCTTCTTCGATTCTTTGCCCAAATTCCCCGATCTCGCATTAACCTTCTGTACCGTATCTGAACTACTACCTACTTCAAAGCACGCCAACTCGTTGGAAGCTTTTAGTTTCCTTACTTTTTCGAAAGAGTTATCAGCTATTACCTTATGCCCGCCCCCTTTCTATTATTCCTTTTTGGCCTATTACCACCGGTATTATTATTGTTGCTCCCCGCACTCGCCTTACCTGTTTTACTTTGAGTTCCAAAAATGCTCTTCCGACTCACTAATTCCTCATTACTATCTTTGTCAATGAACAGAGATTCATACCTCAATCCTTGAGATTTATATTCACCCGTCTTCGAATTAAATGCTTCGTTTAAACCTTGTCTACGTGTCCCTCCTTTATTACTATTCCTTTTAACCATCATCCAATCACCAAAAGCTGGTTGTTCCGCCTTTACCTCGTTAATAACCTCGCATTCAACTACTTTATTCTTTCCTTTATCCTCACTCGCCAAGTCCCCATTTCTGTTATCTTGAAGACTCGGATAGCTTTCCTTTTGGTGACCAAAACGGCCGCATTCGAAACATATCATGTGGAGTCCTTCATATTCCACGTTGCACATTTCACCACCTATGTGAATTTTCAGAATCAGTGGTTTATTTAAGTCTAATTCAACCGCCAACCGCGCGTAATTACCCTGTTTCCTAGTTTTCGTCAGTTGATCAAATCGAACTGTTAGACCAATAAGGTCTCCCATCTTCCTTAGAATACGCATGGTGTAGTTTTGCATTCCCACATTAGTTACCCTTACCCAAGCCGTTGTAGACGATAAAGATGTTTGATGAGGCTTAAAATCGGGTGTCCACTCGCGTACCACTAAATATCGATCATAAATCATCCAGGGACCTCCCCCTAGAGCAAAATTTAAATCTTCGCGATTCAAAAATTTCACCATAAAATAGCCGTGCCCAACGTCAACTAATTCAAATACCCCTTTAGGACTCCATATCTGCCTAAGCTTGGACGAAAGGTAATTGTAACCTACTTTATATCCCAACAGCTTTATAACCATAGTATTGTTCCAGAGTTCTATACCTCTATAATTTCATCCCGTGTTCTTAGCACCTGTGGAAATTCACTGCCTTCCAGAACTTTTTCATCTTCAACTGCAGCAGTAAAATCCCTCATTTCATCAAACGATTTGTTACTAGTTTCAATTTCATTCGAATCTACTATGGCTGGAATGATATTGTTTGAACCTGTTACTGCATTGTGCCATCCCATGGTCATCCGAGGAGGATTGATTGGTGTTTCTGTACGTTGAACAAAAGTCGATTGTACTCCAAAAATAGGAGAGCCATTACCTCGCGCCCTCTTTGTGATTCTGTGGGTAGCCATAGTCGCTATTAGACTTGGAAATTGCTCTGCACCTGTATCAGTTGCTGGCAATTCATCTGTTACCATTGCCTCATGTAGTTTTTCCTTGCTTGTGTTTCCATTCGGTTTTGATGGTAATGGCGGATCCGCCATTTCGTTGGATTGAAGGGAGCTTTAGCCGCTGAGGAGCGCTTCTTCGCCGTCAAAAGAGTCGTCGTGAGAAGGGTTTCATAGTTAATGTAGTTTAATTAATTGCTTGTGTTTTTACTTTTTTAGAAATAAGTAAATATAGTAAATTGAACATGTTCTAGATTATTCATATTTAAAATAATTGATAATATAAAAATAATAATATTAATAATTAAATAAAAAGAAATTGTAGAAAAATATAACTCTAAAATATTTTTCATTTAAAATAATTAAAATTTAAATATTGTTTACTCTTGCATATTAACTATATTAATTTTATGAAGATTAAATTGTAATAACTATTATAAGAAACAACACAAGAATATTATTTGTGATAATAATTGTATTTGCAATAACTAAATAAAAAACAGAGTTACATCTTATTTTTTTCATTAAAAAACTCTACAATGTGATCGATGGCCATAACATTTCATCACAATAATCCTCTTAATAGAAGAAGTGTACTCATGAAGAGGGCACCTTATCAGTTGTTGTTGGAATCTTTTCCAATCTTATCCTAGACTTTCTCCAACTTCTTTTTTGAAATTAGCAAGCTCTACTTAATGTTCTATCCTCATGCTTGTCGGATAAAAATGGTCCAATAATGGTACTTGAAGTGCATCCCAATTTGGGATTGTCTCGGCTGGTTAGAGATCTAGCCACTCACTTTCGCCTCCGGTTAGAAAGGATTGGAACATGAAATAATACATTTGTTTCCTTGTAACGCCCTAAGTGGCATAGGCATCACAAATTTGCATGAACTTGTGAATAGCTAGTACTGGATCTTCGTGAGCGACTCCACTATAATTCCGATAAATCGGTAATTGACTCCGCATACCCTAAACGGGCTTAAAACTAACAGCTTGAATGGTTGGAAGACAAATCCCCAATGGTTGAAATCTAAACCGAATGCTTTGAACTTGACCATTTGGTGTATTCCCTCCTCCATTCACACTCAAAGCCTTTATTTTTCTCTTTGGATTGGTTTTTATTTAACATGTAAACTCTATAAACACGGAAACACATAACAATGAAAAAACAACTAAACACTAACTACAAATTAAAACACAAAAAACTACAAAGTTGTAGTCCTTAGCAGCGATGCCATTTACTTGTTACGGTTCCAGGTGTGATATAATTTGTCACCTTTGGAACTTATGACTCCCTACAAGCATACGGGGGTCGTTAAGTAACAATTGTGATAAGCTCAAGGATATCGTTCTTAAGGGACTACTAAAGTTGTAGTAATTTTGTTTAGAGTGTTATATAATGTGAATTGCAGGGTAAATCATATAATATGGAAAATATTTTCTTGATTCTAGAATTAGAATAAAGACTTAACTAAAGGTGAAAATAATTAAAATACTAAAATACTAAGAAATAGGATGAGAAATATACTTGAGTTTTACGGGTTATCCTCCTAATCAAATATAAACTCGTTATTTGGTACAAGGGCGAAATGGGTAATTCTCATTAGTTGGGATTCAATAGCACTCTAACTCCTCATCCGGGTAAACTTAGAGCTCAAACTTACACACGTGTCGGTTATCCGATGAATTAAGTTCCCTAACCCTATGAATACTTGGAGGGAAAGACCTTCTGGTTCAATACCTCACACTAGGCGCTTATATACTATGTCCGAAATTCAACCCCTGACTTAAGGCGTAGCCAAAACTATCCAACGCGTGATTAAAGCATGAATAGGAACTTCTAATTGATATATAAATCAATGGAAAATAATATAAAATTTAATTCAATTAAACATTTAAATATTGCAAATACTCAATCAACATAGTTATAGTCAATAAGGGTTCATACCCATTCCAAGCCTCAAGCATAAAGGGTTTAGTTCATAAATACAAACTGGAAATTAAAGAAAACTAATTCTAAAATCATGTTTAAAATCTAAAACAAAAAAAATTACCTAGAGAACGGCGGGAATTGGGTTCTGGATGGTTGAGAATGGTGGAATTGGGTGAAAACCCTCTTCTTGATTTTCTCTCCTTCTCCTAGACGATTTTCCTCTTCTCCTCTTGACATATCTAATTTCTATTAATGGATAATATATAAGGAAGCTTATATAATGACTTAAAAACGTTATGGGATGATAGCTCCCGTTTTGTTCTAAATATTAGCCATTAGGAGACATCATTTTAGGTGAATATTTGACTTATTTGATAGACTTTTATGCTTATTTCATTATAGTGCATTTTCTCCCCTTGGAATTACGATATTTTATTTCTAGAGATTTTGTACGTTAATTTGTTTGTTTTAGTGCAAATTTCTTAGGTCCATCGATGCTATGATAAGGCAGAACTTTCATATAACCACTTAAAACCATTAGCTTTCTTACCTTTTTTTATTTTAATAATATTATTGTCTGTCTTAGCCCATCTTAGCCTTTCTAAAGCCTTTTATTAGCCACATTATAAGAAATACCCCTTAGTTTATAGGACTTATCCATATTTCCCGCACTCGAATCGCAACCCTAAGACAAGTCATTTCAAAGCTTGTGTTTTACGTGGTGGGTTTCATCATTTGGGAACATTGGGTTTGGGAAAATTTGATTGTAATTGTGATAGTATTGATGATGATGAGTCTATTTGTGACCCTTTGCCGGGGTAAGAAAAAAAAGTATATTTGTTGAAAAGAAAAGAAATATGAGAAAAGTGGTATGACATCTCACCTAAAAAAGGGAGTCATAACCAACTTAGAAAAAATATGTGAAAAAGATTGAATATAATTTGGACCGGCAAAGTGGAAATTGTTATGTAATCATCATGAAAAGGTTTTATTGGATTATTTCGCAATGCTAAGTTAAGAAGCATCAAAACTGGGTTAAGTGAGAACATCTTTGATTGAAACTCAAGCTCTAGGGCGATTCGTTGATGGAATGTGAGGAGAGAGCCAAAAGCTATGTTTTCATTATCCGAATATATATATATATATATATATATATATATATATATATATATATATATATATATATATATATATATATCATACCGTCCTAAGCCAACATTATAACCGTAAAGCCCTTAGGATTTCGAACTACTTGGTTGAGGAACAATGGAACAATGGGAATAAATAGGTGGACCATTAGATACTATATTAGGATTTGTGATCACCCTTTAGCCGTCAACACGAACTAAGTGAAAACCTCTCCTTATGGAATTGCAAAGTCAATCTGGACTTGAATTTCTGGTTTGTTGATTTTGTGTATATTAAATGTGTATGTGCGTTATTCTTTAACATTACTACGTGAAACTTTTTAGACATTTTTCTCTAGGATCAATCTTTGTATTCTTTTCTTAATCTTTATTTTTTACTACCGTGCTTATCTTTATTGTATTTTTGGGGTCTTGATGTCTCCATTTATGTGATATAATAATCTTGTTATGAGACATCATTGTAGAGGTATCTAGTACTTAAATGCGGGATTTTTTCCCATTTATTCATACTTTACGCTTTGCGCGTAATTTGTGTTATATATGTGTAGCACTTAGGTATTGTAAGCTACTACACCTTGGGATAATTACAAGAAGTGAGGAAAATCAAAGAAACCTCCTTAGTCATAATTAAAAAGGAAAAGTTTGGATATATTTGGAAAGTAAAGAATCTAACATGCTGAAAATACGTCCACTAATTGTAAAGCTGCGAAAAATCGGTTACGAATATGGTAGAGCCCTTTTATGAGCAGATAGATATTTGAATTGCGGTCGTTTACATATAAAATACATTAAATTTTGATAAGTAAAAAAGGAAATATGACAAAATTAATCTGCTACGGTTTGGTCATGTCCTACAATTTAGGAATATGAATTTTGGTAAGATTTGGACACCTTAACTTGGGGACTACTCCATAAAGGGCCTATATATATCTACTCTTACCTTAGAAGCATCATCCTTGTTCATTCCTTAATCAATATTACACCAAGAAATCATCAGGAGCAAGTGACAAGAAGAGAAGAATGAGTTAGAAGTTGTTCATGTCATTCTAATCCTTCGCATTTGTAATTGATTTATTTATTTCTTTAGTATGAACTAAATCTATTAGCTTGAGAATAGAATAAGGGTATGAACCCTAGACTTATTTTATATCTATTTTAATTTGGGATGTCCTTTTACATTTAATTGAAATTAGTAGTGATAACTATGTTTTTATGTGATTTGATTTAAAGTTTGTAGTTCTTGCGGTGTACAAGGAATAGGATTACTATAGTAGTTGGATGGTCACCCGGTAGGGGTGTTCAACTATTGAAACACTACATAAACTTCTAGTGTGCGTTAGTGATCCTAACGGGCTTGCCTAACTAGATAGTCACTAGGGTTGGATATTAACCATCGATCATTGCGCAGGGTCCCCTTACCCAAATCCCATGCCAATTGTTAGGTTGCATCCTAAGTCCACTCGGAAGGGGGTTAGGAGGATTATATAGAATCATGTGTAGTGTATATCACATTATTCTCCCTTATGTAATGGTGGGTCCTTGTGTGTTATAAAATAAATGCTAAGAATAAAGGAACCACTAACTGCAAGTGTACAATTGTCCCAAGTAATATATGATAATCAAGTTCGTTCGCAGGGACGGAATAGATTGACTCTAATATTATTAAATAGTGGAATAATTGCAATTACGGAAAAGTAAAAGATATGATATTTGTTTTGGTTTTCTAAAACTAAGGTGCAAATAATTTAAATACTAAATTAATTAAACTAGAATGGAAATAATGCAAGTAATTGAGGTAGACGCATAAAAAAAGTAGTATTTGAGTCACGCTAGGGTCCCCCACAAACTTTCTTAATTAATGTCTTCCTTTAAGGGTTGAATTACTATTATTACGCTAGTCGGGATTCTAAAGTCTCTTAGCCCCCGTCAGGGTGAACCTAAGAGCTCTCCTACGGTCTTCTAAACCCCGTCAGGGTGATTAAAACCACTTTTGGATGATTAAAACTTACCACATTGGCTATTGGCTAGTCAAGCCTGTCAAGGTCATTGGCGGATACCAACGACAATTACCTAGTTCTGTATCTAAACCCCCCGTCAAGATGATCAATACGCCACTATATTGAATAGCCTAGATACTAAAACTTATCCCTAGTTCATGACGCTAAAGATAATAAATAATCACAAAATAAAAGCCAATGTAAAATACTAATTCAAATTAAATTCATAAAATCCCAAATTGGTAAAACAATAATAAATTAGTTTGGGTTCAACCCATGTTGCGTTCTCAAGTACAAAAGGAATTTAGCTCATAATTAAAGTAAAAGCAAAACAAATTAAAATAAGGGAATTCATGTTTTACAGAAAGAGAATAAAATTAAAGACCTAATTAGGAGGTTGGATTTGGCTGTTGATTTGTAGAAGGTTAATTCTCCAGCTCTTGGCTTGTTCTTTTTTTCTAACTTCTGTTCTTTTCTCTGACGCTCTGACTTTTTGTAAAATGAATTGTGTGTAAAAATAAAGTCAAAAAGCCTATTTATACTAAATAATTCGGACTTGGGCTATTTTAAGTGAATAGATGTAATAATTAATGGCACAAGTCCACTCTTCAAGTCCAAATCTCGTAACTGTTGTACACCCTCCACTAAAACGGCTGTAACTTTCTCAATTTAACTCCGAATTGACTCATTCAACTTGCTAATTCTTCGTAACTCGATAAGGCAAGAATCTTCTTTATACCTAAGAGGATGAATCCATAATTAAGTAGCTCGAAATCAGAAATTACCATCAGTTTTCCAGATTTGCAGCTCTAATTTGTCAACTCTTCGGAATATTTCTTCTAGCTTTTGACTTCCTTACACGATCTAAGACTTCCATTCTTGATTCCTCTCCTTGCTAGTATCAGAAACCTACAAAATTTACACTAAAACAATCCATTTAACGTGCAAAAGCTTAATAAATGAAAAATACTAAAATCCAAGGAGATAAAATTAAATATATCAAATTAATACTAAAAGTTTATCGAATTTGTCAAATAATGGCCTAATCTATGTCTCCTAAGGGCATATAATTAGAAAAAAAGAGGAGACATCAAGACCCCAAACTCAAACCTTTGTTGTCCCGACAAAGTTAAATTAAGAACAATGGTCTAAGGTGAATGCCGAGATGCAAAAGCTAGTAAATACACCCAAAGCAACACTTAAAATAAATCTCATATAGAAAACATTAGGAACTAATCTACACATACACTAATCATGAAAAATCAAACACAAGTAACATCAATCTTAAAATGAACTTCACAATGCTAGAAGGTTACACTTGTACTTATCTCATTATGATGGCTATAGGGTGTTCATTGATCCTTACTCACTTTGAATGCTCCACTTGGCATATTCCCTATTAACTTACCATGTACCTAGGAATCACGAGGATTTTATTGTTTTAGCATAGGCTTAGGGACGGTGTGATAAGTATATTTGGTAAATTTGAAGTGAGCTTTTGGCTCTCTCCTCACTTACCATCAACAAATGTCCACGAGCTTGAGTTTACACTCGAATAATGTTCTCACTCAACCCATTCAATGCACGAATTTAGCATCCCCAAGTTAACCCAATATAGTCTAAGATGATTTACAGAAATTTCCACTTTGCCGGGTCTTTTATTCTTTCTTTATTTTTCTTTTTCTTTTTTTTTACAGGAGACAACCGGGTTCCCGGTCCTTACTGTATTGAATTTTCGTATTTTTTTTTCAATCCCGACAAAGGGTTACAAATAATAATATCATCTGAAATTGTGCCTCAATACAACACATATAATTCCCTCCCAATGTAATTTCCCAAAGATGGACCCACCACCCCAAACTCAAGCTCGAGACAGGTCTCAAGATCGTCATTCAAGTGCGGGTCATTTGGGAATGCCTAATAAACTAAGGGGATATGGGCTTATATCAAGGCGACAAAATAAAGGCTTTAAGGCTCAAAATTGGGCTAAGGCAGATATAATTAATACAATGGATAGAAGGCTAAAAAGTTCTAAAATGGCTAACAAAGAACTGCTCTATCATTTTTCTAGTTACATGGTTCGCCTCTAGTTCATACCTAAGTGGGTTCTCTACTAATTTGGATCTCACATTATACAAACCAAACATTTTCCTTAAGTACAAGTTTACTTCTTTTGCATTGTTTATTAATTTTTCTTATCCATTAACTATGTTTGCATGCAATTAAAGTTTGTTTTATACTAACCCCTAAAGTCCACTATTTACTATCACAGATTTATCAAAAGCATGCTTAATGAGGACATTTATGATCTTCTACAGTCGAACGCAACTCCTAATTAATTGGATTGAAAGCAATTAACAAAAATAACATGTAAAACTAGGATGAGGCAACGAACCCCACCCAAACTCAAAAATGAGTCCTGTCCCCACGACTCGAAAAGACTCGATATAGCAATTAAACTAATATAGACTACTAAATGAGAAAGAGTTAGAAGACGTATCTCAACCAGCTCTAGGATGGTTACCGTTGTTGCATCTAGGTTGGGCATCTTTTTTAAGGATCGAGTAAATGACATGTTGCATATTGCTCACCCCAAATAACATGTTTTTCATCGCGTCCAACTCTTTTGTGACGTTTTCTAAAGTGACCATCATCGCGGCTTGTTTTTCCTCCAACTCTTTAATTTGAGCACAATCAACACCATTAGTTACCTTCTTCTTGCATGGAGGAAGTCTAGGTTTCCTCATCTCTCTAGTAGCTTCTTCATGAACATTCCCAATCGATCTCATTGTCATCTCTTCCCTTTTTCTATAGGTTCAAGTTCCTCGCTCTTACGTGGCATTTTTGCGTCTAGGCAAATTGCGGTTATAGTGCATGGGAACTTGAGGATTTGTTGAAGAACAGGGGATTTCTCGAATTCCATGATAGTGTCATAGATCACACGGGTAACATCGATAGGTTTCTTTTCAAGGATACACTTTATGAATATAAGATGTTCCCTTTTCAATTCGGAAGTGTAATTGTTGCCAAAGAAGGTTGGAATTATGAATCGAGACCATACGTTTGCAGAAGGTATTAAATTACTGCTATAAACTTAGCCCGCATACCTTTCACCTACTGGGATGGGAAGTCTTCCATGAAATAGTACCAAAGCATAAAGGGACTCCCATTCGAAAGATGGGTCGTTAAGTGTTTTGTGATAAGGGAATGGGCTAGTCAAGATTGGTAATTTCAACGTGTTTCGAATAACTTCAATTGACAAAGGTAGTACCTTTTTGCGTAGGATGAGTGATTGTTTATTCGCAAAGGCAAGTTTTTCGTAGAAATCACGAACTAAAGCAGGGATGAATTTGGGAGTTCTCGTTCTCAATTATTTCCAACCAAACTTGTCACAAGTAATAGCATAATCTTTAAAAGTGTTGTTCATAATACCTGAAGGAAATCCTTTCTCAACACCAAAGTTCAAATAGTCAACTCTATTGCGAACAACGACTCGTTTTGGCTTATTTTCAATCATCTTTCTTCGCGTAAATCGTTGTTCATGAATGGGCTCGCTAGCAATTTCATCCGTATTTTCTTCTTTTTCATCAACCAAAGTAGGCTTTTCGAGCTTAGCCTCACTTGGGTGTTCTTTCCTCTTCATAGGAGTCTTAACCTCTTCAATCTTGTGTTTAGGACCCGAATCTGGAATCTCAATATCTCTCTCTTGCATAGCACCTAGAGTATTTCTTGTTCTTGGAGTGTAACTGAAGGAATATGTCCTGTTTGTCATGGCTACTCACCCCAAACTCAAAACTTCAAAAATTCAAAAACTAGAGAAAAGTTTTGAAATTTGATGTTTTGAGGAGATAAGGAAGGAGATTAGGGAGAAATATGAGATGGGTAAGGGTTAATTTATGTGATTAGAGAGGTTGAATGGCTCAGTTTATGGTTTGGATGAAGGGAGATTCTTGAGAAAAACTGAAAATTTCTTGGTGTTTTGGAAGGATTAGGAGAGAATTGTGTGTTTATGATGTGTTGTAGGAGAAGACTTGATTATTTTGTTGTGTTTTGATGATGATTTTCGTAGGTGGATGAAGCTTGGAAACAGAATAGTAAGTGGCTTGTGAAAGGAGGCAAGAAAAGTAGGTTAAATAACTCAAAAACTGCCTCCACTGTTGCGAAATCGGGTTCCCGGTTTGCGTCAGTGTGTCGGCGCGAAAATTTCCAATTTTTTTTACCTTCCAGATGCAAGAACTTGGTCTCGTTTCCACCGCGGAGGTCAGAACTTTTGGCCTTTGAAACCGGGTTCCTGGTCAGCTTGAAACCGGGTTCCCTGTTTGCTTTGCTTGGCGCGAACCCACACGCAACAAGTGGGTCGCGTTTCCACTGCGGAGGTCAGAAGATTTGGATGCTACAGCGCTCGAAACCGGTTTCCCGGTTAGCTCGAAACCGGATTCCTGTTTTTCATCGCTTGCGCAAACTCAGACGCGCCCTTCCTAGCGTGTGATGGGTTGTTCTATACCGCGAAACCGGGTTCCCGAGTTCTATTGTATTGACAACCCATTTTTTCATTATCTCCACTTTTCGCACCCCAAACTCGTGACCTTTTTACTCCTGAAATCATCAAAACACCAAATCTTTCTCATTTCTTAAAAATAAACACTAATACACAACAATTACTCTAATTTACACTATGAAATTAAAAGACTTCAAACTAATATACAATTAATTGGCTTTTGTTTGACGTTGTTAAGCTCGATGGGTTACCTCTCTCTTCTAAGGAGCTTCAAGGAGGTAAATGACCTCCCCGGGATGTGGATCTTCCGAGCGATTGATATCCTCGCCTCCATGATATATCTTAAATCGATGACCATTCACCATAAAGGTGTGGTGCTCAATTGGATGCTCAATTTCTATAGCTCCGTGAGGCGTGACTTTGTTCACAACATAAGGACCAGACCATTTCGATCTCAACTTACCTGGATAATTACTGAACTTGGATTTGTATTTAAGGACTCTTTGACCAACTTCAAACTTCTTCACACGAATACGATTATCATGCCACCTCTTAGTGTTTTCTTTGTAGAGTGTAGAATTCTCATAAGAAAGTAATCGAAACTCATCAAGTTCATTCAACTTCATCATACGATTCTCACTGGCTAAAGTAGGATCTAAATTCAACTGCGCTATAGCCCAATATGAACCTGATTCAAGTTCAAGGGGTAAGTGACAAGCCTTACCATAAACCATGCGATACAAAGATGCACCAACGGGAGTTTTGAACGCAGTACAATAAGCCCACAATGCATCATCTAACTTTGTTGACCAATCTTTTCTTGTGGGACCAACAGTCTTTTCTAATATGGATTTGACCTCTCAATTAGAGACCTCAGCTTGACCATTGGCTTGTGGATGATAAGCGGTAGATACACAATGTCTTATGTCATGCTTCTCTAGAACTGTCTTCAAATACTTGTTCACAAAGTGTGAACCTCCATCACTATTAATAACTCGAGGTTTACCATGTCTAGTGAAGACGTGAGACTTCAAAAATTTAATTACTACTCGTGAATCATTCGTTGGTAGAGCTACAACCTCTACCCATTTAGATACGTAATCAACAACTAAGAGGATGTATTGATTTCCATTGTATGGAACAAAGGGACCCATGAAATCAATACCCCAAACATCGAATATCTCTACCTCAAGAACGTTGTTACGTGGTATCTCATCCCTCTTGGATATATTACTAGTGAACTGGCATCTATGACATTTCTTAACGTACTCATGACAATCCTTATGTAATGTAGGCCAATAAAAACCAGATTGTAATACCTTAGCAGCTGTGCGGTCGCCTTTGAAATGTCCTCCATAGGGTGAATCGTGACAACCTGCAACTACTGAATAAACATCACTCTCAGGTATGCATCTTCTTACCATTTGGTCACCACATACTTTGTAGAGGAAAGGATCCTTCCAAAAGAATTGTTTAGCACGACTGATTAATCTCTTCTTGTCTTGTGAAGTAGCCCCTTCAGGAAAAGAACCACTCACCACAAGATTTGCAATATCTGCATACCAAGGAGCTCCATTATAAATAGCAAATAAACTCTCATCTAGGAACTCCTCTCTAACTAACTCAGGACTACTATTTGATTCAGAGTCTTCAAGACGAGACAAATGATCTATAACTTGATTAGCACAACCCTTTCGATCTTGAATCTCTAAATCAAACTCTTAAAGCAATAAAACCCATCTGATTAACAGTGGCTTAGCATCTTTCTTCTCCATGAGGTACTTAATTGTGGAATGATCGGTAAATAAAATAATTTTCGCCCCAAAAAGATTGGAATGAAATTTGACAAAGGCATAAACAACCTCTAAAAGGTCCTTCTCAGTCATTGTATAATTAACTTGAGCACTAGTGAAGGTTTTGCTCGCATAATAGATAGAATGATATACCTTATCCTTTCTCTGACCCGACACAACACCCATAGCTAAATCACTAGCATCACATATAACTTCAAATGGATTCTTCCAATCAGGAGGTAATACAATAGGCGCAGTAATAAGCTTCTTCTTTAATTTTTAAATGCTATCAAACAAGCTTCATCAAAAAGGAATTTGGTGTCCTTTTCGAGTAAGTTACACAAAGGTTTTGAAATCTTGGAAAAATCTTTGATGAAACGGCGATAAAAACCAGCATGGCCTAAAAAACTCCTTACCCCTTTTACAGAAATAGGAGGGGGGAAGAGTCTTTATTACCTCAATCTTGGCACAATCAACTTCTAAGCCTGCACTTGAAATCTTTTGACACACACTATACCTTCACGAACCATAAAAAGACATTTTTCCCAGTTTAACACCAAATCAGTTTCCTTGCATCTAATTTACACCTTCTCCAAGTTTTGTAAACACTCATCAAAGTTATCACCAAACACAGAAAAGTCATCCATAAATACCTCAAGAAAATTATCAATCAAATCCCATAAAATCTCCATCATACATCTCTGAAAAGTGGTAGGTGCATTACACAATCCAAATGGCATCCTCCGATAGGCAATGGTACCAAAAGGACATGTAAAGGTGGTTTTGTGTTGGTCATCTAGATCTACATAGATTTGATTGTACCCTGAATAACCATTCAAAAAGCAATAATACTCCCTACCAGCCAATTTATCCAACATTTGATCTATGAACGGAAGAGGGAAGTGGTCTTTTCTAGTCGCCTTGTTCAACTTAATATAATACATACACACTCTCCAACCAATAACAGTTCTAGGGGAGATGGCTTTATTCTGAGCATTTAAGATGGTAGTCATACAACCCTTCTTTGGTACGCATTGAACTGGACTTACCCACTCACTACTAGCTATGGGATAGATGATTCACGCATCTAGTAGCTTGATAACTTCTTCTTCACCACTTCTTTCATTGCTGGCATTAGTCTCCTTTGGCCTTCAACTGAGCATGCACTATCATCTTCTAGAATGATTTTGTGTTGGCAATAAGAAGGACTAATACCTTTGATGTCAGCAATAGTCCAACCAATCGCCTCTTTATTAACTCTTAGTACACGTAGCAGTTTATCTTCTTAAGGACCTGTTAAAACTGTTGAAACAATAACAGGTAAAGTGTCATTAGTACCTAAATACGCATACCTCAAGTGTGCTGGCAATGGTTTTTCTTCCAACTTCGGAGGAGATTCAATGGATGGTTTATTTTTAATGACCATCTCCCCCAGTTCTCTCACAGGTTCATAGGCAGGACGCCTATATTTTGGATTCTCAGAATTAAGAGCTGCCACTGTTTCGGCAAACTCTTCCATCATCTCAGGTAAGTCAAGTGTCAAAGCAGCCTCCAAGATATCATCATAATTAAAATAATCAAATACCTCTTGTGTGGTGATGTCTCCTCATTTGTGATAGATTTATGTTAGGATGAGACATCATTTTTAGTGTTTTAGAAGTCAATAGTGTCGATTTTCATGAGTTTTAGTGCACTTTCCTATTTTGAGTCTTGATTTGTTGAATTATTATTTTTAGAGCATATTGGGTTTAATTGTTTATTTAGTGTGAAGATTTAAAGATAATTATGTAGATTAATTAGTCCAAGACAAAGACTACAAGATATGGAAAGAGATATGCATGGAAATTGGAGATAGAAGGAAACTGAGTTCAATTAGGAAAAGGAAAAGCTGCCTAAATCTGGGATTCTGCATACACGTCCAAAGATGTGGGTTGTTACCTAAGAAATAGGCCGAATTTGGAGATTTCCTTCTTTAGGGTCAAGATAATTCTGTTGCGATTCTTTTGGTATATTATGGAGCAAAATCCGACCAATAACGAAGAAGATATGCTCAAAACGGTGCAGCAGTGTTTATCTTTATTTCCATACGAATTTGAGTTGGGCTAGAAGTCCATTACCTTAACTATTCCTCAAGAAAACGAATTAGGTCTTCTAAACACCTATAAATACATCCTTATATCACTTGTAAATCAGCTTTGCCTCATAGTAATTAGTTCTTAAGGTTTTATTCTTCCAGTTTATTGTAGAGAGCAAGATGATGTCATTTGTAATTTCTTATAGTTTATTTCCTTCAGGTATGAACTAAACTTCCCATAGCTTGGGTTTTACATAATGTATAATCTATGAATTCTAATTCTTCTATCTAAGTTTCTTTGGGAATTATATGTTTTAATCTGATATTAGCTACTTACTTTATATTTGCTTATGTGTTTTGATTTAATGTCTTTCCTAGAACTGATCACTTTAGGATTGTTTTAATAGTAGTTAGATGGTCTCCTTGACAGGGTGTTTAACTATTGAACCACCACATAATGTCTAGTGTCGATAGTAGTTCTGACAAAACATTCTTCTAACTAGATAGTCATTAGGGTTTGTTTTAACCACCATATCACCAATTGATTGTAGTGTGCTGGATAGGGCCTTAGTGGCGTTTGATAACCCTATTTGAGTCCTCGTCTTGGTTGTGCCGTAGCCCCCTTAGTCGCTCTCAAGGTCTAAGATTGGGGAATTTAGAATCCTGACTAAGTATACCAAGAGCTAATATTCTCCCTTATGAACTAGATTTATAGATAGCATTAGAAGGATTAGTGCATACTAGCAAAACCTAAGCTATACTTCACATCTCATATTTCTTAATCTTTTACTTCATTGTCTTTATTTTCCTAGTTTTAATTAGTAATTTCGAATTCCTATTTGCTTTAATTTTCTGTCTTCTAATTATTTACTTTTACTCGTTATTGTTTCCTACACGATTATCACACTTAAGTCCCTGAGAACGAACTCTACTTATCATTAAAACTTGCATACGTCCTGTAATACTTGCAGTACTGTGCCTGTCTAGGGTGAGAGTGCGTAGTTTTCCATACTTAAATTGATCTTATTTTAATCACACCCTAGGCAACACCAAGTTTTTGGCGCCGCTACCGGGGACTTGTGTCTCGTTAGCGTGTGGGTTATCTATTTCGAGTTTTAGTTTTAATTAGTTTTTACTTTTCAGTTTTTAGTTTAGTTTTTATTTTTCCAGATTTACGCTTGTGGTTTGCTTTAGTCTTTTTCAGGTTTCACAGTGTTTAATTCTTGGCCTCCTTTGTCGGAGCCTGAGAGGAGCTTCAGACCTTACAACAAACGAGTTCGTGAGGAAAGAGCCTTGAGAAGAGTAATGGCAGCCCAAGATCCACCACTCGGTGTACCCCTTGTGGGAGTTCAGAATAATCAACCAGGTGGACAACAACAAGATCCACCACCTGGTGTACAAATACCCGTAGGAGGAGGTAATGTGCAGAATAATCTTAATAATCAACAGAACCGAGTTGAACAAGATCTACCTGGCCTTAATGTACCATTCCATGTTCAACCCATCGGTTACCGCCCTCCTGAGATTCCGAATATCAAATTAAGACCCGATCCGGGTATGCTTAGTCAATTCCAAAGTTTTGGACTCTATACTGGTACAGCAATACAAGATCCGGTAAAAGCGATTCAGAAGTTCATGCAGATTTGTGATGCCTACATTACTCCTGGCATTACACGCGAGCAACTGCATTGTCATATGTTTTCGTTTTTCTTGACCGGATGAGCTAGCGATTGGCTAGAAAGACAACCACATGGAACCATTCATTCTTGGAGAGAACTTCAAGCCGCATTCTTTAACCGATTTTATCCGAAGAGCATGAGACTTAAAGATCAAGCCGAGCTTGCAAGATTTTGCCAAGAAGATGGAGAAACAGTGGGAGAAGCATGGACAAGGTTTCAACAAAAATTAATTAGATCATGGTTATACACCTGCTCTACAACTTGCTATGTTCTATGAAGGTCTTAATGATAAAGGTAGAGAAAAGGTGGATAACATTGGAAAGGGTAATTTTGTGTCCATGAATCACAATGAAGCTTCCGAGGTTTTAGAGAACATTATGGAACAAGAAAGAAGTTGGCCTTCAACGCGAGCTTCTGTAGCAAATACCCGAGTAACGCTTCGTTTAGATGCAGAAACTGCGAATTCAGCTCAAATATCCTCGTTAGAAAATCAAATCAAGGAGCTGAGAATCGCGATGGAGAAGAATTTAGCCGCTACAAAAGTAGTACAAGAAGCACAAGGTTGTCAACAATGTGGAGTTAACGATCATTCATGGGAAGAGTGCGAATCAAATCCGCAATCTGTTTACTTTATATCCAACCGATGGGGTAACCGCAACCATCCGGGTATGCAGTATTCAAATCCACAAGGGGCCGCTAATCCTGGTCATTATCAACCGCGCCCCAGAACAACTCTTACCAACAGAGAGGTCAGTACCAAAATCAATATCAAAATAGACCTGCTCCTCCACAACAACCTGCTCAAGACGCCTATACCGATTCACTAGATCAAAAAGCTTTACCTCAGTACCCTCAAGAAGGATCTGTGGATCAACAAGCTCTAGAACGTTTGACCGCGAATATGAACGCTCAGGAAGAGAAGATCAGAGGACATGATGCCGTACTTCAGATAATAAGGACTCAAGTAGAACAGATGAACAAAGTTTTAACAAGTTTTGTAGAACAACAACAAGAAGTAAAGGCAATCGAAGGAGGTGAAAACAATGTTGGGTTCGAAGCTTGCAAGGCTATATGCCTTGAAATTGATGAAGCAAAATAGGAAGCACCACATGCTGCCATTAGTGTCGTGGAAGTTCCAAGTCCTGAAGAAGAACCAACCAAGTCTAGCCCCGTGGAAAATGACTGTTCTGAAGTTTATGTGGAGGACGATCAAGAGAAAGCCGAGTTTATAGAGCTACTGAGGAAGATGCAAGAGGAGATTCGATCGGTAGTGTATTATGCGGCTGAGCTGGCTAAAGAGAAAGAGGAAGAAGCCTCAAAGAAGAAAGATGAAGTTGCACCTGCTATGCATGAGGAGAAAGAAGAAGAGAAGGTGGAATCGCCACCTATTGTTCAACCAGTGTCATCAGCAATTCCTGATACAAATCCTAAGGATGACACTGTACTCGAGACATTTGTAGAGGCGTATCAACCAGAAAATATCAACGCCCAAATGCTTGAGATTGCGAAGAGAGGACTTAAACCGCAACAAGTGTTTACGCAAGTTATTCCTGAGAAAGAAGCAAGTGTAGAGATCCCGAGAGAGAACCTGAGGGTTTCGAGAAGAAGTGAGAGAGAGCTACCAACAAAGCTTAAAGATCCGGGAAGTTTCAATCTTCCTATTCAATTACATGGTATGCTCAAGGTGAAAGCGATGTATGATGTTGGTTCTGGTGTGAATCTTATGCCTAAGTCCGTGTTCGAGAGACTTGGACTTCAGAAATCAGAGAAAACTCCAGTGAAGTTGCAGTTTGCTGACAACTCAGTGAAAAGGAGATGGGGAACAGTGGAGGACGTCTTAGTCCGTGCAGGTAATATCGCCATCCCTACTGACTTTGTTATTCTTGAGTTTGATGCAGATAAGCAGGTTCCGATCATACTTGGACGGCCCTTCATGGCCACAAGTCAAAGTGTGATCAACTTCCAAGATGGGACCATCACCCTTCATGCAAAGAATGTATCCGAGACCTTCTATGTCTTGGGTAAGAAACCGAGGAAGTTGGATCCCACCGTTCCTATCATCCACAGCCTTTCACATCACAAAGTCCCTCCTGAGAAGATCCACTTAAAACCTGTGGATACTAAGCCAAACATTGAGTTTGGGGTTGGCCATGAAGTCTTATGGAAAGCTCACAAACGCGAGAATAGGCCACGAAGTTTCAAAGACTCGTGGATGGGACCATTCATTGTCACTAAGGTTGTTTCAGCTAAGGTGATAGAAATTTGCCCCAAAACTGGGGTTAAGCGCAGATTAGTTGACGTTCATAGCCTCACTCGTTGTTGGGGAGGCTATATTCGCAAATCTTTACAGAGGTAACACGTCTAACTTTGAAAGACGTTAAACAACAGTACTGTACGGGAGATAACCCGTAGTTTTTTATGTTTTCATGTCTTTTAAGTTTTTAGTTTAAGTTTATTTTAGTTGTTTTTAGTTGATAATTCATATTTGAGAAAGGTATTAGTGTTTTTGGTGTGTAGGAATCGGAGAAATCGAGTTAGGGAAGAAACAAAATTCACCGGAAAGGATGCACCATCAGTGCGGTATACCGCACCTCAGTCGCGGTGCACCGCACCTACAAAACCCGTACCACGGGTGGAGCCACGGGTCTTGTCCAGAACCGAGAAAATATTGACCCGCGGACTACCCCATGGTCCGCGAGGTCCAAACACGTGCCACGGGGTGAGGTCCACGGGTATTTTGACGTGGAAAGCTACAGAATGCGCGGGGTACCCTCCGGTGTACCGCACCATGGTCCGCGAGTCAAAAACGCGTGCCACGGGGTTGTACCACGGGTATTATCTAGTGGTAAAAAATTTCACCCATCAGAAGCTGCGGTGTACCCCGCGGTACACCCCATGGTCCGCAGGGGTAGTCCGCACGAGCCGCCAGAGAGAGAAAAGAAAGGGTTTCAAGCTTATAAAGAGATCTAATGCCCATTATTCCGAATTTATTAAACCTTAAACCTCTTTCTTCTCTCCAAAACTCTCCTAACTCAATTGATGCTCATCAAAACCTTCACCAATCACCAAAACACTACCCAATCATCAAGAAAAACACATCAAATCTTCTCTCCACATCATTACAAGAGAGAATTAAACACCCAATCATCACCAAATCCATTCAAATTGAAGAATCAAAGAGCCAAATTTCAAAAATTCATCACACAATTTCTTAAATCCAAGCCAACCCATTACAAATCCACCTCACCCACATAGAGATTCATCATCAATTCACCTATCCTAGGCCAAATCAAGCTTGTTCATCCATTATTTCACAAGTTCAAATTTCAAGGGTTGCTAAAGCTTTGAGTTGGGGTTAATTGAAGATGACTAATAGAACAACAATTTTATCTAACAAGAGGGAGGTGAAGAGTAACAAGGGATTGGATTTAAACAAGAAGAAATCAATTGACAAAGGTTCTAGTTCTAAATCAAAGGGTAAAGAGAAAATTGAGAAGAGTGGGATACCTTTGTTTGATCGTAATGGTAAAAAGCTTTATTATTATGCAAAGGACAAAACTCAACCTCAACAAGATCTTATACCTATAGAGAAAGTGGATACTTCAAGGGCCCTGAAGATTTCTGCAGAGAAACAATTGAAAGAACTACCTTTTGCTTATGAGAAAGTATTCAAGGAAGAAATTAGAGATGGAGAATACAAGAGATTCTTAGAGCTTGGTGATGAATTGGGTTGGTGATGTCTCCTCATTTGTGATAGTTAAATACACTCATGAGACATCATTTTAGGCTTATTTATTAGTCTATAGGTTGATTTTAGCTTAATTTAGTGCACTTTCCTATTTTGGGTCTTGATTTGTAGAAATATTATTTTTAGAGCATATTGGGTTTAATTGTTTATTTAGTGTGAAGCTTTAAAGATAATTATGGAGATTAATTAGAGTCCAAGTCAAAGACAAAAACTTATGGAAGGAGATATGCATGGAAATTGGAGATAAGGAAATAATTGCTAAAAAGATGGAAAAGGAAAAGCTGCCTAAATCTGGGATTCTGCAAAGATAGGCGTTTTTACCTAATAAAGAGGCCGAATTTGGTAAATTACTCCTACAGGGTGTAGATAATTCTGTTGCGATTTTTTTGGTATCTTGTGGAGCAAAATCGGACCAATAATAAAGAAGTTATGACCAAAACAACGCAGCAGTGTTTATCTTTATTTCCATACGAATTTGAGTTGGGCTAGGAGTCCATTACTTAACTTATCTCTAAAGAAACGAATTAGGTCAACCTCTAACCTATAAATAAAGCCTCTTAACACTCTTAAATCATCCTTGGCCAGACCCTAAGGCCAAGAGGAAGCTGCAACACAAGAGAAGAAGTCTGGAGGGAGCTGTGCAACAACTATGTCTCCTTCAACCTCTTATTTTGTAATTCTTTCTTCTTCTTTTCTTTGTATGAACTAATTCTCTTAGCTTAGGTTTTGCATATGTATAATCTATGAATTCTAATTCTTCTATCTAAGTTCTTTGGGAATTATATGTTTTAATCTGATATTAGCTACTTACCTCTATATTTGATTATGTGTTTTGATTTAATGATTGTTTTCCTTGCTAGTGCACGAGTATAGGATTACCTTAATAGTAGTTAGATGGTCACCGTAACTGGGTGTTTAACTATTGAACCACCACATAACGTCTAGTGTCGATAGCAGTTCTGACAAAACATACTTCTAACTAGATAGTCATTAAGGTTTGTTTTAACCACCATATCACCAATTGATTGTAGTGTGCTGGATAGGGCCTTAGTGGCGTTTGATAACCCTATTTGAGTCCTCGTCTTGGTTGTGCCGTAGCCCCCTTAGTCGCTCTCAAGGTCTAAGGTAGTGGAATTTAGAATCCTGACTAAGTATACCAAGAGCTAATATTCTCCCTTATTAACTAGATTCATGGATAAAATTAGAAGGATTAGTGCATACTAGTAAAACCTAAGTTATATCGTTCATACTATCTTCTTTTCTTTTCTGTTATTTATTTTCTGTCTTTAATTTAGTAGTTTAGTTTTCTTATTAAAAACCAAATAAATATCTATCTTTCTCTTCTTTCTCTTTGCGTATTATCTTTCTATCTTTTATATCTGCACTTGATAATTTGCATAAGTTCTCTCTAACTTTCGTCAGTCCCTGAGGAACGAATCTTCTTATCATTAAAACTTGCATACGTCCTGTAATACTTGCAGTACAGTGTTAGTTTAGGGTGTGTATTTGCACTTATTTATATCATTATTTTATCACACCTTAGGCCACACCAAGTTTTTGGCGCCGCTGCCGGGGACTACATCGTTAGTCCTTGTGCAATTATCTTGTGCTCATATTTTAGTTAGTTCTATTTTACTCTTTTCTTTTTAGTTTTTGTTTTACAGATTTTTTTTAGGCGAGAGCAGATTTATTAGGAGATAAAGGTTTCGTGCTATTAGATCCTGAAGAAGCTAATTCAAGATGGAATCTCTAAAGCTCAAGGAGTTAAGCCGACAACTTGAGGAATTACGAGAACTATCGCAACAAATAGCTCGGAGGAATCTAGTACATACAACACCTTCATGTCCTAGTTGTGGAGCAAGAGATCACTCGTGGGGACGTTGCATGAACAATCCAGCCTCAATTTCCTTCATGCCTTATCAAAGAGACCATTATTATGATGGTTATTATCAATCTCAAGGGAATTATGCTGACTATCAAACCCCACAGAGTTACAATTGGGTCGAAGATCAACAAAATTATTATCATGATAACCATTATCATGATGATTATTATCAACCACGACCACAATCTTACTATCCTCCACAACCTATCTATCAAGAAGCGCCGATTTATAATGAAGCTTATCAAGAACCACTTCCTTATTCAATGCAGCAAACCGTACAAAAACAACCTCCGAGTTTGAATTCAAGTTTGGCTCGACTGATGCAAACACTTGATAATATAGAAAGTCGCCAGCAAGAATCCCAAGACTCGCAGAATGCGCTTATGGAGAAGTTGCAGAGAATGTCACAAAGGATGAATGAAACTCTAATCCCTGCAGAAAGGCAACTCCAAAGTGATACTACTGCTCCAGAAAACAAAGTTTGTCATGCAGTTGAATCAGAAAGTGGAAAACAACTACCTCCAACAAGACCAGAACCAGAACCAGTCCCTATTCCAGAAACGGGGGAAGAAGCAACAGAAGATAAGGTCGAAGAGGTAGTTGAACAAGAACGTGTCCAAGAGAAGACACCAGAAAAGAAAGAGAGCCCAGTGGTAACCAACACATGTCCTCCTCCACCATTCCCTTCACATGTCAGAAAGGACAATGACCTGGAATTCAAGAAGTTCGTTGACATGATGAACAAATTAAAGAACAGCAGCCCGTTTGTAGAAGCTCTCACAAGAATGTCAAAATACGGTCAATTCGTGAAGGACATTCTTTCTAACAAACGAAGATTCGAAGTTAAAGAGATGAATGGATTACTAGAGGAGTGTAATGCTACACTTGGAATTGAGTTACCACCGATTCCCACGACATCTTGGATGGCACCATCCATGATTATAAAGAATCGAGCTGAAAAGTTCGTGGGAATTAAAGGCAAAGGGTGGAAATTTCGTCATCCTTAATCGAGGTAACACGTCTAACTTTGAAAGACGTTAAACAAAAGTGCTGTACGGGAGACAACCCGTAAATTTCTTTTATGTTTTTACGTTTTTAGTTTTTAATGTATGTTTAGATTAGTTAATTTTAGTTGATATTGCATATTTGAGAAAGGTATTAGTGTTTTTGATGATTAGGTATTGGAGAAATCGAGTTAGGGAAGCGAGCAAAATTTTGTTGGACAGAAACTTCGGCAAGCCATATCTTTGCGCTCGGATATCGGAATCAGGTGATTTTTTAGCCTAAACTGCATAACTTTTCGAGATCTATCTGTTGGTGAGGTTTTTGTCACGTGCGGTACACCGGACCTCAGCCGCGGTGCACCGCGTGGTCAAAAACCCGTACCACGGGTTGCTACTACGGGTTTGATCCAGAAACCAGAAAAATTGCCACGGACTACCCTCCGGTACACCGCACCATGGTCCGCGCCTCAAAAACCCATACCACGGGGTAGGTACCACGGGTATTTTGACGGAGATAGCTACAGAAGTCGCGGACTACCCTCCGGTACACCGCACCATGGTCCGCAGGGGTAGTCCGCACGAGCCGCCAGAGAGAGAAAAGAAAGGGTTTCAAGGTTATATGAAGATCTAAAGCTTATTATTCCGAATTTATTAAACCTTAAACCTCTTCCTTCGCTCCAAAACTCTCCCAACTCCATTAGAGCTCATAAAAACCTTCACCAATCATCAAAACACTACCCAATCACCATGAAAACACATCCAATTCATTCTCCACATCATTACAAAGAAGATTCAACCACTTATATCATCCCAAAACACCTTGAATCCAAGAATCAAAAGCTCAAATTTCAATAATTCATCCTACAATTTCTTAAATCCAAGCCAATCCATGAAGAATCCATCTTACCCACATAGAGAATCATCATCCAATCACCTTTCCTAACCCAAATTAAGCTTGTACAACCAATAATCAAGAGTTTCAAATTTCAAGAGTGGTTAAAGCTTTGAGTCGGGGGTCAATTGAGATGATTAAGAGAACATGAACATTATCTACTGAAAGGGAGATGAAGAAATCAAGGTATTGGATCTAATTGAGAAGAAATCAAGTGAGACAAGTCCTAGTTTCAATTAAAAAGGTAAAACAAGTCAAGAGAAGAGAGGTTAGCATGCTGTGTTGATTCAATGAGCAAAAAGGTTCTATCTTTAGTGAAGAAGATAACACGACCTCTCTAGATCAAAGACCTTATACCCAAGAGAAAAAGAGAAAGCTTCAATGGCCATGATAGCTTCTCCTAAGCAACAATTAAAGGAACTACCTTTTTCTTATGAGAAAGTATTTGAAGAAGAAGTTGAAGGTGAATACATGAAGGTTCATGGAGATTTGGAATGATGAGGTTGTTTGTGAATTGTATTTTGTGAGGAGAGAAGAAGATGTGGCACAGTTGATCTATGAGGAGGTGATACGGATTTTCGATCTCTCCCATGTCGTTATATAATGCAATATCCTACTATGATCATGTGTCTTGAACGAAAAGCGAATAAGAAGTTGGGTGAAGAAGATACATTAGAATTTAATCCGAGTATCAACAAGGCGAGGTAAAAGCCTCGAAGAGTATGTTTTCTTTCTTCCCTACCATTTCTTTATGTGCAATATGTGTGCTAATTTTAAATTTTATTTTTCTTGAGTCTTTTTCGAGTCGTGGGGACACGGCTCATTTTTGAGTTGGGGGTGGGGATTCGTTGTCCTCATCTTCCTTTTTGTGTTTTTCATAAAATTTAAAAAAAAAAATTTGGGTTGAATTAGGCATAGAATATCTTTGAATGTACCTATTGAGCATGATTTTATTAAGTTAATGATAGTAGGTAGTATGTTTTTGAAAGATGCAACAAAATTGTTTAGATGCATGTATGAAAACATGAAATAAGGATAGAAAAGTTAACGAGCAATGCTAAGATGTATGTTGAAACTTAGGAATAGTTATTTGGTGTGTAGAACGTGAGGTTTGAAATTAGTTGAAAACCCACTTGTCTATGAACTAGTAGTGAAAAAGTAACGAAATTCGGTAGTTAGGAAAATGAATAAGGCAGTTCTTTCATGATTAAAACACTTGAAGCCTTTTATACTTTCTCACCATTTTGTTTGATATTATTGTTATTTATCCGTCTTAGCCCCTCTGAGCCTTTCTAAAGCCTTTATTACACCACATTATAATCCATACCCTAGTTTTTAGGACTTATCTATATGACCCGCACTCGAATCGCAAAACCTGAGACACTCGTTTTAGAGCTTGAGTTTGGGGTGGTGGGTTTCGTAATTAGGGAACTTTGGGAATTGGGAATTATCTTTGTGATTTTAATTGATGATGAATTGTTATTATTGTAACCCTTTGCCGGGGTAATAGTGAATGGAAAAGAAGCTACGAGCTAATTTTGCCAACAAGGGCATAAAAAGAAAAAGAATATATATATATATATATATGAAAAAAGAAAATAGTGTGATATCTCAACATCAAAAAGAGAATCATAGCTATACAAAAGAAAAAAAGATATGAAAAGAATATATATTCGGACCGGCAAAGTGGATTTTATATCATCAAAGGTTTTAATTGGGATTATTGGGGATGCAGATTAAAAAGCATCAATAAATTGGGTTGAGTGAGAACATCTTCGAGTGACAACTCAAGCTCTGGGGCGATTCGTTGATGGCTAGGGAGGAGAGAGCCAAAAGCTCACTTTTCATTATCCGAATATACCAAACCCGTCCTTAAGTCAAGTTATGACCAAGACCTTAGGATTTCTAACTACTAGATGGAGAAACAATTGAGTTATTAGGTAAGTAGGTAAGTGGACCATTGGATGCTGTATTTGGGACCTATGAACAACCTATAACCATTAACCTGAACTAAGTTATCATCCTCTCCTTCTGGCATTGCGAAATTAATCTGGACTTGAATTTATGGATTGTTGATTACATGTATATTAAGCATCTTTGTGCATGATTTCTTGAGCATTACTACATGAGACTTTTTAGATATTTTGCTCTAGGATCATTCATTATATTTTGTTCTTGTTCTCCTCCGACTTCTTCTTGTTTATTTTGACTACCCTACTGTTCTTTACTTTTATTGTATCGGGACGATACAACTTTGAGTTGGGGGTCTTGATGTCTCCTCATTTGTGATAGTTAAATACACTCATGAGACATCATTTTAGGCTTATTTATTAGTCTATAGGTTGATTTTAGCTTAATTTAGTGCACTTTCCTATTTTGGGTCTTGATTTGTAGAAATATTATTTTTAGAGCATATTGGGTTTAATTGTTTATTTAGTGTGAAGCTTTAAAGATAATTATGGAGATTAATTAGAGTCCAAGTCAAAGACAACAACTTATGGAAGGAGATATGCATGGAAATTGGAGATAAGGAAATAATTGCTAAAAAGATGGAAAAGGAAAAGCTGCCTAAATCTGGGATTCTGCAAAGATAGGCGTTTTTACCTAATAAAGAGGCCGAATTTGGTAAATTACTCCTACAGGGTGTAGATAATTCTGTTGCGATTTTTTTGGTATCTTGTGGAGCAAAATCGGACCAATAATAAAGAAGTTATGACCAAAACAACGCAGCAGTGTTTATCTTTATTTCCATACGAATTTGAGTTGGGCTAGGAGTCCATTACTTAACTTATCTCTAAAGAAACGAATTAGGTCAACCTCTAACCTATAAATAAAGCCTCTTAACACTCTTAAATCATCCTTGGCCAGACCCTAAGGCCAAGAGGAAGCTGCAACACAAGAGAAGAAGTCTGGAGGGAGCTGTGCAACAACTATGTCTCCTTCAACCTCTTATTTTGTAATTCTTTCTTCTTCTTTTCTTTGTATGAACTAATTCTCTTAGCTTAGGTTTTGCATATGTATAATCTATGAATTCTAATTCTTCTATCTAAGTTCTTTGGGAATTATATGTTTTAATCTGATATTAGCTACTTACCTCTATATTTGATTATGTGTTTTGATTTAATGATTGTTTTCCTTGCTAGTGCACGAGTATAGGATTACCTTAATAGTAGTTAGATGGTCACCGTAACTGGGTGTTTAACTATTGAACCACCACATAACGTCTAGTGTCGATAGCAGTTCTGACAAAACATACTTCTAACTAGATAGTCATTAAGGTTTGTTTTAACCACCATATCACCAATTGATTGTAGTGTGCTGGATAGGGCCTTAGTGGCGTTTGATAACCCTATTTGAGTCCTCGTCTTGGTTGTGCCGTAGCCCCCTTAGTCGCTCTCAAGGTCTAAGGTAGTGGAATTTAGAATCCTGACTAAGTATACCAAGAGCTAATATTCTCCCTTATTAACTAGATTCATGGATAAAATTAGAAGGATTAGTGCATACTAGTAAAACCTAAGTTATATCGTTCATACTATCTTCTTTTCTTTTCTGTTATTTATTTTCTGTCTTTAATTTAGTAGTTTAGTTTTCTTATTAAAAACCAAATAAATATCTATCTTTCTCTTCTTTCTCTTTGCGTATTATCTTTCTATCTTTTATATCTGCACTTGATAATTTGCATAAGTTCTCTCTAACTTTCGTCAGTCCCTGAGGAACGAATCTTCTTATCATTAAAACTTGCATACGTCCTGTAATACTTGCAGTACAGTGTTAGTTTAGGGTGTGTATTTGCACTTATTTATATCATTATTTTATCACACCTTAGGCCACACCAGTTGGTCTACGTTCATGGTAAGACGTTCAGATCTATGTCATGAATTAGTTTTGGATTTCTATTTTAGGCCTCTTTAGCCGAGATAGTAAAGGTTGTGTTCCAATTAGAGGAAAGATAGTTCCTTTCATAGTTGAGGAAGTTTAAGAAATTGAAAGGTTTTTGCAAATTTGAAGAAGCGGTTGCTAAACGAAATTTTTTTTGATGAGGAATTACTTTTTGAGCATGTATTAGATAAGGAGAAAGTGCAATCACATAAGGGAGAATTGAAGGCACCTTGGCCTTACAAATATCTTCAAGCAGATGCAAGAATTTGGCACAATTTCCTTGTCCCTAATATCTTTGGGAACACACGAACTTTGGATGTGACTATGAAGTACGCTCTACTTTTGGACTGTATTTTGAGAGGAGAAGAAGTTGATGTGGCACAGTTGATCTATGAGGAGGTGATACGATTCTCGGTCTCTACTAAATCAGTTTATAATGTTAAATTTCCTACTATGATCACGTGTCTTATGTGAAAAGCGAATGTTATATTGGGTGAAGAAGAGAAACTCGAATTTAAAGGGAGTTATATTGATAATGCTTGGATCAAGGATATCTTTCGAAGAGCGGGTTCTATACAAGTCTCGAAAGAAGAAAAGGAGCAAAATTGGCAAGAGAAGATGGAGGAGCGTTTAACGAAATTCGAAGCAGCTCAAACTTCCTTAGTCAATGATGTGGCACAAATCAATGCTAATCAAGTGCACATCATGAAACTCCTTGAGCAATTAACGAAAGGTCCAGCAATTCCTACCTTGGATATCAATGATGCGAGGCAATAAGCCTCGAGAGTATGTTCTCTTTCTTCCTTACCATTTCTGTAAATATGTCTATCTGCTAATTTTAATTTCTGTTTATCGAGTCTTTTTCGAGTCGTGGGGACACGGCTCATTTTTGAGTTCGGGGTGTGGGGATTCGTTGTCTCTCATCTCCATTTTTCTGTTTTTTTGGTAGAAATTAAAATTTTTGATACATGGGAATTAGATGTAGAGTGTGTTTAATAGCTTGAAAGCATAAGCTCAGTAGATTGATGATAGTAAGTAATATGTTTATGAGCTATGTATTTGTATGCTTTGAGTATTTGCAGGAAAACACACATTGATAGTAAAGATAAGATTAGTAAGCAATGCGATAGAAAGTATGTTCGATCTCAGGGAACCTTGAGAAGTTTGTAGGCCGTGAGATCCAAGCTACTTGAAAAACCATTTGATGAAAATGCTAAAGGTAAGAAAATAATTGATTACATAGTGTAGAAAGTGATTAAGGCGGTTCTTTCATATTTTGAAGCCCTTGAAGCCTTTTTATACCTTCTCACCTTGTGATTTTAATTTTATATGCTATATCCTTCTCAGCCCTTCTAGCCTTTCTAAAGCTTTTTATTGAAACACATTATAATCCATATCCTTTAGATTATAGGACTTTTCCATATGACCCGCACTCGAATCGCGATGCATAGACAGTTGTTTTAGAGCTTGAGTTTGGGGTGGTGGGTCCACCATTATGGGAATTGTTATTGGGATGGGATTTTTGAGCTTATTTATTGTGCTTTGTGCTTTATATTTATGATGTTTCACAAATTTGTATTGTAACACTTTGCCGGGGTAATAGTGAATGAAAAAGAAGCTTCGAGCTAAATTTGCCAACAAGGGCATTAAAAGAAAAAATATATATATGAGAAAATTGCGTGATATCTCAACATTAAAAGAGAGTCATAGCTAGAGAAATTGATTTGAAAAGAAAAGAAAATATATATATTCGTACCGGCAAAGTGGAATTTTTATGTGAACATCTTAAGCTTTAATTTGGGTTATTGGGGATGCTAAATTGTGCGTCAAGGAACTCATTGGGTTGAGTGAGAAACGTTTTATGAGAGTAACTCAAGCTCTAGAGCGATTCGTTGATGGCTAGTGAGGAGAGAGCCAAAAGCTCACTCCAAATTATCCAAATATACTATCATACCGTCCCTAAGCCTACATTACAACCTTAAAGACCTTTTGATTCTTTGCTATGTAATTGAGAAGTGATTGAGCCATTAGAGAGTAGTTGAGCGGATCCTTTGATACTAGCGAGGTTTGATGAACAATCTATAGCTCTCTTGGGAAACTGAGTAAAGTCCCAATCCTTCTTACATTGCGAAACTAATCTGATCTTGAATTCAAGCCGTGTTGACTGTGGATATGAGAAGTGTACAGGTATGTAGTTTATGAACATTATTGCATGAAATTTTCTGAGTTATGTGCTTTAGGTTTATTCTATATATATTCTGCTATACTTTTTCCCTTGTGTCGAGAATTTTATAAGTGTGTATTTAAAGACTTCCCTTTGTTTTTATCATTATTGTATCGGGACGATACAACTTTGAGTTGGGGGTCTTGATGTCTCCTCATTTGTGATAGATTTATGTTAGGATGAGACATCAATTTTAGTGTTTTAGAAGTCAATAATGTCGATTTTCTTGAGTTTTAGTGCACTTTCCTGTTTTGAGTCTTGATTTGTTGAATTATTATTTTTAGAGCATATTGGGTTTAATTGTTTATTTAGTGTGAAGCTTTAAAGATAATTATGGAGATTAATTAGTCCAAGTCAAAGACTACAAGATATGGAAAGAGATATGCATGGAAATTGGAGATAGAAGGAAACTGAGTTCAATTAGGAAAAGGAAAAGCTGCCTAAATCTGGGATTCTGCATACACGTCCAAATATGTGGGTTTTTACCTAAGAAATAGGCCGAATTTGGAGATTTCCTTCTTTATAGTCAAGATAATTCTGTTGCGATTCTTTTGGTATATTATGGAGCAAAATCCGACCAATAACGAAGAAGATATTCTCAAAACGGTGCAGCAGTGTTTATTATTATTTCCATACGAATTTGAGTTGGGCTAGAAGTCCATTACCTTAACTATTCCTCAAGAAAACGAATTAGGTCTTCTAAACACCTATAAATACACCCTTATATCACTTGTAAATCATCTTTGCCTCATAGTAATTAGTTCTTAAGGTTTTATTCTTCAAGTTTATTGTAGAGAGCAAGATGATGTCTTTTGTAATTTCTTTTAGTTTATTTCCTTCAGGTATGAACTAAACTTCCCATAGCTTGGGTTTTGCATAATGTATAATCTATGAATTCTAATTCTTCTATCTAAGTTTCTTTGGAAATTATATGTTTTAATCTGATATTAGCTACTTACTTTATATTTGCTTATGTGTTTTGATTTAATGTCTTTCCTAGAACTGATCACTTTAGGATTGTTTTAATAGTAGTTAGATGGTCTCCTTGACAGGGTGTTTAACTATTGAACCACCACATAATATCTAGTGTCGATAGTAGTTCTGACAAAACATGCTTCTAACTAGATAGTCATTAGGGTTCGTTTTAACCACCATATCACCAATTGATTGTAGTGTGCTGGATAGGGCCTTAGTGGCGTTTGATAACCCTATTTGAGTCCTCGTCTTGGTTGTGCCGTAGCCCCCTTAGTCGCTCTCAAGGTCTAAGATTGGGGAATTTAGAATCCTGACTAAGTATACCAAGAGCTAATATTCTCCCTTATGAACTAGATTTATAGATAGAATTATAAGGATTAGTGCATACTAGCAAAACCTAAGCTATACTTCTCATCTCATATTTCTTAATCTTTTACTTTATTGTCTTTATATTCCTAGTTTTAATTAGTAATTTTGAATTCCTATTTGCATTAATTTTCTGTCTTCTAATTATTTACTTTTACTCGTTATTGTTTCCTACGCGATTAACACACTTAAGTCCCTGAAAACGAACTCTACTTATCATTAAAACTTGCATACGTCCTGTAATACTTGCAGTACTGTGCCTGTCTAGGGTGAGAGCGGTAGTTTTCCATACTTAAATTGATCTTATTTTTATCACACCCTAGGCAACACCATGTGGCAAAATGATGGGGACATTCCTATCCGCGTTGTATTCCAGAATAACAAAATCAACGGGAATAACTAAAGTACCTGCCTTGACGAGGACATCTTCGATTCATCCCTCAGGATGTACGAGAAATAGATCAGCCGTTTGTAGGACCATAGAGGTAGGTCTCACATCTCCTATTTTCAACTTATCAAAAATTGATTTGGGCATAAGATTGATACTCGCACCCGAATCGCATACAACTTTTCCTTGCCACTCATTACCAATTGAAATTGGAATTGTAAAACTCCCAGGACCAAGCAACTTAGGTGGCAACTTACTTTGACAAATGGAGCTACACTCTTCAGGCAATCCTATCATCTCATTATCACAATATGGTCTCTTGTTGGTGAGGGCCCTCTTCAAAAACTTCACGTACTTCGGTATATCTTTAATAGCTTCTAACAACATAATGTTAATGTTAAGACCTCTCACCCTATTCAAAAATCTCTGATACTCAGCCATATCTCCTATTTTTTGAACTCTTGATGGAAAAGGTGGAGGAGGACGGGTTTCTACAACATCTTTCTTTTTCTGCACTTCCGGAATCTTCTCCACTTCTACCACTTCAGGTTCATCTTATTTTTCTTCCACCTCTATTACCAGTTTCTCTTTATTGGTAACTTCTTTCTCTTTCATAACAGGAAAAAGGAGCTGGAGGGAGCTTCTTACCACTTCTTAACGCGATAGCAATAAAATCTTTGGTTTGTGTTGGAACTTCGGTGTCTCTAGGGAGTTGCCCTTGTGATGCTGACTTAACTGTTTTAACATCTGAGCAATTTGACTCCCCATTAACTTAATTGCAGCTTCAAAAGTTTGTTGACTCTGAATAGATTGTGGCTGAAGTGCCATTAATCTCTTTACATTTTGACGAAGATCATCTATACCTTTTAGAGGTTGAGCAGGTAAGGCTTTTTGATTCATGGTGTCATTGTAATTATTTTGAGGAGGCTGTCTCTGAACATGATTTCCGTAATTTTGTCCTCCTTGATAATTATTTTGTGGGCTAGGTTGATAATTGTTACCTTGGGGACGTGGCTGATAAGCATATTTAGGATTAGCTTCCCCATTAGGATTCGAATACTAGAAACCCGGATGGTTTCTGTTTGGTTGATACCCTTTACCACTTGAATTGTAACTCCTCCTATTAGAAACAAACATTACAGCTTCAGGGTTACTTTCACAATGCTCCCAGTCATGGTCTTGAACACCACAATTCAAATACCCATATACCTCTTGAGTAACATTAACATCTGCCTTCTTACCTGAAAAATCCTCTTTAATAGCTAAAGTGAGTTGTTTCATTTGTTGTTCTAATGTAGTCTACAATTTATCCTCCTAAGAGGAGAATTTCTCATCAATACCCATATTACTTTCTTTTCTACCTCGGATAGGTGTTCATACTTTATTCCAACCTTGCTCATTCGTTACCATTCTATTCAAAATAATCTTAGCATTACTGGAGCTACCTGTAAAAATCCACCACCACATAACAAATTGAGGTCTTTTCTTGATCCTCCATACAGGACTTTATAAAAGATCTTCAACTGTTGTTGTTCAGTGAGGCCATGGTCCAGAACTCTTCTCAAACATGACTGAAACCTTGTCCAACGTCTTCCCAGAGTTTCTTCTTGTTCTTGGACAAATGATGTCAAATCAACATGTGCGTCTAATCTCATATTCGTTGGATATTAACGATCGAAAAATGCTGTTTGTAGCTCATCCCAAGTATTTATTGTTCCATGTTCTTATGAATTGTGCTACTCACTAGCTGCGTGTATCACGAAAAATCTAAAATTAGCAAAATACATCTGTTTGGCCACTCCTTGAGTTATATACGAATCACAGATTTGCATAAACTTCTTAATTGCACGAATAGGATCTTCTCCAGGTACTCCACGAAAGTTTCCTAAGTTATGAAATTGGGATAGCATATCAGGGTCGGGTCTATACCGTGCAACATTAATATTTGCAGGACCAATACCAAGAGCATGAGCGTGATAGAGAGCTTGCTCTGGACCATGTACAAACCATGGGTCATAATACATAGGGGGTTGAGCTTGTTGCATAGGTGGATGATTTTGTTGATTGTTGAGAACTAGATTAGGAATGATTGGTGGATTAGGAATGATTAGCGGTACTAGTGGTTGTCCATTTGCATCCAACTGAACGCCAGGATCTTCATCATGATGAATATTTAAATCATCCATTTCTCTTTCTCTCTTTGCTTGTTCTCTTTCTTCTTGTTCTCTTCTGTTTCTTTCTCGAACTAACCTCTCAGGGTTTGAGTACATGCACAAAACCTGTAAGACCTGAGAAAGAACAAAAAAAGAGCGTGTAACTGAAAATAAAAATGACAAATGCAATTATAACACTAAAGGATAAATACCGGGGTCACACGCTACCGTCCCCGGCAGCGGCGCCAAAAATTTGCCAGGTCCTTGTGTGTTATAAAATAAATGCTAAGAATAGAGTAACCACTAACTACAAGTGTACAGTTGTCCCAAGTAATATATGATAATCAAGTTCGTTCGTAGGGACGGAATAGGTTGACTCTAATGTTATCAAATAGTGGAATAATTGCAATTACGGAAAAGTAAAAGATATGATATTTGTTTTGGTTTTCTAAAACTAAGATGCAAATAATTTAATACTAAATTAATTAAACTAGAATGTAAATAATGCAAGTAATTGAGGTAGACGCAAAAAAAGTAGTACTTGAGTCATGCTAGGGTTTCACCACGAACTTTCTTAATTGATGTCTTCCTTTAAGGGTTTAATTACTATTATTACGCTAGTCGGGATTCTAAAGTCTCTTAGCCCCCGCTAGAGTGGACCTAAGAGCTCTCCTACGGTCTTTAAACTCCGTCAGGGTGATCGAAAATACTTTTGGATGATTAAAACTTACAACAATGGGTATTGGCTAGTCAAGCCTATAAAGGTCATTGGCGGATACCAACGGCATTTACCTTGTTCTGTATCTAAATCCCCCGTCAAGGTGATCAATACGTCACTATATTAAATAGCCTAGATACTAAAACTTATCCCTAGTTCATGAAGCTAAAGATAATAAATAATCACAAAATAAAAGCCAACGTAAAATACTAATTCAAATTAAATTCATAAAATCCCAAATTGAAAACACAATAATTAAATTAGTTTGGGTTCAACCCATGTTGCCATTCTCAAGTACAGATGGAATTTGGCTCATAATTAAAGTAAAAGCAAAATCAATAAAAATAAGAGAAATCATGTTTTACAGAAAGAGAATAAAATCAAAGACCTAATTAGGAGATGGAACACTCTCCAGCTCTTGGCTTCTTCCTTTTCCTAACTTCTGCTCTTTTTTCTGACGCTCTGACTTTTTGTAAAATGAATTATGTGTAAAATAAAGTCAAAACCCCTATTTATACTAAATAATTCGGACTTGGGCTATTTTAAGTGAATAGATGAAATAATTAATGACCCAAGTCCACTCTTCAAGTCCAAATCCCGTAACTGATGTACACCGTCCATTAAAACGA
This sequence comes from Nemophila menziesii, assembly GCA_029959085.1. Classification (NCBI taxonomy): domain Eukaryota; kingdom Viridiplantae; phylum Streptophyta; class Magnoliopsida; order Boraginales; family Hydrophyllaceae; genus Nemophila; species Nemophila menziesii. Next base: position 20,729,361 of record JARWIR010000015.1, on the reverse strand, counting down.
TGGTAACTTTCTCAATTTAACTCCGAATTGACTCATTAAACTTTCCAATTCTTCGTAATTCGACAAGGCACGAATTTTATTTACAATTAAGAGGCTAAATCCATGATTAAGTAGTTAAAAATCAGCAATTACCATCAACCTTCCAGATTTGCACCTCTAATTTGTCAACTCTTTGGGATATTTCTTCTAGCCTTTGACTTCTTTACGCAATCTAGGACTTCCATTCTTGATTCCTATCCTTGCTAGTATTAGAAACCTACAAACTTTACACTAAAACAACCCATTTAACGTGCAAAAGCTTAATAAATGAAAAATACTAAGATCCAAGAAGAGAAAATGAAATATATCAAATTAATACTAAAAGTCTATCGAATTAGTCAAATAATCACCTAATTTGATGTCTCCTAAGGGCATATAATTAGAACAAAAGAGGAGACATCAGGTAATAATTATAAAACAAGACTAGTGGGATTACTTGCTAATTCTCGAGCTAACTCTCGTACTACTTCTCTTCTTTATTGTATTCTCTTGTATTTAGATAATTAATTAATTGTTAGGGTCCTGAAAACCAAACAAAGTTATTGTGAATCTGAAAGAAAAGACACCACAACCTATCCAAGTCAAAGTGGCTCGACCCAAAAAGAGTGATGCTTCTAGGTCCCTAGAAGCTATTGAAACAAGAATCGTGCCTACCTTGATACTCACAAAGGAGATAAAAAGAAGTTGGAAAAGGTGAATACAAGAGATTTCTAGAGAAATAGAGAGAGATTAGGGTGGAAGACATTCATAATGAAGCATTATAGATTGAGTATTGAGCTAGTAAAAGAGTTCTATCTTGACCTCTTTAGCCAAGATAGTAAAGGAAAAGTTTTAATTTGAGGCAAGTTTGTTCCTTTTACACTTGAAGGAATTCGTAGTCACTTCAAGTTGAAGAAATTGGTTGTACCATGCAAATACCAAGAAGTTGTGAATAAAATTGAGACTTTTGATTGGAACCAACTACATAAAAAGGTGTTCACTGAGGACTTAGTGCTATATTATAATAAAGAAGAATAAGGTTTGAGTGCATCTTGGCCTTAAAATTTCCTTCAAGCCAATCAAAGAATTTAGTATGACTTCCTTACACCATCAGCTTTCGGAGAACACGCGAACTATGGATTTACTTCAAAGATCCAAAATCTTTTTGAATTCTATTATGAGAGAGGAAGAATTAGATGGTGTGTAAGTGATTTTTTATGAAATAATGAGATTCACAGTTTAGCCGAAATAGTTCTTTAATTTGAAATTCCCATCAACTATCACAAGCCTACTAATGAAGAACGATGTGAAACTTGGGAAGAAGGAGAAACTTGTATGCAAACCGGGTACCATATTGGATAATTCATGGATCAAGTAAATTTTGAGAGGAGAACAGTCGAAAGAGCTTTCTTGACAAGAGTAGGTGATTGAGAAACTTATTCGAATCGAATTTTCTCAAAACCTCATTGCCAATGATGTGGAACTACTCAAGAACAATCGAGTGCACATCACAACAATCATGGCGCAATTAAAGCAACATCACGAGGGATCGGCTGCCACCTATATTGGATATTCATCAAGCGAGGCAATTGCCTCTAGCGTATGTTTTTACTCTTTTCTACCCTTTATTTATTTGTATATTAGGTGTTTGTCTTTACATTTATTGAGTATGTTTTGAGTCGTGAAGTCACGGCTCACCTTTGAGTTGAGGGTGGGGATCCATTGTCCTCATCCCCACTTTATGTGTTTTGTTTTTATTTTGTTTTTAGTATTATGGATTTTAGTGTAGAATGTAGTGAATGTAATTACTAAGGCATATTTAACGATTCAATGATAGTAACCATTTGGTTTATGAACTTGTCATCTTTTATGCTTAATATATTAACATGAAACACTCATTTTTTTTTTGGTCGAAATGCACTTAAATATATAAGAAAAATTACATCACCCTATCCCTAAGGGTTGAAAATCTAACAAGAGTAGTTTGGCTAATTGGGGAGGGGGAACAAGGTTCCAAATACTAAACAAGGAGCCCTTGAGCTTTTGTTTAGTAACCCAATCAGCACACGAGTTTTTAGACCTCTTAGCAAAAGAGATTTTAAGTTTACATGCCAATTTACATCTAGCAATACAGTTTACAAAAATTCTAGCATTACAAGAAATTTTGCATCCAAAAACAGTTTGATCCACAAGTCCTTTGCAGTCACTCTCAATTTCCACCTTTCCTCGGGGGTAAGTAGCTGCCATCTTACATGCCTCCACCAATCCCCTAGCTTCAGCTTCCATTGGAGAGTTAACTGTTATGAGTAAGGCCTTTCCATCGATCATCTTCCCAAAAGAGTCCCTAACAATACAAGCGCAAGAAGCTTGTTTAGTATTATAATTAAATGATGAGTCACAATTAATTTTAATCTTTCCATTACAAGGTGGAGTCCACCCTGTTTTACTTTTAAAAATCCCATTTCTAGTTACAGAATTATTGAAAATTTCCTCCTGGTAACCATCATTAAGAATAGTGACATTCTCATTCTCAGCTTGTCTTGAGTTGTTAACTTTTTTAGCCTCAGTTTTCTTTCTTGTAGCAAGAAAATAATCATCACTGGCTTTAAGTGCCTCTCGTAATGTAATCATAGGGTCAGGTAGCACACCTTTGAATATATATTCATTCCTTCCTTTCCAAATAGCCCAAGCTATAAAAAAGGCATTTTCACCAAGTCTAGTATCTGAAATATCAGTTCCATTTTTACATTGCCTTAAAAAATTAATCCACCTTTTAACATTACAGGTTGGTTGAGTAAGGGCTCTAAAACAAAGTGGACTTGCCATCCACACTGCTTTAGCCCAAGAACAGTGAAACAAGAGATGTTCAACATTTTCTACTCCTGATTCACATATAGGACAAATTGAAGTTTCACTTGCCTTTCTTTTTTTCCTATTTTCATTAGTAGGTATAGCATTTTCACAACATTTCCAAAGAAATTTTTTAACTTTTGGTTGAACTTTCATTTGCCAAATAAAGTCCCAATCCTCAGATTGTAACTTAAAAGAACTTTCAGCCTCTTTTTTATTCTTTCTCATTTCAACTTGATGTTGTGCCTTCCATAGAATCTGATACATATCCTTAACACAAACCTCTCCATTCAAAGAGAAGGGCCAGAATGGAGAGTCCTCACAATAGAAAGGAGGGATATATATACAAGATATGGTTGCAACAACATCTAAGTCAAATAATTGATTGAGAATTTCAGTATTCCATTCAAATTTATCAATATACATCAATTCAGACACATATTTCATTTCACACCCCAAAGGCTTAGTAAGATAAGATTTGTTAGGGACCCACAGGTCCTCCCAAATTTGAATATTTTTACCATTTCCAACATTCCATCTCAGGGACTTTAGAAAACAGTTTCTTCCCTCAATTAAACTTTTAAAGCCCCATGAGCAATTACTAGGTAAAGTAGCTAAAGAGAAATCAGATAGAGGGAAATATTTACCTTTAAGCACATTAAACAATAAAGAATTTTTTCTATTCATAAACTTCCATGCATTAGAAGATAACAAAGCTAAATTCTGGCAATGAAAATCTTTGAACCCCAAGCCACCATCCTGTTTAGAATTCATCAGAGTATTCCAATTAATCCAATGGCACTTACCTTGCCCTTGATTACTCCAATAAAAATTAGAAATTAGAGAAGTAAGGTGAGTAGTAACTTTTTTAGGTATCAAGAAAACTGACATTAAGTAATTTGGGATGGCTCCAATAACAGCTTTAATTAAGATCTCTTTACCAGTTTTAGAAAGTAGTTTAGTGTCCCAACTTTCCATCCTATTGATAATTTGTTCAAGTAGCCATTCTAATGATTTTACCTTAGACTTTCCCCAAGAAGAGGGAATTCCAAGATATTTGCCAAGATGATCCAGTTTACTCATATTCAAAGAGGTAGAGATCTTATTCTTAACATCCAGTGGTGTATTTTTACTAAACAAAATACCACTTTTATTCAAGTTTACTTTCTGACCTGAGGCAAAAGAGTAACAATTCATAATATTCCTAAAAATATCAATATTATTCTCTTCAGCTTCCATAAAAAATAAACTATCATCTGCAAATAACACGTGAGTAATCATAGGAGCCTTTCTAGCTATAAAAATACCTTTAAAAAGCTTCATATCCACATAATAATCAATTAGATGAGTTAAAGCTTGAGTAACAAGACAGAATAGGTAAGGGGATAGTGGGTCCCCCTGCCTTAATCCTTTTTGGGGCTTATCAAGTGTATATAGCTGACCATTAATCTGAATTTTATAAGTGACTGAGGTAACACAGTTTTGAATCCATCTCACCCACTTTGAATCAAAACCCATCTGAAGTAAAAGATCAATAAGAAAATCCCACTCTATATTTTCATATGCTTTGGACATATCTGCTTTAATAGCCATACTATACTTTTTTGAACCTCTCTTGTTATTCAAGAAGTGAGTAACCTCCTGAGCCAAAAGAATGTTCTCAAAAATTGATCTATCTGGTATAAAAGCTGTTTGAGTCTCAGATATTAAATTACCAATATAAACTTGTAATCTCGAGGTTAAGATTCTAGAAATAACATTGTATACAAAATTTGCACAACTAATTGGCCTAAAAGAGGCAATTACGTCTGAATTAAGGCATTTTGGTATTAAGGCTATTATAGTACAGTTTATAGCCTCAATAGAAACATCTTCGTTCATAAATTCATTCACAAGTTCAAGAAGATCAGATTTAATTTCTTCCCAAAACTTTTTATAGAAAAAACCCCCATATCCATCAGGGCCTGGAGATTTGTCACTACCTAAAGACCAAACTGCATTTTTAACTTCATCAAGAGAAGCTTTTGCAATTAAATCCTCATTAATCTCTTGAGTTACTACTTTCTTGACTTTTGACAGTATAGGGGAGTAATTTCTTACTCCTACTGTCTTGAAAATGTTGTTATAATAACCTGTAATTTCGCCAACAATATCATCTTTATTACATATCCAGTTTCCATTACAATCCTTAAGTTTAAGGATTTTATTCCTGGTTCTTTTCACTTTTGTTATAGCATGAAAATATTTTGAATTTCTATCTCCCAATTTCAGCCAATTGTTTTTTGACCTAAGGGACCAGTATATTTCTTCCTTTTTCCAATATTCTTCAAGCTCAATACTCAGAGAATTTAATAAAGAGTCATTCTCATCACTGTATGGCTCATTTATAATTTTTTCCATCTTGGATAAGCTATTATTGATGAGTTTCCTATTATTAAGGATTCTCTGTCTAGCCCACTTAGAAATATGCCTTTGTAACTGAGATAATTTGTATTTAAACTTATAAACACCTCTCAATTCCAAAAGGTAACCTGATTTCCATTTCCTTCTTATCATTTGACAAAGATTTTTGTCATAGATCCATCCTTTCTCCAAAACAAACCTCTTATTATAATTGTTTTTGTTAATCCCAAACTTTAAAATGATTGGGGAATGGTCAGACCCTGTAGGGGGTAAAGTGTCATTCCATGAATCAGGTAGCACTTCATCCACTCATCATTAACCAATATTCTATCTAACCTTTGCTTGATTTGCCGGTTGCCATTACGCTTGTTAGACCAAGTGAAATTACATCCAAAGGAAGGGATATCAAGCAAAGAGTTAGAGTCAATAAAGGTATTAAAGAGTAACATATTTTTCTTATGATTCGCATTTATTTCTCCTCCCAATTTTTCAGAGGAAAATCTGATCAAATTAAAGTCTCCCATATAACACCACATATTAGAGACATGTTTCAAATCATTAAGCTTTCTTATAAAATTGCCTTTATTCTCATCCACAGGAGGGCCGTAAACAAAGTTAATTTCACAAAGATCCAAATTTGGACCCAAGTAAGTGCACTGTATCAAGTTCTTATCAGACAAAATAAGATTAAAAAGATTAGGTTCCTTTACAAAAACCGCAATACCACCTGATAAACCTTCCGGGTCAATTTGAGCAACTAAAACTAAACCAATTTTAGTGCTTAAGGGAAGTAAAAAATCAAATTTGCGCTTAGTTTCAGAAAGAAATAATACCTCTATTTTATGAGCCTTGATCATGTCTATCAAGCTCAGCTCTGTCAAGGCTGTGCCAATGCCTTGATAGTTCCAGGCTTGAATCATTGGTGTTTTTGGGGTTGATTAGGGTCAACCCCGCAAACCTCTTCAGCTTCAAGACCTTCCAGCATTCCTTCTTCATACCACTTCTCTATACCACAATCATCTTCACCCTCAATGATTTCCTTATCAATTTCTTCTTGTTCAGCCATCTCATCATCCCCTCCTATTACAGAGGTTATGAGAGTTGCTGGAACAAGTGATTCAAATTCATCAACCTGAGATAGACCTAAGTCCTCTCTAACCTTCTTAGTTCTTTCAATAGATCCAAAACTAATATTATCAGAAGAATTTTGAGTTATAGAAGGGTCAATTGTGACTAATTGATCTAAAGCAGCTATTGGGCTTAGTTTAGGATTATCTTCATTTGAACCACAAAGCTTGAAAACCTCATCATTACCCAAAGCCCTTGTTTCAGATTTGAACTTAGGACCTTTAACTATCATTGTTCCCAACTGTACAGTTGGGATTATTAGAGAATTTTGAACTTTGTTATCTTTGTTCTTAGCATCTGATGCATCAATCTCTCCCTCTTCTAATTCTTTCTCCACCTTCTTATACTTTTTCCTTAAAGGCTTTTTAACCTTATGAGTAACAACATTGTTCTTAACAGCTTTAAAGATAAATTTCTCCTGGCCTGTATATCTAATCCAATTTCCCAATCTCATAGTTAACTTGTTAGGATTGTCACAATCCTTCTCCTCATGTGATAGAATCCCACATTTAAAACAGAAATCAAATAATTTATCATACTGAAATGAAATCCACACTTTTTGGTCTTTAGAAATCTTGAAATTCAAGCCAGATTGAAGAGGTTTATTAACTAAGCATTCAATTCTTGCTTTAATTGTAGGATCCTCCTTAAATTTAAGAGGATCTGGTAGTACAACCTGAATTACTTTCCCAATTTTAGATGCTATTTTCTCAACATTAGCCTCTTTAATAAACAAAGGTGGAATGCCTATAATCCTAACCCAAAATGCAGTTTCATCAAGCAGAGAAGGAAACTTAATTGTTTCTGAATATTTTTGAACAAGAACATGAAAGCCGAATATATGATATGGTTTGTTATCCCAAACAAGTTCAAAATCCTTCTCACTATCACATTGAACTGTAAATATATTCATTCCAATCTTTTCCACATTAATTCTACCTTTAACACCCCAATACTGGATAATAATTTTTTTCAGATAGTTAAGATTTATAATACCTGTAGCCACCACTCGAACCAAGAGTTTTGGCTCATCATATTTTGAATAAACAGCCTCTTTATCAGGAGAGAGACAGAAATCATCTTCCGATCCACCATTATCAGCCATAGCTTCAATAGATTAGAAGATTAAAGTAATAGAGAACTCTACAAAGCACTGGAAAGTGATTTTAATAAAACGTATACTCGCAATAGATACAAAGAACACTTCGAGTTTCATAGATCTGTAAAGATTTTAAGTGAAATCGATAATATGAACTTTACTGATTAGTAGCCGATAACAAACTAGGGTTTTGGTAGGTTGGAAGGTAAGGTAATGGAACCGATGTGATATTAGGGTTGAGTAAGGAGACGGTATAAGGGAGAGAGAGAGAGGTGTTTGACGGTGGTTTAGGGTAGCAGATCGGGTTTCAGAAGGGGGAGGAGGGTTTATCGAAAAGCGTGCCTGAGAGCATTTTGTGTAATGTGATTATTATATATTAACACTTTAACTCATTAGGGATACTTAAAAGTAAGGAAAAGATTATTAAGAAATGTGGTAGAAGTAAGCTTGATCTTAGGGATCATGAGTGGTGTGTAGAATATGAGATCCAAACTAGTTCATAAAACATTTAATGAACGTGCTAGAGGTGAGAAAGTAACTAATTTGTATATGATAGAAAAGTATTAAGGCCTTTGTTTAGCCATATGCCTTTTAGCGTCCATTTATTATTGTTATATATCCGTCTCATTCCCCTCTTTTCATTCTAAGCCTTTTATTAGCCACATTACAAGCCATACCCCTTATATATTAGAAATTTTACATATGACCCGCACTCTAGTTTTGATGCTAAGACACTTGTCTTAGAGCTTTATTTTGGGGTGGTGGTTATGGGAACATCGTTTGGTGGGTTTATGGTGTTATGTATTTGTTCCTTTGATTACTAGTTTCTATTGTAACCCTTTCCCGGGGTAAAAGAAAAAGATTTGAAAAGAAAATAAAAATATTATGGAAAAGAAAAGAAAAATGTGAAGCACAATAGTATAACTTCTCATATGAAAAAAGGAGTCATAGCTAACTTGTAAAAGAAAAATATATACATTTGGACCGGCAAAGTGGATTTCTTAGGTGATCATAAAGGGTATTATTTTGGTTCTTGGGGATGCGAATAAGTGCATCAAAAGTTGGGTTGAGTGAGAACATATTTTAGAGTAAATCAAACTATAGGGTGACTCGTTGATGGCTAGTGAAGAGAGAGCCAAAATCTCACTCTACATTATCCAAATATACGATCATACTGGTGGGGCCTAGGGTGTGATAAAATAAGATGTAAAATAAGTGCAAAAACACCCTAGAACTACACGGTTCTGCAAGTATACAGATCGTATGCAAGTTTTAGATAAAGATTCGTTCCGCAGAGACTACAGAGGTTAGGAGAATCTTATGCAAATACCAAGTGCAAATAAATTAAAGATAGAACAACTAACGCAAGTAAAAGTAAAGATAAATAGATTTTTGTTTGATTTTCTAATTAACTAAATTAAACTAAGAAATTAAAGACAGAAAATAAATATGGAAGAGAAGTGATATGAGAATATAGCTTAAGTTATTAGCATGTAATCCCCACTAGTTTTTCCGTTCTAAACATGTAAGGGTGAATTATGTAGTATTTCCCTAATCGGTCCCAATATGCTATCGGTAGTTTCAAATAGGATTTACCTGTGTCAATAAGGCTTCCTAAGCAAACTTTTCCTGTAATTGGTAAAGAGTCACAAGACTCAACCATAGTGATTATCTAGCTAGGTTGGGTTGTCAGATCAAACCTAAAACTAAACGTTATGTGCTAAACTTATAATTAAACACCGTTGTCAATGGTACCTAATTACTAGATGGTAATTCTAATGGCTGCAGTCCACAAGAACACAGAATATAAATCCAAACACATAAACAGAGAATAAAAACTATAATTCTATTTAAAACATTAAATTCCCAAATTAGATAGATGTCAATCAAAACTAGGGTTCATACATATATGCTAAAACTCAAGCTAAAGAAAATTAGTTCATGAAAGAAAAGAAATAAATTACAAATCTAGAGGTAGGAGAAGACATTGTTGATGACAGCTCCTTCCAGACTTCTTCTCTTGTGTTCTAAGCTTCCTCTTGGTTTAAGGTTTCACCAAGGATGATTTTTGAGTGTTAAGAGGCTGTATTTATAGGGTAGAGGTTGACCTAATTCGTTTTGTGGAGATAACTTCAAGTAATGGACTCCTGACCCAACTCAAATTCGTAAGGAAAACACTGCTGCACTATTTTTAGTGTATCTTCTTCGTTATTGGTCGGATTTTGCTCCACAAGATACCAAAAGAATCGCAACAGAATTATCTAGGCCCTTTAAAAGGAAATTACCGAATTCGGCCTATTTCTTAGGTAAAAACACCAATCTTTGGACGTGTACTGCAGAATCCCAGATTTAGGCAGGTTTTCCTTTTCCTAATTAAACTCAGCTTCCTTCTATCTCCAATTTCCATGCATATCTCTTTCCATATCTTGTAGTCTTTGACTTGGACTCTAATTAATCTCCATAATTATCTTTAAAGCTTCACACTAAATAAACAATTAAACCCAATATGCTCTACAAATAATAATTCTACAAATCAAAACCTAAAATAGGAAAGTGCACTAAACTAAGCTAGAATCAACCTATAAACTAATAAATAAGCCTAAAATGATGTCTCTGAAGTATATTATATTATCACAAATGAGGAGACATCAAGACCCCCAACTCAAAGTTGTATCGTCCCGATACAATAAAAGTAAAGAACAGTAGGGTAGTCAAGAAGAAGAAGTAGGAGGAGAATAAGTACAGAACACAATGAATGATCCTAGAGAAAAATATCTAAAAAGTCTCATGTAGTAATGCTCAAGAAATAATGCACAAATATGCTTAATATACATGTAACCAACAATCCATAAATTCAAGTTTAAGATTAATTTCGCAATGCCAGAAGGAGAGGATGATAACTTAGTTCAGGTCAATGGCTATAGGTTGTTCATAGGTCCCAAATACAGCATCCAATGGCCCACTTACCTACTACCTAATAGCTCAATTGTTTCTCCATCTAGTAGTTAGAAATCCTAAGGTCTTGGTTATAACTTGGCTTAAGGACGGGTGTGGTATATTTGGATAATGAAAAGTGAGCTTTTGGCTCTCTCCTCACTAGCCATCAACGAATCGCCCTAGAGCTTGAGTTTTCACTCGAAGATGTTCTCACTCAACCCAATTTATTGATGCTTTAATGTGCATCCCCAATAATCCCAATTAAAACCTTTAGTGATGATTTACAAAATTCCACTTTGCCGGTCCGAATATATATTCTTTTCATATCAATTTCTCTTTTATATAGCTATGACTCTCTTTTTGATGTTGAGATATCACACTATTTTTTCCATATATATATTCTTTTTATGCCCTTGTTGGCAAATTTAGCTCGTAGCTTCTTTTTCATTCACTATTACCCCGACAAAGGGTTACAATAATAACTTTCTCATCATCAATAAAATCACAAAGATAATTCCCAAATTCCCAAAGTTCCCTAATGATGAAACCCACCACCCCAAACTCAAGCTCTAAAACGAGTGTCTCAGGTTTTGCGATTCAAGTGCGGGTCATATAGATAAGTCCTAAAAACTAGGGTATGGATTATAATGTGTTTCAATAAAAGGCTTTAGAAAGGCTCAGAGGGGTTAAGAGAGATAAATAATACAATAATCAAATAAAAGGGTGAGAAAGTATAAAGGCTTCAAGTGTTTTAATCATGAAAGAACTGCCTTATTCATTTTTCTAACTACCGGATTTCGTTACGTTTTCATTATTAGTTCATAGACAAGTGGGTTTTCAACTAATTTTAAACCTCACGTTCTACACACCATATAACTATTCCTAAGTTTCAACGTGATTTCTTAGCATTGCTCATTAACTTTTCTATCATTTATTTCCTGTTTTCATACATGCATCTAAACAAACTTATGACATCTTTCAAAAACATACTACTTACTATCATTGACCTAATTAAATCATGCTCAAATAGGTAAATTCAAATATATTCTATGCCTAATTCAACCCAAAAAATTTTAAATTTTAAAAAAAGACACAAAGGAAGATGAGGACAACGAATCCCCACCCCCAACTCAAAAATGAGTTGTGTCCCCACGACTCGAAAAAGACTCAAGAAAGAATAAAATTTAAAATTAGCATACATATTGCACATAAATAAATGGTAGGGAAGAAAGAAAACATACTCTTCGAGGCTTTTACCTTGCCTTGTCGATACTCGGATTAACTCTAATGTCTCTTCTTCACCCAACTTCTTATTCGCTTTTTGTTCAGGACACGTGATCATAGTAGGATATTGCATTATATAACGACATGGGAGAGATCGAAAATCCGTATCACCTCCTCATAGATCAACTGTGCCACATCTTCTTCTTCTCCTCACATAATACAACCCAATAGTAGTGCGTTCTTCATAGTCACATTTACTATCTTGGCTAAAGAGGCCTAAATAGAATTCCAATACTCATGACATAATTCAGAACGGCTTACCATGAACGTAGACCAACCCAATTTCTCACCAAGCTCGAAGAATCTCTTGTATTCTCCATCTCTAATTTCTTCCTTGAATACTTTCTCCTAAGCAAAAGGTAGTTCTTTTAATTGTTCCTCCGCAGAAATCTTCAGAGCTCTTGAAGTATCCACTTTCTCTATAGGTATAAGATCTTGTTGAGGTTGAGTTTTCTCCTTTGCATAATAATAAAGCTTTTTACCATTACAATCATACGAAGGTTTCCCACTCTTCTCTACTTTTTCTTTACCCTTTGATTTAGAACTAGCACCTTTGTTAATTGATTTCTTCTTGTTTAAATCCAATCCCTTGTTACTCTTCACCTCCCTCTTGTTGTTTATTAGTCATCTTCAGTTAACCCCCAACTCAAAGCTTTAGCAATCCTTGAAATTTAAACTCTTGAATTAATGGTTGAACAAGCTTGATTTGGCCTAGGATGGGTGAATTGGTGATGAATCTCTATGTGGGTGAGGATGATTTGTAATGGGTAGGCTTTGATTTTAGAAATTGTGTGATGAATTTGTGAAATTTGGCTCTTTGATTCTTCAATTGAATGAATTTGGTGATGATTGGTAGCTTGAATCTCTCTTGTAATGATGTGGAGAGAAGATTTGATGTGTTTATATTGATGATTGGGTAGTGTTTTGGTGATTGGTGAAGGTTTTGATGAGCTTCAATGGAGTTAGGAGAGTTGTGGAGAAGAAAGAGAGGGTTAAGGTTTAATAAATTCGGAATAATAAGCTCAATACCTCCTTTATAACTCAATCCCGTAACTTTTTCTCTCTCTGGCGGCGCTGCGGACTACCCCTGCGGACCATGGGGTACACCGCAGGGTAGTCCGCGACATCTGATGCTCGAAAAAATTTTGCTCTCTGGTCTAGACCCGTGGTAGGACCCCGTGGCACGGGTTTTTGACTCGCGGACTAGGGTCCGGTGTACCGGAGGGTACCCCGCGGCATCTGTAGCTATCTCCGTCAAAATACCTGTGGCACCTACCCCGTGGCACGCGTTTCTGAGGCGCGGACCATGGTGCGGTGTACCGGAGGGTAGTCCGCGGCAATTTTTCTGGTTTCTAGATCAGACCCGCGGTAGCAACCCGTGGTACGGGTTTTTGCCCTCGCGGACCATGGCTGCGGACCATGGGTAGTCCGCGGGGTAGTCCGCGCAGTTCATTCCTTTGCTCCAAAAATTTTCCTCGCGTTCCCTAACTCTATTTCTCCAATTCCTACACACCAAAAACACTAATACCTTCCTCAAATATGCAATATCAACTAAAATTAACTAATCTAACCATAAATTAAAAACTAAAAACGTAAAAACATAAAAGAAATTACGGGTTGTCTCCCGTACAACACTTTTGTTTAACGTCTTTCAAAGTTAGACGTGTTACCTTGATTAAGGATGACGAAATTTCCACCCTTTGCCTTTAATTCCCACGAACTTTTCAGCTCGATTCTTAATAATCATGGATGGTGCCATCCAAGATTTCTTGGGAATAGGTGGTAACTCGATCTCAAGTGTAGCATTACACTCCTCTGTTAATCCATTCATCTCGAATCTTCGTTTGTTAGAAAGAATGTCCTTCATGAACTGACCGTATTTTGACATTCTTGTGAGAGCTTCTACAAACGGTATGCTGATTTTTAACTTGTTCATCATGTCAACGAACTTCTTGAATTCCAGGTCATTGTCCTTTCTGACATGTGAAGGGAATGGTGGAGGAGGACATGTGTTGGTTACCAATGGGCTCTCTTTCTTTTCTGGTGTCTTCTCTTGGACACTTTTTTGTTCAACTACCTCTTCGACCTTATCTTCTGTTGCTTCTTCCCCCCTCTGATTTGGAATAGGGACTGATTCTGGTTCTGGTCTTGGTGGAGATAGTTGTTTTCCACTTTCTAATTCAACTGCATGACAAACTTTGTTTGCTGGAGTACTAGTATCACCTCGGAGTTGCCTTTCTGCAAGGATTTTAGTTTTTTCCACCATTTGTGACACTGCCTGCACCCTCTCCATAAGCGCACTCTGTGAGTCTTGGGATTCTTGCTGGTGACTCTCTATGTTTTCAATTGTTTGCATCAGTCGAGCCAGACTTGAATTCAAACTCGGAGGTTGTTCTTGTATGGTTTGCTGCATTGAATAAGGATGTGGTTCTTGATAAGCTTCATTATAAATCGGCGCTTCTTGATAGATAGGTTGTGGAGGATAGTAGGATTGTGGTCGTGGTTGATAATAATCATCATAATAATGATTATTATGATTATAATTCTGTTGATCTCCGACCCAATTGTAACTCTGTGGGGGTTGATAGTCAGCGTAATTTCCTTGAGATTGATAATAACCATCATAATAATGGTCTCTTTGATAAGGCATGAAGGAAATTGAGGCTGGATTGTTCATGCAATGTCCCCACGAGTGATCTCTTGCTCCACAACTAGGACATGAAGGTGATGTATGTACTAGATTCCTCCGAGCTAGTTGTTGCGATTGTTCTCGTAATTCCTCAAGTTGTTGGCTTAACTCCTTGAGCTTTAGAGATTCCATATTGTATTAGCTTCTTCAGGATCTAATAACACTAAACCTTTACCTCCTAATAAATCTGCTCTCGCCTAGAAAAAATCTGTAAAGACAAAAACTAAAAAGAAAAGCGTAAAATAGAACTAACTAAAATAAAAGCACAAGATAATTGCACAAGGACTAACGATGTAGTCCCCGGCAGCGGCGCCAAAAACTTGGTGGGGCCTAGGTGTGATAAAATAAGATGTAAAATAAGTGCAAAAACACCCTAGAACTACACGGTTCTGCAAGTATACAGATCGTATGCAAGTTTTAGATAAAGATTCGTTCCGCAGAGACTACAGAGGTTAGGAGAATCTTATGCAAATACCAAGTGCAAATAAATTAAAGATAGAACAACTAACGCAAGTAAAAGTAAAGATAAATAGATTTTTTTTTGATTTTCTAATTAACTAAATTAAACTAAGAAATTAAAGACAGAAAATAAATATGGAAGAGAAGTGATATGAGAATATAGCTTAAGTTATTAGCATGTAATCCCCACTAGTTTTGCCGTTCTAAACATGTAAGGGTGAATTATGTAGTATTTCCCTAATCGGTCCCAATATGCTATCGGTAGTTTCAAATAGGATTTACCTGTGTCAATAAGGCTTCCTAAGCAAACTTTTCCTGTAATTGGTAAAGAGTCACAAGACTCAACCATAGTGATTATCTAGCTAGGTTGGGTTGTCAGATCAAACCTAAAACTAAACGTTATGTGCTAAACTTATAATTAAACACCGTTGTCAATGGTACCTAATTACTAGATGGTAATTCTAATGGCTGCAGTCCACAAGAACACAGAATATAAATCCAAACACATAAACAGAGAATAAAAACTATAATTCTATTTAAAACATTAAATTCCCAAATTAGATAGATGTCAATCAAAACTAGGGTTCATACATATATGCTAAAACTCAAGCTAAAGAAAATTAGTTCATGAAAGAAAAGAAAGAAATTACAAATCTAGAGGTAGGAGAAGACATTGTTGATGACAGCTCCTTCCAGACTTCTTCTCTTGTGTTCTAAGCTTCCTCTTGGTTTAAGGTTTCACCAAGGATGATTTTTGAGTGTTAAGAGGCTGTATTTATAGGGTAGAGGTTGACCTAATTCGTTTTGTGGAGATAACTTCAAGTAATGGACTCCTGACCCAACTCAAATTCGTAAGGATAACACTGCTGCACTATTTTGAGTGTATCTTCTTCGTTATTGGTCGGATTTTGCTCCACAAGATACCAAAAGAATCGCAACTGAATTATCTAGGCCCTGTAGAAGGAAATTACCGAATTCGGCCTATTTCTTAGGTAAAAACACCAATCTTTGGACGTGTACTGCAGAATCCCAGATTTAGGCAGGTTTTCCTTTTCCTAATTAAACTCAGCTTCCTTCTATCTCCAATTTCCATGCATATCTCTTTCCATATCTTGTAGTCTTTGACTTGGACTCTAATTAATCTCCATAATTATCTTTAAAGCTTCACACTAAATAAACAATTAAACCCAATATGCTCTAAAAATAATAATTCTACAAATCAAGACCCAAAATAGGAAAGTGCACTAAACTAAGCTAGAATCAACCTATAAACTAATAAATAAGCCTAATATGATGTCTCTAAAGTATATTATATTATCACAAATGAGGAGACATCACATACCTACCCTAAACCGACATTACAACCTTAAAGACCTTATGATTCTTTACTATACAATTTAGGAGATTTTGAACTAATAGATAGTAGTTAGATGGACTTTAAAACTATGTGAGGATCAAGGAGAACCCTATAGACACCATAGCTGACTAAGAGAAAGACATATCCTCCGTGTATTGCAAAACTAGTATAATCATGAAATTATAATGTGTTAATTGTGTTTGATATGTGTATATATTTGATAAAGTTTGTAAATATTAATATATGAGACTTCTTATGATAATTTTTTTAGTTTCATCCATGGCTTTTCTACTCTCTATCTTCTCTGATTTATTGGACTTAGGCCCCTCTAAACCCTATTTTTCTTTTTTATTTTGTCAAGACAACAAAACTTTGAGGTGGGGATCTTGATGTCTCAATTTTTGTAGTGGATTAATCCATTTACGGGACATTCGTTTTGGTGTTTATCGGGCCAAAGTGAGATATTTTCCCCTATAATTTGAAATATTGTACTTTTGTCTTTTTATTTTGGCCATATTACTATTTATAGAGATTATGTGCCTTAAGTGTGTGTTAAGTGTGTATATTTTAGGTATATGGTTGATATAAGGTTCCAAGATAAATAGAAGAAGTCAAAAATCCAAGAGAAACCCCAATACAATGCATAAATTGAGCCTAGAGTCACTTTAGGAAGTGAGATTGTTTGCCGGAGAACTCTTTGATGTCATATTGTTTCTATCACCATGATCAATTGTTCAGAGTTTTGGATTTTATACCTTATTATTTACATAGAGCTTAAATCCAAAGATGCGTGAGAAATGATGCAAATCAATTTGGAGTTAAGATGAAAAAGTTATGCCATTTTTTTCACCATGACTCGAACCAGTCCAGCATTAGCTAAAAACGTGTTAGGTCATTCTTAACCTAATGAAGTGAGCTCATGAGGTCCCAAATTTTTTTAGCTATTATATAAGTCATTTGGCTACTCCACAAACATACACAACTCATTATTCATTATTTTATTTCATCGAGAGTAAGAGAAGAAGGAGGGGGAGAAGAAACTAGGGGTTTTTCACAAAACCCAACGACTCTTCACCAAATATCCATCATTCCGTCTTATCATCAAGAGTAACTTCTATTTTTTTGCTTTTGAACACGATTCTTCCCTTACTTTATATTAGTTTTTTTTAATTTCATTATGAACTAAACCCTCATTACTTGGCTTACTTATGTAATAATTTATGCTAGCTTTATTTGATGTTTTATTGAATTTGGGATTAATGTTTAACTGAGATTGGTATTATTATAAATCATTGACTATATGTTTATTACAACATTATCCATATTTTGGCCAAGTAGTGGGTAGACCAAGTAGTTAAGCTATCACCCAAACAGGGGGTTTGCTTGCAGATATAGCATATAGACGTGTAGTGTGCGGTAGTGAACATGATGTCTTGCCTAACTGGATAGTCACTAGGGTTTAAAACTAAGAAAATTAAAAGGATTAAGAGGGTGTGCTAGGAAGAGGTCCCTAGGGCCTTATAATTTCTCTCTAAGCTACCTTGATGTGAGTAAGAGTGATAGTAGAATTCCGGATAATGGGAATTTACCAACTCACCTTTATTCATAAGAACGTTAGATTAAGTCGCACATAGGATTACTAGCGAAACTCAAGCAACTCTCTCATCTATTTCTTTCATCTTCAATTAGTTGTAATTTTATTTCATTTTAGTTCATAATTTTATCTCCTTAATCACATTATTCTATAATTATTGAAAACCTAAATAAATTTATCGTTGAATTTTGTACCATTTATTCCTAATATGAACTTTACAATTCTATACATGCGAAACACAATTTTCTATAGTGATAGTATGTGGAGGCAATAACTCCTATATACTTATAAAATTTTATCACTTGTCAACGACCCGTACACTTAAGGGAAGTGGCTCCAAAGGGTTTTGATTTAATTTATCATACTCTAGGACGCGATAGGCACCAAACACTTGTTTGCCTCCCAAGTGTGATAATAAACCAACACAAGGGAGAGCTTTCTTACCCGCAAGTGTACGGGAGCGTTGACAAGTAATAAGAAGGTAGGTAAAAGGGTATATCGTCTCCACATGGACTATCAAGGTTATAATTATTGTGATCAGAAGTATAATAGATTAGTATCGAGTACAAGTAAATAACTGGAAGAAATATTTGTTGGGTTTTTGTAAATGAAGGTAAAGTGCAAATAATTAAAGACAAAAATAAAAACACTAAGAAAAGAGGTTTTGAATATGAGAGAGACATGTTTGCGTCTTGCTAGTAATTTCCAAAGTTAATTAATCTGATGTTTCTAGATATAAGGACAAATTGGTTATTCGGTATTAGTCGGGATTTTAAACTCTTCCCAGTCCATCCAGATAAATAAGAAGTTATCCTACGGTAATAGAGACCTCTCCTGAGTGACCCTAAAATACTTCCAAACGTTAATTGGTTCAAATCTTAACGACTACTTGGCTATTCAAGATCTCCCACTCCTTAACGCACACCGAGCGTTTATATGCTAAGTTCGTAAATAAAACCCTCTCAAGGGGGACTGTTTAACTACTAACAATATCCAATATTTAACCAGAATATGAATAGGAAATAATTACAAGCATCTACCCAATGAAATAAGCTCGATTCAATTTAACATAATATTCCAAAGTCATAATAACATCAAAATAATCATCTAAGGTTCATACATTTAGCAATCCTCAAGTAAAAGAGGTTTTAGTCCATATTCAAATAATTAGAACTAATGGAAAATAATGCAAGACTTATGTTTTAAATAAAAAATTGAATAAATTTACTTTAATGATTCAATATGTAATTATTTTAAGTCTAGTGAATTAGAAGCTACTAACATACTTATATACTAGGATAAAAATATTTTGAGGCCTAATGGGCTCACTTAGATGAGTTAAAATAGCCCAACCTGTTTTTAACCTAGTGATTGATAAATTTGAGTCATTGTGAAAGAAAATGGCATAAATTCTTCATCTCAACTCTGAATTTACTTCCGTCACTTCTCACGCTTCACTGATTTCAAGCTCTATTCAAATTAAAAAGAAATTTTTCCAAAGCTCTAACCAATTAACATGGGTGACTGAATCAAGTGATATCAAGATTTTGCCGATAAACGCTCGAACTTCTCCAAACTTCGCCTGAAATCAAAAACTATGAACCCACAATGATCCATCCAGAAAACAGAGTGACATCCGTCTCAACCACCATAAGATTCGAGTAAGAACCAAAAACTAAAAAGGAGAAGAAGTCGTCGAACATTCATGACTATTCTAGGAAAGCAAAACTATTGACCAAAGAGGAAAAAACATAAAAAAAAAAGTAAAACCAAAGCAGAAGAAAGACTAAAGGAGAAAGATAAAAGGACCACGGTCTCATAAAAGAAGGAAGGTGAAGGTGGTGATGGCAACAAACATTTTATTTTATTTTTTGGACGGGTAGCAACAAACATTTAAAGGATTGTAAGGTCCTTAAAGGTTAATTAATTATTTATCATTTTCTTTTTTTGTGTTTTGTGTAAGTTTTTGTTTACTAAAAGAATAAAGAATAAAAAAAGAAAAGGTGAATTTTTTTAAAATGGAAAAAAATTCAAAAAAAATCTGAAACTAAAAGGTCGTGCAATCTTTTGGTCCGAAATAAACGAAAAGCCATTTGTATCTTTACCGAAACACAACCGTAAACATGTCGGTCAACTGGGCCGAGCTTCCACCGGAGCTTCTAGAAATAATTTCTAAAAAGCTAAAAATCTACGCCGATTACATTCGCTTCAGATCCGTTTGTTCAGCTTGGCTTGCTGTTACGTGTCAAACACCAAGCCATCTTCCTTGTCAGCTTCCATGGCTCATGTTTCCTCAAAGCCATTCCCACCATAACTACCACCGCCGTTACTTCTTCCGCCTCCTAGACAACAGATACCACTCTCTTAACCTCCCTGAAGCCTCCCATCGTCGCCGTCGCTGTGGTTCCTCTCACGGCTGGCTAACCATCGTCGAAGAATCTCCATCAATTTTCCTCATCAACCCTCTCACTCGATCCAAACATAACCTTCCACCTCTCACCACTTTCCCTAACGTGATCGACTTCAACTTCTACAATATCGGACGTGAATACACTCTACGATCAGGCAACCATGTGGACCAGGTTTATTTCTGTAATTTAATAGAAATGCGTGATACTTTTATCAAGAAAGTTATTCTCTCAACTTCACCTTTACAAAACCAAAATTTTATTGCTTTAGCAATTCTTAATCAAACAGGGGAGTTAGCTTACTGTAAAGGTAATCAAACTTCATGGAGATTAATCGATGATGCTCGATCATATTCGGAAGATGTTATATATAGTAACGGATTATTTTACGCTGTTGATAAATTCGGGACTGTTGCAGTTTGTGATCTGAATGAGGATTCACCTAAGGTTTCAATTATTAATACTACAATCCTTATTAACGGTGATATACAGTATTTAGTGAAAGGAAAGGATAAAGAATTGTTATTAATTACGCGTAATTTAGCCCTCGAGGTTGATCTCGAAGGGCATTACGAGCTTGATATTGTGTATAAGACGATTGAGTTTTGTGTTTATAGGATGAATTTTCAAGGGCCAGTGTGGGAGAGAGTAGAGAATTTAAGTGATTATGTAGTGTTTTTAGGAGAGAATTCATCTTTTGCATTATTGGCATCTGAGTATCCTAGTTTAAACGGGAATAGAATTTACTATACAGATGATTATTCAGAAACAAATTATGATGGTATTTCAGGGGATCATGATTTAGGGGTTTATAATATTGAGGATGGAAGTATTGAAGAATTACCATGCTATCCTCGAAATTTACAAAATCATCTTCGATGGCCACCTCCTGTTTGGATAACTCCAAATCCTTGTTAAGAAATGTAAGAATTCATTTTATTATGATCATCCTTTCTTCTTCATGTTTGGTACATTAATATGGTGATAGATGAACAAAGTGTGTTATGGATATCAGATTTATAATAATGTAATCCTTGAGACTTCCATATGCTTGTACATTGTTAATATTGTGGTGTGATTCAGGACATTCTCATCCTTTTGCTATTCTATACTTTGATTAATATTGTATTAATTGTTTTTTTTTTTTTTTGGACAAGTATTGTATAGTTTGTTTGGGAGTGTATATTGTAATAAAAAGTTTAAATTCGAACTTAGTCAATGACTTCTAGAAAATCTAATGATCAAATTTTTTTTTTTTTGTTTTAATGAGAAACAGATCCAATGGATCATGATGTGGGTTAAAAAAAATAGAATATATATATATTATTAAAGAGTAATGCTAGGTATCACCCAAAAAGGTATCACCTAAATATCATCCATGATGTGGCGGTTAGGTGTACCAATCATGGATTTTCACTTTCCAAATTTACTTTTTTCTCTCTCTTCCATGATTGGTACACCTAACCGCCACATCATGGGTGATGTTTAGGTGATGCCTTTTTGGGTGATACCCAGCATTACTTATTATTAAAATAGAACCTATTGGGAAACCAATTAAGGGTTTGAGGCTGGGATCCCCTCTCTTTATTCCTTTTTATTTAGTTACCTTAGGTTTTTACCATAGATGTTCTTAGCACACTTATAGCCTTATAGAGGAGAAAATAAGTCATAAATCTATTAAAGTTATAAAGATTATTATTAATTGTTTCATTTTTTTTGTCGATTGAAAAGAAAAGTTAAGCAATATTACACATTAAGTTAAGAAAACTAGTAGCTCTTAAAAGCGTGTAGTGTTTTCAATGAGAGAAATTAATATCCCGTCTTGTACATTTCGCAAGCGTCTCCGTAGCCATGTTAAAGCAGTGTTTGATGTTATTAATTGTTTCATTTAGTCATGTTATTCTTCTTTACTGATGGGAAGAAGAGTTCACGGTCTTTAATAATATTTTACAAGAATCGGTAACTGGTCAGATAATTAACTTGAATAAAAATTATGTTATGTTTAGTGAAAATCCTGAATAATTTTCTGAAAAAAAGCTCTCTTCAAGCAATCCAAAAACTAGCTGGTAGGCAAAATTGCAACCTCAATGGATCCGATGATTCCAAGCCCGCCTGATAAGGTGGGTGGCTACGCACCTTCACCACTAATGAAAGAACCAGTATCCGAAAACATGGCGGTGGATACTAACGTGAACGAGTCGACGGCCTACATGGCGGTCGATGGCAGTGTAACTAAGCCCGCCAGTGAGATGCTTCGCATTGGGGTGGCGACAACAGAAAAAGAAGAATATCCACTGCTAAATGCAGCGGCGGCAAGAACCAGCAAGCGGGCTAGGGCATCTATGGACCCGCCGGAAACTGGTACACAGCGGACACGACTAATTGCTCAATCCGACCGTGAGGAAACAAATAATCCGCTAAAGAAAAATTCAGGTTGGCATACTGCTTTAATGGGTAATAATATAGTTATTCCAACGATCATTGATAGTGGAGAAATCAAGAATAATAGAACTAATGAAAATGATACTGATTTTATGGCTTCGATACAGATGATATACCACTTGAAAATTGTGAGATTCCAATAGTACTTATGTCTAGGGAGGAAATAATAGAGGGTATCCAGCTATGGAATAATACAGTAGTAGTCAAACTCCTGGCGTATAAAGTGCGCTTTAATTATCTGGCGGCAAAACTTAAATAGATATGGAACCCGAAAGGATTAATTGAACTAGTTGATGTAGGGTATGGATATTTTATGGCAAAATTTGGTTTGAAAGAGGACTGCAAGTTCGCATTAGCGGGGAGGTGGTGGTCCTTTGTGTGTTCTAAAAATTAAATGCAAATGCTAATCGAACCACAACCGCAAGTGTACGGTTGTCCCAAGTAGTATGTATGATAATACAGATTCGTTCCAAGGACGGATGGTTGATCACAATGTTTAGCAAGTAGTGATTAATGCACTTATGAAAGTAAAAGATAATAAAATGTTTGTTTGGTTTTGTTGATTAAAGCTAATGAATAAAAGACAAATAATTAAATGCAAGTAGAAACTAAGACGCAAGTAAAATAAGTGGAAACGCAATATGAGATGTAGTACTTGAGAACGCAAGGATCCTCCTAATCTTACTTCCTAACTTATGTTGTTTAAGGGCTAAATTGGTCAATTACAATGGTCGGGATTCTAAAATCCTTATACCCCCGCCAGGGTGGACTATAAGGCAATCCTAAAGTGTCACTAGTCCCGTCAGGGTAAATATGATCCACCGTTGGATGATTAAGTGTTTTACCTCATTGGCCCTAGAATTAGCTAAGTTCGTCAGAATCAATAGCTTTTATCCTAGATTGAATAATTAATTCTATACCTAAACCCTCCGTCAGGATGATCCACACGCCACTTATGTGGAATAGCTTAGATACTAATACCTAATCTTAGTTCGCGACTCTAAAATCAGTAAATAATCACAAATTATCGAAAAGAGTAATAAACCCAATCTAATTTAATTTAACAGAAACCCAAATTCAACATTCGTTATTTCATAAAATTAAGATTCACCCATTGTTTGTTCTCAAGCACTATGAAAAGCTTAGCTGTATTAAAATTAAAAACTAAATTAAAAGAATTGGAATTCATATTGTTTACAAAATTAAAATATAAAAAGAACCTAATTTCCGGAATTGGAATGACTACGAACGGAGCTATAGACCCACTCCAGCTCTTGTAGCTTCTTCTTCTTCCTTCTGTTGCTTCTCTCTGGTGTTTTAATCTTGTGGAATGTGAATTGTGTGAAAAATAGAAGTCAAAGGCTCCTTTTATAAGTGTAAAAACGGATTAGGGCTTGGACCAGAAAATAGAATATTAATTAAATGTCCAAGCCCACTTTCTAAGTCCAAAATCCCGTAACTGCTGATACACCTTCACTAAAACGGCTTTTCCCGATGCGTTATGACTCCGATTGACCTCATTCCAGTTGCTAAATCTCCGTAACTCGATAAGGAATGTTTTCTCTTCAAAGGTCAGCGGCTAAATCATCGCTTAAGCACCTCGAAATCAGCACTCTATGACCTGGAAAATGGATTTTCAGCTCTAAAAATAATATCTTCGGGATTTATCTTCAAGTCTTGACTCTAATTCACGATCTTTGACTTTCTCCTCGGATTCCTCTCCTAGCTAACATCTAAAACCTGTAAACTTTACACTAAAAATACCAATATTACGCGTAAAAGTTTAATAAATTAAAAATGCTAGAAATAAAAAGGGAATTCCGGATTATTGCAATTTAAGTCCAAAAGTCTATCGAATTAATTAAATAAACACCAAAAATGATGTCTCCTAAGGGTCTAAAATAAGAACAATTAGGGAGACATCAAGACCCCCAACTCAAACCTTTGTCGTCCCGACAAAGTAAAACAAAACAAAGGGGTAGAAATAAGCGTATAAACAAGTAGAAGCTAGCAAATAAACCCTAAAGCAATTCTCAAAATAAATCTCATATAGCAAACTCTAGAAACTAATATACACATACACTAATCATGCAACATCAAACATAAATAATCTCAATCATAAAATTAAAGTCGCAATGCTTGAAGGTTACACTTGTACTCATCTCTGTATGATGGCTATAGGGTGGTCATTAATCCTAAATCGCTTTGAACGCTCCACCTAGTGTATTCCCTATCAACAGAATAATAAATTCACTATGCACTTAGGAATCACGAGGTCTTAACGGTTATGATATTGGCTTAAGGACGGGTGTGGATGTATATTTGGTAAATTTGAAGTGAGCTTTTGGCTCTCTCCTCACTTACCATCAACAGTGTCCTCGAGCTTGAGTTAACGCTCAAAAAGATGTTCTCACTCACCCATATACGCAATAATTTAGCGTCCCATGTCTACCCACTATAAATAAGATGATTTTCAGAAAATTCCACTTTGCCGGATGTTTTATTCATTCATATTTTTCTTTTTCTTTTCTCTCTTTTTTTTTCTTCTTTTTTTTGTACAGGAGCAAACCGGGTTCCCGGTTTTGACGAATCCGGGTTCCCGGTTCCTACTGTATGATTTTTCAAATTTTTTCATTTTTTTTTTCTTTCTTTTTCATTTTTCTTCATTCCCGGCAAAGGGTTACAAGTATATATCATCTGCAATTGTGCTACAATACAAAGCACATCGATCCCAACCCATTAAATTCCCCATATGTGGTCCCACCACCCCAAACTCAAGCTCGAGACATGTCTCAGGATTGTGATTCAAGTGCGGGTCATATGGTCATGCCTAATAATCTAAGGGATAATGGCTTATATCGTGGCTACAAAGAAAAGGCTAAGGCTCAAAGTGGGCTAAGACGGATAATAATTAATACAAGGGATAGAAAGCTAAAAAGGCACAAATGGCTAACAAAGAACTGCCCCTATCATTTTCCTAAGTACATAGCTTGTCTTTAGTTCATATCTAGGTGGGTTCTCTACTAATTAAGATTTCACGTTCTACACACCAAACATATTCCTTGAGTACAAGCTTACTTCATTTGCATTGTTCATTAATTTTTCCTATCAATTACCTATGTTCGCATGCAATTGTAAGTGCGTTTTATATCAATCCCTAAAGTCCACTATTTACTATCATAGATTTATCAAAAGTATGCTTAAAGGGATATTTAAAAATTTCTACAGTCAAACGCAACTCCGAAAATTCTTTTATTGAAAGCAAATAAAACAAATAACACATAAAAATTGGGATGAGGCAACGAACCCCACCCCAAACTCAAAAATGAGTCGTGTCCCCACGACTCGAAAAGACTCAATAAAGCATTTAAACTAATCTACACTAAGAGGAAAGTTTAGAAAACGTATCTTAACCAGCGCGAGGCTGGTTATCGGTGTTGCGTTCTGGACCTTTATCTCGCGTAACAGCATCATAAATCGCGTTTTGAAGTGTATTTACGCCTAGGATTAAATTTCGAAGCAGGTCCAATTCTTTTGTAACGTTTCCCAAGGTAGCAATCATCTTCTCCTGATTCTCTTCCAACACCTGAATCTTCGCTTCCAACTCAGGTACAATTTTCGCTTTCTTTGATTGAGGAGTTCTTGGGCTTCTTGTAGCTCGTGTTGCCTCTTCATGGATGTTCTTGATTGTGCTTAAAGCTATACTCACACCAACTGAAACAATGTCAATATCTGCGTTCTTACGCGGAATCCTTGCGTCTAGACACAACTGAGTAATAGTACAAGGAAACTTCAGATTTTGTTGTTTCATTGGTGATTTTGCGAACTCCATGATTGTATCATAAATGATCTTAGCAACATCAAATGGTTTCTCCTCCAAAATACACTTAATAACAAATATGTGCTCTTTCTTCAACTCGGAAGTGTGTTTAATACCAAAGAAAGTGGGAATTATGAAACGAGACCAAACCTTAGCACGAGGTGTCAAACTACTGCTGTAAAACTGTCCAGGATACCTTTCACCTTCAGGAATTGGGCTAGTCCCATTAACAAGCACGGTCCCCCAAAGTGATTCAAAATCAAAAGAAGGGTCATTAAGAGTTTCTTGGAAGGGGCAAGTTCCAGAAAAGTTGGGTAGTTTCAATGATTTCCGAATACGTTCAATGGAGAAAGGAACTACCTTTTTGCGGATATCAATGGCATCATGGGAGGTAGCTAAACCTTCGTAAAATTCTCGCACAAAAGTAGGAATAAACTCAAGCTTCCTTTCTTGTAACTCTTTCCAACCAAACTTAGCACATGTCACAGCATATTCCTTGTAATCACTACTCATAATACCCTTAGGAAAATTCGTCTCCTCACCAAACTTCAAAAATTCAATTCTTTCACGAACCTGAGTATTCCAACAAGTGTAAACCCTCTTAGGCTTGTGGGCCCACATCTTCATACGCGGAGGTTTTTGAACGGGTGCTTCCGGAATCTCTTGTTCAGTTTTCTTCTCAATGTTCTTCGTAATTTCCTCTTCTGGTTCCTTCTCACTTTCAATCTCATCAATCAATCTTCTCTTTTGACCAGTGATTTCTTTTCTGTTAGAATCAAGCTTAACTTCGTCAATTTTTCGTTTAGGACGCGAATCGGGAATCTCAATAGCTTGTTCTTGAGAACCACCAATGGTGGTCTTTCTTCTAGGAGCAGTTCTTCGAAAATCGCCGGTTCTGTTAGTCATCTCTTTTCACCCCAAACTCAAAACTTCAAATAATGGAAAACTAGGGAAAAGTTTAGAGTTTTGATGTTTTGAGGTTTAAGAATTTAAGAACTAGGTGAAATATGAGATGGGTCTTGGTTAATTTGTATGGGAGAAGAAAGAATTGGGTTTAATTTAAGGAATTAGGTGAAGAAGAATCTTGGGAAAAACTAAGGATTTGATGTTATTTTGGAGAGGAGGTGAGTTGATCTTATGTTTTTGTGGTGAAAGAGGGTAGGATTTGATGATATATAGTGTTTTGGTAGATGAATTTCGGAGGTGGGGAGGCTATTGGTGCGTTTTAGGTAAAGACTTGGAAAAGAGGCTAAGAAACTAGGTTAAAACACCTTAAAACCGACATCACAGCTTTCAAACCGGGTCCCCGGTTTTGGCAAACCGGGTTCCCGGTTCCGCGTCGCTGTGACGGCGCGGAAAAATCAATTGTGGACTTTTTTTTTTTTTTTTTTTTTTCAAAACGCACCAAAACGCTGGACCCCAAGACGCGGGGTCAGGGATTTTACTCGCCGAAACCGGGTACCCGGTTCTGTGGAATGCGGGTTCCCGGATTTTCTCGATGGCGCGAGTCAAAACGCGCCAAAACGCAGCACCTCAAAACGCTGTACCAGAGAAATTTGAAGACAACAGCTCCGAAACCGGGTACCCGGTTTTGCCAAATGCGGGTACCCGGATTTGTGTCGATGGCGCGAATCAAAACGCACGAAAACGCAAGCCACCAAGACGCTGGGTCAGGGATTTTCAGAAATCACAGCACCAAAACCGGGTACCCGGTTTTGCCAAATGCGGGTTCCCGGTTCCGACGCTGTGACATTACCCCAAAACGCCAAGTGTTGCGTTAAAATGGTTGGTACCAGCTCCAAAACCGGGTTCCCGGTTTTGCGAAACCGGGTTCCTGGTTTCTCCTGGACATCCAACCAATTTTTCTCCAATTTTCGCCTCATCGACCCCAAACTCAAGTCCTTTTTACCCCTGAAATCATCAAAAACAACTACCCTTCCTCATTTCTTAATAAAAACAATAAAATTACGAAACTCAAACTATTCTAAATTGCAAAAATGTAAAAACTCAGCTAATATACAAGTAATTGGCTTTTGTTTAACGTCGTTAAGCTCGACGGTTTACCTCACGCTTCTAAGGAGTCTCGAGGAGATACATGACCTCCCCGGGATGTGGATCTTCCGAGCGATTGGTATTTTCACCTCCATGGTATATCTTCAATCTGTGACCGTTAACCATAAAGGTACGGTTCTCTAGCGGATGTTCTATTTCTATCGCCCCATGAGGTGTAACTTTGGTCACTATGTATGGACCTGACCACTTAGATCTTAACTTACCCGGAAAATTGCTGAACTTTGAATTATACTTTAATACTTTTTGCCCCACTTCAAAGTTCTTTGGACGAATCCGATTGTCATGCCATATCTTTGTATTTTCTTTGTAAAGTTTAGCATTTTCATAAGCATGCAATCTGAATTCGTCAAGTTCATTAAGCTTCATCATACGATTCTTTCCGGCTAAGATAGGATCTAAGTTCAACTGCGCAATCGCCCAATAGGCACCCATTTCAAGATCTAAAGGTAAGTGACAAGCCTTACCATACACCATACGATAGGGAGATGCACCAACTGGAGTCTTAAACGCAGTACGATAGGCCCACAACGCATCATCTAATTTCATTGACCAATCTTTTCTTGTAGGACCAACGGTTTTCTCTAGGATTGATTTGACTTCACGATTCGAAACTTCAGCTTGACCATTGGATTGTGGATGATATGCAGTAGATACACGGTGTCTAACTCCATATTTCTCTAGAATAGTCTTCAGATATTTATTAACGAAATGAGATCCTCCATCGCTAATAATCACTCTAGGTGTGCCATGTCTAGTGAAAATATGTGACTTCAAGAACTTAATCACCACTCGTGAATCATTAGTAGGTAAAGCCACCGCTTCTACTCACTTAGACACATAATCAACGGCTAATAAGATATAGAGGTTACCATTTGAAGGAACGAAAGGACCCATAAAGTCTATGCCCCACACATCGAATATCTCAACCTCTAACACATTATTACGCGGCATCTCATCCCTCTTAGATATGTTTCCGGTAAACTGACATCTCGTACACTTCTTAACATATTCATGACAATCTTTTATAAGAGAAGGCCAGTAAAAACCTGATTGAAATACCTTTGCAGCAGTTCTGTCTCCTTTGAAATGTCCTCCATATAATGAATCATGGCATCCAGCTATAATGGCTTGAGTCTCTTCCCTTGCTACACATCTTCGTATCATTTGGTCAGCACAAACTTTATAGAGGAACAGATCCTCCCAAAAGAACTGTCTAGCACGATGAGCTAACCTCTTTCTTTCTTGATAAGTAGAACCTTCAGGAAAAACACCACTCGCCACTAAATTTGAAATATCCGCGTACCACGGAGCCTCATAATCTCGAACAACGAATAAACTCTCATCAGGAAACTCTTCTCTAACTGCTTCAGTACCACTATTCATCTCTGAACCCTCTAAACGCGATAGATGATCTGCAACCTGATTCTCACAACCCTTTCTATCCTTGATCTCTAAATCGAACTCTTGAAGCAATAACACCCATCTGATTAACCTTGGTTTCGCATCTTTCTTCTCCATAAGAAATCTGATCGCGGAATGATCTGTATAAACAATAACTTTCGCTCCAAGAAGATAAGAGCGAAATTTATCAAACGAATATACAACTGCTAGCAACTCTTTTTCTGTAACTGTGTAATTAATCTGAGCACCACTAAAAGTTTTACTAGCATAGTAAATCGAATGAAAAACCTTCTCTTTCCTCTGTCCTAATACAGCTCCCATACACAAATCACTCGCATCACACATAACTTCAAACGGTAAATTCCAATCTGGAGGTAACACTATAGGAGCAGAAATAAGTTTTTCTTTGATTGCTTTGAAGGCCGCTAAACAAGCTTCATCAAAAAGGAATTTGCAATCCTTTTAGAGTAAGTTGCATAACGGTTTAGCAATCTTAGAAAAATCTTTAATAAAACGCCTATAAAAGCCAGCATGGCCAAGAAAACTCCTTACTCCTTTAACAGAAACAGGAGGGGGAAGAGTTTTAATTACCTCTATCTTTGCTCTATCAACCTCTAAACCAACACTCGAAACTTTGTGACCCAGAACAATACCTTCGCGAACCATGAAATGACTCTTCTCCCAGTTGAGCACCAAATCTGTTTCCTTGCATCTAACCAATACTTTCTCCAAGTTATCCAAACACTTATCAAAATCATCACCAAACACGGAGAAATCGTCCATAAACACTTCTAGGAAATTATCAATCATATCCCAAAAGATGGCCATCATGCATCTCTGAAAAGTGGCGGGAGCATTACACAACCCAAATGGCATTCTGCGATATGCAAAAGTACCAAAAGGGCATGTAAAAGTAGTCTTATGTTGATCTTCTGGAGCTACGTAAATCTGATTGTACCCGGAGTAACCATCCAAGAAGCAATAGTACTCTCTTCTGGCTAATTTATCTAACATTTGATCGATGAAGGGCAAAGGGAAATGATCTTTTCTGGTGGCCTTATTCAGCTTTCTGTAATCCATGCCAACTCTCCATCCAACTACCGTTCTTGAAGGAATCGCTTCATTTTTATCATTAAGAACTGTTGTAATTCCTCCTTTCTTCGGTACACACTGAATTGGACTCACCCATTCACTACTCGAAATGGGATAAATAATCCCCGCATCTAAAAGCTTAATCACCTCCTTCTTCACCACATCCTTCATGGCTGGCATTAATCTTCTCCGACCTTCAACTGAGCGTGCATTAACATCTTCTAGTATGATTTTGTGTTGACAATAGGATGGACTAATGCCTTTGATATCAGCAATTGTCCAACCTATTGCTTCTTTGTTGGCTCTTAACACGCACAACAGTTTATCTTCTTGAGGACTTGTTAAATTAGCTGAAACAATAACAGGTAGAGTTTCATTAGTACCCAAATATGCATACCTCAAGTGGGCTGGCAATGGTTTTTCTTCCAATTCCGGAGGAGATTCAATTGAAGGTTTCTTTTTAGGAATAATCTCCCCCAGTTCTCTCACAGGTTCATAGGCAAGACGCCTATACTTCGGATTTTCAGAATTGAGAGCTGCCACTGTTTCTGTAAGCTCCTCCATCATCTCAGGTGAATCTAATGTCAAAGCAGCCTGCAAGATATCATCAAAATTTAAACAATTAAATGCCTCTTGCGATGCTTGCTCTACTACATCCATTCTGAAGCAATCTTCCTGAGAATCTGGGAATTTCATAGCTCGAAATACATTGAATTTGACTTCCTCATCTTGTATCCTCATCGTTAATTCGCCATTCTCTACATCGATCAATGTTCTCCCTGTAGCTAGGAATGGTCTACCCAAAATAATGGGGACATTTCTATCTGCATTGTACTCAAGAATTACGAAATCAACAGGAAATATAAGTGTACCTGCCTTAACAAGAACATCCTCAATGCGGCCTTCAGGATGAGCAAGAGACATGTCCGCCATTTGCAAGACCATAGAGGTAGGTCTTGCGTTTCCAATTTTAAGCTTATCAAAGACTGACTTGGGCATCAAGTTGATGCTTGCCCCCAAATCGCATAGCGCCTTTCCCTTCCATTCTTCTCCAATCGATATGGGAATCGTGAAACTCCCCGGATCAACTAACTTCGGAGGTAATTTACTCTGGAAAATTGCACTACACTCTTCCGGAAGGCCAATCATCTCATTATCACAGTAGGGCCTTTTATTAGTGAGGGCCCTCTTCAAAAACTTCGTATACTTAGGAATATCTCGAATTGCCTCAAGTAACGGAATATTAATACTTAGACCCTTCACTCTATTAAAGAACTTCTGAAAATCACCCATATCACCCTTTTTCTGAACTCGCGATGGAAACGGTGGTGGAGGGCGATTGCTTACAATTTCATCTCTCTTTTTCGGAATTTCTCTTGGCCTTTCTATTTCTTCAACCTCACTATCTTTCTCATTCTCTTTCTCTTTCTCACCCACTTCCTTTTCTTTTCTTGGGACTTCTTTTTCTTTCATAACGGGAAAAGGAGGTGGAGGGAGGTTCTTACCACTCCTTAATGTAACAGCCTTGCAATCTTCACGTTGTGTCGGATTTTCCGTATCGCTAGGAAGTTGCCCTTGTGGACGCTGATTCAGCTGTTTATTAATTTGGCTTAGCTGATTCTGGAAAATCTTCATATTTGCTTCAGCTGCGTTCTGACGTTCCAAAGCTTGTGTTTGAAGAGCAATCAAATTTTCAACGGTTTTCTGAAGGGTAACTACTCCTTCTTGTGGATGGGCAGGTAGAGCTTTCTGGTTTAAATTCTCATCGTAGGTATTCTGAGGAGCTTGTCTTTGCACATAATTTTTTGATTCTGTCCTCCTTGATGATTGTTGTGTGGTCTTGGATTATAGTTGTTGCCTTGATGACGCGGCTGATACGCGTAAGTAGGATTGGCTGCCCCATTAGGATTCGAGTATTGAAACCCAGGATGGTTTCTGTTAGGCTGATATCCATTACCACTTGAATTGAAATTACCTCTATTGGACATAAAATTCACTGACTCTTGGTTATTCGGACAACTTTCCTCATCATGATCATCTACCTTACAAATCGAACACATATACACCTCTTGTGCAGCATGCACAGCTACCTTCTTACCCGAAAATCCTTCTTTCACAGCTAGAGTAAGCTGCTTCAATTGTTGCTCTATGGTATTTTGGATCTTATTCTCAAACGTAGCAAATTTCTCTTCCATGTCAACATTATTTACTCCCTTAACTGGTGTTCTTACTGAGCTCCACCCAACTTCATTCTTGACTGTTCTCTCTAAAATGATCTTGGCATGAGCGGGTTGAACTTGAAGAAAACCTGCACCACATAGCGTATCTAATTTTTCTCTCGAAGTTCCATCAAGGCCTCTATAAAAGATCTTTAACTGTTGTTGTTCTGAAAAGCCATGATTGGGAACTTTCCGCAAACACATCTGAAATCTTGTCCAACTTCTACCCACAGTTTCCTCATACTCTTGACGGAAATGCGTCAATTCTAATTCAGCATCTAACCTCATGTTATTTGGGTAATACCTGTCAAAGAACGCAATCTCTAATTGGTCCCAATTAGTAATCTTCGTAGGATCTTGCGTATCGTGCCATTCACTCGCTCCATCAATAACAAAGAATTTAAAAGCAGCAAAATACATCTGTTCTCTTGAAACCCCTTGTGTGATATAAGAATCACATATCTGCTTAAATTTCTGTACCGCTCTAAGAGGATCTTCCGATGGTCTTCCGCGAAAATTTCCAAAGTTTTGGAATTGAGCTAGCATACCCGAATCTGGACGGAATCTCGGAACATCAATATCTGGAGCACCTACTCCTATAGCTGGAGCGCGGAATGGAACTTCTGGAGGACCATTAGTAAACCATGGATCTTGATTCATCACGATTTGAACTTGAGGATTAGGATTTAGTGGTTGAACTTGAGGAATAACGCCTGGAGCTAAAGGTTGGCCATTTGCATCTAACTGGCCTTGTCCATTCTGTTGACCCTGAATAGTGATATTCTCCATTCTGTTACTTAATTCTTCTACTTCTAGAGCTTCTCGTTCTCTTCTTCTTCTGTTCGCAAGTCTGATCAACGATTCTGGATTACTAAGGATCGGAGGTGTTGGCTCTAGATCCTTGAATAGCCTTCTTGTCGCATACACCAAACCTAAAAACCTGAAAAAGCTAACAAACAAAAAGCGTAAAACCGATAAAATAAAATAAATGCACTTATCACTAAAGGATAAACACCGTGGTCACACGCTACCGTCCCCGGCAGCGGCGCCAAAAACTTGGTGGTCCTTTGTGTGTTCTAAAAATTAAATGCAAATGCTAATCGAACCACAACCGCAAGTGTACGGTTGTCCCAAGTAGTATGTATGATAATACAGATTCGTTCCAAGGACGGATGGTTGATCACAATGTTTAGCAAGTAGTGATTAATGCACTTATGAAAGTAAAAGATAATAAAATGTTTGTTTGGTTTTGTTGATTAAAGCTAATGAATAAAAGACAAATAATTAAATGCAAGTAGAAACTAAGACGCAAGTAAAATAAGTGGAAACGCAATATGAGATGTAGTAGTTGAGAACGCAAGGATCCTCCTAATCTTACTTCCTAACTTATGTTGTTTAAGGGCTAAATTGGTCAATTACAATGGTCGGGATTCTAAAATCCTTATACCCCCGTCAGGGTGGACTATAAGGCAATCCTAAAGTGTCACTAGTCCCGTCAGGGTAAATATGATCCACCGTTGGATGATTAAGTGTTTTACCTCATTGGCCCTAGAATTAGCTAAGTTCGTCAGAATCAATAGCTTTTATCCTAGATTGAATAATTAATTCTATACCTAAACCCTCCGTCAGGATGATCCACACGCCACTTATGTGGAATAGCTTAGATACTAATACCTAATCTTAGTTCGCGACTCTAAAATCAGTAAATAATCACAAATTATCGAAAAGAGTAATAAACCCAATCTAATTTAATTTAACAGAAACCCAAATTCAACATTCGTTATTTCATAAAATTAAGATTCACCCATTGTTTGTTCTCAAGCACTATGAAAAGCTTAGCTCATATTAAAATTAAAAACTAAATTAAAAGAATTGGAATTCATATTGTTTACAAAATTAAAATATAAAAAGAACCTAATTTCCGGAATTGGAATGACTACGAACGGAGCTATAGACCCACTCCAGCTCTTGTAGCTTCTTCTTCTTCCTTCTGTTGCTTCTCTCTGGTGTTTTAATCTTGTGGAATGTGAATTGTGTGAAAAATAGAAGTCAAAGGCTCCTTTTATAAGTGTAAAAACGGATTAGGGCTTGGATCAGAAAATAGAATATTAATTAAATGTCCAAACCCACTTTCTAAGCCCAAAATCCCGTAACTGCTGATACACCTTCACTAAAACGGCTTTTCCCGATGCGTTATGACTCCGATTGACCTCATTCCAGTTGCTAAATCTCCGTAACTCGATAAGGAATGTTTTCTCTTCAAAGGTCAGCGGCTAAATCATCGCTTAAGCACCTCGAAATCAGCACTCTATGGCCTGGAAAATGGATTTTCAGCTCTAAAAATAATATCTTCGGGATTTATCTTCAAGTCTTGACTCTAATTCACGATCTTTGACTTTCTCCTCGGATTCCTCTCCTAGCTAACATCTAAAACCTGTAAACTTTACACTAAAAATACCAATATTACGCGTAAAAGTTTAATAAATTAAAAATGCTAGAAATAAAAAGGGAATTCCGGATTATTGCAATTTAAGTCCAAAAGTCTATCGAATTAATTAAATAAACACCAAAAATGATGTCTCCTAAGGGTCTAAAATAAGAACAATTAGGGAGACATCAGGAGGGGGGGCATGGATGCTTTATGACCATTATTTAGTAGTGAGAGAATGGTCCCCTAGTTTTAAACCCCACATAGAGTCTATAATTACTACCACGGTATGGGTTTATGGGTGGTAGTAACACTTATGGGGAGTGGATGGTTGTTAGAAGAGGAGGCAGAGATAATAATAGAGGGGAAAGTGGAATTAGTGCAGGTGGATATAGAGGGGGTATAAATAAGGATGTGGGGAACAAGGCTGGTGCGTTTTATATTGAGGAGAATAAGAGGTATACGCCGGAGATTGATTGGGTATCCTCGTGGGGGAGTAAAATGAATACCAATCAAGGGGGGGGGGAATAAAAAAGTACTGAGGGGAGGTTCGTCGAGTAATGGTGTAACACGTTCGAGGGGGGGAATAAGATTTTAACGGTGTCGGATTTCGAGCTGAGACGTCAACTCTCATCAGTCCCTAAAGTGACAATTATCGAAACTAAAAAAGGGGCACATGGTGGGGCTGTGGTATCTACTGAAAATAATTAAAAAGATAAGAAGGGAAAAGGAAAAAAAAAGCAGATAGTAGAGGTTAGTGTTGTGACTAATAGTATGGATAAATCTGGGGCTTTAAATATGGGAGATGGGATTTTAATTATTGGGGGACAAAAGGAACAAATAATGTGGGGCGAAAGTTTGCTGATAAGGGAAGAAAACAATAAATAACAGTAAAGAATGTCATGTGGAGCAAAATAAGAACAATTTTGTGGGGCTATGTCCTGGGACTAGCGATGCAATTTATAAAGATGCAAACCACAACAGTGGGTGTCTTGTTCTAGAGGGGACGTGGGACGAGCAAATGTTAGGGTTGAGTTCGACAGTCCAGCTGACTTTGAGGAGCTTATGCACTCAGCGGAAGAAAACAATAAAGGGAGTGGGCTCTCGGCCATAGCAGGCCCCATACCAGCAGACCCGGTAGAGCAAGCTGGTTCTTTTGATGAAGAAAATCATTTGGAGGATCAAGAGCTAGACGAGATCATGGAATACGTGCCGGAAACCGCGGAGGACGGAAGACATGTATGTTGCTGAACCGCTTTTTTCGTTTTTCACTAATTATTTGTTTTTCTATGTGTACACAAAACAAATTTTTTGAGAGTTGGGGAGGTCTTCCTCAACGGTTAAATATATTGGTTTGGAATTGCCATGGGGCGGGATCGGAAAACTTCCAACGAGTGGTCCGAGAGATGATGAATATCCATAAAATTTGTTTAACAGTGATAGTAGAGCCGCGAGTTAGTGGGAAGAAAGACAATGATATTATTAGAGGGTTAGGGAAAACTAATTCGGCAAGAGTAGAAGTGGTGAACTTTAATGGAGGAATATGGTTGTTGTGGTATGATTCGGAAATAAGGGTTTGCGTTCTTTCAGCAGGTAATCAAGTGATAAATATTGAAGTATCAAGAGAGAATTGCGAGACTTGGATATTGTCTGCTGTTTACGTGAGGCCTCAACCTCAGGATATAGAACCTTTGTGGGAAGCTCTTAGTCAAACATTCAGTAATATTAGAAGGCCATGGTTAATAGATGGAGATTTTAACCATGTAGGTGAGGAAACATATAAGAAATGTAGGAACAGGGGGTTACACGTAGAATGGTCAAATTCAAAGAGTGGCGACATGGTTGTGATTTGACGGATTTGGGGTTTGAAGGTCTGAGATTTACCTGGTGTGATTCGTGGAATACGAGACAGAGGATTCTGAGACGATTGGACAGAGCTTATGGGAATTCGAAATTTTTATCGCTTTTTTCATCTGCAAAAAATGGTCGCCTAGCCGCCGATTAATGGAAAAACATGTCCGCATAGACCTTCTTGTTATTTTTCTTATTCTCGAGAATTCTTTAATTGATATTATAACTCAATTATTAGTATTTTGTATATGTACTATAGTGTTGTTAGATGAATTTTATAACTTAAATATTTAAAATTTCTATAACTACTACATATATAATACTAAATATACAAAATTACACAACGAGATTCAAAATCGTATAATTCCGCCAAGACCCCGTGTATTCCTACCTACGCGCTAGCCCCCAGTCGACCGCCTAGGCTGCAAAACCGAGATCTACAGCATAGCCCGTCGGGCACCTATACATGTCGATGTTAAGTCAACCGCATTGATGCAACTCTATCTGCCATCTGATAAAGTTCTCTAATGACATTCCATCCCGTAAACCTCTTAATCCAACTAAGTACGTCACCAATCATTTAGCGTATTCGCCAATTGGTTTCTCCTTTTTTAAGA
This sequence comes from Nemophila menziesii, assembly GCA_029959085.1. Lineage (NCBI taxonomy): Eukaryota > Viridiplantae > Streptophyta > Magnoliopsida > Boraginales > Hydrophyllaceae > Nemophila > Nemophila menziesii. Next base: position 20,691,192 of record JARWIR010000015.1, on the reverse strand, counting down.
ATACCTTGAACAACTTCAAGGTTATCACGAGCTACTCTAGATATTGAGATACCCTACAGGGAACATATGGCTAGATTATTAATTAAGGAGACCATTACCTAATCTTATGGATAACAAAATACTAAAATACCCTCGATTAAAATAAAAATCACATTAGATAAAAAAACAAGTGGCAATAAGCATGGATTGCCAACTCATTGTTTATTGACTCACCGAGCGACGAGACACTGAGTATCAACACTTACCACTATCACTGACCACCACCGACGACTCCACCAGAGCGTACTTAGTGATATCTCTAAGTATCGAATTTTTTTATGAGTCTCAAAAAATTAATCTAAGTACCGCGAAAATTCTTCGAGTGTTGAAAAATTTCTCTAAGTATTGAAATTTTTTCTGATTGTCAAAAAAATTCCTTGAGTATACTCAGCAAAAAATATTAAGTATTCTACAAAAAAATTTGATTACTCAACAAAAAATATTGAGTATTGCCTACAAATCACTAAATATTACGATAATTGCATGAAAATTATTTTTGTATATGACCATACTAAAAAAATTCAAGGAAGCCTCTAATAATGAATAATAAAAAATGAAACAAAAGTTCTAGAGCACTCTTTCCTCCGTATCCAAAAGGTTGTCACTTATATTAAAAATAGTTTTTTCTATGAGGTGTTCAATTTAGAAAATCAAGAAATTTTTTATTCTTTATACCACTTTTACCCCTAATTAAATACTATAATTTATATTTCGACTATATACTTAAGATATCAAGACACTTTATAGAGGGCGTTTTAGTAATCACATGGATAATAAATGATATTTTTTAGTTTGTGTGCAAAAGAAAATGTGACAACCTTTTAGAAACGAAAGGAGTACTTCACATTCTTAACATTCACGTAACAAGTGGAAGGTTTAAATAATAATAATTAAAAAAACTTCAAAAGTAATCTTTCCATCTTCGAGTAGTAAGTGCAACAACTTTCGATCTTGATTATTTTCCTTTTTCGTCGAACTTCCCATCTTGATTAACGCCGCCGAGAACAACTGTCATGGCATGCGAAACAAGACTTCGAAACATAAGTTTCATCTTCCATGGAACAAGGTTTCGGGAAAAAAATTATCTGCCATGGCCTAAGAAAAATGTATTTCCTCCATGAATAGTTGTTGAAGCTTGAGATCCCCATGGCTGCCGACGAGATCTTAGCTATTCCACCATCGTGCCTCTGTTATGCCAGATTATTAGAGAGATAGGGAAGATTCGATGTCCATTGGCCTCAACAAGAAGCCCAATTCCATGGACGATATAGTATTTAAAGCCATAGGTGCTGGAAACTTTTTCTTTGAACGTTAGAAGTTATTTTGGGGTTTTCTAATTTTATGTTTAAAGTTATTATATATAATATGTATTAAAAAACAAATAAAAGTGTAATGAATAGTGAAAATATATGTTTTTTACTCTTTTTCTTTTACAACTTTCGCAGGCCTTAAAACATAAAAAGGAGAAACTCGGCCTACATACAACTAATACATTCTAAGCGAGCCTAAATTAACCTAACTATTACATGTGTTTACAAGAAATAAAAACAACTACTCCCTCGGTCCCAAAAATAATGTTCACATTACTAATTATGGTTCTCCAAAAATAATGTCCACTTACTATTTCAAGACAACTTTTCCTACTTTTTTCCCCTATTACCCTTACTTTGTTTTTAATTTATAATTATTTAAATAGGTGATTGCATTTTGCTAAGCATAGAAATAGGGAGTAATGAATACTCCATGCTTCTAGTATACGTAAATATCTTTTGATATTTTGTTTTATGTCAGTAACTTTCATACGCCTATGTAAATACTCTATCCTTTTTTTTTGTCAACATACGTAAGTCTCCAAAAGTAGGCAGTATGCTCTAAAAATTGATGGATTTTTTTTTTAACAATTCATTTACTATTTTTTATTTAACTTAATTTTTTTTTATTTAGACACATAATTGTTATTTTAAAATAGAATAATTATATATAAGTAAAGTAATAAAAATATTTTTTTAATAGAAGTATTTTGTTTTATTTTTTATTTTTTTTATTAAATGTATAAAAACTTTAGATTAATCATTTCTTTTATATATGACATATTCTAATTTTCTATTGTCGTAAAATTACTAAGAAAATTTAAAAAATCAAAAACTATTTTAAATTTATCCGATTAAAAAAATCGTATAACATTTTTTTAATGATTTCACTCTAAATAACGAAGAACTTCTTGAACTAATTCTCGATCACATTTTAATTGTGTTGGAAGTAAACTTTGTTGTTCCAACATTTTTTTTTTCATATGAGGAATTTTATAATTATTGTAACCCTTCTTTTGCATGATCTCCTTCATGCACGACTGGAGTGTTAAGAATATATGATTTGATTTCACGACTGAAAAATCTTCATAGGCCTTATCAACGATACTAATAAGATCATCGATACTTTTAGGGGACTCCATGTATTGAAGTGATTGAATAGCTCTAAAAAATCCAAGATCAAGCACATTTAAATCTGGAGAGTTTGGAGGTTGACACGTTAATTTAATATCAAAACCATCTTGAGTAGCTGCTTCGAGAAATGCTGGATCATTACAATCGATATGTGTTTTTGCGTTGTCTTGTTGAATATAAATTGTACCTCTTGAATCTTCTGCCGGCCATTTTTCCTTGATTGCTGGGATGACTTTATCAATCATATAAGACCTGATAACATCTCTTGTCACTGAAGTACGCAGGTCTGTGAATATTGTTTCTTTTAGCTGGTTCTTTTGTAATAAAGGGAAATATACCAATTTTTCTAAAAAATGTCTCGTTTCCTTGTTCATCGAACCTTGGAATAAACATGACTTTTGGAATAAAATTTTTGCTTTTAGTAGTGCGTATCAGTTATTCTTCTTCAGGCAATAAGTAATAATTTTGGTTTTTTTTGTCAAATAAAACCACTTCTCATCTATGTGAATAATGTTATGCATTCCCATAAAAATTGGATCGTGTGGTATACTGACGGGGTCAAGCATTGATATACAAAATTTCAATCGAGATATTTTATTTTCTTCATTAAGAAATGGTTTAATTGCATTTGAATGACGCCTAATATGTCCAGATCTTAATCGCCTACATAATGTGCCTCGACTTGTATGTAATTCAGAAGCTAAATCTCTAATAATTGTTCTTTTTTGTAAAGTGATTTCACTCATTCGATTAAAATCTACCTCAACTCGCTTACGACCACGAGTGTGTGTCTTAGGAGATGCATTACCATGTTTCCAAATACGTTGAACCGTCTTTGTGGAAATTGAAAATTGCGATGCAATTGTTTTTTTTCACCCCCTTTTGTAATATTCCATCAACACTTTTTGACAACATCATTTCAAAAATTTCTCTACGTTCATTTGTCGTTAAAAATTTATGATTTTTTGAATTTTGTGATAGCTCACCATTAACATTTCCTGTTCAAGTAAAAAAAAATTCTAGTAACAATTCTAATTCTAAATAATACACTTATATCTATATAAAATAAATTAAAATTTAGTTTTATGCACCAACCAAAGATATCTTAAAATTGTTTTTTTTAATTTTTTATTTTTTATATATTCTCACTAACATGTGTAATTATTGAAAGAAACCGATAACTTTAACAATCAAATTTTAAAGAAATAAATACAAAAATTTAATGGATTATAAATTTTCAATCTTATCTTTAATTGGTTAATTCTATAGGCAGTTTTATATGACTACAAATGTGAAACAAAAAATACATTTACAAAGTAATTACTCCATATATTCTGTCCATTAAGTTTTTTTTTTCAAGTTAGATTAACCTACTTTATTTAAATATATAAATTAGAAAAACACTCTAATCAAACTCACGAAGTAATCAATAGTTAAAAAAACAATAACACTTTGCAATTTATTTATTTTGAATGCTCTACCAATTAATTGTGATTAAGTGTGATTAAAAAAATATTTTGCAATTTATTAATTTTTTAAATTAGATTAATATTATTCTTTGATGAAGAATAATCTTTAAAAAAAAACTAACCCTTACTCCATCATATTTCACATTACGTAAGTAGTTTAATTCTAATTTTTTAAAGTTAATATAATAAATAATATATTCTATTATATTCATTTAATGTGACAAAAAAATTCTATATTCATATAAATTAAAAAATTATTTGTGCGATTAAATAAATTATAAAAAAACTAAAAAATAAATCAAATATATGAAACTAATACGCTATAAATTAGGAATCATATATATAATTTGAGATAAAATTATTTATTTAAGAATTAAGATAAATCAAATATGATAAACGTATTTATATTAAAACATATTTATCCTATAACTTAGAAGATAAAAGAAATTACACAAAAAAAAACTACCATATGCGAATTCATTATGCTATAAATTAGGATTAATAAATTAAATTGGAAATAATTTTTTTTTTTGATTCTTCTTATAATTGAGACGATCAAATAAACTACACAAAAATAACTAAAAAATAAATATGGTAAATTTAAACTAATATACTATAAATTAGGAGCAATAAATTAAATTGGAGATAAAATATTTTATTTAAAAATTAAGATAATTCATAAATAATATACATACCTGTATTAAAGACCGATTCTTCCGTTGATGATTGAGATTGAGAAATATCAGAAAAAATTGAAGTAATATTAAGATCAAAATCAATTGGTGGAAAATTTAAATCAAAATTATTCATAATCATTTTTAAAACTAAAATGTAGAGAATTGTGTAAAGAAATAGGCATACACTAAGGGAGAATATATAAGACCATATTTTGAATTTATGCCAAAATTTTGGCTCTAAATTTGGCTCCATTTTTTTCATCGTGGATTACAAGAAAAAAATTGGCTCATAAACTAGAGTATCGTAAAGTAGTTGGAAAAAAAAAGAGTACGGTAAAGTATAGTGTTTGAGGAGTAGTTTTAATTTTTGACTTTAAAAAATATTTGTTAAATTCACTTCGTAAGTAGTGTTGTTATTATTTTATTTATTAACTTTAGTAAGAGTATTTTTGTACATATAGAATATAATAATAACATTTCTTAATCTATGTGAAAAGGCTAAGTGGACATTATTTTTGGAACGGAGGGAGTAATTGTTTAACAAATACAACACTCAACCCCATTTTTTTAATTTGATACAGCAGATCCAATAACAACTTCATCTATTCTTCCTTTCTCTTCAACTTCATAATAACTAGAGTGGATGTCTTAGCGCATCTCTATTCTTCCTTTCTCTTCAACTTCATAATAACTAGAGTGGATGTCTTAGCGCATCTCTGTTCTTCATTTGAAATCATCTCACCATGATCCTAAAATTCCTTTCACTCGACATTACATATATATAAACTGTTTGAAAATATAGGTTTTAGTGTAAAATATTATTTATAATCTTTAATAAAAAGAAAATACTAGATCAGATGGTTTATTGAAAAGGATTCAACACTCATTGGATAATAACATCATTTATTAAGATCAATAGTTGGTCTAATAGTTATACTACTCTACAGTGACTAAAAGATCATAGAATCCGAATTTAACAAAATCAAAATAATTACGAGTCCAAAGTGACGTACTAAAAAATAACCTCATTTCTATTTTTCTTATATAAGGATCAATAAAACCGATCCTGGCGGAAGTTAGGAAATGGTTAGGTCAAGAATACCGGTGGAGAATTTATCATGTTCCAAGGAGATATAATAACACGGTGGATGCGCTAGCGAAATGCATAAGGAAGAATATTGATTTGTCAGGATGGATGGATAGATCTCTTAGTGCATTGGATTCATATCTTAGTAAGCTTTGTAAAATGTTAAATAATCTTGTTGGTTAATCCGGTTGAAAAAAATGTAAGGATCAATAAAAAAAATTGTACATAACCCACGATCGGATTTCATCATGAGCATGAACAAGGTTGAGCATAAATAAGAACCTCTCAAGAAGATCTATCGACTTCTACCTTTTAAACAATCTTATATTAATAATATATATTATTTTGCTTTGGAAAAAAATGCTTCTACCATGACACATCTAATTTACTCTACAATGGAGAGAAAGAGAGACTCACATGGCAAGAAGGCAACCATCCTCATCGACCTCTAATTTGTGTCTGAAATTCCAAACCATCTCGCACCCCACCCCAATATATAATGAACCATATTATCATTACCATTGCCTCCTTTCCCTCACGCGACTCACATTGTTCTAGTTTAAAACTTTTTATATATATTCAAATCGTTTTTATTCCACCGTCTCTATATTTTGATGAGCTAAATCGAAGTAAGAAAAGAAAAAGTCATATCATATAAACATCATATTAAATATGATAAAAACATAATTTAAAAAAAAATGTAACTTTTTTTCTATTCTTACAACCTATTTTATAAAAAATACAAGAGTAATATATATGTCACCCTTTTTCATGTCACCCTTTTATCACCCTTCTATATATATATATGTATTGATTTCCTTGAATAGAAGATAGAGAAAAATTAAATAGGATAGAGAAATCAATTCATTGGTCCATATAGGCATACACATAGGAGGTAATAAATGGGTGATACAAATAGTAATTTATATATGTACAAAAGTATAATTTGATTAAAAATACATTAAAGAAAAAATACAAAATAAGAAGATTAACCGTATATATGTCACATAATTATGATATGTAAAGTAACTTAATTTTCGAAGCTAATATATATAATTAATCAAAAAAAAAATATTTGTTATCCATTAAGTACAACAAGAAGATATTTATTTGAATTGAAAATAGTGAAACGTATGACCCTGATTTTACCATTAAAAACCTTTATGAGTAGAGGTGGTCATAACCAAACCAATCGAATGGACCATATACAAATTCAAAATTACACCTTATAAAGAAAAAAATTATGTGAATAGTTTTGAATAATGTTGGATGTTAGAAAAAAAAAAGGTTGGATATTATCTCAAATTATATTACTTTTTATTATTATTTAGATAGATTTTAAATAGATTAATAAGATAATTTTTGTAGAATTATTATTAATTTTTTTTATGATTAATACACACAAGGAGCGATAAAAACATGACGTGATTTGAAATGATACTGAACATTACTTAATAGTTTTTTCCGCTACTGAAATGTTCCATCTTCACTTGTCCAAATTTTTAAAATTTATTTCATTAAGTAATGATTTTTTTTTGTAAATATTATGATATTAATGATAAACTATAAATTATGTTATAGAATATAGGGATATATTAAAATTTTTACATAATATTAGAACCTAGCAATTTTTGCATAATATAAGGATCTATAATGTAATTATTCTTAAAAAATTCAAGGATGTTGCATCGAACCCTCTTGGTCTCCTAAACAAAATTTATGACTCCACCAATATAAAAGAAACTAACATGTAAACTACAATGAAATGAAGATTAGCATTGGTAAACTCATATCACTACTACAGTTCGCTTTATTGGAGACAATACCATTAGCGATGATATTATAATTTTCATTGCTAGTGGCTTCTTATTTGCGATTGAATAAAGATATTCTTGCTTTTTGGTGGATAATTAAAAAATAAATCAATACTATAGACTAGAGACGACGACTATCATTGTTAAAAAATAGTTACTGAAGCGGCAAATTTTTGTTTTCGTTTATAATATTATGAACAAAGATCACATTAAATAATTAATAAAATACTTAAAAAAGTCACCGCTAATGTTTTTTATCATTAGCGATGAAAGTGTGTCTCCGCTAGTATACTAATTAGTGACAACAATTGTGTCATTAACGACGACCTTTTGTCGTCGCTAATGACGCACGCAAATTATAACCAGTAGTTGGTCAAAATCTCCATTCGAGACACACCCAAAAACTTCCTCTACCCATATCTTGAACTCTAGACCCTAACTGAACCACGAGACTTTTCCAAGCCGCAACCTTTTCTCTGGCACACCATTATCCGAGCTGCTCATCACCCACTTACATGTGTAAGACTAATTTTAACATCGAAATTACAATTAATTTGGTCAAATTAGGTATTTTCTAAACTTTTATCGTTTCTTAAACCATTTTATTCAAATAAATGTTTAACTATGCTTCGATCATAGACATATAATGTATATTAATGTGGTACATTTTCCGGTAATGATATTTTTTTTCTATATAATTGATCTATTTAATTAAATATAGTTTGTTTTTACGAATTTTATTTTAATTACATATTTTACTTAATCTCGACGATGGATCCGGTTATTGAGAATAGTTGGATTAAATCAAAGAATTTTGTTATTAAAGAATATTTGATGGGTGTGATGATATTTATTAAATTTATGGAAGAGAACATGGATAGTATAGCTCACATTTTTTGTCTCTATAACCGTAGTTCGAATAATCAAAAAAACAGTATAGACGTTGTTAGAGGGGATATTTTGAGGTATGGGTTATTGCCAACCTATGAGGTTTAGAAAAAATACGGTAAAAAAGAGAAAATTCTCGTGGCTAACCCTACCCCAATTTCGGATGATGAGATGAAGAATGTGTTTGATGATCCGAGACCCACTTTTGATATTGGGTGTTAATTCGGTGACACCAAGATGGGTGACGAGAATCTTACATGACGCAGTCGTGATTGTTTCGATTCTTTGTTTGAGGAAATGGAAAGTGAGTTGTATCCTGGTTCCACGTCCATGGGTTCATTGAACGTCCATGGGATTAGACAAGGCGACCCATTATCCCCTCTTCTTTTCTCTATGCTTACCGAATTATTGATTGGTCTTATCAACTTTGAATGCAGAGAAGGGAATATCAAAGGAATTTCTTTGGCTAGAACTGCCCCTAGACTACTCACCTATTATTTGCCGATGACTCACTCTTTTTCCTTGAAATCAAAGATAGAGAGATTGATGCTTTCAAAAATGTTCTTTCTAGATATTGTGATGCTTCTGGACAAAGAATCAATTTTAAATAGTCCACTATTATGTTTAGCAATGGCCTCGCGGAAGATAAAGCAAGAAATATCGCCTAGACGCTCAATATCGAATTTACTAAGTCAATGGGAAAATACATAGGAATTCCCATGTCCCTAAAGAGATCTAAAATACAAAATCTTCAATATATTACAGACAAATTCATGAGTAAATCTGCAAGCTAGATCTCTAAACTACTTTCGGATGGTGGTAAAGAGGTTTTGATTAAGGTGGTGCTTCCGTCAATCCCGAATTATGCCATGTCTATTTTTGAATTCCCATCTACACTGTGTAGTGTAGGAAACTAAGCGGTCTTGTTGCTTAATTCTGGTGGAATTCGGGAGATAAAAATAGAATTCACTGGATAAAATGGAAGTAAATTGCAAAGGGGAAGAAAATGGGAGGTATTGGGTTCCGAGATTTCCAAAAAATGAACCTTGCCCTTTTAGCGAAACAAGCATGGTGTTTACTCCATAACCCAGACTTATTGGTTACAAAGGTACTAAAAGGAATAAATTACCCTAATTCTAACCTTTGAAATGCTAAGCTAAAGAATAAAAGATCCTGAAGTTGGGGTAGCATATTTAAATGTCTCTCATTCTTGAAGGATGAATGTGTTTGGCAAGTGGGTAACGGTTTAACCATTAACATTTGGAATGACGCTTGGATATGTAAAGGGTATAAAATTAATAAGCCGGAGAATTGTACGATGATTAAGCTAGCTGAGTGTTTTAATAATAATTTCACCAACTGGAACTATGATTTATTAAAGAGATTTTGCATGGCAAGGGATCTAAACAAAATTAGGAAGATTCCTATTATGCAGCTTGATAAAGAAGACAATATTATTTGGGAATTTACTAAAGATGGTGATTTTTCGACTAAATCGGGGTATCACTGATTAATACAGAAAGAAGCTGATAAAGAAGGTGAATCTTCTACGGATGGTGAGCATAATAACACTAAGATGTGGAACATCATCTGTAACTCAAATGTCCCGCTCAAAATCAGGAATTTTATTTGGAAGATACACAATAATGCCATACCAACGAAGTCAAATCTCAAGAAAATAAAATGTACTGATAATAGTATGTGCGAGTGGTGTTAAATGGATGAGGAAAATATAATGCACTTATTCGTCAATTGCCCATTTAGTAGGGGCAGTGTGGGCTAACTCTCTATTACAATGTAAAGTTGACACTTCTTTCAATGGTAATATTAGCGATTGGATAAAATTAATCATCGAGAATTATTCTAGGAACGAATGGGATAGAAGATTGGTCACCGCTACGGTTTTTATTACGATTTGGAATATATAGAAAGCTAGAATGAGCGGGTTGTTTGAAAAAAAGTCTTGGAATATTATCGAAATTAATGAAAAGACAAAGGAACTACTAAAACTTTTATTCTCCGATATTACCGATGATAGTAAAAAAAGAGGAGGAACGAAATTGAAAGAAGAGGCTATATCAATCCCGTTTATTGAAGATGAGGCGGATATGCTTTGGATGAATGATGCATCTTTTAGTAATAGTTGGGAACCGACAGACATTGTTACGATTGGAGTAAATAAAGAAGGTAAGGTTGCTCATAAAGTTTTTAAACGCGCAAGAATTAATTCAGCACTCGAAGGTGAGAGTTGGGCCGTTCTTTAGGCCATGAAGTCAGCAGCAGACCTTCATTTATAGAGTAACTCCTTCTACTCTGACAACCTTGAAATTGTACAAGGTATCGCTAAGGGTGGGTGCATTAGTTGGAAGATTCGTCCAATGATTAATGAAGCACTTAGATGGATGTGAAGATTCCCGAATTGGAAGATTTTTCATATTAAGAGAGATCTGAATCAGATTGCAGATTTAGTTACTAGAGCAATTAGGCGGGGAATTGACGTGTCTGGCCACCCGTCAAATTATATTACCGAATTCTACAATAGTTTAGCTAATTTTAGGATGTAGTTTCTTTTCCGTTTTTCTTTGACAAAAAAAGAGGATATATCACAATAAAAAACGCAATACAAAAATAATTCTACTTGATGGACACAAAACCAGATAATATGTCTGATGAGAATTGGAGGCTGAGCTACGAGTAATGGGGCAATATCAGGTACTACCTTAATATATTCATTTAACTAAATTTAATGTTAGTTAAATTGTTTATCCATTTAGTAAATTAAAAAATGAAAAATCGAGCAGCAACGAACAAGGCAAACCAGACGAAGTAGATTCGCTCGAGCAGGGGAGGATCGAGGAATCAATCCCTGACATGAGAGATCTTGCTTAATATAATTGTTTTTCAACTCTTCCTATTTAAATTTTTTTAAATTAATAAGATAAATTAAAAATAATGTGTTAATGCCTTAATCAGGAACCAGTCTTATACTGAACCTAGTCAAATTGAGAAAGGAATGGGGAGATACCACTACCATCTATTTATCGGTTTCGACAAAGAAGCTAATGAGTGGAGGTGCGATCAATATCGTGATTCCAACGTAATAAATCTTTTATAATCTTGATTCACTTGTCATATAAAATTAACATTCAATATTATCTAACTTAAATTTTATTTGAAAGAGACAACATTGCGACATCAGCTGAGGTCATTATCCATTCAGTTGGCGTCCTCCCAAAGTTTCTCGGGGACATCCTCGTATTCCACCCCTACCTTTTCTCGGGAAAATTAGATTAAACCGGTGGTGAATGTCGCTGAACATGGAACGGGAACAGGGACACGAGGGTAGTTGCCCAAAGTTAGCCCTGCCAAAGTGAAGAGAACAGTCTCTCCTCAGACGGCCCAGGTACCTGCATATGATGCTAATATAGATTTCATGATCAATTATATGAATTGATGCATGGTGCAACAGGGTTTTGACCCGTTTATCCCCACCAACCACCCCTTGAGTCTTCCCCATTTATGGCCAGCACACAACAATCATAAAGTCAACTAAAGGATGACTTATTATATGAATTGGTTCAACTAGCAACATGAGAGTCGAGCATTGCCGACATTCTATCTATTTTCTCCTTCTTCAGATCCTCCTCCGAATTCGACTCCCCCTACAAGTTTGACTTCCACTGAACCTGAATCCAAATCTTACTCCTCCCGACGATGATGAAGAAGACTATATTTCGATGATTTACTTAGTAAAACTTTTAATGACTTTTAATTTATTGTGTTTGTAGTAACGAGTTAATTATTTAGATTTTATTTGTGGACTAACCAACTTTAACTTTTAGATTTTTAATATCGTTAAATTTATCAGTATTGTATTCGTTTATAATTGTTATTCATATCACTATTCATTTTTTATATTTTCGGCAAATTTATTAATTGAAAACCCCAAAATAATCTAATTACATATTTTACAATTAATTTTTTCTTTTTGTAAAAAAAAAAATTATAGGGACGAGAACTTCGTCGCTAATGATGTGAAGGTGTCGTCCCTAATAAACACGTTTTCAGCGACGACATTTGTGGTCTCTAGAAACTTTGTTATTAGGGATGAATTTGTCTTCCTTAATGTGCTATGTTATAAGGGACGACTTTTGTCGTTGATAATGATCTGTTTATTAGGGACGACCCAAAAGTCGTCCCTAGTAAAAAAATCTCTAGGGACGACTTTTGTCTTCCTTAATAACCAAGACCACCATCGCTAATGATTAAAAAATGTCGTCCCTTAAGATATCACGTCTTTAGGGACGATTTTAAACTTTTCGCTGACATTGACAATCTTAACAACTAAAATATATGGACAAAACATTAGCAATGACATGTCATTGCTAAGGACCAAAAAGTATTAATAGGAACGACTTTCCGTATATTTAGGAACGACAAGTGTCATCTCAAAAGACGAAAAATGCGGAAGTGTTGTAGAATAATATAGTACATTTAATTTTTAGAAAATAAAAAATAGTATCTTATGGTTGTTATATGTGAATTATTAAAGATAATTATATATATATATATATTAGGACTAAGAAAAACCGAAAAACAGTATCGATCCCAAAAACCAAAAAAAAGGAACCGAATAAACTAAAAATGGAACTGGTAACCGAAAAACCAACAAAACCGTGCGATTCGCTATAAACTTTTTAATAAACAGATAAAATCAGTTTTATTTTGTTTTCTATGCTATACTGAACCGTGAAAATTACAAAAATTAATTTATGACCTAATATTCTTGAGTTTTGAATGATATTTCTTCTATCCTTACTTAAGATGCACCAAGTCAGAATAGATTCATGAATGATTGGTGTGTCTTGAGTTTGTTGTTTGGATGGTTGATTGTGAATAATAGAGGAGGACGATAAATTTCTTGTGGTGGAAGAAATCCAGGAAACTTGATAAGCGTTGGTGTTTTATGGTGTATGGAATGGATTTGGTAAATATTATATGTTTATGGAGGATGAGGGATTGAGGAAAGATTTGATGATTTTTTCGTGAGTTGTTTGAAGGCTTGATCAAGTTTCAAGGTGTTTATATAGAGTTTTGGACTGAGATTTTCGTATTGGTGAAGTTGAGGGAGGCTAGGATTAGGTAATTCATAGTTAGAGACCTAAGTGCTCTTTAATTACTTTTCAAACCGCCACCGCACCGGCCTACCGGCCATTTCACTGGCTAGCCGGGCTTCCTTGCGTGATTCCCAGACCGTGGCACGGTTGTCAAGAATGTCGACACGGTTTCTTGGCCGGCTAGCCACTTAGAACGCCAGCATGCCATTCCAACCCTTCAAGACTTCAGACCTTAACTATATTCATGAACTATCCCAACCCTTTGTCTTGCACCAATATACCAGTCGTATGAGCGGTATATCGGTCCCTATTTTCAAAATTCACTGTCTTGGACTGTCGCGACCCTCTGGCGCGTGTGACGATATGTTTGCTTCACCGGCTAGCCACCCATATTGGCGGGTATGTCGGTCCTAGATTTTGATGTTTCTGACTTTTACCGTATTTTGCATCGTCGTGACCCTTGGATAACACCACCAGGAGCTGCTGAACATGTGAAAATCTTTTCTTTTTCACCCCAAACTTAGAACTTAGCATCCTACACAATAAAACACTTCATTTCTCTTTTACTAGCTTGTAAACACATTTAAAATTATACACTACAAAATGTTAATTAACCTAGAAATAACCTTAAACTGATCTACAATTAAGTGGCTTTTGTTTAACGTTGTTAATCCCGACGAGTTACCTTGGGTTACTCGTTTTCTTGGAGGTACATGAACTCTTCTTGTGTGAAGTATTCACTATAATGGTATATCTTCAAGCGATGATAATTCACCATGAAGTTCCATTGCTCTATTGGAAGTTTTATTTCTATTGTTGCATGAGGTGTGACTTTTGTAACAATGTATATCCTCCCCAATGAGATTGCAGTTTTCCCGGGTAGTTTGAGAATCTTGAATTGTATAGGAGCACTCTTTGTCCTATCTCAAACTTCTTCATATGAATCCTCTGATCATGCCATCTTTTTGTTTTCTCTTTGTAGAGACGTGAATTATCATAGGCATGGAAATGGAACTCATCTAACTTGTTCAACTGCATCATCCTTCGCTTCCTTGCTAGTTGTACGTTCAAGTTTAGATCGTTTATAGCCCAATAAGTACGAGATTCAATCTCGATAGGAAGTTGATAGAGTTTGCCGTAGACCATGCGGTATGGAGATGCTCCAGCTGGTGTTTTGAATGTTGTTTTGTAAGCCCATAGAGGATCATCTAGCTTGAGTGACCAGTCTTTCCTCACTTTGTTCACGGTCTTATCTAGGATATATTTGATCTCTCGCTTAGAAACCTCGGCATGACCATTAGTTTAGGGATGATAATCTATTGAATTACGATGTCTCACCCCCAACTTACGAAGACCAGCTCTCAACTGAGTGTTGATGAAGTGGGTACCTTTATCTCTAATGAGAACACGTGGCGTACCATGTCTTCAGAATATATTGGTTTTGAGAAACATGACAACTGTCTTGGTATCGTTCTTTGGTGTAGCCACTGCTTCTTCTCACTTTGACACATAATCTATTGCTAGAAAAATATAAAGATTTCCATGGGAAAGAACGATTTTTTCCATGAAATCTATACCCCAAACATCAAAGATTTCTACTTCTAACACGTTGTTAAGTGGCATCACGTGTCTTTTTGATATGTTGAAAGTGAACTGGCATCTTTGACAGGTCTGGAGGTACCATTGACAATCATTGTAAATGGAGGACCAATAGAACCCGGATCGAATAATTCTAGCCGCAGTTCTATCGCCCTTGAAGTGACCACCATACGGTGAGCCACTACTACTTGCGATGATCTTATTAGTCTCCCTCTCATGAACACATCTTCTAATCACTTGATCACTCCAAAATTTTAAGAGGTAAGGATCGGCCCAGGAGAACTTTTTGGCTCGATGGTTGTGGATCGTAATCTGCATGGAATATGACACTAACTATGAGATTAACTATATCTGCATACCAAGGACCAAACACGTTTTTAACAGAAAAAAGTTCATCGAGAAATACCTCTTTGACCGATTCTAGTCTTGTGTTGACTGTAGATCCTTTGAGGCGAGATAGATGATTAGCTACTTGATTCTTACTCCCTTTCCGATCATGTATATCTATGTCAAATTCTTTTTTTTCTTTTTTTTGATGACGAGGGTTCCCGGGCTTACACCCGACTAGTCCACCGGGAGATATGACTGCCTCCCCAACCATACCTCCAGGCAATCAGAACTAGGTTGCCCATGTTCTGGGGAGGGTTTCGGACCTTGGAAACTTTCCAAACATAATAACTTTCTTCCACCTGCGGGATTCGAACCCTGTACCTCTCACTTGAAAGACAGAGCCCTGGCCAGATGATCTAGCTCACCTGGTTAAATTCTTGTAGCAACAATACCCTTCTAAAAAGATGCGACTTTGCGTCATTTTTCTCCATTAGGTACTTGATTGCTGAATGATCCGTGTATACAATAGTTTTCATCCCAAGAAGATAGGAACAAAACTTTTCGAAAGCATACACTACGTCTTATAGGTTTTTCTTTGTGACTGTATAGTTTAACTGGGTAATTGTGAAGGTCTTACTTGCATAATATATGGTGTGGAAGATCTTTTCTTTTCTTTGACCCAACACAGCTCCCATGGCATGATTGCTTGCGTCACACATAATCTCGAACGGAGATTTCCAATCTGGAGGAATGACAATAGGTATGGAGATGAGCTTGTCCTTAATGGACAAGAACGCTTCAAGACATGTCTCATCAAATTTGAAGGGAGTTTCCTTCTCAAGTAAAATACAACGTGGTTTGGCGATCTTGGAGAAATCTTTTATGAATATTCGATAAAATCCTGCGTGTCCAAAGAAACTTCTAACTCCTTTAACAGAACGGGAGGTGGTAAGGTCTCCATAATTTCAATTTTAGCACGATCTACCTCCATCCCAGCACTTGAAACTTTGTGTCCCAACACGATCCCTTCCGGAACCATGAGGTTGCACTTTTTCTAATTAAGAACAAGACAGTTTCTTTACAACGCAGAAGCACCTTCTCAAGATTGTTTAGGAACTCATCAAAACTATCTTCAAACATTGAAAAATCATCCATAAAAACTTCTAAGAACTTATCGATCATGTCCCAGAATATATCCATCATATACCCTTTTAATGTGGCAGGTGCATTGCATAACCCAAAAGGCATCATTTGATAGGCTAAGGTGCCAAATAGACAGGTGAATATGGTCTTGTGCTGATCATGAGGGTCCACACAAATTTGATTGTACCCTGAATAGACATCAAGAAAATAGGTAATACTCTCTTCCCGCGAGCTTGTTTAACATTTGATCAATGAACGGCAAAGGGAAATGATCTTTCTTCGTGGCTTTTTTAAGCTTGCGGTAGTCCATGCATACTCTCCAACCTATAACTGTTCTTGATGGAATGACTTTGTTGTTATCATTAAGGATGGTAGTGATACCTCCTTTTTTTGAAACACATTGGACCAGACTAACCCATTCACTACTTGCAATTTAGAAGATATTCCCGCGTCTAATAACTTGATCACCTCTTTCCATACCACCTCTTTACTTGCAGGCATAAGTCTTCTTTGTCGCTTTATAGAATACCCCTTTTTGTCTTCATGAATGATCTTATGTTTGTAAATAGTGGGACTAATCCCCTTTATATAAGCGATCGTTCATCCAATTGCCTCTTTCTTGACTCAAAGCATACATAACAACTTATCTTCATGAGGACCTGAAAGGTTAGCAAAAATAATAATAGACAAATTTTACTTTGTACCTAGGTATGCATATTGCAAATGAGCGGGAACTGGTTTTTCCTCGAGGACAAGAGGACATATTATAGATGGTTTTTTTAATGGTATAATGTCTCCTGCCTCTCAGAGTTGTTATTGGATTCCCGCTCTTGGTCACACGTCATCTGAGTCTAACACAACTACTTCATCAGTTAACTCTTCCATCAACTATGGTGATTCAAGTGCTAAGGCTACTATCAAGGTGTCATCAATGCTTGTCTCATTGAAAACCTCTGGGTATGTTTTCTCATGACATCTACTCGGAAAAAATCATCGTTTGTATCTGGATACTTTATGGCCTTAAACAAATTGAATTTAACATGTTCGTCTTGGACCCTCATGATTAATTTACTATTCTCAACATCACTTAGTGTACGCCTCGTGGCTAAGAATGGTCTACCTAAGATGATGGCACATTCTTATCTGGATTGTAGTCAAGAATAATAAAAACAAATGGAAATATAAAACTAACAGCTTTAACTAAAACATCTTCAATTTTACCTACTGGTTGAAAGAGGGATCGATCTGCCATTTGTAATACCACTAAAATGGGTACTACTTCTCCTATGTTAGGCTTCTCGAATAAATACTTGGGCATGAGATTGACATTCATGTCTAAATCACATAATGCTTTTCCGGTCCATCGTTCACCAATGTCAATAGGAATCGTGAAACTCCCGGGATCACCCAATTTTGGTGGCAGCTTGCTCTGACATATAGCACTACACTCCTCCGGTAAATCAATCAATTCCTCAATTTCTAGACTTTGTTTGTTAGAAATAATGTCCTTCATGAATTTGAGATATTTTGGCATTATTTTGAGAGCTTCTACTAACTATATGTTTTTATCTAATTTTCTCACCATGTCAAGGAACTTCTTGAATTCTTTTTCATTGTTCTTGTTTTTGAGACGTGATGAGAGTGGTGGTGGAGAACGTGTCTTGTTCGCCACTAAATTTTTCTTCTTTTCTGGTGTCTTATTGATAGGGACACTCAGGATTCAGTTACCTTTTTTGATTTTATCTTCAACTGTATCCTCAACCACCTCTTCTGGTTTTTCTTTTGGTTTTTCTTTTTCTATCACTCTAGGTGGAGGTAATTGATCTCCCATTCTCAATCCAGTCGGATGGAAAACATCATTTCGAGTATTTATAGTGTCACTTGGGAGTTGGCATACTTGTTTGTTTTGCATTGTATTTGCAATCTGTGACACTTGATGCTCTAGCTGTCTGATGATGTTGTTTTGTTGCTTGAGTCTGGCTTTATATTCCTTTTGGGTAAACTCTGTAAATTCGGCCAACTTTTGTTCCAAGGTTGTAGCTGAGGGTTTTCTTTGTCAAATCAACATGATTTAATTGTTGTGTAAGATTGGGCATGTAAGGTGGAGCTGAACTCCATAGTTTGGCTCTTGTTGGTAGTTTCGTTGTGGTTGAGCTTGATAATAGTTATGAAGTCTAGGCTGATAGTATCTGCCTTGATATTTGACCCTGTTTTGATCTTGTTAAGGATAATGATTAGATTTATTTCTATAAGAGTGATGGGGGCCACTTGAATAGTTGGCCCTTTGATGAGATACAAAGGAAATTGAGGCTGGATTTTTAGCATAATTATCCCACAGATAATCACTCTTTTCACATCCTGGACATGATGGTATTGTGTTCCTTGAGCTACGAAACTGTTCCCTAAACGTGATTGTAATTCCTTAAGCTATTCTCTAATCTCCTCAAACGTTGTTTCTAGTACGGGATCCTCCTGATATGTCTCTAATGGACAACTCCTTTCAGTTTCAACAACTCTTTCCATGGTGATACGTTCTTCTTCTGGATCTAGTAACACAAAATTTGCACTTCCTACATTGTCTACCTGTGCTTTGGACTCGTTGCTGAGGCCTCCATAGAACATGGTTAATTGATATTCGGGCAAGGAGACATGGAATGGACACCTCGCTTTCTTCTCGTTAAAATGTAATTAGGCTTTACCAACATTGTCCCCTTCTTCTTGCATAAAATGCTAAAACTCCAACATGTCTTTTAAGCTCCTACTTATCGGATATAATTGATCTAAGAATTTCTCTTGGAGTGTACCCCAATCTGAAATTGAACCAGTGTGTTGGTAGTCATACCAATAGCTTGGACTTCTGGTAAAAAAGAACTGGAACATAATGTAAAATATATGTTCCTTTATGACACCATAGATAATATAGGCATCACAAATCTTCATGAATTTCTGAATGTAACGGGCCAGGTCTTGTTGTGCAGCCCCACTAAATCGACCATAGCTCGAAAATTGTTCTATCAGGCCTGAATATAGTGGCTTTAATTTATGGAGTGCCGATTCCTCTTGGTTGTACTCCGAATGAGATGGGAAGCTCTAGATTTCTCAAACTTTCCATCTGAATAACCAGGAATAGACAAAACTAAAAACAAAAGCATAAAATAGAACTAATTAGAATTAAAACACTAAATAAAAACACTAAAACTACCGATGTAGTCCCCAGCAGCGGCGCCAAAAACTTGGTGGTGTAGGGTGTGATAAAATAACGATATAAAATAAGATAACTATTCACCCTAGGCCACTACGATATATTCACTTCAAGTATACATGTCGTTTGCAAGTAATGTATAAGTAAAACAAATATTGATCTCAGGGACTACAAAAGTTAGCTATGGCTAATGCAAATATAAAGTGCAATAAAAGAAGATAAAAGAATAATACGCTAAAGGACTCTAAAATATTTTTTTAGTTTTCAAGACTCTAACATTTAACTAATAAGACTAAATACAAGAAAAAATAATAAGAGAAGAGAGATAGTATAAGAGTTTAGCTCGAGAAATAGCAAGAAATTACCATTAGCCTTGTTTTATCATTATTACCTAAGGGAGAATTGTGTAATATCCAATAGCCTGGATTCTATGTTCATCCTAACCCTCTTTCAGATGGACTTAGGAGGTAACCTAACAATTACCAGGGGACTTGGGTAAGGGGACACTGCACAATGATCGGTGGTTAATCTCAAACCCTAGTGACTATCTAGTTAGGCAAGGCGTCAGGATCACTACCGCACAGTAGAAGTTTATGTGATATTTCAATAACTGAACAACCTCTCTGGGTGACTATCCAACTACTATGGTAATCCTATATGTTACACACCGCAAGCACTACATACTATATATCAAAGCACATAAAAACAGAGTTATCACTACTACTAGGTATTACCCGTGTCTAAAGGCACTACTAAAATTAACAATAGTTGGGGCTAACGATATGTATAGTATGGATGAAACAATTTTAGTCACAAGATACCATACAAATTCACTCATTTCGTACATACATTAACCTACACATAATAATATATCCTTAATTAAAACAATTATTATTTACAAATATAAAAGACAAACATTACACCTATCTGATCAAGAACCCCTTTCACAAAAGAAAAGAGAAATAAATAAAGGGTGATTAATACAAAAAGGTTTATGAAAAATATTGTTGTCTAATTAAATTTTTACCAATTGAACCCACGTAACTCATTAAAAAACATTTGCATCACATTAAAAGACACATGTGATCTGTAAAAAAATATTTTATCCATTGAATAAAATCGTAACCCACTTAAAGAAAATAAGTCATTTATAACAGGAGGTTTTGAAAGGAGAAAAAACTTAAACTTTTTTAAAAAGAGAAAATAGGATTTTGTACCTTTTAGGAAATTAACTCATAAATAAATCACAATATCCAAAAATAGATACTTAAAATAATCAGCATAAGTTCTGTGTGTATCATACCAAAAAAAATTTAATAAAAGAATACTATCAAATCTCGTTCGTATACATTTTCAGATTGAAAGGCCTACAATACCACACCCAATTCTATGATTCTAAAAAAAGAAAAATTAAGATTTCAATAAAAAATAGCTAAATTAATAAGAAAATAAAATATCTTTTGGATATCTAATCCTAGTGATACATAACCAAATAACATTTAATTTACAACTTAATTAGTCATAGGCAATTGAAATCTTTAATGTAATTACCAAATATTATGTTTTCTTCAAGAAATATTATTATTTCAAGTGTATTTCGTATTTGCATATCTTTTTAGGATATAAGTCACACTTATATTTATTCCAACAATTGGTGTTATCTCTACATAATGACAAACATGACACATAACTGTAATTATGGGAGAAGAAATATACTTGGTTTTTTTCTATATATTTTTTCAAACAAAACATTTCGAATACACAGATTCCTTATTGAAGTAAACTAAAAAAAATTAATATGAAAATAAAAAGGTTAAAAATTTGAAATGTAGGTTCTCTACAAAAAATTATTTTACATAAATAGGGTTCTTAGCACTCAGGAGAAATATATTGTTGAATGTCTCAAATAAAACTATCTTATAGAATCCTCTATTAGGTAAAAAAATTGCTTTGATATTTGGATATTTTTCCAAATGACAGTCTAGAAACTTTGTTTAATTTTCACTTATCTTCTAAATTTGATTTCAAATAATATCGGAAGATCTACCTTGTCTTTTATATTCTTAAATTTCTACTGTTTTATTTAATTGAATAAAATAAAATTACAAAACAAACCAAACATATATAGTTTTGTTTTTGTTTTAAAACACAAACAATTTTTAAAATTAAATATATCTCAAGTAAAAATTAACACAAAGTCTTTTATTTTCTTAAACTTCTACTGTTATGTTTGATAATTCGTTATCAATAACATGAAACATTTTAATTAGTTGAATAAAATAAAATTACCAGGGAAAATCATGAATGTCCTTAAAACATGATATAAGCACCATATATTCTTCAAAAAACATGTGAATTCAACAATAATTTATCAGATAATAAGTACATTCAACACCCAAATTTTCTAGAAACTTGATAAACTTCTATAATTTGATTTCAAATAAAATCTGAAGATCTACCTTGTCTTTTATATTCCTAAATTTCTATTTTTTTATTTAATTGAATAAAATAAAATTACAAAATAAATCATGAATTTTCTTAAAACTTGATATAAGCACCATATATTCTTCAAAAAATCTATGAATCAACAATAATGTATCAAATAATTAGTTCAATCAAGATCCAAATCTCCTGAAAACTTGATTTATATCTTAACTATAAGCCTTAAATATTTAAAAAAAAAAGTGTAAACTCAACAATAATTTATCAGATAATTAGTACATCTCACACCCAAATCTTCTGAAAACTTGATTTATATCTCAACTATAAGCACCAAATATTCTCTCACAAAACTTGAGAATTCCACAACAATTTAGTAATTAGTACATTCAAAATCCAAACATATATAGTTTTGTTTTTGTTTTTAAACACAAACAATTTTTAACAATTAAATATACCTCAAGTAAAAATTAACACAAAGTCTTTTATTTTCTTAAACTTTTACGGCTACGTTTGATACTTCTCTATCAATATCATGAAACAATATAATTACAGAAAAAAATCATGAATTTCCTTAAAACTTGATATAAGCATTAAGCACCATAAATTTTTCAAAAAACCTGTGAATTAGATTTGGGTGTCTGAGAAAAGGCTTACCTTAATATCTCTGTTTGTGTATAATATTTTTGTAAAATTTAATGGTGAATTTAAATAGAGAATGTGTTTAATGTGGGGGGAAGTTATTAGTTTAGAAAAGAAAATGGGTAGAAGTTATTAGTATTGAAAAGAAGTTAGAATAGTTTGGTTAGAAAAGAAGTTCTTATACACATGTCATGATCTCATCTCTCGGAAGGGTCATATATTTTTTGT
Source organism: Nemophila menziesii (assembly GCA_029959085.1). Classification (NCBI taxonomy): domain Eukaryota; kingdom Viridiplantae; phylum Streptophyta; class Magnoliopsida; order Boraginales; family Hydrophyllaceae; genus Nemophila; species Nemophila menziesii. The sequence continues at coordinate 20,668,074 of JARWIR010000015.1, read as the reverse complement.
CTAAGAAAATCAGGATCGTTGATTGACTTTCGAGTTGTCCCATATAATATAGATATACATATACATATACACATATATATACATATACATATAGATACAGATACATATACATATATATATATACACATACATATATGGCTCTTGGTCGTAATATGGAGTAATCTTCAAGTAAAGGAGCCCTAATTTTACCTAAATTCGTAATCCTAAATTGTAGGATAAGATAAACCCTTGTAGATTGATTTGGTCATATCTTTTTCGTTACTAATCAGAATTTAATGTACGGCCTATCAAAATGGCCGCAATTCAAAAATCTATCTTATCCTATATAGGATCCTTCAAATTTGTGACAGATTTTTTGCATCTTTCCATTCAATGAACGTTTTTTCAGTGTGGCAGATTCTTTACTTTCCAAATATATCTAAACTTTTCCTTTTTGATTATGACTAAGGGGTTTTATTTACTTTTCTTTACTTCTTATCATTATCCCAAGGTGTAATAGCCACCATTACCTAAGTGCTACACAAATAACACACAAATTACGCGCAAAAATTCATACAATAGTAAAACACCTAAAACTAGACAAAAAAGTGCAAAGTATGAATAAATGTGAAAAATCCCGAAATTAAGTACTAAATACTCCTAATATGATGTCTCATAACTAGATTATTCTATCACATAAATGTAGACATAACATGTTTAGCAACCACCGCATGGAAACGATTGTACATATTTTCTTATCTTGCCTTAATAGTGTGGAGGTTTGTAATGACATGGGAACATGCAATGGTATCTCTAATAAGAAAGATGGAGACTTTGAGTCAATGATCATTTAAATAATTAAATAAGGTACCAAGAAAGGCTAGAGCAAGTAAAACTCTACGAATTTTATCTTCATTATGATTTGGGTTATCTGGACGAATGAAAAGTCTATTTGTGGGATTAAATTGGAATACAAAATCATTGGCTCTACTTCTGAATAACCTTATGGCTGATTTCATCGGATGTGAGTAGAATGGGGACTTACCCGTGGTAGACTACTTTGTTGAGCATGCTACTGGAATAGAGGCCCGAACCTCAGATATCAACTTATTTTATGACACATTCTTCTTAACTGGTAATATATGATTAGGTTCAACAAGGACAACTCTCTTTTTGGGTGCAAATGAACCCTCATATGATGTAGCTCGACCGCCAAAGGGGGAAATGTCGATGTTCTACTACTTTATGAAGCAACGACACCCTCACTGATATGATTATTACGATTCACACTCTGCCTTGGTGTTACCCAAGGTATGATGAATACACTTAAAATTTGCTAAAAAATTCAACCTCTTGTGCGGAAGATTAGGATCTAATGGTGTCTAGATCTCCATCTTTTTTTAGCGTGTTCTAAAAAATAGGAATGAGAAAATAGACTTATTAGTTAGAAGTTTTAAATGTTACCTCCTAGAAGATAAATGGTTATTGATCCCTATCCTCGATTCGATTAGGACTCTAAGGGAAATTAGTGACATGTTCGATACCGGATGAACTTTTGTAACTGTAAACACTTTTAATTTAATATATTTTCTTTGAAAAAAAATTAAATGAGAACCCATTCATTTAGTAATAAACCATGTATCTATACAAAGTGAAAGAGCACATAAGAATTCCTACTTGTGAAAAACTAAGCTAAGAGCCAGAGATTAAAATAAATTAAAGTTATGAATTGTAAATATTTTAAAAATTAGAGTATTCTACCATGATAAAAAAGTCTTAATTTGTTTTTACCAAATTAAAGTGTATCTAGATGTATTAAAATGAAGTGTAATATTTATTTTTAGATCATTATCTAAGAACTAAAATTATTTTAGATCAAATACATTTTTAAAATGCCATTTGTGGATCCTTTCACTAATAATTCTTTAGATATTTAAAATATTTTATAAATGTTAAAGGCATTGTCATTTCAATATAAAATTTGTAATTTTTGATAACGATATAATTATTTGAAATATTTAAATTATTCTTAAAATGTATGAAATAATTAAAAAAGTAATAAAATAATTTATAAATTGAATCTTTAAAAATATATAACCTAAAAATAACAATTGAAAAAGATATATAATTTTAAAATAATTTTAGTCAAATAAATAATAACCTATTTTTGATATTTACTCGCTACAAAGATGCATATCGTGAATTAGGTTAATTTTGAATTCCTGGAATGTCGTTATGTCGTTATGTTTTCTCAATTTTTACATTCTAGATTACTTTTACTTTGTCAAAAGTTGTTTCTTGTTTAAATTTTATAATTTTCTATTTTAGTCATTTGTTCAAGGCAATGCAAAAGAATGCTGGAAATGTGCATGACTTCAAAACACACATCGAGTGCATCCAACTTTCCAGGTTGAATAGAAATAATTTGACTTTATTCTACTCATGTAAAAGCTGTATATGCACAAATTAAACAAAGCTAGGCACTATGAGAGAGAGACCACTATCAACCCAATAGCTTTTTTTTTTTTTTTTTTTGGGCAAAACCCCAATAGCTTGCAATCATGAGAATAAAGAAGATACTACTATCCATGCATCGAGAAGCGTAAGATAAAAGTTATATGCATAGCCCCCTTCTTTTTTTTCTTTCTTTTTTTCGAAAAGTAACAGGGTGCCTTCTATGTTATCCAATTCCCACTCTCGACATTCCTAGAGTGATACTGTCGCTACCCGTAATGCTGGGGGTGGCTCCCACCTAGCTTTGTTCGCAAGCCTGTCCGCTTGTCCATTCAATCACCTCGGCAGATGCCGAAAGGAGATTGGGCCATGGCACTCTGATCCCATCCAGATTCGTCGGAGGATCGGAAGAATCGTCCTTCTTGCAGCTGATGCCCGCCTAATACCTTGTATTAATTCAAGGTTGTCTGAATAAAGCGTTTTTGTTTCGCCCGGGAGGTCCTTGCATTTGTTGGTTGCCGATAATACCGCAAGTGTCTCCCCTTCCGGAATTGAATCGCATCTCTGAGTCTTCCGATGTTCTACCATGTTTGAGTTCCTCCTCTTATGTTGTTGTACGATCCCTATCCCTGTGTCCACTGTTCTGTTACTGAAGAATGCGTCGCGAAAGAAAATTGCGTCACTTCCTTCGTGTTGCGAGGTTTGAGCTTCGTGTCTCTCCGGCCGGCCCTGTGCCCTCGGTGTTGGGTCCACTGGTGTTCTCCATTCCACTCCGTGAAGTTCCTTCATCATCGTATGAACATTAGCTAATATTTGATCCACGTAGACTCCTGAATTCTGGTGCACCCCTTTCATTTTTGCCTTCCACAAATTCCATAAGGTTATAAAGAGATAGTCCTTGACTTTCTGTTCCTCCCAGCCTCCTTTCGCATATCCATGTCGTGATATCATCTGCCTGTTCGTCTTGTATTTTGATCTGAAATGTGGAGGCTGCCCAGACGGCCTGCGCTACTTTGCACTTTAAAAGCAGGTGTTCGACCGTATCCGTCTCCTCGGGGCACCAGTCACATTTTTCTGTGTCACTGCATCTCCTCCGAGCTAAATTTTGCTTAGTGGGTAGGGCGTTGCTGCACACCCGCCAAATAAACAGTTTAATTTTCTTCAGTATATTGGTTTTCCATATCATTTTCCATAAATCTTCTTTGGTGTTGGCGCCTGTATGTGCTGATTGTGGCGCGTGTGAGACTGCCTCCTCCGTTAAAACTTTATATCCTGTCTTGGTAGTGTACCTCCCATCTTTCGAAGCCGGCCATACGAAAATATCTTCCTGGTATGGATTTAGTAACCGTATCTTTGTGATCTCCGGGATGATTGGTTGGGGAAATATATCATCCAGTGTTTCCGTGTTCCATTCCGCTTCATTAGTTTTCCATAGCTGATTAATCGTTTGTAGATTACACCCATTGGGTTTTACTAAGGTCCATGGCGTTGGAAGCCATTTATCGTCCCATATATTTGTTTTTTCTCCATTCCATATCTGATAAATCCCATGTTTCTTTATGAAATCCCGTCCTTCCATTATGCTACTCCAAGACCATGTGCGGCTCTGTCGTAACTTAACCTTCATAAAGTCCGTATTAGGAAAATAAATTCCTTTTAAAAGACGTGTTGCTAGCGTGTCTGGATTGTTGTATATTCGCCATGCTTGGGCTCCCAGAAGCGCTGTGTTCATTCGCTTGAGGTCCTTAAACCCCAGTCCTCCCAGTAGCTTCCCCACCGCCACCTTTTCCCATGCGACCCAGTGAATTTTGTCTCGTTCGCCCGAACCCCACCAAAAGCTTGAGATTGCGGAAACCAGTTTCCTGCAGAAGGTTTCAGGAAACGAGAATAAAGACATTGAATAAACTTGGATTGCCTGTAGTACGGCTTTCATTAGGACGTTCTTTCCTCCTTCTGAAAGTAGTTTCGCTTTCTATGCTTCAGTTTTTGCAAACAACTTCTTTACTACCTACTCCAAGGCTTTAATCTTTGATCTATAATGGAATATTGGAATCCCTAGGTATTTCCCCAAATCTAATGTTTCTTTAATGTGAAGTTGTGTTACCACCTCGTCCTTTGTCTGTTGTGGTGTCTCTTTGCTGAAGTACACCGCCGATTTGTCCAGATTTATTTTTTGTCCCGACCCTTTACAATATTCTTGTAGACACTGCTGGAAAGCAGTAGTCTCATTCCTTTCCAAGTTAATAAAGAACAACGAATCGTCAGCAAAAAGTAAATGTGAGATGGTCAGACAATTGCGAGTAATCTGAATACCTTTTATCTCGTCGTTTTGAAATTTCATATCAATTAAAGAGATAAATGATTCTGTCATGAGCGAGAAGAGAAATGGGGATAGAGGGTCGCCTTGCCTCAGTCCTCTTCCCGATGTAAACGCTTCCATCTTTTCCCCGTTAAAGTTAAGCTGAAAAGAAACCGTAGAGATGCAGTTTCTTACCCAATTAACCCACCGTGAACAAAATCCCATTTTCGCCAATAAAATAAAAATAAAATCCCAATTTACTTGGTCGTATGCTTTGGTCATATCAATCTTGACTGCAGACATAGGTTTTGCGTTCTTCCGCTTCCTGTTCATGTAAAACGATATTTCTTGTGCTATCATAATGTTGTCCTGTATCGATCGTCCTTTTATGAAGGCTGTTTGGGTAGGTGAAACCAGTTCATTCATGAGAAGTTGGAGCCTATGAGCCATAATCTTCGTTATAATTTTGTATCCAAAATTGACACAGGAGATCGGTCGGTAATCCCTTAACTGTTCCTGAGTCACCCCTTTTGGAATAAGGGTGATCAGGGTATGGTTAAGTGTTTCGAGGGATATATTGTTATTGAAGAAATCCTGTACAATAAGAAACACATCTATTTTAATGATATCTCAAAATTCATGATAGAATTTACCGTTTAATCTGTCTGGTCCTGGTGCTTTGGTTGGTGATAAGCTCTTAACCGCCTCTTCCACTTCTTCCATTGTTGGTGCCCTTGTGAGTTCATGGTTCATTTGATCTGTAACTTTAGGTTGAACATATCTCACAGCTTTGTGAATATATTCAAGGGGGATGCTTTCTTCTTCAAACAATTGTCGGGTAGAATTCATGAAAGCTTCTTTTAACTTCTGATATATCCTCTTTCCAGTTACCTTGACTATCTCTAATTTTGCGTATTTTGTTATGTGATCTTCTCTGCAGGGTGGCCATATGGAAAAACTTTGTGTTTTGTCCCCATATGCCAACCATTGTTCTCTTGATCTATCCGCCCAGTACTTTACTTCACATTCGTATTCGAATTTGAATTTGATTTCGATTCTGATATCTTGTTCCTCCTGTTGTGTTTCTTGTGTTGGTGGAAAATTTGTGAGTTCAACCAGCCTATTTTGAAGTTTTTGTATTTGAATTTTATGATTATTGAAAGCCGATTTGCTCCATCCATTTAACGCTCCAATTGTTCCTTCTTTTTTCTTTATATAGTTTGGCATAGATGGTTTATACCCCGGTACCCCCCAGCTTTGTTGTACCACCTCCCTGCACTCCGTGTTGTCCAATGATGTCTCCCTAATTGTTCTTATTTTAGACCCTTGGGAGACATCATTTTTTGGTGTTTATTTAATTAATTAGATAGACTTTTGGACTAAATATGCAATAATCCGGAATTACCTTTTTATTTCTAGCATTTTTAATTTATTAAACTTTTGCGCGTAATATTGGTATTTTTAGTGTAAAGTTTACAGGTTTTAGATGTTAGCTAGGAGAGGAATCCGAGGAGAAAGTCAAAGATCGTGAATTAGAGTCAAGACTTGAAGACAAATCCCGAAGATATTGTTTTTAGAGCTGAAAATCCACTTTCCAGGCCATAGATTGCTGTTTTCGAGGTGCTTAAGAGTTGATTGAGCCGCTGACCTTTGAAGAGAAAACATTCCTTATCGAAGTACGGAACTTTAGCAACTGGAATGAGGTCAATCGGAGTTGTAACGCATCGGGAAAAGCTGTTTTAGTGAAGGCCTATCATCAGTTACGGGATTTTGGGTTTAGAAAGTGGGCTTGAACATTTAATTAGGCTTTTATTTTCTGGTCCAAGCCCTAGTCCGAATTTGCACTTATAAAAGGAGGTCTGGACTTCTATTTTTCAGAGAATTCACATTCCACAAGATTAAACACCAGAGAGAAGCAACAGAAGGAAGAAAGAAGAAGCTACAAGAGCTGGAGTGGGTCTATAGCTCCGTTCGTAGTCATTCCAATTCCGGAAATTAGGTTCTTTTCGTATTTTAATTTTGTAAACAATATGAATTCAATTTCTTTTAATTTAGTTTTTAATTTTAATATGAGCTAAGCTTTCATTAGTGCTTGAGAACAAACAATGGGTGAATCCTAGTTTTATTTTATAACGAATGTTGAATTTGGGTTTCTGTTAAATTAAATTAAATCAGGTCTTTTACTCTTTTCGACAATTTGTGATTATTTACTGATTTTAGAGTCGCGAACTAAAATTAGGTATTAGTATCTAAGCTATTCCACATATGTGGCGTGTGGATCATCTTGACGGGGGGTTTAGGTACAGAATTAATTGTTCAATCTGGGATAAAAACTATTGATTCTGACGAACTTAGTTAATCCTAGGGCCAAAGTGGTAATAAATCTTAATCATCCAACGGTGGATCATATTTACCCTGACGGGACTAGTGACACTTTAGGATTGCCTTATAGTCCACCCTGACGGGGGTATAAGGATTTTAGAATCCCGACCATTGTAATTGACCGATTTAGCCCTTAAACAACATAAGTTAGGAAGTAAGATTAGGAGGATCCTTGCGTTCTCAAGTGCTACATCTCATATTGCGTTTTCACTTATTTTACTTGCGTCTTATCTTTTACTTGCATTTAAGTATTTATCTTTCATTTATTTAGAATTAATAAACAAAACCAAAACAAACAATTTATTATCTTTCATTTCCATAAGTGCATCAATCACTACTTGCTAAACATTGTGATCAACCATCCGTCCTTGGAACGAATCTGATTTATCAGGATTACTACTTGGGACAACCGTACACTTGCGGTTGTGGTTCGATTAGCATTTGCATTTATTTTTAGAACACACAAAGGACCACCAAGTTTTTGGCGCCGCTGCCGGGGAGGGTAGCGTGTGACCACGGTGTTTATCCTTTAGTGATAAGTGCATTTATTTTATTTTATCAGTTTTACGCTTTTTGTTTGTTAGCTTTTTCAGGTTTTTAGGTTTGGTGTATGCGAAGAAGGCTATTCAAGGATCTAGAGCCAACACCTCCGATCCTTAGTAATCCAGAATCGTTGATCAGACTTGCGAACAGAAGAAGAAGAGAACGAGAAGCTTTAGAAGTAGAAGAATTAAGTAACAGAATGGAGAATATCATTATTCAAGGTCAACAGAATGGACAAGGCCAGTTAGATGCAAATGGCCAACCTTTAGCTCCAGGCGTTATTCCTCAAGTTCAACCACTAAATCCTAATCCTCCAGTCCAGATAGTGATGAATCATGATCCGTGGTTCACTAATGGCCCTCCAGAAGTTCCATTCCGCGCTCCAGCTATAGGAGTAGGTGCTCCAGATATTGATGTTCCGAGATTCCGTCCAGATTCGGGTATGCTAGCTCAGTTCCAAAACTTTGGAAATTTTCGCGGAAGACCATCGGAAGATCCTCTTAGAGCGGTACAGAAATTCAAACAGATATGTGATTCTTATATCACACAAGGGGTTTCAAGAGAACAGATGTATTTTGCTGCTTTCAAATTCTTTGTCATTGATGGAGCAAGTGAATGGCACGATACGCAAGATCCTACGAGGATTACCAATTGGGACCAATTAGAAATTGCTTTCTTTGACAGGTATTACCCAAGTAACATGAGGTTAGATGCTGAACTAGAATTGACACAATTCCGTCAAGAGTATGAGGAAACTGTGGGTAAGAGTTGGACAAGATTTCAGATGTGTTTGCGTAAAGTTCCCAATCATGGCTTTTCAGAACAACAACAGTTAAAGATCTTTTATAGAGGCCTTGATGGAATTTCAAGAGAGAAATTGGATACGCTATGTGGAGCAGGTTTTCTTCAAGTTCAACCCGCTCATGCCAAAATTATTTTAGAGAGAACAGTCAAGAATGAAGTTGGGTGGAGCTCAGTAAGAACACCAGTTAAGGGAGTAAATAACGTTGACATGGAAGAGAAATTTGCTACGTTTGAGAATAAGATCCAAAATACCATAGAGCAACAATTGAAGCAGCTTACTCTAGCTGTGAAAGAAGGATTTTCGGGTAAGAAGGTAGTTGTGCATGCTGCACAACAGGTGTATATGTGTTCGATTTGTAAGGTAGATGATCATGATGAGGAAAGTTGTCCGAATAACCAAGAATCAGTGAATTTTATGTCCAATAGAGGTAATTTCAATTCAAGTGGTAATGGATATCAGCCTAACAGAAACCATCCTGGGTTTCAATACTCAAATCCTAATGGGGCAGCCAATCCTACTTACGCGTATCAGCTGCGTCCTCAAGGCAACAACTATAATCCAAGACCACATAACAATCATCAAGGAGGACAGAATCAAAACAATTATGTACAAAGACAAGCTCCTCAGAATACCTACGATGAGAATTTAAACCAGAAAGCTCTACCTGCACATCCACAAGAAGGAGTAATTACCCTTCAGAAAACCGTTGAAAATTTGATTGCTCTGCAAACACAAGCTTTGGAACGTCAGAACACAGCTGAAGCGAATATGAAGATTTTCCAGAATCAGCTAAGTCAAATTAATAAACAGTTGAATCAGCGTCCACAAGGGCAACTTCCTAGCGATACGGAAAATCCAACACAACGTGAAGATTGCAAGGCTGTTACATTAAGAAGTGGTAAGAACCTCCCTCCACCTCCTTTTCCCGTTATGAAAGAGAAAGAAGTCCCAAGAAAAGAAAAGGAAGTGGGTGAGAAAGAGAAAGAGAATGAGAAAGATACTGAGGTTGAAGAGATAGAAAGACCAAGAGAAATTCCGAAAAAGAGAGATGAAATTGTAAGCAATCGCCCTCCACCACCGTTTCCATCGCGAGTTCAGAAAAAGGGTGATATGGTTGATTTTCAGAAGTTCTTTGAGGGGTTTGAGTATTAATATTCCGTTACTTGAGGCGATTCGAGATATTCCCAAGTATACGAAGTTTTTGAAGAGGGCCCTCACTAATAAAAGGCCCTACTGTGATAATGAGATGATTGGCCTTCCTGAAGAGTGTAGTGCGATTTGCCAGAGCAAATTACCTCCGAAGTTAGTTGATCCGGGGAGTTTCACGATTCCCATATCGATTGGAGAAGAATGGAAGGGAAAGGCGCTATGTGATTTGGGGGCAAGCATCAACTTGATGCCCAAGTCAGTCTATGATAAGCTTAAAATTGGAAATGCAAGACCCACCTCTATGGTCTTGCAAATGGCGGACAGGTCTCTTGCTCATCCTGAAGGCCGTATTGAGGACGTCCTTGTTAAGGCAGGTACACTTATATTTCCTGTTGATTTCGTAATTCTTGAATACAATGCAGATAGAAATGTCCCCATTATTTTGGGTAGACCCTTCCTAGCTACAGGGAGGACATTGATCGATGTAGAGAATGGCGAATTAACGATGAGGATACAAGATGAGGAAGTGAAATTCAATGTATTTCGAGCTATGAAATTCCCAGATTCTCAGGAAGATTGCTTCAGAATGGATGTAGTAGAGCAAGCATCGCAAGAGGTATTTAATTGTTTAAATTTTGATGATATCTTGCAGGCTGCTTTGACATTAGATTCACCTGAGATGATGGAGGAGCTTACAGAAACAGTGGCAGCTCTCAATTCTGAAAATCCGAAGTATAGGCGTCTTGCCTATGAACCTGTGAGAGAACCGGGGGAGATTATTCCTAAAAAGAAACCTTCAATTGAATCTCCTCCGGAATTGGAAGAAAAACCATTGCCAGCCCACTTAAGGTATGCTTATTTGGGTACTAATGAAACTCTACCTGTTATTGTTTCAGCTAATTTAACAGGTCCTCAAGAAGATAAACTGTTGCGTGTGTTAAGAGCCAACAAAGAAGCAATAGGTTGGACAATTGCTGACATCAAAGGCATTAGTCCATCCTATTGTCAACACAAAATCATACTAGAAGATGTTAATGCACGCTCAGTTGAAGGTCAGAGAAGATTAATGCCAGCCATGAAGGATGTGGTGAAGAAGGAGGTGATTAAGCTTTTAGATGCGGGGATTATTTATCCCATTTCGAGTAGTGAATGGGTGAGTCCAGTTCAGTGTGTACCGAAGAAAGGAGGAATTACAACAGTTCTTAATGATAAAAATGAGGCGATTCCTTCAAGAACGGTAGTAGGTTGGAGAGTTTGCATGGATTACAGAAAGCTGAACAAGGCCACCAGAAAAGATCATTTCCCTTTGCCCTTCATTGATCAGATGTTAGACAAATTAGCCGGAAGAGAATATTATTGTTTCTTGGATGGTTACTCCGGGTACAATCAGATTTACGTGGCTCCAGAAGATCAACATAAGACTACCTTTACATGCCCATTTGGTACTTTTGCATATCGCAGAATGCCATTTGGATTGTGTAACGCTCCCGCTACTTTTCAAAGGTGTATGATGGCCATCTTCTGGGACATGATAGATAATTTTCTTGAAGTGTTCATGGATGATTTCTCCGTGTTTGGTGAGGATTTTGATATATGTTTGGATAACCTAGAGAAAGTGTTAGTGAGATGCAAGGAAACAGATTTGGTGCTCAACTGGGAGAAGTGTCATTTCATGGTTCGCGAAGGTATTGTTCTGGGTCACAAAGTTTCGAGTGTTGGTTTAGAGGTTGATAGAGCAAAGATAGAGGTAATTAAAACTCTTCCCCCTCCCGTTTCTGTTAAAGGGGTAAGGAGTTTTCTTGGCCATGCTGGCTTTTATAGGCGTTTTATTAAAGATTTTTCTAAAATTGCTAAACCGTTATGCAACTTACTCGAAAAGGATTGCAAATTCATTTTTGATGAAGCTTGTTTAGCGGCCTTCAAAGCAATCACAGAAAAGCTTATTTCTGCTCCTATAGTGTTACCTCCAGATTGGAATTTACCGTTTGAAGTTATGTGTGATGCGAGTGATTTGTGTATGGGAGCTGTATTAGGACAGAGGAAAGAGAAAGTTTTTCATTCTATTTACTATGCTAGTAAAACTTTTAGTGGTGCTCAGATTAATTACACAGTTACAGAAAAAGAGTTGCTAGCAGTTGTATATTCGTTTGATAAATTTCGCTCTTATCTTCTTGGAGCGAAAGTTATTGTTTATACAGATCATTCCGCGATCAGATTTCTTATGGAGAAGAAAGATGCGAAACCAAGGTTAATCAGATGGGTGTTATTGCTACAAGAGTTCGATTTAGAGATCAAAGATAGAAAGGGTTGTGAGAATCAGGTTGCAGATCATCTACCGCGTTTAGAGGGTTCAGAGATGAATAGTGGTACGGAAGCAGTTAGAGAAGAGTTTCCTGATGAGAGTTTATTCGTTGTTCAAGATTATGAGGCTCCGTGGTATGCAGATATTGCGAATTTAGTGGTGAGTGGTGTTTTTCCTGAAGGTTCTACTTATCAAGAAAGAAAGAGGTTAGCTCATCGTGCTAGACAGTTCTTTTGGGAGGATCCGTTCCTCTATAAAGTTTGTGCTGACCAAATGATACGAAGATGTGTAGCAAGGGAAGAGACTCAAGCCATTATAGCTGGATGCCATGATTCATTATATGGAGGACATTTCAAAGGAGACAGAACTGCTGCAAAGGTATTTCAATCAGGTTTTTACTGGCCTTCTCTTATAAAAGATTGTCATGAATATGTTAAGAAGTGTACGAGATGTCAGTTTACCGGAAACATATCTAAGAGGGATGAGATGCCGCGTAATAATGTGTTAGAGGTTGAGATATTCGATGTGTGGGGCATAGACTTTATGGGTCCTTTCGTTCCTTCAAATGGTAACCTCTATATCTTATTAGCCGTTGATTATGTGTCTAAGTGAGTAGAAGCGGTGGCTTTACCTACTAATGATTCACGAGTGGTGATTAAGTTCTTGAAGTCACATATTTTCACTAGACATGGCACACCTAGAGTGATTATTAGCGATGGAGGATCTCATTTCGTTAATAAATATCTGAAGACTATTCTAGAGAAATATGGAGTTAGACACCGTGTATCTACTGCATATCATCCACAATCCAATGGTCAAGCTGAAGTTTCGAATCGTGAAGTCAAATCAATCCTAGAGAAAACCGTTGGTCCTACAAGAAAAGATTGGTCAATGAAATTAGATGATGCGTTGTGGGCCTATCGTACTGCGTTTAAGACTCCAGTTGGTGCATCTCCCTATCGTATGGTGTATGGTAAGGCTTGTCACTTACCTTTAGATCTTGAAATGGGTGCCTATTGGGCGATTGCGCAGTTGAACTTAGATCCTATCTTAGCCGGAAAGAATCGTATGATGAAGCTTAATGAACTTGACGAATTCAGATTGCATGCTTATGAAAATGCTAAACTTTACAAAGAAAATACAAAGATATGGCATGACAATCGGATTCGTCCAAAGAACTTTGAAGTGGGGCAAAAAGTATTAAAGTATAATTCAAAGTTCAGCAATTTTCCGGGTAAGTTAAGATCTAAGTGGTCAGGTCCATACATAGTGACCAAAGTTACACCTCATGGGGCGATAGAAATAGAACATCCGCTAGAGAACCGTACCTTTATGGTTAACGGTCACAGATTGAAGATATACCATGGAGGTGAAAATACCAATCGCTCGGAAGATCCACATCCCGGGGAGGTCATGTATCTCCTCGAGACTCCTTAGAAGTGTGAGGTAACCCGTCGAGCTTAACGACGTTAAACAAAAGCCAATTACTTGTATATTAGCTGAGTTTTTACATTTTTGCACTTTAGATTAGTTTGATTTTCGTAATTTTATTGTTTTCATTAAGAAATGAGGAAGGGTAGTTGTTTTTGATGATTTCAGGGGTAAAAAGGACTTGAGTTTGGGGTCGATTTGGCAAAAACAGAAGAAAAGTTGGTTGGATGTCCAGGAGAAACCGGGAACCCGGTTTCGCAAAACCGGGAACCCGGTTTTGGAGCTGGTACCAACCATTTTTAACGCAACACTTGGCGTTTTGGGGTAATATCACAGCGTCGAAATCCGGGAACCCGCATTTGGCAAAACCGGGTACCCGGTTTTGGTGCTGTGATTTCTGAAAATCCCTGACCCAGCGTTTTGGTCGCTTGCGTTTTCGTGCGTTTTGATTCGTGCCATCGACACAAATCCGGGTACCCCCATTTGGCAGAACCGGGTACCCGGTTTCGGAACTGTAAACACCCAAAAGTTCTGACCCGGCGTTTTGAGTTGCTGCGTTTTGGCGCGTTTTGATTCGCGCCAGCGAGAAAATCCGGGAACCCGCATTCCACAGAACCGGGTACCCGGTTTCGGCGAAGAAAATCCCTGACCCCGCGTCTTGGGGTCCAGCGTTTTGGTGCGTTTTGAAAAAAAAAAAAAAAATCCACAATTTATTTTTCCGCGCCGTTACATCGACGCGGAACCGGGAACCCGGTTTGCCAAAACCTGGGACCCGGTTTGAAAGCTGTGAGAGGCGGTTTTTGGGTATTTTAACCTAGTTTTCTTAGCCTCTTTTGCAAGTATTTACCTAAAACGCACCAATAGCCTCCCCACCTCCGAAATTCATCTACCAAAACACTATATATCATCAAATCCTACCCTCTTTCACCACAAAAACATAAGATCAACTCACCTCCTCTCCAAAATATCATCAAATCCTTAGTTTTTCCCAAGATTCTTCTTCACCCAATTCCTTAAATTAAACCCAATTCTTTCTTCTCCCATACAAATTAACCAAGACCCATCTCATATTTCACCTAGTTCTTAAATTCTTAAACCTCAAAACATCAAAATTCTAAACTTTTCCCTAAGTTTTTCATTATTTGAAGTTTTGAGTTTGGGGTGAAAAGAGATGACTAACAGAACCGGTGATTTCCGAAGAACTGCTCCTAGAAGAAAGACCACCATTGGTGGTTCTCAAGAACAAGCTATTGAGATTCCTGATTCGCGTCCTAAACGAAAAATTAACGAAGTTAAGCTTGATTCTAACAGAAAAGAAATCACAGGTCTAAAGAGAAGATTGATTGATGAGTTTGAAAGTGAGAAGGAACCAGAAGAGGAAATTACGAAGAACATTGAGGAAGAAACTGAACAAGAGATTCCGGAGGCACCCGTTACGAAACCTCCGCGTATGAAGATGTGGGCCCACAAGCCTAAGAGGGTTTACACTTGTTGGAATACTCAGGTTCGTGAAAGAATTGAATTTTTGAAATTTGGTGAGGAGACGAATTTTCCTAAGGGTATTATGAGTAGTGATTACAAGGAATATGCTGTGACATGTGCTAAGTTTGGTTGGAAAGAGTTACAAGAAAGGAAGCTTGCGTTTATTCCTACTTTTGTGCGAGAATTTTACGAAGGTTTAGCTACCTCCCATGATGCCATTGATATCCGCAAAAAGGTAGTTCCTTTCTCTATTGAACGTATCCGAAAATCATTGAAACTACCCAACTTTTCTGGAACATGCCCCTTCCAAGAAACTCTTAATGACCCTTCTTTTGATTTTGAGTCCCTTTGGGGGACCGTGCTTGTCAATGGGACTAGCCCAATTCCTGAAGGTGAAAGGTATCCTGGACAGTTTTACAGCAGTAGTTTGACACCTCGTTCTAAGGTTTGGTCTCGTTTCATAATACCCACTTTCTTTGGTATTAAACACACTTCCGAGTTGAAGAAAGAGCACATATTTGTCATTAAGTGTATTTTGGAGGAGAAACCATTTGATGTTGCTAAGATCATTTATGATACAATCATGGAGTTCGCAAAATCACCAATGAAACAACAAAATCTGAAGTTTCCATGTACTATTACTCAGTTATGTCTAGACGCAAAGATTCCGCGTAAGAACGCAGATATTGATACGGTTTCAGTTGGTGTGAGTATAGCTTTGAGCACAATCAAGAACATCCATGAAGAGGCAACACGAGCTACAAGAAGTCCAAGAACTCCTCAATCAAAGAAAGTGAAAACTGTACCTGAGTTGGAAGCGAAGATTCAGGTGTTGGAAGAGAATCAGGAGAGGATGATTGCTACCTTGGGAAACGTTACAAAAGAATTGGACCTGCTTCGAAATTTAATCCTAGGCGTAAATACACTTCAAAACGCGATTTATGATGCTGTTACGCGAGATAAAGGTCCAGAACGCAACACCGATAACCAGCCTCGCGCTGGTTAAGATACGTTTTCTAAACTTTCCTCTTAGTGTATATTAGTTTAAATGCTTTATTGAGTCTTTTCGAGTCGTGGGGACACGACTCATTTTTGAGTTTGGGGTGGGGTTCGTTGCCTCATCCCAGTTTTTTATGTGTTATTTGCTTTATTTGCTTTCAATAAAAGAATTTTTGGAGTTGCGTTTGACTATAGAAACTTTTAAATATCCCTTTAAGCATACTTTTGATGAAATCTATGATAGTAAATAGTGGACTTTAGGGATTAACATAAAACGCACTTACAATTGCATGCGAACATAGGTAATTAATAGGAAAAATTAATGAACAATGCAAATGAAGTAAGCTTGTACTCAAGGAATATGTTTGGTGTGTAGAACGTGAAATCTTAATTAGTAGAGAACCCACCTAGATATGAACTAAAGACAAGCTATGTACTTAGGAGAATGATAGGGGAAGTTCTTTGTTAGCCATTTGTGCCTTCTTAGCCTGCTATCCCTTGTATTAATTATTATCCGTCTTAACCCACTTTGAGCCTTTAGACCTTTCTTTGTAGCCACGATATAAGCCATTATCCCTTAGATTATTAGGCATGACCATATGACCCGCACTTGAATCACAATCCTGAGACATGTCTCGAGCTTGAGTTTGGGGTGGTGGGACCACATATGGGGAATTAAATGGGTAGGGATCGATGTGCTTTGTATTGTAGCACAATTGCAGATGATATATACTTGTAACCCTTTGCCGGGAATGAAGAAAAATGAAAAAAGAAAGAAAAAATGAAAAAATTTGAAAAATCATACAGTAGGAACCGGGAACCCGGATTCGTCAAAACCGGGTACCCGGTTTGCTTCTGTACAAAAAAAAAAGAAAAAAAAAAGAGAAAAGAAAAGAAAAAGAAAAATATGAATGAATAAAACATCCGGCAAAGTGGAATTTTCTGAAAATCATCTTATTTATAGTGGGTAGACATGGGACGCTAAATTGTTGCGTATATGGGTGAGTGAGAACATCTTTTTGAGCGTTAACTCAAGCTCGAGGACATTGTTGATGGTAAGTGAGGAGAGAGCCAAAAGCTCACTTCAAATTTACCAAATATACATCCACACCTGTCCTTAAGCCAATATTATAACCGTAAAGACCTCGTGATTCCTAAGTGCATAGTGAATTTATTATTCTGTTGATAGGGAATACACTAGGTGGAGCGTTCAAAGCGAGTTAGGATTAATGACCACCCTATAGCCATCATACAGAGATGAGTACAAGTGTAACCTTCAAGCATTGCGACTTTAATTTTATGATTGAGATTATTTATGTTTGATGTTGCATGATTAGTGTATGTGTATATTAGTTTCTAGAGTTTGCTATATGAGATTTATTTTGAGAATTGCTTTAGGGTTTATTTGCTAGCTTCTATGTGTTTATACGTTTACTTCTACCCCTTCTACCCCTTTGTTTTGTTTTACTTTGTTAGGACGACAAAGGTTTGAGTTGGGGGTCTTGATGTCTCCCTAATTGTTCTTATTTTAGACCCTTGGGAGACATCATTTTTTGGTGTTTATTTAATTAATTAGATAGACTTTTGGACTAAATATGCAATAATCCGGAATTACCTTTTTATTTCTAGCATTTTTAATTTATTAAACTTTTGCGCGTAATATTGGTATTTTTAGTGTAAAGTTTACAGGTTTTAGATGTTAGCTAGGAGAGGAATCCGAGGAGAAAGTCAAAGATCGTGAATTAGAGTCAAGACTTGAAGACAAATCCCGAAGATATTGTTTTTAGAGCTGAAAATCCACTTTCCAGGCCATAGATTGCTGTTTTCGAGGTGCTTAAGAGTTGATTGAGCCGCTGACCTTTGAAGAGAAAACATTCCTTATCGAAGTACGGAACTTTAGAAACTGGAATGAGGTAAATCGGAGTTGTAACGCATCGGGAAAAGCTGTTTTAGTGAAGGCCTATCATCAGTTACGGGATTTTGGGCTTAGAAAGTGGGCTTGGACATTTAATTAGGCTTTTATTTTCTGGTCCAAGCCCTAGTCCGAATTT
The DNA here is from genome assembly GCA_029959085.1 of Nemophila menziesii. Lineage (NCBI taxonomy): Eukaryota > Viridiplantae > Streptophyta > Magnoliopsida > Boraginales > Hydrophyllaceae > Nemophila > Nemophila menziesii. The sequence goes on along the minus strand of JARWIR010000015.1, from coordinate 20,650,198 downwards.
GCACTTATAAAAGGAGGTCTGGACTTCTATTTTTCAGAGAATTCACATTCCACAAGATTAAACACCAGAGAGAAGCAACAGAAGGAAGAAAGAAGAAGTTACAAGAGCTGGAGTGGGTCTATAGCTCCGTTCGTAGTCATTCCAATTCCGGAAATTAGGTTCTTTTCGTATTTTAATTTTGTAAACAATATGAATTCAATTTCTTTTAATTTAGTTTTTAATTTTAATATGAGCTAAGCTTTCATTAGTGCTTGAGAACAAACAATGGGTGAATCCTAGTTTTATTTTATAACGAATGTTGAATTTGGGTTTCTGTTAAATTAAATTAAATCAGGTCTTTTACTCTTTTCGACAATTTGTGATTATTTACTGATTTTAGAGTCGCGAACTAAAATTAGGTATTAGTATCTAAGCTATTCCACATATGTGGCGTGTGGATCATCTTGACGGGGGGTTTAGGTACAGAATTAATTGTTCAATCTGGGATAAAAACTATTGATTCTGACGAACTTAGTTAATCCTAGGGCCAAAGTGGTAATAAATCTTAATCATCCAACGGTGGATCATATTTACCCTGACGGGACTAGTGACACTTTAGGATTGCCTTATAGTCCACCCTGACGGGGGTATAAGGATTTTAGAATCCCGACCATTGTAATTGACCGATTTAGCCCTTAAACAACATAAGTTAGGAAGTAAGATTAGGAGGATCCTTGCGTTCTCAAGTGCTACATCTCATATTGCGTTTTCACTTATTTTACTTGCGTCTTATCTTTTACTTGCATTTAAGTATTTGTCTTTCATTTATTTAGAATTAATAAACAAAACCAAAACAAACAATTTATTATCTTTCATTTCCATAAGTGCATCAATCACTACTTGCTAAACATTGTGATCAACCATCCGTCCTTGGAACGAATCTGATTTATCAGGATTACTACTTGGGACAACCGTACACTTGCGGTTGTGGTTCGATTAGCATTTGCATTTATTTTTAGAACACACAAAGGACCACCATCCAACCAGAAGGATTCGAATCTAAATTGTCGCTGTCCTTGACGGTTTGTTAGATTATGTTGAAGTATGATCGGTGAGTCGTCCGATCCTACTGCTGGGGGTATAAAAAGTTGCGCCTGCAGGTGTTGTTGCATCCATTCGTAAGATGATAATGCCCGGTCTATCTTTGTTCTAACTAGTTTGTGTCTTTCCCTTCAATTTGTCCAGGTGTAGTTACACCCGTAGGATTGAATATCCACCAAATTGTTGGCCGAGGTAAAGTTTTTAAAATCTTGAATATGTTAAAGATTTGGTGGTGTCAAGCTAATTTTTTCCTGAATGTTCAGAATGTTGTTAAATTCTCCCAGCATGAGCCATGGTTTGTTATTTGTTTGATTCCAGTCCGTAATAAATTTCCATAAACTCTGTCTTTGTTCTTGATCGTTAGGTGCATGGATAAAAATCAAATAATAGGAAAATAAAAGTTCATTAATATCTAATATGATGATATGCCGATTACAAAAAGAAACAGAAACATGCAAAAAGTCATGCCAGATCACCGAAAAACCCCCGGAATTGAACGCATTACCCGTGGGGTAAAAAACAAAGTTCTTATCATATCCTATTTTACGTATGGTTTCGCCAGCATCAACCTTGCGGACCATCGTTTCACCAAAACATGCGATACCAGGTTTAAACTTAAACAAAAGAGCTTTAATCTAGATATTGTCAAGGGGGCCCGGAGCCCTTGACAATTCCAAAACATCGTACTCATTTACCACTGGCGGCCAAAGAATGACTGCTTCCTTGTTAGATATTGATGGGGGCGTCCTTCTTCTTCGTGCGGTTCCACTTGCTCTCCGCTTCCTCCCCGCTCTCGATGTTATCATCTTTTTTGAATTCAACCGCGTTGTCTGTGCTTCCCCCCTCCGTCTCTTCAGTGGGCTCGAATTGTGAGTCATCTTCATCCAAAATAGTAACCAACTTTTTCTTTTCGTTTGTAGTAGCTGGTGTGTCAACAAAACCCTCAAAGCTTCCCTCTACCTCAAAAATCTTACCCTTCCCTTTCTCCCTTTCATCAAACATAACCTTCTTATTACTTCCCTCGCCTTTATCATTATTCATTTGCTTGTCAAGACCCGTAAAACTTGCCATATATTCGTACCTACGTTTGAGGGCTAATTTTTGCTGCTCGGTATTAGTCCCAGTACGCCACCTTCCTTTCAAAAATCCAAGACCTTGTGATTTGTTCTTCCCAACCCTGCCAGCCTCGTCCCCATCCTCCTTACCTCTTGTGTCATGCTGTTCGTTTCCCCTATTCGGTGTTACCTGTCTATCCTTCTCTTGTTGTGCCACATTAAGGTCAAGGTCCACGTCAGGGGAGTTCCCTTCGCGACCGAATCCAAACCTCCCAAACCTAGCTGCCTCATTGACTACTTTATGTAATAACCCCGACCCTCTGTATCGGTGTTCACCCTCGTCTTCCCTTCCTCTATCTCTACCAGTATCAGTACGTTGCTCACTTCTACGAGAACCAAATGTATTGTCATCAGTACGATTGCCACCAGAATTTGAGTTGTGCTGCCTCGAAGACTCGCGTCTCTCTCTTCTTCCTCCCCTCCCATTGTGGTGATTGTCATCATCCCGGTACCATCACGCGGGATGTGCGTATGGAATGAAACTACTCCCAACTCGTTTCATAACGCCATAGATTGGATTAACCGGTGGGTACCTAGCAATATTCTCGACCGACCAAGTGACCTTACGTCTTTCATCTGGGTCCACCACCTCTTGTAACACAATTATATCACACTGATCTTCCCTATGACCCAATATTCCACACCAAAAGCACAGCGCTCCGAAATTCTCATACTTGAAGGTGATCCATCCCGCACCCTCTTCTTGTGCAAGGTAGCACCCCGAAACCAAAGGTTGTTTCACATTCACCCTCACAAGAAACCTAAGAATTTTAACGTCGCTAGTCACCACTTCCGGGTAGTCTATATCCTCTAAATCCTCAAACTTAGGTGCAATGGCAAGAAAAGTATCCAAGGTGTTCTGTATAAACGCTAATCCACTACCTTGCACCCAGATTGAGGTGAAATCTAACGAAACATCTGTCCAAAGTGTACGTGGGGGGAGAGGGGTGAAACAGAAATGCTTACCAATGAAAACACCAGGTCTTAAGTTCCAAAGACGATTTAGCTCCTCCGGTTGGAAACATTCAAGCTTGAAGACGTTCTCATCCATTTCAGTTAACCTAAAATCATCACGCACCCCCCATCCTTCTCGTATATGACATCGAAATCCGGTAGCGTAAACCTTCCCCGCGCCTAAAGCATAGATCAGTAGCTCGACCTCATCTCTCATGCTTTCTATTCATTTAGTTCGAATCCCCAGATAAATAACTCCCAAAGTATTGGCATTAGCTTCTGTAATTTTTACAATAGGTAATGCATGTCTATCCCGAGTAGCCATGGTATGACAAGAAAATGCAGTAAAACGTGTAAAAGATGGAAAGATGAGAACCTGTGTAGCGTGAGGTTTTATGAGTGAGAGAAATAAAATGTTTTGTTGCAGAGGAAAGTAATGAAATGTTGAAGTGAAAGGAAGTTGAAAAGGCGTAGTTGAAGAGTCTCGCCAAGATTGAACTCTTATACGCGTGTTGTATTCTTGGAAAATCCGTATAATGCGTATAATCATTACTGATTTGGACACGGTATAACCCGCCTCTTCATCTTTGTAAGCCACCTCATTATACTCCGTAATATGTATAACATAATACATTAAGTAGTGTCTGCATGTCCACCACGTGTCTCGAAACTCTTGCAATCCTCCACTTAACCTATCTAGTTCATTAATGTCTCCACTAAGTGATGTCTGCATTAGTTTATTCCTTCTTTTACTCCCGTAAATACTACTCTTATAAAAAAAATCCCCGTAGTAATTAGGTTGTCTTAGCTTAAATACCTTCAGCTGCAATTCCATTTGTGTCGCTACCCGTGATACAACCCAAACCCTATTTATGTGTTGAGTATTTATCTCTTCTTGTTCCTTTGTATTCCACTCTTGAGATATTGTCATCTTTATAATAATCGGTTCTCATTTCTGAAACTGTATTTGATCATTTCTGTTGCGATAATCCACCTTTGTTTTGTTATTTCCTTCCTCATTCCTTTGTCTACCGTCTGTGTCATGACTCGTGTCCTTAAACTAGAATCTCTTGTTATAGGGGCTGGACAACTTCCTCTTACCCTTATTCGTTTTACTGAATCCCGTACTGTTCTTATTTAATATAGCGATTTTATGTTTGATTTTAGTATCCTAGTGAATCTTGTACTTTCCAAACATGTTGAGACTTTGATGTTTATTGAATCCATCAGAAAAAGATTCCATAATAAAACCCTAACCCAAGTTCTATACAAGACTTGGTACAAAAAGACTGGAAAAATATAATTGAGGGATTGTAGGAATTTACCTGTATGACTGATTAGGCTGTCTGATTTGTGAGATTGCTGTTGAGATTGATGTTAAGATTTCCTCGTCCGTCGCCTCCGTTGAGAGAACTTTCCCTTTCTTTTCATAGCCCCCTTCTTACACTGCTATATTCTCCTCGGTTTTTTTTCTTTCAAACGTAAAGCGAAACCGAGTGATAAAGAATTAGCCAATCCCAAGTCATTTAAATAAACTTGAGCTGTTGACCATAAGTTGAACTTTGTTGTCTATCGTACCGTGCAGTTCAGTCTGCCATGTCGTTAAATCATCTCAAAATATGCTAAAAGAACATACGATTATGTTTTTCACCACACGTAAGGATCCATTTAACGTACACTCACTTGCCGCTGGGCAATGAATTTATTCTTTGAATCAAATCAAGATTATTGTAACAAAATAAACGATAGCACCCATTCAACCGTTGAATCTGTCCAAATTGGTTTTGAAAAACCTGTCGGTTGTGTGTTCTGGTTTCTCGCTTCATGCTCACAATACCGCTTTGTTCTAATTTATGTTTGAAAGATGCATGCAAGTAATGATATATTGTGTTCCTGCTAGTTTAACTGGTTCACAAGGATTGTTGGAATTAATCATCTGACTGTGAACTATTTGAGTCGGTAAACTCTTCCAATCCTGTCGAAAAAGATCTTTCATACCTACATTAGTTGCTAGTAAAACCGTTATAATGTCCAGTGCAAATTCTCTTTGACTAAACAAAGGAATTAATTTATTAGACAATCAAATACTTTTGAATGACTTTGATTTTTTTAAAATCGAAAAACACTCATATTATAAAATCTAAAGGCTAAACAATTACAAAGATCAACCTTTTTTTTTCTTTCCAAAAACATATATTATATAAAATAAAATAGTTCAAAATATTATAATTAATCAACCCCTTGAGGTTTTTCTTTACCCGAAAAAATAAGATATTAGTTAATTGAGTTGGAATTTCTAAGATTCAGTTAGCAAATAGGGTGCTTAAAATCTCATATTTGGCAACTCACTCAACTGCCATATTTATACTCCTAGTAATAAAAACAAAAATAGAGTTGGATTGTTCCGCTAAACCATAAATACTATAAATAATATTGTTAATTTGATGGCAACTAATGCTGGTTGTTAGATATTGGGTGCATAATCTTTCGAGTATCATTCTCAATAATAACTATTCTCGAGTGGTAGTCTCTTAATATTTCCGTAGCTTTCAAAATCGCAGTAACTTCTGCCTCAAGAACCGAATTTGCATCAATTTTCTAATTTTTTGCTGTTACAAAGTTTCCATTAGAGTTTCTTACAATAAAAGTTACTGCTACTCTTTTTTCGAAAAGGCGGCATCACAGTTTATTTTATAAAAGTTAACATGAATTTTTTTTCCATTTATCTTTAAATTTAATGTTAATTCCTTTGTTATTCTCATTTATTGTAGTAACCATATTATTATTTTTTATTTGATCTTTTTTATCCATAAAGTTTGTATCATTAGGGTTAAATATTTTATTGTAAACAAAATTATTTCTATCTTTCAAAATGTGCCAAGGTATGTTGCATATTAATTCTAGTATCTATCTTTCTTATTTAAGATTTTATTATATCGTTTATATGGTTAAGTAACCATTGGTCTAGTTTATTAGCACTTGCATACCATACACATTTAGCGCCCAAGGGCATCCAAAAAGAATATGTTCTACAATTTCAATTTCTATATTACATATTTTAAAGATATTGCTATAATTTCATTTCCTTTAAAATATTATTTCTTCAGTGGCTAGCATCTTTTTTATTGCCCTCCACATAATTTTTCGTACTTTTGGTATAGTGTTCATTTTTCAAATCATTTTTCATACTTTGTTAGTTTTAGTAATAGAAATATTTGGTCTATTTGCACACAGATCAATCTCAAACTATAATTCTCACTAATTGGTGAGGGAGAAATGTCACTCACTCAAAGTGTCATATACATTTTGTTTAATACCCAATCAACAATGTTGTTTTACCTTCTCAAGACAAACAAAAAATTTATGTTACACAAATTTTTCAAATAATCAATCTCAACTAAACTATTACATAATTGTTTTATCGAGTTTTAACTTGGGTCATTGACGACCTGTACATATGCTAGCAACATCATTATCAATAGTGATAGATTCTCTTCGATAATACTCTGCTAATATAGACACAAAACCAACTCAAAATGTCTCTTCTTCAACTGGAGATGGTGCACTATAGTTCTAATTTTTATAATCTATCAAAATTCCACCTACATTCCGAACAACGCAATCCACTAATGTTAAATCGTTTGTAGCATTCCATGCCACATCACGGATAATTATAAAACAATTAAGAAGTAGAGAAATCAATGAGGGGATAGAGTGTGATCTCCATATCCCCTCACCTCTAGTAATAAAACTTCTTCGTTGTTTCTGATTAACTAGGGGGCCTAATATATTCTACGTAGAAGTACGGGCATAAGATTGTTGAGGATGAGTCACTGTGAGAAAATCATTAACAAAACTATTAATGTAAAGGCTAATTAAGACCCTTCTCAATAAAGATTTTTTCCTAAGATCTTGTATCCAAGGCTTTAGAGAACTCATCATAGAAATGGAAAATATTGTTAACAGTAACCAAGAGCCAGAACGAGTATTTTTAAAGATAGAATAGTTTCTGCTAGTTACAATTCCAAATCACATAGGCATCAATATATAGGGTCTCATCTCATTTTATCACTCCGTGACTTGCTTTGGCATATTCGTGGTTGGGAAGGATCCACTCGTCCAAACAAGTGGTAGGGACATTAAGTCTGATTTGGTTAAGATGATTGGATATCCAAGGCGCTCTAGCATGGATGCAATGGAAGATCAAGTTCTCAATAGACTCATTATCTTCATTGCACACCTCACATGTAGCATACGTTTAAATATTCCTCTTAACTCTAAAACTGTTAGTACGCAACACTTTTTTTCACTTCCGAGAAGCAGGGCACATTGAACCAATGAAGAGACCATCTATAATATGTCCTCCTGTCCTCGAGGAAAAACTACTTCCTACTTATTTGCGGTATGCGTAGCTAGGTATGAACAGATCTTTTCATGTTATTATTTCTGCTAACCTTTCAGGACCTCAAGAAGATAAGCTGCTAAGTGTGCTCTCAGCCAACAAAGAAGCAATTGGGTAGACTATCACCAATATAAAGGGGATTAGTCCTACCATTTGCAAACACAAAATCATTCTTGAAGACGAAGGGGGCGGTCAATAGAAGGACAAAGTAGACATATACCCACAATGAAGGAAGTGGTAATGAAAGAGGTGATCAAGTTGTTATATGCGGGGATTATCTTCCAGATCTCAAATAGTGAGTGGGTTAGTCCAGTGCAATGTGCTCCAAACAAAGGAGGTATCACTACCATCCTTAATGATAAAAACGTAGCCATTCCATCAAGAAAAATTGTGGAGTGGAGAGTATGCATGGATTACTGCAAGCTTAATAAAGCCACAAAAAAAGATCACTTTCTTTTACCGTTCACCGATCGGATGTTGGACAAGCTTGCAAGGAGAGAATATTATTGCTTCATTGACAGCTACTTAGGCTACAATCAGATTTGTGTAGATCTCGTTGATCAACACAAAACCACTTTCACTTGTCCATTTAGCACCTTTACCTACCGAAGGATGTCGTTTGGGTTATGTAATGCACCTGCCACGTTCCAGATGTGTATGATGGCTATATTTTGGGAAATGATTGAGTAGTTCTTAAAAGTTTTCATGGATGATTTTTTGATGTTTGAAGAGAGTTTTGATGAGTGCCTTAACAATATTTAATAGGTAACCCCGTGTTGTAAAGAAAAAAATCTTTTCTTAATTGGGAAAAATGCCACTTCATTGTTCGCGAAGGAATTGTGTTGGGACATAAAGTTTTGGTTGCCGGAATAGAGGCAGATCGAGCTAAAATTGAAGTTATAAAGACATTTACCATCTCCCGTTTCTGTTAAAGGAGTCAGAAGTTTCTTTCAGCACACAGAATTTTATCAAAAATTCATTAAATGTTTCTCCAAAATTGCCAAACCCTTTTGTACTTTACTTGAGAAGGATACTCCCTTCAAATTTGATGACGCGTGTGTTGAAGCGTTTTTGGAGATCAAAGAGAAATTCATCTCCACACCAATTGTCATAGCTCCGGATTGGCACTCTCCGTTCGAAATTATGTGTGATGCAAGTGATCATGCTATGGGTCCTGTTTTAGGGCTAAGGAAAGAGAAGATCTTCCACACTGATATGTTATGCAACTAAGACCTTTACAGCTGCCCGATTGAACTATACCGTGACGGAGAAAGAGTTATTATCCGTAGTATATGATTTCGATAAGTTTCCTTCCTATATTCTTGGGATGAAAACTATTGTGTACACATATCATTCAGCAATCAAGTACCTTATGGACAAAAAAGACGCAAAGCCGCGTCTTATTTGATGGGTATTATTTCTACAAGAATTGGACGTAGACATTTGAGACCGGAAAGGGTGCGATAATCAAGTAGCTGATCATTTATCCCGGCTCGAAGGATCTAAGGTCAATACATGACCATAATTGGTCAAAGAGGAATTTCCCGATGAATATCTCTTTATTGTTAAAAAAGAGTTTGTTACTTAGTATGCAGATATATTTAACTTCATAGTTAGTCGTGTATTCCCTTCGGATTTCAATCCACAACAACGAAAGAGGTTAAAACATCAAGCAAGACAATTCTTCTGGGACGATCCTTACCCCTTCAAAGTTTGCAGTGACCAAGTCATTAGAAGATGTGCTCATGAGAATGAAACATGGAAAGTCATTGCAAGCTGCTATGGCTCACCATATGGTGGCCACTTCAAGGGTGATTGAACCACATTAAAAATTCTTCAATCCACATTCTATTGGCCCTCCCTTCACAAAGATTGTCATTGGTACATCCAGACTTGCCAAAGATGCCAATTCACTGGCAACATATCAAAAAGAGACGAGATGCCACTCAACAACGTGTTAGAAGTATAAATCTTTTATGTTTGGGTATTCATGAGACCTTTTGTTGGTTTCCATGGTAATCTTTATATTTTGCTAGTCGTAGATAATGTGTCAAAGTGGGTAGAAGCAGTGGGTACACTAAGAACGATGCCAAGACAGTCATCTCGTTCTTTAAATAAAATATATTTTCAAGACGTGGTACGTCACGTGTTCTCATTAGTGATAAAGGTACCCACTTTATAAATTTTCAGTTAAGAGCTGTCCTTCGTAAGTTGGGGGTGAGAACACTTCAATAGGTTATCATCCCCAAACTAACGGTCAAGCCTAGGTCTCGAATCGAGAGATCAAATCAATCCTAGAAAAGGCCGTGAACAAGACGAGGAAGGATTGGTCACTATAACTTGATGATGCTCCCTTGCCTTATATACTAGCATTTAAAACCCTAGTTGGGGAATCTCCATACCGAATGGTTTACGACGAAGCCTGTCATCTTCCCATCGAGATTAAATCTCGTGCTTTTTGGGTGATTAAATTTTTAAAGTTTAACGTAGAAGCAAAGGATGATGCAGTTGAACGAGTTAGATGTATTCTGTTTCCATGCCTATGATAATTCACGTCTTTACAAGGAGAAAACAAAAAGATAGCATGATAATCATATTCCAAAGAAAAAGTTAGATATAGGACAAAAAGTGCTCCTATATAATTCAAGATTCTCGAACTACCCGGGTTAGCTAAAATCCCGTTGGGGAGGAACATACATTTAATAAAAGTCACACCTCATGACACGATCTAGATCGAACATCCAATAGACCAAAGGACCTTTATGGTGAATGGTCATCGCTTGAAGATATACCATGACGGTGAGGACTTTGGACGGGAGGAGACCATGCATCTCCAAGAAGACGAATAACCAAAGGTAACACGTCAAACTAAACACGTTAAACAAAAGTGCCCATGGGAGACATCCCTTGTTTAGATTGATTTTTATTTAAATTATGTTTTTTAGTGTACAAATTTAATTTAGTGTATAATTTTAATGTGTTTACAAGCTAATAGGAGAGAAAAGTAGAGTTTTATTGTGTAGGATGATAAATTCTAAGTTTGGGGTGGAAAAGAGGAGATTTTCGCATGATCAGCAGCGCCCGCATGCATACCGGTCATACAACCGGCATACTGGTACCATCAGAGGGTCGCGACGGTACGAAATACAGTCAAATTCAGAATCATCGAATGGGACCGGCATACCGGCATCCTGAGCGGCATATCGGTGATCTCCATGAGTCGCGACGGTTCATAAATAAGGTTAAAGTCAAAATCATTGAAGGGCGGGACCGTCATACCGGCATCATGAGCAGTATACTGGCCATGCAATCATGTCAACATTTGCGACATTCGTGCTACGGTATGTGATTCATGAAAGATAGGACGACATACCGATGAAATGGCCGGTAGGCCAGTGCGGTAGTAGTTTGAAAGAGAATCAAAGAGACTTTAGGGTCTCCAACATGGAAAACTTAATCTTAGCCTCTCTCAACTTCACCAATACAAAATTTGCAGTCCCAAACTCTATAAAAACACCTTGAAGCTTGTTCAGACCTTTACATATAAACAAAAACACCATATACTCTTTCCCCCATCCTCCATAAACACATAATCTTCATCATATCCATTCCACAACACCACAAAACGCCAACGATCATCAAGTTTTCAAGATTTCTTCCACCACAAGTCAATTATTCCTTCCTCTATTATTGATAATACTTCATCCAAACAACAACCTTAAGCCACACCAATCCTTTATCACTTTATTCCATACTTGGTGAATCTTGAGTTGTGGGTCAAACAAAGATGACTAACAGAATGATTGCTATGGAGTACAAGAGAGAGTTTTACATCTTATGAAAGAAAAAGAATTTTCTAGGAGCTACAAAAGAGAGAGCCTTCAATCTTGATGATCCAAGTCAAAGTAGCCAAAGCTCGAGGTACTACACAACAACTACATAAATATAACATGAAGAAGAGTGTACCAGTCAAGCCTAAAGCAAAGACATCAAAAGAAGATCAGGGTTAATCTTCAAATCTTAATGCCAAATTAGAAAATGTATCTACACCACCAGAGTGGGAAGTTACATTGACAAACAAAATCACATGCTAAGAAAATACGTATCGCTGCTACTGGATGGAAATTCAGAGGATGAAATAAAACATTGACAAGATCACATATATATTGGATATAGAAAACGATTCTCCTTTAGAGGATGAATGAAAAACTATGCTTTATGGAAAGTTACCATCTTCTAATCATTCTTCTTAATGTGCATTCGTTTAGTTTAGTTTAAATTTTATTGCTTGTTGAGGCTTTTTCGAGTCGTGGGGAGACGACTCATTTTTGAGTTAGGGGTGGGGATGCGTTGTCCTCATCTTCCTTTTTGTTTTCAGCATAAATTAAGAAAATTAGGTTTAGAATTGGTACAGAATATAAAGAATGTCCCTGTTGAGCATATTTTAATCTGGTCAATGATAATAAGTAGTATGTTTTTGAACAGTGTCACAAATATGTTTAGTATGCATGCATGGAAACAGGAAGTAAACGATAGGGAAGATTAATAAAAAATGCGTATGAAGTGTCAAGTTGCATCGTAGGTAGAGATAATCGGTGTGTAGAATGTGAGGTTTGAAATTAGTTGAAAACTCGTATATCTATGAACTAATAGTGAAAGAGTAACAAAATCTGGTAGTTAGGAAGGTGAATAAGGAAGTTCTTCCATTTTTAAGCCACTTGAAACTTTTAGCTCTATTACCCTCTAATTTGATTATAATTATTGGTAAAAGAAGGCCAACATTGTCACTCAGACACCATACTTTTACCTCATTGCAAAGATAATAACCAGCAAAAAAATTTAGCAGAGAAGTTTGTGTTATAATCATGACAAAAAAATGATGATTTACAAGAGCTTTTGATACTGAAGATATTTCTCTTAATATATTCAAGATCATATTTAAGGAAAAAAATGATCAACTTAGAATTTAGGTGGACATACGTAAGCTTCTTAAGGGAATGTTCATGTAGTCATAAATAAATGGGACCTAGGAATAGTGATTCAAAATATGAACTTAGACAAGCCATAAGCGTGGGTTCGGCTAAGTGGATTTTCTTATGTACTGAAAACCCTTCAGATGATAGATTACTTTTGATTCTTCATATGTAATCTTTTAGAGGTTATTTTCCATTTCTTTATGAAAATAAACTAGTAAAAATTTGAGATTTCGGGTAGAATTTGATGTAGACTTGATGTCTCCATATTTGTGATATATTAATCTATACTTGAGACATCATCTTAGAGGTATTTAGTACTTAATTTTGGGATTTCTTTTACCATTTATTCATACTTTACACTTTTTTGTCTAGTTTTAGGTGTTTTGATATTTTGTGAGTTTTTGTGCGTAATTTGTGTGTTATTTGTGTAGCACTTAAGTATATGGATGCTACTAAACCTATGGAAACTAATTTGAAGTGGAAAACTAAAGAAAGCCCCTTAGTCATAATCAAAAAGGAAAAGTTTTGATATATTTGGAAAGTAAAGAATCTGGCAGAGTAGAAAAACGTTTACTTTCGCAGAAAGTCGGACACAAATTTTGAGGAGCCCTTTGATAAGGTTATATATCTTTTTGTTTCGGTCATTTTGACTAGTTGGACATCAAATTTTTTGTAAGTAAAGAAGGATATATGACCAACTCAATCATCAAAAGTTTATAATGTCCTACAATTTAGGAATACGAATTTTGGTAGGATAAGGATTCCTTAACATGGAAATTACTCCATATTTCAAAAAAAGACCGATATATATCCACTCCTACCTTTGAGAAATCATCATTGCAGTTCCTAATCAACCTTTAATCAATCGACAAGAAGACAAGAAGGAGTTGGAGGCTGTTTATGCCATTCCATCCCTTCACCTTTGTAATTTATTTTCTTTATTTTTCTAGTATGAACTAATTTTATTTAGCTTGATATTAGAAGAAGGGTATAAACCCTGGACTTGTTTTGCATCTATTTTAATTTGGGACGTCCTGTTTACATTTAATTGAAATTAGTAGTGTTATCTATGTTTTTATGTGCTTTGATATATTGTCTATAGTACTTGCGGATGCAAACGTATAGGATTACAATAGTAGTTGGATGGTCACCCAAAAGGGGTGTATAATAATTGAAACACCATATAAATGTCTAGTGTGCGGTAGTGAACCTAACAGGCTTGCCTAACTAGATAGTCACTACGGTATGCGATTAACCACCAATCATTAGGAAGGGTCCCCTTACCCAAGTCCCTTGGTAATTGTTAGGTCGCCAGCTAAATCCACCCAGAAGGGTGTTAGGAGGAATATAGAATCCTAACTATTTCATATCACACAATTGTCCCTTAGATAATCAAGCATATAACAAGGCTAGTGTACATTACTCACTATATCTCGAGCTAAACTCTAATACTACTATTTCATTTATATTTATTTTCCTGTCTTTAGTTAATTGTTAGAGTCTTAAAAACCACACAAATATTTTAGAGTCTTTTTGCGTATTAGTTTAATTATCTCTTTTATTGTACTTTATAAATTCATTATCTACATCTAACTTTTGAAGTCCCTTCCAACGAATTATACTTATCAATTAAACTTGCATATGATCTGTGATACTTGCAGTGAGTAATGTAGTGGGATGGGGTGTTTAGTTATTTTAATATTTATATCGTTATTTTATCAAAACCCTAACCACCACCAAGGCATACCCCTCCAGAATGGATGTTGCATTTAGTAGGGGGATGAGGTTTGGTGGGCGCAATTTAAAACTGGATGTAAAAATAATCTAATCCTTAATCCATTGGGAGACCCTAGGAGACTTTTCTTTGAATGGACATACAAAAGGTATATAGGGAGAGAAGTGCAAAAAAATTCTAGAATTGGAGTGATGGACGACACTGGAGATAAAGTTTAACTTATAGAGGAAATTCGTCAAGAGCATATTCGTGCTAATAATGTATATGACAATGATGATTTGTAGGAGAAATAAGGATAATGAGATAAAGATGTTTTGAAATGAGAATCTTAACGATGAAATTATTTCTAAAGATCGACAACTTCTTTAGTAACTTAATCATTTTTTTTAATCACGATCCTCTTGTTCCGATGAAAAATTAGACAAAAAAATTCCTAAAAGTTTCATCCACTAAGCCGTGGTTGATGCATTAAGATAGTAAGGAATGAACATAGTTCCTAACATTATTGTAAAAATCTCTAAGTATTTTCTAGGAATGCATATGATTTTGAATTTGGTAGGTACTAATTATGGTGGTGAGTTGGATGGAGGAGTTATTAATTATAGTCTAGTACAACTCTTGAATGCTGACATGTTTTCAAATCTTGACAGGGTACAAGACAACTCCAACAACAAAGAGCATGAAATATGGCTAAGGAAAAAGCTTAGCCAAAAAGAAGTTGATATGTACAAAAAGAGTAAATTCTTAGATTACCATTTGAACGAGAAATATGTTTAATCTCTTCATAATGATGAATGTGAGTATGAGGTTGATTATGAGAAAAACACTGACAATGTTAAGGCGAGCGGTGAATTTAAAAACCTGCTCACCCATGTTTTATGTGTATGAGCAGCATATTGCACATACTTACAAAAATCAAATTGTTCGAAATGTTGATGATGAACCCCGTAACTTCCATAAATATGGACCTAGATAAATTGTTGGGAGTATTAAAAGATAAGAAGTTGTTGGTAGAATTTATGCAACTACAAAACAACTAAGAGTCGATTATATGAGTTGGTTTGTGAAAAATAAGAACGAAGGAGATCAAATATATGACAATGAGAGGAAAATAACGTAGCCATGGAGTAAAATTATATTATTGATAGTATGTTAGTCGTTGAAAGAGCTGATGACTCGAAGAATATTATAGTTGATGAAGGAGTTGATTGTTGTGTTATATACGAGGATGAAGGAATAGTTGTGCAAGATGATGTTTTTACTCGTAAAACTTGTGACTAGATCATGGCGAGAATGAAGAATTTTGTTAAATCAAAGGAAAAGTTGGTGATGTTTATGAACCTATGAAGTCTTGCCCTGTCCCATTACAATCTGGAGATGAATAATGAATACCTTACTTTGCATTTGTCAAGAGATCCAGACGCTCTTGACTCAATTATATATTAAATATATTTTTTCTAGATTTAATCCTGAGTTGTGATGATATTTTTACACTAAGTTGAACCATAATTTTTTTAATAGCTTAGTTAATGATCATTTTGATCATATAAGAGATGTTGACCCCAAGGGGGTTTTCAAGAGTGTTTTGGAAAAATTTTAATAAAAACTAGTTTTTTGTCGTATTTATTATAATCGTACAAGGTTTTGGTATATTGAATTTATTCATACACATATCGACTTTAATGTGATACTTAGTCATTGGAATTATATTACTGAGTGGAATGTGATTAATCACACCCCTGGATTATAATTGATGATTTCAATGAAGTAGTGAATTCACATGAAAATGTAGGGCGTCCGTAATAATTAAGTTGAAAAATTCAATGACATTATAAACATAATCTCTCTTATTGACCTTCCCGCTAAAGTTTTCTTTTATACTTGGTCAAACAATAGAGCGTCTGACCAATACGTGTAAGAAAATATTGATAGAAATCTTGAGCTCTTAAAGGGGGTAAGTAAGAGATGCAAGGTTCGAGTCCCCTCCCTGAACATGGATAACCTGTTCTAATTAAATGAGAGTATGCATGAGGAGGCGTGTATATTTCCTATGAGAATAGTCGTGGTGCGCGTAAGCTGGCCCGCATACCCATACATCTAAAAAAAAATATTGATAGAAATCTCTGTTATAAGGAGTGGTTTATCCAAAATCAGGATAGTAATATTCTTGATCTTCCTATGGTTAGTTTGGATCGTTTTTCTCTCATAAATAAAAGACCCATTTTTTATCTTATAATACCTAATACTTCAAATTTAAATCTTTCAGGATGGATGATCACACTTTTAAAAACTTCATCCAATTTACTTGGGACCTAGAGATTCGAGTTCAGAATCCAAAAGAATTTAAGTTGAAGAAGAATATGAGTAGGTTTATTCTCAAGAATTGGAGTAACTAAACTTTTAAAAATCATTGTACACAAATTTTGAATATCTAGAAAGATATCACTATTCTTCAAAAAATCATCTTCTACTATTAACCTGGAATGCATTGAAAGTTTAAACAATAAACTCGATCATACGTGAGAAAGAGAACAAATATATTAAGATTTAAGGCCTATATTAAAATATAATGATGTTTGGGGTAATAATAATGCATTATTTAATGCAACTATTATACATAAACAATATATTAATAAAACCCTTCGACTTTAAAATGATGAAGGATGTTGGCAGGATGATCAAGTTATTGCACAAATTTTTACATATTAACTTGTGGAGTTCCTTTACAAGACATTGATTTCCATAGTCCATAAGGTGAGGTACAAACTACATTTACATATCATCTTCCAATATATTGCACAAATTTTTGGGTACAAAGTTATCTCTCAACTTCTAAGTATATAAGACTCCAACCGTTTATAAATAATATTATTTCTCCTACGGAGACCGTATTTATCAAGGTAGATCCAGTCAAGATAATATCATTATCGCCCATGATAATTTTATATTTCTTCCCGAAGAATATAGAAAGACTAAATAATATGATGCGGTCAAGCTAGACATGACAAAAGCTTATGATAGGATCAAATGGGATTTCCTGGAAATAGTTATGAGGAAGTTGGTGGTCACGAGATGGATAATTAAACGTGTCACTATGAAATCATGGCCTTGGAATAGTTTTCTAGCAGGCCAGGATGTTCCCAAATGGGGTTGTATACATCACATAGGTAATGAATGGTGGCTAGGATGTCCCCAAATGGGGTTGTATACATCACATAGGTAATGGTGCTTCAACAAATCTCTGCATAGATCAAGGGATCCCTGACCATAACTATGTAAATAATTTGAATAATAGTCATATTTCGCTAGTCATTGAAATATTTTTACCTTCCGAGAAAGAGTGTGCTTTATGTAAATATCAGAACGCCATTGAAATTGAGACGATCTATCTCGTGGGTAGATAAGAATAGTAATGATTCAATTATATGATTATCTACACTACACAAAATTGGTTATCATGTTATAATTCTGAAGGATAATTTTGAGAGCCCTAATATGGTCTTAGCCATCCAGATTGGTAAGGCTAACCAGTGGAAACTAGTTTGACACTAAAAAAGTCCCGAGTAAGATTTGAGTTATTATTTAAAAATGGTGTAAAGAGGTCATCGCAAGAAAAGAGAATATGTATAAAAGAAATTATGTGGTAGATATTACTTGTACTTGATGTCCAAACATCACTAAAAATACAATCCATATGTTTCTAATAAGCACGAGAACTCGACAAATTTTATCTAATTAGTTATCTTAGCTAGAATTTACAATAACATTTGATGATTATGTCATCAAGGTTACTGATGCTTACTCAAGGAACGTACGTGATAAAAAAGTAATCATAACTTACAATCTCTTTTATATGGTTCATATGGAAGAACAAAATATTAAATATTACGAAGGTAAACTTTGGAGTATCACAGAAATATTGAATAATTCTAAAGGTCTTATGGAAGATATCTCTGGTAGTGTTTGGGTGAGCACAACTTCTCAATCTATTGGAAACAATAGAAGCACTATAAATATGAGATTATTCTTAATCTTAATAAAACATATTTTGTAATGGTTCTCTCCATGGTAACTTAGAAGCACAAGTCTTGTTTGTGGTCCATATTTTACTAAATGGTAATTGGTTGGAAACAACAACAAAAACACTTGGTGCAACTCATAAATAGTAGGGGAAACACTAGCCTCTCTGAAAGTTTTCAATTTCATGAAGAGCATAACCATCACAACTTGATTATTCACACCGATTTCTAGGAAATTTTCCATGGTATACAAACTCGGCTATCTCAAGGTCTACATTCACATTTGTACCCCTAGAATTACATAATAACCCCATCATTGCTTACTCTTATTATCAGGGATCTTCTTTATTTTTGTTCTAGGGGTCTGCTTGACATAATTGTTATATATTTATTGTAACCCTTCCGTGTAATTTTCTTCTTTAGTACCAACACTATTGACAAATAAATTTGACTTTGATCATAAACTAAGCATTTACTATTAGACTTTTTGGTACAAATATGTGCTACTATTAGAGACCAAGACACATTCTTTTCTTGAATATTTATTAGAAATAGAGTATATAATATCCAAGATAAATTACCAGCAACCTCTTTTGAAACAATTCTCTCTCTAATGTGATTAAAAGAAAAATTCAAGCGATGCATCTAGGTTTTCTCATTTTCTTGAATATGTTATCTCATTTAGGCAACATATATGAATTCAAACATATATTAATCTGATAGGAAACAATCTGATGCTACTATTTTGCAATTCTAGAGTCTAGAATTTGATGGTACAACATTGAGTATGTGTAAATCTTCTCTTAAAATTTTGTCGGGTTATAGTTGTTGATAAAAAAACTTGATAAATTCAATGGATATAGACTACTGTATGTTTCTATTTTTTTATAAATATATGCCCTTAGGAGACATCATTTTAGGTAGAAACTGGACCTATTAGATAGAATTTTGTGCTTATTTTGTCATATTGCACTTTCTCCCTTTGTAATTATGTTATTCAGATTTTTGGAGCTTTTGTGCGTTAATTCATTTGTTTTTGGCATAAAATTCTCAGGTACATGGATGCTAGGAAACACCAAGATGAGGAGGAGAAGTGAAGTTTAAAGTCTTAGATCAAAATAAGAGGTCAAAGAGCAAAAGGTACCACTCAAAGAGTTGAAGAAGAGCATAAGAATATGGAAAGCTGTCACTTCTTGCTAATTTTGAGGCAAAACGGTATTGATCCACGTCTGGTGGTTCAAATGAAAAAGATTTTCCTTTGAGTTAGCTCAAATTGAGAACTAGAATCAGGTGATTTGGATTTAACAAGCAAAAGTTACGCCCATTTTACTAGAGTGTGTACATCAGTTACAAGTAATACTATTTGGACTTGAGCTTTTAATTAACTAATAATAAAATAAAATCCCAATCCGATTTTGTCTAGTATATATAGCCTTTTAGACCTCATTTCTTAGTACGCTTCATATTTTACAAAAATCAGAAGAGAGCAAAACGGCAGAGGAAGAGTTAGAGCTGGAGAAATCATCTTTCTTCAACAACAGCTCAATCTATTCCTATAATTAGATTCTTTATCTTATTTTTGTATTAGGTAACATGAATGCTTTTAATTTCTTTATATTTTTTACTTTGAATTTGAGATGAACATTTAGTGCTTGAGAGTCGCAATTATGAGTTAAGCCTTAATCTATATAATTGATGTTTTTTCCGAATTTGGGATTATTTAATTTAATTTAAGTTGGGTATTTTGTATTGAATATTATCGCATGGTTATTTACAAATTTTATTCTGGCCAACTAGAATTAAGGTTGAGTAATTAGTCTATTCACTACTGCGGTGATCACCTTGACGGGGGGGTTTATTTACGGAACTAGATAATAAACACGTGGTGTTCGTCAATGACGAGCTTGACTGACCACACAGCCTATTGGTGATGTTTCCCTATTTGTGATGATTTAATATTAGTTGGAGACATCATTTTAGGTGTATTTATTAGGTTATAGATCGATTTTTACATGAATTACTACACTTTTCTATTTCTTGTCTTGATTTAATTATTTATAATTTTTAGGGCATATTGGGTTTAATTTGTTTATTTAGTGTAAAGCTTTAAAAATATAGATAGGAATTAATTAAATGCCAAATAAATTCTAAGAGATAAAGGAAAGAAGATATGCATGGAAATTGGAAATAAAGAAAGGAAATGATAAGTATGGAAAGATAAAGTTGCCAAATAAATCTGAATTCCAGCAGTCACGTCCATTAAAGTAATCATAACTCAAAAACGGCTAGTAATTTGGAATAATGGTTTGGGGAAAAGTTAATGAGATTTCCGAGACGATCAGTTTCGACATATGGAACGCTTAAATCGGAGCTATATTGAAGAAGTTACGGCCAAAACAAAACAACGGTAAATTATTACCTTTTCTATACTTTAGGGTTACAAATTTGAGTTGGGCTAGGAGTCCAAGTTACTTGTCTTCCACTCCAAGAAAACGAATTAGGTATTCCTACACCCTATAAATACAACCTTTAAATAAGAAGAAACACATCCTTGGCGAATCCTTAAGCCAAGAAGAAGCTTACATCAAGAGAAGAGAAGTCTGGAAAGAGCTGAACACTATATTATGTCTTCATAAGCCTTCAAATGTGTAATTGTTTTCTTTTCTTTCTTTAGTATGAACTAATTTACTTTTAGCTTGAGATTTAGCATATATGTATGAACCCTAGCTCTTGTTTAAATGTCTATCTAATTTGGTATACCATCGTATTTAAATTGAATTTATGTTTTATTCTCTGTTTTATGTGCTTTGATTTATTGACTGTTTTCCTTGCTAGTGCACGAGTAGAGGATTACCTTAATAGTAGTTAGATGGTCGCCTGGAAGGGGTGTTTAACTATTGAAACACCACATAAACGTTTAGTATACGGAATTGGTTTTGACAATACCAGCCTAACTATATGATTACTAAGGTTTAATTTAATCACCAATCATCATTAGTAGGTAAGACTACACTTAGGACCCTGCTGGCGCTAGATAATCCTATTTTAAGTCTCCTCGTGTTTGAAAGGTCGTCGCCCTAGTTCGCTCTCCGGGGATAGGGAGGAATTTAGAATCCTGGTTATTGCAATTCTACATAATTCACCCTTACATGTTTAGAATAAACAAGACTAGTGGGGATTACTTGTTAGTTTCTCGAGTTAAACTCTCATACTATCTTCTCTTCGTATTTAATTTCATGTCTTTAAGTTATTTAGTTTAATTTTATCTTATCAAAAACCCAATAAAAATCCCTTTAGTCTTTTACTTTCTTGCGTATTATTATTTCTAGCTATTATATTTGCACTTGATAATTTGTATAAGTTCTCTCTAATTTTCATAGTCTATGAGGAATGAATCTTATTTATCAGTAAAACTTGCATACGTCATGTATACTTGCAGAACCGTGCTAGGCTAGGGTGTCTACTTTTGCACTTATTTATATCATATTTTTATCACACCCTAGTCGACACCAAGTTTTTGGCGCCTCTTCTGGGGACTACATCGTTAGTCCTTGTGAATTTATTTAGTGTTTTTATTTAAGTTAGTTCTATTTTACGCTTTTGCTTTTAGTCTTGTCTTACAGATTTTACAAATGACAAGCACGAGGATATTGGATCTTCCCATCTCATTCAGAGTGCAACCTAGAGGAAATCCGCACTCTAGAAATCCAAGCCGAGTTTAGACCTGATCCAGGCATGATAGCGCAATATGCGAGTCATGGACAATTTAGCGGTGCTGCACAACAAGATCCAGTCCGTTATGTTAAGAAATTCATGCAGATCTGTGACGATTATATCATTAAAGACATTACAAAGATCATATGTATTACGTTATGTTCCAGTTCTTTTTGACAGGAGGTGCAAGCGATTGGTATGATTCCCAACGTCCCGATGTTATTTCAGATTGGGATAAGCTTCAATCCAAATTCCTAGACCGATTCTATCCGGTTAGTAGATGTTTAAAATACATGTTGGAGCTTGAACAATTTATGCAAGAAGATGGGGAGAGTGTTGGTGAAGCATGGTTACGTTTTAACGAGAAAAAGGTGAGATGTCCATTCCACGTATCATCGCCAGAATATTCATTAACCATGTTTGATGGAGGACTCAATAACGAGTCCAATGCAAGAGCAGATTTGTTTGGAGATAAATGTTTCGTATTATTAGATCATGTAGAAGCTGAAACTATTATGGAGAAAGTTCTTGAGACCGAGAGAAGTTGGCCGATTGAACCAGAAAAACAAGCAGAGACATCAGAATCTCTGAGACTTGAAGAATTAAACCAACAACTCAAGGAATTACGAGAACAAGCATAGCTCAGGTAAATCTTGTACATACTTTACCTTCATGTCTTGGTTGTGGAGCAAGAAATCATTCGTGATAGAATTGTATGAATAATCCAGCTTCGATTTCCTTCGTATCTCATCAAAGAAATCGTTACTCTAATGGTTATTATCATCCTCAAGGAAACTACGCTAATTATTAGTCCCCACAGAATCAAAATTGGGTCGGAAATCAAGAGACTTATTATCAACCTCAACCTTAATCTTATTATCTACCACAACCTATCTATCAAAAAGCGCCAGTTTATACAAAAGTTTATCAAGAACCAACTCAACGTTTAATGCAACAAGATACACAAGAGCAACCTTCGAGTTTGGAGTCAAGTATGGATGAGATGATGAAACTAGTTGAAGGAAATATGAAGATGAGCAAGCGAAGACTCCAAACCCAATCCAAGGTGATTAAGAATCTCGAGTATACACTGTTACAAATGGAGAGTACACTTCAAAATATGCCAAAAGGGCAACTCCCAAGTGATACAATTGCTCCTATAGATGATGCTTGTCATACAGTTGAATTATGAAGTGGAAAACAATTACCTCCTCATAGAGTAGATACAGAACAAACCTCTATTCCTGAGAAAGTGGTTGAAGACACAATAGAAGATAAGGTCAAAGAGGTAGTTGAACGAAAGAGTGTCCCAGAAAAGACACCAGAAAAGAAGAAAGCTCAATGAAAACTAATACATGCCCTCCTCCACCATACCCATCACGTGTCAAGAAGAAGGACAATGAAAAAGAATTGAAGAAATTCCTTGGCATGGTGAGCAAGATAGATATTAATATTCAGTTTGTAGAAGATCCAGAATTCATGAAAGACATTCTTTATAACAAACTAAGTTTAGAAACCGGGGAAACAATTGGATTACCAGAGGAGTGTAGTGTTATTTGTCAAAACAAGTTACCATCGAAGCTGCAAGATCCTGAAAGTTTTATAATTCCCATTGGTATTGGAGAAAGTTGGACCGGGAAGGCATCATGTGATTTAGGCGCGAGTATCAATCTCATGCCGAAGTCCCTGTTCGAGAAGCTTAACATAGGAGAGGTAGTACCCACTTCCGTGGTATTACAAATGGCGGATCGCTCCCTCTCCCAACAGTATGTAAAATTGAAGATGTTTTAGTTAAAGCTTGTACTTTATATTTCCTTGTGATTTTATTATTCTTGACTACGACGCGGATAAGAATGTCCCCATCATCTTGGGTAGACCATTCTTAGCCACGGGGCGTACACTAATAGATGTTGAGAATGGTGAATTGATCATGAGAATCCAAGACGAACATGTACGATTCAATGTGTTCAAGGCTATGAAATATACAGATACGGAAGATGAATGTTTAAAAATAGATGTCATCGGCAAACTTACACAAGAAGTCTTTAATGAAGCAAGCTTAGATGATTATCTAGACAAAGCCTTAGCACTTGAATCGCCAGAGATAGACGATGATACCACTGACGAAGTTGCAGCAGTAGGATCAAACATACAAGAACAATTTCGAGAATCAAGAGACATTGAACAAATAAAGAAACCATCTATAATATGTCCACCTATTCTCCAAGAAAAACCACTTCCCGACCATCTACGCTATGCTTATTTAGGTATGAACAATACTTTACCTGTTATTATTTCTGCCAACCTGTCAGATCCTCAAGAGGATAATCTACTCCGTGTACTTCGTGCTAACAAAGAAGCAATTAGATGTACTATTGCCGATATCAAGGGAATTATTCTGTCCATTTGTAAACATAAGATTATTCTTGAGAACGAAGGAGGGCGATCTATAGAGGGGCAGAGAAGACTCATGCCAGCTATGAAAGAGGTGGTAAGGAAGGAAGTAATCAAGTTATTAGACGCGGGTATTATCTTTCCGATTGCAAGCAGTGATTGGGTTCGTCCAGTGCAATGTGTTCCAAAGAAAGGAGGTGTCACTACCGTCCTTAATGATCATGGTAAAGCCATTCGATCAAGAACAGTTGTGGGGTGTAGAGTATGCATGGATTACCGAAGATTCAATAAGGCTTTAAAGAAATATCACTTCCCTCTACCGTTCATTGATAATATGCTAGACAAACTCACAGGGAGAAAGTATTATTGTTTTCTTGATGGATATTCAGGCTATAATCAAATTTGTGTGGATCCCCTTGATCAACACAAAACCAATTTTACTTGTCTATTTGACACCTTTGCTTACAGAAGGATGCTTTTTGGTTTATGAAATGCACCTGCCACGTTCTAGAGGTGCATGATGGCTATATTTTGGGACATGATTGATAAATATTTGGAGGTCTCTATGGATGGTTTTTTGGTTTTTGGAGATAGTTTTGATGATTTCTTAAATAATATTGAGAAGGTCCTAGTGAGATGTAAGGAAAAAGATCTTGTGCTTAAATGGGAAAAATGCATCTTCATGGTTCAAGAAGGGATTGTGTTTGGACATACAGTTTCAAAAGTAGAAATGGAGGTTGATCGTGCTAAAATTGAAGTAATAAAAACCTTACCACCTCCAGTATCTGTAAAAGGAGTAAGAAGTTTCTTGGGTCACGCAGGATTTTACAGAAGATTTATTAAAGATTTATCCAAAATCGCCAAACCGCTTTGTTCTTTACTTTAAAAGGATACTCATTTTAATTTCAATGATGAATGTCTTCAAGCATTTGTGACGATGAAAGAAAAGCTAATCTCCACGCCGATTGTTGTACCATCAGATTGGAAAGCTCTGTTTGAACTTATGTGCCATGCAAGTGATCACGCAATGGGTGTTGTGTTAGGACAAAGGAAAGACAAGATCTTCCACAAGATTTATTACACAAGTAAGACCTTTAAAGCTGTCCAAATAAATTATAAAGTAACGGAAAAAGAGATATTAGCCGTGGTAAATGCTTTCGACAAATTTCGTTCCTACTTGATTGGGAAGAAAACTACTGTATACACGGATCATTCAGCAATCAAGTACCTTACGGAGAAAAAGAACGCCAAGCTGTGTCTGATTAGATGGGTATTGCTGCTACAAGAGTTTGACGTAGATATTCGAGACCGAAAAGGATGCGAGAATCAAGTAGCTGATCATTCATCCTGGCTTGAAGGATCTGATGCCAACAAAGAACCATTATTGGTTAAAGAGGTGTTCCCTGATGAACAACTTTTTACTATTATAGATGCGTTTGTGCCTTGGTATGCGTATATAGTTAACCTCCTCGTGAGTGGTGTTTTCCCTACGGATTTCAATCCACAACAAAGAAAAAGGTTAAGTCATAGAGCCAAAAAATTCTTTTGGGACGAGCCCTACTGATGTCTCCTCTTTTGTTCTATATTTATATGCTTAGGAGACATCAAATTAGGTGATTGTCTGGCTATTTTGATAGACTTTTGGACTAAATATGCAATAATCCGATTTTCCTCTTTAATTTCTAGTATTTTTAATTTATTAAACTTTTGTGCGTAATATTGTGTATTTTAGTGAAATGTTTGTAGGTTTTGAATACTAGCTAGGACAGGAATCCGAGAATAAAGTCAAAGATTGTGATATGGAGTCAAAGCATGAAGACAAATCCCGAAAGAATTGATATTTTAAAGTTGCAAATCTGGAAAACTGATAAAGATTGCTAATTTCGAGCCACCTAAGAGCAGATATAGTCGCTGACCTTTGAAGAGAAATTGTGCCCCATTGAGTTACGGAACTTTAGCAACTTGAATGAGGTCAATCCGAGTTGAAACGAACAGGCTAGAGCTAATTTAGTCGAGGTGGTGCAACAGTTACGGGATTTTGGGCTAAGATAATGGACTTGGACCTTTATTATTTCATTTAAACATTATCCTAAGGTCCAAGTCCAATTTTTAGAGTATAAATAATGTTTTTGACTTCTATTTTTCATACTATTCACTTTTTACAAGTCAGAGCATCAGAGAGAAGTCAAGGCAAGGAAGCGGAGAAAGCTATAGAGCTGGAGACTGTCTATATCTCTAAATTGCAGCCAATCTAATTCCAAAATTAGGTTTCTCTTTTATTTCTTTCTGTAAAACAATATGAGTACTTTATTTCTTTTAATTTAGTTTTTTCGCATTAGCATGAGCTAATTTCATTTGGTACTTGAGAAGGCGTAATGGGTTGAACCCCAATCTATTTCATTCTATGTCTTTGAATGTGGGATTAATTTAATTGAAATCGAATTGGGTATTTAATATTTTTCTTTAATTTACACTTATTGACTATTATTGAAGTCATGAGTCAATATTAGGACTTAGTACTTAGGCTATTCAAATTAGTGGCGATTGGATCACCTTGACTGGGGGCTAGGTACAGAACTAGTTAACGAATGTAGGATAGAGATTATTTGACCTTGACATGCTTAATTAATCATACGGCCAATTGGGTAGTTAGAATTCAATCATTCAAAGGTGGACTATATTCACCCTGACGGGGTTTGTAGCACCTGAGAAGAGCTCCTTAATCCACCCTGACGGGGTAATGAGATAACTGAATCCCGATCAATATTATTTACCAGATTCGTCCCTTAAACAATACATGGAATGATTAGATTTAGGTGAAATCCTAGCGTTGCTCGAGTACTACCTTTCATTGTTTGCGTCTAGCTATTTTATTTTCTCGCGTCTAGCTTAATATTTGCATTACTTTAGTCTTTTTATTTATTGTTTTAGAATTAGAAAACCAAACAAACAACTTTAAAATCATTTATCTGCTTTTACGTGCAATTAATTACTATCTGATAAGCATTAGAGTCAACCAAACCGTCCCTGAGAACGAATCTGTATTATCACATATATTACTTGGGACAACCGTACACTTGCGGTTGTGGTTCTCTTTTCTTATTGCATTTATTTTAGAACACTCAAAGGACCACCAAGTTTTTGGCGCCGCTGCCGGGGACAGTAGCATGTGACCCCGGTGTTTATCATTTAGTGTTAGTTGCATTTTTATTTTTATTTTCAGTTTTACGCTTGTTTGTTCATCTTTTTCAGGTTTTTAGGTTTGGTGTACGCGAAGGAGACTCTTTAAGGATCTTGAGACATCACCTCCGATCCTTGATAATCCTGAATCATTAGTCAGACTTGCTAACAAGAGAAGGAAAGAACAAGAAGCACAAGAATTAGAAAGACTAGCTAACGAAATGGAAAATCTTAATCTCCACAACAATCATGAACCAGGAGTTCAGCGAGACGCGATTGGTCAGCCAATAGTGCCACCAATTATTCCTGATCCTCCAGTTCAAGTCCAAGTAGCTGATCCATGGTTCCTTACCGGTCCAACACAAGAACCATTCCTTGCTCCACCTCTTGGGATTGGCCTAGCTAATATCGATGTTCCGAGATTCCGTCCAGATTCGGGTATGTTGGCTCAATTTCAGAAATTCGGAAATATTCGTGGCAAGCCCGAAGAAGATCCTATTCGCGCAGTACAAAAATTTATGCAAATCTGCGGTTCATACATCACTCCAGGAGTAACAAAAGAGCAAATGTATTTTTCTACATTCAGATTTTTCGTGATAGATGGAGCGAGTGATTGGCACGACTCACAAGAGCCAGGAAAGATTACGAATTGGGAACAGTTACAGGCTGCGTTTTTCGACAGATACTATCCATCCAACATGCGATTAGATGCTCAACTCGAGTTGACACATTTCCGACAAGAATTTGATGAAGCTTTGGGTAGGAGTTGGTCGAGATTCCAGAATTGTTTGCGAAGAGTCCCCAATCATGACCTTTCAGAACAACAACAATTGAAGATTTTTTATAATGGTCTTGATGGGAACTCTAGAAAAGATTTAGATTTATTATGTGGTGGTGCATTTTTACAGGTTCTACCCGTTCACGCGAGGATTATCTTAGATAGAACGGTTACAAATGAAGTGGGTTGGAATACTGTTAGAACACCTGCAAAAAGGGGAGTCCATAATGTCAATATTGAAGGAAGGTTCACCTCCTTAGAGAACAAATTACAAACCACGTTGGAACAACAATTAAAACAACTTACGCTAGCCGTGAAAGAAGGTTTTTCGAGTAAAAGGGTTGAAGTGAATGCTACGCAAGAAGTGTATGGGTGTTCGAATTGTGGTGTTCCAGACCATGATTGGGAACATTATGAGTATAATAACGAAGCCGTGATGTTCGTTTCTAATAGGGAAACTATAACTCGAGTGGACAAAGATATCAGCCCAACAGAAACCATCCGGGTTTTCAATACTCAAATCCTAATGGGGCAGCTAATCCTACTTACGCATATCAACCGCGTCCCTAAGGTAACACTTATCAACCTAGACCACAAAATAACTATCAAGGAGGACAAAATTACGTAAATCAGGCTCAAAGGCAACCTCCTCAAAATAGTTATAATGAGACAATGAATCAAAAAGCCTTACCTTCTCAACCTCAAGAAGGAACGGAAGATCTTCGGTTAACAGTAGATAATTTAATGGCACTTCAGGCACAATCCATTCAGAGTCAGCAAGCTCATGAAGCCGCACTTAAATTATTGGGGACTCAAATGGATCAAATTTCGAAACAATTGAATCAGCATCCGCAAAGAAGACTGCCTAGTGATACTGAAGTCCCAAGACAAACTGAAGATTGTAATGCCATAGCGTTGAGAAGTGGTAAGAAACTCCCTCCACCCCTATTTCCGGTCATGAAAGAAAAAGAAGTGACAAGTAAAGAAAAACTAGTGGTGGAAAAGATAGAAAAAGAGAATGAACTTAAAGTAATAGAGGTGGAGAAAATTCCAGAAGTTCAGAAAAAGAAAGATATTGTGGAGAACCGTCATCCTCCGCCTTTTCCTTTGAGAGTTCAGAAAAAAGGAGATATGGACGAGTATCAGAGATTCATCAATAGGGTAAGGGGTCCCAACATAAATATTCTGTTACTTGAATCTATTAAAGATATACCGAAATACGTGAAGTTTTTGAAGAGAGCCCTAACCAATAAAAGGCCGCTTTGTGATAATGAGATGATTGGTTTACCCAAAGAGTGCAGCGCTATCTGCCAAAGTAAGTTGCCACCTAAGTTGCTTGACCCCTTGGAGTTTTACAATTCCGATATCGATTGGAAGGAGTGGCAAAGAAAAGCACTATGTGATTTGGGTGCAAGTATTAATCTTATTCCCAAATAGATCTTTGATAAGCTGAAAATAGGAGATTTGAGACCTACTTCTATGGTCTTGCAAATGGTCGATAGATCCCTCGTTCATCTGGAGGGACGAAGCAAAGATGTCCTCGTTAAGGCAGGTACTTTAGTTTTTCCCGTTGATTTTGTTATTCTTGAATACGACGCGGATAGGAATGTTCCCATCATTTTGGGACGACCATTCCTAGCCACGGGGCATACTTTAATTTATGTAGAAAACGGAGAATTAACCATGAGAATCCAAGACAAGGAAGTGAAGTTTAATGTGTTCAGAGCCATGAAATTTCCAGATGTTCCAGGAGATTGCTTTCAAATGGATGTAGCTGAACATGCCATGCAAGAGGTATTTGATTGTTTTAATTATGATGATATCTTACAGGCTGCTTTGACACTAGACTTACATGAGATGATGGAAGAGCTTACCGAAACAGTGGCGGCTCTCAATTCGGAAAACCCAAAATATAGG
Source organism: Nemophila menziesii (assembly GCA_029959085.1). Classification (NCBI taxonomy): domain Eukaryota; kingdom Viridiplantae; phylum Streptophyta; class Magnoliopsida; order Boraginales; family Hydrophyllaceae; genus Nemophila; species Nemophila menziesii. The sequence continues at coordinate 20,619,934 of JARWIR010000015.1, read as the reverse complement.
CGTCCTGCCTATGAACCTGTGAGAGAACCGGGGGAGATGGTCGTTAAACATAAACCATCCATTGAATCTCCTCCGAAGCTAGAAGAGAAATCATTGCCAGCTCACTTGAGGTATGCGTATTTGGGTACAAATAATACTTTACCTGTTATCGTTTCAGCAAATTTAACAGGTCTTCAAGAAGATAAACTGCTACCTGTACTAAGGGAAAATAAAGAGGCGATAGGTTGGACCATTGCTGATATCAAAGGCATTAGTCCATCCTATTGTCAACACAAAATCATACTTGAAGATGATAGTGCACGTTCAGTTGAAGGTCAAAGGAGATTAATGCCAGCAATGAAGGAAGTGGTGAAGAAAGAGGTGCTTAAGCTACTAGACGCGTGAATCATCTTTCCCATATCTAGTAGTGAGTGGGTTAGTCCAGTTCAGTGCGTACCGAAGAAAGGAGGAATGACTACGATCCTCAATGCTCAAAATGAAGCCATCTCCAAAAGAACAGTTGTTGGTTGGAGGGTTTGTATGAATTACAGTAAGTTGAACAAGGCTACTAAAAAAGACCATTTTCCTCTTCCCTTCATTGATCAGATGTTAGACAAATTGGCTTGTAGGGAGTATTATTGTTTCTTGGATGGTTATTCGGGGTATAATCAAATTTATGTAAATCCAGCTGATCAACACAAAACCACATTCAAATGTCCTTTTGGTACATTTGCCTATCGAAGGATGCCTTTTGGATTATGTATCGCACCCGCGACCTTTCAAAGATGTATGATGGCTATTTTATGAGATATGTTAGATAGTTTCCTCGAGGTATTTATGGATGACTTCTCCGTATTTGGTGATAACTGTGATGAGTGTTTACAGAATTTGGAGAAGGTGTTAATAAGATGCAAGGAAACAGATTTGGTGTTGAATTGGGTAAAGTGTCATTTCATGGTTCGAGAAGGTATAGTGTTGGGTCACAAAGTTTCAAGTGCAGGGTTAGAAGTTGATCGCGCAAAGATTGAGGTAATAAAAACTCTTCCCCCTCCCACTTCTGTAAAAGGGGTAAGAAGTTTTTTAGGCCATGGTGGATTCTATCGTCGTTTCATCAAGGATTTTTCAAAGATTACAAAGCCTTTGTGTTACCTACTCGAGAAGGATACCAAATTCCTTTTCAATGGGGCTTGCATGAAGGCATTTCAAGAGTTGAAGTAGAAGCTTATTACTGCACAGATAGTGTTACCTCCTGATTGGAAAATTCCTTTTGAAGTTATGTGTGATGCAAGTGATTTAGCTATTGGTGCTGTGTTGGGTCAAAGGAAGAACAAGGTATTTCACTCTATCTGTTATGCGCGTAAGACCTTCACTAGTGCTCAAGTTAATTATACAGTGACTGAGAAGGAACTTTTAGCGGTAGTTTATGCTTTTGACAAGTTTCGTTCCTATCTTCTTGGAGCAAAATTGTTGTATTTACCGACCACTCCACTATTAAGTACCTTACGGAGAAGAAAGATGCTAAGCCGAGGTTAATCAGATGGGTTTTATTGCTTCAAGAGTTTGATTTAGAGATTTGAGATCGAAAGGGTTGTGAGAATCAGGTTGCAAATCATTTGTCTCGTCTTGAAGGTTCCGAATCAAACACTAGTCCAGAGTTAGTTCGAGAAGAATTCCCAGATGAAAGTTTATTCGCTATCTTTAATGGATCACCGTGGTATGCTGATATTGCAAATCTTGTGGTAAGTGGTTCTTTTCCTGAAAGAGCTACTTCCCAAGACAAGAAGAGGTTAAGTACACGTGCTAAATAGTTCTTTTATGAGGACCCTTTCCTCTACAAAGTGTGTGGTTATCAAATGGTAAGAAGATGCATACCTGAGAATGAGATTTATGGAGTTATTGCAGGTTGTCACGATTCACCCTATGGAGGACATTTTAAAGGTGACCATACGGCTTCTAAGGTACTTCAATCTGGTTTTTATTGGCCTACGCTGCATAAAGATTGTCATGAATATGTAAATAAGTGTATCAGATGTCAATTTACTGGGAATATATCCAAGAGGGATGAAATGCCACGTAATAACATTCTTGAGGTAGAAATATTTGATGTATAGGGTATTGATTTCATGGGTCCCTTTGTGCCATCTAATGGAAATCTATACATCCTGCTAGCTGTTGACTAACTGTCCAAATGGGTAGAGGCTGTAGCTCTACTAACGAATGATTCGCGAGTGGTAATTAAGTTTCTGAAATCTCATATCTTCACTAGACATGGCACACCTCGAGTGATTATTAGCGATGGAGGATCTCATTTCGTGAATAAATATTTGAAGACTGTTCTAGAGAAATATGGGGTGAGACATCATATATCTACTGCTTATCATCCACAATCCAATGGTCAAGCTGAGGTTTTGAATCGTGAAGTGAAATCAATCCTAAAGAAGACTGTTGGTCCTACAAGAAAAGATTGGTCAATGAAGCTAGGTGATGCATTGTGGGCTTATCGTACTGCTTTCAAAAAACCTGTTGGTGCATCTCCGTATCGAATGGTGTATGGTAAAGCTTGTCACTTACCTCTCGAGCTTGAATTGGGTGCATATTGGGCCATAGCTGTATTGAATTTAGATCCTACTTTAGCCGCTGAGAATAGAATGATGAAATTAAATGAACTTGATGAGTTTCGATTACATGCTTATGAGAATTCTAAATTGTACAAAGAAAATACGAAGAGATGGCATGATAATCGAATTAGAGTAAAGAAGTTTGAAGTTGGACAAAAGGTCCTTAAATATAACTCGAAGTTCAGCAATTATCCGGGTAAGTTGAGGTCAAAATGGTATGGTTCTTATGTTGTAACAAAAGTCATGCCTCATGGAGCTATTGAGATTGAGAATCCGATCGAGCACCGTACCTTCATGGTAAACGGTCATCGATTGAAGATTTATCACGGAGGTGAAAATATTAATCGCGCGGAGGATTCACATCCCGGGGAGGTTATGTACCTCCTTGAAGCACCTTAGAATGTGAGGTAACCGTCGAGCTTAACGACGTTAAACAAAAGCCAATTCTTTGTATATTAGTTTAAGTGTTTTCGTTATTTCGTAGTGTAAATTAGTAATTCATTGTTGATTTGTGTTTATTTTTAAGAAATGAGAAAGGGTAGTTGTTTTTGATGATTTCAGGAGTGCAAATCCATGAGTTTGGGGTGCAAAGTGTGAAGAAAACGAAAAAAAATTATGAGGATTCCAGGAGATAACCGGGAACCCGGTCTGGAGCTGACCGGGAACGCGGTGGCTGCGAGCTGCTGGTCCCAAGGTTCTGATCATAGTGTGGCTCGAGACGCAGTTAGCTTGCGTCTGGGTTCGCGCCAGCGACAAAACCGGGAACCCGGTGGCTAGCAAACCGGGAACCCAGTGGAGGCGCTGTAGCTATTTTGTGGTTCTGATCCCTGCGTAGCCCGAGACGCAAGGGGTTGCGTCCATGCCATCTTCGATCGATCCTCAGACGCAGACCGGGAAACCGGTGGCTGCACTGATCGGGAACCCGGTCATGACCTTCAGATCTCTGACCACTGTGTGGCTCGAGACGCAAGAGGCAAGCGTGTAGGGTAAAAAAAAATCGAATTTAGTAATTATTTTTGCGCCGACACAGCGCAATAACCAGGAACCCGATTTTCACGACCGGGATCCCGGTCGGCGCCTGTGTTAGGCGGTTTTGGCTTTTAAAACCCTATATCTTTAGCCTCTTTCAAAAGTTAGCCTCCACATCCGATTTCAGCTATCAACCAATTCGAAAATCATCATCAAAACAAGTTTAATTCACCAATTCTTGCTCTATTTCTCACTAAAAACACATAATCAACGCAAGATCTTTCCAATACTTCACCAAATTCCTACTTTTTCCTCCAATTCTTCCTTCACCCAAACCTTAAATTGAACCACTAAACCTTCCTAATCCTTCAAATTGATCCTTACACATCTCATAACTCACATAAATTCACCTTAATCTTCTCTCAAAACATCAAAGATTGTAAATTTTCCTTAGTTTTCAAATCTTTGAAGTTTTGAGTTTGGGGTGGAAAGCCATGACTAACAGGATAGATTCTTTCAGTTACACAAGAAGAAACAACCCAAGAAGAAACAATCCTGGTGCTACACAAGAGAGATCTATTGAGATTCTGGATTCGGATCCTAAACGAAAGATTGAAGAGGTTAAGACTGCTATGAAGAGAAAAGAAAACCCAAGTAAGGCCACTCTTGCTAAGACTACTTTGGTTGATGAATAAGAAGAGGAAGAGATTGAAGAGGAAATTCCTAAAGAACCTGTTCTAGAACCGCGAGCTCCGCGAAGAAAAGCTATTGCACACAAACCCAAGAGGGTAATTATGTGTTGGGATGAACAGGTTCGTAATCGAACTGATTTCTTGATGTTTGGTATTGAGAAAACATTCCCTTCTGGTATTATGACTAGCAAATTTAAGAGTTATGCAAGTACTTGTGATAAGTTTGGGTGGATTGAACTGAGACAGAGAAAGCTTACATTTATCCCCACCTTGGTCCGTGATTTTTATGAAGGAGTAGCCTTTTTAATAAACAATCAATTATCGTCCGGAAAAAGGTATTACCCCTCTCAGTTGAACTTATTCGCAAAGCCTTGAAACTTCCCGACTTTACTGGCCCTTGTCCTTATTTCGAAACGCTAAACGACCCATCTTTTGAGTGGGAATCTCTTTGGGACACAGTTTTGGTTCGTGGGAAACGCCCTATTCGGATTGGTGAGAGATATGCTGGGTAGATTTATAATAGTTGTTTCTTACCTTGTGCTAAGGTTTGGTCTAGATTCGTAGTACCCACTTTCTTTGGTATTAATCACACTTCCGAGTTGAAGAAGAAGCATGTTATTTTTATTAAGTGCATTGTTGAGAATCGAGAGATGGATATTGCGCGTGTAATTTACGAGACTATAATGGAGTTTGAGAAAATCCTTACTAGTCAACAAACCTCAAGTTTCCTTGTACCATCACTACCTTGTGTCTAGACGCAAAAATACCGCGTAGGAACAAAGAGGTTGACGCGTCTGAAGAGTGAGACACAATGACATTGAACTCCATTGACAACGCCCACAATCAAGCAACCCATCCAATTAAGAACCCTAGAGCTCCTCCACCAAAGAAGAAGGTACATACTGATAATGGGTTGGAAGAAGAGATTCGAGTGTTGAAAGAGAATCAATAAAATATGATTGCTACTTTAGGAAACGTCACCAAAGAGTTAGATTTTCTTCGCAACATACTTCTTAGGTTGAGCACCATCCAACACGCCACCTATGGTTTACTCGCGAAGGATTCTATCCCTGGACGCAACACCGATAACCAGCCTCGCGCTGGTTAAGATATGTTTTCCTTCCTTTCTCATTTAGTGTGTATTAGTTTATTTGCGTTCAGTCTTTTCGAGTCGTGGGGACATGACTCATTTTTGAGTTTGGGGTGGGGTTCGTTGCCTCATCCCAGTTTTAGGTGTTATGTGTTTTTATCGCTTTCAATAAAATAATTTTGGAGTTGCATTTGACTGTAGAAGCTCTTAAATGTCCCCATTAAGCATACTTTTGATAAATCAATGATAGTAAATAGTTGAATTTAGGAATTAGTATAAAACGCACTTTAATTGCATGCAAACATAGATATTGGATAGGAAAAATTAACAAACAATGCAAAAGAAGTAAGCTCGTACTTAAGGAAATTTTTGGTGTGTAGAACGTGAGATCTAAATTAGTGTAAAACCCACTTAGATATGAACTAGAGACGAACCATGTAACTAGGAAAATGATTGGGGCAGTTATTTGATAGCCATTTGAATCCTTTTAGCTTTCTATCCCTTATATTAATATTATCTGCCTTAGCCCAATTTTGAGCCTTAAAGCCTTTTCTTTTGTCGCCATGATATAAGCCCATATCCCCTTAGTTTATTAGGCATTTCCAAAATGACCCGCATTTGAATCACAATCCTGAGACATGTCTCGAGCTTGAGTTTGGGGTGGTGGGTCCATCTTTTGGGAAATTACATTGGGAGGGAAAAAGTATGTGTTTGTATTGAGGCACAAAAAGAATATTTAGATATATTGTTAATTGTAACCCTTTGCCGGGGTTAACTAAAAAAAATTCGAAAAGTCAATACAGTAGTTGTCCGGGAACCCGGTTAGCTACTGTACAAAAAAAAAGTTATGAGAAAAAGAAAAGAAAAAGGAAAATAAAGAAAGAATAAAATACCCGGCAAAGTGGAAGTTTCTGGAAATCATCTTAGTATAGATTGGGTTAACAGGGGGTTGCTAATTTAGTGCATCGAATGGGTTGAGTGAGAACGTTATGTGAGTGTAAACTCAAGCTCGTGGACATTTGTTGATGGTAAGTGAGGAGAGAGCCAAAAGCTCACTTCAAATTTACCAAATATACATACCATACTGTCCCTAAGCCTACGCTAAAATCGTAAAGTCCTCGTGATTCCTAGGTAAATGGTAAGTTAATACGGAGTATATTAAGTGGAGCGTTCAAAGCTAGTAAGGATCGAGGAACAACCTATATCCATCATATTGAGATGAGTACGAGTGTAACCTTCTAGCATTGCAAAGTTAATTTTATGATTGAATTTATTTATGTTTGATCTTTGCATGATTAGTGTATGTGTATATTAGTTCCTAATGCTTGCTATATGATATTTCTTTTTAGTAATGCTTTGGGTGTATTTATTTGCGTCTACCTCTCCGTAATCACCTTTTCCCTTTGTTTTTAATTTTACTTTGTCGGGACGACAAAGGTTTGAGTTTGGGGTCTTGATGTCTCCTCTTTTGTTCTATATTTATATGCTTAGGAGACATCAAATTAGGTGATTATCTGGTCATTTTGATAGACTTTTAGACTAAATGTGCAATAATCCGATTTTCCTCTTTAATTTCTAGTATTTTTAATTTATTAAACTATTGCGCGTAATATTGTGTATTTTAGTGAAAATTTTGTAGGTTTTGAATACTAGCTAGGAGAGGAATCCGAGAATAAAGTCAAAGATCGTGATATGGAGTCAAAGCATGAAGACAAATCCCGAAAGAATTGATATTTTAAAGCTGCAAATCTGGAAAACTGATAAAGATTTCTGATTTCGATCCACCTAAGAGTAGATTTAGCCGCTGACCTTTGAAGAGAAACTGTGCCTCATTGAGTTACGGAACTTTAGCAACTAAAATGAGGTCAATCCGAGTTGAACCGAACCGGCTAGAGCTGATTTAGTGGAGGTGGTGCACCAGTTACGGGATTTTGGGCTAAGATAATGAACTTCGGCCTTTATTATTTCATTTAAACATTAGCCTAAGGTCCAACTCCGATTTTTAGAGTATAAATAAGGTTTTTGACTTCTATTTTTTATACAATTCACTTTTTACAAGTCAGAGCATCAGAGAGAAGTCAAGGCAAGGAAGCGGAGAAATCTACAGAGCTGGAGACTGTCTATATCTCCAAATCGCATCCAATCTAATTCTGAAATTAGGTTTCTCTTTTATTTCTTTCTGTAAAACAATATGAGTACTTTTATTTCTTTTAATTTATTTTTTCACATTAGCATAAGCTAATTTCATTTGGTAATTGAGAACGCGTAATGGGTTAAACCCAATCTATTTCATTATATGTCTTTGAATTTGGGATTAATTTAATTAAAATCGAATTGGGTATTTGATATTTTTCTTTAATTTACACTTATTGACTATTATTGAAGTCATGAATCAACATTAGGACTTAGTACTTAGGCTATTCCAATTAGTGGCGATTGGATCACCTTGACGAGGGGTCTAGGTACAGAACTAGTTAACGAATATAGGATAGATATTATTTGACCTTGACAGGCTTAATTAATCCTACGGCCAATTGGGTAGTTAGACTGCAACCATTCAAAGGTGGACTATATTCACCCTGACAGGGTTTGTAGCACCTGAGAAGAGCTCCTTAGTCCACCCTGACGGGGGTATGTAGATAATTGAATCCCGACCAATATTATTTATCGGATTCGTCCCTTAAACAATACATGGAATGATTAGATTTAGGTGAAATCCTAGAGTTGCTCGAGTACTACCTTTCATATCTTGCGTATAGCTATTTTATTTTCTCGCGTCTAGCTTAATATTTGCATTACTTTAGTCTTTTTATTTATTGTTTTAGAACTAGAAAACCAAACAAACAACTTTAAAATCATTTATCTGCTTTTACGTGCAATTAATCACTATCTGATAAGCATTAGAGTCAACAAAACCGTCCCTGAGAACAAATTTGTATTATCACATATATTAGTTGGGACAACCGTACACTTGCGGTTGTGGTTCTCTTTTCTTATTGCATTTATTTTAGAACACACAAAGGACCACCACCTACCTCTTTAAGGTTTGCAGTGATCAAATTATCAGAAGATGCGTCCATAAGGGAGAAATTACTAAGATCATTGCAAGCTGTCATGGCTCACCAAATGGTGGCCACTTTAAAGGCGACAGAACTGCAACTAAAATTCTTCAATCCGGTTTCTATTGGCCTACCCTACACAAAGATTGTCATCAATTCGTTCAGACATGTCAAAGATGCCAGTTCACTGGCAATATATCAAAAAGGGATGAGATTCCACTCAATAATATCTTAGAAGTTGAAATCTTTGATGTATGGGGAATAGACTTCATGTGACCTTTCATCACTTCCCATGGTATATTTTGCTAGCAGTAGACTACGTATCCAAATGGGTAGAAGCTGTGGAAACACCAAAGAACGATGCTAAAACAGTTATTTCATTCCTTAAGTCACATATCTTTTCAAGACATGGTATGCCACGTGTTCTTATCAGTAATAAAGGTACCTACATCATCAATTTTCAGTTGAGAGATGCCCTTCGTAAGTTGGGGTGAGACACCACACTTCAACCGGTTATCATCCCCAAACTAACGGTCAAGCTGAAGTTTCTAACCGAGAAATCAAATCTATTCTTGAGAATACCGTGAATAAAACAAGGAAGGACTGGTCATTAAAACTCGATGATGGTCTCTGGACCTACATAACAGCATTTAAAACACCAGTTGGGGCATCTCCTTATCGCATAGTCTACGACAAAGCATGTCATATTCCTATTGAGATTGAATCCCGGGCCTTCTGGGCTATTAAAACTCTAAATATAAATCCAGACTTGGTCGGAAAACAAAGGATGATGCAGTTGAATGAGTTTGATGAATTTAGTTTCCATGCCTATGATAACGCACGTCTCTATAAGGAGAAAACAAAGAGATAGCATGATAAATGAATTCGTCCAAAGAGGTTCAAGAGAGGACAAAAGGTTTTATTATACAACTCTAGATTCTCAATCTACCCGGGTAAGCTCAAATCCCGTTTGGGAGGACCTTATATTGTTAAAAAAGTCACACCTCATGGAGCAATAGAAATTGAACATCCAACTGAGCAAAGGACATTCATGGTGAATGGCAAGCGTTTGAAGTTATACCATGATAGTGAGGAATTCGGATGAGAGGAGACGATCCTTCTCGAAGAACACGCTTAGCCCTAGGTATCCGTCTAACTCAACGACATTAAACAAAAGTGCTCTTGGGAAACACGCCTTGTTTTAATTGATTTCTAGTTAGTTTTATGTTTTGTAGTGTATACTTTTAAGTTAATGTATTGTATTAATGTGTTTACAAGCTAATAGAAGAGAAAGGTAGTGTGTTATATGTGCAGGTTTTGAGTTTGGGGTCGAAAAAACGGAAAAATTGTGCTAACCAGCAGTTAGGTGCGGTATACCGCACCAAAGCTGCGGTGCACCGCAGGTTAAACCCATTGCAACGGTTTTTGGCCACTGTAAATTGTCGAGACATGAGATGAAAAACCGTGACGATAATCTGCGCCTACGGTTTTTTCCAGCACGGGTCCGGTGTACCGCAAGGTATGTCCCGTGCACCGCAAGGAGAAAACCATTGCCACGGTTTCAAGAACGGTTAATTGACGAGAAGTACCACTAAAAACTGTGTCGAGTAATTGCGCCCACGTTTTTTGTCAGCATTCAGGTGCGGTGTACCGCACCATAGGTCCGGTGCACCGCAGGGAGGCGGTTTGTGAAGAGATTGTTACCATATTAACTTCTTACCATACCAAATCATAACCTAGCCTCTCCAACACGAATTTTTCAGACCCAAACCTTATAAAAAACACCTTTAAGCTTGATTAAACCTCCACAACAAACACAACAACAACAATAAATCTTTCCTCCATACTCCATAAACACATATTCTTCATCAAATTCATCACACTTGACCATAAAACACCATCTAAGATAATCAAGCTATCAATAATTCTTCCAAGAACAATCACATAAACCTTCTTCTACCATTAATAACCATACATCCAAGCAAGAAACTCAAGACACACCAATCTTTCTTAACTTTATTTTATCCTCGGTATAGCTTGAGCTGTGGGTTATTCTAAGATGACAAACAGAATGGATGCTATGGATTATAAGAGGAAGTGTTCAAACTTAGGGAAGAACAAGAAGTTGCCTGGAGCCACAACTGAAAAGGCCATCAATCTTGATGAACCTGTTGAAAAGAAACCAAAGATAGAGGCACCAACACAACCACTACGAAAGAGATTAACAGCTAGAATGAGTGTACCACCAAGGCCTAAAGCAAAGACACCAATTTAAGATCAAGGTCTCCTTCTTCATATCAGAATAATTCATGCATGCCACCAGTATGGGCAATGAAATTACAAGATGAAGTCAACTATATAGAAAAGAATCTGCTGCAATCTGGGAGGAAATTGACAATATTAATCAAGTATTGGGTGAAGTAACTGAGAACTTTGAGATTGATAATTATTCTTCTTCTTCTTCTTTGTAGGAGGACATGCTAGATCTTTATGGCCAGGTACCCAATTCTAATTCTACTTCTTAAATGCTTGTATGCATTAGGCAGTTTAATTTATTTTAAATTTTGTTTCTTTATTGAGTCTTTTTCGAGTCGTGGGGACCTGACTCACTTTTGAGTTTGGGTGGGAATTCGTTGTCCTCATCTTCCTTTTTGTTTTTGCATAAAATAAAAAAAAATTAGATTTGAATTTGCATAGAATATATGGAATGTACCTATTCGAGCATGATTTAATAATGTTAATGATAGTAGGTAGTATGAATTTGAAAGGTGTTACAAATATGTTTAATATGCATGTATGAAAAAAGGAAATAAAAGATAGAAAAGTTAATGAGAAATGCTAAGAAGTCATGTTGAAACTTAGGGAGAGTTATTTGGTGTGTAGAATGTGAGGTTTTAAATTAGTTGAAAACCCGCTTGTCTATGAACTAGTAGTGAAAAGTTAACAAAATCCGGTAGTTAGAAAAGTGAATAATGCAGTTCATTCATAATTGAAGCCACTTGAAGCCTTTTAGCTTTCTCACCCTTTTATTTGATTATTGTTATTATTTATCCGTCTTAGCCCCTCTGACCTTTCTAAAGCCTCTTATTTAACCACATTATAAGTCATACCCCTTTGTTTATAGGACTTATTCATATGACTATTACTCGAATCGCAAAACCTGAGACAAGTTGTTTTTCGAGCTTGAGTTTGGGGTGGTGAGTTTCATCATTAGGGAACACTAGGATTGGGAAATTGTAATTTTGATATTATTGATGATGAAAAAGTAATTATTGTAACCCTTTTCCAGGGTAATTGTAAATGAAAAAAGCTGAAAAGCATGAATTGAGAAGAAAAAAATATATATGAAAAAATAGCGTGATATCTCAACATAAAAAAGAGAGTTATAGTTATACAAAAAAAAAATAGATATATGAAAAGATTGAATAATATTTGGACCGGCAAAGTGGAATTGTTATATCATCATAAAAAGGTTTTATTTGGGATTATATGGGGATGCAAATCAAAATCATCAAAAATTGGGTTGAGTGAACATCTTCGAGTGAAAACATCTTCGGGTAAAAACTCAATCTCTAGGGCGATTCGTTGATGGAATGAGAGGATAGAGCCAAAATCTCACTTTTCATTATCCGAATATACCACACCGTCCCTAAGCCTAGTTATAACCATAAATACCTTAGGATTTCTAGCTACTTGATGGAGAAACAATGGAACTATTAGGTGTGGGTAAGTGGACCATTGGATGATATACTAGGACCTATGAACAACCTATAGCCATTAACATGAACTAAGTTGAGACCTCTCCTTCTGGCATTGCGAAGTTAATCTGGACTTGATTTTGTGGATTGTTGATTATGTGTATATTAAGCATACGTGTGTATTATTTCTTGAACATTGATGCATGAGACTTTTTAGATATTATGCTTCAGGATCATTTATTGTGTTCTATCCTTCTTCCCCTCCTACTTCTTCTTCTCTGTTTATTATTTGATTACCCTATTGTTCTTTATCTTCATTGTATCGGGACGATACAACTTTGAGTTTGGGGTCTTGATGTATCCCTATTTGTGATGATTTAATATTAGTTGGAGACATCATTTTAGGTGTATTTATTAGGTTATAGATCGATTTTTACATAAATTACTACATTATCCTATTTCTTGTCTTGATTTAATTATTCATTATTTATTAGAGCATATTGGGTTTAATTTGTTTATTTAGTATGAAGCTTTAAAAATATAGATAGGAATCAATTAGATGCCAAATCAATTCTAAGAGATAAAGGAAAGAATATATGAATGAAAATTGAAAATAAAGGAAGCAAAGGATAAGTATGGAAAGATAAAGTTGTCAAATAAATCTGGATTCCAGTAGCCACGTCCATTAAAGTGATCATAACTCAAAAAAGGCTAGACATTTGGAATAATGGTGTGAAGCAAAGATATAGAGCTTTCGTAGACGATCAGTTTCGACATATGGATTGCGTAAATCGGTGCTATATCAAAGATGTTACGACAAAAACAAAACAGCGACATATTATTACCTATTCTATATTTTAGGGTTACAAATTTCAGTTGGGCTAGGAGTTCAAGTTACTTGTCTTCCACTCCAAGAAAACGAATTAGGTCTTCCTACACCCTATAAATACACCCTTTAATCAGAAGAAACGCATCCTTGGAGAATCCTTAAGCCAAGAAGAAGATAACATCAAGAGAAGAGAAGTCTAGAAGGAGTTGAACACCATATCATGTCTTCACAAGCCTTCAAATTTGTAATTGTTTTCTTTTCTTTCTTTAGTATTAACTAATTTACTTTTAGCTTGAGATTTAGCATATATGTATGAACCCTACTTCTTGTTTAAATGTCTATCTAATTTTGTATACCATCGTATTTAAATTAAATTTATGTTTTATGCTCTATTCTATGTGCTTTGATTTATTGATTGTTTTCCTTGCTAGTGCACGAGTATAGGATTACCTTAATAGTAGTTAGGTGGTTTTCCGGAATGGGTGTCTAACTATTGAAACACCACATGAACGTTTGGTATACGGAAATTGTTCTGACAATACCGACATAACTAGATTATCACTAAGGTTTAATTTAATCACCAATCATCATTAGTAGGTAAGTCTACACTTAGGACCCTGGTGGAGCTAGATAATCCAATTTCGAGTCTCCTCGTGGTTGAAAGGTCGCTGCCCTAGTTCGATCTCTGGGGATAGGGAGGAATTTAGAATCCTGGTTATTGCAATTTTACATAATTCACCCTTACATGTTTAGAATAAACAAGACTAGTGGGGATTACTTGCTATTTTCTCGAGTTAAACTCTCATACTATCTTCTCTTCGTATTTAATTTTCTATCTTTAATTTATTTAGTTTAATTTTCTCTTATAAAAAACCCAATAAAAATCCATTTAGTCTTTTACTTTCTTGCGTATTATTTTTTCTAGCTTTTATATTTGCACTTGATAATTTGCATAAGTTGTCTCTAACTTTCGTAGTCTCTGAGAAACGAATCTTATTTATCAGTAAAGCTTGCATACGTGGTGGGTCCTAGTGTGTTATAAAATTAATGCGAAAATAAAAAGAACCACAATACCGCAAGTGTACGGTTGTCCAAGTAATACTTCCGATAAGTCGGATTCGTTCTCAGGGATTGGACTGGTATAACCCAAGTGTTCAACAAATAAATAGTAATAATTGCAAATACAGAAAATAAAAGATAAAATATATTTATTTGGGTTCGAGTTATTAAACTACTAGACACAAAGAAATAAAATACTGAAAATAAATACTAAAGGACTAAGACGCAGACATGAGCTATACTTGAGTCTCGCTAGGGAATCACCTAAACTTACCTAACTAATGCTTTCTTTAAGGGCAGAACTGATATTTCTATATTAGTCGGGACTCTATAATCTCCTAGCCCCCGTCAGGGTGGACCTAGGAGCTATTCTCAGGTATTACAAACCCCGTCAGGGCGATTATAATCCACCTTCGAATGAATACTATTTTACCCAATTGGCTATAAGGTTAACTAAGTCCGTCAGGATCAATAATTTCTACCTTACGTTTATTATCTAGTTCAGTAATTAAACCCCCCGTCAAGGCGATCACTTCCCCACCAAAGTGAATAGCTTAATTACTATGTCCTATCTCTGATTAGCTAATTCATTGATAGTGAAATTAATATAAAATAAGAAACAATATGAAATACCTAATTCAAATTAAACTAGAAACTAATCCCAAATTGAAATACATGAATTAAACAAATTAGGGTTCATCCCATTACGATTCTCAAGTAATTAAGGTTTAGCTCATATTAAAAGTAAAAACAATAAAGAAATTAAAAATATACATGTCCTAATAACATAAATAAAATAAGAACCTAGATAGAGGAATTGGCTTGAACTGTTGTTGGAGATATAAACAGTCTCCAGCTTCTGCTCTTGCTTCCGCCTCTTGACGCTCTCTCTAAGGATGTATATATTAAATAAATCGTGAGAGGTACTGAATAATGAGGTATAAGAGGTGTATTTATAGGTGTTAGCAAGCCCTAGGTCGAATTACTTGGAGTGGAAGACAAGGCAAAGACTCTTAAATTCGTAGCTCTAAATTCTAGGAAAGGTAAGATTCTTCTGCTGATTTGATTTGGTCATATCTTTTTCAATACTTATCCGTTTGAGAAGTTCCAATATATGAAACTGCTTGTCTTGGAAAGAGCTTTCTATTGGTGCAGACCATTCGTCCAGAATCCATGCCAATCTTTAATTATGATTTAATCTTTAAAACGTGGCTGGAATTTCAGATTCACAAGGCAGCTTTATCTTTTCCTTCTTTGAATAAATCTTTCCTAAATCTTCTTATTTCCATGTAAATCTTCTTTCCTTTCATCCTAATCTTGATTTGGTATCTAAGTAATTACCATTTATCTTTTAAAGCTTTACATTAAATAAATAATTAAACCGCATATGCTTAAAAAGAATAAATCAATAAATCAAGAAAACGAAATAGGAAAGTGTACTCTAAAAATAGAAACTCGACTAGAAATCATTTCCTAACACTCTAAATTACACTAAGACTTTATTCTCACTTCTTCTCCTTGGATTGGTCTTTCATGTGATTCAAGAACCAATTAACTTTGCATTAAAAATAGTCAAATTTAGGCACAAAAGCTCAAATTCTGCAAATAGTTAATTTCCAAGGGGAGAAAGTGAAATATAATCAAATAAGCCTAAAAGTCTATCAAATAAGTCATTAATTTACCTAAAAGGATGTCTCCAATGGGCTAATAATTAGAACAAATAGGGAGACATCAAGACCCCAAACTCAAACCTTTGTCGTCCCGACAAAGTAAAATAAAAACAAAGGCCTTTAAGGTGAATGCAGAAGGTAGAATCTAGAAAATATTCCCAAAGCACAACTTAAAACAAATCTCATATAGTCTAACCTAGGAATTAATATACACCTACACTTATCATGCAAAATCAAATACAAAACAATATCAATCCAAAATTAATTTCACAATGCTAGAAGGTTACGCTTATTACTTATCTCAAGATGGTGGCTATAGGGTGTTCCTCGATCTTTACTTGTGTTGAATGTTCTACTTAGGATAATCCCTATTAACTCACTATGCATCTAGGAATCACGAGGTCTTTACGGTTTTAGCGTAGGCTGAAGGACGGTATGGTATGTATATTTGGTAAATTTGAAGTGAGCTTTTGGCTCTCTCCTCACTTACCATCAACAAACTGTCCAAGAGCTTGAGTTTACACTCGAATAACGTTCTCACTCAACCCAATTGACGCGCTTAATTAGCGTCCCCAAATTAACCCAACAAGCACTAAGGATGATTCACTTAAAAATTTCCACTTTGCCGGTCCGAATATAATTTCTTTTCAAATCATTCATTTTTTCTTTTATTTTGTATATCCATGACTCTCTTTATGATGTTGAGATATCATGCTATTTTTCATAGTTATGCCTATTCATAACTTGAGCTCGAAGCTTCTTTTCCATTCACTATTACCCCGGCAAAGGGTTACAATATAATAAACATGTGAATCATCATGTATAGCACAAAACACAATTGATAAGCTCAAAAATCCCAACCCAATGTAAATTCCCATATGGTGGACCCACCACCCCAAATTCAAGCTCAAGACAGAGTCTCAGGATCGTGATTCAAGTGCGGGTCATATGGTCATGCCTAATAATCTAAAGGGAAATTGGCTTATAATGTGGCGACAAAAGAAAGGCTTAAAGGCTAAAAATTTGTGTAAGAAGGATAAAATTAATTCAGGGATAGAAGGCCAAAAAGGATTCAAAGGGCTAACGAACAACTGCCTCTATCATTTTCCTATCTACACAACTTGCTTCTAGTTCATACCTAAGTGGGTTCTCTACTCATTTAGATCTCATGTTCTACAAACCACCTATTATCCTTAAGCACAAGTTTACTTCTTTTGCATTGTTCATTAATTCTTCCTATCAATTACTTCATATTTGCATGCAATCAAAGTGCGTTTTACACTAACTCCTAAAGTCAACTATTTTCTATCATTAATTCATAAAAAAACATGCTTGATGGGAGCATTTAAAACACTCTACAGCTCTACAGTCAAAACATTCCTCAAACTAAAATTGAAAAAAAACTGTGAAACACATAAAATTGTGATGAGGCAACGAACCCCAGACCCCAAACTCAAAAATGAGTCGTGGCCCCACGACTCGAAAAAGACTCAAGAAAGAAATTAAACAATTAAAACAAATAAGAAAGGGATAGGAAAACGTATCTGAACCAGCACGAAGCTGGTTTCCATGGTTGCGTGTAGGTTGATCTTCTTGTGTTGCGTAGGTGGCATGTTGAACATTGCTCACTCCACGTAATATGATTTCCATAAGCTCCAACTCTTTTGTGACTTTTTCCTATGGTTGTCAATCACCTCTTCATGATTATCCTCCAAAGTTTCCATTCTTCCAACTACATCTTTCAACACCCAAAAGTAATACAAGCTTCTCCAACTTCTCTTTTCTCTTCATGGTATTCTTGACCTCCCAATCTTTGACATCTCAATGGACCCCAAACTCAAAACTTCAAATAATCAAAAACTAGAGATGAGTTTTGAAATTTGATGTTTTGAGGATTTGTAATGAAGTATTATGGAGTCATATAAGATGGGTAATGAATATGTAACAGCTTGGGGAAGGTTTAATGAATAGGATTGAAGCTTTCATGAAGAGGTTTAAGGTTGTAGGAGAAGATTTCTTGATTTTCTTGAAGGATTGTGGTGTTAGATGTGTGTTTAGAATGAAATAGGAGGAAGGATTTGATGTTCTTTGGTGTTGTAGTGGTCTTTGTGCAGGTATATAAGGGTTAGGATCAGGAAAATTCGTTTTTGAAGAGGCTAGGGTTACTTCTTGATGAAGTAAGAAGTTTATAAGGCACAAACTCTTCAAACCGACTTGACTGCGGTATACCGGAGCAATTGTGCGGTATACCGGACCCAAAAGGTCTTCATTGTTTCGTCTCGGCAAAGACCCCGCGGTATATAACCCGTGGCACGGGTTTTCGCCACTGTTCAATTTCTCTTCACCGTCCAAAAACCCGCGGTACCTAACCCGTGGTACGGGTTTTTCCCTCCTGCGGTATACCGGACATCTCACGCGGTATACCGGACATCTCACGCGGTATACCGGACCGCGCATCGAAATTTTTTTCTCCTTTCTGTATAAAACCCGCGTGAGTAACACGTGACACGGGTTTTCTTCCTGCGGTATACCAGGGTTCTGGGGCGGTATACCGGACTTCGCGCTGAATTTTCCCTTGTGTTTAATTCCTGCACTAATAACACACTACCCTTCTCATTTCTTTCAAAAGTAGACACTAAAACTCGACACTAACTTAAATTTATACACTAGGAATTGAAAACAGAAAGCAAATTAAACATGGGTTGTCTCCCAAGAAGCACTTTTGTTTATTACGTCTTTAAGTTCGACGCGTTACCTTCCATGAAGATGGTATTGAGGCCCTTGCGGTTCTCCTCCGCTTAAATTCGCCTCTTCCTTGACATGTAAGCTTAAGAGCTTTCCCACCTCGAATTTTATTTAATCGATCTTTGAAAGGGGGTGGGTAAGTACTTCGTTTGGCCTTCTTATTTTCGCGACGAAACTCATTTTCCCCCACACAATAGTAGATGACCGTTTTCCACGGTATAAGCTCACGTTTATTCCTCATTTCAATCTCATATTCCTCCTTAAAATGTGGTGGGTAGGTGCTCCTCCTTGCCGCTTTACTCTCGCGGTGTGGCACCTTGCTTGTATGGCACATGTCTGAACTTTGTGGTGGTGGAGGTGATTCGAATTTCTCAGCTCTATTCTCTTTCATGATTCGGGGTAGAGATGGTAATTGGTGAACTTTTTGTGGTGGAGATTCAACTTCTGTTTTAGTGTGCACCTTGAATTCTTTAATTAATTCTCCAACCACTTCAGATTCGTCTTCGTTGTCAACCCAATCTTCTACTATTACCTCGTCATATTTTTGTTGTGAAATCTCTATAACCTCGATCACCACCTCTTCTCGGTTGTGTTCTATATTTTGATCATGTGCATACATCATAGGAATAGCAATTTCTGTGTTAACTTCTAGGAATTGCGTTGCTACTCCTTCTTCTACCATGCTAACAAGATTTTCAACCACATGGTGGTCTCCATTTATAATCGGCACGGTGGTCGTATCACTATCACTATCATTTTTTTCCAACACATCCTCCACTACTTCTTCCGGTTCATAAGATTTGCTATTGCTTTTGGCAAGTTGGGAAGCCAGATCATCTAGCATCTGATTTATTCTTTCAAGTCTAGCATTGCTTTCCTCATCTCTTGCCTTTTGCTCTTGATCTCTTCACATGATTTTCTCTTCGTCACAGCATTCGAATGTGTGGTCTTCATAGGACTTGCTTTTGATCTCGGCAAAGTCATGAGAATTATATCCGGAACCTCTTTCTAGCAACCGTTCTCTTTCTGCACTACGTTCCTCGCTCTCGCGTTGGTATTTAGCAATCGTTTCATTCAAATAGGCAAGAGTTATTTGTGGAGGTTGTTGAATGCTCCATATTTGATCTTGTTGATAGTGATAAGATGGTTGTTCTTGATGATAGTGATACGGCGATTGTTGTTGATTATTCCCGATCCATTGGTTGTTCCAACCTTGCTCTTGCGGGTGTTGATAAGGTTGTTGGTATAAGTTACTACCCCATTGCTGTTGTCCCGAAGAGTCTTCCCGATAATCATATGGATCGGGATCTAGGTAATGTCCTCTATACATCTTTCAATAAAATCTCTTGATCATTACCTAAATAAAGAACCTGTAAAAACAAAACAAAACAAAGACAAGCGTAAAACTGCAAAAATAAAAATAAACAATTAAAACTACTTAAAGATTAAACACCGGGGTCACACGCTGCAATCCCCGGCAGCGGCGCCAAAAACTTGGTGGGTCCTGGTGTGTTATAAAATTAATGCGAAAATAAAAAGAACCACAATACCGCAAGTGTACGGTTATCCAAGTAATACTTCCGATAAGTCGGATTCGTTCTCAGGGATTGGACTGGTATAACCCAAGTGTTCAACAAATAAATAGTAATAATTGCAAATACAGAAAATAAAAGATAAAATATATTTATTTGGGTTCGAGTTATTAAACTACTAGACACAAAGAAATAAAATACTTGAAAATAAATACTAAAGGACTAAGACGCAGATATGAGCTATACTTGAGTCTCGCTAGGGAATCACCTAAACTTACCTAATGATGTCTCCCTATTTGTTATAATTATTAGCCCTCTGGAGACATCATTTTAGGTGAATTAATGACTCATTAGCTAGACTTTCATGCATAATTTGCCATATTGCACTTTTCCCCCCTTGGAATTTAACTATTTGCATTTTCTGAGCTTTTGTGCGTTAATTTGACTGTTTTTTATGCAAAGTTAAATGGGTTCTTGAATTTCATGAAAGACCAATCCAAGATGGGGAAGTGAGAATAAAGTCTTAGTGTATTTTAGAGTGTTAGGAATGATTTTTACTCGAGTATCTATTTTAGAGTACACTTTCCTATTTCGTTGTCTTGATTTATTGATTTATTCTTTTTAAGCATATGCGGTTTAATTATTTATTTAATGTGAAGCTTTAAAAGATAAATGGTAATTACTTAGAGGCCAAGTCAAGATAAAGATGAAAGGAAAGAAGATTTACATGGAAATAAAAATATTTAGGAAAGATTTATTCAAAGGAGGAAAAGATAAAGCTGCCTTTTGAAATCTGAAATTCAGCCACGTTTTAGAGATTAAATCATAGTAAAAGATTGGCTAGGATTCTGGACGAATGGTCTGCACCAATAGAAAGAGCTTTTCAAGACAAGCAGTTTCATATATTGGAACTTCTCAAACGGATAAGTATTGAAAAAGATATGACCAAATCAAATCAGCAGAATCTTATCTTTTAGAGCTACGAATTTGAGAGAGCTTGACTTATCTTCCACTCCAAGTAAATTCGACCTAGAGGCTCCTAACACCTATAAATACACCCCTTAGCCTCCTCTTTTACACACACTTCATATAATTAACAAAGAGGCTTAAAGATTCAAGTCAGAGCAAGCAGGAAGGAAGAAAGCTGAGAGCTGGAGACTGTCTATATCTCCAATTCAAGCCAAACCCAACCTCTTGATTAGGTTTTATTATTTTCTTTCTGTAAAACATTATGTCTTTTAATTTCATTATTTTAGTTTTATTTTCCATTATGAGCTAAACTTCTTAAGTGCTTGAGAATCGCTATATAGGTTGAACCTTAATTTATTTAATTGATGTTTTCTGATTTGGGATTTTTATAATTTAATTCGAATTGAGTAATTTAGTATTGTTTGTTATCGTAAGTTAATTTCACTATATATAATTTGGCCAATTAGACATAGGTTTGAGTAATTAGGCTATTCCCATTAGTGGCGATTGGATCATCTTGACGGGGGGTTTAATTACTGACATAGATAATAAACGTAAGATTGAAATTATTGATCCTGACGGACTTAGTTAATCTTATAGCCAATTGGGTAGAAAACTTGACATTCAAAGGTGGATTATGATCGCCCTGACGGGGTTTGTAACACCTGAGAATAGCTCCTAAGTCCACCCTGACGGGGGTTAGGAGAATCTAGAATCCCGACTATTACTAGTTACTAGTTTGTCCCTTAGAAGAAGCATTGATTAAGTTTATTTTGGTGAAACCTAGCGTGACTCAAGTACTATTCTCTCATCCTTTTAGTCTCTTCATATTTACTTTCTTGCATTAGTTTTGATTTAGTTTAATATTTACTTTATTTGCACTTTAGTTCTTTAATCAAAAACAAAATAAAAATCTATTTTCTTTACTTCCAATTTTCATTCAAGCAACTATTTCCATTTATTGCATAACACTTTAATCATACCTAATCCGTCCCTGAGATCGAAATCCCGTTTACCGGATATTACTTGAACGACCCGTACACTTGCGGTACGTGTCTTGCCTTTTTAGGTGTGTTTATTTAGAACACACTAGGAGACACCAAGTTTTTGGCGCCGCTGCCGGGGACGGTAGCGTGTGACCACGGTGTTAGCCGTAAGTGTTTTAGTTGCTAGTTTTTAGTTTAGTTTTCATTTTTATTTTTCAGTTTTACGCTTTGGTTTTGTTCTTGCTTTCTCAGATTTACAGGTTTGGTGCATGTACTCAAACCCCGAGAGGTTAATTCGAGAGAAAAACAAAAGAGATAAAGAAGCAAGAAAACAAGCGAGGTTAGAAAAAGCAATGGCAGAAGATAATGCTCAAGATCCTGTGATTCAAGATCCTGTGATTCTGTTGGATGACAACGGTCTCCCAATAGCTCCACCGGTAGGAGTTCAATTACCAATTCCACCGGTAGGAGTCCAATTACCAGCTCCTCCCGGAAATCAACAGCCAGTCAATAATAATGGTGGAGTACTTCAAAATCATGGACCGCAGATCTTTCAACCGAACAACCATGGACCTTTTCCTCTACCACCACTAGGACTCCGTCCTCCTGCAATTCAAGGAGTTCGATTCAGACCAGACACAGGGATGATTAACCAGTTTACAACCGTGGGACAGTATAGTGGTGCAGCTTGTGAAGATCCTATTCGTGCTATGTACAAGTTTATGCAAATCTGTGATGCATATGTCACCCCTGGAGTAACCCAAGAACAAATGTACTTTCATATGTTTCCATTCTTCCTCACCGGAGGAGCAAGTGAGTGGTATGATAAACAGCCACACAACGCGATTGTGTCTTGGGATCAACTTCAGACAGCCTTTTTCGATAGGTACTATCCTCAAAGTGTTCGACTTAGCGGGCAATTAGATATTGTTTACTTTCGCCAAGAGCCAGGAGAAACTGTAGGGGATGCATGGACTCGTTTTCAAACATTATTACGCAAGTGCCCATTACATGGGTACTCTCTTGAATTACAACTTGGAATATTTTATCGAAGTTTAGGTGATGCTGCAAAAGATAAAATCGATACTATGTGCCAAGGTGGTCTCATGATGGTTACAACTGATCAAGCGCTGATTATCATGGACCGAATTGTGAAGAATGAAATGAGTTGGCAATCCTCGAAGTCATCGGTTAGAGCTTCGGAAAGAGGTACTTTGAATTTGGATACAGAAACTGCTTTGAACGCTAAGATTGCCGCACTTGAAAACAAGCTGAAACAATTATCTATGTCGAATAGAGCTTTGGTAAACATTGTTAATGAACCAGAATTATGTTCTAGTTGTGGAGGAGATGATCATGGCTGGAAAGAATGTGCCAACAACCCAGAATCCGTATACTTCGTTAATCAGCGAAGTAACTATTCAGGTGGTCAAGGGTATGGAAATCAAAACAGAAATCATCCACGCTTCCAATATTCAAATCCACAAGGGGTAGCCAATCCTGGAACTTATCAACAAAGGCATCAAGGGAACAACTACCAGTTTCGAACGCAAAACCAATACCAAGGGAATCAACCTAGAACTGACCAAGACGCTTATTCCGACTCATTAGCCCAAAAAGTGCTTCCCTCGCGACCTCAAGAAGGCACAACCACTTCGAGTGAGTTAGCACTCACCTTGACACAGTACATAGCCAATTCGGATAAGAGGTCAGAAAGAATCGAAAGCCAGCTATCTCGATTCATGGACGATACCCACACAAGAGAAAATAAAATGAATGAAACATTGAACTCACATTCCGCTTCATTAAAACTCTTAGAGTCCCAAATATCGAAGATCACCAACAGTTTGAATGTTCGAGGTCAAGGCCAACTCCCAAGTGACACAGAAATTCCGGCTACAATCAAATTTGCGTAGATCCTGATGACCAGCATAAGACCACATTCACGTGTCCTTTTGGTACTTTCGCATACCGAAGGATGACTTTTGGACTATGTAATGCACCTGCTACTTTCCAACGTTGCATGATGGCAATCTTTGGTGATATGATCGATCGATTTCTTGAGGTATTCATGGATGACTTTTCTGTTTTTGGAGATAACTTTGATGATTGTTTGCAGAATCTAAAAAAAGTATTGATTAGATGTAAGGAAACCGATTTGGTCTTGAATTGGGAGAAGTGTCACTTTATGGTTCGTGAAGGCATAGTATTGGGACATAAAGTATCAAGCGCTGGGTTAGAAGTTGATCGTGCAAAGATTGAAGTTATCAAAACTCTTCCCCCTCCTGTTTCTGTAAAAGGGGTAAGGAGTTTTCTAGGCCATGCTGGGTTTTATCGCCGTTTTATCAAGGACTTTTCAAAGATTTCAAAACCTTTGTGCAACTTACTCGAGAAGGACACCAAATTCCTTTTTGATGAAGCTTGCATGAAGGCATTCCAAGAGCTTAAAGAGAAACTGATCACTGCGCCGATTTTGTTACCACCTGATTGGAAACTTCCCTTTGAAGTTATGTGTGATGCTAGTGATTCTGCTATGGGTGCGGTGTTGGGTCAAAGAAAAGATAAAGTGTTCCATTCGATTTATTATGCAAGCAAGACCTTCACCAGCGCTCAGATTAATTACACGGTAACTGAAAAGGAGCTTTTAGCGGTTGTTTATGCCTTTGACAAATTTCGTTCCTATCTCTTTGGGGCGAAAATTGTTGTATTCACCGACCATTCCGCTATTAAGTACTTGATGGAGAAGAAAGATGCGAAGCCGCGATTGATCAGATGGGTATTATTGCTACAAGAGTTTGATTTGGAGATTCGAGATAGAAAAGGGTGTGAAAATCAAGTTGCTGATCATCTGTCACGTCTTGAAGGTTCGGAGTCGAACAGTATTCCTGAGCTAGTTAATGAAGCATTCCCCGATGAAGGCCTATTTGCGATTTATGATGCTACCCCGTGGTACGCTGATATTGCAAATCTTATTGTAAGTGGTAACTTTCCCGAAGGAGCCACTTCACAAGACAAGAAGAGATTGATGAGCCGTGCTAAACAGTTCTTTTGGGAGGATCCTTTCCTTTACAAAGTGTGTGCTGATCAGATGGTGAGAAGATGTATACATGAGAAGGAAGTCTTAGGAGTAGTTGCGGGTTGTCACGATTCACCTTATGGAGGACACTTCAAGGGCGACCGCACAGCTGCTAAGGTACTACAATCCGGTTTTTATTGGCCTACATTACATAAGGATTGTCATGAGTATGTTAAGAAGTGTCATAGATGCCAGTTTACTGGTAATATATCCAAGAGGGATGAGATGCCGCGTAACAACGTTCTTGACGTTGAAATATTTGATGTTTGGGGTATTGATTTCATGGGTCCCTTTGTACCATCTAACGGAAATCAGTACATCCTACTAGCTGTTGATTACGTGTCCAAATGGGTAGAGGCTAAAGCTCTACCAACAAATGATTCGCGAGTAGTGATTAAATTCTTGAAATCTCATATTTTCACTAGACATGGTACACCCAGAGTTATTATCAGTGATGGAGGTTCACACTTTGTGAACAAATATCTGAAGACAGTGCTAGAGAAGAATGGGATACGACATCGAGTGTCTACCGCGTATCATCCACAAGCCAACGGTCAAGCTGAAGTTTCAAATCGAGAAGTAAAATCTATCCTAGAGAAGACTGTTGGTCCTACAAGAAAAGATTGGTCAACAAAGTTAGAGGATGCTTTATGGGCCTATCGTACTGCATTTAAAACTCCCGTTGGTGCATCTCCGTATCGTATGGTTTATGGTAAGGCGTGTCACTTACCTCTTGAACTTGAATTAGGTGCATATTGGGCAATAGCGCAGTTGAACTTAGATCCTACTTTGGCCGGTGAGAATCGTATGATGAAATTGAATGAACTTGATGAGTTTCGGTTACATGCCTATGAAAACGCTAAACTCTATAAAGAGAACACTAAGAGATGGCATGATAACCGTATTCGCGTGAAAAAGTTTGAAGTTGGACAGAGGGTTCTGAAATACAACTCCAAGTTCAGTAACTATCCGGGAAAGTTGAGATCGAAGTGGTCGGGTCCTTACGTGGTGACCAAAGTTACACCTCATGGAGCTATAGAGATTGAACATCCAATCGAGCACCGCACCTTTATGGTGAATGGTCATCGATTGAAAGTTTATCATGGAGGCGAGGATACTAATCGCATGGTGGATCCACATACTGGGGAGGTCATGTACCTCCTTGAAGCCGAATAATCGCGAGAGGTAACCCGTCGAGCTTAACGACGTTAAACAAAAGCCATTTCAATGTATGTTAGTTTATTGCTTTCAGTTTTTCAATTCCTAGTGTATAATTCTAAGTTAGTGTCGAGTTTTAGTGTCTACTTTTAAAGAAATGAGAAGGGTATTGTGTTAATGGTGCAGGAATCGAGTTTGGGGTGCTAGGAGAAATTTTTTGGAGAATTCAAGGCTGGCGCGGACTACCCCCGCGGTGTACCCCCTATACCGCAGGGATGTACCGCGCCCCAAAAAACCCGTACCACGGGTCGCGCACCACGGGTCTTATCCAGAACCGAGAAAAATAGAAGCTGATAGCCGCGGTGCACCGCGCCCTACACTGCACGCCCATAACGCGTGCCACGGGGTGTGTACCACGGGTTTTTTGACGGAGCACGTGCGGACTACCCCATGCACCGCACCCCTGCACCGCACGGCAAAAACGCGTGCCACGGGGTGCTAGCACGGGTACAAGGCAGAAGCGAAAAAAATATACACCACAGCGCTACGGTGTACCCCGCGGTATACCCCATGCACCGCAGGGATGCACCGCGCCTGGCGGTTTGAGAAGAGTTCAAAGCCCAGTCAACTTCTAACCTTAAGGAGATAAACCCTAGCCTCTTCCAAACGAATTTTCCAGCTCCCAACCTTATAAAAACACCTTGAAGCTTGATCAAACCTCCACAACAAACACATTAACATCATCAAATCTCTCCTCCATCCTCCATAAACATAACCTCTTCATCAAATTCATCACAAAACACCATCAAGCTTTCAAGAGTTCTTCCATGATTCATCAAGAAAACAACTTCCGTCATCTAATCCAAGCAATAAACTCAAGCTATACCAAGTTTTCTTAACTTTATTCTATCCTTGGTATAACTTGATTTTGGGGTCAATTCAACCATGACGAACAGAACAGACGCTATGGATTATAAGAGGAAGTGTTGTGTCCTAGGGAAGAACAAGAATTTGCCTGGTTCCACAATTGAAAAGGCCATCAATCTTGATGAGCCTACTGAACAACATGAAGAAAAGGCACCTGCACCACCACAACACAAGAAATTCACAGCTAGGGGGAAAGTACCATCAAAGCCAAAAGAACAGACACAAATCCAAGATCAAGGTTCTTCTTCTTCTTCCCCGAATGATTCTAACACACCCCCATGGGCTATCAAACATCAACAACAAATTGATCATCTAAGAAAACAAGTCTTAGCACTTTGGGAGGAAATTTCCAAGATGAATTCAACAAGGAGTAAGGTAACTTTGAACGTGGATATTGATAATGAATCTTCTTCGGAGGAGGAGGATATGATGGATCTTTATGGCCAGGTACCTCGTTCTAATTCTTCTTCTTAAATTGATGGTAGGCACTAGGTAGTTCTAATTCTTAGTTTTTATTGCTTTATTGAGTCTTTTTCGAGTCGTGGGGACACGACTCACTTTTGAGTTTGGGGTGGGGTTCGTTGCCTCATCCCAATTTTTTTGTTTTACATGCTTTTCAGAAAGAATTTTTTTTTAGGGTTGTGTTTGACTGTAGAGTGTTTTAAATACCCCCATCAAGCATGCTTTTTTATGAATTTATGATAGAAAATAGTTGACTTTAGGAGTTAGTATAAAACGCACTTTGATTGCATGCGAATATGAGATAATTGATAGGAAGAATTTATGAACAATGCAAAAGAAGTAAACTTGTGCTTAAGGATAATGGGTGGTTTGTAGAACGTGAGATCTAAATGAGTAGAGAACCCACTTAGGTATGAACTAGAAGCAAGTTGTGTAGATAGGAAAACGATAGAGGCAGATCTTTGTTAGCCCTTTGAATCCTTTTTGGCTTTCTATCCCTGAATTAATTGTATCCTTCATAGCCAAATTTTTAGCCTTTAAGCCTTTCTTTTGTCGCCACATTATAAGCCAATATCCCTTTAGATTGTTAGGCATGACCATATGACCCGCACTTGAATCACGATCCTGAGACTTCCTGTCTTGAGCTTGAGTTTGGGGTGGTGGGTCCACCATATGGGAATTTATTGGGTTGGGATTTTTGGAGCTTATCAATTGTACTCGGTTATACATTTTGATGATTCACAGGTTTATTATATTGTAACCCTTTGCCGGGGTAATAGTGAATGGAAAAGAAGCTTCGAGCTCAAGTTATGAATAGGCATAACTATAAAAAATAGCATGATATCTCAACATCATAAAGAGAGTCATGGCTATACAAAAGAATGATTTGAAAAGAATATACATATTCGGACCGGCAAAGTGGAAATTTTTAAGTGAATCATCCTTAGTGCTTATTGGGTTAATTTGGGGACGCTAATTAAGCGCATCAATTGGGTTGAGTGAGAACGTTATTCGAGTGTAAACTCAAGCTCTTGGACAGTTTTGTTGATGGTAAGTGAGGAGAGAGCCAAAAGCTCACTTCAAATTTACCAAATATACATACCATACCGTCCTTCATCCTATGCTAAAACCATAAAGCCCTCGTGATTCCTAGATGCATGGTGAGTTAATAGGGATTATTCTAAGTGGAACATTCAACACAAGTAAAGATCGAGGAACACCCTATAGCCACCATCTTGAGATAAGTATTAAGCGTAACCTTCTAGTATTGTGAAATTAATTTTGGATTGATATTGTTTTGTATTTGATTTTGCATGATAAGTGTAGATGTATATTAATTCCTAGATTAGACTATATGATATTTGTTTTAAGTTGTGCTTTGGGAATATTTTCTAGATTCTACCTTCTGCATTCACCTAAAAGGGGCCTTGTTTTAATTTTACTTTGTCGGGACGACAAAGGTTTGAGTTGGGGATCTTGATGTCTCTCTATTTGTTCTAATTATTAGCCCTCTGGAGACATCATTTTAGGTGAATTAATGACTCATTAGCTAGACTTTCATGCATAATTTTCCATATTGCACTTTTCCCCCTTGGAATTTAACTATTTTCATTTTCTGAGCTTTTGTGCGTTAATTTGACTATTTTTGATACAAAGTTAAATAGGTTCTTGAATTTCATGAAAGACCAATCCAAGGTGGGGAAGTGAGAATAAAGTCTTAGTGTATTTTAGAGTGTTAGGAATGATTTTACTCGAGTTTCTATTTTTAGAGTGCACTTTCCTATTTCGTTATCTTGATTTATTGAATTATTCTTTTTAAGCATATGAGGTTTAATTATTTATTTAATGTGAAGCTTTAAAAGATAAATGGTAATTACTTAGAGGCCAAGTCAAGATAAAGATGAAAGGAAAGAAGATTTACATGGAAATAAGAAGATTTAGGAAAGATTTATTCAAAGGAGGAAAAGATAAAGCTGCCTTTTGAAATCTGAAATTCAGCCACGTTTTAGAGATTAAATCATAATAAAAGATTGGCTAGGATTCTTTACGAATGGTCTGCACCAATAGAAAGAGCTTTCCAAGACAACCAGTTTCATATATTGGAACTTCTCAAACGGATAAGTATTGAAAAAGATATGACCAAATCAAATCAGCAGAATCTTATCTTTTTAGAGCTACGAATTTGAGAGTCCTTGACTTGTCTTCCACTCCAAGTAAATTCGACCTAGAGGCTCCTAACACCTATAAATACACCCCTTAGCCTCCTCTTTTACACACACTTCATATCATTATCAAAGAGGCTTAAGGATTCAAGTCAGAGCAAGCAGGAAGGAAGAAAGCTAGAGCTGGAGACTGTCTATATCTCCAATTCAAGCCAAACCCAACCTCTTCATTAGGTTTTATTTATTTTCTTTCTGTAAAACATTATGTCTTTTAATTTTATAGTTTTAGTTTTATTTTCCATTATGAGCTAAACATCTTAAGTGTTTGAGAATCGCTATAAGGGTTGAACCTTAATTTATTTAATGAATGCTTTCTGATTTGGGATTTTTTATAATTTAATTCAAGTTGAGTAATTTAGTATTGTTTGTTATCGTAAGTTAATTTCACTATATTTAATTTGGCCAATTAGACATAGGTTTGAGTAATTAAGCTATTCCAATTAGTGGCGATTGGATCATCTTGACGGGGGGTTTAATTACTGACATAGGTAATGAACGTAAGATAGAAATTATTGATCCTGGCGGGCTTAGTTAATCTTATAGCCAATTGGGTAGAGAACCTGACATTCGAAGGTGGATTATGATCGCCCTGACGGGGTTTGTAACACCTGAGAATAGCTCCTAAGTCCACCCTGACGGGGGTTAGGAGAATCTAGAATCCCGACTATTACTAGTTACTAATTTGTCCCTTAGAAGAGCATTGATTAAGTTTATTTTGGTGAAACCTAGCGTGACTCAAGTACTATTCTCTCATCCTTTTAGTCTCTTCATATTTACTTTCTTGCATTAGTTTTAATTTAGTTTAATATTTACTTTATTGCACTTTAGTCCCTTAATCAAAAACAAAATAAAAATCTATTTCTTTTACTTTTAATTTTCATTCAAGCAACTAGTTCCATTTATTGCATAACACTTTGAATCATACCTAATCCGCCCCTGAGATCGAAATCCCGTTTACCGGATATTACTTGGACGACCCGTACACTTGCGGTACGTGTCTTGCCTTTTTAGGTGTGTTTATTTAGAACACACTAGGAGACACCACCTAACTAATGCTTTCTTTAAGGGCAGAACTGATATTTCTATATTAGTCCGGACTCTATAATCTCCTAGCCCCCGTCAGGGTGGACCTAGGAGCTATTCTCAGGTATTACAAACCCCGTCAGGTCGATTATAATCCACCTTCGAATGAATACTATTTTACCCAATTGGCTATAAGGTTAACTAAGTCCGTCAGGATCAATAATTTCTACCTTACGTTTATTATCTAGTTCAGTAATTAAACCCCCCGTCAAGGCGATCACTTCCCCACCAAAGTGAATAGCTTAATTACTATGGCCTATCTCTGATTAGCTAATTCATTGATAGTGAAATTAATATAAAATAAGAAACAATATGAAATACCTAATTCAATTTAAACTAGAAACTAATCCCAAATTGAAATACATGAATTAAACAAATTAGGGTTCATCCCATTACGATTCTCAAGTAATTAAGGTTTAGCTCATATTAAAAGTAAAAACAATAAAGAAATTAAAAATATACATGTCCTAATAACATAAATAAAATAAGAACCTAGATAGAGGAATTGGCTTGAACTGTTGTTGGAGATATAGACAGTCTCCAGCTTCTGCTCTTACTTCCGCCTCTTGACGCTCTCTCTAAGGATGTATATATTAAATAAATCGTGAGAGGTACTGAATAATGAGGTCTAAGAGGTGTATTTATAGGTGTTAGCAAGCCCTAGGTCGAATTACTTGGAGTGGAAGACAAGGCAAAGACTCTTAAATTCGTAGCTCTAAATTCTAGGAAAGGTAAGATTCTTCTGCTGATTTGATTTGTTCATATCTTTTTCAATACTTATCCGTTTGAGAAGTTCCAATATATGAAACTGCTTGTCTTGGAAAGAGCTTTCTATTGGTGCAGACCATTCGTCCAGAATCCATGCCAATCTTTAATTATGATTTAATCTTTAAAACGTGGCTGGAATTTCAGATTCACAAGGCAGCTTTATCTTTTCCTTCTTTGAATATATCTTTCCTAAATCTTCTTATTTCCATGTAAATCTTCTTTCCTTTCATCCTCATCTTGACTTGGTCTCTAAGTAATTACCATTTATCTTTTAAAGCTTCACATTAAATAAATAATTAAACTGCATATGCTTAAAAAGAATAAATCAATAAATCAAGAAAACGAAATAGGAAAGTGTACTCTAAAAATAGAAACTCGACTAGAAATCATTTCCTAACACTCTAAATTACACTAAGACTTTATTCTCACTTCTTCTCCTTGGATTGGTCTTTCATGAGATTCAAGAACCAATTAACTTTGCATTAAAAATAGTCAAATTTAGGCACAAAAGCTCAGATTCTGCAAATAGTTAATTTCCAAGGGGAGAAAGTGCAATATGATCAAATAAGCCTAAAAGTCTATCAAATAAGTCATTAATTCACCTAAAAGGATGTCTCCAATGGGCTAAGAATTAGAACAAATAGGGAGACATCAATACGTTCGTATACTTGCAAAACTGTGCTGGGCTAGGGTGTCTACTTTTGCACTTATTTATATCATATTTTCATCACACCCTAGTCGACACCAATTGGGTAAAACACTTCAACATCCAAAAGTAGTTTATAATCGCCTTGATAGGGTTTGTAATACTGTAGGATAACTCCTAAGTCTACCCTGACGGGAGTTATGAGATATTAAAGTACCGACTAATACACAAATACCAACTTTCCCCTTAAACGGAAGCATTAATTGTACAAATTTAGGTGGATCCCTTGTGAGACTCAAGTACACCTCTCAACCTTGCGTATACTTCTTTTAGTTTTTACTTCATTTACTTTCAGTGAATCTTTAGTAATTTATTTATTTGCGTCCATTAGCTTATAAATCAATCCCAAACAAATATCTTTTATCTTTTATTTTCCGTACATGCAATTACTACTACTTATCTCTTGAACACATTGGTTATACCTACGCAATCCCTGAGAATGAAATCCCTTATATCTATCTATTACTTAGAACGACCCGTACACTTTCGGTTAGTACGTCCTCCTATTTAGTGTTGATTTTTATCACAGCCTAAGACCCACCAAGTTTTTGGCGCCGTTGCCGAGGATTGCAGCATGTGACCCCGGTGTTTAATCCATAAGTAGTTTTAAATGTTATTTTATGCTTTATGATTTTATGTTGTTTTGTCTTTTTCAGATCTTACGGGTTCAGTGTATGCTCTAAACTCCTGAGAGTTTATTCCGATCTCAAAAGAAAAGAGAAAGAGAAGAAAAGAGATCCCGAAAATAAATGGAAGCTTTAAACAACAAGAACAACAACAAGAACAACAACGATCCTCAGGTGGAAGTGTATGAGGAAGGGAATACTATAGCTCATCAACATCAAATTCCTCAAATTCCAAACAATCAAAATCAAGGAATCTTCCTTCACCTGGAGGACAAGCTCAAAACCAATTAGGATAAGACCATTGGTTCGTGCAAGGTCTTGAACAATTTCCAGATCGTGCTCCCGCTACAGGTGTTGGCCCTCTAGATATTCAAGTTGCGAGATTTAGACCCGATTCGGGTATGCTACACCAATTCTAAGACTTCACAAACTTTCGAGGAGTGTCTTGAGAAGACGCAAGGTGTAACAAGAGAACATATGTATTTCGCAACTTTTAGTTTTTTTCTAATGGATGCAGCGAGTGAATGGCATGATCAACAACAACCAGGTCAAATCAATAATTGGGATGAGCTACAAACAGCGTTCTTTGACCGTTATTATTCGAGGAATATGAGGTTGAACGCACAAATCAAATTGACATCATTCGATCAAGAACACAGTGAACCCCTAGGTACTTGTTAGACAAGATTCCAAATATTCTTGAGAAGAGTTCCAGATCATGGTCTTTTAAAAGAGTAACATATTTCCATATTTTAGGCGTTCTAGAAAAGATTTGGATCTATCATGCAAAGGATTTTTACAGGTATAAATCATGCAAATATAATATTAGATAGAACAATGAAGAATGAGATGGGATGGAGTACCGTGAGAACACCTGAGGTGTAGTTTATAGAAATAGGGGTGTTGGAATTGATGAGAAGTTCTCTTAGAGAACAAATTGAAGAATACATTTGAGCAACAATTGAAACAACTCACTTTGGCTGTTAAAAAAGGTTTTCCGCGTAGAAGAGCAGATGTGAACGTTACACACGAAATATACGACTGTTCGAATTGTGGTGTACATGATCATGATTCAGAGAATTTCCAAAGCAACCCAGAATCTGTGATGTTGTTTCCAACTGAGGGAACTATAATTCAGGTGGTCAAGGTTATTAGCCAAATAGAAACCATCCTGGTTTCCAATATTCAAATCCGAATGGGGCCCCGAATCCTACTTATGCATATCAACCACGACCCCAAGGAAATAACTATCAGCACAGGCCACAAAATAATTACCAAGGGGGACAACATTATGGAAATCAAGCCAGAGACAACCTAATAAAGATGCATATACTGAGAATCTAAATTAGAAAGCTCTACCCGCTCAACCTCAAAAAGGTGCGTTATATGTTCAACAGGCTCTACAGACACTCATCTCTATTATACATAAAACAAAACAAGACCAACAATATACTTCCACCGCGTTTATATTTTAGAGAATCAAGTAGCTTAGATGGCAAAGCAGCTAAATCAGCGTCCACAAGGGCAACTACCAAGTGACATTGAAAATCCAAAGTAAAGAGAAGATTGTATGGCCATTGCGATTAGATCGGCAAGAAATTACCACAACAACCTTTTCCCATTATGAAAGAAAAAGAAACAACTGCAAAAATGAAAATGGAAAAAAGGATGTGGTGGAGAAAGAAGGTGAACCAGAAATAATTGAGGTAGAAGTTGAGATAATTCCAGAATAGCAAAAGAAGAAAGATGTGATAGTGGAAGAGAATCGCCCTCCTCCACCGTTTCCCTCGAGAGTTCAAAAGAAAGGAGATATGAGTGAATACCAGAAATTCATGAATGTGGTGAGTAAGCTTAATATCAATTTTCTATTCTTAGATACTGTTCGAGGAGTGCTAAAATATGTAAAATTCTTATAAAGAAGTATCACCAATAAACACATATATCTTGAGAATGAAATGGTATGTTTGCCAGAAGAATGTAGTGCGATATGCCAGAGTAAATTTCCCCCTAAATTGGTTGATTTTGAGAGTTTTAATATTCCCATTTCTATTGGTGATGAGTGGCATGGGAGAGCTCTTTTTCATTTGGGTGCGAGTATTAATCCTATTCCTAGATCGGTTTTTGAGAAGTTAAAGATAGGAAACGCAAGACCTACCACTATGGTCTTGCAAATGGCTGATAAATTCCTCACACATCTAGAGGGAAGGGTGGAAGATATCATCGTCAAGGCCAGTAGCTTACTTTTTCCTTGTTATTTTTTGATACTTGATTACGACGCAGATAGGAATGTCCCCATAATTTTAGGAAGACCATTCCTTGCCACAGGGCGTACTCTTATTTATGTAGAAAATAGAGAATTGATAATGCGTGTTCAAAACGAGGAGGTAAATTTCAACGTGTGTAGGGAAATAAAATTTCCGGTTTCCAAGGATGAGTGTTTCTGGGTGGATGCAATTGATCAAGCTACGCACGAGGTATTTAATGATATGAACTATTATGATATCTTGCAGGCTGCCCTAACACTTGACTTACCGGAGATTATAGAAGAGCTGGCCAAAACAGTGGCGACTCTAAATTCTAAGAATACAAAGCCTAGGCTTCTTGCCCACGAGCCAGTGAGAAAATCGGAGGATATTGAACCTCAAAAGAAACCATCTATTGAGTCGTTTCCGCAATTAGAATAGAAGCCTCTTCCATCACACTTGAGGTATTCTTATTTGGGAACTAACAATACTCTACTTGTTATTTTTTTAGCTACTTAACAAGTCCTCAAGAAGATAAACTGTTGCGTGTGATACGAGCCAATAAAGAGCTAATTGGATGGACTATTACTGATATTAAAGGTATTAGTCCTACCATTGCCAACACAAAATCATTTTGGAAGATGAAAATGCACGTTTGTGGCGACCTTAGTAATGGAGGAGAAAGAGCTAAGAAAGAAACTACCAAATAAAGCTCCTCCATATTCTAAAGAGACTCCACACCTTGATCATGCAAAAAAGAAGGACAAGATACGTGATGTGAGGGTTCCAAAATAACCCAAGAAAGAAAGAGAGAAGGAGAAATTCACTGTAGGCGAGGAAGTCCCATCAAAAAGCCTGATCCCCCATAGAAAGAACGTAAATCCAAAAGTTTTTGGCTAAGATCATTCATGGTCACAAGGATTATCTCTGAGAAGCTAGTTGGCATCAAAACCAAGGGATGCAAATTTCTAATAGTAAACATTGATAAACTCACTCATTGCCGTGGGGTTAAGTTGAGAAGCGATCTTTGAGGTAACCGGTTGAGCTTAACAACGTTAAAAAAAGCCATCGTTACTGTATATTAGTTTAATTCTTTAAGTCTTTTCATTCTTAGTGTACATTAGAGTAATTGATGTGTATTAATGTATATTTTTAAGAAATGAGATTTGGCACAAAAGGAATAAGGATACCCCATATGAACTTTGGCACAAAAGGACACCAAATTTGAGTTATCTAAAAATTTGGGGATGTAGAGTTGTATTAAGGCTTACAGAACCTAAAAGAAGAACTTTAGGTGAAAGAGGTAAAGATTTCATATATATTGGATATTTTGAACATTCTTAAGCATATAGATTCTATGTTCTAGAATCTAGTGATTCAGATGGTGTAAACTCGGTTATATAGTCACGAGATGGTGTAAGCATATAGATTCTATGTTCTAGAATCTAGTGATTCAGATGGTGTAAACTCGGTTATCTAGTGATTCAGATTTCATATATATTGGATATTTGATGAAGAAAGGTTTACATCTGTACATAGGCCAAAGAACATGAATCCCATGTTGAAGGTCTCAGTTAATAATGAGGATATACCTTCAACTTGTACTAAAACTAGAAAGAGTACGAGAGTAAGAAAGACTAAGTCATTTGGTGATGATTTTCAACTCTATATGGTTAAAGGATAAAGGAATGAAATTTAATTTCAATATCAATATTGTTTTAATGTTGAAGAAGATCCAAAGACTTTTAGTGAAGCAACGGCTTCAAGGATGCTGTTTTTTGGAAAGAAGCAGTCCAAAGTGAGATGGATTCCATCATAAAAAATAACACATGGAAGTTGGTTGACTTACCTTCTGTATGTAAGCCACTAGGATGTAAGATGATCTTTAGGAGAAAGATGAAAGTGGATGGTACTGTTGACAAGTACAAAACCAGGTTGGTTATCCAAGGCTTCAGGAAAAAGAAGGGTATTGATTTTTTCGATACATATGCTCTCGTTGCTAGGATATCTACTATTAGACTGTTATTAGCACTTGCTGCTATCCACAATCTGGTGATTCATCAAATGGATGTGACAATTGCATTTTTGAATGGTGAATTGGATGAAAAGATATACATGAAACAACCTGAAGGTTTTGTTATGCCTGGAAACAAAAATAAGGTGTGTAAACTGATGAAATCTCTTTATGGCTTGAAACAAGCACCTAAACAATGGCATCAAAAGTTTGATGAGATTGTGTTGTCTAGTGGTTTTGTTCTAAACCAAGCTGATAAATGTGTATACAGCAAGTTTGATGCTCATGGCAGACGACATGTTGATCTTTGGTACCGACCAATATCAAGTTGATATAAATAAGGCATTTTTGTCTTCTAATATTGAGATGAAAGACATAGGGGAGGCGGATGTGATCTTAGGAATAAAGATCAAACGTGGGAACAATGGTATTTACATCTCTCAATCACATTACATTGAGAAGTTATAAGAGAAATTTAATTTTAAAGATTGTTCTCCGGTAAGTAATCCCATTGATCCTAACCTAAAGCTATTACCTAATAAGGGTGTAGCAGTGTCTCAACTTGAATACTCAAGGGCTATAAGATCACTCATGTACGCAAAGATTAGTACCAGGCCTGATATAGCTTATGATGTTGCTAAACTTAGTAGGTTTACAAGTAATCCTAGTTCTCATCATTGGCAAGCTATGAATAGAGTATTCAAGTACTTAAAGGGAACCATTGACTATGGTTTGACATATACTGGATTTCCTTCGGTTATTGAAGAGTATTCTGATGCAAGTTGGATAAAAAATGTGGAAGATCATTCATCCACAAGTAGTTGGGTATTCCTCCTTGGCGGAGGTGCTATTTCTTGGGCATCCAAGAAACAGACTTGCATTACAAATTCAACAATGGAATCTGAATTCGTGGCTTTAGAAGCGGCTGGTAAAGAAGCTGAGTGGCTAAAAAATCTGATTTATGAGATTCCATTGTGGCCCAAACCTATACCTCCCATGTCTATCAGGCGTGATAGTCAGGCCACCTTGGCTAAGGCATATAGTCAAGTGTATAATGGGAAGTCTAGAAATTTGGGTGTTAGACACAGCATGGTTCGGGAGTTAATCATGCATGGTGTGATATCAGTGGAGTTTGTGAGAACTCATCATAATTTGGCCGATCATTTAACCAAATGGTTATGTAGAGATCCTGTGAAAAGTCGGTTGTGGGATTAGGATTAAAGTCCATCTGAAATCTCTTATGTTAAGATACCCAATGCCCATCTAATATGGCATTAGGTGTTGAATTCAATGTGGAAAGCTTAACATGTAGAGATTGGAATACATCAGCAAAATTATTCCAAAAGGTATGTTTTCAG
Source organism: Nemophila menziesii (assembly GCA_029959085.1). Lineage (NCBI taxonomy): Eukaryota > Viridiplantae > Streptophyta > Magnoliopsida > Boraginales > Hydrophyllaceae > Nemophila > Nemophila menziesii. The sequence continues at coordinate 20,581,396 of JARWIR010000015.1, read as the reverse complement.
TTCTGTAAGTTAAGGAGGTTGAAGTATAACTTCTTAATGGTTCTTTTGAAAAATTTCATTTGCAGGTGCAAGAAGAAAAAGGTCTACCTCTATGAGCATGAAGATTAGCCACTTCAAGAAGGTGGGACTTGGCTTTGATATGCTTATGAAGGATAGGGACACAGGCTAGTAATTTAGTGTCGAGCAAGAGTGATGTTATAAACTATTGTGTATATTATCTTTATGTATTCATTATGAATAGAAAGGGTTCAGTCCTTAGTGACACCCTGATATTCTAATATTTGAAATGTGTATTATGCTAAGATGAAATTCAATCGTCACGATATTTTATTTATGCAGTAGTTTGTTGTATGTTGTGACTTTGGTTAATTGATCGGTAATTACACTAAAACGGGGGAGGTTTGTTGGACATTTTAGCGTAATTGATCTCTCTTTTTGCATTAAAATAAGAGTGCACGCTTGTTTTAATATTAGAAAGAGATATTCGGGGTCAGGTGGATTTCGAGGGTCGGGGTCCAAGGGGTGGTCCAATTGGAACAGCTCATTCGGAAGCAGTGGGCTAGGCTTAGGAAGAAATAGCCCATAATCCTTCCAGTGCAAAGAATGAGAAGTTTTCAACCGCCTAAAACCGTCAATGCTAACCGCATGTTTCATCATATATATAATTGGTTCAGAATGTCACAGAAGAAAAAAAGACAGTTATAAAACAAAACTCTAGAAAAATAATCTTCTTAAAGTGTTTTACGCGACTTCAGATTTATCCAAGCTAATCTTGAATTCCAAATTTCCCAACACTATACTAGAAGGAGAGCTAATGATAGTTCTAAAAGCAATAGAAAAATGCAAAGATTTTCATGAGACGAGTAAAACAGTCTATTCAAATATTCTTGATATCATTTAAGTTATTAGGTATGTGTTAATTATAAATTGGAAAATCTATTTATAAGAATCAACAAGATGGGCGAAAAGTTTGGTCCAATCATTTTAAGATAATATTTCTAAAAGATGGAATGGACAAATAGAAAAATTTGTTAAAAAAAATTAAACACGAAGCCACTTACGATATGGTCACAATTTTAACTTTGTTTTAAGATTTCAACATGATTGAAATTATATGATACTTATATCTGATTCTTTTTTTGTTGGTTCCTTTTGTAATTTCTTTATCTGTCAAAAACTTAAAAAGACTATAAGTCTATCCGAGATATTCTACACTATACTGAAAGAAACTAGAGGCTTATCGTTGATGGTGATAGTACTATTAACATATTATACGACAATTTATTGGTTTTGAAAGCATTAATTAGATATAAAAGCAAGAGGATTCATAAGCGTTTACCTCTTGAAGAGCAGCGGAAATTAAAACACAGATTCTTTTGCTTGGATCACAGATCTTCTTACAAGGGAAGAAGAACTTTTGTTCACAACCTAAGAGCCCTCAGATCCTTTTGATTTTTGTGTGTGAATATTTTGCAGACAAAAAGAGAGAGAAGTTTTATGCGTAGAATTATAGAATAGAAGTTGTCTGACTTGAAACTCCTATATGAGGATATATATAACTTATTAAATGTATTTTGAATTTTAAATTCAAACAAATAATAGTAACTGAATTCTGGCGGACAAAGAAAATCAAATTAAATAAATATAATAAATATTTATTTTATTTATTTCTTTCATTCTCCCACTCGCCATAATGAATTTATATCTTATCCATAGCATCCACATCTCATTACATCATATCTTCCCATATACACACCTGAATCAAAATATCATCATACTTGGCAAATAGGTCGTGCGACCGGCAAGCATACGAGCATACGTTACTAATAACCTGTTAGGGTACATAGTTGCTCAAAATAGTTTCATCTGTTACGTATCCTGCAGTACCCCAGACTAACAATATGTTGTATCATATTACAGTAACTCTGACCCCTTTTATATCACAACTTCTATGTGAAAAAGAGCTCACTGTCATTTCGTTTATGTGTCTCACTATCATGTTATAGTCCCTATTGACTTACATGATCGGTTAACCTGCAAGCACACATTTGATACACAATTCTAGTCTTCCCTTTACCTTTATATCCTTCTATATTGATTAGGTTGCTTTCCCAAACATACCCCATTAGACCGAATCACTCATGATCATTGGTAATGTGTTCAAAGTAGCATACACCTAATCAAAATATCAAGATATAGTCAAAAGTAATAAGGGCACAAATCAAAGGTATCACACAGTGAAGAAACAGGGATCAATTCTTCACTTCCTTTTGGTCGAAAGCACATGTGGTATGACACACATGTTATGGTATTATTCATATAACTCAAATTGTATGTCACAATTTTCACAAATACCATACAGATATATAATTAGACGAGCCTCGTTGTCTAAGATGAATTCTTCGATCGATCAACCCTTCTATGAAATCAATCAAGCAATTCATATCTAGCTATTATAGACTAAGTAGATAGTGGGATTCTACTTCGATCATAATATAAGCTTAACATGGTTTATCCATGTTTATGATCTCATCTTAACACTCAGTTAAGGCGACTATCTTAACTCATTTTATCTTAAGGGTTCTTCACTGCTATGAGTTAGTCTCATCTTTGCGCACTTCTTATGCCAAAGGCGATTGCCCGTGTGACAGGGCCAATCTCAGTCTATAGGACATACATACTTACAAAATCACACGCAATATATATAATACATATCAAACATGATATTATTAAAATAAACAGTTAAATAAACATACTAATGGAAATATATACATGAATGCACATAAACTAGCAATAATTCATACATTATATCTTGCTTAATCCTATAGATCTAACATGATCCATGAATACATCCCTTGGGATAGCTTTTGTGAATGGATCGGCAAGCATATTGCGTGTGGGTATATATTGCAAAGTAACATCCTTTTGTGCAATTATATCTCTAACGAAGTTATACTTTATATCAATGTGTTTGGTCTTGCTGTGATATTTTGGATCTTTCACATAAGCCATTGCAGCTTGACTATCACAGAATATTGTTATTGGACTCCCACTATCACCAGAGAATCCTAAATGTTCAAAGAACCTTTTTAACCAAACAGCCTCCTGAACCGCAGCTGAGCATGCTACAAATTCAGCTTCCATCGTTGACAAAGCTACACAGGTTTGTTTCTTGCTACTCCATGAGATTGCGCAATTATTTAGCAAGAAAACATAACCTGAAGTGGATTTACGCCCATCTATATCACCAGCCCAATCGGCATCTGTATATCCTTCTAAGCGTAATTTATCTCCTCGAAAGCATAAGGCATGATCTTTAGTGCCTTTTAGATATCTCAATATCCTTTTCACAGCTTTCCAATGCTCTTGTCCAGGGTTCGATTGAAAACGACTAACTAAACCTACTGCATAACATATATCTGGTCTTGTACACATCATAACATACATAAGACTACCAATGGCACTAGAATATGGTACTGTTGACATTTTCTGTTTTTCTTCTGTAGTACTAGGACACATGTCGAGAGTTAAGTTTATTCCCTTTGCTACAGGAGTGTCAATGGCATTGCACGTAGTCATACCAAAGCGCTCAAGTACATTCATGATGTAAGGTTCTTGAGATAGAGATAATAGTCTTCTAGACCTATCTCTATGAATCTTAACACCAAGAATATAATTTGCTTCTCCCATATCTTTCATATCGAATTGAGAAGCTAGCCACTCCTTGTTAGCTTGAATAAACTCTTTATCATTCCCAGCTAATAGGATGTCATCCACATATAGAGATAAAATTACGAAATTTTTCTTGGAACGTTTAATATAAACACAGTGGTCTTCACTTATCATCTCAAATCCATTTGACGAGATGACTTCATGAAATCTCAAATTCCACTGTCTCGAGGCTTGCTTAAGACCATAGATTGATTTCAACAATCTACATACTTTATTCTCTTGATCTTTTACGACGAAACCCGAGGGTTGTTCCATGAAAATTACCTCTTCTAAATCTCCATTTAGAAATGCAGTTTTAACATCCATTTGGTGCAACTCCAGATCGAGATGCGCCACATTAGCTAAAATAAGACGTATTGAGGTAAATCTAACAACAGGAGAGAAAGTTTCCTCAAAATCTATTCCTTCCCGTTGAGTATAGCCTTTCGCTACCAAGCGAGCTTTATACCTGTCAATGGAATTGTCAGGTTTCCTCTTTATTTTGAGAACCCATTTGTTCCCAATCGCTTTACGTCCTTTTGGGAGATCAACCAGTTCCCATACCTGGTTTTTCTTCATCGACTCCATTTCATCTTCCATTGCTTTCCTCCATTCATTCTTAGCGGGACATGAGAGTGCTTCATTAACTGTTCGAGGTTCTTCTTCGTCTTGTGGAGTTATCATAAAGACTTCTCCTTCGATTTCAAATCGGCGACGAGGAACTAAACCTCTAGCACTTCTCTTAAGTTGAGAATCTTGAGAAATAGGATTACTAGATGATGCAATGGTTTCTTCCGTCTCAAGATTTAGAGGAGTGTCCGTCTCTATTTCTTGAGTATGTGTTACCTCATCAGGTGTCACATTTGTTTGCATATCATCTTCCTGAATCTCATTTAATTCACATAAAATGGAATTTCTGTCAACCTCACCTCTGCTAGGAAAATCATTCTCTAAGAATGTAACATCTCGTGACTCAATTTCTGTAAGACCCCCATCATTATGTTCACCAATAAACACATATCCTGTAGAGTGATCTGGGTATCTAATGAAGATACACTTCTTACCTCTTGGACCTAACTTCCCATACTTATGAGATAGGTCATGAACATAGCCTGCCGACCCCCAAGGTCGCAAGTATGACAGATTAGGTTTCCTACCTGTCCACAGTTCATAAGGAGTTGATGGAATAGTCTTTGTGGGTACTCGGTTAAGTATATAACAGGCGGTAAGCAATGCATCTCCCCAATAAGATATTGGAAGATTTGCTTGTGCCATCATAGACCTAACCATTTCTAGGAGTGTTCTATTCCTCCTTTCAGCCACACCATTCTGTTGTGGTGTTCTAGGAATTGTAAGTTGCCTTACTGTCCCTTTTTCATCACACAGTTCTTTAAACTGATCAGATAGATATTCACGTCCTCGATCGGTTCTTAGGGTTTTCACCTTCCTCTCTAACTGATTTTCCACTTCATTGATAAATGTCATAAAACATTTCAATGCTTCAGATTTGTGAGAAATCAGGTAGACATAACCAAACCTAGTGAAATCATCTATAAAGGTGATGAAATAACGTTCCCCACGTCTAGTTTGAACACTCATTGGGCCACAGATGTCTGAATGAATTACTTGTAATGGGTACTCGACTCGTTTAGCCTTTCCAAATGGTTTTCGTTTTGCTTTACCTGCTAGACAATTTTCACAAGTTGGCAAGTTTACTTTAGTCAACGAACCCAAAAGGTTCGCCTTAGCCAACAAATTCATACGGTCTTGTCCAATATGACCTAATCTAGCATGCCATACATTTTCTTCTATATTAGAATTACTAGAAGAAGAAGTATTAGTAGAAAAGCAACTACTTACATAATAACTATTAAACGAGTTATCATCATCTAGTACAATTAAACCATGCGAAATAAAACCAGAACCATAATACTTAGCGTCATAATAGATATCTACTTGTTTGTTATGAAAATGCAAATTAAAACCTAATCCTAGAAGAACAGTGACCGAGACTAAGTTCCGTCGAATGTCAGGTGCGTAAAGTACATCATGCAGGTACAAGGTTTGACCACCTCGCAAGTTCAACTTGCAAGTGCCAACTCCTTTGACTTCAACCTTATTGTTGTCTCCTACATATATCCACCTTGATCCCTCTGGAATCCGACGGTACTCTACATATGCCTCTCGGTCTTTGGCTACATGGTCTGTCGCTCCTGAGTCCACAGTCACAAAGGATTAGAATCAGCAAGCAATACAGTACTGGTAACATAAGTAAAATTACAAGAAGTAAATGACATTGCTACCTTTCTGGGCTCGCTGCACTCGCGAGCGAAGTGACCCAGTTTGTCACAGTTAAAGCATTTCATCTTACTCTTGTCTTTCTTCTTACGGAAACGTTTTCCCTTATTGTTACCACCTTTCTTGTTCTTCTTGGAAACATGCTCATTTCCGTTCTTCTTCCCATTGTTCTTGCGCTTATTGCCAGAAACTTTGTGGGAACTTGACTCAGCAACATAAGCCTGACCATGAGGCTTAATTGCATCTAGACGTTCATCTTCCAATGTCACATGACGAGCAGCATCATCAAAGGTTTTGATGTTGTCATTGTGAGTCAAGTTTATCTTCAAATGCTCCCAGTTATTTGGAAGAGATCGGATCACAGCTTGAACTTGTTGTTCATCAGTAAGGTTATGACCTGCATTCTTAAGTTCCCTAATCATGTTAGACATCTCTCGGAGATGTTGTTGCATGGTTTGATTAGGCTTCTTCTTGCAAGTGTCAAACTTAATGGTCAATTGACGCAACTTTGTCACAGTCGTACCCCCATACTTCTCATTAAGAGCATTCCATATCTCGTGAGCAGTGAGGTATCGTTGACATTCATAGACAAGATCGTCATTCATGGAGCCTATCAAGATGCCTCTTGCAGTGGAATCTTTCTTTTTCCAATTCTCATAAGCCTCCATGTCCCTTCTGTTTTGAGCTGTGTTGCCTTCCTCAGGCTGAGCCATGATGTTATTAACAGCCTCAAGAACATCTTGCTCTTCTAGAACATAATGTATCTTGAGCTTCCAAAGGTTATAGTTCTCACCATTCATCTTTTCTCCTTTGTTGAGATCAGCAATGATGGTTTTTGATGCCATTTTCTCTATAAAGTAAGAGATTTCCATTAATAACATACATTTATTTAACAACTCTAAGCTATTAATGCAAATGGAATGAATAACAAAGATAACAAAATAAGTGATAAAGAAAGTTCACTATGTTCCCAATCATGAATCACTATATTTTGTTTGTCTTAATCATTCAATCAAAATCATTAACCGCAAAATAAGTTCTTCAAGAACTCCCACTTACTCTAACATAAATAGAGCGATATTGTATGAAAATAAACAACTAAAGCATAAAAGCAAAGAAAAATAGTTGAATTCATACATAACTAGAAAAAAAATGTCCAATACAGAAAATACTGAATCAAATGGATAAAAGCAACTAATGTAATTTCTAACATACATGGAATGAAAAAACATTGAAGAAAACAACCTACTTAAGCAAACTACCTACTGCAAGTTCAACTAACAAACACCTTTCATATCCAATATCTTAACTTAGGGATTGACTCCTCAAATCTCACTTCCTCATATTTTCCAATCGGAAAATATCTATCAAGATTAGTGGTTGGATAATGCATACCACAACTGCATTGTTCCGACCTTATGGAACTATTGAAGTGCTTCCATAAGTGAGATTCAGTCAACGCATACACAAGCCACTTATATGTATCACCTCTTCCATGAACATGGTTAGCTGGAAACTTATCCTCCCATAGGATATCTAAATCCCTACGCAACTCTCTCGGCAATGTTTTACGAAAGACTACCACCATGCAATCATCACAACATAGGCCATCCTCACCCCAATCTATGACATTCTGAATCAACCTATTGACAATTGCCACGTGTTGAATTAGAGTGTGGTGAGGTTTCTTCCTATAATGGAGAGCTTGGATACTGTTCCTCAAAGTTTGTTTTTGTTCTGGTGTCCTTGCTCGACGTGGTGTATGAACCCTTAGTGGTCCATTTGGATTTCTTACGTTCCTATGAAGAATTCGGTAATCTCTTAATAGGCGGAGCCTTGATTCCCGTGATCCCCTGGATCGTGTTACCATCATTTTCTACATATAGAAAAATAAGAACGATAAAATTTACACCAAATTCGATTAGGAAACAAGAAAAAAACAGAATAAAACATGTTTACAGGAACTATGTTCATTAATAAAAAGTTAAGGTAGTGAATCTGGTAAACTATTATAAACTACTTATCCAACCAACAAACATTATAAACTACTTATCCAACCAACAAACAGTACTACTAATATACAGTGAACAGAGACATATCCTTAAAACGTGAATGGACTACTTCTCATAAAATAGTCAAATAACAAATTTATCATACATCAACAAATATGAGCAGACTACGTTCATGGAAAAAAATATCAGACAGTTTTTTTTTTTTGACAGAAATAAATTTGTTATCAATATTAATCAAAATAATAAAATTAATTAATCTATCTAATTAATCTATTCATGGCTCTGATACCAATTGAAAGCATTAATTAGATATAAAAGCAAGAGGATTCATAAGCGTTTACCTCTTGAAGAGCAGCGGAAATTAAAACATAGATTCTTTTGCTTGGATCACAGATCTTCTTACAAGGGAAGAAGAACTTTTGTTCACAACCTAAGAGCCCTCAGATTCTTTTGATTTTTGTGTGTGAATATTTTGCAGACAAAAAGAGAGAGAAGTTTTATGCGTAGAATTATAGAATAGAAGTTGTCTGACTTGAAACTCCTATATGAGGATATATATAACTTATTAAATGTATTTTGAATTTTAAATTCAAACAAATAATAGTAACTGAATTCTGGCGGACAAAGAAAATCAAATTAAATAAATATAATAAATATTTATTTTATTTATTTCTTTCAGGTTTTTAATAAGAGGAGAAATTTTAGAAATATTAATATTTTCAAGAATCTCATTCCCATTCAGAATGTAACTGTACTCATCAACCACACTAAAGTTAATGTCAAAAGCTGTGATATAAAAATATCTTATCATCGCTTTATCAAAAGGATGGACTTATAATTTTATTGAAGGCTACGTATAGATCTATCATCTCATGCATCTTTCATTGCACAAAAGTTTGCAGGACTATTAGCTATTCATATATGTTAGTAGTATTTATTTATTGTTATCTTTAGGTTGGCTGATATAGTAAATGATTAGACAGTGAACCATTATAGCGTTAGATGGGCTAATATGGGAATTGGATAGTGAACCATTATATCTTTAGGTAGGCTAATATAGTATATGATTGGATAGTGAACCAAATTTTGTAAGTTTCGAACAAAAATAAACCAAATTCGTAAGAACACTTTAGCTTTTGGTTAGATTTGGAATAACTATTCACATTATTGAAAAAAGAAAAAACTATCTACATTTCGTATCGACATCTTAATGAAGTGTACTTAAAAAAAAAAAAAAAGTGAATATAATATTTTCATTTTAAACTTAAATTTTTGTGTCAAAAAATAATTTGCCCTGTAATATCATAGAATTGTTATATTCAAGTTTCAAAACATGTAATATAATTTGCCAAAAGAAATAGCGGATGTAGTATGAAGTTGTTAGTAATTAGTACGATAATTAAGTATCGATATATAGAAGTAAATTTTTTTAAGAGAATAAATATCCCTTTTGCTTCATGTATAGTTACAAATTGATAATTTACCTCCTTGATTCTATAAAGTGTAAATTTATCTCATTTTTATTTTTGCGACTCGTTACCTCCGATAATAGAATCTGTCCAATTTATATGTTAAGTATTACTTAATTTGTCTATTTACCTCTTTAAATATTACTTAATTTACCTACTTAACCTCTTAATTTGGTTAGTACGTGCCTACATAACAGAGAAATTGAACGGATTACGTCATAAGGGGGTAACAAGACGCAAAAAAAAAAAGGTTAGGGGTAAATTTTCACTTTATGAATCGAATGGGTAAGCTGTCAATTTTGTTAAAGTACAAGGGGCATCCACTGTATTTACTCTTTTTAAGTTGATGTTAAGTAATTAAGACTTAGACAAAGTTGTTTGAAAATTATCATATGATCAAATTTTAGTTCAAGAACTAACAGGCACGATATTTCAAAACAGTGAAATTTTGATATTATGGAACTCTACTTTTAATCTTAATATTATAAAATCTTGCTATAATTTTGTAATTAACATGATCAATGGGAATAGTTTTATCTTGTATATGGTGTGTACGCACGCCTTATCAAAATTTAACAACTGTAGTAATATTTAAAATGAGTTATCTAACTGGAAAGATACCCACTCTGATATGTGGGTTGTTATCGTCGATTTTAATGATGTTTTTAGTGTTAAAGAAAGATATACTCATAACCATGTTGATTATAATCACTCCTTCAGTGTTAAAAACTTCATTACTGATTGGAAAGCTAAAAGGAATTATCATGCATGGTCTGATTTTTGGTAGTCTAAAAGTCTCATCGAGTAATGCCTTGATCGGGCTCTTGTTTGTTTAGTTTATCTTGATAGGTATCCAGAGGCGACACTGGTGGTTCCTTTTTTTACCCGGTCAGATCACGCTCTGATTATTTACAACTCGACAACACGACGAGATTTGCTAAACGACAATAAGTTTGAATCATTTTGGATAGACGATCGAATTGTTACAGTATGATAGAGACGACATTGGAAGAACCAGGTGACGAACAATAACTCTATAATTTCTCGCTAAACTTCAAGTGACCATGCTAGTGGTTGATACCTTGATAAAGAGAACATTTTTTGAACAATCAAAAGAGTATCCCAAAGTTAGAAAATAAAGTCATAGAAGTACAAAATGGACAAAGTGTGGAAGAATCGTAGGAAGCAAAGAAGAGGATCAAGAAGCCATTAGATATATTATTGTCCAACGAGGAACAATATTGAGAAAATAGATCACATCAACAATGGTTGGAGAAAGGATACATGAAAAAAAAAAATCTACGCGAGGACGGTGCATCGCGAGTAGGGTGCGGTGTACAGCGTAATGATCCTCTACAAATCTTGCTCACAGAATTGTACCTGATTTCGTATACCGTGGTGACAGTTTTGGGGTTGCGGTGTACCGCGCGGGTTGTGCGGTGTACCGTGATACCTTTCTAACTCATACCATGTTAGGGTGTGCCTCACGTGACGACACGGTTTTCCCTTAGGGGGCCTCACATATTAACCATATTTCCAGACCGTCGTAACGGTTTTCATAGAGAAAAAGTTAGTTCTGATACCTGCGCGCAGTGTTATGCCAGTTCAAAATTTTGGTCAATTTCTACCGCTTATAGGTGCGGTGTACCGCGAAATGCTTCTATCCATCCCTTTTTAACTTTGAAATTTACCAGTTATTCACTCCAAACTCGAACCTTTTCATACCTACACACTAAAAACACTCATACCTTCCTTATTACTGCAATATACACATAAAAACACGTAAACTCACTAATCTAAACAAAATAAAAAACAATCAAACATAAAATAATGTATGATGTCTCCCAGAAGGTCTTATGTTTAACGTCTTTCAAAGCTAGACATGTTACGTTGATTATTTATTGATTATATAGTCTCCCCAACAGTGGGTTAGGCTATGCACATCTACTATTTGAAGCTTGTGACCCTTCTTAGCTTTTATTTCAATCTGTTTTTCCGAATCCACTCTTGTAGCGACAAACGGACCCATCCACGAATTCTTGAATACCCGTGGTCTATTTTCTCTCTTGGGGGCTTTCCAAGCAACCTCGTCACCAACCTTAAAGTCATTTTCGATTCTCTTTTTCACGGGTTTATTGTGGACTTTCTTTTTAGCGTGTTGGGACCTTACGTAACTCCTCAAGCTTCTTATCCACAAAGATAAATGTTTCAGATTCTTCTTCAGTTCGGGGAGTCGGTTCCCTTATGAACATCAATTATGCTATGACTTGTCTCCAAGAATAGGCATCCAAGTATCAATGGGACGTGTTGACCTGCAATGCTATCAAGAATAAAGAAATATGTAGGTATAGCTAATGTACCTACATGGACAAGCACATCTTCAATGACTCCCCATGGCTTTATCGTGGAGTTATCTAGGAGCATCAAACTGATGTCTTTTCTTCTAGCATCTCACATGCCTAACTTCTCAAACATATTCTTGGGCATGATATTCCTACCTGAACCCACGTCACATATCGCTTTTTCCTCGAAGTTACCACCTATATTGATTTGGAGGTATGAAGCTCCCAGATTTTTCATCTTTTGTGGTAGCTTATTTGGAACTTCTGTCAAGCTTTCTTTATTAAGGTACATAGTCTCATCTCAACCTCTACACTTTTACTCTTCTCGGAAGGAATCTCTTTGAAGACTTTTTGCGTTGTAGGCTCTTTATCAATTACCTCGAGTACAGGGACAATGATTTTTTTCTGGGCTTGACGTTTCAAATTTAGTATCACCAATAGTATATGTAATTCTTTGTAGATAAGGTGGTAATAGAAGCGGATGTGTAAGCGGTATCTCCGTCTTATTATTTTCTTTTCCAACCTATTTAACCCTCTATTTGATTGTCACTTTGTCTAAATTAAGCTTCATGGGTTCCTCTAGTGATGGAATTTTTGCACTCCTTGTAGTTGTACTTTCAACTTCATCCTCACTTTCCCAATCTTTAATTCTTACCTCAATTAAATTCAACTTGATTGTTGATGATGGTTGTGTAGGTTGCGGTTCCACCTTACTTTCTTCCTCCATCACCTTTTGTGTAGTTGTCTCTTCTTCCTTAGTCTCTTGATGCACTTTTCTACCCACAGGCTTGAATTCTTGTTCAAATTCTTTTGTATTTTGATCCTTAACAATTACTTCTTCTAAGCTAAGCTTGGTTGGTTCTTTTATGGTTGTATCCTTGAACCCAACATTGCTATCACCCAGTTTCATATGTAAATCTTGTTGTAACTGTTGATTGATCATAGTTACTTGCGTTAATCTTTGCTCCATCACTTGAATTTGTTGGTGAATGAGTTGCACCAATGATAGAGTTAATCATTGCTCCATCACTTGAATTTTTTGGTGATTGAGTTGCACTAATGATATGGAAGCATTGAGCTTTGTGTGAATTTCTCTCCTTTTATCAGTTGAATCATTAATGAATTGCGCAAGAGAACTTTTTGAACAAATTAATTATGCGAAGTGCTCTACGACTTTGTCAGATACTTGCTTCAATCTTTTTAATGTTATTTTCATGGCGTCATTCTGGGTTGAATATTACACTTCGTGCATCTGAAATTTGCTTAGTGTTAACTTCATGAAATTTTCCAGGGTTTGTTAGAGCTTATTGTTGGAATCTTCTTGTGGCTTATTCATGAGTTGTGGTGGAGCTCGAGCCTCTTCAAAAATCTTGTGACCCTGAGTTAATTCTTCCCTAAATGCGTCAAATTTTTCGTTTTCAATCTCGCATTTTTTATAAAATGTCAATTCCCTTTAAGTATTTTTATTGGTCATAGTGGCATAAGTTGGCTGTGGTTGCGGTATTTGACCTTGATATATGAGGTTCCCAAACACACACATTCTTCCCAATGGTGTCCTCGCATCCTATACTATGAACAATGGTCCTTAACGCCCTCATACTTAGTTGTAAGAATATTCTCCATACCTAAGAAACCTAAAGAGATACTAAAAAGAAAACGCATAAAACTGATAACAAATAAAAACTTCTACACTAAATAACACAATAAACTAACATAAAGATAAATTCCCGGCGGTGGTGCCAAAAATTTGGTGGGGCAAAGGTGTGATAAAATATTTATTTAAATAATAATAATAAAGATAAGTACACGCACCCTTAACAACCACGGAAACTAATTACAAGTATTACAGATCGTTTGCAAGTTTAGTTAGTAAGTAAAGTTCGTTCGCAGGGATTTGATCTGTTAGATCTACTTGTGTATATAGAAAAGTGTAGGATAAATTACTTGTTTACTAAAAAGACAAAAGAAATATTATTTATTTGGTTTTCATATTTGAAAGATAATGATGCAAATACATAATTACTTAAGAATAGAGATGGAAATTATAGCTTAGGATTACCATAATGCACCCTTCTGTGTGGACTTAGGTGGCAACCTAACAATTACCGGGGAACTTGGGTAAGGGGACCCTGCGCAATGATCGGTGGTTAAATCAAACCCTAGTGACTATCTAGTTCAGAAAGCCTGTCACTACCGCAAACTAGACGTTTATGTGGTGTTTTAATAATTGGACACCCCTTCTGGATGACCATCAAACTACAAAAGATTATCCTAAAGTGATCAAGATTAGGGCTAGAAATTAGTCAAAGCACATAATATATATATATATATATATGTGTGTGTGTGTGTGTGTGTGTGTGTGTGTGTGTAGCTCAATCTATTTAAAAAGGTTAAACCCAAATGACGTGAAAAGAAATAAAGAATTATAATTTTAAGATTATACATATGCAAACCCAAGCTATGGGAAAATTAGTTCGTAACGGAAGACATAAAAATAAACTAAAGATAAAAGTAATTGGAAACAAAGATAAGCTAAAGAATCTAATACAAATTACCCTAATGATAGAGGGATAGGATGGAGAAGAGGAGTTTGCAACTCTCCAATTTCTTATCTTCCTCTCTAGGTCGTCTTGCTTATCTGGATGATAAAACTTTATGCTAAGGACTAATGTTCAAGCAAGGACATGTTTAAAATGATAGGAGGGTGTATTTATAGGTGTTAGGTTGAAATCTTGGAGTGAAAGTCAAGTTCTTGGAATCCTTTTCTGATTCAAATTCATTTTCTAAAGTATATGATAGGATAAACACTACTGCTTGTTTTGATCATAACTCATTTGTTACTAGGCCAAATTTTACGTAATTTATATCAAAACGACCGCAACAAAACTATCTACTTAACCCTTTATAGGTTCTTTCAAAACCTCAGCCGGTTTGTAGTTATCTTCATTTTAGTGGATGTCACCATAGATTTGGCAAATTTATTTGGCAATTGTTTTTCCAAATTCCACTTTGTTTCCTTTTATCCCCTGATCCCTCCTGGATCTTCTTTCCTTAACTTCTTGATTTGATTTGGCATCTAAGTATATTTCTATAAACCTTAAGATCTTCACATTTTAACAAACAAATTATACCAAATATGCTCTAAAAGTAATAAATCTCAAAATCAAGAC
Organism: Nemophila menziesii; assembly: GCA_029959085.1. Lineage (NCBI taxonomy): Eukaryota > Viridiplantae > Streptophyta > Magnoliopsida > Boraginales > Hydrophyllaceae > Nemophila > Nemophila menziesii. Next base: position 20,566,394 of record JARWIR010000015.1, on the reverse strand, counting down.
ACGAATTAAGAAATTATCTAATAACGTGAAAAAATCACTAAACAATTAATCAAATACACCTAAATGATGTCTCAAATTGATGTTTCCCGTTTTGTTCTAAATATTATCCCTTAGTAGACATAATTTTAGTTGAATATTTACCTTATTTGATAGACTTTTATGCTTAATTTGTTATACTACATTTTCTCCCTTTGGAATTATGTTATGTCATTTTTAGAGCTTTTGTACGTTAATTTGTTTGTTTTTAGTGCAAAGTTCTTAGGTCCATTGATGAAAATAAGCACCAAGAAAAGAAGTTGAAGTGGAAATTAAAGTCTTAGATCGAGAGGAGGAGTCTAAGGAAAGAAAATATTTCCCAAATAGTTGACTTGAAAAGCTGCAAATCTGGAAGCCTGTTACTAATTTCTTATTTAAAGACACTTAGCCACTAATTCAGTGATGTCTCCCTAAATGTTCTAATTTTATGCCCTTGGGAGACATCATTTTTTGTGTTTATTCAACTATTTTGATAGACTTTTGGGCTAAATATGCAATAATCCGATTTTCCTCTTTAATTTCTAGCATTTTTAATTTATTAAACTTTTGCGCGTAATATTATGTATTTTAGTGAAAAGTTTGTAGGTTTTAAATACTAGCTAGGAGAGGAATCCGAGAATAGAGTCAAATATCGTGATATGGAGTCAAAGAATGAAGACAAATCCCGAAAGAATTGATATTTTAAAGCTGCACATCTGGAAAACTGATAAAGATTACTGATTTCGAGCCACCTAAGAGTATATTTAGCCGCTTACCTTTAAAGAGAAATTGTGCCCCATTGAGTTACGGAACTTTAGCAACTTGAATGATGTCAATCCGAGTTGAAACGAACTGGCTAGAGCTGATTTAGTGGAGGTGGTACAGCAGTTACGGGATTTTGGGCTAAGATAATGGACTTGGGCCTTTATTATTTCATTTAAACATTAACCTAAGGTCCAAGTCCAATTTTGAGAGTATAAATAAGGCTTTTGACTTCTATTTTTGAGGAAATTCACTGTTTACAAGTCAGAGCATCAGAGAGAAGTCAAGGCAAGGAAGCGGAGAAAGCTACAAAACTGGAGACTGTCTATATCTCCAAATCACAGCTAATCTAATTCCGAAATTAGGTTTCTCTTTTATTTCTTTCTGTAAAACAATATGAGTATTTTTATTTCTTTTAATTTAGTTTTTCGCATTAGCATGAGCTAATTCCATTAAGTGCTTGAGAACGCATAATGGGTTAATCCCAATTTGATTTTATTTCATGTGTTTGGATTTGGGATTTTAATAATTGAAATCAAATTGGGTTAATTGTATTTTTCTTTAATTTGCTTTTATTTACTTTTATTGAATCCGCGACTCAATATTAGGACTTAGTATCTAGGCTATTCCAATTAGTGGCGATTGGATCACCTTGACGGGGGGTTTAGATACAGACCTAGTTAATGAATGTAGGTTAGAAATTAGAGACTCTGGCGAGCTTAATTAAACCTATGGCCAATTGGGTAGAATAGACTTAATCAATTGAGAGTGGACTATAATCACCCTGACGGGATTTGTAGCACTTGAGAGTAGCTCCTTAGTCCATCCTGACGGGGGTAAGGAGAATTTCGAGTCCCGACCAATGCATATTTACCGATTTGTCCCTTAAACATGACATAAAATGAATTATAATTAGGTGAAACGCTTGCATCTCTCAAGTACTGCCTTTCCCATCTTGCGTAAACACTTTATTTTCTTGTGTCTAGTTTAATTCTTGCATTAATTTAGTATTTTAATTATTTGCCCTAGTTATAGAAAACCAAAACAACCATTCTAAAAATCATTTACTTGTTTTCACGTGCAATTAACTACTATCTGATAAGCATTAGAGTCAACCATTCTGTCCCTGAGAACGAATCTGTTTTATCACTTATATTACTTGGGACAACCGTACACTTGCGGTTGTGGTTCTCTTATTCTTATTTGCATTTATTTTAGAACACACAAAGGACCACCATTCAGCCCCGGAGCCCTGAAATAGGAGAGTTGCGTTTTTGGGTTAGGAAGATTTGGAGACTGGAATCAGGTGATTTGGAGTTGAGACGCAAAAGTTAAGGCCATTTTACCAACAGCTTTACACCATTAACGGGATTAGAAGATAGACTTGGGTTTTTTTATGATTTGAAATATATTCTTTAAGTAAAAAGCCCATTCCTAATCTTTGATTATAAATAGACCTTAGACCTCCTTTTTACACACACTTGAGAAAATTATATTCTACGTTTTACATTTTCAAGTCAAAGCAAGAAGGCAAAGGAAGAGCTTTAGCTGGAAGAATATCTTTCTTCCAACAACAGTCAATCCAACGCCCCAATTACGTTTATGTTTAATTATGTAATTTAGGAACATGTCTTTCTTTTAATTTTATTTCCGTTTTTAATTCGAACATGAGCTAAATTATTTAGGACTTGAGAATCTCTTTATGGGTTGAACCCTAATCTATTTAATTTATGATTTCTGAATTCGGGATTAAATTATTTAATTTAAATTGGATAATTTGTGTTGGCTATTATCTTATTTTCAATTACTATTTTTGAAGTCATGAATCAAACATAGGACTTAGTTATTAGGATATTCACTTTAGTTGCGAAGTGATCACCTTGACGGGGGATTTAATTACGGACTTAGATAATAGATGTGTAGTATTCGTCAATGACCCTGGCGGGCATGACTAACTATGCATCCAATGAGGTAAGAGACTCAACCGTTTGAAACCAGATATAATCGCCTTGAAGGGGTTTTGATGTCTCGCTAATTGTTCTTATTTTAGACCCTTGGGAGACATCATTTTTGGTGTTTAATTGAATATTTTGATAGACTTTCGTGTTAAAAATGCAATAATCCGGAATTCCTATTTTATTTCTAGTATTTTTTATTTATTAAACTTTTGCGCGTAATCTTGTGTATTTTAGTGGAAAGTTTGTAGGTTTTGAATATTAGATAGGAGAGGAATCCGAGAATAAAGTCAAAGATCGTGATATGGAGTCAAAGCTTGAAGATAAATCCCGAAAATAATTATATTCTGAAGCTGCAAATCTGGAAAACAGGCGAAAGATTGCTGATTTCGAGGCACTTACGAGTTGATTTAGCCGCTGACCTTTGAAGAGATTATGTTCCTTACCGAATTACGGAAATTTAGCAAGCAATTTGAGGTCAATCGGAGTTATAACGAATCGGCTAGAGCTGTTTTAGTAGAGGTGGTGCAGCAGTTACAGGATTTGGGCTTGATTAGTGGACTTGGACTTTTTATTATTCACTTAATCCCTAATTAAAAGCCCATTCCGAATTTGAGCTTATAAAAGGATCTTTTGACCTCATTATTTCACACCTCTCATTTTATTCTTGAATTTAATTCATCCTTAGAAGAGAGTATCAATACAACTCATTATTCATAAGCAGAAGCATCAGGGAGAAGTCAACGAAGGAAGAAGAAGAAAGCTGTAGAGCTGGAGAGTGTCTATATCTCCATTCTCAGCCAAATCCAATTCCGGAAATTAAGTTTTCTTTATTTTTAATTCTGTAAACCATTATGAGTTCCCTTTCTTTTAATTTAGTTTTAATTTCTTTTATCATGAGCTAATTTCTTCATAGTACTTGAGAATGCTTAATGGGTGAATCCCTATTCTGTTGAATTTTATATGTCTGAATTTGGGTTTTTAATAAATTAAATTGGGTCTTTTATATTTTTCTGTAATTTGAGATTATGTACTGTTTTCGGAGTAATTAACCAAGAACAGGTGTTAGTATCTAGGCTATTCCACATATGTGGCGTGTGGATCATCCTGACGGAGGGTTTAGGTACGAACTTAATTACTCAATCTAAAATCAAAACTATTTGACTCTGACGAGCTTAGTTAATTTTAGGGCCAATGTGGTAAAATTACTTAATCATTCGAAAGTGGATCATATTTACCCTGACGGGACTGGTGACACTCTAGAATAGCCTTGTAGTCCACCCTGACGGGGGTACAAGGAATTTAGAATCCCGACCAATGTTAATTGACCAAATTAACCCTTAAACAACATATGTTATGAAATAGAATTAGGAGGATCCCTTGCGTTTCTCAAGTACTGCATTCTCATATTTGCGTCTTACCTTCATTTACTTGCGTCTTAGTATTTATTTGCATTTTTACTTTAATCTTTCATCACTTAGAATTAATACAAACAATCAATCAATCATTTTATCTTTTATCTGCTTTCCTAAGTGCAACCATTCATTATCTGATAAGCATTGTAGTTAACCAACCGTCCCTGAGAACGAATATGTTATCACTATTATTACTTGGGACAACCGTACACTTGCGGTTGTGGTTCTATTACTTTTTGCATTTATTTTAGAACACACAAAGGACCACCAAGTTTTTGACGTTGCTGCCGGGGACGGTAGCGTGTGATCACGGTGTTTATCCTTTAGTGATTAGTTGCATTTTTATTTTCAGTTTTACGCTTTGTTTTGTTTTATTTTCAGGTTATTTTATTTAGGTAATGATCAAGAGATTCAATTATAGATGTATAGAGGATATTACCCGAATCCCAGTCCATTTAACTATTGGGAAGACTCTTCGGGACAACAACAATGGGGTATTAATTCTTACCAACAACCTTATCAAAACCCGCAAGAGCAAGGATGGAATAATGAATGGATCGGTAATAATCAACATCAGTTATCATATTAATATCAACACGAGCATGAATGGGACAACCAGTGGGTTGAAAACATTCAACTACCTCCACCTTCACCACAAAGTTCCGAATTAAATAGATCACTTAAAGAACTCGAGTGCTTATATGAACAAGGACTGAAGTTACAAGAGAAAAATAATTCCAGCTTGAAAAGAATGCAAAATCAGCTAGATGAAATGCTTACTCAAATTGGAAAAACAGTTGAGGAGGAGGTGTTGAAAGAATATATTATTGATAGTGATATGACCAACGTGCCAATTATAAATGGAGACCACCTTGTGGTTGAAAATCTTGTTAGCATGGTGGAAGAAGGAGTAGCAAAGAAAATCCTAGAAATTGAAACAGAAATTGCTATTCCTATGGTGCGTGCACATGATCAAGGCATAGAACGAAAAAATGAGGAAGAGGTGATCGAGATTAGAGAGATTTCACAGAAAAAATATGATGAGGTAATAGTGGAAGAATGGGTTGAAAGCGAAGACGAATGTGAAATGGTTGGAGAATCAATTGAAGAATTAAAGGTTAAAGATAAAATAGAAATTGAATATCCGCCACAAAAAGTTCACCAATCATCATCTCCACCACGAATCATTATTAGAGATGAAAAATCAGAATTACCTCTATCATTACAAATGGTCAACATGTGCTATATAAACAAGGCGCAACACCGTGAGAGTAAGGCGGCAAGGAGGAGCACCTACCCACCACATTTTAAAGATGAATCTGAGATTGAAACAAGGAATAAAAATAAGCTTATACCGTTGAGAACGGTTATCTACTATAATGTGGTGGAAAATGAGTTTCGTCGTGAAAGTAAGAAGGCGAAACGAAGTACTTACCTACCTCCTTTTAGAGATCGATTGAACAATATTCTAAGGGGGAAGGTTCTTAAGCTTTTACATTAAGGAGGAGGCGAGTTTAAGCGGAGGAACGCCGCAAGGGCCTCATTACCATCTTCATGGAAGGTAACACGTCGAACTTAAAGACGTAATAAACAAAAGTGCTTCTTGAGAGACAACCCAAGTTTTAAATTTCTTTCATGTCTTTTAAATTCTTAGTGTAAATTAGAGTAATGGTTATTGATTTAGTGTTTATTTGTAAGAAATGAGGAAGGTAGTTGTTTTTGATGATTACAGGAGTGAAGGTCACGAGTTTGGGGTAGTTAGAACGAAAAAAAATGAAAATTTTGGGTTCCAATACAGTAGAAACCGGGGACCCGTTTTTGGTGCTGTACCCCAGGTATCAAAACTTCGGAAGATCATAACATGACGCTCGGAGGTCGGAATTAAATTTTCTTGAGCCTAAACCGCATAACTTTTCGAGCTCTATCCAATGGTGAAGTCAAAAATTTTGCATGAATAGCTAAAAGTTTCTGACCCAGCGTTTTGGGCCCCGCCCTTTGCTGTGTCTTGGGGTTGCGTCTCCACTTAACACCATTGATGACGAACCTAAGCTCCAAAAACTCTCAAATTTCATCATCAAAACACCAAAATATCACCAATCCATCGCTCTAAACATCATCCAAACACATAATCAATCACAAATCTTTCCAAAAACACCAAGAAATTCTAGTTTTAATCCAAAAATATCTTCACCAAAGCTTAAATTATATCCTTTAAACCTTTCCAACACCATAGATATTAAATACCCATCTCAAATAAATCACCAATTCCACTACTGTGCCACTTTCAACAATATCAAGCAACACAAATTTCATCAATAGCTTTAGTACTTTGAAGGTGTGAGATTGCAAGTGCAAGTGCAAGGTATCAAGTCATCATAAATTCCATGGCCAATCCGGTAAAATAGCTAGAACTCTTCTTTTCTTTCTATTACCAGTTGGGAATTAAGATTTGTTTTAGTTATTTATCGGAGGAATTGTGATTGTTTGAAGCCTACTATTATATATTTTGCAAGTAATCTTTAAGTAGGTGAAAATTTGAGTTTGGGGTCATCAAAGATGACCGTGAAGGTTGGAAAGGGTACGAAGAACATGATGAAGATAGAAAGTTGGGTGCTGAGGAGAGATTTTCGTAGAAGAGATGATGATTTAGAGAGCTAGGACATGATTGCTACTTTAGGAAATGTTACAAAAGAGCTGGACCATATCTGGAACTTGTTACTTGGCGTGAATACTGTTCAACACGCCACTTATGATCTTATAACGTGGGATAAAGTTCATGGATGCAACACCGGTAACCAGCCCCACGCTGTTTGAGATACGTTTTCTATCCTTTTCTCATTTAGTGTAAATTATTTTATTGCTTTGAGTCTTTTCGAGTCGTGGGGACACGACTCATTTTTGAGTTTGGGGTGGGATTCGTTGCCTCATCCCAGTTTTTATGTGTTATTTGTTTTTATTCACTTTCAATAAAATAATTTCGGAGTTGTGTTTGACTGCAGAAGATTTTAAATGTCCCTTTAAGCATACTTTTGATAAATCTATGATAGTAATTAGTGGACTTTAGGGAATGATATAAAACGCATTTAGAATTGCATGCAAACATAGGTAATTGATAGGAAAAATTAATGAACAATGCAAATAAAGTAAGCTTGTACTTAAGGAATATGTTTGGTGTGTAGAACGTGAAATCCTAATTAGTAGAGAACCCACTTAGATATGAACTAAAGACGAGCTATGTACTTAGGAAAATGATAGGGGCAGTTCTTTGTTAGCCATTTGTGACCTTTTTAGCCTTCTATTCCTTGTATTAAATGTTAATCCGTCTTAGCCCATTTTGAGCCTTTAGCCTTGTCTTTTGTAGCCACGATATAAGCCCATTATCCCTTAGATTATTAGGCATGACCATATGACCAGCACTTGAATCACGATCCTGAGACATGTCTCGAGCTTGAGTTTGGGGTGGTGGGTCCACTTATGGGGAATTTATTGGGAAGGGATGTATGTGTTCATGTTGTAGCACAATTGCAGATGATTATACTTATTGTAACCCTTTGCCGGGATTGAGAAAAAAAAAAGTGAAAAAGAAAGAAAAAATGAAAAAAAATAATTTCATTACAGTAGGGACCGGGAACCCGGTTTGCAACTGTACAAAAAAAAGAGATAAGATAAGAAAAAGAAAAACAATGAAAGAATAAACATCCGGCAAAGTGGAATTTTCTGAAAATCATCTTATGTGTAATGGGTTGACATGGGACGCTAAATTAGTGCGTAAATGGGTGAGTGAGAACATTTTTGAGCGTAAACTCAAGCTCGAGGATATTTGTTGATGGTAAGTGAGGAGAGAGCCAAAAGCTTACTTCAAATTTACCAAATATACATCCACACCGTCCTTAAGCCAATATTAAAACCATAAAGACCTCGTGATTCCTAAGTGCATAGTGAATTTATGATTATGTTGATAGGGAATATACTAGGTGGAGCGTTCAAAGCGAGGTAGGATTGATGATCACCCTATAGCCATCATACAGAGATGAGTACAAGTGTAACCTTTAAGCATTGCGAATTTAATTTTATGATTGAGATTATTTGTTTTTGATTTTTCATTATAGATGTATGTGTATATTAGTTTCTAGAGTTTTCTATATGAGATTTATCTTAAGAATTGCTTTAGGCTTATTTACTAGCTTCTACTTTCTTTGCGTTTACTTCTACCCCTTTGTTTTGTTTTGTTTTATTTTGTCGGGACGACAAAGATTTAAGTTGGGGGTCTTGATGTCTCCCTAATTGTTCTTATTTTAGACCCTTGGGAGACATCATTTTTGGTGTTTAATTGAATATTTTGATAGACTTACGAGTTAAAAATGCAATAATCCGGAATTCCTATTTTATTTCTAGTATTTTTGATTTATTAAACTTTTGTGCGTAATCTTGTGTATTTTAGTGGAAAGTTTGTAGGTTTTGAATATTAGCTAGGAGAGGAATCCAAGAAGAAAGTCAAAGATCGTGATATGGAGTCAAAGCTTGAAGATAAATCCCGAAAATAATTATATTTTGAAGCTGCAAATCTGGAAAACAAGCGAAAGATTGCTGATTTCGAGGCACATACGAGTTGATTTAGCCGCTGAACTTTGAGGAGATTATGTTCCTTATCGAGTTACGGAAATTTAGCAAGTGATTTGAGGTCAACCGGAGATATAATGAATCAGCTAGATCTGTTTTAGTGGAGGTGGTGCAGCAGTTACGGGATTTGGGCTTGATTAGTGGACTTGGACTTTTTATTATTCACTTAATCCCTAATTAAAAGCCCATTCCGAATTTGAGCTTATAAAAGGAGCTTTTGACCTCATTATTTCACACCTGTCATTTTATTCTTCAATTTAATTCATCCTTAGAAGAGAGTGTCAATTTATTCATAAGCAGAAGCATCAAAGATAAGTCAACGAAGGAAGAAGAAGAAAGCTGTAGAGTTGGCGAGTGTCTATATCTCCATTCTCAGCCAAATCCAATTCCGGAAATTAGGTTTCCTTTATTTTTAATTCTGTAAAACATTATGAGTTCCCTTTCTTTTAATTTAGTTTTAATTTCTTTTATCATGAGCTAATTTCTTCATAGTACTTGAGAATGCTTAATGGGTGAATCCCTATTCTGTTGAATTTCATATGTCTGAATTTGGGTTTTTAATAAATTAAATTAAATTGGGTCTTTTACATTTTTCTGTAATTTGAGATTATTTACTGTTTTCGGAGTAATTAACCAAGAACAGGTGTTAGTATCTAGGCTATTCCACATATGTGGCGTGTGGATCATCCTGATGGAGGGTTTAGGTACGGACTTAATTACTCAATCTAAAATCAAAACTATTTGACTCTGACGAGCGTAGTTAATTTTAGGGCCAATGTGGTAAAATTACTTAATCATACGAAAGTGGATCATATTTACCCTGACGGGACTGGTGACACTCTAGAATTGCCTTGTAGTCCACCCTGACGGGGGTGCAAGGAATTTAGAATCCCGACCAATGTTAATTGACCAATTTAACCCTTAAACAACATATGTTATGAAATAGAATTAGGAGGATCCCTTGCGTTTCTCAAGTACTGCCTTCTCATATTTGCGTCTTAGTATTTATTTGCATTTTTACTTTAATCTTTCATCACTTAGAATTAATACAAACAATCAATCAATCATTTTATCTTTTATATGCTTTCCTAAGTGCAACCATTCATTATCTGATAAGCATTGTAGTTAACTAACCGTCATGACAACGAATCTGTTATCACTATTATTACCTGGGACAACCGTACACTTGCGTTGTGGTTCAATTACTTTTTGCATTTATTTTAGAACACACAAAGGACCGCCAGGTTTGTAGTACCATATAATCTCCAGACGTGGGTTAGGAGATATTAGAGTCCCGACTAGCACAATAATACTAGTTTAACCCATAAACAAAAGCATTAATTAGACAGATTTAGGTGAAACCCTTGCGAGAGTCAAGTACCCTTCTCATCTTGCTTCCAATCTTGTTTATTGAATTATTTCCTTTCAGTTAATCAATTAAGTATTTTATTTTATTGCATCTTTAGTTATAAACAAAACCAAACAAAAATCTTATCAATTTACTTTTCCATTAAACAATTTATTCTAAATACTTGTGTTATAACAATCTGTCCCTGCGAACGAAACCCAAGTTATCAGAGTAATACTTGGACAAACATGCACTTGCGGTCTATATCCCTCCTTTTTAGGGGTGTGATTTTATCACATACCAGGAGATACTAAGGTTTTAGCGCCGCTGCCGAGGACGGTAGCATGTGACCATGATGGTAGTCCTTTAGTAGTTTAATTGTTATTTTTATTTTTATTTTTCAGTTTTACGCTTTTGTTTGTTCTTCCTTTCTGAGGTTTTCCAGGTTTGTGTATGCTCTCAAATCCTGAGAGTTTAATCAAGCAAGCAAACAAAATAAAGAAAGAAGAAAAAGAAGCAAGAGAAAGAGAAGAAAGGTTAGCCAAAGAAGCAGAATAAAAAAAATCCCATAAATGTGTTAATGTTGACAATATTGATCCTCAGGTGGTAGTAGATGAGAACGGGAATCCCATAATACTCAATCTGCAAGTTGGTAACAATCAGAAGTATCAAAATCCTCCCCCACCTAGAGGACAAGCTCGACCTCAAATGTGTTATGATCCATGGTTCGTGCAAGGTCCTGAACAAGTTCCATATCGAGCTCCTGCTCTTGGTATTGGTCCTCCAGATATTAATGTCGCAAGACCCGATCCTGGTATTTTAGTTCAATTCCAAAACTTTGGAATTTTTCATGGGGTAGCTGGAGAAGACCCAATGCGTGCAGTACATAAGTTTATGCAAATATGTGATGCGTATATAAAGCAAAGTGTAACCAGAGATCAGATTTTCTTTGCAAATTTCAGATTTTTCGTGATAGACGCAGGAAGTGTATGGCATGACTCACAAGAAACAGGATCAATCACCGATTTGGATGAGTTACAAACAGCTTTCTTTGATCGTTATTATCCAAGCAACATGTGATTGAAAGCACAAATTGCTTTGACATCATTTTAACAAGAACAAGATGAATCGTGGGTATATGTTGGACAAGATTCTAGTTATGTTTAAGAAGAGTTCTAGAACATGGCCTTACAGAACCACAACAAATGTTAATATCTTATATAGGCCTTGAAGGAGAATGAAGAAAAAAATTTAAACCTGCTTTGTGGTGGTGGATTCTTACAGGTAAATCCATCTAATGCTAAGATTATTTTGAATACAACAGTAAAGAATGAGTTGGGTTGGAATACTGTGAGAGCACCTATCCGAGGTGCAGGTTAAAGAGAAAGTAGTGTTGGAATTGATGAAAAAATCTCTTCATTAGAAAATAAATTAAAGAACACACTTGAGCAGCAATTGAAGCAGCTTACCTTACACGTTAAAGAAGGTTTTTCAGGTAGAAGAGAAGATGTTAATGTTACACAAGAATTATATGGGTGTTCTAACTGTGGTGTACAAGATCATGATTAGGAGCATTGTCAAAGTAATCTAGAATCCGTATGTTTGTGTCCAACCGAGGGAACTATAATTCAGGTGGTTAAGGTTATTGTTGTCGCCTATAGTGTGATAGGAATATGATAAATAAATACGGAAGACAATGCACTAATCACCCTAGACTTAACACGGTATTGCAAGTATTACATTACAAGACGTATGCAAGTTTTAATGATTAGAAGATTCGTTCCACAGGGACTTAAGTGTGTAAACCGAATGGGTAAATAAATCAGAGCAGCAATTATTAATTAAAATAAAAAAATATGATGATTGATAGAATAATGATTAAACTAATTAAACTAAAGACAATAAAATATGAAAGAATATAAGATGAGAAAGTATAGCTTAGGTTTTGCCAGTATGCACTAATCCTTTTATTTCTTTCAATCTGTTCAGTTTATAAGGGAGATAATATCTCTTAGATAAGTAGTCAAGATTCTGAATTCCCCCTATACCCGGAGAGCGAACTAGGGTAGCGACCTCAAAATCACAAGGGGACTCAAATAGGGTGTTCCTGTGCCACTAGGTTCCTAGATGAGACTGGCCTACTAATGATGATTGGTGATTAAAATAAACCCTAATGACTATCTAGTTAGGCAAATCTTGTCAGGATTATTTCTGTACACTAGATGTTTATGTGGTGTTTCAATAATTAGACACCCCTTCCAAGTGACCATCTAGCTACTATTAGCACGGCCCTAACTTGATCAGGTTTAAGACAGACAATAAATCAAAGCACATAAATCAAATATATGGTTAAGTAGCTAGAATCAATTTAAAATATATAAAGAAACTTAGATAGAAAGAACAATAGAATTCATAGATTATACATAATGCAAAACCTAGCTATTGTAGAATTATTTCATACTTGAAGGAATAAAACTAAAAGAAAGATACATAATTTTCATCTTGCTCTCTTCAGTGTCTCTAATGATATAGAAAACTTAAGAACTAGTTTATGGGAGGCAAGGATTAAACCTATGCCTTGGACTTGAGCAAGGGTGAGCTTACAAAGGTTTAAGGGTGTATTTATAGGGATCCAGGAAGCCCTAAAACGTTTTCTTGGAGTGGAAGACAAGTAATTGGAGTTCTAGTCCAACTCAAATTCATAACCCTAAAATATAGAAAAGGTAATAATCTGTATCTGTTTTGTTTTGGCCGTAACTTATTTGTTTCAACTCTGATTGACGTGTTATCTATATTGAAACTGACCGTCTCGGAAAGCTCTATAACTTTGCTTTAGACCATTCATCTAAACTCCTAGCCAATATTGAGTTATCATCACTTTAATTGACAAGGCTGCTGGAATTCAGATTTACTTGTCAACTTTATATTTCCATATCTATCATTTCTTTCATTTATCTCTATTGTCCACGCATATCCTATTTCCTTTATTTCTTAGAATTGATTTGACATCAAATTAATTACTATATATCTCTAAAGCTTCACACTAAATATATAAATTAAACCAAATATGCTCTAAAAATAATAAATCATTAAATCAAGACAAGAAATAAGAAAATATAACAATTCATGGGAAAATCGACTAGAATACTTCCTAAAACACCTAAACAGATGTCTCCAACTCAAAGCTTTAACCACTCTTGAAATTTGAAACTCTTGATTATAGGTTGAACAAGTTTTATTTGGATTAGGAAAGGTGTTTTGATGATGATTCTATATATGGGTGAGATGGATTCTCGATGGATTATATGGATCTAAAAAATTGTAGGATGAATTTTGAAAATTTAGGCTTTTGATTCTTGGATTCAATGTGTTTTGGTATTATTTGGGTGGTTGAATCTTCTTTGTAATGATGTGGAGAAAGAATTTGATGTGTTTTTATGTTGATTGGGTAGTGTTTTGATGTTTGGTGAAGGTTTGTTGAAGCTTTAATGGAGTTGGGAGAGTTTTGGAGAAGAAAGAGAGGCTTAATTATTGAAAAAAGCGGAATAGAACTAACCTCTTATTCTTTATAACCTAAAAAGGTACTTTTTTCCTCTTTCCAGCAGTGCTGGCCGGCATACCGGTCATATGACCGGCTTACCGGTAGCAGACCGTGTCGACCATCGCGCCCAAGGTTTTTCCATGTTGCTCTCGGCAACAAACCCAATTTCACAAACCGTGCCACGATTTTTCTTCGGGCTGGTATATTGGTGGTGTGAGCGGCATATCGGTGAGCAGTTGTTTGGAAAATCTGCGTCTCGGCATTGAACCTGATTTCACGCACCGTGCCACGATTTATTTTGTCCCACCAGCATACCGGTCGTTTCACCGTCTTACTGATGAGCTGATCAGAATGTGCTGAAAAGTTTTGTTTTTCATCCCTAACTCGATTTTCTATAATACCTGACACAAAAAACACTAATACCTTTCTCAAATACGCAATACCAACTAAAAACAACTATTCTAAACATGGATTAAGAACTTAAAACCTTAAAAAAAATTGCGGGTTGTCTCTCCTACAACACTTTTATTTAATGTCTTTTAAAGTTAGACATGTTACCTCTATCAAGATTTGCAAATATAGCCTCCCGCAACGAGCAAGGCTATGAACGTCTACTAATCTTTGTTTGATGCCCCTCTTGGGCCTGATCTCTATCATCTTAGCTGAAACAACTTTAGTGACTATGAATGGTCCCATCCACGAGTCCTTGTGATTTCGTGGCCTATTTTTTGGTTTGTGGGCTTTCCATACTACTTCATGGCCGACCCCGAACTCAATCTTTGGTTCAGTATCCACAGGCTTTGCGTGGATCTTTTCGGGGACTTTGTGTTGTGAAAGGATGTTGAGATAGAAACGGTGGGATCTGACTTCCTTGGTTTCTTACCCCATACATAGAATGTCTCGGATACGTTTTTAGCATGAAGGGTAAATGTGTCCTCCTGGAAGTTGATTATGCTTTGACTTGTGGCCATGAAGAGCCTTCCAAGTATGATCGGAAACTGCTTATCTACATCGAAATCAATTATAACAAAGTCAGTAGGGATGGTGATATTACTTGATCGAACATGAACTTCCTCCACTGTTCCCCATGTCTTGGTAACTGAGTTGTCAGCAAACTGCAACTTCACTGGAGCTTTCTCTGTTTTCTAAAGTCCAAGTCTATCGGACACGAACTTTGGCATAAGATTCACACCTGAACCCACATCACACATAGCTTTCATCTTGAGCGTACCATTTATTTGAATATGAAGATTAAAGCTTCCTGGATCTTTGAGCTTTAATGGTAACTCTTTTTATCTACTTTTCTCGAGACTCTCTCAGTATGAGCCACATTCTCTTTCCTGGCCTCTACACTCGCTTCTTTCTCTAAAATAACTTGCGTGAATACTTGTTGCGGTGTAAGCCCTTTCTTCGCAATCTCAAGCATTTGGGCGTTGATAATATCTGGAGTATACGCCTCTACAAATTTCTTGAGTTCAATGTCTACCTTCGGATTTGTATCAGGAATAATTGGTGACACTGTTTGAACAACTGGTGGCGATTCCACCTTCTCTACTTCTTTCTTTTCTTGCACAGCGGGTGCAACTTCATCTTTCAGCTCTTAAGAGGCTACCTCCTCTTTTTTATTTAGATCTAGCAGCTTGTAACTGCATAACCGATCTAATCTCTTCTTGCATATCTCTCAAAAGCTGTATAAATTCGTATTTTTCTGAATCTTCATCCTCAGAACAGTCAGAGTTCTCGGGGCTAGACTTGGTTGGTTCTTCTTCGGTTTTAGGAACTTCCACGTCAAATTCTGCAGCATGTAGTACTTCCTTATTCTCTTTAATTTCAAGGCAAATAGCCTTACAAGCTTAAAATCCAACATTGGCTTCACCTCCTTAGATAGCTTTCAATTCCTTTGCTTCCATAATATTAGTAAGAACTTTATTCATTTGTTCTACTTGCATACCTAAAATCTGAACTGAAACTTCTGACTCTCTTAACTTCTCGTTCTGTGAATGCATATTAGTTGTCATCAAATCCATAAAATCTTTCAATTATTTATCACCCACTACTCTCTCTAGAGGATATTGTGGTATGGACTTCTGAACTAAAGCATCGGTATATGCATCATTGACAGGTTGTTGTGAAGGAGCAGGTCGATTATAATTCTGATTTCCCTGAGATAAAGCTTGACCTCTTGGTTGGAAAGAATTATTCTGGGGACGAGGTTGATAATGACCTGGATTAGCGGCCCCCTGTGTATTTGAATACTGCATACCTGGATGATTCTTGTTACCAAATTAATAATTTTCTCGGTTGGATATGAAATAAACAGATGCTGGATTTCCTTCACACTCTTCCCAGGTATGATTCGTGATCCCACAATGTGGACAACCTTGTTCTTATTGCACTACATTTGTTGCGGCTAAATTTATCTGCATCTGAAGCTTAATTTCTTTGATTTGATTTTCTAATGCGGAAAATTGAGCTGAGCTTGCAGTTTTTGCATCTAATCGAAGCGTACCTCTGGTGTTTGTAACAGGAGCTCGAGACAGTGGCCAACTCCTTTCTGTTTCTATTATGTTTTCCATATCTTTGGCGACTTCTGCAGGATCCATGGACACAAAATTTCCCTATCCAAGATTATCTACCCTCAGTCTACTTTCGGCATTGATACCTTGATAAAATATAGCTAATTGTAAAGACAGGGTGTAACCATGAAGTGGACATCTAACTAACTAACTTTTGTTGAAACCTTGTCCATGCTTCTCCTACTTTTTCTCCATTCTCTTGACAAAACTTCGCAAGCTCGCTCTGATCTTCGAGTCTCAGCTTGAATTTTTGCCCAAGTAGTAATTGTACCTCGTGGTTGTCTATCTAGTGGTGGTCCTTTGTGTGTTCTAAAAATAATAACAATATCAAATAAGGACAAGAGAACCACAACTGCAAGTGTACAGTTGTCCCAAGTATATGTGATAAACAGATTCGTTCGCAGGGACGGAATGGTTGACTCTAATGCTTACCAATTAATGAATAATTTCACTTTGAATGTAAATAAAAGATTTGATAATGTTTGTCTGGTTTTCTAATTCCTAAGATAATTAAAGACTAAGTAAAAATGAAAGTAATGGAACTAGACGCAAATATGAGCAGACAGTACTTGAGAGACGCAAGGATTTCTCCTAACTCTATTTCATTCCATATGTTGTTTAAGGGACAAATCGGTCAAATTAACATAGGTCGGGATTCGGGAATCTTCGTACCCCCGTCACGGTGGACTACGAAGCTATTCTAGGGTGTCACAAACCCCGTCAGAGTGATTATGATCCACCTTCGAATGATTAAGCTAAAAATACCCAATAGGCCATAAGATTAATTACGCTCGTCAGAGTCAAATAATTTCTATCCTATATTATGTAATTAATTCTGTATCTAAAAATAATTTCCCCTTTTATTTCTAGCATTTTTTATTTATTAAGTTTTTGCGCGTAATTTTGTGTATTTTAGTGAAAAGTTTGTAGGTTTTGAATGTTAGCTAGAAGAGGAATCCGAGAAGAAAGTCAAAGATCGTGATATGGAGTAAACCTTGAAGATAAATCCCGAAAAGAATTAGATTTTGAAGCTGCAAATCTGGAAACAGGCCAAAGATTGCTGATTTCGAGGCACTTACGAGTTGATTTAGCCGCTGACCTTTGAAGAGATTATGGTCCTTATAGAGTTACGGAAATTTAGCAAGCGATTTCAGGTCAATCTAAGTTATAACGATTCGGCTAGAGCCGTTTTAGTGAAGGTGGTGCAGCAGTTACGGGATTTTGGGCTGAGATAATGGACTTGGGCCTTTATTCTTTCATTTAATTAGTAACCTAAAGGCCTGGTCCGAATTTATAAGTATAAGAGAGGCTTTTGAATTCTATTTTACACACAATTCACTTTTTACAAAAGAAAACATCAGAGAGAAGTCAAAGCAAGGAAGCAGGAAAGCTAGAGAACTAGAGACGGTCTATATCTCCAACTCACAGCTAACTCAATTCCAGAATTAGGATTTTCTAGTTTCATTCTGTAAAACAATATGAATTCGTCTTTTAATTTAGTATTTGTTTTTCCTTTAGTTATGAGCTAAATCCTTTTAATACTTGAGAATGCTTAAGGGGTGATTCTTAAAACTATTGAATTTCATATGTTTGAATTTGGGTTTTATGAATTAAATCGAATTGGGTCATTTACATTATTCGGTAATTTGTGATAATTTACTGTTTTTGGAGTAGCTAACTAAGAACAGGTGTTAGTACCTAGGCTATTCCACATATGTGGTGTGTGGATCATCCTGACGGAGGGTTTAGGTATGGAATTAATTACTCAATATAAGGTATGAACTATTTGACTTTGACGAGCGTAGTTAATCTTAGGGCCAATGAGGTAATATAAACTTAATCATTCGAAAGTGGATCATATTTACCCTGACGGGACTAGTGACACTCTAGAATAGCTTTGTAGTCCACCCTGACGGGGGTACAAAGACTCTTGAATCCGGACCAATGTTATTTGATTGATTTGACCCTTAAACAACATATGAGATAAAATAGAATTAGGAGGATCCTTTGCATTTCTCGAGTACTACCTTTCTTTCTTGCGTCTAGCTATTTATTATTTGCGTCTTGTCATTTATTTACATTTTCATGTTAGTCTTAATCATCTTAGGAACTATAAAAACCAACCAATCAATCATTATATCATTTACTGCTTTCATAAGTGCAATCATTCATTAATCGATAAGCATTGTAGTTAACCAAACCGTCCCTGCGAACGATCCTAGAATAATTATTACTACTTGGGACAACCGCACACTTGCGGTTGTGGTTCGATTACTTTTGTATTATTTTTAGAACACACAAAGGACCACCAATAACTTTCGATTGTAATTTTCTTTTGTTTTGACTGTCTTACCTGTCCAAAAAAAACTAGTTATTCTAAATATACATAAAATTAGTATCAAATAATAGCAGAATATATTTAGAGGCGGGAAGGTATAACGATATAGGTTAGAAGGGCAGCCACCTGATAGAATACCCGTAAATTGCCTCATTTGCACGTGAGGGTTTAAATAATGTTTAATATGTTTATCTTTAACCCTATTTTAAATTATTCAGTAATATATATTTAATTCGACGATGACTCTATCTGTTATCTGAATTATATTGTCTTGTTATTATTGGATTAATTGTATTATTCGTCATCGTATGATTAATTGTATAATTGGGATAGCACGACCTACTTTCTCGTCTAGCCATTAATTGATAATTGTTATATTTGTTGAATCGACCTACTTAGTCGTTTCATATTGTATATTTGATATATCTATCGATCGATCATTCGACATTATACAATCGTGTGGCACTGGGCGGCATCGGGCTTGCCAGGGTTAACACGACTATCATGATCTATTCCCACCTGGCGCATGTGAGAGAGAGTTCCTTGGCCAGTGGGACGTAGGTTCGGTTTACCCGGGGTATTACCAGTGGGAGTGATAAGGGATCGAGAGTTGCGGCGGGAGTCATAAGGGCAAGACCACAGTATCCTTTTGCAACGTGATTATTACTTGCTAGTGTATATAGCTTGCTGGGTAGTATGGGCTGCCTGGTTGGATATATACACTTATCTGATTTATTTATTTATCGCTTTATGAATGCTTATTTTATATTTTGACCTTTACCAGTTTAATGACAACGTCTTAAATATAATTATTGCCCCTAGGTTAAAGTCTACATATGACCATTATTTATTTTCTCACTGAGCTAGTGGAAGCTCACCCCTCTTTCCCCCACCCTTTCAGCTGCTAGATAACTTAAGGATTTGGGTAGTGGTTACTAGCCTAGGAGCAAGTTGAAGAGGAAGAATAGATTTTTGTATTTAGCTTGTAATTATTTATTTTTAACCAGTGTAATATAATAAATAGTTAATTATTTTTAATAAAATGTGTTTTTACTTAATTTAAATTAGATAGAATAGTCGCGTTTTTCGGGGCGTGACAACATAACTATCATTCCTAAAGTGAAAACACCTTCTAATGTGAGGCAGTTTAGGCCTATATCTTGTGTTAATACCTCATATAAGACTATCGCTAGGCTTATCACTAATAAAGTAAGAAAGGTTCTTCATTCTCTCATCTCAAATAATCAGGCAACATTTGTTAGCAACAGGTTTATTGGTGACAACATCATAATTGCTCAGGATATATTGCATGGATATGAGAAGAATAATGTGTCTTCTAGGCGACTATCAATGTGGACTTACAAAAGGCATATGATAGCATTAATTAGAAGTTTTTATTCAATGTTCTTCAAGATTCCAAGTTTCCTGAAAAGATGATCAAATGGATTCATTTGTGTGTAACCACTCCAGCATATTCTTTGAGCATAAATGGAGACACGGTTGGATAATTTGATGAGAGAAGGGGCCTAAGACAAGGGTAACCCCTCTCTCCTTATTTATTTGTGCCATGTATGCAAGTTTTTACAACACTATTCAATAAGATTGAAGAAAATGAGGGTTTTTCATACCACTCTAAGTGTGAAGAATTGAATATTAACCACATTATTTTTGTATATGACTTGTTAATATTCATGAAGAATAATATACAATCTGCAAGAGCTATTAAAGAAGGTCTAAATATCCTCTCTAGACTCTCAGGACTGAAGATTAACCACCAAAAGAGTTAAATTTATTTCAGGAATACACCTGATCAAATGAAAGAAGAAATTACAAGCATGTTGAATATTAATGAGGTTTCTCTTCCTGGTAAGTGTCTTGGAGTTCAACTGAGTTCAAAGAAGATCAATGTTATGGACTCAAACAAGCTTATGGAAAGTATATGCAGTAGTATTACTCCATGGAGCAATAAAATGCTCACTTATGTGGGTAGATTAGATAATAAATGTGGTATTAGTTAGCAAAATTTGTTATCGTGTAGGTTGTTTATCTTACCAAAAAATATGATATACAAGCTCAATAAAAGATTATCTAGCTTCTTATGGAAGGGTAACTTGGATGGAGCAAAAGGTGTTAGAGTAGCTTGGATCAATGTGTGTAAAACAAAAGCTAAGCGGAGGGGGCTGAACATTCCAAATCTTAAGCAGCTAAACATAGTTTGTCTCTTTAGTACATTTTGAAGGATGTATCAAATTAGTTAGAATCTTCTCAACCTTTGGGCTCATAACAATATTTTCAAGGATGTGTGTATCTGGGGAGTGAAAATTAAACAAGAATACACATGGATTTGGAAAAAATTGCTAAAACTGAGTGATATAACTTATACATTTATTGCTCATGAAGGTAGGAGTGGTATTCATAAATATATGTTTTGGGATAATTGGATCAAAGAGAGCATTATTTTCACTATTTTGAACTGAGATATTCAATAAAGTTTCTTATGGATGAATAAGATAGTTGATAAATGTTATACACGAGGTAGGTGACATATTCCACCAAATTTGAGAGGTTTATTTACTGTTTTACCTTAACTGACTAGTGGAAATGATATTATACTTTTGAGTGTGAATACAAAGAAGAAATTTTAATTTGAAAAAACACTACAAGTTATTATAGGAAGTGGTTTAATTTTAGATTGGACACGTATTGTGTGGCATAACAATAATATTCCAAGATTTTCTTTCTGCTCGTAGCTATCTTGCTACAGACTTCTTACAAAGATTCGAATGATGGAGTGGGAAATTCAGCAAAATAATATATGTGAAATTTACTACAGCTTCATTGAGGATCAAGATCACTTGTTCTTGACCTACACGCTGTCAATAAGAATATTTAGTTACTGTTTTATGCGTTGCCGAGATACAATGCCTCACTATCAGACTTCTAGCTAAAGAAGATGACAAGTTCAAGGAGATGATATATACAGTATGATTCACAGCCTATATCTATTTAGTTTGGAGTAATAGAAATTCGCATATACATAAAAAGAATGTAAGGACTGAAGAGAAAGGAATGCAAGATATATACTTTACAATATTTATATCAAATCTGTCAATAAGAAAAAGTTTAAAATTAAAGAGGAATAAAAGTAAAGTAGTTCATGATTGAAAGTTGTAAGAGTGTTTATGGATTAATCAAAGGTTTAATTGTATAGATTAGATTAGAGTAGTACTTATACACTACTTATTTTTCTTTTTACTCTTGAAGTCTTTTTGAGATATTTTTAAAGCTGCAAATAAATTGTTTGATCTTGATAAAATGGTTAAAGTTGCTAAAAAAAAAGTAATCGAACACGTTTAAAACCTAAGTGGACCTATTAAACACAAATATATTATGCAAGAAAAAAATAAAATAAAGCTCCAATTAAACAATATTATCACTTGTCATCTAGCTTCATAACAAATAAATTGTATGACTGAATAAAATGAGGTTCATTGATAACTCAAATTTATTAAGTATATTAGAAAAAAAACAGAGAAAATAAATAAGTCACGTAAATTTGATTAAATAGCACAATAAAACAGATGGTGATTTTATGAGTATTCCAATGATTCAATCATAGCTCTGACACGAACTGAGTAGTGCCAACTGGGGGTCTGTACCTCAAGAAGACTAATATAATGAGTAATATGAGAGAGGTAAAAGCTGGTCCATAAATGAGTCCACATTGTAGTAGTAGGAATAGTATATATGTGGGATTTCGATTTTCTTCTTCTTTCTTGTGCTTGATGTTTTGAATTGTAGAATTAAATGGTTATGGTTGGGGACAGCTATCGAGTAGTAAATGATCACCCCCTCGAGTCTAAAGAATAAATACTTGTGGAAGTTTTGAAGTTCAAGTTTAATACAAGGTGTTGACTGTTATTTTGAATATACTACTACTATATGGAAAAAGGTGTCAAGTAGTAAATAATAAACAAGGGGGGAATATCAGAGATGTATGGGGAGCGTTGTGATGAGTGCGACCTATCACTCGACAAAAGGGAGTGATTTTAACTTTCTTTCTATTGCTTCTTGGAAAAGGGTTTTTTTGATACGAGATCTGTTAAGGCTTTTACTATGGGTTTATCCAACTATTTGACTTATAAATATTTATTATTATTTTACAACCATGGTCTTATTAAAAATTAGGGTTTTAATACCACTTTTGATGGTTTGCTAATCAAAGATACCTAGGATGCTATATTTGGCTGGTGGAGAACTAGGTCCACCATTGAAATGAAAATTTGGTTGGTTTCCTGCTCGTCCTGCACTAGTAAAAGAGTATAGTATAGAATGAGTAGTACTAAACTGGTTAAGTTCTATATATAAGATTAAATTGTACGATACTTTATACTTTTTCAATATAATTGAATGTTTTAAAATTATCCCCTATTTTGATCATGGAAAGTTTGTTTTATAATTTTGTGAAGTAAGCCAGATTAAACAGTTATGAAATGGTTTGTGAACTATGTTGGAATGTCTTTCTGACTAAATACGGGCCAGGATCTTCACTTTCACATTATTTTTGTCTTAACCAATAAAATCTTAGAGTAATGCTCGGTATCACCTAAAAAGTGATCACCCAAATATCACCTTCCTAGGTGGTCCAATGAAACTGTTTCATATAAGAGAGAAAAAAAAAGTAATCAGAAAAGAGAAACAGTTTCATTAAATCACATAGGAAGGTGATATTTAAGTGATTACTTTTTGAATGATACCAAGCATTACTCAAAATCTTATATGTTAATTTCTCAATGGTTATATAAACCATTAATTTTAATCCTTAAATAAAAAAATTCTCGATCATCTCCAATTCTCTTCTTCGACTACATCTCAATTATTTTGAAATTAAACTAAAGGAAAATGATATTTTACAGTCAATATTTTCTTTTCAGTTTTCTAAAATCACTAAATTATTATTTTCGATTAGTAATTTTTCATAATCTCTTATCATTCAACTATCTTCCCACATTTATCTTTTTCGCGACAACAAATCATTGGAGGGGGTATACATATACAGATTGCTGATAACAATGGTGCAAGAAAGACCACGAATTAAGGCCAACAATATCTATCACATAGAGAATAAAGATGGTCTATTTTACTTTTATTTTTTAATATTTTAAGTAGTAATTTATTTTCATTTATTTTATTCTTTTTTAAACAAATAAAATCATTTTAGATAGTTGTATTTGACATACCGACTAAATATTGCTTCAGTAAGGTCTTTAGCGACGGCTTAAGTGGTCGCTAAAGACACATAGATTGGTCGCTAAAAATAGGGTTTTGTTTTGGCGACTAATCTTGGTTGCTAAAAATTGGTCGATAGTGTTAAGTTGTTAGAAAAAGTTTTGTCGATCATGCATCTACACTACCATCACAGTATTTAGAGGACAACCGTTGATCGTTATAGGTTTTATTCATTGACCACCCGTGGTCGGTAAAAGGTTATATGATTAACGTCAGTAGGTGTTCTTTACCGACAACCAACTGTTCGCTAAAGATTACATTTGATTAGTGATTAGAAAGTTTTTTACAGACTATTTGGTGGTCACTAAAGGTTGTCATTTCTAGCGACCACTAGGACGGTCGGTAAAGGCTTCTACAAAAATACATTGCAAAAATATTTCACAAAACGAATTAAATAATCGCAAAAATATATTATAAAAATGTATTAAGTAGTCGCAAAAATAGATTGCAATACGAAAAGAGATAGATTAAAAAAATAATTAGTCGAATGGAAATAAATTACTAAATAAAAAATATTAAATAGTCGAATACAAAAGGAATAAAATAAAGTTGTGTTATTACAAACAGATCGGGGATCAAATTAGGGGAGTTCGATTTGGGTCCTGGCTCATAAGTATCAACATCGTTTCTAAGCGCCTGCCTCATAAACGTCCATCCTATACGTGGATTACTCGGATTACGTGACCTTTGCGGTGGAGAAGATATTTAACAACGTTATTTGTTACGTCTGACCAACCTGGTTGATTTTACGAATCACATGCATAAAACCCTCAGGATTTAAGGCTGGGTTAAATGGTGTGGCTCCAGTAGTGCTAGTAGAATCCTGGTTCATTCCTCGCGCATAAGCTGCTCGGAGATAATATTCATGCACGTATTCGATTATCGTCGCCCAACCATCGAGCATCTATCTCAACATCTCGCATATTTTTGGATCTTGGGTTTGGCTTTGGCTCTAATTAGGAATGACCAGTCCAACTATGAGGTTTAAACTCTTTCCCTTAGTGCCTATATGATCATTTTCTACATCGATCACCATATCAATCTGATCTTGACGCGTCAGTGACACATGTTGTGTGGCAGAATATCCCTATGCATCTTCTTGAGACTTGTACGACAAATCAAACCAAGCCCTCAAGTCCATGTCTTACAGTTAGTCCATAAAATTGTAAGTCGGATTAATATTTATTGAACTATAAGTAGATTCAAACTTCATCGCACTCGCGAGCGCATCCTTCTAATATTCCAACTAGGCCATAGCAAACACCGGTTTGGACCGGGTTCATTAGTTTCCTTAAACCGATTCAACCAAGGCCGGGAGGAAAATATTAAAACTAACACGAGTTTTCTAAACAATAACCGTACATACCGGGTAACAAAGGGTTACAAGCCGGGTTACGGGTTACAAGCCGGGTTACGGGTTACATACATAAACAGCTCTAAAAAGCCAATTTATATATGACAGTAACTATTCAATCCAATCTATTAATTAAATAGATAAAGGATCAAATTGTAAATAAATATTTAACTTGAATAACCCATATCCATTACCTACTGGTGTAGGTGAGGATGGGTTTGGAGAGAGGCAGGTTACTTTACTCTTTGGATCATATTATTTATAGGGAACTTTAGGAAAATCCCTTGTAAAACTAACGATGTGGGAAAAAGTGTTATAAAAAACCCCACAGCTGCTGCCGAGAAATGTTAGTGATGCCAAGAACTGTTAGTGTGATGCCGAGAATTCTCGCAGGCATATGTATAATACTAATACAATCTGTGCCACATCGAAAGTTTGAAGAACAAATGGGAAAAAAGCTGCTTATAAATATGGCGCCGGGTTTCGGGTTTATATAATAATAATTTGATAGAATCTTAACCCTACCTGGTTATGACCGGATTACCTTTTGTAATATCTGATCCGGCCTCATCAATAAATTAAATTTTAATAATGTAGTTTCCCGATTGAATTTACACGGGTTGGTTCCTAACTTCGGGTTGGATCAAAGTTTGCTCTGCCCTAATTCCAACCCCCTGTACCCGATTTTGCTTTAATTATTCACTATATGGGGTTTTTTTTCTATGTTTAGGGTGTAGGTGTGTGTGCGTCATCTGGCCCTGTTTCCGAGACAAAATTGTCGGGATCCTTCACAAGGTCCTATAAAACAAAAAATCTCAATATAAACGAGAAATATTTTTTTGGCAAATCAAACGATGAAAGATATGAGAAACATTACCGCCATTATCTGGTGACGGGTCTGCAATAGGGTGGTCGATCCATGACCACTTCTTGGACCCTACTTTTCACTAATTTTCTTCCTTGCAACCGATCTACCCTATTTACAATTAATTTATTAACATCCATTTAAAGTATCAATAACATATTAAAATCAAAATTTATCTTTAATTTATTGTTAGCCCTCATCTCAAACAACAACTCCAATAATTCCGGCTTCATGTTCTCAAGAATTTCATTGGATTTGATCCATTGATTATCGATGGCCCCGTTTTGATATTTGTACATTGATATCCAAATTTTATAAACGTTATTTTATACATATTTCCAGTTAGAGCGGTGTCTCCATTCCTTAACCCAAAAAAATGCTGCAAAAGATTATAGATAAACAAAAAATTATTATTTTATAAAAAAAATATACAAACAAGTAACTAAATCCAAGTTCTACTCAGAATTTAATCCCTATGACGCTGGGATGTTCTGCCACTCGAGCTAGTTTTGGGAATATAAACCAGACTGTGTTCCTTACCATTTGTGCCACATAGTTGTCCCCTTCCCCCAACAGAGTTCCACGTGTCGTCCTTGGCACAAAAATCGATCACGAAACCGTCCCCCAACTTTTCCTAAGCCTTTTTTATGGATCAGAGAACAGTCTTTCCATGCACTTTCCGTATTTGTTTGCATGTTAACTAATTAGATTAAATAAACAAATACATATGTCAGTTAAATAAGCAAATAAGAAGTATGTTTTACCTTTGTTGTTATAGCCAGAAACTGGACCTTTTGAGCCCCATGATAGGTCCCATCCCTTACCATATCCGTTGTGTTCACAATACATTACATCGGTCATGATTGTCTGCCATTCAAGTAAGTATTGAAGGACTAAAGTGTAAATATTTTAAAATTTATGGTCTAAATTGTTAGTTTTGTATTATGTACTAAATAAAAAATATTTAAAATTTAGTGTCTAAATTGTAAATAGTTTAAAATCTAAGGACTAAATTATAAATATGTAAAAGCTAGAGTTAAAACTTAGGGTCTAAAGTGTTAATATTTTAAAGATAGGGGCTAAATTATAATTATTTTAAAACTTAGGGGCTAAATTTTATATAGTTTAAGCCCTAAGGACTAAACTGTATATGTTTTAAAAATTAGGGTCTAAATTATTAATATTTTAAAAAACTTAGAGTCTAAATTGTTAATATTTTAGAAGTTAGGGTCTAAACTATAAATATCTTAAAAATTAGAGGCTAAATTATAAATTTAAACACATGAGCTAAATTTAGCACTAAAGGTCTCTAAAATTTTACAAATTGCGCTAATAGTCCATTTATTACTTAAAAATAGACAAAAAGATCCTGATAGTTCAAAATTCCAACTATAGGAACCTAGAACTTTTGAAATACTGGAATTAAAGTCCCTACACATGGCAAGATTTAATTTTATTCCCTATATAAAGAGAATGTCTTAAAAAGCACCTAGCAATTGAAGTATTGCACTAAAGAAGAATTGAAGGACATTGTGCAATTTTTTCATAATATTGGGACCTAAGGAAATTATTCATACAATGAGAACCTATGGTGTTATTTTAACATAAAAGAGGGGTTTAATGTATCATTTTTGCATTATATAGGGTCATACAATGCAGTTTTCATATAATATAAGAAAAAATGCAAATTGCACTATACCTCCCTATAACTACTTAAAATTGCACTAATCGTCTCTACATTATTAAAAAATTGCATATTAAGTCCATATAATTCGCACCTTTCATAAAAATGCACTATAAGTCCCTATAATATGAAAATTGCAAAATAAGTCCCTATATTAATTTTGAAAATATGTAATATTAGTCCCTACATGTTTAAAAAATGACATTGTTGATCCATATAATTCAAAAAATTGCACATTAAGGCATTACATTAATCAAATCTTGCACTACTTGTCACGCCAAAAATGCAACTATTTTTAAAATAAACACATATACATTTTATTAAATAAATGCTACTCTATACATTACACTGATAAAATAAATAAATACAAACTAATCACTACATATCTCTACTCTTGTTTTGCGATATGATCTTGTGCTACTGACCACTACCCAAGTCCTTAAGTTATCTCCTATCTACAAAGGTGTGGGGAAATGAGGGTGAGCTACCACTGGCCGAGTAGAAAAAAATCCCATATGAGTACCTTAACCTATTAGGGGGCAGTAATTATTGTTACGACATTGTCATTGAACTTGTATAGGTCACAAATATGGATAAAAAATTCATAAAACGAGAATTAAATAAGATAAGCGTATATCGCAAACTAGGCTACACATACTACCCAACAGGATATATACACTAGCAAGTAATAATCAAGTTTCAAAGGATGATGTTGTCTCGACATCATGACTCCCTCTGCAACCTTGATGCTTTATCTCTCCCACTAGTAATACCCCAGGTACACCAAACCTACACACTAGCTAAGGAACTCTCTGTCACATGCACTAGGTGGGAATAGATCACGATAGTCGTGTTAACCCTAACAAGACTGTTTTCGCCAAATAAAACACGATGATGGCATGTCGAATGATCGATAGCAATATCAAGTATCAAATATGAAAACGACATAAGAGGTCACTTCGAACAACGATGTTATTTAACAATTAATGGATAGACGGTGAAGTAGGTTGTTCTATCCTAATATACAACTAATCATATGATAGCAATATAATACAATTCAAATAAGTAACATCCCAATGGTTCCAGAATTATTGTTTTTAATATATTACTGCATAATTAAAGTAGGATTAGTAATCGACATATTAAACATTATTTAAACTATCAACTAATTATGAGACTAAAATTGGTCGTCCTCTAAACTGTGGTTAAATAAACTAATATATTGAAGTACTTATTTAGGCAGGATGCCTGGTATATAGATTAGGGAAAGATGAATTAGTTTTTTTTGTATCCTATAGGTGAAGATAATTGGTACTATTTATGAGAAAAATTTGAAAGTTTAGTCAGTATTAGAAATCCGTTTAGTCATAGCAAAATTTTATGTGGCAATAAACTTGAATAAGTATAATCCAAGTTTATTGGCATGTATTAGTATTTTATGTCATATAGTATCGTTTGAAGAAAAAATATACTATGAAAAGTCAGGGTTCATAATTTCTAAAAGATATCTTTTGGTACAATATATATATTATAATGAAAGGTTACGAGGAGACAATAGTTGTATTGTACGTTTTAATTTATATGTTATCATATTATTTTATTTCTTTAAAATAATTTATACTTAAAATACTATTTTTTTTTTGGACAATTTAAAATAGTAATCATTAAATTATAGTTACTTTCTAATTTTAATTTTAATTAATTTTATACGGTAATTGTACTAAAATATTTTACTGTTAAAATATTTAACTTAAACGAATATTTTACGGGTCTCATATTCATTATGCCTTAATAGAATTTAGTCCTTAAAATTCAATTTTTCATTAAATTGAAATCCATTTGTTTCACGTGTAGGTTCTGAACTAATCCTAACTACAAGGACTAAACATATAATACATAACAATATAAATTCTAATAAATCAATATAAATGATCAATTAAAAATACAATTACTGAAAAACTTACAAACTTAACCACAATCACATAATTATTTTTCGAGATAGTCAAGCTAAAGAAGGTACCATCATATTTAGTATTAGACAAGGGATCAAGTCAAACGTTATCCCGGGGTTGGTTCAATGACTATCACAAATTATGTTTAAACCTAACTTTTTACGGTTTTAATAGATTCTATCTACCTATGTTCCACAGTCTGAGAATCTATACATGCTTATGCTTACAGACTACTCTAAACTTTAATACAAACTTATCACACCCCAAAAATGTGACTTATTCTAATAAATATTAAAATAAACAAATATATATCTTATTAAATAAAATATTCTTTCATACATCACACGAATTAAATTGAATAAATACAAATTAATCCCTACATACATCTACTCTTGTTTAGCAACATAATCATGTTCTATTGACCGCATCCTTAAGTTATCTCCTACTTGAATGGTGGGGGAAAAGGGGGTGAGGTACCAATGAATCATTGAGAAAATAAATATTAGCCACATGAGAACCTTAACCTATCAGGGGAAGTAATTATATTTTAAACATTTTCATAAACTTTTATAGGTAAAAATATAGATTAAAAATTTATAAAGAGATAAATAAATCAGATAATTGTATATTGTAAACTACTCAACTCATACTATCAAGAGAGATATATACACTAGTAAGTAATAATCAAGTTGCAAAGGATAATGGTGTCTTGCCCTTATGACTTCAAGTTGCACAGTAATAATGTGGGTCGTTTCAACCCTGACAAGCCGCTACCTCCTCGTGCACCACGATGATACCAAGTCGAACGATCTATAGCGATATCAAATATCAATTATGTAGACGACAAAAGAGGTCACTTTGAACAATGATATTATTAACAATTAATGGATGGAAGACGAATTAAGTCGTACTATCCCAATATATAATTAATCATGTGAAAACGAGATAATACGATTTGAAATAATTAACATCACAAAAGGTCCAAAATTATCAAATTAACTATATTACTACATAAATTTAAATAGGTTTAATAATTGATATATTATACATTATTTAAATACTCGCCTAGTTACGAGACTAAAATTGGCCGTCCTACTAATCAGGGTTGATATAATTTTCCATCTCCATATGACCAATGCTAATTATTTAGACCCCTTTCATAAATTCTAACTATATATATTTTATATTTTAAATTATATGATTTTAATTAGACTTATATTATGTAGGTGTGAGATATAAAGACAAAGGGGAGGTGAATTAGTTTTTGTATATCCAATATGTGAAGATAATTGGTACTATTATAAGAGAAAATTGAGAACGTAGTCAGTATTAGAAATTTTTTAAGTCATAACAAAGATTGATGTTTAAATGAATTGGAATAAGTAGTGTTCAAGTGTATTGGAACGTAGTATTCTACGTGAAATAACATAGTTTGAAGAAAAATCATATTTTTGAAAGTAGATGCTTATAACTTCTAGAAGATATCCTTTTGGTACATGATAAGGTAATAAGGTAAATAATTCATGTATGTAAAATAATAAAAACACCAGAGGTATGTAAAATTAGAGAAAACATTCAGGTA
The DNA here is from genome assembly GCA_029959085.1 of Nemophila menziesii. NCBI lineage: Eukaryota > Viridiplantae > Streptophyta > Magnoliopsida > Boraginales > Hydrophyllaceae > Nemophila > Nemophila menziesii. The sequence goes on along the minus strand of JARWIR010000015.1, from coordinate 20,535,098 downwards.
TCAATGTGATTAGTTAATATTGATGGGTTGTAATTCATGAACATATATATTCATTTTACTAGATTGTAATATGTTTCTTAATGGGTTTTCTTATTAAAATGATGGATTGTCCTAACAACAACGATGTGTTGTGTTCAACTGATGATGGATTGTCTTTGAAGAATTATGGGTTATCTTCATAATGTGGTGTTGTTTGAATATCATATTGGGTTGTGTTAATGTATTGTTGGGTTTTCTTCAAATAAATGATTGGGTTTATTCATCCAACTGATGAGTTATATTCAATCAATGACGGGCTGCAAGGATACACATATTCTTTATTATGAATGTCATTTAGAATACAAGAGATCATATTGTCCTTAGCATCATTTTTCCTTGGATAAGAGCTCCACTTACGTAGGCATCAGATAATAATTGGAAAAATGTAATATTCAGGAAAGAAAAATAATAATCCCGAAAGTCTTAATCTAAATCATGCAATTTTCATATCGAAAATATTGAAATCAAATAAGTTTCATTGATTATTAAAAAACAGAATATAAAAGTATTGAAACGAGGAACAATGGAGAAACGATATGACAATGGGTTGTTGACTCAAAAAATAAAATGTATCTCATTTTGATAAGAATTTGATTGTTTAATAATTTAATGCTTGAAATACTCAGGTTTGTTATGGTATTAATTAGTTTATTTATGACCTGTTAAGTGGCTTTTAGTTAGTAATTAAATGGATTCTTAGATAAAGTTTAGAGGGGAATATCCAAATTGTTGATTAAATTTTATGACCTTTTCAAGATGAACTATTTAGGTGGACTTTTTAGAGAAGGAGTATTTGAGACTAGGACTCTTTAGATTATTATGAAAGTCACGAGGGGTCAAGAGTTGTGTTGTTTTAGTTTAGAGTAATGAAAGGAGGTGATATAAGGGTGAACCAAAAAGGGGTGACACATATCATTACTCTTTAGTTTATATGTTATCATTTTATTTATTTCTCTAAAGAAATTTAAATACTTAAAATACTAATTAATAATTTATAGTCATTCCCTAATTTTTATTTAAAGTAATTTTACATTATAATTGTACTAAGACATTTTACTAATTAAAATATTAAACTTAAACCAATATTTTACGGGTCTCACAATACTAGTCCTTAAATAATTAGACTATTCACAATAAGTCCCTACTAGTTTCTAAATGTCACTATTAGTTCCCATACTTCACAAAATCTCACATCAATTTCTAAAATAACTAAAAAAACACATTAAGTCCCTAAAATTTGCAAATTTGCACCCTTAATTCCTAAATAAACAAATACACAATAAGTCCTCAACTTTACAAAATTATACTTACATGCACATTTGATTAATATTATACTATATAATACATATAAAGGGTTAAGAAATTACGTAATACTAGAGATGCATGATATGATGTAGCAGAGGCGACGGGAGCAGTCAGCGATGACGAACGGACAAGCTGAATGAAAAGGAAGTAATTTTTAAAATGGGAGAGAAGTGGGGAGTGGAAGAAACTAAATGAAGATGAAAACCTCGTCTATGTTTCATAATGTTTGAGACTTTTAGCGACAATTAAGTGCTCGAGATTAAACAGGAGATCGGTAAAGAGTGTTACTTTAAAAGTGCGGGCAAAATCAGACCATCAATATTTTTCAGTCGGTATTTTACCTACAATTCTTGTGGTCGATAAATTCTATAGATTATTTATTTTTTTTAAAATTTTAACCCTTTACAACCACTTGGTGGTCTCTAAAGCATCTTCTTATTTTTCCAAGACCATATTTATTTCAACCACAACGTAAGTTGGTAATAATTTCATGGTCTTTACCGACCACTTATATGGTCTCCTAAGGATTTTTTTAATACTAGCGACTATTATTTATTTCAAGAGCTATAGTTAATAGCGATCGTTATGGTGGTCGCTAAAAAGTATTACAATTTTGGTCAATCGTCGATGATGGGTCTATCTCATACCAATAACCCATGTGAAATTTGGTAGAAAGTAGTTATCTTGTTATTCAAAAACGAAACTAACCTATAAAAGTGTTATTGGCCTTTATTTTCTAGAGGGTGTGTAAAAAGTGAACGCTCAAATTAAATTGATTCATCCACGTAAGGACTCACGTCGCTTGCCAAGAGAGCCTGAACTGATTTTGATTTGTTAAATATTTTATCTACAAGCACGATCTTTGTTTGAATGCGATTTAATGATATACAAATTATTGCTTTTAGTTGAGTACTTTATTTTTTTAGGAAACTTTTGTTAAAAGAGCCGATAAGAGAATGATCGTACCATCTTGAGATGTCAATGTTTTGCCTAATACATTTAGCAAGTGCGCAAATTTTCCACTAAAACATCTTTCGATGTTCGAGAGTTTCTAGTTAGAGAATTGAATCAATCATTTCCCAATTTCATCAGCGATTGGCTGGGTACTCCAGTAATTTCCTTCCCTCTTGTGCGTGCCTTGTATAATATCAAGGTTGTCAGAATAGAAAGAACAACTATGAACATTGAGATAATCTTCTGATCTCATTTATAAAAGAATAACTCAACTTTCTCCTTCAATTGGGCTCCTAACTCTACATATTCTCATCACTTTGTGTGTCATCTCCACTGGGTGTTCACCGAAATAGAATCCATCCTTGTTGGTTCCCACTCTCTCAAACATAAAGTGAGACTAAGCCAGATGGTTTTATCTTCATCGAGTAAAATAGAGTTATCTAATTCCTCCTATTTAATGTCTTCCTCGACATGTGAAACAAATTTCCTCTCTCTTTCACACAAGGGTCCAAATATTTTGTTGATGATTGAATTAGTTTTTCCTATGATTTTAGTGATGTTCCATTTCTTGTTCTTAATTAAACCTTTCAGTCTTTCCTTTCGTATGTTCCAGACAATACATTGAATATATGAGGTAGCAACTATGTTATCCCATTTGTTCGAAGCAAAATTCTCAATCGTTTTGGAGATTCATTCCATAAAATATCCTATAAAATTATGATCAGTTTTAATTTGCATCATGGACACAACCCAGACAACAATACTGAGGAAGCATTTGACAAAGAGGTGTTCCATGTTTTCGTCATTTGTTTCACACTATTCACAAGTTGCATTCTGGATGCATTTTTTCCGTTGAAGATTAACTTTGGTTGGAAGAGCCCTACTACCATTTTCTAGCCAAAGATTCTTTATTTTATGGGACATTTAAATGCCAATTAATCTTCCAGATTTTACTTTTATTATCTTCTCCCATCTTAGAGAATTGGGCCGCATTAACAATTCCAATATTAGTGAGCGCGTGATAAGACATTTTTGTGGAGTGTTACCATTTTTAGTGAAAGTCATGATAAGTTTATCTTCTTTTTCAAATTGAATGACTAAGATCTTTACAATTTCAGTCGCTATATTTTGGGTAAAAATATTATTGATAAGTGGTCGCTCCTGAGTGTGAGATAAAAACACTAACTAGGAGGAGAAATTAACCGCAAGTCTATGGGTTGTTCCAAGTAATAAGTAAGAAATAAGGGATTTTGTTTCCACAGGGATTGTGAGGTAAGACTGATATGCTTATATGAGAAGTAGAATTAATTGCAAAGATAAATAACGATAAAGATATTTGTTTTGTTTTTTATTTAAGAAACTACTAATGCAAGAATAAGAATTAAACTATTAACTAAAGCTAAATTAAACTAAAGAATATTACGTAAATATGAGAGATATCCTTGAGTCACGCTAAGGAATCACCTAAGTTCAAAGATTTAATGCTTCTGTTAAAGGGTCTATTATCCTCCTAACTCCCGTTAGGGTAGACTTAGGAGGCGATCCTACGGTATTATGGACCCCATCAGGGAGACTATATGCTACTTTCATATGTTTAAGCAATTTAACCAATCGGCTACGCGGTTAGTCAAGGCTTCCAGGCTCAATAATGAATACCAGGCGTTTATTATCTAGTTCTGTAATTAAACCCCCCCTTCCGGATAATCGCCACCACTAGCGAATAGCTAGAGCTAGAGAATAAAAGTAAAGAATAGTAGGGTAGTCAAGAAGAAGAAGAAGAAGAAGGGGGAGAATAAGAACAGAACATAATGAATGATCCTAGAGCATAGTATCTAAAAAGTCTCATGTGATAATGTTAAAGAGATAATGCACACGTATGCTTAATATACACATAATCAACAATCCATAAATTTAAGTCAAGATTAACTTTGCAATGCCAGAAGGAGAGGTTTTAACTTAGTTCTTGCTTATGGGTATAGGTTGTTAATAGGTCCTAATATAGCATTCAATGGTCCACTTACCTACTACCTAATAGCTCAATTGTTTCTCCACCAAGCAGTTATAAATCCTAAGGTCTTTGGTTATAACAGGGCTTAGGGACAGTGTGGTATATTTGGATAATGAAAAGTGAGCTTTTGGCTCTCTCCTCACATTCCATCAATGAATCGCCCTAGACCTTGAGTTTTCACTTGAAGATGTTCTCACTCAACATAATTTTTGATGCTTTTGAAGTGCATCCCCAATAATTCCAAATAAACCTTTTATGATGATATACAAATTCTACTTTGCCGGTACGAATATATATTCTTTTCATATCAATTTTTTCTTTTGTATAGCTATGACTCTCTTTTTATCTTGAGATATCATGCTATTTTTCATAAATTATGCCTTTTCATAAATTTAGCTCGTAGCTTCTTTTTCATTCACTATTACCCCGACAAAGGGTTACAATAATAACTTTTTCATCATCAATAAAATCACAATTACAATTTCCCAAACCCAATGTCCCTAATGATGAATCCCATTACCCCAGACTCAAGCTCTAAAAACGATTTGTCTCAGGTTTTGCGATTCGAGTGCTGGTCATATAGATAAGTCCTACAAACTAAGGGTATGGATTATAATGTGGTTTCAATAAAAGGCTTTAGAAAGGCTCAGAGGGGCTAAGACGGATAATTAATAACAAATATCAAATAAAAAGGGTGATAAGGTATAAAGGCTTCAAGTGGCTTCAATATGAAAGAACTTCCTTATTCATTTTTCTAACTACCGGATTTTGTTTCTTTTTCACTATTAGTTCATAGATAAGTGGGTTTTCAACTAATTTCAAACCTCACGTTCTACACACCAAATAACTCTCCCTAAGTTTCAACGTAACTTCTTAGCATTGCTTATTAACTTTTCTACATTTTATTTCCTGTTTTCATACATGCATGCATAAACATATTTGTGTTATCTTTCAAAAACATACTACTTACTATCATTAACTTAATTAAAATCATGCTCAATAGGTACATTCAACATATTCTATGCCTATTTCAACCTCAAAAAATTTTAAATTTTAGGAAAAAAACAAAAAGGAAGATGAGGACAACGAATCCCCACCCCTAACTCAAAAGTGAGCCGTGTCCCCACGACTCGAAAAAGACTCAATAAAAATATAAAATTTAAAATTATCACACATATTGCACATAAAGAAATGGTAAATAAGAAAGAAAACATACTCTTCGAGGCTATTACCTCGCCTTATCGACCAAGTGTTTCTCCTTCACCCAACTTCTTATTCACTTTCCGATCAAGACACGTGATCATAGTAGGATATTTCATTAAATAACAACATGGGAGAGACCGAAATCACATCACCTCCTCATAGATCAACTGTGCCACATCCTTCCTCTCAAAATACAATTCAACAAAAAGAACGTCTTTTAGAACGTCTTATTATTAACGTAGACCAACCCACTCTTTTACCGAACTCCAAGAGTCTTCTTGTATTCTCCTTGATCAATTTCTTCTTCAAATACTTTCTCATAAGCAAAAGGTAGTTCCTTTAATTGTTTCTTTGGAGAAGCCATCATGGCCATTGAAGCTTTCTCTTTTTCTTCGGGTGTAGGGTCTTCATTATGTAAAGGTTGTGTTGTTTTCTTCACTAAAGATGGAACCTTTTTGCCCATTGAATCAACACAGCATGCTGACCTCTCTTCTCTTGACCTGTTTTACCCCTTGTGTTGGAACTGGAACTTTTCTTACTTGATTTCTTATCAATTAAATCCAATACCTTTCTTTTCTTCATCTCCCATACAGTAGATAATGTTTATGTTCGCTTAATCATCTCAATTGACACCCAACTCAAAGCTTTAACAACTCTTGAAATTTGAAACTCTTGATTATTGGTTGAACAAGCTTTATTTGGGTTAGGAAAGGTGTTTTAATGATGATTCTCCATATGGGTAAGATGGATTCTTGATGGATTGGTATGGATTTAAGAAATTTTAGGATGAATTTTTGAAATTTAAGCTTTTGATTCTTGGATTCCATGTGTTTTGGTATGCTATGGGTGGTGGAATCTTCTTTGTAATGATGTGGAGAGAAGATTTTATGTGTTTTTATGGTGATTGGGTAGTGTTTTGATGTTTAGGGAATGTTTGATGAAGCTTCCATGGAGTTGGGAGAGGTTTGGGGAAGAAGGAGAAGCTTAAGGATTAAAAAATTCGGATTAAATCAACCTCCTCTTCTTTATAACCTTAAAAACGCAATTTTTTTCTCCAGCGGTGTACAGGTCGTAGGGCCCGGTATACCGGAGCTACTGTTTTTCTAAGCTCGAGTTACGGCAAAATACCCCGAGTTATAAACACGTGGGCACGGGTTTTTGCTCTGGCTGGTATACCGGAGATGTCCTCCTTCGAATTTTACCTTTCTGCCTTGAACACGTGGCGACACCCGTGGGATCGGGTTTTCTGACCTTCGGTATACCGCCGGTGAGGGCCGGTATACCGGTGGTGTCATCTGAATTTTCCAAAAAATTTCGTTTTTCCTCCCAAATTCGATTTCTTTAATACCTGAACATCAAAAACACTAGTACCTTTTTCAAATATGCAATATCAACTAAAAATAACTAAACTAAACGTGAATTAAAAACCTAAAAATATAAAAATTGTGGTTTGTCTCCCGTATAGCACTTCTATTTAACGTCTTTTAAAGTTAGACGCGTTACCTCGATTAGGAATGACGAAATTTCCACCCTGGTGGTCTTTTGTGTGTTCTAAAATAAATGCAAAGAGTAATTGAACCACAACCGCAAGTGTACGGTTGTCCCAAGTAATAATAGTGATAACAGATTCGTTCGCAGGGACGGTTGGTTAACTACAATGCTTATCAAGTAATGATTGGTTGCACTTATGAAAGCAGATAAAAGATATAATGATTGATTGATTGGTTTGTATTAATTCTAAGTAATGAAAGACTAAAGTAAAAATGCAAATAGATACTAAGACGCAAGTACATGAAGGTAAGACGCAAATATGAGAAGGCAGTACTTGAGAAACGCAAGGGATCCTCCTAATTCTATTTCATAACATATGTTGTTTAAGGGTTAAATTGGTCAATTAACATTGGTCGGGATTCTATAATCCTTGTACCCCTGTCAGGGTGGACTACAAGGCTATTCTAGAGTGTCACTAGTCCCGTCAGGGTTAATATGATCCACTTTCGAATGATTAAGTAATTTTACCTCATTGGCCCTAAAATTAGCTAAGCTCGTCAGAGTCAAATAGTTTCTATTTTAGATTGAGTAATTAAGTCCATACCTAAACCCCCCGTCAGGATAATCTACACGCCACATATGTGGATAGCCTAGATACTAACACCTGTTCTTAGTTAATTACTCCGAAAACAGTAAATAATCTCAAATTACAGAAAAATGTAAAAGACCCAATTTAATTTAATTTAATAAAACCCAAATTCAGACATATGAAATTCAACAGAATAGGGATTCACCCGTTATGCATTCTCAAGTACCAAAAGAAATTAGCTCATGCTAATAGAAATAAAAACTAAATTAAAAGAAATTGGACTCATAGTGTTTTACAGAATTAAAAATAAGAAAAACCTAATTTCCGGAATTGGATTTGGTTGAGAATGGAGATATAGACACTCTCCAGCTCTACAGCTTTCTTCTTCTTCCTTCGTTGACTTCTCTCTGATGTTTTTTTCTTTTGAATAATGAGTTGTATGAAAAATAGAAGTCAAAAGCTCCTTTTATATTAAGAAAAACGTATTAGGCCTTGGTCTTAAGATTAAATCACTAATTAAAAGCCCAAGTCCATTTTCCAAGCCCAAAATCCCGTAACTGCTGCACCACCTCCACTAAAACAGCTCTAGCCAATTCGTTATAACTCCGATTGACCTGAAATCACTTGCTAAATTTCCGTAACTCGATAAGGAACATATTCTCTTCAAAGGTCAGCGGCTAAATCAACACGTAAGTGCCTCGAAATCAGCAATCTTTGGCTTGTTTTCCAGATTTGCAGCTCCAAAATATAATTCTTTCGGGATTTGTCTTCAAGCTTTGACTCAATGTCACGATCTTTGACTCTCTTCTCGGATTCCTCTCCTAGCTAATATTACAAACCTACAAACTTTTCACTAAAATACACGAGATTACGCACAAAAGTTTAATAAATAAAAAATACTAGAAATAAAATAGGAATTCCGGATTATTGCGTTTTTAACTCAAAAGTCTATTAAAATATTCAATTAAACATAAAAAATGATGTCTCCCAAGGGTCTAAAATAAGAACAATTAGGTAGACAGCATACCCCTTGCCTCTAACTCCCATGAACTTTTCAGATCTATTCTTTGTAGCAATGGATGGTTTCATCCATAAGTTCTGGGGTGTAGGTTCGTCTGGTGGTAACTCTATTTCGTTTGTAGCGTTACACTCCTCTGGCAATCCATGCGTCTCTCGTTTGTTAGAAAGAATGTACTTCATGAACTTATGATATTTTCTTATTATTGTGAGAGCTTCTACAAACGGGATGTTAATCTTTAACTCGTTCACCATGTCAAGAAACTTCTTGAATTCTTTTTCATTGTTCTGATTTATGACACGTGATGGGAATGGTGGAGGAGGACGTGTGTTGGTTACCACTGGGCTCTTTTTCTTTTCTGGTGTCTTCTCTGGGACACTCGTTTTTCAATTACCTCTTCAACCTTGTCTTTAATTGTTTCTTCAACCACTTTCTCAGGAATAGAGGTTGGTTCTGGTCCTAGTCTAAGTGGAGGTAATTGTTTTCCACATCTTAATTCAACTGCATGACAAGCATGATCTTCGGGAGCAATAATATCACTTGGGAGTTGCCCTTTTGGCCTAATTTGCATTGCACTCGCCATTTGTGATATAGTATGCTCAAGATTCTTGATTACCTTGGACTGGTTTTGTATTCTTTGTTGGCTCATCTTTATATTTTCTTCAACTAGTTTCATCATTGAAGCCATACTTGAATTCAAACTCGAAGGTTGCTTTGGTGTAGCTTGTTGCATTGAATATTGAGGTGGTTTCTTGATAAGCTTCTTTATAAAATAGCGCTTCTTGATAGATTTCTTTGTAAATCGGAGCTTCTTGATAGATAGGTAGTGGTTGATAGTAAGATTGAGGTCGAGGTTGATAATAAGTCTCTTGATTTCCGACCCAATTTTGATTTTATGGGGGCTGATAATTAGCGTAACTTCCTTGAGGATGATAATAACCAATAGAATAATGGTTTATTTGATGAGATACGAAGGAAATCGAAGCTATATTATTCATGCAATTCTCCCATGAATGGTTTCTTGTTCCACAACCTGGACATAAAGGTAAAGTAGGTACTAGATTCACCTGAGCTATTGTTCATGCTTGTTCTCGTAATTCCTCAAGTTGTTGGTTTAACTCCTTGAGACTTAGAGATTCTAAGGGCTCTTCTTGTTTTTCTGATTCAACCGGCCAACTTCTCTCGGTCTCAAGAACTTTCTCCATAATATTTTCAGCTTCTTTAGGATCTAATAACACAAAACCCTTATCTCCTATCATGTCTACTCTTCTTTTGGACTCGTCATTAAGTCCTCCATAGAACATGGTTAATGAATATTCTGGCGATGATATATGGCATGGACATCTCTCCTTCATATCGTTAAAACGTAACCATATTTCACCCAAACTTTCTCCGTCTTCCTGCATAAATTGTTCGAGCTCCAACGTATCTTTTAATCTTCTACTAACCGGATAAAATCGGTCTAGGAATTTAGATTGAAGCTTGTCCCAATCTGGAATAACGTGAGGGCATTGGGTATCGTACCAATCGCTTGCACTTCCGGTCAAAAAGAACTGGAACATAATGTAATACATCTGCTCCTTTGTAACGCCTCTAGTTATATAAGCGTCACACATCTGCATAAATTTCTGAACATACCGGACCGAATCTTGTTGTGCATCACCGCTAAATTGTCCATGATTTGCAAACTGCGCTAACATCCCTGGATCTGGTGTAAATTTAGCTGCTTGGATTTCAAGAGTGCGGATTCCGCGTGGTTGCACGCTATATGTGATAGGAAGATCAAGTCTCCTTGGATTCTCTATCTGTAGAAATCTGTAAAGACAAAAACTAAAAAGAAAAGCGTAAAATAGAACTAACTAAAATAAAAGCACTACATAATTGCACAAGGACTAACGATGTAGTCCTCGGCAGCGGCGCCAAAAACTTGGTGTCGCCTAGGGTGTTATAAAAAGATGTATAAAATAAGTGCAAATAACCACCCTAAGCTGAGCAGGGTTCTGCAAGTATTACAGGACGTATGCAAGTTTTAATGATAAGAAGATTCGTTCCTCAGAGACTACGAAAGTTAGAGAGAACTTATGCAAATTATCAAGTGCAGATATAAAAGATAGAATAATAATACGCAAGAGAAAGAAAGAAAGATGGATTTTTATTTGGTTTTTATAAGAGAAAACTAAACTAAGTGCCCGTTTGGAAGTGGTTTTTTGGAAAAGCACTTAAAAGTGTTTCTAGCATTTTAAAAGTTTTTTTAATCATGAAAAGCACTTTTATGAGAAGCACTAATTGGTGCTTCTTGAAAAAAGCACTTAAAATAATTTTAGATTTCAAAATTATTTTTAATAATTTTTTAAAATTTAAAATTTTATTCCAAAAGCGCTTTTTTCCTCCAAAATAAGCACTTCCAAACGAGCCCTAATAAACTAAAGATAGAAAATTAAATAAAAGAAAAGAAGATAGTATGATAGTTTAGCTTGAGTAATTAGCAAGTTATCCCAAAAACTTGGTGTCTCCTAGGGTGTGATAAAAACATGTATAAATAAGTGCAAATAAACACCCTAAGCTGAGCACGGTTATGCAAGTATTACAGGACGTATGCAAGTTTTAATGATATTAAGATTCGTTCCTCAGAGACTACGAAAGTTAGAGAGAACTTATGCAAATTATCAAGTGCAGATATAAAAGATAGAATAATAATACGCAAGAGAAAGAAAGATAGATCTTTATTTGGTTTTTATAAGAGAAAACTAAACTAATAAACTAAAGAGAGAAAATTAAATAAAAGAAAAGAAGATAGTATGAAAGTTTAACTTGAGTAATTAGCAAGTAATCCCCACTAGTTTTGTCGTTTTAAACATGTAAGGGTGAATCATGTAGTATTTCAATGTCCGGTTTCAATTGCCTTAGGTAGATAATTTTAGGGTTTACCTGTGTCAATAAGAACCTAAGTAATCTTTTCCTGCAATTGATTAAATAGCAATACACTAAACCATTGACAATCTAGTTAGGTTGATTTGTCAGGTCTAAACCTTGTTCTAGACGCTATGTGTTGTTCCAATAATTAAATATTCCTTAGCTAATGACTTATCTAACTACTATGAAGGTAGTCCTATACGGTTGCAATCCGCAAGGAAAACAGATTATAATTCAAACACATAGACAGAGAAATAAAACATGAATTCAATTTAAAACATATAATTCCCAAATTAGATAGATGTCAATCAAAACTAGGGTTCATACATATATGCTAAAACTCAAGCCAAATTTATTTAATTCATACTAAGAAAAGAAAAGAAAAGAAAAGAATTACAGAATTAAAGGTTGAAGGAGACATGAATGATGCACAACTCCTTCCAAACTTCTTTTCTTGTGTTATAGCTTCTTCCTGACCTTAAGGTTTGGCCAAGGATGATTTTATAATGATAAGAGGTTGTATTTATAGGGTATAGGAAGACCTAATTCGTTTTCTTGAAAGAGAAGGTAAGTGTTGGACTTCTAGCCCAACTCAAATTCGTAACCCTAAAATATGAAATCAGCCCCGTTTTTGTTTTGGTCGTAACAACTTCAATACGCATCTGTTTGACGCGTATGAGTAGTCGAAATTTATCGTCTCAGAATGATCTTTAACTTTGCTCTTGACCGTTTCTTCAAATTCTTTACCGATTTTGAGATATAAGCTGATTTTTGGTCGTAGGTGCTGGAATTCAGATTAATGGCAGCTTTTCCTTTTCCATAATTTTAGCTTTTACTTCCTTATCTTCAATTTCCATGTTTATCTTCTTTCCTTTAACTTTTGTAACCAAATTGGACTCTAATTAATTACCATATATCTCTAAAGCTTCACACTAAATAAAGAATTAAACCCAATATGCTCTAAAAATAATAAATAATCCATTTAAGACACAAATTAGGAAAGTGTACTAAATCATGCGAAAATTGACCTATACTCTAATAAATACACCTAAAATGATGTCTCCAGTTAGGATTAATTCATGACAAATAGGGAGACATCAACATAATTGGGAATCACGAGGTCTTTACGGTTTTAGCGTAGGCTTAGGGATGGTGTGACATGTATATTTGGGAAATTTGAAGTGAGCATTTGGCTCTCTCTTCACTAGCCTTTAACAATCTGTCCCAAGCTTGAGTTTACAGTTATATATAATCTCACTCACTTGACGTACTAATTTAGCGTCCCCAAATAAACCTAAACCTATCAATATGATTACAATAAAAATATTCCTTTGTCGTTTCATTTATTTCAACATTTATTCAATCTCTTTTTTTTGTAAGTTAGACATGACGTATAAGCTTATAATGTGGCTTCAAAATATAGGCTTAAACGCTTAAAATGGGGCTAAGAAGGATATATCATTAATCACGGGTTTGAAAGCTAAAAATGTCTCAAGGTGCTGTCAAAAAATTGCCTCCATCGTTTTCCTAGTCACATAGTTTCACTCCATTTTCACCTCTAGTTCATAATTAAGTGGGTTCTCAACTTATATAGATCTCATGTTCTACACACCACTCGTTCTCACTAATTACAAACTTACTTCTTTTGTATTGTTCATTCATTTTTCCTATCTATAATCTAATGTTTGCATGCATTCAAGGCGTTATACATTAACTCTAAGGTCTACTATTTTCTATTATTAATTTACAAAATTTTTGCTTACGGGGACATTCAACAAACTCTATAATCATATCATTCCTTAAGCTAATTTAAAAAAAACATAAAAACGGGGATGAGAACAACGAGTACCCCACCCCCAACTCAAAACTGAGTCGTGTCCCCACGACTCGAAAAAGACTCTAAAGCAGTAAAAACTAAGTATTATACACTAAAACAAATAAGCAATTATGGAGAGGGTTTATAAAATGTTACACGGCCATTTCGCATCTCCTCGAACTCAGGATTAGAAGGGGTCTCATGATTTTCAAAACTATCCATACCTTCTTGCATCGTTGAGGAAGAATTTGATTTTTAACAATTTGTTCTTTCCTCTTTTCTATGATGGGAACTCTCTTATGTTATGCCTTTGTTGTTGTGTTGGCACCTCAGGTTTTGATTTCTTCTCACAAGGTTTATCGATGAGGACTGGTTTTATTCTGTTGTTATCTCAAGTAATTTTTTTGTTCATCCTCATGATGTGTCTCTTTCCTTTATCATCCTAACCAACCCCCACCTCAAGATGCACCAAGTATGAAATAAACTTATGAATGGTTAGTGTTTCTTGAGGTTGTTGTAAGGAATAATTTTTTGTATGGTGTTTGGGTGGTTATTTTATGAAGAATAAGGGAAGGAATTTAGCTTACTTGTGGTGGAAGAAATATTGAAAACTTGATAATCTTGAGTGCTTTCTATTTTATGGAATGGATTTTATGATGGTTATGTGTTTATGATGGATTAATGGGATATTTGATGGTGTTTTGGTGTGTCGCTTATGTTTGGATCAAACTTTCTTGGTGTTTTAATGGAGTTTGGGACTAAAGTATATGGTTTTTGTGAGGTTGAAGGAGGATAGGATTACGGTCCCTTGAGATGGGAAACTCTAAGAACTCATTTTCATGTTCATGGCCGCCACCGTACCGTTATATGCTAGTTTTTTGGCTGGTTGGCTGGCCTTGCACTACGTGTTCCCAGACCGTGACATGGTTTGGCACTCAATGACATAGTCTTGCACCGGTATGTCGCTGAGAGGAGCGGTATGCCGGTTCTATTATTTAATTTTTTTTCTAACTTTGTATTATAAGCTAAACCTAACGACCCGTCTCCTTCACTGGTATGCCGCCTAGAGGGGCCGGCTAACCGGTCAAAATTTCGTAACTTTTAGACTTGGAGAGTCGCGGCCCTTTTGCACGTGTGTCGACACGGTTTGGCGACCGGTATACCGCCCAGAGGTCGGACAAGCCGAGCATGTTAAAATTTTCTGACCTTGACCGTATCGTGACCGTCTCGACCCATTGGAAAGCGGCGGTTTGCCGGTCGTGGGACCGATATGCTGCCCAGAGCTGCGAATTTCTCCAAATCACCCCAAACTCAAAAGTATACCTACCTACACAACAAAATACTAAACCTTTCTCTCCCATTAGTTGTAAACAAACACTAAGACTCAAAAGTAAAAGCATCAAACTTAATAATTTATACTACGAAAGCAATAAACTAATATGCAATAAAACTAGCTTGTATTTAACGTCGTTAAGCTCGACGGGTTACCTCCTAGATCATTTCTTAACATAACCTCCCCATAAGTGAGTGAGGTTATCAATATATACCACACAAAATTCGCATCCCTTATCTTTCACTCCCACTAACTTCTCAGAGATTATCCTCGTGACCATGAATGATCCTGTCCAAGAACTCTTGTGTTTACATGTTTTCCATGGAGGACCAGGCTTTTTTAGCGTGACTTCTTCACCTACTATGAACCCCTCCTTCTCTCTTTCATTATTAGGTTCTCATGGAACCTTCATATAACGTTTCTTGTTACTCTTCTTTGAACGAGCAAGGTGTGGGTTCTCCTTAGTATCTAGATGAGCTTCATTTGGTGGTTTCTTTCTTATATCTATATCCTCCAGTTTGAAGGCCGCCACAAAATTCTATTGCTCTTTCTCTACATGTACAATAGTATCCAAGAAAAAACAGTCTCCCAGAGAACTGGAGAACTTCATCGCTTTGAACATATTTAACCTTCCTCCTCGTCTTTCACTCACATGATTAGTTCACCATTATCTACATCAATCAAAGTATGCCCGTGGCTAGAAAAGGTCTTCCCAATATGATGAGAACATTTCTATTCGCATCGTAATCAAGTATAATGAAATCACACGGAAATACAAAAGTACCTACTTTGACGAGGACATCTTCAATCTTTCCTTCAAGATGGGATAAGGATCTATCCGCCATATTTATCACCATGGTAGTAGGTTTCGCATCCCCAGTCCTCAACTTTTTAAACACTATCCTAGGCATGAGATTAATACTCGCACCCAATTCACACAAAGCTTTCCCAGTCCACTCTTTACCAATAGATATAGGAATATTAAAACTACCGGGATCTTTTAACTTCTGAGGTAATTTACTTTGACATAATGCACTGCACTCCTCTGGTAAACCAACCATCTCTCCCACATAGTATTTGCGTTTGTTGAAAAGCGCATCCTTCAAATTTTTCATGTACTTTGGAATTCCTCGGATGGCATCCAGAAATAGTAGATTAATGTGTAGTTTTCTCACCATGTTCATGAACTTCCTGTACTCTTTGTCATTGTTCTTATTTTGGACACTTGATGGAAAAGAAGGGGGAGGTCGCTTATCATTCACGGCCATATCTTTCTTTGTATTCTCCTTTGTAGCCTTATTAGGCTCCTAAACTATGTCTTCACTCATTCATTCCACCACATCTTCAACTATAACAGCTTCTACTTCTTTTTCAACCACATCCTTTACCTTTTTTGGCTTGACAGTTGTCTCTTTTTCTTTCACGATCAAAAAAGTAGGTGGTGGGAGTTGCTTCCCACTCCTAAGATAAATTGCCTTACAATCTTCAAAGTGACGAGGAATCTCTGTATCACTGGGTAATTGTCCTTGAGGACGCTGATATAAATGTTTCGCCATTTGGGAAACTTGATTCTCTAGGATCTTGGACACAGCTGATTGTTCATTTTATTTTGCATTGGCAGCTTGTTATTCTTGATAATTCTTATGTGTCATGGACATGAGTTATTTCATAGAGTGTTTCATTTCACTTATTGAACCTTCTTGAGGATGAGCAGGTAGAGCTTTATACTTCATTTTTTCTGTATAAGAGTCTTGTACAGGTTGTTATGGTGGTTTATTTCCATGATTTGGTCCCCCTTGGTAGTGATTATGTGGTCTCGCTTGGTACTTATTCCCATGAGGCATCGATGGATATGCATGAGACGGATTTGCGGACCCATTTGTATTTGAATATTTGAAGACCGGATGGTTTCTGTTTGGGTGACCATAGCCTTGACCACTCGAATTATAGTTCCCTCGGTTTGAAACAACATTACAGATTCTAAATTGGTATGACAATCCACCCAATCATAATCACTCATTCCACAGTTTGAACACCCATACATCACTTCTGTGACATTCACACTCACTCTTCTACTTGAAAATATCTCTTGAATAGCTAAGTTATGTTGTTTCAAGTGTTGCTCAAATGTGCTCTTAAGTTTTGCCTTCATCACATATAGTTTTTCATCAATTACGTTCCCACTGTCTTGGTGCATTGTACCTCGAACTGGTGTTCTCATGGTTTGCCACCCCATCTCATTCTTCACCATTCTGTCTAAAATCATTGTTTCATGGTTTGGCATAACGATCAAGAATCCACCTCCGCATAACAGATCTAAGTCCTTTCTTTATTTTCCATATAGGCCTTTATAGAACATTGACAGTTGTTTATCTTCTGAATAATCGTGATCTGCAAATTGCCTTAGACATATCTGAAATCGCATCCAACATGCTCCCACTAATTCCTCATGCTCTTGATGGAACGAAGTTAACTCTAACTGTGCGTCTAACATCATGTTTCTGGGATAATAATGGTCAAATAAAGTGGTTTGTAATTCATCCCAAGTGGTGATTTGATCTCGCGGTTGTTGTTCAAGCCACTCACTCGCTGCATCTACGAGAAAAAACCATAAATTTGCGAAATACATTTGTTCTCGTGTCACATCTTGACTTGCATCTTCACCTGCCACTCCTCGAAAATTTCTGAAGTCTTGGAATTAATTCAACATATATCCAGATTGGATTTAAATCTAGCAACTTAAATATGTGGAGGGCCAACACCTAGTGCAGGTACTCATAATAGTTTTTGCTCAGGAGCCTGAACGAACCATGGATCATATCCTAATGGATTTGAACATTTCCTCCTAGTGGAGGTTCAAAATCTCCTCCTTGTGGGGGTTGATCCTCCTCGTCCTGAATAACTAGATTTTCTTAGTTTTTTTCCATCACTTTCTCTAGCCTTAGTCTTTTCCAGTAAGCTCTTTGTAGTGTATCAAAATTTGCGCTTATGCACTGAACCTAAAAGATCTGGAAAAGAAAAAAACAAAAGACAAGCGTAAAACAGAAAATAATAATTAACTTTGCTTAAAATAAATAAATACAAAAATCACACGCTGCAATCCCCGGCAGCGGCGCAAAAAACTTGGTCGCTCCTAAAATGTGAGAGAAATCAACACTAGATAGGAAAAGCAACTAACCGCAAGTGTACGGGTCATTCCATGTAATAAGTAAGATATAAAGAATTTCGTCTCCACATGGATTGCAAGGTAAGATTGATATGCTTACATGAGAAGTAGAATTAATTGCAGAAATAAATAAAGATAAAGATATTTGTTTTGTTTTTTTATTTAAGACACTACTGATGAAGAATAAGAATTAAACAAATAACTAAATCTAAATTAAAATAAGAAAGATTATGCAAATATGATAGATATACTTGAATCTCGATGGGGAATCACCTAAGTTCAAAATATACATTTTCTAGTCAAGGTCGTCAGGCTCAATAACGAATACAACGAGTCTATTATCTAGTTTTGTAATTAAAGTTTCCTTCCGGATGATCACCACCACTAACGAATAGCCTAATTACTAAAAAAATATCTTTAATTTGCGCATTAATTAAAAATAGTAAACAAGAGTAAATTAATAGTCGATTTAATTTAAATTAAGACAATCCCAAATTCGCAAAACACTAAAATAAATAAAGTAGGGTTCAACCCATGTCGCGATTATAGCATTTAATGTTTAGCTCATAATTGAAATAAAACAAGAAAAAAATTAAAAAAATACATAACTTCTAAAACAAAAATTAAATAGAAGATAACCTAATTGGAATAATTGGGCTGATTGTGGAGGAAACAAGTCTTCCTTTTGCTTCCAAGCGCTTTAGGCTTCTCCTCTCTAGGAAATTTAGTAGAAATATGAAGCGTACGAAATTAAGAGGTCTAAGTAGCCTTATATAGAACTGAAAAACAAATTAGGTTCACCTTTAGGCTTAATAATGTAATAAAGAGCCAAATCTGTTTTATTATTCCCGCACTATTGTACATCACTCCTGTAAAACAGGTGTAACTTTCGCATTGTAAGCCCAATCACTTGGAACCACTTCTCAAATTTTTATAACTCAGAGGCCTATGTTTATTATTTGAACTACCAAGTCAGATTCTGCACCGTTTAGGCTTGGGAAGGGTTAGAATTAACGACTTTCTAGTTTCCAATGCTCATCCACCTTCACTAATGTGATGTCTTTTGCTCCTTTAACACTTATTTTTTATCTTGGACTTCAAACTTCATTTCTTCTCTTCATCTTGGTGTTTTGTAGTACATGCACAAACGAACTTCACACTAAACAAACAAATTAACGCACAAAAGCTCTTAAAGTAACAATATTTCAATTTCTAAGGAAGAAAGTGCATTATTACAAATTAAACCAATAAATCTACTAAGTCCAAATTTAACCTAAAATGATGTCTACAAAAGGAATTTATCTATCACAAAACAGAAAATATCAATAAGCTCCATATTCCCTCCCATAATATTACTATTAAAGAGCTCCACCACCATATTTAACTTGTCGTCTTCAAGTTTATCAATCTTGACCTTTTTACTAATCTAGATGTTAGTAGAGTAATAAGTGAATTTTTTGTTCTTTCTTTATGGAACTCTCCTCCATAAATAATAAACATTTTATTTTTTGGTAATACTACTTTGAACCACTGATCTCTTAACAAAAAATCTATCACTCAACCATAGGGTTGTTGTCTCTGTATATTGTTAAAGAGTAATGATATATGTCACCCCTTTTCATGTCACCCATTTATCACCCTTCTATATATATGTTTTGATTTCCTTGAATAGAAGATAGAGAAAAATTTAATATGATAGAGAAATCAATTCATTGGTACATGTAGGCATACACGTAGGAAGTGATAAAAGGGTGATACGAAAAGGGTGACAAATATCATTACTCATTGTTAAATTGGTCAATTACTCATGCGGAAATTTTATGGATTTTTTTTTTAAACTCAAAACATTAATCGATTTTTTATGGATCTTTAACACTAAATATCATACTATTGAATTAATTTTTTGATTTACTTGTTGGCAGGGAAAAAGTATATTAATTAAACAGATAAACAAAAAAATAATAAAAAACACACCTTTAACTATTACGAGAAACTCAATGCAAGTATTACAGATCATTTGCAAGTTTAATTAGTAAGTAAAGTTCGTTTGCAGGGATTTGATCCGTTAGATCTACTTGTGTATATAAAAAATGTAGGAGAAATTACTTGTTATATTTATTTGGTTTTTGGATAGAAAAGGTAATAATGCAAATAAATAATATAATATAGAATGGAGATAAAAAAAATATATCTTAGGGTTGCTAGTATGCATTTATCCTTCTAATTCTAATTCTAGCTATAAGGATGATCAAATCTCTTAGATAAACAGTCAGGATTCCATATTCATCCTAACCCCTTTCTGGGTGGACTTAGGTGGCGACCTAACAATTCTCAGGGGACTTGGGTAAAGGGACCCTGCGCAATGATCAGTGGTTAATCTCAAACCCTAATGACTATCTAGTTAGGCAAGCCCGTCAGGATCACTACCACACACTAGTTGTTTATGTGGTGTTTCAACAATTAGACACCCCATCCGGGTGACCATCCTACTGCTATTAATGGGGTAGTCTACACGTATGCAACCGCAAGAACTACAGTCAATACATCAAAGCATATAAAAAATTATATAGGTTAAGTAGCTAGAATCGATTTAAGAAGGGTTTTCCCAAATAACGTGAAAAGAAATTAGAATTAGAAATCAAAGATTATACGTATGAAAACCCAAGCTATGGGAATATTAGTTCATATCTAATGACATAGAAATAAACTACAGATAGATGTAATTAGAAACAAAGATAAGTTAAAGAATCCAATACAAATTACCCTAATAATAGAGGGAGATGATGGAGAAGAGGAGTTTGTGACTTTCCAACTTCTTGTCTTCCTTTCTACATGTCGTCTTGCTTCTATGGATGATTTCTAAGAGTAATAATAATTAAAGTCTGAGAAAGAACATGTTTACAATGAAAAGAGTGTGTATTTATAGGTGTTTTCTAACCCCAGGTCGAAATTTTAGAGTAGAAGACAAGTAATTAGAGTCCAAGTCTAACTCAAATTCGTAATAAAGATAAGGATAATTACTGCTGTCTTGTTTTTACCATATCTCCTTCTTTACTTTTCCATAGTTTGTCAATCATATATCAAAAGAATCGCAGCAGAAAGATCTATCTAAATATTAAATGCCCCTCCAAAATCGCATCCGATTTCGAGTTATCTTCACTTTTGTGGATGTACGTTCAAAAATTCAGATTTATTTGACAGCTTTTCTTTTTTCTATTTTGACTCTGTTTCCTTTTATCTCCTGATTTCTCCTGGATCGTCTTTCCTTATCTAAATCGAATTGATTTGGAATCTAATTTATTTCCATAAACCTTAAGCGCTTCACATTAACACATAAACTAAACCAAATATGCTCTAAAAGTAATAATATTTTAAATCAAGACATGAAATAAGAAAATATCTAATAATGGGTAACAATCCCTAACTAATTAATCAAATACATCTGAAATGATGTCTCATGAGTGGATTATATCATCACAAATAGGGAGACATCAAGACTCCCCAACTCAAAGTTGTATCGTCCTGATACAATAAAGATAAGAACATAGGGAAGTCTCAAAAAAATACACCTACTACAATTAAGAACAATGGAAAGAAGATAGAAGAATATTAATAATAAACTCAAAGAAACTAGTTGGAAAATTTCATGTAATAATATTTACAAACTAAATTATCTGTACACTTGTCATACAAACGATCAACACCGTTCAATTTCAAGATCGGATTAGCTTTGCAATGCACGAAGGATAGTTTTTTCACTTAGTTTAAAAAGGAGGCTATAGAGTGTTCGTCGAGCTTCACTAGTATCCAAAGATCCATCTAACTACTCTCTAACGGTTTAATCACTTCTTGATCACATATCAAAAAATGATCAGGTCTTTAAGGTTGTAATGTTGGCTTAGGGACGGTGTAATAGTATATTTGGATAATTTAGAGTGAGCTTTTGGCTCTCTCCTCACTAGCCATCAATGAATCGCCCTAGAGCTTGAGTTACTCTCATAAAGATGTTCTCACTCAACCCAATGAACTGATGCACTAATTAGCATCCCCACTAACCCAATTAAGCATTAAGATGATCACATAAGATATTCCAATTTGCCGGTCCAAATATAATATTTCAATTCAATTAATTGATTCGAAGTTAGCTATGATTCCTTTTTGAAGTAGGATTACATGCTACTTTTTTGATATATATTCTTTTCTTTTCAACTTTTTTATTTACTTTTACCTTGTCAAGGTATTACAATATAATAATAGTGAATTATCATCAATAATAAGAATAGACAACAAATACATAAGCTCAAAAATCTCAACCCAATAATTTTTCCCATAATGGTGGACCCACCACCCCAAATTCAAGCTTTAAAAAAACTGTCTATGCATCGCGATTCGAGTGCGGATCATATGGAAAAGTCCTAAAATATAAAGGGATATGGCTTATAATGTGGCTATATAAAAATGTTTTAGAAAGGCTAGAAGTGGATGAGAATGATATAGTAAATACCTGGATAGCAAGCTAAGAGGCAAAAAGGGGCTTATCAAATAACCACCTTAATCACTTTCTAAACTATGAAATTTCGTTACTTTCTCCCCTTTAGCACGTTCATTAAATGGGTTTATCAATTAGCTTGAATCTCACGGTCTACACAACCCTCAAGGCGCCCCAAGATCAAACATACTTCTACTGTATTGCTTACTAATCTTCTCTTTACTATCGATGTGTGTTTCCTATAAATACTCAAAGCATAAAAATTAATCATCTCATAAACATATTACTTTCTATCATCAACTTACTAAGCTTATGCTTTCAAGCTATTCAACACAATCTACATCTAATCCCATCTATCAAAAAGAATTCTACTAAAAACACCAAAATAATGGAGATGAGGACAACGAATCCCCATACCCCAACTCAAAAAATGAGTTGTGTCCCCGCGACTCAAAAAGACTCAATAAAGAAATTTAAGTTTAACAAATATTGCAAGTACAGGAAGATGGTAGGGAAGAAAGAAAACATACTCTCGAGGTCATTGCCTCGCTTTATCAATACCCGAAATAAGGTGCAGTGCTTTCCTTGTAGGTAGCCTTCTTGTATCACCAATTTTGCTTTCCCTTACATCCTTTTATGCTCCATCCCAATAAATCACACTCTAGAAGTCTTTTACTTCTCTTTTTTCCACTTTATTCTCGCTTTTTCCCAATAAATAGCTTTTATTCTTCTCTATCACTCTAATGGGGTAATCCTATACTTAGGCCTCCGCAAGAACTATAGACATTACATGGGTACAATGGAGTCTTGCATGATTTAGAAAGGTTTAAGAAAATGTGAATGTTTTTGGAAAATTTTGGATCTTGATTCTAGGTGTTTTAGAATGATTTGGGTGTTTGATTCTTGTTTTGAAGGATGTAGGGAAGGATTTGGATATGAATTTATGGTGATATGGTAGTGTTTCATGGAGTTTGGGTGCTTTGGGGAAGAATGAGAGGCTTAAGGTTTATGATTTTCTAAACAGATATAACTAACCTTCTCTTTCCTTTCTCTGGAGGCGTCGTGCGGTGTACCGCAACTTTGTACGGTTTCCCCCACATGTCATGGTCATGCGCAAAGGTCGATACGGTTTTGGGGTGTAGTGCACCGCGGGTAGGTTGCGGTGTACCACATGATATGTGCTTCATCTCGTAATCGAACCTAATTCTCGTACTGTGGTGACTGATTCTCATTGTGTTGTGCACTGCATGTGAGGTACGGTGTACCACAAGGTACCTCTTAGTCTCGGCATGTAACCTGATTTCTCAATAGTGGCGACGGTTTGCTCTCAGCATGACACTGCTGGATTCCGATTTTTCATTTTATCTCCGAATCAGGTGTTATCTACTCCATTGAATAGATCTTAAAAAATATTTGATTTAGACTCGAGAAAAAGTGAATTTCGTTACACAAAAGAAAAGTTATGCCCGTTTGAAGTTTTGGCCAATTTGTACCCCTGATAGGTGCGGTGCAACTCGAATAGCTGCAGTGTACCGCAAAATGTTTATTTCCAGCTTTTTTTAACTTCAAAACTTTCTCAATTTTTTACACCAAATACTATGGGATGTCTCCCAAAAAGCACTTTTTTTAAACGTCTTTCAAAGTTAGGCGTGTTATTTCGATTATTTCTTGATTATATGGCCTCCCAAATAGCGAATTAGGCTATGAACATCTACTATCCGAAGCTTGTGACCCTTCTTCACTTGTATTTCAATCTGTTTTGCCAAAAAAAACTCTTGTAACAACAAATAGACCCATCCTTGAATTCTTGAATCCTCGTTGTCTATTTTTTTCGCTTAGGGGATTTCCATGCAACCTCTTCACGAACCCCAAACTCACTTTTCACTCTCTTCTTCACGGGTAGATGGTGGATTTTCTTTTTAACCTCCTTGGTCACAAATCGGTGTGTTGGGATCCCTCATGACTTCTCAAGCTTTTCTTTCGCAAAATGGAAAGTTCTGGATTATTTTTCAGTTTAGAGAGTCACGGTTCCCTTATGAATTATTTCAACCTCATCCTCACTATCACAATCTTTGATTATTACCTCAATTAAATTCAACTTGATTGGTGATAATGGTTGTGTAGGTGGTGGCTCATCCTTACCTTCTTCTTTTTGCACCTTCTGTGTGGTTGTCACTTCTTTCTTAATCTCTTTTTCATCTTTTCTAACCACATGCTTGAATTCTTGTTCAACCTCTTTCGCATTCTGATCATTAACAGTTACTTCTTCTAAGCTAAGCTTGGATGGTTCTTTTATGACTGAAACTTTGAACCCAACAATGCTATCACCCAGTTTTGTATGTAATTCTTGTTGTAAACGTTGATTGATCATAGTGACTTGTGTTAGCCTTTGCTCCATTGCTTGAATTTTTGTTGTTGCGTGAGGTGTATTATTGATATGGCGGCATTGAGCTTTGCGTCACTTTCTCTCCTTTTATCGGTGAATCTTTGATAAATTGCGCAAGAACATCTTTTGAATCAATTAATTCTGTGGAGTGCTCTATGTCTTTTTCATATAATTTTTTCAAGCTGGTAAATGTTGATTCCATGAAGTTTTCCAAGTTTTTTGAGAGCTTATTGTTGGAATCTTCTTGCGGGTTATCCATGAGCTGTGGTGGAGCTCGAGCATCTACACAAATCTTGTGGCTCTAGGTGAGTTGCACCATGGATGCCTCTAATTTTGCTTTTACAATCTCGAATTTTTCATCAATTGTAAACTCCCTTTGAGTATTATTATTCATAGTGGCATAGGTAATCTGCCACAATATTCTTCGAGAATTTGACACCTTCTACATTGAACGCTAAAGATATAATTTTCCATACCTAAGGAACCCGAAAAGAGACTGAAAAGGAAACGCGTAAAACTGGAAACAAACAAAAATTTCTACACTAGATAAACACAAATAAAACTAACTTAAAGATAAATCCCCGTCAGCGGCGCCAAAAACTTGGTGGGGGCAAAGGTGTGATAAATAAAATGATAAATAAAGAGAATGATAAAAGACACACCCTTGACTATCACGAGAAACTCACTACAAGTATTACAGATCGTTTGCAAGTTTAGTTAGTAAGTAAATTTTGTTTGCAGGGATTTGATCTGTTATATCTACGTGTGTATATAAAGAAGTGTAGGAGAAATTAATTGTTTTATTAAAACACAATAAAATAAAAAATATTTATTTTGTTTTTGGATAGAAAAGATAATAATGCAAATAAATGATATAATAAAGAATGGAGATGAGAAATATAGCTTAGGGTTGCTAGTATGCACTTATCCTTCTAATTCTTATTCTAGCTATAAGAGTGACTAAATCTCTTAAATAAATAGCCAAAATTCTATATTCCTCCTAACCCTTTTCCGGGTGGACTTAGGTGGCGACCTAAATATTACCAAGGGATTTGGGTAAGGGGACCCTGCACAATGATCGGTGGTTAATCTCAAACCCTAATGACTATCTAGTTAGGAAAGCCTGTCAGGATCGCTACCGCACACTAGACGTTTATGTGGTGTTTCAACAATTAGACACCCCTTCCGAGTGACCATCTAACTGCTTAGCGGGGTAGTCTACACGTCTGCGACCGCAATAATTACAGTCAATACATCAAAGCACATAAACCAATTATATAGGTTAAGAATATATAATCGATTTAAAAATGGTTTTCCCAAATAACGTGAAAACAAATTATAATTAGAAATCAAAGATTATACATATGCAAACCCAAGTTATGGGAAAATTAGTTCATATGTAAAGACATAGATAGAAACAAATATAAGTTAAAGAATCTAATACAAATTACCCTAAAGATAGAGGAAGATGATGGAGAAGAGGAGTTTGTGACTTTCTAACTTCTTGTCTCCCTCTCTACATGTCTTCTTGCTTCTATTGATGAATTCTAAGAGTAATAATAATTGAAGGCTGAGCAAGGTCATGTTTAAAATGATAAGAGGGTGTATTTATAGCTGTTTTCTAACCCTAGGTTGAAATCTTGGAGTAGAAGACAAGTAATTAGAGTTCAAGTCTAACTCAAATTCGTAATAAAGATAAGGATACTTACTGCTCACTTGTTTTGACCATATCTCCTTCGTTACTTGTCCGAATTTCGCCCACGAGATATCGAAAGAATTGCAGCAAAAAGATATATCCAACATTTTGATAGCCTCTCCAAATCGAAGCCAATTTTGAGTTATCTGCACTTTTGTCGGAGTACCTACAGAAAATCAAATTTATTTGGCAGCGTTTCTTTTCTTATTTTGACTATGTTTCCTTTTATCTCTCGATTTCTCCTGGATCATCTTTCCTTATCTCCATAGAATTTATTTGGAATCTAATTTATTTCCATAAAGCTTAAGAGCTTCTGATTAATACACAAATTAAACAAAATATGCTCTAAAAGTAATAATATTCCAAATCAAGACATGAAATAAGAAAATATCTAATAATGGGTGAAAATACCTAACTAATTAATCAAGTACTCCTAAAATGGTGTCTCATGAGTGGATTAAATAATCACAAATAGGGAGACATCACTTGTGTTACAAGATTTCGTAGATCTTTAATGTGAACCTAAGTCGGGTTAAGCAACCAAAGAAAATACGATTCTCAAAAAAATGGTTGGTTTATCTAAAAAAATATTGTAAAAAATGTATTATTATTAATTTTATTTTCTTAAGTTGCAAAATCAATCATCTGCATGGTTTCAAACCAGTTGGGAGTTAGCTCAACTGGTTAGAGCTTAGTTCTCCTTCTAAGTGGTACATGTTCGAACTGAGTCGATGACTTCGAGTCCAAAGTGGCTCTCTGATGTATTAAAATATATCTACGTCATTTCAATTTTACATAATTGTTTTAATCAATATATTTTTTTGACTTGTTGTTTAACCTTTCAATTACATGAATTTGCATTACGATTTTAGAGGCTTGTTTGAAATAGAAGGGAAATTCATAAATTTTTTTATTTGCGAATTTAAGTAGAGTTTGTGAAATACTGAAAGAAAATTCAGTTTATGATAATTATATTTCAAAGTCCGGACCTTCTAATTTTAAGCCTACCCATACTTCACCATTAGAATAATGTATTACATATATTTGATTTGCCAATATATCATGATTATAAGCATTTGTATATGATTTTATTGTACAATTTTCTTCATCACTTTTTTTGTGATTCTTAGTCAATTTGATTTGTATTTGACAATCGTATCACTGAGTATATGTGTAGACTAATGGATATCTAAGGAACTTCTTGAAAAAATGTCTTTGAAAATGATCATCTAAAAAAAAGTTTTGTGTAGATAAATCCATTGATGACAAGTATAACCTATAGAACCTAACGCTACATTGTATAATTGATGAGCTAAATGCTTTCGATATTGTTAACAATGTGATGTGATATGTATGTGTAAGACAAGACAACTCAACAAGGAAAGGACACAGAGACTTATCAGGCATGCACAAGAAATATTCAGTGCTCGGATAATTTTTTATAAATTCTATGCATGATATCATGGTCTATGAGTATTAGTTGTACCCCACTGCATTTGAAATGTGGAATGCTTTGAAGGAGAAGTTTGGGAGTACTTCAGTGATGAAGTTGCGTTAGCTAACTATCATCTTTGATATTGACAATAAGAAACCTAATCAAAGCTTGAAACAACAACTCAAGGAGATGTCTAACATGATTAGGGAACTTAAGACCGTCATTTGTGTCCTTACTAATGAACGATATGTTCATGTTGTGATCCAATCTATACCACATGAATAGGAACACATAAAGTGTTTTTTGCTCACAATGATATCATCAAGACTTTATGACGGATCATGCCATTTTTTCATTGAAGATATATGTCTTGAGTTATTTATGCCTCAAGATCAATCCTATGTGGTTGAGTCAATTTCTCAAGGTGTAACGCGTAATAAGCGCGAGATACATTGGAAGAAAAACAATGTTTGCAAGTTTAGTGACAATGAGAATAAAGTGAAATGCATAATATAATGGTGAACTACCCTACAAGAATAATTATAAGAGTAAGAGGAAATGCTACAAATGTGACAAAATTGGTCACTTCGCTTGTGAGTGTAGCGATTCTAAGAATGTAAAAAATCCTTTTCTTGTGTTCTTGCATGTATAGCTAATATTGTCTTACTTGTTGGTTCATATCCTTGTAAGACTATTAATTCAAAAGAGACAGATTATGTAGCTAAGGATCAAGAGGACATAGTAGAATATTGTTGAATACTAGTGGGAACTGCATCTATGTGGGTGACAATAATCGAGTTTTTGTTAAAGGTTTTCACACATCCCAGTTGAACTTACGAGGTGGTCAAACTTTGTGCATGTATGATGTTCAATTTGTTTTTAATAGAATATGATATTGGAGTTTATGTCATCATGTTAGAGTAGGATTTTGTTAGAATTTGGATTGGGCATCCATGATGGGTCATCCCATACCAATAACTCATATGAAATTTGGAAAAGAAGTTACTTTTTGTTATTCAAAAAGGAAACTAACCTATAAAAAGATTATTGGACCTTTATCGCCTACAGGGTGTGTAAAAAGTGAACGCTCAAATAATTTTCCAAGATAACGGAATCTAGAGCAAATTCATGTACTACTTTGCATCCCATCAAAATGCCTTGAGCTTCAGCCTCGGTAGTGTTCTTGATTCGGTTTTCTTTGAACCACCTTTAATGAACTTTCCTTGTGATTCCTTGATAATAAAAGCAATTGCACGACCAATAGAGGAAAAAGATGCATCCGTGTTAATTTTCAACTTACTAAGTGGGGGCAGGTCCCAATTACGACTCTTATCAGTGTATAACCTTTTACTATTGATATTATTCTTTAAGTTACACTTTTGGGTATCAATAATTTTTTTGTCATATTTTTTTTATCTTTATTAACGTCATCTTATTTTGGTTTGCATCCTTAAGACTAATATTTTTTTCTTATGTTCATTCCAGTTATTATAAGCCTTTTCTACAATATATATAGGGGGTTAGGGATTATGTTGTTAAAGACAAAATTGTTCATGCCCTTCCAAATATGCCAAGCTATAGTACTAATTAGTTTAGCAATAAACAAATCCATTTCAAAATTCTTTTTATAGCATTAATCAATATAATGAACAAAATATCAATTATAAAAGTGCTTTGATTTTTAGTATTCAGTGTTAATGGGACATCATGCCAAACTGCATTGGCCCAAGGGCAAGCAAATATTATATGATATATACTTTTTTCTTCAGTATTACAAATTTTACATATTTTGAATTTAGTACATTTCCTCAAATAGAGATTGATCGGGTTATTTTTAACCCATTTACTCATAAAGTTAGTAATCTTATGTGTGCATTTCATATTCCATATTGCTTTCCAAATACTTGGCTCATATGATTGAGAAGTGGTAGGTTAGGCATTGTTGATAAACCGAGAAATCTCTTCTTATTCCTTTTTTAAATTAAAGTAAGAACATTTAACAGTGTAATTACCATCTTTTGATTTGAACCAAAAATAGGAAGTGGCATGTTTTGAATTACTTCTTCCATATTTGGGTTAAACTAGTATTTTAATATTTCTATGTTCCAAGTTTTACTATTATGGTTAAATAACTCCTTAACCACGGTAATATTATTGTCCCTTGTTCTTACTACTATATTCATATTGTTGATCCATTTACATCCCCTATTTTCCAATTTATATCTTTTATAAACACTTTTCTTCCCTTTAATAGGCTTCTCTATAGAAGGAGAATGGTCTATTTATATATTTACAAAATAATTAAAAGGGAAGTATTTGCCTTTTATTACTTTATGAAGGAAGAAATGAGGTTTTTGCTAATCATTCCAAATTAACTTGCCTAATAAAGAAACATTCATCATATTGTTGTCTCTAGACCCCAAACCGCCATTAAATTTTGAGGTACAAATTTAGCCCCAACTGGTATAATGAATACTCTTTTTATTATTATTATTACCCCCTACCAAAATTCTGCAATAATGTTATTAATAGTGTTAACAATACTTTTAGGCATTACAAAAGTGGACATAAGATAGTTGGAAAGACTTTGAATAAAACCTTTTATCAGAATATCCTTTCCACTATCTTATAGGAATACTTTTCCAGTATTCTATCTTTTTAAAAATCCTCTCAATTAACTAGTCTGAGGCCCTGGTTTTGTTTCTACTCCATTCAGTTGGTAGTCCTAGATAGGAGCCTAAAGAATTAACGCTTTTCATACTCAGTATTTTAGACATTATATTTTTTTTATTAAATCAGCGGTGTTAGGGCTGAATAGAACCACACACTTGTTTTTATTAAGGAATAAACCCATGGAATTACTATTCATAATGTGATCAAATGCCTTAATATCCTTACAAGTAGATTTTAAAAAGAACATGATGTCATCGGCAAAAAGAAAATGGTTTATGGTTGGGAAATGTTTGCCAATTGCAAAGTCTTCAAGCAAACCATTTGAAAACTATTTTTAACAAGACATTAAGAGTTTGAGAAATAAAGCGGAAAATGAAGGGGATAGTGGGTCCCCCTACCTTATCCCCTAAATGGTTTTCAATGTTGTGATCTTCACCATTTATTAAAACATAGTTTGAAACTGAGGTAGCATAGCTCATTATCATACTCACCCATTTTCTATGAAATCCCATTTTACTTAATAATTCCTCTAAAAAGTCCCATTCAATAAACTCATATGATTTTTTAACATCAACTTTGATGGCTTGGTAATATTTCTTAGTCTTTCTATATTTAAAAAAAAGTAATCATCTCATGGGAAATGAGAGTATTTTCTTGAATAACTTTGTCAAGGATAAATCCAGATTGGTTCTCATCCACTAAGATGCTCATCAATAGTTTAATCCTATTGACATTTATTCTCGATACTATTTTATAAATAGAATTTGTACAACTTATTGGCCTAAACTAACAAATTGGATTTATAGGTATATCTACTTTTGGAATGAGTGAAATATATGTTTGATTAATAGGTTCAAGATCTCCTTCTTTGTTCTAGAAGTCATTGATGATTCTCATGACATCTAGTTTAATTATATCCCAATAATGTTATAGAAGACACATATAAACTCATCAGGGCCATGAGACTTGTTTAACCCAAGTTCCCAAGTAGCATTATTAGCTTCACCAACTGATATGGGGGAAATCAAGGTCGCATTCATACTTAAGGTAACACGGGGTTGCACTAATGAAAATACTGAAGAGAAATCCCTAGGCCCCACTTTTTATATATCTCATTGAAATACTCTGAGATTACTTTACTAATCCCTTCATTATTTTCAACTCACAAATTATTATTATTTTGTAACTTTTTAATATTATTTGTCTTTCTTCTATCTGTGGTGAAACCATGCAAGTATGTAGTGCTCTTATCACCTTTTTTTTTACTAAGTGTTTCTAGATTTATCCTTCCAATAGGCTTCTTCTCTAGCCCAGTCACTTTCAATTTTTTTAACAATGTAATTGTACTCATCCCAATCACCAATGGGATTATTATTGTTACATATAGCCTTTAATCTACTCATATATTCACCAATTACTCTTATGTTATTATTGAATCTTTCATTACTCCAATTCACAAATTTTTCTTAGTAATGTTTACTTTAAACTTCATATGAGTTAGGGACACCTCTAAAGGTAATATTTTCATTTCACTTTTTCTTAATGTTACACTTTAGAGGACCAAAAAGACCGAAAGTAAAACCTTTTTTTTATCTCTTTTAATATTCTTATCCACAAGCATAATAATGGAGTTATGATCTGATCCCACATCTATAAATTTGAGAACATGTTGGATCTATATATTTTTAATGAAATCTCTAACCAAATTATCCTTAACCAGATAATCTCCTGATCTTCTACTAAACTAGGATCAATTACAGCCATAACTAGGGACCTATATTCAAGAACATGTTTATTAATGAATTTTTCAAAACATTTCATACTATTTTTGTTCACTTTGTTTGAAACCAACTTTTAAGAGAGGGTCCTTATAACATTAAAATCCCCTGTAAGATTCCATGGGATGTTTTTCTCATATCATTGACCAAGCTTAGTAATGGTTTCACATATTTTTAATAACAGAAGGAGCACCATATACATAAGTGTATTTAATTTTAGTATCAAGTATTATATAAGTGTCAATGAAATTTTCATCTGAATTAAAAATAACAATTTAAATATCATCTTTAATAAAAAGGGTTAAACCCCCTCCCAAACCCACTGGTTATATTGTATGCACAAGTTTCATTTTAATAATCTCAACTTGCTTTCAAAAATGAGGAGGACTTCTGGATTATAATTGTTGCACAATTCCTTTATGGTCTGGAATATATGTAGCATTGAGGAGCTTGGGATTTCTTCGGGGAAATTCCGCAAACCTAATGATTGTTCAGCTTTTGGGCCATTTTATCGAAGGCAACTACCAGTTTAAGAACAACGAAAACACCTACTTTCATTTCATAACTCGCCTCTTATTTCAAAATATGTATTTTCCGTGCCAGGATCGATGATGGAACTGTGTAGAAGTGGTGCAGGATGGGCCGAGCTTCTATTATTCACATTACCAAGTGTTCTTCTCTCTCTCTCTCTCTCTCTCTCTCTCTCTCTCTCTCTCATAATATTCTAAGAACTAAATAAGGAATCTTTTCTAATGATAAGAACTGATAATTAAAGGTTCAATTACGTTTTATAGGTTATGAGCCTCTTTCAAACAACCTAATCCAACCTAAAATTATTTTAAACATAATGTGGAATGGTTCGAGCCACAACAGGTGAAACTTTAATAACTTCTTCAATTTAGGTTCATATCACAACATATCAGAATCTTCATCAATTGCACGTGGTGATACCAATAAGTCGATTTAATATTGTCAACAGCTACTCTCGCTTTCCAAAAGTGAATTTTTGGTCCTTTAAGTCCTTGACTTGGGTTTGAATTTATTTTCTCGACTTCTTATCCTTGTCTTGGTATCTAATATCATCCAAGTACCTAGAGTTGCACACTTAACCCACATATTATGCACAAATAACTCTAAAAGTAACAATTCTACAAAACTAGACAAGAAACGAGAAACTATAAATATATAGAGAATAATCCCTCAAATAAGCACAATATAAACCTAAAATAATATTTCATGAGTAGATTAATCTATCATAATAAAGGAGACATCATCTAGTACATGATAGTGAGACACATTAGGTATAATAGTAGACTCATATTATCACTACGAAAGTGATACCTAATTTTTGAGGAATTTGAGTTAGTACATGATTGATATTACATCTTTAGTCTAAGGTCCTACGATAATGCAAGCGGGATAAGTTTTGATTGATCATCTATCTACCCTACCAAGTTTATATCAATGATTCTAGTATACTTATTACGTCACACGTGTTATTTACCCGATATGTACAATTTATTTTGTATTAGGTTGAGATTTATTTGCATTGAGATACACTATGATATTGGAGTTTATTTCATCATGTTAAAGTATGATTTTGTTAGAATTTGGATTGGGCATCCATGGTGGGTAATCCCATACCAATAACCCATATGAAATTGGGAAAAGAAGTTATTTTTTGTTATTCAAAAAGGAAACTAACCTATAAAAGGTTTATTGGACCTTTATTGCCTACATGGTGTGTAAAAAGTGAACTCTCAAATAATTTTTCAAGATGATGGAATCTTGAGAAAATTCTTGTGTTGCATTGCATCCAATCAAAATGCCTTGAGCTTCAGCCTCGGTAGTCTTCTTGCTTATATTTTCTTTTAACCATCTTTGATGAACTTTCGCTGTGTCCTTGATAATAAAATCAATTGCATGACCAGTAGAGGAAAAGGAGGCATCAATGTTAATTTTTAACTTACTAAGTGAGGGCAGGTCCCGATCGCGGCTCTTATCAGTGTCTAATCTTTTACTATTGGTATTATTCTTCAAGTTACACCCTTGGGTATGAATACTTTCTTCGGTCATATATTTTTATCTTTGTTTGAGTCAGATTTTTTCGGTTTGCATCCTTAAGACTAAATTTTTTTCTTATATTTGTTCCAACTATTATAAGCCTTCTCTACAATATATAGGGGGTCAGGGACTATGTTGTTATAGACAAAATTGTTCATGCCCTTCCAAATATGCCAAGCTATATTTCAAATTAGTTCAACAACAAACACTTTCAATTCAGGATTCTTTTTCATAGCATTAATTAATTTCATGAACCATATATCAATTTTAAAAGTGATATGATTATTAGTATCAGTGTTAATGGGACAGCATGCCAAACTGCCTTGGCCCAAGGGCAAGAAAATATTATAATCTCTATACTTTTTCTTCAGTATTAAAAATTTTACATTTTTAGTACATTTCCTCAAATAAATATTGATCAGGTTATTTTTAACACATTCATTCATAAGATTACCAATCTTAGGTGTGCATTTCATATTCTACATTATTTTCCAAATACTTGGGTCATATAATTGAGAAGTGGTTGGTTTGGCCTTGTTGCTAAACCAAGAATTCTCTTCTTATTCCCTTTTTAAATTAAAGTAAGAACATTTAACAGTGTAATTACCATCTTTTGATTTGAAGCTAAACCAGAATTCATGACACTCGATAATAGGAAGTGGCATGTTTTAAACTACTTCTACTATATTTGAGTTAATCTAGGATTTTAATTTTTCTATGTTGCAAGTTTTACTACCATGGTTAAATAACTCCTTAGCCGTGGTAATATTAGCGTCCCTTGGTTTTTCTACTATATTCATATTGTTAATCCATTTATCATATTTACATCCCCTATTTTCCAGTTTATATCTTTTATAAACACTTTTCTTATGATGTTTCCCTCTAATACCTTCTCCATCCAATAGAAGGAGAATGCTCTATTATTACATTCACAAAATTACCAAAGGGAAGTATTTACCTTTTATTACTTTATGATGGAAGAAATGAGGTTTTTGAAAAACATTCCAAGCTTGCTTGCCTAATAAAGAAACATTTATCATATTGGTGTCTGTAAACCCCATACCGCCGCTGAATTTTGTGGTACAAATTTAGTTCCAACTGGTATAATGATTACTTTATTTATTATTACTACCCCTACCAAAATTTTACAATAATGCTATTTATAGTGTTAAAATAACTTTTAGGCAATTAAAAAGTGGAAATAAGATAGTTGGGAAGACTTTGAGAACCAACTTTTAACATAATCTTCTTCCCACTATCTGCTAGGAATAAAATTTTCCAGATTTCTATCTTTTTTAAGATCCTCTCAATTAACTAGTCTAAGTCCCTAATTTTGTTTCTACTCTATTGTTGGTAGTCCCAAATAGGATCCTAAAGAATTAACTCTTTTCATACTCAGTCTTTAAGAAATTATATATTTTTTTTAAATCAGCGGTGTTAGGGCTGAATAGAACCACACTCTTGTTTTTATTAAGGCATAAACCCATGGAATTACTATATCTATTCATAATGTGATGAAAGACCTTAATATCCTTACAAGTAGATTTTAAAAAGAATATATTGTCATCGGCAAAAGGCAAATGGGTTATGGTTGGGCAATGTTTGCCAATTGCAAACACTTCCAGCAAACCATTTGAAAACTACTTTTAACAAGTCATTAAGAGTTTGAGAAATAATGTAAAATATAAAGGGTATAGTTGTTCCTCCTGGCTTATCCCCCTAGATGGTTTTTAATGTTGTGATCTTTACTTTTTATCAAAGCAGAGTAAGAAACTAAGGTAGCATAGTTCATTATCCTACTTACCTATTTTGTATGAAATCCCATTTTACTTAGTAATTCCTTTAAAAAGTCCCATTCAATAAACTCATAGGATTTTTTAACATCAAATTTGATGGCTATGTAATATTTCTTAGTGTATTTCTATCTTTAAATAAAATTAATCATCTCATGAGATATGATAGTATTTTCTTGAATAACTTTTTCAATAATAAAACCAGATTGGTTCCATCCAATAAAATATTCATCAATGGTTTAAGCATATTAACATATATTTGATATTAATTTATAAATAAAATTTGTACAACTTATGGGCCTAAACTAACGATTCAGATTTATAGGTATATCCACTTTTGGAATTAATGCAATATATGTTTGATTAATAGGTTCAAGATCTCCTTCATTCTTCCAGAAGTCATTAATGATTCTCATGACATCTAGATTGATTATATCCCAATAATTTTATAGAAGGCACATGTAAGCTCATCAGAGTCAGGAGCTTTGTTTAACCCAAGTTTCCCAAGTTGCTTTATTAGCTTCACCAACTGATATGGTGGCAATCAGGGTCTCACTCATACTTAAGGTGACACATGGTTGCACTAATGAAAATACTGAAGAGAAAACCCTAGGCTCCACTATTTTATATATCTCATTGAAATAATCTGAGATTACTTTACTAATACCTTCCTCATTTTCAAACTACAAATTATTATTATTTTGTATTTTTTAATATTATTTATCTTTCTTCTATCTTTGGTGCAACCATGCAAGTATGCAGTGCTCTTATCACCTTTTTTTAGCTAACTGTTTCTAAAATTATCCTTCCAATGTGCTTCTTCCCTAGCCTAGTCACTTTCAATTTGTTTAACAATGTAAATGTACTTATCCCAATCACCCATCAGATTATTTATTGTAAAATATAGCCTTCAAGCTTCTCATATATTCACCAATTACTATTATGTTATAATTGAATCTTTATTTACTCCAATTGATAAAAAATTCTTAGTGATGTTTAGTTTAAACTTCATAAAGAAGGTCAGGACACCTCTAAGGGTAATGTTTTCATCCCACACTTTCATAATTATATTCATACATTCCACTTTAGAGGACCCAAAAAACCTAAAGTAAAGCCTTTTTATATATCTTTTAATATTTTTGTCCATATGCATAATCATAGAGATATGATCCGATCCCACATCTATAAGAGCTGCAATCCATGCATGTGAGAATATATTGAACCAATGCTTTTTTTAATTAAATCTCTATCCAAATTGTTCTTAACCAGCTCATATCCTGATCTTCTACTGAAGCAGGATCAATTACAGCCATATCTATGGACCTATATTCGAGAGAATGTTTGTTAGTAAAATTTTCAGAACATTTCGTACTTTTTTTGTTCACTTCGTTTGAAACAACTTTTAAGAGAGGGTCCTTATAACATTAAAATCCCCCGTAAGGTTACATGGGATGTTTTTCTCATATCATTGAGCAATCATAGTAATGGTTTCACATTTTTTTCATTTCAGAAGGAGCACCTTATACATAAGTGTATTTACTTTGGAAATTTCTTCAATCCAATATTGGATGGACAAATATTAGGATTAAGCTTTTATATTATGACACATGTTTATAGAATCACATGAACTAATCTATAGACATGTGTCTTGTTATTATATCCAATGATCATGATTTATATATTGGACCATCCAATATTGGATGAAAGTCTTACCCATTTACTTTTAGTATTATGTATTATATAAGGTCAAGGTAGTTTTCATCGGAATTAATAATAACAATTTAAATATTATCTTCAATAGAAAGGGTTAAACCCCCTCCCAAACCCAGAGGTTCTATTGTATGCACAAGTTTCATTTTAAATCTCAACTTAGTTTCAGAAAGGAGGAGTACCTCTGACTTATGCTTGTTGCGGAATTCCTTTAGGGTCTGGATTGTGAAGGGTTTTTCCAATCCTTGACAATTCTAGAATATTAGTATCATTCAGGAGCTTGGGATTACTTTGGGGAAATTCCACAAATCCACTTATTGTTCAACTTTTGGGCCATTTCATCAAAGGCAGCCACTAGTTTAGAACAGCGACAACACCTACTTTCATTTTATAACTCGCCTATTATTTCAAAATTTGTATTTTCTATGCCAGATGATCGTGGTGGAAAGGTGTAGAATTGGTGCATGAAGGCCCGAGCTTCTATTCTTCTCCTTACCAAGTGTTCTTCTTTCTCTCTCTATGTCTCTTCTAATCTTCTAAAAACAAAATAAGGACCCTTTTCTATTGATAAAAATTGATAGTCAAAGGTTTAATTACATTTTATGGGTTATGATCCTCTTTCAAATGACCTAATTCAACCTAAAAATGTTTTAAATGCAATGTGGAATGGTTCTAGCCACAACAGGTGCAACTTTAATAACTTCTTCAATTTAGGTTCCTCTAAATAACATCTTAAAACCAGAAGGCTCCTCCAGAATTTTCATCAAGTGCACGTGGTGATACCAAAACGTCGATTAAATATGGTCAGCAACTACTCTTGCTTTCCAAAAGTGAATATTTGGTCCTTTAACTCGTTGACTTGGGTTTGAATTTATTTTCTCGACTTCTTATCCTCGTTTTGGTATCTAATATCATCCATGTACCCAGAGTTGCACACTTAACACACATATTATGCACAAATAACTCTAAAAGTAACAATTCTTTAAAACTAGATAAGAAACGAGAAACTATCAATACATAGGCACAATATAAACCTAAAATGATAAATTTATCATTATAAAGGAGACATCACTAAGACATTATAGTGAGACACATTAGGTATAACAGTAGACTCATATTATCACTACGAAAGTGACAACTAATTTTGAGGAATTTGAGTTAGTACATGATTGATATTACATCTTTTAGTCTAAGGTCCTACAATAATGCAAGTGGAATAAGTTTTAATGGACCACCTATCTACTCTAACAAGTTTATATCAATGATACTAGTATGCTTATCAGGTCACACGAGTTATTTACCACATATGTCAAGTTTTCTTTGTATTAGGTTGAGATTTATGTGCATTGACATACAATATGATATTGGAGTTTATGTCTAACATTTTTTAGTAAGACATTGTTAGAATTTTGTTTAGGCATCCATGATGGGTTATCCTATACCAATAGCCCATATGAAATTTAGAAAAGTAGTTATTTTTTGTTATTAAAAAAAGGAAACTAACCTATAAAAGACGAGTAATGATATTTGTCACTCTTTTTGTATCACTCTTTTATCACCTCCTACGTGTATGTCTATGTGTACCAATGAATGGATTTCTCTATCCTATTTAATTTTTCTTTATCTTCTATTCAAGGAAATCAATACATATATATAGAAGGGTGATAAAAGGGTGATATGAAAAGGGGTGACATATATCATTACTCATAAAAGATTTATTGAAACTTTATCGCCTAAAGGGTGTGTAAAAAGTAAAATCTCAAAAAAGTTTTCCATTCAGAGAACAAATATTTTTTGAACTCTTTCAGATATATCTTTATCAAATAAACACATGAAGGTATCGTACTTTGTGGTTTAAATTAATTTTTTTGTGTAAAAGCTTACATTATTTGATAAGACGATTCCAATATTTCTGTTGTAGGTTACCTATTATCTTTCTATTTAAATTTATTACATAGCGTTTGTTATCCTTTATAGTAGTGAAAAGGCACTTCCAGTATTAAAGGTTTGTGGAATAGCCAAACAGTTAGGCCTTGTTTGGTTTATGAAAACATCTTTTCGTTTTCAAACTATATTTTCAGAAAATGATTTTCGTTTCGGTGTCAATATTTATAGAAAATATGAAAAACGTCGATTTCACGTTCTCTAATATAGCATTGTTTTCATTTAATTTTCCAGAAAACTGTTTTCATTTTCTTTAGCCAAACACGTTTTTATTAGTATTTTGAAAAATATAGAAAAAGAAAACAGAAAATCTCTATTCTATTCACGGACTAAACGAGGCCTTATTTTCTTAGACCAAAAAAGATAATAAATCTATTAAAGAATATAGTGTTTATTATTTATATTTTTGTCAAATTGCAAATTCTATAAGAGATAAAAGTGTGTGATTCGGAGATGAGTCAAAATATGAAGATATTATGAAAATAGAATTAGGAAGGTGGGTAGTTGAGATAATAATTATAAAGTTTAATTAGTAAGCTAAAAATTTGATTGGATAGGAAAGATTAATAGGAGAGTAGGAATTAATGTTAATCTTTTTCCTTATATGGATAAGTTAATTTTAGGATGAAATCAAAATTTTAGTAATAATAAATTATAAAATTGATTTTAAAAATATTAAAATAAAAATTTTGGATCAAACATTCTTATATTAATTAATCTTGTTTAGACCTAATTCAAAAAAAATCATTCAGACATAAAAGAATATTAAAGGCAACAAATATAGAATTAGATTTTCTTTAATCATTTAACTTTTTTTTATAAATGAACAACTTCCCGTCTTGTATACATCATGTATGTAGTTTTGATTTGTTTTAATTAATCGACGTAACTTCTTTTTCTTTGACACGAAAGAAGTTTAGAAAAGTACATCAAGATTAGGGATGGCAATGGTTACGGTTAAAAATCGAAACCGATAATAAGCGAACCGATTGAAAACCGAATTATATAACCGTGGGTAAAACCATTAGGTTATGGTTTTGAAAAGTGTAACCGATGGTTAAAACCGTTAGGTTATGGTTTTTGATAAAAATAAAACTGAAAAACTGAAAACCGTTTATTATCATATATATTTTAAATTTAATAATAATTTAGATTAAATTAGATATATTGAAATTCTAAAAGCAAAATCAAAATACTAGATTTAACCAATTAAATAATAAATATGCAATTTAATCAAATAAAAACACATTTTTTTTATAAACCTTGTAGTTTTCTTTTATGTCTGTGGTTTTATTTTATGAAATTTAATATATTTATTAAATTATCATTTTAATATGGTTAAAAACCGTAAAACCGTTTAAAACCCCGAAACCGAATAATACGGTTATGGTTTTGAAAAATGTAACCGATGGTTAAAACCGTTAGGATATGGTTTTTAATTAAAAAAACCGGTCATGGTTATGGTTTTTGAAATTTTTACAAAAAACCGATCCGTTGCCATCCCTAATCAAGATATTAACCTATACCTAGTCGAGAGAATCGACCTAACAAAGTAGCAACTGAGTCGTGTTCCTCTGATACCCTGTGTCTGACTTTAATAGCTAATTAGTCTACTTGACTATTAAACCTTTGCGGAATATGTTTGAAGAAAAACAGGCTAACCTCTGTTGCTAGCTTCCTGATCTGTCTTAGCCGTGGTCTAAGCCTCCAATTAGCTGACGACACTTGTTGAATACCTTGGATAACTTCTTCTTCTAGAGAGAAAAGAAGTATAGAGTATAATAGCATGCATCCAATTTATAAGAACTGAAGATTCCGAAACAATCATGCACGGCCGGTTTTGAGAGAAGGCCAGGATTTTAGGTTCTTTTTAATTCTTATAATATTGGAATTCTTTTTTTTTATATATGTGTATAACTTTTTTTATTTAAAAAACTTGATTT
Organism: Nemophila menziesii; assembly: GCA_029959085.1. Lineage (NCBI taxonomy): Eukaryota > Viridiplantae > Streptophyta > Magnoliopsida > Boraginales > Hydrophyllaceae > Nemophila > Nemophila menziesii. The sequence continues at coordinate 20,493,352 of JARWIR010000015.1, read as the reverse complement.
TGGCTCAATTTGACCAATAAAAAATTAATATTTAAAAAACCTTTTATGTTAAAATTAATTCCTTTTTCCTATGTTTATAATATTTTGTATATAAAAAACACAATACATTTTATTCTTTTATTTTTCCACATAAAAAAGACCGTTTCAGTTATATAAAGGTTTCGAAAACTCAAATTTTGAGTTTCAGAAAAAATTCTCAGAATTCATATTTCGAATTTAGAATCGAACTCAAAATAATTTAAAGGGTAAAAAGACAGTGCTTTTTACAGAATAATACACGGCTGCAGCGGTTTATTGAGCATTAACCTATTAAAATAAAGTATTACTGCCCAGGAAACACCTCAACTTAGAATTAATTACTTCTCACCCTAACTATTATTTTTTTCCTCATAAAAGGTGGTGTCGCCTAGGGTGTGATAAAAATAAGATAAAATTAAGTCAAGAAACTACGCACTCTCACCCTAGACAGGCACAGTACTGCAAGTATTACAGGACGTATGCAAGTTTTAGTTAGTAAGTTGAGTTCGTTCTCAGGGACTTAAGTGTGTTATACGCATAGGTAGGAATAACGAGTAAAAGTAAATAATTAAAGACAGAAAGTTAAAGATATGAAATTCGAAAATAGCAAATTAATCTAAGAAATTAAAAGACAATAAAATAAATAAGTAAGAGTATGAGATAAGAAGTATAGCTTAGGTTTTGCTAGTATGCACTAATCCTTCTAATTCTATCTATAAATCTAGTTAATAAGGGAGAATATTAGCTCTTGGTATACTTAGTCAGGATTCTAAATTCCCATACCTTAGACCTTGAGAGCGACTAAGGGGGCTACGACACAACCAAGACGTGGTTACACTCTTAGAGTTAGCAAGCGCTACCAAGGCTCTAAGCAAACGCAACAATCAATTGGTGATATGGTGATTAAAACAAACCCTAATGACTATCTAGTTAGAATCATGTTTTGTCAGAACTAATATCGACACTAGAGATTATGTGGTGGTTCAATAGTTAAACACCCAGTTAAGGAGACCATCTAACTACTATTAAAACAATCCTAAAGTGATCAGTTCAAGGAAAGACAATAAATCAAAACACATAAACAAATATAAAGTAAGTAGCTAATATCAGATTAAAACATATAATTCCCAAAGAAACTTAGATAGAAGAATTAGAATTCATAGTTTATACATGATGCAAAACCCAAGCTATGGGAGGTTTAGTTCATACCTGATGGAAATAAACTAAAAGAAATTACAAAAGACATCATCTTGCTCTCTACAATAAACTGGAAGAATAAAACCTTAAGAACTAATTACTATGAGGCAAGGATTGCTAGGGTACTTTTACAAGTGATATAAGGGTGTATTTATAGGTGTTTAGAAGACCTAATTCGTTTTCTTGAGGAAGAGATAAAGTATTGGACTCCTAGCCCAACTCAAATTCGTATGGAAATAAAGATAAACACTGCTGGACCGTTTTGAGCATATCTTCTTCGTTATTGGTCGGTTTTTGCTCCATAAGATACCAAAAGAATCCTCACAGAATTATCTATGTCCCTATGAAAGGAAATTACCAAAATCGGCCTATTTCTTGGCGTAATCACTACTTCTTTAGGCGTGTGCTGTAGAATTCAGATTTAGGCAGCTTTTCCTTTTCCATCTTTTTAGCTTTTGTTTCCTTATCTCCAATTACCATGCTAATATCTTTCCATAAGTTGTAGTCTTTGACTTGGACTCTAATTAATCTCCATAATTATCTTTAAAGTTTCACACTAAAATAAACAATTAAACCCAATATGCTCTAAAAATATTATTTCACTAAATCAAGACTCAAAATAGGAAAGTGCACTAATACTCAAGAAAATCGACATTAATGACTTCTAAAACACTAAAAATGATGTCGAATCCTAACATAAATCTATCACAAATGAGGAGACATCAAGACCCCCAACTCAAAGTTGTATCGTCCCGATACAATAAAGATAAAAACAAAGAGAAGTCTATAAATACACACTTATAAAATTTTCAATACAATGGAAAAAAGCATAGCAGAATATATAGAATAACCTAAAGCACATAACTCAGAAAATTTCATGCAATACTATTCATAAACTACATGCCTGTACACTTCCCATATCCACAGTTAACACGGCTTGAATTCAAGATCAGATTAGTTTCGCAATGTAAGAAGGATTGGGACTTTACTCAGTTCCCCAAGAGAGCTATAGATTGTTCATCAAACCTCACTAGTATTCAAAGATCCACTCAACTACTCTCTAATGGCTCAATCACTTCTCAATTACATAGCAAAGAATCACAAGGTCTTTAAGGTTGTAATTTAGGCTTAGGGACGGTATGATAGTATATTTGGGTAATTTGGAGTGAGCTTTTGGCTCTCTCCTCACTAGCCATCAACGAATTGCCCTAGAGCTTGAGTTACTCTCATAAAACGTTTCTTACTCAACCCAATGAATTCTTTGATGCACAATTTAGCATCCCCAATAACCCAATTAAAGCATAAGATGTTCACATAAAAATTCCACTTTGCTGGTCCGAATATATATATATTTAAATCTTTTCAACTCAATTTTCTATAGCTATGATTCTCTTTTAATGTTGAGATATCACGCTAATTTTTCATATATATATATATATATATATTCTTTCAATGCCCTTGTTGGCACAATTAGCTCATAGCTTCTTTTTCATTCACTATTACCCCGGCAAAGGGTTACAATAAAAATCTGTGAAACATCCTCAATGTAAAGCACAAAGCACAATTAATAAGCTCAAAAATCCCATCCCAGTAACAATTCCCATAATGGTGGACCCACCACCCCAGACTCAAGCTCTAAAACAACTGTCTATGCATCGCGATTCGAGTGCGGGTCATATGGAAAAGTCCTATAATCTAAAGGATATGGCTTATAATGTGTTTCAATAAACAACTTTTAGAAAGGCTAGAAGGGGCTGAGAAGGATATAGCATATAAAATCAAAAATCACAAGGTGAGAAGGTATAAAAAGGCTTCAAGGGCTTCAAAATATGAAAGAACCGCCTTAATCACTTTATACACTATGTAATTTCGTTATTTTCTTACCTTTAGCACTTTCATCAAATGGTTTGTCAACTAGCTTGGATCTCACGGCCTACACACTTATCAAGGTTCCCTGAGATCGAACATACTTTCTATCGCATTGCTCACTAATCTTTTCTTTATTATCAACGTGTGTTTTCCTGCAAATACTCAAAGCATACAAATACATAGCTCATAAACATATTACTTACTATCATCAATTCACTGAGCTAATGCTTTCAAGCTATTAAACACACTCTACATCTAATTCCCATGTATCAAAAATTTTAATTTCTACCTAAAAACAGAAAAAAATGGAGATGAGAGACAACGAATCCCCACACCCCCAACTCAAAAATGAGTCGTGTCCCCACGACTCGAAAAAGACTCGAAACAGAAATTAAAATTAGCAGATAAACATATTTAAAGATATGGTAAGGAAGAAAGAGAACATACTCTCGAGGCTTATTGCCTCGCATCATTGATATCCAAGGTAGGAATTGCTGGACCTTTCGTTAATTGCTCGAGGAGTTTCATGATGTGCACTTGATTAGCGTTGATTTGTGCCACATCATCGACTAAGAAAGTTTGAACTGCTTCGAATTTTGTTAAACGCTCATCCATCTTCTCTTGCCAATTTTGCTCCTTTTCTTCTTTCGAGACTTGCGTAGAACCCTCTCTTCGAAAGATATCCTTGATCCAAGCATTATCAATATAACTCGTCTTAAACTCGAGGTTCTCTTCTTCACCCAATGTTACATTCTCTTTTCGCACAAGACACGTGATCATAGTAGGAAATTTAACATTATAAACTGATTTAGGAGAGACCGAAAATCGTATCACCTCCTCATAGATCAACTGTGCCACATCAACTTCTTCTCCTCTCAAAATACAATCCAAAAGTAGAGCGTTCTTCATAGTCACATCCAAAGTTCGTGTGTTTCCGAAGACATTAGGAATAAGGAAATTGTGCCAAATTTCGCATCCGATTGAAGATATTTGTAAGGCCACGGTGCCTTCAATTCTCCCTTATGTGATTGCACTTTCTCCTTGTCTAAAACATGCTCAAAAAGTAATCCTCATCAAAGATTTTTTGTTTAGCAACCGCTTCTTCAAATTTGCAACAACCTTTCAATTTTTCAAAATTGAAGTGGTTTCTAATCTCCTCAACTGTGAAAGGAACTAGCTTTCCTCTAATCGGAACACAACCTTTACTATCTCGGCTAAAGAGGCCTAAATAGAATTCCAAAACTAACTCATGACATAATTCAGAACGTCTTACCATGAAAGTAGACCAACCCAATTTCTCACCAAGCTCTAAGAATCTCTTGTATTCTCCTTCACCAACTTCTTCCTTGAATACTTTATCATAAGCAAAAGGTAGCTCTTTCAATTGTTTCTCTGCAGAAGCTTTCAGGGCTTTTAAAGTTTCCTCTTTCTCCTTGGGTGTAGGACCTTGTGGAAGTTGTGTTTTCTCCTTTGCATAAAAGTAAAGCTTTTTACCATTACGATTAAACAAAGATATACCACCATCTTCAACTTTATCTTTACCCTTTGAATTAGAACTAGAACCTTTGTTAATTGATTTCTTCTTGATCGGATCCAATACCTTGCTCTTCTTCACCTCCCTCTTGCTAGCTAAAATTGTTGTTCTATTAGTCATTCTCAATTAACCCCCAACTCAAAGCTTTAGCAACCCTTGAAATTCGAACTTGTGAATTTTTGGTTGAACAAACTTGATTTGGCTTAGGAAATATAAATTGATGATGAATCTCTATGTGGGTGAGGTGGATTTGTAATGGGTAGGCTTGGATTTCAGAAATTGTATGATGAATTTTGTGAAATTTGAGCTCTTGATTCTTCAATTTGATTGTATTGGTGAGAATTGGTAGCTTGAATTTCTCTTGTACTGATGTGAATAGAAGGTTTGATGTGTTTTTCTTGATGATTGGGTAGAGTTTTGATGATTGGTGAAGGTTTTGATGAGCTTTAATGGAGTTGGGAGAGTTTTGGAGAAGAGAAATAGGCTTAAGGTTTATGAAATTCGGATTAATGAGCATTATACCTCTTTATAACCTTGAATCCCGTAACTTTCTCTCTCCAGCTGAGCGGCGCGGACCATACCTGCGGACTAGGGGTACCCCGTGGGGGTTAGTCCGCAGCTTCTGTTGCTCAAAATTTTCGCCTGGGTATAAAACCCGTGATAGCAACCCGTGGCACGGGTTTTTGGCTCGCGGACTAGGGGGTACACCGCAGGGGTACCCCGCGGCTTCTGTAGCATCCTTCGTCAAAATACCCGTGGCAGCAATCCCGTGGCACGTGTTTTTGGCTTGCGGTGCAGGGCACGGACTAGGGTCCGGTGTACCGCAGCCAACAACTCCAATTTTTTTCGTCTCAGTATAAAACACGTGGCTCCACCCCGTGGCACGGGTTTCTTCCTCCGCAGTGCACCGCGGCTTAGGTGCGGTATACCGCACTGATGGTGCATCCTTTCCGGCGAATTTTGTTTCTTCCCTAACTCGTTTTCTCCAATTCCTAAGCATCAAAAACACTAATACCTTTCTCAAATATGCAATATCAACTAAAAATAACTCAACTAAACATAAACTAAAAACGTAAAAGACATAAAGACATAAAAATTGCGGGTTGTCTCCCGTACATCACTTTTATTTAACGTCTTTCAAAGTTAGACGTGTTACCTCTATCAAGAATTGCGAATATAGCCCCCCCAACAACGAGTTAGGCTATGAACGTCAACTAATCTGCGCTTGACCCCAGTTTTGGGTCGGATTTCTATCACCTTGGCTGAAACAACCTTAGTGACAATGAATGGTCCCATCCACGAGTCTTTGAAACTTCGTGGCTTATTCTCGCGTTTGTGAGCTTTCCATAGGACTTCATGGCCAACCCCAAACTCAATGTTTGGCTCAGTATCCACAGGCTTCAAGTGGATCTTCTCAGGAGGGATTTTGTGATGTGAAAGGCTGTGGATGACAGGAACGGTGGGGTCTAACTTCCTCGGTTTCTTACCCAAGACATAGAAGGTCTCAGATACATTCCTTGCATGAAGGGTGATGGTCCCTTCTTGGAAGTTGATGACACTTTGACTTGTGGCCATGAAAGGCCGTCCAAGTATGATTGGAACCTGCTTATCTGCATCAAACTCAAGTATAACAAAGTCAGTAGGGATGGCGATATTACCTGCACGGACTAAGACGTCCTCCACTGTTCCCCATGTCCTTTTAACTGAGTTGTCAGCAAACTGCAACTTCACTGGAGTTTTCTCTGATTTCTGAAGTCCAAGTCTCTCGAACACGGACTTAGGCATAAGATTCACACCAGAACCCACATCGTACATAGCTTTCACCTTGAGCATACCATGTAATTGAATAGGAAGGTTAAAACTTCCTGGATCTTTAAGCTTTGTTGGTAGCTCTCGTTCACTTCTTCTTGAAATTCTCAAATTTTCTCTTGGGAACTCTACACTCGCTTCTTTCTCAGGAATAACTTGCATAAAAACTTGTTGCGCTGTGAGTCCTTTCTTTGCAATCTCAAGCATCTGGGCGTTGATATTTTTGGGTGTATACGCCTCTACAAATATCTTGAGTACAGTGTCATCCTTAGGATTTGTATCAGGAATAGTTGATGACAATGGTTCAACAATAGGTGGCCATTCCACCTCCTCTTCTTCTTTCTCTTCTGGCACAGCAAGTGCAACTTCATCTTCAACTGTTGATTCCTCCTTGGAGGCTTCTTTCTCTCTATTTAGCTCAGCTTGATAATCCATAACCGATCGAATCTCCTCTTGCATCTTCCTCAAAAGTTGTATAAATTCGGCTTTCTCCTCTGAATCATCCTCCACATAAACCTCAGAACAGTCAGATTCCACGGGGCTAGACTTGGTTGGTTCTTCTTCGGTACTCGGAACTTCCACGGCACTAACGGCAGCATCTGGTACTTCCTCTTTTTCTTCAATTTCAAGGCAAATGGCCTTGCAAGCTTCGAACCCAGCATTGTTTTCACCTCCTTCGATTGCCTTTACTTCTTTCTGTTCCATTAAATTTGTTAACACTTTGTTTAATTGTTCTACTTGAGTACCTAACATCTGAAGTATGGCATCTTGTCCTCGGACTTTCTCTTCCTGAGCGTTCATAGTCGTGGTCAAACGGTCCAGAGCTTGTGATATCTGTTGATTGTCCATAGATCCTTCTTGAGGATACTGAGGCAAAGCTTTCTGATCTAACGAATTGGTATAGGCATCTTGAGCAGGCTGTTGAGGGGGAGCAGGTCTATTCTGATATTGGTTTTGGTACTGACCTCTCGAGTGGAAAAAGTTGTTCTGGGGGCACGGTTGATAATGACCACGATTAGCGGCCCCTTGTGGATTTGAATACTGCATACCTGGATGATTTTGGTTACCCCATTGATAGCCTCCTCGGTTGGATATAAAGTAAACAGACTGTGGGTTTGATTCGCACTCTTCCCATGTATGATTGTTAACCCCACATTGTTGACAACCTTGTGTTTCTTGTACTACGTTTGCTAAATTATTTTGCATCTCTAACTTCAGCTCTTTGATTTGATTTTCTAACACGGATATTTGAGCTGAGTTTGCAGTTTCTGCATCTAAACGAAGCGTTCATCGGGTCTTTGCAATAGGAGCTCGCGTTGAGGGCCAACTCCTTTCTTGTTCCATAATATTTTCCAAAACCTCGGAAGCTTCATTATGATTCATGGACACAAAATTACCCTTTCCAATGTTATCCACCTTCTCTCTACCTTTATCATTAAGTCCTTCATAGACTATAGCAAGTTGTATAGCAGGGGTATAACCATGGAGCGGACATCTAGCTAATTTTTGTTGAAACCTTGTCCATGACTCTCCTACTGTTTCTCCATCTTCTTGACAAAATCTTGCAAGCTCGGTTTGATCTTTGAGTCTCATGCTCTTCGGATAAAAGCGGTTAAAGAACGCGGCTTGAAGTTCTCTCCAAGAATGAATTGTTCCAGGTGGTTGTCTTTCTAGCCAATCGCTAGCTCTACCGGTAAAGAAGAACGAAAACATGTGACAATACAGTTGCTCGCGTGTAATGCCAGGAGTAATGTAGGCATCACAAATCTGCATGAACTTCTGAATCGATCTTACTGGATCTTGAATTGATGTACCAGTGTAGAGTCCAAAACTTTGAAATTGACTGAGCATACCCGGATCGGGTCTAAATTAGATATTTTGGATCTCTGGAGGACGGTAACCGATTGGTGGAACATGAAATGGCACATGAAGACCAGGGAGATCTTGCTGTGCTTGATTCTGTTGATTATTAACGTTGTTACCTCGTCCTAGTGGTGGTAGTTGTTGTCCTTCTTGTCCACCAAGTGGTGGATCTTGTTGTTGTCCACCGAGTGGTGGATCCAGTTGAGCACCAAGTGGTGGATCTTGTTGAGGTCCTCCAAGTGGTGGATTTAGTTGGGCTGCCATTGCTTTTCTTAAGGCTCTTTCCTCACGAACTCGTTTGTTGTAAGGTCTGAAGCTCCTCTCAGGCTCCGATAAAGGAGGCCAAGAATTAAACACTGTGAAACCTGAAAAAGACTAAAGCAAACCACAAGCGTAAATCTGGAAAAATAAAAACTAAAACTGAAAAATAAAACTGATTAAAAACTACTACTCGAAATAGATAACCCACACGCTAACGAGACACAAGTCCCCGGCATCGGCGCCAAAAACTTGGTGTCGCCTAGGGTGTGATAAAAATAAGATAAAATTAAGTCAAGAAACTATGCACTCTCACCCTAGACAGGCACAGTACTGCAAGTATTACAGGACGTATGCAAGTTTTAGTTAGTAAGTTGAGTTCGTTCTCAGGGACTTAAGTGTGTTATACGCGTAGGTAGGAATAACGAGTAAAAGTAAATAATTAAAGACAGAAAGTTAAAGATATGAAATTCGAAAATAGCAAATTAATCTAAGAAATTAAAAGACAATAAAATAAATAACTAAGAGTATGAGATGAGAAGTATAGCTTAGATTTTGCTAGTATGCACTAATCCTTCTAATTCTATCTATAAATCTAGTTAATAAGGGAGAATATTAGCTCTTAGTATACTTAGCCAGGATTCTAAATTCCCATACCTTAGACCTTGAGAGCGACTAAGGGGGCTACGGCACAACCAAGACGTGGTTACACTCTTAGAGTTATCAAGCGCTACCAAGGCTCTAAGCAAACGCAACAATCAATTGGTGATATGGTGATTAAAACAAACCCTAATGACTATTTAGTTAGAATCATGTCTTGTCAGAACTAATATCGACACTAGACATTATGTGGTGGTTCAATAGTTAAACACCCAGTTAAGGAGACCATCTAACTACTATTAAAACAATCCTAAAGTGATCAGTTCTAGGAAAGACAATAAATCAAAACACATAAACAAATATAAAGTAAGTAGCTAATATCAGATTAAAACATATAATTCTCAAAGAAACTTAGATAGAAGAATTAGAATTCATAGTTTATACATGATGCAAAACCCAAGCTATGGGAGGTTTAGTTCATACCTGATGGAAATAAACTAAAAGAAATTACAAAAGACATCATCTTGCTCTCTACAATAAACTGGAAGAATAAAACCTTAAGAAATAATTACTATGAGGCAAGGATTGCTAGGGTACTTTTACAAGTGATATAAGGGTGTATTTATAGGTGTTTAGAAGACCTAATTCGTTTTCTTGAGGAAGAGATAAAGTATTGGACTCCTAGCCCAACTCAAATTCGTATGGAAATAAAGATAAACACTGCTGGACCGTTTTGAGCATATCTTCTTCGTTATTGGTCGGTTTTTGCTCCATAAGATACTAAAAGAATCCTCACAGAATTATCTATGTCCCTATGTAAGGAAATTACCAAAATCGGCCTATTTCTTGGGGTAATCACCACTTATTTAGGTGTGTGCTGTAGAATTCAGATTTAGGCAGCTTTTCCTTTTCCATCTTTTTAGCTTTTGTTTCCTTATCTCCAATTATCATGCTAATCTCTTTCCATAAGTTGTAGTCTTTGACTTGGACTTTAATTAATCTCCATAATTATCTTTAAAGCTTCACACTAAAATAAACAATTAAACCCAATATGCTCTAAAAATATTATTTCACTTAATCAAGACTCAAAATAGGAAAGTGCACTAATACTCAAGAAAATCGACATTAATGACTTCTAAAACACGAAAAATGATGTCTCATCCTAACATAAATCTATCACAAATGAGGAGACATCAAAAGGCCACATATATTTTTTTTTTCCTTTTCTTTTCTATAAAAAGAGCCGTTTGAGTTATGAGAAACTTCCCATAACTCAAACTTTGAGTAATAGAAAACTTCCCATAACACAGATTTTGAGTGTTGGAAATTTTTCCATAACTCATTATTCTTTAAAAAAGACAGTGTCTTTTATAGGTAAGGGTATAAGGTGGTAGGTGCCTATTGGGCATTAATTGTCTCTTAATTTATTTATATATTTATTAAAAATATTACAGCATACGTATAATTTTTTTTAATTTATTATAATATTAATTTATAAATTTTATAAATACTAGAATTTATTTATTTAATTAATATTTCTTTTTAAATAATTAAATTTATAATTAAAAAAATTAGTTAATATTAGATTTTTTATATAATTTATAATTTTTTTAGAAATTTATTTTTAAAAAACCTTTAAAATGTTTGAACCGGCAAGCATGTATGCGAAAAATCCTAAAAAATAAATGTTCCATTTTAAAAAGATGTATACTTACTGTTGTGTTTATTTATATTTTTCGAATAGTTATAAATTTCTGAAACTGAATTAGATTGTTAGCATGTAATGGTATCCATGCGCAATAAACAACTAAATCAATTGAAAAAGAGGAAAACTAAATCTTGATTTCATGCAGGTTTAGTTTGGATCTACTAGTATGGTGAAGAAAAGCAGATGGGGATAAAATGCACGTTCTATCTTATTATTGCACCTCGACAGAAAGAAAAGATAAAAAAGCTCATTATTAATTTTTTTTTTTGGACATACTTTTATTTTTTAGTGTGATCAATCAATTCAATATACAATTAAAGCATACTACATACTATAATATTATTGTTGGTACATTTTGTTCGGCTAATTAGAATTTATACCTTGGTATTAACAAAAAAAAAAATTATACAAAAGATCGATAGTTGGTTTAGTGGTTAGATTGTTTCACAGATATTAAGAAGTCTTGAATCGAATTTCATTAAAGTTAAAATAATTTTGATTCCAAAGTGGCTCTCATATGTATTAAAAAAAATTATACTCTAAAACGTATATTATTTCGTTTATTTCTATAGTTTAATTTATATTTTATTAAAATTTTAATAATATAATTTAAAAATTGAAAGTAAATGGAGCAACGTTTAGAGCATAATTTTCTTTTTAAATAATTACATTAAATATTTATTAATTTAAAGAATAAGATACTTTTTAGCTTTTAATTTTATTTTACATTTATTAAGATATTAAAATTTATATTTTTAATAATTATTTAAAATATCATGATACTTTATTAAAGGTATTTTAATAAATATAAAATTAATGAGTAATATTTTTAATTTATATAAAAAAGCAAAGTAGATTAGAATATGGAGACGAAAGAAATAGCTTACCAAATATTAATCTAAATTATAAAATAATCACTTTCACTACTACGTTATCTATCTCTTGTGATGAATAACTCATTAGCAATGCGCAACGTAAATTACCCGTATTGTGATTTTAAAAGAAAAATGAATAACTTAGTAAATATGAAAATTTGTAGTTGCTAGTAATTAACTAGTTATCGGCGTCAATCACTAGCAACGACTTTAAGTCATTGCTGATAAGGTCTCTATCAACGAAAATTTCGTTGTTAATAATAAATATTATTCAAAACGAAAGAATGTGGCCGCTAAGTAGTGGTTGGGGTCAATGACTAGCGATGTGTTTAAGTCAATTCTGATAAGGTCACTAGCAATGATAAGTCAGATCATTGACAACGACCTGGTATTGTTGCTAATGATCCGTGTGATTTAAATACAACGAGCTTGACATATTTTCTTATTCAATAACCTTTTAAACATTTCCCACCCATATTCCCCAACCCTAATTTGAAATACAATCTTCTAGACATCCTCAACTTCACCACCGAAGGACACCACATCCAATTATAAGTAAGGAGGCCCACTCAAACATCAAAATATCTATAAAACCATCCCAAAAAAGGTATTTTCTCAAGTTTCCATATTTTTTTATTATATTGATTATAAACATTGTATGCTTGTTGATTGTATATTTATTGTGTATTTGTTAGTGTGTGTTACGTATAATATATGATTATTATGTTACAGATTAATTTTACTTTTTGGTATTTTTTCATGCCCATTTATACATTATATATTTGATTTATTTAAGTCATTTATCACAAGAATTTGGATTAAATCAAAGTATCATTCGAGTAAAGAATCTATAGTAGGGTAATCGATTTTATTAAACTTGCAAAAAATCACGTGGATAGTACGAGTTTCATTATTTATCCGTGTACACGTTTAAATGATTAAAAGTTTTGTATATATGATGTTAGAGGTCCTATTTTTAAGGTACATTTTTTTCCACGTATGAGGTTTGCACAAAATACGATGAACAAGAACTAGTTCCCATAGATAGTTTGTCTGTATTTCTTGATGAATAAATTCTTAATGTGTTTGATGATTTGATTCCTAATTTTTATGTTGGTGGTTCTTCCGGTGACATAGAAATGAGCGACGAGAACATTCTGCTAAAAACCCTTGGTTGTTTCGATGCTTCGTTCGAAGAAAAAAAATTGATCAGGCTTTTTCATTGCGACTTCTTCGCCCACTTTGAACTTCTTCTTCTTTCTCTCTTTCTTAGGTTCTTTTGGAACCTTCATAGCACGCTTCTTATCTTTCTTCTTCGCATGATTAAGGTGTGGACTTTCCTTAGGATATGGAGGATCTTTATTAGGTGGTTTCTTTCTGAGCTCTCTTTCCTCCATTCCTAAGGTTTCCACAACCTTAGTTGGCTTTTTTTCTTCTTAATCAACCACATCTATCCGGAAGCAATCCTCCTTGGAATCCGGAAACTTCATTGGCTTAAACACGTTGTGTTTTACCTCCTCGTCTTGGATACGCATAATCATTTCTCCATTTTCTACATCAATCAAAGTACGCCCCGTGGCTAGGAATGGTCTTCCCAAAATAATGGGAACATTCCTATCCGTGTCGTAATCAAGTATAACAAAATCAACATGAAAAATTAACATACTTGCCTTGACGAAGACATCTTCTAATCTTCCATCTTGATGTACGAGGGATCTGTCAGCCATTTACAAAACCATAGAGGTAGGTTTTGCGTTTCCTATCTTAAACTTTTCAAAGATTGGTTTGGGCATGAGATTAATACTTGCTCCAAAAACGCATAAAATTTTCCCTTGCCACTTAGCACCAATGGAAATCGGAATCGTAAAACTTCCAGGATCAAGTAATTTAGGTGGAAACTTACTCTGGCAAATGGCACTACACTCTTCTAGCAAACCTACCATTTCATGTACGAGTAGAAATGTTGACCTATCTGATTGGAGTGAATTTTCTCTAATTGGATCGTTTAATTATCTTGGTAACCGTTGTAATAACTATAAACTCTAAGTTTTATTCAAAAAAAAATTATTTTAAATATCTCTTTTTTTTGTTACATGGGTGATCGGGTTAGCTTGCGTGCACCCGACTAATGCCATGGAGATATACATGTCTCCTCACATATATTTTCATGGTAAATTAGAACTAGGTTAATCATGTTTGGGGAGAGGTTCAAACATTGTACCTCTCACTGAGGGGATTCGAACCATGGACCTCCCATTTAAGTGTTGTAGAAATAACAAAGTTTTGACCAATTGAACTAACCCAACTAGTTTAAGAGTAATGCTGGGTATCACCCAAAAAGTGATCACCCAAATATCACTTTCCTAGGTGGTCCAATGAAACTGTTTTTCTTTCCTGATTACTTTTTTTCTCTCTCTTATATCAAACAGTTTCATTGGACCACCTAAGAAGGTGATATTTGGGTGATCACTTTTTGGGTGATACCCAGCATTCACTACTACAGATCGGGGATTTACCCACGACTGTTTACCGACGACACGTAAAGTCGTCGGTAAACTTTTGTTAATTACCGACGACATACGATTACCCACGAGAAACCTTCCGCCGGTAATTTACCGATGACTATGGTCGTGGGTAAACGACGAAACGCCGTCGTTATTTTTTTTTTTTTTTAATTTTTTTTGCTTGGATTTGTCGTCCGTAAATTACCGACAGTTTGAAAAGTCGTCGTTAAATTCTTGGTTTTAGCGACGACGCGTTAAGTTTACGGACGACTTTACGTGTCGTCGGTAAATTTGACGTGCATATATGCGAACAGCCTGTATTTTTATCTTCTTAAACCCCAAAAACCCCATTTTTTTCTCCCAATTTCTCCCAAAAACATCAATCAAACTCATTCAAATTTTTTGCAATACCTTCTCCAATTCATATCTAATCATTTGCAAGCTTATAATCAAGGTGGGGCATCATCAACACACAATTTCATCTACAAATATTAGGTATATTCTTGATTTTTTTTATTTATTATGATCATATTTGGTGTAATTCTTGCAATGTTATGGGTTTAGGTGTATTATTACATTATCAAGGTTGGGACTTCATCATCAATATCCAATTTCTTCCACCAATTCAAGGTATTTTCTTAAAATTTCAAACTTTTTAATTTATTTTTTATGCATGAATTTGGAATTGTGTATTAGTTGCTATATATAGGTTATTATTTTGTATATTTTTTGATTGTCTTGTTATATATTGTGTATAAATCATGCATACATTCATTTATTTCATATATTATATTTCATATATTTTTGTATTTGTGTATTTATTTATGTGAAATTGTTTATATATTTATTGTGTTGTAATTTTATTTATTTATTTATTATGATGTAATTTTATTTATTTATTTATTTATTTGGGATGTAATTTTATTTATTTATTGGTTTGTATTTATATTCAAGCCATTGGTTTGTAATTTGTGTTATTTATATTCATTGTGCTGTAATTTTTTTTTCTTTTTATCAATTGGGTTGTAATAATTATTTATTTTATTTTCATATGAATGTAGTTGTCTAGTTATCTAAGATTGTTGTAAAGAGATGGCTTTGGATAAGAGTTGGATGGATGCTACAGATTTATTCGATCCAAACTATCTTGTTGGGGTTTTGGGTTTTATCGCATATGCAAAACAACATTCGCAATATGGAGATCTTATTTATTGCCCGTGTAACTATTGTAAAAATAATCGTCGATTAGCCTCTCGGACGGTTACGAACCACCTTTATAATGAAGGGATTATGAAGTCGTATCGGGTTTGGATAAAACACGGTGAGCAGCCGGTCGTTCCCGAAGAAATCCCTATTCCGAATAGAGTTAATGAAATTGCCGAGGTTTATGACGATGTGAGACACAGTTACGATGTTGGCGGTCATCAGGGTGACACCGAGATGAGAGACGCAGAAATTCCAAGTAGTTTCGAAAAACTGTTTAACGAATTGGAGACAGAATTATATCCGGGTTGTAAAGCGATGAGTTCATTGAACTTCATTGCCAAGCTTATGCACGTAAAGGTAAAGAACAAGTGGACTAACACGTCATTCACCGAGCTTTTGGAGTTGATTGGTCGTATTTTGCCCAAACCTCACACTTTGCCCGATTCGTATGATTCATGCAACAAGAAGTTGAAAAGCTTGGGTATGGGGTATATTACCATCGATGTTTGTTTGAACGATTGTGCCATATTTTATAAAGAGTATAAAGACCTCGATAAGTGTCCAGTTTGTGGCGAGTCTAGATGGGACCCAAAGAAGGGTATCAAAGTACCACATAAGAAGCTCCGCTATTTTCCGATTGCTCCAAGGTTACAGCGACTATACGCTTCAAAGCACACCACTGAAGACATGATTTGGCATCATACCGGTAAGAGTGCCGATCCGGATGTGTTGCGTCATCCCGTTGATGGTGATAGTTGGAAGAGATTTGCAGCGCTACACCCTGAGTTTGCTAGCGAACCTCGTAATGTATTTTTGGGTCTCGGTATTGACGGGTTCCGTCCTTTCTCTATGCAAAACAACTCGTATAGCATGTGTCCTGTTATATTAACCGTCTATAACTTGCCACCGTGGGTATGCATGAAGGAAACCACTTTTCAGCTTTGTTTGTTGATTCCGGGTCCTCGTTCGCCCGGTAAGGACATGGATGTTTACCTCCGCCCTATGATAGATGAGTTGGACGAGTTGTGGAGTAAAGGGATCCTTACGTATGATGCCCATACAAAACAAGAGTTTACTATGAAGGTTTGTCTTTGTCCACCACCAATGATTTCCCCGCTCGGTCATACACTTCAGGATGGTCGGGTCAAGGTTACATGGCTTGCCCGGAATGCATGGATTCCACACCGTCATTGGGTGTGACAAAAGGTGTGGTTTACTTTGACCATAGACGTTGGTTACCCTTCGGACATCGGTTTAGAAAAGATTATGTTTCGTACCCGGCAACCAATTTTACTAAGCGACCGAAGAAATATAGTCCAGCTAGTATTCAGACACAGTTAGATGGTCTTCCCATTGTGTTTCCCGGCAAACACAAGGATTTTGGAGGCAAGGTGACGAAGACTACAGGTCCTCGCCAGACGAATTGGAAGAAAAAGAGTATTTTCTATCGTTTACCTTATTGGTCCGAAAATCTGTTGAAACATAACATTGATGTCATGCACTGCGAGAAAAACGTGTGTGATGCTCTTCTCGGTACAGTTATAGCAGTCGATGGGAAACCAAACAAAGATAACGTTAAGGCGCGGGAAGATCTTGAGAAAATGAAATTCAGGAAAGAATTGTGGTTGGCAAGAGTAGGAAACGTGGAAACTATACGTTGTCAGCGGAGAAGAGGAAGTTGTTTCTTGAGTGGTTACAGGTACAGAGGTTTCCCGATGGATTCGCGTCTAGTATGAGGAATAACGTTCACGCCGATACAGGGAAGATCATTGGAATGAAATCTCATGATTGTCATGTTATGATGCAGTACCTTTTGTTTGTTGTCTCCCTGGGCTTCTAGATGATAAATCGATTAGCGACGCAATTATTGGGTTAGTTAACGTGTTTAGAGTCGTATGTAACAAGAACCTGAGTAGGAAAGAGTTGGTGGATGGTAAGGCGAAAGTGGTTGAAGTGATGTGCAAGTTAGAAATGATCTTACCTCCCGCGTTTTTTGATATCATGATCCACTTAGTGATTCACTTATATGATGAAGCGTTGTTAGGGGGCCCGGTTCAAATGCGGTGGATGTACCCATTTGAAAGGTATTTGAAGAAGTTGAAAGAGTATATTCGAAACCCGGCTAGGCCTGAGGGTTCCATAGCCGAGGGTTACGTGGCGGAAGAGACATTGACTTTCATATCGCGGTATCTTAGTGAAGAAAAAACAAAGTTCAACGATCCAGGGAGATACAACGAACAACTGCCAGAACCAAAAGAGATATCCGTTTTCAATTCTCAGTGTACTCCTATTGGCAAGAAAGAGTCAGTTGCTTTACCAGCTCTTCAGGATGAGCACGTCAGTTGGTATATTTTGAATAACTGCGACGAGCTCGAACCATATAGGACGTAAGTAACGTTTCTTTATATATATAAATATATAAATATATAAATATATAAATATATAAATATATAAATATATAAATATATAAATATATAAATATATAAATATATATATATATATAAATATATAAATATATAAATATATATATAAATATATAAATATAAATATATAAATATATATATATAAATATATAAATATAAATATATAAATATATATATATATAAATATATATATAAATATTCATTAACTTATTTACATTAACTTATTTATATTCATTTATGATTTTAGTGAACACAAATCCACACTTACGGGAACGGGTGACGAAATAGAGATTATGCATCGTCAACGGTTTAAGAGTTGGTTTTTGGAAAAGGTATGTACTTTAGACGTTGGTTTAAACATAATCTACTTATGTCCGAGGTTCTTAGTATTATTTATGTATGACAGGTTCATGGGATGAAAGAGTCAGGTGATGTATTATCTACCACTGAGATGGTATCCTTGGCCAGCATGTCTTTTGGTGCGGTGGACAGATACGATTCATGTGTCGTGAATGGTGTCAAGTGGGTAACTAAGGGTAAAGGAGAAAAAAGAGTGACGCAGGATTACGGAGTTTGTACCACGTACGAAGATAGACCATGTTATGGAGAATTAGTGAAAATATTGGAGGTTAATTACACTAAAGGGTGCTCAGTTGTCTTATTCGTTTGTAAATGGTACAAAATGGCCGAATCAAGGACAGAACATGGGGTAACCTTTATTAACACGACAAACTTTGAGTGGGAAGACGAACCATACATTTTAGCATCGCAAGCCAAGAAAGTATTCTACATTGACGAGATTAGTGCGAAGAAATCAATGAAGGGTTGGAAAGCCGTTTGGGAAATAAATGATCGTCACGGATGGAGTCCCGAGTTATGGGGTTCGGAATCACTATCTACAAACAACGAGAGCATTAGTGATCGAGGAGAAGATCTATCCGGCCCGTGATTGATTTTCGTTTAAGACTTTTATTTTATTTAAGTTTATATTTTTTACTTTTATTAAGTGTTTATGTAATATTTTGACTTTTAACCCCGGGGTTTGACTTTATTGCCCGGGGTTTGACTTTATTGCCCGGGGTTTGACTACCCGGGTTTATTTATCTTTTTATGAATATAATCCATGATTTCTATTTATATTCATGATTTCATAGTATATTAATTTATAAAAAATCGAAAAACCAATTTAAATTAAAAAAAAAATTAAAAATTAAATTAAAAATTAAATTAAAAAAAATTTTAAAAAAAAATTACAATAGAATGTAGTCGGTAAAGATTTCAAAAAAAAATTAAAAAAGCACAACAACGACGACATTCATGTAAAGAATGTCGTCGGTAAAGACTGTAAAAAAAAATATTATTTATCGACGAAACACAAAAAATAAAGTTGTCGGTAAATTATTAAAATTCAAAAAAAAAACTATTTAATTATCTGGATACCGACCACGTCGTCGTCGGTATGTTGTTTATTTACCGACAAAAACGTGTGTCGGTAAAGTGATGCGTTTTACCGGCGACATGTCAGGGAGTCGTCGGTAACTTAATGTTTACCGACGAAAACATTTCCGTCGGTAAAAGTTGCTGTGTTATCGACGAGGAGCCAAAACAGTTGTCGGCAATCATGATTTTACCGACCAACTTCTAGGGACGACAGGTTACCGACGAGTCGTCGTCGGTAAACCTGTTTACCGACGAATTTGAGGTTTTTACCGACGACCGCTGTCGTCGGTAAATACGCGACCTGCTGTAGTGATTACTCCTAGTTTAAATATCTCTTTATAACTCTCTCATCTATCCTATTCTTTTCATTTCAAAAAAACAAAAAATCCTGATCTTTTAATCCAAACAAAGCATAAGACTTTTACTAAAAACAAAGCTACTTTTCATTAATCTAAAACTAACTTTAATTCAAGTACGGTCATTTCGGTCAGTAATAAGCAACAAGTTTCCTTTGTAGTAGTTGGGCAAAAAGCCCAAACCCTTTTGCCCCTCAAGACTAGAGAGAGATTGTGTGCATCAGAAACGAGGGTTTTTGAGGAAGGCAAGAAAAGAGTGATGATAGTGGAGGTTGGGGTTTTCATCAGAAACGAGGGGAAGGATTTTGGGTCAGAATAACTATGATGATTCTTTTGATCCCTTTTTTTCCCTTCTAAATATGCTCCATAGAATGATCCATCCCATCCCCCCACATCTTTTCTTTCCTCCTTTTTCTCTCTCTTTCTCTCTCAATCCAACTCTTCATCTCCCCCCACCACTATTAATAATTCACAGCCATTTCTCTTTCTCTCTCTTAATTACTGTATGTACTAGCTTCATCTCATCTCACATATTAAATAGTCACCAACTGCCCCTCTTTTGCATGTCCCACAGTTGTATATATTCCATCTTAGCAATTGTGTAGCTAGTATTTATCTATTCTCTTCAATAGTCTGTGTTTGAAATGTTAACCTTTCATGGTGGTTTAACAAAGTGACCCTTACAGAATTTATTGGCATTCTGTCCACCTCCAATTACGGATTAAACAAAAATAAAAGTTGATCATTTTTCTTTGTATTTTGGAGGTGGATATACTGCCAATTGAGTTCTGTTAGCTTCTCTTTGTAAAAACCCTCGTGATATATGCTTTTCCATACACGATCTTCATCTTTCTCAAGGTAAACGTCTTGTTCATGTGTATATCTATATATCATATATGATGAACTTGACCCTTAACTTATGTTTTCTCTTTTCCCTATTTTTTGACTTTATAATGCAATACAAGGCTTATCAAAGGTTTCTTCAGGTACCTGGAGGGTCTTGGCTACCCTTTGTTAAATTTGTTGGTATATAACCATATATATATCTGAAGCTTCTTTTCGTTCAGAGAGGACTTAATTGTGGTTAGGAACCCTAAAGTTTTATTCAGTGTAACGAAACAAAACCCTACTTTTAAGGTTATTTTTTTAACTTTTGCTTTTGATTGCTGATATCTATCTTTGTAAAACTTGCCTGCTTAAAAATGTTACATTTATTACTTAATATATGTTGTTAGTTCTTTGCTTTATGACCTTAATGTTAGATTTTATTGCTTTCTTTTCCGACAAATCTTGTACCAGGAATGGACATGAGAGAAAATGAATAAGAGGAATGATGGTAAAAAGGAAAAATACCCAGTGTCAGTGTCAGTTTTAAACAAAAGTGGGTTAAAATCAATGAAAAATGGAATTACCCACTACTTTAACGGTAGTCACTTGGAAAGTAACTAACCAAAAGTAATCTGGGCTTAGGGCCTCCTTGTTAATTTATGTTTAGATCAATCTAAATCACTCATATAACATTTTGTTCAGTACCAACGAGAAAAATTCTTGGATCCGCCTTTGATATAATCTCTTTTGACAAAAAAAACAAAGTTAAACTTAGTTTAACTTTTAGATCGATGTTTTAAGTTTGTATGTAGTTGGTACCTTCTTGCAAATCTTTATTGTTCCTGGTTCAAATAATAATTTAGTGTTGTAATAGTGAACTTCAACTATCTTCTTTAATTCTTACAATCTTCATGGGATACCACTACTTTTAGTGTGTTACTGAGGACATTTGGCCCATAAATTGATGAATTTTGAAAGTATACCACATAGTAGTTAACATTCTTTAAGGACTTTTTGCTACTGGTTGTTTAGTGTCCTATGCTTAAAGGTCAAGGCTAATTGTCTTATAATAAAGCTGAGGTTCTAGGGCATGGTATGCCAATTTTAACTATGTTTCCCTTGAAACATTAGAATTGATAATTGCACTAAGATTGTGTTGGAGCATTGGATCCACTATTTCTTCACCATTTACTTTCGTTGACCTTTTTAGTTTCATTTTCTCCATTTACTTTTTGAAATTCATGTGTTGTCTCTCATAATGGGTTTTTGCTGTATGGATGACTAATTAATATGTTTTGTACCCAATGATATTATGATTCAAGTGACAACATATATATACACTTATTTTCCGTTAGATCTAGAGTTAACCTATATCAACACATAATTAAACAAGACATATCAAATCATGTCTACAATCTAGTCACTTAAGCATGTCTTCTATTGTTTTCTTGCTTAAGACGAGTAATTAACCTTAGGAGAGATGGATCTATCGGTAGAGAATACTGCTCTTTATATACATAAAAGCATCCGCTATGTCCAAATATTTCAGTTCTGATAATAGTAGAAACTCCGGTCATCATTTCGTTATAAGTGTGATATTGGAGATTAATCTTGTGTGTTTATATGCTATATTTGATCATTAATTTATTAATCTTGTTGTAATAATTTTCATAATGCATTAATGTTGATCCAGGTTCAGTCTCCCCGGATAAGAGATTATTAATCAGAATAATTAGGATTCTTAGTTTATGTTTTTTATTAGATTTGGATAATATACTTGTTTACTCACAAGGTCCATCCCCTTTCTTTTCATGATTTTTCTGTTTTCGAGCAATAAATGATGATGGCACCTATGTTCTTCACGATTATTTATTTCTTTTTTCCAATTTTTTTTATCTTCTTCTTTCAATTACTACAATAGAACACTTACCAAAGCTAATGTCAAATTTGCTACTAAATCGTAATTTGATGAAAAAAATTGCATGGCTCTAGTAAATGGAACAATTAGGTCCATTGTTTGGTTTGTGAAAATAATAGGTTTTTATTGTTTTCATTCTCTATATATTTTAATATATTAATAAAAATATGTTTAGCTAGAGAAAATGAAAATAGTTTTTTAAAAAATTAAATGAAAATACTCCTATATTGGAGATCATGAAATCAACGGTTTCATTTTTCTTTGTAAATTGCATTGGTTGAACAACTGAAATAGATGATGAAAAATGCTAATAATATGTTTTCCTCGCTTGATGATTATACATCATCTTTCATAAATGAATTTTGTACACAAATATAATATGATATTTGAACAAAATTATAGCATTGTCATGATTAATATGAGCACTTAATTAGATACATTATATCGAGTAGAAACTTATAGATTGATATTTAACATGAATTGTTACACATTATCCCCATTTTACGGAAATATGTTGTTTTTGTAATAGGATATTATCCATCAAAAGTAAAAAAAAAAAAAAAAAAAAGGATTCTGGAACGTTCGCTTTCAAATGTCTGAGAAAAGTAAAAAATACTAACAAATATCTATTCCATTCTCGATTATAGATTGAATAAGCTATGGTTTTTCTTGAATGAATGTTGATAGTAAGCGGCCAATATAGTCTTCAAGGGTATTAATCACCACTACAGTTCCGACGACTATATTTTTCGTCACCAATGGTGATTCGTGTCGTCATCTAAGCTCTTGTTTTGTTATTTGTGATGAAATACTGTTGTTATTTTGTTACCAATATCTCGTTGTTAGAGATTATTGTTCGCGATGAATTATGCATGTTATCGCCTTTGAACCATATATATTGTCAATGACAATATTCGTCGTGGATTATAGCATGAAGTGCGACAACAATTTTGTTGTCGAAGGTACCTGTAAGAATATTCATTGCCAAAGAACCTCCTATTATGGGAGAATTATTTTAGTTACAAGTATATTATTTGCATCTGATAGCTCTCTCGTTACTCGCGGAGATTTAATCATTACCACTAACGATATATTTTTTTAAACTTTTTTGTTATATTTTTAATTTTGTATTATTGGTATATATATTGTTAAATTGTATTGTATCTTTTATTAAATTATACAATAAATCCCGAAATACATTAATCTGCAAAAATAATAATATGATTAAAATAAAGTAAATTAAAAGTTGATCAAGTAATTACAAACGTTGAGATAAATTCAAAATTCGATCAAATAATTAAAAACATCGCAAGTCAAAATTAAAAGTTTGCGGAATAAAAGTATTAAACATTGAGTTTGGTAGATAAATATATAAATCAATTATCGGATAAATCTTTAATTTCTTCATTTTCAATATTTTTTAACGACGACGGTTGGCCGAACTTCTGTAAGCACCAGGAAAAGAATCGGTAGGAGGACTGTAGGATCTAGTGGGATCGATAGTCGATAGGCTCATAACTGACCTAATATGATTAACTCAAGTTAGAGCTCCACTCGTCTGCTCGAGGTTGTACGTGGGTGGGATTGGTGGAAGTTGTCGAGCTCGTCAAGCTGTAAGCCTCCGGAACGTATGGTTGCTGACCCTTCGGAATCAGGTAGTCGTTAATGGCTGTCAATATCCCATTTATATCCCACTATACGAGTGGATGACTCAGCATGTCTTGAATATTTAGCATTCAAAGGGGCTCCAACACCATTCACCCAACTTCGTGTCGCTTGACCAATCCCTTTGCACGCCACGACGAGTACAACCTCAACCTGATCTTTCTGCGCCAAATTAGTGGAGGGTATAAATGATGAGAGTCCTGACTGAGTCTTTGTTTTCTTGACTCGTTCATAGAAAAAATGGAAAGAATAGGGGATTTTGTTACAAATTCTAACTAGCAACGACATGGGTCGTTGCTTGTGTGAAATGTTTTTGCGGGTTACATGACCAAAAGACACATGAGAAGGCACACCGCAAAACTTTTGGTCTCGAAACTTGAATTTTTCTTATTTGAGACCAAAATTTCATCGAGGATATGAATTTCCAATTATAGATTTTAATAGGCGACGAAAAATATCGTCGTCGTTGAAATCCCATTTCTCGCGACGTGCTCATCTTTAAGAACTCATTTAAGTTGATCACAACCTCATGCGACTAGTTCTTATGTCATCCGCGAGGAAATATCATCACCAGTGACTAAAAAAAATTCCCTCTTTTTCCTGAATAATTCACCCATTTTTCCTGCCTAAAAACACTTAACCAACATCAACATAAATTATAATCTAACTCACTAACACCAATTTAGTAAACATTCCAAATTCATTCAAAAACGTAAAAAAATTTCAATAAGATTACCAAATGATAAACACTACTCGTAATGTCTAGTCAGTCTCGTAATCATCAATTCTTATGTTATTTTCAACACTATCGATATATATAGTCTCCTCAGATGGATCATCTTTGTACTCGTCCAACGTGTCGTCATGTACTTCATCATCATCTTCAATTAAGGTCTCGAGTCCTAACATGGAAGGATCAATCTCTATCCTTTCACCAGTAATCAAACATAATAAGGAGTATTTGGTGTCTCCTTGTGTGTTCTAAATAAACACACCTAAAAAGGCAAGACACATACCGCAAGTGAACGGGTCGTCCAAGTAATATCCGGTAAACGGGATTCAATCTCAGAGACGGATTTGATATGACTAAAGTGTTATGCAATAAATGGAAATAATTGCTTGAATGACTAATAAAAGTAAAACAAATAAATTTTTGTTTTGTTTTTGTTTAAGGACTAAAGTGCAAATAAGGTAAAATATTAAACTAACTTAATACTAATAATGAGATGCAATAAAATTTAATATGAATAGACGCAAGGAAGAGAATAGTACTGGAGTCACGCTAGGGTTTCACCGAAGTAAACTTAATCAATGCTTCTTTTAAGAGACAAATCGGTAAGTAGTAATAGTCGGGATTCTAGATTCTCCTAACCCCCGTCATGGTGGACTTATGAGCTATTCTCAGATGTTACAAACTCCGCCAGGGAGATTATAATCCACCTTTGAATGTCAGGTTCTCTACCCAATTGGCTATAAGGTTAACTAAGTCCGTCAGGATCAATAATTTCTACCTTATGTTTATTACCTATGTCCGTAATTAAACCCCCCGTCAAGGCGATCACTTCCCCACCAAAGTGAATAGCTTAATTACTAAAGCCTATGTCTAATTGGCCAGATTAAAAATAGTGAAATAACCTAATGATAATAAACAATAAAAAATTACCCAATTCGAATTAAATTATAAAAATCCCAAATCAGAAAACATCAATCAAATTAATTAGGGTTCTACCCATATAGCGATTCTCGAGCACTTAAAAGGTTTAGCTCATAATTGAAAATAAAACTACGAAAATAAAACTAAAAGAAATAATGTTTAAAAGAAAGAAAATAAAATAAAACCTAATTACAAGGTTGGGTTTGGCTGCGATTTGGAGAAGATGACTTTCTCTAACTCTTAGCTTTCTTCCTTCCTTCTTGCTCTGACTTGAATCCTTAAGCCTCTAGTGTAATTCTATGAAGTGTGTGTAAAAAGGAGGCTAAGGGGTGTATTTATAGGTGCTAGGAAGCCCTAATTCGTTTTACTTGGAGTGGAAGACAAGTAAAGGACTCTTTAATTCACAACCCTAAAATATAGGGAAGGTAAGATTTTGTTGCTGATTTGTTTTGGTCATATCTCCTTCAATACTTATCCGTTTGACACGTTCTTTATGTTGAAATCACTTGTCTCGGAAATATCTATCCATTGGTCCAGACCATTCTCCCAAATTCCAAGCCAATATCAAGTTATGAGCTCGTCTTTGAACGTGGCTGGAATTTCAGATTTATTTGGCAGATTTATCTTTTCCTTCTTTTCATATATCCTTACTTAATCTTCTTATTTCCATGTGTATCTCTTTCCTTTACTTCTTAGACTTGACTTGGTCTCTAATTAATTACCATATATATTTTAAAGCTTTACAATAAATAAATAATTAAACCGTATATGCTTTAAAAATTAATAAATCATTAATTCAAGACTAGAAATAAGAAAGTGCACTCTAAAATTAGAAACTCGAATAAATTACTTCCTAACACACTAAAAATAATCTAAGACTTTAATTCTCACCTCTCCTCCTTGTATTGAAATTCAAGAACCTACTAACTTTGCACTAAAAAAACCAAATTAACGCACAAAAGCTCTAAAAATGCAAATAATCTAATTCCAAGGGGAGAAAGTGCAATATGACGAAATAAGCATAAAAATTTATCTAATAAGTCAAATATACACCTAAAATGATATCTCCTAAGGGCTAATATTTAAAAAAATTAGGGAGACATCAGTATTCGGTGTCCAAGTTCATACCAACCAAAGGAATGTTGATCGGATACGAACCAGTGGATATCGATTTTGCACCCCATAAATCAGGGCTCTATCTGTTTCGGTCATTTACTTTTCAAACAACTTTCCACCTCTCTTGTGACTTCTTTGCATTAACTTCATCGATATAAAAAACCTTTTTTTGGTTGAGTGGATAAAGTGGGGTTCTTCACTCCACCCAAAAGAACTTGTGTTGATCATGGTTTCCCTGTGTTCTGACTTCCTCTTTTTTGTTATCTCGTGGGTTTTACACAACTTAAACTTGAATAACCGAACTAAAAAACCACCACCAAGTTTCACTTTCACAATTTTGACTAATTCACCGTAATAAGTAATTCCATCTATGATGGTACAAACTCTGTAATCTTGAGTCACTCTCTTTTCTCTCTTGTCACGAGTAGCCCATTTGACCCTGTTCATAATACATGAATCAAATTTATATACGGGGCCGTTAAACGTGTTGGCCAACAAAATAGTTTCATTGGAAGAAAATACATCACCAACTATGCACATTAAATACACATATCTACAACAACACTTATTAATTGTAATAGAGACAAAGAAAAGGTAAAATTTGAGAAATTAAATACCTTTTCCAAGAACCATCGACGAAACTTCTCTAGGTGATTTTTTCTATATCAGGGAGCCATAGTGTGAACTTGTGTTCTCTTAACATAAAGAATAGTGCTAACATTTTCAAATCAGATTAAATAAAATTTAATACTACTTACATCATATAGGATTTGATCTCATTGCAATTATGGAGGATGTACAAATCGATACTTTCCATAGCTTTGTGTGGTAGAGTACAAAATTCCTTTTACCGACTGGAATTGTCACTTAAACACGGATAGTTGTTTGAGTTCAAGAATTGTCTCACTATATCCACCTATATTGTTGAATTTTGTTCTTTATTCTTATAGATAATGTGATATGAAATTTAATATTTCATGTACAACGTATCCCTCGGCAATTAAAACCTCTGGCCTAGTAGTATTCTGAATATATTCTTTAGATTTTATTAAGTGCCTCTCAACTGGGTACATCCAACGCATTTGAACCAGAACTCCTATCTGGGCATCCTCGTACAAATGTATGACAAGGTGGACTATTATGTCAAAAAAAGCGGGAGGAAAAATCATCTCAAGCTTGTACATAAGCACGACCACTTTACCCTTTCCTGCTTCTAGTTCTTTCTTTTTACAAACACTTCTGAACTTGTTACACTACCCAATAATCGGATCACTAATCGATGTATCGTCAATATGTCTAGGAATACGAGCAAAAAAACTGCATCATTATATGACAATCATGGGATTTCATACCGATGATCTTCCCTAAATCACTCTGAATGTAATTCCTCAAACTAGACGTGAATCTATCGGGAAAACTTTTGTGTGCTCAACCAATCCAGAAACACATGTCGCTTGTGCGGGGGAGGGGGGCATCACATACTTTTTGAGCTGTAGCATCACTCTACCGAAATCATCGAACAACCACAATTCTTTCCTAATACTCATATCTTTCAAATTCATTATCATTTTTATCTTATCTTTGTTAATTTTCCAATCTACGCCAACCACAATACCGAGCAGACTATCACCCATATTCTTCTCATAATGCATAACGTCAATGTTATATTTCAACAAAAAAATTGACCAATATAATAAATAATAGAAAATACTCTTTTTCTTTACGTTAAACTCACGAGGACATGTTTTCTTTGTCGCCTTGCCACCAAAATCCTTGTGTTTACCCGAAAACACAATAGACAACCCATATAACTGTGTACCCATATAACTGTGTCTAAATATCAGGATGATGTTTCCTAGGTGGGGCCCTATGCTCAAAATTCACGTGAAAAGATACGTCTCTTCTAAACCGACGCCTAATAGGTAACACCGTATATGATCAAAATAAACTATACCTTTATTCACCCGCAAGAACATCGTAGAATCCATGCATTCTAGACAGCTAAGTATTCTTGTCCCGACCACTCTGAAGTGCATGGTCTAGCTGGGTAATCATTAATTGTGAACAACTAACAAACCTTCATTACGAATTCTTCCTTCATATGAGCATCATATTTAAGGATCCCCATACCCCATAATATATCCAACTCATCTATAATAGGACGGAGAAATACATCCATATCTTTTTAAGTGAACGAGGACCCGGGAATCAACAAAGTAAGAATAAAGGTAGATCCTTTCATGCTTAAACAAGGCAAAGAGTTGTAAATTGTCAATTTAACTAGCCACATTCTATATGAAATGTTATGCATGGAGAAAGGACAAAATCCATCAATTCTCAAATTAAGGCGTACATTCCGTGGTTCACTAGCAAACCCAAGATTCATCTCGTCAAATGTTTTCCAACTACTACCATCAACTGTTTGACGTAACACATCTTTGTCTGTAATCTTTCCAGTATGTTCCAAATCATGTCTTTGGTGGTATGCCACAAAGCATACATTCTCTGCAACCTTGGAACATTGGGAAAATAATGTAGTTTCTTGTGTGGCACTTTCTTCCACTTATTCGGATCCTACCTAAATTCACCACATACTAGTCACTTCTTCAGTTTTGCATTCTCTTGGAAATAAAAAACACAATAATTTAAACACATATCGATCATGATGTATACCATACCCATACTTTTCATCTATTTGTTGCACTCCTCATAAGAAGAAGGTAAAGTATGAAATTCTAGGAAAACATGACACACTAATTGAAGAAGTTCGGTAAAAGAGGTGTTTGTCCACTTGTTCTTAACTTTGATCTGCATTAACTTGGGTATGAAATTCTAGGAACCAATCGTAGTAGATTTGGGGTACAACTCTATCTCTATTTTCTCGAACAACGCGTCAAAACAACCGTTCATCTAGCTAGTAAGATTCTCGTCACCTATCTCGGTATCACTAGAGTGACCCCCAACATCAAAATTGGGTCTCAAATCATCATACACAATAAACATTTTATCATCTACAATTGGTTTATTGATGGATATTTCTTCTTTTTCAGCGTGTTTCGTCTAAACCTCATAAGTTGACAAAAAAAATCATATCTAACAATATTTGATCTAAAATCGTTAATACAAATTTTTTAATTATTGAAACACATGTAACAAATGTAACCCGTATTATCCATGTGTTTTTTTGCAAAAATAATAAATTTCCCACACCCGGCAAATATTCCTTCGTAACAAAATTATTTGATTTAATCCTACTATTCTCAATAACTGGATCCATTATCTAAATTAAGATAAACGTATAATTATAAACAAATATAAATTGAAAAACCATATCTTAAAAAGAAAAAATATATCAAAAATATATATTATAACCCTTAAAAAATCCACAACAATACACATTCTATTCACATAATCAAAACATAGTTAAACACACACTTAATATAAACAAATTAGGAAAAAGATTGATTTTTGAAAATACCTAATTTGGACAATTTAATGGAGTTTATGAAGTATAAATAGGACCAGCATATGATAAAATGTTGAAGGTGTATGATGTGTATGATGATGATGTTGACAAAAAACCATATCTAAAAATATCTGGTCTAACATCGTTAATTTCATCGATAAAATGTTAAAGATCTGATAATTTAACAGCAGACTTCTTTAATAATGTGGCGGTTCATAGGTTGTGGATTGGAGAAGTCTTTGGACCAATTTTAGTGGCTATGGTTCTGAAAATGGGGGAGGAAATGTTTTTTAATGATGAGCATCAATGAAATTCTACCCACAGTCCATTAAATACACGTCTTTAACTGTCAACAAAAAAATTGTCTCTCATGATCGAATTTCATTGCAAGTAACTGAAAACCGCGACGACAGCTAAATCGTAGCAGATAGATTAATCAACCGCAACGATTTTTTTTATTTTTTTTATTTTTTATTTTTTTTATTTTTTAAATAAGCATATCGTCTCCTTTTTTTCCTACTTGCGACTACTGAATTTGTTTCCAATAAAGAGGTAGAACTGGCGACTGTTTAAGTCGTTGCCGAACTAATTTCATCTCAAGTAAAGAAACGCTACTGACAACAACTATGTTGCGGAACATAACATCGCGAATGAGCAAGCGTGTAGTAGTGAATATCTAAAACTAGAAACAAAGACAATGAACGAAGGGATGGGATACCCTTATTAATATCTAGACGCTCAAGTTAGAGAGAGATAGACTTTTCTCGAGACATAAATATGAAAAATATCTTCAAGTGGGGTCTCATATGAGTTATGCACGATTGACGAGTAGATGATTAAAACAAATTATCTATGTGTAAGGACCAAGAGTAAGGGTGGATATAACGTTAATCTAATTATGTCTAATTAATTTTTTTCTGGACAATTATTAGTTAATTTTTTTTTAACACAATTTATCAAACAGTCAATAGATCATACAATAGGGATGATATAGTTTTATGACTAAGCTACAAATTATATGTATATATAATATGTAAAAGATACGGTTAGAGAGTGCACTCATATTCAAAGTGGTTCGTAGTCGCTGCCTACGTCCACTACTTAAGGTATCCACCCTTAGGATTTTAAACGGTGCCACTTAACTTCTTTTTTTATAAATGGTGAAACATGAAATTGATGCAATATGATTTTCCCCTGATTAAATCACAACTCAAGTAAAATTTTTAGTAGCCTCAATCTCAACCTCTAAACCCACTTTTCTCTATTATAGAGAAAGATAAAACCCTTTAGTGTTTTGGTGGGCGCAAAAGTGTGATAAAATAATAGATATACATAAGAGAACTAACACCTTATACTGCCACGATAAACTCTCTGCAAGTGAATGAATCGTTTGCAAGTAATAAGTAAGTAAAACAGATTTCGATCTTCGGGACTACGAAAGTTAGCTTATAAATAGTGTAATTACTAAGTGGACTAGAAATAGTTGGTAAAATAATACGCAAAGACACTAAAATTTATATTTGTTTTTTATGACTCTAAACAGATTTAAATTAAAGACAAGAAAGTAAAATAGGATAGATAGAAGTTTATGATACTTTAGCTTGATAACTAGCAAGTAATCCCCACTAGCCTTGTTCTATGTTTATTACCTAAGGGAGAATTGTGTGATAAACAATACCGGGATTCTAAATTCCTCCCAACCCCCTTCTGGGTGGACTTAGGAGGCTCAAAACTAGGTGGTTAAAATAAACCTAATGACTATCCAGTTAGGCAAGCCCTTCTGGATCACTACCGCACACTAAACGACTATGTGGTATTTTCTATAATTGAATCCCCCTTCCAGATGTTAACTCAATTACTATAGTAATCCTATACATGTACATCATTAGTTCAAAGCACATAATACAAAGCTATCACTACTAAATCCAATTAAATGTAATGGGACATCCCAAATTCAATAACATATAAAAAAAGTCTAGGATTCGTACCCATATGCCAATATCAAGCTAAATAAATTAGTTCATAAGAAAGAAATAAGAATATGGAATTACAACCGGGAAGGGTTGGAATGGCATGAACAACTCCCAAGCTCCTTCTTCACTTTTTCTCTCTTGATTTAGGCTTCCTCTTGGTTTTTAGATGATTAGGGACTAACCAAAGATGATTTATCTAAGGTAGGAATGGATATATATATAGGCCCTTGGTCGAAATATGGAGTAATCCCCAAGTTAAGGAGTCATAATTTTACCGAAATTCGTATCCCTAAATTGTAGGACAAGATAAACCTTTGCAGATATTGATTTGGTCATATATCCTTCATTACTTATCAGAATTTAATGTTCTTTATTTGGAAACGACCGTATTTGAAAGATCTGTCTGCTAATATAAAAATCTCCTCTTAATTTCAGACCTAAATTATGTAGAAATTTAATTAGTGGACGTATGTGCAGTTTTGGTAACTTCTCTACTTTCCAAATATATCCAAACTCTTCAGTTTTTGACTTTGACTAAGGGATTTTCTTTACTTTTCCACTTTGAATCTGTTTCCATACGTGTAATAGCTTCAATATACCTAAGTTTTACACAATTAACACATAAATTACACTTAGGGAGAGGTATGTCTGCCTGAGGGAGAGGAGTGTCAAACTCATCCTAACGCAGATATCCCAAGCCATCAGAGGGAAAACACTCATTTAAGCATAATGAATTCATTTGGTAGCTCATACTTTCCCCAAAAAACTTATTTTACACACTTGTCCTTTCCTTATAATGTGCACCCCTATAACGCTTTGCACTTCCCTTCTAAATCTATAAATACCCATCTCCACAACATAATTCAGTTTACTCTTAATATCCCTATAAAATCTCTCTCTCTCTCTCTCTCTCTCTCTCTCTCTCTCTCTCTCTCTCTCTCTCTCACTCACTCACTCACTATCTCTAAAAATGGATGTAGATATATTCTAATTAAGTTCCCGTATCTCCTTTGGGTGAAGTAATCCCCAACAGAAAAATTTAAAATGTTGAGTGTTGGAGTGACATTGCGAGAGCACCTCCCTTTGGTCCTGGCATAGCGTCTGGTTTCACGAAATACTTGACAAAGCAGGTGAAGCCTCTAGAAAGTGAAGATAAAGATCCTCAATGGTGATAGAGATTTATTTACACGATAGTTAACACTATTCACCATATATTTACTTACTTCTCCTCCTCTTCTACAGACACATATGTTTATATGTTGCTGTGCTTGAGGCCTTCGGCTGAGTGGGTTTATAGTGTGGCTTTTTCTACTGCTAAAGAGTAGATAAGAAAATGAAGGTTGTTGTCTCCTTATTGAGTGGATTGATCAATGATTTCTGATGATATAATCTTCTCTTGAGTAGATGGTAAACTGAAGTTTGATTGACTCCTTCTTGAATTAATTTATACAATGAATATAGATTTACTTCTCTTCAGTGGATATGAAGATTATAGAGATTAAGATTAATTTCGATGAGAAGATGAAGAATTTAGTGCTTGATGATCAAAAGTATATTGAATGCTCCTTTTGTGAAGTTAAATAAATCACTTAATGAGCCTAGTGTTTCGTAGTAAAAATTCTTGCTAGTATACATTCAGGATCACATTTATGTTGAGGTCCTGTTTTGATAATTGTACTATTTGCTCGCTACTACATCTAGTTATCTAGCAACTAGGAATCTAATGTCTATTTTTAAACAAAGTGGTACCTTTTTTTGCATGAAAATGAGTGTTCTAGTTTCGATCCTAACCAGGTTCCTGAAATATGTTGTATCTTTAACCTAATTTTGGATTTTGACTTTTTGCCTCAATATTTAAATTAAAAAACTTTCAAAACAAGAAATCTAAGAAAGATTGTAGTTTAGAACTTTGGCCAATTCAAATCATATAAGAAGTTATGGCCAAAACATGTTTTAGCATAAGTAAATATGCTTGGATGCTCTATCCTCTAACATAAAATATGTGCCAAATCTAATATCATATAATATTGTAGTTCATGCTATTAAGATATAATCAATACAGAACAAAATATAGCATAAAATATGTTTAGGAAAATAAAACGTGATAGAATTCACATTTTAGCTAGGTGTATTACATATATGTGATAAAAGAAAATTATATGTCGCACATGTAATAGCAAACAATAATTATTATTATTAGAGCAACTTAATCACACAAAGATTTGTCATATAACAATATACTATAAGGGGCAATATTCCAACATTCTCCCCAATTTTATGAAAAAATCTTGTAACAAGGTACTCGTACAATGGCTCCCTCTTACAATATATATGATATCACTAAACTTGAAGTAGCGCAATAAGAAACTAAAGCACATATGAAGTTTTTTTCAAGGAACGACCCCCCCTCACTTAAATTATATATCAAATTGATGATAATCACAACAAATATCATTTTAAGCAATTCATAATGCAATATTTTATAACAAATAATTTAATGAAAAGCTACATGTAAGCAAAAAATCAACTTAATACCTCTCCCCCTTGGTCTTCGCTAACATAGGGTGAGTGTGTCTTTAAAAAACATTATTTTTCACCTCTAAGAATTAGAAAGTAAGATCAAATGGATAAACTAGCATGCACATTAAATATAATGCAATAAGTTCAAAGAGTATTAAGTTAGACTAAGATGACCACTAGACTCAAAAACAACAATTTCACATAAAATTTAATATATAATGACAAATAAGAATGGAAGCAAGATAAGCTATGATAAAAGAATTTTTTTTCACTCATTTTTTATCTTCCATGTGGTTTTAGAGCATCCATATAAAAGAAATCAACCAATAAATCTCTGGATTATCTTTTTAATCCAATCATAAAGACAAAATATTAGGTACCCAATATGTTTTGGATCCTTGAGGGTTAAGAGTATATTTTATTATCCACTTTTTCCTTTGCC
Source organism: Nemophila menziesii (assembly GCA_029959085.1). Taxonomy (NCBI): domain Eukaryota; kingdom Viridiplantae; phylum Streptophyta; class Magnoliopsida; order Boraginales; family Hydrophyllaceae; genus Nemophila; species Nemophila menziesii. The sequence continues at coordinate 20,458,110 of JARWIR010000015.1, read as the reverse complement.
AATAAGGTAAAAAGAAGCTTAACTCCAACTAATTTAAATAATAACAATTAGATGAATTATATCCATATTTTTTGCAATAGGTGAAAGAGTAATTTTCAAGAAAAAGATGCACCTTGTGAGAGTAATGTTTTTACAAAAACATTATTAAAGGATCAAATCCTACACCATTTTTCTCAAAACTCTTTTTTTACTCCCAACATTAAATCCAAGTTGTATTGACCATTTTTTATTTTCAAAACAATTTTCTCAAGGTCCTTGACTTTTTGAGATAATATATTATTTTACATAACAATGCAAGAGTTTTTTTTATCGGTCTCATCATTTTTTTTTTAAATATTTTTCCAAGGACAAAGTAATATCTTTGTTTCATTTTTGCTTATTTTTTAAATTGTTTGTTACAAGATTGATTGTGTGAATAGAAATCTCACAATCATTTAAGAGAGAGTAATAATGAATTTAAATATCATGCTCAATATCATCTAAACATAAACACAAGCTAAAATTAGAGGTTACATCATCATTGTTAATGGACATGAAAGAATCAAAGTTGGCCTTATGATCATCGTTTTGATTTACTTAAGAAGGTTAGGAAATGTGTTTTTAGTGACCAGTTTCTCGTCAATGATAGAAAATTGGTTCTTTCCCCTTCAAATCTCTACCAAACGATGATTCTTTCGAGCTACATTGATCAAGGTGTTTATTGTGTTCTAAGAGTTTCTTACTAGCCATTTAATGACGCCATCATCATCTTGATCACTTTCACTTTCACTCTCAAATTCTTCAATGATTTTATATTTTCTTCGGTGAGAGGAATGAGAAGCGATAGTCTTCTTTCGAGACTTCTTCTTTTCTTCAAAATGTATATTCTCTTAATCAAGAGAAATTTCCTACATCACGAGGTTGTAAATAAGCTCACGAGTGTTCATTTTTTAAAATTATCTTTCCTCCATAATGGCAACTACCTTGGACTTGTAATCCTTTGGAAAATCAAGAAGAATCTTTCATCAAAGCTCTTGGTTTGGATACATCTTCCCAATAGAACGTGAAGTGATGAAAATAGAGGTGAACCTTTGATACATGATATTCAAAGTTTCTTCATACTTCACTCTAAACATTTTATATTGGGTGACTAATACCCCTACCTTTGTTTTCCTTATGGCAATAGTTTCTTCATAGGAAAGCTTCAAACAATCCAAAATAGCATGAACCAGTTAACATTCACTAACTCGATTAAATTCTAGCTCAGACAATCCACAAATCAAGGTATTTAAATCTGTAGCATTTTTTGAGAGTTTAAGCTTATCATCATTTCTCGTTTCCTTGTACGACACAAATGGTCCTCTACCCGTGATTTCCCAAAGTTCGTAGTCAAAGAATTGAAGATGTATCCCCACCCTTTTCTTCCAATAGTTATATGTTTCTACCTACAGAGAGAGGGGTCTAGTAGTAGATAAAATTTCTCAATGATTAGGTTCTATTTTGTTAACTCAATTAATATTATTAGGCTCTAATACCACTTGTAAGTCCTAGACGTTAATAAATATTACTACCAATAAAAAACTTTTACGAAAAATAATCTAAGTTTGAAAAACTATTCGAGGAATTTCATCAAACACTATAAAGCATAAGCTAGTAAAAAAGTATAGAATTAGTTTATGAAAAGATAAGAAAATCTATATCACAACATAAAATAAAGAGTGAGAGAGATATATTATGGAATGATTTGAAGTGGTTCGAATTCCGGAGGGCCTAGTCCACTACATAAGATTACACATTAGGATTTTAAACTTATACACTAAGCTTCTCTTTTTCTTAATGATGAAAAACAAAATCTATACAAGGAGTTTTTCCAGGGCTCAACCACACACGATACACCATAATTTTTACTAGGCTCAATCACAAAACCTAAAATGAGACTTTTATCGGGCTAAGTCATGACCTAAGGGAGATTTTTTTATAGTCTCAATATCAACCTTTAAACCCAATCTTCTCTAAACTAGATAAATATCTAAAACCATGTGATTGTTTAATTATTACAATAAACACAAATGACTTCCAAAGAGTATGCAAGAAAATGAAGCTTGTTAAATTCGTAATGAGTGGATTGATCAAATATGCTTAATGGTAATATCCTCTTGAGTAGATGGAAAATTGATTCTTGATTGATTCATTCTTTAGTTGATTTATACTATGAATATATATATATATATATATATATATATATATATATATATATATATATATATATATATATGTGGATATGAAATTATAGAGATCAAGCTTTGATTATGATGAGAAGATCAAGAGTTTACTGCTTGAGAGCTTTTAATTTAGTGATTGAAGATATGGTAGTTGAGGACAATCAAGAGTGTACCGAATGCTTCTTTTGTGAGTGTATTTATATCACTTAATAAACCCAACATTTTTGTAATAAAAGTTTTGGATGGCATGAAATTGGGATCCTCTATTCGTTGGTTTTGGAGCCTCATTTTGAAAATTATACTATTTGCTCGTTGCTGCATTTAATGATCCAACGACTATGATTCCAACATCTATTTTTTCTTAATGGCATAACATTTTTTTTTAATAAAACAGGATTCTCTTTCATAAAGGGGTTTAGGTTTCGATCCAAATCGGTATCCCAAAATATTTTGTATCTTAAGCCTAATTTTAGAATTTGACTTTTTTCCTCGTTTCTCAAATGGAAAAAGTTTCAACACAAGCAATGTTAGTTACAAAATTCTTATAAAGTTTGTGCTTGAGAACTTTGACCAACTCAGATCATATAACAAGTTATAGCCAAAAACATGTTTAGCATAATGAGAGATGCTATGATGCATTTAGCCTCTAGCATTATATATGTTCTAATTGTGATAAAATATAACAATGTAGCTGACACCATTTACATAAATTGAGCACATAACAAGATAATATCATAAAATTATTCAAGGAGATTAAAGTGGTAGAATGCATATTTCAGCTAATTGTATTAGATGGACGATATGTGATAAAAAAAATGGTATGTTGCACATGTGACAGCAAGAGATAATTACATATAGATAAAGTTATATACATAAATATTTGTCACATAAAAAAACTAGAAGATGCAATATGCCAACAAGTTTGACAGTTTCTATGGCAATAGTTGGAATCGCTAAAGGTAGAGCTACCTCCTGCTCCCTGATATTCAACATAGTGAGACTCTTCAGAATTAGAGGCGGTTGCTCCATTTAATTGATATTCGTTATACGGTTGTGTCTTGTTGACTCAAGTCTTGGTCGTTTTCATGGTATCTCAATTGGTGACAGTTTTTCGCTTCTTATAGATGGTGTCAAACTGATAGGACAGATTTTATCAGTTGTATTTTTGTTGGAGTAATTAGGCTTTTAAGTGATGAATCAAAGTGCTTAGACGAAGATATAAATCATAAGTATTAAATTGATTTAAAATATAAGCAAGATGAGTTAGAGAAAAATAAACTCTATTAATGATATGTCTTTAAATTGTTGAGTGATTACATGGTTGATATAAGATTACAATGGATAAATTTATACTATCGCATTCACCATTTCTCTTCATTATTCCCACTACTCTTAACTAACCACCCTATTTTTCTGGACTCATTACTAGCACAATGAGCATCTTGCTTTCTTTATGGCCCAATTAGATAGATATCAATGTGGGGTTCGTAGGTAGCCTCGGTTCGATGTCTTGAGGAAGTGTATTAGGGATAAACAAGATTATTGTAGTGTATAACAATACTCTTCTTGCCTTGTCTTTGTGGTTCTTGGAGTACAAGACTAGATAAAAAGCAATTAGAAAAGATAGAAAATAAAAGCTCAGGGACAAAAATGCAAATAGATGAATTAGTTAGTTAGTTTGTTATGCTTAGTTTGATCATTATCGTGTATATATAATACACCAGCTGTAATTCTCAACCTAACAAGAAAAGATTCTTTCTCAATTAACTTTGTTTTCTCTTTTTCTCATTTCCTGCTCTTTCTTCTTCTTCATTATCTTGCTTCTTGTTAAAGCTAATTCTTCATACAATAATGAAGGTCAATTAAGATTGATCACTAATAGTTTGAGAACTATTAGATTCACATGGTATCAGAGCTCCATGGTAGACCGTGGTCACGGGGTCGAGTCTCTCCACCGCCACCCACTTAAAAAATCTGCACGTGCTTCTTGAGAGCTTGCACGTGAGGGGGCGTGTTGGAGAGGTCACGGGTTCGAGTCTCTCCACCGCCACCCACTTAAAAATTTGCACGTGCTTCTTGAGAGCTTGCACGTGGGGGGCGTGTTGGAGATATAAAATCTCATTAATAGAATCCCTTCTCCTAACAGTTCGGACTTTTGGTTGAGTTGGCAATTTATCATGGAACAGATGTAAACTAGAGTTTTCCGCACAAAATCATTCTTCTTCTTGCTTTAGATCAAGAACATTCAAGCTTTCTTCGAAGCTTCATCAATGGCGTCAGTCACAGAAAATTTTTCTTCTCTTTATTACATTCATCCAAGTGAAAGCACAGGTGTCTCACTCGTTGCAGAACCTCTCACGAACGACAATTTCTTATCCTGGACAAGAGCAATTGAGATTGCTTTATCCGTGAAGAATAACCTCGGATTCATAAATTGCGACATCATTCAACCTCCTTTAACTGATTTAGCTCTGTTTTCAGCTTGGAACCGGGCTAATAGTCTGGTTCTCTCTTGGTTACTAAATTCAATTTCTCGAGACATTAGAGGTAGTTTGCTATATGTGAATTCAGCACATGATTTGTATAATGAAATCAAAACTCGTTTTGAAAAAAGTAATGGTACACGAGTTTATTTTCTTGAAAATTCTTTAAGCTTTGCTTCTCAAGATTCATCTTCAATTTCGGATTTCTTTGCAAAATTCAAGAATCTATGGGACGCGTATGTCGATCTTCGACCAATGCCTTCATGTACATGTGGAAGTATGAATCAGTGCAGCTGCAAAATACTTGACACTCTCATTGATAGGCAAAACAATGATTTCTTAATCAAATTCTTAATCGGTTTAAACGATTCTTACGCAGCTGTAAGGAGTCAAATCTTATTGATGAGTCCTTTACCATCAATGAATTCTGTGTTTGCTATGCTAATTCAAGAAGAAAGCCAAAGATCACTCTCAAATTCTATGTTCATAACACCTACACACGCCTTTTACACCAAGAATAATCATAACTCAAACAATTATGCAGATAAGAGAAGAATTGTTTGCACACACTGTGGTTATAATGGACATACAGTTGATAAATGCTTCAAATTACATGGTTATCCAATAGGTTGGGTACAAAAAGGGAAAAGACAGCCTCAAAATCAATCACACACTTCTGCGCATTTAGTTAATGCTCAAGAAGAATTGAAGAATGAATCTAAACCTCTGAGTACTTACGAGTTTACAGATGAAGAAGTAAGCAAATTGATGGCTTTAGCTCACACAACTCAATCAACAAATTTAGTTGTTCATCAAGTAACCATCGCAAAAGGTATTTCTTGTAACTCTTCTTGGATTTTAGACACAGGAGCTACTGATCATCTTGTATATTCTTCATCATTATATACATCTCAGTTGCATAATATAAATATAGCTGTTACTTTACCTAATGGAGAGATTGTTATGGCTACACAAAGAGGAGATATCTGTCTAAATAAGCATCTTACATTGAAGAATGTACTATGTGTTCCTGCATTCAAATGCAACTTACTTTCAATTTCAAAACTAACACATGATTCAAGTGTTATAGTTACTTTTCATTCATCTTATTGTACACTCCAGGATGCTCAACACAAGATGATGATGGGGATTGCTTATGAAAGAAATGGTTTATACTATCTCCAGCCAAATCTGCAGATTCATAAGGCTTCAACTGCTTCTAAAGTTCAAATTGACTTGTGGCATTCAAGATTGGGACATCCTTCAAGTGCAAAACTTCTTGCACTCAAGAAAATTGAACCTTCTTTATATTTTTTAAACAATAGTATATGTGATTCTTGTCATTATGCTAAACAAAAGAAACTCAAGTTTCCCTTATCTACTTCATGTACAAACTCATGTTTTGATTTGATACATTGTGATATATGGGGTCCTTTTAAAGAAGTTTCTTATAATGGTCATAAATACTTTCTTACCATTGTTGATGATTATACCAGGGGTACATGGATATATCTCATGACTACAAATCTGAAGTTAGTAAACATTTATATAGCTTTTATGCAATGGTGTTACCACATTTTAATAAGAAGATCAAGATAGTTAGAAGTGATAATGGTCCTGAGTTCAACTTAACTAACTTCTATTCAACTAATGGGATCATTCACCAATTGAGTTGTGTTGAAACACCACAAAAAAATGGGTTTGTAGAAAGAAAGCACCAACATCTACTCACAACTGCTAGAGCTATAATGTTCCAAGCAAACCTCCCCTTACAGTTTTGGGCTGATTCTATTCTAACCTTAGCCTATATTATCAATAGATTACCCACACCCCCTCCTTAACAACCTTACAACGTATGAGAAACTATATAACAAACCTCCAAAATTAGATCACATGAGAGTTTTTGTATTATTGTGTTATGCCTCTACACTCCAACAAAATAGAAGCAAATTTGATTATAGAGCTATCAAATGTATCTTCCTCGGTTATCCACCCACAACAAAGGGTTATAAGCTTCTTGACATCATGAACAACAAGATTATTATATCTAGAAATGTTGTTTTTCATGAATCAACATTTCCTTTCTCAGAAATTGCTCCTGTTGAAGACCTTCATACCTTCTTATTTCCACAAACTAACTCTTATATTGAACCTTTGAACATTCCTATTCCTAACACTCAACCACCTCCTCCACCTAATCAACCTACTAGACCTTCAAGAATGAGACAACCACCTAATTACCTCAAATATTATATCACTCACTCAGCCTCACATTGTGAACAAAATCCTCAGTCTATCCTTTATCCTATTGAAGACTTCATTAGCTCATCAAAATTGGCACCTAAATATGCCAATTATATTGAGAATATATCAATCCAAAAGGAACCGAGGTCATACAAAGAAGCCTCAACTTCTAAAGAATGGAACTTAGCCATTCAAAAAGAGCTTGCTGCTCTTCAAGATAACAATACATGGGACATTGTTGAACTATATCTAATATGAAACCTATAGGTTGTAAGTGGGGTTTTAAGTTGAAATTTAAGGCTGATGGTTCTCTAGAAAGACACAAAGCACGTTTAGTTGCTAAAGGCTACAATCAACAAGAAGGTCTTGACTTCTTTGATACTTTTTCACCTGTGGCTAAATTATTTTGTATAAGATTAATATTGGCTTTAGCTTCTTCTCAAAATTGGCATTTACATCAATTGGATGTTAATAATGCCTTCCTTCATGGTGAATTGGAAGAACAAGTCTATATGACCATCCCTAAAAGTCTTCAGGCTCCTAAAAACACAGTATGTAAACACAACAAGAGTCTCTATGGCTTGAAACAAGCATCAAGACAGAGGTTTGCAAAACTGTCCTCTTCTTTGGAGAATTATGGTTTTATTCATTCTTCAAGTGATTATAGTCTTTTTATAATGAATAAAGAATAGAATTTTATTTCCTTATTGGTATATGTTGATGACATCATAGTTACAAGTAATAATATACAAGAAATCAACAACTTGAAGGTTTTTCTGTACAAGGAATTCACCATCAAAGATTTAGGTGAACTTAAATATTTCCTTGGCATTAAAGTAGCAAGAAAATCCACTGGAATATCATTGTGCCAAAGAAAGTATGCACTTGATATACTCAGTGAGTGTGGAGTTTTAGGTGCAAAGCCAGTCACTTTCCCTATGGAGTCAACCTTAAAACTAAGATAAGATGATGAGCATTCAATGGATAATCCTTCTTCATATAGAAGATTAATTGGTAGGTTGTTATACTTGACCATAACAAGGCCTGATATAGCCTTCTCAGTCAATTCCTTAAGTCAATTCTTGTCAAGTGCATCTATAAATCATTGAAAAGCAGCGCAAAGAGTTCTCAAATACATTAAAATGACTCCAAGACAGGGGTTGTTCTTTCCTTCAAATTCAGAGATAAAATTGAAAGCCTACTGTGATAGTGATTGGGCTGGATGTTTGGACTCTAGAAGAAGTGTTACAGGTTTTTGTATATTCTTAGGTGATTCTTTAATATCATGGAAAAGCAAAAAACAAACTACTATCAGTAGGTCATCAGCTGAAGCTGAATACAGAGCACTAGCTGCTACTACATGTGAAATACAATGGATCCTTTATGCATTGAGAGATTATGGTTTCAAACATGATTTTCCAGCTCTTGTATACTCAGATAGCAAGTCAGCTATTGCTATGTCTACTAATCCTGTGCATCACGAGCGCACAAAGCATGTAGACATTGATTGTAAGATTACTCGAGAGAAGATTCAAGCTGGAGTAATCAAACTATTTCATATTCCTTCAAATCTTCAACTTGCTGATATGTTCACTAAACCATTGGCTTCACTTGTTTTTCATAACAATTTGTCCAAGCTGAACATTTCTAACATTCATGCTCAGCTTGAGGGGGGCTCTTGGAGTACAAGACTAGATAAAAAGAAATTAGAAAAGATAGAGAATAAAAGCTCATGGACTAAAATGCAAATAGATGAATTAGTTAGTTAGTTTGTTATGCTTAGTTTGATCATTATCGTGTATATATAATACACCAGCGGTAATTCTCAACGTAACAAGAAAAGATTCTTTCTCATTTAACTTTGTTTTCTCTTTTTCTCATTTCCTGCTCTCTCTTCTTCTTCATTAGCTTGCTTCTTGTTCAAGCTAATTCTTCATACAATAATGAAGGTCAATTAAGATTGATCACTAATAGTTTGAGAACTATTAGATTTATCAGTGGTAATCTTAGCCTTTAATTAAGAGATGCTTCACTACTTTGTCTCACAAGACGATGTCTATATCTTCTAAGGTTTTCGTGTTATTTTCTCACTATCAACATTTCAACCAATGTTTCTTCGGGGAGAGTGTCTTCTTGGTTTCCTTCCATCTGATGATCGTCCATCTGGGGAGCTTCTTCTAATACAAGATAATTTATTTCATACAGCTTCATATTGTCTTCTAACTTACTAAGCCCATCTCTTACGATAGCGTCCATCTTTCAAACCCATCCTTGATGGCTCCTAGAATTGTATTTTTCAAATCTTCCTGAGTGGATAAGTGTTCCTCCCTTGATATAAAATCAGAGAAGTGAAACTAGAATTATTTCCATACTTGAGGAATATAAAGCACTAATCTACGCCTAGTAAAAGTTTAGAAGTGCCTTCAAAGAGATCTCCTGGCTTTCGATCAACTTTTCTTCGATCCTTCTTCTAGGTAAGACCTTGTATCCTTCTCGGAATTATAGAAATTTAATTTCTCTTTATTATTTATTTCCTTCCATCGATCTTAGGGAGGGGATACTTACCTCTAAGTAATTTGTAAGCGCTTTGGCAAAAAAAAACACGTAATGGTAGTAACTCGTTCGAGTAGCGCTTTTTGCTCGAATGCCTTATCAACGGTCAGTCCAAGCAAATAGAGGATAAATAGTTCTCACTCCTCAGGCCATTGATCTTCGAAGAAGAAATCTGTACGACACAATAAAGGTGTCCGATGTTGAGGGTGGGTTAGCGAGCACGAAGGTTTATCCTAGCATTTGTAGCCCAAAAGTATTGATTATACTGGATGATTTGAGTGTAGTACTTATGGAGGAAAATCTTCTCCAGTATTCCCCTAACCCTCATATTCCTACTTTTTCTCTTCCATTTGTTGATACCTTACACTCGGTTCAAAAATTGGAGGAGGTAAAGGCCCCAATGCAAAAGGATTTCCACACCATAAACCTTGTTCAAGATTTCTTTAAGACAGGTTGTCATATCTTGGGTAACCAACGATGGCAGGCTGAGGCTAATAGTTTTGCAGATGAGTAGTAATCAACCCAACATTTACAGAAGGTATCCCAACTACAATCATCTCAAGCCTATATGGATGCGAAAGAAGATCGGCGTGAATCATCGAGGCATCAAGATAAAATTGTAGCTCTGCCTTTGGAATTAGCTAAAGAAAATATTGAGAGTTGTTGAGGAATACAAGAGTTTAGAGAAATTTAACGATGACATGCTCAAATGGTGCGAGGGCTAATGTTTTGCGGGTCGGCAATAAGGGTTATGTGGATTACATGCAGCATGTTTGAGAGACGTATCCTTTCTTTGTCGAGTCTATTGATATGGATCTTTCCTGGTGTGAGGTCCTCCCCTCCAACGTTGATTTCATCTTTGATCTTGAAGTTAGGTAGAATTTCCAACAAATTTTTCTTGTTTTTCTCACCCCTTTGCCTTATTTCTGTAACACCCACATATTTTTTATAGGAACGAGAGCTCGTTGAAGGTTTTATCATTCATGGTACTATAGGTGTGATTGATGGGATGGATGTGCTACTGGAGGCTTACTTTTTAATACGCTTGTTTTCCCCATTTTTGTATGTGGTGTACTATGAGTCCTTCTGAGGCCGACTACTTTTACAGTCTTTTTCTCTTTCTTTTGGGATGGTTCGTTCGGCCATCCCCTCTTCCGTTTATGTTTTTCTTTGACTATTTTGCTTGTCATATATTTCATGCTCGGTCATTATATGCCCGGAATAAGCTGTCTTTTCTTGTACTTTCTCTTATCGTTCATGGTACTATAGGTGTGATTGATGGGATGGATGTGCTACTGGAGGCTTACTTTTTAATACGCTTGTTTTCCCCATTTTTGTATGTGGTGTACTATGAGTCCTTCTGAGGCCGACTACTTTTACAGTCTTTTTCTCTTTCTTTTGGGACGGTTCGTTCGGCCATCCCCTCTTCCGTTTATGTTTTTCTTTGACTATTTTGCTTGTCATATATTTCATGCTCGGTCATTATATGCCCGGATCAAGCTGTCTTTTCTTGTACTTTCTCTTATTTGTCAGGTGGTGTGCTCGAGCTTATCCCTGTTATAGGGGAGTATGCTCAGGAAAGTCTTTTGGTTAGAATATATGACTTGTTGAGTCTTTTCGTAACTGGTGCGCTTGAGGGCATTGTTGTACAGGCTTGCTGCGGAAGCATTTTTGTACGATCCTGCTTCGGGACCATGGTGGTTACCGAGGCGTGATATAAAAATCACACTCAGGAAAACACCCCTAGTAGGAGTCATCTCAAATAATTAAATAAAAAACATTATTCATATGAGGTTAATTATTTGTGTTGTATAATGATTTGGGTATTAGTTGGGAAAATATAAAATAAATGATAAATTTTTAATAATTAAAATACTACAAAGACTAAAATGTGAAATAATAAGTAAATAAAATAAGAAAAATATGAGATGAGAGTAATTTAAGTATTGCTAGTAATCTTCTATAGTGACAAACTAATTGTATTTAGACATAATGTCGTATTGGTCTTTTCGCGTTAGTCGAAATTCAATTATCCTCCTAAATCCCTCCCAAGTTAAATAGAGGGCTATTATTCGAATTAAGAGACCTCTCGTGAGAAATCTACAAAACCTTTTTAACACTTTAGTATTACACCCTACATGACTATCGTCTAGACACCCTGGTTCTTAGACAAACATCAAACACATATGAACTACTTCTGCATCCCAATCCTCCTTAAGCCACTATCTTGATAAATGCTGAAAGTTGCAATATTAGATAACGGACACAAATTGATGAAACCTCTTAGTAATCTTTGTTTTGTAAACAAACCTAAACTCTATAATCTAATTATATATATATTTATGATACTTCTGAATTATGTCCACCTTTCTTCTCTTGTGTGAGAAAAAAAAAAAATTGTAACTAACTTCCAAATTAGATTATAAAACAATCTGTTTTTCCTTTCCAATTAACTAAATTTTCGAATTGCTTTTCAAAATAATCACTTAAAGTGATTTTATATTCATAGCAATATTTTAAACTTTTAAAATCACTTTTAGAAAAAACACTAGATTAGTGATTATTAAAATAATCACTTAAAGTGATTTTAGATGTCAAAATATTTTTTAATATTTTTTACAAATAATTTAATTTTAATCATAGCTCCAAAATAATCAATCCCAAACACTCTTAAGTGTTGTCTAATTATAACCTTACCATAATAAGGTAATTGCAAAACCCTATTTTACTCACAATTAAGTAACTTCTTCACAAAAACTGAAACACCCAAAATTATACCATTCAAAAAAAAAAAGTACAAGAAAACCAAAAGAACAAAATAGTCAACATATCATTTGTAACCAATACACAAATCCATAAACATACTATCTAAAAGAGCCAATTTAAGGTAACATTACCAAGCCAAACGAAAAGAGGAAACTGAGCCAAAGCAATAAACAACAAAAGATAATGATGACGACTCGAATCACTTCCTCTAACTTCAGCAAAAAGTACTCTCTTCATAGTCTTTACCAAAAATATCCCCATACATAAACATGTCCATGGTAATAAAAAATAATACGAATAACTCATTACTATTCCTCCCAATACAGCTATAGATAATCCCGTAAATAAATACCCAGCATACGCTACTATATCTAGTAACGGTGCTTCTCCACTACCCAATGAAAATAACGTCATTTTTAATAACGTTACTTGCATTGCCCAACCTAATAGACCCTTTATAAATAGCCAATTTAATGCTTCTGGACTAAACCTGAATTAAAACAAAACATTTTTTACTTTTTTTACTTTTTTTTTTTTTGGAACAAAAAAAAAAAAAAAAAACTTACTTGCCACGTAGACCTAATGATAAACCAGCTAGGACAACGTAAGTACCAAAGGCCATGAATGGGATATAAAGATCAGGGGCATTTATGTCATAAATTGGGGGTTTATATGAAAGTCTACCACCAACTGGCTCTGTGATTCTTGTCCAGTGTCCCTGAAAGATTTTTTTTTTTATTAAAAAAGAAAAAAGAAAAAAGAAAAAAGAAAAAAAAAAGAAAAAAAAAAAAAAAAAAAGAAAAAAAAAAGAAAAAAGAAAAAAGAAAAGAAAGAAGAAAAAAGAAGAAATACTATAGTAAGCTTACTCTGTGAAGGAAAGGGAAAAGAACGACTTTAAGTTTGTTTCGTACGTAATGATCGTTGACTTGGAAGTAATATTGTGGATCAGAGAAATACTTGCTGATCTGTGATTTGGAAATGAAGGTGTTTTAGAGTTTTTAATGAAGAAATTAGGTGAATGATTGTATATATATGCATACATTGCTTTGAACATATTCGGAGCTTGATCCTAGAAATTTCTCTCCATAAGCGCTTAATCCACCTTTGATAAGACCTGGACCTGCACCATAAAATGCGTTTCCTATAGGATTTGGTTGTGGTCTTGGTGCACCTTGTTGTGCTCCTAGATTATCATACATTTCTGCAAAATTAAATTAGAATAAATTAATCAAAACCCTTATTTTTAACTTGCGTAATTATCGCTATAATTTCAATGATTTTGCAACAGTTTAGCTATATATCCATGTGTTATTCCAAATAATTGCAAATCCTCGCCTCCGCAGTGAAAATTTGACTGTTTCACGTAACACGTGGGGACTAATGGTGCAATTAATTCTCAATTTGCACCTTTTAGGTTCGATTTGCTGAATTGCTTCGATCTCCTCTCAATTATAGGTTTAATACGTACATTAGAAAGAAATTATGAAGTGAATTTCGAGAATCTATTTACTAGCGTATTACTTAAAGGTGTAATCGAAAGTATCTAACAGATCGGTTCCTAAAACTGAAGTTTTTCACAATTAGGTCAAGTTTTGTGAATCGGAAACTGAAGCTTCTAGAGATCATATAAATTTGAATAAATTATAATTAAGAAAAAGTAAACCGATAACTAAAAGTAAAAAGGAAAAGAACAAAATTAGAGTAAAATTACAATTTTGAGATTTAATCAAAGAAGGATTTACCAGAAATTGATGAAGAAGAACCGAGTGAGATGTGGAGATATCGATCGCCTTTGTTTTTGAATCTCCTAATTGTGAATTGTGAAGAGAACAAGTTTATATAAGTTAATATAATTACGACGACGTATAGAGCAGATTGTGAATTGTAAAGAGAACAAGTTTATATAATTACGACGACGTATAGAGCAGATAAAAAGTAGAATGAAAAATAATGTGGCTGCTGGGATTCGAGCCCAGGTCTCCACGGCCACAACGTGGAATTCTTACCACTAAACTACAGCCACTTGGTGTTAACATTTCAATATTGTTTGTTGATATATGGTACGCACAATATTGTGAAATTATGTTTACTATTTTTTTGTTTTGATGAAATGCTTTGCTTTCTTTCATAAAAATGGAGTAGAATTTTGTATATAAACTTACTAAATTTTTCTTTTGTCAAACTTACTAAACTCTCCTTACTTATAATATTTTTATTTTTTTAGTAACGTGAATGGTCTGGGTAAACTTACACACACTTTGACTAGTCCAACGGAAAATATGCAACCTTTTATAATACCATTAATTCACATCCTTAAAACGTATAAGATGTAACAAAATATGTGCAATTAAACTAACTCAATTGGTTTTTATAATATATATTTTTTCTAACTACTATGATCTATAATGAATTATATATTCAATAGGTGTTTGACTCTTTAACTATATCACTGTTTCTTGCAACCCATTTTATTTTAACCATATAGAATTCGCTTTATAATTATAGGATCACGAAGTTTGCTTCAATTTTTCATTAATCTCTTTTAGGAAAAATAATTTAGTCTTAGTTTTAGAGTAACTTATCAACAAAATGTGATTCCTTTCTATATTAAATTCAAAGTGTGGTACCATTTAAAAGAAGATTTGAAATATGTTTAGTAATAGCAGGATATAGATGAGTTAATTGTGATATCTCACACAAGGTGTAATAAAATCATGTAAGTATTAAAATTGAAGAACTGTGTTGTGGTTTGCCAAACAATATAAAGGTAATGGTACTTTGTGAGGGTTATTTTGATTGAAAATATGTATATCAAAGATATTGAAATCGAGGTGAGTTTTCGAGTGCATTCAAGATTTTCAATGTATGAGCTAAGCATACCGAATTCCAGACAATTGTAGAGAAGACATGGAATGTCAGTTTGCAGTGTTCATATATGTTTTGAGTTTGTAAGACATAAAAAATAGTTAAGAAGGCTTTGAGGATCTTCAACTAGAGATTCTTTAGTAAAGAGGTTCAGAAAATTGCTTTGAAGAAAAGGCTTAAAATAACTCAATAATTAATCATAAATGTAAATAATAGTATAGGTTATCTTGTTGAGGATAAAGTTATACTAACTATATTAGATAATGAATCAACATTAAGCAAGAAGTAATGAAGCAAAAAGAAACTTCAACTTGGGTTAAAGAATTTAATTTCAACACAACTTATTATTATAGGCTTGTCAAGGGAAGAATAGAAAAAGATAAAGACAACACTCTTATTATTGGATATGGAAGTTTATTGACTACTTCAAGTTAGATTGATGATGAATTCCTCTATTTTTATAAAAAAAATTACTTGGAACATCACATACAAATCAAGAAATTTCTCTATTAAGAGTATTGGTGCGCTCTTAGACAAGAAACTATCTGAAGATGGTATAAGTCTATTGTGTGCTCCTATTACTAATGAAGAAGATAAGAATAATCTCTTCTCTATTGATGAAACTAGTAGTCCGGTCCATATGGTTTCACCTCATGTTTTTATAAAGCTTTATGGAACATAGTTGGTGAGAACTTTTGCAAAGCTATAAAGCAAACTTTGGACTCATGTATGTTTTTGAATGAGATTAATTCTACTAATGTTGTGCTCATTCCTGAAAGTAATAGTCCTACTAATGTCATAAAATTTATACATATCTCATGTGTAAACACAACTTACAAGACACTTTCTAAATTGATAGTTAATAAGCTAAAAAAGTGCTTAGCTCTAATATATCCGCAAATCAATAAGGATTTGTTGAAGGCAGGTAAATTTTTGATAACATCTTGGTTGCTCATCGTATAGTCAATTGTTCTGATAAGAAAATTATATCTCCAAGGTGCAATCTTAACATTAATTACATAAAGCCTATGATAGATGGATCATCATGTGTGTATCAAATACTTCATAATATTTAAGTGTAAATGGAGAGAGAGATGGTTATTGTAATGGAAAAATAGGTCTTAGACAGTGGGGCGCTCATTCCCCATATCTATTTGTACTTTTTTAGAGGTATTCTCAACCATCACTAAAAGAGTTGGTGAGAACAAGAAGTTTATTCCATACTAAGTGCACTTGTATGAAGTTAAATCCTTGAGAGTAAATATAACAATGAGATTATCAAGCCTTCCCTTAAGTGATAGAAACTTAAGAATTTGAGTGCTCGAGAATGACTGAGGATGCTTGAATTAATGCTTGAAAGTTGAAGTAGGTGAGGATGATCAAAGGTGTAATGAATGATTCCATTGAGGAGATTGATGACTCGCTTTTTGTGATAAATAAATCTCATTCTGATACATCTTTTTATGTTTCTTGTGTGCTCAATTGAGGGATCTTTTCCCTATTATATTATATATTCTCGTTTCTTGCCTTGTTTTAGATAGTTGTCACTTTTCGAGCTATTTGCGCGTAATTTGTGTGTTAAATGTGAAGATCTTAGGTACATGGATGATATCAGATGAAAAAACATGGATAAGAAGTCTAGGAAAGAAGATCAAAGAAGGAAACCAAGAGTAAAGGGCGAAAGAAATCATTTTTAGAAAGTGAAAAAATTACCATCCAGAATTAGAAAGTGAATTCAATGCCACGTGAGATTGATGAATAATTTAGATGAAACCTTTATATCAGTATAAGGCTCTGATGGCCACTGAGATTTTGCAGTTCGGAGCTATAACCAAGAAGTTTTGAATTTTGCAGTCAATGTGACTCGAACATGTCCACTCTTGAAGAGGACAATTTTGGGATGTGATAGGTCATTTAAACCTAGCTCGTGGCCCAAAAATGATTTTAAAATTATAAATATCAACTCCCATCATTAGAAAGTCATCATTTGGCCGCCATAGCTTAATTTCCAAGAAGAATTATCACTATAGAAGCGATCAGGATGATCTAGAGAAGGAAGAAATAGCGTTGAAGCTTCACCGCAACCTCTGCACCTCTGCATCTCTAAAACTTTGGGTAATTAGAGTTAGATTGTTTTGTCTTTAATGTAATTCTAATATTTCTATCTTTATTTTTTATTATGCATAATTAATTTTTTTTCTTAGGATTGTGATTGTAAGAATGATTTAATATTTCTTTGTTGCTAATTGAATATGGGATATTATTGTATTTAATTGAATTGGGATTAGGAATTTTCATTACTTTTTATGCATTTGATTTAATACTATATATGCTCTAGCCAAGTAGAAGGTAATTGATGTCTCCATATTTGTGATATATTAATCTATGTTTGAGACATCATTTTAGGTGTATTTGATTAATTGTTAAAGTATTTCCCCCCGTTATTAGATAAATTCTTATTTCGTGTATTGATTTGGAGATGTATTACTTTTAGAGCATATTTGGTATAATTTGTGTGTTAATGTGAAGCTCTTAAGGTTTATGGAATATAATTAGATGCCAAATCAATTCTAAGGAGTTAAGGAAAAATGATTCCATGAGGAATTAGAAGATAAAAGAAAACAAAGTTAAATTAGGAAAGGAAAAGCTGCTAAATATAGTAGCCAAATCTTCAACTATGTCTAATAAAGTGAAGATAACTTCAAATCAGATGCTATTTTGTAGGATCCTTTATAGGCTTAGATATATCTTTCTGTTGCGGTCGTTTTGATATAAAGTACGCGAAATTTGGCCTAGTAACGAAGAAAATATGATCAAACCAGTGAACAATATTTATCATGTCCTATATTTTAGGAAACTGATTTGAATTGTACTTGGACTCCAATTACTTGCCTTCCACTCCAATATTTCGACCTAGGATTCGAAAACACCTATAAATACATCCTCTTATCATTATAAATATGTCGTTGCTTAATTATCAGTCCTTGGAATCAAGTAGCAACATCAGGAGAAGCGAGTTGACAATACGTGTCCTTGTTTTAGTTTATTTCTTTCCAGCCTGAACTAAATTTTCCATAGCTTGGGTTTTGCATATGTATAATCTTTGAATTCTATTTTCTTCTATCTAAGTTTGTTTTGAATAAACCTTTTTAAATCGATTGAGCTTCTTAACCTTTATATTTGTTTTATGTGCTTTGTTGTATTGACTGTAGTTCTTGCTAGTGCACGAGTATAGACTACCCCATTAAAAGCAGTTGGATGGTCACCCGGAAGGGGTGTCTAATCATTTAACCACCACATAAATGTCTAGTATGCGGTAGTGATCCTGACGGGCTTGCCTAACTAGATAGTCATTTGGGTTTGAAATCAACCACCGATCATTGTGCAGGGTCCCTTTACCTAAGTACCCTTGTAATTGTTAGGTCGACACCTAAGTCCACTCAGAAGGGGGTTATGAGGAATATAGAATCTTGTCTACTTACTCTAAGAGCTTCAATCACCCTTATAACTAGTAGGAGAAATAGAAGGATAAGTGCATACACGCAAACCTGAGCTATATCTATCATCTTATTCTTACATCTTTATTTAATTTGCATTAGTTATTAGTTTAATCATTTTATGCACAATTAATCATATTTATTTTATCATCTTTTTATTCCACGAAACTATACTTTACTACGCTTTCTTCTAATTCACAATTCTAACACACTAAGTCCTAAAAACGAATCTTACTTACTATTAAAACTTGCATACGATTTGTGCTACTTGTAGTGAGTAACGTGGTTGGCTAGGGTGATAATCCTTATCTTTATTATCATTATTTTATCACACCCTACCAGCCACCAAGTTTTTGGTGCCGCTACTGGGGACTTGTGTCTCGTTAGCTTGTGGGTTTAGTTTTTTTAGTGAAGTAATTTTTAGTTATTTTTTCAGATATACGCTTTCTTTTTGTTTTTGTCTCTTTTAGGTTATGGGGTATGCTCGAAAATCTCAAAATTTTATTTAAGGCTTGCAAAATACGTAGAAGAGAAGAAAAGAAGCAAAGAGAAGCCATGTCTGTCATAGAGGATAATTTAGTTCCACCTAAGGGAGCTAAACACAACAATAACATAAATCAACGGATACCAATCCCTCAGGTAATAGCACCACAAGGAGGAGATCCCAGGAATAATCAACATCATGAACAAGATCACCCAGGCTTGGGAGCACCTTTTCGAGTAAAACCATTAGGGTATTGTCCTCCAGTGATCCAAACTACAAAGTTTAGACCCAATCTGGGTATGCTCAGTCAGTTTACAAGCTATGGACTCTATAGTGGTGCAGCTATTCAAGATCCGGTAAGAGTGATTCAGAAGTTTATGCAGATTTGTGATGCCTACATTACTCCAGGCATTACACGCGAGCAACTGTATTGCTATATGTTTTGGTTTTTCTTGACCGGAAGTGCTGGTGATTGGCTATAGACAACCACCAAATACAATTAATACTTGGGATGAACTACAAGCCGCATTCTTTAACCGTTTTTATCTGAAGAGTATGAGATTAAAAGATCAAATGGAGCTTGCTAGTTTTCTCCAAGAGAATGATGAAGAAGTAGGAGACACATGGACAAGGTTTCAACATAAGTTAGCAGTTAATCAGATCTATTAAGCTATGCATCACCCCCACAAATGCAGACCTTGAATCCTCAGAGAAGTTTCTTAGGTATGTTAAAGGAACTATCCATTACAACTTAACTTGTCTTCTTCAATTTCTACTCTTCATGCCTTTTATGACTCAGATTAGGCAAGTAATTCTCTTGACTGCCGATCTACAACAGGATATCGTATATTTTTGGGTTCTAATCTTGTCTCATGGGGATCAATGAAACAAACTACAATTCTAGATCATCTACAAAAGCTGAGTATAAAGCCTTAGCTTATGTTTATGTAGAACTTAAATGGTTCACTTTTTTGTGGAAGAGTTTACATATTCTGGTTGCCACTCCTTCAATTGCTTGTGTCAATCTCTCAGCTATAGCTTTGGCTACCAATCTGGTATTCCACACACGCACTGGACACATTGACGTTGATTTTCACTTTGTGAGAGAGCAAGTGAAGTCCAAGCTTCTTCATCTTAGACATGTATCTTTCACCAATCAACTGGCTGACATTCTTACTAAAGGTCTTGATGTATCTTTATTTACCTCTCTTCTGGCTAAGCTTCCTCTACTAAACATGCTCAGCTTGAGGGGGAATAACAAGATACAAAACATAAACATTGCACTCGCAGCACACACAATAACAAAATTAGCTAGTTAGTTAGGCGGGAGAGAAAGTGTGAGGTGAGTGTCATCTAGAGTGTGATGTACTCTATGTACTCTATAAATATCAGCTCAATCATACATATTTTATAGCAAGAAATAAAAACAAATTATTCTCTCTCTCTCTCTCTATTTAGGATATGGTAGATTTTTCTTTGTTGGGTCTCAGAATTCATATATGATTTTGAGAGTTTTTGAGCCCGTGAAGTCGGTTTAGGCTATATGGGCTTCACCGTGATGAAACTTTTTTGTTTACTTGTCTGGTGAGTATCTTTGAACTTTACATGCCATTTTCCTAGTTTCCTCTGAATTGCTTGTTGTTGTCTATTTTTCTCGTTCATTCTGCTATTCGATCTCCTACTTGAGTTGAACTCTTATCGCTTACGATGTAGTGCTTGTTTGGGATTTCTTTTCAAAATAATCACTTAAAGTGATTTTAGATCCATAGCAATATTTTAGACTCTTAAAATCACTTTTAAGAAAAGCACTAGATTAGTGATTATTAAAATAATCACTTAAAGTGATTTTAGATGTCAAAATATTTTTTAATATTTTTTACAAATGTTTTAATTTTAATCAAAAAGCGCCTTTAGCTCCAAAATAATCAATCCCAAACGGGCTCGTAATCTATCCCCTTGTTCCCTCATCTGGAATGAGAGTTAGTTTCTCTCTTATTTCATCTATTTAATCTTCTTTGTTTGGATTTTTAGGTGCATTTTGGAGCTCTCCCTATTTTAGTGGTTATCTCGTTTCAAGTGGTTCTTGGGTTGGTGTATTTGAGTGTTTTCCATTCACTTAAAATGTGCATGGTTTGGGTTCCGTTTGGGAGAGGTGTTTCTTAATTTATGAGGCCCAGGTAGTCTGCCTTTTGTTGGAGGTGATTAGGGTTAGGGAAATACTTCTTTGTTACCTTAGTTTCACGACTCTATCTCGGTTTGTGTTTTTTCTGATAACTCGTTTATCACATGGCTCGTTGGTTGGTTGGGCGAGATTTGTGTTGATCTGTGTCGTTTTGGGATTTCCTGTTTTGTTAGGGTATTTGTTTGTTTTTATTTTACTGCTACGTTCGTTTCCTCAAGTTGTCCCTTATTTGTTATCTCAGTGCGTGGATAAGTTTAGTGTGTTTTCCATTCACTAACTTTTTTAGGCCTTTTGTTCCCGGCTGATTATTTATGTGGATTCTTGGTCTAGTTGTTGGACAACTGTTGCCGTTTGTTGGGATTGGTTTTGGATGTCTCGATCCTCCAAGGATATATGTGTTTCTCTATCTGGCGCGGCAATTTTGGTTTAGTTTCCCTTTTCTATACATCTCTCTCTAGTGCGGTCACATTTGCACCATTGTCTGTGTCATTGGTGATACAATCTACAAAGTATGGTTTGGGTACGTCGCTACATCTTATCATCTTTGCGGGGTTTTTATTGATTCGTCGATTGCGTTTTGTGATTCTTTGATTTGTTAGTTTGTTGGTCAGGACTATTATTTTGGAAAGAGTTTGAATTCTTTCCGATTGGGTGGATCCACTAACATAAGTGTTTTTTAGATCCGTTGTTTGTTTATATTCTTTTTCTATGTTTCTTAAGTGTGATATATCATCAACTGTTATTATGTAATGTGTGTTTAAATATCCATTTTTATCATGATTTAAAAAGAAAAGAGCCCTTAAAAAAGTTTTAGTTTAGAAAACCTATATGCTCGGACTACCCTAATAACACAATTATTTGTAGCCAAATATATTTGTTCTGAAGATCGATAGTTGGCCTAGTGGTTAGGCTACTCCGTCAAGACCAAGAGATCTTGGTATTGAATCTTATTGGAATCTTGAAATCGAAATGATTCTGGGTCTGATCAGGGAACTAACAACTTATTAAGAGAAGGGAGTTCAGTACATTTTTCAAGAAATCATTCGAAAGAACTAGAGGATGCCAATATTTGATGCTATTGTGTATCCTGCTAACTTTCGTTTCAACATTTTCTCCAAGTAATTCATATACAAAATTCAAACTCATAAGCTTACGCCCCACATGAATGTAGAAGATGTCTAGTACCGATCTCAGGAGTACAAATGCTTCTGGAACAACTCTACTCTAACTTCAGAATCATCACAGCTTCCGCCCCATGATTGTTGAGTGTAGTAATGGACTAAACCAATGCAATACTCTTGCATCTCCGATTAATTGCCTCTGAGGAACGCAAATTTGACTTGCGCGTAGGAGAATTACGAGAGTTAGTCCGGATTGAAAGTGGAGGAGCAGAAGTTTGTTTCTGCAGAGTATTTCGCAAAGGTGCGGATAAAGACTTTGCTGCTGCACGTAGTTTTGTAGCATCATCTACATATAAAAGATCATCAATCCTCGCCATTAAATTGTACGCTAAACTTTCCATCACTCTTGAGTAACTCTCGAGAATCGATTGTCCAACATCCTAAACAGAATACAAGATATTAGTTTCAATAGATCGATCATCTATCATCAATCATACCTTATTATGCTGAATCTTGTTCATGTCTAAATTAGTCTGTGGTAGACCAGTAAAATGTAACTTTAAGCTCTTCAAGAGTGTCTCGGCACGTTGAGTTAATAGTTTTGTCTTTTCTATATCACCAACAAGACCTTTCACTGCACCACCCCATGATGATCTCTTAGCATTTTTTACATCCTTAAATCTCTTTTTCTCACATTTTCGCTTCCATATAAGCACAGCATCTTCAATCCTATTAGCGATTTCTAGAGTCGTATATTCTGACGAAAGCTCTAAGTAATCAAGAAGACTTTCGGGGGAGAAATTTTCAGCTGATATGTAACGGTACAAAATTTCACCTAAACAAGCCCTTCCACTTTTCGGTAAACTCTCCAAGTAAAGTTTCGGTACTTCCATCTCGGACAACACATTAGCGTTAATAGCCAAAGCCGCTTTAAAAATCTGATTCGTGCATTCTCGACATTGTTGTAGTTTCTTAGTAGTGGCTTCGGACAAACCATTTTCCGGGACTTTGGGAAACGGAAGCCACCACTTTTCTTCAACCCTAACCGAAGGTCGCCTAGAAGATGAAGAAGACGAACAAGAATCTGTTTGAATTTTTCCTCCCTCAGAGAAAACCATCCCACGATCAATATATCGAAACTCACAATCACTAAACCCATCCAAGAGTGTTATGAGCATCGCATCGATTTTCTTTAGTGCCGGAAGGTTTACATATAAATCAGAGCGTTGCTGATTTGTCATAACCTCGAACATTTCACCGCTCGGGAATTCTTGCATGGATGGAATAAGCTCCACAATTGAATCACTCACGGATAAAAGCCAGTTCATTTCTCGTACCCATAGCAATTTCTTTTGTGGCGTTAAAGGCTCGAGCTTCCATAGCTCCCCAAACACAGTAGCTATTAAGATTACAAATCATTAAGCCACTAAAAAAAAGATAAAAAGGGTTTGAAAAACGTGCTAGAGATACGAACCAGCAAGATTTGTGATAGCGTTGGAAATAGCAAGAGATGTGCATACTCCTTTTCCACCACCAGACATATCTTCTCCTAACAATAGTTTAGCAAAACGTTCTTTCATAAATTCTACTTCTGCAATTTCAGTAATTTCTCTGGTTTAGTTAATTAAATGGGAGAAAAAGTTCATAAAAACAAGAAAAATGGTTGAGATGTAGTACCATCGTTCTCTGTTTCACTTGCGGAAATGATGACGTGTCTTTCACCTATCACCGGAAGCATGATCGGAGGTAAAACAGCAAGATCAGAGATAGTAGATGCGAAATCCAATGGAGATGAACAAGATTGAGATGTAGAAGTAGTAGCATTATTAGTAGGATCATAAGTAAAAGTATTTATGCTTGAACTTTCAGACTCACTAATATCAGCACTTGCACTATAACTATCGTATCGATCACTTTGCTGATCATATTCATCATCTGATGTAACATTAGACATATTCGATCGTGAATAATCTTTGTTTTTGTAAAAAATATGTTGTGTTTGAATTATGATTTCAACTAAGAAGTCAAATGTGAAAAAGCAAAAGTTTTAAAGTTATTGTCTGTTTGGAGCTGTCTAAAGCGCACTTAACTATTCCCACCAATATTACAACAATAACAATAACATTGTTGTTGTCTGATAGATGAATCTATAATTCTTATAAACATTGATATATTGGGACCGCTTCACCTTTTTCAAAATTATTGAAAATTGTAAAATTCAGTTATATACAATCTTACATTCAATAAATGATTTGTTGCAATATACTAATATAAAGTGGTAACATAAAACATTACTAGTATTAGTAGGTGAATCGTCAGTGTCATGGAGGATCACAAATGTAAAGTCTAAAGTTCATAGTATAACAATACATACCGCATACAACTGTACCAATTTTTTTTTGACAACTGTACCATCTAATATACTATTACAATTGAAATGACTCGATCTGAATATAATTATCAATTAATATATTTTTTTTTATATAACTACATTCCTTTTATAATTTACTTTAAATCAATTTAAGGACGGTTTAGGTTTTTTTTTTCTAAACTTTTTTTGATAATATTAAAATAAAAATAGTTAACTTATACCTAAGGGTATAGATTCTTCATACAAAATATCCGCTAAACCTCTTGAAATACTATCTAGGTTACACCTAAACATGTCGCCATTAAGCTTACATTTAGCTAATCAATCTGCTGCTCTATTACAACCTCGATTACACCATTTAAACCATAGTTTATAGTTTCCGAGATCATATAAATGCTACTAATAATATTAGAAACAGTGGGATTGGAAAATTGCAAACAACTCTCAAGGAACTGCATAATAAGAAGACTATCACTCTCTACTATCACCCTAATATTAGATTCCCAGGCTAGTAGACAAGCTTTTAACATCCCTAACGCCTCCGCCTCGAGAGGAGATTCAGCTGAAATATCCCACACATTGTAGCTCCTAGTATTTCCAAGATAGTCCTTGGTAACACAAGAAATAGTAGCTATGTTATCTTTAAAAGCTGTGTCACAATTAATTTTTAATATATTTATAGGTGGAGGTTCCCATGTAATTTCCTTTTCATTTATTTTGTACTTACATAAAGCTGACTAAGGGGCTTCCTGTGTAATATTTTCATAAGAAGAAATATTAAATCCCTTCAATACATTAGTATCATCCTTAGGGATGTTACAATTTTCATAGTACTTCCAATTTTAGAAGGCTTTTTCATTGTTGCTTCAGGGTCAATTTTTATATTGTTCTATTTATACTCATTTCCAAATCTGCCATGCAATATTGCAGAAAATTTCTAATGTTTGTGTACTTGTATTTAGCTTTTTGTGAATTTCATAAATACTAGCCATCCAAGTATCCATAGTATTGGAACACTGGTTGCTTGTATATAAACTAAGTGGTGAAACATACCAAACTGCTCTAACCCACTCACAATCCATAAGTAAATGTTCCACATTCTCAATTGATTTATCACAGATATCACATATAGCTAAATTCAAATTCTTTTTTTATGCAGATTATCATTAGTGGGAAGGATATTTTTAAACACCCTCCACATAAACTTTTTAACTCTATGAGCAACATTAAGATTCCACATAATTTTCCAAATTTTTGGGGTCTATATAGTGAGATGTGGACTCTTTCTTATCACATTTACTACTAGCTTCCTTATCCCCATTGTATTTTAGTAGATGGTACCTTTTCAAATTTTCCTTTAATCCAAACAGGATTGTCTTTACCACCTAATAGTGGAATAAAAGTATTCAAAATTAGTTTTGCCACTTCAGGGGTAAGTTACTATTTAAGATCAATATTCCATCCATCCATTAGGGTTCTCCATCCCCAAGAGGGAGAGTTCCCAATTTTAGCAGTAGAAAGTGAGGTGTGGGGAAAGTACTTACTTCAAGGGCTTTATAAAGAAGGGAATCACAATTATTAAGTAGGTTCCATACTTGTTAACTAAGTAGAGCTACATTCATAAGTTGTAAGTCCCTAAATCCTAGGCCCCCTATATTTACTCTTAGTAAGGGATTCCAAAGAGCCCCAATGTATTTTTTATTACCTTTACTACCCTGCCAAAACCTTGCAATTTGTGATGGAATCAAATCACAGATTTTCTTTGGAATTAAGAAAGAAGACATATAACACTTAGGCATACTAAGTAACCGTGCTTTAATAAGAATGTCTTTACCTGCATCAGACAGATACAAGTTCTTATAGTTCTCAGTTCTTCTCAAGGTTTTTTCAACAAGTATATTTAAATCTTTAACTTTGGATCTCCCCCCCTCTCAGTGGGAAGGCCTAAATAATTACCTAAATTATTGGTAATTTTCATATTCAACCTGTAAGCAAAATTATTTTGGATAAAATAAGGTGTATTAGTACTGAATTTGGTCCCACATTTGTTATAGTTAAGCTTCATACCAGTTGCAAAACCATACTTATTAATGATATCATTAAGACTCTCAATTTCAGTAATACTAGCTTTCATAAAAAAGGTACTATCATCTGCAAAAAGCAGATGTGTAATACTACACATATTTCTAGAGATTTTAATTCCATCCATAAGATTTTTATCAACTTTATCTTTAATAAGTACTGATAATAACTGAGTAACAACAGTAACATGGGTCATCCTGTCTGAGCCCTCTCTTAGGTCTATTCAACATATGAGGGGTACCATTAATAAGAACATAATATGTAACCGAGTTGACACATCTCATAAGTTTATTAACCAAGTTACCGTTAAAACGCAATCTTATTAGTATAATTTCCAAACAATCCCATTCCACATTCTCATATGCTTTTTGTATATATACCTTGACAGCTATATGGAAGGTTTTAGTATATATGTTATCTTTAATATAATTAATGACTTCATGGGCAATATAAATATTATCTTGGATATGTCTACCAGGAATAAACGCAGATTGGTTTCCATCAATCAAAAGATTCATATAAGGTTGCATTCTATTTACCAGAATTTTAGCAATTGTTTTGCAAATAAAATTTGAGCAACTTATAGGGCTAAATGCTTAATATTATTGGGGGTTTTAATCTTAGGTATAAGAGATATAAAGATGTGATTTAAGTCATCCAATGTACCCCCATTATACCAAAAATTGTTAATGGTTTTAATAACATCAAGTTTTATAATCTCTCAATATTTTTTGTAAAAGAAACCTGGATATCCATCTAGTCCAGGCGCTTTGTGGGTCCCTAATTCATTGATAGCTTTTAAAATATCTTTTATATCCGATGGTTTATCCAAATTATCATTCATTGCTTTGTTAACCTTACTAGGGATCATATCAGTAATAGCGCTAAAACTTATTTTACAAAAAGTGTCAAATATATTATTAAATTAATTACATATTTCTTCTTTAACGTCTTCCTCAGTTTCAATCCAGTTTCCATCTTCTTTAGTGATTCTCATAATTTTATAACTTTTCTTCTTTCTTTAGTTGAAGCATGGAAGAAGGAGGAGTTTTTATCACCCCTTTTAAGCCACATAATTATGGACCTTGAGGCCCAGTTATATTCCTCATCCTTCCAAGCTTTTTCAATTTTTTTAACTAACGTATTATACTCATCCCAGTTCTAGTCTTAGGGTCATTGTAAATAGTTTCAATTTGTTGCATACAACTATCAATAATTTTTTTTGTTATTTTTATATTTACTCTTACTCCAAATATTAAGCAGCACACTGCCTTTTCTAAGCTTCATAATAAGGGCATTTTTCACACTATTGGGATTGCTATTTCTATACTCCCAAACTTTCTTAATAATATCAAAACATTCTTTCTCTTCAGTCCAGTTATTTTCAAAATAAAATCTTCTTTTTCTATTATTTTTACTATCTTTCATATGTAGAACTTGGGAGGCGGGATGATCAGACCCTACATCAGGTAACAGAGCTACCCAAGTATTGGGAAATTTTTCATTCCATTTTTTTTACCGAAGGCTCTATCTATAAGAGATTTAATCATCTTATCATCAGTTCTTTTCTTCGACCAAGAGTATTTAACCCCTTTAATTTC
The DNA here is from genome assembly GCA_029959085.1 of Nemophila menziesii. Lineage (NCBI taxonomy): Eukaryota > Viridiplantae > Streptophyta > Magnoliopsida > Boraginales > Hydrophyllaceae > Nemophila > Nemophila menziesii. Next base: position 20,429,660 of record JARWIR010000015.1, on the reverse strand, counting down.
AATTTCATCCAACTTATTATGTTTTATAAACCCATTAAATTGTATGATGGATTTTTTACATTTGTCATCCCCACCTTTCTTATCTAATAAGGATTTGATATTATTAAAGTCCCCTATTAGGTTCCAGGCCTCATGATTTTTTGGATGATAACATCTAAATGTTTCAAGACAAGTCTCTTTGTTTTTATCTAGAGGGGTTCCATACACAAAATTAGTGAAGAATCTTACGTTTTCATAATTTATCTTACAATGTATATGGTTAACAGATTTATTCAAAACTTTAATATCAATTCCATTTTTAATAAAAAGGGCAAGCCCACCCCAAATTCCAATAGGTTCAACCGTGTCAATAAGGGTCATTAATAATTTTTTCTAGCTTTTAACATTTTTATAAGGTTATTGGGTTTCTGAAAGGAATAGTACCTGAGTCTGGTATTTGGGAACAATATCGGATAGGGTCTGGACTGTCAGGGTTGTGCCAATACCCTGACAATTCCAGGCAGTTTGTATCATTGATCTTCTTGAGGTTGATTTGGGTAAAACCCCTCAAACTTCTTCAGTTAATTAAGCCATTTGATGTTCAATTTCATTGGTAGCAGCTTCAGGTTCATCTACTTGCTTTCCTATTCTTGAGGCCCATAGGATTTTTCTGTATCTTAATATTAATCTGAGCTGGGTTTTCCTTCTTATTTTTCTTCCTTTTAGCTTTAACTGATTGTCTTATTCCGCTTTCTTTCATAATCAATTCCTTATTAAATTTAGTTGATCTTTTATCGCCAGCTTCATAATATACTTCCTCAAATTGGGAAAGGCTTCTAGTCTCTAAAATCATTTTCCTTTAAGGTTGCGTAACTTGGGGTTTTATAATCTTTAGGTTTCGAATTATTTTGTAGAGTTGTTTTAGGTGAGTGGGGGGGTTTGAAGTGATGGTGTAAGGTTATGGTGTGAAGTGACCTTCTTTACAAGAGTGGGAGGATATTAAGCAATTAGGGTTCGAAGGATTGGGGATTTACTGTGTGGAGGGAGATGATTGGGTTGTTGGATGGAAAGAAGGGTCAGTGTGTTGAGATGAGTTGTTAAAATGATTTGGGCTCACCTTATTATTTTGATAAATTATCTCATTTGGGCTCCTTAATTGGGCTTGGACTTTCAAAAGATCCAAAAAGTAGTTCATTTTCTTGGGCCGAACTTGTTTTAAATTTTTTTTCCATCTTTTGCGCCACCTTAGTAAGCCTTAATTTCTTTTCCAAAAAAAAGGCAGTCCCTTAAAGCCTTATCTCTTAAATCTGATGTAGACAAAACTAGTACATCTCCACCTTCATCGTCCTTACCGTAGACTAAATTTTCGTCTCTTCCTCTCTTTCCAATCGTGCCATTATCACGGCCTTGCTTTGTACCTTGTTTAGTACCAGATTCAAAAACTCTGTTAGTACCTTTAACAACGTCATTATTACCGTTAACATTAATGTTGAGTTGAGTTTGAATCGGTTCTGAGACTCGGTAACTCTGTTCCAATCCCCAATATTTCTTATCTTTATTTATTATTATCTTCTTGCTCGGATCCGAAACTTCTTTTAGTACATATGATTGTGGTGGACCTCAAGTAGAGGTTTTGATCCATCCTCCTAATAGAGGTTTAACTTTGGTGCTTGTACACCCTATCTCTTCATGACCGAAGATTCCACACCCATAGCAGATTTGACCGATATTTTTGTAGCAAAATTTAATCCAAGCAGCTTTGTGTTCATTTTCCCAGAAATTGATTTTAGGAAATAGAGGACGGTTGAGCTCCCAATCAATTTGTACCCACGTAACAGTTTTTTCATCTATCTCAAACGATTCAGGTAAAATAATTTGATGAACTTTTTCAAAGAAACTAAGCAGTTTGCTGAGACAATTGATTGTAAGCAGGTTAACTGGAATACCCGAAAGTTGAATCCATAGTGTACTATTGTTGACTTCTTTCTTTTCTGTAGCTTTATACTGATTAATAGCAATATGTTTACCTTGAACAGTCCAAGGTCTTTGTTCCCATACTTTATTTTTATCTTCTTTATTTATGAATTTGATAACAAAGGTATTTTTTCCAATCTTCTCTACTTCCACTTGTTTTTGTTATGACCAATACTTGTTAACATGATTTTTGATAAAAGTATGGTTAATTTGCTCTTTAATAAGCAACTTAGCTAGGATTTTGTGTTTATTTAGTATTCTGTATTTGGTTTCTTTGTCTAGTTCTATAACAATCTCTTTGTTTTTTGCTAGTGGATGAGAAGATGCAAAGAAATCCATTAAAGTTTTTGCAGGAGCTAGGTAAGGGTGGAGAGAAGCTAGAACGAGCACTACAATAAATAGTGTTATTAGAGACGATACATATTGCGGCAAAACTAAAAAATTGCCTCTAATGATATTTTAACCGGCAAAATTCATTCTGGCAACATCAATATTTGCCGCTAAAAATAAGTTCAATAGAGGAAAAATAAATAATTTGCTACAAAAGGTGTCTTTAGAGACGAACTTATAGAGGCGAACAAATAGCGGCTATTAGCGGCGAAATCAAGATTTTTAGTGCTAAATTTTTTGACGCTAAACATACCTTTTATTGTAGTGGAGAAGTAAGGAAAAGGAGAAATGAAGAAAGAGGGTTTGATGGACAAAGTCACAAATTTAGGTTACTATATAACTCCAGCTGGATGGAAATTCTTAGGGTGGACTACGTGATGAACAAGATTATAAAAAAATTGGATATAGATAACGATTCTCCTTCAAAAGAGGAATGAAAAAATATGTTTTATAGCAAGGTACCACCTTCTAATCCTTCTCCTTAATTGCTTATATGCATTAGTTTAGTTTAGTTTAGCTTAAATTTTATTGTTATATTGAGTCTTTTTTTAGACGTAGGGACACGACTCACTTCTGAGTTGGGGTGAGGATTCGTTGTCCTCATCTTCCTTTTTGTTTTTGCATAAAAATTTAAAAAGAAATTACAGCTAGAATTGGCATAGAATATGGTGAATTTCCCTATTGAGCATGTTTTAATTAAGTCAATGATAGTAAGTAGTATGTTTTTGAACAGTGTCACAAATATGTTTAGTATGTATGCATGAAAACAGGAAGTGAAAGATAGGGAAGATTAATAAGCAATGCGTAAGAAGTGTCAATTGGAACTTAGGGAAAGTTAATCGGTGTATAGAATGTGAGGTTTTAAATTAGTTGAAAACCCGCTTGTCTATGAACTAATAGTGAAAAAGTTGACGAAATCTGGTAGTTAGAAAAGTGAATAAGGCAGTTCTTTTATATTTATGCCACTTGATGCCTCTATCTTTCTCACCCTTTTATTTGATTATTATTATTATTCGTCTTAGCCCCTTTGAGACTTTCTAAATCCTTTTATTAACCACATTACAAGCCACATCCCTTAGTTATAGGACTTATCCATATGACCCATACACTTGAATCACAAAACCTGAGACAATTTGTTTTAGAGCTTGAGTTTGCGGTGGTGGGTTTCATCATTGGGAAACATTGGGTTTGGTAAATTTGATTGTAATTGTGATATTATTAATGATAATAATTTTATTATTGTAACCCTTTGTCAGGGTAAAAAGAAAGTATTGAAAAGAAAAAAATATGAAAAAGTAGCATGTTATCTCACATTAAAAAAGAGAGTCATAGCTAGCTATCAAAAGGAAAAAATATACATGAAAAGATTGGAAAGATTTGGACCGATAAAGTGGACTTTGTTATGTAATCATCATAGAAGGTTTTATTGGGTTATTTCGGGATGCAAATCAAAGCATCATAATTGGTCTGAGTGAGGGCATCTTCGAGTGAAACTCACGCTCTAGGGAGATTCGTTAATGGATTGTGAGGAGAGAGCATCTCACTTTCCATTATCCAAATATAACATACTGTCCCTAAGACAACGCTATAACCATAAAGACCTCAGGATTTATAACTACTTGGTGGAGGAACAATGGAACAATTAGGGAATAGGTGAGTGGACCATTAAATACTATATTAGGACCTATTATCACATTATACCCATTAACACAAACTGAGTTGAAGACCTCTCCTTCTGTCATTCCAAAGTTAATCTGGACTTAAATTTATGGATTGTTGAGTATGTGTTTATTAATCATATGTGTGCAATAGTTCTTTAACATTACTACATGATATTTTTCTGATATTTTGTTCTAGGATCCTTTATTACTTTCTATTCTTCTTCTTCTTTTCCTTCTTTATATATTGCTGACTACCCTACTGTTCTTATCTTTATTGTATCAGAATGATACAACTTTGAGTTGGGGGTCTTGATGTCTCCCTATTTTTAATATATTAATCTATAATTGAGACATCATTTTAAGGGTATTTACTATTTAATTTCGGGATTTTTTCCAATGTATTCATACTTTACACTTTTGTGTCCAGTTTTAGGTGTTTTGCTATTATGTGAGCTTTTGTGCGTGTTTTGTGTGTTATTTGTCTAGAACTTAGGTATATGTAAGATATTACACATAGGGAAACTAATTTGAAGTGTAAAATTAAAGAAATCCCTTAGTCAAAGTAAAAAACTAAGAGTTTTGATATATTTGGAAAGTAAAGAAGCTGCCAAAACTGCACATACGTCCACTAATTAAATTGCTGCAGAAAAACAGCCAGGAATTAGGAGGAGCCTTTTATATACGCATATAGATCTTTTAAATGTGGTCATTTCAATATAAAGAACATTAAATTCCGATAAGTAACGAAGGATATATGACTAAATCAATATCTGCAAAGGTTTATCATGTCCTACAATTTAGGGATACGAATTTTGGTAAGATTAGGACTCCATAAATTGGGGATTACTCCATATTTCGACCAAGGGCCTATATATATATCCATTCATACCTTAGACAAATCATCCTCGGTCAGTCCCTAATCATATAAAGACCAAGAGGAAGCTTAAATCAAGAGAAGAGAAGACAATAAAGAGTTGGACACTATTCATGTCATTCCAACCCTTCACCTTTGTAATTTATTTTCTTTCTTTCTCTAGTATGAACTAAATTCTATTTAACTTGATATTAGAATAAGGGTATGAACCCTAGACATGTTTTATATATTTTTTTAATTTAGGAAGTCTTTTACATTTAATTGAAATTAGTGGTGTTATCTCTGTTTTTATGTGCCTTTATGCATTGTCTGTAGTTCTTGCGGTGGCCAACGTATAAGATTACCTTAATAGTAGTTCGATGGTCGCTCGGAATGCGTGTCTAATTATTGAAACACCACATAAACATCTAGTGTGTAGTAGTAATCTAAAAGGGCTTGCCTAACTAGATAGTCACTAGAATTTGTGATTAACCACTGATATTGCGTAGGGTCCCCTTACCCAAGTCCCCTGGTAATTGTTAGGTCGCCACCTAAATCCACCCGGAAGGGGGTTAGGAGGAATATAGAATCCTAGTTATTGCATATCACACAATTCTCCCTTACATGAATAGGTTATAACACAACGCTAATGGGGAGTAATTGCTATATATCGAGCTAAATTCGCATACTACTTCTTTCTCTCTACTTATTTTTCTGTCTTTATTTTATTTAGTTAATTGTTAGAGTCTTGAAAACTCAACAAATATTTTAGAGTCTTTTAAGCGTATTATCCTCTAACTTCTTTTATTTGTACTTTATATTTGCATTAGTTCTACCTAACTTTAGTAGTCTCTGAGGACGAATTCTACTTATCATTTAAACTTGCATGCGATTTGTGATATTTGCAGTGAGTAACGTGATTGGTTGGGTGATAGTTCTTATCTTATATTGTCATTATTTTATCACACCCTACCAGCCACCAAGCACATAAAATGGGAATGAGGGACCGAAAATCTCCACACCCAACTTAAAAGTGAATCATGCCCCCACAAATCGAAATAGACTCGATACGAAATAAAATTACAAAAATGCATAACTAAACACATAAGATACAATCAATGAGGTGAAAGGTAGAGAATAAAACATACTCTCGAGGCTTATTGGCTCGTATGATCATCCACCCAAGGTAGGGCAAGGTGAATAATTCAAGATATCATGATATATTTTTTCAAGGTGTATGATTATATGCGCTTGATTTTCTTTAATTTGATTTGATTTGCGCCACATCATCCTCCAAGAAATTTTAAGCCACCTCTACTCAGTCGAATCGCTCATTCATCCTTTCTTTCAAAAAAAGATCACCATCTCTTGAACTTGATTCCTTCTTGTCTATGTGTGGTGAACCCATCTCATGTGGGCGTTTAATCTTAGCATCCATAGGACCCTTCTCAATCTCCACCTAAGAAGTCTTCAAACTGGATTATTTGCGATCGCTCTTTTAAGAATCGTCTTAATCCACTCGTCATCGATGTTTTTACTTGAATTGTACGTATATGCTTCATTCCCACGAGTCACATACTCTTTTCTAATTGCTAGTAATCCCCATTATAAATAATTTAAGTTTTTCGTGTTTTAAGGGTAAATTTGGTATTTAACCGCTAACGAAGATTAAACTATCATATTAAATTATCTATCACGTAGATTAGGGGCTACCCTTGGTACTCTAACAACCTCTGCCGAGTGACATTACGAAGTATTAAGACAAATAGAGTTTAACCCTACTGGCTATTTGATTAGTTAAGACCTCTCGGTTCACTAGCGCATATTAAAAAAAAATATAATATATGACTCATAACCCAACCTCTTGTAAAATGATAGTAAATTTTCTTTACTAACCTATTGATTTGCCAAAAGAATATATTCACATAGTTAACAAATTCATATTCAAAGTAAATAACACAAATTCATTTAAGTGTAAAATCCCCAAATCTATCGAAAAGCATATAAATCACCATCTAGGGTTTATACCCTTACAATTTTCTAGTTATATAATATTAGTTTATAATAGAATATAGAAATACAATGTTGGAATAATACATAATTAAAAGCAAACTTCAAACGAGATAAGAATTACACAAATTTATGCAAAAAAAGTGGTGTTTTTGACTTCCAGCCCTTGATTCCTTGCTCTAAACGTTTCTATCTTCTAATAATGATAAGTGGTTGTTTTTGTTGACTAAAACACGAGTGTATAGCACAAAAACGTTTTAGCTACATCGGGCCAACGTAAGTGAGTCAAAAGTGGCCCCAATGGACTCTTCTAAATTCGGACAACTTAAGGTCTTGCCATAAAAACGTCCAAAACTTCTTCAATTCATCTTAAAATAGAAGACCTTCTCCCCAAACTATCTACACTCGAAGGTATAATTTGAGAGATGATTTTATGATCAAAACAATCACCAATTTTGAGTTATGGACTTCAAAAGTCGATGGAATCATTCTGTTGGCAATTCCTGTTGAGTTTTAACTGGATTTCTTGGCTCCTTTTGCGACTTGATTTTGGTTTCTTTTTAGAATTTAGACTTCTTGGCTTCATCTTTGGATCTAATATCACCCATGTACCTACTATAATCACATAACACACAAATTACTTAGAAATGCTCCACAAATATCATCATCCAGAGTACACCACTAAATCAAAACATGTCAAATAGAAGGGGTAAATCTTGTATTTGAGCCTTAAAACCCTATCAAATTATATTATAAGAGTATATTAATCTATCACAAAAGGATATACATCATCTATCAACTTTTTCAAATCGATTTCGTTGAAGAACAATTGAAGCTTTCATTCAGTCTTTATTATATCCAAGTATTCTTTCTTCATTTCCCATTTTCATTTAAAAACCCTACCGAGAGGGTAAAATGGATTATGTAGAGAACCACTTCAGGTCAACTTACACATTTATTAATTTCCAACTTTGAAACAAATTGTTTATATTTGTTACCAGAGTCTTACTATTGTTTTTCTTTGACCTCTTCATCGGTCAATGTTAGTCCCCAAAGAGAATTAAAATAACACTCTCAGACACACTTATGATCCCCTCAAATAACTTCACACCACATGGGTGGGGAACTTCATTGTTAAAGGATATGTCAAAACTACAACCTAGAGCTTATTAAGAGTCATTCTTCCGATAATGGTCTAATATGCCAAGTTACAATTAACTATCATGAAGCATACCTAAATATTCTCTAAGAGATTCCCCTAACTTATACTCATCGATAATTCAGTTTAACATGTCAGATGAATTCTTTGTCCCATAAATCCCTTTAATGGGCCAGTGTATGGCCGAACAACCTTTGAATCCAATTTCAATTGATTAAATTCTTTCACATACAATAACTTCCTAAATCGACTAACACCCGACAGAATAAACCATTCCTGATGACTATGAATATTACTAATGTATCTTCATGCAGAAAGAAAACATACTAGCATCTTTGTTAGTAAACCGTACACCATTTCCATGTGTAAGATCGCCATACTGGATTTTGGAGCCTAGTTCGAGCTGCTCACACGTATTGATTTATCTTGTTCCTATACTGGACACTCTCAAGGACCTCCGTGTTTTCCACTAAACCCCACCTTCTCCCATCTTCTGGAAACCTTGTGATGATATTTACCTCATACCTAAATCTTTGGCTACTTGATGTCTCCTTTTTTGTGATAAATATATGCCCTTAGGAGACATCATTTAAGGTAGAAATTGGACTTATTAAATAGATATTTACGCTTATTTGAATATATTGCACTTTCTCCCCTTGGAATTATGTATGTGCATTTTTAGACCTTTTGTGCGTTAATTTGTTTTTTTTAGTATAAAGTTCTTAGGTACATGAATGCTATGTAGCACCAAGATGAGGAGGAGAAGTGTAGTTTAAAGTATTAGATCAAACGAAGAGGTCAAAAGAGAGAAAGTACCACTCAAAGAGTTGACGAAAAGATATGAAAATCTGGATAAGTGTTACTAATTTCAGATTTCAAGTCACCTCGGCACTAATTTAGGTGTGGATATTCAAAGGAGAAAGTTGCACCTCTGAGTTAGCGCGAATTGAGGGATGGAATCATGTGATTTGGATGTGAGACACAAAAGTTATGGTTGTTTTACTGAAGTGTACAACATTTACGGGATTTACTAATTAGACTTGGGCCTTAATTACTTAATTAAGCTCATGTTTAGACCTAATCCGAATTTAAGCACTATATAAGCCCATTTAGACCTTATTATTCAACACCTCTCAGTTATATTTCAAATTAAATCATCTTTAGAGAGAGCGTCAAAAGGGAAGAGGCAATAATAGAAGCTGGAGAAGTCTTTCTCCAACAACAGTTCTTTTAACTCCTGTAATTAGGTTCTTCTTTATTTTATTTTTGTTTTAATTTTTAATATGAGTTGAATTTAAACATACTTGAGAATCGCGCAATGGGATGAGCCCTAATTTATTTAATTAATGTATATCAAAATGTAATTTTCTAGTTTAAATTTGAATTGGGTATCTTATATTGCTTATTATTTTATATTAATTTCACTATCAATGAATTAGCTAATCGGGGATAGGATTGAGTAGTTAAGCTATTCACTAACTGGTGAGTGATTATCTGATAGGGGGGGGGGGGGTTCAATTACAAACATAGGTAATAGACGCGTGGTATCCGTCAATGATCGACAGGCTTGACTAACCACATAGCCAATGAGGTAAGACACTTCACATCCGAAAGTAGATATAATCTCCCAAAAGGTATTTGTAGTACCGTAGGATAGCTCCTATGTCCACCCAACAGGGGGTTAGAAGATATTAGAGTCCCAACTAATATGAAAATATCAGTTCTTCCCATTAACGAAAGCATTAATTACGTAAGTTTAGGTGATTCCCTAGCGAGACTCAAGTATAGCTCATATTCGCGTCTAATCTTCTAGTCTTTAATTTAGTAATTTCTTTATTTGCGTATAGTAGCTAAATATTTGAAAACCAAACAAAAATCATTTTAATCTTTTATTTTCTATATTTGCAGTTATTACTACTTATCTCTTGAACACTCTGGTTGTACCAAGGCAACCCTGAGAACGAAATCTCGTTTATCTAATTATTACTTGGACGACCCATACACTTGTAGTCAGTGGATCCTTTTATTTATTGTTTAATTTTATCACACCCAGGAACCACAAGGTTTTTGGCGCCGTTGCCGGGTATTGCAGGGTGTGACCTTTGCTTTTATCCCCTAAGTAGTTTTAATTATTCTTTTTTTTTACACTTGTCTTTTTTTTTTGTTTTCTTCCACATGTTCTATATTTAGGGTAATGATCAAGAGATTCCACTAAAGATGTATGGAGGATATTTTCCAAATTCCGGTCCATTCGACTATAAAAAAAACTTTTCGAGATATCAACAATTGGGTAGTGACTACCTCCACATCTAAGTCTCTCCGAACTGAATAAAAATGTGAATGAATTTCAAGGTTACGAAATGAATTTGATGCAATGGATACATGTGGATTTTTTGACAGAGTCTCGTATGGAGGTAAGTGAGTTACAAGGAATTCAAAGAACTAGGCTTCAAAGATTACTAGATGACCATGACTGGACCATCCGAGACATGATGCTAGATTGGGGGTGTCCTACAGTTTTGAAAACACATAATATAATCATGGATACTTTGTACACTCACCTTGCCTCCCTACAAGTCAACCAAAGAATAGATTGGAAGAGTTCATGGATTTTAGAAATAATAAATATGTGAATGGAGAGGTTGGATTATCCGAGATAGAAGCATGTATAGAGGAATGTCTTCATGCTAAGAAATGGATTCGAGATAAACTTGTTGAAGATCAACAAGTAATTAACCGAGCAAGAACAATCCTAATATACCATGTGGAAGAGAACGAGTTTTGCCTTAAGAGCTAAGGAGGCGAAACAAAGATACTACCCACCCCCTTTCAGAGATCGATCGAATCAAATTCTAGGTGGGAAGGTTCTAAAGCTTTCATATCAAGGAAGAGGCAAGTTTAAGCAGAGGAACACCGTAAAGGCCTAAATACCATCTTTGTGGAAGGTAAAACGTCAAACTTAAAAACGTAATAAACATGAGTGCTTCTTGGGAGACAACCCATGTTATAATTTTCTTTCAGTCTTTAAACTTGTAGTGTATATTAGAGTAATTGATGTTTATGAGTGTATAATCTTAAAAAATGAGAAGGGTGTAGTGTTTTTGATGAATTGCAGGTGTTAAAATCCTTGAGTTTGGGGTTGAACATGTATGAGACAGAGACATTACCGTCTGATGTGGTAAAACCAAGGGTGGAAATCGGAAGGAACGGATCGGAAAAAAAGTCTTTCGCAAAATTTCCAAATTTTTTCGGAATAGATTTTTTCCGTTCCAATTCCGATCCTATTTTTCGGAACTGGAAAAAAATTCCGAATTCACTGGAAAATCGGAAAATCGAAAATTTCGGCATGGAAATTTCGGAATTTTTTATTCGGAAATTTCGAAACTTTTAGTCCGGAATTTTGGAAATTTTGGTTTGGAAATCGCAAAATTTTTTTGGTTAGAAATTTTGAAACTTCTGTTAATTTCGTATCCAAGCCACTTAGGTTAATGATGTTGGTAATGGTCCACGAGTGGCTGCAGTTTTCTTGTGCAAGAGAGCGGCTTAATGATATCTGAGTGTGAAAAGATTTCTTTATGTTTTTGTTCCAGTGCGAGTGTCAAGAGATGGGTTTTAGGTCTTGTCATATTTCATTTTTTTCTTTTTAATATAAAAAAATGTTTCATTGTTTTTCAACGATTACTTTTTCTTTTCTTTTCTTGTTCTGAAATTTTTCAACATTTTTAGTTGTATAATTTTTTCTTTTTTCTTTTATCTTAATATTTATTATTTATTTAATATAAATAATATAAAATGGAAAATAACATTCAGAAATAAAATCGGATCGGAAATTTTGGAAATTTATATGTAGTTCTAATTCCGATCCTATTTTCTCGGAAAAATAAGAAATCGGAATTTCGGAATCTAAAAAATCGGTTCCGGAATCTGAATTTTCGGATCGGAAAAGTCGAAAATCAGAAATTTCGAATCCGATTTCCACCCCTAGGTTAAACTGAACTCGATGGACCGCCTAGCTGGCCCTCTAGCTGGCATACGCTGGTGAGCTCTCGGCGAAAGTAATTTAATTTAATTTGTAGACGCAACTATAATGTGCGTCAGCGAGAAATCAAGTTCGCGACCGGCTAGCCGGTCAAACCACCGGCATACCGGTCGAGAAATCTACGCACAGCGTTGGAAAGTTTTGACAGAATTAGAGAAAAATTCGGCAAGCCATATCTTTGCGCTCGGAGGTCGAATGTAGGTGTTCTTTGAGTCTAAACCGCATAACTTTTTGAGATCTAGCTATTGGGGATATTGGTATTCGCGACCGGCATGCCGCGCGGTTGTCGGCAATTCCTAAAAAAATTAATTCTTGGACGCAACATTTTGCGCGTTAGTCTCTATCACCAGAAACACCATTAATGATGAACCCAAGCTCTAAAAACACCTGCAACCTACCATCAAAACACAAAATTATCATCAATCTTCCATCTAAACATCATCCAACACATAATCAATCTCAAATCTTTTCAAAAACACTAAGAAATTCAACTTCTAATCCAAAATTTTTTCTTCACCAAAGCTTAAATTATATCCATTAAACCTCTCCAACACCATAGATATTGATTACCCATCTCAAATAAACCATCATTACCACTACTGTGCCACCTTCAACAACATCAAAAGACACAAATTTCATCAATAACTTTTGTACTTTGAAGGATGGAGATGGTAAGAGTAAGGTATCAAATCATCACAAATTCCACGGCCAATCTGGTAAAATAGCTAGAACTGTTCTTTTCTTTCTATCACAAGTTGGGAAATTATTATTTTTGGTTATATATTGGAGAAATTGAGAATTATTTGAGCCTACTATTATATATTGTGCAAATAATCTTTAAGTAGGTGAAAAATTGAGTTGGGGGTCATCCAAGATAACATGAAGGTTGGAGAAGTTATGAAGAACACGAAGAGAAAAGAGAGTTTGGTGTTGAGGAAGGATTTCCAATAAGGATGTAATTTAGAAGGCCATGAAGCAATGATTACGCAAAGGGAAATATGAGTTCGAGTTGATGAAGAATACGTTAAAGAAGATCAATTCAACGATGTATGATCTATACATCGTTGCTAAGAATACTTCACAACCTCGAGGTGATACCACATGCAATCGGCCTAGTACTGATCCAGATATGTTTCCTTCTCCCTTCTTCTCATTTAGTAGTGTATATTATTTTATTTGCTTTATAGAGTCATTTAGAGTCATGAGGACATGACTCATTTTTAGGTTTGGGGTGGGGTATCGTTGCATCATCCAATTTTATGTGTTATGTGTTTTTACTGTTTTTCAAAAAACTTTAAAATCAAATAAGAATTAGTTTAAGGAATGATTTGATTGTAGAGTTTATTGAATGTCCCCATAAGCATACTTTTTGTAAATTAATGATAGAAAATAGTAGACCTTAGAGTTAATGTAAAATGCACCGCATGCAAACATTAGATGATAGATAGGAAAAATTAATGAAGAATGCAAAAGAAGTAAACTTGTACTTAGTGATAATGAGTGGTGTGTAGAATATGAAATCTAAATGAGTAGATAACCCACTTGATTATGAACTAGAGGTGAATGGAGTGAAACTATGTAACTAGGAAAATGATAGAGGCGATTGTTTGATAGCCACTTGAGACCTTTTTAGCTTTCTAACCCGTGATTAATTATATCCTTCTTAGCCCCATTTCTGAACCTTTAAGCCTTTCTTTTGAAGCCACATTATAAGCTTATTCTTTAGATGTTAGGACTATACCATATGACCCGCACTTGAATCACGATTGCTTAAGACTAGTTGTCTTTGAGCTTGAGTTTGGGGTGAGGGAATCTGTTAATACATCTGTTGGGTAGATTTGTGATGTGCTTGAATGGTTATGCACTTTATTGTAAATTCCTTTGTCGATTTCTGAAAAAAAAAGAACAAGAAAAAAAAATAAAGAAAGAAAAAAAAGTTAGTATGACAATTCACATTAAAAAGAATGTCATATTTAACTTACAAAAAAAGATTGAATAAATGAAAAAAAAATAGAAACGACAAAGGAATATTTTTATAATCATATTGAAAGGACTGTGTTTATGTGGGCTCGCTAAATTAATGTGTCAATTGAGTGAGATCATATATGAGTGTAAACTCAAGCTCAGGACAGCTTGTTGAAGGCTAGTGAGGAGAGAGGCTAAAACTCACTTTTCATTATCCAAATGTACCATACTGTCCCTAATCCTACGCTAAAACCGTAAAGACCTCGTGATTCATAGGTACATATTGGAATTACATTTTTGCTAATAGTGAGTAAGTTAAGTGGAGCGCTCAAAGTGAGTAAAGATTGATGAACACCCTATAACCACCATCTCGAGCTAAGTATCAAGTGTAACCTTCTAGCATTGTGGAATTAATTTTGGATTTAAATTATTTATGTGTTTGATTTTGTATGACAGGTTTATGTGTGAGTTAGTTCTTAGGTTATACTATATGAAATTTAGATTGAGTTTTGCTTTGGGTATATTCTTTAGATGTTGCATGTTGCTTCTTACCTGAGACCTCTGTTTTGTTTGTTATACTTTAACGGGACGACAAAGGTTTGAGTTTGGGGTCTTGATGTCTCCCTTTTTGTGATAAATATATTCCCTTAGGATACATCATTTTATGTAGAAATTGGACTAACTAGATAGACTTTTACGCTTATTTGAATATATTGCACTTTCTCCCGTTGGAATTATGTATGTGCATTTTTAGAGTTTTTGTGCGTTAATTTGTTTGTTTTTAGTATAAAGTTATTAGGTACATGGATGCTATGGAGCATCAATATGAGTAGGATAAGTAAAGTTTAAAGTCTTAGATCAAGTAGAGAGGTCAAAAGAGAGAAAGTACCACTCAAAGAGTTGACGAAAGATATGAAAATCTTGATAATTGTTACTAATTTCTATTTTCAAGCCACCTCGGAACTAACTTAGGTCTGGAGATTCAAAGGCGAAAGTTGCGCCTCTGAGTTAGCGCTAATTGAGGTCTGGAATCAAGTTATTTGAATGTGAGACGCAAAAGTTACGACTGTTTTACTGGAGTGTGTACATCAGTTAAGGGATTTACTAATTGGACTTGGGCCTTAATTACTTAATTAAGCTCATGTTTAGACCTAATCTGATTTTAAGCACTATATAAGCCCCTTTAGATCTCATTATTGAGCACCTTTCAATTATTCTTCAAATTAAATCATCTTTAGAGAGAGCGTCAAAAGGAAAGATGCAATAGCAGAAGCTGTAGAATTCTTTCTCCAACAACAGTTCTTTTCGCTCCTGTAATTAAGTTATTCTTTATTTTATTTCTGTTATTAGGAAAATGTATAATTCTAATTTCCTTTCTATTTTTAATTTTAATATGAGATGAACTTAAACATACTTGATAATCGCGTAGTGGGATGAACGCTAATATATTTAATTAATGTATATCAATTAGGGATTAATTTCTAGTTTAATTTGAATTGGGTATTTATATTTCTTATTATTTTGTATTAATTTCACTATCAATGAATTAGCTAATCGGAGATAACATTTAGTAATTAAGATATTCACTAAGTGGAGAGTGACCTTCCGACATGGGGGTTTAATTACAGACATAGGTAATAGACGTGTGGTGTCCGTCAATGACCGACAAGCTTGACTAACCACATAGCCCATGAGGTAACAGACTTCACATCTGAAAGTAGATATAATCACCCAGGAGGGGTTTGTAATACCGTAGGATAGCTCCTAAGTCCAACCTACAGGGGGTTAGGAGATATTAGAGTCCTGACTAATATAAAAATATCAGTTCTACCCTTCATGAAAACATTAGTTATGTAAGTTTAGGTGATTCCCTAGCAAGACTCAAGTATAGCTCATATCCGCGTCTAATCTTCTAGTATTTAGTTTAATAATTTCTTTATTTGCATCTAGTAGTTAAATCTTTGAAAACCAAACAAAAATCATTTATCTTTGATTTTCTGTATTTGCAATTATTACTACTTATCTCTTGAACACTTTGGTTGTACCAACGCAACCCCTGAGAATGAAATCCAGTTTATCTAATTATTACTTGGACGACCCATACACTTGCGATGAGTGAATCCTTTTATTTATTGTTTAAATTTATCACACCCCAGGAACCACCACCACTCTCGGTCCTTCCGAAAATCATGTTTACCCCAAACTCATACCTTTGACCAACTTGGTTGTGTCAGGGATTTTTCCATCTGCATTCTAGGCTAGACATCCCTATGGAAATGATTCCTTCTTTCTGGTGTTCTTTCCCAAGTATTGGACCTTATTCTATCCTCGGTTTCTTTAGTTCTCATACAACTGTCAACTGGAAACAAAATTATTTGCCCAGATCTTTCAACCTCTCAATCTTTCGCTCTAGATCCTTGCAATGATCGTTTAATGTCCATGGAATATATGGAAATGACAATATTTTGTATTATCCATCATTGCTGCATCGACATTAATCTTTGGTGGCCTACTCACCTCGTCCCCTTTTATTTTATTTTCTATTATAATTAGTATCTCATAGGTAGTCTTATCCCATACTCTTTCATTTCCCTCTCTTGTTATTTCTTCATCCTTCTTTTAATTATTCTAAACCCCTTATACCCTTCCCTGTTTCCCGGTCTCCATTGTTGGTCATTTTTTACCCGGTTGTGAGCATTACTTATCATATATTCTCTCTCTCTCAATATATATATATATATATCTATCTCTCTCTCTACCCCACACCAAGACACTAATTTGTATTTCCTCTACTCGAATGTATTTCCTTGATTCGACTATGATGTCGCATAACGTGGACTTAGGCTTTGATGCCAAACGTATCTGAAAATCGAGGTTGAATAACCCTTGAATGAGCACATGGTACATTATGGAATAATCTAAATGATCAATATTATACGCAATTCAAATGAAGCGGTCTAAGTTAGACTAAAGAATATCATTCTTCTTTTGTCATATATCTAATATGGTTGAATTTTTCTGGCCATTTGACCTATTTCTGAACCTGTACCGCGATCTATCAATTAATTGTGAGAAAATATTTATTTACATTGGTTCTAACCTAGATATACTTCTATCCGTTGATTGTGATAAATTATCTACAATTCACTGTCTAAATTCATCTTCTAGTTCCTCTTTTTCTTCTTTTGAGGTTTTGACTTATCTAGTGTTGTTTGCATGGTCTTAGACCACATACTTCTGTGTGTGTGCATCCGGATCAATGGTCCTGTCTAATCCTGACGTGGGCTTGTGATGTCTCCCGATTTGTTCTAATTATTAGCCCCTTGGAGACATCCTTTTAGGTGAATAAATGACTTGTTTGATAGACTTTTAAGCTTATTTGATCATATTGCACTTTCTCCCCTTGGAAATTAACTATTTGCAGAATCTGAGCTTTTGTGCGTAAATTTGACTATTTTTAATACAAAGTTAATAGGTTCTTGAAAGACCAATCCAAGGAGAAAAAGTGAGAATAAAGTCTTAGTGTATTTTAGAGTGTTAGGAAATGATTTCTAGTCGAGTTTCTATTTTTAGAGTACACTTTCCTATTTTGATTTCTTGATTTATTGATTTATTCTTTTTAAGCATATGCGGTTTAATTATTTATTTAATGTGAAGCTTTTAAAGATAAATGGTAATTACTTAGAGGCCAAGTCAAGATAAAGATGAAAGGAAAGAAGATTTACATGGAAATAAGAAGATTTGGTAAAGATTTATTTAAAGGAGGAAAAGATAAAGCTGCCTTTTGAAATCTGAAATCCAGCCACGTTTTAGGAATTAAATCATAATAAAAGATTGGCATGGATTCTGGACGAATGGTCTGCACCAATAGAAAGAGCTTTCCAAGACAAGCAGTTTCATATATTGGAACTTCTCAAACGGATAAGTATTGAAAAAGATATGATCAAATCAAATCAGCAGCAAATCTTACCTTTCCTAGAATTTAGAGCTACGAATTTGAGAGTCTTTGACTTGTCCTCCACTCCAAGCAAAATTCGACCTAGACTCCTCCAACATCTATAAATACACCCCTTAACCTCCTACTTTCACACACTTCAGAGAATTACACAAGAGGCTTAAGGTTTTCAAGTCAGAGCAAGAAGGCAAGGAGAAGCTAGTGCTGGAGGAGTCCTGTTCTTCCATCATCAGTCATCTTAACCTTTAGGTTCTTTATTTTCTTTCTGTAATTCGAAACTATGAATTCATTTATTTTAATTTTAGTTTTCTATTCCGTTATGAACTAATTTCTTTAGTACTTGAGAATCGCTATATGGGTTGAACTTAATTCTGTTTAGTTTATGTTTTCTGAATTTGGGATTTAATAGTTTAAATTAGACTAGGTATTTTGTGTTGACTATTATTTTGTTTTAATCACTAATTTTGAAGTCATGAATCAAACTTAGCTCATAGTAATTAGGCTATTCCATATAGTGGCGTATGGATCACCTTGACGGGGGGTTTAATTACAGACTTAGATAATAGACGCATAGTATCCGTTATTGACCTTGACAGGCTTAACTAACCATGCAGCCAATGAGGTAAATTATTATTCATCTGAAAGTAGCTTATATTCACCCTGACGGGGTTTGTAATACCGTAGGATAGCTCTTAGGTCCACCCTGACGGGGGCTAGGAGATGTTAGAGTCCCGACTAGCATAATAATACCAGTTTAGCCCTTAAACAGAAGCATGAATTAGATAGATTAGGTGAAACCCTTGCGAGGATCAAGTACTCTTTCTCATCTGAAGTTTCAAATCTCTTTTATTTGCTTTCTTTTAATTCAGTAGTTTATTTTATTGCATCTTTTAATTTATAAAACCAAACAAAAATCTTTACTTTATTTTTCTGTTAAGCAATTACTCTTACTTTTCGATTAATACCTGAGTTGTGCCTAATCCGTCCCTGCGAACGAACTCGATTTATCGAATATTACTTGGACAACCGTACACTTGCGGTGATTGTGGTTCCTTTACTTTCGAATTAATTTAATAACACACCAGGACCCACCAAGTTTTTGGCGCCGCTGCCGGGGACGGTAGCGTGTGACCCCGGTGTTAATCTTTAGTAGTTTAATTGTTAGTTTAGTTTTAGTTTTATTTTTCAGTTTTACGCTTTGGGTTGTTTTTCTTTCTCAGGTTTACAGGTTTTGGTTTATGCGTGAAGATATCGTGATTCTTGCAAATCCCGAAAACCTAGTTCGTGAAGCAAACAAAAGAAAGAAAGACGCTAAAGCAAAAGAGTTAGAGGAGCAATTAGCAAGAGAAACAATGGCTGGTCAACTCAATCCAGCTGCTCCTCGAAACAATGATCCGTGGTTCGCCAATGGCCCTGCAGAAGCTCCGTTTCGAGCTCCTCCCCTCGGAATTGGCCCTGCAAATATTAATGTCGAGAGATTCAGACCCGATCCTGGTATGCTATCTCAGTTTCAAAGTTATGGCAATTACCGAGGTACACCCAGTGAAGATCCGATCCGTGCTGTACAGAAGTTCATGCAAATTTGCGATTCGTATATTACGCAAGGAGTAACTAAAGAGCAAATGTATTTTGCTAATTTTAGATTCTTCGTTATTGATGGAGCAAGTGAATGGCATGATTCGCAAGAACCCGGAACAATTACAACATGGGACGCATTACAAACCGCGTTCTTCGATAGATACTACCCAACGAATATGAGATTAGATGCGCAAGTTGAACTAACCTCATTCAAACAAGAGGAAGACGAGACTTTGGGTAGAAGTTGGAAGAGATTTCAGATTTGCTTACGAAGAGTCCCTGATCATGGCCTCACAGAAGTTCAACAGATGAAGATATTTTACCGAGGACTTGATGGCTCTTCAAGAAAGGATCTAGACTTGCTTTGTGGTGGTGGATTCCTACAGGTACAACCAGTTCATGCAAAGATTATTTTGAATAGAACTGTAACAAATGAACTTGGTTGGAACACTGTAAGAACACCTGTTCGAGGTGGAAATACTGCGTCAATTGAAGAAAAATTCACCGCCATGGAAAACAAACTCGAACAACAACTGAAACAGCTTACTCTAGCTGTTACAAAAGGTGCTACTGGTAGAAGAGCAGATGTTAATGTTACACAAGAAGTTTATGGATGTTCTAACTGCGGTACACAAGATCATGATTGGGAGACCTGTCAAAACAATCCAGAATCCGTAATGTTCATATCCAACCGAGGAAATTATAATTCAAGTGGTCAAGGCTATCAACCTAACAGAAACCATCCGGGTTTCCAATATTCAAATCCAAATGGGGCTGCTAATCCAACTTATGCATATCAACCACGCCCCCAAGGAAACAACTTTCAACCAAGACCTCAGAACAACTACCAAGGTGGACAAGCATACGGAAATCAAGTGCAGAGACAACCTCCTCAAGATGCTTATACCGAAACCATGAACCAGAAAGCTTTACCTGCTCAACCTCAAGAAGGTGCTCTAGATGTTCAACAAACCTTGACAACACTAATCAGCATTCAACAATCTACAGCCGCAGCACTTAAATTGATAGAAACTCAGATGGCGCAGA
Organism: Nemophila menziesii; assembly: GCA_029959085.1. Lineage (NCBI taxonomy): Eukaryota > Viridiplantae > Streptophyta > Magnoliopsida > Boraginales > Hydrophyllaceae > Nemophila > Nemophila menziesii. The sequence goes on along the minus strand of JARWIR010000015.1, from coordinate 20,409,050 downwards.
TAAATAAGCAATTAAATCAACGTCAGCAAGGACAATTACCAAGTGACACTGAAGAACCCAAGAAAAGAGAAGATTGTAATGCAGTGACACTTAGAAGTGGTAAGAATCTCCCACCACCTCCTTTTCCCGTAATGAAAGAAAAAGAAACAACTGTGAAGGAAAAACTGGTAAAAGATGTGAGGGAGAAAGAAGATGAACCTGAAGTAATAGAAGTGGAGAAGATTCCGGAAAAGCCAAAGAAGCCAGATACTACAGTAACCCGTCCTCCTCCACCTTTTCCCTCGAGAGTTCAGAAGAAAGGCGATATGGCTGACTATCAGAAATTCCTGAATGTGGTACGTGGGCTTAATATTAACATTCCATTTTTAGATGCCATTAGAGACGTGCCGAAATATGTCAAATTCCTGAAGAGAACCATCGCCAACAAAAGACCACACCTTGAGAATGAGATGATAGGTTTACCTGAAGAATGTAGTGCCATATGCCAAAGCAAATTGCCACCAAAACTACTTGATCCTGGGAGTTTTACAATTCCTATTTCCATTGGCAATGAGTGGCAAGGTAAAGCTTTGTGTGATTTGGGAGCGAGCATCAATCTCATGCCCAAATCAATTTTCGAGATGTTAAAGATAGGAGAAGCAAGGCCGACATCCATGGTCCTACAAATGGCTGACAGATCCCTCGTACATCCAGAGGGACGCATAGAAGATGTCCTCGTCAAGGCAGGTACTTTAATTTTTCCTGTCGATTTCGTTATTCTTGAATACGACGCGGATAGGAATGTCCCCATCATTTTGGGACGACCATTCCTAGCCACGGGGCGTACTGTTATTAATGTAGAAAACGGAGAATTGACAATGCGAATCCAAGACGAGGAGGTAAAGTTCAACGTGTTTAGGGCAATGAAGTTTCCAGATTTGCAAGAAGACTGTTTCCAATTGGACATGATTGACTTAGCCACACGAGAAGTATGGGAATACATGAACTTCGGTGATATCTTGCAAGCTGCCCTAACACTTGACGTACCAAAACCAATTGAAGAGTTAGCCGAAACAGTGGCAGCTCTAAACTCTGGATATCCGAAGCAGAAGCGTCTCACTTATGAACCTGTCAGAGAACCGGGGGAGATAGTTCTTAAAAATAAACCATCTATCGAAGCTCCCCCGAAATTAGAAGAAAAGCCGCTTCCGACACACCTGAGGTATGCGTATTTGGGTACTAACAAAACTCTGCCTGTTATTGTTTCAGCTACTTTAACAGGTCTTCAAGAAGAAAAACTATTGCGCATCCTAAGAGCTAACAAAGAGGCGATTGGTTGGACTATTGCTGACATCAAAGGCATTAGTCCTTCCTATTGCCAACACAAGATCATTCTGGACGATGAAAATGCGCGCTCAATCGAAGGACAAAGAAGATTGATGCCAGCTATGAAGGAAGTAGTGAAGAAAGAGGTTATCAAGTTGCTAGATGCGGGAATTATCTATCCCATAGCTAGCAGCGAATGGGTGAGTCCGGTTCAATGCGTACCAAAGAAGGGTGGTATTACTACCATCTTGAATGAACAGAATGAAGACATACCCTCGAGGACCGTTGTTGGTTGGAGAGTGTGTATGGACTATCGTAAGTTGAACAAGGCCACCAGAAAAGATCACTTCCCTCTTCCGTTTATTGATCAGATGTTAGACAAGCTAGCTGGTAGAGAATATTATTGCTTTTTGGATGGATATTCAGGATACAATCAGATTTATGTGGATCCAAAAGACCAACACAAGACAACCTTTACATGTCCTTTTGGTACCTTTGCCTTCCGAAGGATGCCATTTGGATTATGTAACGCACCTGCTACTTTTCAAAGATGTATGATGGCGATTTTCTGGGACATGATCGATGATTTCCTTGAGGTATTTATGGATGACTTCTCTGTATTTGGTGATAACTTTGAGGAGTGCTTGCGGAATTTGGAGAAGGTGTTAGTTAGATGCAAGGAAACTGATTTGGTTTTGAACTGGGAAAAATGTCACTTTATGGTTCGTGAAGGTATAGTGTTGGGACACAAGGTTTCGAGTTCAGGTTTGGAAGTTGATCGCGCAAAGATTGAGGTAATTAAAACTCTTCCCCCTCCAATTTCTGTTAAAGGGGTGAGAAGTTTCTTAGGTCATGCTGGTTTTTACCGACGTTTCATCAAGGATTTCTCCAAGATCTCTAAACCATTATGTAACTTACTTGAAAAGGACGCCAAATTCCTTTTTGATGAAGCTTGCATGATGGCCTTTCAACAGATTAAGGAGAAGCTTATCTCTGCACCTATTGTATTACCTCCTGATTGGAAGATTCCGTTTGAAGTTATGTGTGATGCTAGTGATCTTGCTATGGGTGCTGTTCTGGGACAACGAAAAGATAAGGTATTTCACTCCATCTACTACGCTAGTAAGGTCTTTACAAGTGCTCAAGTAAATTATACCGTAACTGAGAAAGAGTTACTAGCTGTAGTATATGCATTCGACAAATTTCGTTCCTATCTTCTTGGGGCGAAAGTTGTTGTTTTTACTGATCATTCTGCAATTAGATACCTTATGGAAAAGAAAGATGCTAAGCCGCGTTTAATCAGATGGGTGTTATTGTTGCAAGAGTTTGACTTAGAAATCCGAGATCGAAAGGGGTGTGAAAATCAGGTTGCGGATCATCTGTCACGTCTTGAAGGTTCAGAGCTTAATAATGATCCTGAGTTGGTTCGAGAAGAGTTTCCTGATGAGAGTTTATTTGCTATACATGATGGTACTCCGTGGTATGCTGACATTGTAAATCTTATTGTGAGTGGTAACTTTCCTCAAGGAGCCACATCACAAGACAAGAAAAGATTGATCCATCGTGCTAAACAGTTCTTTTGGGAGGATCCCTTCCTCTACAAAATGTGTAGTGATCAAATGGTGAGGAGATGCGTACCTGAGAAAGAAGCTTGGGCAGTGGTTGCGGGTTGTCATGATTCGCCATACGGAGGACACTTCAAAGGAGACCGCACAGCTGCTAAGGTACTACAATCCGGTTTTTATTGGCCTACTTTACATAAGGATTGTCATGAGTATGTTCAGAAGTGTCATAGATGCCAGTTTACTGGTAATATATCCAAGAGGGATGAGATGCCGCGTAATAATGTGCTTGAAGTTGAGATATTTGATGTATGGGGTATTGATTTCATGGGTCCTTTTGTACCATCTAACGGAAATCTCTACATCCTACTAGCTGTTGATTACGTGTCTAAATGGGTAGAGGCTGTAGCTCTACCAACTAACGATTCGCGAGTAGTGATTAAATTCTTAAAATCACACATCTTCACTAGACATGGGACACCTCGAGTTATTATCAGTGATGGAGGTTCACACTTTGTGAACAAATATCTAAAGACAGTGTTAGAGAAGTATGGTGTGAGACATCGTGTATCTACCGCGTATCATCCACAAGCCAATGGTCAAGCTGAGGTCTCTAATCGAGAGGTAAAATCTATTCTGGAAAAGACTGTTGGCCCCACAAGGAAGGATTGGTCTATGAAGCTAGATGATGCGTTGTGGGCTTATCGTACTGCGTTTAAAACTCCAGTTGGTGCATCTCCGTATCGTATGGTTTTTGGTAAGGCTTGTCACTTGCCTCTTGAACTTGAATTAGGTGCGTACTGGGCGATAGCGCAGTTGAATTTAGATCCTACTTTGGCCGGTGAGAATCGTTTGATGAAGCTGAATGAACTTGATGAGTTTAGATTACATGCCTATGAAAACGCGAAACTGTACAAAGAAAACACGAAAAGGTGGCATGATAATCGTATCCGTGCAAAGACATTCGAAGTGGGACAGAGGGTCCTAAAATACAACTCCAAGTTCAGTAATTATCCGGGAAAGTTGAGATCAAAGTGGTCTGGTCCCTACATTGTGACCAAAGTTACGCCTCATGGAGCTATCGAGATTGAACATCCAACTGAACACCGCACCTTTATGGTGAACGGTCATCGTTTGAAAATCTATCATGGAGGCGAGGATACCAATCGCATGGTGGATCCACATCCGGGAGAGGTCATGTACCTCCTCGAAGCTGAATAGATGCGAGAGGTAACCCGTCGAGCTTAACGACGTTAAACAAAAGCCATTTCATTGTATAATAGTTTATTGCTTTCAGTTTTTCAATTCCTAGTGTATAATTCTAAGTTTGTGTCAAGTTTTAGTGTCTACTTTTAAAGAAATGAGAAGGGTATTGTGTTAATGGTGCAGGAATCGAGTTTGGGAAGCTTGGAGAAATTTTTTGGAAAATCAAAGGCTGGCGCGGACTACCCCCGCGGTGTACCCCCTATACCGCAGGGATGTACCGCGCCCCAAAAACCCGTACCACGGGTCTGTACCACGGGTTTTATCCAGAAGCAAGAAAAAATGAAGCTGATAGCCGCGGTGCACCGCGCCCTATACCGCGCCTCAAAAACCCGTACCACGGGTTGTGTACCGCGGGTTTTTTGACGGAGATGGTGCGGACTACCCCATGCACCGCACCCCTGCACCGCAGGGCAAAAACCCGTACCACGGGGTGCTAGCTCGGGGTCAAGACAGAAGCGAAAAAAATCAATAGCTGTTGCGCGCGGACTACCCCCGCGGACTACCCCGCGGACTACCCCCTGCACCGCAGGGATGCACCGCGGACTGGCGGTTTGTGAAGAATTCGAAGCCCAGTCAACTTCTAACCTTAAGGAGATAAACCCTAGCCTCTTCCACACGAATTTTCCAGCTCCCAACCCTATAAAAACACCTTGAAGCTTGATTAAACCTCTACAACAAACCCATTAACATCATCAAATCTCTCCTCCATCCTCCATAAACACATCCTCTACATCAAATTCACCATTAAACACAATCAAGATCATCAAGCTTTCAAGAGTTCTTCCAAGATTCATCAAGAAAACAACTTCCTTCATCTAATCCAAGCAAGAAACTCAAGCTATACCAAGTTTTCTTAACTTTATTCTATCCTTGGTATAAACTTGAGTTTGGGGTCAATTCAACCATGACAAACAGAACAGATGCTTTGGATTATAAGAGGAGGTGTTGTATCCTAGGGAAGAACAAGAGTTTACCTGGTTCCACAATTGAAAAGGCCATCAATCTTGATAAGCCTACTGAAGAAACACAAGAGAAGGCACCTGCACCACCACAACACGGGAAATTAACAGCAAGGATGAGGGTATCATCAAAGCCTGAAGACAAGCTACAATTTCAAGTTCAAGGTTCTTCTACTTCTCAAACTGATTCTGGAATTCCTCCATGGGCTCACAATTTGCAACAAGAGTTCGAACTTTTACGATTAGACATCGGAGCACTTTGGAAGGAAATTACACAGATTAAGTCAACATTGGAAGAGGTAACTTTGTTCATGGATATTGATAATTATACTCCCCCTCCGGAGGAGGACACTATGGATCTTCATGGCCAGGTACCCCGTTCTAATTCTTCTTCTTAATTGATGGTAGACACTAGTTAGGTAGTTTAGTTTAATTTTATTTCTTTATTGAGTCTTTTTCGAGTCGTGGGGACACGACTCACTTTTGAGTTTGGGGTGGGGTTCGTTGCCTCATCCCAATTTTTTGTGATTTACATGCTTTCAATAAAATTAATCTTAGGGTTGCATGACTGTAGAGAATTTTAAATGCCCCCATCAAGCATGCTTTTTATGAATTAATGATAGAAAATAGTTGATTTTAGGAGTTAGTATAAACTGAACTTTGATTGCATGCAAACATGAGATAATTGATAGGGAGAATTAATGAACAATGCAAAAGAAGTAAACTTGTGCTTAAGGATAATAGGTGGTTTGTAGAACGTGAGATCTAAATGAGTAGAGAACCCACTTAGGTATGAACTAGAGACAAGTTGTGTAAATAGGAAGATGATAGAGGCAGTTCTTTGTTAGCCCTTTGAATCCTTTTTGGCTGTCTATCCCTGAATTAATTTTATCCTTCTTAGACAAATTCTTAGCCTTTAAGCCTTTCTTTTGTCGCCACATTATAAGCCAATTTCCCTTTAGATTGTTAGGCATGACCATATGACCCGCACTTGAATCACGATCCTGAGACTTCCTGTCTTGAGCTTGAGTTTGGGGTGGTGGGTCCACCATATGGGAATTTATTGGGTTGGGATTTTTGAGCTTATCAATTGTGCTCGGTTATATATTTTGATGATTCACAAATTTATTGTATTGTAACCCTTTGCCGGGGTAATAGTGAATGGAAAAGAAGCTATAAAGCTAAAATCATGAATAGGCATGAAGAAAAATAGCATGATATCTCAACATTAAAGAGAGAGTCATAGCTATACAAAAAAAAATATATAAAGAAACAAAAAGTTATATGAAAAGAATATATATTTGGACCGGCAAAGTGGAAAATTTTAGGTGAACCATCCTTAGTGCTTATTGGGTTAACTTGGGGACGCTAATTAAGCGCGTCAATTGGGTTGAGTGAGAACGAAATTCGAGTGTAAACTCAAGCTCTTGGACAGTTGTTGATGGTAAGTGAGGAGAGAGCCAAAAGCTCACTTCAAATTTACCAAATATACATACCATACCGTCCTTCAGCCTATGCTAAAACCGTAAAGACCTCGTGATTCCTAGATGCACAGTGAGTTAATAGGGATTATTCTAAGTGGAACATTCAACACAAGTAAGGATCGAGGAACACCCTATAGCCACCATCTTGAGATAAGTAATAAGCGTAACCTTCTAGCATTGTGAAATTAATTTTGAATTGATATTGTTTTGTATTTGATTTTGCATGATAAGTGTAGGTGTATATTAATTCTTAAGTTAGACTATATGAAATTTGTTTTAAGCTTTGCTTTGGGATTATTTTCTAGTTTCTACCTTCTGCATTCACCTAAAAGATCCTTGTTTTATTTTTATTTTACTTTGTCGGGACGACAAAGGTTTGAGTTTGGGGTCTTGATGTCTCCCGATTTGTTCTAATTATTAGCCCCTTGGAGACATCCTTTTAGGTGAATAAATGACTTGTTTGATAGACTTTTAAGCTTATTTGATCATATTGCACTTTCTCCCCTTGGAAATTAACTATTTGCAGAATCTGAGCTTTTGTGCGTAAATTTGACTATTTTTAATACAAAGTTAATAGGTTCTTGAAAGACCAATCCAAGGAGAAAAAGTGAGAATAAAGTCTTAGTGTATTTTAGAGTGTTAGGAAATGATTTCTAGTCGAGTTTCTATTTTTAGAGTACACTTTCCTATTTTGATTTCTTGATTTATTGATTTATTCTTTTTAAGCATATGCGGTTTAATTATTTATTTAATGTGAAGCTTTTAAAGATAAATGGTAATTACTTAGAGGCCAAGTCAAGATAAAGATGAAAGGAAAGAAGATTTACATGGAAATAAGAAGATTTGGTAAAGATTTATTTAAAGGAGGAAAAGATAAAGCTGCCTTTTGAAATCTGAAATCCAGCCACGTTTTAGGAATTAAATCATAATAAAAGATTGGCATGGATTCTGGACGAATGGTCTGCACCAATAGAAAGAGCTTTCCAAGACAAGCAGTTTCATATATTGGAACTTCTCAAACGGATAAGTATTGAAAAAGATATGATCAAATCAAATCAGCAGCAAATCTTACCTTTCCTAGAATTTAGAGCTACGAATTTGAGAGTCTTTGACTTGTCCTCCACTCCAAGCAAAATTCGACCTAGACTCCTCCAACATCTATAAATACACCCCTTAACCTCCTACTTTCACACACTTCAGAGAATTACACAAGAGGCTTAAGGTTTTCAAGTCAGAGCAAGAAGGCAAGGAGAAGCTAGTGCTGGAGGAGTCCTGTTCTTCCATCATCAGTCATCTTAACCTTTAGGTTCTTTATTTTCTTTCTGTAATTCGAAACTATGAATTCATTTATTTTAATTTTAGTTTTCTATTCCGTTATGAACTAATTTCTTTAGTACTTGAGAATCGCTATATGGGTTGAACTTAATTCTGTTTAGTTTATGTTTTCTGAATTTGGGATTTAATAGTTTAAATTAGACTAGGTATTTTGTGTTGACTATTATTTTGTTTTAATCACTAATTTTGAAGTCATGAATCAAACTTAGCTCATAGTAATTAGGCTATTCCATATAGTGGCGTATGGATCACCTTGACGGGGGGTTTAATTACAGACTTAGATAATAGACGCATAGTATCCGTTATTGACCTTGACAGGCTTAACTAACCATGCAGCCAATGAGGTAAATTATTATTCATCTGAAAGTAGCTTATATTCACCCTGACGGGGTTTGTAATACCGTAGGATAGCTCTTAGGTCCACCCTGACGGGGGCTAGGAGATGTTAGAGTCCCGACTAGCATAATAATACCAGTTTAGCCCTTAAACAGAAGCATGAATTAGATAGATTAGGTGAAACCCTTGCGAGGATCAAGTACTCTTTCTCATCTGAAGTTTCAAATCTCTTTTATTTGCTTTCTTTTAATTCAGTAGTTTATTTTATTGCATCTTTTAATTTATAAAACCAAACAAAAATCTTTACTTTATTTTTCTGTTAAGCAATTACTCTTACTTTTCGATTAATACCTGAGTTGTGCCTAATCCGTCCCTGCGAACGAACTCGATTTATCGAATATTACTTGGACAACCGTACACTTGCGGTGATTGTGGTTCCTTTACTTTCGAATTAATTTAATAACACACCAGGACCCACCAGCTTGACATGTCTAGTATCTACCAGGATTAAGGATTCATTTGATTTATTATCAATATTCGATTAGTTACTTGTAATTTTGTGAAACAGGTCGAGCTTCGTACTCTCTGATGGAATCCCTCATATACTTCTCTTCCCTTCCCACTATCAACTACGTATGTGGTTCTATATATCCTCAGCTATCGAAAAATGTGTGCTTTCAATTATTCATTTGGTGTTATCAAGAACATGAAAATTGGAGGTGGTCTTCGTTGTTTCTCAGGTGAGGCCTCCACTGATAGGTAAGTTAAGCAATAACTGATCAAGTTACTGTAATACCCTTTACAATGACTCATTTTCCCTGGTGGTTGTCTACATAACCAGAATATAAGGTTTTAAGTCTTCTATAACTTTAGGTATAGTTGGAATGTAGGGCTCGACTACCTCACTTGTTATTGGCATAAGCAACATATACAGTTCAACTACATGTGGTTGATTATTTTTTACATGCAACTGATCTATTGCGCCGTTCTCTTTTTTTTGTGGACTCATCATTTAGAAGTATAAACTTTCCTTATCAACAAAGCTTCACTCACTATTGTGTTATTAATCTATCGTGACACACTGTTTTCCGATTGTGTCAAAAAAATGCGGAGTCTCAATGAGATTAAAATTCGTTCCCACAGACGACGCCAAATAATAAAGAACAAAAAGTCACACTATCAGAATACTAACCTCAAGGACTTGGAAGAAGATAAAGAGAAATTAGAGGAGGAATTTATATGATGAATCGTAGCAATATCGATGTACCTTACTCTCGATCACATCGAAGATCGATCTCTACCTCGTTCAAGGGCTTCAACTATTTTTCTGAGTCATCCAAGAAACTGATCTCCCGAGGGAAATCCTACGCTTAACATTAGTATTGTTGTTATCGGGAATTACTTATTACGAAGAGTTGAGGAGATTTATGAAAATTGTAAGATAACCACGACAATTTTTAGAGAGAGAGAGAGAGTGGGTGTATATGGTATTCAGAGTCAACTGGATTCTACTATGGAATAGTGTTTTTATAGAGATTAAATATATACGCAGAGTGCTAGGATAATGCACTTTATTAGGCAAGAATGAGTGTTCACTATAGACTGTAGTGGAGTCTGGCCTATCGGATAGAGTCATATGTAGTACTGAGCGATTACCATTGGATATGAGCTTAGATGCCTTACAACGTTTGTCCTGTGAAGAGTTAGACACTCTTCTTCCCATTGGAAAATGTTCCTTTACCTCGACCCACATCACATATCATGGGTTTGGCCTTCCCAAGTCTCTTCGGGCTTATTCAGGTATGCGTGTTATATATTTTCTTATCATTATCTGATGCTCAATTCAGTACAAGGAATGAATGATAGGGCCATTAATGATGTAGGAATAAGTGAAGGGTGAAAGATATGGATTGCATGTGATATCTATGAGAGGATACATATGAGAAAAGTGAGATAATTGTATTATAAAATGATAATATTTATTTATTGGTGAAATTTTTAATCATTGTTGACTTCTTTCTATACTAGAATTCTTCGATTACCTTCTTATCTTAGCATAACTAATCCAAATTATCTATCTGATCCCAACCGAGTCCAGAAGTATGATGGATTGACCCTTATCTTCTTTTGATTGAGTTTATCTCTTAATTATCTATTCACATCCTTTGCAATTTACATCTATGACTGTGTATTTAATCAAAAGGGATGAGACCCAACCACCATCCTTTGGGAGACATCTAATATGGTTAGGGAAGTTAGACTGCATGTCATAACCTTACTGATGAACATCAGGTTCAAGTTGTGATCCGATCTCTTTCAAATAAGTGGGAGCATTTGAAGATGAACTTGACTCAAAATGACTATATCAAAACTTTTGATGATGTTGTTCGTCATATGACGTTGGAAGATGAACGATTTGATGAAATTAAGCCTCAGGGTCAAACTCATATATTGCTGAATTAAGTTCCCACAAAGGTTCTGTCATTAAGTGCAAGAACAATGGGAAGAGAAACGAAAATGAGCATGCTTCCAAGAAGTGGTGGTAACGATATAAGAGAACGTTTTTCGTAAGAAGAAAGACGAGAGTTAAATGAAATGCTATAATTGTGACAAGATGGGTCACTTCACTTGCGAGTACAGAGAAAGATAGAAATATAATTTACATCTTGTAACTTTACTTGTGTTACCAGTTATGTATTGCAAGCTGATTCTAATCCTTTGTGACTGTGGATTCAGAAGCGACAGACCATGTAGCTGACCAAGAGGCATATGTAGAGTACCATCTATTTCCAAAGGAAACTCGATGGATATATGTTAGTAGACAACAACATGGTTGAAGTCAAAGGAGTTGGCACTTGCAAGTTGAACTTGCAAGGTGGTCAAACAATATAACTACATAATGCACTTTACGCATCTGAAATTTGAAGGAATTTGGTTTTGGTCACTTTCTTGTAGTATTAGGTTTAATATGCATTTTCTTAACTATCAAGTAGATATTTATTATGACACTAAGAATTATGGTTCGAGTTTTATATATCATGATTTAATTATACTAGATGATGATAAGTCGTTCAATAGTTATTATATAAGTAGTTGCTTTTCTATTAATACTTCTTTTAGTAATTCTAACGTAGTAGAAAGTGTATGTAATGCTAGACTAGATCATATTGGATAAGACCGTATGAATTTGTTGGTTAAGGAGAACCTTTTGGGTTCATTGACTAAAGTCAACTTGCCAACTTGTGAAAATTGTCTAGCAAGTAAAGCAAAACGGAAACCATTTGGAAAGGCTAAATGAGTCGAGTACTGGTGTTTCCTAGTGTGTTATAAAATAAACACACCTAAAAAGGCAAGACACGTACCGCAAGTGTACGGGTCGTCCAAGTTATATCCGGTAAACAGGATCGATCTCAGGGACGGATTAGGTATGATAAAAGTGTTATGCAATAAATAGTAATAGTTGCTTGAATGAAAATTAAAAGTAAATAAATAGATTTTTATTTTGTTTTTGGTTAAAAGACTAAAGTGCAAATAAAGTAAATATTAATCTAAAATGAAAACTAATGCAAGAAACTAAATATGAAGAGACTAAAAGATGAGAGAATAGTACTTGAGTCACGCTAGGTTTCACCAAAATAAACTTAATCAATGCTTCTTCTAAGGGACAAATTAGTAACTAGTAATAGCCGGGATTCTAGATTCTCCTAACCCCGTCAGGGTGGACTTAGGAGTTACTCTCAGGTGTTACAAACCCCGCCAGGGTGATCATAATCCACCTATGAATGTCAGGTTCTCTACCCAATTGGCTATAAGATTAACTTAGTTCGCCAGGATCAATAATTTCTATCTTACGTTTGTTACCTATGTCAGTAATTAAACCCCCCGTCAAGATGATCACTTCCCCACCAAAGTGAATAGCCTAATTATTCAAACCTATGTCTAATTGATCAGATTAAAAATAGTGAAATTAACTTACGATAACAAACAATACTAAATTACTCAATTTAAATTAAATTATAAAAATCCCAAATCAGAAAGCATCAATTAAACAAATTAAGGTTCAACCCTTATAGCGATTCTCAAGCACTTAAGAAGGTTAGCTCATAATGGAAAATAAAACTAAAACAAATAAATTAAAAGACATAATGTTTTACAGAAAGAAAATAAATAAACCTAATGAAGAGGTTGGGTTTGGCTTTGAATTGGAGAAGATGACTGCTCCAGCTCTTAGCTTTCTTCCTTCTTGCTTGCTCTGACTTGAATACTTAAGCCTCTTTGATAATTATATGAAGTGTGTGTGAAATAGGAGGCTAAGGGGTGTATTTATAGGTGTTAGGAAGCCCTAGGTCGAATTTACTTGGAGTGGAAGACAAGTCAAGAACTCTTTAATTTGTAACCCTAAAATCTAGGAAAGGTAAGATTCTGCTGCTGATTTGATTTGGTCATATCTCATTCAATACTTATCCGTTTGAGGAGTTCCAATATATGAAACTGCTTGTCTTGGAAAGAGATTTCTATTGGTGCAGACCACTTGTCCAGATTCCTAGCCAATATTTAGTTATGGTCTCATCTTTGAAACGTGGCTGGAATTTCAGATTCATAAGGCAGCTTTATCTTTTCCTTCTTTGCATATATCCTTCCTAAATCTTCTTATTTCCATGTAAATCTTCTTTCCTTTACTTATTTATCTCGACTTGGTCTCTAAGTAATTACCATTTATCTTTTAAAGCTTCACAATAAATAAATAATTAAACCGCATATGCTTAAAAAGAATAAATCAATAATTCAAGAAATAGAAATAGGAAAGTGCACTATAAAATTAGAAACTCGACTCAAATACTTCCTAACACACTCAAATTAAGCTAAGACTCTATTATCACTTCGCCTCCTTGGATTGGACTTTCATGAAATTCAAGAACTTATATAACTTTGCATTAAAAACAATCAGTTTTACGCACAAAAGCTCATAATCTGCAAATAGTTAATTTACATGGGGAGAAAGTGTAATATGATCAAATAAGCCTAAAAGTCTAGCTAATAAGTCAACAATTCACCTAAAATGATGTCTCCAGAGAGCTAAAATTTAGAACAAATAGGGAGACATCAAGTACCCATTGCAAGTAAGTTGTTTAGACATCCGCGACCTAATGAATGTTCAAAATAGACGTGGGGAACACTATTTCATCACTTTATAGACAATTTCACTGAGTTTGGTTATGTCTACCTTATTTTTCCATACATCTGAAGCATTGGAATTTTCTTATGATATATTTCAATGAAGAAAAAAAATCAGTTAGAGAGGAAGATGAAAACCTTAATCACGTGAATATATATTGTATTAGTTGAAAAAACTGTGTGATGAAAGATGGAGAACTCTCCTAGAAATGGTTAAGTCTATGATGGCACAAGCTAATCTTTCAATATCTTATTGGGGAGATACCTCGCTTACCGCTAGTTATATACTTAACTGAGTACCCACAAATATTGTCCCATCAAACTCCTTATAAAATACTTGTGACCCTGGGGTCGGCATGCTATGTTCCTGATCTATCTTATAAATATGGGAAGTTAGGTCCAAAAGGAAATAAATGTATCTCTATTAGATACCCAGATCACTCTAAAGGATATGTGTATTGGAGGATTTACTGAAATTGAATCACGAGATATTACATTCTTAAAAAATGATTTTCCTAGAAGATGTGAGGTTAATAGATATTCAATATTATGTGAATTAAATGAGATTCAGGAAGATGATATGCAAACAAATGTGACACCTAATGAGGTAACACATACTCAAGAAATGGAGACGGACACTACTATCCATTTTGAGACGGAAGAAACTATTGCATCATTTAGTAATCCTATTTCTCAAGTTTCTCAACCTAAGAGGAGTTCTAGAGGTTTAGTTCATCGTCGTCGGTTTGAAATCGAAGGAGAAGTCTTTATGATAACTCCATAAGACGAAGATGTACCTTGAACAGTGAATGAAGCACTTTCATATCTTGCTAAGAATGAATGGCAAAAGGAAATGGAAGAATAAATGGAGTCGATGAAGAAAAACCAGGTATGGGAACTCGTTAATCTCCCGAGAAGACGTAAGGCGATTGGGAACAAATGGGTTCTCAAAATAAAGAGGAAACCTGACAATTCTTTGGATAGGTATAAATCTCGCTTGTTAGCGAAAGGCTATACTCAACGGGAAGGAATAGATTTTAAGGAAACCTTTTCTCATGTTGTTAGATTTACCTCTATACGTCTTATTTTAGCTATTGTGGCGCATCTCGATCTGGAGTTGCACCAAATGGAAGTTAAAACTGCATTTCTGGTGTCGCCTAGGGTGTGATAAAATTAATACAAAATAAGACCAAGAAACTACGCACTCTCACCCTAGACAGGCACAGTACTGCAAGTATTACAGGACGTATGCAAGTTTTAATGATAAGTAGAGTTCGTTCTCAGGGACTTAAGTGTGTTAATCGCGTGAGTACAAATTACGAGTAAGAAGTAAATAATTAAAGACAGAAAAGTAAAGGGAACAGATTTCGAGATTATGAATTAAACTAAGAAAATAAAGACAATAAAGTAAAAGATTAAGAATATGAGATGAGAAGTATAGCTTAGGTTTTGCTAGTATGCACTAATCCTTCTAATTCTATCTATAAATCTAGTTAATAAGGGAGAATATTAGCTCTTGGTATACTTAGTCAGGATTCTAAATTCCACGACCTTAGACCTTGAGAGCGACTAAGGGGGCTACGGCACAACCGGGAAGTGTTTTATCTTAGGGTTATCAAACGCCACTAAGGCCCTAAGCAAATACTGCAATCCTGGTGATATGGTGATTAAAACAAACCCTAATGACTATCTAGTTAGAAGCATGTTTTGTCAGAACTACTATCGACACTAGACATTATGTGGTGGTTCAATAGTTAAACACCCTGTCAAGGAGACCGTCTAACTACTATTAAAACAATCCTAAAGTGATCAGTTCTAGGAAAGACATTAATTCAAAACACATAAACAAATATAAAGTAAGAAGATAATATCAAATTAAAACATATAATTCCCAAAGAAACTTAGATAGAAGAATTAGAATTCATAGATTATACATATGCAAAACCCAAGCTATGGGGAGTTTAGTTCATACATGATGGAAATAAACTAAAAGAAATTACAAAAGACATCATCTTGCTCTCTACAATGACTAAGGAAAAATATTAAGGTTTTCTCTAAGCAAGGATGATTTACAAGTGATATAAGGGTGTATTTATAGGTGTTTAGAAGACCTAATTCGTTTTCTTGAGGAAGAGTTAAGGTAATGGACTTCTAGCCCAACTCAAATTCGTATGGAAATAAAGATAAACACTGCTGGACCGTTTTGAGCATATCTTCTTCGTTATTGGTCGGTTTGAGCTCCATAAGATACCAAAAGAATCTCAACAGAATTATCTTGATCCTTTTGAAGGAAATCACCAGATTCGGCCTATTTCTTAGGTAAAAACGCCTATCTTTGGACGTGTATGCAGAATCCCAGATTTAGGCAGCTTTTCCTTTTCCATCTTTTTAGCTTTTGTTTCCTTATCTCCAATTACCATGCAAATCTCTTTCCATAAGTTGTTGTCTTTGACTTGGACTCTAATTAAGCTCCATAATTATCTTTAAATCTACACACTAAATAAACAATTAAACCCAATATGCTCTAAAAATAATAATTCTACAAATCAAGACTCAAAATAGGAAAGTGCACTAAAACTCAAGAAAATCGACATTATTGACTTCTAAATCACCTAAAATGATGTCTCATCCTAACATTAATCTATCACAAATGAGGAGACATCAATTTCTAAATGGAGATTTAGAAGAGGTAATTTTCATGGAACAACCCTCGGGTTTCGTTGCAAAAGATCAAGAGAATAAAGTTTGTAGATTGTTGAAATCAATCTATGCTCTTAAGCAATCCTCGAGACAGTGGAATTTGAGATTTCATGAAGTCATTTCATCAAATGGATTTGAGATGATAAGTGAAAACCACTTTGTCTATGTTAAACGTTCCAAGAAATTTTGTAATTTTATCTCTATATGTGGATGCCATCCGATTAGCTGGGAATGAGAAAGAGTTTATTCAAGCTAATAAGGAATGGCTAGCTATTCAATTTGATATGAAAGATATAGGAGAAGAAAATTACATTGTTGGTGTTAAGATTCATAGAGATAGGTTTAGAAGATTGTTATCTTTATCTCAAGAACCTTAAATCATGAATATACTTGAGCGGTTTAGTATGACTAAGTGCAATGCCATTGACACTCCTGTAGCAAAGGGAATAAACTTAACTCTCGACATGTGTCCTAGTACTCTAGAAGAGAAAAAGGAAATGTATACAGTGTCATATTCTAGTGCCATGGATAGTCTTATATATATGTTATGATGTGAACTAGGTGGTGGTCCTTTGTGTGTTCTAAATAAATGCAAATAATAATCGAACCACAACCGCAAGTGTACAGTTGTCCCAAGTAATATAGTTGATAAAACAGATTCGTTCCAAGGACGGAATGGTTGACTACAATGCTTATCTATTAATGATTGATTGCACTTATGAAAGTAAGTAAAAGATATATTGATTGTTTGTTTGTTTTTATTATTCTAAGTAATGAAAGACTAAATGGAAAATGCAATTAAATACTAAAATGCAAGTAAATAAATGTGAAACGCAAGTATGAGAAGGTAGTACTTGAGAGACGCAAGGGTTTTCCTAACTATCATTCATTTCATACATTGTTTAAGGGACAAATTGGTAAATTTGTATTGGTCGGGATTCTATATTATCCTTACCCCCGTCAGGGTGGACTAAGGAGCAACTTTCAAGTGCTACAAACCCCGTCAGGGTGATTATAGTCCACTCTCAAGTGTTTAAGTCTAAATTACCCAATAGGCCATAGGTTTAATTAAGCTCGTCATAGTCAAATAATTTCTAACCTACATTCGTTAACTAGTTCGGTACCTAAACCCCCCGTCAAGGTGATCCAATCGCCACTAATTGGAATAGCCTAGATACTAAGTCCTATCATTGGTTAATTACGTCAATAATAGTAATTAAAATGCAAATTAAAGAAAAATATGAATTACCCAATTTGATTTAAATAATAAATATCCCAAATCCAAATGTATAGAATGAAATCAAATTGGGATTAACCCATTATGCGTTCTCAAGCACTAATAAATGTTTAGCTCATATTAATTGAAAGAAAAACTAAATTAAAAGTAAAGGAATTCATATTTGATTACAAATAAAAGATAAAAGAAACCTAATTTCCGGAATTGGAATGACTGATAACGGAGCTATAGACCCACTCCAGCTCTGGCAGCTTCTTCTTCCTTCCTTCTGTTGCTTCTCTCTGGTGTTTTTAATTGTAAAGAATAAATTTTAAAAAAAAAAATAGAAGTCCAGACCTCCTTTTATAAGCATAAAAACGGATTAGGGCTTGGACCAGAAAATAAAATACTAATTAAATGTCCAAGCCCAAATTCTAAGCCCAAAATCCCGTAACGGCTGATATGCCTTCACTAAAACGGCTTTTCCCAATGCGTTATGACTCCGATTGACCTCATTCCAGTTGCTAAAGTTCCCTAACTCGATAAGGAATGTTTTCTCTTCAAAGGCCAGCGGCTAAATCATCGCTTAAGTACCTCGAAATCGGCAATCTATGGCCTGGAAAATGGATTTTCATCTCTAAAAATAATATCTTCAGGGTTTATCTTCAAGTCTTGACTCTAATTCACGATCTTTGACTTTCTCCTTGGATTCCTCTTCTAGCTAACATCTAAAACCTGTAAACTTTACACTAAAAATACCAATATTACGCGCAAAAGTTTAATAAATTAAAAATGCTAGAAATAAAAAGGGAATTCCGGATTATTGCATATTTAGTCCAAAAGTCTATCAAATTAATTAAATAAACACAAAAAATGATGTCTCCTAAGGATCGAAAATAAGAACAATTAGGGAGACATCAAGACCCCCAACTCAAACCTTTGTCGTCCCGACAAAGCAAAACAAAACAATACAAGGGGTAGAAGTAAACGTATAAACAAGTGGAAGCTAACAAATAAACCCTAAAGCAATTCTCAAAATAAATCTCATATAGCAAACTCTAGAAACTAATATACACATACATCTAGAATGCAACATCAATCATAAATAACCTCAATCATAAAATTAATGTTGCAATCCTTGAAGGTTACACTTGTACTCATCTCTGTATGATGGCTATAGGGTGGTCATTAATCATAACTCGCTTTGAACGCTCCACCTAGTGTATTCCCTATCAACAGAATAATAAATTCACTATGCACTTAGGAATCACGAGGTCTTTACGGTTATAATATTGGCTTAAGGGCAGGTGTGGATGTATATTTGGTAAATTTGAAGTGAGCTTTTGGCTCTCTCCTCACTTACCATCAACAATGCCCTCGAGCTTGAGTTAACGCTCAAAAGATGTTCTCACTCACCCATATACGCAACAATTTAGCGTCCCATGTCTACCCACTATTACAAGATGATTTTCAGAAAATTTCCACTTTGTCGGGTGTTTTATTCATTCATATTTTTCTTTTTCTTTTCTTTTTCTCTTTTTTTTTCTTTTTTTTTGTACAGACGCAAACCGGGTTCCCGGTTTTGACGAAACCGGGTTCCCGGTTCCTACTATATGATTTTTCGAAATTTTTCATTTTTTTCTTTCTTTTTCATTTTTCTTCATTCCCGGCAAAGGGTTACAAGTATATATCATCTGCAATTGTGCTACAATACAAAGCACATCGATCCCTACCCATTTAATTCCCCATATGTGGTCCCACCACCCCAAAATCAAGCTCGAGACATGTCTCAGGATTGTGATTCAAGTGCGGGTCATATGGTCATGCCTAATAATCTAAGGGATAATGGCTTATATCGTGGCTACAAAGAAAAGGCTAAAGGCTCAAAGTGGGCTAAGACGGATAATAATTAATACAAGGGATAGAAGGCTAAAAAGGCACAAATGGCTAACAAAGAACTGCCCCTATCATTTTCCTAAGTACATAGCTTGTCTTTAGTTCATATCTAGGTGGGTTCTCTACTAATTAGGATTTCACTTTCTACACACCAAACATATTCCTTAAGTACAAGCTTACTTCATTTGCATTGTTCATTAATTTTTCCTATTAATTACCTATGTTTGCATGCAATTCTAAATGCGTTTTATATTAATCCCTAAAGTCCACTATTTACTATCATAGATTCATCAAAAGTATGCTTAAAGGGATATTTAACAATTTCTACAGTCAAACGAAACTCCGAAAATTATTTTATTGAAAGCAAATAAAACAGATAACACATAAAAACTGGGATGAGGCAACGAACCCCACCCCAAACTCAAAAATGAGTCGTGTCCCCACGACTCGAAAAGACTCAAAGCAATAAAATAATCTACACTAAATGAGAAGGGATAGAAAACGTATCTGAACCAGCGCGTGGCTGGTTATCGGTGTTGCGTCCCTGAACTTTATCTCGCGTCTAGACATCGTAAGTTTTGCTTTGAACAAATAAAGTTCAACTTGTTTGTAACCTTTCCTAAAATAGCGCACCTCGTATCCTGATTCTCTTCCAACACCTTGATTTTCGATTCCAACTCATCATCGTATCATTTTCTTCCCCACTTTCAGGTTCCTCAATCACTTCTCTCTTCTTAGGATTAGCTTTAATTTTTAACCTTTTCAGTCTTGTGTTTGCAACGCGAATTAGGAATCTCGATAGCTTGTTCTTGAGCAGTACCAAAAGTGTTTCTGTTTCTTGGAGAATTCCTTCGATAAGTACACATGAAAACGGTTCTGATAAGCATCTCGTTCCACCCCAAACTCAAAACTTCAAATAGTTAGAAGCTAAGGCTTAGAACTTTGATGTTTTGAGGCTTAAGACTTGAAGATTATGGTGGAATATGAGATGGGTAAAGGCTAATTGATGTGGGGGAAGAGGGAATTGGATTTAAGTTTAAGATTGGATGAAGAACAATCGGAGGAAAGTGGGAAATTTATCGTATTTTGGATGGGAGATGAGTTGATTGCATGTTTTTATGGTGAAAGAGAGTAAGATTTGAGGATTGTGTGGTTGTAGATGATGATGTTCAGGAAATTCTGGGTTTTGGGATTGTTTTTGGAGAATGGGTTGAAGAAAGAGGTAAAAATCTAGGGCTAAAAAGCTCAAACGACCCTGTCACAGATGCAAACCGGGTTCCCGGTTCCGAAAATCCGGGTTTCCGGTTCTGCGTCGCTGTGACGGCGCGGAAAAAAATAAAAATACTCTTTTTTTTTTACCTCGAGACGCACCAACACGCTGGACCCCAAGACGCAGGGTCAGAAATTTCACTCGCCGAAACCGGGTTTCCGGTTCTGTGGAATGCGGGTACCCGGATTTTCTCGATGGCGCGAGTCAAGACGCGCCAAAACGCAGGACCCTAAGACGCTGGACCAGAGAATTTCACCACTAACAGCTCCGAAACCGGGTACCCGGTTTTGCCAAATGTGGGTTCCCGGTTTTGTGTCGATGGCGCGAGTCAAAACGCAGCAAAACACAATCACCAAGACGCTGGGTCAGAAATTTCCAGAAGTTACAGCACCAAAACCGGGTTCCCGGTTTCGAAAAACCGGGTACCCGGTTATGACGCTGTGTCGTGAACCAAGACGCCAAGTGTTGCGTTGAAAAGGTTGGTACCAGCTCCAAAACCGGGTTCCCGGTTTTTGCGAAACCGGGTACCCGGTTTCTCCTGGACATCCAACCAATTTTTCTCCTATTTTCGCTTCATCGACCCCAAACTCATGACCTTTTTACCCCTGAAATCATCAAAAACAACTACCCTTCCTCATTTCTTAATAATAAACACTAAAATTACGAAAATCAAACTATTCTAATTTGCAAAAATTTAAAAACTCAGCTAATATACAAAGAATTGGCTTTTGTTTAACGTCGTTAAGCTCGACGGGTTACCTCGTTCATTAGTCATTGACATAACCTCCCCAGCAGTGAGTGAGGTTGTCAATATTTGCAACTCGAAATTTGCATCCCTTAGCTTTTATGCCCACTAGTTTGTCTGAGATAACCTTTGCAACCATGAATGGTCTTATCCAAGAACTTTTTGATTCACGTACCTTTGGAGGGGGTTTAGGATTTTTCATAGCTACCTCTTCACCTACTTTGAACCCCTTTTTCTTTCTTTCTTTCTTAGGTTCCTTCGGAACCTTCGTGGCACGTGCTTTCTCTTTCTTCTTCGCATGATTTAGTTGTGGATTTTTAGGGTATGGAGGAGCTTTAATTGGTGGTTTCTTTCGTAGCTCTTTCTCCTCCACTCCTAAAGTGTCCACAACATTAATTGGCTTTTTTCTTACCGGTTCCATTACATCTACACAAAAACATTCTTCCTTGGAATCCGGAAACTTCATAGGTCTAAACACATTAAACTTCATCTCCTCGTCTTGAATTCTCATAATCATTTCACCGTTCTCTACATCAATCAACGTACGCCCCGTGGCTAGGAATGGTCTTCCCAAAATAATTGGGACATTCCTATCCGCGTCGTAATCAAGTATAATGAAATCAGCGGGAAAAATTAACGTACCTGCTTTAACGAGGACATCTTCGATTCGGCCTTCCGGATGTGCAAGAGATCGATCCTCCATTTGCAAGACCATAGAAGTGGGTCTTGCTTCGATATTAAGCTTATCAAAGATCGATTTGGGCATAAGATTTATGCTTGCACCCAAATCACATAGTGCCTTACCTTTCCATTCTTCTCCAATCGATATCGGAATTGTGAAACTCCCAGGATCAACTAACTTTGGAGGTAACTTACTTTGACAAATGGCACTACATTTTTCAGGAAGACCAATCATCTCATTATCACAATATGGCCGTTTGTTGGTGAGGTCTCTTTTCAGAAACTTAGCATACTTGGGCACATCTCGAATAGCTTCTAGCAACGGAATATTCATGCTAAGACCTCTTACCTTGTTAAAGAATTTTTGATACTCAGCCATATCACTCTTCTTTTGAACTCTCGATGGAAATGGTGGAGGAGGACGGTTTATTATAGTATCATCTTTTTTTTTCGGAATTTCACTAGACCTCTCCACTTCTTCTACTTCAACTTCTTTATCTTCATTCACCACATCTTTTTCTTTTCTAGCAACTTCCTTCTCTTTCGTAACAGGAAAAGGAGGTGGAGGAAGGTTCTTACCACTTCTGAGAGTAATAGCTTTACAGTCTTCGATTTGGATTGGATTTTCAGTATCGCTAGGGAGTTGCCCTTGTGGACGTTGATTCAGTTGTTTATTCATTTGCGAAACTTGAGTTTCCAAAATCTAAATGTGTGCTTCAGCAGATTGTTGCCTTTGGATTGACTGTGCATATAGGGCAATTAATTGTTCTACGGTTTTCTGAAGGGTAATCACATCTTCTTGTGGTTGGGCAGGTAAGGCTTTTTGGATCATGGTTTCATTGTAACTATCTTGAGGAGCTTGTCTCTGAACATAATTTCCCTGATTCTGTCCTCCTTGATAATTATTTTGTGGTCTTGCATTGAAATTGTTACCTTGGGGATGCGGCTGATACGAATATGTAGGATTGGCTGCCCCATTAGGATTTGAATATTGAAACCCAGGATGGTTTCTGTTAGGTTGATATCCATTACCATTCGAATTAAAGTTACCTCTGTTGGAGACAAACATCACGGATTCTTGATTATTTTTACAATTCTCCCAACTATGATCATTAACACCGCAATACTCACATCCACACACCTCTTGTGCAACCTTTACCTCACCTCTTTTATTCGAAAAACCTTCTTTCACGGCTAAAGTGAGTTGTTTCAATTGTTGTTCTAATGTGGTTTGAATCTTGGTCTCTAACGTAGCAAATTTTTCTTCCATATTAACATTACTCACACCTCTAACTGGTGTTCTTACAGAAGTCCACCCAACTTCATTCTTGACTGTTCTTTCCAAAATGATTTTAGCATGAGCGGGTTGAACTTGAAGAAAACCTGCACCACATAACAAATCCAATTTTTCTCTTGAAGTCCCATCAAGGCCTCTGTAAAAGATTTTTAGCTGTTGTTGTTCTGAAAAGCCATGAGCGGGAACTCTATGTAAACACATCTGGAATCTTGTCCAACTCTTACCCAAAGTTTCATCATATTCTTGACGGAAATGCGTCAATTCTAATTCAGCATCTAACCTCATGTTACATGGGTAATACCTGTCAAAGAAAGCAGTCTCTAATTGGTCCCAGTTTGTTATCTTCGTAGGATCTTGTGTATCGTGCCATTCACTCGGTTTATCAATAACAAAAAATTTAAACGCAGCAAAATACATCTGTTCTCTTGAAACTCCTTGTGTGATATAAGAATCACATATCTGCTTAAATTTCTGTACTGCTCTAAGAGGATCTTCTGATGGTCTACCACGAAAATTCCCAAAATTTTGGAATTGAGCTAACATACCCGAATCTGGACGGAATCGCAGAACATTAATATCTGGAGCACCTACTCCTATAGCAGGAGCACGGAATGGAACTTCTGGTGGACCATTAGTAAACCACGGATCTTGATTCATCACTATCTGAACTTGAGGATTAGGATTCACTGGTGGAATTGGAGGAATAGCGCCTGGAGCCAAAGGTTGGCCATTTGCGCCTAGTTGACCTGGTTGATTATCTTGAAGATTGATCTCTTCCATTCTGTTAGTTAATTCTGCTACCTCTAAAGCTTCTTGTTAGAGAGGAAGATGAAAACCTTAATCACGTGAATATCTATTGTATTAGATGAAAAAACTGTGTGATGAAAGATGGAGAACTCTCCTAGAAATGGTTAAGTCTATGATGGCACAAGCTAATCTTTCAATATCTTATTGGGGAGATACCTCGCTTACCGCTAGTTATATACTTAACCGAGTACCCACAAAGATTGTCCCATCAAACTCCTTATGAAATACTTGTGACCCTGGGGTCGGCATGCTATGTTCCTGATCTATCTTATAAATATGGGAAGTTAGGTCCAAAAGGAAATAAATGTATCTCTATTAGATACCCAGATCACTCTAAAGGATATGTGTATTGGAGGATTTACTGAAATTGAATCACGAGATATTACATTCTTAAAAAATGATTTTCCTAGAAGAGGTGAGGTTAATAGATATTCAATATTATGTGAATTAAATGAGATTCAGGACGATGATATGCAAACAAATGTGACACCTAATGAGGTAACACATACTCAAGAAATGGAGACGGACACTACTATTCATTTTGAGACGGAAGAAACTATTGCATCATTTAGTAATCCTATTTCTCAAGTTTCTCAACCTAAGAGGAGTTCTAGAGGTTTAGTTCATCGTCGTCGGTTTGAAATCGAAGGAGAAGTCTTTATGATAACTCCATAAGACGAAGATGTACCTTGAACAGTGAATGAAGCACTTTCATATCTTGCTAAGAATGAATGGCAAAAGGCAATGGAAGAATAAATGGAGTCGATGAAGAAAAACCAGGTATGGGAACTGGTTAATCTCCCGAGAAGACGTAAGGCGATTGGGAACAAATGGGTTCTCAAAATAAAGAGGAAACCTGACAATTCTTTGGATAGGTATAAATCTCGCTTGTTAGCGAAAGGCTATACTCAACGGGAAGGAATAGATTTTAAGGAAACCTTTTCTCATGTTGTTAGATTTACCTCTATACGTCTTATTTTAGCTATTGTGGCGCATCTCGATCTGGAGTTGCACCAAATGGAAGTTAAAACTGCATTTCTGGTGTCGCCTAGGGTGTGATAAAATTAATACAAAATAAGACCAAGAAACTACGCACTCTCACCCTAGACACGCACAGTACTGCAAGTATTACAGGACGTATGCAAGTTTTAATGATAAGTAGAGTTCGTTCTCAGGGACTTAAGTGTGTTAATCGCGTGAGTACAAATTACGATTAAGAAGTAAATAATTAAAGACAGAAAAGTAAAGGGAACAGATTTCGAGATTATGAATTAAACTAAGAAAATAAAGACAATAAAGTAAAAGATTAAGAATATGAGATGAGAAGTATAGCTTAGGTTTTGCTAGTATGCACTAATCCTTCTAATTCTATCTTTAAATCTAGTTAATAAGGGAGAATATTAGCTCTTGGTATACTTAGTCAGGATTCTAAATTCCACGACCTTAGACCTTGAGAGCGACTAAGGGGGCTACGAAATAACCGGGAAGTGTTTTATCTTAGGGTTATCAAACGCCACTAAGTCCCTAAGCAAATACTGCAATCCTGGTGATATGGTGATTAAAACAAACCCTAATGACTATCTAGTTAGAAGCATGTTTTGTCAGAACTACTATCGACACTAGACATTATGTGGTGGTTCAATAGTTAAACACCCTGTCAAGGAGACCGTCTAACTACTATTAAAACAATCCTAAAGTGATCAGTTCTAGGAAAGACATTAATTCAAAACACATAAACAAATATAAAGTAAGAAGCTAATATCAAATTAAAACATATAATTCCCAAAGAAACTTAGATAGAAGAATTAGAATTCATAGATTATACATATGCAAAACCCAAGCTATGGGGAGTTTAGTTCATACCTAATGGAAATAAACTAAAAGAAATTACAAAAGACATCATCTTGCTCTCTACAATGACTAAGGAAAAATATTAAGGTTTTCTCTAAGCAAGGATGATTTACAAGTGATATAAGGGTGTATTTATAGGTGTTTAGAAGACCTAATTCGTTTTCTTGAGGAAGAGTTAAGGTAATGGACTTCTAGCCCAACTCAAATTCGTATGGAAATAAAGATAAACACTGCTGGACCGTTTTGAGCATATCTTCTTCGTTATTGGTCGGTTTGAGCTCCAAAAGATACCAAAAGAATCGCAACAGAATTATCTTGACCCTTTAGAAGGAAATCACCAGATTCGGCCTATTTCTTAGGTAACAACGCCTATCTTTGGACGTGTATGCAGAATCCCAGATTTAGGCAGCTTTTCCTTTTCCATCTTTTTAGCTTTTGTTTCCTTATCTCCAATTACCATGCAAATCTCTTTCCATAAGTTGTTGTCTTTGACTTGGACTCTAATTAAGCTCCATAATTATCTTTAAAGCTACACACTAAATAAACAATTAAACCCAATATGCTCTAAAAATAATAATTCTACAAATCAAGACTCAAAATAGGAAAGTGCACTAAAACTCAAGAAAATCGACATTATTGACTTCTAAATCACCTAAAATGATGTCTCATCCTAACATTAATCTATCACAAATGAGGAGACATCAATTTCTAAATGGAGATTTAGAAGAGGTAATTTTCATGGAACAACCCTCGGGTTTCGTTGCAAAAGATCAAGAGAATAAAGTTTGTAGATTGTTGAAATCAATCTATGCTCTTAAGCAAGCCTCGAGACAGTGGAATTTGAGATTTCATGAAGTCATTTCATCAAATGGATTTGAGATGATAAGTGAAAACCACTTTGTCTATGTTAAACGTTCCAAGAAATTTTGTAATTTTATCTCCATATGTGGATGCCATCCGATTAGCTGGGAATGAGAAAGAGTTTATTCAAGCTAATAAGGAATGGCTAGCTATTCAATTTGATATGAAAGATATAGGAGAAGCAAATTACATTGTTGGTGTTAAGATTCACAGAGATAGGTTTAGAAGATTGTTATCTTTATCTCAAGAACCTTAAATCATGAATATACTTGAGCGGTTTAGTATGACTAATTGCAATGCCATTGACACTCCTGTAGCAAAGGGAATAAACTTAACTCTCGACATGTGTCCTAGTACTCTAGAAGAGAAATCGGAAATGTATACAGTGTCATATTCTAGTGCCATGGATAGTCTTATATATATGTTATGATGTGAACTAGGTGGTGGTCCTTTGTGTGTTCTAAATAAATGCAAATAATAATCGAACCACAACCGCAAGTGTACGGTTGTCCCAAGTAATATAGTTGATAAAACAGATTCGTTCCAAGGACGGAATGGTTGACTACAATGCTTATCTATTAATGATTGATTGCACTTATGAAAGTAAGTAAAAGATATATTGATTATTTGTTTGTTTTTATTATTCTAAGTAATGAAAGACTAAATGGAAAATGCAATTAAATACTAAAATGCAAGTAAATAAATGTGAAACGCAAGTATGAGAAGGTAGTACTTGAGAGACGCAAGGGTTTTCCTAACTATCATTCATTTCATACATTGTTTAAGGGACAAATTGGTAAATTTGTATTGGTCGGGATTCTATATTCTCCTTACCCCCGCCAGGGTGGACTAAGGAGCAACTTTCAAGTGCTACGAACCCCGCCAGGGTGATTATAGTCCACTCTCAAGTGTTTAAGTCTAAATTACCCAATAGGCCATAGGTTTAATTAAGCTCGTCAGAGTCAAATAATTTCTAACCTACATTCGTTAACTAGTTCGGTACCTGAACCCCCCGTCAAGGTGATCCAATCGCCACTAATTGGAATAGCCTAGATACTAAGTCCTATCATTGGTTAATTACGTCAATAATAGTAATTAAAATGAAAATTAAAGAAAAATACGAATTACCCAATTTGATTTAAATAATAAATATCCCAAATCCAAATGTATAGAATGAAATCAAATTGGGATTAACCCATTATGCGTTCTCAAGCACTAATAAATGTTTAGCTCATATTAATTGAAAGAAAAACTAAATTAAAAGTAAAGGAATTCATATTTGATTACAAATAAAAGATAAAAGAAACCTAATTTCCGGAATTGGAATGACTGAGAACGGAGCTATAGACCCAATCCAGCTCTGACAGCTTCTTCTTCCTTCCTTCTGTTGCTTCTCTCTGGTGTTTTTAATTGTAAAGAATGATTTTTTTAAAAAAAAAAATAGAAGTCCAGACCTCCTTTTATAAGCATAAAAACGGATTAGGGCTTGGACCAGAAAATAAAATACTAATTAAATGTCCAAGCCCAAAATCCCGTAACTGCTGATATGCCTTCACTAAAACGGCTTTTCCCGATGCGTTATGACTCCGATTGATCTTATTCCAGTTGCTAAAGTTCCGTAACTGGATAAGGAATGTTTTCTCTTCAAAGGTCAGCGGCTAAATCATCGCTTAAGCACCTCGAAATCAGCAATCTATGGCCTGGAAAATGGATTTTCAGCTCTAAAAATAATATCTTCGGGGTTTATCTTCAAGTCTTGACTCTAATTCACGATCTTTGACTTTCTCCTTGGATTCCTCTTCTAGCTAACATCTAAAACCTGTAAACTTTACACTAAAACTACCAATATTACGCGCAAAAGTTTAATAAATTAAAAATGCTAGAAATAAAAAGGGAATTCCGGATTATTGCATATTTAGTCCAAAAGTCTATCAAATTAATTAAATAAACACAAAAAATGATGTCTCCTAAGGGTCGAAAATAATAACAATTAGGGAGACATCACTAGGCCAACATATGTTTTGTGTTAGGTTTAGTTAGTCATTTTTTAATCGAACCCAGAACAAGAGAATTTGAAAGTTGTGGAAAGGATAATGAGATATCTAAAAGGCACTATGGATCATGCCTTATGCTTCGAGGAAATAAATTACACCTAGAAGGATATATTATGCTGTTTGGGCTAGTGATATATATGTGCGTATATCTACCTCAAGTCATGTATTCTTGTTGAATAATTGCGCAATTTCTTGAAGTAGCAAAAAACAAACCTGTGTAATTTTGTCCACAATGGAAGCTGAGTTTGTAGCATGCTCAACTGCGGTTCAGGAAGCTATTTGGTTAAAAAGGTTCTTTGAAAATTTAGGACTCTCAAGTGATAGTGGGAGTCCTGTTACTATACGTTGTGATAGTCAAGCTGAAAAGGCTTGTGTGAAAGCTCCTAGGTATCACAGTATGACCAAATACATTGATATAAAGTATAACTTTGTTAGAGATATTATTGCACAAAAAGATGTTTTGCAATATACACACACGCAATATGCTTGCTGGTCCATTCACAAAGAATATCCCAAGGGATATATTTATAAATATGTTGGTTCTATATGATTAAGCAAGATATAATGTATGAATATTGCAAGTTTATGTGCATTCGTGTATATATTTTCATTAGTTTGTTAATTTAACTATTTCTTTTAATATTATCATGTTTGATATATATTATAATGCATGTGTTTTTTTAAGTATGTATGTCCTATAGACAGAGATTAGCCTCATCCCACGGAAAATCGCCTTTGGCAGAAGAAGTGCGCAAAGATGAGACTAACTCATAGTAGTGAAGAACCCTTAAGATTACTTGAGTTAAGATAGTCACCTTAACTAAGTGTTAATATGATATCATAAATATGGATAAACCATGTTAAGCTTATATTATGATCAAAGTAGAATCCCACTGTCTACTTCGTTTATAATAGCCAGATATGAGTTGCTTTGTTGATTGCATAGAAAGGTTGATCGATCAAATAATTCATCTTAGGCAAAGAGGCTTGTCTAATTAAATATCTGTATGGTATTTATACAATTATGACATACAATTGGAGCTATATTAATAATACCATAGCACGTCTTTCATACCACGTGTGCTTTGAACTAGAAGAAAGTGAATAGTCAATCCTTGTCTATTCATTGTGTGATACCTTCAAAATTGCGTCATTTTTACTTTTGACTATTTCTTGATATTTTAATTAGGTGTATGCAACTTTAAACATACTACCAATGATCATGAATGATTTGGTCTAATGGGGTATGTTTGAGAAAGAAACCTAATCAATGTAAAAGGATCTAAGTGTAAAGAGAAGACTAAAATTGTGGATCAAAGTGTGTGCTTGCAGGTACCGATCATGTAAGTCAATTTGGACTATGACATGATAGTGAGAAACATGAAGTTATGTCAGTGAACTATTTTGATCACATAAAACGATGTGATATGAATTCGAAGGGTCAGAGTTACTGAAATATGATATAACAAATTATTAGTCTGGGGGTACTATAAGATAAGTAAGGGATGAGGTTTCATTTGAACAACTATGTACCCTAACAGGTTATTAGTAATGTATGCTCGTATGTTTGTCGGTCGCACGACCTATTTGTCAAGTATGATGAATTATTCTAGAAATATGTATATGAGAAGATTTGAGAAATATTGATGTGTGGTGCATTGTAATGCATATACCTAAAGGGAATGATTGTAACTCCATCATGTGCGAGTGGGAGAATGAAAGAAATAAGAAATTATATTTTATTTCATGTCACCCATGATGGGAAAAACATGAGCGTACATGGAAGTTATCTTTGATAACTTCCCACTTAGATGGTGGAGGGAGTGGAGAAAGTGGGAGAGTGATTTATTAACAGACAATAAACAAACTCTCAAGCTCGATAAATGGAGCCTCTATATCGTCACAAAATTACAACAGTCAACATCAGATAATATCTCACAACAAAGAACTTACAATTCTTTTTCTCTTCAAATCAAGAATACACAATAAATACTTCTGAGAAATTTAGGTGGTGAATACAAATAGTTTAGTTCTAGTAATTAAACTTACGACCAGATAGCAAAAGAAATTCCTTCATTCCATTTCAATTAGAAAGCAAGAAGGCTTAATTCTTATATCTTCATTCCAATCCGCTGCGTATAAGGTTTGTCTAATAAACCTCCTTATTTATATTATTGTGTAACAATCATCAAACTGGAGAGGATCAAAAGCAAAAAGAAATCTCTTCAGATCCCACCTTCTCCACCAACCATCGTGGACCATCTCTACCAACCATCGTGGACCATCTCTACCATCTGATGCACAAAAAACCGCCTACAGTAGCCACACACCTGCACCAAGCGCCGCCGCTCTCCTGCACAAGAAAACCGCCGCCTGGATCAAAAAACCGTCACACTGGAACAAAAAACAAAAAGAAATCTCTCCAGATCTCCTTTAGATCTCGTCTGGCACGAAGGATCCAAATGACGGTAGAAAATCTATTTAATTTTAACCTAATCTCATGGTTGTTCAACGCTTTAATTTTGTTTTGTTTTGTTTTGTTCCAGGGAGTGTGAGAAGACTTTTATTGTTTTTAGAGTGAGTGTGAAGAGACTTCTATTTCTTTTTTGTTTCAGGGAGTGTGAAGAGATCACTTTTTGTCCTTGGTTCACTGGTGAAGAGATTTATTTTTTGTTTTTTGTTCAGACGAGCGTGAAGAGATTACTTTTTTTTTTCAATGGAGTGTGAAGTGATTTGTTTTTGTTTCAATTCCTATGATGCAAGTGTGAACAAATGTAAACAGATTTAGTTTGACCCAATTGTTGGAAATAGTCTGTACCCTCCACCTGTTATTTTTGTAACTGAGTACTTACTTGACTTTTGACATATTGAAATTAGATTTGTACCTATTTAAACTTTTACATAGACACTATCATTAAAAAGTGTTATTGGAGCTGAAATTTGTAATTTTCTTATCTAGATAAGGACTCAATTTCATAAAAGTGAACACTTGATACTACAACTTTACAGATCGATAAAAGATAAAGATACCAAAAAACAATTCCCATATATAACACTAGGAAATAACCCTCCAAATTTACATATCCAATGAGACATTACGTCCTGTAGCTACAGAAGGTAAATACAAAATCCCAATATATGAAGATTTTAGTAAATATATCCTTTTCAGCATCTGAATAGTATTGCAGTTAAACTCGTTTTGACAATGTGGTGAAATATAGTTTAGAGAAACAAATTATAATATAATGGTAATTGATGTTGTAAGTTATTAGTAATAAGTATGTCAAAAAAATTTAATAATAAGTCTATCTCGGAAAGACATTAAGACTTACCTACAAAATATTTGGTGTGTACAGCTACAAGTGCTTGTTGCTTGTCCTTTAGATATTTCTCTTTATTTTTAGAGCAAACAAGGACAAGGGGGCCTATCATCTTTGGGTTCGATGCTAAAGTGACAAATATTGAGGCGTTAGACGGCTCTAACATTTATAATTGTCTTGCCCTTTCAATTTTTTTTTTGTTCAAAGTGCCCTTTCTATTATTTTTCCAGTTGAATGAATTAATGTTGGTTGATGCATAATCAAGACTACAAGAACTTCGCCCAATTTATCTATAAGTAAATAAATAAATAAATTAGGAAAGCATCTCTTAATGAGTAAACGTGGTATTTTGATCTGTCCAAAAAAAAAAAACGTGGTATTTTGGCAAAAACAGATAAAAGGTTTCAAAATTTAAGATTATTTTATCTAATACTTTCTTTCACCTTTGTGATAATTTTTTTTTCTTTTCAAACTCCTTTGTGATAATGTCGGATTTTTGATCAATCGTCTAGGTTGGGTTGGCATTGTAGTTTTTAAAGGGGGTGTATTGATCTAAAACCTATAGGTTTCGATAAAATTCAATCCAGGACTATCTAAAAACGGGTCCTTACTTTTAAAGCTCGATCTATCAGGTTTTTGACGTACACATAGGCTTTTAGCGACTTTTTTTGTTGACTTGAACCGGGTTAGGCCAACAGGCCTACATTAATTTAGTATTTTTATAATTTGTTATAAAGTAAAAATTTATAAAAATATAGGATTGTAGATGTAATAAAAGGGTTACCAAAAATATAAGCGGAGTCTATACGCGATTTTTGATAAAAAATGTTGTTCAAGTTATCAATGGAGAAATGATTTCATCATTATTCAGTGTTGTTTATATAATATGGAAACTGAAAATTATATTTAATAAATATCATAATTTTATTTAACTAATCAAATAAGCTATTAATATCAATATGATAATATTTATAATTGCATTTAAAAAACTAATTTTACAGAATAGATAATTTTTTCAAGTAACCTTCTATACTATTAAAATTACATACTAAGATAACCCTTGGGATTAGCTCAATGGTCAGGACCTTATCTCTCATCTAAGAGGTACAAGGTTTGAATCCTCTCACCCTTCCTGAACATGGGTAACCTGTGATTAAGTGGGAGTATTCATGAGAAGACATATATATATATATATATATATATATATATATATATATATATATATATATATATATATATATATATATATATATATATATATTTATTTATTTCTTAAACCCGCGAGTTTTGTTAAAATTAAAGTTCGATATAGGCCCAAAACCTACAGGCACTGGCCGTATGGTCTGGGTCGAACGGGTCTGACGATTCATTTGTTCACCCCTAGTAGTTTTTGGTATATTTTTTACCCTAGTAGTTTTTGGTATACTTTTTACTTGAGAGTGGATATATTTGAAGAGATTTGCCTTATTTTTTTTAGTCGAAAAAAAAATATTGATCTTTAACTCATATGCTTTTTTTAGAATCCTCTTAATTTAATAGTATTATATGTGATATACTAATTTGTATTTACAATATTAGATTTCTTTTATAAAAAACAAAGAATTAGATAAGTTAATGTTTAATAAAATTTTTACAGTTAATATAAATTTCTCCTCAAAAAGATATTGATACGCAAAAAAATAATATAACATTCTTACTGATACTAATACACGTTTTTTAACATGTATTTTCAATTAAAAATCAAACAAAAAAACAATAAATTAATAATAATAAACACTTAATAAGAACCAAATCAGGAAAGAAAAAACATAAAATATATCAAATTTTTTCTTTCTAAAATAAAAAAAAATTGAAGATTACCAAAGAATTCAGAATTCAAAAAGCTAGATTACGAAAAAAATCTTATAAATCACAATAAAATTATAATAAGTAAATGACAGAGTCTGTATTAAAGGAATAAGATGAATAAAGGATAAAAAGAAAAACTTTTTTAAAAAAACCGACTGAGTTTTGGGAAAAGCATAACTCAAAAAAATTATAAGAATAAACTATTTTTTGCATAAGCATAGTTTAGTTTTGTTTAAAAAAATTATTAAACAAAAAATATGATTTATAACATTTTTATGATTTTTTTATTTTTAACATTTTTTTTAAAAAGGATTGCAAGAAAAACGTATGAGAGAAACGCATAACGCTCCTTCGAGGAGTGTGTATGAATTACTTAATGTAATACAAAATTAGAAACTCGCTCCTCCACATAGCGTCTCTCTTAGACAAAAAATGACGGGTTTATAGGCACTCCTCTGAGGAGCGCCTTCCGCTTATATATATAGTTGGTCCGAATATAAGAACCCTAAATTTCCATACGCCCATTTTCTTCTACTTTCTCCAAAAATCTAAAAAATCTACATAAACAATCTTTCACTCACAATCAATTTATCTTAATCCTTTTAATATGTAATCATTCAATCGATTATTATTATTATGTTTATATGTTTTGATTTGATTTTTTATTTTTATGAATGATATAATTTGTATCATTTTTGCTATAACCAATACATATTTACATAACTAATACATGTTTTCTCTATGTTATTTTATTCTATTAATGATGTTTTAGATTTCTTATTTTGGTAATATAGATTATATATACATGGTTATATCGTTATGGTGGTAGAATATCTAATGGAAGCAACGGTGTGATAGATTATATAGGCAGAGAAAATGGTATTTATACGACCAAAGAAAGCACAACACTTCGTGAAATTAAACAAATGTTATTTGCAAATTGCAATTGGATCGACAGAGAGGTTAGTTTAAAGTTACTTTTGTGTTGTCTGATTTTCTCGAAACCTCCCTGTTTTTATGTTATAGTTATGAAAGTTGAGATTCTCAAATTGGTGATTAGTGGTGTAAAAACTAACATTATAATTGTATTTAGATTTATGTCGATAGTAAAGAGAAACAGAAAGTTGCAGTTGATTCTCGACGCGAAAGGGTACACCAATTGCGATTGAGTCAACTATTGCATCCACCGCTCATATGACAATGTGTGAAAGGATTCGTGGTAGTGATAGCGACGAGATAGTGTTAGATATAGTAATTGTGATAATAACCCTTTGACATCCAAAGGTGAAGGCACAAATACTAGTGTTTTCAGCGAGGATGAAGAAGTGCATAACAATGATGATAATTTTAATATAGATTTGGTATTCCACATTTTTGAGATGTTAGTATGGCTCATAACGCAATATCTATTGATTGGTCAGCAATTCAACAACATTCATTCGAGGCAGAAGGAGAGCTTATGTTAGGTACGTTGTATGCATCAAAAGGATTTTTTTTATGGAGACGTGTAGGTGGCATATTAAGAAGGGTAAAGAATATAAGTTTGATCAATACACAATACAGTGGTGACATGTAAGTGTCGATATTTTGAAGATGGGTGTTCGTCCATCTTCGTCGCACATTTATTTCAAGAAGTAATATGTGGCAGATTATAAAATTATGCATTCATACCTGTCTAGCTAGAATCTTATTAAAAACCATAGGCAACTCACTTTGAAATACGTGTCTAGACATGTCTACAATATGGTGTTAGACGACATAGACACCAAAATCGTTTTAGTTCAATATCAGATACCTTCAGTATTGGACATCATATTTTATATAGGAAGGCATGACGTGCTAAGCAAAGCCTACTTAAGCAATTATATGGAACATATGAGGTCTCCTTTACCTCTTTGCCGAGACTTTTTGGTGTGATGTGTTACACAGACTCGGAAACCATTGTTGAGTTTGAATACAAGTTAGTTGTGGACAACAAAGAAACTTTCAATGGGATTTAGGCATTTAGGACTTGTATAGAAGGGTTCAAACATGTGATACATGTTGTTAGTATTGATGGTTGTGTATGATGTGAATGATCAATTGTTTCTGTTATGTTATGCCTTTTCCGATTGTGAATCAACACATACGAATACTCTCTGACCGATATAAATGTATCTTAACAACAGTTTCTTCAGTATATCCAGAGCCTATATGAGTCCATCGATTTTTTTTTCATCACTTGGCTAGTAATTTAAATCACAAGTTCAAAATCGTACAAGCAAATAACGATCTCAAAATCATCACATACAATGTTAATAAGGGTGTCTGTGATTTTTACTATGAAATATTTTGTGCTTTAAGTGATGGTAAATATAAATATTAGATTGGAGTCGTACCCTTGGAAACTTGGGCCCTTACATACGATAGAGGATATTAGCATGTTAACATGACCACTAATTTATTGGAGATAATCAATTACATGTTAAAAGGGTAAGTGGATTGCATGTAACGACTATTTTAATGTTAACATTTGGTTGAACAGTTGCCCATTTTGTAAAGAGGAGAGAGCAAGGAGCAAAAGAATTAGCACTTAACTGAAAGAAATAAATAATTTATTTTATTTTATTGTTTTAGTCCGCCAAAAATGTTAGTTAATATTTTGTTTTTGAATTTAAATATTTGAATTCAAAATTATGGGGAGTTATTTATTTTTAACCACCTCCCCATAATCTGACAACTAATCCCACGTTATCCTATTAAAAGGATAGAGTCAGAATTCACAAGGAATCATATCCTAATTTCATAATACGTTCTTCTCTTTCTTTTCTCTGCTAAAAATTTCTACACACAGAATCAATTAATCGGAGGCTCTTAGGTTGTGAACAAAAGGCTCTTTTTCACTGTGAAAAGATCCGTGATCGAAGCAATCAGATTATTGTTCTTTTTTCCGCTGCTCTTTAAGAGGTAAACATATAAATCCTCTTGCTTTTATATCTAATTAATTGCTTTCAAGAGGTAAACACATATGTAGAGTACCATCGCATTTCTGAGGGATCAAGGTGGATATATGTAGGAGACAACAATAAGGTTGAAGTCAAAGGTGTTGGCACTTGCAAGTTGAACTTGCGAGGTGGTCAAACCTTGTACCTGCATGATGTACTTTACGCACCTGACATTCGACAAAACTTAGTCTCGGTCACTGTTCTTCTAGGATTAGATTTTAATTTGCATTTTCATAACGATCAAGTAGATATCTATTATGACGCTAAGTATTATGGTTCTGGTTTTATTTCTCATGGTTTAATTGTACTAGATGATGATAACTCGTTTAATAGTTATTATGTAAGTAGTTGCTTTTCTACTAATACTTCTTCTTCTAGTAATTCTAATGTAGAAGAAAATGAATGGCATGCTAGATTAGGTCATATTGGACAAGACCGTATGAATTTGTTGGCTAAGGCGAACCTTTTGGGTTCATTGACTAAAGTAAACTTGCCAACTTGTGAAAATTGTGTAGAAGGTAAAGCAAAACAAAAACCATTTGGAAAGGCTAAACGAGTCGAGTACCCATTACAAGTGATTCATTCAGACATCTGTGGCCCAATGAGTGTTCAAACTAGACGTGGGGAACGTTATTTCATCACCATTATAGATGTTCACTAGGTTTGGTTATATCTACCTGATTTCTCACAATTTGAGATATATGAATAATACCATAACACGTGTGTCATACCACGTGTGCTTTTGACCAAAAGGAAATGAAGAATTGATCCCTGTTTCTTCACTGCGTGATACCTTTGATTTGTGCCCTTATTACTTTTGACTATATCTTGATATATTGATTAGGTTTATGCTACTTTGAACACATTACCAATGATCATGAATGATTCGGTCTAATGGGGTATGTTTGGGAAACCAACCTAATAAATATAAAAGGATATAAGTGTAAAGGGAAGACTAGAATTGTGTATCAAATGTGTGCTTGCAGGTTAACCGATCATGTAAGTCAATACAGACGATACCATGATAGTGAGACACATAAACGAAATGACAGTGAGCTCTTTTTCACATAGAAGTTGTGATATAAATTTGGAGGGGTCAGAGTTACTGTAATATGATACAACATATTGTTAGTCTGGGGTACTGCAGGATACGTAACAGATGAAACTATTTTGAGCAACAATGTACCCTAACAGGTTATTAGTAACGTATGCTCGTATGCTTGTTGGTCGCACGATCTATTTGCCAAGTATGATGATATTTTGTGTATATGGGAAGATATAGTGTAATGAGATGTGGATTCTATGGATAAGATGTAACTTCAATATGGCGAGTGGGGAATGAAAGAAATAAAGAATTTATTTTATTTATTATTTTAGTCTGCCAAAAATGTTAGTTAATATTTTGTTTTTGAATTTAAATATTTAAATTCAAAATTATGGGGAGTTATTTATTTTTAACCACCTCCCCATTATCTGGCAACTAATCCCACGTTATCCTATTAAAAGGATAGAGTCAGAATTCACAAGGACTCTTATCCTAATTTCATAATACGTTCTTCTCTTTCTTTTTACTGCTAAAAATTTCTACACACATAATCAATTAATCGGAGGCTCTTAGGTTGTGAACAAAAGGCTCTTCTTCACTGTGAGAAGATCTGTGATCGAAGCAATCAGATTATTGTTCTTTTTTCGCTGCTCTTCAAGAGGTAAACACATAAATCCTCTTGCTTTTATATCTAATTAATTTCTTTCATATTAACAATCCCTGGCCACCAAAAATAACGATCGAGATGGACAAATTTGAAGAAAGAGCTAGAATGTTTACTTGTGAATTTTACGATTTGGCGGGTAGTATATTCCACGGTAAATATATACGTGGAAGGATGTCACACTATACTAGGACCACATTCATAGTAAATCTAGAGGAAAAAACATGTCCATGTGGGTAATGACAAATGTTTCATCTTCCTTGTGCCCATTTAATTTGTATTTTTCAATTTCTCAGATAACCACATGCACCCTATGTTACTCCGTATTTAACTCTTAAAAATTACATTTCGTCATACGCTAGAAAGTTAAGAGCACTTATGGATGAACTAGACTACTTAGTATATGATGGTTACCAAGTTGTGGCGTTCAACAAAGAATAATTACAAGAAATGGGATGATAAGATCATCATGCATAGACAACAAGATGGATGCTAGAGAAATTCGTGGTAATAATGGTAAATGTAATCAATATAGGTACAATCGTAAAACTTGAAAGTCAAGATTCAATAGAATGCAATCGTAAACAAAGTATGTTTGTCATTAATTTGTAATGAGTAAAAAATTTACCATTTAAAGTTTTAATATTCGATGTTGTGTATAAATGCATAATGAAATGATCCTTAATGCATTTTTTTTATAAAGGAAAGAAAATAAAAATAAATATGTTTTGTTTATGAGAGGCACTTCTCCAAGAAACACTTTAATTAAAGGCGCTTCCAGAGAAGCGTCTCGTTTAGACAAACATATTTTTATTTGTATAAAAAATACATTTTTCTAAGTAAGGCACTTCTCTAGAAAACACCTTCAATAATAAAGGTGTTTCTTAGTTGAGTTTCTCTCTTATAATTTTTTTAATTTTATAAACATAAAATTCCTATTTATATGAGAAAATAATGGGAGATAAAAACCCATTTAATAAGGATTAAAATATAAAATGAATTGCATTTGGTTCAAACACAAAATTACTTCTCATAACCATAAAAAACTTTGAAGTTCATTAAGTAATACAATTTATAAATATCTCTTTCTTATTCTTCGCCTAGTTGGTCGGCTAGATGATTCAGGCGGGGTATCATCTTCTGGTGGACTATATCCCTCCGACATTTCATTATTTTAATATGTATTCTTCAAACTCTCGCACAATTGACTTTGGTTAGCAATGCCCCATCATTTTTTTCCATATAGTCTCTCCATCTGTCAACCAATGCAAATTCAGTGAGCACTAGCTCACATCCTTTAATGGTACCATCAGTTTATCAATTATCAATTTTTAATAATAATGAAATGTGACTTTTTAATAATACATATAATAAATCTATCATAATTTTATTACTAAAGTCTCCATATTACCATTTTTTTAAGTTGGCTACACCGAGGATCATATCCTTGTTTGAACACGATAGACTCATTCTTCGGTTTTGGGCGACCAATTAACCTCCACGTAATACCATTGTACAAATCAAATTAATCGAGGCTAGTAGTGTAGTTTGCGAATTCATATTAGTTTACGTCCAAAACAGACTCAAGATGATTATTAGACAAATTGATATAGTTTCTTTGACGAATCGACCAACCCTCATGTGGCGCTCCTCTTCTATTTGTCGAGTCATGGGTAACATCATCGTTTTGGTCAATACTTTGAGGTATATCTTGAACAAGGATGAATTGTCTCAAAATCCAATTTGTTCGATACCACTCAATTTTAGCAAAGTTTATCAAAGGTACAACACTCAAGCAGTTTTCCCCGCCTTCCATGCAAATTGATGCCGTATTACCTAGTATAGCACCATCTTATGGTGTCCAATTAACCTACCACAAGATTACCATATTAAAATATAATACTAATTTTTTGAAAGTGAATATGTATTCTACGTTACCTGTCTCAGTTCCAACTGATCCAACTCATCCCGATAGAATGGAAGACAATTAACTAATCTATTTTTCCATGAATTAGGCCTTTCCAAATACAAACCAAATCAATCATTAGTATAATTGCGCAATAAAAGTCTAACAGAGATAATAGTATTGTTGTACTTACTATGTAGAAAAGGGAGCATTCATTTGAGTCTGACTTCTCACTAGTGGTCGCAAATGTAAATGCTTCCAACAACAAATCTATATCAAAGTATTTATAATTAGTTCCCAAGGCCTCAGAAATAAAATAAAATAGTTATCCATATTGTAATACCTGTAGGAGTGAAACACATCCCGTCAAATAGGCATTGTCCATGTTTTCAGCATAATCACACAAGACACTGCATATGCGCCAAGACCGCCAAACCCAAAATATAAGTACGGTCACCTCATTCTTCTTTCCACTTGGAAAATGATAACCACCAATGACAAGTAGAATATATCCCCCCGCATATTGTCTCAAAGTCTCATCATTAGCATCGACAGGAAAGCGATAAAAAAGAAGTATAAAAATAATAAAAAATTATAAAAATAAATAAACTCATTTAAGAAAGTGTCATTAAGCCATTTAAGTAGTAATACGTTCTTATTCCCCTGTGGCAAGTCCAATCCCTCAGAGGTCTTGGAGACCCGCCAAGAATTTACATACACTTCAATTTAAGTAAATTACGGTGTCATTGCATGTAATAGGTTCATAAACAATGGGTAACCCTAGGATCATGGCAAAATCATGTA
This sequence comes from Nemophila menziesii, assembly GCA_029959085.1. Taxonomy (NCBI): domain Eukaryota; kingdom Viridiplantae; phylum Streptophyta; class Magnoliopsida; order Boraginales; family Hydrophyllaceae; genus Nemophila; species Nemophila menziesii. Next base: position 20,367,679 of record JARWIR010000015.1, on the reverse strand, counting down.
ATTTCACCATCATCTCACCAACCGTCAAGTAAAACGTTTGGATCTCTCACCTCTACCTTTATACTAAGAGCGGTAAACAAGGCTCGGTCAGTAAATACTTTAGGTATTTTTGGAATACACCTAAAACTGGCATTTTTAAGAAATAGAAAGACACACAAATCGACCTCCCAAAGTGTGGATTGTATATGCATAACTTCATAATTATTTTATTCACAAAAAAATAATAGTTTAATACTAAAATTTAAAAAATAAAATATAGAAAAATATAAGGAATAACTTACGTCGCCTTTCAATTTTTTTTACTCCGAAGAAATTTTTGACGAATAAACACGGGATACATAAATTCATGGTCGTAGTCTATTTCTCTTATTCCGGTCATTGTTTTGTCATATAACATATTTAAAGGGGACAATAGTGCAATAGAAAAAAGTTTAAAGGATCAATTTCTAATATGGTCTAATTAACTTTTAAATTCAATACTACTTACTTAAGGGACCTATAGTGCAATAACATAATTTAAAGGGACCATGAATGCAATTGTGAAAAATATAAAAGGACCAAGAGTGCAAATTCGTCAATTTGGGACCAAAATTGCAACATTATCTAGAAACTTTCCTTTATTTGACAATAACCCTATTAGGTACCAATGACGCAATAACATATATTTAAGGGACCAATATTGCAAAATAACCAATAATTATACTAATGCTTAACACAATAAACTAAGAATAATACATAAAAATTAACATTTATATATAATACAAGAATAATACACAATAATTAACATTTAATATATATATATATATATATATATATATATATATATATATATATATATATATATATATATATAATTATAATAAATGAAAAGGAGGAGGGGAAAGTTATATCTAGATTAGAAAAACAAGGAGATGAGTTAATTAATAGCGGTGGCGGTTGGAGACACGGGCATCGTACAACATGGAGGGGAGGTTTTTTCCTTATTTATTCGTTAGGGTAAATGACAACTTATGTTTTGTTTTAATAGGCGAATGACGCTCTTATGAGGAGCTCCTTCTGTTGGCATGACCTTGTTTTAATATTCGACAAATCTCTTTTAAACTAAAATTATTATTGATATTATTAATCGTTGTGTTTTTATAATCAAAATGTGTTTTCTAAATCAAGCAAGTTGCATACACCAATCCTTCATTCATACAACAAAGAAATCATTTTTTAGTGTGTAAAAAACAGGGTTGCGGTACACCTCACAAGGAACGAATCCAAGGTATACTCCCTCTGTCCCAAAATTAATGTCCACATTACTAAAAACAGTGTCCTAAAATTATTGTCCACTTATAATACCAACTTTTTAAACTATTACTCTTATTAAAAAAATAAAATTTACATTTCCAATGCATATTTAAAATATCAAGACACTTTATGAAGGGTAAATTTGTAAATGGTGTATGTAATAATTAGGTTTCTTAATTTGTGTGAAAAGCAAAGTGGACATTATTTTTGGGACGAAGGGAGTACCTCGCAAGAAGAAATCTTACCCCGCACCAGAGGAAAGTTGAGGTACGCCGCACGGATTGTGGTACGCCGTAGATAGTCATTTTTCAGCTCAACAACAAGACAAATGTGGTCTATCCGTTGGCTCTCATTATTTCTGTTAGACACAGTGCTTGTGACTGTTGGGGGCTTATTTCAACTATAAAAGGAAGCTCATTCAAGTTAGAATCTATACCTTCCATCTACCCAATCTTAAGAGCAGTTATTGTGATCATTCAAGAAGGCCTCAAGGGCATTTAAAGTCATATCTACTCACTACAAGCTATATTGTTCTATCCACCCTTAAGGAATTTGTCACAAAGTTGTATCACCACTTTAAACCCCTCTCTTCCTCTTAAATCTAGTAATTGTAATAGAATAGGTGTATTGTAAGTATGAGTAGTATACTTGGTTCCTTGTGTTTGCGATAGCACTAGTGTCTTGATTTAAGTTAGTGAAGTGGTTGTAAAGGGTTTTGTGATCTTACTAGGGTTTAAGAGATACAAATATTAGTTGAGAATCTTGCAAATACTAAGGTTGACACCTTAGGTAGTAGAGTAGGGACCGAACTATACATCGTTGTGTATCTTTCGGATGTCTCCCCATTTGTCATGATTTAATCTTAGTTGGAGACATCATTTTAGGGGTATTTATTAGGTTATAGGTCGATTTCTCATGATTTAGTACACTTTCCTATTTCGTGTCTTAAAAAATTATTTATTATTTTTAGAGCATATTGGGTATAATTGTTTGTTAATTGTGAAGATTTAAAGATATATGGTAATTAATTAGATTACAAGTTAATTCTAAGAGATAATGGAAAGAGGATACACATGAATCTGAATTCCAGCAGATACGACCACAAAAGGGATTATATCTCAATATTGGCTAGAAATTTGGAATAATGGTCTAAAGAAAAGTCAAAGAGCTTTCCGAGACGATCAGTTTCGACTATTGGAACGTGTCAAACGGATAAGTATTGAATCAGTTACGGCCAAAACAAAACAGTATCAAAATCTTACCTTCTCTATATTTTAGGGTTACGAATTTGAGTTGGGCTTGGAGTCCAATACCTATCTTATACTCCAAGAAATATTTTAGGGTTTCCTATACCCTATAAATACACCCTCTTATCAGAAGAAAATCATACTTGGCCAGTCCTTAGGCCAGGAAGAAGCTACAACACAAGAAAAGAAGTCTGGAAGGAGTTGAACATCAATTATCTCTCCTTCAACCTTCAAATCTGTAATTTTTTTCTTTTCTTTCTTTCGTATGAATTAAATAAATTTAGCTTGAGTATTAGCATATATGTATGAACCCTAGATTTGGTTGATATCTATCGAATTTGGGTATTATATGTTTTAAATTGAATTCATGTTTTATTTCTCTGTTTATGTGTTTGATTTATAGTCTGTGTTCTTTGTGGATTGTAACTGTATAGAATTACCTTCATAGTAGTTAGATAGTCATTAGCTAAGACATATCGTAACTATGGAAACAACACATAACGTCTAGTGTAAGGATGGTCCGACAACCCAGCTGATCTAGATAGTCACTATGGAGTGGTGTTATCATCATTAATCAATTGTAGGAAAAGTTTGCTTATGACCCTTATTGACACAGGTTAACCCTAATTTAAACTACCTAGCACAATTGAAACCGATTATTGGAATACTACATGATTCACCCTTACATGTTTAGAACAACAAGACTAGTGGGGATTACTTGCTAATTACTCAGGCTAAACTATCATACTATCTGTTCTTCGCTTATTTAATTTTATGTCTTTAATTTATTAGTTGAATTTTCTCTTATAAAAAACCCAATAAAAATCTATCTATATTTTCTTTTCTTGCGTATTATTATTCTAGCTTTCATATCTGCACTAGATAAATTGCATAAGTTTTCTCTAACTTTCGTAGTCTCTGAGAAACAAATTCTATTTATCATTAAAACTTGCATACGTCCTGTAATACTTGCAGAACCGTGCTCAGCCTAGGGTGTTTATTTGCATTTTTTTATTCATTATTTTATCACACCTTAGGCGACACCACTTTCTTTCCCAACAATCTTTATTTTCCGCACGCTATATGTTTTATAATATGCTCGTATGAATATTTTTATCGTATTATCTCTTACTATTATCTCATATATGGTATTCTAGATAACTAAGAGAATAGGATTTATATTAGTTTTAATTTTATTTACTTGAAATAAAATTAGCCGATTAATTTCCATAGTACTATTCAACCCCCATTCTAGGACTTATATTGAATATCAATTGGTATAAGAGCCTAAATCCAATTTGTACTTATCTGTTTCTAGAGTAAAAACGATATAAACTCTAACCACCCGGAAGGTTCATGTTCTACTGGAGCTCCAATCTTTACAAGAAAAAACTACTTTGAATGGAAGAAGAGAATGGAGATTTATATCAAATGAGTTGACTATCTTGTATGGATAGGTATTAAAGATGGTCCCTACATTCCTTAAGAAGATGAAGCCGGCACAATCATGAAAGATCACAAAGATATCACTCCTAGCGATATATCCAAACTCACCAAGAACGACAAGGCGATGAATACACTCATTTGTGGATTAAGTATCACAGATTATATTCAAGTTAGTGAATGTAATTTGTCTCATGAAATGTAGGAACTCTTTGAGCTATCATATAATGGTACAGTGGATGTCAAAGAAACTAAGATTGATCTCTATATCACTAAAAACTGAGCTATTCCAAATGGATCCTGACGGAAACTTAAATGTGATGCATCAAAGATTCTCCAACATCGTAAACACCTTGAAGACTCTTGGTCAAACTTCCACCAACAAAGAGAAACTCTGAAAACTCCTATTTTCTATTCCAAAGATATAGAGGTGAAAGATACTTCCATAAGATACACAAAGGATCTCTCAATATTGGCGGTTCATGAGCATATATGCAACCTCATGACGGGGGAACCAGTGCTTGAAGAAGAAAAATTAAGAGATGAGGAAGATAAGAAAGTTAAGAAATCCATTTCCTTTCTAGCTTCAAGTATCAAGAAGAAGGAAAGAAAAGAAAAGAAGGAAAGTGAAGAGGAAGAAAATTATTATGAAGAAGAAACTAGTGAAGATGAAGGAATGTCTATGTTGGAAAGAGATATCAAAAGATTCATGAGGTATAAACGATTTCCTACAAAAGGGAGCTCTCCCACACCTTTCAAAAAGAAGGTTAGAGACATCAAACAAGAGGAACCGTTGTTACCATTGCAAGAAAATAGGGTACATCAAAACCTATTGTCCACTTCTACTCAAAGTGAAAAAATAAGAAGGCTATGCTTACAAGTATCACTTGGGATGATCAAAATTTGAAAGATGAAAGTGAAAGTGAGCATGTGAAACTAGTTGCATTCATGGCGATCTTTCAAAAGATGAAGATGGTAGTTGGGATGATAACAATTAAATCCAATAGATAAGTTTTGATGATTCAACTCACTATGCACCCATGACAAAATTATGAGGTAACTCCTAAACCGAGTACTTCTTTATCAAATGACGGTGCTAGTGATGAAGTTATTCATGATGCATATGATTCTCTTTATAATGATTTCTTCAAATCCATTGAAATAACCAAAGTTTTAACAAAAGATTTATTAATTGAAAGAAATAGAAGTAAAGATATTTTAAAAGCCTTATAGGAGTTTTAAAACCTTAGTGATGAAGGTATAGAATAAAAATAAAAAACTTCATCTTATCAAGAAAAATATTTTGGACAAAAAATGCTTTATTAAACAAAATGGTTGAGGAGCTAAATGCCATAATTTTGAAATTCACCAAAGGGCAAGAAAATTTGTACTTTATTTTAGTTTCTCAAAATATGGCTTTTAAAAAAGTGGCATTGTCTATGAGCCCACAACCAAACAAATATTTTTGAAAATTATCTGTTTTTAAATCAATTTCTCACATCGAATCCCTCCTCCTTCAAAATATTCGATCACATGCACTGATGTCTCCCTAATTGTTCTTATTTTAGACCCTTAGGAGACATCATTTTTGGTGTTTATTTAATTAATTTGATAGACTTTTGTACTAAATATTCAATAATCCGGAATTACCTTTTTATTTCTAGCATTTTTGAATTATTAAACTTTTGCGCGTAATATTGGTATTTTTAGTGTAAAGTTTACAGGTTTTAGATGTTAGCTAGGAGAGGAATCCAAAGATAAAGTCAAAGATCAAAAGATAGAGTCAAGACTTGAAGAGAAATCCCGAAGATTTTATTTTTAGAGCTGAAAATCCATTTTCCAGGCCATTGATTGCTGTTTTCTAGGTTCTTAAGCGATGATTTAGCCGCTGACCTTTGAAGAGAAATCATTCCTTATCGAGTTACGGAACTTTAGCAACTGGAATGAGGTCAATCGGAGTTGTAACGCATCGGGAAAAGCTGTTTTAGTGAAGGCCTATCATCAGTTACGGGATTTTGGGCTTAGAAAGTGGGCTTGGACATTTAATTAGGCTTTTATTTTCTGGTCCAAGCCCTAGTCCGAATTTGCACTTATAAAAGGAGGTCTGGACTTCTATTTTTCACACAATTCACATTCCACAAGATTAAACACCAGAGAGAAGCAACAGAAGGAAGAAAGAAGAAGCTACAAGAGCTGGAGTGGGTCTATAGCTCCGTTCGTAGTCATTCCAATTCCGGAAATTAGGTTCTTTTCGTATTTTAATTTTGTAAACAATATGAATTCCATTTCTTTTAATTTAGTTTTTAATTTTAATATGAGCTAAGCTTTCATTAGTGCTTGAGAACAAACAATGGGTGAATCCTAGTTTTATTTTATAACGATGTTGAATTTGGGTTTCTGTTAAATTAAATTAAATCAGGTCTTTTACTCTTTTCGACAATTTATGTTTATTTACTGATTTTAGAGTCGCGAACTAAAATTAGGTATTAGTATCTAAGCTATTCCACATATGTGGCGTGTGGATCATCTTGACGGGGGGTTTAGGTACAGAATTAATTGTTCAATCTGGGATAAAAACTATTGATTCTGACGAACTTAGTTAATCCTAGGGCCAAAGTGGTAATAAATCTTAATCATCCAACGGTGTATCATATTTACCCTGACGGGACTAGTGACACTTTAGGATTGCCTTATAGTCCACCCTGACGGGGGTATAAGGAATTTAGAATCCCGACCATTGTAATTGACTGATTTAGCCCTTAAACAACATAAGTTAGAAAGTAAAATTAGGAGGATCCTTGCGTTCTCAAGTACTACATCTCATATTGCGTTTTCACTCATTTTACTTGCGTCTTAGCTTCTACTTGCATTTAATATTTGTCTTTCATTTATTTAGAATTAATAAACAAAACCAAAGAAACAATTTATTATCTTTTATATTCATAAGTGCATCAATCACTACTTGCTAAACATTGTGATCAACCATCCGTCCTTGGAACGAATCTGATTTATCAGTTATTACTACTTGGGACAACCGTACACTTGCGGTTGTGGTTCGATTAGCATTTGCATTTATTTTTAGAACACACAAAGGACCACCAAGTTTTTGGCGCCGCTGCCGGGGACGGTAGCGTGTGACCACGGTGTTTATCCTTTAGTGATAAGTGCATTTATTTTATTTTATCAGTTTTACGCTTTTTGTTTGTTAGCTTTTTCAGGTTTTTAGGTTTGGTGTATGCGAAGAAGGCTATTCAAGGATCTAGAGCCAGCACCTCCGATCCTTAGTAATCCAGAATCATTGATCAGACTTGCGAACAGAAGAAGAAGAGAACGAGAAGCTTTAGAAGTAGAAGAATTAAGTAACAGAATGGAGAATATCACTATTCAAGGTCAACAGAATGGACAAGGCCAGTTAGATGCAAATGGCCAACCTTTAGCTCCAGGCGTTATTCCTCAAGTTCAACCACTAAATCCTAATCCTCCAGTCCAGATAGTGATGAATCATGATCCGTGGTTCACTAATGGCCCTCCAGAAGTTCCATTCCGCGCTCCAGCTATAGGAGTAGGTGCTCCAGATATTGATGTTCCGAGATTCCGTCCAGATTCGGGTATGCTAGCTCAGTTCCAAAACTTTGGAAATTTTCGCGGAAGACCATCGGAAGATCCTCTTAGAGCGGTACAGAAATTCAAACAGATATGTGATTCTTATATCACACAAGGGGTTTCAAGAGAACAGATGTATTTTGCTGCTTTCAAATTCTTTGTCATTGATGGAGCAAGTGAATGGCACGATACGCAAGATCCTACGAGGATTACCAATTGGGACCAATTAGAAATTGCTTTCTTCGACAGGTATTACCCAAGTAACATGAGGTTAGATGCTGAACTAGAATTGACACAATTCCGTCAAAAGTATGAGGAAACTGTGGGTAAGAGTTGGACAAGATTTCAGATGTGTTTGCGTAAAGTTCCTAATCATGGCTTTTCAGAACAACAACAGTTAAAGATCTTTTATAGAGGCCTTGATGGAATTTCAAGAGAGAAATTGGATACGCTATGTTGAGCAGGTTTTCTTCAAGTTCAACCCGCTCATGCCAAAATTATTTTAGAGAGAACAGTCAAGAATGAAGTTGGGTGGAGCTCAGTAAGAACACCAGTAAAGGGAGTAAATAATGTTGACATAGAAGAGAAATTTGCTACGTTTGAGAATAAGATCCAGAATACCATAGAGCAACAATTGAAGCAGCTTACTCTAGCTGTGAAAGAAGGATTTTCGGGTAAGAAGGTAGCTGTGCATGCTGCACAAGAGGTGTATATGTGTTCGATTTGTAAGGTAGATGATCATGATGAGGAAAGTTGTCCGAATAAACAAGAATCAGTGAATTTTATGTCCAATAGAGGTAATTTCAATTCAAGTGGTAATGGATATCAGCCTAACAGAAACCATCCTGGGTTTCAATACTCGAATCCTAATGGGGCAGCCAATCCTACTTACGCGTATCAGCCGCGTCCTCAAGGCAACAACTATAATCCAAGACCACATAACAATCATCAAGGAGGACAGAATCAAAACAATTATGTGCAAAGACAAGCTCCTCAGAATACCTACGATGAGAATTTAAACCAGAAAGCTCTACCTGCCCATCCACAAGAAGGAGTAATTACCCTTCAGAAAACCGTTGAAAATTTGATTGCTCTTCAAACACAAGCTTTGGAACGTCAGAACGCAGCTGAAGCGAATATGAAGATTTTCCAGAATCAGCTAAGTCAAATTAATAAACAGTTGAATCAGCGTCCACAAGGGCAACTTCCTAGCGATACGGAAAATCCAACACAACGTGAAGATTGCAAGGCTGTTACATTAAGAAGTGGTAAGAACCTCCCTCCACCTCCTTTTCCCGTTATGAAATTAGATTCATAACAGAAACAGTTGACATTAGATTCACCTGAGATGATGGAGGAGCTTACAGAAACAGTGGCAGCTCTAAATTCTGAAAATCCGAAGTATAGGCGTCTTGCCTATGAACCTGTGAGAGAACCGGGGGAGAATATTCCTAAAAAGAAACCTTCAATTGAATCTCCTCCGGAGTTGGAAGAAAAACCATTGCCAGCACACTTGAGGTATGCTTATTTGGGTACTAATGAAACTCTACCTGTTATTGTTTCAGCTAATTTAACAGATCCTCAAGAAGATAAACTGTTGCGTGTGTTAAGAGCCAACAAAGAAGCAATAGGTTGGACAATTGCTGATATCAAAGGCATTAGTCCATCCTATTGTCAACACAAAATCATACTAGAAGATGTTAATGCACGCTCAGTTGAAGGTTAGAGAAGATTAATGCCAGCCATGAAGGATGTGGTGAAGAAGGAGGTGATTAAGCTTTTAGATGCGGGGATTATCTATCCCATTTCGAGTAGTGAATGGGTGAGCCCAGTTCAGTGTGTACCGAAGAAGGGAGGAATAACAACAATTCTTAACGATAAAAATGAGGCGATTCCTTCAAGAACGGTAGTTGGATGGAGAGTTTGCATGGATTACAGAAAGCTGAACAAGGCCACCAGAAAAGATCATTTCCCTTTACCCTTCATCGATCAAATGTTAGATAAATTAGCCGGAAGAGAGTACTATTGCTTCTTGGATGGTTACTCTGGGTACAATCAGATTTACGTGGCTCCAGAAGATCAACATAAGACTACCTTTACATGCCCATTTGGTACTTTTGTATATCGCAGAATGCCATTTGGGTTGTGTAACGCTCCCGCTACTTTTCAAAGGTGTATGATGGCCATCTTCTGGGACATGATAGATAATTTCCTTGAAGTGTTCATGGATGATTTCTCCGTGTTTGGTGATGATTTTGATATATGTTTGGATAACTTGGAGAAAGTGTTAGTGAGATGCAAGGAAACAGATTTGGTGCTCAACTGGGAGAAGTGTCATTTCATGGTTCGCGAAGGTATTGTTCTGGGTCAAAAAGTTTCGAGTGTTGGATTAGAGGTTGATAGAGCAAAGATAGAGGTAATTAAAACTCTTCCCCCTCCTGTTTCTGTTAAAGGGGTAAGGAGCTTTCTTGGCCATGCTGGCTTTTATAGGCGTTTTATTAAAGATTTTTCTAAGATTGCTAAACCGTTATGCAACTTACTCGAAAAGGATTGCAAGTTCCTTTTTGATGAAGCTTGTTTAACGGCCTTCAAAGCAATCAAAGAAAAGCTTATTTCTGCTCCTATAGTGTTACCTCCAGATTGGAATTTACCGTTTGAGGTTATGTGTGATGCGAGTGATTTGTGTATGGGAGCTGTATTAGGACAAAGAAAAGAGAAGGTTTTTCATTCGATTTACTATGCTAGTAAAACTTTTAGTGGTGCTCAGATTAATTACACAGTTACAGAAAAAGAGTTGCTAGCAGTTGTATATTCGTTTGATAAATTTCGCTCTTATCTTCTTGGAGCAAAAGTTATTGTTTATACAGATCATTCCGCGATCAGATTTCTTATGGAGAAGAAAGATGCGAAACCAAGGTTAATCAGATGGGTGTTATTGCTTCAAGAGTTCGATTTAGAGATCAAAGATAGAAAGGGTTGTGAGAATCAGGTTGCAGATCATCTATCGCGCTTAGAGGGTTCAGAGATGAATAGTGGTACTGAAGCAGTTAGAGAAGAGTTTCCTGATGAGAGTTTATTCGTTGTTCGAGATTATGAGGCTCCGTGGTATGCAGATATTGCGAATTTAGTGGTGAGTGGTGTTTTTCCTGAAGGTTCTACTTATCAAGAAAGAAAGAGGTTAGCTCATCGTGCTAGACAGTTCTTTTGGGAGGATCCGTTCCTCTATAAAGTTTGTGCTGACCAAATGATACGAAGATGTGTAGCAAGGGAAGAGACTCAAGCCATTATAGCTGGATGCCATGATTCGTTATATGGAGGACATTTCAAAGGAGACATAAATGCTGCAAAGGTATTTCAATCAGGTTTTTACTGGCCTTCTCTTATAAAAGATTGTCATGAATATGTTAAGAAATGTACGAGATGCCAGTTTACCGGAAACATATCTAAGAGGGATGAGATGCCGCGTAATAATGTGTTAGAGGTTGAGATATTCGATGTGTGGGGCATAGACTTTATGGGTCCCTTCGTTCCTTCAAATGGTAACCTCTATATCTTATTAGCCGTTGATTATGTGTCTAAGTGGGTAGAAGCGGTGGCTTTACCTACTAATGATTCACGAGTGGTGATTAAGTTCTTGAAGTCACATATTTTCACTAGACATGGCACACCTAGAGTGATTATTAGCGATGGAGGATCTCATTTCGTTAATAAATATCTGAAGACTATTCTAGAGAAATATGGAGTTAGACACCGTGTATCTACTACGTATCATCCACAATCCAATGGTCAAGCTGAAGTTTCGAATCGTGAAGTCAAATCAATCCTAGAGAAAACCGTTGGTCCTACAAGAAAAGATTGGTCAATGAAGTTAGATGATGCGTTGTGGGCCTATCGTACTGCGTTTAAGACTCCAGTTGGTGCATCTCCCTATCGTATGGTGTATGGTAAGGCTTGTCACTTACCTTTAGAGCTTGAAATGGGTGCCTATTGGGCGATTGCGCAGTTGAACTTAGATCCTATCTTAGCCGGAAAGAATCGTATGATGGAGCTTAATGAACTTGACGAATTCCGATTGCATGCTTATGAAAATGCTAAACTTTACAAAGAAAACACAACGAAATGGCATGACAATCGGATTCGTCCAAAGAACTTTGAAGTGGGGCAAAAAGTATTAAAGTATAATTCAAAGTTCAGCAATTTTCCGGGTAAGTTAAGATCTAAGTGGTCAGGTCCATACATAGTGACCAAAGTTACACCTCATGGGGCGATAGAAATAGAACATCCGCTGGAGAACCGTACCTTTATGGTTAACGGTCACAGATTGAAGATATACCATGGAGGTGAAAATACCAATCGCTCGGAAGATCCACATCCCGGGGAGGTCATGTATCTCCTCGAGACTCCTTAGAAGCGTGAGGTAACCCGTCGAGCTTAACGACGTTAAACAAAAGCCAATTACTTGTATATTAGCTGAGTTTTTACATTTTTGCAATTTAGATTAGTTTGATTTTCGTATTTTATTGTTTTTATTAAGAAATGGGGAAGGGTAGTTGTTTTTGATGATTTCAGGGGTAAAAAGGACTTGAGTTTGGGGTCGATTTGGCGAAAACAGAAGAAAAATTGGTTGGATGTCCAGGAGAAACCGGGAACCCGGTTTCGCACAAACCGGGAACCCGGTTTTGGAGCTGGTACCAACCATTTTAACGCAACACTTGGCGTTTTTGGGTAATATCACAGCGTCGGAACCGGGAACCCGCATTTGGCAAAACCGGGTACCCGGTTTTGGTGCTGTGATTTCTGAAAATCCCTGACCCAGCGTCTTGGTGGCTTGCGTTTTCGTGCGTTTTAGTTCGCGCCATCGACACAAATCCGGGTACCCGCATTTGGCAGAACCGGGTACCCGGTTTCGGAGCTGTAAACACCCAAAAGTTCTGACCCGGCGTCTTGAGTTGCTGCGTTTTGGCGCGTTTTGATTCGCGCCAGCGAGAAAATCCGGGAACCCGCATTCCACAGAACCGGGTACCCGGTTTCGGCGAGTAAAATCCCTGACCCCGCGTCTTGGGGTCCAGCGTTTTGGTGCGTTTTGAAAAAAAAAAAAATCCACAATTATTTTTCCGCGCCGTCACAGCGACGCGGAACCGGGAACCCGGTTTGAAAGCTGTGAGAGGCGGTTTTGAGGTGTTTTAACCTAGTTTTTTAGCCTCTTTTGCAAGTATTTACCTAAAACGCACCAATAGCCTCCCCACCTACGAATTTCATCTACCAAAACACTATATATCATCAAATCCTACCCTCTTTCACCACAAAAACATAAGATCAACTCACCTCCTCTCCAAAATATCATCAAATCCTTAGTTTTTCCCAAGATTATTCTTCACCCAATTCCTTAAATTAAACCCAATTCTTTCTTCTCCCATACAAATTAACCAAGACCCATCTCATATTTCACCTAGTTCTTAAATTCTTAAACCTCAAAACATCAAAATTCTAAACTTTTCCCTAAGTTTTTCATTATTTGAAGTTTTGAGTTTGGGGTGAAAAGAGATGACTAACAGAACCAGTGATTTCCGAAGAACTGCTCCTAGAAGAAAGACCACCATTGGTGGTTCTCAAGAACAAGCTATTGAGATTCCTGATTCGCGTCCTAAACGAAAAATTGACGAAGTTAAGCTTGATTCTAACAGAAAAGAAATCACAGGTCAAAAGAGAAGATTAATTGATGAGATTGAAAGTGCAAAGGAACCAGAAGAGGAAATTGCGAAGAACATTGAGGAAGAAACTGAACAAGAGATTCCGGAAGCACCCGTTACGAAACCTCCGCGTATGAAGATGTGGGCCCACAAGCCTAAGAGGGTTTACATTTGTTGGAATACTCAGGTTCGTGAAAGAATTGAATTTTTGAAATTTGGTGAGGAGACAAATTTTCCTAAGGGTATTATGAGTAGTGATTACAAAGAATATGCTGTGACATGTGCTAAGTTTGGTTGGAAAGAGTTACAAGAAAGGAAGCTTGAGTTTATTCCTACCTTTGTGCGAGAATTTTACGAAGGTTTAGCAACCTCCCGTGATGCCATTGATGTCCGCAATAAGGTAGTTCCTTTCTCTATTGAACGTATTCGAAAATCATTGAAACTACCCAACTTTTCTGGAACATGCCCCTTCCAAGAAACTCTTAATAACCCTTCTTTTGATTTTGAGTCCCTTTGGGGGACCGTGCTTGTTAATGGGACTAGCCCAATTCCTGAAGGTGAAAGGTATCCTGGACAGTTTTACAGCAGTAGTTTGACACCTCGTGCTAAGGTTTGGTCTCGTTTCATAATACCCACTTTCTTTGGTATTAAACACACTTCCGAGTTGAAGAAAGAGCACATATTTGCTATTAAGTGTATTTTGAAGGAGACACCATTTGATGTTGCTAAGATCATTTATGATACAATCATGGAGTTCGCGAAATCACCAATGAAACAACAAAATCTGAAGTTTCCTTGTACTATTACTCAGTTGTGTCTAGACGCAAAGATTTCGCGTAAGAACGCAGATATTGACATTGTTTCAGTTGGTGAGAGTATAGCTTTGAGCACAATCAAGAACATCCATGAAGAGGCAACACGAGCTACAAGAAGTCCAAGAACTCCTCAATCAAAGAAAGTGAAAACTGTACCTGAGTTGGAAGCGAAGATTCAGGTGTTGGAAGAGAATCAGGAGAAGATGATTGCTACCTTGGGAAACGTTACAAAAGAATTGGACCTGCTTCGAAATTTAATCCTAGGCGTAAATACACTTCAAAACGCGATTTATGATGCTGTTACGCGAGATAAAGGTCCAGAACGCAACACCGATAACCAGCCTCGCGCTGGTTAAGATACGTTTAATAAACTTTCCTCTTAGTGTATATTAGTTTAAATGCTTTTTTGAGTCTTTTCGAGTCGTGGGGACACGACTCATTTTTGAGTTTGGGGTGGGGTTCGTTACCTCATCCCAATTTTTTTATGTGTTATTTGCTTTATTTGCTTTCAATAAAAGAATTTTCGGAGTTGCGTTTGACTATAGAGACTTTTAAATATCCCTTTAAGCATACTTTTGATGAAATCTATGATAGTAAATAGTGGACTTTAGGGATTAACATAAAACACACTTACAATTGCATGCGAACATAGGTAATTAATAGGAAAAATTAATGAACAATGCAAATGAAGTAAGCTTGTACTCAAGGAATATGTTTGGTGTGTAGAACGTGAAATCCTAATTAGTAGAGAACCCACCTAGATATGAACTAAAGACAAGCTATGTACTTAGGAAAATGATAGGGGCAGTTCTTTGTTAGCCATTTGTGCCTTTTTAGCCTTCTATCCCTTGTATTAATTATTATCCGTCTTAGCCCACTTTGAGCCTTTAGCCTTTTCTTTGTAGCCACGATATAAACCATTATCCCTTAGATTGTTAGGCATGACCATATGACCCGCACTTGAATCACAATCCTGAGACATGTCTCGAGCTTGAGTTTGGGGTGGTGGGACCACATATGGGGACTTTAATGGGTTGGGATTGATGTGCTTTGTATCGTAGCACAATTGCAGATGATATATACTTGTAACCCTTTGCCGGGAATGTAGAAAAGTGAATAAGAAAGAAAAAATGAAAAAGTTTGAAAAATCATACAGTAGGAACCGGGAACCCGGATTCGTCAAAACCGGGAACCCGGTTTGCTCCTGTACAAAAAAAAAGAGAAAAAGAGAAAAGAAAAGAAAAAGAAAAATATGAATGAATAAAACATCCGGCAAAGTGGAATTTTCTGAAAATCATCTTATTTATAGTGGGTAGACATGGGACGCTAAATTAGTGCGTATATGGGTGAGTGAGAACATCTTTTTGAGCGTTAACTCAAGCTCGAGGACATTGTTGATGGTAAGTGAGGAGAGAGCCAAAAGCTCACTTCAAATTTACCAAATATACATCCACACCTGTCCTTAAGCCAATATTATAACCGTAAAGACCTCGTGATTCCTAAGTGCATAGTGAATTTATTATTCTGTTGATAGGGAGTACACTAGGTGGAGCGTTCAAAGCGAGTTAGGATTAATGACCACCCTATAGCCATCATACAGAGATGAGTACAAGTGTAACCTTCAAGCATTGCGACTTTAATTTTATGATTGAGATTATTTATGTTTGATGTTGCATAATTAGTGTATGTGTATATTAGTTTCTAGAGTTTGCTATATGAGATTTATTTTGAGAATTGCTTTAGGGTTTATTTGCTAGCTTCTACTTGTTTATACGCTTACCTCTACCCCTTTGTTTTGTTTTACTTTGTCGGGACGACAAAGGTTTGAGTTGGGGGTCTTGATGTCTCCCTAATTGTTCTTATTTTAGACCCTTAGGAGACATCATTTTTTGTGTTTATTTAATTAATTTGATAGACTTTTGTACTAAATATTCAATAATCCGGAATTACCTTTTTATTTCTAGCATTTTTGAATTATTAAACTTTTGCGCGTAATATTGGTATTTTTAGTGTAAAGTTTACAGGTTTTAGATGTTCGCTAGGAGAGGAATCCGAAGATAAAGTCAAAGATCAAAAGATAGAGTCAAGACTTGAAGAGAAATCCCGAAGATTTTATTTTTAGAGCTGAAAATCCATTTTCCAGGCCATTGATTGCTGTTTTCGAGGTGCTTAAGCGATGATTTAGCCGCTTACCTTTGAAGAGAAATCATTCCTTATCGAGTTACGGAACTTTAGCAACTGGAATGAGGTCAATCGGAGTTGTAACGCATCGGGAAAAGCTGTTTTAGTGAAGGCCTTTCATCAGTTACGGGATTTTGGGCTTAGAAAGTGGGCTTGGACATTTAATTAGGCTTTTATTTTCTGGTCCAAGCCCTAGTCCGAATTTGCACTTATAAAAGGAGGTCTGGACTTCTATTTTTCACACAATTCACATTCCACAAGATTAAACACCAGAGAGAAGCAACAGAAGGAAGAAAGAAGAAGCTACAAGAGCTGGAGTGGGTCTATAGCTCCGTTCGTAGTCATTCCAATTCCGGAAATTAGGTTCTTTTCGTATTTTAATTTTGTAAACAATATGAATTCCATTTCTTTTAATTTAGTTTTTAATTTTAATATGAGCTAAGCTTTCATTAGTGCTTGAGAACAAACAATGGGTGAATCCTAGTTTTATTTTATAACGAATGTTGAATTTGGGTTTCTGTTAAATTAAATTAAATCAGGTCTTTTACTCTTTTCGACAATTTATGTTTATTTATTGATTTTAGAGTCGCGAACTAAAATTAGGTATTAGTATCTAAGCTATTCCACATATGTGGCGTGTGGATCATCTTGACGGGGGGTTTAGGTACAGAATTAATTGTTCAATCTGGGATAAAAACTATTGATTCTGACGAACTTAGTTAATCCTAGGGCCAAAGTGGTAATAAATCTTAATCATCCAACGGTGGATCATATTTACCCTGACGGGACTAGTGACACTTTAGGATTGCCTTATAGTCCACCCTGACGGGGGTATAAGGAATTTAGAATCCCGACCATTGTAATTGACTGATTTAGCCCTTAAACAACATAAGTTAGAAAGTAAAATTAGGAGGATCCTTGCGTTCTCAAGTACTACATCTCATATTGCGTTTTCACTCATTTTACTTGCGTCTTAGCTTCTACTTGCATTTAATATTTGTCTTTCATTTATTTAGAATTAATAAACAAAACCAAAGAAACAATTTATTATCTTTTATTTTCATAAGTGCATCAATCACTACTTGCTAAACATTGTGATCAACCATCCGTCCTTGGAACGAATCTGATTTATCAGTTATTACTACTTGGGACAACCGTACACTTGCGGTTGTGGTTCGATTAGCATTTGCATTTATTTTTAGAACACACAAAAGACCACCAAGTTTTTGGCGCCGCTGCCGGGGACGGTAGCGTGTGACCACGGTGTTTATCCTTTAGTGATAAGTGCATTTATTTTATTTTATCAGTTTTACGCTTTTTGTTTGTTAGCTTTTTCAGGTTTTTAGGTTTGGTGTATGCGAAGAAGGCTATTCAAGGATCTAGAGCCAGCACCTCCGATCCTTAGTAATCCAGAATCGTTGATCAGACTTGCGAACAGAAGAAGAAGAGAACGAGAAGCTTTAGAAGTAGAAGAATTAAGTAACAGAATGGAGAATATCACTATTCAAGGTCAACAGAATGGACAAGGCCAGTTAGATGCAAATGGCCAACCTTTAGCTCCAGGCGTTATTCCTCAAGTTCAACCACTAAATCCTAATCCTCCAGTCCAGATAATGATGAATCATGATCCGTGGTTCACTAATGGCCCTCCAGAAGTTCCATTCCGCGCTCCAGCTATAGGAGTAGGTGCTCCAGATATTGATGTTCCGAGATTCCGTCCAGATTCGGGTATGCTAGCTCAGTTCCAAAACTTTGGAAATTTTCGCGGAAGACCATCGGAAGATCCTCTTAGAGCGGTACAGAAATTCAAACAGATATGTGATTCTTATATCACACAAGGGGTTTCAAGAGAACAGATGTATTTTGCTGCTTTCAAATTCTTTGTCATTGATGGAGCAAGTGAATGGCACGATACGCAAGATCCTACGAGGATTACCAATTGGGACCAATTAGAAATTGCTTTCTTCGACAGGTATTACCCAAGTAACATGAGGTTAGATGCTGAACTAGAATTGACACAATTCCGTCAAAAGTATGAGGAAACTGTGGGTAAGAGTTGGACAAGATTTCAGATGTGTTTGCGTAAAGTTCCTAATCATGGCTTTTCAGAACAACAACAGTTAAAGATCTTTTATAGAGGCCTTGATGGAATTTAAAGAGAGAAATTGGATACGCTATGTGGAGCAGGTTTTCTTCAAGTTCAACCCGCTCATGCCAAAATTATTTTAGAGAGAACAGTCAAGAATGAAGTTGGGTGGAGCTCAGTAAGAACACCAGTCAAGGGAGTAAATAATGTTGACATAGAAGAGAAATTTGCTACGTTTGAGAATAAGATCCAGAATACCATAGAGCAACAATTGAAGCAGCTTACTCTAGCTGTGAAAGAAGGATTTTCGGGTAAGAAGGTAGCTGTGCATGCTGCACAAGAGGTGTATATGTGTTCGATTTGTAAGGTAGATGATCATGATGAGGAAAGTTGTCCGAATAACCAAGAATAAGTGAATTTTATGTCCAATAGAGGTAATTTCAATTCAAGTGGTAATGGATATCAGCCTAACAGAAACCATCCTGGGTTTCAATACTCGAATCCTAATGGGGCAGCCAATCCTACTTACGCGTATCAGCCGCGTCCTCAAGGCAACAACTATAATCCAAGACCACATAACAATCATCAAGGAGGACAGAATCAAAACAATTATGTGCAAAGACAAGCTCCTCAGAATACCTACGATGAGAATTTAAACCAGAAAGCTCTACCTGCCCATCCACAAGAAGGAGTAATTACCCTTCAGAAAACCGTTGAAAATTTGATTGCTCTTTAAACACAAGCTTTGGAACGTCAGAACGCAGCTGAAGCGAATATGAAGATTTTCCAGAATCAGCTAAGTCAAATTAATAAACAGTTGAATCAGCGTCCACAAGGGCAACTTCCTAGCGATACGGAAAATCCAACACAACGTGAAGATTGCAAGGCTGTTACATTAAGAAGTGGTAAGAACCTCCCCCCACCTCCTTTTCCCGTTATGAAATTAGATTCATAACAGAAACAGTTGACATTAGATTCACCTGAGATGATGGAGGAGCTTACAGAAACAGTGGCAGCTCTAAATTCTGAAAATCCGAAGTATAGGCGTCTTGCCTATGAACCTGTGAGAGAACCGGGGGAGATTATTCCTAAAAAGAAACCTTCAATTGAATCTCCTCCGGAGTTGGAAGAAAAACCATTGCCAGCACACTTGAGGTATGCTTATTTGGGTACTAATGAAACTCTACCTGTTATTGTTTCAGCTAATTTAACAGATCCTCAAGAAGATAAACTGTTGCGTGTGTTAAGAGCCAACAAAGAAGCAATAGGTTGGACAATTGCTGATATCAAAGGCATTAGTCCATCCTATTGTCAACACAAAATCATACTAGAAGATGTTAATGCACGCTCAGTTGAAGGTTAGAGAAGATTAATGCCAGCCATGAAGGATGTGGTGAAGAAGGAGGTGATTAAGCTTTTAGATGCGGGGATTATCTATCCCAATTCGAGTAGTGAATGGGTGAGCCCAGTTCAGTGTGTACCGAAGAAGGGAGGAATAACAACAATTCTTAACGATAAAAATGAGGCGATTCCTTCAAGAACGGTAGTTGGATGGAGAGTTTGCATGGATTACAGAAAGCTGAACAAGGCCACCAGAAAAGATCATTTCCCTTTACCCTTCATCGATCAAATGTTAGATAAATTAGCCGGAAGAGAGTACTATTGCTTCTTGGATGGTTACTCTGGGTACAATCAGATTTACGTGGCTCCAGAAGATCAACATAAGACTACCTTTACATGCCCATTTGGTACTTTTGCATATCGCAGAATGCCATTTGGGTTGTGTAACGCTCCCGCTACTTTTCAAAGGTGTATGATGGCCATCTTCTGGGACATGATAGATAATTTCCTTGAAGTGTTCATGGATGATTTCTCCGTGTTTGGTGATGATTTTGATATATGTTTGGATAACTTGGAGAAAGTGTTAGTGAGATGCAAGGAAACAGATTTCGTGCTCAACTGGGAGAAGTGTCATTTCATGGTTCGCGAAGGTATTGTTCTGGGTCACAAAGTTTCGAGTGTTGGATTAGAGGTTGATAGAGCAAAGATAGAGGTAATTAAAACTCTTCCCCCTCCTGTTTCTGTTAAAGGGGTAAGGAGCTTTCTTGGCCATGCTGGCTTTTATAGGCGTTTTATTAAAGATTTTTCTAAGATTGCTAAACCGTTATGCAACTTACTCGAAAAGGATTGCAAGTTCCTTTTTGATGAAGCTTGTTTAACGGCCTTCAAAGCAATCAAAGAAAAGCTTATTTCTGCTCCTATAGTGTTATGCAACGATGCATCTCATTATTATTATCTTAAATAGTTGGATTTAGGATCTCATGTACCATCTTGGAAAAAACCTATATGGGATATAATAAGAAAATCCACTAACCCTCATAGATAAAAAACAAGTTGGGTACCTAAAGCGTAATCATTTTCTTGAGTAGGAATTGAGCATCAAGAGGTAAAATGAATGGATTATTAATAGTAAATTCCCTAGATATATGACAGAAAAACTCTCCATTGTTTACCTACGCCATAAGAACTGAAGGCAAAAAGGTTACTTTTGTCGATAGTGCTAAAGGTCGTGTTTTGGGTAAAGGTAGTATCGGTAAAAAGGATTACTTACTGATCTAAAATATTTTGCTTGTTGAGGGTCTCTCTTTTAATTTGCTTAGTATAATTCAACTATGTGATGTAGGACATATATTTAAATTTGAAACATCGAGATATATTGAGTTTAAGAAAGATGAACTAAATGTTATTTTTGTTTCTAGAAGATCAGATAATGTTTTTATGGTTGATCTTGAGATTCTTATTTGTAAACGTGTAAGAAAACAAGTGCCCAATCAAGGATCTCATTTATGAGATCATCATATTGAGGATGATACGTCCATGTATATAAACAACCTTTTGCATGAGACAAATACGATAATTATAAAGAATGAAATGTTCAAAGCAAGTAGAATGATTATAGTTTATCGGGGTTTTACTATATTTTTACTTTGCATTCATAATAACATTAGAGTCACTATAAAAATCTAAGGATCACAATAATTATTTTACAAAGTAGACAATTTATTCCAAAATTTGAAATAGTTGATAAAACTAGTTGGGGCATCCACAAAAACAATATATTAAATGAAACATTTATACTTGATCATACTAATATCATAACTTTTACAAGATATCACGATACCAAGACTAATATGATACTCCACAAAAATATGTTCCTTGTACTTCTGAGTGGAGCCCTTCGGGTCTTTCAAAAATACATGATCAAAGGGTACCCCTAGCCACATTGTCCAAGTCGGAGGCGCGTGCCATCATCTCAAAAACAAAAAATGAAAAGGGATATATTTAATCAACAATGACTTAAATATCTTTCTTGTCAAGGGCGATCAAACATGTTGATAGTTACACACTAGCATGCTTTTTAGAAGTTTTTGGACGTCTTTCGGATAGTCCAGATATCCCTCAAATTTTTACGATGGCTTGGTATAACTATACTAACATTACCACGTAAATTGTTAATTAATAAACGTAAATACAAAAAGTGAATTCCAAGGGAATGTGTACTTTGACCACTAGGTCCAAACCTGACATCTCGTGTTTTGTGATAGATGTATATGGTCATAAGACATCTATTTATGGGGTTATTGAACTTACTTGAGGAATGATTCACTATTATTTGACATATGTTGTTTTCTTGTAAATTCTTTGATATTTTGTTACTTTTGGAGTTTTTGTGTGTTAATTGTGTGTTAAGTGGGTATCTCCCAGGTACTTGGATGATACAAGACCTCGAGATGACGAGGAGAAGAAAAAAAGTCAAGTTCAACCCCAATTTAAGGTGTGAAAGGATTATATACCAATTTAGAAGGTCTAGAAGAATTACCGATAAAACTTTAAGGTCAAATTGATAGAGTCAGCACACACATTCTCTAAAGACTCTAAGCAAACCGCTGGATTTAAGATATTCATCAAGTCGAGAACGCATGAGAGGTTATGGGTTTAAATTTGGAATTCATATGACAAAGTTATGGCATTGCTTCTACTGTGTCTCAAACTAGTTTATAATTAGTAAAAATGTTTTTGGCCACATTTGACCTACCTAAGTGGGCCACTTGCCCAAAAATGTATTTTACTCTTTATACAACAGTTTTGGAAGATAAAAGGAGTTACGATTTATTATTTTTGGAAAGGAAGAACACCTGGAGCATTGGAGAAGGAATAAGAGCAAGAACAACATAATTCCATCACTTTCAACTATCCATTTCTACAATGCTTAGTGAACCTAATTGTCACTTATAACCTTTGTGTTTCAGTTTTATATTATGAACTAATTTACATTATATCTCAATATTAAAGAAACAAATCATATTTTATAATTATGTCATCGTTTGTATGAATTTGGGATAATATTTGTTTATATAAATTGATTAAAGATTATGTTTTTCATAAGATAATGCTAGATTTTGAATTTAATTAGTTTGGCCAAACAATTGAGTTTTGTTAGTAGTTGGATTACATATGGGGGGTGTTTAACTATGGAACTAGCATATGAATGTTTGATTAGATTAGAACCGGAAGGTCGAATTTAATTGGAAAGTCACAATAAAGGATAAAACTTAATCATCTACTAATAGGTAGGTGATGTCTCCCTATTTGTTCTAATTCTTAGCCCATTGGAGACATCCTTTTAGGTGAATAAATGAGTTATTTGATAGACTTTTAGGCTTAATTGGTCATATTGCACTTCCTCCCCTTGGAAATTAACTATTTGCAGAATCTGAGCTTTTGTGCGTAAATTTGACTATTTTTAATGCAAAGTTAATTGGTTCTTGAAATTCATGAAAGACCAATCCAAGGAGAAGAAGTGAGAATAAAGTCTTAGTGTATTTTAGAGTGTTTGGAAATGATTTATAGTCGAGTTTCTATTTTTAGAGTACACTTTCCTATTTTGATTTCTTGATTTATTGATTTATTCTTTTTAAGCATATGCGGTTTAATTATTTATTTAATGTGAAGCTTTAAAAGATAAATGGTAATTACTTAGAGACCAAGTCAAGATAAAGATGAAAGGAAAGAAGATTTACATGGAAATAAGAAGATTTGGTAAAGATTTATTCAAAGGAGGAAAAGATAAAGCTGCCTTTTGAAATCTGAAATTCAGCCACGTTTTAGAGATAAAATCATAATAAAAGATTGGCATGGATTCTGGACGAATGGTCTGCACCAATAGAAAGAGCTTTCCAAGACAAGCAGTTTCATATATTGGAACTTCTCAAACGGATAAGTATTGAAAAAGATATGACCAAATCAAATCAGCGGAATCTTATCTTTTAGAGCTACGAATTTAAGAGTCTTTGCCTTGTCTTCCACTCCAAGTAATTCGACCTAGGGATTGCTAACACCTATAAATACACCCCTTAGACCTCAGTATTCAGTACCTCTCACAATTCATTCAATATATACATCCTTAGAGAGAGCGTCAAGAGGCGGAAGCAAGAGCAGAAGCTGGAGACTGTCTATATCTCCAACAACAGTTCAAGCCCATTCCTCTATCTAGGTTCTTATTTTATTTATGTTATTAGGAACATGTATAGTATTAATTTCTTTACTGTTTTTACTTTCAATATGAGGTAACCTTAATTACTTGAGAATCGCAATAAAGGGATGAACCCTAATTAATTTAAGAGTAATGATATATGTCACCCCTTTTCATGTCACCCTTTTATCACCTTTCTATATATATGTTTTGATTTACTTGAATAGAAGATAGAGTAAAATTAAATAAGATAGAGAAATTAATTCATTGGTACATGTAGGCATACACGTAGGAGGTGATAAAAGGGTGATACAAAAAGGGTGACAAATATCATTACTCTTAATTTAATTTATGTTTTGAATTTGGGATTGCATGATTTAAATAGGATTGAGTTTTATATATTGGTTATTACTTTGTTTTTATTACTAATTCTTTTCCGCGCAACTAGAATTAGCTGTTAGTATTTGGGCTATTCACTTTAGTGGCGAAGTGATCATCCGACAGGGGGGTTTGAATACAGATCTAGGTAATACCCGTGTAATGTCCGTTATTGACCGACAGGCTTAACTAGTTACATAGCCAAAGAGGTAAAATCATATCATCCGAAGAGGCATATTCGACCATACAGGTGTTTATGATACTTTAGGATAGCTTCTAGGTCCACCCGACAGGGAGCTAGGAGATATTAGAGTCCCGACTAATATTGTAATTCCAATTCTGCCCTTAAACATAGCATAGATTATATTGATTAAGTGGATTCCTTGCGAGACTCAAGTATAGCTCATATCTGCATCTAGTCCTTTAGTATTTATTTTCAGTTATTTATTTTCATGCATTCTTAGGATTAATATAAAAACCAAATAAATATTTCTCATCTTTTATTTTCTGTACTTGCAATTACTACTACTTATCTGTTGAACACTTGGGTTATACCAGTCCAATCCCTGAGAACGAATCCGACTTTTCGGAGTATTACTTGGACAACCGTACACTTGCGGTTAAGTGGTTCCTCTATTTTGCACTTTATTTTATAACACCCTAGGACCCACCAGTAGGGTCACTCGGGAGATGATCCTAATGATTGAAGGCCGCATCTAATTACTCGCGATAGACTTAGGTAGATATTAGAACCCTAGCTAGCATAGTACCCTTCAGTACGCCCTTAAACATCAAACAATTCTGAATCGTAAATAGTGGTGAGCCCAAAATATCTCAAGCTATATCTATAATATGTTCATAAATTGTGATCTTGTTTATTTCTGAAACCTCATCATTTGAGTTAGTTTTAATATGAAGCTTTACTTTTTGCATTCTAGTTCTTACATGATATTTGAATCATAAAAATGAAAACCCAAGCACATTCAGTATTTAGTTTTCTTCAACCAACACCCCACATACATTTAAAAATGAAAAAAATTATCTCTATATTACTTGTGGAGAACGACATAAAATACTTATTTATTACTTGGGATGAATCGTACACTTGCGAGGAGCCTTCCTAGAGTGTGGTTTTTATATCGTACCCCTGGGGACACCAAGTTTATGTCGCCGTTACCAGGACTATTCGTTTAATTTGTGATTTTTTTAGTGTATTGGAGTTTGATTTGATAGTTTTTACATCTATCCTTTATTTGTCTCTTATACATCCTAAGTTTGGTGCATGCTATCAAACCCCAAGAGAATGCTTCGATCTCAAAACAAATGTGAGAGAGAGAGAGAGAAAGAGCGAGAGAGAGAGAGAGAGAGAGAGAGAGAGAGAGAGAAATAATAAAGTAAGAGTATATGGAAAACTTGAATGCATAACTAAACTTGGATGCTAACGAAAATCCCATCCCACAACGGCGTTCCACTTGGAATGGAGCCTATCAATTAAAACCAAGTCCCTCCAGGAGATCAACCAAGATAAAGAGCTAATGGGAATGGGGGATTCTGCTGATTGTTAATCAAGTAAGTTCTCAATCCCAACCGGGGCTAGAGCCGTGGTTCATTCAACATCCCGAGCAAAAACAGTTTTGTTTGCCACCACTTGGGATTCACCCACAAGCTATTCAGGTCATGAGGTTCAATCTTGATACATGCATAATAATTACATTCACAAACTATATAAATTATAGCGGAGCCACTCGTGAAGACCGATAAGATCCATGTAAAAGTTCATGCATATTTATGATTTATACATCACTCAAAGTGTCACTCGGGAACAAATATATGTTATTGTTCTTTCTAACCTGTGGCGAAAGCAAGTGGTACGATCAGCTGTTGTGATAGCCAATGACTACATGGTATCAATTGCAAATGGCATTTTTTGACAAGTACTATCCTCAGAGTGTGTGCTTGACTTCTCAATTGGACTTGGAAGGATTATCTCAAGAACATAATGTTCGGGAGCAGCGTGGAATAGGTTCCAATAATCTTGAAGAAGTTTTCTCTCCACGACTATATATCGCTACTTCAATTGGCCATGTTCTATATAAGTCTTAGTTGAAGTTCCAAAGAGAAAGTAGATTTTCTACGTGGAGGAGGTTTCAAGATGGTTCAAGCGAATCACGCGTTTGACATTATATATCGATAGTTAAGAATGAAATGAGTTGGAAACCATCAAGAACCACGAGTCGTGTATTAGAAAAGGGTACATTTCATTTAGATGATGAAAATTCATTGAGTGCAAAGTTTTTTTGCTTTAGAGAACAAGGTAAACAATATTCTCGAAATGTTAATCAAGGCAATCATGGATAAGTGAGTGTTGTCAAGAGCAGTAAAGTTGAGTGTTGTATAATGTTTCGAAGAAATGATTGAGTAATATAGAATCATTATCCTTCGTTGTAGAGTAGACGGAATCACCATTCGGGTGGTCATGACTATGGTCAACAAAATCAAACCCATCCCAGACTTTAAATGTCTGATCCTAATAGGGTCGTGAATCAATGTACCACCTATCATCCTTTACCCAAAGGGAATAATTATCAACTGAGACATCAAATAACTATCAAGGAGGTCCAATATATGGTTCCCATTCTCCACAAAATCCCAGGTATGATGCATATGTGGAGAATCTCACTCGGAAGGCACTCCCGTCCCATCGACAAAAAAATGTGATCAGTAATGATTAATTGGAAACTACTTTGGATAAATTTATGTTTTCATCTAGTGAAACGTTGACCAAGACCGAGGACACTCTGAATTCTATCTCGACCACATTATAGACTCTTGAGAACCAAATCTCTCAAATCGTGAATTCCTTGAATATCTGGCCTCAAGGTAAATACCCAAGCAATACCAAAAACCGGGGGAATAAAGGCGATATCCTAAGGAGTGGGAAACAAATACACCCTCCCTTAGTGGTTTAGAAAAAAAAATATTTTCCTTCAATTAAAGAGGAAGTTTAGGATGTTGTTGAATAGGTAGTTGAGCCGGTGGTGGTTAATAAGAATCGTGAGAAAGAGCGTAAAAAAAGTAGAAAGATTTGGTTGCTAATGAAACCTCCCTTCCACTCCATTTCCATCCTATGTGCAAGAGAAGAACAATGGAAAATAACATAAGAAGTTTGTTGACATGGTTTAAAAATTGGAAATCAATTTTCTGTTTGTGGAATCGATCCAATATATGTTGAAATATCTTCAGTTTATGAAGGACATGCTATAAAACAAACACAAATACGCAGTAGATGACTTGGTGGGTCTATCGGAGGAATGTATGTTATTTGTCAAACTAAGTTGCCTCTGAAGTTGAATGACCATGGTACTTTTAATAATATTATCTCCATTGGTGAAGAATGGATCAGGAAAGCTTTATGTGACATAGGCGCAAGTACCAATCTCATTTCGCAGTCACTAACTGAAAAGTTGAATATTGGGAGAGCAAGGGCTACTAACGTGACCTTACAAATGGAGGATATTTCTATCTTCTGACCCAAGGAAAAGATGGAAAATGTGATTGTCTTCAAGTCAAATAATTTTATATTTTTGTGTGATTTTATTATTCTTAAATATGATGCGGATAAAAATGTGCCCATCATCTTGGGGTTACAATATTTAGCCACGAGGCATACATTAAGTGATATAGAGAATGGTGAAATAATCATATGGGTGCAAGACGCGGAGGTCAAATTCAATGTGTTTAGCGCAATAAAGTTCCCCGACACTCGAGATGATTGTTCAGCGTGGATGTCATCGAACACGTCACACAAGACCTATATAAGCGATTATTTATTAGAATATTTTGCAAACCACTCTAACACTTGATTCACCCAAGTTACACGAGAAACTAACCAAAGTTGTGGCGGCTCTAGTTTTTGGAATTGAAAGACCGAAAACAAGAGGTTATGAACAGGTCCGAGGTCCGGTTGAAATGGAACCAATGAAAAAGTCATCCCTTGAATCTCATCTGGAACCTAAAGAGAACCCAAATCCATACCACTTGAGGTATGCTTACTTAGGTACCAATAATACATTACCAGTTATTGTTTCCACCAACTTGACATGTCCTCAATAAGATAAGTTGTTGCGAGTGCTTTGAGAAAACAAGATGCGATTAGATATACTATTTCTGACATCAAATGTATAAGTCTAACCATTTTCAACATAAGATCATTCTTAAAGATGAGATTTAATGGTCTATTGTGGCCAATAGAGACTTATGTCGATCATGAAGGAAGTAGTAAGGAAGGAGGTGATCAATTTGTTAGATGAAGAGATCATCTTCTCAATTTCTATTAGTGAATGATTGAGTCATGTTTATTGTGTTCCAAAGAAAGGATAAATTACCACCATCCTCAACAAAGACAATGGAGCTAGCCCGTCTAGAATTGTTGTAGGTTGGAAATTTGTGTGGATTATCGAAAGCCCAACAAGGCGACAAAGAAGGATAACTTTAAATTGTCGTTCATCAATCAAATGTTAGACAAACTTGCGGTGGGAGAGCGCATTATTTCTTCCTTGATGGTTATTCGGGGTATAATAAAATTAGTGTTGATCATGTCGATCAACATAAGACCATGTTTACATGTCTGTCTGACATATTTGCTTACCAGAGGATGTTGTTTGGGTTGTGTAATGTGTCAGCTACATTTCAGCGATACATGATGGAGATCTTTTAGTACATGATAGACCAATTCTTATAAGTTTTCATGGACGATTTCTCGGTTTGTAATGATGATTTTGATGATTGTCTCAACAACCTTGAAAAGGTTCTAATCTAGTGTAAGAAGACTGATCTTGTTTTGAATTGGGAGAGGTTCACGTTATGGTTTGAGAAGGGATTATGTTGGTACACAAGGTCTCGAGAAAGAGTATGGAGGTTTACCGTGCAAAGATCAAGGTTATCAAAAATCTACCACCTCCAATTTTAGTTAAGGGTGTGAGGAGTTTCTTGGGACATGCGGTGTATTTCCTTCGTTTCATTAAGGACTTCTCGAATATCGCTAATCGGCTTTGCATTTTACTTGACAAGGATATCAAATTCCGTTGTGAAGATACGTGTATGACAGTGTTATTGGCTATTAAGGCGAAGGTCATTACCACTTGACTCCAACTGATTGGAGTCTTCCGTTTGAGGCAATGTGTGGTGCTAGCGAGTTAGATATGGGTGTTGTGTTATGGTTCAAAAACAAGACAAGGTATTGGTGAGTCCTGGTGTGTTATAAAATAATGTGATAAAGATTAAGGACTCACAGACTGCAAGTGTACGGTTGTCCAAGTAATACTCCGATAAATAGGGTTTCATTCGCAGGGACGGAATAGGTACAACTCAAGTATTAATCAAGTAGTAGAGATAATTGTAAACAGAAAATTAAAATGATAAGATATTTTTTTTGGTTTTGTTTTATAACTAAAGTGCAGGAAAACAAATTACTGAAATGATTAACTAAAATAAACTACTGAAAGTAAAAATATATAGACGCAAGATGAAAATGGTACTTGAGTCTCGCAAGGGATCTACCTATATTTATATAATTAATGCTTCCGTTTAAGGGCTAAATTGGTATTTATGTATTAGTGGGGACTATATAATCTCCTAACCCCCGTCAGGATGGACTTAGGAGCTATCCTACGGTATCATAAATCCCGTCAATGCAATTATATTTCAAAAGGTTTTAGTCTCTTACCCAATTGGATGTATGGTTAGTCAAGCCCGTCAGGGTCATTGACGAATACCACACGTCTATTACCTAGGTCCTTAATTAAACCCCTGTCAAGGTGATCATTGTGAATAGCCTAATTACTAATCATATTTCTAATTCGCCAAAATAAAAATATTAAATAAGCATACGATAATAGTCAATACAAAATACCCAACTTAGATTAAATTAAATAATCCAAAATTTCGAAAAAACATCAATTAAAATAAATAAGGGGTTAACCTATAATTGCGATTCTCAAGTACTTATGAAATTAGCTCATGTTCAAACTAAAAATTGAAAAGAAATAAAGAAAAATCATAATCCTAAATTATATAATAAAATTAAGAACCTAATTGGGGTGTTGGAATTGACTTTTGCCGGAAGAATGAAGTTTTTTTACCTTTAGCTCCTTCTTCTGCCTTCTGCTTTTGTCTTTAGATCTCAAATTTAAGCGTAGAATAAATTGTGTGTAAAATAAAGGTCTAAAGTCCTATTTATAAGAGATAAACTGGATTGGGTTTTTTCTAAAGAGTAATAAGTTTAATATTAAAAAGCCCAAATCCATTCTATTAATTAAATCCCGTAACTGATGTGAAGCCCTTAGTAAAACGGCTGTAACTTTCTCTAATCAACTCCAAATCGACTCATTCCAGTTGCTAAATCTTCCTAACTCAATAAGGAAAGATCTCTATTTCACGGCCCAAAGGCTGAATCCATGTCTAAGTGGCTCGAAATTAGAAATTAGTATCAGCCTTCCAGATTTGTAGCTTTCCTAGTCAATTCTTCGGGAAATTTTTTCTCGCCTTTCAATTCTTCACTCGATCTAAGACTTTAATTATCGATTCTTCACCTTGTATTAGTGCTCCCCAGCATCCATGGACCTAATAACTTTGCACTAAAAATAAACAAATTAATGTACAAAAGCTCTAAAAATGAAATATTATAAATCCAAGAAGAGAAAATGAAATATAGCGAAATAAGCCTAAAAGTCTATCATATAAGTCAAATAATCAGCTAAAATGATGTATCCTAAGGGCATATAATTAGAACAAAAAGGAAGACATCAGGTGTTCCATACTATAACTTTTTCGAATGCTCAGTTGAAATATACCATACTGATAAAACGATTTTGGTTGTGGTGTATGTGTTTGATAAGTTTCGGTTATACCTTCTTGGAGTGAAAGTTACGGTATACACTGACCACTTGGAGATATAGTATCTCATGAGGAAGAAAGATGCAATGTCGCGTCTTATTATATGGGTACTTCTGCTACAAAAATTTGACTTGGAGTTTCGAGACCAAAAAGGGAGCGAGAATCAAATAATTGATCATTGATCTCGCCTCGAAAGCTCTCTAGTTTACACGGGACCTGAGTTAGTGAAATTCATACTAGGTGGATTATTCCTCATGGAACTCAATCCACAACAAAGGAAAAGGTTGCTTCACTGAGTAAGGGAATTCTTGTGGGAGGACCCCTTCCTCTTGAAGGTGTGTAGGGATCAAGAGTTGTATAATGGAGAAATACATTCATTCGGTGATCGCAAGCTTACATGCCTCGTTGTATAAAGTTCAATTCAAGGGTGATAGAAACAAGGAAAAAAGTCTTCAATCCGGGGGTCTATTGGCCTTCTATTCACAAGGATTGACATATGTATGTCAAACAATGCAAGATATGCTAATTCACGGGTAACAAATCTGTCGTCTCCCAAGGTGTGAGAAATAAGCTACTGATTCCACATCTTGAGAGAGCTTTACTAACTGCATACATATCGTTGCCAACTAATAAAATAAGTATAAGAGTTATCATCTCCACATGGACTATGTTTGTTAATCGTGTTTTAAGGAATGTAGATGATTTAGTTGCTACTACAAAAAAGACTGAAATTAAAAGATATATATTTGTTTGGTTTTCGATTAAAATAAAATAAATAAATTACATATTAAGATATTACAGTAAATAAAAGTACAAAGAGAGAAAAGTATGAGAGTATAGCTCGAGTTTGATAGTATTCCCCTATCCTACTGAGTCTATGCTTCCATTTATAAGGGTGAATTGGGTCGGTATGTTAATCAGGATTCTAACTTCCTTCTAACTCCCATCAGGGTAGCTTAGGAGGTTGCCTAAATATTATTAGAATACTCCGGTGAGGTTTTTCTATGCAAAAGCTTGGCACTATAAAGTACCTAACATATATGATTATCCGGCTAGTTAAGCCCGTCAGGATCACTAACATACACAAGACGTAATGAACTAGTTTTGTTCCTAATCCCCTCTCCAGGGTGATCGGTTAAGATACTAGGATCGATATATATATATATATATATATTTGATCAGGATATAGAAAGATAAATTAATTCAGTTCATAAACAGCTAATAACATTAACCAAATTCAATTGAACATCGATTGGTCCCAAATAAGATAATGCATCAAAATAGTATTCAAGGTTCATACATAATTGCAAAATCAAACTAAATTAGAATTAGTTCATACATAAAAGAAAAAAAAACTAGATGTTTACCAGATTAGAATCATATTTAATACAAGAAACTAATACTAATTACCCTAATGATGGAGGTGGAATGGTACAAAAGTGGTACAGTAGGGCTCCAGCTTCTTCCCCAAGCTTTTGTCTCTTCTTCTAGGTGAGTAATTGACTTCTAATGACTAAGAACTGGACTAGGTCTCTTTTATAATGACAAAAAAAATTATAAATGTCCAATTGTGTTTTATATGTTGTGGGACCCAGTTAAATGACTCAAAGTCAACCCAAAAACGCTTCCAAGAAGGAGTGTACTAGTTTGAGCCATGGAAGCTGCAACTTTATTAAAATCTTCATCTTAACTTTAAATCGCGAACCGTCAACTCTCACACACTCATGAAACCAATTACTATCCATAAACCAAAGGTCTCATTCATAATCTTCATAAATTGCACATGGTGACTCTATCTTGTTGATTTCCAAAGTTAGCTAGTAACCACTCTCGTCTTTTTGGTCCTTTAACGCCTTGACATGGGTTTGAACTCACTTTCTCACCTTACTATCCTCTTCATGAGATATCCTATTGATTTATCTCTATTTTTAATGAATAAATCCATTCACGAGACATTATTTTGGAACTTTATTGGACCTAAGTAAGGGATTTTTCCTTGTTATTTGCTAGATTGCACTTTTACCCATAGTTTTAAACTTATAAAGTTTATAGAGATTTTTGTCCTTTAATTGTGCTCTAATTTTGTAGATTTAGGTACATTCTTGATAAAAGGGTCCAAAATGAATAGGATAAGTCAAAAAGTGAAGAGAAACGCTAATTCAAAGCGGAAACTGAGCTTAGAGCCATTGTGGAGAGTTACAGTTTTTTCTGGAGAATTTTTGCACCTTTTTGTTTCTGTCACTACGACTTTTGGTGAGAGCTATGGGTCTTATTACTTTTTAGTTGGAAATATCTTCAATTCAGAGTCGCATGGAAAGTTATGGCACTCGATTCAGAGTTTAAACGAAGAAGTTATGACATGTGCACCTGCTGTGGTATGAACCAGAAATCTGGTTAAGTAAAAACGGGTTGGGCCCATTCTAACCCTTTTTTTTAAACCTACAGAGGGCCCAAATTTTTTGAAGCTATATAAGCTTATTTTCTATCCCCATATCAGTAGGCACCAATATAGAAATCATTTGATTATTCAGAAAGAAGAGAAGGAGAAGCGTCAAGTAGAAGGAAAAGAAAGAACAAGGGTTTGTCTATGAACCAATCAATTCCACCTCAACCATTCACCATTTCCTCTTCTCATAAACATGAGAATTACTTTATTTACTATTTTAAACATAAATTTGTCATTATTTTTAATTATTTTTATTTCTTTAGTGTTAATTTAATTATGAGCTAAACTTTACTTGATGATGATGTTAATGTAATACATTATGGTAAGTTAGTAATGATGTTATTTTGTTGGGATATAACATGTAGATATTTAATTTAGATTGGGTTTTAATTTAAAATTCCATTGTTTGTATACGTGTTTTAATTACTCTCGCGCTCTGGCCAAAGTAGCAGGAGCCATCGAAATCGGCCTAACACCCGGGTGGGGAGAAAGATTTCAGAACTAGTATACATGTGCCTAGTGCCTTTATTGGGTGATATTAGCACGCTAGGTAGTCAATAGGGTAAGAAGGACTTGAGCCTACCCGAAATCCGAAAGGATGAATGAGGTAGAGAGCTAAGTTAGCCTTTGCGGGGACTTAGCTTGATTTAGATCCCGATTAATGTGAATAACAAGACCAATCACCCTTATGAATAACAAAGTTAATTAGCAGTATAGTAGATTACTTAGCAATATCGTCAATCATCTCTTTCATTGAGTTAATTCTATTTACTTTAGTTGTTTATATTTATTATCATTTCATCACTACTCTTAGCTTAATTTCATTTACATTTATCTTGTCATTAGTTGTTAATCATTATCACAAAACAAAACAAATATTTCTATTTCGTCATCTGAATTACAAACTTCTTTCATTTACATTACTTTGAAGACCATAAATCGCAATCAATGCCTTCGACGATAACCCTACTTATCATTTCTTGCTAACCCACGATCCATACTCCATGGAGTCGCTCCCTATTTATTTGACGCTTATTTAATTAACGGGGACAACAAAGGTCACCTTACAATGCCTTCGGATGCATATACACTAACCATATTGAATATCTGGTTAGTCAAGACCTCCCGGATTACTATCGCACACCAAAAATTTATTTCTATATTCAGACCCCCCCTTCCTAGTTGATAATCAAAATACCAACTCAACCCAATACTAGGCCAAGGTAAGGAATGGAAATTTAATACAAGTATATATCCACTGAAAAATATTCAATTCATTCCAGTGTAATAATCCCAAACACAACCTATGATTCTTACATTAAGATTTTATCAAGTTAATAATAATTTAGGTTATAATAAAAATACTTAATTAAAATGAATAAAATAGTCATTATTAAGATTAGAATGGAAAAGTATGAAGGTTTACACTAAAAAAATGATGAAATGAGATGATGGAATAAGGTGGAATGGTGGAAACCCTTGATGTTCTTCTTCTCCAAGCATGTGGAGATATACAAACTTGTGTAACTACTATTTTTGATTCATAAATATGATATATTAAGTTTGAATTTTTTTGGGAAATGTGGGACGCATGTGGGTGGTCACAGTTGAACAATTTTTTTTCCCAATGAATCTAGACTTGTTCGAGCCACCATAGAAGCAATATCATGAATTTGTCATCTTAACTTCAAATCATGATCCGTCACCTCTCATGTGTTCCTGAATTGAATTAATATCTTGACCTCTAAGGGTTTTCTCAGAATCTTCACCGAATATGTGTGGTGACTCTCTCAAGTTGACTTCAATGTTTTCTCTATAAATCCTCGCGACCTTCTAAAGTGTCTTTTTGAATTTTTCACGCCTTGACGTGGGGTTCAACTTTACATTTTGACTTATCATCATCATATTGGGATCTTGTATCATCCACGTATCTAGGAGCTACACACTTAACACACAATTTATGCACAAAATCTCCACAAGCAACAAAATATTAGCGAGTATACAAGAAATCATAATATGTCAAATAATAGGGAATAATCACACAAATAAGCCTAATAAACCCACAAAATGATTTCTCATGACCTTATAAATTTATCACAAAACACAAGATATAAGGACACATCAGGATTACCTAATCTGAGGAGCTATGGGAATGACCACAATCATTTTTAGAGAGAGAACGACGGAGAGTTTATGGGGGTACTAAGAGTATGTTGATTATGTTGTGGAGAGTGTATTATAGTTTTTGAATGGGTGTACGAGAGGTTGTGTTAGGATAAAGTATACTCGAATATGAATGTGTAGAATAAGCCAGAAGGGAACTCCACCATGGAGTGGCCTTTAAATGTTGCGATATGTTGTTCCTCTGGTACTAGAACACCTGCCCTGGAAGGAGATTGTCATTACTCTTCATCAGACAATTGGGATCTTCCTTCAGATTACAATGTTGTACCCTCAACTAGGGTTGTTGAGCCCTTTTTGGGTTAGGCCCTGTATCAGTGTTATATTTTGGCTTATCAGTTGTACTCGTTCAACATAAGCCTAGAAAGTAAAGGTGAACTTTTGTTATCTTTATTTTTTTCCATCTTTGTTCTTACCGTTGATCCTATTTTTCCTTTTTGAAGTTTTATAGATAAAAGAGTAGTCTTCTCTATTTTGTTTTTTAAATCAATCAAAGAATGGTAGAGTCAAGTTTTTATCCCAAAGAGTGAGTACCCTACCGTTGTTCATCTCAATATTGAGTTGCTCTCGTTTCTCTCAATCTCAAAGGCAATTCCGCTATACCAATGATTCAATCCCAATTGAACCATAAATGTAAAAATCTTGATGAAATGACTATTAGAATTATGTATGACTTTGTAAATATATTTTTTTGGCTCTTTCTCATAATAATGTTTCCTTTTTTTTTTAACCCTACCTTTGGCTAGACCTTTTAAAAAAAATACTTGCAAGAATTTTAGACAAATAAAAGTATGGTTTTTCCCTCTAAATTTTAACATGATTAAAGAAGAATATAATTAATTCATTACTTTAACAATAGTACTTCTATTCTCTAGCTCTTACACAACCCTCATAAGAAGTGAGTGGATTGAAATAGTTTAAAAAGTTAAAGGTTCGTGAAAATAGAAGGAGAAAAGTTTGAATAATATCTTTTGAAGCTACTAGTTATTGTGTTTGTAAGAAGAGAAATAATCTTCTTATGAGACGTAAGATTTCAACAAAAAATGTTGTTGTCAAGGAAATCAAGTGCTGAACTTTTTCTATATTTTTCTCTTTGTTCCTTATCATGTCTTCTTGGATGATAGTGTGAATCTATTTTGTAACTCTATGCAATAGATATTAGTACATATTTAATTGGTATTTTAATATTTTAGACCTTTTTTAGGACAAGATAACCCGTAACCGAGAGACTAGTCTCATTTAGTCAATCCCGAGACGAAAGAGTTGGGGGACCAAAAGTTGATGCCCCTCCTCCAAAACGGTACCCTTGCCTACCTTTACGCGAGGTACGATATGCTATCTCGTTGAATGTTCGCGGTTGATATTTGAAAAACATGTTTCCATTTTCTTTTCAATTCGGTTAATCCGTGAACGACTTGACTTTCCACCACGCAGTTGGTAGCGACCTGATACCTTGAATATCATCAAGGTTGTCCGAACGAATAATGGTTTTCTTTCCGGTATCCTATAGACCTAATTTATACCTAGGTAGGTACTCCCTCCGTTCCACAAAATTTGTCCACTTAAATTTTCACATATATTAAAAAATATAATAATTGCATTTACCATTACAAATATATTCTTAATAAAGTATCTTGATATTTTTAATGTGTATTGAAAATTCAATATTTTAATAAAGGTAATAGTGGAAAAAATAGAATAAAGTGTTTTGAAATTTTAAATGGATAATATATATTTGGGACATTATTTTTAGTAAGTGGTGGATAAATTATATAGAAAGGAGGAAGTAATGTATTATATAATCTAGCTGATAAAGCTGCTTAATTTACTAGGTGTAGGGTTGACATCTCTACGTGTCAACCTATGTCTATTTTAGATTTCTCTAGTTAGATTGATAGGTTAGCTTTGCGTAGTTTGTAATCATGTTTTTCTTTTCTTTTTTTTGACAAAAAAAAGTACTGTATACTTTATAATTTTTTTCCATATTAATGGAACTGTTCTTTTATTTTTGGACGACCTATACAACCGTTTATTCAACAAATAAAAATTCAGGAATCAGTAGCACGATGGACGATTCTACCGATCATCCGACAAATTTGGAGGCGATCGGAAGAACATGGACCAATTGACTTTCGGCATTTAGCGAGACGATTGAATAACCATGCGGACAGTCTTGTAAAAAATGCTAGGCGCGGAGCCGTCACGGAATCATCAACCGAATAGGAAAATGGGAATTGGCTAAGCTGGGAGAGTTTTCAATTACTTTTAGTCCAAAAAAAAAACAAATAAAAGAGAGTGAAATCAAGAAATTAATTATTGAGTTTGAGCGGATGCGTACGAAAGTAATTTTACAAAAGAGTTTGGTTAGGAATATAAATGAGACCAGACAATCTAGCAGTCCAATATATCAATCATTGAATTGAAATATGTGGATAATAAATTGAAACATTGAAGGACTGTTAATAGCCTTGGCGTAATTGCATTTGGTTTAGTAGATGCCATTAAGTACGTGGTCGTCACTGTTGACTTTTTTTTTTTTTTTGGACAAGGTCGTCACTGTTGACTACTCCAGTTGTTTGTCATCATTTTCCCTCTTTTATGCTGTGTGGAACCTTTACTTTTTGACTCCATCACTTGCATAAACCATTGTCATTGTTTTTTTCTTTTCTTTTGATCGAAATATAACCATTATCATTGGACGACATAAAGGGAAAGGAAAAATAATTAAGATTTACTTCTTCCAACAAATTCTGCCTCGATATTTTAATCTACAAAAAAAAGTTCATAAGTTTTAAAGGATAAATAAAAAATTTCACATTTTTTTTCTTTGCTCCAATTTTCTAAAAAAACCGAGAATGATTACATATAGTACTAGTATTTATAAAAGGATTAATGCAATTATTTATAAAAAATTTCGCTTTTTTCTTCTTTTGTATATAGTAATTTTTATTTTTCTTAATTCCTTTTGTTTACTAAAAATACATGTAAGATGTCCATTTTTCAAAATTCATTTTAAAATTAATTAAGAATATTTAATGAATTTCCAAATTTTAGAGAATGAAAGTAATAAATTTTATTATTCTCAAATAATAAATAATATATTGGAATTTTACCATAAACAACTCTAAAAGGTTAATTAATTTCCTATTCTATTAGTTATTTTTAAATTATTTATAAAAGTTCTGAAAAAATGACAAATATATTCCTATTTTAATATAATATAACCATTTTATTTCTCTTTCCTAAAGTCAACCGTTAAAAATCTAAAAAGCCCAAAGCAAAGCTCTGTTATTTACTCCGGTGACCTTACACCACTACCGTGTTTCCTTTCCACTCACCACCACCAAGCGACATTAATGGGATATTCAATTATGATTCCATTTATTGAGCCTTAACAAGCGCTTGAAATTGTGGTGTAAATCTTGATATATAAAAGGGAATTATGGTGTAATTGTTGCATAATATTGGACATGTAGTGTAATTATTGCATAATATAATGACATGTATTGTAATTGTTGCATAACATATGGACCTCTATTATAATTCTTGCATATTATAGGGACCTGTAGTGTAATTATTGCATAACATAAGGACATATAGTGTAATTCATGCATAATATAGGGTCATATAGTGTAATTCTTGTATAAAATAGGGTCATAGTGTTATTCTTACATAATATAGTGACATATAGTGTAATGTTTTCCATAGTATAGAGACATAGTGCAAGTATGGCATAATATAGGGACATATGGTGTAATTCGTGCATTACTTAGGGACTCGCATAGTGAAATTCATAGATAGTATAAGGATCTGTAGTGTAATTCTTGCATAATACAGGGACGTATATTGTAATTCTCGTATATCATAAGAACATATATTGTAATTCTTACATAATACAAGGACCAGTAGTGTAATTCTTGCATAATACAGGGACCTGTAGCGTAAATCTTGCATAATATAGGTGACATGTAGTGCAAGTTTGCATAGCTCAGACATGCAATTAACTAGAAACAACCTAAATTAGCCTCTTCTCCGATATAGAGTTTATGCCGAGTCCCTAAAAGATCCCAAGTTAATGAAATGGGCCCGGCCCACCAATAACTTCATCAAATCCAAGTTTCGATATAAGGTTTTCAATCAATGCAAACTTGTGATCTTGTATTTTCCTGTAAAAAGAATGTATTTAGAATTAAGAATTTATGTCTGGATAGAAAAAGGCTACTCACATTAGGAGAAACACTTTTAGCTGATATTTTGCAAATTCTGGTGAATTAAATAATGGTCAATTATCATTCTTGCATAGTAATTGATCTAAAATCTCTTGTACATCCTTTTGATCAATAAGTACACTTTCGAGAATCTCGTTACCCAAATGCAAATTATCTCAGAATCTACTCGATTTTCCTTACAAACTACAAATCTTATTGTCTGAACCAAAACACTTCTCATGCTCTTGCAACTTGTTATAGTTATGCTCTTAATATATTCACTTTTTATCCTCTGACAGAAAGCATGTACAGGTTCGTAAACAACTAACCCGAATTCACATATTTTATATATCCATAAATTCTTACTTAGACCAAAAATTGTAATTTAAGCTCGCAACTTGTTTACTGTCTAAGCTAACTCATTGATCTAATAAAAAAATCTGTATATATTATGGTCAATTACGATTGCATGTGGAGAGACAAGGTTGTATATAAATATGGAGCCATTGTTACCTAGTGGTCAATCAAATTATCATGGAACAGTGTCAAATAATTATTTTTCTTCCTACTTTAGCGTTAAGCGCGAAACCTGAATCCTCTTCCTAGGATCGCAAGCTTGGAATAGTCCAATCAGAACGACATCGTTTACAAAGAGTAACTTATAATATATAAAATGAATATGGAAAATGATGTGAAAAAAGAGATCTTTCCATGGGAATTTATATCAATGCGATGATGTTTTCTTTTGCGGTGCATGTACTTTTTTCCTAGTTTTCTAGCT
Source organism: Nemophila menziesii (assembly GCA_029959085.1). NCBI lineage: Eukaryota > Viridiplantae > Streptophyta > Magnoliopsida > Boraginales > Hydrophyllaceae > Nemophila > Nemophila menziesii. The sequence goes on along the minus strand of JARWIR010000015.1, from coordinate 20,326,900 downwards.
TTTGCTTGCAAGAATCTCTACTTTACACATTGTTTTGTGTTGTGTTGTACTCTAGTTATGGATGGATACTATAGGTAAATAAGAATGGTGCGTAATTTTACTGGTTTCTTAAATCCCCGTGAAAGAGAGCAAAATATATATAACATGTGTTTAATAAAGTATGTGTTAAGTTCATTGCACCTATCACGTTCTATTTCAAGTTTATTTTGTTGTCCACTTAGATATGTTAAAAGGAAGTCATGGGTGAAATTTCGGTTAATAAAAGGGTAGTGTCATTTGATGACCAAAAAGTTCTATGGAAATTGTCATGATGTTAGATGAATGTTGATTAGTCATTTGAAAATTGAAGGTGAAAATAGAAAAAAACCAATATATTATGATTATTTTTATCCTTCCAGTTGTGTTAAACATTTTGTTAAGAGTTAACAAATGAACAATGCGATTGATATTATTCAAGAGAACTAATTTGGTAAGAATACCATATATAAATAAGAAGGATATTTGCATGAATTTGAATTCGACAATAAAAAGTCAAGGCGATATAAACGAGAAAATGACTTACACTCCCCTTATTCTAACAGGGTTTGAAGAACCAATTCAATTTTGTTTTGGTAGGATTTTCCCACCAAACAAAATAAAGTAACAGTATTTTGGTGGTATTTGTCCAACCAAACAACAATATAAACCGCCATATGTATTTTGGTAGGATTCGGTTTACCAAACAACAACATAACACTAATATAAACCCAAATGTAATTTGGTGGAAAATAGCAATTAAAAAAACTAAAATATAGCTCGGTGAGATTTTTCTACTAAACAACATAAACCCTAAAATATGATTTGGTGGGAGTTTCCCCACGAAATAACAACATTAAAATTTAGTGGGAAGTTTGTTTGGTGGAAAATTTTTGGCGAGAAAATTTTTGGTCGAAATTTTTTTTGCAGGTTAATTTGGTCATAAATTATTTATTAGGAAAATTTATTGAGATGGACACAATTCAAGATTATTATTGTCTATTATGTTTTTTATATCATACATAACTTTTAAAGACATTACTATGTTATATGAGGGTTCTTTTGGTAATTTTCTCTAATATATTTTATAAAAATTATAAATATTTAAAAATAATAATTATAATTATTATTTGAATATAAAAAACACTTTTTAAAGATTCTTTAAGATATATAAATAAAAAAAATTATAAAAAATTAGAAACTAAATAAGTTAATTAAAATAAAAAAATATTAAATTAAAGTTAGAATATAGATTATTAAAATTAGGAATTAGAAAATGGATATATATCGAAACAAAACTGTTTAAAGAGTTAAAATTTTAGAAAAATTGGATGTCTGACGGTCAAATATAACCAAACAATTGATAACTATCGGATTTAGCCTTACACGCTCTATTCACTTATAAAATCCACCTCTAAGGGAATCATGTGCATAAATATGTAACAATTTTGTTCCATGAACTCTTTTTGACCCGCGATCCTTCATTAAAATTAAAAATTTGTCCCATCTCATCATGTGTTATATTCACCTTTTGAAAGAAAATAAAAGTTTTGATAGTATAAAAATATTTAATAAATCAATAAAACCATAAATTGTCTCACATAAGTACCTTTATTTCACATGGCTAACACTACTAGAATCGCGGGGTTTCGCGACGACATGCGTCGTCGCGAAACTTGGAGATATCGTCGCTAATCCAGTTTCGCGACGAAATTTCATCGCTAAGTTGTCGTCTTTATCCCTTCGTCGCTATTTGGCCATTAGTGACGAATAATTGTGATTTCGTCCCTAGTTACTCAGACGTTTAACCACGAGGCCTGGCGTCGGGTAATTAACGAATTAGCGACAAAAGGCCGTCGCTAATTTCTGAATTAGTTTTTCTTTATTTTTAATCGATAATTTATTAATTGAATTTTCTTTTTTTTAATTAATCTAACCACGAAATAAATCATTATTTATTTTTTTAATTTACTTGTTAGCGACGATGCAGTTGTCGTCGCTATTCATAATTTTTATTTTTTTTACATAATTTTTTTATTTAAATTTTATTTTTTTATTCAAATTTTATTTTTATTATTTAAATTTTATTTTTTATTATTATTTTGATTTTAAATATAATGCAAAATTACAAATAAATAAAAATCCAAAAATACATATAAAATACGATAATTCGATTCAAATATTAAACATGATGTCTAAGTCAAACGTAGTCAAAGTCAAGGTCAAACATACGGAAAAAATTAAAGTCTTAAAAATACAAACCAACCAAATTAAAAAAAGATAACTTAATCATCACTCAAATGGTGCTCTTTTTCATCTTCTCCTCTCTCCTCATCTCCTCTCTCTTCATCTCGTCTCTCTTCCCTAGTGGGCCCGGGTTTGCTGATCGGCTGAAGTCCTTGAACGATTTTCATTCCGTTTAACGCTTCGAAGAGAGTGTCTGCCATGCTCGGGGGTTGACTCGGCCGACTAGAAGAAGCTGTGGGCCCGGGTGATGCGGAGGATGGATCCGGTATAGGTGCAAGTCCTTGAGCCGCGCGAAGCTCGTTCATCCCAGCCAGAATCGCCTTAAGCAGCTCCTCGTTCTCCCTGTCCGGCTGTGTAGGAGTCCTGGATCGTTTTCAGACTGGACCAATGGTAGGCACCCAGTATTTAGTCTTGGGTGGGTGCAGGACCTCCATTATAGTCTCGAGCATGGCATCCATCTGCTCCTGGATGGTAACTTCAGCACCCTCCGCTCCGGCCTGCACAACCTTCTTCTTCATCTTCTCCCGAAGAACACCCTGTAATTAGATTTCAATTTAAAAATAAATTAGATTAATAAAAAATTAAATTTAAAAATAAATAATTAATTTAAAGAAATAAAAAAAAAAACTTGCACTAGCTTTCTCCAAACGCTCATCACGCCAGCTATCTGTAGCTACATTGTACGATAGGTGGTCGAAATAGCCGCTTAAAGGAGGAAGCTCCATCTCCTCCTGGGTCTCGTCATCCAAAAAAGTCAACGGCTCTTTCGTCACCGTCTTCAGCTTCCCCTGGACAGTATGCAATAACAAATATTAATTAGTTAACAATTAAATTAAATTAAATACTAAATTAAATTTTAATTATTAAAACTTATACCTCTATAATCACCTCCCGAGTCTGGGACCAGTTCCTTGACCCCGCTTTGCTCGGAACTGTCTGCTGCTCTCGATTCTTTTTGTTTATATCAGCCTGACTCTGTTACAAATAAAAAATAAATAGTTATAAAATTAATAAAAAAACGTATAAAATAATTAATAAATTATTTTTTTCTACCTGTTTCGCCTCGTCATCCAACATCTTTTTCGTCGCCGCCCAATGCACCGGGTCAACATCTGGTGGATCTTCACCTGTGTAGTAGTAGTCGTTCTTCAAATTCGACTTCCATCGCATGTAGGCTCCAGAAGTCATCGTATTCAGCCTCTTTATAATCTCGTTCCAATCGTCTCGCCACCTCCACTCCTCCAAATCAAAAAACTGGTGCAGTCGCTGCATAATTACCCCTTTGTTATGGTCGGGGACATCTAACCATGATTTGTAGCACGGGGGAACAGCTTCTCGTACTGCATTTCCTACAACCTGACCCACGTGTTTGCTATGTTCGCCACGAAATTCCACGTGCCGTCTATAACAGAAAAGTCAACTGGAATGGGCCAGCCGACTCTCTTCAGGGTCTCCTGAGCTGTCCGGATAGATGTGGCAGCTTTCGGTCTTCTTCTTTTACGTTCACCTGTTTTAGTGAAAAATATTTATTAATTATATATTTTCTTAAATAATAAATAATATTAATTGAATTTTTTATTACCCGATGGTTGGGCACAATCGGCATTCGAACGGTTAGGACCCCTCGGGGGATCGTTACCCCTCCCGTCTCCACCATGACTCCTACCCATGACAGCAACCATCTATAAAATTTACTAGTTAGTCATTTACTAGTTATATTTTAGTCCTTATAAAATTTCATAAAATTGCAAATAAGTCCAAATTTTAAAAATTTCAAATAAGTCCAATTTTTTTTAAAATTTGCAATTAAGTCCATGTTTTTTTTAAATTGCATTTTTGTCCAATTTTTTTAAAATTTGCAAATAAGTCCTATTTTTTTTAAAATTGCATTTTAGTCCAAATTTTTTAAAAATTGCAAATAATTCCTACTCTTTTAAAAAATGCATTTTTGTCCCATTTTTTTTAAAATTTGCAAATAAGTCCTAATTTTTTTTTTTAAATTGCATTTTATTCCAATTTTTTTTAAAATTGCGAATAATTCCTAATTTTTTAAATAATGCATTTTTGTCCCATTTTTAAAAAAATTCCAAATAAGTCCTAATTTTTTAAAAATTGCATTTTTATCCTAAATTTTTTAAAAATTCCAAATAAGTCCAAAATTCTTTAAAAATTGCATATTCATCCCTACTTTTTAAAATTGCATTTTAGTCCTATTTCCTACTTAATTGCATTGTAGTCCTATTTTTTTATATAATTGCATTTTAGTCGTATTTTTTATAAAATTGCATTTTAGTCCTATTTCCTACTTAATTGCATTTTAGTCCTATTTTTATATAATTGCATTTTAGTCCTATTTTTTTATAAAATTGCATTTTAGTCCTATTTTTTATAAAATTGCATTTTCGGCCTTAAACATACAAATTAAACATATTGCAAATAGGTCCTTGTATCTTAAAACACAATCAAATTACAATAACACACCAAATATTACAATAAAAATACAAAAATCCTATCAAAACCCTAATTTAATCAAAGTCCAATTACATGTTGTTTTTTAACACAATAAAAATACCAAACATCCCAGATTAATACATATAAAATTCGGAATTCCTTAAAACATGTAAACATTCATGAATTTTTTCAACCAAAAAAAAAAGAAAAAGAAAAATTGCAAGTTTGATCCGGAAATTGGAACCTGTTACGTAGAAATGGTGTAGATTTCGTCCATGAATCCATGCCAAGAAGAAGGAATCATACAAAAAAAACACAAGAAAAAATATTAGAAATTAAAAATGAAAAAATAAAAAAAGTAGAGATTATAATGTGTATTTGGACTGGAATCAATACCTTAGCGTTGGATTTGGTGTTGTTTCTCCTCGGAATTGCTTGGCTATGGCGGAAATGGAACTTTTGGTGTGTTTTTGGGTGTTTAGTATGGCAGAAATGAGCTCGGTTAGGGCTTTACAGAAAAAAGATTAGTGACGACACGTATGTCGTCGCGAAACCAAGCATTTCGTCGTTAATTTGGGAAACGTGTCGCCCCACGTACACACGACCTTTGCGTGTCAAGGGTTAGCGACGACGGGTTGTCGCTAAATTTTGGGATGTCGTCGCTAAATTTCGTGGGCGGGAAACTTGACCGCCCACGCTGACCAATCAAATTTTTATTATATATTAGCGACGACTTTCCTATTGAATGTCGTCGCGAAAATTTAACGACGACATTCAAAGGATGAATGTCGTCGCGAAACCTTTGAATGTCGTCGCTATTTTTTTTTCTATTTTCTTTTTTTTAGTTTTAATGTTTTAGAGAAGCTTTCCCTTTCTTGCTTGTTTTTTTCTATTTTTTTTCTTGTTCCTTTTCATGTTCCTAATTTGAGGTTTTTAGTCAACGTTTAGAGTCAAACTTGAGTGTTTGAGGTTTTTAGTCAACGTTTAGAGTCAAACTTGAGTGTTTGAGGTTTTTAGTCAACGTTTAGAGTCAAACTTGAGTGTTTGAGGTGTTTAGTCAACAGTTAGAGTCAAACTTGAGTGTTTGAGGTGTTTAGTCAACAGTTAGAGTCAAACTTGAGTGTTTGAGGTTTTTTAGTCAACGTTTAGAGTCAAACTTGAGTGTTTTGGGTGTTTAGTCAACAGTTAGAGTCAAACTTGAGTGTTTTGGGTGTTTAGTCAGCAGTTAGAGTCAAACTTGAGTGTTTGAGGTGTTTAGTCAACGTTTAGAGTCAAACTTGAGTGTTTGAGGTGTTTAGTCAACAGTTAGAGTCAAACTTGAGGTTTTGTGTGTTTAGTCAACAGTTAGAGTCAAACTTGAGTGTTTTGGGTGTTTAGTCAACAGTTAGAGTCAAACTTGAGTGTTTGAGGTGTTTAGTCAACAGTTAGAGTCAAACTTGAGTGTATGACCTAGCGGGGAAATCATTAGTGGTAGACAACAAACAAACCTTCATCGTAAACTCTTCTTTCTTGTGGGCATCATACGTAATGATCCCTTTATCCCACAACTCTTCCAACTCACATCCATGTCCTTACCGGGTGAACGGGGTCCCGGAATCAACAAACAAAGCTGGAATGTGGTTTCCTTCATGCATACCCACAGTGGCAAGTTATAAACGGTTAATATGACTGGCCACATGCTGTACGACTTGCTCTGCATAGAGAAAGGACAAAACCCGTCGATACCGAGACCCAGATATATGTTACGAGGTTCGCTAGCAAACTCAGGGTGTAGCGCTGCAAATCTCTTCCAACTATCACCATCAACCGGATGACGCAACACATCCGGATCGGCACTGTTACCGGTATGGTGCCAAATCATGTCTTCAACGGTGTGCTTTGAAGCGTATAGTCGATGTAATCTAGGAGCAATCGGAAAGTATCGAAGCTTCTTATGCGGTACTTTGATACCTTCTTTCGGTCCCATCTAGACTCGCTACAAACTGGACACTTATCGAAATCTTTGTTTTCTTTGTAATAAATAACACAAACGTTCAAACAAACGTCGATGGTAATATACCCCATACCCAAAATTTTCAACTTCTTGTTGCATGCTTCATAAGAATCGGGCAAATTGTGAGGTTTAGGCAAAATACGACCCAACAACTCCAATAGCTCGGTGAATAAGGTGTTAGTCCATTTGTTCTTTACTTTTACGTGCATTAGCTTGGCAATGAAATTCAACGAACTCATCGATTTACAACCAGGATATAATTCCGTCTCCAATTCTTCGAACAATGTGTCAAAACAGTTTCGACTTGGAATATGTGCATCTCTCATCTCGGTGTCTCCCGGATGTCCACCAACATCGTAACTCTGTCTCACATCGTCATAAACATGCTGAATTTCATTTACTATAATTGGATCTTTACTTGCAGGGGGTGTATGTGTTTGTATCTCCTCCTCACCGTGTTTTGTCCAAACCTTATAATCATGTTTAAACCCCTCTTTTAGAAGGTGGGCCATAACAACTTCGGTTTTTAATCGACAAAAATTATTACACTTCTTACACGGGCAAGACAAGTAACCGGTATAACCTCTACTTTTCTTAGCAAACTCGATAAATTTTAAAACCCCAAAAATATATTCTCCATCGAACACATTCGTCAATTCGATCCAACTCTTATCGATACTCTTGTCCGAACTCGATGCCATCTCTTAACAACAATTTGATTAAACTATGCGACTACATTCATATAAAAAAATAAAATACATAATTATTACAACCCAATGAATAAAATGAATAAAAATTACAACACAATAAACAAAATAAAAAAAATTACAAACTCATTGAATGAATAAATATTACAAACCATTGAATGAATAAAAATTACAAACCATTAAATGAATAAATGTTACAAACCATTAAATGAATGAATATAAAAAAAAAAGAATTAAATAAACAAGTAAAAATATATGAGCACAAAATATAAATTCACACAACACATGCATAATCAACCAACAAATATTTAATTCATTAACCTAATCATATGTTATATCAACTTGCTAATATAATCAAATAAATAAAAAAATTAAAAAGCATGAAATTTAATGGAAATACCTTGAATTAGATGGATAAATTGAAGAGTGATGTTAATTCCCCACCAAGAAATTGTATTAATTCACCTAATCAAACCATATAGAAAGAATAAAACACAATTAGAAATCAAAAAAAAAATTAAAAGGTGAATTTCATGCAATTATTACCTTAAATTGTGTGATGAAAGTTGATATTAATGGAGCCCCACCTTGATTATTGAACCAAGAATGATGCAAGATGAAGTGGAGAAGCAATTACAAATAAAAAAAAGGAATTTAGCTGTGTTTTTGGGAGAAAATCGGAGGATTTTTTTGGGTGTTTTATGTGTTTTGTGTGTTAAAAACCTGATGTCTCCATTAAATAGGATTTAAGATTAGCGACGAAATACGGGTTGTCGTTAAACAAAGATGTGTCGTCGCTAATCTTCAAGATAACGACGACAACACGTGTCGCTAAGATAGCGACGACAGATCAACGATTAAAAAAAATTCAAAAAAAAAAACAATCAGCGGCGAAAATCAATTAAATAACGACGAATTCATTTGTCGCTAATTAACGACGCCCGTTTCTTCGCCGGTAAGATTTTGTCGTCGCTAATTTCAAAAAATTAGCAGCGAATTACGGGTCGTCGCTAATATTTCTTGGGTAAACAGCGCGAATCCAGTAGCGTAAATTCGACATCATTACCTCACGTGTTTTAGTCATTTGTAAAAGCCCAGTGTTATGAGGCTGGACTATTCAAGCGTTGTTATCATATCTTCCTATCTTTCCTTTCGATTACCCCTTTCAAGATAACTTTTGTGATTGTTAATAGTCCAATCCATGTAGCTTTATAATATCGAGGTCTACTTATGGTGTTGGGAAGTTTCAACCTAACATCATCTCCCACCCACAACTTATCTTCCTCTCTCTTCCTCACACTATTTGTTGTCTTCTTTAAACCCATACAACACGCAACACCATATATGATGTAGACATTTTTTAAATGTCTCATGTAAGTAATTTCCATGACAGATAAAGTCTGGAATTCATCATTAATACTCAAAGTTACCACACCTTTGTATACATTTATCATTGATACAACTATAGAAATAATGGACGCTGATAGAACAAAAATAATTCTCTTACTGCATAATCGATCTGACAGATCAATTCATAACACAAACATAATATGTAGAAGAGAAGTGCTGACGATGCCGAGGAAAAATGAACGGTTCTAGAAGATAATCGCACAACATGTTCCTATTGCACTTTTCTCACATAGACCAAACTTCTTGAAACCAAACACCACGTCAGGATCACAAGGTGTTTTGCTCCCAACGGAACTTTGACACTCAAGTTAGTTTAGTAATCGAGGATATTGTAATGACCAGAGATATGTTTGGAGATTTTAGACTGCATTTATGTCCAATGTCTTTTTAAGACAGAGAAAGATAGAATATACCCATTTCAGAATATGAATGAGGTATTTATAGTTTCCAGGGACACATGTTTTGGGTTATTGTTGGACCCATACTAAATTATTGCTTTCTTAGTAGTGTGATGAGATGTTACCATCAGATTCCAAGCACATACATAGCTATTTTCTTCGGTATGCATGTGTTGATCCCGTTTACTAGTAATTTAACCTAAGTTGGGATAATTATCCTAGGAAGGGATAATTATACTCAACCCAATTATATTGTCTTTGGTTTTGGAATTTACTCACTTGATTTAGTATTGTCGTTTCATTTTGTCTTATCAGCAACCTTTTGAATTTGTGCAATCGATATTTCCTATTCATATATGATCAAAGAAATTAATTTACCTCTTCTATAGTTTTATTGATACTCGATCCAATCTTGTTTTCTTTTGTGCCAACTGTGTATTCAGTAGTTCTGAATATTATAGGAGTGTGTCCACGTATGAGGTCGGTTTTTTAAGTAATTCCTTGACACACCAACATTGATGTTGGTATTTTAAAGTATACGTTAGAATTGCCGATTAATTATAAAAATTATGACCAATCTTGGGAGCATTCTTACGTCTGAGGCCATTCTTTTAAGTAATGCCTTGACACACCAACATTGGTATTGTTCTTTTTGAAGTAGAAGAGATACACGTCGATTAAGAATTGGTTTTTATGAACAATCATTGGAGTGTGCTGACATATAAGACCGGTCTTTCAAGAAATTCCTACACACGCTGATAAAACACGAAATAAAACACTAACCAATCAATCAGCTTGATGAATGGATCCGAGGCTATGAGCTTACTACTAGAGGAGAAGAAGTATTGACAAAGGGGATAATTAATTGAATTAAGTATTAAGATGGTAAATCGTAAATATAATCATGCAACTTTTCTCAATCATCATAGAGTAGCCCCCTCTTGACCTTCCAAGAGCTTTACTCGCGTTTTCGAGCATTTCAAAACCAAACAATAAATCAAGGCCAAAGGAGGTGCACTCCAGATGGCACTCTGACACTCAATATTATCATTGTTTCTAGTAGGAATTCTTATGATCCTAGGAGCTATGGATATTTATGTCGACTTTATAATGACCATATCATTTTTAGAGATAGACAGAGTGTACAAAATATGTCTATGCAATGGGGTATTTGATGTCTCCTCTTTTTTAATAGATCAATCTATTCATGAGACATCTTTTTGGGATTTTATTGCGCTGAAGTGAGGGATTTTCCCTGGTATTTGATATATTGTACTTCTCTCTCTTGTTTTAAACATATTTCTATCTATAGAGCTTTTGTTACTTAATTGTATGTTAAGTGTGTAGCTTTTAGGTACATGGTTCACACAAGATTCCAAGATGACGAGAAAAAGTAAAAAATTCAAGATAAACCCCAAGCTAATGCGCAAATGGAGCTTAAAGTCTGGTGGTCCCTTGTGTGTTCTAAAATAAATGCAAAAGTAATCGAACCACAACCGCAAGTGTACAGTTGTCCCAAGTAGTAATAAGTGATTCTAGGATCGTTCGCAGGGACGGTTTGGTTAACTACAATGTTTATCAAGTAATGAATGGTTGCACTTAGGAAAGCAAATAAAGATAATATGATTGATTGTTTGTTTTTATTATTTCTAAGTAATGAAAGACTGAATGGAAAATGAAATTAAAGATTAAAACGCAAGTAAATGAGTGTGAAACGCAAATATGAGAAGGTAGCACTTGAGAACGCAAGGGATCCTCCTAATCCTATTTCATAACTTATGCTGTTTAAGGGCTAAATTGGTCAATTACAATGGTCGGGATTCTAAATTCCTTATACCCCCGTCAGGGTGGACTATAAGGCTATCCTAGAGTGTCACTAGTCCCGTCAGGGTAAATATGATCCACTTTTAGATGTTTAAGAATTTTACCTCATTGGCCTAAAATTAGCTAAGTTCGTCAGAATCAATAGCTTTTATTTTAGATTGAATAATTGGTTCCATACCTAAACCCTCCGTCAGGATGATCCACACGCCACATATGTGGAATAGCCTAGATACTAACACCTGTTCTTAGTTCATGACTCTAAAAACAGTAAATAATCCCAAATTATAGAAAAGAGTAAAAGCCCCAATCTAATTTAATTTAACCGAAACCCAAATTCAACATATGAAATTTAATAGAATTGGGATTCACCCATAAAGCATTCTCAAGTACTAGAATGTGTTTAGCTCTTACTAATTAAAAATAAAACTAAATTAAAAGAAATGGAATTCATATTGTATTACAAAATTAAAATTAAAAGAAACCTAATTTCTGGAATTGGAATGACTGAGAACGGAGATATAGACCCTCTCCAGCTCTTGCAGCTTCTTCTTTCTTCCTTCTGTTGCTTCTCTCTGATGTTTAATCTTGTAAAAAGTGAATTGTGTGAAAAATAGAAGTCAAGAGCTCCTTTTATAAGCTAAAATTCGGAATAGGCCTTGGACCTAATAATAAAACACTAATTAAATGTCCAAGCCCATTTTCTAAGCCCAAAATCCCGTAATTGCTGCACCACCTTCACTAAAACGGCTCTAGCCGATTCGTTATAACTCCGATTGACCTGAAACCACTTTCAAAAGTTCCGTAACTCGATAAGGAATGTATTCTCTTCAAGGGTCAGCTGCTAAATCATCTCTTAAGTGCCTCGAAATCAGAAATCTTTGGTCTGTTTTCCAGAGTTGCACCTCTAAAATCAAATTCTTTCAGGATTTTATCTTCATGTCTTGACTCCATATCACGATATTTGACTCTCTTCTAGGATTCCATTCCTAGATAATATTTAAAACCTACAAACTTTTCACTAAAATACACAAGATTACGCGCAAAAGTTTAATAAATCAAAAATACTAGAAATAAAATAGAAATTCCGGATTATTGCATTTTTAAGTCAAAAGTCTATCTAAATATTTAAATAAACATAAAAAATGATGTCTGCCAAGGGTCTAAAATAAGAACAATTAGGGAGACATCAAAGTCACTTTGGGAAGTTAAAGCATTTTCTGGAGAAATCTTGAAGTCATACTGTTTTGGTCACCATGATTAATTGGTCATAAATTTGGACTTAATCCCTTTTTATTTAGATAGAGATTAGAGTCAGTGGCGCATGAGAGGTAGCATAAGTCATTTCGAGTTGACATGAAGAAGTTATTCCATTTTCTTCCACCTTGACTCGAAGCAGTCCATCACTACCAAAAACGAGTTGGGTTTTTATTAACCTAGTTAAGTGAGCCCACAAAGGCCCCAAATGTTTTTTAGCTAGTATTTATGTTATTTAGCATCTATTCAGTCAGAACCTACCAATAACCACTCATTCATTTTTCATATTAAACGTTTGGAGAAGAGAAGAGGAGAAGGGTTATTTTACAAAACCCAATCATATTCACCATCTAGTCATCAAATCGTTCCATTACTTAAAGTAACTTTATTTTATTTTTGCTTTTAAACATGATTATTGTGTTAGTTTTAACTAGTTTTGTTTATAATTATGAATCGAACCCTCATTCCTTGAGATTTTCTATATGTAAGAACCTATGTTAGCTTATTTGATGATTTATTCAATTTGGGATTTATTTAACGTAAATTGGCATTTATATTTCCATTGACAATATGTTTTTAACAATATTATTCATATATTGGCCAAATAGTGAATATCTTAAGTAATTAAGTGGTGGGTCCTGGTGTGTTTATAAATGAAGAACTGAAAATAAAGGAACCACTTAACCGCAAGTGTACGGTTGTCCAAGTAATATATGATAAAAAAGTTCGTTCGCAGGGACGGATTAGGCACAACTCAGGTATTAATCAAAAAGTAAGAATAATTGCTTGAAAGAAAAATAAAGTAAAGATTTTTGTTTTATAAATTAAAAGATGCAAGAAAATAAATTACGGAAATAAAAGAAAGCAATAAAACAGACTTGAAACTTCAGAAGAGAAAGAGTACTTGATCCTCGCAAGGGTTTCACCTAACCTATCTAATTCATGCTTCTGTTTAAGGGCTAAACTGGTTATATTGTGCTAGTCGGGACTCTAATATATCCTAACACCCGTCAGGGTGGACTTAGGAGCTATCCTACGGTATTACAAACCCCTTCAGGGTGAATATAAGCTACTTTCAGATGAATACTAATTTACCTCATTGGCTGCATGGTTAGTTAAGCCCGTCAGGGTCAATAACGGATACCATGCGTCTATTATCTAAGTGTGTAATTAAACCCCCCGTCAAGGTGATCCATACGCCACTATATGGAATAGCCTGATTACTATGAGCTAAGTTTGATTCATGAATTCAAAATTAGTAATTAAAACAAAATAATAGTCAACACAAAATACCTAGTCTAATTTAAACCATTAAATCCCAAATTCAGAAACATAAATTAAACAGAATTAAGATCAACCCATATAGCGATTCTCAAGTACTAAAGAAATTAGTTCATAATGGAATGGAAAACTAAATTAAAATAAAATAAATTCATGTTCAAATATAAAAGATAAATTGATAACCTAAAGGGTAAGATGACCGATGATGGAAGAACAGGACTCCTCCAGCACTAGCTTCTCCTTGCCTTCTTGCTCTGACTTAAAAAACTTAAGCCTTTTGTGTAATTCTCTAAAGTGTGTGAAAAGAGGAGGCTAAGGGATGTATTTATAGGTGTTAGGAAGCCCTAGGTCGAATTTACTTGGAGTGGACGACGAGTCAAGAACTCTTAAATTCGTAGCCCTAAAATCTAGGAAAGGTAAGATTTTGCTGCTGATTTGTTTTGGTCATATCTCATTCAATACTTATCCGTTTGAGGAGTTCCAATATATGAAACCTCTAGACTCAGACAGAGCTTTCCATTGGTGCAGACCACTCGTCCAGATTCCTAGCCAATCTTAAGTTATGGATTCGTCTTTGAAATGTGGCTGGATTTTCATATTCATAAGACAACTTTATCTTTTCCTTCTTTGCATATATCCTTCCTAAATCTTCTTATTTCCATGTAAATCTTCTTTCCTTTACTTCTTTATCTCGACTTGGTCTCTAAGAAATTACCATATATCTTTTAAAGCTTCACAATAAATAAATAATTAAACCGCATATGCTTAAAAAGAATAAATCAATAATTCAAGAAATAGAAATAGGAAAGCACACTCTAAAAATAGAATCTCGAGTACAAATACTTCCTAACACACTAAAATACCCTAAGACTTTAGTTCTCACTTCTCCTCCTTGGATTGGTCTTTCATGAAATTCAAGAACCTATTAACTTTGCACTAAAAATAGTCAAATTAACGCACAAAAGCTCGGAATCTGCAAATAGTTAAATTCCAAGGGGAGGAAGTGCAGTATGATCAATTAAGCCTAAAAGTATATCAAATAAGTCATTTATTCACCTAAAAGGATGTCTTCAAAGGGCTAATAATTAGAACAAATAGGGATACATCAGGACCCCAAACTCAAACCTTTGTCGTCCCGACAAAGTAAATTAAAAACAAAGGATCTTTTAGGTGAACGCAGAAGGTAGAATCTAGAAAATAATCCCAAATCACAACTTCACACAAATCTCATATAGTATAATCTAGGAATTAATATACACATACACTTATCATGCAAAATCAAACACAAAATAATATCAATCCAAAATTAATTTCACAATGCTAGAAGGTTACGCTTATTACTTATCTCAAGATGGTGGCTGTAGGGTGTTCCTCGATCTTTACTTGCTCTGAACGCTCCACTTAGCATACTACCTATTAACTCATTGTGCATCTAGGAATCACGAGGTCTTTACGGTTTTAGCATAGGCTGAAGGACGGTATGGTATGTATATTTGGTAAATTTGAAGTGAGCTTTTGGCTCTCTCCTCACTTACCATCAACAAACTGTCCAAGAGCTTGATTTTACACTAGAATAATGTTCTCACTCAACCCATTTGATGCTCTTAATTAGCGTCCCCAAATTAACCCAATAAGCACTAAGGATGATTCAAATAAAAATTTCCACTTTGCCGGTCCGAATATATATATTCTTTTCAATTCATTTTTTTTCTTTTGTATATCTATGACTCTCTTTTTAATGTTGATATATCATTCTATTTTTTCATAGTTATGCCTATTCATAACATTAGCTCATAACTTCTTTTTCATTCACTATTACCCCGACAAAGGGTTACAATATAATAAACCTGTGCATCACCATCAATATATAGAACGAGCACAATTGATAAGCTCAAAAATCCCAACCCAATGTAATTCCCATATAGTGGACCCACCACCCCAAACTCAAGCTCAAGACAGGAAGTCTCAGGATCGTGATTCAAGTCCGAGTCATATGGTTATGCCTAACAATCTAAAGGGATATTGGCTTATAATGTGGCGACAAAATAAAGGCTTAAAAGGCTAAAAATTTGGCTAAGAAGTATATAATTAATTCAGGGATAGAAGGCCAAAAGGATTCAAAGGGCTAACAAATAATTGTCTCTATAATTTTCGTATCTACACAGCTTGCCTCTAGTTCATACCTAAGTGGGTTCTCTACTCATTCAGATCTCACGTTCTACAAACCACCCATTATCCTTAAGCACAAGTTTACTTCTTTTGCATTGTTCATTAATTCTTCCTATCAATTATCTCAGACTTGCATGCAATTAAAGTGCAGTTTACACTAACTCCTAAAGTCAACTATTTTCTATCATTAGTTCATGAAAAGCATGCTTGATGGGGGAATTTAAAATACTCTACAGTCAATGCAACCCTAAGATTAATTTTATAGAAAGCATGTAAATCACAAAAAATTGGGATGAGGCAACGAACCCCACCCCAAACTCAAAAGTGAGTCATGTCCCCACGACTCGAAAAAAGACTCAATAAAGCAATAAAATTAACTAAACTACCTAACTAGTGCCTACCATAAATTAAGAAGAAGAAGAATTAGAACGGGGTACCTGGCCATAAAGATCCACCACGTCCTCCTCCGAAGGGGAGGAATAATTATCAATTTCCATATTCGTAGTCACCTCTTCCAATGTTGACTCAATCTGTGTAATTTTCATCCAAAGTGCTCAGTTGTCTTCTAAGTTCGATTTCATGTTGCAATTTGAGAGCCCATGGAGGAATACAAGAATTAGTTTGAGAGGGAGAAGAACCTTGATCTTGAATTTGTGTCTTTTCTTTAGGCTTTGATGATACCCTCATCCTTGCTGTTAATTTCTTGAGTAGTGGTTGTGCAGTTGCCTCTTCTTTTTGTTTCTCTTCAATAGGCTCATCAAGATTGATGGCCTTTTCAATTGTAGAACTAGGCAAATTTTTGTTCTTCCCTAGGATACAACACTTCCTCTTATAATCCATAGCATCTATTCTATTTGTTATGGTTGATTTGACCCCAAACTCAAGTTATACCAAGGATAGAATAAAGTTAAGTGAACATGGGGTAGCTTGAGTTTATTGCTTGGATTAGATGAAAGAGTAAGGTTTCTTGATAAATATTGGAAGAACTCTTGAAAGCTTGATGATTTTGATGGTATTTAATGGTGTTTTGTGATGAATTTGATGAAGAGGATGTGTTTATGGAGGATGGAGGAGAGAATTATTGATGTTATTGTGTTTGTTGTAGAGGTTTAATCAAGCTTCAAGGTGTATTTATAAGGTTGGGAGCTGGAAAATTCGTATGGAAAGGCTAGGGTTTGCTTCTGATAAGGCTAGAGTTGTACAAGGCATCAAATTCTTAAAACCGACCTACTGGCCGGCATACCAGGGCTGAAGGCCGGCATTGCCAGTTCTGGACTTCTTCCTTTTGTACCTCTCGGCAAGCAACCCGAGACTCAACCCGAGGCCACATGTTTTTGTTCCGCTGGCATACCGGGGCCAATGGCCGGCATGCTGGTGCTGCTTTTTGTCCAGGGGTGAACTCCGTCAAAACACCCGAGGCGAGCTACCCGAGGGCACGGGTTTTCCATCCTGCCGACATACCGGTATTCTAAGTGGCATGCCGGTGCGCTTTGTGTGATTTTCTCTACCTCTCGGCAAACAACCCGAGCCTTGGACCCGTGGGCACGTGTTTCTGCTCCGCCGGCATATGCCGGTGATCTGGCCGGCTGGCCGGTCAGAGCAGCAGATCATTTCTTTTTGTTCCTTAGCACCCCAAACTCAATTCCTGCACCATTAACACACTACCTTTCTCATTTCTTTTAAAAGTATACACTAAAACTCGACACTAACTTAAAATTATACACAAGGAATTGAAAAACATAAAGCAGTACACTAATATACAATGAACTGGCTTTTGTTTAACGTCGTTAAGCTCGAGAGTTACCTCTCGCAACTATTCAGCTTCAAGGAGGTACATGACCTCCCCATGATGTGGATCCACCATGCAATTAGTATCCTCGCCTCCATGATAGATTTTCAGACGATGACCATTCACCATAAAGGTGCGGTGTTCAGTTGCATGCTCAATCTCTATAGCTCCATGATTAGTAACTTTGGTCACAATGTAAGGACCTGACCACTTAGATCTCAACTTTCCCGGATAATTGCTGAACTTGGAGTTGTATTTTAGGACCCTTTATCCCACTTCAAATGTCTTTGTACGGTTACGATTATCATGCCACCTCTTCGTGTTTTCTTTGTAAAGTTTCACGTTTTCATAGGCATGTAATCGAAACTCATCAAGTTTATTCAGCTTCATCATACGATTCTCACCGGCCAAAGTAGGATCTAAATTCAACCGCGCTATTGCCCAGTATGCACCTAATTCAAGTTCAAGAGGTAAGTGACAAGCCTTACCAAAAACCATACGATACGGAGATGCACCAACTGGATTTTTAAACGCAGTACGATAAGCCCACAACACATCATCTAGCTTCATAGACCAATCTTTTCGTGTGGAGCCAACAGTCTTTTCCAGAATAGATTTTACCTCTCGATTAGAGACCTCAGCTTGACCATTGGCTTGTGGGTGATAAGCGGTAGATACACGATGTCTCACACCATATTTTTCTAGAATTGTCTTCAGATATTTGTTCACAAAGTGTGAACCTCCATCACTGATAATAACTCTAGGTGTACCATGTCTAGTGAAGATGTGTGACTTTAAGAATTTAATCACTACTCGCGAATGATTAGTTGGTAGAGCTACAACCTCTACCCATTTAGACACGTAATCAACAACTAGTAGGATGTAAAGATTCCCGTTAGATGGTACGAAAGGACCCATGAAATCAATACCCCATACATCAAATATCTCAACTTCAAGAACATTATTATGTGGTATCTCATCCCTCTTGGATATATTTCCAGTAAGCTGGCACTATAACACTTCTGAACATACTCATGACAATCCTTATGTAAAGTAGGCCAATAAAAACCCAATTGTAGTACCTTAGCAGCTGTGCGGTCGCCTTTGAAGTGTCCTCCGTATGGCAAATCACGACAACTCACAATCACTGCCCAAACATCTCTCATAGGTATGCATCTTCTCACCATTTGATCACTACACACTTTGTAGAGGAAGGGATCCTCCCAAAAGAACTGTTTAGCACGATGGATCAATCTTTTCTTGTCTTATGATGTGGCTCCTTGAGGAAAGTTACCACTCACAATAAGATTTGCAATGTCCGCATACCAAGGAGCACCATCATGTATAGCAAATAAACTCTCATCGGGGAACTCCTCTCGAACACACTTAGAATCACTATTAAGCTCTTAACCTTTAAGACTTGACAAATGATCTGCAACCTGATTATCACAACCCTTTCGATCTCGAATTTCTAAGTCAAACTCTTGTAACAGTAACACCCATCTTATTAAGCGCGGCTTAGAATCTTCTTTTCCATGAGGTATCTAATCGCAGAATGATCAGTAAACAAAACAACTTTCACCCCATGAAGATAGGACGAAACTTGTCGAATGCATATACTACAGCTAGTAACTCCTTCTCAGTTACGGTTTAATTCACTTGAGCACTTGTAAAGACCTTACTAGCGTAGTAAATGGAATGAAATACCTTATCTTTTCTTTGTCCCAGAACAGCACCCATAGCAAGATCACTAGCATCACACATAACTTCAAACGGAATCTTCCAATCAGGAGGCAATACAATAGGTGCGGAAATAAGCTTCTCCTTAAACTTTTGAAAGGCCACCATGCAAGCTTCATCAAAAAGGAATTTAGTGTCCTTTTCAAGTAAGTTACACAATGGCTTAGAGATCTTGGAGAAGTCCTTGATGAAACGTCGGTAAAAACCAGCATGACTTAAGAAACTTCTTACCCCTTCAACAGAAATCGGAGGGGGAAGAGTTTTAATTAACTCAATCTTACCGCGATCAACTTCCAAACCCGAACTCGAAACCTTGTGTCCCAACACTATACCTTCACGAATCATAAAGTGACATTTTTCCTAGTTCAAAACCAAATCAGTTTCCTTGCATCTAACTAACACCTTCTCTAAGTTCCGTAAACACTCATCAAAGTTATCACCATACACAGAGAAATCATCCATAAATACCTCAAGGAAATCATCGATCATGTCCCAGAAAATTGCCATCATACATCTTTGAAAAGTAGCAGGTGCATTACATAATCCAAATGGCATCCTTCGAAATGCAAAGGTACCAAAAGGACATGTAAAAGTGGTCTTGTGTTGGTCTTTTGGATCTACATAAATCTGATTGTATCCTGAATACCCATCCAAAAAGCAATAATATTCTCTACCAGCTAACTTATCTAACATCTGATCAATAAATGGAAGAGGGAAGTGATCTTTTCTGGTGGCCTTGTTCAACTTACGGTAAGCCATACACACTCTCCAACCAACAACGGTCCTTGAGGGTATGGATTCATTCTGTTCATTCAAGATGGTAGTGATACCACCCTTCTTTGGTATGCATTAAACTGGACTCACCCATTCACTACTAGCAATAGGATAGATGATTCATGCGTCTAGCAACTTGATAACCTCTTTCTTCACCACTCTCTTCATAGCTGGCATCAATCTTCTTTGTCCTTCAACTGAGAGCGCATTTTCATCGTCCAGAATGATTTTGTGTTGGCAATAGGAAGGACTAATACCTTTTATGTCAGCAATAGTCCAACCAATTGCCTCTTTGTTAGCTTGTAGTATGCGCAAGAGATTTTCTTCCTGGAGACCTGTTAAAGTAGCTGAAACAATAACATGTAGAGTTTTGTTAGTACCTAAATATGCATACTTCAGGTGTGTCGGAAGTGGCTTTTCTTCTAATTTTGGGGGAGCTTCGATAGATGGTTTATTTTTAAAAACAATCTCCCCCGGTTCTCAAACAGGTTCATAAGTGAGCCACTTTTGCTTCGGATATCCAGAGTTAAGAGCTGCCACTGTTTCGGCTAACTCTTCTATTGGCTTTGGTAAGTCAAGTGTTAGGGTAGCTTGCAAGATATCACCGAAGTTCATGTATTCCCATACTTCTCGTGTGGCTAAATCAATTACGTCCAATTGGAAACAGTCTTCTCGCAAATCTGGAAACTTCCACGTTGAAATTTACCTCATCGTCTTGGATTCGCATTGTTAATTCTCCGTTTTCTACATCAATAACAGTACGCCCCATGGCTACGAATGGTCGTCCCAAGATGATGGGGACATTCCTATCCGCGTCGTATTCAAGAATAACAAAATCAACGGGAAAAATTAAAGTTCCTGCCTTGACGAGAACATCTTCTATGCGTCCCTCTGGATGTGCGAGGGATCTGTCAGCCATTTGTAAGACCATGGATGTCGGCCTTTTTTCTCCTATCTTCAACATCTCGAAAATTGATTTGGGCATGAGATTGATACTCGCTCCCAAATCACACAAAGCTTTACCTTGCAACTCATTGCCAACGGAAATAGGAATCGTAAAACTCCCAGGATCAAGTAGTTTTGGTGGCAATTTGCTTTGGCATATCGCACTACATTCTTCAGGCAAACCTATCATCTCATTCTCAAGGTGTGGTCTTTTGTTGGCGATGGCTCTCTTCAGGAATTCGACATATTTCGGCACATCTCTAATGGCATCTAAGAATGGAATGCTAATATTAAGACCACGTACCACATTCAAGAATTTCTGATAGTCAGCCATATCGACTTTCTTCTGAACTCTCGAAGGAAAAGGTGGAGTAGGATAGGTTACTGTAGTATCTGGCTTCTTTGGCTTTTCCAGAATCTTCTCCACTTCCACTACTTCAGGTTCATCTTATTTTTCCGTCACATCCTTTACCGGTTTTTCTTTCACAGTTGTTTCTTTAATTTTCATCACGGGAAAAGGAGGTGGTGGGAGATTCATACCACCTCTAAGTGTCACTGCATTACAATCTTCTCTTTGCTTGGGTTCTTCAGTGTCACTTGGTAATTGTCCTTGTTGACGTTGATTCAATTGTTTTGTCACTTGAGCTAGCTGATTTTCTAACATCTTCAATGATGCGGCTGTAGATTGCTGATCTAGGCTAGTCTTTGCTTGCATGTTGATTAACGTCGCCAAGGTTTGCTGAACATCTAAGGCGCCTTCTTGAGGTTGAGCAGGTAGAGCTTTCTGATTCATGTTATCGGTATAAGCATCTTGAGGAGGTTGTCTCTGAGCCTGATTTCCGTAAGCTTGTCCACCTTGGTAGTTTTTCTGTGGTCTTGGTTGAAAGTTGTTACCTTGAGGACGCGGATGATAAGCATAAGTTGGATTAGCGGCCCCATTTGGATTTGAATACTGGAAACCCGGATGGTTTCTATTCGGTTGATAACCTTGACCACTTGAATTATAGTTTCCTCGGTTGGAAACAAACATTACGGTTTCTGGATTGTTTTGACACTGCTCCCAATCATGATCTTGTACACCGCAGTTAGAACACCCATACATTTCTTGTGTAACATTAACATCTGCTTGTCTACCTGCAACACTTTTTGTAACATCTAGAGTAAGCTATTTCAGTTGTTGCTCGAGTTTGTTCTCCATGGCGGTGAATTTTTCTTCAATTAATGCACTATTTTCACCTCGGATAGGTGTTCTCACGGTATTCCAACCCATCTCATTCGTTACAGTTCTATTCAAAATAATCTTCGCATAGACTGGTTGCACCTGTAGAAATCCACCACAACAAAGCAAGTCTAGATCCTTTCTTGAAGAGCCATCAAGTCCTCGGTAAAATATCTTCATCTGTTGCATCTCTGTGAGGCCATGATCAGGGACTCTTCTTAAGCAAATCTGGAATCGCTTCCAACTTCTACCCAAAGTCTCGTCTTGATCTTGTTTGAACGAGGTCAATTCAACTTGTGCATCTAATCTCATATTCGTTGGGTAGTATCTATCGAAGAACGCAGTTTGTAATGCATCCCATGTTGTGATTGATCCAGAATCTTGAGAATCATGTCATTCACTTGCTCCATCTATAACAAAAAATCTAAAATTTACGAAATACATTTGTTCTCTCGTTACTCCTTGTGTAATATAGGAATCGCAAATTTGCATGAAATTCTGTACAACACGGATTGGATCTTCGCCAGGTGCTCCTCGAAAATTGCCGTAACTCTGAAACTGAGATAACATACCGGGATCGGGTCTGAATCTCTCGACATTAATATTTGCTGGGCCAATTCCGAGGCCGGGAGCTCTAAATGGAGATTCTTCGAGGCCATTGATGAACCATAGATCATTGTTCTGAGGAGGTTGAGCTTGTGGAACAATAGGATCGATTTCATGATCGTCAGCCATTGCTTCTCTTGCTAATTGCTCCTCTAACTCTTTTGCTTTAGCTTCTCTATTTCTTTTGTTTGCTTCTCGAAATAGGTTTTCGGGATTTGCAAGAATCACGATATCTTCACGCATAAACCAAAACCTGTAAACCTGAGAAAGAAAGACAACCCAAAGCGTAAAACTGAAATATAAAACTAAAACTAAAACCATTAAACTACTAAAGATTAACACCGGGGTCACACGCTACCGTCCCGGCAGCGGCGCCAAAAACTTGGTGGGTCCTGGTGTGTTTATAAATTAAGAACTGAAAATAATGGAACCACTTAACCGCAAGTGTACGGTTGTCCCAGTAATATATGATAAACAAGTTCGTTCGCAAGGACGGATTAGGCACAACTCAGGTATTAATCGAAAACTAAGAATAATTACTTGACAGGAAAATAAAGTAAAGATTTTTGTTTTGTTTTTATAAATGAAAAGATGCAAGAAAATAAATTACGAAAATAAAAGAAAGCAAATAAAAGAGACTTGAAACTTCAGAAGAGAAAGAGTACTTGATCCTCGCAAGGGTTTCACATAACCTATCTAATTCATGCTTCTGTTTAAGGGATAAACTGATATTATTGTGCTAGTCGGGACTCTAATATCTCCTAACACCCGTCAGGGTGGACTTAGGAGCTATCCTACGGTATTAAAAACCCCGTCAGGGTGAATATAAGCTACTTTTAGATGAATACTAATTTACCTAATTGGCTGCATGGTTAGTTAAGCCCGTCAGGGTCAATAACGGATATTATGCGTCTATTATCTAAGTGTGTAATTAAACCCCCCGTCAAGGTGATCCATACGACACTATATGGAATAGCCTAATTACTATGAGCTAAGTTTGATTCATGACTTCAAAATTAGTAATTAAAATAAAATAATAGTCAACACAAAATACCTAGTCTAATTTAAACCATTAAATCCCAAATTCTAAAAATATAAATTAAATAGAATTAAGTTCAACCCATATAGCGACTATCAAGTACTAAAGAAATTAGTTCATAATGGAATGGAAAACTAAATTAAAATAAAAGGAATTCATGTTCAAATACAAAAGATAAACTGATAACCTAAAGGGTAAGATGACTGATGATGGAAGAACATGACTCCTCCAGCACTAGCTTCTCCTTGCCTTCTTGCTCTGACTTGAAAACCTTAAGCCTCTTGTGTAATTCTCTGAAGTGTGTGAAAATAGGAGGATAAGGGGTGTATTTATAGGTGTTAGGAAGCCCTAGGTAGAATTTACTTGGAGTGGAAGACAAGTCAAGAACTCTTAAATTCGTAACCCTAAAATCTAGGCAAGGTAAGATTTTGCTGCTGATTTGTTTTGGTCATATCTCATTTAATATTTATCCGTTTGAGGAGTTCCAATATACGAAACCGCTTGTCTCGGAAAGATATTTCCATTGGTGCAGACCACTTATCCAGATTCCTATCCAATCTTAAGTTATGGATTCATCTTTGAAACGTGGCTGGAATTTTAGATTCATAAGGCAGCTTTATCTTTTCCTTCTTTGCATATATCCTTCCTAAATCTTCTTATTTCCATGTAAATCTTCTTTCCTTTACTTCTTTATCTCGACTTGGTCTCTAAGAAATTACCATATATCTTTTAAAGCTTCACAATAAATAAATAATTAAACCACATATGCTTAAAAAGAATAAATCAATAATTCAAGAAATAGAAATAGGAAAGCACACTCTAAGAATAGAAACTCCAGTACAAATACTTCCTAACACACTAAAATAACCTAAGACTTTAGTTCTCACTTCTTCTCCTTGGATTGGTCTTTCATGAAATTTTAGAACCTATTAACTTTGCACAAATAATAGTAAATTAACGCACAAAAGCTCATAATCTGCAAATAGTTAAATTCCAAGGGGAGGAAGTGCAATATGATCAATTAAGCATAAAAGTCTATCAAATAAGTCATTTATTCACCTAAAAGTATGTCTCCAAAGGGAAAATAATTAGAAAAACTAGGGAGACATCATTAAGCTATCACCCTAGAAGGGGGGATTTAATTGCAGATATACCATATAGACGTCTAGTGTGTGATATTGATTCAAGTTGCTTGCCTAGCTAGATAGGTAATATGGTTAGAACTAATACACTAATAATTGCCTTAGGTACCCTTACCAAAGTCCCCTACTATTGTTGAGGTTACTTTCTAAGCTACGCGTGAGGGAGTTAAAGTGACTTTTGATTTTCGGTCCATTTCACCCTTATTCATAGAAACGTTAGATAAGAGATACATAAGGGATTAAAAGTAAGAGAATAACAAAACTGCATTTAATAGACGTGCTAAAGGTAAGAGAATAACGAATTTTCATAGTTTAGAAAGTGATTAAGGCGGTTCTTTCATAAGCCCCTTGTTGCCTTTTAACTTGTTGTCCATTTATTACATTTATATCCTTCTCATCCCCTTCTAGCCTTTCTATATCCTTTTTATTATCCACATTATAAGACATATCCCTTTAGATTTTAGGACTTTTCCATATGACCGCACTCGAATCGTCATGCATAGACAATTGTTTTAGAGCTTGAGTTTGGGGTGGTGGGTCGACCATTATGGGAATTATTATTGGGTTGAGATTTTTGAGCTTATTAATTGTGTTCTATTCTATAGTGATGATGATTCACATGATTATTATATTGTAACCCTTTGCGGGGGTAAGAGTAAATGAAATAAGCATGAAAAGAAAAGAAAAAATTATGAAAAGAAAAGAAAAAATTATGAAAAAAAATAGCATGATATCTCAACATCAAAAAGAGAGTCATAGCTATACAAAAGAAAAAAATTATATGAAAAGAATATATATTTGGAACGGCAAAGTGGAATTTGTATGTGAACATATTCATGCTTTAATTGGGTTACTGGGGATGCTACTTTGTGCATCAAATCATTGGGTTGAGTGAGAATGTTTTATGAGAGTAACTCAAGATCTAGGGCTATTCGTTTATGCGTAGTGAGGAGAGAGCCAAAAGATCGCTCTACATTATTCAAATATACTATCATACCGTCCCTAAACCAACATTAGAACCTTAAAGACCTTTTGATTCTTTTCTATGTATCTAGAAGTGATTGAGCCATTAGAGAGTAGTTAAGTGGATCTTTAGATACTAGTGAAGTTTGATGAAAAATTTATAGCCTCCTTAGTAAACTGAGTAAAGAACCTCCCCTTCTTACATTGCGAAGCTAATTTGATCTTTAATTTTAGACGTGTTGATCGTGAGTATGACAAGTGTGCACGTAATCTAGTTTGTAAATATTATTACATGAAATTTTCTAAGTAGTTGCTTTGAGTTTATTCTATATATTCTGCTATCCTCTTTCCACCGTGCTTAATTGACTTAGGTGTGTATATAGAGACTTCCCTTTGTTTTTATCTTTATTGTATCGGGACGATACAAATTTGAGGTAAGGGTCCTGATGTCTTCCTATTTGTGATGATTTATTCTAGGTTGAAGACATTATTTCAGGAATATTTAGGAAGTAATTAGCCGATTTTTATTTATATTTTAGTATTTTTTTATTTCTTGTCTTGATTTGATGATTAATTATATTTAGAGCATATTTTGTTTAATTTGTTTGTTAATGTAAAGTTTTAAAGATATATGATAATTAATTATATGCCAAATTAGAGATAAAGGAAAGAAGATAGGGATGGAAATTGGAGATAAAGGAAGGAAAAGGTTGTCTGACCTGCGGTATACCGCCGGTAAGGCCCGGTATACCGGTGGCAGGTCAGAACATGCCAAAAAAAATTCCGTTTTCTCCCAAACTCGATTTTCTTAGTACATGAACATCAAAAAAATAATACCTTCCTCAATAATGCACTATCAACTAAAAGATACATAAACTAAATAATATACACTAAAATAAACGAACTAATAAAGAAATTAAAGCTTGGGGTGTCTTCCAAGAGCACTTTTATTTAACGTCATTTAAAGTTTGACGGGTTACCTCAATTATACCTTGAGTATGTAGCCTCCCCAGCAGTGGGTGAGGTTATGTATGTCTACAATTCGCGTCCTTTGACCTCTCGAAGGTTGTATCTCTATTAATTTTGGTGTCACTACTCGAGTAACAACAAATGGTCCCACCCACGCATTTTTGAAACCTCGTGGTCTATTCTCTTGTTTGGAGGCCTTCCAAGCTACCGTGGTTCCGACCCCAAACTCATTTTTAGCTCTTTTCTTCACGGGTTCATGGTGGTGGTCCTTCTCTTTAACCTTTTTAGATATTTCTGGAACAATGGGGAACACAAGCGGCACCTCCTCT
This sequence comes from Nemophila menziesii, assembly GCA_029959085.1. NCBI lineage: Eukaryota > Viridiplantae > Streptophyta > Magnoliopsida > Boraginales > Hydrophyllaceae > Nemophila > Nemophila menziesii. Next base: position 20,299,636 of record JARWIR010000015.1, on the reverse strand, counting down.
AGAATTTTGTCCAAAACAAGGGATCTTTCAGAACTTTATTTTGTTATGAGGGCCACGTCTTCAATCTCGATCTCTACACCCGCATTCTCATATGTTTCTGGAATAACTTCTGTGACTACTTGTTGCGGTGTGAGTTTGGTGGTCCTTTGTGTGTTCTAAAATAAATGCAAATAATAATTGAACCACAACCGCAAGTGTACGGTTGTCCCAAGTAATATAGTTGATAAAACAGATTCGTTCCAAGGACGGGATGGTTGACTACAATGCTTATCAAGTAATGATTGATTGCACTTATGAAAGTAAGTAAAAGATATATTGATTGTTTGTTTGTTTTTATTATTCTAAGTAATGAAAGACTAAATGGAAAATGCAATTAAATACTAAAATGCAAGTAAATAAATGTGAAACGCAAGTATGAGAAGGTAGTACTGGAGAGACGCAAGGGTTTTCCTAACTATCATTCATTTCATACATTGTTTAAGGGACAAATCGGTAAATTTGCATTGGTCGGGATTCTATATTCTCCTTACCCCCGTCAGGGTGGACTAAGGAGCAACTTTCAAGTGCTAAAACCCCGTCAGGGTGATTATAGTCCACTCTCAAGTGATTAAGTCTAAATTACCCAATAGGCCATAGGTTTAATTAAGCTCGTCAGAGTCAAATAATTTCTAACCTACATTCATTAATTATTTCTGTACCTAAACCCCCCGTCAAGGTGATCCAATCGCCACTAATTGGAATAGCCTAGATACTAAATCCTATCATTGGTTAATTACGTCAATAATAGTAATTAAAATGCAAATTAAAGAAAAATACAGTTTACCCGATTTGATTTAAATAATAAATATCCCAAATCCAAATGTATAGAATGAAATCAAAATGGGATTAATTCATTATGCGTTCTCAAGCACTAATTAGGTTTAGCTCATAATAATTAAAAAGAAAACTAAGAAAATAAATAAAAAGGAATTCATAATTGTTTTACAGAAAGGAAAATAGAAACCTAATTAGGAAGATGAATTGGCTGCAACGTGGAGATATAGACAGTCTCCAGCTCCAAGCTTCTTTTCTTCTTGACGCTCTCTTCTAATGATGTTTTAATTTGAAAAATATAATGAGAGGTACTGAATAATGAGGTCTAAAGGCCTATTTATAGTGGTAAAAACGGATTAGGGTTTTACTTAAGGTTTAAATGAAAATTAGAAAAGCCCAACTCCACTCTTGGCCCAAAATCCCGTAACTGCTGATACACCTTCACTAAAACGGCTTTTCCCGCTTCCTTACTACTTCGATTGACCTCATTCAAGTTGCTAAAGTTCCGTAACTCGATAATGAATGTTTTCTCTTCAAGGGTCAGCGGCTAAATCAGCTCTTAAGTGCCTCGAAATCAGCAATCTATGGCCTGGAAAACAGATTTTCAACTCTAAAAATAATATCTTCGGGATTTATCTTCAAGTCTTGACTTCATCTCGTGATCTTTGACTCTTCTTTCGGATTCCATTCCTAGCTAATATTCAAAACCTACAAACTTTTCACTAAAATACACAAGATTACGTGCAAAAGCTTAATAAATAAAAAATACTAGAAATAAAATAGGAATTCCGGATTATTGCATTTTTAGCTCAAAAGTCTATCAAAATATTCAATTAAACATAAAAAATGATGTCTCCTAAGGGTCGAAAATAAGAACATTTAGGGAGACATCAGAGTTCTTTTTTATTACTTTCAAGCATCTGGGTGTAGGTTTTGTCTTCTTTTCACACCTCTACAAATGCTTTCTCGATGTCACCGTTTGAATGATTCGTCTGTATTTGATTGGGTGGTGACATAAATGGAGTACTAGGTGGCGAATCTATCCTAGTATCTTCTTCTTCTTCTATCTCTTTTCTAACCAAGACATCAATATTTGATTCCCCTAAACGCGGCTTGGCTGGGTTTTCCATGGATGTAATCTTCGCTTCACAAGGTTTAATTTCAATTTCGTCTCGATTACCAACAATTGACTCATCTATGCTTAGCGTGGTTTATTCTTCTATTGTTGGAATCTCTGGTTCACTAGGTGCAACTTGTGGTGATTCCACTTCCTTCTCTTCTTGAAGGCTAAACTCTGTAGCTACATCGAACCAAACATCGCTATCAATTCGAATGGCCTCATCATCAAAATTTTATTCTTGGCCAGTTTGCATAGATGGTACTTGTTGTAATTTCTCAATTGTTTCTGTGAGTAGCGTCAATCGTTGCTCCATTAATTGATGATTTTGTTGCATGACTTGCACTAATGATATTATAGCATCGCTTTTCGCATTTAAACAATTGATGGATTCCTCCAACTTTCTGAGCCTAAATTCATTATCCGTAAAGCTTCCTCGTGTTAGATCCATGAATTTTTGTACTGGCATATACCAAAAAGTTTTGGTGGGTTTTTCTCTTGATAGGGAGAAATCTCCATACCTAAAGAAAAACATGAAAAGAGACTAAAGCAAAACACACGTACAACTAAAAACAACTAAAACAACTAATCTAACTTAAACACAAATAAAATAACCGCTATAAATACCCGGCAGTGGCGCCAAAAACTTGGTGGGTCTTTGTGTGTAATAAAATAATGCAATAAAAATAAAGGAATAAAGGATCCACAGACCGCAAGTGTATGGGTCGTTCAAAGTAATAAATAAGTAAATACGGAATTATCGTCTCCACAAGGATTTAAGAAGTTATTCTAACTTTGGATTCAATATTAGAATAGATAGTTCTAATTGTTTTAACTAAAAAGATAAGTAGCAAAGGAGTTTGTTTTCTAACCAACTAAATAAAATAAATAATAAATAATAAATAATAAATAATAAATAATAAATAATTGTGCAAATAAGATAAGGATATGCAAGTATGAATCTATCCTATTGACTTTATGATTACTAAGAATTAGGGTGAATGAGAAATCTCACAATAGTCGAGACTCTATAATCTCCTAGCCCCCTTGTCGGGTGGACCTAGGAGCTATCCTAAAGTACTATAAACCCATATATGGGCGAATATGCCTCTTCGGATGATAAGTTCTTTTACCTCTTTGGCTACGTGGTTAGTCAAGCCTCTCGGTCAAATAATGGACACCACGCGTCTATATCCTAGTTCTGTAATTAAACCACCCCTGTCGGATGATCACTTGCCACTAAGTGAATATCCTAATTACTAAAACCTACCATTGATTCATGACATCAATGATAGTGAACAAGCACAAGAATACAGTCAATGGAAATTAAGAATTAATTCAGTTGTATACTAAAATCTCAGGTTCAAATTAAAACAGAAAAACAATAATAAATGATTCATATAATTACAATCCTAAAAAAAAATTATGCATAATAAATAGAAATGGAGAGAAATACCTCATAGACAAAATAGATCTAATACTAAATTACCCAAAAAATAGAAATGGAGAAGTGTTGAATTGATGTAGTTAAGCTCTTGCTCTTGCTTCTTCCTCCTCTAGATCCTCTTGATTGCTTCTATAATGATTTATTTGTGTATATGAAGCTTATGCAGCAAAGATATGATTTTCTTAGGTTTAGACCTGATATATATAGGTGCTAGGTCGAAATCTTGGAGTAGGGACCAAGTAAAAGAGTCCAAACCCAACTCAAATTCGTAAGTAGATAAGGATAATTACTGTTGACTTGTTTTTACCATATCTTCTTCGTTACTGGACCGTTTTTAGCCCGTAAGATATCAAAAGAATCCTCACGGAATTATTTATCTACCTGAGAAAGGGATCTTCTAGAATATTCTCAGGTTTGGTGTTATCATCACTTCTTTAGACGTAGCTGCAGAAATTCTAATTTATTTGGCAGTTTTACCTTTTCCTAATTGAAGTCTGTTTTCTTCTATCCCCAGATTTGTTCAACATCTTCTTTCCTTATTTCCTTATAATTGACTTGACATTATTTCCATATTATCTTTAAAGCTTCACATTAACACACAAATTAAACCAAATATGCTCTAAAAATAATAATTCATCAAATCAAGACTAGAAATAGGAATATATCATCAAAGGTGTTACACAGGAACAAATGTACTATGTTATGTTCCAATTCTGTTTTGCATAAAATTTAAAAATTTAAGGTTTGAATTGGCATCGAATATAGTGAATGTACCTATTGAGCATGTTATAATTATGTCAATGATAGTAAGTAGTATGTTTTTGAAAAGTGTCACAAATATGTCTAGTATGCATGTATTAAAACAAGAAATAAAAGACAAGGAAGATTAATGAGAAATGCGTAAGAAGTCAAGTTGAAACTTAGGAGAGTTATTTGGTGTGTAGAACGTGATGTTTGAAAGTAGTTGAAAACCCGCTTGTCTGTGAAATAATAGTTAAAAGTAACAAAATCAGGTAGTTAGAAAAGTGAAGTAGGAAGTTCTTTCATATTTAAGCCACTTGAATCCTTTTTTAGCTTTCTCACTCTTTTATTTGATTAATATTATTTATCCGTCTTAGCCCCTCTGAGCGTTTCTAAAGCATTTTATTAACAACATTACAAGCAATAGCCTTTAGTTTATAGGACTTCTTCATATGAATGCACTTGAATCGCAAAACATGAGACAAGTCATTTTTAAAGCTTGATTTTGGGGTGGTGGGTTTCAACATTGGGAAACATTGGGATTGGGAAATTGTAATTGTGGTATTACTGATGATGATGAGTTTATTATTATAACCCTTTTTCGGGGTTAAAGTGAATGAAAAAAGCTGAAAAACAAGAACAAGAAAATATATATATATATATATGAGAAAAAGTAGCGTGATATCTCACATCAAAAGAGAGTCATAGCTAGGTATCAAAAAGAAAAAGAGAAATATGCAAAAGATTAGAAATATTTGGACCCGTAAAGTGGAATTTATTATTTGATCATCTTGAAAAGGTTTTATTGGGTTATTTGAGGATGCAAATCAAAATCATCAAAAAATAGGTTGAGTGAGAACATCTTTGAGAGAAAAACTCAAGCTCTGGGTAGATTCAGTTATGGAATGTGAGGAGAGAGCCAAAAGATCTTTTTTCATTATCTAAATATACCACACCGTCCCTAAGCCACGTTATAACCATAAAGACCGTAGGATTTATAGCTACTTGGTGGAATAATGGAGCTACTATGTTGTAGGTGAGTGGACCGTTGGTTACTATATTAGGACCTATGAACAACCTATAGCCATTAACATGAACTGAGTTAAAAACCTCTCCTTTTGACATTGCGAAGTTAATATAGACTTAAATTTATGGAATGTTGATTATGTGTATATTAAGCATACACGTGCATTATTTCTTTAGAATTACTATATAAAACTTTTTAGATATTTTGCTCTAGGATCATTTATTGTGTTCTATTCTCATTCTCCTCCTTCTTCACTGTTTATTATTTGACTACCCTACTGTTCTTTATATTCATTGTATCAGAGCGATACAATTTAGAGTGGGATCTTGATAGCTTCCTATTTGTGATGAATTAATCTAGACTGTAGACATTATTTTAGGTGTATTAGAGTATATAATTATTGATTTTTATTCATAAATTAGTAATTTCCTATTTCTTGTCTTGATTTGATGATTTATTATTTTTAAAGCATATTTGGTTTAATTGTTTGTTAATTGTGAAGCTTTAAAGATATATGGTAATTAATTAGATGTCAAATAAATTATAAGAGATAAGAGAAATAAATAATGATGGAATTTGAGATAAAAGGAAGTAAAAATAAAATAGGAAATGAAAAGTTATCAAGTAAATCACAATTTCAGCAACTACTTCCATTAAACTGATTATAACTCAAAATCGGCTAGGAATTTAGAAGAACTGTCTAAAGCAAAAGTGTATATATTCTTGACGCCGTCGTTTCGATATACAGTGGGAGAAAATCAGAGAACAAGTGAAAGATTTACGTCCAAAACAAAACAGCAGCAGTTTTTACCTTCTCTTATATTTTATGACACAAATTTGATTTGGAAAAGAGTCTTCTTACTCTCCCTCTACTCCAAGAATCCAATATAGGGTTAGAAAAACCCTATAAATACACCCTCTATTTAGTAGAAACACATCCTTGGTCAATTCTTAAGCTAAGAGGAAGCTTACATCAAGAGAAGAGAAGTTTGGAAGGTGCTAAACATTAAATTATGTCTTCACAAGTCTTCAAATTTGTAATTGTGTTCTTTTCTTTCTCTAGTATGAACTAATTATATTTTTTCTTGATATTTAGCATATTGGTATGAACCCTAGACTTTTCTTACATATATTTTCTTTTGGGATTATAATATTTAAATGAATTCGTGTTTTATTCTTTGTTTTATGTGCTTTGATTTAGTGTCTGTTTTCCTTGCGCTGCGCAACGTATCAGATTACCTTAATAGTAGTTAGATGGTCACCTAGAAGGGGTGTCTAATTATTGAAACACCATATAAACGTCTAGTGTATAGTTTTGATCCGGAAGGGCTTTCCTAACTAGATAGTCAATAGGGTTTGATTTAACCACCGATCAATATTGCAGGCCATTCTCATCTATGACCTAGTGGCGTAGGATCACCTTAGATAAGTCTCGTGGTAATTGTGAGGTCGCCACTTATGTCCACCCGGAAGGGGTTTAGGAGGAATTTAGAATCATGGTTATTGCAATTCTACCTAATTCTCCTTGACATGAATTGAATAAACAAGGTAGTGGGGATTACTTGCTATATCTCCAGCTAAAATCTCATACTATCTTCATCTCTTATTTACTTTTCTGTCTTTACTTTATAAAGTTAATTTTTTTGTATTAAAAAACCAAACAAAAATTCTACTTGTCTTTTATTTCTTATGTATCATTATTTTAGCTTTTTCAATTGCACTTTATATAGCATAAGTTCTCCTAACTTTTGCAGTCTCCGAGGAACGAACTTTATTTATCATTAAAACTTGCATACAGTCTGTGATACTTGTAGTGAATAACGTGCTAGCCTAGGGTATTTATTTTCATTTATTTTATTTATTATTTTATCAGACCTTAGGCGACCCCATTAACCCACTTGACAGTTCAATGTAATTATCCATTAAGAATATCTTTAGCTTTAGTCAGTTCGATACTCACATCTATATGTGCATTATCTAGGCTACTAACTTGGTAAATGAGAACTACTGATATTTATACAATAAATACTCGTTAGCTACGTATTAATTTAACAGGATCATCGAGGTCCTAACTCGATGATCCTACGATTGAGAACTAGTTTAGATTAAGTCATGTGAGATAGATTCTCATTATCATAACACCTTATGATAAATAGTTCGTAACTTAATTAAGTATCTGCCTTTATATTATGTAGATAAAAACCATAATCATAAAATCTTGGCATAGATTCAAGGAAACAATTTCTTGAATCAATACTGTAGGGATAACTATTATCATGTACAATAAACACCTGCGTTCAATTCATCACAAGACGACTGCACTAGGGTATAATTCTAATAATTATACCCTAGATAAATGAAACCCAATGTTTATTTCTTATGTAAGTTAGCCGTATTTTTTTTAATCAACACCATTATTGAGAAGGTAAGTCTCAATCAATACTCAATAATCATGCATATGAGTGCAAGGAAAAGATATCAAATAGAGATTTATTACCACTTTATGCTCAACTTCCATAACAATTTTTTGAACATCAATGATTTATCGGCTCAATAATGGAGACTTATTCTTCACTTGAGCAGATATGGATTAATAACAAAAGCAACCAAACCTTCAACTAAATCCCAAAGTTCTAATTTGATCAATTCTTAAAATGAGTCTGGAATAGTGAAACCCTTAAATAAAAGGAGACTGAACTTTACGGTTTAAGTTAAAACTTAATAAAGATAAATTAAAGACCTTTTCTTGATCGTGTAATCTCAGAAATGATGTATACATTCAAACTTCCATAGGTTTGATAAACATAATCCTCAAATCACTGCGCGATATAAATTATGTTGCTTGTCTACCGTTACTTATCCTTATAAATCACAAAAAATAATTAACGAAAAGGTGTGGCTACCGCTTTATGCGAAGGCTACTCTTTGAGCGATTCGATTACTCTAGGGAACCTCACTACATATATTAAAGCAAACAATGTTTGAGAGTTACACAAATATATGGTTAAATTCATGAAGTTAAAATACAAAATATAAAATATACATAAAGTTCTAAACCTGGAAGGACAATTAATTACAAAATTGTTCAAATTCTGGAGAATAGAGAGACATGTTGACTTTTAGGCTTATTAATCATCAGAGATTATACTTTTAGGGTTATTATAAAATCACAAATGGATAAAACTTTTTGGGTTATTAATTATTTTAAAACTTCTATACTATAAAGATTAAGGCTTTTTCATAACTGACTTATGTAGAATGGAGAGACCTAATAATGCTTGGATTCTCCATAAATTTTATTTTTAGATTTATTAATCACAAAACATTAAATATATGTATAAATGATATCTTCTTCCATAACTGCCAAACCAAAGCTCTCTAAGCTTGGAAGCTTACACATGTCCATCCATGCACACACATATGTAATTGGTTATTGTCTTATCACCAACATTCTACCTAGTTTTGGATATAACTAAAAAATAATTATGTTATTAGTAAATAAATAACAATTTTTTCTTTATAATAAGCCTATAGTCTGCCCTTAAGTATATCTGATTGCCATGTCAATGATAATAGATTCCAGTATTAAAGGTAGATAAGTTGTTTAGCGTAAAATTGGGGTATGTAGTACAATTAAAATAAATTGGTCCAATTACTTAAACCATTTAATATTACACACTTCAAAATAAATTCAAAATACATGATCTGAGTACTGGTATAAACATCAAACTATGAGATGAAGTGTGATTATGTAAGATGAGCATGCAACATAGACCACATTATAATTACATAACATTTAATGATAACATACTTATCGTGGAGGTATTAGTTCTACCCTTTATTTCCTTAAGCTAAGTCTTTAAAAATTATTCACTTAAAAGAGCATGTGAAAGGGTTAATTTCACAATAAGTAGGGTTGGGGTTTTTTAACAAAAAAAGGTTGGCTTGTTTTCAACAATAGTTTAACTAGGCTTACAAAAATGTTTGAGAGATTTAAAAATGTTTGAGTAAAATATAAAAGTTTAAATTAAAAGAAAAAACAACAACTTATAAGACTCAAGATGGTAGCTTAACAACGATACTCATTGAGAAATAAACTAATATATATATATATATATAGCATAATATCATCCATTATTTATGATAAAGCAAAAACAAAGTATTTTATAGTGGCGTTTGCGCAATCAAATATTTTATTACATTAATAATTATTTTCTAATTTAATCTTGTTTTACGCAGATGTAAAAATATTGATATAAAGGCGTATTTAAGAAAAAATTTTCTTTTTTTCCTTGAACTATAGGCTATCACCATAATGGTCCCAGAACTTTCAAAGTTACCCAAACAATTCTCAGAATTTTTTTGTATTGTTGATCAAATTCCACCGATTTTTACTATTAAGTTGAGTGGAAATGTGTATTTTTGTTACCCAAATTGTCCTCAAATATATTAAAATTTCCAAACTGGTCGGATCTTGATTTTAGTGCTTTGATCCTCAAACGTCTTTGCCACATGGCACTTCAATTTTAGTCAAGGACCATTTCTGAGAATTAACTATATTTCTAGGAACAAAAAAGAAATTTACTATGTATTAATTGAGTTCTTTTACTTGGATTGCACCTAAAATTATTCAATAAGCTCCACATAAAAATATACATGAGAACGTGTGTCATTCAATATAGGGACCAAATCGTAAATAAATAATAAAATCATTGGGATATTTTTTGGTAAGTATTATATATTACCTTTGAGATTAGTTGATGTATCTATGGTGCTAAAATACACGATCAAAGATCAATGAGTATACATGTTTCTTTATCCTATGAGAGAAGAAGTCAATGATTTAGTCAAATAAATTTATGGCTTAATTGAACCTTTAGTCCATGCTTCCTCAAAAAAATTCTTTCTTTGCTTATTAGATTTTTGATTTTTTATTATTAATATATACTAGTTAGATCGTTTATTTCTCGCCCCATTCAAACGAGGTTTAGTTTTTGGAGATGATGGAATAGTTTATAATGTTTTGACAAAAACGGAAACATATAAGTCATGAATTAATCATAGAATCAATAGAGAGAAAAACCAGTAAAAGCTTCAACAATAAATAATTCATGTAACCAAAAGTTGTTGGACAAATGGGATTCTACCCAAGTGTTGACCACGTTTACGATTCAGTCGGTGACTCAATTTAATGAAATGATTGAGATATTAATACGTTTATTAAAGTGGTAAAGATTAACGTAATATACTCACTTGGTTAAAATCATTTAAAATTGAATGAGAAATTGAGTCATTTAATTTGGATAAATTAAAAAATGAACCTAGACCATTAGACTTGTTGGGCTATTGGGCCTTAGGTTCATACCCAAAGATTTGTCTTTATTATATAAACGTTGTATGTAATATTAATACAACGTAACTCCAAAATGAAACATCACAACATTTGGCAAGCCACCTTTTCATTTTCTATAATCAGTTGGCCCACTAAACCATTTCATTCATTCATTTTTCAAAGTATTAAAATTATAAGAGAGAGATAGAAAGAAGCAGCATTATTAAGTGTGTTGAAATTCGTAAGAATTCGTGTGTCAGTTTCTTTTGAATAGTTTTGTTGTTGTATCTTGGAGGTTGAAGCCAGCAAACGCAAGACACATGTACGAGACCTAAATTCCTTAAAGATATCGGATCCAATCCGAGCCTCGACAAGTAAAGTTATTTATTTATTTACTTTATTTTATTTCTGCATTAGTTTCTATATTATTTTAATGTTTTATACAAATAAAACACAACAATTTAAGGTATTTATGATTCACGGTGTATAAACCAGAAAACATTTTCCTTTTATGTTTTTATAGTCTTTATTTTTTGCAAAATTTCTGGGTCTGTGTATACAGAACAGAAATATTACATTTTTTTTCCTTTTCTCTTATTCTGATTTCTAGGCTTGTGTATACATACTAGAAAATTACTCGCTTACTAACGTCTTATCTCTGCCTCATAGCAGATATTGGCAAAATTAGTGAACAAAGTAATAACATTTAATTTTATGTTGTAATATTACTGTATATATATTAATTTTGCTAATATCTGCATACTTGTCAAACCTTGTGGTTTGAAAATTTTCTAATTCCAAAATTCTTAATTGATTGAGATTCTGTTTTACGTTAATTGATTATCTCATTAATATCTTCGATCCTCCAACAAGAATATAAAAACTTGGGGGACTAACAAGAATTAAAAACTAGGAAAATTAAAATTAATTTAATCTTTTTGTCGTAAGAAAGAATTAACTTTTGTGTTATCTCTTAGTGAGACATTATTTTTGGGAAATTTATCTACATCATAAGTAGTTGGATTTGGAATCATTATTATAATAATGACTTCTGGAAAAGAGTTGAGTCCCAATAACGTTCTCCATGTGCCTGCAATTAGAAGGAATATAGTTTCAGGTTCCTTATTTAGTAAGAATGACTTCAAACTAGTATTTAAATCTGATAAAGTTATTTTCACAAAAGGTGGAATATTTGTGGGCAAAAGGTACCTATGTGACGGTTTATTTAAGATGAATGTAATGGTCGTAGTACCGACCAAAAATGTAACAAAGAAAGTAATATGTGTTTGACTCACCTAATTTATGGCATGATACATTAGTACATATTAATTTCGGTTCAATAAATAAGTTAGTAAACGTCGGGTTATTACCTAATGTGAATTTCAATTCTCAAAAGGAATGTGAAGTATGTGTTGAGTCAAAATTAACTAAATCATCGTTTTAATCTATCGAAATGACTTCGGTACCTTTAGAATTAATTCACAGTGACATATGAGACTTGAAATTTGTGAAAACTAGAATTGGGAAAAAGTATTTCATAACTTTCATTAACGATTGCACAAGGTACTGTTAAATATACTTTTTTCGAAGTAAGGATGAGGCTTTAGAAGCAGTTATGCTTAAAAAACTAAAGTTGAGAATCAACTAAATAAGAATCTTAGAACAGATAGGGGAGGAGAATATGTGTCTCCTTTTGAGGAGTTCTACGCTGAACATGGGATCATCCATCAAACCATGGCCCCCTACTCACCTCAACAAAACAGGGTTGCTAAACGAAAGAACCGCACGTTGAAGGAAATAATGAATGCCTTACTGATTAACTCAGAGTTACCACATAACTTGTGGGGAGAGGCATTCCTCACCGCAAACCACATCCTCAACAAGGTACTACACAAAAAGATGACGAACCGTGAACATTCAAGGAAGCTATGTTGAACCCTGACGCCCCATACTGGAAAGAAGCGGTAAATAGTGAGATAGATTCCATCATGCAAAACCATACATGGGAACTAGTGGATCTCCCTCCTGGGAATAAACCACTTATAGGCAAGTTGATATTCAAGAAGAAACTAAATATCGATGGGTCTATTGAGAAATACAAGGCTCTCCTTGTTGTATAAGGTTATAGTAAAAGAGAAGGACTTGACTATTTTGATACTTATTCTCTAGTACGAGAATATCATCCATTTGAATTTTAATCGCTATAGCTTCAATATAAAAGCTCGAAATTCATCAAATGGATGTAAAAACAGCTTTCCTAAATGGAGAACTAAATGAAGAGATATATATGGAACAACCTGAGAAAATCAAAAAAATAGTCTAAAACATAAGTTTGAAAAATATTTTGCCTCTTTATATATATATATATATATATATATATATATATATATATATATATATATATGGACGCGGATTTGCCTCTTTATATTCAAATCTTTTATTTTACCCTAAACAATAGGAATTAAAAAAATTAAAAAAATTATAATAGAAATAAAATTACTAACCTAGAAGGTGATAATGGGGTAGTGTATATGTGGTTAAAAAGGAAAAACAATGTTTATTATCAATCTAGATCATATGAATATCTACTTAGTATTATTAGGGTTTATATCTATGTGGCATTGATGACTAGTAGAACATCAACCATTAAACGTTATTGTGTATATTAGATGTCAACATCTAGAACAACATCCATTAGACTTTATTGTTCTCTAGTGTCTAGGTTTGGTGTGTTTGAGACAGAAAATAGTTCGTAATAAAGGAGCAAAAGAAATGACAACTCTGGGTGATTGTTTGATGACAGGGAAGTGATTGGTGCGAGAAAAGTTTTGGGGCGGAGAAAGTTTGTAGGAGATGAAAATTAAGTAAAAATGTAACGGGCTACAGATTAGAAAGCTATAATATATATATACTATATAGATAATATAGTTAAAGCATAGAATTATGAGTTAAATAGGGTTGAGAGAACTGTTATGTAATATATATGTTAGGGATGCTATACTTTCTTTAATGTCTGGTTTTCTGTCATATACCGCACCTATCCAAGATATAAAAATATAATGCTTCTATATTTTGATTGTATCTTTCAATATATAGTGCATATCTATCATAATTTAATGACTCTAATTATAGTTAATTCTTAGAAAATATATTTATTGATTATAGAATAACTTTATTTGAAGTGGATTATGATATAAATCTACAATGGATCAGTATTGGTTTATAAGTCCTTTTTAATGCATTTAAGTTAAATATTATTATAGTATCTCTTGTAGAATGATGATGTAATTATTCCTCTTGTTTTGTAAGATCCGTGTCCTTTTCAGACACTAGGCATAAATTTTTCTATATCATATTTTTTTTTTCAAATCATGGATATTATAGCTATCATAACATTGATCAAATCAACTATTCAGATCAAGATAAAATCAAATTCTCATTGTGGTTGGCTTTCTACACGGTCAACAAGACGACAACACCGGAGAATTCGGTTTTTGTAGATTCTTAAGGAAAGTTGAACATATCCTACTAGTGTTAAACTAGGCTCCTAAAATTATTAAAGGAGGTTTTAATTCTTGTTCTAGTTCAAGCTTGAGAAGTGGAATAAAGGTTATATTTGAATATGTACCTTTTGTCCCACCTTTTATCTTCATGTATCAAATTTAGAAACGATGAAAACAAAGCTCAAATGGTCATCAGGATTGTACGAGAAGTAAATTATATTTATGATAGCTGTGTTTAAATGATGAAACTATGAGTTACTTTTTTTACTATATAATCATGTAATGGATTTGAGTTTATCAATTGAAAACCCTCTCCAAATGATAGTGTTTTATTAGTACAATCATAGTCATTCTCTCTTCAAGAAGCATGTGACATTTACATGTAGAGAATGGTTTTTCATCAAGGGCACTGCAAGGCATTTCATTGAGAATTGACATTATTTCGCACATCTGAACTTTCATTGAACTTAGTTCACTGATGAAAAAATCACTAATTCAAGGATAAAGGTCTAACATGTAGTTGTTGTGATATCCAAGATGTAGGGGTTTGAATCTTGCAAGAAAACGAATCCTTATAAAGTGATATCAACGTTGACAATTTTTTGACCTAGTTGATTGAGACACATTATTCGTTTTACCTCTCTTACACTCTAAAAGACATGCACGAGTTGTTTCTTGGATTCCCCAAGATGGATACTTGACTATAACTGCATGTGAAATTGCCACATTTCCTTTCAATGGTTTTTCTATACACGCCAAGGAACGAGGGTCCTAGTTTAAAGGAATGGAAATACACTGAGATAAACTACTTAGAGAGATAAAAGGAGACCTTCCTCTTTTACCTTGAAGATATGAGGGTCCACTTTCATCTTTCTTGCCTCCAAGAGAAATTTCTCTAAGATGGAGAGGTGTTCATATAATTACCATTCATAGAGAAGGGTACTAAATATATAATCTCAGGAGAATTGAAGAAGATGTGGTAAAAATAAAAAATAATCACCATGTTATTTGTAAAGAAAAAAGTGACCCTTCAGATTACGAATGTAATTATTATTGAAAGTATTCGTATTTTTGGTAAATAATAGATGTGTTCCTCATGAACAAGGAAAATATATTTATTGTAGAATGAGCCGATGGAACACATAAACGTACCCTAGAAAAACAAGTAAGTGAGAAAAAATGGAATACTATAATCCTACTATTAATATAACCTTGAGCTTCGAGAAGGCTATCTCAAGATCCTTGAATAGTTTTTCAAATAACGATTCTTTGTCCGAAATTCTATGAAATACCAACATTAATGTTGGCCTATTAAAAAAGACAAATACTTCATCGAACGTCTAATGTGAAGTGATTTTATCATTGGTAAAAAAAGACTAATTTTTCATCGACACATTAAATACAGGTTGATCCATCATCGTTAAAATGCAAAAAATATCATCATCAATGTTGGCATATTAATAAAATATTGATCCTTCATTAGCAGATCTAATGAGGGCCGATTAATCAACGGAAAACACCACAAAATACCAACATTATTGTTGGTGTAACCAAAAAGATTGATTTACCCTGGCGTACCTCATGAATGCATTCTAAGAAGTAGTCTTAGAAGATTCCATGCACCTTAAAATACTTTTAAACTCCATTCCATCGATTGTATATGAAATATAATGCTTGATTGAATGATAGAGCATCCTAATACTTATAATTTATATCGAGAAACTAACTTCTATATCGGTATACGAAAGACCAACATCAGCATTGACACGTTCTTAAAGACCGATCCTTGATCGCCGCAAATGCTAATTACCGATTCAAATTGTTGGCATGCTCGTGAAGATGAAACACGAATGACCAACTAAAGAGTTTCCAAAAAAGAAATCAAGTACCACTCTGTTGTTGTTATATCTCGCAATAAAATAGAGACAAGCCTCTAACGCTGACATGCTCCCGAAAATACTTAATCAATTTCATCATTTACATACTAAGGAGACTGCTGGAAAAACAAATTATGCTATTAATACAAGATAAATTAGAGACTAACCTCTAGCGTTGGAACTCTTCATAAAACGACCAACGTATCGATGTATTCTCCTAAGACGTAAATGAATTTATTTTGATAATAACTCAAATGAGATATTGATTGTATATTTTGTATTGATAAGGCATAGAGAAACACCAATGCTAAATTAAGTAAATAAGGGTTAAAGCCAAAGGCAAGGACAAACGGACAAAGCTAAACATGTTTTTCGAAGGTTGAGGTCAGTCAAACTTGCCAAAGGAAAGATAAGTCTCGGGTAATAAATAGTCTCACTGAGGAAACTACTTCGACAAGATTTATAAATGACATACGAATTTAAAATGCAGGTTTCCATGTATCCAAACACGCGCACCTATGACATGTCTAATTAGCGTAGTTGTGACAACATTATGCACGCATCCCAGACAACTATTAATACAACATCTACATTTCGAATTGGTAAAATTATATCTCTCTTTAAAAACAACAATGTGGGCATTAGAAAATTTATAATCTTCATATATCTCAGGTCTAAAGAATATCCTAATATACTAATGTTGAGCATCATAGTTCCATCGCAAGCAACACTTTCTTTGGTCCTAACCTATTTTCCTAATTTCTGGAAGCGTCACCTATATTGAGAAGACGTATCGACAGATAGTTATAGAATGGTACGTGACTATTCCCAGGAAGCGAGTGCTTCTTTTTGGAACAATTTACACTTCTCTTCTTCTCATTTTGTTAGTGTTCAATACATTTCTTGCGGATCAGAAAGTTGATAGACATATTAGTTATGTTTTCTCATTGGGGTTTGGCATCTTTTTCTCAAGTCAAATGGTATTCATATTCTCAAATCTAACCTCCAAAAGGTTTAAGCGTTCCTCCTAGTCCTGCTTCAGATGTACGGTCTTCAGTTCTTCTTATATACAATGTCTAATGGGTTTAGGTGAACCTCCTAGTATTTATTTGTAGATCCGTTCTTCATGTCTTCACAACTCAATCTCCAATAGGTTTAGGAATTCTGCCTAATATTTATTTGAGGAGGTCCAATCTTTTCATCTTTATCATGTTCTTTAGCTGATAGATTTAGAAATTCGGCTTTTTAGCTTGTAAGAGGTTCATTTCTCTTTTTCATCTTATTCTATCATATCCAAGCTGTCCTTCTTAATTCAATCATAATATTCCTCTAAGCTCTTAATCCAAATCTTCAAAGCATCCATCCTTAATCTTCTAAGCACTCATCTTCTTTCCTTTGACTCACATCATATTTTAAGCCATCAATTTTTTGTTGTGTTTTATTTGTATAAACCAATAAAATAATACAAAACTAATGCAAAATAAAATAAAAATAAATAAATAACTAACTTTACATGTAGAGGATCATATTGGATCCGATATCTTTAAGGTATTAAGCCACGCACCGGTGGCTTACGTTATTTGGCTTCAACCTCCAAGGTACAACGACAAAACCTTTCAAAAGAAACTGACACACGAATTCTTAAGAATTTCAACAAACTTAATAAAGTTTATTTGTTATATCTCTCTCTTTTGATTTTTTAAATTCTTAATGCTTTAAAAAAGTGAATGAACAAAATGTTTGAGTTGGCCAACTATTTATAGAAAATAAGAAGGGTGGCTTGGCAAAGAGTTGTGATGTTTAATTTGTAGACGCGTTGTTTCAAATATAAGATACAGCCTTTACTAAACAAAGACCAAAGTTTGGGTTCGTACAGATCGTATGAGCCTAGAGATCAAAAGCTCAATTGGCTGGAGGTTGCATAATTGAACCAAAAGAAATAAAAATAAAATAAATATCATATATTGTTAATATTGTTATATATTTCTTTTAATTTCTCTAAATTACATGACCCAATTTATTATTCAATTTCAAATTATTTTAATCAAGTGAATATATTATGTTAATATTTATAACTTAAATAAACGTATTTATATCTGAACGATTTCTTTAGATTGGGTCACTGACTATCATTTTAAACATAGTCAATACTTGGGTAAAATTTCACTTGACCAACAATCTCCACATAAATGGAAATTGATTAAACAGCTTGAAAAATTATGCAAACGAATGCTAAACATGAGAGCGAGCGAGAAAGAAGCATATAATAATAATATATCGAGAAAGGTAGATTTTGTCTTTGAACCTTCTCTAATAAGAGCTATCGGATTTACTTTCAAACTAGTGAAAGCGATGTCTTGAACTATTCTTCTTTTATGTAAACCAAGACATTAGAACTTACATAGTATATTTTCCAAACATTCTTTGGTTCTCACGTTTGTGTCCATTTACGTCGCTAAACAACTCTAGGTACTTCATGAATAACCGTCATAAAATTTTGCCGTTAAAAAATCTCATAGGGCGGCTGTACACATGTTATTCATATAGTCTATCTCTAGTCGAGAGTATTCTTCATTTGTCTATCTTATGTTATCAAAGATACAAGAAGCATAAAAAATTCAACTTATCCTTCACTTTTACAGGTAGCACAGTTTAATTTTGTCCTAGGAATAGTCTGGTGATGTCTCCCCACAGTGCATCGCACCAAGTTGCAGTTTCATGATTCAATTTTCCCTTTGAACCTAGATGATGGGATCTCCACTCTGCTAGGTAGGGTTCACATCATGGGAACTTATCTTTCTTAGGTTTAAGAACCATTACACGTAACAACACTTACACTTGCTCTCTTTATAGATCTGTGGTTAGGAATATACTAAAAAATTCCGAAGCTACTCGGCTTTTAAAGCTATAAAGTCTTATTCCACATTGGATCTGGCTATGCATGTTTGCTTAGTGGATTTCAAAAACACAGCTGCTCCTCCTAACACGTAAGCAAATCCACTTGTGTATTTTGAGACGGTGGAGTCTGATATCCAGTTTGCATCATTATATCTTCTAAGGGAAAGAGTCTGATAAAATAAACCATAAACAAATAAGGACATGTAATTCTAACATCCACGTTACTCATTGTAACTATCACAACTCATATGCAAGATTTAATGATAAGTTTAGATTCGTTCCCAGGGACTTAGTGTATTGTACGAATGGATTAACAAGAAAATGTAGTAATAAATAGTTCAATGAATTAAAGGCAATAAAAGTAAACAATAATTGATTGATTGAGGAAATAATGATTGAACTCAAGACAATACAATAAATAAAGAAGTAACAAGAGAGAGATATAGCTCAGGTTTGCTAGTATGCACTTATCCCCTCTATTTCTTCTACTAATTAATAAGGGTGATTAAAGCTCTTAGATAAGTATCCAGGATTATATATTTCTCCTAACCTCCATCTAGGTGGACATAGGTGGCAACCTAAAAATTACCAAGGGATTTAGGTAAGGATGCCCTGAGCAATGATCAGTGGTTAAATCTCAAACCCTAATGACTATCTAGTTAGGCAAACCCTTCCGAATCACTACCGCACTAGACATTTATGTGATGTTCCAATAGTTAGACACCCCTTCCGGGTGACCATCTAACTAATATTAAGACAATCCTAAAGTGATCAAGATAACGACTGGAAATAAATCAAAGCACATAAAATAAATAAATGGTTTGAAGGTAGAATCAATTTAAAAAGTTTTTCCCAAACAAACTTAGATAGAAGAAAATAGAATTCAAGGATTATACTGGTGTCTCCTACCGTGTGATAAAATCTCCACCCTTAAATGAGAGGGACACTACACGCAAGTGCACGGGTCGTTCTAGGTAATGTGTAAATAATACGGATTTTGTTCTCAGGGACGGATAGTTATAATACTGGTATTAATCAAAATAGTAGAAATTATTGTTAAAACAGAAAAGTAAAATGATAATATTTTTGTTTGGTTTAGGTTTATAACTACTAATGCATTAAAATTAAGTATTGAAATTACTAACTGAAAAGAAAGAATGCAAGTAAATAAGTTTGGACGTAAGAATGAGAGAGGTACTTGAGTCTCGCAAGGGTTTCACCTAAATCTTTATAAACAATGCTTCTATTTAAGGGCTGAACTGGCATTTATGTATTAGCCGGGACTCTAATATTTCCTAACCCTCGTCAGGGTGGACTTAGACTATCCTACGATATAATAAACCCTGTCAGGATGATTATACCTACTCTCAAATGATTAAGTCTTCTACCCAATTGACTGCTTTGTTAGTCAAGCCCGTCAGAATCATTAACGAATACCACACGTCTATTACCTAGGTATGTAATTAAAACCCCATCAAGGTGATCACTTCGCCAGTAAAGTGAATAGTCTAATTACTATAACCAACTTTTGGTTCATGACTTCAAAAACTAGTAATTTAATTCACGATAATAGTCAATACAAAATAACTAGTTTAAATTAAATTTTACAATCCCAAATTCAAAAAACAATAATTAAATAGATTAGTGCTTAACCACAATGCGATTCTTAAGTATGTAAGAATTTAGCTCATGCTTGAATTAAAAACAGAAATTGAATAAATAAAAGACATTATCCTAAGTTTACATAAATAAAATAAGAAATCTAAGTTACATAACATAAAACTATGATTTGCCAACTCTTTTTTCCCTACTCCCTATTAAATAGTTCTTAAGAAAATCTAAATTTTATATCTGTCAACTTTTTTTTATAAGAGTAGTTTATTACGTCTACAGATCACCACTCCACCTTAACAGGAGTGATCTACTATATTCCTGTTATCAAAATCCATCAAAAAAAATTAAAAATCATAGAAATATTTATAAAACTCACTATAAATTAACAAAAACTTACAAATATAATAACAAATTTATAAGTTCATTTTTTGATATCTATATCTATATATATATATTATCCTTTCTTCTATAATATCCAAGTGATCGATGTTTTTCAATGTTATCTTACGTAATTAGGGCAATTTCACATAATTATTTATCCCCAAATTATCTTCTCTTTTAGTTCAGCAAGAACCCTAATTCACTTTTTCTCTTCTGGCTCTAAACTCTTTCTTTCCGTACAAATACAAATATTTCCCAATTATTATTGTCATTTATCATATATGATGAAAAATATTCACTCATCAGATGTAGTTGTTTTCACTTCTAGAGTGAAAGACAATTGGAAACAAAAGAAGGGAGAGCTCAAGAGATACATCCCTTAATGGAGGTTCAGGCAGCGCTTGAATCCGAGTCGGCTCAGAAATTGGTTTTATCTCGTGACCTTAGTATCTTCCAATCCCAATGTGTTATATACAGTTCTTTATGCTCGTGATAAACGGCTTGTAAGTTACTCCTGCATTACTCTTTTTTTAGCCACCTATTGCTTTTCAATTGTTACCATTGTTACTTTGCTTTTTTTTTTCAGATTAAAGATAAACTTGTTTTGTCAGATAAAGTTCTCTGTATTTAACGGCTACTAAAGATGAAGATTACAAGAAATACAAGATTGAATGTATACTTAATTAAATGTTTATTAATATATTCTAATTTTGTACTTATTTGATGTGTGGTATTTTTGTGAGACTTCATTTTGGAACAATATTTACAGGTTTAATATGTGTTGCATCAAAAAAAAAAATCAATAATGGAGCCTGCCTTTGGTTGACACAGTTAATGAAAAAAAATTTGTAAAGTTTACTCAAGGTAATAACTAGATATTATCTGATCTCAAAGTTTGTTTCTAAAGCGTTTCTATTTGGTTTAACAGTGGAGAAAGTATGTTGTTGATTTAACAGACCATGGATATCTCGAAATTGGATTATGGGGATACTTCATATCATAGCTCCAGCTCCAGTTGTGGATTGTTTTGATAATTTCTTCACAAAGTGTCATAAATTAATGGGCTTCTCAACAGTTTGAAATTTAATTTTTTTATTCTGCATAATTGTTATAGTTTGATTATCAATAATTCAAGAATAATAACATGCAGGGCCAAAGTCAAAGTCACGTGGAAAATTTACCATTTAAAGTCTAAATTTTGCCGCTAATGCCTTAATTGTTCGCCGCAATAACTTCGTCTCAAAAGATACATTTTGTAGCAACTTATTTATTATTGTCTCTATTGACTTTATCTTTAACGGCAAATATTACGCTAAAAGTATAATTAGATGTCATTTTGGTGTTGCCAAAATAAAGGTTTCATTAGAAGTCATTTTAAGTGTTGCAGCAAGACATCTTGCTCAAACTAGTGGGGAGTTTGGATTCGGTAACTCTCAAATATGTACTAATTGTTTGGTTATATTATAATTTAGTGTGTGTTAATCTAATATAACCGCTAACCCTAGTCAAAGTCAAGTAGTGGCCCCACAAGTGCAAATTACAAATCCTTTGAAATTTTACCAGCTATGCAGACACATAAATTACAAACATTTATTAACAGAACCAGGATATCATCGTTGTTGACATCGCGACGCCTGTCACAAAGACGAATCTAATGGCCAGCTAGGAATTATAATTCAAATTATGATGGTTCAAAGGTGAGATAATAAGAATACTCGTTTTTTTTTTGTAAATGTTGAGTAAATGTGACGTGTTTTTAAGTTGACTAGACATGTGAGGGGGTTATTAGTGATGATGGAATGACAACAATTATGTGTGATTGAGCATGTAATCAATACACACCACTGAGACCACCTAGGTATGTTTGTTTTTATTTAGGGAACTTGTTTTTTGTTTAATTTTTTTTATTCATTTTACTCAATTTTTAATATTTATCTATCAGGATTAATGAAACTTGCAGATTTTTGTGGTTGCAACAATATTAACCGACATAGATCTTAATACATTTCTTACATGTGTACCTCAATATTATCATCTTCAGCCTATGCTATCATTATTTCGTAACGTACAAATGGATTGTGTGGTCCCAATTCTCTGTTTTTTCGAATTTTATACCTTTGTCATCTTTAATCTATATTTTTAATATTAACTTCAGCTTCTTTACTTAAAGATTATTGATTTTGGTTCTTATTTGTTCAGGATGAACATATAGCTTGTCTCCTGCTATTACCGATTTTATGCGTAGTGTTTCAACTTGAAACAAAAATAATTTATTTCTTAACTTGAAAGATATATATAGAATTTTAATTTAAACAAGTATACATAATGCTCAAAATTAAAAATCCAGTTGCGTAAGGGGAAATATGGGTATATCTTGCGTGTTTTTGTACTTTTGGCAAAATTGCAAGGGTAATTTAGTAACGTACCCATAAAATTAAAACGGTCAACTGCACAAGAGGAGCCTAATATCTAGTACTGATGTTAAAAATATATAATCATACTATTTAGAAAGTAGTTAATTTACCGTGGTATATATTTAAGTCATAAATCACCCACTTTACCAGGGTAAATTTTCTATCGTTGTATTATTTGCCATTATCTAAATCACAATACCCAATGGTGCAATTAACTACTTTATAAGTTATTTGCTTAGTGTCAAAGTGTTCTATTGCTTACTAGAATTCACTTTTCACTGAGTTAATAGATGAGTAATTGATGTCTCCCTAATTTTTCTTATTTTCGACCCTTGGGAGACATCATTTTTTATGTTTAATTGAAAATTTTGATAGACTTTTGAGTTAAAAATGCAATAATTCGAAATTCCTATTTTATTTCTAGTATTTTTGATTTATTAAACTTTTGAGCGTAATCTTGTGTATTTTAGTGAAAAGTTTGTATGTTTTGAATATTAGCTAGAAAAGGAATCCGAGAAGAGAGTCAATGCTCGTGATAAGGAGTCAAAGCTTGAAGATAAATCCTGAAAGAATTATATTTTGGAGCTGCAAATCTGGAAAACAGGCCAACGATTTATGATTTCGAGGCACTTACGAGTTGATTTAGCCGCTGACCTTTGAAGAGAATATGTTTCTTATCGAGTTACGGAAATTTAGCAAGTGATTTCAGGTCAATCGAAGACATAACGAATCGGTTAGAGCTGTTTTAGTGGAGGTGGTGCAGCAGTTACGGGATTTTGGGCTTAGAAAATGGACTTGGGCTTTTAATTAGTGATTTAATTTTAAGTCCAAGGCCTAATCCGTTTTTATTAGTATAAAAGGGGCTTTTGACTTCAATTTTTAAAACAACTCATTATTCATAAGCAGAAGCATCAGAGAGAAGTCAACGAAAGAAGAAGAAGAAAGCTGTAGAGCTGGAGAGTGTCTATATCTCCATTCTCAGCCAAATCCAATTCCAGAAATTAAGTTTTCTTTATTTTTAATTCTGTAAAACACTATGAGTTCCCTTTCTTTTAATTTATTTTTATTTTTAATTAATATGAGCTAATTTCTTCATAGTACTTGAGAATGCATAACGGGCGAATCCCTATTCTGTTGAATTTCATATGTCTGAATTTGAGTTTTTAATAAATTAAATTGGGTCTTTTACATTTTTCTGTAATTTGAGATTATTTATTGTTTTTGGAGTGATCAACTAAGAACAGGTGTTAGTATTTAGGCTATTCCACATATATGGCGTGTGGATCATCCTGACGGAGGGTTTAGGTATGGACTTAATTACTCAATCTAAAATCGAAACTATTTGAGTCTGACGAGCTTAGTTAATTTTAGGGCCAATGTGGTAAAATTACTTTATCATTCAAAAGTGGATCAAATTTACACTGACGGGACTAGTGACACTCTAGAATAGCCTTGTAGTCCACCCTGACGGGGGTACAAGGAATATAGAATCCCGACTAATGTTAATTGACCAATTTAACCCTTAAACAACATATGTTATGAAATAGAATTAGGAGGATCCCTTGCGTCTCTCAAGTACTGCCTTCTCATATTTGTGTCTTATCTCCATTTACTTGCATTTTACTATTTATTTGCATTTTTACTCTAATCTTTCATTACTTAGAATCAATACAAACAACCAACCAACCAATCATTATATCTTTTATCTGCTTTCATAAGTGCAACCATTCATTATCTGATAAGCATTGTAGTTAACCAACCGTCCCTGAGAACGAATCTGTTATCACTATTATTACTTGGGACAACCGTACACTTGCGGTTGTGGTTAAATTACTTTTTTCATTTATTTTAGAACACACAAAGGACCACCAAGTTTTTGGCGCCGCTGCCGGGGTCGGTAGCGTGTGACCACCGTGTTTATCCTTTAGTGATAGTTGCATTTATTTTTATTTTTTATCAGTTTTACGCTTTTTGTTTGTTCTTCTCTTTCAGGTTTTTTAGGTTTGGTGTATGCGAAGAAGGCTCATATTTGAACCACCAGTTCAAATCCTTGATAATCCGGATTCATTAATCAGACTTGCAAATACGAAAAGAAGAGAACAAGAGAAAGAGGAAAAAGAAATGGCGAATAATCAAGATCCCTGTTTTGTTAATGGCCCCAAAGAAGTTCCATTCCGTGCTCCTGCTCTAGGGGTAGATGCTCCAGATATAGATGTTCCGAGGTTTCGTCCAGATTCGGGTATGTTAGCTCAATTCCAAAGTTTTGGAAATTTTCGTGGTAAAGCTAGAGAAGATCCCCTTCGAGCAGTATATAAATTCAAGCAGATATGTGATTCTTACATCACACAAGGGGTTTCAAAGGAATAAATGTATTTTGCGGCGTTTCGATTTTTCGTTATTGATGGAGCGAGTGAGTTGCACGATTCACAAGAGCCTACGAAGATAACAAATTGGGATCAACTAGAAACTGATTTCTTTGACAGGTATTACCCAAGTAACATGCGGTTAGAGGATCAACTTGAATTAACTCAGTTCCGTCAAGAATATGATGAAGCTTTGGGTATAAGCTGGACAAGATTTCAGATGTGCTTACGTAGTGTTCCCGATCATGACCTTTCAGAACAACAACAACTAAATTTTTTTTACAAGGGTCTTGATGGGACTTCAAGAAAGGACTTAGATTTGCTATGTGGTGCTAGGTTTTTACAAGTTCAACCTGCTCATGCGAAATTCATCCTAGAGAGAACGGTCAAAAATGAAGTTGGATGGAGTTTAGTAAGAACCCCACTTAAAGGAGTGAATACGATTAATATTGAAGAAAAGTTTGCTACCCTTGAGAACAAGATTCAAACCACCATAGAGCAACAATTAAAACAGCTCACTTTAGCTGTAAAAGAAGGATTTTCGGGTAAGAAGGTAGCTGTGCAAGCTGCACAAGAAGTTTATATGTGTTCGTATTGTGGTATGAATGATCATGATGAGGAGAGTTGTCCGAATAATCAAGAGCATGTGATGTTTGTTTCCAACAGAGGAAATTTTAATTCAAGTGGTAACGGGTATCAGCCTAACAGAAACCATCCTGGGTTTCAATACTCAATTCCTAAGGGGGCAGCCAATCCTACATATGCGTATCAGCCGCGTCCCCAAGGTAACCACTTCAACCCAAGACCGCATAATAATTATCAAGGAGGACAGAATCAAGGAAATTATGTGCAAAGACAAGCTCCTCAAGACACGTACAATGAAACCATGAACCAAAAAGCCTTACCTGCCCATCCACAAGAAGGTGTGATTACCCTTTAGAAAACCGTTGAAAGCCTAAATGTTCTCTAGACGCAAGCTATGCAAAATCAACAAGCGTCTGACGCTAGTATCAAACTATTACAGAACCAAATGGATCAATTCGCAAAACAGCTTAATCAACGTCTATAAGGGTAACTCCCTAGTGACACAGAAAACCCACGATAACATGAACATTGCAAAGCTGTTACTTTCAGAAGTGGTAAGAACCTCCCTCCACCTCCTTTTCCTGTTATGAAAGACAAAGAAGTTCCAAGAAAAGAAAAGGATGTGGGTGAGAAAGAGAATGATTTTGAGGTTGAAGAAATAGAGAGGCCGAGTGAGATTCCAAAGAAGAAAGATGATGTTATGAGTAATCGCCCTCCTCCACCGTTTCCATCTCGAGTTCAGAAAAAGGGTGATTTGGCCGATTTTCAGAAGTTCTTTAATAGAGTGAGAGGCCTCAGTATTAACATTCCGTTGTTGGAAGGTATCCGAGATATTCCAAAGTACACGAAATTTTTGAAGAGAGCCCTCACTAACAAAAGGCCATACTGTGATAATGAGATGATTGGTCTTCCTGAAGAATGTAGTGCTATTTGTCAAAGTAAATTGCCTCCGAAATTACTTGATCCTGGGAGTTTCACAATTCCGATATCGATTGGAGAAGAATGGAAAGGTAAAGAACTATGCGATTTGGGCGTGAGCATCAATCTGATGCCCAAATCGATCTTTGATAAGCTAAAAATTGGAGAAACAAGACCTACTTCTATGGTCTTGCAAATGGCGGACAGATCGCTTGCACATCCAGAAGGCCGAATTGAAGATGTCCTTGTGAAGGCAGGTATGTTAGTATTTCCCGTCAATTTCGTTATACTTGAATACGACGAGGATAGGAATGTCCCCATTATTTTGGGAAGACCATTCCTAGCCACGGGGCGTACATTGATTGATGTAGAAAACGGCGTATTAACGATGAGAATCCAAGACGAGGAAGTCAAATTTAACGTGTTCCGAGCTATGAAGTTTCCAGATTCTCAAGAAGATTGCTTTCGAATGGATGTAGTTGAGCAGGCATCCCAAGAGGTATTTGATTGTTTCAATTATGATGATATCTTGCAGGCCGCTTTGACATTAGATTTACCTGAGATGATGGAAGAGCTTGCCGAAACAGTGGCAGCTTTTAATTCTGAGAATCCAAAGTATAGGTGTCTTGCATATGAACCTGTGAGAGAACCGGGGGAGATTATTCATAAAAAGAAGCCTTCAATTGAATCTCCTCCATAATTGGAAGAAAAGCCATTACCAGCACACTTGAGTTATGCGTATTTAGGTACTAATGAAACTCTACCTGTTATTGTTTCACCGAATTTAACAGGTCCTCAAGAAGATAAACTGTTGCGTGTGTTAAGAGCCAACAAAGAGGTAATAGGTTGGACAATTGCTGACATCAAAGGCATTAGTCCCTCCTATTGTCAACACAAAATCATACTTGAAGACGATAACGCACGCTCAGTTGAAGGTCAAAGGAGATTAATGCCCGCTATGAAGGAAGTAGTGAAGAAGGAAGTTATCAAGCTTTTAGACGCGGGGATTATTTATCCCATCTCGAGTAGTGAATGGGTGAGCCCAGTTCAGTGTGTACCGAAGAAAGGAGGAATCACAACAATTCTCAATGATCAAAATGAAGCAATTGCTTCAAGAACGGTAGTTGGTTGGAGAGTTTGTATGGATTATCGTAAACTGAACAAGGCCACCAGAAAGGATCATTTCCCACTTCCTTTCATCGATAAAATGTTAGATAAATTGGCTGGTAGAGAGTACTACTGTTTCTTAGATGGTTATTCCGGATATAATTATATTTACGTGGCTCCAGAGGATCAACATAAAACAACATTTACATGCCCCTTTGGTACTTTTGCATATCACAGAATGCCATTTGGGTTGTGTAATGCACCTACTACCTTTCAAAGATGTATGATGGCCATCTTCTGGGATATGATCGATAATTTTCTTGAAGTTTTTATGGACGATTTCTCCGTGTTTGGTGATGATTTTGATAGATGTTTAGATAACTTGGAGAAAGTGTTAATCCGATGTAAGGAAATAGATTTTGTTTTAAACTGGGAGAAATGTCATTTCATGTTTCGCGAAGGTATAGTTCTGGGTCACAAGGTTTCGTGTGCTGGATTAGAGGTTGATAGAGCGAAGATAGAGGTAATTAAAACTCTTCCCCCTCCTGTTTCTGTTAAAGGGGTAAGAAGTTTTCTGGGCCATGCTGGCTTTTATAGGCGATTCATTAAAGACTTTTCTAAGATAGCTAAACCACTATGCAACTTACTTGAAAAGGATTCCAAATTCCTTTTTGATGAAGCTTGCTTAGCGGCATTTCAAGCAATCGAAGAAAAGCTTATTTCTGCTCCTATAGTATTACCTCCAGATTGGAGTTTACCTTTTGAAGTTATGTGTGATGCGAGTGATTTATGTATGGGAGCTGTATTGGGACAGAGAAAAGATAAGATATTTCATTCGATATATTATGCTAGTAAAACTTTTAATGGTGCTCAAGTTAATTATACAGTTACAAAGAAAGAATTACTAGCAGTTGTGTATTCATTCGATAAGTTTCGTTCTTATCTTCTTGGAGCAAAAGTTATTGTTTATACAGATCATTCAGCGATTAGATATCTTATGGAAAAGAAGGATGCTAAACCAAGGTAATCAGATGGGTTTTATTGCTTCAAGAATTCGATTTAGATATTAAAGATAGAAAGGGATGTGAGAATCAGGTTGCAGATCATCTATCGCGTCTTGAAGGTTCAGAGATGAATGGTGGTACTGAAGTAGTTAGAGAAGAGTTTCCTAACAAGAATTTGTTTGTGGTTCATGATTATGAAGCTCCTTGGTATGCAGATATTGTGAATTTAGTTGTGAGTGGTTCTTTTCCTGAAAGATCCACTTATCAAGAAAGAAAAAGGTTAGCTCATCGTGCTAGACAATTCTTTTGGGAGGATCCTTTCCTCTACAAAGTATGTGCTGACCAAGTGATAAGAAGATGTGTAGCCAAGGAGGAAACAAAATCCATTATAGCTGGATGTCATGATTCACTCTACGGAGGACATTTCAAGGGAGATAGAACTGCTGCTAAAGTATTCCAATCAGGTTTTTACTGGCCTACTCTTGTAAAAGATTGTCATGATTATGTGAAGAGGTGCGAGATGCCAGTTTACCGGAAACATATCCAAGAGGGATGAGATGCCACGTAATAATGTGTTAGAAGTGGAAATATTCGATATTTGGGGTATAGATTTTATGGGTCCGTTCGTTCCTTCAAATGGTAGCCTATACATCTTATTAGCTGTTGATTACGTGTCCAAATGGGTAGAAGCTGTGGCTTTACCAACCAATGATTCACGAGTGGTGATTAAGTTCTTGAAATCACATATTTTTACTAGACATGGTACACCAAGAGTGATTAATAGCGATGGAGGATCTCATTTCGTTAATAAGTATTTGAAGGCTGTTCAAGAAAAGTATGGAGTAAGACACCGTGTATCTACTGCATATCATCCACACTCCAATGGTCAAGCGGAAGTATCGAATCGTGAAGTAAAATCAATCCTAGAAAAGACTGTTGGTCCTACAAGAAAAGATTGGTCAATGAAGTTAGATGATGCGTTGTGGGACTATCGTACTGCGTTTAAGACTCCAGTTGGTGCATCTCTGTATCGTATGGTGTATGGTAAGGCTTGTCACTTACCTCTTGAGCTTGAAATGGGTGCCTATTGGGTAATTACGCAGTTGAACTTAGATACTACCTTAGCCGGAGAAAACCGTATGATGAAGCTTAACAAACTTGACGAATTCCGATTGAATGCCTATGAAAATGCTAAACTTTACAAAGAAAACGCGAAGAAATGGCATGACAATGGGATTCGTGTAAAGAACTTTGAAGTGGGACAAAAAGTATTGAAGTATAATTCAAAGTTCAGTAATTATCCGGGTAAGTTAAGGTCTAAGTTGTCGGGTCCATACATTGTGACCAAAGTTACACCTCATGGGGCGATAGAAATAGAACACCCGCTCGAGAACCGCACCTTCATGGTGAACGGTCATCGTTTAAAGATATACCATGGAGGTGAAGATACCAACCGCTTGGAAGATCCACATCCCGGGGAGGTCATGTATCTCCTCGGGACTCCTTAGAAGCGTGAGGTAACCCGTCGATCTTAACGACGTTAAACAAAAGCCAATTCTTTGTATATTGGTTTGAATTTTTAATTTTCGTAATGTAAAATAGTTTGATTTTCATAAGTTTAGTGTTTATTATTAAGAAATGAGGAAGGGTAGTTGTTTTTAATGATTTCAGGGGTAAAAAAAGGTCGTGAGTTTGGGGTCGAAAGGGCAAAAAGAGAAGAAAAATAGGTGGTGTTCTAGGGGCAAACCGGGAACCCGGTTTCGAGAGCTAAAATTTCCGAGGTTCTGACCCAGCGTTTTGGGTCCCATCGAGTTGCTGCGTCATCACTGCGTCACCATTCGCGCCATCGAAGAAAACCGGGATCCCGGTTTCGCACAAACCGGGTACCCGGTTTCGAAGGGTAGAAGTTCTGTCCCAGCGTCTTGGAATCAAGCCAAAAGTTGCGTGTTGAGGTAAAAAAATAAAAAAAATTCAATTAGGTAATTTTCCGCGCCGACACAGCGACGCGGAACCGGGTACCCGGATTTCAAAAACCGGGAACCCGGTTTTCACGCTGTGATAGGCGGTTTTGTGCTTTTTAACCTAGTTTCCTTAGCCTCTTCTGCAAGTTTTTACCTAAAACGCACCCACACACTTCCCACCTCCGAAAATCATCATTAAAACCTTTATATATCATCAAATCCTACCCTCTTTCACCACAAAAACACAAGATCAACTCACCTCCTCTCCAAAATATCATCAAAACCTTACTTTTTCACCAAGATTTTTCTTCACCCAATCCTTAAATTAAACCCAATTCTTTCTTCTCCCACACAAATTAAACATTACCCATCTCATATTCCACCTTATTCTTCAATTCCTAAGCCTCAAAACATCAAAGTTCTAAAATTTTCTCTAGTTTCTCACTATTTGAAGTTTTGAGTTTGGGGTGGAAAGAGATGACTAACAGAACCGGTGATTTTCGAAGAACTGCTCCTAGAAAGAAGACCACCATTGGTGGTACTCAAGAACAAGCTATTGAGATTCCTGATTCGCGTCCTAAACAAAAGATTGAAGAAGTTAAGCATGCTCCCAAGAGAAAAGAAATCGCATGTCAGAAGAGAAGATTAATTGATGAACCAGAAAGTGAAGAAGAACAAGAAGATGAGATTGAGAAGGAAATTGAGGATGAAACAGAACACGAAGTTCCGGAAGTACCAGTTCAACAGAAACCCCCGCGAAAGAAGATGTGGGCCCGTAAGCCAAAGAGGGTTTATACTTCTTGGAATGATCAGGTTCATGAAAGAATTGAATTCTTGAAGTTTGGTGAGGAGATGGATTTTCCTAAGGGTATTATGAGTAGTGCTCACAGAGAATATGCTGTGTCTTGTGACAAGTTTGGTTGGAAAGAATTGCGAGAAAGGAAGCTTGAGTTTATTTCTACTTTTGTGCGAGAATTTTATGAAGGATTAGCTATTTCCCGTGAGGCAATTGAAATTCGCAAAAAGGTAGTTCCTTTCTCTATTAAACTTATTCAGAAATCTTTGAAGTTACCCAACTTTACTGGGTTATGTCCGTTCCAAGAATCCCTTAATGATCCATCCTTTTATTATGAATCCCTTTGGGGAACTGTGCTTATTAATGGGGCTAGCCCAATTACAGAAGGAGAAAGTTATCCTGGACAGTTTTATAGCAGTAATTTGACATCTCGTGCGAAGGTTTGGTCTCGTTTCATAATCCCTACTTTCTTTGGAATTTAACACACATCAGAGTTGAAGAAGGAGCATATACTTTTTATAAAGTGTGTTATGGAGGAGAAGCCGATGAACGTAGCTAAAATTATTTATGACACCATCATGGAATTCGCGAGAGCTCCGATGAAGCAACAAAATCTCAAGTTTCCTTGTACTATTACTACTTTGTGCCTAGACGCAAAAATTCCGCGTAGAAACGCAAATATTGACGGTGTTTCAGTTGGAGTGAGCATGGCATTGAGTACGATTCAGAATATGCATGATGAAGCAACACGAGCTACGAAGACTCCTAGAGCACCTCCATCAAAGAAAGCAAAGAGTGTTCCCGAGTTGGAATCGAAAATTAGGGTGTTGGAAGAGAATCAAGAGAAGATGATTGATACCTTAGGAAACGATACAAGAGACCTGGACCTGACTCGAAATTTAATCCTTGGCGTGAACAAACTTCAAAACGCGGTTTATAATGTTCTCATGCAAGATAAAGGTCCAGAACGCAACACCGGTAACCAGCCACGCGCTGGTTAAGATACGTTTTCTAATCCTTCCTTTTTAGTGTAGATTAGTTTAATTGCTTTGAGTCTTTTTTTGAGTCGTGGGGACACGGCTCATTTTTGAGTTTGGGGTGGGGTTCGTTGCCTCATCCGAGACTTTATGTGTTATTTGTTTTATTTGCTTTCAATAAAAGAATTTTCGGAGTTGCGTTTGACTGTAGAAAATTTTAAATATCCCTTTAAGCATACTTTTGATGAATCTATGATAGTAAATAGTGGACTTTAGGGATTGATATAAAACGCATTTAGAATTTCATGCAAACATAGGTAATTGATAGGAAAACTAATGAACAATGCAAATGAAGTAAGCTTGTACTTAAGGAATATGTTTGGTGTGTAGAACATGAAATCCTAATTAGTAGAGAACCCACCTAGATATGAACTAAAGACGAGCTATGTACTTAGGAAAATGATAGGGGCAGTTCTTTGTTAGCCATTTGTGACCTTTTTAGCCTTCTATCCCTTGTATTAATTATTGTCCGTCTTATCCCACTCAGAGCCTTTAGCCTTTTCTTTTGTAGCCACGATATAAGCCATTATCCCTTAGATTATTAGGCATGACCATATGACCTGCACTTGAATCACAATCCTGAGACATGTCTTGAGCTTGAGTTTGGGGTGGTGGGTCCACTTATGGGGAATTTATTGGGTAGGGATTGATGTGCTTTGTATTCCAGCACAATTGCAGATGATATATACTATTAACCCTTTGCCGGGAATGAGAAAAAAATGAAAAAGAAAGAAAAAATGAAAAAAATTCAATAATCCATACAGTAGAAACTGGGAACCCAGTTTGCATCTGTACAAAAAAAAGAGAAAAAAGAGAAAAGAAAAGAAAAAGAAAAATATGAATGAATAAAACATCCGCCAAAGTGGAATTTTCTGAAAAATCATCTTAGTTGTAATGGGTAGACACGGGACGCTAAATTGTTGCATGAATGGGTGAGTGAGAACATTTTGAGCGTAAACTCAAGCTCGAAGACATTGTTGATGGTAAGTGAGGAGAGAGCCAAAAGCTCACTTCAAATTTACCAAATATACATCCACACCGTCCTTAAGCCAATATTTAAACCATAAAGACCTCGTGATTTCTAAGTGCATAGTGAATTTATGATTCTGTTGATAGGGAATACACTAGGTGGAGCGTTCAAAGCGATTTAGGAGTGAGGAACACCCTATAGCCATCATACAGAGATGAGTACAAGTGTAATCTTCAAGCATTGCGACTTTAATTTTATGATTGAGATTATTTGTGTTTGATTGTGCATTATAGATGTATGTGTATATTAGTTTCTAGAGTTTGCTATATGAGATTTATCTTAAGAATTGCTTTAGGTGTATTTGCTTGCTTCTATTTGTTCTTACGTTTACTTCTACCCCTTTGTTTTATTTTGTCTTACTTTGTCGGGACGACAAAGGTTTTGAGTTGGGGGTCTTGATGTCTCCCTAATTGTTCTTATTTTCGACCCTTGGGAGACATCATTTTTTATGTTTAATTGAATATTTTGATAGACTTTGGAGTTAAAAATGCAATAATCCGGAATTCCTATTTTATTTCTAGTATTTTTGATTTATTAAACTTTTACGCGTAATCTTGTGTATTTTAGTGAAAAGTTTGTAGGTTTTGAATATTAGCTAGGAAAGGAATCCGAGAAGAGAGTCAAAGATCGTGATAAGGAGTCAAAGCTTGAAGATAAATCCCGAAAGAATTATATTTTGGAGCTGCAAATCTGGAAAACAGGCCAAAGATTACTGATTTCGAGGCATTTACGAATTGATTTAGCCGCTGACCTTTCAAGAGAATAAGTTCTTTATCGAGTTACGGAAATTTAGCAAGTGATTTCAGGTCAATCGGAGTCATAACGAATCGGCTAGAGCTGTTTTAGTGGAGGTGGTGCAGCAGTTACGGGATTTTGGGCTTAGAAAATGGACTTTGGGCTTTTAATTAGTGATTTAATTTTAAGTCCAAGGCCTAATCCGTTTTTATTAGTATAAAAGGGGCTTTTGAATTCTATTTTTTAAAACAACTCATTATTCATAAGCAGAAGCATCAGAGAGAAGTCAACAAAGGAAGAAGAAGAAAGGTGTAGAGCTGGAGAGTGTCTATATCTCAATTCTCAGCCAAATCCAATTCTGGAAATTAGTTTTACTTTATTTTTAATTCTGGAAAACACTATGGTCCCTTTATTTTAATTTAGTTTTATTTTTAATTAGTATGAGCTAATTTATTCATAGTACTTTAGAATGCATAACGGGTGAATCCCTATTCTGTTGAATTTCATATGTCTGAATTTGGGTTTTTTATAAATTAAATTAAATTGGGTCTTTTACATTTTTCTGTAACTTGAGATTATTTAATGTTATTGGAGTGATCAACTAAGATCAGGAGTTAGTATCTAGGCTATTCCACATATGTGGCGTGTGGATCATCCTGACGGAGGGTTTAGGTATGGACTTAATTATTCAATCTAAAATCGAAACTATTTGACTCTGACGAGCTTAGTTAATTTTAGGGCCAATGTGGTAAAATTACTTAATCATTCAAAAGTGGATCATATTTACCCTGGCGGGACTAGTGACACTCTAGAATAGCCTTGTAGTCCACCCTGACGGGGGTACAAGGAATATAGAATTCCGACCAATGTTAATTGACCAATTTAACCCTTAAACAACATATGTTATGAAATAGAATTAGGAGGATCCCTTGCGTCTCTCAAGTACTGCCTTCTCATATTTGCGTCTTATCTCCATTTACTTGCGTTTTAGTATTTATTTGCATTTTTACTCTAATCTTTCATTACTTAGAATCAATACAAACAACCAATCAATCATTATATCTTTTATCTGCTTTCATAAGTGCAACCATTCATTATCTGATAAGCATTGTAGTTAACCAACCGTCCCTGAGAACGAATCTGTTATCACTATTATTACTTGGGACAACCGTACACTTGCGGTTTTGGTTCAATTACTTTTTGCATTTATTTTAGAACAGACAAAGGACCACCAGTAATAAATATGTTTACTTTCACCAGATCTGAGCTTGGATTAGATCAAATACCTTACATACAAGAAATGACCTTCAAGGTACATTTCATATTTTTGAGAACCTTTTAGAAGATATTGTATAAACGTGCTTGTGAAATAATACAGCTTATATATGCTGCACAATTAGCTCTGTATAAAATGTCATCTTCTCAACGAGAAGCTATAGCTTTGAAGAATATATCTTCTTCTCAACAAGAAGTTATGTCTCAGATTAGAGCATGATCCAAAAATATAAATATATATAAAATAATTAGCACTCGTATGCTCTTTTGTATTGTCAGAGTGAGGTGTAAGTGCTTGGAACTTTGATATCAAGGATTTGAAGTTACAAGCTTCATTGGTATGTGATGAGTTACTGATTATTTATTAGTTTTGAAAGAAATCTGAGGTTAAATTATTTGTTTTTTAGCTTCTGGATGGGGATAAAATACAAAAATAATGGAAAAAGATGAAAAAATAATAATCTTCTATGAACATTACAATAATACTATGTATCTTAACTATTTTGCTCTTCTTTGGTATTTGATCGTAAATTTCGGTATTTACTATATTTTCTTATGTTCTTTTACCAGGTCCCACTAAAGAAGTAAAGTGGTCTAATGGTGATGGTCCCACTTTTCCAAAATCGAGAAAATATCACCAGTGAAGTATGTTGCACGATAAATTACGAGAATACCCTTGTAAATCACGTGTTTGCCTGTTATTCCCTTAGATACTTTCTTGTGGTATTTTTAGATATCAATTGATCGGTTTTAGCAAAGAAGGATAAACATATAATTGTTTGAGTTGAACTTCTTGGCAAACTAGGTATGCTTGGTTAATTGCACAATTAATCCACGTGGTTTCCAATATAGGAGTCTTATAGTTTTATGTGCTTTAAAATTTATGTTTATTTCACAATTGTTTTACAGTAGTTTCTGCCTGCTAGTCCAACGGGAAGTGGTTAAGTTATATAAAGTATTTTGCATAATATGGAAACCTTTAATTCCTTTTTAGATTAATCATATAGCTTATTTTTTAAAATATAAGTCTAAATCTTTATTGAATATGAACTATTTTGCATAATTAGGGGCCTATAGTACAATTAATTCAGATATATAACTTATTTTACAAAGTACATGGACCTTTAATGCAATTATTACACTATCCTGCTTCATAATCCTTCTAATTCTCTTGATTCTTGCAAGTTTTTTTGGTGTTCTTTTGATAATTCGCATATGATATACCAGAGTGCAGTTAGTTAAAATTTAGTCCAAAATATTGGGACATACGGTGCAATTACTATTTATACTACTTTATAATCCTTCTAAATATCTCAATTCTTGTCATTTTTTCAGTTTTCTTTAGAATATTGGATATGAATTTAATTGAGTAAACTTGATTTTTTTTGTTATAGTTCCTATAGTAAATAGGTCATGGTGGATCAATAGGCTAATGGTTGTTTGTAGAATCTGGTAGTTTAGTCCTTTATGTTTTAAAATCCGACAAGTTAGCCATTTTTTAATGACTGATTTGACATGTTAGTCCCTTTTAATGCTCAACTGAAAATTTAGTCTCTTATTTATGTAAATTTTGACGATTCAATTATATATTTGTAGATTAAAAAATGGATTGTTGACAGCAGGGGCCACATCAGCAAATTATTTTCCTTCATTGTAAGATTTGATAGGCCACTATTTTAGAAACGATTCAGGAAATGTATGTATCGAGAGTCCAGAAACATAGTAGTAATATCCCACTCTATTTAGAATAGAGTCGTGAAAGATTGTAGCAATAGCCCACTCTATTCAGAAGAGAGCCAGGAAAGATAGTAGCAATACCCCACTCTATTTAGAAAAGAGTCGGGAAAGATAGTACCAATAGCCCACTCTATTTAAAAGGGAGCTCGGAAAGTTAGTAGAAATAACCCACTCTATTTAAAAGAGAGCTGGGAAAGTTAGTAGAAATAGCCCTGAGAAAGAGAGTAGAAATAGCCCACACTATTTAGAAGAGAGCCGGGAAAGTTAGTAGAAAAAGCCCACTCTATTTAGAAGAAAGCTGAGAAAGATAGTAGCAATAGCCCACTCTATTTAGAAGAGAGCCGGGAAAGATAATACTGATACCCTACTATTTTATGGATGTATAGTTTTAACAATGGCAACATGAGTATAGGCCACAATACAAAATCGTGGAGGGAAATATATGACATAAGTTTAAAAGAGTCGTCTAACGGCCAAAACGAAGTCGTCAAAAACAGTTTTTCTTGTAGTGATTGTGCTGCTGTTGGAAGGAATGGAATCCTCCAACACTAACTTTCTCCTCTACCTTTTTGCTCAGACTCTCTCTTTTAAAATAATGAAGAGTGTGTAAAAGGAGGTCTAAAGATCTATTTATAATAGAGATTTCGAATTGAGATTTTTACTTAAGAATAATAAGTTAAATGAGTAAAAGCCCAAGTCCATATTAGAAATTCCCTAACTGTTGTACTAGTAAAACGGCTGTAACTTTTGCTTCTCATTTCAAAATCACCTAATTCTAGTCCTCAAATCTCGCTAACTCAGAGGCCTAACTTTCTCTTTTAAATCTCCGGGCTTGAACAAGTGCCGAAGTGGCTAGAAATCAATAATTAGTGACAGTTTTCTAGATTTTTAGCTCTTTTAGTCAACTCTTCGGGTACTTTTTCCTTGCTTTTGACCTCTCCGCTCGATCTAGGACTGTAAATCTAACTTTTCCTCATTATCTCGGTTCTTCACAAAATCCATGTACTTAAGAATTTTATACTAAAAACAAACGAATTAACGCGTCAAAGCTCGAGGTATGCAAATAACATAATTCCAAGGGAAGAAAGTGTAATATATCAATATTTAGAATAAAAGTCCATCAAATAAGTCTAATATTCAAATAAAATGATGCCTCCTAAGGGCATATATATAGAACAAAACAGATGAGTCTAGTTAATAATATCCAAAGCATAACTTAAAACAAATAGTATGAACTAAGAACTAATATACACATACACATGTCATGCAAAAATCAAACACAAATAATATCAATCCAAAATAAATTTTATTATGCTAGAAGTTTACACTTACTACTTATTTCAAGATGGTGGTTAGAGGGTGTGCATCGATACTCACTCTCTTTGAATGCTCCTCTAGCTTACTCCCTATTAGCTGAATTATAAATCCACTATGTATCTAGGAATCACTAGGACTTTATGGTTTTAGTGTATGCTTAGGGACGGTATGGTATGTATATTTGATAAAAATGAAGTGATATGTTGGCTCTCTCCTCACTTACCGTCAACAAACTGTCCAAGAGCTTGAGTTTACACTCGAACATCTTCTCACTCAAACCATTTGACACACTAATTTAGCGTCCCTAGATTTACCCACTAAGCACTAAAGATGATTTCTAAATTCAACTTCGCCGGTTACTTTATTTTTTCATATATATATATATATATATATATATTATTTTCTTTTGTTTTTCATTATATTTCTCTTTTTATTCAAGCAGTCGATGATCAGGTACGCGGTTATCTCCTACTTTGATAGTTCTTTTTCATTCTCTTCTTCTTATTTCGTTTTCTTCAAAGACCCGGAAAAGGGTTACAAATAATATATCATCAACAATTGCACATATATACAAACGCATACAAATCCCTTTTGATGTACTATCCCGATAATGAAATCCACCACCCGAAATGAAGTGTCTGGATCGTGATTTAAGTGTTGATCATATGGAAATGCCATATAAGCTAATGGAATATGGGCTTATATCATAGAGACACAAGAAATACTTAAAGGCTATAAATGGGGCTAAGAAGGATAATATTAATCACGGGACAGAAAGCTAAAAAGTCTCAAATATATATCAAAGAACTGCCTCTATCAATTTCCTAATTAAATAGCTTGCTTCTAGTTCATACCTAAGTGGGTTCTCAACTTATATAGATCTCACGTTCTACAAACCACTCATTTTCCTTAAGTACATGTTTAATTCTTTTTAATTGTTCATTAATTTTTCTTATCAATTACCTAATGTTTGCATACAATCAAAGTGTGTTTTATACTAACTTATAAGGTCTACTATTTTCTATCATAAATTTATAAAAAAGTTTGCTTAATTGGGAAATTTAAAATACTCGACAATCAAACGCAACCCTTAAATTAATTTTATTGAAAGCAGAAAAAAAATAACACATAAAATTGGGATGAGGCAACGAACCCCACCCAAAGCTCAAAAATGATTCGTGTCCCGACGACTCGAAAAGAATCAATAAAGCAAATAAACTAACATACACTAATGAATGAGAAAATGTAGGAAAATATATCTTAACCAGCACTAGGTTGGTTTCCATTTTTGCATGTTTGACACCATTATTAAGCATTGTGTAGGTCTCATACTATGAATTGCTCAACCTTTCTAGAATAGTCTTTATGAGTTCCAACTCTTTTGTTACCTTTCCTACAACTGCTATCATCTCATCATGTTTCTCCTCTAAACTCATCATTCGTTCTTCCTGCTCGTTCTTTTTCACTGTCTTCTGCTTTCGTGTGGAAGGTCTAGCACCTTTCTCTTCCCCATAGGGATTTTCTAGGTCTATACCCAATTTCACAGCTCCCTCATGGACATTTTCTATTAATATTTCTTTCATTTCTTCTCCTTTTTCAGTAGACTCGTCATCTTCATTCTTGCACGGTATCCTTGTTGCTAGACAAATCGCGGTTATGGTGCATGGGAATTTGAGGTTTCTTTAATACATAGGGGATTTTTTCGAATTCTATGATGAGGTTATCGATGACATGGACGTCTTCAATTTCTTTCTTCTAAAGAATACACTTTATAAAAATAAGGTGTTATTTTGTTAACTCCGAAATATGATTGTTGCCGAATAAGACAGGGATTATGAAACGGGACCATACATTAGCGCATGGTAGCAAATCGCTACTCAATACTTGGCGTGCATATCTTTCTAAGACTAGGATGGGAAGTCGCCCACGAATCAAGACATGATCATAAAAAGATTCCCATTCAAAGGACTCATTATTAATTTCTTCACGGTACGGGCATGGACCAGTCAAGTTTGGGAGTTTCAATGTCTCACGAATAAGCTCTATTGAGAAATGCAGTATCCTTTTACGTTGGATAATTTCCTGTCCATTCGCAAAAACTAATTCTTCATAAAACTCACAAACCAAGGCAGGGATAAACGTGAGGTCTCTTTATCTCAATTCTCTCCAACAAAACTTGTCACAGGTTATTGCATAATCTTTAAATACACCGTGCATAAAACCCAAACTAGCCACTCAGTCACGAACTTTCTTATTCCAATCAACAAAGGCTTTCTTTGTCTTAGTTTCCATCATCTTTCTACGTGTATATCTTTGTTCCGGTATAGGTTTACTAGCAACTTGTCTTCAACCTCTTTTTCTTCCAAGTCAGGCTTTTTAGGATTAGTCACACTTGGGTTCTCTTTCCTCTTCATAGTAGTCTTGACTTCTACAATCTTAGGTACAGTGTCGAATTTGGAATATCAATTGCTTTGTCTGGAGTGGCTCTAGGATTGTCTCTAGTTTTTGGATTAGTTCTCCTCTTACGATTATAGCGCAAGGAATCAGTTCTGTTTGTCATGTAAATTCACCCCAAACCCAAAACTTCAAAAATTCAAAAACTACACAAAAGTTTTGAACTTTGATGTTTTGAGGATAGGTAAAGGAAGATTAAGGTGAGATATGAGATGTGTAATGATTATTTTAGGTGTTTGGAGAGGTTTAAGGACTCAAGTTATGGTTTTGATGATATTTTTCTTGAATATGGAGCTTGAGACAGAATATGGGTGTTTCTTGTGAGAAAAGGCAAATAAAGGAGGTCAAGCCCTTAAGGTGTCACAAAACCGACCTACTGTAGTGCAACCGGGTACCCGGTTGAAGATGAGCGGGCGCCTGACTGGTGTCGCTGAGTCGTGATTTTTTTCGTTCGCAACAAAATGTTGTGTGTAAATGTTTCGAGGTTAGAGAATAACCTCTCTTGACTGGATTCCCGGTCTGCGACAACCGGGTTTCCGGTCATCTTATGTAATACTTGTCCACTTTTCACACCAATTCCTTGCGTCCATGACTATCGAGGTCACAGAGCTGAGATTGCTACAACACCGTGACCGGGTTCCCGGTTATCTTCAGACTATTCTTCCAACTTTTCGCACCAAAATGGTGCGTCTAAGGCCCTTGAAGTCAGAGAGTTGGGAGGCTACAACGCAGCGACCGGGTTCTAGGTTATTGTCGACGAGCGCAAACCCAAACACACCACTTCTTGCCTGTATTTTGGTTAGTCAACAGTAGATGACAGGGTTTCCGGTTGTTTCCTGTTTTGACAACCAAAATTTTCTTTCTTTTTCTCACTACTTACCCTTAACTCAATATTTTTACTCCTTTAATCATCAAAAAACACCAACCTTTCTCATTTCTTAATAATTAAACACTAATAAACAACAATTACTCTAATTCACACTAAGAATTTAAAATACATGAAAGTAATAAACTAATATACAATTGAAATGTATTTTGTTTAACGTCTTTACGCTCGACGGGTTACTTCTCGCACTTATGCACCTTCAAGAAGGTACATGACCTCCTCAAGATGTGGATATTTAATGCGATTGATATCCTCGCCTCCATGATAGATTTTAAACCGATGCATATTCACCATGAAGGTGTGGTTCTTGGTTTGATGCTCAATCTCTATAGCTACATGAGGTGTTACCTTGGTCACAATATAAGGACCAGACCGCGTTGATCTCAACTTACCTGGATAATTACTGAACTTGGAGTTATATTTTAGAACCATCTATCCATCTTTAAAATCCTTTTCACGAATGCGATTATCATGCCATTTTTCGTCTTTTCTTTGTACAGTTAAGCATTCTCATAGACATGAAATCAAAACTCATCAAGTTCATTTAGTTTCATCATATGATTCTTACCGGCTAACGTAGGATCCAGGCTCATCTTCGTGATCGCCCAATATGAACCTAATTCAAGCTCGAGAGGTATGTGACAAGCCTTTCCATAAACCATACGATATGGAGATGCACCAACGGGTGAATTAAACGCAGTACAATATGCCCACAACACGTCATCTAATTTCATTGACCAATATTTGCTTGTGGGTCCAATAGTCTTCTCTAGAATGGATTTGATCTCTCGATTAGAGACCTGAGCTTTACTATTTTCTTGTTGATGATAAGTAGTAGATACACGATGTCTCACCCGATAATTCTCTAAAACCGCCTTCAAGTATCTATTCACAAATTGAGAACCTCCATCACTAATAACTTTAGGTGCACCATGTCTAGTGAAGATATTCAGCTTTAAGAACTTTATCACCACTCGTGAATCATTTGTTTGTAGAGCTACAGACTGTTCCCATTTAGACACGTGATCATCAGCTAATTGGATTTATTTATTTCCTTTAGATGGTACAAAGGGACCAATGAAATCAATACCCCGTACGTTAAATATCTCAACTTCAAGAACATTATTATGTGGCATTTTATCTCTCTTAGATAATTTACCGGTAAATTGGCATCTGTGGAAACTTTTGACATATTCATGACAGTACTTATGTAAAGTAGGACAATAAAAACCGGATCGAAGTACCTTTGAAGTTGTACGATCACCTTTGAATTGTCCTTTATAGGGTGAATCATGACAACTAACAACCACCAACTAGATCTTACTCTCATGTATGCATCGTCTCACCATCTGATCACCAGATGTTTTGTAGACGTAAGAATCCTCACAAAAGAACTGTTTAGCACGGCGAATTAATCTCTTCATCTCTTGTGAGGTTGCTCCTTCAATAAGAACTACTCATAATAAG
The DNA here is from genome assembly GCA_029959085.1 of Nemophila menziesii. Taxonomy (NCBI): domain Eukaryota; kingdom Viridiplantae; phylum Streptophyta; class Magnoliopsida; order Boraginales; family Hydrophyllaceae; genus Nemophila; species Nemophila menziesii. The sequence goes on along the minus strand of JARWIR010000015.1, from coordinate 20,255,800 downwards.
ATTTGTTATGTCTGCATACCAAGGAGCACCAGTTGCGTATATCAAAAATAAACTCTCATCAGAATACTCTTCCTCGACAAAATCTAGTCCACTAATAAACTCATATCCTTGTAGAAGCGACAAATGATCTGCAACCTGATTATCACACACCTTTCGATCTCGAATCTATAAGTCAAACTCTTGTAACAACAATACCTATCTGATCAAAAGCGGCTTCACATCTTTCTTCTCCATAAGGAATTTTCTTGCAAAAATGATTAGTATATACAACAATTTTCTCCCTAAGAGAATAGGAATGCAACTTGTCAAATGCATACACAACAGCAAATAGTTCCTTTTCCGTCGCGGTAGAATTAATCAGAGCACTCCTGAATGTCTTACTAGCATAGTAAATAGAATGAAATACCTCATCTTTTTTCTCTAACATAATACAACACCCATAGCAAGATCACTAGCATCACACATAACTTCAAACGAAATCTTCCAATCAGGAGGTAATACAATGGTGCAGATATGAGTTTCTCCTTGATCTCTTTGAAAACCACCATGAAAGGTTCATCAAAGAGCATTTTGACGTCATTTTTGAGTAAGTTACATAATGGCTTAGTGATCTTATAGAAATATTCAATGAAACGACAATAAAACCCAACATAACCAAAGAAACTTCTCACCCCTTTAACATAAACACGAGGGAAAGAGTTTTGATTACCTCAATCTTTGCACGACCAACCTCTAAGCCTAAACTTGAAACCTTGTGCCTCAACACTATTCCTTCACGAACCATGAAATGGCATTTCTTCTAGTTCAATACAAAATCAGTTTCCTTGCATCTATTAACACCTTTTCTAAATTCTGTAAACACTCATCAATGTTATCACCAAACATAGAAAAATCATCCATAAATACCTCAAGTAAGTTATAGATCATGTCCCAAAAGATATCCATCATGCATCTCTAGAAAGTAGCAGGTGCAATACATAATCCAAATGGTATTATTCGAAAAGAAAAGGTACCAAAACGACGTGTAAAGGTTTTTTTATACCGATCTTCGTGGTCTACATATATCTGATTATATCTGGAGTACCCATTCAAGAAACAATAATACTCTCTCCCAACTAACTTATCTAACATCTAATCTATGAATGGAAGAGGAAAGTGATCTTTTCTGGTAGCCTTATTCAACTTTAGATAATTCAAATTTACTCTATATTAATTGATTTCTTTTACTTGGATTACCTAAAATTTCTCGAGAAGCTTCACATCCAAAACTACGTGCGAATGTGAGATTATTCAATATAGGGGCCAAATCGTAAATAAATATTAAAATTATTGGGAAATTTTTTGGTCAAGTATTATATATTACCTTTGAGATTAGTTGATGTATCAATGGTGCTAAAATACCCGATGAAAGATCAATAAATATATGTGATGCTTTAGCCTGTGAGAGAAGAAGTCAAAGATTTAGAAAAATAAATTTATGGCTAATTGAAACTTTAGTCCATGCTTCCTCGCTAATTTTTTTTCCTTTTTTTCTTATTAGATTTCTGAATTTTTTTTGTTAATATATACTAGTCAAATCGTGTATTTCTCGCCCCATTTAAACGAGTTTCAGTTTTGGGAGATGATGCAACTTTATTTAATGTTTTGACAAATTCAGAAATATATAACTCATGAATTAGTCATAGAATCAATAGAGAGAAAATCAGTAAGAGCTTCAACAATCGATAATTCATGTAACCGACATTAAATTTCAATTGTTATTGTAATTCCAACCTATAATATTTGAAAGAAATATAAGAATTGTATATAGGAAACTGTAACTTGAGGTGCGTGAGAATTAAATTAATTAGTCGTGGTTAAGCATGTTGCATATATATATATATATATCCGATTAGCACTAAGAAGGTTTCATAATGTCTATGATCTTTGGTTCATATCCTCATGTATATCTCATTTTCATTCTTAGATAAATAAACCAATAAATCAATACTTGAAACACTAATCTAAAGTAAAATTCTTGTATCTGAAAAAGAATGTGTTACAAACTTTTCCAGAATTTACTTAAACCACATATGATTAAGACATATTTGTTTATATAAAAATACAGTTAATCTTTAACCTCCCTTTTCACTTCCATAACAAAACCATTTCAAAATATTTTGTAATTTTTTTTCACTATATAAGCTCGAAAATATATTCACTAGAAAGATAGTTGTCAGAAACAATATATGCCAAAATATTCCAATATAAATAGACATAAAAAACAAAAAGGAATTATTATTAAACTTTGACAATAAAAGAGGATAATATCAAAAATAAATTACTCTAATAAATATGTTTGAAAAATATTTTGTCTCTTTATATTCAAATCTTTTATTTTACCGTAAACAATAAGAATAAAAAAATTTATAAAATCATAAAATAAATAAAATAACTAACCTAGAAGGTGATGATGGGGTAGTTTATATGTGGTAAAAAATGAAAAAAGGGTTATTATCAATCTAAATCATATGAAAAACTACTTAGTATTGTTATGGTTTATCTCTATCTGGCATCGATGACAGGTAGAACATCGACCATTAGAAGTTATTGTGTCCATTAGATGTTATTGTGTTTCAACATCTAGAACAACATACATTAGATTTTATCATGCTCTGGTGTCTAGGGTTGGTGTGTTTGAGACAGAAGATAATTAGTAAAAAGGAGCAGGAGAAAGGATGACTCTGGTTGATTGTTTGATGAAGGGGAAATGATCGGTGTGTGAAAAGTTTTGGGGTGGAGAAAGTTTGTAGGAGCTGAAAATTAAGTATAAATGTAACAGGTTATAGGTTAGATAGTTAAAATATATACTATATAGATAATATAGTTAAAAGAGGGAATTATGAATTAAATAGGGTTGAGAGGTCTGTTATGTAATATATATGTTAGTTATGTTATACTTTATTTAATGTCTTGTTTTCTATCACATACCTCACCTATCAAAGATATCAAAATATAATTCTTCTAGAATATGATTGTATCTGGCAATATCTAGTGCATATCCATCATAATTTAATGACTCTAATTATAATTAGAGATTACAAAATATAGTTATGGATTAAAGAATGTCTTTCTCTGAAGTGGATTATGGTATAAATCTACAATGGATCCGTGTTGGTTTTATAAGTCCTTTTTTCATGCATAATTAAAACATCATTATAGTATCTCTTGTAGAATGATTATTTGATTATTCCTCTTGTTATGTAAGATATGTGTCCTTTTCAAACACTAGAACATAAATTTTTCTACATCATGTTTTTTGGAATCTTGATATTATAGTTGATGATCATAACATTGATCAAATCAACTATTAAGATAAAGATAAAAAAATTCCCAATGTGGTCGGCTTTCTACACGGTGAACAAGACGACAACATTAGAGAATTCGACTTTTTTAGATTCTCAGGGAAAGTTAAACATATCTTAGTAGTGTTAAAGTTTGCTCCTAAAACTATTAAAGGTGATGTTAATTCTGGTTCTAGTTCAAGCTTGAGAAGTAGGGGAAAGTTTATATTGAAATATGTAACTTTTGTACCACCTTTTTCTTTATGTTTCGATGAAAACAAAGCTCAAATGGTACTCCGGATTGTACGAGAAGCAAATGATATTTTTGATAGTTGTGTTTTAATGATGAAACTATGAGTGACTTTTTTTACTATATAATCATGTAATCGATTTGAGTTTAACAAGGAACCAGGACTTACAAATTTGTTTGGTGGTACGTTTGGCCATTTTCTCAAGCACCACATATATTGAATATACCAAACTAGATTGATCTTATCAAAGTAAATACTTCTGTAAGGAGGGGTCTAACATTAACAATTATTATATTCTTTGGGGAAAGATTAATTAGATTATTATCACATAGATTATGTATTGTTTGCTTTGGTGAAAACGTTGAATCCATTGTAATTCATATTTCCTCTTAGATCCTTTAGTTGCAATCTCAAAATTTAGTTGGTTTAAATTAGAATACACCAATTAGTATATTCAAATATCTTCTTTTTTTCATTTCCTTTTCTTGTTATGTTTTATAATGCTATAACACTCTTAAAATGAACAGATTTCTTGTTAAGGTATATAGGCCACGTAACGGTGTCTTACGTTTGTTGGCTTCAACCTCTAGGATAGAACGACAAAACCTTTATAAAGAAACCGACACACGAATTCTCTAAAAATTTCAACGAACTTAATAAAACAACTTTTTTCTATCTTTGACTTATGATTTATTAATTCTTAATGGTTTAAAAAGTGAATGAACAAAATGTTTGAGTTGACCAACTATTTATTTGAAAATGAAATTGTGGCTTGTCAAACAGTTTTGATGTTTAGTTTAAAGCCGAGTTGTTTCAAATATAAGATACATATGGTATGAGCCTAAGCCCAAAAGCTCAATTAGATGGAGGGTCCAGAATCGAACAAAAATAAATAAGAATAAAATAAATAACATATATTGTTATTATTATTTTTGTTCATTTAATTTCTCCAAATTATATGATTCAATTTCTGATTAAATTTTAAATTATTTTAATCAAGTGAATATATTATGTAAATCTTTACAACTGGAATAAACGTATTATGTGAATCATTTCTTTAGATCGAGTCACCGACTATACTCTTAAATATAGTCAACAATTAGGTAAAATCTCATTTGACCAACAATCCCCACATGAATGAAATTGATCAACCAGCCTGAAAAATTATGCAAAAGAATGATAAACACAAGAAAGAGCGCGAGAGAAGCGTAGAATAATATTACATCGAGAAAGGTAGCTTTTGTCGTTGAACTTTCTCTAATAAGAGCTATCGGATTTACTTACTAACTAGTGAAAGCGATGTTTTGAACAATTCTACTCTTTTTTTTAAACTAAGTCAATAAAACTTACATAGTATACTTCTAAAAAAATTTTCTTTTCACGTTTGTGTCCATTTACGGCCATAGAAAACTCCTGGTATTTCATGAATAACCGTGGGAAAATTTTTCCTTTGAAAATTCTCATAGGGCGGTCTTACCCATGTTATTTATATAGGTGGTCTCTTGTCGAGAGTATTCTGCATTACTCTATCTTATGTTATCAAAGATATAAGAACCATTAAAAGTTCAAATCATTCTTCACTTTTAAAGGTTGCACTGTTTAATTTTGTTTAAGGAATTTTTTGAGGATGTATTCCTACAGTGCATCGTACCAAGTTGCAGTTTCATGATTCAGTTTTCCCTTTGAACCTAGATTGTGGGATCTCCACTCTACTAGGTAGGGTTTCCATCATAGGAACTCAGCTTTTTTAGGTTTAAGAACCATTCCCATTGACAACACTCGCACTTACTATCTTTGTAGACCTATGGCGAGTGGATCAGTTACGTTATCCTTTGATCGAATATAATCAATTGTGATAAATGCGTTTGAGAGCAGTTGTCTAACGCTATTGTGTCTACGACGTATATGTCTAGACTTACCGTTATACATCTCGTTTATTGCCCTGCTAATGGAACTATGACATCCCGTTGTTTTTTCCTTGAATGTTGTAATCTGTTTGCTCTTTGAGTTCACCACAACTAGCTTTTCTTTACTCTCTTGACCTATTTTACCCTTTTCCTTCATACTAGAACTTGCACATTTCTCAATTTTCTTCTTCTCATTAGAACCTAATACCTTATTTTGATTCTTCTTCATCTCACTAATCGCAGATAATGCTTCCGTCCTTTTCGTCATCTCAATTGACCTCCAACTCAAAGCTTTGACCACTCTTAAAATTCGTAACCCTTTGATTTTAGGTTGAACAAGTGTTGTTTGGGTTAGGAAAGGTGTAAAGATGATGAATCTCTATGTGGGTAGGGTAAAGTCTTGCTTGATTTGTATGGATCTAAAAAATTGTTGGATAGGAATTAGAAATTATGGGCTTTGATTCATGGATTCTAGGTGTTTCGATATGATTTGGATGGTTGAATCTTTTAAATAATGATGTGGGAAATGATTTGGATGTGAATTTATGGTAATTGGGTAGTGTTTTGATGTATTCTGAAGGTTTGTTGAAGCTTAAATGGAGGTAGGGAAGCTGCGGGGAATAAAGAGAGGCTTAGGAATTAAAAATTCGTGATATAACTAAACTCTCTCTTCAAAACCCTTTCATAACCCTTTCTGGTTGCGCCGTGCAGTGCACCAGGCATCTGGTGTGGTATACCGCACAAAAAATCTGTTGGACCTGTGCCACGGTGTTGACGATATTGTATTGGGCTAGTTGTTCTCGTCAAGTAACATGATTTACATATCGTTGTGACGGTTTTGGGCTGGTAAGTTGCATCAGACTGATCCAGGGGTGTACCACGTGGGTTTTCTTTTTGGAACCGTCGCCATGGTCTGGCGCGAAAGACCATACGGTTCGCTCGCGCTAGACCGTTTTGCTGAACCGTGCCACGGTTTGTCTTGCCTACGGTGTATCAGAGCTCTCGTGCGGTGTACCGCACAAAGGCTCTGGTTTTCTCAAGTGTTTTTGTGATTTTTCTCCCTAACTCGATTTCCTAAGTACCTACAGTACAAAAACACTAATACCTTTCTCAATACCGCAATATCTACTAAAACAACTAATCTACAATTAAATTAAAAACACTTTAATATAAAAAAATTGTGGGTTGTCTCTCGTACAATAGTTTTGTTTAATGTCTTTCAAAGTTATACGTGTTACCTCTATCGAGATTTCCGTATATAGCCTCCCCAGCAAAGAAAGAGCAAGGTTCTGAACGTCAACTAATTTCCATTTAATGCCCCTCTTGGCCCTTATTTTTATCAATTTAGCTGAAACAAATTATGTGATTATGAATGGTCCTATCCAAAAATCTTTGTGACTTCGCGGCCTATTCTCAGGTTTACAGGCTTTCCATACAACTTCATGGCCGACCCCAAATTCACTCATTGGTCTAGTATCCACAGGTTTTGCGTGGATTTCTTCAGTGACTCTATAATGTGAAAGAGTATGGATGATATGAACTGTGGGATCCAACTTCCTCGGGTTCTTACCCTAGACATAGAATGTTTTGGATACGTTTTTATCATGTAGGATAACTGTCCCCTCCTTGAAGTTGATGATGCTTTGACTTGTGGCCAAGAATGGCCTTCCAAGTATATTTGGAACCTGCTTATCTGCATTATCATCAAGAGTAACAAAGTCAGTACGGATGGTGATATTACATATTTGGACATGAACGTTCTTCAGTGTTCCCAGTGTCTTTGTTACTGAGCTATCCGCAAATTTTAACCTCACGGGTCCTTTTATTGTCTTCTTCAGTCCAAGTCTATTGAACACAGACTTTGGCATAAGATTCACACTCAAACCCACATCACACATTGCTTTCATTTAGAGCTTACCACTGATATAAATAGAAAGCTTCATGGATCTTTGAGATTTAATGGTAACTCTTTCTCTAATCTTCTCGAGACTCTCTCAGTATGAGACACAGTCTCTCGCTTCTTTCTCTGAATTAACTTGCATGAAAACTTGTTGTGGTGTAAGCCCTTTCTTTGCAATCTCAAGCATCTGGGCGTTGTTATTTATCAGACTATACGCCTCTACAAATGTCTTGAGTTCAATGTCAATCTTTGGATATATCTTCAAAATGTATGGTGACATTGCTTGATCAATAGGTGGTGAACCCACCTTTTCTTCTTCTTTCTCGTCTTTCATAGCATGTGCAATTTCTTCTTTCTTCTTTATTAAGGCTTCTTCTTCTTTCTCTTTAGCTCTTTTAGCTTGAAGCTCGATAACAGATCTAATATCTTCTTGAATTTTCTTGAGAAGTTCTATAAACCTAGATCTTTCAGTTGAATCCGAATCTTCAAAAATGTCAGAATTTCTAGAACTTCCACATCAATTTTTGCAGCATGTGGAACTTCCTCTTTCCATTTCAAGGAAAATTTCCTTACAAGTTTCAAACCCAAAATTGGCATCACCTCTTTCAATGGATTTCAATTCTCTTGCTCCCACAATATTATTCAAAACTTTGTTAATTGATCAACTTGTGTGCCTAAGATCTGAATAGAAGCCTCTTGTTATATAAACATCTCATTCTGGTGATTGTATATTACTTGTCATAAGATCCATAAAATTCTGTAAATTCTTCTCGAATACTACACATTCTTGAAGATGTTGTAGTAAAGTCTTCTGAGCTAGAGTATCAGTATAAGAATCATTGGCTGGTTGTTGTGGAGGAACTGGTCTATTAAAATTCTGATTTCCTTGATAAGGAACTTGACCTCTAGGTTGGTATGTGTAGTTCTGAATACGATGTTAATAAGTACCTTGATTTGCGGCCCCATGTGGATCTAAATACTGCATAGCCGGATGATTTTATTACCAAATTGGTAATTCCCTTGGTTGGATATGAAGTAGACAGATGCTGGATTACTTTCACACTCTTTCCATGTATGATTTGGTACCTCACACTTTGGACAACCTTGTGCTTCTTGCACTACATTTGTTGGAGCTAAATTCTGAAGTTTTTGTTGCATCTCAAGCTTTATATCTTTGACTTGATTCTCTAATGCTGTTAATTTAGCTAATTGAGCAGTTTTTGTATTCATTCGAAGCGTACCTTTGGTATTTGTAATAGGAGCTCGCGAAAGTGGCCAACTCTTTTGAGTTTATATAATATGTTCGATACCTTCAGCGGCTTCTAAAGTATCCATGGAAACAAATCCTCCCTTCCAAGATTATCTACCTTCAATAGAATTTATGCATTAATACCTTGAAATAACATTGTTAACTGTAAAGCTAGGGTATAACCATGAAGTGGACATCTAGCTAACTTCTGTTAAAACCTTTTCCATACTTCTCCTACTTCTGCATCATTCTTTTGGAAAAAACCGGCAAGCTCCATCTGATCTTTCAATATCATACTCTCCACGTAAAAACAATTAAATGTGTGTTTGGTGGTTGTCTATCTAGCCAATCACAAGCACTTTCAGACAAGAAGAACGTAAACATATGACAATACATTTGCTCGAGTGTTATGCCAGGAGTATTATAGGCATCACAAATCTGCAAAAACTATTGAATCACTCTTACCAAATATTAAATTGCTGCACCACTGATGTCTCCTCATTTACGATAATAAAATATATCTCGGAGACATCATTTTAGGCGTATTTATTAGACTATAGGTCGATTTTCTCATGATTTAGTACACTTTCCTATTTTGTGTCTTGAATTAAATATTTATTATTTTTAGAGCATATTGGGTTTAATTGTTTATTTAGTGTGTAGCTTTAAAGATATATGGTAATTAATTAGAGTCCAAGTTGGTTCTAAGAGCTAAAGGAAAGAGGATAAACATGGAAATTGAAGATAAGGAAACAAAAGCTAAAAATATGGAAAAGGAAAAGCAGCCATAAATCTGAATTTCACCACCCACGACCACAAATCAGCTCATATCTCAAAATAAGTGAGGAATTTAGAGAAACGGTCATGAGAAAAGTTAAATATCTTTCCGAGACGATGAATTTCTACTACTCATACGGGTCAAATGGATAAGTATTGAAATTGGTAGGACCAAAACAAAAACGGGGATGATTCCATATTGTAGGGTTACGAATTTGAGTTGGGCTAGGAGTCCAATACTTACTTTCTCCTTCAAGAAAATGAATTAGGTCTTATGATACACTATAAATACAACCTCTTAACATTAGAAAATCATCCTTGGATAAACTTTAAGCCAAGAAGAAGCTTACAACACAAGAAGAGAAGTCTAGAAGGAGTTGTGCATCAATTATGTCTCCTTCAACCTTCAATTCTGTAATTCTTTTATTTTATTTTCTTATTATGAATTAAATAAATTTAGCTTGAGTTTTATCATATATGTATGAACCCTAGTCTTGGTTGACATCTATCAAATTTGACAATTATATGTTTTAAATTGAATTCATGTTTTATTTCTTTGTCTATGTGTTTGATTTATAATCTATTTTCTTCGCGGACTGCAGCCGTATATAATTACTTTCATAGTAGTTATATAAGTCATTAGCTAAGGCATATTTAACTATTGGAACAACACATAACGTCTAGAAAAAAGATTTAGACCTGAAAAATCAACCTACCTAGATTGTCACTGTGGTTTAGTGTATTGCTAATTAATCAATTGCTTGAAAAGTTTGCTTAGGTTCTTATTGACACAGGTAGACCCTATTTAAAACTACCTAGCACAATTAAAACCGAACACTGAAATACTACATGATTCACCCTTACATATTTTGAATGGCAAAACTAGTGGAGATTACTTGCTAATTACTCAGGTTAAACTATCATACTATCTTCTTTTCTTTTATTTAATTTTCTGTCTTTTAATTTATTAGTTTAATTCTCTTATTTAAAAACCAATAAAAATCTTTTTATCTTTCCTTCTCTTGCATATTTTTATTCTAACTTTATTATCTGCACTTGATAATTTGCATAAGTTCTTCCTAACTTTCGTAGTCTTTGAGGATCGAATCTTCTTATCATTAAAACTTGCATACTTCTTGTAGTACTTGCAGAACCGTGCTCAGCCTAGGGTGTTTATTTGCACTTATTTTATACATTATTTTATCACACCTCAGGCGCCACCAAGTTATTGGCGCCGCTGCTGGGGACTACATCGTTAGCCCTTGTGTAATTATCTAGTGCTTATATTTTAGTTAGTTCTATTTTACGCTTTTCTTTTAGTTTTTGTCTTACATATCTTTAGGCGAGAGCAGATTTGTTAAGGAAGGAAGGTTTCATATTACTAGATCCTGCAGAAGCTAATACAATTATGAAGAGTATTCTTGACATCAAGATAGACCAACAACTTGATGAATTACGCGAACTAGAGCGAGAAATAGCTCAGGGAAATCTAGTACACACTTTACCTTCATGTCCTAGTTGTGGAGCAAGAGATCACTCGTGGGAGAATTGCATGATAATCCAGCTTCGATGTCCTTCATACCTTATCAAAGAAACCATTATTATAATGGTTATTATAAATCTCAAGGAAATTACGCTAATTATCAGCCCCCACAAAATCATAATTGGGTCGGAAATCAACAGACATATTATCAACCGCGACCACAATCTTATTATCATCCACAACCAATCTATCGAGAAACGCCGATTTATAATGAAGCTTATCAAGAACCATCTATTTATTCAATGCAACAAACCATACAAGAGAAACCTTTGAGTTTGAATTCAAGCATGGCTAAGATGATGAACTTAGTTGAAGAAAATTTGAAGATTAGCCAGCAAAGATTCCAAAACCTATCCAAGGTGCTTAAGAATATTGAGCATACCATGTCACAAATTATGAGTAAACTTCAAAACATGCCAAAAGGGCAGCTCCCAGGTTGTACTATTGCCCCATAAGAGGATGTTTGTCATGCAGTTGGATTAAGAAGTGGAAAACAATTACCTCCACCTAGAGTAGGACCAGAACCAACCTCTATTCCTGAAAAAGTAGTTGAAGAAACAATTAAAGACAAGGTAGAAGAGGTAATTGAACAAACGAGTGTCCCAGAGAAGAAACATGAAAAGAAAGAGAGCACGGTGGTAACCAATACACATCCTCCTCCACCATTCCCATCACGTGTCAAAACAAAGAGCAACGAAAATTTCCAGAAGTTCCTTGACATGGTGAACAAGCTAAAGATTAACATACCGTTTGCAGAAGCTCTTAAAATAATGCCACAATATAGGAAATTCATGAAGGACATTCGTTCTAACAAACGAAGATTAGAAACTGAGGAGATGAGTGGACCATCAGGGGAGTGTAATACTGTCGAGTTACCACCAGACGAAACTTCTCCCACGAAATCTTGGATGCCACCATCCATGATTATGAAGAATCGAGCTAAAAAGTTCGTGGGAATTAGAGGCAAGGCGTTCAAATTTCGCAACCCATGACCGAGGTAACAAGTCTAACTTTAAAAGACATTAAATAAGTGCTATACGGGAGATAACCCGCAATTTTTAGGTTTTTAGGTTTTTTTATTCATGTTTAGTTTAGTTAATTTTAGTTGATATTTCATATTTGACAAAGGTATTAGTGTTTTTGATGATCAATTAGTAAAGAAATTTAGTTTGGGAGGTAAAACAGAATTTTTTTGGAGTATTTTGACCTGCCACCGGTATACCGGGCATCACCGGCGGTATACCGCAGGTCAGAAAAACCGGAGGCCATGGGTGTCGCCACGTGCTCAAGGCAGAAAGTCAAAATTTCAAAGGAGTACAGCACCGGTATGCCGGGCCAGCCCTCCAGTATACCGCACAGAAAAAACCCCGAGCCCACGGGTTCGCGCCACGGGTATTCCGACGAAGCGTGAATCTGGAAGAACAGTAGCTCCGGTATATCAGGCCCTACGCCCGGTATACCGCCCACAACCGCTCGAGAACAAAAATTTTGCGTTTTTTTGGTTATAAAGAGCAAGAGGTGAGTTCTAATCCGAATTTTTTTAATCCTTAAGCTTCTCCTTCTTCCCCGAACCTCTCCCAACTCCATTGAAGCTTAATGAAACCTTCCCTAAACATCAAAACCCTAACCAATCACCATAAAAACATATCCAATCCTTTCTCCATATCATTACAAAGAATATTCAATCACCCATGTCATACCAAAACACATTGAATCCAAGAATCAAAAGCTCAAATTTCAGAAATTCATCCTACAATTTCTTAAATCCATACCAATCCATGAAGAATCCATCTTACCCATATAGAGAATCATCCTAAAAACACCTTTCCTAAACCAAATAAAGATTGTTCAACCAATAATCAAGAGTTTAAAATTTCAATTTGAGTTGGGGGTCAATTGAGATCATTAAGAAAACATAAACATTATCTACTGTAAGGGAGATCAAGAAAAACAAGGTATTGGATTCTATTGAGAATAAATCAAGTAAGAAAGGTTATAGTTTCAACACAAAGGGTAAAACAGGTTAAGAGAAGACAGGTAAGCTAGATGTGTTTGATTTAATGGGCAAAAAGGTTCCAACTTTCGTGAAGAAAACAACACAACCTCTACAAATCGAAGACCCTACACCCAAAGATTAAAATAAAGCTTCAATGGCCATGATAGCTTCTTCGAAGAAATAATTACAGGAACTACCTTTTTCTTATAAGAAAGTATTTGAAGAAGAAGTGGGTAACGGAAAATATAAGAAGATTCTTGGAGATTATATTGAAAAGATTGGGTTGGTTTACGTTCATGGTAAGGCAATTTTAAAACGCTATATTTGTGAATTGTATTTTGCGAGGAGAAGAAGAAGATGTGGCACAGTTGATCTATGAGGAGGTGATACGATTTTCGGTCTCTCCCATGTCGTTATTTGATGCAATATCCTACTATGATCACGTGTCTTGATCGGATAGCGAATATAATTTTGGGTGAAGAAGAAACACTTGGTATGTCAATAGGGCGAGGCAATAGCCTCGATGAGTATGTTTTCTTTCTTCCATACCATTTCTCTATGTGCAATATGTGTACTAATTTTAAATTTTATTTCTTTCTTGAGTCTTTTTCGAGTCGTAGGGACACGACTCATCTTTGAGTTGGGGGTGGGGATTCGTTTTCCTCATCTTCCTTTTTGTTTTTGCAGAAAATTTAATTTTTTTTATGTTGAAATAGGCATAGAATATGTTGAATGTACCTATTGAGCATGATTTTATTAAGTCAATGATAGTAAGTAGTATGTTTTTTAAAGATATCATAAATATGTTTAGTATGCATGTATGAATACAGGAAATAAATGATAGAAAAGTTAATGAGCAATGCTAAGAAGTTACGTTGAAACTTAGGGAGAGTTATTTGGTGTGTAGAACGTGAGGTTTGAAATTAGTTGAAAACCCACTTATCTATGAACTAGTAGTGAAAAAGTAACAAAATCCGGTAGTTAGAAAAAGGAATAAGGCAGTTCTTTCATATTGAAGCCACTTGAAGCCTTTTATACCTTCTCACCCTTTTATTTGATATTTGTTATTATTAATCCGTCTTATCCCCTCTGAGCCTTTCTAAAACTTTTTATTAAACACATTATAAATCATACCCTTAGTTTGTAGGACTTATCTATATGACCCGCACTCGAATGAAGAAAACCTGAGACAAGTCGTTTTTAGAGCTTGAGTTTGGGGTGGTGGGTTTCATCATTTGGGAACATTGGGTTTGGGAAATTGTAATTGTGATTTTATTGATGATGAAAAAGTTAATATTGTAACCCTTTGCCGGGGTAATAGTAAATGAAAAAGAAGCTACGAGCTAGAATTGAAAAGAAAAATTATATATGAAAAAAAATATTGCGTGATATTTCGAACATAAAAAAGAGAGTCATAGCTATACAAAAGAAAAAAGTTATATGAAAAAAATATATATTCGGACCGGCAAAGTGGAATTTTATTATCATCATGAAAGGTTTTATTTGGGATTATTGGGGATGCACATCAAAAGCATCAAGAATTAGGTTGAGTGAGAACATCTTCGAGTTAAAACTCAAGCTCTAGGGCGATTCGTTGATGGAATGTAAGGAGAGAGCCAAAAGCTCAGATTTTCATTATCCAAATATACCACACCGTCCCTAATCCACGTTATAACCAAAGACCTTAGGATTTCTAACTGCATGGTGGAGAAACAATAGAGCTATTAGGTAGTAGGTGAGTGGACCACTGGATGCTATATTAGGACCTATGAACAACCTATAGCCATTAGCACGAACTAAGATGAGACCTCTCCTTCTGGCATTGCAAAATTAATCTTCACTTGAATTCATGGATTGTTGATTACGTATATAAACATACTTGTGCATTATTTCTTGAGAATTACTACATGAGATTTTTTAGATACTATGCTCTAGGATCATTCATTATGTTCTATTCTTATTCTTCTCCTACTTCTTCTTCTTGACTTCCCTACTATTCTTTAGTTTATTGTATCGGGACGATACAACTTTGAGCTGGGGGTGTTGATGTCTCCTCATTTGTGATAATAAAATCTATCTCGGAGACATCATTTTAGGCATATTTATTAGAGTATAGGTCGATTTTCTCATGATTTAGTACACTTTCCTATTTTGTGTCTTGAATTAATTATTTATTTGTTTTAGAGCATATGGGTTTAATTGTTTATTTAGTATGTAGCTTTAAAGATATATGGTAATTAATTAGAATCCAAGTTGGTTCTAAGAGCTAAAGGAAATAGGATAAACATGGATATTGAAGATAAGGAAGCAAAGGCTAAAAATATGGAAAATGAAAAGCTACCATAAATCTGAATTTCACCACCCACGACCAAAAATAAGATCATATCTCAAAATAGGTGACGAATTTGGAGGAACACTCAAGAGCACAGTTAAAGATCTTTCCGATTCGATGAATTTTAACTACGCATACGCGTCATATGGATAAGTATTGAAGTTGTTAGGACCAAAACAAAAACGGGACTGATTCCATATCTTAGGGTTACGAATTTGAGTTTGGTTAGGAGTCCAATTCTTACCTTCTCCTTCAAGAAAACGAATAAGGTCTTCCTATACACTATAAATACAGCCTCTTATCATTATAAAATCATCCTTGGCTAAACCTTAAGCCAGGAAGAAGCTTACAACACAAGAAGAGAAGTCTAGAAGGAGATGTGCATCAATTATATCTCCTTCAACCTTCAACTCTGTAATTCTTTTATTTTCTTTTCTTAGTATGAATAAAATAAATTTAGCTTGAATTTTAACATATATGTATGAACCCTAGTCTTGGTTGACATCTATCTAATTTGGTAATTATATGTTTTAAATTGAATTCATATTTTATTTCTTTGTCTATGTGTTTGATTTATAATCTGTTTTCTTCACGGGCTGCAGCCGTATAGGATTACCTTTATAGTAGTTAGATACGTAATTAGCTAAGGCATATTTAACTATTGAAACCACACATAGCGTCTAGAACAAGGTTTAGACCGGACAAATCAACCTAACTAGATTATCACTATGGTTCAGTGTATTGCTATTTAATAAATTACAGGAAATGTTTCCTTAGGTTCTTATTGACACATGTAAACCCTATTTAAAACTACCTAGCGCAATTGAAACCAAACATTGAAATACTACATGATTCACCCTTACATGTTTAGAATGGCAAAACTAGTCGAGATTACTTACTAATTACTCAGGCTAAACTATCATACTATCTTCTTTTCTTTTATTTAATTTTCTGTCTTTTAATTAATTAGTATAATTCTCTTATTTAAAAACCTATAATAATCTTTCTATCTTTCCTTCTCTTACGTATTATTATTCTAGATTTATTATCTGCACTTGATAATTTGCATAAGTTCTTCATAACTTTCGTAGTCTCTAAGGAACGAAATCTTCTTATCATTAAAACTTGCATACGTCCTGTAATACTTGCAGAACCGTGCTCATCCTAGAGTGTTTATTTGCACTTATTTAATACATTATTTTATCACACTTTAGGCGACACCAACCACTATAGTGTCCATAACTCGCGAATCGACTAAGCATACCCGGATCGGGTCTAAACTTAATATTCCGGATCACTAGAGAAAGATAACCTAAAGGTTGAACTCGTAAAGGTACTCCCGAGCTTGGGAGATCTTGTTCTCTACATGGATTATTTATGTTATCTCCTGGTGTTGTAACTACAGGAATAAGTGGTGGTACCCGAGGGACTGGTTCTTGACGTTGATTGTCATTCATAATAAGATTAAGATTATACTCAAGTGGAATTGGAATTTTCACTTGTTGAGACATGAATTTTCTTTGTTCTCGTTCTTCTCTCAAGCGTTTTTTGTAAGGCTTGAAAACACTCTCGGGATTCTCTAGCATGCACTAAAAGACCTAAAAGAGACAAAACAAAAAGAAAGCGTAAATCTGGAAAAACAACTATTAAGTACTACACTGAAAATTAAAATCCACACGCTAACGTGACACAAGTCCTGGCAGCGGTGCCAAAAACTTGGTGGGGGGAAAGAGTCCGATAAAATAAATGAAAAATAATTAAGGACATGAGACTCTACCTTCCACGTTACTCACTCAAAGTATCATAGGTCGTACACAAGTTTTAATGATAAGTTTAGATTGGTTCTCAGGGACTTAGAATGTTGTACACATGGATTCACAAGAAAGCGTAGTAATACATAGTTTAATGAATTGAAGATGTAAGAATAAGATGAGAGAGATATAGCTCAGATTTCTTAGTATGCACTTATACTTCTATTTCTTCTACTATTTAATAAGGGTTATTAAAGCTCTTAGATAAGTAGTTAGGAATCTATATTCCTCCTAACCCCCTTCCGGGTGGACTTACGTGGCGACCTAACAATTACCAGAGGACTTGGGTAAGGGGACCTTGAGAAATGATCAGTGGTTAAATGTTAAACCCTAATGAATATCTTGTTAGACAAGCTTTCTTAATCACTACCGCACACTAGACGTTTATGTGATCTTTTAATAGTTATACACCCCTTTTGGGTGACAATCTAACTACTATGAAGACAATCCTTACGTGATCAAGATTAAGACTGGATATAAATAAAAGAACATACAAAATATATGGTTAAGAAGCTGGAATCAATTTAAAAAAGTTTTCCTAAAAAAACTTAGATAGAAGAAAATAGAATTTAAAGATTATACATATGCAAAACCCAAGATATGGGAAAATTAGTTCTTGCAAACAAGATATAAACTAAAATAAAGATACATAATGTCAACTTGCTTCTCTAGAATGACTAAGGATTGAACTAAAGTTTGGAACCGAACAAGGAGATGTTTACAATGAGAAGAGGGTGTATTCATAGGTTTTATGAACACCCTATGTCGAAATTGGTGAGTAAAAGGTAAGTAATTGGAATCCTTTTCCAACTCAAATTCGTTTCCTAAAAAACAGGAGAGATGATAAACACTAATGTCTTGTTTTGATCGTATCTCTTTCGTTATTGGTCCAATTTTCCCCTACTTTATATCTAAACGACCACAACGAAAAGATCTAAGTTTATTATACTAATTGCTCATCTAAATTCCAAGACGATTTACAGTTAATTCACTTCAAATGGATGTAGTTGCAGAATATCAGATTTACATGACAACTTTTCCATTCCTATTTTATCTTTTGATTCCTTCCATATCTTCTTTCGTTATCAATTTAGAATTGATTTGGCATCTACATATATTTCATATATCTTTAAAGCTTCACATTAACACACAAATATAACCAAATATGCTCTAAAAATAATAAACCATCAAATCAAGACAATAAATAAGAATTTATCAAATATCGAATAAAAATCTATTATCAATTAATCAAATACACCTAAAATCATGTCTCCAACCTAGATTATTATATATACTAAAAATCCATTCTTTCAAGATTTGTCCCACCAAAAAACAACATAAACGCAAAATTAATGTCGTGAAATTTTCCCACCAAACAACATAAACCAAAAGTACTTTGGTACGATTTATCCCACCAAACTACATTATAAACCCCCAAATATAGTTTTGTGGGATTCGATTTACCAAAGAAACAACATAGACCTTAATGTGTAGACCTAAAAATAATTTAGTATAAAATAAGAAAATAAACTAAAATATAGTGCGGTGACTTTTGTCTATCGAACAACATAAATCCCCACCGAATAACAACATAAAATTTGGTGGAGAAATTTAGCGGGAAAATTTTGGTCGGTAAATTTTTAGCCAGAAAATTTGGTAAGGAATTTTATGGCGGGAAAATTTCGTGAGACGGACAAAATTCATGGGTATCATTGTCTGTTATGTCTTTTATATTAGATACGACTTTTACAAACATTATCATGTTGCATGATGGTAGTTATGAAAATTGTCTCAAAAAATAAAAATAAGATAGAGATTAATAATATAATTATTATCTTACATTTTAGTAAATTTTATTATTTAAAAAAAAATAACTTTGATAAGAAGAAATGAGAGTTAGTATATGAATCAATCGATTTTCTCAATAGTTGAAATTGCTAGATTTGATCTGTGAGGATAAAGACTAACACAATGTTTTCCTAGGAATTAATTATTCAGTCCAGTACACAATAATCTTTTTCTAAACTCCTTTTTCCTTTCTCCTAGGTTTGAACCTGCCCGCTTGAGAATTTTGAATTTTCTTATTTTTGTAGTTTCTATGTGATTAAAACTTCCAGAATTGTAATCAATAAAACTAGCGAGTCTACCCTTCAATAATCCAATGTTAACCACCAATTAGAGGAGAACGTGAAGAGAAATCACATGTAAGCTTGTAGCAAGAACCCTGAGCTTCTGCAGTTTTTCATTATTTAATTTCCACATATAACTTGTCCGATAAAAATATAATCAACCAATAATCTACAACTGTTTCAACCGCACGAAGAATTTTTTGATCTTTTTGATGTCTTGGTAAACTCTCAAATATTTCAAATGTTCAATAGTTGTTTTAAGCATATTAAGAAAACCTTAGTTGGAATCTCTTCGATCCAATGAACATATCGTATAACGATTATACTAAAGAGTACACATGTCATTTGATATATAACTACTTTAGTTGTGGGAAAAAGAGGTTACGTAGAGGTTAAGTCCACAATTTCTCACCAGGACCACTAATACAGTCCCAACTACTCCATTATAACACCTATTTATAGCTCAAATATTTTATGTAGCTACATTACAAACTACCCTCTATAAATACATCATATCTTCATTCATAGGCACGTTCAAGCCTTAGATCATACTTCACTTATTTTTAAGAAAGGGCACCCACCCCTTTGCTTCATTGAATTTTGTCTTGTATCAAGGTAGATATGATCTATTCTCTAAATTTCACATTGGTTGCTTAGTTACTTTTCGCTATAGTTTGTCAACTACTAAGACATTTGACGCAAAGAAGTTTTATACTATATCAATTTATTGTTATCTTTAGGAAACACCCACATACCCATTGAGTAAACGATGATGAATTAATAAGAATTATGGGATCGAGTTCAAGCTAAGGAACGGGTTGAAGGACATTGTAGTGGAGGATGAGGGATCGTAGAACCAAAAATCAGGATAAATTGACTAATAACCTCATTAACTGAGTCATGCCAAAAACAAACAATAACCTATTCGGGTGTATTCAAACCTGAAAAAACACAAAATCACTAAATCAAGGAATAGACTATTTGTTTAGGCACTCAGATGTTTAATTCATTCAGTCATACAAGAGAAGAAACTGACCTTCCTCGAGATAGATATATACGACATCTCCTTATGTATATTTTAGTAAAGGTAAGGATAGTTGAAAATGTAGACTATTAAATTAATTGTGTAGGGTTCGTACTACAATGGGTGCTAACGCCACGAAACACTAGTGTGGATTGGAGAGGATATTTATAGATGTCAATGAGGATAATTATTCCAATGTGAAGGATAATAAGCATAAGAAATTCAACCACTTGAATATCATCCTTACAAATGTTTTTTCAATGTTTCTCAAGTAACTTAAATTCTTACCTATCCTTGTAAACTTTTCACAAAATCGTCAAATGCATCACCCTCGATCCCTTTCTGGTTTCCTGAGTTAAATGGGATGATGCCGTCTATTTCCGAGGAGGTGGAGGATATAAGGACCATGTTTTATGTTGACATATTAATGAAAGATATTCCTTAGTATATTGACATTTCATTTGATTCAAGAACAAATTTGGTCAATCATTCTCGTTATTTTACTCAGAATAAGCAAATTCATAGATTGTAACTTTCTTAGACGCAATGCCAAATAAATTTTCTTTTATAATATGTTCAAGTGTAATCTCTTTGATATTTTAAATAACTCATTTACCACCTGTTTTTCAAAAATTTGTAAACCAAATATGTATGTGGTAATTCACGAGTAGGACTCTTGTAAATATTTTTACGTTCAAATATTAATTTATAAATGAATTTGAAGATAAATACCTTAAAAAAGATGGTTAAAAGAAAAGTTTGGTCACAATTACAAAAAATCACTCTTATAATGAAATACAATATTATAAAACAATTTTACCCAAGTCATTTGACGCTCTAATAAATCAAATATAACAACAATATAACCCCTTAATTATGGAAAATTGATTTGCATATTTATCCACTTCCCCAACTCCACCCTTCAAGGAAGGGTGAGTTATATGAGCTAAAATATAAAAACCTAACCATTAAATAAGCAACCCATCAAATTTCATACAAGTTTCACCATTTCAGAGCACGGCCATCGTCACCCTTTCCAGAACTTCTTTCATTGACAAAACCAAGTAGACTGCTTCGTAAATGGATCCATAGAATAATCAGCTGATACCAAATCTGTGGGGAATATGAAGTCGGAAATGTTTTCATGGCTATTACCATTAAATTGAGAATTATATGATGGTTGATACACAAATTGTTGAGATACTGTTGAAGGGACAAAAGAATTATTTGAAGGCATATTACACTGAGGCGTAGTGTTGCATGACAAAAGATTCGACACAATCCTCCGTTCGTCTTCACCTAGTTCAAATCCAGACGTTTTAGTAGAATGTGGAGCATTATTTACTACATGAACAGCTGCTTCATTGGGAACAAGATATGCTTCACCAGCCACCAAGGCGTTCCCGAATTTAGTCTGATTATTTTGAGAAAGATGCATTTTATATGGGCAAAGAAACTGGTGATTATTCCTTGCATTTATATCTGTAAAACCTAGACGAAAATCACTTTTAGGGCATAGAAGATAAGGGCAAGTATACACCTTTGGATCAACATGAACATTGTTGATCTGAAACTTTCTTTTTGAAGCAAAATTATTATCAAGAATCTCATGTTGAACTTTATTCTCATTTACTCCTTCAACATCATAGCTGTTGAATATATCACTCAGATAAGACCCACCTTCAGGTGATGGAAATTTTTTAGGATACAACTTCCGTGCCAAATCTTCCTCCTTGTTAATTATTGCAAGCCAAGTGACACTCTCCTTGGCACTCATCTTATCTTGTAAGCATTTCGATTGACTAACAAGCTTACGTATTTTACGAATATCAGGAAAAATATGTTTAATTACAGACTTTAAAACAGCAACCTTCCACATTTTCTTCAAATCATGTGGTTTCTTGTATGGTGGAGGTCCTTGTTCCATGAATCCCATTTCAGGCCACCATTCTTCATTACCAGTAGGCCACCATGGTGGTGCAACACCCTTGTCTAAAGGAAATTTTCTTTGTGGAGGCTCACAATGCTGTATTAGAGCAGACAAGAGAGAGCCTAGTGTTGTATCTTGGAGGTCTTGTAGCCTTTGAGGAGTTTCCATTGCCACAAAAGAACTGTTGCATTCCTGTTCACACTGATACTTTGCAACTGCAGCAGGACCATTCCGGTCAAATCTAACTTTTTCTTTCCACCAAGCACGCAGACTATTAGAAGTGCCTGTTATAGGCTTGCCATTCTCAGGAATAATACCGTACACAAAACCTTGGGCTTTACATACTTCCATGATCATCAGCATATGTTTCAGTATCTCGCCATTTGCACGATACATTTTCTTCCTTCGTGATTGCTCCTCGGTCTGACACCTTTTCGCAATATAAATTCCTTCCTTGAGTTTTTTTTCTTCTTTGAGTCGCTTTAAACGCATCTGGTCTGCCAAGATCTTCGTTTCCAACTCTATAACTTCATTGTCATAGTCACTGTAATCTTCAACCATTCCGCTCACACCGGTTCTATTTTCATCTGCCACGTTACCAGCAGCCCATACGAACTCAAAATCACCACCAAAATCCATCGACCTAAACAAATCTGTTACTCAATTCCACTTCAAACGATGGAATTATTTTTGATAGAGTAGAATACTATCAGGATGACTAAAACCTCTTTTCTGAAAGAAAAAAAAATATTTGACATTCCATTAGATTACATTCTCTTTTTTTTTTCCATTTTGTATTAGTTATCAAAATATTGAAAATCAAAATATAATTACTTTTCATTGATAATAATATCTATAAGTTGATCATATGATTTTCATTAAAAAACAGAAAATAATAACACAACCTTTAAAATGAAGCTTACCAATTTTTAATCTTCAGTAGCAGCAGCAGGCAGTGGAGAGTAAAGGGCAATTTGTTTAACTTTTCATGTAGAGATAATTAGAGAATAGGTTTATATAGAACACAAAGAAATAATGTTGAAAATTAGAGCGGGAGAAAAGAATGTTAAATTAAATTTTGAATATTTGAAATGAGAAAACGTAAATTAAAGTTTGAATATTTGGAAAATTATTCATTCAATATTGAATAATTGTTTTTATCAAATATTATTATAATATATTATTACTTAACTAATCTAATATATTTTATTATTATAATTAATAGTTATGAGATTATTCCATATTAAATAAAAAGAATTTCAAATATTGTAAGAAGGATATTTTAACGGTCCAAACTTGTATTCTATATTTGATAGTACTATTAAATATAATAATAAGATATGTATCAATATTTTAAGAAAATATTATAATTAATATTTTTATACTTAAAATATAAGATAATTTTCATAAAATGATTGGTTAAAAATAGTATTGATTAGAAATATTTTTTTCTATTATGATTTATACGATTTTTTTTAAAACTTTCATAGGTCCGTTGTTAGTTTTTTGTTTGACCGATCTAAAGATCATTAACCCTAGAATCAAACCATGAAAATATATTTTATAATAAGTGAATTTGACTCATTTTTTTAAATAATATTTAGTCCAATTTTGTAACAAGTGGAATGATGATATATATTTTATTAAATTACTCCATCTTCAAAGTCTGTCTATCACCGCTTGAAACTCTTTAGAACATCTTAAGGTTTTTCTATTTTTTACCATCAACTCATAACTAAAATTACTCAATCTATCATAATTTTTAGTATATTAACTTAGTATCATCTCAAAGAATAGGATCTAATATTTCCAGATGAATTCAACATCAAATGGTGTCAAAAGTTTGATAAACAAGGATAAGGATACCTATATTCTTGGGTATTGCTCTATTAATAGGAATATATCAATTTTTGTTCATTAGTTATATTTACGAATTATTTGTACCTATGGTTTGAATAAGAGACTATTACGATCATATGTAAGTAAGCATAGTACTCACTCCATCTATTTTTATTTGTCAAACTTTCTTAAAAAATGTGTCCAATATTATTTGTCCTTTTTTCATCATTTTTCTATTGTTACCCATAATTAAATAGGTAAAATGTATTGTAATAAATGATCTAATATATATTAAATAAAGAAATTTGAGAAAGATAGAGAATGTTAAACGTTATTTTAAAGTTTTGTACACCAAAAAGGTAGACAAAAAAATGGACATGAGTAATACAATAGAGATGTGTAATAATGTTCTTGAATCATATGATATCAATAATCATATGATGTGTAATAATGTTCTTGAATCATATGATATCAATAATATTCAGATCCGATGGAAGTACGTTGAAACAACCATGAAAGATCAAGAAGACAAATTATGGCTATGGCACCGAAGGTTTAGATACTTCAACTTTCACGGGATAAAGATTCTCAATCAAAGAATATGATGAAAAATCTACCAATCATCCAAGTGGATAACTAAGTGTGCGAGAGATTCCGAGAAGAAAAACAACATACAAAATCATTCCTTTTAGGCAAAGCATGTTGGAATTAATCCATACAGATGTATGCGAATCAATGAGAAATCAAACATTTAAAAAATGATAGGTACTTCAACCTTTTCATTGATAATTATACTAGAATGACTTGGTTATACTGCATGCAAGAAAACTCAGAAGTATTCATTATTTTCAATAAATTTAAGAATCTTGTCGAAAATAAAAGTGGTCGACGAATAAAGTAATTTAAAGTGATTGAGGAAAGCAGTATACCTCGAAGGATTTAATCATATTTTGTGGCGATGAAAGACTCAAAAATCAACTAATTGTCTGCCACGCTCCATAGTAGAATGGTGTGTCAGAAAGAAAGAACAGAAAAGTCACACAGATGGCAAGGACTATGCAAGTAGAGAAATGAATGTTAAAGGAGCTTTGGGCAGAAGCACTATACACCTCAGTCTACCTTCTCAACAAACATCCGAAAAAGGTTTTACAAAAAAAACACCAATTAAAGCATGAAGTGAAAGACAAAGAACATGGATGCAACATGGAATAGGGTTGAAAGAACGATGGACGACAAAGAATTTTTGTACCAAAGATGCGCAACATGGATAACACTGAAGAAGAAGAACTACATAATACTCAGGAAGCCACATCACTAAGAACTCCAAGTTCATCTTCATCTTCATCTAGTGATGACGAGACATCTCTAGAATCACCACCAGGGAAGACAAGGTCACTAAGAGACATATATCAAACATGAAATTTTTTGAGTTTGGAACCCAAAATTTTTGAAGCAGCATCAAAATAAAAAGAATGGGTAAAGGAAATGGAGGAAGAGATCAAAATGATCGAGAAAAACTAAACATAGGAGTTGGTAGATCGGCCAACCAACAAAGAAGTCATCAAAGTCATGTGGGTCTACAAGATGAAACTCAAACCAGATGACTCAATTCAAAAACATAAAGTAAGTCTGGTTGCTAAAAGGTACTCACAACTACTATGTATTAACTACAACGAGACATTAACTCCTATTGCACGCTTAGACACTATAAGAGTACTTATTGCATTAGCTGCTAAAAAACAATTGAGGATCCATAACCTAGATGTAAAGTCAGCGTTCCTCAATGGCTAACTAGAAAAATAAATATATGTTGAGAAACCTCAAGGGTTTGTAAATAAATGCCAAGAAGATCGAGTTCTAAGACTACAAAAAGCACTACACATACTCAAGCAAGCTCCTTGGGCTTGGTAAACTTGAATCGACAATTACTTCATTGATCGAGAATTCAAGAGAAGTCAAAACGAGCCTACTCTCTACATTAAAAACCAAGGTGATGATAATAGACTCATTCTCGCTCTTTGTGTTGATGATCTCATCTATACAAGAAACAATGAGAAAATGATCAACGAATTCAAAGAAGAGATAATGAAACACAGATGACAGATCTCGGGTTAATGAACTACTTTCTCGACATTGAGGTGAAACAAGATACGAAAGGAATATTCATATCACAAAAGAAGTTTATAGAGTCTTTACTAAATAAGTTCAAGATGCATTAATGTAAGACTGTTGCTAATCCTCTGGTCACCAACGAAAAACTAACCAAAGAAGACGGCTCAACTAAGGCAGATCCAGCAATATACAAAAGTCTCATTGGATGTTTGCTATATCTTACCGCTGACATCATGTAGGTGAATAGTCTACTATCAAGGATCATTAATAGTCCAAGCCAGTTCCACTATGGAGTAGGAAAAAAATTTGAGATACTTACAAGTTACAAAGGACTATGACATATGGTACGAGCCTAGTAGTGACTCAAGATTGACTGGCTACACAGACATCAATTGGGTTGGATAAGTTGATGATATGAAGAATATATCAGGCTATATATTCCCACTCGCTTTAGGTATCATGTTCATAAATAAATCAAGACTGCATCGCACAACCTTCAGCAGAATCAGAATATGTGGCAACAACACTAATATCAAGTCAGGCAATATGGCTTTGACGAAGACTTGAAGACATGGTAGAACAACAAAAAAGACCAACAAAAATTTACTGTGACAAAAAGTCGGTAATATCAATGGCAAAGAACCCCCTCCATCATAGCATGACTAAACACATTGGTATCAAATATTATATTCTGCAAGAGACGACGAATGATGGACAAATTGTGTTTCAATACATAAGGACTGGAAAAAAAATCGCAGATGTTTTTACTAGAACACTTTCACGATCAAAGTTCGAGACACTATGAAAAATGCTCAAAATTACAAAATAAGCATTAAAGGAGAGTGTTAAAATTAATGCTTATGTTACTCCAATGATCTAGAATTATCTAAATCTATAAATATCTAGTTTAATAAAAAGTTATTTGTTTAATTGTTCTGTACTAGTTTTTAGAAATTTTAGTTTCTAGAAAAATATAATCCGCCTTATGGTTAGTATAAACAGGATCTATGGTCATTTGTATCGTCAACTAGATTCACTATAAAAAACATTTTAACAATCTTTTATTAATAAAAGTTCTCTTTTTATCCAAGTGTCTATTCTAATTTTTTTTAATAGAAAACTAATTTCTTTTATCTTCCCAATATAAAGCCTTGATAAATTCATTTCCTTTTCCCTTCTATAATATAAAAACCAACATTATTTTATTTATTTTCTCGATCATATACTATTATAACCTCCTTAAATTTCACTCAACTCTTCAAAACATAGAATGAGATAACATTCCTTATAACCAGTATCAATTTTTTGATGCATTGATCAATATGCAATTATAATTATAGATTTATTTCATGAAAACACACAAACTGAAAAAATTGTAGTGCATACTATGCATAGCTAGGGTTCTAAAAAGTGGAGGTTAAATTGTCAGCACGAAAAAATAATCGACTAGGTAAAACTTTAATCCGATTTTAGACTATTTTAAATATATTTTTATTAAAAAATTATACATTATTCTTATTATACACTTATAAGTTAGTAAACATATCAATAAATATTATATTTAATAAGGTGATATAAAAGAAAATTGCTATGAGATTAATTACCTAAGTTACCAGCTTTCTCATTTATAACAGTAAATTTCTTTTCTAATTTTATTTTCCTTGCATTAACTAGTGTACCTTTTTGTTAATAAAATTTTAAGGTAAAATCTTTCAAAGTCAGGGAAAACATAATTCCCTCATAAACATAAATAAAGTATTATAATATACATATTGATAATAATTTTCCTTGATTATAACAAGGGATTAGAGCTAATAATAAACACATTAATTTCACATGGTCATATGTACTTGCAGTTGATCATGGAAGAAACTCAACCAACAATCCTATATAACCTTAGTTAGCCATCTATATCCTAGTGAGTTCAATTACTAATCTGTTATTTATTAAATAAAAGTGTTGTCTACCACAAATTCAAGATATAATATATGCCACACATTATTAAAAAGAGACAAGTCTTACCAAGATCAGTAAATAGAATAGTCTTGTTTGTTGAATTACCATAGTCAACAACTATTTCTTTAAATAAAATAAAATATTAGTACTAAAATTTCTAATAATTATGGAGATTTAATAAAAAAAATAGCATTTGACAACAAATTTGAAAAAGCAACACTCAAATTATAATTTACACAAACAAACAAATAAAAATATAATTTAATTATCCAAATCCTAAAGTTAATAGTTAATATATTAATGTTGGGTCTCAAATTACATAATAATCTGAAAACACTTATGAGATACAAATAAAATGTATAAGATAAAAAATAAAGATAAATTTTTTGACAAAAGTCTAATTTTATAGGGAAGTGGTAGGATTTTGATTAGGATTGTCCAAATAAATCACAATTAATGGTTAAAAATAATTCTCCCTTTACTAAGTAATAATCTATCATATTGGACTATGGTCCAATAAATTCAATACTACCAAGAAGTCCAATAAGTACAATTAATGAAAAAATAACATGAAAACCTAATAAACCCAAGAGACCATTTACAAAAATTCAAACACACGTCATAAAATAACAACAAGCTCCACCTTAAAGTGCATTATTGAAAAAATCACCATATTGATTATCAGCACTTTAGGAGTATCATAGTGGAAATTCTATTTCAATCGCCATCACTGCCTAATAGTACCTAAAAATAACTTCAACCAAAAAACAGTAAGTCTAAAAAAAGTTTGAACTTGGTGTTATACACCTATTTGATATAAATATCAGAAGAATTAATTTTAAAAGCATATTTTCCAAGATTTAAGTTCATTACTTTCCAAATTATATTCAATGATATGACACTTAACATCTACATGTGTTATTCATGATATACAGGATTTTTGCTCAAATATAATACACTTTGACTATTGGAAACATATTGTATAAATGGTAGATTATTATCACCCTGACGGGGTTTGTATTACCCTATAATAGCTTCTAAGTCCACCCTGACGGGGGTTAGAAGAGTATTGAATCCTGACTATTGTTAATTACCAATTTGACCCTTAAACGAAACACTAGTTAAATAGATATAGGTGAATCCCTTGCGTGAGTCAAGTACTACCTATCATATTTGCGTCCAACCCTTTATTTACTTATTTTCACTTTAATTCTTTAGTTAATTTAGTATTTTAATTTCATTGCATCTTAGTTCTTAATCCAAAAACCAAAACAAATAATTCTATCATTTATTTTCCGCATTACATAACAATTATCTACACTTATATCATAACATTGAAAGTCATACCTAATCCGTCCCTGAGATTGTAATCCCGTTTACCGGATATTAATTGGACGACCCGTACACTTGCGGTACGTGCCTTGCCTTTTTAGAACACACAAGGAGACACCAAGTTTTTGGCGCCGCTGCCGGGGACGGTAGCGTATGACCACGGTGTTATCCGTAAGTGTTTTTAGTTGTTATTTTTATTTCAGTTTTATTTTTCGGTTTTACGCTTGTCCTTGTTCAGTTTCTTTTCAGGTTCATAGGTTTGTTGTATGTACTCAAACCCTGAGAGGTTAATTCGAGAGAAAAACAAAAGAGATAAAGAAGCAAGAGAACAAGCAAGGTTAGAAGAAGCAATGGCAGAGTTAGTTGAGAATCCCGTGATTCAGTTGGATGAAAACGGTCTTCCAATAGTTCCACTAGTATTACCAGTTCCACCGGTAGGAGTCCAGAATGCTCAATGACCAATTCCTCCGTGAGGACAACCACCACTTAACAATAATGTTGTAGGATTCCAAGATGATGGGCCGCGACTCTTCCAACCGAATAACTATAGACCTTTCCGTTTACCACCACTAGGACTTCGTCCTCCCGCAATTCAAGGAAATTGATTCAATCCAGACGCGGGTATGATTAATCAGTTTACAAATATTGGACAGTATAGTGGTGCAGCAAAAGAAGATCCTATTCGAGCCATGTAAAAATTTATGCATATCTGTGATGAATATGTCACTCCTGGAGTAACCGAAGAACAAATATACTTCACTATGTTCCATTTTTCCTCACCGAAGGAGAGAGTGAGTGGTATGATCAGCAGCCACACAATGATATTTTGACTTGGGATCAACTTCAGACGGCGTTTTTAGATAGGTACTATCCTCAAATTTTTCGACTTAGTGTGCAACTTGATGTTGTAACTTTCCGCCAGGAACAAGGAGAAACTGTAGGAGTTGCTTGGACTTGTTTCCAATCTTTATTACGAAAATGCCCATTACATGGGTATTCACTTAAGTTCCAGCTAGGTATATTTTATCGAAGTTTAGATGAATCCGCAAAAGAAAAGATAGATACTATGTGTCAAGGTGGCCTTATGATGGTTAATGTGAATCAAGCTTTGGTTATTACAGATAGAATTGTGAAAAACGAGATGAGTTGGAAACCATCAAGATCACCAGTTTGAGTTTCAGAAAAAGGTACTTTGAATGTAGACGTAGAAGCCGCTTTCAATGCTTAAATTGCCGCTCTAGAGAACAAGATTAAACAACTATCCGTTTCTGAACCGAGAGCTAATGTTCATATGGTGCAAGAACCAAAATTATGTCCCAAGTGTGACGCAATTGATCATACGTGGGAAGATTGTCCTCATAATTAAAGATCTGTATGCTTTATCAATAATCAAAGTAACAATTATTCAAATGGCCAAGGATATGGTAATCAGTATAAGAATCATCCAGGCATTCAATATTCAAATCTGCAAGGGACTGCTAATCCAGGAACTTATCAATCGAGGCCCCAAGGAAACAATTATCAATTTAAACAGCAGAATCAATATCAGGGAGGTCAAGTTTAACATGATGCTTATACAGAGACTCTTGCTCAGAAAGCCCTTCCTACTCATCCTCAAAAAGGTCCAATGCCAAATGAATTAGCTCTCCAAATGAATAAATTTTCAACTAGAGTAGAGGAACGAATGAAAAGTACCCAAGATTACTTGCAGGCACTCGTGAGCATAACAAAAAGTAGTAATCAAGCACATCAAGAGACCAATATAAAGGTAAATGAACAAGAAGCCTCGTTTAAAATTCTTGAAAACAAGTGTCTCAGTTAGCAAAACAGATAAATCAGCGTCCCCAAGGACAACTCCCAAGTACACTGAAGAACCGAAACAATATGAAGAGTGTAACACGATAACCACTAGAAGTGGTAAGAAATTGCAACCACCACCTTTCTCGGTTATGAAAGAAAATGAAGTAACTAGAAAAGAAAAACCTTTGGAGGAGGTGGAAGAGAAAAATGAAGAACCTAAAGTGGTAGAAGTGGAGAAGATTCTGGAAAAGCCAAAGCAGAAAGATACTGTAGAAACCCGTCCTCCTCCACCATTCCCTTCCAGAGTTCAGAAGAAAGGAGATACGGCTGAATACGAAAAATTCATGAATATGGTGAGTAGGCTCAATATTAATATACCCTTCTTAGAGGCCATCAAGGGGTTACCAAAATATTTGAAATTTCTGAAAAGAGCTCTCACAAACAAGCACAAGTATCTCGAGAATGAAATGATAGGCTTGCCAGAAGAATGTAGTGCGATATGCCAGAGTAAGTTACCACCTAAGTTTCTTGATCCTGAGAGTTTTACTATTCCTATTTCTATTGGTAACGAGTGGAAAAGTAAAGCCTTATGCGATTTAGGAGCAAGTATTAATCTTATGCCTAGATCAATTTTTGAGAAGTTGAAAATAGGAGACGCAAGACCAAACTTTTATGGTCTTGCAAATGGCTGACAGATCCCTCGTGCATCCGGAGGGAAGAATAGAAAATGTCCTCGTCAAGGCAGGTACTTTAATTTTTCCAGTTGATTTTGTTATACTTGATTACGACACGGATGGGAATGTTCCCGTTATTTTGGGAAATCCATTCCTAGCCACGGGTCGTACTTTGATTGATGTAGAAAACGGAGAATTGACTATGCGTATCCAAGATGAGGAAGTGAAATTCAACGTGTTTAGGCCTATGAAGTTTCCGGACTCCAAAGAGGAGCGTTTCCGGATGGATGTGGTTGAACAAGAAGGAAAAGAACCAACCAAGGTAGTGGAAATCATAGGAAAGGAGGTGAAAGAGCTAAGAAAGAAACCACAAATTAAAGCTCCTCTAGATCCTAAGGAAAACCCACACCTTGATCGTGCAAAGAAGAAAGGTAAATAACGCGCTATGAAAGTGCCAAAAGAACATAAGAAAGAAAGGAAGAAGGAGAATATAAGAGTGGGAGATTAAGTATCATTGAAAAGGCCTGAACTTCCTCCGAGAACACGTAAGTTAAAAGGTTCTTTGAATGGATTATTCACTGTAACGCAGATTATCTTGGAGAAACTAGTTGGAATAAAAGCCAAAGGATGGAAGGTTCGAATACCTCACGTTGATAACCTCACTCACTGCTACAGAGGTTATGTAAAAACTTGACACCTGAGGTGATCCGTCGAGCTTAACGACATTAAACAAAATCTACTTCAATTGTATATTAGTTTAAAATGCTCTCATGTCTTTTATTTCGTAGTGTTTAAGCTCGTATTAGTGTATGTTATTTAAAAGAAATGAGAAAGGTCTGGTGTTTTGATGATTACAGGTACTTAAACCCATGAGTTTGGGGTTAACATGTGTTAAATGCGAGAAAAACGTGTTTTGTTCATAAGGTTAACCACTCGCACTGGCTAGCCGGTCAACGAGGGTCAAATGAAGACCATTTCACGCATCTCTACTGTGCGTCGCCGAAAAAACATTCGCGCCGCCAGCTAGTCGTTCACCTGACTGGCATGCCGGCCTGAAGTAGCACGAGGCCACGGGATATAGGCTTGGGTATTTTCCCGAGAGCAAGGATAATGGAAAAGAAGCTCGCCGACTAGCCGGTCAGCTGACCGACATGCCGGCAAAGGCGAGAGCTGCTGTACGCGAAATAACAAAACACGAGGCCACGGGGTATTGACTCGGGTATTATGCCGAGAGGGGAGAATTCGACATGGTCTGGGACCGGCTAGCCGGCCATCCGGCCGGTATGCCTGCCCGACCAGCGGAAATCTCCCCAAAACCTTATTAAAACCCTTGTTTCCTCTCTTTTAACCTAGCCTCTTCTGCAAGATATCATTATAAACGACCCCTGACCCTATATATACCTGCTATTCATCATCAAAACACCAAGTCACATCAAATCCTTCCCTCTAAAAAACTCCTAATACATAATCATCATCAAATCCTTCGACCAAACACCAAAATCATTCACTTTTCTTTCATCAAATCTTCACTCTCACCCATTAAACCTTATCTTCTCCTTTAAAAATTAATTACCCATATCATACAACATCTTAAAACATCTTTCTTAAACCTCAAAACATCAAAGTTCAAAACGTTTTCTCTAGTTTTTGAATTTTTGAAGTATTGAGTTTGGGGTTCCTTGAAGATGACGAACAGAGCTGATTCCTTGAGCTATAACCGAAGAGAAAGGGTGAATCCTAACATTAATGGAGTAATTCCAGCTGAGGGTCTTGAAAGCCTGAAGAGAGGTCGTCAATGGTTTGAAGAGTTTGAAGCATGGAGTACTCTTAGAGTCCCTCCACCAACACAGAAGGTGAATTCAAATAATGAGTTGGAAGCTAAGATTCTAGTGTTAGAGGTGAACCAAGAGAAGATGATTGCTACTTTAGGATGCGTGACAAAAGATTTAGACCTCCTCAGAACTATGCTACTTGGGGTGAGCACCATACAACATGCCACCTATTCTGTACTCACGAAGGAAGTCTTACGTGGATGCAACACCGAAAACCAGCCAAGTGCTGGTGTAGATACGTATTCCTAACTTTCTCATTTAGTAGTGTATAATAGTTTATTTGCTTTATTGAGTCTTTTCGAGTCGTGGGGGCACGACTCATTTTTGAGTTTGGGGTGGGGTTCGTTGCCTCATCCCAATTTTTATGTGTTATTTGTTTTAATAGCTTTTAATAAAACTGATTTTAGGGTTGTGTTTGACTGTAGAGAATTTTAAATGTCCCCATTAAGCAAAATTTTTATGAATTTATGATAGAAAATAGTAGAGTTTAGGAGTTAGTATAAAACGCATTTAGATTGCATGCAAATAGGTAATTAATAGGTAGAATAACAGTGCCAAAGAAGTAAACTTGTACTTAAGAAAAATGTTTTGTGTGTAGAACTCGAGATCCAAAGTGATAGAGAACACACTTAGGTATGAATTAGAGGCAAGCTATGTGATTAGCAAGATGATAGCGGCAGTTCTTTGTTAGGCCTTTGAATCCTTTTTAGCCTTCTGTCCCTTAATATATTATTATCCATCTTAGCCCCAATTTTAGCCTTTAAGCCTTCTTTTGTCGCCATAATATAAGCCCATATCCCTTAAGATTATTAGGCATTACCATATGACCCGTACTTGAATCACAATCCTGAGACTTCCTGTGTTGAGCTTGAGTTTGGGGTGGTGGATTTCATTAATTAGAGATTACATTGGGAGGGAATTTGTATGCATTTTTAGTTATGCGCAATTGTGGATGATATATATTGTAACCCTTTGCCGGGGTAATAGTGAATAAAAATGAAGCTACAAGCTAAAGTTATGAAAAGGCATTTTTGTGATTTTAGAAATTAATAAATGATTTGAAAATTATATATATTCGGACCGGCAAAGTGGAATTTTAGAAATCATCTGTATAACAATTTGAAAAAAGTATGATATACAATTGAAATGTATAGTTACCTTTAACACGCATTTGTAAAATTGATATAATTTGATTCTTTTTGTGATTTCTCGTTTCCCTTTATTTCACCTGACTTTTCTTTCTACTCTATACATGCTATTGCAGATTCATCAGCATTAATAATAGATTAAAATTAATTTTCTCTTTTTAGATAAAATATATTTTTCCAAACTAAAAGTATATATCGAATCCAGCCATCAAACCTTGCTATTTATTTAGCATTTACCAAGGTATACATGGACGTCGTTGAAAGATATTTAGATTAGTTTTGTGTAATGTAGTTATTTTCGAAAAATGGTTAAAAAGAAATAAAAAATTAAAGATTAGAAATTTGACAAAAATCTATTTATTACCGATATTTCAATTAATCTAGTCTATTCAATGTTGAAACACTAGTTTTAGTATCATCTGGAACCAACAAAAAGTGAGGATCAGCAAAATTCTAAATCTGCGATGCTAATATATGGGAGTGGTAGGGTTTTGATCACCACCATCCAAATACATCAAAATCAATGGTTGAAAATTATTAAATATTTACGAGAAAAAACATGTCATATTGGGCTAAGACCAGTAAGACCAATTAGTCATTAGACTAATATAACTACTAATTATACTTGAGACACCCAATACACAAGCCCAAACATATTTGGAAGCGCTTGTACATACTGAAGTGTTCTCAGTAATCACATTTATTCTCAATGGTCATAAATTCCCGCCATTAAAAGACCATCGTAAATGCTCCCAACATTAACTCGTTCTCCCCCTTGTGAAAGAATACATTTAGACTCATGCTCGTTTCTTGGAACATTGTTAACACTTTCGGATTCATTTTATTAAAAATATTTTGAAATTCACAAGATTACCATATAAAGAGGTTTAAGTCATATTGTTTAACACATAAATTTATATTCAATATTTATAATAAAAAATGTCTATTCTTCTCTTAAAATGTTTATGACTTTAGAATTGAGTTGTAATAGTAATCCCTTTAAGGATACGCCATATTTGAAAAATATATGTTGTAAGTTTATTGTTGTAATATTTAATTATCTACATATAACTTGTTGTAAGTGTATTTTGTAAATAAGTATATTTTTGTGATTACCAATTTAATATAACTGTTTGTTAGTTTTATCAACAATATAGAGATGCGTACAAATTTAATAACCAAGTGAAGCAAAAAACCATAAAAATGAAATCCTAATTTCATTTAGCACTCAAAGAAGGTTATTGACTGAGTAAATTATAAAAGTGGTGTAATTGAAAATACAAACACGAAATTCACCCTTCTTTAGCTAGTAGATTTTTTTTAGTATAGTGCAAGTGAAAGAGGGTGAACATGAAATTATGATTAGTTAGTTAGTCAGTAAGTTTTTGGTTTTATTATCACCATAATTATGAACTAAAAGGCATCATATGAGTGGTTTACATTTGAATATTCG
Source organism: Nemophila menziesii (assembly GCA_029959085.1). Taxonomy (NCBI): domain Eukaryota; kingdom Viridiplantae; phylum Streptophyta; class Magnoliopsida; order Boraginales; family Hydrophyllaceae; genus Nemophila; species Nemophila menziesii. The sequence goes on along the minus strand of JARWIR010000015.1, from coordinate 20,219,482 downwards.
CTTTCAATTGAACTAATTCTCTGTGTGGAAAGATTAAGAGATATATGTGATGAATTTTAGGAAGGCTCTCCTTTAAGAGATATTGGTGCATTAGAAGCTTTGTTGGGTTGTGGATCAGATCTATATATATATATTGATCCATTGAGAGGTAATTTTAGATACCTTTCTTTGTTATTCGCAATTGTGACAAAAATGTAAAATAAGTTATATTAATCATAAAACTATAATAATCGGGGAATTATTTTAAATTTCTAATGTACTCGCCACTTCTTTTTCTCTTATTTCATGAGCCAATAGATACAACTTAAAATGAAAAGATTAGAGCAATGTGTAAAATCTAGGAAATAATTATAGGAGTTAGAAAACAAGGACAATGAGACTCCTTTCAAAATAACAGTTTATTTTATGCATTAAGAATCTATTAGAAGGATAAAAAACATCTGGCTTTTGACCATTCTTACATGAAACAACAAAGCTTTTGACGTTTTTCCTATCCATAATATTTTGTCTGAATACATGTGGCAGAAGTTTGAACCACCGTTTACTACTACTAACTTGTTCCCGTCCAAACCTAGAATTTCTCAATTTTACGAAACAGAATAGGCCATTCATCACTAACAAATTGTTTCCTCTCAAAGATTAAATCCTAAATATCTAACGAATACGAGAAGACATATAACTAGCATTATAAACTACAACTAATGAATCGTTCAAAGAAATCTCCATATGCCCACAAGTTGCATTGGAAAGAAAGATGCTGAACATTCAAAGAATAAATTTGATTGAAATGCTTAAGTCAACGAAAAAATAGTCTATAATGTAGTTATCTCTCCTTCATATGTGCTTACATATATGTTCTTCATATGTGGATACATATATCCAGAGAGAAGGTTAAATGGTGCAATATTATATGGGTAAATACTGTATTTCGAGATGTTCCATCATCTCTAGTTAGGAATTCTAAATCTATTAGCTACAAAAAACATAATAATTGAATGGGCTTGAAAATAAATGATCTTTATTTGTTATGTATGAATTGTTCAGAGGATGCAGATCATTTAATCATTGGATGCTGTTACTCTAAAAAAATATTATGTAAGATTCTTGTGAAGTGTGGGATAAAGAGTCTAGTTATAGATTTGAATTGAGTAACTAAAATTATTTTTGAAATCCTATCTATGGAACACTTTCTCATTGTTAGCTCTCTATTTACACTCTATATGTATTGGATACGGGGTGAGAGAAACACTGAAAATTATGAAAGATTAAGCTTGAATGAGGAACAAATTTTAGGTGAAGAATGTGGGCCTTAAAAAGGTTTGTAATAGAGTGTTTAGGCTAAAAGGTTTATTTGTAATGTTTTATGGGCTTGTTAGTTTTTTCTTAAACTTGTTTTGGGCTTCTAGAACTACTTGTAATAGGACTTGGAAATGTTGTGTAAGGAGTTATTAATAAGAAATTTGATTTGCCAATAAAAAAAATAGAAAAAGAAAGAATATTGAAATATAATATTTGTACATACAAGCATTTCAACAACCAATAAATCATTTAGATACAACGAATAATTTTGAACCAAGCAAATTTATTCTTTTAATTTTGTATGCTAAATTATTACATGTACCATTCTCATTTATTTTTTGTGTTAATAATATACTATTTTTACCTTTTAAATGTCACTAACTTCAAAACAAAGAACGAGTTTAGCATTCCATGTTGTTTGTATCAATACCTTTACTTACTGTATTTTTAGTTATGGATCTGGTTTATAAAACCACTTTAACAGATAAAAACTAGAATGCATACTATACATCGCTTGGGTTCTATAAAAACTAGCCACCGGTTAACTGTCAGCGCCTTCGATATATTAATTGAGTAGGCAACCAACCCATTAATCGATTTTAGGTTTTTTTATGCATAGAAGATTTTAAATATATTTTATTTATATTTTATTAAAAAATGTATATTATAATTAGTGTAAATTTAATAGTTAGTATATCAATAGATATTATATTGAATAAGGTGATATATAAGAAAAATTTCACTGGGTAAATTAAAAATATGTTACCAACGTTGTTATTTTATAATTGTAAAATTACTTATGTACTTACTTGACGTAAAATCATTCAAGGTGCGCACAAAATAACCCAGATAACCCATATTAACAAAATAAAAGAAAGATTAAATTGAACACAATAATACAAAAAACCATAATTATGTAAATTTAATTAATACATTAAAAACAAAATTAATATGGGTTAGTGGTAAAACCACCTTTAAACTTCTAGGTATTACCCAATAAATATATATTTATTCGAATATATATGTGTCTTAATATTTATATTCTCTTAAATTAGAGAAGATTAATTTTTTATTTAAATATTAAGTAATCACCTTATCAAAACATATAAATGAATAGTTTTTATTGCAAGACATGAACGAAAAATCAAGCTACATTTTTTATTTAATCTATTATGTTACAAGTCACATTAATATTAAATCACATTTAGATTTTCCACAAAGAACATGAACAACTTATATTTGAAAATAGATAAATTAAATAAAAATTAATTCAACAAATATTGTACATAAAACATTGCGTTTATATTTATGAATGCAAGAAAATTACTACATCATTACAATAATAAGAGAATCTTACACACTGGAGTACTTAAGAAATTTTAAATTACAATACAGAATATAAACCATAATACTCGTGAATTCAGTTAGAAGGCGGGTTATGGCAAACATAGTTGCATGGAAATGGAGGTAGCTTTGAAGACAGGTTTTATACTTGTTGCTAAAGTGGTGATGATGATGACGAAAAAGATTTTGATGGGATGGACGACATAGATTTTAGAAACTTCATTTGATTACCAGCTGTCACGTCGGTATAAAGGGTTTCTTGTGCAATTTTGGGTAACTTCACTTGTATTCCTAACTCCATTATAGTACCGATTCCAAGCCAAACTTGTTAATCATCTCTTCGTTGTTTCTGTTTGGGAGGATTTTTTCCCAAATTAACGAGCCATTTCTGGTTTGATTTGTGCCATAATCTAGACTGGATCCCAATATTGGTACTTAGAAGAATGGGATTATCTGAAGAATAAGGAAAAAAACAAAATTCTTAATGGAACATAAGGTTCCATTAGAGTTATAGATGGAGAAAAATTGAACCTCTTAAAGCTAGTTTCCAGAATGGTGTAAATTTATGTTTTCAAGGGGGTTATAAATTGTATTTGTGTTAATTGGATACAAATATTCTTTGTAAACATCCATATCAATGTGTATTGGAAAATTTGGAACCGGAATGTCAGAAAAGGCGAGTAGCTTCTTTCTCTAGAATATATAATATAATTCATGAATACATTATAAATTAAAATATACTTTCATCTTAGAAAAGGTAGTCCATTTTTGTTTAGCAATTAGTTTATTTCTCCTGAATATAAAATCTTTTAAAATATAATTATCTCCCAAACACAAATAGACAATTATGAATATAAACATAGATAGTGTTTTAACTTGATTATAACATGAGATTAGAGTTAATAAGAATTAGATTCATCACATCATTCCACATGGTTATTTGTGTACAAGAAAAGAAAACACTTAGATAAGGAACACTCAACCAACCATAATATACAATTTTAGTCAGAGACTCATATACTAGTGAGTACAACTATTAATCTGTAATTTATTAAACATAAGTTTTGCCAATTCTATATCTAATAGATATCATATGTTATGAAAAGGATACAAGTCTTACAAAGATTATTAAGTAGAATATTCTTCTTTTGTTGAAATTCTATAGCCAACAACCATTGTCCGTAAAAGACATTAAAGTATTTGTAAAGAAATGTCTTTTAATAAAGAGCTTTAGCAATAATCCAAACAACTTACCAAATAAATATGACTGATCAAAAACATAAATTAAATATCTAAATCCTAATATTAATATATTAATGGTTGGTGTCAAATTGTATAACAATTTGAAAAAAGTATGATATACAATTGAAATGTATAGTTACCTTTAACACACATTTGTAAAATTGAAATTATTGATTCTTTTTGTGATTTCTTGCTTCCTTTTATTTCACATGCCTTCTCTTTCTACTCTATACATGCCATTGCAGATTCATCAGCATTAATAATAGATTAAAATTAATTTTTTCTTTTTAGATAAAATATATTTTTCCAAACTAAAATTAAATATCGCCATCAAACCTTGCTATTTATTCAGCATTTACCAAGGTATACATGGACTTCGTTGAAAGATATTTAGATTAGTTTTGTGTAATGTAGTTTTTTTTGAAAAAATGGTTAAAAAGAAATAAAAAATTAAAGATCAGAAATTTGACAAAAATATATTTATTATAGATATTTCAATTAATCTAGTCTATTCAATGTTGAAACTCTAGTTTTAGTATCATCTGAAACCGAAACCAAAAAGTGAGAATCAGCAAAATTCTAAATCTGCGATGCTAATATATGGAGTGGTAGGGTTTTGATCACGACCATCCAAATACATCAAAATCAATGGTTGAAAATTATTAAATATTTAAGGAGAAAAAACATGTCATATTGGGCTAAGACCAATTAGTCATTAGACTAATATAACTAGTAATTATACTTGAGACACCCAATACACAAGCCAAAACATATTTGGAAGCGCTTGTACATACTGAAGAGTTCTAGTAATCACATTTATTCACAATGGTCATAAATTCCCGCCATTAAAAGACCATCGTAAATGCTCCCAACATTAAGTTGTTCTACCCCTTGTGAAAGAATATATTTAGACTTATGCTGGTTTCTTGGAACATTGTTTACACGTTTTGATTAATTTTATTAAAAATATTTTGAAATTCACAAGATTACCATATAAAGATGTTTAAGTCATATTGTTTAACACATAAATTTATATTCAATATTCATAATAAAAAATGTCTATTCTTCTCTTAAAATGTTTCTGATTTTAGAATAGAGTTGTAATAGTAATCCCTTTGAGGATACGCCATATTTGAAAAATATTTTTTTAACGAAGTCATGTAGAAGTTACGTTATTACACGACAGATCTGAAATATATTGTAAGTTTATTGTTGTCAATTTAATTATCTACATATAACTTGTTGTAAGTGTATTTTGTAAATAAGTATATTTTTGAGATTACCAATTTAATATAAGTGTTTGTTAGTTTATCAACAATATAGAGAGGCATACAAATTCAATAACCAAGAGAAGCAAAAAACCATAAAAATGAAATCATAATTTCAGTTAGACTCAAAGAAGGTTATTGACTGAGTAAATTATAAAAGTGGCTTAATTGAATATACAAACACGAAATTCACCCTTCTTTAGCTAGTAGAATTTCTTTAGTCTAGTGCAAGTGAAAGTGGGTGAACATGAAATTATGATTAGTTAGTTAGTTAGTAAGTTTTAGGTTTTATCATCACCATAATTAAGAACTAAAAGGCGTCATATGAGTGGTTTACATTTGAATATTCGCTTTCAATTGAACTTATTCTCTGTGTGGAAACATTAAGAGATATATGTGATGAATTTTAGGAAGGCTCTCCTTTAAGAGATATTGGTGCATTAGAAGCTTTGTTGGGTTGTGGATCAGATATATATATATATATATATATATATATATATATATATATATATATATTGATCCATTGAGAGGTAATTTTAGATACCTTTATTTGTTATACGCAATCGTGACAAAAATGTATAATAAGTTATACTAATCATAAAACTATAATAATCGGGGAATCATTTTAAATTTCTAATGTACTCACCACTTCTTTTTCTCTTATTTCATGAGCCAATAGATACGACTTAAAATGAAAATATTAGAGCAATGTGCAAAATCTAGGAAATAATTATAAGAGTTAGAAAACGAGGACAATGAGACTCCTTTCAAAATAACAGTTTATTTTATGCATTAAGAATCTATCAGAAGGAAAAAAACACTTGGCTTTTGACGATTCTTACACGAAACAACAAAGCTTTTGACGTTTTTCCTATCCATAATATTTTGTTTGAATACATGTGGCAGAAGTTTGAACCACCCTTTACTACTACTAACTTGTTCCCGTCCAGACCTAGAATTTCTCAACCACGAAACAGAATAGGCCATTTTATCACTAACAAATTGTTTCCTCTCAAAGATTAAATCCTAAATATTTAACGAATACGAGAAGACATATAACTAACATTGTAAACTACAACTAATGAATCATTCGAAGAAATTGCCATATGCCTACAAGTTGCATAAGAAAGAAAGAAGCTGAACATTCAAAGAATAAATTGGATTGAAATGCTTAAGTCAACGAAAAAATAGTCTATAATGTAGTTATCTCTCCTTCATACGTGCGTACATATAAGTTCTTCATATGTGGATACATATATCTAGAGAGAAGGTTAAATGGTGCAATATTATTTGGGGTAAATACTGTATTCGAGATGTTCCTTCATCTCACGGTTAGCAATTCTAAATCGTTTAGCTACAAAAAACATAATAATTGAATGGGGCTTGAAAATCAATCAACTTTTTTTGTTATGTATGAATTGTTCAGAGGATGCAGATAATTTATTCATTGGATGCTCTTACTCTAATAAAATATTAAGTAAGATTCTTGTGAAGGGTGGGATAAAGAGTCTAGTAATAGATTTGAATTGAGTAACTAACATTATTTTTGAAATCCCATCTATGGAACACTTTCTCATTGTTAGCTCTCTATTTACACTCTATATGTATTGGATACGGGGTGAGAGAAACACTGGAAATTATGACAGATTAAGCTTGAATGAGGAACAAATTTTGGGTGAAGAATGTGGGCCTTAAAAACGTTTGTAATAGAGTGTTTAGGCTAAAAGGTTTATTTGTAATGTTTTATGGGCTTTTTAGTTTTTTCTTAAAGTTGTTTTGGGCTTTAAGAGTTATATGTAATAGGTTGGATTTGGGCTTCTAGAACTACTTGTAATAGGACTTCGAAATGTTGTGTAAGGAGTTATTAATAAGAAATTTTATTTGTCAATAAAAAAAATAGAAAAAGAAAGAATATTCAAATATAATATTTGTACATACAAACATTTAAACAACCAATATATCATTTAGATACAACGAATAATTTTGAACCAAGCAAATATTTTCTTTTAATTTTGTATGCTTAAATATTACATGTACCATTCTCATTTATTTTTTGTGTGAATACTATACTATTTTTACCTTTTAAATGTCACTTACTTCAAAACAAAGAACGAGTTTAGCATTCCATGTTGTTTGTATCAATCCCTTTACTTCCTGTATTTTTATTTATAGATCTGGTTTATAAAACCACTTTAACAGATAAAAACCAGAATGCATACTATACATCGCTTGAGTTCTATAAAAACTAGCCACCGGTTAAACTGTCAGCGCCTTCGAAAGATTAATTGAGTAGGCAACCAACCCATTAATCGATTTTAGGTTGTTTATGCATAGACGATTATAAATATTTTTTTTTTATATTTTATTAAAAAATATATATTATAATTATTGTAAATTTAATCGTTAGTTAGTATATCAATAGATATTATATTGAATAAGGTGATATATAAGAAAAATTTCACGGGGTAAATTAAAAATATGTTACCAACGTTCTTATTTTATAATTGTAAAATTACTTCTGTACTTTCTTGACGTAAAATCATTCAAGGTGTACACAAACTAACCCGGATAACCCATATTAACAAAATAAAAGAAAGATTAAATTAAACACAATAATACAAAAAACATAATTATGTAAAACCACCTTTAAACTTCTCGGTATTACCCAATAAATATATATTTATTCGAATATATATGTGTCTTAATCTCAATGTTCTCTTAAATTAGAGAAGATTAATTTTTAATTTAAATATTTAAGTAATCACCTTATCAAAACATATAAACGAATAGCTTTTATTGCAAGACAAATTAAATGAACAAAAAATCAAGCGACATTTTTTATTTAATCTATTATGTTACAAGTCACATTAATATTAAATCACATTTAGATTTTCCTCAAAGAACATGAACAACTTATATTTGAAAATAGATAAATTAAATAAAAATTAATTCAACAAATATTGTACAAAAAACACCGCGTTTATAATTATGAATGCAAGAAAATTACTACATCAATACAATAATAAGAGAATCTTACACACTGGAGTACTTAAGAAATTTTAAATTACAATACAGAATATAAACCATAATACTCGTGATTTCAGTTAAAAGGCGGGATAGGGAAAACATAGTTGCATGGAAATGGAGGTAGCTTTGAAGACGAGTTTTATACTTGTTGTTGAGGTGGTGCTGATGATGATGAGAAAGATTTTGATGGGATGGACGACATAGATTTTAAAAACTCCAGTTGATTACCAGCTGTCACATCGGTATAAAGGGCTTTTTGTGCAATTTTGGGTAACTTCACTTGTATCCCCAACTCCATTCTAGTTCCGATTCCAAGACAAACTTTTTAGTCATCTCTTCGTTGTTTCTGTTTGGGAGGATTTGTGCCCAAATTGACGAGCCATTATTGAGTTCGAAAGGAATCAGTGGAATGATTCCGGTCTGATTTGTGTCATAATCTCGATTGGATCCCAATATTGTTAATTAGAAGAATGGGATTATCAAAAGAATAAGGAAAACACAATTAGTAATGGAACATAAGGTTCCATTAGAGCTATATATGGAGAAAAATTGAACCTCTTAATTTTAGTTTCCAGAATGGTGTAAATTTATGTTTTCAAGGGGGTTATAAATGGTATTTGTTTTAAATGGATAAAAAACTTCTTTGTAAACATCCATATGAATGTGTATTGAAAGATTTGGAACAGGAATATGCATTAAGTATCTATCAGAAGTAAAAAAACATTTGGATTTTGACGATTCTTACACGAAACAACAAAACTTTTGACGTTTTTCCTATCCATAATATTTTGTCTGAATACATGTGGCAGCAGTTCGAACCATTCTTTAATATTACTAACTTGTTCCAGTCCAGACCTAGAATTTCTTCAACCACGAAACAAAATAGGCCATTCATCACTAACAAATTGTTTACTCTGAAAGTTTAAATCCAAAATATCTTACGAATACGAGTAGACATTTAACTAGCATTATAAACAACAACTAATGAATCATTCAAAGAAATCACCACATGCCCACAAGTTGCATAGGAGGGAAAGAAGCTGAAGATTCAAAGAATAAATTGGATTGAAATGCTTAAGTCAACGAAAAAATAGTCTATATTGTGGTTATCTCTCCTTCATATGTTCATACATATATCTTTTTAATTATTGTAAGTAGAATTTCTTACATACAAAATGAATTATGTAACATTCTTATTTTGGATCGTGTGGCATTTGGAAGTTGACTTAAAATACAAGCTTAGAGTAATACTAGAGAAATGTAAACATTCTACTTCTCCAAGTTCTCTGTAATTGATATAGGAAGTTTAATAACTTTTACAGTAACAAAATTTTTTCAAACACTATAATGTGTATAAAAGTAGAATCAAATTAAATTTATTTATTTTGATTATAACATACAATATAGAGACAATGAACACAAAATTTTAGGACCTGATGGCTATATTGCTTTCTTTAACAAATCATCTTGGAGTGTAATTGAAAAGGACCTCAATGTAGCAGTAAAGTAGTTTCTAGATTCAGGTGAATTACTTGGACAGGTCAAGGCTACTAATATAGTTCTCATTCCATAAGAAAAATCTGTCTCAAGTGTTAGAAATTTAGTCCTATTTCATGTGTAAACACTACTTATAAGGCCATATACAGAGCTATTTTAAATAGATTGAAGAAGGTTTTAGAAACAATTATATCTATAAAACAGGATGCCTATGTAGGTGGAACGTATAAGTGACAATATATTGGTTGCTTACGATATTGTACTTGATTATGAAAAGAAATTTCTTGAAAAATTTGTACAACAGATTAAAATGTGTGTTTGTACTCCTTCATACTTTATTTGTGTAAATAGAGAAGCTTGAGGATACTTTACAGGAAAGTGAGGACCCAGACAAGGAGATCCTCTCTCTCTATATCTTTTTACTATTTGCATGGAAGTGTTCACAGTGTGATTTAATCATATGGAACTAAAATCTCAATTCAGTTATCATCATAAGTGTAAGTGTTTGAAGCTAAATCATATTGTGTTTGTTGATGATGTGTTGGTTTTCCATAAAGCTAATGTTAAGTCAGCTAAAATTGTAAAGAAAGCATATACTTCCAAAAGAGTGAATTATATTTTTGTGGAACGGAGGCTGATCTTATATGCAGAATCTCAAATATACTTGATACAAAAGTGGCATATTTTCCTGTGAGATACTTATAGAAGATTAGAAGATGATAGAAGATTAATTTTTAATTTAAATATTTAAGTAATCACCTTATTATAACATAATTGATACTAAATGAATAATTTTTATTGCAATAAAAATTTAAATGAACCCAAAATCAAGCGACATTTTTAAATCAATCTATTATGTTGCAAGTTATGTTAATATTAAATCACATTTAGATTTTCCTCAAAGAACATGAACAACTTATATTTGACCATAGATAAATTAAATAAAAACTAATTCAACTAATATTGTACAAAAAACATCGCGTTTATATTTATGAATGTAAGAAAATTACTATATCATTACAATAATTAGAGAATCTTACACACTAGAGTACTTGAGAAAATTAAAATTACAATACATAATATAAATCCTGGTACTAGTGATTTCAGTTAGAAGGCGAGTTAGGACAAACATAGTTGCATGGAAATGGAGGTAACTTTGAAGACGAGTTTTAAACTTGTTGCTGAGGTGGTGCTGATGATGATGAGAAAGATTTAGATGGGATGGAAGACATAGATTTTAGAAACTCTATTTGTTTACCAGCTATCACGTTGGTATAAAAGGCTTCTTGTGCAATTTTGGGTAACTTCACTTGTATACCCAACTCCATTCTAGTCCTGATTCCAAGCCAAACTCGTTAATCATCTCTTCGTTGTTTCTGTTTGGGAGGATTTATGGCCAAATTGATGAGCCATTATTGAGTTCGAAGGGAATCATTCGATTGATTCCGGTCTGATTTGTGTAATAATATAGATTGGATCCCAATATTGTTACTTAGAAGAGTGGTATTATCAAAAGAATAAGGAAAAACACAATTTTTAATGGAACATAAGGTTCCATTAGAGTTATAGATGGAGAAAAATTAAACCTCTTAAAGCTAGTTTCTAGAATGGTGTAAATTTATGTTTTCAAGGGGGTTAGAAATGGTATTTGTGTTAAATGTCTAAAAAACTTCTTTGTAAATATCCATATCAATGTGTATTTGAAGATTTGGAACCAGAGTGTCAAAAAAGGCGAGTAACTTCTTTAACCTGAATAAATAATATAATTCATGAATACATTACAAATTAAAATATAATTTCATCTTAAAAAAGGTAGTGCATTTATATTTATTAAGTAGCTTCTTTCTCATGAATATAATATATTTTAAAGTCTTACAAAATATATTTCTCTCCCAAATACAAGTAGACAATCATGAATATAAATATAGATAGTGAATTAACTTTATTATAACATGATATTATAGTTAATAAGAACCATATTCATTCCACATGGTCATATACATACAAGAAACTTGAAAAAATCACTTAAATAAACAACATACAACCAAACATCCTATAAAACCTTAGTCAGAGACTCATATACTAGTGAGTACAAATACTAATTTGTCATTTATTAAACATAAGGTTTGCCAATTCAATATCTAATAGATATAATACATTATGAAAAAGAGATAAGTCTTACCAATATTATATAGTATAATATTCTCCTTTTGTTGAAATGCCATAGCCAACAAACATTGTTTGTAAAAGATATTAAAGTATTTGTAATGAATTTTCTATTAATAGAGAGCTTTGACAAAAAACAACATATGACAAGAATTTTTAAATCAGATGATAATCCTAACAATTTACCAAATAAATCTGACTGATCGAAAACTTAATTTACCAAATAAATCCTAATGCTAATATATAAATGGTTGATCTCAAATTATATAAAAATTTGAAACAAGTATGAATAAAATTAAAATGTATTGTTACCTTTAACACACATTTGAAAAATTGAAATAATTTGATTCTTTTTGTGATTTTTTGTTTCCTTTTATTTTACCTACCTTCCCTTTCTACTCAATTCATGCCACAGATTCATCAACATTAATAATAGATTAAAAGTAATTTTCTGTTTTGAGATAAAATATATTTTTTCAAACTAAAAGTATATATCAAATCCAACTATCATACCTTGATATTATTCACCATTTACCAAGGTATACATGGACGTCATTGAAAAATCTTTAGATTAGTTTTGTGTAATGTTATTTTTCAAAAAAAAAGAGTTAGAAGGAAATAAGAAATTAAAGATCAGAAATTTGACAAAAATCTGGCGATTACAGATATTTCAATTAATGTAGTCAATTCAAAGTAGAAACCCTAGGATTAGTATCATCTGAAGCCGAAACAAAAAGCAAGAATCGGCAAATTATGAATAAGCCACACTAATACATGGGAGTGGTAGGGTTTTGATCACGACCATCCAAATAGATTGAATTCAATGGTTGAGAATTATTAAATATTCACTAAGAAAAAAGCTATCACATTGGGCTAAGCCCAATAAGACAATTAGTCAATAGACTGATATAACTAATAATTAAACTTGAGACACCAAACACAAGCCCAAGTATATTTAGAAGTGCTAGTACCCACGAAAGAATTTGTCAGTAATCATATTTATTCTCAATGGTCATAAACTCACGCATTAAAATACCATCATAAATATGTCCAACAGTAACTCGTTCTCCCTCTTGTGAAAAACTGCATTCAGACTCATGGTGGTTTCGAAGAATATTGTTAATACTTTTGGACACTGTTTATTATGAATATTTTGAAAACTCACAAGATTACCATATAAAAAGGATTAAGTCATATTGTTTAAAACACAAATTTATCTTCAATATATATAATATAAAATCTCTTTTCTTCTCTTAAAAATGTTTTTAATTTTAGAATATAGTAGTAATAGTAATCCCTTTGAGGTTAACGACCATATTTGAAAAATCTTTTTTTAACTACTCAGCGGATCTGAAATATGTTGTATGTTTTTTTATGTAACATTTTATTATCTACATACAACTCGTTGTAAGTTTATTTTGTAAATAAATGTATTTTTGAGATTACCGATTTAGATAAGTGTTTGTTAGTTTTACCAACAATATAAAGATACAAATACATAAACGGAATTCATGCTTCTTTAGCTAGTAGAATTTTTTTAAGTATACTGCAAGTGAAAGACGGAGAAAATGAAATTATGATTAGTTAGTTAGTTACTAAGTTGTAAGTTTTATCACCACCATAATTAAGAACTAAAGGGATTCATATAATCAGTATACATTCAAACATTCTCCTTCAAATGAACTTATTTTCTAGTTGGAAATATTAATGTCTGCTATTACTATAATTTGTGATGATTTTGAGGAACACTCTCCTTTAAGAGATATTGGTGCATCAGATGCTTTGTTATTCACAATAGATACAACTTATTTAATGAGCCAATAGATACAACTTAAAATGAAAAGATTAGAGCAATGTGCAAAATCTAGGAAATAATTATAGGGAGTTAGACAACGAGGACAATGAGACTCCTTTCAAAATAACAGTTTATTTTATGCATTAAGAATCTATCAGAAGGAAAAAAACACTTGGCTTTTGACGATTCTTACACGAAACAACAAAGATTTTGACGTTTTTCCTATCCATAATATTTTGTCTGAATACATGTGGTAACAGTTTGAACCACCCTTTACTACTACTAACTTGTTTCCTCTCAAAGATTAAATCCTAAATATCTAACGAATACGAGAAGACCTATAACTAGCATTATTAACAACAACCAATGAATCATTCAAAGAAATTTCCATATGCACACAAGTTGCATAGGAAAGAAAGAAGCTGAACATTCAAAGAATAAATTGGATTGAAATGCTTAAGTCAACAAAAAAATAGTCTATAATGTAATTATTTCTCCTTCATATGTGCTTACATATATGTTCTTCATATGTAGATACATATATCCAGAGAGAATGTTAAATGGTACAATATTATTTGGGGTAAATACTGTATTTCGAGATGTTCCTTCATCTCATGGTTAGGAATCTAAATCGATTAGCTACAAAAAAACATAATAATTTAATGGGGCTTGAAAATAAATCATCTTTATTTGTTATGTATGAATTGTTCAGAGGATGCAGATCATTTAATGATTGGATGCTCTTACTCTAACAAAATATTAAGTAAGATTCTCGTGAAGTGTGGGATAAAGAGTCCAGTTATAGAATTGAATTGAGTAACTAAAATTAATTTTGAAATCCAATCTATGGAACACTTTCTCATTGTTAGCTCTCTATTTACACTCTATATGTATTCGATACGGGGTGAGAGAAACACTGGAAATTATGGCAGATTAAGCTTGAATGAGGAACAAATTCTGGGTGAAGAATGTGGGCCTAAAAAAGGTTTGTAATAGAGTGTTTAAGCTAAAAGGTTTATTTGTAATGTTTTATGGGCTTGTTAGTTTTTTCTTAAAGTTGTTTTGGGCTTTAAGAGTTATATGTAATAGGTTGGATTTGGGATTCTAGGACTACTTGTAATAGGACTTGGAAATGCTGTGTAAGGAGTTATTAATAAGAAATTTGATTTGCCAATAAAAAAATAGAAAAAGAAAGAATATTCAAATATAATATTTGTACATACAAACATCTCAACAACAAATAAATAATTTAGATACAACGAATAATTTTGAACCAAGCAAATTTATTCTTTTCATTTTGCATGCTTAAATATTACATGTGCCATTCTCATTTATTTTTTGTGTGAATACAATACTATTTTTACCTTTTAAATGTCACTCACTTCAAAACAAAGAACGAGTTTAGCATTCCATGTTGTTTGTATCAATCCCTTTACTTGCTGTATTTTTAGTTATAGATCTGGTTTATAAAACCAGTTTAACAGATAAAAACCAGAATGCATACTATACATTGCTTGGGTTCTATAAAAACTAGCCACCGGTTAAACTGTCAGCGCCTTCGAAAGATTAATTAAGTAGGAAACCAACCCATTAATCGATTTTGGGTTGTTTATGCATAGACGATTTTAAATATATTTTATAAAAAATATATATTATAATTATTGTAAATTTAATAGTTAGTTAGTATATCAATAGATATTATATTGAATAAGGTGATATATAAGAAAAATTCACGGGGTAAATTAAACATATGTTACCAACATTCTTCTTTTATAATTGTAAAATTACTTTTGTACTTTCTTGACGTAAAATCATTCAAAGTGCGCACAAACTAACCCGGATAACCCATATTACCAAAATAATAGAAAGATTAAATTGAACACAATAATTCAAAATACATAATTATGTAAATTTAATTAATACATTAAAAACAAAATTAATATGGGTTAGTGGTAAAACCACCTTTAAACTTCTCGGTATTACCCAATAAATATATATTTATTCGAATATATATGTGTCTTAATCTTAATGTTCACTTAAATTAGAGAAGATTAATTTTTAATTTAAATATTTAAGTAATCACCTTATCAAAACATATAAATGAATAGTTTTTATTGCAAGAATTTAAATGAACACGAAATCAAGCGACATTTTTTATTTAATCTATTCTGTTACAAGTCCCGTTAATATTAAATCACATTTTGATTTTCCTCAAAGAACCTGAACAACTTATATTTGAAAATAAATAAATTAAATACAAATTAATTCAACAAATATTGTACAAAAAACATCGCGTTTATATTTATGAATGCAAGAAAATTACAATAATAAGATAATCTTACACACTAGAGCACTTAAGAAATTTAAAATTACAATACAAAATATAAACCCTAATACTAGTGATTTCAGTTAGAAGGCGGGTTAGGGCAAACATAGTTGCATGGAAATGGAGGTAGCTTTGAAGACGAGTTTTATACTTGTTGCTTAGGTGGTGTTAATGACGATGAGAAAGATTTTGACGGGATGGACGACATAGAATTTAAGAACTCCAATTGATTACCAGCTGTCACTTCGGTATAAAGGGCTTCTAGTGCAATTTTGGGTAACTTTACTTGTATCCTCAACTCCATTCTAGTCCCGATTCCAAGACAAACTTGTTAATCATCTCTTTGTTGTTTCTGTTTGGGAGGATTTGTGCCCAAATTGACGAGCCATTATTGAGTTCGAAGGGAATCAGTGGAATAATTCTGGTCTGATTTGTGTCATAATCTAGATTGGATCCCAATATTGTTAATTAGAAGAATGGGATTATCAAAAGAATAAGGAAAACACAATTAGTAATGGAACATAAGGTTCCATTAGAGCTATATATGGAGAAAAATTGAACCTCTTAAAGCTAGTTTCCAGAATGGTGTAAATTTATGTTTTCAAGGGGGTTATAAATGGTATTTGTTTTAAATGGATAAAAAACTTCTTTGTAAACATCCATATCAATGTGTATTGGAAGATTTGGAACAGGAATGTCAGAAAAGACGAGTAGTTCTTTTTCCTGAATATATAATATAATTCATTAATACATTATAAATTAAAATATAATTTCATCTTAGAAAAGCTAGTGCATTTACGTTTAGCAATTAGATTCTTTCTCCTTAGTATAAAATCTTTTAAAGTCTTGGAAAATATAATTCTCTCCCAAACACAAATTGACAATTATAGATAGTGTTTTAACTTGATTATAACATGAGATTAGAGTTAATAGGAATCAGATTCATTCCACATGGTCATTTTTATATAAGAAAAAAGACACTTAGATAAGCAACACTCAACCAACCATCCTATACAACCTTAGTCATAGACTCATATACTAGTGAGTACAACTATTAATCTGTAATTTATTAAACATAAGTTTTGCCAATTCAATATCTAATAGATATCATACGTTATGAAAAAAGACAAGTCTTACCAAGATTATTTAGTAGAATATTCTTCTTTTGATGAAATGTCATAGCCAACAACCATTGTTGGTAAAACACATTAAAGTATTTCTAATGAAATTTTTATTAATAGAGAGCTTTAACATTAATCCAAACAATTTACTTAATAAATATGACTAATCAAAAACTTAATTTAATCATCTAAATCCTAATGTTAATATATTAATGGTTGGTCTCAAATTGTATAACAATTTGAAAAAAGTATGATATACAATTGAAATGTATAGTTACCTTTAAGACACATTTGCAAAATTTAAATAATATGATTCTTTTTGTGATTTCTTGCTTCCCTTTATTTTACCTACCTTCCCTTTCTAATTTATTCATGCCATTGCAGATTCATCAGCATTAATAATAAATTAAAAATAATTTTCTCTTTTTAGATAATATATATTTTTCAAACTAAAAGTATATATGAAATGCAACCTTCCAACCTTGTTATTTATTCAGCACTTAACAAGGTATACATAGACTTCATTGAAAGATATTCAGATTAGTTTTGTGTAATGTTTTGTTTTTTTGAATATGGTTAAAAAGAAATAAGAAATTAAAGATCAGAAATTTGAAAAAAATATATCTATTACAGATATTTCAATTAATCTAGTCTATTCAATGTAGAACCCTAGGTTAAGTATCATATGAAACCGAAACAAAAAGTGAGAATCAACAAAATTCTAAATATGCCATACTAATATATGGGAATGGTAGGGTTTTGATCATGACCATCCAAATAGATCAAAATAAAGCTATCATATTGGGTTATGCCCAATAAGACCAATTAGTCATTAGACTAATATAACTAGTAATTAAATTTGAGACACCCAATACACATGCCCAAACATATTTGGAAGAGCTTCTACACATCAGTCATAAATTCCCGCATTAAAAGACCATCATAATTGCTCCCAACATTAACTCGTTCTTCCCCTTGTGAAAGAATACATTCAGACTCATGCTGGTTTCCATGGACATTGTTAACACTTTTGGATTCCATTTATATGAATATTTTGAAACTCACAAGATTACCATATAAAGAGGTTTAAGTTATATTGTTTAACACACAAATTTATATTCAATAACCATAATAGAAAATGTCTATTCTTCTCTTAAATTGTTTCTGACTTTAAAATAGAGTATTAATAGTAACCCCTTTGAGGATACCGACCATATTTGGAAAATCCTTTTTTATCTAAGTCATGTCAGAAGTAACGCTATTACACGGCAGATCTGAAATATGTTGTAAGATTTTTGTTGTAATATTTAATTATCTACATATAACTTGTTGTAAGTGTATTTTGGAAATAAATATATGTTTGAGATTACTAATTTAATATAAGTGTTTGTTAGTTTTACCAACAATATAGAGATGCATACAAAATCAATAACCAAGTGAAGCAAAAAATCATAAAAATGAAATCCTCAAAGAACATGAACAACTTATATTTGAACATAGATAAATTAAATAACTAATTCAAAAAATATTTTACAAAAAACATCGCGTTTATATTTATGAATGCAAGAAAATTACTACATCATTACAATAATTAGAGAACCTTACACACTAGAGTACTTGAGAAAATTAAAATTACAATACAGAATATAAACCCTGATACTAGTGATTTCAGTTAGAAGGCGAGTTAGGACAAACATAGTTGCATGGAAATGGAGGTAGCTTTGAAGACGAGTTTTAAACTTGTTGCTGAGGTGGTGCTGATGATGATGAGAAAGATTTAGACGGGATGGAAAACATAGATTTTAAAAACTCTATTTGTTTACTAGCTGTCACGTTGGTATAAAGGGCTTCTTGTGCAATTTTGGGTAACTTCACTTTTATACCCAACTCCATTCTAGTCCCGATTCCAAGCCAAAATTGTTAATCATCTCTTCGTTGTTTCTGTTTGGGAGGATTTATGGCTAAATTGATGAGCCATTATTGAGTTCGAAGGGAATCATTCGATTGATTTCGGTCGAATTTGTGTAATAATATAGATTGGATCCCAATATTGTTACTTAGAAGAGTGGGATTATCAAAAGAATAAGGAAAGAACACAATTTGTAATGGAACATAAGGTTCCATTAGAGTTATAAATGGAGAAAAATTGAACCTCTTAGAGCTAGTTTCTAGAATGGTGTAAATTTATGTTTTCAAGGGGGTTAGAAATGGTATTTGTGTTAAATGGCTAAAAAACTTCTTTGTAAATATCCATATCAATGTGTATTTGAAGATTTGGAACCATAATATCAGAAAAGGCGAGTAGCTTCTTTAACCTGAATAAATAATATAATTCATGAATACATTACAAAATAAAATATAATTTCATCGTAAAAAAGGTAGTGCATTTACATTTATCAAGTAGCTTCTTTCTCATGAATATAATATCTTTTAAAGTCTTACAAAATATAATTCTCTCCCAAATACAAATAGACAATCATGAATATAAATATAGATAGTGATTTAACTTTATTATAACATGAGATTAGAGTTAATAAGAACCAGATTCATTCAACATGGTCATATATATATAAGAAACTTGAAAAAGTCACGTAATAAACAACACTCAACCAAACATCCTATAAAACCTTAGTCAGAGACTCATATACTAGTGAGTACAACTACTAATTTGTCATTTATTAAACATAAGATTTGCCAATTCAATATCTAATAGATATAATACATTATGAAAAGAGATAAGTCTTACGAATATTACATAGTAGAATATTCTCCTTTTGTTGAAATGCCATAGCCAACAAACATTGTATGTAAAAGACATTAAAGTATTTGTAATGAAATTTTATTAATAG
Organism: Nemophila menziesii; assembly: GCA_029959085.1. Lineage (NCBI taxonomy): Eukaryota > Viridiplantae > Streptophyta > Magnoliopsida > Boraginales > Hydrophyllaceae > Nemophila > Nemophila menziesii. The sequence goes on along the minus strand of JARWIR010000015.1, from coordinate 20,199,548 downwards.
AGAGCTTTGACAAAAAACAACATATGACAAGAATTTTTAAATCAGATGATAATCCTAACAATTTACCAAATAAATCTGCCTGATCGAAAACTTAATTTACCAAATAAATCCTAATGCTAATATAAATAAAAATTTGAAACAAGTATGAATAAAATTAAAATGTATTGTTACCTTTAACACACATTTGAAAAATTGAAATAATTTGATTCTTTTTTTGATTTTTTGCTTCCCTTTATTTTACCTACCTTCCCTTTCTACTATATTCATGCCACAGATTCATCAACATTAATAATCGATTAAAAGTAATTTTCTATTTTGAGATAAAATATATTTTTTCAAACTAAAAGTATATATCAAATCCAACTATCATACCTTGATATTATTCCGCATTTACCAAGGTATACATGGAAGTCATTGAAAAATCTTTAGATTAGTTTTGTGTAATGTTATTTTTCAAAAAAAAAAAGAGTTAGAAGGAAATAAGAAATTAAAGATCAGAAATTTGACAAAAATCTGGCTATTACAGATATTTCAATTAATGTAGTGTATTCAACGTAGAAACCCTAGGATTAGTATCATCTGAAGCCAAAACAAAAAGCAAGAATCATCAAATTATGTATAAGCCACACTAATACATGGGAGTGGTAGGGTTTTGATTACGACCATCCAAATAGATTGAAATCAATGGTTGAGAATTATTAAATATTCACTAAGAAAAAAACTATCACATTGCGCTAAGCCCAATAAGACAATTAGTCAATAGACTAATATAACTAATAATTAAACTTGAGACACCAAACACAAGCCCAAGTATATTTAGAAGTGCTAGTACCCACGAAAGAATTTGTCAGTAATCATATTTATTCTCAATGGTCATAAACTCCTGCATTAAAATACCATCATAAATACGTTCAACAGTTACTCGTTCTCCCTTTTGTGAAAAACTGCATTCAGACTTATGCTGGTTTCAAAGAATATTGTTAATACTTTTGGACGCTGTTTATTATGAATATTTTGAAAACTCACAAGATAACCATATAAAAAGGATTAAGTCATATTTTTTAAAACACAAATTTATCTTCAATATATATAATATAAAATCTATTTTCTTCTCTTAAAAATGTTTCTAATTTTAGAATATAGTAGTAATAGTAATCCCTTTGAGGTTAACGACCATATTTGAAAAATCTTTTTTTAACTACTCAGCGAATCTGAAATATGTTGTATGTTTTTTTATATAACATTTTATTATCTACATACAACTTGTTGTAAGTTTATTTTGTAAGTATATGTATTTTTGAGATTACCAATTTAGATAAGTGATTGTTAGTTTTACCAACAATATAAAGATGCAAACAAATTCAATAACCAAGGGAGCAAAAAAAACATAAAAATGAAATCCTAATTCCCAACACTAAAGAAGGTTATTGACTGAGTAAATTATAAAAGTGGCACGAATGAAAATACATAAACAAAATTCACGCTTCTTTAGCTAGAAGATTTTTTTTAAGTATACTGCAATTGAAAGACGGAGAAAATGAAATTATGATTAGTTAGTTAGTTACTAAGTTGTAAGTTTTATCATCACCATAATTAAGAACTAAAGGGATTCATATGATCAGCATACATTCAAACATTCTCCTTCAAATGAACTTATTTTCTAGGTGGAAATATTAATGTATGCTATTACTATAATTTGTGATGAATTTGAGGAACACTCTCCTTTAAGAGATATTGGTGCATCAGATGCTTTGTTATTCGAAATAGATACAACTTATTTCATGAGCCAATATATACAACTTAAAATGAAAAGATTAGAGAAATGTGCAAAATCTAGGAAATAATTATAGGAAAGATTGTCCTCATAATCAAAGATCTGTATGCTTTATCAATAATCAAAGTAACAATTATTCAAATGGACAAGGATATGGTAATCAGTATAAGAATCATCCAAGCATTCAATATTCAAATCTGCAAGGGACTGCTAATCCAGGAACTTATCAATCGAGGCCCCAAGGAAACAATTATCAATTTAAACAGCAGAATCAATATCAGGGAGGTCAAGTTTAACATGATGCTTATACAGAGACTCTTGCTCAGAAAGCCCTTCCTACTCATCCTCAAGAAGGTCCAATGGCAAATGAATTAGCTCTCCAAATGAATAAATTTTCAACTAGAGTAGAGGAACGGATGAAAAGTACCCAAGATTACTTGCAGGCACTCGTGAGCATAACAAAGAGTAGTAATCAAGCACATCAAGAGACCAATATAAAGGTAAATGAACAAGAAGCCTCGTTTAAAATTCTTGAAAACAAGTGTCTCAGTTGGAAAAACAGATAAATCAGCGTCCCCAAGGACAATTCCCAAGTACACTGAAGAACCGAAATAATATGAAGAGTGTAACACGATAACCACTAGAAGTGGTAAGAAATTGCAACCACCACCTTTCTCGGTTATGAAAGAAAATGAAGTAACTAGAAAAGAAAAACCTTTGGAGGAGGTGGAAGAGAAAAATGAAGAACCTAAAGTGGTAGAAGTAGAGAAGATTTTGGAAAAGCCAAAGCAGAAAGATACTGTAGAAACCCGTCCTCCTCCACCATTCCCTTCCAGAGTTCAGAAGAAAGGAGATACGGCTGAATACGAAAAATTCATGAATATGGTGAGTAAGCTCAATATTAATATACCCTTCTTAGAGGCCATCAAGGGGTTACCAAAATATTTGAAATTTCTGAAAAGAGCTCTCACAAACAAGCACAAGTATCTCGAGAATGAAATGATAGGCTTGCCAGAAGAATGTAGTGCGATATGCCAGAGTAAGTTACCACCTAAGTTTCTTGATCCTGAGAGTTTTACTATTCCTATTTCTATTGGTAACGAGTGGAAAAGTAAAGCCTTATGCGATTTAGGAGCAAGTATTAATCTTATGCCTAGATCAATTTTTGAGAAGTTGAAAATAGGAGACGCAAGGCCAAACTTTTATGGTCTTGCAAATGGCTGACAGATCCCTCGTGCATCCGGAGGGAAGAATAGAAAATGTCCTCGTCAAGGCATGTACTTTAATTTTTCTAGTTGATTTTGTTATACTTGATTACGACACGGATGGGAATGTTCCCGTTATTTTGGGAAAACCATTCCTAGCCACGGGTCGTACGTTGATTGATGTAGAAAAAGGAGAATTGACTATGCGTATCCAAGATGAGGAAGTGAAATTCAACGTGTTTAGGCCTATGAAGTTTCCGAACTCCAAAGAGGAGCGTTTCCGGATGGATGTGGTTGAACAAGAAGGAAAAGAACCAACCAAGGTAGTGGAAATCATAGGAAAGGAGGTGAAAGGGCTAAGAAAGAAACCACAAATTAAAGCTCCTCTAGATCCTAAGGAAAACCCACACCTTGATCGTGCAAAGAAGAAAGGTAAATAACGCGCTATGAAAGTGCCAAAAGAACATAAGAAAGAAAGGAAGAAGGAGAATATAAGAGTGGGAGATTAAGTATCATTGAAAAGGCCTGAACTTCCTCCGAGAACACGTAAGTTAAAAGGTTCTTGGAATGGATTATTCACTGTAACGCAGATTATCTCGGAGAAACTAGTTGGAATAAAAGTCAAAGGATGGAAGGTTCGAATACCTCACGTTGATAACCTCACTCACTGCTACGGAGGTTATGTAAAAACTTGACACCTGAGGTGATCCGTCGAGCTTAACGACATTAAACAAAATCTACTTCAATTGTATATTAGTTTAAAATGCTCTCATGTCTTTTATTTCGTAGTGTTTAAGTTCGTATTAGTGTATATTATTAAAAAGAAATGAGAAAGGTCTGGTGTTTTGATGATTACAGGTACTTAAACCCATGAGTTTGGGGTTAACATGTGTTAAATGCGAGAAAAACGTGTTTTGTTCATAAGGTTAACCACTCGCACTGGCTAGCCGGTCAATGAGGGTCAAATGAAGACCATTTCACGCATCTCTACTGTGCGTCGCCGAAAAAACATTCGCGCCGCCAGCTAGTCGTTCACCTGACTGGCATGCCGGCCTGAAGTAGCACGAGGCCACGGGATATAGGCTTGGGTATTTTCCCGAGAGCAAGGATAATGGAAAAGAAGCCCGCCGACTAGCCGGTCAGCTGACCGACATGCCGGCAAAGGCGAGAGCTGCTGTACGCGAAATAACAAAACACGAGGCCACGGGGTATTGACTCGGGTATTATGCCGAGAGGGGAGAATTCGACATGGTCTGGGACCGGCTAGCCGGCCATCCGGCCGGTATGCCTGCCCGACCAGCGGAAATCTCCCCAAAACCTTATTAAAACCCTTGTTTCCTCTCTTTTAACCTAGCCTCTTCTGCAAGATATCATTATAAACGACCCCTGACCCTATATATACCTGCTATTCATCATCAAAACACCAAGTCACATCAAATCCTTCCCTCTAAAAAACTCCTAATACATAATCATCATCAAATCCTTCGACCAAACACCAAAATCATTCACTTTTCTTTCATCAAATCTTCACTCTCACCCATTAAACCTTATCTTCTCCTTTAAAAATTAATTACCCATATCATACAACATCTTAAAACATCTTTCTTAAACCTCAAAACATCAAAGTTCAAAACGTTTTCTCTAGTTTTTGAATTTTTGAAGTATTGAGTTTGGGGTTCCTTGAAGATGACGAACAGAGCTGATTCCTTGAGCTATAACCGAAGATAAAGGGTGAATCCTAACATTAATGGAGTAATTCCAGCTGAGGGTCTTGAAAGCCTGAAGAGAGGTCGTCAATGGTTTGAAGAGTTTGAAGCATGGAGTACTCTTAGAGTCCCACCACCAACGCAGAAGGTGAATTCAAATAATGAGTTGGAAGCTAAGATTCGAGTGTTAGAGGCGAACCAAGAGAAGATGATTGCTACTTTAGGATGTGTGACAAAAGATTTAGACCTCCTCAGAACTATGCTACTTGGGGTGAGCACCATACAACATGCCACCTATTCTGTACTCACGAAGGAAGTCTTACGTGGATGCAACACCGAAAACCAGCAAAGTGCTGGTGTAGATACGTATTCCTAACTTTCTCATTTAGTAGTGTATAATAGTTTATTTGCTTTATTGAGTCTTTTCGAGTCGTGGGGGCATGACTCATTTTTGAGTTTGGGGTGGGGTTCGTTGCCTCATCCCAATTTTTATGTGTTATTTGTTTTAATAGCTTTTAATAAAACTGATTTTAGGGTTGTGTTTGACTGTAGAGAATTTTAAATGTCCACATTAAGCAAAATTTTTATGAATTTATGATAGAAAATAGTAGAGTTTAGGAGTTAGTATAAAACGCATTTAGATTGCATGCAAATAGGTAATTAATAGGTAGAATAACAGTGCCAAAGAAGTAAACTTGTACTTAAGAAAAATGTTTTGTGTGTAGAACTCGAGATCCAAAGTGATAGAGAACACACTTAGGTATGAATTAGAGGCAAGCTATGTGATTAGCAAGATGATAGCGGCAGTTCTTTGTTAGGCCTTTGAATCCTTTTTAGCCTTCTGTCCCTTAATATATTATTATCCATCTTAGCCCCAATTTTAGCCTTTAAGCCTTCTTTTGTCGCCATAATATAAGCCCATATCCCTTAAGATTATTAGGCATTACCATATGACCCGCACTTGAATCACAATCCTGAGACTTCCTGTGTTGAGCTTGAGTTTGGGGTGGTGGGTTTCATTAATTAGAGATTACATTGGGAGGGAATTTGTATGCATTTTTAGTTATGCGCAATTGTGGATGATATATATTGTAACCCTTTGCCGGGGTAATAGTGAATGAAAATGAAGCTACAAGGTAAAGTTATGAAAAGGCATTTTTGTGATTTTAGAAATTAATAAATGATTTGAAAATTATATATATTCGGACCGGCAAAGTGGAATTTTAGAAATCATCTGTATAACAATTTGAAAAAAGTATGATATACAATTGAAATGTATAGTTACCTTTAACACACATTTGTAAAATTGATATAATTTGATTCTTTTTGTGATTTCTCGTTTCCCTTTATTTCACCTGACTTCTCTTTCTACTCTACACATGCTATTGCAGATTCATCAGCATTAATAATAGATTAAAATTAATTTTCTCTTTTTAGATAAAATATATTTTTCCAAACTAAAAGTATATATCGAATCCAACCATCAAACCTTGCTATTTATTTAGCATTTACCAAGGTATACATGGACGTCGTTGAAAGATATTTAGATTAGTTTTGTGTAATGTAGTTATTTTTGAAAAATGGTTAAAAAGAAATAAAAAATTAAAGATCAGAAATTTGACAAAAATCTATTTATTACCGATATTTCAATTAATCTAGTCTATTCAATGTTGAAACCCTAGTTTTAGTATCATCTGAAACCGAAACAAAAAGTGAGGATCAGCAAAATTCTAAATCTGCGATGCTAATATATGGGAGTGGTAGGGTTTTGATCACGACCATCCAAATACATCAAAATCAATGGTTGAAAATTATTAAATATTTACGAGAAAAAATATGTCATATGGGCTAAGACCTGTAAGACCAATTAGTCATTAGACTAATATAACTACTAATTATACTTGAGACACCCAATACACAAGCCCAAACATATTTGGAAGCGCTTGTACATACTGAAGAGTTCTCAGTAATCACATTTATTCTCAATGGTCATAAATTCCCGCCATTAAAAGACCATCGTAAATGCTCCCAACATTAACTCGTTCTCCCCCTTGTGAAAGAATACATTTAGACTCATGCTGGTTTCTTGGAACATTGTTAACACTTTCGGATTCATTTTATTAAAAATATTTTGAAATTCACAAGATTACCATATAAAGAGGTTTAAGTCATATTGTTTAACACATAAATTTATATTCAATATTTATAATAAAAAATGACTATTCTAGTCTTAAAATGTTTCTGACTTTAGAATTGAGTTGTAATAGTAATCCCTTTAAGGATACGCCATATTTGAAAAATATATGTTGTAAGTTTATTGTTGTAATATTTAATTATCTACATATAACTTGTTGTAAGTGTATTTTGTAAATAAGTATATTTTTGTGATTACCAATTTAATATAACTAATTGTTAGTTTTATCAACAATATAGAGATGCGTACAAATTTAATAACCAAGTGAAGCAAAAAACCATAAAAATGAAATCCTAATTACATTTAGCACTCAAAGAAGGTTATTGACTGAGTAAATTATAAAAGTGGCGTAATTGAAAATACAAACACGAAATTCACCCTTCTTTAGCTAGTAGATTTTTTTTAGTATAGTGCAAGTGAAAGAGGGTGAACATGAAATTATGATTAGTTAGTTAGTCAGTAAGTTTTAGGTTTTATCATCACCATAATTAAGAACTAAAAGGCATCATATGAGTGGTTTACATTTGAATATTCGCTTTCAATTGAACTAATTCTCTGTGTGGAAAGATTAAGAGATATATGTGATGAATTTTAGGAAGGCTCTCCTTTAAGAGATATTGGTGCATTAGAAGCTTTGTTGGGTTGTGGATCAGATATATATATATATATATATATATATATATATATATATATATATATATATATATATATATATATATATGTGTGTATATTGATCCATTGAGAGGTAATTTTAGATACCTTTCTTTGTTATTCGCAATTGTGACAAAAATGTAAAATAAGTTATATTAATCATAAAACTATAATAATCGGGGAATTATTTTAAATTTCTAATGTACTCGCCACTTCTTTTTCTCTTATTTCATGAGCCAATAGATACAACTTAAAATGAAAAGATTAGAGCAATGTGCAAAATCTAGGAAATAATTATAGGAGTTAGAAAACAAGGACAATGAGACTCCTTTCAAAATAACAATTTATTTTATGCATTAAGAATCTATTAGAAGGAAAAAAAACACTTGGCTTTTGACGATTCTTACACGAAACAACAAAGCTTTTGACGTTTTTCCTATCCATAATATTTTGTCTGAATACATGTGGCAGAAGTTTGAACCACCCTTTACTACTACTACCTTGTTCCCGTCCAAACCTAGAATTTCTCAACCACGAAACAGAATAGGCCATTCATAACTAACAAATTGTTTCCTCTCAAAGATTAAATCCTAAATATCTAACGAATACGAGAAGACATATAACTAGCATTATAAACTACAACTAATGAATCGTTCAAAGAAATCTCCATATGCCCACAAGTTGCATAGGAAAGAAAGAAGCTGAACATTCAAAGAATAAATTTGATTGAAATGCTTAAGTCAACGAAAAAATAGTCTATAATGTAGTTATCTCTCCTTCATATGTGCTTACATATATGTTCTTCATATGTGGATACATATATCCAGAGAGAAGGTTAAATGGTGCAATATTATATGGGTAAATACTGTATTTCGAGATGTTCCTTCATCTTCAGTTAGGAATTCTAAATCGATTAGCTACAAAAAACATAATAATTGATTGGGGCTTGAAAATAAATCATCTTTATTTGTTATGTATGAATTGTTCAGAGGATGCAGATCATTTAATCATTGGATACTCTTACTCTAAAAACATATTATGTAAGATTCTTGTGAAGTGTGGGATAAAGAGTCTAGTTATAGATTTGAATTGAGTAACTAAAATTATTTTTGAAATCCTATCTATGGAACAGTTTCTCATTGTTAGCTCTCTATTTACACTCTATATGTATTGGATACAGGGTGAGAGAAACACTGAAAATTATGCAAGATTAAGCTTGAATGAGGAACAAATTTTAGGTGAAGAATGTGGGCCTTAAAAAGGTCTGTAATAGAGTGTTTAGGCTAAAAGGTTTATTTGTAATGTTTTATGGGCTTGATAGTTTTTTCTTAAACTTGTTTTGGGCTTCTAGAACTACTTGTAATAGGACTTGGAAATGTTGTGTAAGGAGTTATTAATAAGAAATTTGATTTGCCAATAAAAAAAATAGAAAAAGAAAGAATATTGAAATATAATATTTGTACATACAAACATTTCAACAACCAATAAATCATTTAGATACAACGAATAATTTTGAACCAAGCAAATTTATTCTTTTAATTTTGTATGCTAAATTATTACATGTACCATTCTCATTTATTTTTTGTGTTAATACTATACTATTTTTACCTTTTTAATGTCACTAACTTCAAAACAAAGAACGAGTTTAGCATTCCATGTTGTTTGTATCAATCCCTTTACTTGCTGTATTTTTAGTTATGGATCTGGTTTATAAAACCACTTTAACAGATAAAAACCAGAATGCATACTATACATCGCTTGGGTTCTATAAAAACTAGCCACCGGTTAACTGTCAGCGCCTTCGATAGATTAATTGAGTAGGCAACCAACCATTAATCGATTTTAGGTTTTTTATCCATAGACGATTTTAAACATATTTTATTTATATTTTATTAAAAAATATATATTATAATTAGTGTAAATTTAATAGTTAGTATATCAATAGATATTATATTGAATAAGGTGATATATAAGAAAAATTTCACTGGGTAAATTAAAAATATGTTACCAACGTTGTTATTTTATAATTGTAAAATTACTTCTGTACTTACTTGACGTAAAATCATTCAAGGTGCGTACAAAATAACCCAGATAACCCATATTAACAAAATAAAAGAAAGATTAAATTGAACACAATAATACAAAAAAACATAATTATGTAAATTTAATTAATACATTAAAAACAAAATTAATATGGGTTAGTGGTAAAACCACCTTTAAACTTCTAGGTATTACCCAATAAATATATATTTATTCGAATATATATGTGTCTTAATCTTTATATTCTCTTAAATTAGAGAAGATTAATTTTTTATTTAAATATTAAGTAATCACCTTATCAAAACATATAAATGAATAGTTTTTATTGCAAGACAAATTTAAATGAACGAAAAATCAAGCTACATTTTTTATTTAATCTATTATGTTACAAGTCACATTAATATTAAATCACATTTAGATTTTCCTCAAAGAACATGAACAACTTATATTTGAAAATAGATAAATTAAATAAAAATTAATTCAACAAATATTGTACATAAAACATTGCGTTTATATTTATGAATGCAAGAAAATTACTACATCATTACAATAATAAGAGAATCTTACACACTGGAGTGCTTAAGAAATTTTAAATTACAATACAGAATATAAACCATAATACTCGTGAATTCAGTTAGAAGGCGGGTTATGGCAAACATAGTTGCATGGAAATGGAGGTAGCTTTGAAGACAGGTTTTATACTTGTTGCTAAAGTGGTGATGATGATGACGAAGAAGATTTTGATGGGATGGACGACATAGATTTTAGAAACTTCATTTGATTACCAGCTGTCACGTCGGTATAAAGGGTTTCTTGTGCAATATTGGGTAACTTCACTTGTATTCCTAACTCCATTATAGTCCCAATTCCAAGCCAAACTTGTTAATCATCTCTTCGTTGTTTCTGTTTGGGAGGATTTTTTCCCAAATTAACGAGCCATTTCCGGTTTGATTTGTGCCATAATCTAGATTGGATCCCAATATTGGTACTTAGAAGAATGGGATTCTCAGAAGAATAAGGAAAAAAACAAAATTCTTAATGGAACAGAAGGTTCCATTAGAGCTATAGATGGAGAAAAATTGAACCTCTTAAAGCTAGTTTCCAGAATGGTGTAAAATTATGTTAATATTCTTTGTAAACATCCATATCAATGTGTATTGGAAAATTTGGAACCGGAATGTCAGAAAAGACGAGTAGCTTCTTTCTCTAGAATATATAATATAATTCATGAATACATTATAATTAAAATATACTTTCATCTTAGAAAAGGTAGTCCATTTTTGTTTAGCAATTAGTTTATTTCTCCTGAATATAAAATCTTTTAAAATATAATTATCTCCCAAACACAAATAGACAATCATGAATATAAACATAGATAGTGTTTTAAATTGATTATAACATGAGATTAGAGTTAATAAGAATTAGATTCATTACATCATTCCACATGGTTATTTGTGTACAAGAAAAGAAAACACTTAGATAAGCAACACTCAACCAACCATAATATACAATTTTAGTCAGAGACTCATATACTAGTGAGTACAACTACTAATCTGTAATTTATTAAACATAAGTTTTGCCAATTCTATATCTAATAGATATCATATGTTATGAAAAGGATACAAGTCTTACAAAGATTATTAAGTAGAATATTCTTCTTTTGTTGAAATTCCATAGCCAACAACCATTGTCCGTAAAAGACATTAAAGTATTTGTAAAGAAATGTCTTTTAATAAAGAGCTTTAACAATAATCCAAACAACTTACCAAATAAATATGAATGATCAAAAACATAAATTAAATATCTAAACCCTAATATTAATATATTAATGGTTGGTGTCAAATTGTATAACAATTTGAAAAAAGTATGATATACAATTGAAATGTATAGTTACCTTTAACACACATTTGTAAAATTGAAATTATTTGATTCTTTTTGTGATTTCTTGCTTCCTTTTATTTCACCTGCCTTCTCTTTCTACTCTATACATGCCATTGCAGATTTATCAGCATTAATAATAGATTAAAATTAATTTTTTCTTTTTAGATAAAATATATTTTTCCAAACTAAAATTAAATATCGCCATCAAACCTTGCTATTTATTCAGCATTTACCAAGGTATACATGGACTTCGTTGAAAGACATTTAGATTAGTTTTGTGTAATGTAGTTTTTTTCGAAAAAATGGTTAAAAAGAAATAAAAAATTAAAGATTAGAAATTTGACAAAAATCTATTTATTATAGATATTTCAATTAATCTAGTCTATTCAATGTTGAAACCCTAGTTTTAGTATCATCTGAAACCGAAACCAAAAAGTGAGAATCAGCAAAATTCTAAATCTGCGATGCTAATATATGGAGTGGTAGGGTTTTGATCACGACCATCCAAATACATCAAAATCAATGGTTGAAAATTATTAAATATCTAAGGAGAAAAAACATGTCATATTGGGCTAAGACCAATTAGTCATTAGACTAATATAACTAGTAATTATACTTGAGACACCCAATACACAAGCCAAAACATATTTGGAAGCGCTTGTACATACTGAAGAGTTCTAGTAATCACATTTATTCACAATGGTCATAAATTCCTGCCATTAAAAGACCATCGTAAATGCTCCCAACATTAAGTTGTTCTACCCCTTGTGAAAGAATACATTTAGACTCATGTTGGTTTCTTGGAACATTGTTTACACTTTTGGATTAATTTTATTAAAAATATTTTGAAATTCACAAGATTACCATATAAAGATGTTTAAGTCATATTGTTTAACACATAAATTTATATTCAATATTCATAATAAAAAATGTCTATTCTTCTCTTAAAATGTTTCTGATTTTAGAATAGAGTTGTAATAGTAATCCCTTTGAGGATACGCCATATTTGAAAAATATTTTTTTAACGAACTCATGTAGAAGTTACGTTATTACACGACAAATCTGAAATATATTGTAAGTTTATTGTTGTCAATTTAATTATCTACATATAACTTGTTGTAAGTGTATTTTGTAAATAAGTATATTTTTGAGATTACCAATTTAATATAAGTGTTTGTTAGTTTATCAACAATATAGAGATGCATACAAATTCAATAACCAAGAGAAGCAAAAAACCATAAAAATGAAATCATAATCTCAGTTAGACTCAAAGAAGGTTATTGACTGAGTAAATTATAAAAGTGGCTTAATTGAAAATACAAACACGAAATTCACCCTTCTTTAGCTAGTAGAATTTTTTTAGTATAGTGCAAGTGAAAGAGGGTGAACATGAAATTATGATTAGTTAGTTAGTTAGTAAGTTTTAGGTTTTATCATCACCATAATTAAGAACTAAAAGGCGTCATATGAGTGGTTTACATTTGAATATTCGCTTTCAATTGAACTTATTCTCTGTGTGAAAACATTAAGAGATATATGTGATGAATTTTAGGAAGGCTCTCCTCTAAGAGAGATTGGTGCATTAGAAGCTTTGTTAGGTTGTGGATCAGATATATATATATATATATATATATATATATATATATTGATCCATTGAGAGGTAATTTTAGATACCTTTCTTTGTTATTCGCAATCGTGACAAAAATGTATAATAAGTTATACTAATCATAAAACTATAATAATCGGGGAATCATTTTAAATTTCTAATGTACTCGCCACTTCTTTTTTCTCTTATTTCATGAGCCAATAGATACGACTTAAAATGAAAAGATTAGAGCAATGTGCAAAATCTAGGAAATAATTATAAGAGTTAGAAAACGAGGACAATGAGACTCCTTTCAAAATAACAGTTTATTTTATGCATTAAGAATCTATTAGAAGGAAAAAAACACTTGGCTTTTGACGATTCTTACACGAAACAGAAAAGCTTTTGACGTTTTTCCTATCCATAATATTTTGTTTGAATACATGTGGCAGAAGTTTGAACCACCCTTTACTACTACTAACATGTTCCCGTCCAGACCTAGAATTTCTCAACCACGAAACAGAATAGGCCATTCATCACTAACAAATTGTTTCCTCTCAAACATTAAATCCTAAATATTTAACGAATACGAGAAGACATATAACTAACATTGTAAACTACAACTAATGAATCACTCGAAGAAATTGCCATATGCCTACAAGTTGCATAAGAAAGAAAGAAGCTGAACATTCAAAGAATAAATTGGATTGAAATGCTTAAGTCAACGAAAAAATAGTCTATAATGTAGTTATCTCTCCTTCATACGTGCTTACATATATGTTCTTCATATGTGGATACATATATCTAGAGAGAAGGTTAATGGGTGCAATATTATTTGGTGTAAATACTGTATTTCGAGATGTTCCTTCATCTCACGGTTAGCAATTCTAAATCGATTAGCTACAAAAAACAAAATAATTGAATGGGGCTTGAAAATCAATCAACTTTTTTTGTTATGTATGAATTGTTCAGAGGATGCAGATCATTTATTCATTGGATGCTCTTACTCTAACAAAATATTAAGTAAGATTCTTGTGAAGGGTGGGATAAAGAGTCTAGTAATAGATTTGAATTGAGTAACTAACATTATTTTTGAAATCCCATCTATGGAAAACTTTCTCATTGTTAGCTCTCTATTTACACTCTATATGTATTGGATACGGGGTGAGAGAAACACTGGAAGTTATGGCAGATTAAGCTTGAATGAGGAACAAATTTTGGGTGAAGAATGTGGGCCTTAAAAAGGTTTGTAATAGAGTGTTTAGGCTAAAAGGTTTATTTGTAATGTTTTATGGGCTTTTTAGTTTTTTCTTAAAGTTGTTTTGGGCTTTAAGAGTTATATGTAATAGGTTGGATTTGGGCTTCTAGAACTACTTGTAACAGGACTTCGAAATATTGTGTAAGGAGTTATTAATAAGAAATTTTATTTGTCAATAAAAAAATAGAAAAAGAAAGAATATTCAAATATAATATTTGTACATACAAACATTTAAACAACCAATATATCATTTAGATACAACAAATAATTTTGAACCAAGCAAATATATTCTTTTAATTTTGTATGCTTAAATATTACATGTACCATTCTCATTTATTTTTTGTGTGAATACTCACTACTAAAAAATGGAAAATAGGCGGCAATTATTATGATCATAGACATGGATTTTTATGTGCCGTCTATACATAGGCGGGTGTTCTTCAAGTGCCGCAAAAAAAGCCGTCTATGCCCTTGCCGCCTATGAATAGACGGGGTTAGGTAAAAAGTGCCGTGAATTTAATATTTTGATAGATGGCTGTCTAAAACTACCGTCTATTGATTTATTCAATTAAAAAAATTAATAATTCAAGTAATATAATTCAAGTTAATTTTGAATAATATATATTAGAAACATAGAAAAAGAGTACAAATCTAATAAATAAAAATAGCTCAGAATACAACCATATCTTTGAAAACATAAATTTATATCCTTAACATTAACTAAAGTTCAATTATTATAAATAACTGAGCTCAAATGTGACATAAATACTCAGACTGAAATCAAGTTGGCTTAGAGCTGCTACTCTACACCGATCATCCCGACCTTAGAATTTGGATCCCAGATGTTGATAATCTAAGAATCAAAAGCAACAAACTGAAAGATTGAGTTAATTCATAAAGCTCTCTAGTAAGTTTTATATTTTGCATCTTCCAATTTCTAATAATCATATTAAAACAGATAGCTATTTCAGAGTGTGAGGTACTAACTTGAAATTTTGAGGAAAGGTATTAACCTGATGAATTATAAGCAAGAGTTACAGAATCTGCATTTTCACGAGGTACTGGAGCACCTAAACAGTAGAACAAATAAATAATAAAGTGAGTGTATGTGATATTAACTTTATCATGACAATAACTCAAGAATTAACATCGCACTCTATATAATATGATAATTTGAAAAAGGTTAGGATAAACTTTGAGATTGTTGCAAACCGTACCTTAACAACAATGGAACATTGTTGAACTCCTCCAAGATTTTCTCCAGAATATTGACTAGAAAACAAATCTTCGTTTCAGTTCCTACAATTCATGAAACAAGACTCTTATGGGAGCAGAATCTATATGCAAAAGCCAGAAATAATTATATTTCACGGTATCTTTCGGTAAATTCAAAATACTGTAAGAAAATTGAGTTCTTCGAATGCCTCGCCTGTTAAATTTATTTTACAAATTCCTGTAATAATATTGATTACTGTACTTTGACCATAAATCATTGCAAAAAATAGAAAATATATACCTAATACAACTTACATCAAATTCTGAGAGACTGGTTACAGAAGAAGCTATTGTCCCATTCGATCAATTTGTTAATATAGTCCTGACACAAGAATATGGAAGACCTGAAATCATATGCATATCCAGCCACACCATGTGCGGCCGTACAGAAAATTATTAAAAACTTTGTATGGTAAGGAGTAATACATAGATTCATAGTCTCTTTTAGTATTATATATTCCAACTCCCCAATCTGATTTAATACAAATAGTAGTAAGCGTTGGTTAATTTTTCAAACCATATCCAACAGTAAACCTTGCTTCTGAATTAATTTGCTGCAAAAAATCAAAATTGAACATATATGAGCAATAATTATTACAATTCATGGGTCCCTGCAAATCATACTATAACTCCAAACATATAAGCCAACGTTTGGGAGAAATAATTAGCAGAAAGAAAATTAACGAAATAATCTAAAAAAATTAGGTTTTGTAAATAAAATATGAAAATATGAGTAAGATAATCATTCAATTACAAAAATTAAAAAGCAAAATCTTTTGTCATGAAAAAAATACAATTGAAAAATTCAATTTTATACCTTAAAATTAGGTTTTGAAGATATCTCCAACGTTGTGGTGGTGGCCGTGGCGATTAATATTTTTGCTGAGTAATAGCGATGGTGTTTTTATTATGTTAGTTGTGGGGTAGAATCTGGTGCACGAGAGGAGAAGAGCTGAGAGTGGGTTGGAATGGGATGAGGTAAATCCATAAGATGATTTGAATTTTTATTTAATTTTTCAAGCTTGTAAGGTTTAATATCACTTCTGTTATATTCTTTAATTCTTAGATTTTTTTTTGGACGAGAACTACTGGAACTTTTTAATCATCATTAGTTTCGTTTTCTTTTTAAAATTATTTGGATCATATTTCGTTTAGTTTTTATAATTTAGAACATGGTAGAATAGTTTTTCACCTATTTTGAAACATTGGCGGGTTATACCAAATATCTGCCGCTTATTATTTACTTATATACAAGAATAGACGGTAATATTTATAACTGACGCCAATTATTTGATGTCTATTGTTCAATTTTTAGTAGTGACTAGGGGTGAGCAAAACAAAACCGAAAACCCGAACCGAACCAAAAAACCGAAAAAACCGAACTGAAAAAACCGACAACCGACAAAACCATTCGGTTCGGTATAAGATTTTTAAAAAACCGAAAAGTTCGGTTCGGTACGGTTTTTTAATGCTAAACCGAACCGAAAAACCGAACCAAAAAAAAATATAGAAACTAAAACATTCTTGAATTTAATTTATATTCTTTAAAAGATTATGACAATGGGATAGAAAATAGAGTAACTTTTAAGAACAAAAATGTTCATATATGACATGAATCGCCCCTAAAAATGTTATAATATGCAACATTTTTACATAAGTCATGAGTTGATATATATTAAAAAAATCCTTCGTTTATTAATATTTGTTAAACGTAAAGCATAAACAACAAATTTTATAAATATTCTTTTGATATTATTATTTGTTTATGACTTATATAATATTTGAGTTCCAAAAATGCAATATCTTACATGAATCAATAACATGAAGAAGAAAAAATTCGACAATAAAAAAATTCGACAAACAAAAAATAACATGAAAATCAAACACTTCATATATGGTATGCTAGAAAATAAAATGTCTCAAATAAAATATATCCAACTATCGAATAAAACATATACACAAACCGAAAAAAACCGAACCGAACATATAGCGAACCGAAAACCGATGAACCCGAACCGATGAAAACCGTTCGGTTCGGTACCGACCCCTTTAGAAACCGAATGATTCGGTTTCGGTTTCGGTTACGGCAAAAAATCGAGCCGAACCGAACCGTGCTCACCCCTAGTAGTGACTATACTATTTTTACCTTTTAAATGTCACTTACTTCAAAACAAAGAACGAGTTTAGCATTCCATGTTGTTTGTATCAATCCCTTTACTTCCTGTATTTTTATTTATAGATCTGGTTTATAAAACCACTTTAACAGATAAAAACCAGAATGCATACTATACATCGCTCGAGTTCTATAAAAACTAGCCACCGGTTAAAGTGTCAGCGCCTTCGAAAGATTAATTGAGTAGGCAACCAACCCATTAATCGATTTTAGGTTGTTTATGCATAGACGATTATAAATATATTTTATTTATATTTTATTAAAAATAATATATTATAATTATTGTAAATTTAATCGTTAGTTAGTATATCAATAGATATTATATTGAATAAGGTGATATATAAGAAAAATTTCACGGGGTAAATTAAAAATAGGTTACCAACGTTCTTATTTTATAATTGTAAAATTACTTCTGTACTTTCTTGACGTAAAATCATTCAAGGTGCACACAAACTAACCCGGATAACCCATATTAACAAAATAAAAGAAAGATTAAATTAAACACAATAATACAAAAAACATAATTATGTAAAACCACCTTTAAACTTCTCGGTATTACCCAATAAATATATATTTATTCGAATATATATGTGTCTTAATCTCAATGTTCTCTTAAATTAGAGAATATTAATTTTTAATTTAAATATTTAAGTAATCACCTTATCAAAACATATAAATGAATAACTTTTATTGCAAGACAAATTAAATGAACAAAAAATCAAGCGACATTTTTTATTTAATCTATTATGTTAAAAGTCACGTTAATATTAAATCACATTTAGATTTTCCTCAAAGAACATGAACAACTTATATTTGAAAATAGATAAATTAAATAAAAATTAATTCAAAAAATATTGTACAAAAAACACCGCGTTTATATTTATTAATGCAAGAAAATTACTACATCAATACAATAATAAGAGAATCTTACACACTGGAGTACTTAAGAAATTTTAAATTACAATACAGAATATAAACCATAATACTCGTGATTTCAGTTAGAAGGCGGGATAGGGAAAACATAGTTGCATGGAAATGGAGGTAGCTTTGAAGACGAGTTTTATACTTGTTGTTGAGGTGGTGCTGATGATGATGAGAAATATTTTGATGGGATGGACGACATAGATTTTAAAAACTCCAGTTGATTACCAGCTGTCACATTGGTATAAAGGGCTTTTTGTGCAATTTTGGGTAACTTCACTTGTATCCCCAACTCCATTCTAGTTCCGATTCCAAGACAAACTTTTTAGTCATCTCTTCGTTGTTTCTGTTTGGGAGGACTTGTGCCCAAATTGACGAGCCATTATTGAGTTCGAAAGGAATCAGTGGAATGATTCCGGTCTGATTTGTGTCATAATCTCGATTGGATCCCAATATTGTTAATTAGAAGAATGGGATTATCAAAAGAATAAGGAAAACACAATTAGTAATGGAACATAAGGTTCCATTAGAGCTATATATGGAGAAAAATTGAACCTCTTAACGTTAGTTTCCAGAATGGTGTAAATTTATGTTTTCAAGGGGGTTATAAATGGTATTTATTTTAAATGGTTAAAAAACTTCTTTGTAAACATCCATATGAATGTGTATTGAAAGATTTGGAACAGGAATATGAAATAAGTATCTATCAGAAGTAAAAAAACATTTGGATTTTGACGATTCTTACACGAAACAACAAAACTTTTGACGTTTTTCCTATCCATAATATTTTGTCTGAATACATGTGGCAGCAGTTCGAACCATTCTTTAATATTACTAACTTGTTCCAGTCCAGACCTAGAATTTCTTCAACCACGAAACAAAATAGGCCATTCATCACTAACAAATTGTTTACTCTGAAAGTTTAAATCCAAAATATCTAACGAATACGAGTAGACATTTAACTAGCATTATAAACAACAACTAATGAATCATTCAAAGAAATCACCATATGCCCACAAGTTGCATAGGAGGGAAAGAAGCTGAAGATTCAAAGAATAAATTGGATTGAAATGCTTAAGTCAACGAAAAAATAGTCTATATTGTGGTTATCTCTCCTTCATATGTTCATACATATATCTTTTTAATTATTGTAAGTAGAATTTCTTACATACAAAATGAATTATGTAACATTCTTATTTTGGATCGTGTGGCATTTGGAAGTTGACTTAAAATACAAGCTTAGAGTAATACTGGAGAAATGTAAACATTATACTTCTCCAAGTTCTGTGTAATTGATATAGGAAGTTTAATAACTTTTACAGTAACGAAATTTTTTCAAACACTATAATGTGTAAAAAGAAAGTAGAATCAAATTAAATTTATTTATTTTGATTATAACATACAATATAGAGACAATGAACACAAAATTTTAGGACCTGATGGCTATATTGCTTTCTTTAACAAATCATCTTGGAGTGTAATTGAAAAGGACTTCAATGTAGCAGTAAAGTAGTTTCTAGATTCAGGTGAATTACTTGGACAGGTCAAGGCTACTAATATAGTTCTCATTCCATAAGAAAAATCTGTCTCAAGTGTTAGAAATTTAGTCCTATTTCATGTGTAAACACTACTTATAAGGCCATATACAGAGCTATTTTAAATAGATTGAAGAAGGTTTTAGAAACAATTATATCTATAAAACAGGATGCCTATGTAGGTGGAACGTATAAGTGACAATATATTGGTTGCTTACGATATTGTACTTGATTATGAAAAGAAATTTCTTGAAAAATTTGTACAACAGATTAAAATGTGTGTTTGTACTCCTTCATACTTTATTTGTGTAAACAGAGAAGCTTGAGGATACTTTAAAGGAAAGTGAGGACCCAGACAAGGAGATCCTCTCTCTCTATATCTTTTTACTATTTGCATGGAAGTGTTCACAGTGTGATTTAATCATATGGAACTAAAATCTCAATTCAGTTATCATCATAAGTGTAAGTGTTTGAAGCTAAATCATATTGTGTTTGTTGATGATGTGTTGGTTTTCCATAAAGCTAATGTTAAGTCAGCTAAAATTGTAAAGAAAGCATATACTTCCAAAAGAGTGAATTATATTTTTGTGGAACGGAGGCTGATCTTATATGCAGAATCTCAAATATACTTGATACAAAAGTGGCATATTTTCCTGTGAGATACTTATAGAAGATTAGAAGATTATAGAAGATTAATTTTTAATTTAAATATTTAAGTAATCACCTTATTATAACATAATTGATACTAAATGAATAATTTTTATTGCAATAAAAATTTAAATGAACCCAAAATCAAGCGACATTTTTAAATCAATCTATTATGTTGCAAGTTATGTTAATAGTAAATCACATTTAGATTTTCCTCAAAGAACATGAACAACTTATATTTGACCATAGATAAATTAAATAAAAACTAATTCAACTAATATTGTACAAAAAACATCGTGTTTATATTTATGAATGCAAGAAAATTACTACATCTTTACAATAATTAGAGAATCTTACACACTAGAGTACTTGAGAAAATTAAAATTACAATACATAATATAAATCCTATTACTAGTGATTTCAGTTAGAAGGCGAGTTAGGACAAACATAGTTGCATGGAAATTGAGGTAACTTTGAAGACGAGTTTTAAACTTGTTGCTGAGGTGGTGCTGATGATGATGAGAAAGATTTAGATGGGATGGAAGAAATAGATTTTAGAAACTCTATTTGTTTACCAGCTGTCACGTTGGTATAAAGGGCTTCTTTTGCAATTTTGGGTAACTTCACTTGTATACCCAACTCCATTCTAGTCCCGATTCCAAGCCAAACTCGTTAATCATCTCTTCATTGTTTCTGTTTGGGAGGATTTATGGCCAAATTGATGAGCCATTATTGAGTTCGAAGGGAATCATTCGATTGATTCCGGTCTGATTTGTGTAATAATATAGATTGGATCCCAATATTGTTACTTAGAAGAGTGTTATTATCAAAATAATAAGGAAAAAACACAATTTTTAATGGAACATAAGGTTCCATTAGAGTTATAGATGGAGAAAAATTGAACCTCTTAAAGCTAGTTTCTAGAATGGTGTAAATTTATGTTTTCAAGGGGGTTAGAAATGGTATTTGTGTTAAATGTCTAAAAAACTTCTTTGTAAATATCCATATCAATGTGTATTTGAAGATTTGGAACCAGAGTGTCAGAAAAGGCGAGTAACTTCTTTAACCTGAATAAATAATATAATTCATGAATACATTACAAATTAAAATATAATTTCATCTTAAAAAAGGTAGTGCATTTACATTTATCAAGTAGCTTCTTTCTCATGAATATAATATATTTTAAAGTCTTACAAAATATATTTCTCTCCCAAATACAAGTAGACAATCATGAATATAAATATAGATAGTGATTTAACTTTATTATAACATGATACTAGAGTTAATAAGAACCATATTCATTCTACATGGTCATATACATACAAGAAACTTGAAAAAATCACCTAAATAAACAACATACAACCAAACATCCTATAAAACCTTAGTCAGAGACTCATATACTAGTGAGTACAGATACTAATTTGTCATTTATTAAACATAAGGTTTGTCAATTCAATATCTAATAGATATAATACGTTATGAAAAGAGATAAGTCTTACGAATATTACATAGTATAATATTCTCCTTTTGTTGAAATGCCATAGACAACAAACATTGTATGTAAAAGACATTAAAGTATTTGTAATGAAATTTTATTAATAGAGAGTTTTGACAAAAAACAACATATGACAAGAATTTTTAAATCAGATGATAATCCTAACAATTTACCAAATAAATCTGACTGATCGAAAACTTAATTTACCAAATAAATCCTAATGCTAATATAAAAATGGTTGGTCTCAAATTATAAAAATTTGAAACAAGTATGAATAAAATTAAAATGTATTGTTACCTTTAACCCACATTTGAAAAATTGAAATAATTTGATTCTTTTTTTGATTTTTTGCTTCCCTTTATTTTACCTACCTTCCCTTTCTACTATATTCATGCCACAGATTCATCAACATTAATAATCGATTAAAGGTAATTTTCTGTTTTGAGATAAAATATATTTTTTCAAACTAAAAGTATATATCAAATCCAACTATCATACCTTGATATTATTCCCCATTTACCAAGGTATACATGGAAGTCATTGAAAAATCTTTAGATTAGTTTTGTGTAATGTTATTTTTCAAAAAAAAAGAGTTAGAAGGAAATAAAAAATTAAAGATCAAAAGTTTGACAAAAATCTGGCGATAGATATTTCAATTAATGTGGTGTATTCAACGTAGAAACCTAGGATTAGTATCATCTGAAGCCGAAACAAAAAGCAAGAATCATCAAATTATGAATAAGCCACACTAATACATGGGAGTGGTAGGGTTTTGATCACAACCATCCAAATAGATTGAAATCAATGGTTGAGAATTATTAAATATTTACTAAGAAAAAAGCTATCACATTGGGCTAAGTCCAATAAGACAATTAGTCAATAGACTAATATAACTAATAATTAAACTTGAGACACCAAACACAAGCCCAAGTATATTTAGAAGTGCTAGTACCCACGAAAGAATTTGTCAGTAATCATATTTATTCTCAATGGTCATAAACTCCTGCATTAAAATACCATCATAAATACGTTCAACAGTTACTCGTTCTCCCTTTTGTGAAAAACTGCATTCAGACTTATGCTGGTTTCAAAGAATCACTACTACATGCGGGGTCTTTAGCGAGGACCCTTTAGCGAGGACACGCATGTCCTCGCTAAAGACCCCCCCATTTAGCGAGGACACCATTTTGCGACGACAAAGTCGTCGTTATTAAGTCGCGGAATAGTTACGCAATCAAAAATAATAAAAAAAGAATGTATCCGTTGTAAGTCGTCGCAAAAGAGGGGTTCTTTAGCGAGGACTTAAATGTCCTCGCTAAAGACTACTATTCGCGAGGACATTTATGGGCTTTTGCGAGGACATTTTGTCCTCGCTAAAGGGTCCGCCGTGTTATATACAGCCACTCGGCAGTTGCCCATTATTGCGAACAAAAGCTTTAAAAAATTCAAAAAAAACCCCAAAATTCTCCCAATTTTTTTCCCTACTCCTCACAAAAATTCCGGATCAAACAATAAAGAAGCTTCTACGATTCATCTAGCTATTTTTGGTCCCTTTTTCAAGCAATATTTTTTCATCAATTACTCCAAAAAAAAGGTATTTTCTCTTATTTTTTTCTTTTATTTGTTTATATTGTAAAATTATTGATATACATTGTATTATATAAGTGAAAGTATTTGTGTTTATTGATTTATGTGTGATATATTGTTCATGAGTTTTTATTATTTTATAATTTTGTGTTTCAATTTTAATTTGGTTATTGATTTAAAATAATTTTGGGTGAATAATTTTAGTTGAAAATTAATCTAAGGGTGTTTAGGAACTACTTAGATTTTTTAGGGGTATCTTTATAATTGTATATGATTATTGTTATTTTAATGATAGTTTAATAAACTTTATTAGCCTTTTTATAATTTTTAATAACCTTAGGGATAAAATTGTAATTTTATTAATCTTTAGGTGCTCTAGTATATTTTTCATTAAATATGGGGGTTATATTGTAATTTTTATAAAATTTAGTTGTATAAAATGTAATTTTATTAAACTTTAGGTGCCTTATAGAAATTTAATATAGTTTAGTTGTTAAAGTGTATTACTATTAAACTTTAGTGGTAAAATTGTATATTTATTGAGCTTTAGGTGCCATAGTGAAAATTAATAAACTTTAGAGGTAAAATTGGATATTTGTTGAACTTTAAGTGCCTTAATGAAATTATTTAAAGTTTAGGTGCATTAGTGACATATAAAGAACTTCGTAATCGTATGATTTTAGTAGTATTTAAATTAAACCATTTGAAATAATAATTAGTGTTTTAATTTACTTTAGAGAATGGACAAGAGTTGGATTAAATCAAAGAATAAGGTTACGAGAGAATATATAAATGGTATAATACAGTTTATTGAGTTTGCCTCCAATAGTTTGGATCACGCTGGTAAAATACATTGTCCGTGTAGTCATTGCTACAATAATCGAAAGTTTACACTAGCAGATGTTCAAGGGCATCTATATAAGTGGGGTATTTGGTCAGAGTATGAGGTTTGGACGAAACATGGGGAAGTAGCAATTCCCGTGGATCAACCGAACGAAGATAATGTAATGGGTAATGTAATTCATGATTTGGGACCCACGTTCGAAACTGGTGGGAATTCCGGTGACACCGAGATGCTTGATGAGAATGCCAATGAAAGTGATCGTGGGTCTTTCGACGCGTTGTTTAAGGAAATGGAGACAGATTTGTACCCCGGTTGTACTAAAATGAGTTCTTTGGATTTCATAGCAAAACTAATGCACGTGAAAGTGAGGAACAAGTGGACGAACACCTCGTTTACCGAACTTCTTCAGTTGTTGGGTCGTGTTTTGCCTGAACCTCATAACTTACCTGCTTCTTATGCGGAGTGTAACAAAAAGTTGAAAAGTTTGGGCATGGGATACACCACGATCGAGGTGTGTGTGAATGATTGTGCATTGTTTTACAAAGAGAATGAGGATCTTGAGAAATGTCCAGTTTGTGGAGAATCAAGGTGGGACCCGAAGAAGGGGAAGAAGGTGGCACATAAGAAGTTGCGATATTTTCCGATTGCGCCTAGGTTACAGAGAATGTATTCTTCGAGGCACACCGCGAAAGATATGATTTGGCACCATACAGGAAAGAGTACTGACGAAGATGTGTTGAGTCATCCTGTTGATGGTCATAGTTGGAAAACATTTGACAGGAAGAATCCCGAGTTTGCTAGTGAACCACGTAACGTACGTCTTGGTTTGGGTATCGATGGGTTTTGTCCTTTCTCCATGCAAAACAACTCATACAGCATGTGGCCGGTTATATTGACGATATACAACTTGCCGCCTTGGTTATGCATGAAAGAGTCCACGTTTATGCTTACTCTCTTGATTCCGGGTCCTCGATCACCTGGAAAAGATATGGATGTATTTCTCCGTCCGGTTATAGATGAGTTGGAAACGTTATGGGGTACGGGGATAGTTACATGGGATGCACATAAGAAGGAGGTATTTGTGATGAAGGTTGGTTTGTTGTTCACGACAAATGATTTTCCGGCTAGATCGTATACTTCAGGATGGTCGGGTCAAGGATACTTAGCTTGTCCTGAATGCATGGAATATACCCCCTCCTTGTCGGTTAATAAAGGAGTTGTTTATTTTGATCACAGACGGTGGTTGCATCTAGACCATCCGTTTCGGACAAACGTGTCCGTGTACGGTACAGCTGAGGAAAGGCCCCCCCCCTCGGAAAATTACTCCTGCAGATATTCAGACGCAGTTAGATGGGTTGCCGATTGTGTTTCCTGGAAAACACAAGGACTTTGGTGGCAAAGTGGTAAAGAGAACAGGGCCGCGAGAGTCGAACTGGAAGAAAAAGAGTATATTCTACCGTTTACCGTATTGGTCGGAAAACTTGTTGAAACATAACATCGATGTGATGCATTGTGAGAAAAATGTTTGTGATGCTCTTCTAGGAACAGTTGTGGGTTTAGATGGGAAAACTAACAAAGATAATGTGAAGTCGAGGAGAGATCTGGAAGACATGAACATCAGATCTGATTTGTGGTTATCTGTCAATTCACGTGGTAAGACGATTATGCCACAAGCAAAGTATGCGATGACAGTTGATAAGCGACGCGAGTTTCTAGAGTGGTTGAAGGTGCAAAAGTTTCCAGATGGTTTCGCGTCTAGCTTGCGGAACAACATTCAGATTGACACAGGGAAGATTATCGGTATGAAATCCCATGACTGTCATATTCTTATGCAGTTTCTATTCGTGGCTAGTATTCCAGGGTTAATAGACAACAAATCCATTAGCGATCCGATTATTGGGTTGTGCAACGTGTTTAGAAATGTTTGTAAGAAGAACCTGAGTAAAAAGGAATTGCAGTCCGGAAAGTCTAAAGTGGTTGAGCTTATGTGTAAGTTGGAGATGATTTTTCCTCCAGTTTTTTTTGATATTATGATCCACCTTGTTTTGCACTTGTATGAGGAAGCTCGGTTAGGAGGTCCGGTTCAGATGCGTTGGATGTACCCGTTTGAAAGATACTTGAAGAAACTAAAAGAATATATTCGGAATCCGGCCAGGCCAGAGGGTTCAATCGCCGAGGGGTACGTTGTAGAGGAAACCTTGACTTTTATATCTAGATACCTTCGAGAGGAAAGTACAAAGTTCAACGACCCGGGGAGATACGGGGAGACGAGTATTGAAAACAAGGAAATATCAGTGTTTAACAGCCAGTGCAAGCCGATTGGTAAGAAAAAGTATGGATATTTACCCATCGTAGAGAAGGACCATATCGATTGGTACATCCTTCATAATTGTGACGAGATCCAGCACTATATGATGTAAGTATTTTAATTAAAATCTTATTTACCGTATATTTAATCAAAATCTTATTTAACGTTTATTAACACTATGTCTTGATATTAGGGAACACAAGTCCTCACTTCCGGTCAATAATAGAGATGCAAAACACCGAGAGCATTTTCCTCGATGGTTTAAGAAAAAGGTATAAAAACCAACAAACTAATTTGACTTAATTTCAAATAATAACCGACCACGTGCGTAGGTGTTCAAAATGGATCAAGAAGGTAGTCCACTTGTTACGAAAGAGTTGCTCTCGTTGTCCCGAATGTCGAATAGCGTTGTTTATCAATACGATTCTTGCGTTGTGAACGGGGTTAAATGGATAACGCGTGAAAAAGGTGAAAAGCGAGTGACTCAAGACTACGGAGTTTGTACAATCACAGGTTGGTTTTTTCTGTTTTTTTTACTTGGTTGTTTGTATATAAAAAATTTGTTTTGTGATTTCATAGGAGGAGAACCTTTTTATGGTGAGTTGGAAAAAATCGTCGAGGTTGAATTCACTGGTGGTTGTTCAGTTGTTTTGTTCAAGTGTAAGTGGTATAACACAGATGTAAAAAAGAAACTGCGAAAGACAAAACACGGAGCAACAATAATCAACACAAGTACTTTTTGGTGGTCTGAAGAACCCTACATCCTAGCTACTCAAGCAAAAAAGGTTTTTTACGTTGATCAAATTAACGCAAGGAAGGCGGATAGAGGTTGGAAAGTAGTTTGGGAAGTGAACGACCGACACGGATGGAGTCCCGAGCTATTCGGTGCAGAATCGATTTCCACTGCCACAGATCCTATTGAAATTCCGCTAGCTGATTCAACATTGGATTCACAATACCCGGTGATTGAATTGGGTACTGGACAAGGGATAGAGATCGATTTTTCGATTTTTAACCTTGTACCAGAACCAGCGGTTCCCGCTGATCCCGAAGACGATGAAGATTATGATGACACCTTAGGAGAGTACGAGACTGATGAGGAAACTATATACATTGACAGTGATGACGAACCAATAATAGTTGATGATGGGGACGAGTCTGATTAGTTGTGTATTTTTTTGTAGAATTTCTTGTGTAATGTATTACATTTAACAGTTGCACATTTTCTCAATCGTTGACTCTAATAGTTGACTAAGTACCCCCAAACACTATAGTTTGACTCTAATAAAAAATATATTAGTAAATTCATATATAGTGATTAAAAAGATAAATAATATAGACAATAAAATATACACATTTTTTTTATTTAAATAACTATTTTTGATTTTTTGACTTTTTACAGGGACAGGGGAGTAGTCAACCCTCTCAAGAGGCCGGGGATAACATGGAATCGGTGCCTCTGCCAAAAATGAACGAGTTCTTCTTCAAGATCGGGTGGAGCAGAAAGAATAACGGGTGGAGGAGTCTCGAGTACGAGAGAGCGGACGTAAGTTTTTATTTTAATTTCATATATCATACAATTTATTATATTTTAATATATTTATTTTTTTGTACAGAGAGCGTTGAAGGAGATTCTCGAGAATAGAGTTCGGGAATCTCAAAGCCAAAGCGGAGACTTATCTTGTACACCTCCCTTGACAGAGCAGGAGCAGGTAGACGCAGTGATGGAAGCAGCTCGACAGGTGTTAGGAGACGGGACCCGCTACTGGATCCCGGGAGTGGGCCACCCGCTTCCGGAGAAGAGGAGTTCTTCTAATGCTTGGGATTCGGTAAGCGAGACCATGCTTCGGGACTACGAGTGGCTGATGAAGTCCTTGAACGAGTTCCTTGTCTCCATAGGCAAGGACCCGGTGCCAGACGATATTTCACGATCCTCGGCTTCCACTGCTAGTACGAGACCGACTAAGGAGGCGATGGACGCACGGATGAGTACAGCCATCACCTTGCTCAACAGGTGCCGGGAGGAACAGGGTCACGAGGAAAGTCTAGTCCCTCCATCCGGTAATCGATCCGCTGCTGGCCCCTCCCGAGCCCGAGCCCGAGCCCGACCCACTTCATCAGGTCCTTCAAGCTCGCGACTCAATGATGAAGAAGAAGAAGAAGATGGTGAGGAAGATATATTTATTCCTTAGTTGGTGTGTTGTTTAATTTGTTAAGAGTTTGTGTTTATTTTGAAGTTATGTTGACTTCTTATGACTTTTATTATTTCGGTTTATCTTTTGTACTGTTTGACTTTTATGACTTTGACTTTGACTTTGACTATCGGATAATTTAGTTTTCGTATAATATTATTTTGTCTCTTTTCATATAGAATTAAAAAAATTAAATTCAAATAAAATAAAAGGAAACACAAATTCAAAACAAAAATAAATAAATTATATAATTTTTAAAAAATAAAATATAATTGAAAATAAAAAATAAAAAATTAATAAAAAAAATATATAATTGAAATTAAAAAAAATTAAAAAAAAGATCTTTAACGAGAGTTGACTAGTCCTCGCTAAAGAGTTGACTAGCAATCGCGACGACATGTTGTCCTTGCAAAAGACCATCCCTTTTGCGAGGACTTGGTTCTCGCTAAAGGGGGGGTCTTTTGCGAGGACATTTAGTCGTCGCTAAAGACTGTGGTTCACGCGACGACACCTGACACCGTCGCAAATGGGGGTCTTTCTCGACGAATTTTTAACGAGGAACCTTTAGCGAGGACCTGTCGTCGCAAAAGACCAAACAGGGTGTTTAGCGAGGACCTGCTGTGTCTTTAGCGAGGACCGCTGTCCTCGCTAAAGATGCCGCATCCTGTAGTGAATATTGTTAATACTTTTGGATGCTGTTTATTATGAATATTTTGAAAACTCACAAGATTACCATATAAAAAGGATTAAGTCATATTTTTTAAAACACAAATTTATCTTCAATATATATAATATAAAATATATTTTCTTCTTTTAAAATGTTTCTAATTTTAGAATATAGTAGTAATAGTAATCCCTTTGAGGTTAACGACCATATTTGAAAAATCTTTTTTTAACTACTCAGCGAATCTGAAATATGTTGTATGTTTTTTTATATAACATTTTATTATCTACATACAACTTGTTGTAAGTTTATTTTGTAAGTATATGTATTTTTGAGATTACCAATATAGATAAGTGATTGTTAGTTTTACCAACAATATAAAGTTGCAAACAAATTCAATAACCAAGGGAGCAAAAAAAACATAAAAATGAAATCCTAATTCCAAACACTAAAGAAGGTTATTGACTGAGTAAATTATAAAAGTGGCACGAATGAAAATACATAAACAAAATTCACGCTTCTTTAGCTAGAATTTTTTTTTTTTAAGTATACTGCAATTGAAAGACGGAGAAAATGAAATTATGATTAGTTAGTTAGTTACTAAGTTGTAAGTTTTATCAACACCATAATTAAGAACTAAAGGGATTCATATGATCAGTATACATTCAAACATTCTCCTTCAAATGAACTTATTTTCTAGGTGGAAATATTAATGTGTGCTATTACTATAATTTGTGATGAATTTGAGGAACACTCTCCTTTAAGAGATATTGGTGCATCAGATGCTTTGTTATTCACAATAGATACAACTTATTTCACGAGCCAATAGATACAACTTAAAATGAAAAGATTAGAGCAATGTGCAAAATCTAGGAAATAATTATAGGAGTTAGACAACGAGGACAATGAGACTCCTTTCAAAATAACAGTTTATTTTATGCATTAAGAATCTATCAGAAGGAAAAAAAACACTTGGCTTTTGACGATTCTTACACGAAACAACAAAGCTTTTGACGTATTTCCTATCCATAATATTTTGTCTGAATACATGTGGCAACAGTTTGAACCACCCTTTGCTACTACTAACTTGTTCCCGTCCAGACCTAGAATTTCTCAACCAAGAAACATAATAGGCCATTCATCACTAACAAATTGTTTCCTCTCAAAGATTAAATCCTAAATATCTAAAGAATACGAGAAGACCTATAACTAGCATTATAAACAACAACTAATGAATCATTCAAAGAAATCGCAATATGCCCACAAGTTGCACAGGAAAGAAAGAAGCCGAACATTCAAAGAATAAATTGGATTGAAATGCTTAAGTCAACAAAAAAATAGTCTATAATGTAATTATCTCTCCTTCATATGTGCTTACATATATGTTCTTCGTATGTGAATACATATATCAAGAGAGAAGGTTAAATGGTACAATATTATTTTGGGTAAATACTGTATTTCGAGATGTTC
Source organism: Nemophila menziesii (assembly GCA_029959085.1). Classification (NCBI taxonomy): domain Eukaryota; kingdom Viridiplantae; phylum Streptophyta; class Magnoliopsida; order Boraginales; family Hydrophyllaceae; genus Nemophila; species Nemophila menziesii. Next base: position 20,168,142 of record JARWIR010000015.1, on the reverse strand, counting down.
CTTCATTACATGGTTAGGAGTCCTAAATTGATTAGCTACAAAAAACATAATAATTGAATGGGGCTTGAAAATCAACCATCTTTATTTGTTATGTATGAATTGTTCAGAGGATGCAGATCATTTAATCATTGGATGCTCTTACTCTAACAAACTATTAAGTAAGATTCTCGTGATGTGTGGGATAAAGAGTCCAGTTATAGAATTGAATTGAGTAACTAAAATTAATTTTGAAATCCAATCTATGGAACACTTTCTCATTGTTAGCTCTCTATTTACACTCTATATGTATTCGATACGGGGTGAGAGAAACACTGGAAATTATGGCAGATTAAGCTTGAATGAGAAACAAATTCTGGGTGAAGAATGTGGGCCTAAAAAAGGTTTGTAATAGAGTGTTTAAGTTAAAAGGTTTATTTGTAATGTTTTATGGGCTTGTTAGTTTTTTTTAAAGTTGTTTTGGGCTTTAAGATTTATATGCAATAGGTTGGATTTGGGCTTCTAGAACTACTTGTAATAGAACTTGAAAATGTTGTGTAAGGAATTATTAATAAGAAATTTGATTTGCCAATAAAAAAATAGAAAAAGAAAGAATATTCAAATATAATATTTGTACATAAAAACATCCCAACAACAAAAAAATCATTTAGATACAACGAATAATTTTGAACCAAGCAAATTTATTCTTTTAATTTTGTATGCTTAAATATTACATGTACCGTTCTCATTTATTTTTTGTGTGAATACAATACTATTTTTACCTTTTAAATGTTACTCACTTCAAATCAAAGAACGAGTTTAGCATTCCATGTTGTTTGTATCAATCCCTTTACTTGCTGTATCATTAGTTATAGATCTGGTTTATAAAACTAGTTTAACAGATAAAAACCAGAATGCATACTATACATTGCTTGGGTTCTATAAAAACTAGCCACTAGTTAAACTGTCAGCGCCTTCGAAAGATTAATTGAGTAGGCAACCAACCCATTAATCAATTTTAGGTTGTTTATGCATAGACGATTTTAAATATATTTTATTTATATTTTATTAAAAAATATATATTATAATTATTGTAAATTTAATAGTTAGTTAGTATATCAATAGATATTATATTGAATAAGGTGATACATAAGAAAAATTTCACGGGGTAAATTAAACATATGTTACCAACATTCTTATTTTATAATTGTAAAATTACTTCTGTACTTTCTTGACGTAAAACCATTCAAAGTACGCAGAAACTAACCCTGATAACCCATATTACCAAAATAAAAGAAAGATTAAATTGAACACAATATTCAAAATATATAATTATATAAATTTAATTAATACATTAAAAACAAAATTAATATGGGTTAGTGGTAAAACAACCTTTAAACTTCTCGGTATTACCCAATAAATATATATTTATTCGAATATATATGTGTCTCAATCTTAATGTTCTCTTAAATTAGAGAAGATTAATTTTTAATTGAAATATTTAAGTAATCACCTTATCAAAACATATAAATGAATAGTTTTTATTGCAAGAAAAATTTAAATGAACACAAAATCAAGTGACATTTTTTATTTAATGTATTATGTTACAAGTCACGTTAATATTAAATCACATTTAGATTTTCCTCAAAAAACCCGAACAACTTATATTTGAAAATAGATAAATTAAATACAAATTAATTCACCAAATATTGTACAAAAGACATCGCGTTTATATTTATGAATGCAAGCAAATTAATACATTATTACAATAATAAGATAATCTTACACACTAGAGTACTTAAGAAATTTAAAATCACAATACAAAATATATACCCTAATACTAGGGATTTTAATTAGAAGGCGGGTTAGGGCAAACATAGTTGCATGGAAATGGAGGTAGCTTTGAAGACGAGTTTTATACTTGTTGCTTAGGTGGTGTTGATGACGATGAGAAAGATTTTGATGGGATGGAAGACATAGAATTTAAAAACTCCAATTGATTACCAGTTGTCACGTCGGTATAAAGGGCTTCATATGCAATTTTGGGTAACTTTACTTGTATCCTCAACTCCATTCTAGTCCCGATTCCAAGACAAACTTGTTAATCATCTCTTCGTTGTTTCTGTTTGGGAGGATTTGTGCCCAAATTGACGAGCCATTATTGAGTTCGAAGGGAATCAGTGGAATAATTCCGGCCTGATTTGTGTCATAATCTAGATTGGATCCCAATATTGTTAATTAGAAGAATGGGATTATCGAAAGAATAAGGAAAACACAATTAGTAATGGAACTAAGGTTCCATTAGAGCTATATATGGAGAAAAATTGAACCTCTTAAAGCTAGTTTCCAGAATGGTGTAAATTTATGTTTTCAAGGGGGTTATAAATGGTATTTGTTTTAAATGGATAAAAAACTTCTTTGTAAACATCCATATCAATGTGTATTGGAAGATTTGGAACAGGAATGTCAGAAAAGACGAGTAGTTCTTTTTCCTGAATATATAATATAATTCATTAATACATTATAAATTAAAATATAATTTAATCTTAGAAAAGCTAGTGCATTTACCTTTAGAAAGTAGCTTCTTTCTCCTTAGTATAAAATCTTTTAAAGTCTTGGTAAAATATAATTCGGCATTGTTGGTAAAAGACATTAAAGTATTTCTAATGAAATTTCTATTAATATAAAGTTTTAACAATAATCCAAACAATTTACCAAATAAATATGACTAATCAAAAAATTAATTTAATTATCTAAATCCTAATGTTAATATATTAATGGTTGGTCTCAAATTGTATAACAATTTGAAAAACGTATGATATACAATTGAAACGTATAGTTACCTTTAACACACATTTGCAAAATTTAAATAATTTTATTCTTTTTGTAATTTCTTGCTTCCCTTTATTTTACCTACCTTCCCTTTCTAATTTATTCATGCCATTGCAGATTCATCAGCATTAATAATAAATTTAAAATAATTTTCTCTTTTTAGATAATATATATTTTTCAAACTAAATGTATATTTTAAATCCAACCATCAAACCTTACTATTTATTCAGATTTAACAAGGTATACATGGACTTAATTGAAAGATATTTAGATTAGTTTTGTGTAATGCTTTGTTTTTTTGAAAATGGTTAAAAAGAAATAAGAAATTAAAGATCAGAAATTCAAAAAAAATCTATCTATTACATATATTTCAATTAATCTAGTCTATTCAATGTACAACCCTAGGTTAAGTATCATATGAAACCGAAACAAAAAGTGAGAATCAACAAAATTCTAAATATGCGATACTAATATATGGGAATGATCAAGATGACCATCCAAATAGATCAAAATAAAGCTGTCATATTGGGCTATGCCGAATAAGACCAATTAGTCATTAGACTAATATAACTAGTAATTAAATTTGAGACACCCAATACACATGCCCAAACATATTTGGAAGAGCTTGTACACATCGGTCATAAATTCCCGCGTTAAAAGACCATCATATATGCTCCCAACATTAACTCGTTCTCCCCCTTGTGAAAGAATACATTCAGACATTGTTAACACTTTTGGATTCCATTTATATGAATATTTTTAAACTCACAAGATTACCATATAAAGAGGTTTAAGTTATATTGTTTAACACACAAATTTATATTCAATAACCATAATAGAAAATGTCTATTCTTCTCTTAAATTGTTTCTTACTTTAAAATAGAGTATTAATAGTAATCCCTTTGAGAATACCGACCATATTTGAAAAATCTTTTTTTAACTAAGTCATGTCAGAAGTAACGCTATTACACGGCGGATCTGAAATATGTTGTAAGTTTTTTGTTGTAATATTTAATTATCTAGATATAACTTGTTGTAAGTGTATTTTGGAAATAAATATATGTTTGAGATTACTAATTTAATAAAAGTGTTTGTTAGTTTTACCAACAATATAGAGATGCATACAAAATCAATAACTAAGTGAAGCAAAAAATCATAAAAATGAAATCCTCAAAGAACATTAACAACTTATATTTGAAGATAGATAAATTAAATAACTAATTCGACAAATATTGTACAAAAAATATCGCGTTTATATTTATGAATGAAAGAAAATTACTACATCATTACAATAATTAGAGAATCTTACACACTAGAGTACTTGAGAAAATTAAAATTACAATACAATATATAAACCCTGATACTAGTGATTTCAGTTAGAAGGCGAGTTAGGACAAATATAGTTGCATGGAAATGGAGGTAGCTTTGAAGACGAGTTTTAAACTTGTTGCTGAGGTGGTGCTGACAATGATGAGAAAAATTTAGATGGGATGGAAGACATAGATTTTAGAAACTCTATTTGTTTACCAGCTGTCACGTTGGTATAAAGGGCTTCTTGTGCAATTTTGGGTAACTTACTTGTATACCCAACTCCATTCTAGTCCCGATTCCAAGCCAAAATTGTTAATCATCTCTTCGTTGTTTCTGTTTGGGAGGATTTATGGCCAAATTGATGAGCCATTATTGAGTTTGAAGGGAATCATTCGATTGATTTCGGTCGGATTTGTGTAATAATATAGATTGGATCCCAATATTGTTACTTAGAAGAGTGGGATTATCAAAAGAATAAGGAAAAAACACAATTTGTAATGGAACATAAGGTTCCATTAGAGTTATAAATGGAGAAAAATTGAACCTCTTATAGCTAGTTTCTAGAATGGTGTAAATTTATGTTTTCAAGGGGGTTAGAAATAGTATTTGTGTTAAATGGCTAAAAAACTTCTTTGCAAATATCCATATCAATCTGTATTTGAAGATTTTGAACCAGAATGTCAGAAAAGGCGAGTAGCTTCTTTAACCTGAATAAATAATATAATTCATGAATACATTACAAATTAAAATATAATTTCATCTTAAAAAAGGTAGTGCATTTACATTTATCAAGTAGCTTCTTTCTCATGAAAATAATATCTTTTAAAGTCTTACAAAATATAATTATCTCCCAAATACAAATAGACAATCATGAATATAAATATAGATAGTGATTTAACTTTATTATAACATGAGATTAGAGTTAATAAGAACCAGATTAATTCCACATGGTCATATATATACAAGAAACTTGAAAAAATCACTTAAATAAACAACACTCAACCAAACATCCTATAAAACCTTAGTCAGAGACTCATATACTAGTGAGTACAACTACTAATTTGTCATTTATTAAACATAAGGTTTGCCAATTCAATATCTAATAGATATAATACATTATGAAAAAGAGATAAGTCTTACCAATATTATATAGTAGAATATTCTCCTTTTGTTGAAATGCCATAGCCAACAAACATTGTTTGTAAAAGACATTAAAGTATTTGTAATCAAATTTCTATTAATAGAGAGCTTTGACAAAAAACAACATATGACAAGAATTTTTAAATCAGATGATAATCCTAACAATTTACCAAATAAACCTGACCGAAAACTTAATTTACCAAATAAATCCTAATGCTAATATATAAATGGTTGGTCTCAAATTATATAAAAATTTGAAACAAGTATGAATAAAATTAAAATGTATTGTTACCTTTAACACAAATTTGAAAAATTGAAATAATTTGATTCTTTTTGTGATTTTTTGCTTCCCTTTATTTTACCTACCTTCCCTTTCTACTCTATTCATGCCACAGATTCATCAACATTAAAGTTTAAAAGTAATTTTCTGTTTCGAGATAAAATATATTTTTTCAAACTAAAAGTATATATCAAATCCAACTATCATACCTTGATATTATTCAGTATTTACCAAGGTATACATGGACGTCATTGAAAAATCTTTAGATACGTTTTGTGTAATGTTATTTTTCAAACAAAAAGAGTTAGAAGGAAATAAGAAATTAAAGATCAGAAATTTGACAAAAATCAGGCGATTACAGATATTTCAATTAATGTAGTCTATTCAAACAAGAAACCCTAGGATTAGTATCATCTGAAGCCGAAACAAAAAGCAAGAATCGGAAAATTATGAATAAGCCACACTTATACATGGGAGTGGTAGGGTTTTGATTACGACTATCCAAATAGATTGAAATCAATGGTTGAGAATTATTAAATATTCACTAAGAAAAAAGCTATCACATTGGGCTAAGCCCAATAAGACAATTAGTTAATAGACTGATATAACTAATAATTAAACTTGAGACACCAAACACAAGCCCAAGTATATAGAAGTGCTAGTACCCACAAAAGAATTTGTCAGTAATCATATTTATTCTCAATGGTCATAAACTCCTGCATTAAAATACCATCATAAATACGTCCAACAGTAACTCATTCTCCCTCTTGTGAAAAACAACATTCAGACTCATGCTGGTTTCGAAGAATATTGTTAATACTTTTGGACGCTGTTTATTATGAATATTTTGAAAACTCCCAAGATTACCATATAAAAAGAATTAAGTCATATTGTTTAAAACACAAATTTATCTTCAATATATATAATATAAAATCTCTTTTCTTTTCTTAAAAATATTTCTAATTTTAGAATATAGTAGTAATAGTAATCCCTTTGAGGTTAACGACCATATTTGAAAAATGTTTTTTTAACTGATCAGCGAATCTGAAATATGTTGTATGTTTTTTTATGTAACATTTTACATACAACTCGTTGTAAGTTTATTTTGTAAATAAATGTATTTTTGAGATTACAAATTTAGATAAGTGTTTGTTAGTTTTACCAACAATATAAAGATGCAAACAAATTCCATAACCAAGGGAGCAAAAACCATAAAAATGAAAGCCTAATTCCCAACACTAAAGAAGGTTATTGACTGAGTAAATTATAAAAGTGGCACAAATGAAAATACATACACGAAATTCATGCTTCTTTAGCTAGTAGAATTTTTTTAAGTATACTGCAAGTGAAAGAGGGAGAAATTGAAATTATGATTAGTTAGTTAGTTACTAAGTTGTAAATTTTGTCATCACCATAATTAAGAACTTAAGGGATTCATATGATCAGTATACATTCAAACATTCTCCTTCAAATGAACTTATTTTCTAGGTGGAAATATTAAAGTCTGCTATTACTATAATTTGTGATGAATTTGAGGAACACTCACCTTTAAGAGATATTGGCGCATCAGATGCTTTGTTATTCACAATGGATACAACTTATTTCATGAGCCAATAGATACAACTTAAAATGAAAAGATTAGAGCAATGTGCAAAATCTAGGAAATAATTATAGGAGTTAGACAACGAGGACAATGAGACTCCTTTCAAAATAACAGTTTATTTTATGCATTAAAAATCTATGAGAAGGAAAAAAACACTTGGCTTTTGACGATTCTTACACGAAACAACAAAGCTTTTGACGTTTTTCCTATCCATAATATTTTGTCTGAATACATGTGGCAACAGTTTGAACCACCCTTTACTACTACTAACTTGTTCCTGTCCAGACCTAGAATTTCTCAACCAAGAAACAGAATAGGCCATTCATCACTAACAAATTCTTTCCTCTCAAAGATTAAATCCTAAATATCTAACGAATACGAGAAGACCTATAACTAGCATTATAAATAACAACCAATGAATTATTCAAAGAAATCGCCATATGCCCACAAGTTGCAAGAAAGAAGTTGAACATTCAAAGAATAAATTGGATTGAAATGCTTATGTCAACAAAAAATAGTCTATAATGTAATTATCTCTCCTTCATATGTGCTTACATATATGTTCTTCATATGTGTATACATATATCCAGAGAGAAGGTTTTATGGTACAATATTATTTAGGGTAAATACTGTATTTCGGGATGTTCCTTTATCTCATGGTTAGGAATTCTAAATCGATTAGCTACAAAAAACATAATAATTGAATGGGGCTTGAAAATCAATAGTCTTTATTTGTTATGTATGAATTGTTCAGTGGATGCAGATCATATAATCATTGGATGCTCTTACTCTAACCAAAATATTAAGTAAGATTCTCGTGAAGTGTGGGATAAAGAGTCTAGTTATGGAATTGAATTGAGTAACTAAAATTAATTTTGAAATCCAATCTATGGAACACTTTCTCATTGTTAGCTCTCTATTTACACTCTATATGTATTGGATACGGGGTGAGAGAAACACTGGAAATTATGGCAGATTAAGCTTGAATGAGGAACAATTTCTGGGTGAAGAATGTGGGCCTAAAAAAGGTTTGTAATAGAGTGTTTAGGCTAAAAGGTTTATTTGTAATGTTTTATGGGATTGTTAGTTTTTTCTTAAAGTTGTTTTGGGTTTTAAGAGTTATATGTAATAGGTTGGATTTGGGCTTCTAGAACTACTTGTAATAGGACTTGGAATTGTTGTGTGAGGAGTTATTAATAAGAAATTTGATTTGCCAATAAAAGAATAGTAAAAGAAAGAATATTCAAATATAATATTTGTACATACAAACATATCAACAACAAATAAATCATTTAGATACAACGAATAATTTTGAACCAAGCAAATTTATTCTTTTAATTTTGTATGCTTAAATATTACATGTACCGTTCTCATTTATTTTTTGTGTGAATACAATACTATTTTTTACTTTTAAATGTCACTCACTTCAAAACAAAGAACGAGTTTAGCATTCCATGTTGTTTGTATCAACCCCTTTACTTGCTGTATTTTTAGTTATAGGTATGTTTTATAAAACCAGTTTAACAGATAAAAACCAGAATGCATACTATACATTGCTTGGGTTCTATAAAAACTAGCCAGCGGTTAAACTGTCAGCGCCTTCAAAGATTAATTGAGTAGGCAACCAACCCATTGATCGATTTTAGGTTGTTTATGCATAAACGATTTTAAATATATTTTATTTATATTTTATTAAAAAATATATATTATAATTATTGTAAATTTAATAGTTAGTTAGTATATCAATAGATATTATACTGAATAAGGTGATATAGAAGAAAAATTTCACAGGGTAAATTAAACATACGTTACCAACGTTCTTATTTTATAATTGTAAAATTATTTTGTACTTTCTTGACGTAAAATCATTTAACTTGCGCACAAACTAACCCGGATAACCCATATTAACAAAATAAAAGAAAGATTAAATTGAACACAATCATACAAAATACATAATTATGTAAATTTAATTAATACATTAAAAACAAAATCAATATGGGTTAGTGGTATTCTCTTAAATTAGAGAAGATTAATTTTTAATTTAAATATTAAGTAATCACCTTAATAAAACATATAAATGAATAGTTTTTATTGCAAGAAAAAATTAAATGAACAAAAAATCAAGCGACATTTTTTATTTAATCTATTATGTTACAAGTCACGTTAATATTAAATCACATTTAGATTTTCCTCAAAGAACATGAACAACTTATATTTGAAAATAGATAAATTAAATAAAAATTAATTCAAAAAATATTGTACAAAAAACACCGCGTTTATATTTATGAATGCAAGAAAATTACTACATTATTACAATAATAAGAGTATCTTACACACTATAGTACTTAAGAAATTTAAAATTACAATACAAAATATAAACCCTAGTACTAGTGATTTCAATTAGAAGGCGGGTTAGGGCAAACATAGTTGCATGGAAATGGAGGTAGCTTTGAAGACGAGTTTTATACTTGTTGCTGAGGTGAGAAAGATTTTGATGGGATGGACGACATTTAATTTAAAAACTCCAGTTGTCACGTCGGTATAAAGGGCTTCTTGTGCAATTTTGGGTAACTTCACTTGTATCCCCAACTCCTTTCTAGTCTCGATTCCAAGATAAACTTGTTAATCATCTCTTCGTTGTTTCTGTTTGGGAAGATTTGTGCCCAAATTGACGAGCCATTATTGAGTTCGAAGGGAATCAGTGGAATGATTCCGGTCTGATTTGTGTCATAATCTAGATTGGATCCCAATATTGTTAATTAAAAGAATGGGATTATCAAAAGAATAAGGAAAACACAATTAGTAATGGAACATAAGGTTCCATTAGAGCTATATATGGAGAAAAATTGAGCCTCTTAAAGCTAGTTTCCAGAATGGTGTAAATTTATGTTTTCAAGGGGGTTATAAATGGTATTTGTTTTAAATGGATAAAAAACTTCTTTGTAAACATCCATATCAATGTGTATTGGAAGATTTGGTACAGGAATGTCAGAAAAGGCGAGTAGCTTTTTTTTCCTGAATATATAATATAATTCATGAATACATTATAAATTAAAATATGATTTCATCTTAGAAAAGCTAGTGCATTTACGTTTAGCAAGTAGCTTCTTTCTCCTAAAAATAAAATCTTCTAAAGTGTTGGAAAATATAATTCTCTCCCAAACACAAATTGACAATCATAGAGAGTGTTTTAACTTGATTATACATTCAGCATCTTTAGAGACGACAAAAGTTGCAAATTTATAGAGACGAAAATGTCGTCTTTAAAGACCAATATTTTTAGAGACGACAAGTCTTCGTCTCAATAAATATCTTTCGAGACTACTTTTTTGAATTTATTTTTTATTTAAATTAACTTAAAATGTATGTTGTCTTTATTAATCTTGATCTTTAAAGACTACATATTATCGTCTCAAATGACCTAATGTCGTCTCTAAAGATCGGTCATTACTGACGACATTTGTCGTCTTTATTGATCGGTCGTCATTGAAGACGACAATTATTCTCATTAGAGACAAAAAAAATGTCGTCTCTAATGAGCGACACGTAATAAATTCCACCAGTAGACAGTTTTGTCCATTAAAATCCAAATCTCATTTTTAACACTCAATCCCAAACCCTAGTCCAAAAAGGTCCCACCCAAACTCTTCCTACACCCACTCGGCATGCGATACATCATTCTCGGAGGATTCAAAGGTCCACCTAGACATAGGGGCCACTTAAACAAGAAATATCCAAAATTAGTGTTTTCTTTATATTTAAATCTTTTCAATTTCTTTCGAATTTATATCCTTAGTTGCTTAACTTAATAGATAGTTATTATCTTGTATTAATGTGTTATATTTAGATAATCAGTTAATTTTATATAACGAGGTAAATTGATTCTACTGGGAGCAAAGTCTCCAATGAAACATGACAAAGGATGTATGTTTCGCGATTGGTTGAAAACGTAGAAGTTTCCAGATGGATTTTCCTCAAGTTTGAAAAATAACGTTCATAGTAATTTGGGAAAGATAATCGGAGTGAAATCCCATTATTGTTACATCATGATGCAGCTTCTTTTTGTGGCTAGTATACCCAGATGAATCGGTGAGTAATCTGATCATTAGGTTATGCAACGTATTCAGGAATGTTTGTAAAAAGAATGTAACTCTGCGAGAATTAGAAAGAGGAAAAACCGAAGTGGTGGTTCTCATGTGCAAAGTTGAAATGATGTCTCCTCTAACAATTTTTGACATTATGGTTCATCTAGTCATACATTATACGAGGAAGCACGGTTAGGAGGTTCAGTTCAAATGCGTTGGATAATCCTGTTTGGAAGGTAATTGAAGAAATTAAAAAATATATTCAAAATTTGACTAGGTCTGAGGTTTCAAATGCCGGGAGATACGATGTATAGAAGACATTGACGTTTATATCGCGGTATTTACAAGAAGAAAAGACCAAATTCAATAAACTGGGTAGACAAGGTGATGCGCTCGCGGAACCCAAACAAATTTCAGTGTTTAAGAGTTAGTGTCAATTAGTGGGTAAAACAGAGTTTGGTAACCTCCTACACAAAGGAAGTGAGAGAATTAATTGGTACATTCTCCACAACTGCGACGAGATCTAACAATATATGATGTAAGTGATCTTGTATATGGTAATGTAATGACACAGTTAAAAGTATATATTTAATGTTAATGCTTATGTACAGTGAACACAAATCTTCACTTCCAAACAGTAACTAAGAAAAAACTCACCAAAAAAAGTTTTGTCGATGGTTCTCGGAGAAGGTATATATAAAAAAAATTTATTTTTTGTGATCTTATACTTTTTAACTTTATATTTTAATGTTAATTGTTTTTTTGGTAAGTTTATTCAATACGTATAACCGGAGATCCATGGGTTACCGTTGAACTTATTTCATTGGTCAACATGTCCCACGGTGTCGTCCATAGATTTGATTCATGTGTCGTAAAAGGTGTCAAATGGGTATCTCGTGTAAAAGGAAAAAAAGAGTGTGACTGAATATTACGGTGGTTGCAGAATAATCGATTGTATTTCTTATTACGGTGAACTGGTCAAAATTTTGAAAGTCATGTTTAGTAATAATTGTTCGATTGTTTTATTTGAGTGTAAATGGTATAACACCGAGGAGCGAGCTAAAAAGAGGAGGTCGGAACACAAAGCAATCATGATCAACACAACTTCTTTTTGCGAGAGTGTCTGACCTTATATTCTTTCTATCCAAGCAAAAAAAGTCTTTTATATCGATGAAATAAACGCAAAGAAGTCACAAAAGGGGTGAAAAGTGGTATGAGAGGTAGATGACCGACACGGACGGAGTCTCGATATGTGGGGTGTTGAATCTGTGGCACCTATCACCATTCCTATAGTCTATGATGTGAGTGAAAGAGTCACCGTTCGAAACGAAATAGAAAGAAAAAGGAAATTCAAAACGAAAAGTGTAAAATCAATTTAAAAGTAAACTAACTATTACAAGAATTGAGATTACAAACGAAAATCAAACTTATACGGAATGAAAAGCGAAAACACCAATACACGGAAATAATCATAGCGTTAAAAAGATATTCCGTCGTACCGGTATCTCTAAACGGAAAGACTACTAGTTCTTATCTCGGAGAATAGAAGTAGAGAGAGTGTTTTAATTTGCTTTGTTGTGATTTTCGTAGTCCATACTGGTGGAGAATGAGCTCTATATATAGGGGAGAGGGGGGGGGGGTTGAAACCTTTGTCAATTGTAACCGATCAATCAAGTCCATGATTCCCTCAATTGATTGATTGACGGTTTTCTGATTGATCCTTTTAATCATATTTTTTAGTTGACTTCTTATTCAACACGTTTTGGAAGCTTGTGTAACCGCTGGTTGACTTGGCTATCTGATGGAATAATCTGTAACGGACGCGTGATTGGTGGAGTCTTGTTTTATGTTTTATCTTCTGATAGTAAAACGTGTTTCATTTTTCATTTTTTGACTCCCCAAACTCCCCCACGAACTCACGAACCACAAGCCACGACCCACGCCCCACGCCCACGCCCACGCCCTCGCCTTCGCCGCCGCCGGTGCTGGTGCCGGTGCCGGGCCGGGCGGGTGGGTGGTGGTGGTGTTGGTGCGCGCGTGCATGGGGTTATGTTCTTTGGAAGCTAATGCCATCACAATGGCTAAAATGGGCTTAGTATCCTTCCTATCCACCGATGTGGGAAAAAAACCTTCTTCCACTTTAAATGTTCCAACATATGACACAAATGGGGAGAAATTACGTTTGAGTAATGAAGAAGGCCTTGTGATTGATCTGAAGGAGTTAAGATACGACCAAGTGATTGAAGATAATGATGAAATTCTAAACAACACATTGGATGAGTACGAAGATGAGTTGGTGGAGCAACCAATATCATCGACAATGACGATTTATTCATATCCCTAGAGGCTAGAAGGTTACTTGACAGATTAGTTTTATGTTAGTGTAGCTGATTTTATTATATCACCTGAATCAACGATGATTATTTTTGTAATTGTTTTAATCTTCTTTGATGATATTTTTTCATCTTTGATTTTGTGTGATGCGATTCGTGAGTATATAGCGCATTTACGTTTAGCAAGTAGCTTATTTCTCCTGAATATAAAATCTTTTAAATTCTTGGAAAATATAATTCTCTCCCAAACACAAATTGACAATCATAGATAGTGTTTTAACTTGATTATAACATGAGATTAGAGTTAATAGGAATCAGATTCATTCCACATGGTCATTTTTATACAAGAAAAAAAACACTTAGATAAGCAACACTCAACCAACCATCCTATACAACCTTAGTCAGAGACTCATATACTAGTGAGTACAACTACTAATCTGTAATTTATTAAACATAAGTTTTGCCAATTCAATATCTAATAGATATCATATGTTATGAAAAAAAGGCAAGTCTTACCAAGATTATTTAGTAGAATATTCTTCTTTTGATAAAATATCATAGCCAACAACCATTGTTGGTAAAAGACATTAAAGTATTTCTAACGAAATTTCTATTAATAGAGAGCTTTAACAATAATCCAAACAATTTACCAAATAAAAAAGACTAATCAAAAACTTAATTTAATTATCTAAATCCTAATGTTAATATATTAATGGTTGGTCTCAAATTGAATAACAATTTGAAAAAAGTATGATATACAATTGAAATGTATAGTTACCTTTAACACACATTTGCAAAATTTAAATAATTTTATTCTTTTTGTGATTTCTTGCTTCCCTTTATTTTACCTACCTTCCCTTTCTAATTTATTCATGTCATTGCAGATTCATCAGCATTAATAATAAATTAAAAATAATTTTCTCTTTTTAGATAATATATATTTTTCAAACTAAAAGTATATATGAAATTCAACCATCAAACCTTGCTATTTATTCAGCATTTAACAAGGTATACATGGACTTCATTGAAATATATTTAGATTAGTTTTGTGTAATGTTTTGTTTTTTTGAAATATGGTTAAAAAAATAAGAAATTAAAGATCAGAAAATTGAAAAAAATCTATCTATTACAGATATTTCAATTAATCTAGTCTATTCAATGTAGAACCCTAGGTTAAGTATCATCTGAAACCAAAACAAAAAGTGAGAATCAATAAAATTCTAAATATGCGATACTAATATATGGGAATGGTAGGGTTTTGATCATGACCATCCAAATAGATCAAAATAAAGCTGTCATATTGGGCTGTGCCCAATAAGACCAATTAGTCATTAGACTAATATAACTAGTAATTAAATTTGAGACACCCAATACACAGGCCCAAACATATTTGGAAGAGCTTGTACACATCGGTAATAAATTCCTGCATTAAAAGATCATCATAAATGCTCCCAACATTAACTCGTTCTCCCCCTGGTGAAAGAATACATTCAGACTCATGCTGGTTTTCATGGACATTGTTAACACTTTTGGATTCCATTTATATGAATATTTTGAAACTCACAAGATTACCATATAAAGAGGTTTGAGTTATATTATTTAACACACAAATTTATATTCAATAACCATAATAGAAAATGTCTATTCTTCTCTTAAATTGTTTCTGACTTTAAAATAGAGTATTAATAGTAATCCCTTTGAGGATACCGACCATATTTGAAAAATCTTTTTTTAACTAAGTCATGTCAGAAGTACGCTATTACATGGCGGATCTGAAATATGTTGTAAGTTTTTTGTTTTAATATTTAATTATCTACATATAACTTGTTGTAAGTGTATTTTGGAAATAAATATATGTTTGATATTACTAATTTAATATAAGTGTTTGTTAGTTTTACCAACAATATAGAGATGCATACAAAATCAATAACCAAGTGAAGCAAAAACTCATAAAAATGAAATCCTTAAAGAACATGAACAACTTATATTTGAAAATAGATAAATTAAATAACTAATTCAACAAATATTGTACAAAAAAAATCTCGTTTATATTTATGAATGCAAGAAAATTACTATATCATTACAATAATTTGAGAATCTGACACACTAGAGTACTTGAGAAAATTAAAATTACAATACAGAATATAAACCCTGATACTAGTGATTTCAGTTAGAAGGCGAGTTAGGAAAAACATAGTTGCATGGAAATGGAGGTAGCTTTAAAGACGAGTTTTAAACTTGTTGCTGAGGTGGTGCTGATGATGATGAGAAAGATTTAGATGGGATGGAAAACATAGATTTTAGAAACTCTATTTGTTTACCAGCTGTCACGTTGGTATAAAGGGCTTCTTGTGCAATTTCGGGTAACTTCACTTGTATACCCAATTCCATTCTAGTCCCCATTCCAAGCCAAAATTGTTAATCATCTCTTCGTTTTTTCTGTTTGGGAGGATTTATGGCCAAATTGATGAGCCATTATTGAGTTCGAAGGTAATAATTCGATTGATTTCGTTCGGATTTGTGTAATAATATAGATAGGATCCCAATATTGTTACTTAGAAGAGTGGGATTATCAAAAGAATAAGGAAAAACACAATTTGTAATGGAACATAAGGTTCCATTATAGTTATAAATGGAGAAAAATTGAACCTCTTAGAGCTAGTTTCTAGAATGGTGTAAATTTATGTTTTCAAGGGGGTTAGAAATGGTATTTGTGTTAAATGGCTAAAAAACTTCTTTGTAAATATCCATATCAATGTGTATTTCAAGATTTGGAACCAGAATGTCAGAAAAGGCGAGTAGCTTCTTTAACCTGAATAAATAATATAAAATGTGAATACATTACAAATTAAAATATAATTACATTTATCAAGTAGCTTCTTTCTCATGAATATAATATATTTTAAAGTCTTACAAAATATAATTCTCTCCCAAATACAAATAGACAATAATGAATATAAATATAGATAGTGATTTAACTTTATTATAACATGAGATTAGACTTAATAAGAACCAGATTCATTCCACATGGTCATATATATACAAGAAACTTGAAAAAATCAGTTAAATAAACAACACTCAACCAAACATCCTATAAAACCTTAGTCAGAGACTCATATATACTAGCGAGTACAACTACTAATTTGTCATTTATTAAACATAAGGTTTGCCAATTCAATATCTAATAGATATAATACATTATGAAAAAGAGATAAGTCTTACCAATATTATATAGTATAATATTCTCCTTTTGTTGAAATGCCATAGTCAACAAACATTGTCTGTAAAAGACATTAAAGTATTTGTAATGAAATTTCTATTAATAGAGAGCTTTGACAAAAAACAACATATGACAAGAATTTTTAAATCAAATGATAATCCTAACAATTTACCAAATAAATCTGATTGATCGAAAAGTTAATTTACCAAATAAATTCTAATGTTAATATATAAATGGTTGGTCTCAAATTATATAAAAATTTGAAACAAGTATGAATAAAATTAAAATGTATAGTTACCTTTAACACACATTTGCAAAATTTAAATAATTTGATTCTTTTTGTGATTTCTTGCTTCCCTTTATTTTACCTACCTTCCCTTTCTAATTTATTCATGCCATTGCAGATACATCAGCATTAATAATAAATTAAAAATAATTTTCTGTTTTGAGATAAAATATATTTTTTCAAACTAAAAGTATATATCAAATCCAACTATCATACCTTGATATTATTCAGCATTTACCAAGGTATACATGGACGTCATTGAAAAATCTTTAGATTAGTTTTGTGTAATGTTATTTTTCAAAAAAAAAAGAGTTAGAAGGAAATAAGAAATTAAAGATCAGAAATTTGACAAATAGAAGGAAAAACAACACTTGGCTTTTGACGATTCTTACACGAAACAACAAAGCTTTTAACGTTTTTCCTATCGATAATATTTTGTCTGAATACATGTGGAAACAGTTTGAACAACACTTTACTACTACTAAGTTGTTCCCGTCCAGGCCTAGAATTTCTCAACCAAGAAACAGAATAGGCCATTCATCACTAACAAATTTATTTCTCTCAAGGATTAAATCCTAAATATCTAACGAATACGAGAAGACCTATAACTAGCATTATAAACAACAACCAATGAATCATTCAAAGAAATCGCCATATGCCCACAACTTGAACAGGGAAGAAAGAAGCTGAACATTCAAAGAATAAATTGGATTGAAATGCTTAAGTCAACAAAAAAAATAGTCTATAATGTAATTATCTCTCCTTCATATGTGCTTACATATATGTTCTTCATATGTGGATACATATATCCAGAGAGAAGGTTAAATGGTATAATATTATTTGGGGTAAATACTGTATTTCGAGATGTTCCTTCATCTCATGGTTAGGAATTCTAAATCGATTAGCTACAAACAAACATAATAATTGAATGGGGCTTGAAAATCAATCATCTTTATTTGTTATGTATGAATTGTTTAGGGGATGCAGATCATTTAATCATTGGATGCTCTTACTCTAACAAAATATTAAGTAAGATTCTTGTGAAGTGTGGGATAAAGAGTCCAGTTATAGAATTGAATTGAGTAACTAAAATTAATTTTGAAATCCAATATATGGAACACTTTCTCATAGTTAGCTCTCTATTTACACTCTATATGTATTGGGGGTTAGAGAAACACTGGAAATTATGGCAGATTAAGCTTGTATGTGGAACAAAATCTGGGTGAAGAATGTAGGCCTAAAAAAGATTTGTAATAGAGTGTTTATGCTAAAAGGTTTATTTGTAATATTTTATGGACTTGTTAGTTTTTTCTTCAAGTTATTTTGGGCTTTAAATGTTATATGTAATAGGTTGGATTTGGGCTTCTAGAACTACTTGTAATAGGACTTGGAAATGTTGTGTAAGGAGTTATTAATAAGAAATTTGATTTGCCAATAAAAAATAGAAAAAGAAAGAATATTCAAATATAATATTTGTACATACAAACATCTCAACAACCAATAAATCATTTAGATACAACGAATAATTTTGAACCAAGCAAATTTATTCTTTTAATTTTGTATGCTTAAATATTACATGTACCATTCTAATTTATTTTTTGTGTGAATATTATAATATTTTTACCTTTTAAATGTCACTCACTTCAAAACAAAGAACTGAGTTTAGCATTCCATGTTGTTTGTATCAATCCCTTTAATTGCTGTATTTTTAGTTATCGATCTGGTTTATAAAACCACTTTAACAGATAAAAACCAGAATGCATACTATACATCGTTTGGGTTCTATACAAACTAGCCACCTGTTAAACTGTCTGCGTCTTTGAAAGATTAATTGAGTAGGCAACCAACCCATTGATCAATTTTAGGTTGTTTATGCATAGACAATTTTAAATATATTTTATTAAAAAAATTATATTATTATTATTGTAAATTTAATAGTTAGTTAGTATATCAATAGATATTATACAGAATAAGGTGATATATAAGAAAAATTTCACAGGGTAAATTAAACATACATTACCAACGATCTTATTTTATAATTGTAAAATTATTTTGTA
The DNA here is from genome assembly GCA_029959085.1 of Nemophila menziesii. Taxonomy (NCBI): domain Eukaryota; kingdom Viridiplantae; phylum Streptophyta; class Magnoliopsida; order Boraginales; family Hydrophyllaceae; genus Nemophila; species Nemophila menziesii. The sequence continues at coordinate 20,149,019 of JARWIR010000015.1, read as the reverse complement.
CTTTCTTGACGTAAAATCATTTAAAGTGCGCACAAACTAACCCGGATAACCCATATTAACAAAATAAAAGAAAAATTAAATTGAACACAATCATACAAAATACATAATTAGATAAATTTAATTAATACATTAAAAACAAAATTAATATGGGTTAGTGGTATTCTCTTAAATTAGAGAAGATTAATTTTTAATTTAAATATTTAAGTAATCACCTTATCAAAACATATAAATGAATAGTTTTTATTGCAAGAAAAATTTAAATGAACAAAAAATCAAGCGAAATTTTTTATTTAATCTATTATGTTACAAGTCACGTTAATATTAAATCACATTTAGATTTTCCTCAAAGAACATGAACAACTTATATTTGAAAATAGATAAATTAAATAAAAATTAATTCAACAAATATTGTACAAAAACAGCGCGTTTATATTTATGAATGCAAGAAAATTACTACATCATTACAATAATAATAGAATCTTACACACTAGAGTACTTAAGAAATATAAAATTACAATACAAAATATAAACCCTAGTACTAGTGATTTCAGTTAGAAGGCGGGTTAGGGCAAAGATAGTTGCATGGAAATAGAGGTAGCTTTGAAGACGAGTTTTATACTTGTTGCTGAGGTGCTGATAATGATGAGAAAGATTTTGATGGGATGGACGACATATAATTTAAAAACTCCAGCTGTCACGTCGGTATAAAGGGTTTTTTGTGCAATTTTGGGTAACTTCACTTGTATCCCCAACTCCATTCTAGTCCCGATTCCAAGACAAACTTGTTAATCATCTCTTCGTTGTTTTTGTTTGGGAAGATTTGTGCCCAAATTGACGAGTCATTATTGAGTTCGAAGGGAATTAGTGAAATGATTCCGATCTTATTTGTGTCATAATCTAGATTGGATCCCAATGTTGTTAATTAGAAAAATGGGATTATCAAAAGAATAAGGAAAACACAATTAGTAATGGAACATAAGGTTCCATTAGAGCTATATATGGAGAAAAATTGAACCTCTTAAAGCTGGTTTCCAGAATGGTATAAATTTATGTTTTCAAGGGGGTTATAAATGGTATTTGTTTTAAATGGATAAAAAACTTCCTTGTAAACATCCATATCAATGTGTATTGGAAGATTTGGAACAGGAATGTCAGAAAAGGCAACTAGCTTTTTTTTCCTGAATATATAATATAATTCATGAATACATTATAAATTAAAATATAATTTCATCTTAGATAAGCTAGTGCATTTACGTTTAGCAAGTAGCTTATTTCTCTTAAAAATAAATTTTTTTAAAGTGTTGGAAAATATATTTCTCTCCCAAACACAAATTGACAATCATAAGAGTGTTTTAACTTGATTATAACATAAGATTAGAGTTAATAGGAATCAGATTCATTCCACATGGTCATTTTTATACAAGAAAAAAAACACTTAAACAAGCAACACTCAACCAACCATCCTATACAACCTTAGTAAGAGACTCATATACTAGTGAGTACAACTACTAACCTGTAATTTATTAAACATAAGTTTTGCCAATTCAATATCTAATAGATATAAAACGTTATGAAAAAAAACAAGTCTTACCAAGACTATTTAGTAGAATATTCTTCTTTTGTTGAAATGTAATAGCCAACAACCATTTTCGTAAAACACATTAAAGTATTTGTAATGCAATTTCTATTAATATTGAGATTTAACAATAATCCAAACAATTTACCAAATAAATATGACTAATTAAAAACTTAATTTAATTATCTAAATCCTAATGTTAATATATTAATGGTTGGTCTCAAATTGTATAACAATTTGAAAAAAGTATGATATACAATTGAAATGTATAGTTACCTTTAACACACATTTGACAAATTTAAATAATTTTATTCTTTTTGTGATTTCTTGATTCCCTTTATTTTACCTACCTTCCCTTTCTAATTTATTCATGCCATTGCAGATTCATCAGCATTAATAATAAATTAAAAATAATTTTCTGTTTTTAGATAATATATATTTTTCAAACTAAAAGTATATATCAAATTCAACCATCAAACATTGCTATTTATTCAGAATTTACCAAGGTATATACGGACTTCGTTGAAAGATATTTAGATTAGTTTTGTGTAATGTTGTTTTTTGTGAAAGATGGTTAAAAAGAAATAAGAAATTAAAGATTAGAAATTTGACAAAAATCTATCTATTACAAATATTTCAACTAATCTAGTCTATTCAATGTAGAACCCTAAGTTTAGTATCATATGAAACCGAAACAAAAAGTGAGAATCAACAAAATTCTAAATAAGCGATACTAATATATGGGAATGGTAGGGTTTAGATCATGACCATCAAAATAGATCAAATAAATGGTTGAAAATTATTCAAAATTTATTGAGAAAAAAGCTGTCATATTGGGCTAAGCCCAATAAGACCAATTAGTCATTAGACTAATATAACTGGTAATTAAATTTGAGACACCCAATACATATACCGTAACATATTTGGCAGTGCTTGTACACATCATAGAGTTGTTAGTAATCACATTTATTCTCGATGGTCATAAATTCCCGCATTAAAAGACCATCATAAATGCTCCCAACATTAACTCGTTCTCCCCCTTTGAAAGAATACATTCAGACTCATGATGGTTTCCATGAACATTGTTAACACTTTTGGATTCCATTTATATGAATATTTTGAAACTCACAAGAATACCATTTAAAGAGGTTTAAGTTATATTGTTTAACAAACAAATTTATATTCAATAACAGTAATAGAAAATGTATATTATTCTTTTAAATTGTTTCTTATTTTAAAATAGAGTATCAATAGTAATCCCTTTGAGGATACCGACCATATTTGAAAAATCGTTTTTTAACTAAGTCATGCCAGAAGTAACGCTATTACACGGCGGATCTGAAATATGTTGTAAGTTTCTTGTCATAATATTTAATTATCTACATATAACTTGTTGTAAGTGTATTTTGGAAATAAATATATGTTTGAGATTACCAATTTAATAAGTGTTTGTTAGTTTTACTAACAATATAGAGATGCATACAAAATTAATAACCAAGTGAAGCAAAAAATCATAAAAATGAAATTCCAATTGGCACTCAAAGAAGGTTATTGACTAATTATATTAAAAAAGTGGCGTGATTGAAAACACATACACGAAATTCACCCATCTTTAGATAGTAATTTTTTTTTAGTATAATGAAAGTGAAAGAGTTTGAACATGAAATTATGATTAGTTATTTTGTTAGTAAGTTGTAGGCTTTATCATCACCATAATTAAGAACTAAAAGGCGTCATATTAGTGGTTTACATTCGAATATTCGCCTTATATTGAACTAATTCTATGTGTGGAAACATTAAGAGATATTTTTGATGAATTTTAGGACGACTCTCCTTTAAGAGATATTTGTGCATAGAAGCTTTGTTGGGTTGTGAATCATATATATATCCATTGAACGGTTGAGAGGCAATTTTAAATATTTTTCTTTGTCATTTGCAATCGTGACAAAAATGTACACTAAGTTATATTAATCGTTCAATAAACCTATGATAATTGGGGAATCCTCGTAAATTTCTAACGTATCTGCCACTTCTTTTTCTCTTCTTTCATAAGCCAACAGAAACATTTGAAATGAAAACATTAGAGCAGTGTGCAAAATCTAGGAAAAATTTATATGAGTTAGACAACGAAGACAATGAGACTCCTTTCAAAATAACAGTTTTTTTTATGCATTAAGAATCTATCAAAAGTAAAAAAACATTTGGATTTTGACGATTCTTACACGAAACAACAAAACATTTGACGTTTTTCCTATCCATAATATTTTGTCTGAATAGATGTGGCAGCACTTTGAACCATTCTTTAATACTACTAACTTGTTCCATTCCAGACCTAGAATTTCTTCAACCACGAAACAAAATAGGCCATTCATCACCAACAAATTGTTTACTCTGAAAGTTTAAATCTCAAATATCTAACGAATACGAGTAGACATTTAACTAGCATTATAAACAACAACTAATGAATCATTCAAAGAAATCACCATATGCCCACAAGTTGCACATGAAAGAAAGAAGCTGAAGATTCAAAGAATAAATTGGATTGAAATGCTTAAGTCAACGAAAAAATAGTCTATATTGTAGTTATCTCTCCATCATATGTTCATACATATATATTTTTAATTATTGTAAGTATAATTTCTTACATACAAAACGAATTTTGTAACATTCTTATTTTGGATCGTGTGGCATCTGGAAGTTGACATAAAATACAAGCTTAGAGTAATACTGGAGAAAGGAAAACATTCTACTTCTCCAAGTTCTCTGTAATTGATATAGGAAGTTTAATAACTTTTAAAGTGTCAGAAAGTTTTCAAACACTATAATGTGCAAAAAGAAAGTAGAATCAAATTAAATTTATTTATTTTTATTATAACATACAATATAGAGACAATGAACACAATATTTTAGGACCTGATGGCTATATTACTTTCTTTAACAAATCATCTTGGAGTGTAATTGAAAAGGACTTCAATGTAGCAGTAAAGTAGTTTCTAGATTCAGGTGAATTACTTGGACAGGTCAAGGCTACTAATATAGTTCTCATTCAAAAAGAAAAAAATGCTTCAAGTGTTAGAAAGTTTAGTCCTATTTCATGTGTAAACACTACTTATAAGGCCATATTCTGAGTTATTTTAAATATATTGAAGAAGTTTTTAGAAACAATTATATCTAAAAAAACAGGATGCCTATGTAGGTAGAACGTATAAGTGACAATATATTGGTTTCTCAGGATATTGTACTTGATTATGAAAAGAAATTTCTTGAAAAATTTGTACAATGAATTAAAATGTGTGTTTGTACTCCTTCATACTTTATTTGTGTAAACAGAGAAGCTTGAGGATACTTTACAGGAAAGCGTGAACCCAGGCAAGGAGATCCTCTCTCTCTATATCTTTTTACTATTTCCATGTAAGTGTTCACAGGGTGATTTAATCATATGGAAATGAAATATCAATTCAGTCATCATCATAATTGTAAGTGTTTGAAGCTAAATCATATTGTGTTTGTTGATAATGTGTTGGTTTTCCATAAAACTAATGTTAAGTCAGCTAAAATTGTAAAGAAACCATATACTTCCAAAAGAGTGAATTATATTTTTGTGGTACTGAGTATGATCTTATATGCAGAATATCTAATATACTTGATACTAAAGTGGAATATCTTCGTGTGAGATACTTATAGAAGATTAGAAGATTATAGAAGATTAATTTTAAATTTAAATATTTAAGTAATCACCTTATCAAAACATACTTGATACTAAATGAATAGTTTTTATTGCAATAAAAATTTAAATGAACCCAAAATCAAGCGATATTTTTAAATTAATCTATTATGTTGCAAGTTATGTTAATATTAAATCACATTTAGATTTTCCTCAAAGAACATTAACAACTTATATTTGAACATAGATAAATTAAATAAAATCTAATTCAACAAATATTGTACAAAAATATCGCGTTTATATTTATGAACGCAAGAAAGTTACTACATCATTACAATAATAAGAGAATCTTACACACTAGAGTACTTAAGAAAATTAAAATTACAATACAAAATATAAACCCTGATACTAGTGATTTCAGTTAGAAGGCGAGTTAGGACCAACATAGTTACATGGCAATGGAGGTAGCTTTGAAGACGAGTTTTAAACTTGTTGCTGAAGTGGTGCTGATAATGATGAGAAAGATATAGATGGGATGCAAGACATGGATTTTAGAAACTCTATTTATTTACCAGCTGTCACATTGGTATAAAGGGCTTCTTGTGGAATTTTGGGTAACTTCACTTGTATACCCAACTCCATTCTGGTCCCGATTCCAAGCCAAACTTGTTAATCATCTCTTCGTTGTTTCTGTTTGGGAGGATTTGTGGCCAAATTGATGAGCCATTATTGAGTTCGAAGGGAATCATTCGATTGATTCCGGTCTGATTTGTGTAATAATATAGATTGGATCCCAATAATGTTACTTAGAAGAGTGGGATTATCAAAAGAATAAGGAAAAAACACAATTTGTAATGGAACATAAGGTTCTATTAGAGTTATAGATGGTGAAAAATTGAACTTCTTAAAGCCAGTTTATAGAATGGTGTGAATTTATGTTTTCAAGGGGGTTAGAAATGGTATTTGTGGTAAATGGCTAAAAATCTTCTTTTTAAACATCCATATCAATGTGTATTTGAAGATTTGGAACCAGAATGTCAAAAAAGACGAGTAGCTTCTTTCTCCTGAATAAATAATATAATTCATGAATACATTACAAATTAAAATATAAGTTCATCTTAAAAAAGGTAATGCATTTACATTTATCAAGTAGGTTATTTCTCACGAATATAAAATCTTTTAATGTCTTACAAAATATGATTCTCTCCCAAATAGAAATAGACAATCATGAATATAAATATAGATAGTGATTTAACTTAATTATAACATGAGATTAGAGTTAATAAGAACCAGATTCATTCCACATGGTCATATATATACAAGAAACTTGAAAAAATCACTTAAATACACAACACTCAACCAACCATCCTATAAAACCTTAGTCAGAGACTCATATACTAGTGAGTACAGCTACTAATTTGTCATTTATTAAACATAAGGTTTGCCAATTCAATATCTAATAGATATAATACATTATGAAAAAGAGATAAGTCTTACCAATATTATTTAGTAGAATAATCTCCTTTTGTTGAAATGCCATAGCCAACAAACATTGTCTGTAAAAGACATTAAATTATTTGTAATGAAATTTCTATTAATAGAGAGCTTTGACAAAAAACAACATATGACAAAAATTTTTAAATCAGATGATAATCCTAACAATTTACCAAATAAATCATGGAAAACTTAATTTACCAAATAAATCATAATGCTAATATATAAATGGTTGGTCTCAAATAATATAATAATTTGAAACAAGTATGAAAAATATTAAAATGTATTTTTACCTTTAACACACATTTGAAAAATTGAAATAATTTGATTCGTTTTCTGTTTTTTTGCTTACCTTTATTTTACCTACCTTCCCATTCTACTCTATTCATGCCACAGATTCATCAACATTAATAATAGATTAAAAGTAATTTTCTGTTTTGAGATAAAATATATTTTTACAAAGTAAAAGTATATATAAAATCCAACTATCATACCTTGATGTTATTCAGCATTTACCAAGGTATACATGGACGTCATTGAAAAATCTTTAGATTAGTTTTGTGTAATGTTATTTTTCAAAAAAAAAAGAGTTAGAAGGAAATAAGAAATTAAAGATCAGAAGTTTGACAAAAATCTGGCTTATTTCAATTAATCTAGTCTATTCAATGTAGAAACCCTAGATTTAGTAACATGTGAAGCCGAAACAAAAAGCAAGAATCGGCAAATTGTGAATAAGCCATACTAATATATGGGAGTTGTAGGGTTTTGATCACGACCATCCAAATAGATTGAAATCAATGGTTGAGAATTATTAAATATTCCCTAAGAAAAAAGTATCACATTGGGCTTAGCCCAATAAGACAATTAGTCAATAGACATATATAACTAATAATTAAACTTGAGACACGAAACACAAGCCCAAGCATATTTAGAACTGTTAGTATGCACGAAAGAATTTGTCAGTAATCATATTTATTCTCAATGGTCATAAAGTCCGCCTTAAAATACCATCATAAATACGTCCAACAGTAACTCGTTCTCCCTCTTGTGTAAAACTGCATTCAGACTCATGCTGGTTTCGAAGATTATAAACAGCATTCAGACTCATGCTGGTTTCGAAGAGTATTGTTAATACTTTTGGACGCTGATTATTATGACTAATTTGAAAACTCACAAGATTACCATATAAAAAGGTTTAAGTCATTGTTTAAAACACAAGTTTATCTTCCATATATATAATATAAAATCTCTTTTCTTCTCTTACAAATGTTTCTAATTTTAGAATATAGTAGTAATAGTAATCCCTTTGAGGTTAACGACCATATTTGAAAAATCTTTTTTTAACTACTCAGCGGATCTGAAATATGTTGTATGTTTTTTTTTATGTAACATTTTATTATCTACATACAACTCGTTGAATGTTTATTTTGTACATAAATGTATTTTTGAGATTACTAATTTATATAAGTGTTTGTTAGTTTTACCAACAATATAAAGTTGCAAACAAATTAAATAACCAAGGGAGCAAAAAAACCATAAAAACGAAAGCCTAATTCCCAACACCAGAGAAGGTTATTGACTGAGTAAATTATAAAAGTGGCACGAATGAAAATACATACACAAAATTCACGCTCTTCAAGTGAAAGATGGAGAAAATGAAATTATGATTAGTTAGTTAGTTACTAAGTTGTAAGTTTTATCATCACCATAATAAAGAACTAAAGGGATTCATATGATCAGTATACATTCAAACATTCTCCTTCAAATGAACTTATTTTCTAGGTGGAAATATTAATGTCTGCTATTACTATAATTTGTGATGAATTTGAGGAACACTCTCCTTTAAGAGATATTGGTGCATCAGATGCTTTGTTATTCACAATAGATACAACTTATTTCATGAGCCAATGGATACAACTTAAAATAAAAAGATTACAGCAATGTGCAAAATCTAGGAAATAATTATAGGAGTTAGACAACGAGGATAATGAGCCACCTTTCAAAATAACAGTTTATTTTATGCATTAAGAATCTATCTGAAGGAAAAAAAACACTTGGCTTTTGACGATTCTTACACGAAACAACAAAGCTATTGACGTTTTTCCTGTCCATAATATATTTTCTGAATACATGTGGAAGCTGTTTGAACCGCCCTTTACTACTACTAACTTGTTCCCGTCCAGACCTAGAAGTTATCAACCACGAAACAGAATAGGCTATTCATCACTAACAAATTGTTTCCTCTCAAAGATTAAATCCTAAATATCTAATGAATACGAGAAGACATATAACTAGCATTATAAACAACAACTAATGAATCATTCAAAGAAATCGCCATATGCCCACAAGTTGCACATGAAAGAAAGAAGCTGAACATTCAAAGAATAAATTGGATTGAAATGCTTAAGTCAATAAAAAAATAGTCTATAATGTTGTTATCTCTCCTTCATATGTGCTTACATATATGTTCTTCATATGTGGATACATATATCCAGAGAGAATGTTAAATGGTACAATATTATTTGGGGTAAATACTGTATTTCGAGATGTTCCTTCATCTCATGGTTAGCAATTCTAAATCGATTAGCTACATAAAAACATAATAATTGAATGGGGCTTGAAAATCAATCATCTTTATTTGTTATGTATGAATTGTTCGGAGGATGCATATCATTTAATCATTGGATGCTCTTACTCTAACAAAATATTAAGTAAGATTCTTGTGAAGTGTGGGATAAAGAGTCCAGTTATATATTTGAATTGAGTAACTAAAATTATTTTTGAAATCCCATCTATGGAACACTTTCTCATTGTTAGCTCTCTATTTATACTATATATGTATTGGATACGGGGTGAGACAAACACTGGAAATTATGACAGATTAAGCTTGAATGAGGAACAAATTTTGGGTGAAGAATGTGGGCCTAAAAAAGGTTTGTAATAGAGTGTTTAGGCTAAAAGGTTTATTTGTAATGTTTTATGGGCTTGTTAGTTTTTTCTTAAAGTTGTTTTGGGCTTTAAGAGTTATATGTAATAGGTTGGATTTTGGCTTCTAGAACTACTTGTAATAGGACTTGGAAATGTTGTGTAAGGAGTTATTAATAAGAAATTTTATTTGCCAATAAAAAAATAGAAAAAGAAAGAATATTCAAATATAATATTTGTACATACAAACATCTCAACAACCAATAAATCATTTAGATACAATGAATAATTTTGAACCAAGCAAATTTATTCTTTTAATTTTGTATGCTTAAATAATACATGTACCATTCACATTTATTTTTTGTGTGAATACTATACTATTTTTACCTTTTAAATGTCACTCACTTCAAAACAAAGAACGAGTTTAGCATTCCATGTTGTTTGTATCAATCCCTTTACTTGATGTATATTTAGTTATAGATCTGGTTTATAAAACCACTTTAACATATAAAAACCAGAATGCATACTATACATCGCTTGGGTTCTATAAAAACTAGCCACCGGTTAAACTGTCAGCGTCTTCGAAAGATTAATCGAGTAGGCAACCAACCCATTAATCGATTTCAGGTTATTTATGCATAGACGATTTTAAGTATATTTTATTAAAAAATATATATTATAATTATTGTAAATTTAATAGTTAGTTAGTATATCAATAGATATTATATTGAATAAGGTGATATATAAGAAAAATTTCACGGGGTAAATTAAACAAATGTTACCAACTTTCTTATTTTATAATTGTAAAATTAATTCTGTACTTTCTTTACGTTAAATCATTTAAAGTGCGCACAAAATAACCCGGATAACCCATATTACCAAAATAAAAGAAAGATTAAATTGAACACAAAAATACAAAATACATAATTATGTAAATTTAATTAATACATTAAAAACAAAATTAATATGGGTTAGTGGTAAAATCACCTTTAAACTTCTTGGTATTACCCAATAAATATATATTTATTCGAATATATATGTCTTAATCTTAATGTTCTCTTAAATTAGAGAAGATTAATTTTTAATTTAAATATTTAAGTAATCACCTTATTAAAACATATAAATGAATAGTTTTTATTGCAATAAAAATTTAAATGAACACAAAATCAAGCGAATTATTTTATTTAATCTATTATGTTACAAGTCACGTTAATATTAAATCACATTTAGATTATTCTCAAAGAACATGAACAACTTATATTTGAAAATAGATAAATTAAATAAAAATTAATTCAACAAATATTGTACAAAAAACATCGCGTTTATATTATGAACGCAAGAAAATTACTACATCATTACAATAATAAGAGAATCTTACACACTAGAGTACTTAAGAAAATTAAAATTACAATACAAAATATAAACCCTGATACTAGTGATTTCAGTTAGAAGGCGAGTTAGGACCAACATAGTTACATGGCAATGGAGGTAGCTTTGAAGACGAGTTTTAAACTTGTTGCTGAAGTGGTGCTGATAATGATGAGAAAGATATAGATGGGATGCAAGACATGGATTTTAGAAACTCTATTTATTTACCAGCTGTCACATTGGTATAAAGGGCTTCTTGTGGAATTTTGGGTAACTTCACTTGTATACCCAACTCCATTCTGGTCCCGATTCCAAGCCAAACTTGTTAATCATCTCTTCGTTGTTTCTGTTTGGGAGGATTTGTGGCCAAATTGATGAGCCATTGTTGAGTTCGAAGGGAATCATTCGATTGATTCCGGTCTGATTTGTGTAATAATATAGATTGGATCCCAATAATGTTACTTAGAAGAGTGGGATTATCAAAAGAATAAGGAAAAAACACAATTTGTAATGGAACATAAGGTTCTATTAGAGTTATAGATGGAGAAAAATTGAACTTCTTAAAGCCAGTTTATAGAATGGTGTGAATTTATGTTTTCAAGGGGGTTAGAAATGGTATTTGTGTTAAATGGCTAAAAATCTTCTTTTTAAACATCCATATCAATGTGTATTTGAAGATTTGGAACCAGAATGTCAAAAAAGACGAGTAGCTTCTTTCTCCTGAATAAATAATATAATTCATGAATACATTACAAATTAAAATATAATTTCATCTTAAAAAAGGTAATGCATTTACATTTATCAAGTAGGTTATTTCTCACGAATATAAAATCTTTTAATGTCTTACAAAATATGATTCTCTCCCAAATAGAAATAGACAATCATGAATATAAATATAGATAGTGATTTAACTTAATTATAACATGAGATTAGAGTTAATAAGAACCAGATTCATTCCACATGGTCATATATATACAAGAAACTTGAAAAAATCACTTAAATACACAACACTCAACCAACCATCCTATAAAACCTTAGTCAGAGACTCATATACTAGTGAGTACAGCTACTAATTTGTCATTTATTAAACATAAGGTTTGCCAATTCAATATCTAATAGATATAATACATTATGAAAAAGAGATAAGTCTTACCAATATTATTTAGTAGAATAATCTCCTTTTGTTGAAATGCCATAGCCAACAAACATTGTCTGTAAAAGACATTAAATTATTTGTAATGAAATTTCTATTAATAGAGAGCTTTGACAAAAAACAACATATGACAAAAAAATTTAAATCAGATGATAATCCTAACAATTTACCAAATAAATCATGGAAAACTTAATTTACCAAATAAATCATAATGCTAATATATAAATGGTTGGTCTCAAATAATATAATAATTTGAAACAAGTATGAAAAATATTAAAATGTATTTTTACCTTTAACACACATTTGAAAAATTGAAATAATTTGATTCTTTTTCTGTTTTTTTGCTTACCTTTATTTTACCTACCTTCCCATTCTACTCTATTCATGCCACAGATTCATCAACATTAATAATAGATTAAAAGTAATTTTCTGTTTTGAGATAAAATATATTTTTACAAAGTAAAAGTATATATAAAATCCAACTATCATACCTTGATGTTATTCAGCATTTACCAAGGTATACATGGACGTCATTGAAAAATCTTTAGATTAGTTTTGTGTAATGTTATTTTTCAAAAAAAAAAGAGTTAGAAGGAAATAAGAAATTAAAGATCAGAAGTTTGACAAAAATCTGGCTTATTTCAATTAATCTAGTCTATTCAATGTAGAAACCCTAGATTTAGTAACATGTGAAGCCGAAACAAAAAGCAAGAATCGGCAAATTGTGAATAAGCCATACTAATATATGGGAGTTGTAGGGTTTTGATCACGACCATCCAAATAGATTGAAATCAATGGTTGAGAATTATTAAATATTCCCTAAGAAAAAAGTATCACATTGGGCTTAGCCCAATAAGACAATTAGTCAATAGACATATATAACTAATAATTAAACTTGAGACACGAAACACAAGCCCAAGCATATTTAGAACTGTTAGTATGCACGAAAGAATTTGTCAGTAATCATATTTATTCTCAATGGTCATAAAGTCCGCCTTAAAATACCATCATAAATACGTCCAACAGTAACTCGTTCTCCCTCTTGTGTAAAACTGCATTCAGACTCATGCTGGTTTCGAAGAGTATAAACAGCATTCAGACTCATGCTGGTTTCGAAGAGTATTGTTAATACTTTTGGACGCTGATTATTATGACTAATTTGAAAACTCACAAGATTACCATATAAAAAGGTTTAAGTCATTGTTTAAAACACAAGTTTATCTTCCATATATATAATATAAAATCTCTTTTCTTCTCTTACAAATGTTTCTAATTTTAGAATATAGTAGTAATAGTAATCCCTTTGAGGTTAACGACCATATTTGAAAAATCTTTTTTTAACTACTCAGCGGATCTGAAATATGTTGTATGTTTTTTTTTATGTAACATTTTATTATCTACATACAACTCGTTGAATGTTTATTTTGTACATAAATGTATTTTTGAGATTACTAATTTATATAAGTGTTTGTTAGTTTTACCAACAATATAAAGTTGCAAACAAATTAAATAACCAAGGGAGCAAAAAAACCATAAAAACGAAAGCCTAATTCCCAACACCAGAGAAGGTTATTGACTGAGTAAATTATAAAAGTGGCACGAATGAAAATACATACACAAAATTCACGCTCTTCAAGTGAAAGATGGAGAAAATGAAATTATGATTAGTTAGTTAGTTACTAAGTTGTAAGTTTTATCATCACCATAATAAAGAACTAAAGGGATTCATATGATCAGTATACATTCAAACATTCTCCTTCAAATGAACTTATTTTCTAGGTGGAAATATTAATGTCTGCTATTACTATAATTTGTGATGAATTTGAGGAACACTCTCCTTTAAGAGATATTGGTGCATCAGATGCTTTGTTATTCACAATAGATACAACTTATTTCATGAGCCAATGGATACAACTTAAAATAAAAAGATTACAGCAATGTGCAAAATCTAGGAAATAATTATAGGAGTTAGACAACGAGGATAATGAGCCACCTTTCAAAATAACAGTTTATTTTATGCATTAAGAATCTATCCGAAGGAAAAAAAACACTTGGCTTTTGACGATTCTTACACGAAACAACAAAGCTATTGACGTTTTTCCTGTCCATAATATATTTTCTGAATACATGTGGAAGCTGTTTGAACCGCCCTTTACTACTACAAACTTGTTCCCGTCCAGACCTAGAAGTTATCAACCACGAAACAGAATAGGCTATTCATCACTAACAAATTGTTTCCTCTCAAAGATTAAATCCTAAATATCTAATGAATACGAGAAGACATATAACTAGCATTATAAACAACAACTAATGAATCATTCAAAGAAATCGCCATATGCCCACAAGTTGCACATGAAAGAAAGAAGCTGAACATTCAAAGAATAAATTGGATTGAAATGCTTAAGTCAATAAAAAAATAGTCTATAATGTTGTTATCTCTCCTTCATATGTGCTTACATATATGTTCTTCATATGTGGATACATATATCCAGAGAGAATGTTAAATGGTACAATATTATTTGGGGTAAATACTGTATTTCGAGATGTTCCTTCATCTCATGGTTAGCAATTCTAAATCGATTAGCTACATAAAAACATAATAATTGAATGGGGCTTGAAAATCAATCATCTTTATTTGTTATGTATGAATTGTTCGGAGGATGCATATCATTTAATCATTGGATGCTCTTACTCTAACAAAATATTAAGTAAGATTCTTGTGAAGTGTGGGATAAAGAGTCCAGTTATATATTTGAATTGAGTAACTAAAATTATTTTTGAAATCCCATCTATGGAACACTTTCTCATTGTTAGCTCTCTATTTATACTATATATGTATTGGATACGGGGTGAGACAAACACTGGAAATTATGACAGATTAAGCTTGAATGAGGAACAAATTTTGGGTGAAGAATGTGGGCCTAAAAAAGGTTTGTAATAGAGTGTTTAGGCTAAAAGGTTTATTTGTAATGTTTTATGGGCTTGTTAGTTTTTTCTTAAAGTTGTTTTGGGCTTTAAGAGTTATATGTAATAGGTTGGATTTTGGCTTCTAGAACTACTTGTAATAGGACTTGGAAATGTTGTGTAAGGAGTTATTAATAAGAAATTTTATTTGCCAATAAAAAAATAGAAAAAGAAAGAATATTCAAATATAATATTTGTACATACAAACATCTCAACAACCAATAAATCATTTAGATACAATGAATAATTTTGAACCAAGCAAATTTATTCTTTTAATTTTGTATGCTTAAATAATACATGTACCATTCACATTTATTTTTTGTGTGAATACTATACTATTTTTACCTTTTAAATGTCACTCACTTCAAAACAAAGAACGAGTTTAGCATTCCATGTTGTTTGTATCAATCCCTTTACTTGATGTATATTTAGTTATAGATCTGGTTTATAAAACCACTTTAACATATAAAAACCAGAATGCATACTATACATCGCTTGGGTTCTATAAAAACTAGCCACCGGTTAAACTGTCAGCGTCTTCGAAAGATTAATCGAGTAGGCAACCAACCCATTAATCGATTTCAGGTTATTTATGCATAGACGATTTTAAGTATATTTTATTAAAAAATATATATTATAATTATTGTAAATTTAATAGTTAGTTAGTATATCAATAGATATTATATTGAATAAGGTGATATATAAGAAAAATTTCACGGGGTAAATTAAACAAATGTTACCAACTTTCTTATTTTATAATTGTAAAATTAATTCTGTACTTTCTTTACGTTAAATCATTTAAAGTGCGCACAAAATAACCCGGATAACCCATATTACCAAAATAAAAGAAAGATTAAATTGAACAAAAAAATACAAAATACATAATTATGTAAATTTAATTAATACATTAAAAACAAAATTAATATGGGTTAGTGGTAAAATCACCTTTAAACTTCTTGGTATTACCCAATAAATATATATTTATTCGAATATATATGTCTTAATCTTAATGTTCTCTTAAATTAGAGAAGATTAATTTTTAATTTAAATATTTAAGTAATCACCTTATTAAAACATATAAATGAATAGTTTTTATTGCAATAAAAAATTAAATGAACACAAAATCAAGCGAATTATTTTATTTAATCTATTATGTTACAAGTCACGTTAATATTAAATCACATTTAGATTATTCTCAAAGAACATGAACAACTTATATTTGAAAATAGATAAATTAAATAAAAATTAATTCAACAAATATTGTACAAAAAACATCGCGTTTATATTATGAACGCAAGAAAATTACTACATCATTACAATAATAAGAGAATCTTACACACTAGAGTACTTAAGAAAATTAAAATTACAATACAAAATATAAACCCTGATACTAGTGATTTCAGTTAGAAGGCGAGTTAGGACCAACATAGTTACATGGCAATGGAGGTAGCTTTGAAGACGAGTTTTAAACTTGTTGCTGAAGTGGTGCTGATAATGATGAGAAAGATATAGATGGGATGCAAGACATGGATTTTAGAAACTCTATTTATTTACCAGCTGTCACATTGGTATAAAGGGCTTCTTGTGGAATTTTGGGTAACTTCACTTGTATACCCAACTCCATTCTGGTCCCGATTCCAAGCCAAACTTGTTAATCATCTCTTCGTTGTTTCTGTTTGGGAGGATTTGTGGCCAAATTGATGAGCCATTGTTGAGTTCGAAGGGAATCATTCGATTGATTCCGGTCTGATTTGTGTAATAATATAGATTGGATCCCAATAATGTTACTTAGAAGAGTGGGATTATCAAAAGAATAAGGAAAAAACACAATTTGTAATGGAACATAAGGTTCTATTAGAGTTATAGATGGAGAAAAATTGAACTTCTTAAAGCCAGTTTATAGAATGGTGTGAATTTATGTTTTCAAGGGGGTTAGAAATGGTATTTGTGTTAAATGGCTAAAAATCTTCTTTTTAAACATCCATATCAATGTGTATTTGAAGATTTGGAACCAGAATGTCAAAAAAGACGAGTAGCTTCTTTCTCCTGAATAAATAATATAATTCATGAATACATTACAAATTAAAATATAATTTCATCTTAAAAAAGGTAATGCATTTACATTTATCAAGTAGGTTATTTCTCACGAATATAAAATCTTTTAATGTCTTACAAAATATGATTCTCTCCCAAATAGAAATAGACAATCATGAATATAAATATAGATAGTGATTTAACTTAATTATAACATGAGATTAGAGTTAATAAGAACCAGATTCATTCCACATGGTCATATATATACAAGAAACTTGAAAAAATCACTTAAATACACAACACTCAACCAACCATCCTATAAAACCTTAGTCAGAGACTCATATACTAGTGAGTACAGCTACTAATTTGTCATTTATTAAACATAAGGTTTGCCAATTCAATATCTAATAGATATAATACATTATGAAAAAGAGATAAGTCTTACCAATATTATTTAGTAGAATAATCTCCTTTTGTTGAAATGCCATAGCCAACAAACATTGTCTGTAAAAGACATTAAATTATTTGTAATGAAATTTCTATTAATAGAGAGCTTTGACAAAAAACAACATATGACAAAAAAATTTAAATCAGATGATAATCCTAACAATTTACCAAATAAATCATGGAAAACTTAATTTACCAAATAAATCATAATGCTAATATATAAATGGTTGGTCTCAAATAATATAATAATTTGAAACAAGTATGAAAAATATTAAAATGTATTTTTACCTTTAACACACATTTGAAAAATTGAAATAATTTGATTCTTTTTCTGTTTTTTTGCTTACCTTTATTTTACCTACCTTCCCATTCTACTCTATTCATGCCACAGATTCATCAACATTAATAATAGATTAAAAGTAATTTTCTGTTTTGAGATAAAATATATTTTTACAAAGTAAAAGTATATATAAAATCCAACTATCATACCTTGATGTTATTCAGCATTTACCAAGGTATACATGGACGTCATTGAAAAATCTTTAGATTAGTTTTGTGTAATGTTATTTTTCAAAAAAAAAAGAGTTAGAAGGAAATAAGAAATTAAAGATCAGAAGTTTGACAAAAATCTGGCTTATTTCAATTAATCTAGTCTATTCAATGTAGAAACCCTAGATTTAGTAACATGTGAAGCCGAAACAAAAAGCAAGAATCGGCAAATTGTGAATAAGCCATACTAATATATGGGAGTTGTAGGGTTTTGATCACGACCATCCAAATAGATTGAAATCAATGGTTGAGAATTATTAAATATTCCCTAAGAAAAAAGTATCACATTGGGCTTAGCCCAATAAGACAATTAGTCAATAGACATATATAACTAATAATTAAACTTGAGACACGAAACACAAGCCCAAGCATATTTAGAACTGTTAGTATGCACGAAAGAATTTGTCAGTAATCATATTTATTCTCAATGGTCATAAAGTCCGCCTTAAAATACCATCATAAATACGTCCAACAGTAACTCGTTCTCCCTCTTGTGTAAAACTGCATTCAGACTCATGCTGGTTTCGAAGAGTATAAACAGCATTCAGACTCATGCTGGTTTCGAAGAGTATTGTTAATACTTTTGGACGCTGATTATTATGACTAATTTGAAAACTCACAAGATTACCATATAAAAAGGTTTAAGTCATTGTTTAAAACACAAGTTTAT
The DNA here is from genome assembly GCA_029959085.1 of Nemophila menziesii. Taxonomy (NCBI): domain Eukaryota; kingdom Viridiplantae; phylum Streptophyta; class Magnoliopsida; order Boraginales; family Hydrophyllaceae; genus Nemophila; species Nemophila menziesii. The sequence goes on along the minus strand of JARWIR010000015.1, from coordinate 20,130,175 downwards.
CTTCCATATATATAATATAAAATCTCTTTTCTTCTCTTACAAATGTTTCTAATTTTAGAATATAGTAGTAATAGTAATCCCTTTGAGGTTAACGACCATATTTGAAAAATCTTTTTTTAACTACTCAGCGGATCTGAAATATGTTGTATGTTTTTTTTTATGTAACATTTTATTATCTACATACAACTCGTTGAATGTTTATTTTGTACATAAATGTATTTTTGAGATTACTAATTTATATAAGTGTTTGTTAGTTTTACCAACAATATAAAGTTGCAAACAAATTAAATAACCAAGGGAGCAAAAAAACCATAAAAACGAAAGCCTAATTCCCAACACCAGAGAAGGTTATTGACTGAGTAAATTATAAAAGTGGCACGAATGAAAATACATACACAAAATTCACGCTCTTCAAGTGAAAGATGGAGAAAATGAAATTATGATTAGTTAGTTAGTTACTAAGTTGTAAGTTTTATCATCACCATAATAAAGAACTAAAGGGATTCATATGATCAGTATACATTCAAACATTCTCCTTCAAATGAACTTATTTTCTAGGTGGAAATATTAATGTCTGCTATTACTATAATTTGTGATGAATTTGAGGAACACTCTCCTTTAAGAGATATTGGTGCATCAGATGCTTTGTTATTCACAATAGATACAACTTATTTCATGAGCCAATGGATACAACTTAAAATAAAAAGATTACAGCAATGTGCAAAATCTAGGAAATAATTATAGGAGTTAGACAACGAGGATAATGAGCCACCTTTCAAAATAACAGTTTATTTTATGCATTAAGAATCTACCCGAAGGAAAAAAAACACTTGGCTTTTGACGATTCTTACACGAAACAACAAAGCTATTGACGTTTTTCCTGTCCATAATATATTTTCTGAATACATGTGGAAGCTGTTTGAACCGCCCTTTACTACTACTAACTTGTTCCCGTCCAGACCTAGAAGTTATCAACCACGAAACAGAATAGGCTATTCATCACTAACAAATTGTTTCCTCTCAAAGATTAAATCCTAAATATCTAATGAATACGAGAAGACATATAACTAGCATTATAAACAACAACTAATGAATCATTCAAAGAAATCGCCATATGCCCACAAGTTGCACATGAAAGAAAGAAGCTGAACATTCAAAGAATAAATTGGATTGAAATGCTTAAGTCAATAAAAAAATAGTCTATAATGTTGTTATCTCTCCTTCATATGTGCTTACATATATGTTCTTCATATGTGGATACATATATCCAGAGAGAATGTTAAATGGTACAATATTATTTGGGGTAAATACTGTATTTCGAGATGTTCCTTCATCTCATGGTTAGCAATTCTAAATCGATTAGCTACATAAAAACATAATAATTGAATGGGGCTTGAAAATCAATCATCTTTATTTGTTATGTATGAATTGTTCGGAGGATGCATATCATTTAATCATTGGATGCTCTTACTCTAACAAAATATTAAGTAAGATTCTTGTGAAGTGTGGGATAAAGAGTCCAGTTATATATTTGAATTGAGTAACTAAAATTATTTTTGAAATCCCATCTATGGAACACTTTCTCATTGTTAGCTCTCTATTTATACTATATATGTATTGGATACGGGGTGAGACAAACACTGGAAATTATGACAGATTAAGCTTGAATGAGGAACAAATTTTGGGTGAAGAATGTGGGCCTAAAAAAGGTTTGTAATAGAGTGTTTAGGCTAAAAGGTTTATTTGTAATGTTTTATGGGCTTGTTAGTTTTTTCTTAAAGTTGTTTTGGGCTTTAAGAGTTATATGTAATAGGTTGGATTTTGGCTTCTAGAACTACTTGTAATAGGACTTGGAAATGTTGTGTAAGGAGTTATTAATAAGAAATTTTATTTGCCAATAAAAAAATAGAAAAAGAAAGAATATTCAAATATAATATTTGTACATACAAACATCTCAACAACCAATAAATCATTTAGATACAATGAATAATTTTGAACCAAGCAAATTTATTCTTTTAATTTTGTATGTTTAAATAATACATGTACCATTCACATTTATTTTTTGTGTGAATACTATACTATTTTTACCTTTTAAATGTCACTCACTTCAAAACAAAGAACGAGTTTAGCATTCCATGTTGTTTGTATCAATCCCTTTACTTGATGTATATTTAGTTATAGATCTGGTTTATAAAACCACTTTAACATATAAAAACCAGAATGCATACTATACATCGCTTGGGTTCTATAAAAACTAGCCACCGGTTAAACTGTCAGCGTCTTCGAAAGATTAATCGAGTAGGCAACCAACCCATTAATCGATTTCAGGTTATTTATGCATAGACGATTTTAAGTATATTTTATTAAAAAATATATATTATAATTATTGTAAATTTAATAGTTAGTTAGTATATCAATAGATATTATATTGAATAAGGTGATATATAAGAAAAATTTCACGGGGTAAATTAAACAAATGTTACCAACTTTCTTATTTTATAATTGTAAAATTAATTCTGTACTTTCTTTACGTTAAATCATTTAAAGTGCGCACAAAATAACCCGGATAACCCATATTACCAAAATAAAAGAAAGATTAAATTGAACACAAAAATACAAAATACATAATTATGTAAATTTAATTAATACATTAAAAACAAAATTAATATGGGTTAGTGGTAAAATCACCTTTAAACTTCTTGGTATTACCCAATAAATATATATTTATTCGAATATATATGTCTTAATCTTAATGTTCTCTTAAATTAGAGAAGATTAATTTTTAATTTAAATATTTAAGTAATCACCTTATTAAAACATATAAATGAATAGTTTTTATTGCAATAAAAAATTAAATGAACACAAAATCAAGCGAATTATTTTATTTAATCTATTATGTTACAAGTCACGTTAATATTAAATCACATTTAGATTATTCTCAAAGAACATGAACAACTTATATTTGAAAATAGATAAATTAAATAAAAATTAATTCAACAAATATTGTACAAAAAACATCGCGTTTATATTATGAACGCAAGAAAATTACTACATCATTACAATAATAAGAGAATCTTACACACTAGAGTACTTAAGAAAATTAAAATTACAATACAAAATATAAACCCTGATACTAGTGATTTCAGTTAGAAGGCGAGTTAGGACCAACATAGTTACATGGCAATGGAGGTAGCTTTGAAGACGAGTTTTAAACTTGTTGCTGAAGTGGTGCTGATAATGATGAGAAAGATATAGATGGGATGCAAGACATGGATTTTAGAAACTCTATTTATTTACCAGCTGTCACATTGGTATAAAGGGCTTCTTGTGGAATTTTGGGTAACTTCACTTGTATACCCAACTCCATTCTGGTCCCGATTCCAAGCCAAACTTGTTAATCATCTCTTCGTTGTTTCTGTTTGGGAGGATTTGTGGCCAAATTGATGAGCCATTGTTGAGTTCGAAGGGAATCATTCGATTGATTCCGGTCTGATTTGTGTAATAATATAGATTGGATCCCAATAATGTTACTTAGAAGAGTGGGATTATCAAAAGAATAAGGAAAAAACACAATTTGTAATGGAACATAAGGTTCTATTAGAGTTATAGATGGAGAAAAATTGAACTTCTTAAAGCCAGTTTATAGAATGGTGTGAATTTATGTTTTCAAGGGGGTTAGAAATGGTATTTGTGTTAAATGGCTAAAAATCTTCTTTTTAAACATCCATATCAATGTGTATTTGAAGATTTGGAACCAGAATGTCAAAAAAGACGAGTAGCTTCTTTCTCCTGAATAAATAATATAATTCATGAATACATTACAAATTAAAATATAATTTCATCTTAAAAAAGGTAATGCATTTACATTTATCAAGTAGGTTATTTCTCACGAATATAAAATCTTTTAATGTCTTACAAAATATGATTCTCTCCCAAATAGAAATAGACAATCATGAATATAAATATAGATAGTGATTTAACTTAATTATAACATGAGATTAGAGTTAATAAGAACCAGTTTTATTCCACATGGTCATATATATACAAGAAACTTGAAAAAATCACTTAAATACACAACACTCAACCAACCATCCTATAAAACCTTAGTCAGAGACTCATATACTAGTGAGTACAGCTACTAATTTGTCATTTATTAAACATAAGGTTTGCCAATTCAATATCTAATAGATATAATACATTATGAAAAAGAGATAAGTCTTACCAATATTATTTAGTAGAATAATCTCCTTTTGTTGAAATGCCATAGCCAACAAACATTGTCTGTAAAAGACATTAAATTATTTGTAATGAAATTTCTATTAATAGAGAGCTTTGACAAAAAACAACATATGACAAAAAAATTTAAATCAGATGATAATCCTAACAATTTACCAAATAAATCATGGAAAACTTAATTTACCAAATAAATCATAATGCTAATATATAAATGGTTGGTCTCAAATAATATAATAATTTGAAACAAGTATGAAAAATATTAAAATGTATTTTTACCTTTAACACACATTTGAAAAATTGAAATAATTTGATTCTTTTTCTGTTTTTTTGCTTACCTTTATTTTACCTACCTTCCCATTCTACTCTATTCATGCCACAGATTCATCAACATTAATAATAGATTAAAAGTAATTTTCTGTTTTGAGATAAAATATATTTTTACAAAGTAAAAGTATATATAAAATCCAACTATCATACCTTGATGTTATTCAGCATTTACCAAGGTATACATGGACGTCATTGAAAAATCTTTAGATTAGTTTTGTGTAATGTTATTTTTCAAAAAAAAAGAGTTAGAAGGAAATAAGAAATTAAAGATCAGAAGTTTGACAAAAATCTGGCTTATTTCAATTAATCTAGTCTATTCAATGTAGAAACCCTAGATTTAGTAACATGTGAAGCCGAAACAAAAAGCAAGAATCGGCAAATTGTGAATAAGCCATACTAATATATGGGAGTTGTAGGGTTTTGATCACGACCATCCAAATAGATTGAAATCAATGGTTGAGAATTATTAAATATTCCCTAAGAAAAAAGTATCACATTGGGCTTAGCCCAATAAGACAATTAGTCAATAGACATATATAACTAATAATTAAACTTGAGACACGAAACACAAGCCCAAGCATATTTAGAACTGTTAGTATGCACGAAAGAATTTGTCAGTAATCATATTTATTCTCAATGGTCATAAAGTCCGCCTTAAAATACCATCATAAATACGTCCAACAGTAACTCGTTCTCCCTCTTGTGTAAAACTGCATTCAGACTCATGCTGGTTTCGAAGAGTATAAACAGCATTCAGACTCATGCTGGTTTCGAAGAGTATTGTTAATACTTTTGGACGCTGATTATTATGACTAATTTGAAAACTCACAAGATTACCATATAAAAAGGTTTAAGTCATTGTTTAAAACACAAGTTTATCTTCCATATATATAATATAAAATCTCTTTTCTTCTCTTACAAATGTTTCTAATTTTAGAATATAGTAGTAATAGTAATCCCTTTGAGGTTAACGACCATATTTGAAAAATCTTTTTTTAACTACTCAGCGGATCTGAAATATGTTGTATGTTTTTTTTTATGTAACATTTTATTATCTACATACAACTCGTTGAATGTTTATTTTGTACATAAATGTATTTTTGAGATTACTAATTTATATAAGTGTTTGTTAGTTTTACCAACAATATAAAGTTGCAAACAAATTAAATAACCAAGGGAGCAAAAAAACCATAAAAACGAAAGCCTAATTCCCAACACCAGAGAAGGTTATTGACTGAGTAAATTATAAAAGTGGCACGAATGAAAATACATACACAAAATTCACGCTCTTCAAGTGAAAGATGGAGAAAATGAAATTATGATTAGTTAGTTAGTTACTAAGTTGTAAGTTTTATCATCACCATAATAAAGAACTAAAGGGATTCATATGATCAGTATACATTCAAACATTCTCCTTCAAATGAACTTATTTTCTAGGTGGAAATATTAATGTCTGCTATTACTATAATTTGTGATGAATTTGAGGAACACTCTCCTTTAAGAGATATTGGTGCATCAGATGCTTTGTTATTCACAATAGATACAACTTATTTCATGAGCCAATGGATACAACTTAAAATAAAAAGATTACAGCAATGTGCAAAATCTAGGAAATAATTATAGGAGTTAGACAACGAGGATAATGAGCCACCTTTCAAAATAACAGTTTATTTTATGCATTAAGAATCTATCCGAAGGAAAAAAAACACTTGGCTTTTGACGATTCTTACACGAAACAACAAAGCTATTGACGTTTTTCCTGTCCATAATATATTTTCTGAATACATGTGGAAGCTGTTTGAACCGCCCTTTACTACTACTAACTTGTTCCCGTCCAGACCTAGAAGTTATCAACCACGAAACAGAATAGGCTATTCATCACTAACAAATTGTTTCCTCTCAAAGATTAAATCCTAAATATCTAATGAATACGAGAAGACATATAACTAGCATTATAAACAACAACTAATGAATCATTCAAAGAAATCGCCATATGCCCACAAGTTGCACATGAAAGAAAGAAGCTGAACATTCAAAGAATAAATTGGATTGAAATGCTTAAGTCAATAAAAAAATAGTCTATAATGTTGTTATCTCTCCTTCATATGTGCTTACATATATGTTCTTCATATGTGGATACATATATCCAGAGAGAATGTTAAATGGTACAATATTATTTGGGGTAAATACTGTATTTCGAGATGTTCCTTCATCTCATGGTTAGCAATTCTAAATCGATTAGCTACATAAAAACATAATAATTGAATGGGGCTTGAAAATCAATCATCTTTATTTGTTATGTATGAATTGTTCGGAGGATGCATATCATTTAATCATTGGATGCTCTTACTCTAACAAAATATTAAGTAAGATTCTTGTGAAGTGTGGGATAAAGAGTCCAGTTATATATTTGAATTGAGTAACTAAAATTATTTTTGAAATCCCATCTATGGAACACTTTCTCATTGTTAGCTCTCTATTTATACTATATATGTATTGGATACGGGGTGAGACAAACACTGGAAATTATGACAGATTAAGCTTGAATGAGGAACAAATTTTGGGTGAAGAATGTGGGCCTAAAAAAGGTTTGTAATAGAGTGTTTAGGCTAAAAGGTTTATTTGTAATGTTTTATGGGCTTGTTAGTTTTTTCTTAAAGTTGTTTTGGGCTTTAAGAGTTATATGTAATAGGTTGGATTTTGGCTTCTAGAACTACTTGTAATAGGACTTGGAAATGTTGTGTAAGGAGTTATTAATAAGAAATTTTATTTGCCAATAAAAAAATAGAAAAAGAAAGAATATTCAAATATAATATTTGTACATACAAACATCTCAACAACCAATAAATCATTTAGATACAATGAATAATTTTGAACCAAGCAAATTTATTCTTTTAATTTTGTATGCTTAAATAATACATGTACCATTCACATTTATTTTTTGTGTGAATACTATACTATTTTTACCTTTTAAATGTCACTCACTTCAAAACAAAGAACGAGTTTAGCATTCCATGTTGTTTGTATCAATCCCTTTACTTGATGTATATTTAGTTATAGATCTGGTTTATAAAACCACTTTAACATATAAAAACCAGAATGCATACTATACATCGCTTGGGTTCTATAAAAACTAGCCACCGGTTAAACTGTCAGCGTCTTCGAAAGATTAATCGAGTAGGCAACCAACCCATTAATCGATTTCAGGTTATTTATGCATAGACGATTTTAAGTATATTTTATTAAAAAATATATATTATAATTATTGTAAATTTAATAGTTAGTTAGTATATCAATAGATATTATATTGAATAAGGTGATATATAAGAAAAATTTCACGGGGTAAATTAAACAAATGTTACCAACTTTCTTATTTTATAATTGTAAAATTAATTCTGTACTTTCTTTACGTTAAATCATTTAAAGTGCGCACAAAATAACCCGGATAACCCATATTACCAAAATAAAAGAAAGATTAAATTGAACACAAAAATACAAAATACATAATTATGTAAATTTAATTAATACATTAAAAACAAAATTAATATGGGTTAGTGGTAAAATCACCTTTAAACTTCTTGGTATTACCCAATAAATATATATTTATTCGAATATATATGTCTTAATCTTAATGTTCTCTTAAATTAGAGAAGATTAATTTTTAATTTAAATATTTAAGTAATCACCTTATTAAAACATATAAATGAATAGTTTTTATTGCAATAAAAATTTAAATGAACACAAAATCAAGCGAATTATTTTATTTAATCTATTATGTTACAAGTCACGTTAATATTAAATCACATTTAGATTATTCTCAAAGAACATGAACAACTTATATTTGAAAATAGATAAATTAAATAAAAATTAATTCAACAAATATTGTACAAAAAACATCGCGTTTATATTATGAACGCAAGAAAATTACTACATCATTACAATAATAAGAGAATCTTACACACTAGAGTACTTAAGAAAATTAAAATTACAATACAAAATATAAACCCTGATACTAGTGATTTCAGTTAGAAGGCGAGTTAGGACCAACATAGTTACATGGCAATGGAGGTAGCTTTGAAGACGAGTTTTAAACTTGTTGCTGAAGTGGTGCTGATAATGATGAGAAAGATATAGATGGGATGCAAGACATGGATTTTAGAAACTCTATTTATTTACCAGCTGTCACATTGGTATAAAGGGCTTCTTGTGGAATTTTGGGTAACTTCACTTGTATACCCAACTCCATTCTGGTCCCGATTCCAAGCCAAACTTGTTAATCATCTCTTCGTTGTTTCTGTTTGGGAGGATTTGTGGCCAAATTGATGAGCCATTGTTGAGTTCGAAGGGAATCATTCGATTGATTCCGGTCTGATTTGTGTAATAATATAGATTGGATCCCAATAATGTTACTTAGAAGAGTGGGATTATCAAAAGAATAAGGAAAAAACACAATTTGTAATGGAACATAAGGTTCTATTAGAGTTATAGATGGAGAAAAATTGAACTTCTTAAAGCCAGTTTATAGAATGGTGTGAATTTATGTTTTCAAGGGGGTTAGAAATGGTATTTGTGTTAAATGGCTAAAAATCTTCTTTTTAAACATCCATATCAATGTGTATTTGAAGATTTGGAACCAGAATGTCAAAAAAGACGAGTAGCTTCTTTCTCCTGAATAAATAATATAATTCATGAATACATTACAAATTAAAATATAATTTCATCTTAAAAAAGGTAATGCATTTACATTTATCAAGTAGGTTATTTCTCACGAATATAAAATCTTTTAATGTCTTACAAAATATGATTCTCTCCCAAATAGAAATAGACAATCATGAATATAAATATAGATAGTGATTTAACTTAATTATAACATGAGATTAGAGTTAATAAGAACCAGATTCATTCCACATGGTCATATATATACAAGAAACTTGAAAAAATCACTTAAATACACAACACTCAACCAACCATCCTATAAAACCTTAGTCAGAGACTCATATACTAGTGAGTACAGCTACTAATTTGTCATTTATTAAACATAAGGTTTGCCAATTCAATATCTAATAGATATAATACATTATGAAAAAGAGATAAGTCTTACCAATATTATTTAGTAGAATAATCTCCTTTTGTTGAAATGCCATAGCCAACAAACATTGTCTGTAAAAGACATTAAATTATTTGTAATGAAATTTCTATTAATAGAGAGCTTTGACAAAAAACAACATATGACAAAAAAATTTAAATCAGATGATAATCCTAACAATTTACCAAATAAATCATGGAAAACTTAATTTACCAAATAAATCATAATGCTAATATATAAATGGTTGGTCTCAAATAATATAATAATTTGAAACAAGTATGAAAAATATTAAAATGTATTTTTACCTTTAACACACATTTGAAAAATTGAAATAATTTGATTCTTTTTCTGTTTTTTTGCTTACCTTTATTTTACCTACCTTCCCATTCTACTCTATTCATGCCACAGATTCATCAACATTAATAATAGATTAAAAGTAATTTTCTGTTTTGAGATAAAATATATTTTTACAAAGTAAAAGTATATATAAAATCCAACTATCATACCTTGATGTTATTCAGCATTTACCAAGGTATACATGGACGTCATTGAAAAATCTTTAGATTAGTTTTGTGTAATGTTATTTTTCAAAAAAAAAGAGTTAGAAGGAAATAAGAAATTAAAGATCAGAAGTTTGACAAAAATCTGGCTTATTTCAATTAATCTAGTCTATTCAATGTAGAAACCCTAGATTTAGTAACATGTGAAGCCGAAACAAAAAGCAAGAATCGGCAAATTGTGAATAAGCCATACTAATATATGGGAGTTGTAGGGTTTTGATCACGACCATCCAAATAGATTGAAATCAATGGTTGAGAATTATTAAATATTCCCTAAGAAAAAAGTATCACATTGGGCTTAGCCCAATAAGACAATTAGTCAATAGACATATATAACTAATAATTAAACTTGAGACACGAAACACAAGCCCAAGCATATTTAGAACTGTTAGTATGCACGAAAGAATTTGTCAGTAATCATATTTATTCTCAATGGTCATAAAGTCCGCCTTAAAATACCATCATAAATACGTCCAACAGTAACTCGTTCTCCCTCTTGTGTAAAACTGCATTCAGACTCATGCTGGTTTCGAAGAGTATAAACAGCATTCAGACTCATGCTGGTTTCGAAGAGTATTGTTAATACTTTTGGACGCTGATTATTATGACTAATTTGAAAACTCACAAGATTACCATATAAAAAGGTTTAAGTCATTGTTTAAAACACAAGTTTATCTTCCATATATATAATATAAAATCTCTTTTCTTCTCTTACAAATGTTTCTAATTTTAGAATATAGTAGTAATAGTAATCCCTTTGAGGTTAACGACCATATTTGAAAAATCTTTTTTTAACTACTCAGCGGATCTGAAATATGTTGTATGTTTTTTTTTATGTAACATTTTATTATCTACATACAACTCGTTGAATGTTTATTTTGTACATAAATGTATTTTTGAGATTACTAATTTATATAAGTGTTTGTTAGTTTTACCAACAATATAAAGTTGCAAACAAATTAAATAACCAAGGGAGCAAAAAAACCATAAAAACGAAAGCCTAATTCCCAACACCAGAGAAGGTTATTGACTGAGTAAATTATAAAAGTGGCACGAATGAAAATACATACACAAAATTCACGCTCTTCAAGTGAAAGATGGAGAAAATGAAATTATGATTAGTTAGTTAGTTACTAAGTTGTAAGTTTTATCATCACCATAATAAAGAACTAAAGGGATTCATATGATCAGTATACATTCAAACATTCTCCTTCAAATGAACTTATTTTCTAGGTGGAAATATTAATGTCTGCTATTACTATAATTTGTGATGAATTTGAGGAACACTCTCCTTTAAGAGATATTGGTGCATCAGATGCTTTGTTATTCACAATAGATACAACTTATTTCATGAGCCAATGGATACAACTTAAAATAAAAAGATTACAGCAATGTGCAAAATCTAGGAAATAATTATAGGAGTTAGACAACGAGGATAATGAGCCACCTTTCAAAATAACAGTTTATTTTATGCATTAAGAATCTACCCGAAGGAAAAAAAACACTTGGCTTTTGACGATTCTTACACGAAACAACAAAGCTATTGACGTTTTTCCTGTCCATAATATATTTTCTGAATACATGTGGAAGCTGTTTGAACCGCCCTTTACTACTACTAACTTGTTCCCGTCCAGACCTAGAAGTTATCAACCACGAAACAGAATAGGCTATTCATCACTAACAAATTGTTTCCTCTCAAAGATTAAATCCTAAATATCTAATGAATACGAGAAGACATATAACTAGCATTATAAACAACAACTAATGAATCATTCAAAGAAATCGCCATATGCCCACAAGTTGCACATGAAAGAAAGAAGCTGAACATTCAAAGAATAAATTGGATTGAAATGCTTAAGTCAATAAAAAAATAGTCTATAATGTTGTTATCTCTCCTTCATATGTGCTTACATATATGTTCTTCATATGTGGATACATATATCCAGAGAGAATGTTAAATGGTACAATATTATTTGGGGTAAATACTGTATTTCGAGATGTTCCTTCATCTCATGGTTAGCAATTCTAAATCGATTAGCTACATAAAAACATAATAATTGAATGGGGCTTGAAAATCAATCATCTTTATTTGTTATGTATGAATTGTTCGGAGGATGCATATCATTTAATCATTGGATGCTCTTACTCTAACAAAATATTAAGTAAGATTCTTGTGAAGTGTGGGATAAAGAGTCCAGTTATATATTTGAATTGAGTAACTAAAATTATTTTTGAAATCCCATCTATGGAACACTTTCTCATTGTTAGCTCTCTATTTATACTATATATGTATTGGATACGGGGTGAGACAAACACTGGAAATTATGACAGATTAAGCTTGAATGAGGAACAAATTTTGGGTGAAGAATGTGGGCCTAAAAAAGGTTTGTAATAGAGTGTTTAGGCTAAAAGGTTTATTTGTAATGTTTTATGGGCTTGTTAGTTTTTTCTTAAAGTTGTTTTGGGCTTTAAGAGTTATATGTAATAGGTTGGATTTTGGCTTCTAGAACTACTTGTAATAGGACTTGGAAATGTTGTGTAAGGAGTTATTAATAAGAAATTTTATTTGCCAATAAAAAAATAGAAAAAGAAAGAATATTCAAATATAATATTTGTACATACAAACATCTCAACAACCAATAAATCATTTAGATACAATGAATAATTTTGAACCAAGCAAATTTATTCTTTTAATTTTGTATGCTTAAATAATACATGTACCATTCACATTTATTTTTTGTGTGAATACTATACTATTTTTACCTTTTAAATGTCACTCACTTCAAAACAAAGAACGAGTTTAGCATTCCATGTTGTTTGTATCAATCCCTTTACTTGATGTATATTTAGTTATAGATCTGGTTTATAAAACCACTTTAACATATAAAAACCAGAATGCATACTATACATCGCTTGGGTTCTATAAAAACTAGCCATGGGTTCTATAAAAACTAGCCACCGGTTAAACTGTCAGCGTCTTCGAAAGATTAATCGAGTAGGCAACCAACCCATTAATCGATTTCAGGTTATTTATGCATAGACGATTTTAAGTATATTTTATTAAAAAATATATATTATAATTATTGTAAATTTAATAGTTAGTTAGTATATCAATAGATATTATATTGAATAAGGTGATATATAAGAAAAATTTCACGGGGTAAATTAAACAAATGTTACCAACTTTCTTATTTTATAATTGTAAAATTAATTCTGTACTTTCTTTACGTTAAATCATTTAAAGTGCGCACAAAATAACCCGGATAACCCATATTACCAAAATAAAAGAAAGATTAAATTGAACACAAAAATACAAAATACATAATTATGTAAATTTAATTAATACATTAAAAACAAAATTAATATGGGTTAGTGGTAAAATCACCTTTAAACTTCTTGGTATTACCCAATAAATATATATTTATTCGAATATATATGTCTTAATCTTAATGTTCTCTTAAATTAGAGAAGATTAATTTTTAATTTAAATATTTAAGTAATCACCTTATTAAAACATATAAATGAATAGTTTTTATTGCAATAAAAATTTAAATGAACACAAAATCAAGCGAATTATTTTATTTAATCTATTATGTTACAAGTCACGTTAATATTAAATCACATTTAGATTATTCTCAAAGAACATGAACAACTTATATTTGAAAATAGATAAATTAAATAAAAATTAATTCAACAAATATTGTACAAAAAACATCGCGTTTATATTTATGAACGCAAGAAAATTACTACATCATTACAATAATAAGAGAATCTTACACACTAGAGTACTTAAGAAAATTAAAATTACAATACAAAATATAAACCCTGATACTAGTGATTTCAGTTAGAAGGCGAGTTAGGACCAACATAGTTACATGGCAATGGAGGTAGCTTTGAAGACGAGTTTTAAACTTGTTGCTGAAGTGGTGCTGATAATGATGAGAAAGATATAGATGGGATGCAAGACATGGATTTTAGAAACTCTATTTATTTACCAGCTGTCACATTGGTATAAAGGGCTTCTTGTGGAATTTTGGGTAACTTCACTTGTATACCCAACTCCATTCTGGTCCCGATTCCAAGCCAAACTTGTTAATCATCTCTTCGTTGTTTCTGTTTGGGAGGATTTGTGGCCAAATTGATGAGCCATTATTGAGTTCGAAGGGAATCATTCGATTGATTCCGGTCTGATTTGTGTAATAATATAGATTGGATCCCAATAATGTTACTTAGAAGAGTGGGATTATCAAAAGAATAAGGAAAAAACACAATTTGTAATGGAACATAAGGTTCTATTAGAGTTATAGATGGAGAAAAATTGAACTTCTTAAAGCCAGTTTATAGAATGGTGTGAATTTATGTTTTCAAGGGGGTTAGAAATGGTATTTGTGTTAAATGGCTAAAAATCTTCTTTTTAAACATCCATATCAATGTGTATTTGAAGATTTGGAACCAGAATGTCAAAAAAGACGAGTAGCTTCTTTCTCCTGAATAAATAATATAATTCATGAATACATTACAAATTAAAATATAATTTCATCTTAAAAAAGGTAATGCATTTACATTTATCAAGTAGGTTATTTCTCACGAATATAAAATCTTTTAATGTCTTACAAAATATGATTCTCTCCCAAATAGAAATAGACAATCATGAATATAAATATAGATAGTGATTTAACTTAATTATAACATGAGATTAGAGTTAATAAGAACCAGATTCATTCCACATGGTCATATATATACAAGAAACTTGAAAAAATCACTTAAATACACAACACTCAACCAACCATCCTATAAAACCTTAGTCAGAGACTCATATACTAGTGAGTACAGCTACTAATTTGTCATTTATTAAACATAAGGTTTGCCAATTCAATATCTAATAGATATAATACATTATGAAAAAGAGATAAGTCTTACCAATATTATTTAGTAGAATAATCTCCTTTTGTTGAAATGCCATAGCCAACAAACATTGTCTGTAAAAGACATTAAATTATTTGTAATGAAATTTCTATTAATAGAGAGCTTTGACAAAAAACAACATATGACAAAAAATTTTAAATCAGATGATAATCCTAACAATTTACCAAATAAATCATGGAAAACTTAATTTACCAAATAAATCATAATGCTAATATATAAATGGTTGGTCTCAAATAATATAATAATTTGAAACAAGTATGAAAAATATTAAAATGTATTTTTACCTTTAACACACATTTGAAAAATTGAAATAATTTGATTCTTTTTCTGTTTTTTTGCTTACCTTTATTTTACCTACCTTCCCATTCTACTCTATTCATGCCACAGATTCATCAACATTAATAATAGATTAAAAGTAATTTTCTGTTTTGAGATAAAATATATTTTTACAAAGTAAAAGTATATATAAAATCCAACTATCATACCTTGATGTTATTCAGCATTTACCAAGGTATACATGGACGTCATTGAAAAATCTTTAGATTAGTTTTGTGTAATGTTATTTTTCAAAAAAAAAAGATTTAGAAGGAAATAAGAAATTAAAGATCAGAAGTTTGACAAAAATCTGGCTTATTTCAATTAATCTAGTCTATTCAATGTAGAAACCCTAGATTTAGTAACATGTGAAGCGAAACAAAAAGCAAGAATCGGCAAATTGTGAATAAGCCATACTAATATATGGGAGTTGTAGGGTTTTGATCACGACCATCCAAATAGATTGAAATCAATGGTTGAGAATTATTAAATATTCCCTAAGAAAAAAGCTATCACATTGGGCTAAGCCCAATAAGACAATTAGTCAATAGACATATATAACTAATAATTAAACTTGAGACACAAAACACAAGCCCAAGCATATTTAGAAGTGTTAGTATGCACGAAAGAATTTGTCAGTAATCATATTTATTCTCAATGGTCATAAAGTCCGCCTTAAAATACCATCATAAATACGTCCAACAGTAACTCGTTCTCCCTCTTGTGTAAAACTGCATTCAGACTCATGCTGGTTTCGAAGAGTATAAACAGCATTCAGACTCATGCTGGTTTCGAAGAGTATTGTTAATACTTTTGGACGCTGATTATTATGACTATTTTGAAAACTCACAAGATTACCATATAAAAAGGTTTAAGGCATTGTTTAAAACACAAATTTATCTTCCATATATATAATATAAAATCTCTTTTCTTCTCTTACAAATGTTTCTAATTTTAGAATATAGTAGTAATAGTAATCCCTTTGAGGTTAACGACCATATTTGAAAAATCTTTTTTTAACTACTCAGCGGATCTGAAATATGTTGTATGTTTTTTTTTATGTAACATTTTATTATCTACATACAACTCGTTGAATGTTTATTTTGTACATAAATGTATTTTTGAGATTACTAATTTATATAAGTGTTTGTTAGTTTTACCAACAATATAAAGTTGCAAGCAAATTAAATAACCAAGGGAGCAAAAAACCATAAAAACGAAAGCCTAATTCCCAACACCAGAGAAGGTTATTGGCTGAGTAAATTATAAAAGTGGCACGAATGAAAATACATACACAAAATTCACGCTCTTCAAGTGAAAGATGGAGAAAATGAAATTATGATTAGTTAGTTAGTTACTAAGTTGTAAGTTTTATCATCACCATAATAAAGAACTAAAGGGATTCATATGATCAGTATACATTCAAACATTCTCCTTCAAATGAACTTATTTTCTAGGTGGAAATATTAATGTCTGCTATTACTATAATTTGTGATGAATTTGAGGAACACTCTCCTTTAAGAGATATTGGTGCATCAGATGCTTTGTTATTCACAATAGATACAACTTATTTCATGAGCCAATGGATACAACTTAAAATAAAAAGATTAGAGCAATGTGCAAAATCTAGGAAATAATTATAGGAGTTAGACAACGAGGATAATGAGCCACCTTTCAAAATAACAATTTATTTTATGCATTAAGAATCTATCCGAAGGAAAAAAACACTTGGCTTTTGACGATTCTTACACGAAACAACAAAGCTATTGACGTTTTTCCTGTCCATAATATATTTTCTGAATACATGTGGAAGCTGTTTGAACCGCCCTTTACTACTACTAACTTGTTCCCGTCCAGACCTAGAAGTTATCAACCACGAAACATAATAGGCCATTCATCACTAACAAATTGTTTCCTCTCAAAGATTAAATCCTAAATATCTAATGAATACGAGAAGACATATAACTAGCATTATAAACAACAACTAATGAATCATTCAAAGAAATCGCCATATGCCCACAAGTTGCACGTGAAAGAAAGAAGCTGAACATTCAAAGAATAAATTGGATTGAAATGCTTAAGTCAATAAAAAAATAGTCTATAATGTTGTTATCTCTCCATCATATGTGCTTACATATATGTTCTTCATATGTAGATACATATATCTAGAGAGAAGGTTAAATGGTACAATATTATTTGGGGTAAATACTGTATTTCGAGATGTTCCTTCATCTCATGGTTAGCAATTCTAAATCGATTAGCTACATAAAAACATAATAACTGAATGGGGCTTGAAAATCAATCATCTTTATTTGTTATGTATGAATTGTTCGGAGGATGCAGATCATTTAATCATTGGATGCTCTTACTCTAACAAAATATTAAGTAAGATTCTTGTGAAGTGTGGGATAAAGAGTCCAGTTATATATTTGAATTGGGTAACTAAAATTATTTTTGAAATCCCATCTATGGAACACTTTCTCATTGTTAGCTCTCTATTTATACTATATATGTATTGGATACGGGGTGAGACAAACACTGGAAATTATGACAGATTAAGCTTGAATGAGGAACAAATTTTGGGTGAAGAATGTGGGCCTAAAAAAGGTTTGTAATAGAGTGTTTAGGCTAAAAGGTTTATTTGTAATGTTTTATGGGCTTGTTAGTTTTTTCTTAAAGTTGTTTTGGGCTTTAAGAGTTATATGTAATAGGTTGGATTTTGGCTTCTAGAACTACTTGTAATAGGACTTGGAAATGTTGTGTAAGGAGTTATTAATAAGAAATTTGATTTGCCAATAAAAAAATAGAAAAAGAAAGAATATTCAAATATAATATTTGTACATACAAACATCTCAACAACTAATAAATCATTTAGATACAATGAATAATTTTGAACCAAGCAAATTTATTCTTTTAATTTTGTATGCTTAAATAATACATGTACCATTCACATTTATTTTTTGTGTGAATACTATACTATTTTTACCTTTTAAATGTCACTCACTTCAAAACAAAGAACGAGTTTAGCATTCCATGTTGTTTGTATCAATCCCTTTACTTGATGTATATTTAGTTATAGATCTGGTTTATAAAACCACTTTAACAGATAAAAACCAGAATGCATACTATACATCGCTTGGGTTCTATAAAAACTAGCCACCGGTTAAACTGTCAGCGTCTTCGAAAGATTAATCGAGTAGGCAACCAACCCATTAATCGATTTCAGGTTATTTATGCATAGACGATTTTAAGTATATTTTATTAAAAAATATATATTATAATTATTGTAAATTTAATAGTTAGTTAGTATATCAATAGATATTATATTGAATAAGGTGATATATAAGAAAAATTTCACGGGGTAAATGAAACAAATGTTACCAACGTTCTTATTTTATATTTGTAAAATTAATTCTGTACTTTCTTGACGTTAAATCATTTAAAGTGCGCACAAAATAACCCGGATAACCCATATTACCAAAATAAAAGAAAGATTAAATTGAACACAATAATACAAAATACATAATTATGTAAATTTAATTAATACATTAAAAACAAAATTAATATGGGTTAGTGGTAAAATCACCTTTAAACTTCTTGGTATTACCCAATAAATATATATTTATTCGAATATATAAGTCTTAATCTTAATGTTCTCTTAAATTAGAGAAGATTAATTTTTAATTTAAATATTTAAGTAATCACCTTATTAAAACATATAAATGAATAGTTTTTATTGCAATAAAAATTTAAATGAACACAAAATCAAGCGAATTTTTTTATTTAATTTATTATGTTACAAGTCACGTTTATATTAAATCGCATTTAGATTATTCTCAAAGAACATGAACAACTTATATTTGAAAATAGATAAATTAAATAAAAATTAATTCAACAAATATTGTACAAAAAACATCGCGTTTATATTTATGAACGCAAGAAAATTACTACATCATTACAATAATAAGAGAATCTTACACACTAGAGTACTTAAGAAAATTAAAATTACAATACACAATATAAACCCTGATACTAGTGATTTCAGTTAGAAGGCGAGTTAGGACCAACATAGTTACATGGCAATGGAGGTAGCTCTGAAGACGAGTTTTAAACTTGTTGCTGAAGTGGTGCTGATAATGATGAGAAAGATATAGATGGGATGCAAGACATGGATTTTAGAAACTCTATTTATTTACCAGCTGTCACATTGGTATAAAGGGCTTCTTGTGGAATTTTGGGTAACTTCACTTGTATACCCAACTCCATTCTGGTCCCGATTCCAAGCCAAACTTGTTAATCATCTCTTCGTTGTTTCTGTTTGGGAGGATTTGTGGCCAAATTGATGAGCCATTATTGAGTTCGAAGGGAATCATTCGATTGATTCCGGTCTGATTTGTGTAATAATATAGATTGGATCCCAATAATGTTACTTAGAAGAGTGGGATTATCAAAAGAATAAGCAAAAAACACAATTTGTAATGGAACATAAGGTTCCATTAGAGTTATAGATGGAGAAAAATTGAACTTCTTAAAGCCAGTTTCTAGAATGGTGTAAATTTATGTTTTCAAGGGGGTTAGAAATGGTATTTGTGTTAAATGGCTAAAAAACTTCTTTGTAAACATCCATATCAATGTGTATTTGAAGATTTGGAACCAGAATGTCAAAAAAGACGAGTAGCTTCTTTCTCCGGAATAAATAATATAATTCATGAATACATTACAAATTAAAATATAAATTCATCTTAAAAAAGGTAATGCATTTACATTTATCAAGTAGGTTATTTCTCACGAATATAAAATCTTTTAATGTCTTACAAAATATGATTCTCTCCCAAATAGAAATAGACAATCATGAATATAAATATAGATAGTGATTTAACTTAATTATAACATGAGATTAGAGTTAATAAGAACCAGATTCATTCCACATGGTCATATATATACAAGAAACTTGAAAAAATCACTTAAATACACAACACTCAACCAACCATCCTATAAAACCTTAGTCAGAGACTCATATACTAGTGAGTACAGCTACTAATTTGTCATTTATTAAACATAAGGTTTGCCAATTCAATATCTAATAGATATAATACATTATGAAAAAGAGATAAGTCTTACCAATATTATTTAGTAGAATAATCTCCTTTTGTTGAAATGCCATAGCCAACAAACATTGTCTGTAAAAGACATTAAATTATTTGTAATGAAATTTCTATTAATAGAGAGCTTTGACAAAAAACAACATATGACAAGAATTTTTAAATCAGATGATAATCCTAACAATTTACCAAATAAATCATGGAAAACTTAATTTACCAAATAAATCCTAATGCTAATATATAAATGGTTGGTCTCAAAAAATATAACAATTTGAAACAAGTATGAAAAATATTAAAGTGTATTTTTACCTTTAACACACATTTGAAAAATTGAAATAATTTGATTCTTTTTGTGTTTTTTTGCTTCCCTTTATTTTACCTACCTTCTCATTCTACTCAATTCATGCCACATATTCATCAACATTAATAATAGATTAAAAGTAATTTTCTGTTTTGAGATAAAATATATTTTTACAAACTAAAAGTATATATAAAATCTAACTATCATACCTTGATATTATTCAGCATTTACCAAGATATACATGGACGTCATTGAAAAATCTTTAGATTAGTTTTGTGTAATGTTATTTTTCAAAAAAAAAAAGAGTTAGAAGGAAATAAGAAATTAAAGATCAGAAGTTTGACAAAAATCTGGCGATTACAGATATTTCAATTAATCTAGTCTATTCAATGTAGAAACCCTAGATTTAGTAACATGTGAAGCCGAAACAAAAAGCAAGAATCGGCAAATTGTGAATAAGCCATACTAATATATGGGAGTTGTAGGGTTTTGATCACGACCATCCAAATAGATTGAAATCAATGGTTGAGAATTATTAAATATTCCCTAAGAAAAAAGCTATCACATTGGGCTAAGCCCAATAAGAGAATTAGTCAATAGACATATATAACTAATAATTAAACTTGAGACACGAAAACACAAGCCCAAGCATATTTAGAAGTGTTAGTATGCACGGAAGAATTTGTCAGTAATCATATTTATTCTCAATGGTCATAAAGTCCGCCTTAAAATACCATCATAAATACGTCCAACAGTAACTCGTTCTCCCTCTTGTGTAAAACTGCATTCAGACTCATGCTGGTTTCGAAGAGTATAAACAGCATTCAGACTCATGCTGGTTTCGAAGAGTATTGTTAATACTTTTGGACGCTGATTATTATGACTATTTTGAAAACTCACAAGATTACCATATAAAAAGGTTTAAGGCATTGTTTAAAACACAAATTTATCTTCCATATATATAATATAAAATCTCTTTTCTTCTCTTACAAATGTTTCTAATTTTAGAATATAGTAGTAATAGTAATCCCTTTGAGGTTAACGACCATATTTGAAAAATCTTTTTTTAACTACTCAGCGGATCTGAAATATGTTGTATGTTTTTTTTTATGTAACATTTTATTATCTACATACAACTCGTTGAATGTTTATTTTGTACATAAATGTATTTTTGAGATTACTAATTTATATAAGTGTTTGTTAGTTTTACCAACAATATAAAGTTGCAAGCAAATTAAATAACCAAGGGAGCAAAAAACCATAAAAACGAAAGCCTAATTCCCAACACCAGAGAAGGTTATTGGCTGAGTAAATTATAAAAGTGGCACGAATGAAAATACATACACAAAATTCACGCTCTTCAAGTGAAAGATGGAGAAAATGAAATTATGATTAGTTAGTTAGTTACTAAGTTGTAAGTTTTATCATCACCATAATAAAGAACTAAAGGGATTCATATGATCAGTATACATTCAAACATTCTCCTTCAAATGAACTTATTTTCTAGGTGGAAATATTAATGTCTGCTATTACTATAATTTGTGATGAATTTGAGGAACACTCTCCTTTAAGAGATATTGGTGCATCAGATGCTTTGTTATTCACAATAGATACAACTTATTTCATGAGCCAATGGATACAACTTAAAATAAAAAGATTAGAGCAATGTGCAAAATCTAGGAAATAATTATAGGAGTTAGACAACGAGGATAATGAGCCACCTTTCAAAATAACAATTTATTTTATGCATTAAGAATCTATCCGAAGGAAAAAAACACTTGGCTTTTGACGATTCTTACACGAAACAACAAAGCTATTGACGTTTTTCCTGTCCATAATATATTTTCTGAATACATGTGGAAGCTGTTTGAACCGCCCTTTACTACTACTAACTTGTTCCCGTCCAGACCTAGAAGTTATCAACCACGAAACATAATAGGCCATTCATCACTAACAAATTGTTTCCTCTCAAAGATTAAATCCTAAATATCTAATGAATACGAGAAGACATATAACTAGCATTATAAACAACAACTAATGAATCATTCAAAGAAATCGCCATATGCCCACAAGTTGCACGTGAAAGAAAGAAGCTGAACATTCAAAGAATAAATTGGATTGAAATGCTTAAGTCAATAAAAAAATAGTCTATAATGTTGTTATCTCTCCATCATATGTGCTTACATATATGTTCTTCATATGTAGATACATATATCTAGAGAGAAGGTTAAATGGTACAATATTATTTGGGGTAAATACTGTATTTCGAGATGTTCCTTCATCTCATGGTTAGCAATTCTAAATCGATTAGCTACATAAAAACATAATAACTGAATGGGGCTTGAAAATCAATCATCTTTATTTGTTATGTATGAATTGTTCGGAGGATGCAGATCATTTAATCATTGGATGCTCTTACTCTAACAAAATATTAAGTAAGATTCTTGTGAAGTGTGGGATAAAGAGTCCAGTTATATATTTGAATTGGGTAACTAAAATTATTTTTGAAATCCCATCTATGGAACACTTTCTCATTGTTAGCTCTCTATTTATACTATATATGTATTGGATACGGGGTGAGACAAACACTGGAAATTATGACAGATTAAGCTTGAATGAGGAACAAATTTTGGGTGAAGAATGTGGGCCTAAAAAAGGTTTGTAATAGAGTGTTTAGGCTAAAAGGTTTATTTGTAATGTTTTATGGGCTTGTTAGTTTTTTCTTAAAGTTGTTTTGGGCTTTAAGAGTTATATGTAATAGGTTGGATTTTGGCTTCTAGAACTACTTGTAATAGGACTTGGAAATGTTGTGTAAGGAGTTATTAATAAGAAATTTGATTTGCCAATAAAAAAATAGAAAAAGAAAGAATATTCAAATATAATATTTGTACATACAAACATCTCAACAACTAATAAATCATTTAGATACAATGAATAATTTTGAACCAAGCAAATTTATTCTTTTAATTTTGTATGCTTAAATAATACATGTACCATTCACATTTATTTTTTGTGTGAATACTATACTATTTTTACCTTTTAAATGTCACTCACTTCAAAACAAAGAACGAGTTTAGCATTCCATGTTGTTTGTATCAATCCCTTTACTTGATGTATATTTAGTTATAGATCTGGTTTATAAAACCACTTTAACAGATAAAAACCAGAATGCATACTATACATCGCTTGGGTTCTATAAAAACTAGCCACCGGTTAAACTGTCAGCGTCTTCGAAAGATTAATCGAGTAGGCAACCAACCCATTAATCGATTTCAGGTTATTTATGCATAGACGATTTTAAGTATATTTTATTAAAAAATATATATTATAATTATTGTAAATTTAATAGTTAGTTAGTATATCAATAGATATTATATTGAATAAGGTGATATATAAGAAAAATTTCACGGGGTAAATGAAACAAATGTTACCAACGTTCTTATTTTATATTTGTAAAATTAATTCTGTACTTTCTTGACGTTAAATCATTTAAAGTGCGCACAAAATAACCCGGATAACCCATATTACCAAAATAAAAGAAAGATTAAATTGAACACAATAATACAAAATACATAATTATGTAAATTTAATTAATACATTAAAAACAAAATTAATATGGGTTAGTGGTAAAATCACCTTTAAACTTCTTGGTATTACCCAATAAATATATATTTATTCGAATATATAAGTCTTAATCTTAATGTTCTCTTAAATTAGAGAAGATTAATTTTTAATTTAAATATTTAAGTAATCACCTTATTAAAACATATAAATGAATAGTTTTTATTGCAATAAAAATTTAAATGAACACAAAATCAAGCGAATTTTTTTATTTAATTTATTATGTTACAAGTCACGTTTATATTAAATCGCATTTAGATTATTCTCAAAGAACATGAACAACTTATATTTGAAAATAGATAAATTAAATAAAAATTAATTCAACAAATATTGTACAAAAAACATCGCGTTTATATTTATGAACGCAAGAAAATTACTACATCATTACAATAATAAGAGAATCTTACACACTAGAGTACTTAAGAAAATTAAAATTACAATACACAATATAAACCCTGATACTAGTGATTTCAGTTAGAAGGCGAGTTAGGACCAACATAGTTACATGGCAATGGAGGTAGCTCTGAAGACGAGTTTTAAACTTGTTGCTGAAGTGGTGCTGATAATGATGAGAAAGATATAGATGGGATGCAAGACATGGATTTTAGAAACTCTATTTATTTACCAGCTGTCACATTGGTATAAAGGGCTTCTTGTGGAATTTTGGGTAACTTCACTTGTATACCCAACTCCATTCTGGTCCCGAT
The DNA here is from genome assembly GCA_029959085.1 of Nemophila menziesii. NCBI lineage: Eukaryota > Viridiplantae > Streptophyta > Magnoliopsida > Boraginales > Hydrophyllaceae > Nemophila > Nemophila menziesii. Next base: position 20,104,994 of record JARWIR010000015.1, on the reverse strand, counting down.
TCCAAGCCAAACTTGTTAATCATCTCTTCGTTGTTTCTGTTTGGGAGGATTTGTGGCCAAATTGATGAGCCATTATTGAGTTCGAAGGGAATCATTCGATTGATTCCGGTCTGATTTGTGTAATAATATAGATTGGATCCCAATAATGTTACTTAGAAGAGTGGGATTATCAAAAGAATAAGCAAAAAACACAATTTGTAATGGAACATAAGGTTCCATTAGAGTTATAGATGGAGAAAAATTGAACTTCTTAAAGCCAGTTTCTAGAATGGTGTAAATTTATGTTTTCAAGGGGGTTAGAAATGGTATTTGTGTTAAATGGCTAAAAAACTTCTTTGTAAACATCCATATCAATGTGTATTTGAAGATTTGGAACCAGAATGTCAAAAAAGACGAGTAGCTTCTTTCTCCGGAATAAATAATATAATTCATGAATACATTACAAATTAAAATATAAATTCATCTTAAAAAAGGTAATGCATTTACATTTATCAAGTAGGTTATTTCTCACGAATATAAAATCTTTTAATGTCTTACAAAATATGATTCTCTCCCAAATAGAAATAGACAATCATGAATATAAATATAGATAGTGATTTAACTTAATTATAACATGAGATTAGAGTTAATAAGAACCAGATTCATTCCACATGGTCATATATATACAAGAAACTTGAAAAAATCACTTAAATACACAACACTCAACCAACCATCCTATAAAACCTTAGTCAGAGACTCATATACTAGTGAGTACAGCTACTAATTTGTCATTTATTAAACATAAGGTTTGCCAATTCAATATCTAATAGATATAATACATTATGAAAAAGAGATAAGTCTTACCAATATTATTTAGTAGAATAATCTCCTTTTGTTGAAATGCCATAGCCAACAAACATTGTCTGTAAAAGACATTAAATTATTTGTAATGAAATTTCTATTAATAGAGAGCTTTGACAAAAAACAACATATGACAAGAATTTTTAAATCAGATGATAATCCTAACAATTTACCAAATAAATCATGGAAAACTTAATTTACCAAATAAATCCTAATGCTAATATATAAATGGTTGGTCTCAAAAAATATAACAATTTGAAACAAGTATGAAAAATATTAAAGTGTATTTTTACCTTTAACACACATTTGAAAAATTGAAATAATTTGATTCTTTTTGTGTTTTTTTGCTTCCCTTTATTTTACCTACCTTCTCATTCTACTCAATTCATGCCACATATTCATCAACATTAATAATAGATTAAAAGTAATTTTCTGTTTTGAGATAAAATATATTTTTACAAACTAAAAGTATATATAAAATCTAACTATCATACCTTGATATTATTCAGCATTTACCAAGATATACATGGACGTCATTGAAAAATCTTTAGATTAGTTTTGTGTAATGTTATTTTTCAAAAAAAAAAAGAGTTAGAAGGAAATAAGAAATTAAAGATCAGAAGTTTGACAAAAATCTGGCGATTACAGATATTTCAATTAATCTAGTCTATTCAATGTAGAAACCCTAGATTTAGTAACATGTGAAGCCGAAACAAAAAGCAAGAATCGGCAAATTGTGAATAAGCCATACTAATATATGGGAGTTGTAGGGTTTTGATCACGACCATCCAAATAGATTGAAATCAATGGTTGAGAATTATTAAATATTCCCTAAGAAAAAAGCTATCACATTGGGCTAAGCCCAATAAGAGAATTAGTCAATAGACATATATAACTAATAATTAAACTTGAGACACGAAAACACAAGCCCAAGCATATTTAGAAGTGTTAGTATGCACGGAAGAATTTGTCAGTAATCATATTTATTCTCAATGGTCATAAAGTCCGCCTTAAAATACCATCATAAATACGTCCAACAGTAACTCGTTCTCCCTCTTGTGTAAAACTGCATTCAGACTCATGCTGGTTTCGAAGAGTATAAACAGCATTCAGACTCATGCTGGTTTCGAAGAGTATTGTTAATACTTTTGGACGCTGATTATTATGACTATTTTGAAAACTCACAAGATTACCATATAAAAAGGTTTAAGTCATTGTTTAAAACACAAATTTATCTTCCATATATATAATATAAAATCTCTTTTCTTCTCTTACAAATGTTTCTAATTTTAGAATATAGTAGTAATAGTAATCCCTTTGAGGTTAACGACCATATTTGAAAAATCTTTTTTTAACTACTCAGCGGATCTGAAATATGTTGTATGTTTTTTTTTATGTAACATTTTATTATCTACATACAACTCGTTGAATGTTTATTTTGTACATAAATGTATTTTTGAGATTACTAATTTATATAAGTGTTTGTTAGTTTTACCAACAATATAAAGTTGCAAGCAAATTAAATAACCAAGGGAGCAAAAAAACCATAAAAACGAAAGCCTAATTCCCAACACCAGAGAAGGTTATTGACTGAGTAAATTATAAAAGTGGCACGAATGAAAATACATACACAAAATTCACGCTCTTCAAGTGAAAGATGGAGAAAATGAAATTATGATTAGTTAGTTAGTTACTAAGTTGTAAGTTTTATCATCACCATAATAAAGAACTAAAGGGATTCATATGATCAGTATACATTCAAACATTCTCCTTCAAATGAACTTATTTTCTAGGTGGAAATATTAATGTCTGCTATTTCTATAATTTGTGATGAATTTGAGGAACACTCTCCTTTAAGAGATATTGGTGCATCAGATGCTTTGTTATTCACAATAGATACAACTTATTTCATGAGCCAATGGATACAACTTAAAATAAAAAGATTAGAGCAATGTGCAAAATCTAGGAAATAATTATAGGAGTTAGACAACGAGGATAATGAGCCACCTTTCAAACTAACAATTTATTTTATGCATTAAGAATCTATCCGAAGGAAAAAAACACTTGGCTTTTGACGATTCTTACACGAAACAACAAAGCTATTGACGTTTTTCCTGTCCATAATATATTTTCTGAATACATGTGGAAGCTGTTTGAACCGCCCTTTACTACTACTAACTTGTTCCCGTCCAGACCTAGAAGTTATCAACCACGAAATAGAATAGGCCATTCATCACTAACAAATTGTTTCCTCTCAAAGATTAAATCCTAAATATCTAATGAATACGAGAAGACATATAACTAGCATTATAAACAACAACTAATGAATCATTCAAAGAAATCGCCATATGCCCACAAGTTGCACGTGAAAGAAAGAAGCTGAACATTCAAAGAATAAATTGGATTGAAATGCTTAAGTCAATAAAAAAATAGTCTATAATGTTGTTATCTCTCCTTCATATGTGCTTACATATATGTTCTTCATATGTGGATACATATATCCAGAGAGAAGGTTAAATGGTACAATATTATTTGGGGTAAATACTGTATTTCGAGATCTTCCTTCATCTCATGGTTAGCAATTCTAAATCGATTAGCTACATAAAAACATAATAACTGAATGGGGCTTGAAAATCAATCATCTTTATTTGTTATGTATGAATTGTTCGGAGGATGCAAATCATTTAATCATTGGATGCTCTTACTCTAACAAAATATTAAGTAAGATTCTTGTGAAGTGTGGGATAAAGAGTCCAGTTATATATTTAAATTGAGTAACTAAAATTATTTTTGAAATCCCATCTATGGAACACTTTCTCATTGTTAGCTCTCTATTTATACTATATATGTATTGGATACGGGGTGAGACAAACACTGGAAATTATGACAGATTAAGCTTGAATGAGGAACAAATTTTGGGTGAAGAATGTGGGCCTAAAAAAGGTTTGTAATAGAGTGTTTAGGCTAAAAGGTTTATTTGTAATGTTTTATGGGCTTGTTAGTTTTTTCTTAAAGTTGTTTTGGGCTTTAAGAGTTATATGTAATAGGTTGGATTTTGGCTTCTAGTACTACTTGTAATAGGACTTGGAAATGTTGTGTAAGGAGTTATTAATAAGAAATTTGATTTGCCAATAAAAAAATAGAAAAAGAAAGAATATTCAAATATAATATTTGTACATACAAACATCTCAACAACCAATAAATCATTTAGATACAATGAATAATTTTGAACCAAGCAAATTTATTCTTTTAATTTTGTATGCTTAAATAATACATGTACCATTCACATTTATTTTTTGTGTGAATACTATACTATTTTTACCTTTTAAATGTCAATCACTTCAAAACAAAGAACGAGTTTAGCATTCCATGTTGTTTGTATCAATCCCTTTACTTGATGTATATTTAGTTATAGATCTGGTTTATAAAACCACTTTAACAGATAAAAACCAGAATGCATACTATACATCGCTTGGGTTCTATAAAAACTAGCCACCGGTTAAACTGTCAGCGTCTTCGAAAGATTAATCGAGTAGGCAACCAACCCATTAATTAATTTCAGGTTATTTATGCATAGATGATTTTAAGTATATTTTATTAAAAAATATATATTATAATTATTGTAAATTTAATAGTTAGTTAGTATATCAATAGATATTATATTGAATAAGGTGATATATAAGAAAAATTTCACGGGGTAAATTAAACAAATGTTACCAACGTTCTTATTTTATAATTGTAAAATTAATTCTGTACTTTCTTGACGTTAAATCATTTAAAGTGCGCACAAAATAACCCGGATAACCCATATTACCAAAATAAAAGAAAGATTAAATTAAACACAATAATACAAAATACATAATTATGTAAATTTAATTAATACATTAAAAACAAAATTAATATGGGTTAGTGGTAAAATCACCTTTAAACTTCTTGGTATTACCCAATAAATATATATTTATTCGAATATATATGTCTTAATCTTAATGTTCTCTTAAATTAGAGAAGATTAATTTTTAATTTAAATATTTAAGTAATCACCTTATTAAAACATATAAATGAATAGTTTTTATTGCAATAAAAATTTAAATGAACACAAAATCAAGCGAATTTTTTTTATTTAATCTATTATGTTACAAGTCACGTTAATATTAAATCACATTTAGATTATTCTCAAAGAACATGAACAACTTATATTTGAAAATAGATAAATTAAATAAAAATTAATTCAACAAATATTGTACAAAAAACATCGCGTTTATATTTATGAACGCAAGAAAATTACTACATCATTACAATAATAAGAGAATCTTACACACTAGAGTACTTAAGAAAATTAAAATTACAATACAAAATATAAACCCTGATACTAGTGATTTCAGTTAGAAGGCGAGTTAGGACCAACATAGTTACATGGCAATGGAGGTAGCTTTGAAGACGAGTTTTAAACTTGTTGCTGAAGTGGTGCTGATAATGATGAGAAAGATATAGATGGGATGCAAGACATGGATTTTAGAAACTCTATTTATTTACCAGCTGTCACATTGGTATAAAGGGCTTCTTGTGGAATTTTGGGTAACTTCACTTGTATACCCAACTCCATTCTGGTCCCGATTCCAAGCCAAACTTGTTAATCATCTCTTCGTTGTTTCTGTTTGGGAGGATTTGTGGCCAAATTGATGAGCCATTATTGAGTTCGAAGGGAATCATTCGATTGATTCCGGTCTGATTTGTGTAATAATATAGATTGGATCCCAATAATGTTACTTAGAAGAGTGGGATTATCAAAAGAATAAGGAAAAAACACAATTTGTAATGGAACATAAGGTTCCATTAGAGTTATAGATGGAGAAAAATTGAACTTCTTAAAGCCAGTTTCTAGAATGGTGTAAATTTATGTTTTCAAGGGGGTTAGAAATGGTATTTGTGTTAAATGGTTAAAAAACTTCATTGTAAACATCCATATCAATGTGTATTTGAAGATTTGGAACCAGAATGTCAGAAAAGACGAGTAGCTTCTTTCTCCTGAATAAATAATATAATTCATGAATACATTACAAATTAAAATATAAATTCATCTTAAAAAAGGTAATGCATTTACATTTATCAAGTAGGTTATTTCTCACGAATATAAAATCTTTTAATGTCTTACAAAATATGATTCTCTCCCAAATAGAAATAGACAATCATGAATATAAATATAGATAGTGATTTAACTTAATTATAACATGAGATTAGAGTTAATAAGAACCAGATTCATTCCACATGGTCATATATATACAAGAAACTTGAAAAAATCACTTAAATACACAACACTCAACCAACCATCCTATAAAACCTTAGTCAGAGACTCATATACTAGTGAGTACAGCTACTAATTTGTCATTTATTAAACATAAGGTTTGCCAATTCAATATCTAATAGATATAATACATTATGAAAAAGAGATAAGTCTTACCAATATTATTTAGTAGAATAATCTCCTTTTGTTGAAATGCCATAGCCAACAAACATTGTCTGTAAAAGACATTAAATTATTTGTAATGAAATTTCTATTAATAGAGAGCTTTGACAAAAAACAACATATGACAAGAATTTTTAAATCAGATGATAATCCTAACAATTTACCAAATAAATCATGGAAAACTTAATTTACCAAATAAATCCTAATGCTAATATATAAATGGTTGGTCTCAAATAATATAACAATTTGAAACAAGTATGAAAAATATTAAAGTGTATTTTTACCTTTAACACACATTTGAAAAATTGAAATAATTTGATTCTTTTTGTGTTTTTTTGCTTCCCTTTATTTTACCTACCTTCTCATTCTACTCAATTCATGCCACATATTCATCAACATTAATAATAGATTAAAAGTAATTTTCTGTTTTGAGATAAAATATATTTTTACAAACTAAAAGTATATATAAAATCTAACTATCATACCTTGATATTATTCAGCATTTACCAAGGTATACATGGACGTCATTGAAAAATCTTTAGATTAGTTTTGTGTAATGTTATTTTTCAAAAAAAAAAAAAGAGTTAGAAGGAAATAAGAAATTAAAGATCAGAAGTTTGACAAAAATCTGGCGTTTCAATTAATCTAGTCTATTCAATGTAGAAACCCTAGATTTAGTAACATGTGAAGCCGAAACAAAAAGCAAGAATCGGCAAATTGTGAATAAGCCATACTAATATATGGGAGTTGTAGGGTTTTGATCACGACCATCCAAATAGATTGAAATCAATGGTTGAGAATTATTAAATATTCCCTAAGAAAAAAGCTATCACATTGGGCTAAGCCCAATAAGAGAATTAGTCAATAGACATATATAACTAATAATTAAACTTGAGACACGAAACACAAGCCCAAGCATATTTAGAAGTGTTAGTATGCACGGAAGAATTTGTCAGTAATCATATTTATTCTCAATGGTCATAAAGTCCGCCTTAAAATACCATCATAAATACGTCCAACAGTAACTCGTTCTCCCTCTTGTGTAAAACTGCATTCAGACTCATGCTGGTTTCGAAGAGTATAAACAGCATTCAGACTCATGCTGGTTTCGAAGAGTATTGTTAATACTTTTGGACGCTGATTATTATGACTATTTTGAAAACTCACAAGATTACCATATAAAAAGGTTTAAGTCATTGTTTAAAACACAAATTTATCTTCCATATATATAATATAAAATCTCTTTTCTTCTCTTACAAATGTTTCTAATTTTAGAATATAGTAGTAATAGTAATCCCTTTGAGGTTAACGACCATATTTGAAAAATCTTTTTTTAACTACTCAGCGGATCTGAAATATGTTGTATGTTTTTTTTTATGTAACATTTTATTATCTACATACAACTCGTTAAATGTTTATTTTGTACATAAATGTATTTTTGAGATTACTAATTTATATAAGTGTTTGTTAGTTTTACCAACAATATAAAGTTGCAAACAAATTAAATAACCAAGGGAGCAAAAAAACCATAAAAACGAAAGCCTAATTCCCAACCCCAGAGAAGGTTATTGACTGAGTAAATTATAAAAGTGGCACGAATGAAAATACATACACAAAATTCACGCTCTTCAAGTGAAAGATGGAGAAAATGAAATTATGATTAGTTAGTTAGTTACTAAGTTGTAAGTTTTATCATCACCATAATAAAGAACTAAAGGGATTCATATGATCAGTATACATTCAAACATTCTCCTTCAAATGAACTTATTTCCTAGGTGGAAATATTAATGTCTGCTATTACTATAATTTGTGATGAATTTGAGGAACACTCTCCTTTAAGAGATATTGGTGCATCAGATGCTTTGTTATTCACAATAGATACAACTTATTTCATGAGCCAATGGATACAACTTAAAATAAAAAGATTAGAGCAATGTGCAAAATCTAGGAAATAATTATAGGAGTTAGACAACGAGGATAATGAGCCACCTTTCAAAATAACAATTTATTTTATGCATTAAGAATCTATCCGAAGGAAAAAAACACTTGGCTTTTGACGATTCTTACACGAAACAACAAAGCTATTGACGTTTTTCCTGTCCATAATATATTTTCTGAATACATGTGGAAGCTGTTTGAACCGCCCTTTACTACTACTAACTTGTTCCCGTCCAGACCTAGAAGTTATCAACCACGAAACAGAATAGGCCATTCATCACTAACAAATTGTTTCCTCTCAAAGATTAAATCCTAAATATCTAATGAATACGAGAAGACATATAACTAGCATTATAAACAACAACTAATGAATCATTCAAAGAAATCGCCATATGCCCACAAGTTGCACGTGAAAGAAAGAAGCTGAACATTCAAAGAATAAATTGGATTGAAATGCTTAAGTCAATAAAAAAATAGTCTATAATGTTGTTATCTCTCCTTCATATGTGCTTACATATATGTTCTTCATATGTGGATACATATATCCAGAGAGAAGGTTAAATGGTACAATATTATTTGGGGTAAATACTGTATTTCGAGATGTTCCTTCATCTCATGGTTAGCAATTCTAAATCGATTAGCTACATAAAAACATAATAACTGAATGGGGCTTGAAAATCAATCATCTTTATTTGTTATGTATGAATTGTTCGGAGGATGCAAATCATTTAATCATTGGATGCTCTTACTCAAACAAAATATTAAGTAAGATTCTTGTGAAGTGTGGGATAAAGAGTCCAGTTATATATTTGAATTTAGTAACTAAAATTATTTTTGAAATCCCATCTATGGAACACTTTCTCATTGTTAGCTCTCTATTTATACTATATATGTATTGGATACGGGGTGAGACAAACACTGGAAATTATGACAAATTAAGCTTGAATGAGGAACAAATTTTGGGTGAAGAATGTGGGCCTAAAAAAGGTTTGTAATAGAGTGTTTAGGCTAAAAGGTTTATTTTTAATGTTTTATGGGCTTGTTAGTTTTTTCTTAAAGTTGTTTTGGGCTTTAAGAGTTATATGTAATAGGTTGGATTTTGGCTTCTAGAACTACTTGTAATAGGACTTGGAAATGTTGTGTAAGGAGTTATTAATAAGAAATTTGATTTGCCAATAAAAAAATAGAAAAAGAAAGAATATTCAAATATAATATTTGTACATACAAACATCTCAACAACCAATAAATCATTTAGATACAATGAATAATTTTGAACCAAGCAAATTTATTCTTTTAATTTTGTATGCTTAAATAATACATGTACCATTCACATTTATTTTTTGTGTGAATACTATACTATTTTTACCTTTTAAATGTCACTCACTTCAAAACAAAGAACGAGTTTAGCATTCCATATTGTTTGTATCAATCCCTTTACTTGATGTATATTTAGTTATAGATCTGGTTTATAAAACCACTTTAACAGATCAAAACCAGAATGCATACTATACATCGCTTGGGTTCTATAAAAACTAGCCACCGGTTAAACTGTCAGCGTCTTCGAAAGATTAATCGAGTAGGCAACCAACCCATTAATTGATTTCAGGTTATTTATGCATAGATGATTTTAAGTATATTTTATTAAAAAATATATACTATAATTATTGTAAATTTAATAGTTAGTTAGTATATCAATAGATATTATATTGAATAAGGTGATATATAAGAAAAATTTCACGGGGTAAATTAAACAAATGTTACCAACGTTCTTATTTTATAATTGTAAAATTAATTCTGTACTTTCTTGACGTTAAATCAATTAAAGTGCGCACAAAATAACCCAGATAACCCATATTACCAAAATAAAAGAAAGATTAAATTGAACACAATAATACAAAATACATAATTCTGTAAATTTAATTAATACATTAAAAACAAAATTAATATGGGTTAGTGGTAAAATCACCTTTAAACTTCTTGGTATTACCCAATAAATATATATTTATTCGAATATATATGTCTTAATCTTAATGTTCTCTTAAATTAGAGAAGATTAATTTTTAATTTAAATATTTAAGTAATCACCTTATTAAAACATATAAATGAATAGTTTTTATTGCAATAAAAATTTAAATGAACACAAAATCAAGCGAATTTTTTTATTTAATTTATTATGTTACAAGTCACGTTTATATTAAATCGCATTTAGATTATTCTCAAAGAACATGAACAACTTATATTTGAAAATAGATAAATTAAATAAAAATTAATTCAACAAATATTGTACAAAAAACATCGCGTTTATATTTATGAACGCAAGAAAATTACTACATCATTACAATAATAAGAGAATCTTACACACTAGAGTACTTAAGAAAATTAAAATTACAATACAAAATATAAACCCTGATACTAGTGATTTCAGTTAGAAGGCGAGTTAGGACCAACATAGTTACATGGCAATGGAGGTAGCTTTGAAGACGAGTTTTAAACTTGTTGCTGAAGTGGTGCTGATAATGATGAGAAAGATATAGATGGGATGCAAGACATGGATTTTAGAAACTCTATTTATTTACCAGCTGTCACATTGGTATAAAGGGCTTCTTGTGGAATTTTGGGTAACTTCACTTGTATACCCAACTCCATTCTGGTCCCGATTCCAAGCCAAACTTGTTAATCATCTCTTCGTTGTTTCTGTTTGGGAGGATTTGTGGCCAAATTGATGAGCCATTATTGAGTTCGAAGGGAATCATTCGATTGATTCCGGTCTGATTTGTGTAATAATATAGATTGGATCCCAATAATGTTACTTAGAAGAGTGGGATTATCAAAAGAATAAGCAAAAAACACAATTTGTAATGGAACATAAGGTTCCATTAGAGTTATAGATGGAGAAAAATTGAACTTCTTAAAGCCAGTTTCTAGAATGGTGTAAATTTATGTTTTCAAGGGGGTTAGAAATGGTATTTGTGTTAAATGGCTAAAAAACTTCTTTGTAAACATCCATATCAATGTGTATTTGAAGATTTGGAACCAGAATGTCAGAAAAGACGAGTAGCTTCTTTCTCCTGAATAAATAATATAATTCATGAATACATTACAAATTAAAATATAAATTCATCTTAAAAAAGGTAATGCATTTACATTTATCAAGTAGGTTATTTCTCACGAATATAAAATCTTTTAATGTCTTACAAAATATGATTCTCTCCCAAATAGAAATAGACAATCATGAATATAAATATAGATAGTGATTTAACTTAATTATAACATGATATTAGAGTTAATAAGAACCAGATTCATTCCACATGGTCATATATATACAAGAAACTTGAAAAAATCACTTAAATACACAACACTCAACCAACCATCCTATAAAACCTTAGTCAGAGACTCATATACTAGTGAGTACAGCTACTAATTTGTCATTTATTAAACATAAGGTTTGCCAATTCAATATCTAATAGATATAATACATTATGAAAAAGAGATAAGTCTTACCAATATTATTTAGTAGAATAATCTCCTTTTGTTGAAATGCCATAGCCAACAAACATTGTCTGTAAAAGACATTAAATTATTTGTAATGAAATTTCTATTAATAGAGAGCTTTGACAAAAAACAACATATGACAAGAATTTTTAAATCAGATGATAATCCTAACAATTTACCAAATAAATCATGGAAAACTTAATTTACCAAATAAATCCTAATACTAATATATAAATGGTTGGTCTCAAATAATATAACAATTTGAAACAAGTATGAAAAATATTAAAGTGTATTTTTACCTTTAACACACATTTGAAAAATTGAAATAATTTGATTCTTTTTGTGTTTTTTTGCTTCCCTTTATTTTACCTACCTTCTCATTCTACTCAATTCATGCCACATATTCATCAACATTAATAATAGATTAAAAGTAATTTTCTGTTTTGAGATAAAATATATTTTTACAAACTAAAAGTATATATAAAATCTAACTATCATACCTTGATATTATTCAGCATTTACCAAGGTATACATGGACGTCATTGAAAAATCTTTAGATTAGTTTTGTGTAATGTTATTTTTCAAAAAAAAAAAGAGTTAGAAGGAAATAAGAAATTAAAGATCAGAAGTTTGACAAAAATCTGGCGATTACAGATATTTCAATTAATCTAGTCTATTCAATGTAGAAACCCTAGATTTAGTAACATGTGAAGCCGAAACAAAAAGCAAGAATCGGCAAATTGTGAATAAGCCATACTAATATATGGGAGTTGTAGGGTTTTGATCACGACCATCCAAATAGATTGAAATCAATGGTTGAGAATTATTAAATATTCCCTAAGAAAAAAGCTATCACATTGGGCTAAGCCCAATAAGAGAATTAGTCAATAGACATATATAACTAATAATTAAACTTGAGACACGAAACACAAGCCCAAGCATATTTAGAAGTGTTAGTATGCACGGAAGAATTTGTCAGTAATCATATTTATTCTCAATGGTCATAAAGTCCGCCTTAAAATACCAACATAAATATGTCCAACAGTAACTCGTTCTCCCTCTTGTGTAAAACTGCATTCAGACTCATGCTGGTTTCGAAGAGTATAAACAGCATTCAGACTCATGCTGGTTTCGAAGAGTATTGTTAATACTTTTGGATTATTATGACTATTTTGAAAACTCACAAGATTACCATATAAAAAGGTTTAAGTCATTGTTTAAAACACAAATTTATCTTCCATATATATAATATAAAATCTCTTTTCTTCTCTTACAAATGTTTCTAATTTTAGAATATAGTAGTAATAGTAATCCCTTTGAGGTTAACGACCATATTTGAAAAATCTTTTTTTAACTACTCAGCGGATCTGAAATATATTGTATGTTTTTTTTTTATGTAACATTTTATTATCTACATACAACTCGTTGAATGTTTATTTTGTACATAAATGTATTTTTGAGATTACTAATTTATATAAGTGTTTGTTAGTTTTACCAACAATATAAAGTTGCAAGCAAATTAAATAACCAAGGGAGCAAAAAAACCATAAAAACGAAAGCCTAATTCCCAACACCAGAGAAGGTTATTGACTGAGTAAATTATAAAAGTGGCACGAATGAAAATACATACACAAAATTCACGCTCTTCAAGTGAAAGATGGAGAAAATGAAATTATGATTAGTTAGTTAGTTACTAAGTTGTAAGTTTTATCATCACCATAATAAAGAACTAAAGGGATTCATATGATCAGTATACATTCAAACATTCTCCTTCAAATGAACTTATTTTCTAGGTGGAAATATTAATGTCTGCTATTACTATAATTTGTGATGAATTTGAGGAACACTCTCCTTTAAGAGATATTGGTGCATCAGATGCTTTGTTATTCACAATAGATACAACTTATTTCATGAGCCAATGGATACAACTTAAAATAAAAAGATTAGAGCAATGTGCAAAATCTAGGAAATAATTATAGAAGTTAGACAACGAGGATAATGAGCCACCTTTCAAAATAACAATTTATTTTATGCATTAAGAATTTTTATGCATTAAGAATCTATCCGAAGGAAAAAAACACTTGGCTTTTGACGATTCTTACACGAAACAACAAAGCTATTGACGTTTTTCCTGTCCATAATATATTTTCTGAATACATGTGGAAGCTGTTTGAACCGCCCTTTACTACTACTAACTTGTTCCCGTTCAGACCTAGAAGTTATCAACCACGAAACAGAATAGGCCATTCATCACTAACAAATTGTTTCCTCTCAAAGATTAAATCCTAAATATCTAATGAATACGAGAAGACATATAACTAGCATTATAAACAACAACTAATGAATCATTCAAAGAAATCGCCATATGCCCACAAGTTGCACGTGAAAGAAAGAAGCTGAACATTCAAAGAATAAATTGGATTGAAATGCTTAAGTCAATAAAAAAATAGTCTATAATGTTGTTATCTCTCCTTCATATGTGCTTACATATATGTTCTTCATATGTGGATACATATATCCAGAAAGAAGGTTAAATGGTACAATATTATTTGGGGTAAATACTGTATTTCGAGATGTTCCTTCATCTCATGGTTAGCAATTCTAAATCGATTAGCTACATAAAAACATAATAACTGAATGGGGCTTGAAAATCAATCATCTTTATTTGTTATGTATGAATTGTTCGGAGGATGCAGATCATTTAATCATTGGATGCTCTTACTCAAACAAAATATTAAGTAAGATTCTTGTGAAGTGTGGGATAAAGAGTCCAGTTATATATTTGAATTTAGTAACTAAAATTATTTTTGAAATCCCATCTATGGAACACTTTCTCATTGTTAGCTCTCTATTTATACTATATATGTATTGGATACGGGGTGAGACAAACACTGGAAATTATGAAAGATTAAGCTTGAATGAGGAACAAATTTTGGGTGAAGAATGTGGGCCTAAAAAAGGTTTGTAATAGAGTGTTTAGGCTAAAAGGTTTATTTGTAATGTTTTATGGGCTTGTTAGTTTTTTCTTAAAGTTGTTTTGGGCTTTAAGAGTTATATGTAATAGGTTGGATTTTGGCTTCTAGAACTACTTGTAATAGGACTTGGAAATGTTGTGTAAGGAGTTATTAATAAGAAATTTGATTTACCAATAAAAAAATAGAAAAAGAAAGAATATTCAAATATAATATTTGTACATACAAACATCTCAACAACCAATAAATCATTTAGATACAATGAATAATTTTGAACCAAGCAAATTTATTCTTTTAATTTTGTATGCTTAAATAATACATGTACCATTCACATTTATTTTTTGTGTGAATACTATACTATTTTTACCTTTTAAATGTCACTCACTTCAAAACAAAGAACGAGTTTAGCATTCCATGTTGTTTGTATCAATCCCTTTACTTGATGTATATTTAGTTATAGATCTGGTTTATAAAACCACTTTAACAGATCAAAACCAGAATGCATACTATACATCGCTTGGGTTCTATAAAAACTAGCCACCGGTTAAACTGTCAGCGTCTTCGAAAGATTAATATAGTAGGCAACCAACCCATTAATTGATTTCAGGTTATTTATGCATAGATGATTTTAAGTATATTTTATTAAAAAATATATACTATAATTATTGTAAATTTAATAGTTAGTTAGTATATCAATAGATATTATATTGAATAAGGTGATATATAAGAAAAATTTCACGGGGTAAATTAAACAAATGTTACCAACGTTCTTATTTTATAATTGTAAAATTAATTCTGTACTTTCTTGACGTTAAATCAATTAAAGTGCGCACAAAATAACCCAGATAACCCATATTACCAAAATAAAAGAAAGATTAAATTGAACACAATAATACAAAATACATAATTCTGTAAATTTAATTAATACATTAAAAACAAAATTAATATGGGTTAGTGGTAAAATCACCTTTAAACTTCTTGGTATTACCCAATAAATATATATTTATTCGAATATATATGTCTTAATCTTAATGTTCTCTTAAATTAGAGAAGATTAATTTTTAATTTAAATATTTAAGTAATCACCTTATTAAAACATATAAATGAATAGTTTTTATTGCAATAAAAATTTAAATGAACACAAAATCAAGCGAATTTTTTTATTTAATTTATTATGTTACAAGTCACGTTTATATTAAATCGCATTTAGATTATTCTCAAAGAACATGAACAACTTATATTTGAAAATAGATAAATTAAATAAAAATTAATTCAACAAATATTGTACAAAAAACATCGCGTTTATATTTATGAACGCAAGAAAATTACTACATCATTACAATAATAAGAGAATCTTACACACTAGAGTACTTAAGAAAATTAAAATTACAATACAAAATATAAACCCTGATACTAGTGATTTCAGTTAGAAGGCGAGTTAGGACCAACATAGTTACATGGCAATGGAGGTAGCTTTGAAGACGAGTTTTAAACTTGTTGCTGAAGTGGTGCTGATAATGATGAGAAACATATAGATGGGATGCAAGACATGGATTTTAGAAACTCTATTTATTTACCAGCTATCACATTGGTATAAAGGGCTTCTTGTGGAATTTTGGGTAACTTCACTTGTATACCCAACTCCATTCTGGTCTCGATTCCAAGCCAAACTTGTTAATCATCTCTTCGTTGTTTCTGTTTGGGAGGATTTGTGGCCAAATTGATGAGCCATTATTGAGTTCGAAGGGAATCATTCGATTGATTCCGGTCTGATTTGTGTAATAATATAGATTGGATCCCAATAATGTTACTTAGAAGAGTGGGATTATCAAAATAATAAGCAAAAAACACAATTTGTAATGGAACATAAGGTTCCATTAGAGTTATAGATGGAGAAAAATTGAACTTCTTAAAGCCAGTTTCTAGAATGGTGTAAATTTATGTTTTCAAGGGGGTTAGAAATGGTATTTGTGTTAAATGGCTAAAAAACTTCTTTGTAAACATCCATATCAATGTGTATTTGAAGATTTGGAACCAGAATGTCAGAAAAGACGAGTAGCTTACATTACAAATTAAAATATAAATTCATCTTAAAAAAGGTAATGCATTTACATTTATCAAGTAGGTTATTTCTCACGAATATAAAATATTTTAATGTCTTACAAAATATGATTCTCTCCCAAATAGAAATAGACAATCATGAATATAAATATAGATAGTGATTTAACTTAATTATAACATGAGATTAGAGTTAATAAGAACCAGATTCATTCCACATGGTCATATATATACAAGAAACTTGAAAAAATCACTTAAATACACAACACTCAACCAACCATCCTATAAAACCTTAGTCAGAGACTCATATACTAGTGAGTACAGCTACTAATTTATCATTTATTAAACATAAGGTTTGCCAATTCAATATCTAATAGATATAATACATTATGAAAAAGAGATAAGTCTTACCAATATTATTTAGTAGAATAATCTCCTTTTGTTGAAATGCCATAGCCAACAAACATTGTCTGTAAAAGACATTAAATTATTTGTAATGAAATTTCTATTAATAGAGAGCTTTGACAAAAAACAACATATGACAAGAATTTTTAAATCAGATGATAATCCTAACAATTTACCAAATAAATCATGGAAAACTTAATTTACCAAATAAATCCTAATGCTAATATATAAATGGTTGGTCTCAAATAATATAACAATTTGAAACAAGTATGAAAAATATTAAAGTGTATTTTTACCTTTAACACACATTTGAAAAATTGAAATAATTTGATTCTTTTTGTGTTTTTTTGCTTCCCTTTATTTTACCTACCTTCTCATTCTACTCAATTCATGCCACATATTCATCAACATTAATAATAGATAAAAAGTAATTTTCTGTTTTGAGATAAAATATATTTTTACAAACTAAAAGTATATATAAAATCTAACTATCATACCTTGATATTATTCAGCATTTACCAAGGTATACATGGACGTCATTGAAAAATCTTTAGATTAGTTTTGTGTAATGTTATTTTTCAAAAAAAAAAAAGAGTTAGAAGGAAATAAGAAATTAAATATCAGAAGTTTGACAAAAATATGGCGATTACAGATATTTCAATTAATCTAGTCTATTCAATGTAGAAACCCTAGATTTAGTAACATGTGAAGCCGAAACAAAAAGCAAGAATCGGCAAATTGTGAATAAGCCATACTAATATATGGGAGTTGTAGGGTTTTGATCACGACCATCCAAATAGATTGAAATCAGTGGTTGAGAATTATTAAATATTCCCTAAGAAAAAAGCTATCACATTGGGCTAAGCCCAATAAGAGAATTAGTCAATAGACATATATAACTAATAATTAAACTTGAGACACGAAACACAAGCCCAAGCATATTTAGAAGTGTTAGTATGCACGGAAGAATTTGTCAGTAATCATATTTATTCTCAATGGTCATAAAGTCCGCCTTAAAATACCATCATAAATACGTCCAACAGTAACTCGTTCTCCCTCTTGTGTAAAACTGCATTCAGACTCATGCTGGTTTCGAAGAGTATAAACAGCATTCAGACTCATGCTGGTTTCGAAGAGTATTGCTAATACTTTTGGACGCTGATTATTATGACTATTTTGAAAACTCACAAGATTACCATATAAAAAGGTTTAAGTCATTGTTTAAAACACAAATTTATCTTCCATATATATAATATAAAATCTCTTTTCTTCTCTTACAAATGTTTCTAATTTTAGAATATAGTAGTAATAGTAATCCCTTTGAGGTTAACGACCATATTTGAAAAATCTTTTTTTAACTACTCAGCGGATCTGAAATATGTTGTATGTTTTTTTTTTATGTAACATTTTATTATCTACATACAACTCGTTGAATGTTTATTTTGTACATAAATGTATTTTTGAGATTACTAATTTATATAAGTGTTTGTTAGTTTTACCAACAATATAAAGTTGCAAGCAAATTAAATAACCAAGGGAGCAAAAAAACCATAAAAACGAAAGCCTAATTCCCAACACCAGAGAAGGTTATTGACTGAGTAAATTATAAAAGTGGCACGAATGAAAATACATACACAAAATTCACGCTCTTCAAGTGAAAGATGGAGAAAATGAAATTATGATTAGTTAGTTAGTTACTAAGTTGTAAGTTTTATCATCACCATAATAAAGAACTAAAGGGATTCATATGATCAGTATACATTCAAACATTCTCCTTCAAATGAACTTATTTTCTAGGTGGAAATATTAATGTCTGCTATTACTATAATTTGTGATGAATTTGAGGAACACTCTCCTTTAAGAGATATTGGTGCATCAGATGCTTTGTTATTCACAATAGATAGAACTTATTTCATGAGCCAATGGATACAACTTAAAATAAAAAGATTAGAGCAATGTGCAAAATCTAGGAAATAATTATAGGAGTTAGACAACGAGGATAATGAGCCACCTTTCAAACTAACAATTTATTTTATGCATTAAGAATCTATCCGAAGGAAAAAAACACTTGGCTTTTGACGATTCTTACACGAAACAACAAAGCTATTGACGTTTTTCCTGTCCATAATATATTTTCTGAATACATGTGGAAGCTGTTTGAACCGCCCTTTACTACTACTAACTTTTTCCCGTCCAGACCTAGAAGTTATCAACCACGAAACATAATAGGCCATTCATCACTAACAAATTGTTTCCTCTCAAAGATTAAATCCTAAATATCTAATGAATACGAGAAGACATATAACTAGCATTATAAACAACAACTAATGAATCATTCAAAGAAATCGCCATATGCCCACAAGTTGCACGTGAAAGAAAGAAGCTGAACATTCAAAGAATAAATTGGATTGAAATGCTTAAGTCAATAAAAAAATAGTCTATAATGTTGTTATCTCTCCTTCATATGTGCTTACATATATGTTCTTCATATGTGGATACATATATCCAGAGAGAAGGTTAAATGGTACAATATTATTTGGGGTAAATACTGTATTTCGAGATGTTCCTTCATCTCATGGTTAGCAATTCTAAATCGATTAGCTACATAAAAACATAATAACTGAATGGGGCTTGAAAATCAATCATCTTTATTTGTTATGTATGAATTGTTCGGAGGATGCAGATCATTTAATCATTGGATGCTCTTACTCTAACAAAATATTAAGTAAGATTCTTGTGAAGTGTGGGATAAAGAGTCCAGTTATATATTTGAATTGAGTAACTAAAATTATTTTTGAAATCCCATCTATGGAACACTTTCTCATTGTTAGCTCTCTATTTATACTATATATGTATTGGATACGGTGTGAGACAAACACTGGAAATTATGACAGATTAAGCTTGAATGAGGAACAAATTTTGGGTGAAGAATGTGGGCCTAAAAAAGGTTTGTAATAGAGTGTTTAGGCTAAAAGGTTTATTTGTAATGTTTTATGGGCTTGTTAGTTTTTTCTTAAAGTTGTTTTGGGCTTTAAGAGTTATATGTAATAGGTTGGATTTTGGCTTCTAGAACTACTTGTAATAGGACTTGGAAATGTTGTGTAAGGAGTTATTAATAAGAAATTTGATTTGCCAATAAAAAAATAGAAAAAGAAAGAATATTCAAATATAATATTTGTACATACAAACATCTCAACAACCAATAAATCATTTAGATACAATGAATAATTTTGAACCAAGCAAATTTATTCTTTTAATTTTGTATGCTTAAATAATACATGTACCATTCACATTTATTTTTTGTGTGAATACTATACTATTTTTACCTTTTAAATGTCACTCACTTCAAAACAAAGAACGAGTTTAGCATTCCATGTTGTTTGTATCAATCCCTTTACTTGATGTATATTTAGTTATAGATCTGGTTTATAAAACCACTTTAACTGATAAAAACCAGAATGCATACTATACATCGCTTGGGTTCTATAAAAACTAGCCACCGGTTAAACTGTCAGCGTCTTCGAAAGATTAATCGAGTAGGCAACCAACCCATTAATTAATTTCAGGTTATTTATGCATAGATGATTTTAAGTATATTTTATTAAAAAATATATATTATAATTATTGTAAATTTAATAGTTAGTTAGTATATCAATAGATATTATATTGAATAAGGTGATATATAAGAAAAATTTCACGGGGTAAATTAAACAAATGTTACCAACGTTCTTATTTTATAATTGTAAAATTAATTCTGTACTTTCTTGACGTTAAATCATTTAAAGTGCGCACAAAATAACCCGGATAACCCATATTACCAAAATAAAAGAAAGATTAAATTAAACACAATAATACAAAATACATAATTATGTAAATTTAATTAATACATTAAAAACAAAATTAATATGGGTTAGTGGTAAAATCACCTTTAAACTTCTTGGTATTACCCAATAAATATATATTTATTCGAATATATATGTCTTAATCTTAATGTTCTCTTAAATTAGAGAAGATTAATTTTTAATTTAAATATTTAAGTAATCACCTTATTAAAACATATAAATGAATAGTTTTTATTGCAATAAAAATTTAAATGAACACAAAATCAAGCGAATTTTTTTTATTTAATCTATTATGTTACAAGTCACGTTAATATTAAATCATATTTAGATTATTCTCAAAGAACATGAACAACTTATATTTGAAAATAGATAAATTAAATAAAAATTAATTCAACAAATATTGTACAAAAAACATCGCCTTTATATTTATGAACGCAAGAAAATTACTACATCATTACAATAATAAGAGAATCTTACACACTAGAGTACTTAAGAAAATTAAAATTACAATACAAAATATAAACCCTGATACTAGTGATTTCAGTTAGAAGGCGAGTTAGGACCAACATAGTTACATGGCAATGGAGGTAGCTTTGAAGACGAGTTTTAAACTTGTTGCTGAAGTGGTGCTGATAATGATGAGAAAGATATAGATGGGATGCAAGACATGGATTTTAGAAACTCTATTTATTTACCAGCTGTCACATTGGTATAAAGGGCTTCTTGTGGAATTTTGGGTAACTTCACTTGTATACCCAACTCCATTCTGGTCCCGATTCCAAGCCAAACTTGTTAATCATCTCTTCGTTGTTTCTGTTTGGGAGGATTTGTGGCCAAATTGATGAGCCATTATTGAGTTCGAAGGGAATCATTCGATTGATTCCGGTCTGATTTGTGTAATAATATAGATTGGATCCCAATAATGTTACTTAGAAGAGTGGGATTATCAAAAGAATAAGGAAAAAACACAATTTGTAATGGAACATAAGGTTCCATTAGAGTTATAGATGGAGAAAAATTGAACTTCTTAAAGCCATTTTCTAGAATGGTGTAAATTTATGTTTTCAAGGGGGTTAGAATGGTATTTGTGTTAAATGGCTAAAAAACTTCTTTGTAAACATCCATATCAATGTGTATTTGAAGATTTGGAACCAGAATGTCAGAAAAGACGAGTAGCTTCTTTCTCCTGAATAAATAATATAATTCATGAATACATTACAAATTAAAATATAAATTCATCTTAAAAAAGGTAATGCATTTACATTTATCAAGTAGGTTATTTCTCACGAATATAAAATCTTTTAATGTCTTACAAAATATGATTCTCTCCCAAATAGAAATAGACAATCATGAATATAAATATAGATAGTGATTTAACTTAATTATAACATGAGATTAGAGTTAATAAGAACCAGATTCATTCCACATGGTCATATATATACAAGAAACTTGAAAAAATCACTTAAATACACAACACTCAACCAACCATCCTATAAAACCTTAGTCAGAGACTCATATACTAGTGAGTACAGCTACTAATTTGTCATTTATTAAACATAAGGTTTGCCAATTCAATATCTAATAGATATAATACATTATGAAAAAGAGATAAGTCTTACCAATATTATTTAGTAGAATAATCTCCTTTTGTTGAAATGTCATAGCCAACAAACATTGTCTGTAAAAGACATTAAATTATTTGTAATGAAATTTCTATTAATAGAGAGCTTTGACAAAAAACAACATATGACAAGAATTTTTAAATCAGATGATAATCCTAACAATTTACCAAATAAATCATGGAAAACTTAATTTACCAAATAAATCCTAATGCTAATATATAAATGGTTGGTCTCAAATAATATAACAATTTGAAACAAGTATGAAAAATATTAAAGTGTATTTTTACCTTTAACACACATTTGAAAAATTGAAATAATTTGATTCTTTTTGTGTTTTTTTGCTTCCCTTTATTTTACCTACCTTCTCATTCTACTCAATTCATGCCACATATTCATCAACATTAATAATAGATTAAAAGTAATTTTCTGTTTTGAGATAAAATATATTTTTACAAACTAAAAGTATATATAAAATCTAACTATCATACCTTGATATTATTCAGCATTTACCAAGGTATACATGGACGTCATTGAAAAATCTTTAGATTAGTTTTGTGTAATGTTATTTTTCAAAAAAAAAAAAGAGTTAGAAGGAAATAAGAAATTAAAGATCAGAAGTTTGACAAAAATATGGCGATATATTTCAATTAATCTAGTCTATTCAATGTAGAAACCCTAGATTTAGTAACATGTGAAGCCGAAACAAAAAGCAAGAATCGGCAAATTGTGAATAAGCCATACTAATATATGGGAGTTGTAGGGTTTTGATCACGACCATCCAAATAGATTGAAATCAATGGTTGAGAATTATTAAATATTCCCTAAGAAAAAAGCTATCACATTGGGCTAAGCCCAATAAGAGAATTAGTCAATAGACATATATAACTAATAATTAAACTTGAGACACGAAACACAAGCCCAAGCATATTTAGAAGTGTTAGTATGCACGGAAGAATTTGTCAGTAATCATATTTATTCTCAATGGTCATAAAGTCCGCCTTAAAATACCATCATAAATACGTCCAACAGTAACTCGTTCTCCCTCTTGTGTAAAACTGCATTCAGACTCATGCTGGTTTCGAAGAGTATAAACAGCATTCAGACTCATGCTGGTTTCGAAGAGTATTGTTAATACTTTTGGACGCTGATTATTATGACTATTTTGAAAACTCACAAGATTACCATATAAAAAGGTTTAAGTCATTGTTTAAAACACAAATTTATCTTCCATATATATAATATAAAATCTCTTTTCTTCTCTTACAAATGTTTCTAATTTTAGAATATAGTAGTAATAGTAATCCCTTTGAGGTTAACGACAATATTTGAAAAATCTTTTTTTAACTACTCAGCGGATCTGAAATATGTTGTATGTTTTTTTTTATGTAACATTTTATTATCTACATACAACTCGTTGAATGTTTATTTTGTACATAAATGTATTTTTGAGATTACTAATTTATATAAGTGTTTGTTAGTTTTACCAACAATATAAAGTTGCAAGCAAATTAAATAACCAAGGGAGCAAAAAAACCATAAAAACGAAAGCCTAATTCCCAACACCAGAGAAGGTTATTGACTGAGTAAATTATAAAAGTGGCACGAATGAAAATACATACACAAAATTCACGCTCTTCAAGTGAAAGATGGAGAAAATGAAATTATGATTAGTTAGTTAGTTACTAAGTTGTAAGTTTTATCATCACCATAATAAAGAACTAAAGGGATTCATATGATCAGTATACATTCAAACATTCTCCTTCAAATGAACTTATTTTCTAGGTGGAAATATTAATGTCTGCTATTACTATAATTTGTGATGAATTTGAGGAACACTCTCCTTTAAGAGATATTGGTGCATCAGATGCTTTGTTATTCACAATAGATAGAACTTATTTCATGAGCCAATGGATACAACTTAAAATAAAAAGATTAGAGCAATGTGCAAAATCTAGGAAATAATTATAGGAGTTAGACAACGAGGATAATGAGCCACCTTTCAAACTAACAATTTATTTTATGCATTAAGAATCTATCCGAAGGAAAAAAACACTTGGCTTTTGACGATTCTTACACGAAACAACAAAGCTATTGACGTTTTTCCTGTCCATAATATATTTTCTGAATACATGTGGAAGCTGTTTGAACCGCCCTTTACTACTACTAACTTGTTCCCGTCCAGACCTAGAAGTTATCAACCACGAAACATAATAGGCCATTCATCACTAACAAATTGTTTCCTCTCAAAGATTAAATCCTAAATATCTAATGAATACGAGAAGACATATAACTAGCATTATAAACAACAACTAATGAATCATTCAAAGAAATCGCCATATGCCCACAAGTTGCACGTGAAAGAAAGAAGCTGAACATTCAAAGAATAAATTGGATTGAAATGCTTAAGTCAATAAAAAAATAGTCTATAATGTTGTTATCTCTCCTTCATATGTGCTTACATATATGTTCTTCATATGTGGATACATATATCCAGAGAGAAGGTTAAATGGTACAATATTATTTGGGGTAAATACTGTATTTCGAGATGTTCCTTCATCTCATGGTTAGCAATTCTAAATCGATTAGCTACATAAAAACATAATAACTGAATGGGGCTTGAAAATCAATCATCTTTATTTGTTATGTATGAATTGTTCGGAGGATGCAGATCATTTAATCATTGGATGCTCTTACTCTAACAAAATATTAAGTAAGATTCTTGTGAAGTGTGGGATAAAGAGTCCAGTTATATATTTGAATTGAGTAACTAAAATTATTTTTGAAATCCCATCTATGGAACACTTTCTCATTGTTAGCTCTCTATTTATACTATATATGTATTGGATACGGGGTGAGACAAACACTGGAAATTATGACAGATTAAGCTTGAATGAGGAACAAATTTTGGGTGAAGAATGTGGGCCTAAAAAAGGTTTGTAATAGAGTGTTTAGGCTAAAAGGTTTATTTGTAATGTTGTATGGGCTTGTTAGTTTTTTCTTAAAGTTGTTTTGGGCTTTAAGAGTTATATGTAATAGGTTGGATTTTGGCTTCTAGAACTACTTGTAATAGGACTTGGAAATGTTGTGTAAGGAGTTATTAATAAGAAATTTGATTTGCCAATAAAAAAATAGAAAAAGAAAGAATATTCAAATATAATATTTGTACATACAAACATCTCAACAACCAATAAATCATTTAGATACAATGAATAATTTTGAACCAAGCAAATTTATTCTTTTAATTTTGTATGCTTAAATAATACATGTACCATTCACATTAATTTTTTGTGTGAATACTATACTATTTTTACCTTTTAAATGTCACTCACTTCAAAACAAAGAACGAGTTTAGCATTCCATGTTGTTTGTATCAATCCCTTTACTTGATGTATATTTAGTTATAGATCTGGTTTATAAAACCACTTTAACTGATAAAAACCAGAATGCATACTATACATCGCTTGGGTTCTATAAAAACTAGCCACCGGTTAAACTGTCAGCGTCTTCGAAAGATTAATCGAGTAGGCAACCAACCCATTAATTAATTTCAGGTTATTTATGCATAGATGATTTTAAGTATATTTTATTAAAAAATATATACTATAATTATTGTAAATTTAATAGTTAGTTAGTATATCAATAGATATTATATTGAATAAGGTGATATATAAGAAAAATTTCACGGGGTAAATTAAACAAATGTTACCAACGTTCTTATTTTATAATTGTAAAATTAATTCTGTACTTTCTTGACGTTAAATCATTTAAAGTGCGCACAAAATAACCCGGATAACCCATATTACCAAAATAAAAGAAAGATTAAATTAAACACAATAATACAAAATACATAATTATGTAAATTTAATTAATACATTAAAAACAAAATTAATATGGGTTAGTGGTAAAATCACCTTTAAACTTCTTGGTATTACCCAATAAATATATATTTATTCGAATATATATGTCTTAATCTTAATGTTCTCTTAAATTAGAGAAGATTAATTTTTAATTTAAATATTTAAGTAATCACCTTATTAAAACATATAAATGACTAGTTTTTATTGCAATAAAAATTTAAATGAACACAAAATCAAGCGAATTTTTTTTATTTAATCTATTATGTTACAAGTCACGTTAATATTAAATCATATTTAGATTATTCTCAAAGAACATGAACAACTTATATTTGAAAATAGATAAATTAAATAAAAATTAATTCAACAAATATTGTACAAAAATCATCGCCTTTATATTTATGAACGCAAGAAAATTACTACATCATTACAATAATAAGAGAATCTTACACACTAGAGTACTTAAGAAAATTAAAATTACAATACAAAATATAAACCCTGATACTAGTGATTTCAGTTAGAAGGCGAGTTAGGACCAACATAGTTACATGGCAATGGAGGTAGCTTTGAAGACGAGTTTTAAACTTGTTGCTGAAGTGGTGCTGATAATGATGAGAAAGATATAGATGGAATGCAAGACATGGATTTTAGAAACTCTATTTATTTACCAGCTGTCACATCGGTATAAAGGGCTTCTTGTGGAATTTTGGGTAACTTCACTTGTATACCCAACTCCATTCTGGTCCCGATTCCAAGCCAAACTTGTTAATCATCTCTTCGTTGTTTCTGTTTGGGAGGATTTGTGGCCAAATTGATGAGCCATTATTGAGTTCGAAGGGAATCATTCGATTGATTCCGGTCTGATTTGTGTAATAATATAGATTGGATCCCAATAATGTTACTTAGAAGAGTGGGATTATCAAAAGAATAAGGAAAAAACACAATTTGTAATGGAACATAAGGTTCCATTAGAGTTATAGATGGAGAAAAATTGAACTTCTTAAAGCCAGTTTCTAGAATGGTGTAAATTTATGTTTTCAAGGGGGTTAGAAATGGTATTTGTGTTAAATGGCTAAAAAACTTCTTTGTAAACATCCATATCAATGTGTATTTGAAGATTTGGAACCAGAATGTCAGAAAAGACGAGTAGCTTCTTTCTCCTGAATAAATAATATAATTCATGAATACATTACAAATTAAAATATAAATTCATCTTAAAAAAGGTAATGCATTTACATTTATCAAGTAGCTTATTTCTCACGAATATAAAATCTTTTAATGTCTTACAAAATATGATTCTCTCCCAAATAGAAATAGACAATCATGAATATAAATATAGATAGTGATTTAACTTAATTATAACATGAGATTAGAGTTAATAAGAACCAGATTCATTCCACATGGTCATATATATACAAGAAACTTGAAAAAATCACTTAAATACACAACACTCAACCAACCATCCTATAAAACCTTAGTCAGAGACTCATATACTAGTGAGTACAGCTACTAATTTGTCATTTATTAAACATAAGGTTTGCCAATTCAATATCTAATAGATATAATACATTATGAAAAAGAGATAAGTCTTACCAATATTATTTAGTAGAATAATCTCCTTTTGTTGAAATGCCATAGCCAACAAACATTGTCTGTAAAAGACATTAAATTATTTGTAATGAAATTTCTATTAATAGAGAGCTTTGACAAAAAACAACATATGACAAGAATTTTTAAATCAGATGATAATCCTAACAATTTACCAAATAAATCATGGAAAACTTTATTTACCAAATAAATCCTAATGCTAATATATAAATGGTTGGTCTCAAATAATATAACAATTTGAAACAAGTATGAAAAATATTAAAGTGTATTTTTACCTTTAACACACATTTGAAAAATTGAAATAATTTGATTCTTTTTGTGTTTTTTTGCTTCCCTTTATTTTACCTACCTTCTCATTCTACTCAATTCATGCCACATATTCATCAACATTAATAATAGATTAAAAGTAATTTTCTGTTTTGAGATAAAATATATTTTTACAAACTAAAAGTATATATAAAATCTAACTATCATACCTTGATATTATTCAGCATTTACCAAGGTATACATGGACGTCATTGAAAAATCTTTAGATTAGTTTTGTGTAATGTTATTTTTCAAAAAAAAAAAGAGTTAGAAGGAAATAAGAAATTAAAGATCAGAAGTTTGACAAAAATCTGGCGATTACAGATATTTCAATTAATCTAGTCTATTCAATGTAGAAACCCTAGATTTAGTAACATGTGAAGCCGAAACAAAAAGCAAGAATCGGCAAATTGTGAATAAGCCATACTAATATATGGGAGTTGTAGGGTTTTGATCACGACCATCCAAATAGATTGAAATCAATGGTTGAGAATTATTAAATATTCCCTAAGAAAAAAGGTATCACATTGGGCTAAGCCCAATAAGAGAATTAGTCAATAGACATATATAACTAATAATTAAACTTGAGACACGAAACACAAGCCCAAGCATATTTAGAAGTGTTAGTATGCACGGAAGAATTTGTCAGTAATCATATTTATTCTCAATGGTCATAAAGTCCGCCTTAAAATACCATCATAAATACGTCCAACAGTAACTCGTTCTCCCTCTTGTGTAAAACTGCATTCAGACTCATGCTGGTTTCGAAGAGTATAAACAGCATTCAGACTCATGCTGGTTTCGAAGAGTATTGTTAATACTTTTGGACGCTGATTATTATGACTATTTTGAAAACTCACAAGATTACCATAAAAAGGTTTAAGTCATTGTTTAAAACACAAATTTATCTTCCATATATATAATATAAAATCTCTTTTCTTCTCTTACAAATGTTTCTAATTTTAGAATATAGTAGTAATAGTAATCCCTTTGAGGTTAACGACCATATTTGAAAAATCTTTTTTTAACTACTCAGCGGATCTGAAATATGTTGTATGTTTTTTTTTTATGTAACATTTTATTATCTACATACAACTCGTTGAATGTTTATTTTGTACATAAATGTATTTTTGAGATTACTAATTTATATAAGTGTTTGTTAGTTTTACCAACAATATAAAGTTGCAAGCAAATTAAATAACCAAGGGAGCAAAAAAACCATAAAAACGAAAGCCTAATTCCCAACCCCAGAGAAGGTTATTGACTGAGTAAATTATAAAAGTGGCACGAATGAAAATACATACACAAAATTCACGCTCTTCAAGTGAAAGATGGAGAAAATGAAATTATGATTAGTTAGTTAGTTACTAAGTTGTAAGTTTTATCATCACCATAATAAAGAACTAAAGGGATTCATATGATCAGTA
Source organism: Nemophila menziesii (assembly GCA_029959085.1). NCBI lineage: Eukaryota > Viridiplantae > Streptophyta > Magnoliopsida > Boraginales > Hydrophyllaceae > Nemophila > Nemophila menziesii. The sequence goes on along the minus strand of JARWIR010000015.1, from coordinate 20,075,166 downwards.
TACATTCAAACATTCTCCTTCAAATGAACTTATTTTCTAGGTGGAAATATTAATGTCTGCTATTACTATAATTTGTGATGAATTTGAGGAACACTCTCCTTTAAGAGATATTGGTGCATCAGATGCTTTGTTATTCACAATAGATACAACTTATTTCATGAGCCAATGGATACAACTTAAAATAAAAAGATTAGAGCAATGTGCAAAATCTAGGAAATAATTATAGGAGTTAGACAACGAGGATAATGAGCCACCTTTCAAACTAACAATTTATTTTATGCATTAAGAATCTATCCGAAGGAAAAAAACACTTGGCTTTTGACGATTCTTACACGAAACAACAAAGCTATTGACGTTTTTCCTGTCCATAATATATTTTCTGAATACATGTGGAAGCTGTTTGAACCGCCCTTTACTACTACTAACTTGTTCCCGTCCAGACCTAGAAGTTATCAACCACGAAACAGAATAGGCCATTCATCACTAACAAATTGTTTCCTCTCAAAGATTAAATCCTAAATATCTAATGAATACGAGAAGACATATAACTAGCATTATAAACAACAACTAATGAATCATTCAAAGAAATCGCCATATGCCCACAAGTTGCACGTGAAAGAAAGAAGCTGAACATTCAAAGAATAAATTGGATTGAAATGCTTAAGTCAATAAAAAAATAGTCTATAATGTTGTTATCTCTCCTTCATATGTGCTTACATATATGTTCTTCATATGTGGATACATATATCCAGAGAGAAGGTTAAATGGTACAATATTATTTGGGGTAAATACTGTATTTCGAGATGTTCCTTCATCTCATGGTTAGCAATTCTAAATCGATTAGCTACATAAAAACATAATAACTGAATGGGGCTTGAAAATCAATCATCTTTATTTGTTATGTATGAATTGTTCGGAGGATGCAGATCATTTAATCATTGGATGCTCTTACTCTAACAAAATATTAAGTAAGATTCTTGTGAAGTGTGGGATAAAGAGTCCAGTTATATATTTGAATTGAGTAACTAAAATTATTTTTGAAATCCCATCTATGGAACACTTTCTCATTGTTAGCTCTCTATTTATACTATATATGTATTGGATACGGGGTGAGACAAACACTGGAAATTATGACAGATTAAGCTTGAATGAGGAACAAATTTTGGGTGAAGAATGTGGGCCTAAAAAAGGTTTGTAATAGAGTGTTTAGGCTAAAAGGTTTATTTGTAATGTTTTATGGGCTTGTTAGTTTTTTCTTAAAGTTGTTTTGGGCTTTAAGAGTTATATGTAATAGGTTGGATTTTGGCTTCTAGAACTACTTGTAATAGGACTTGGAAATGTTGTGTAAGGAGTTATTAATAAGAAATTTGATTTGCCAATAAAAAAATAGAAAAAGAAAGAATATTCAAATATAATATTTGTACATACAAACATCTCAACAACCAATAAATCATTTAGATACAATGAATAATTTTGAACCAAGCAAATTTATTCTTTTAATTTTGTATGCTTAAATAATACATGTACCATTCACATTTATTTTTTGTGTGAATACTATACTATTTTTACCTTTTAAATGTCACTCACTTGAAAACAAAGAACGAGTTTAGCATTCCATGTTGTTTGTATCAATCCCTTTACTTGATGTATATTTAGTTATAGATCTGGTTTATAAAACCACTTTAACAGATAAAAACCAGAATGCATACTATACATCGCTTGGGTTCTATAAAAACTAGCCACCGGTTAAACTGTCAGCGTCTTCGAAAGATTAATCGAGTAGGCAACCAACCCATTAATTAATTTCAGGTTATTTATGCATAGATGATTTTAAGTATATTTTATTAAAAAATATATACTATAATTATTGTAAATTTAATAGTTAGTTAGTATATCAATAGATATTATATTGAATAAGGTGATATATAAGGAAAATTTTACGGGGTAAATTAAACAAATGTTACCAACGTTCTTATTTTATAATTGTAAAATTAATTCTGTACTTTCTTGACGTTAAATCATTTAAAGTGCGCACAAAATAACCCGGATAACCCATATTACCAAAATAAAAGAAAGATTAAATTAAACACAATAATACAAAATACATAATTATGTAAATTTAATTAATACATTAAAAACAAAATTAATATGGGTTAGTGGTAAAATCACCTTTAAACTTCTTGGTATTATCCAATAAATATATATTTATTCGAATATATATGTCTTAATCTTAATGTTCTCTTAAATTAGAGAAGATTAATTTTTAATTTAAATATTTAAGTAATCACCTTATTAAAACATATAAATGAATAGTTTTTATTGCAATAAAAATTTAAATGAACACAAAATCAAGCGATTTTTTTTTATTTAATCTATTATGTTACAAGTCACGTTAATATTAAATCACATTTAGATTATTCTCAAAGAACATGAACAACTTATATTTGAAAATAGATAAATTAAATAAAAATTAATTCAACAAATATTGTACAAAAAACATCGCGTTTATATTTATGAACGCAAGAAAATTACTACATCATTACAATAATAAGAGAATCCTACACACTAGAGTACTTAAGAAAATTAAAATTACAATACAAAATATAAACCCTGATACTAGTGATTTCAGTTAGAAGGCGAGTTAGGACCAACATAGTTACATGGCAATGGAGGTAGCTTTGAAGACGAGTTTTAAACTTGTTGCTGAAGTGGTGCTGATAATGATGAGAAAGATATAGATGGGATGCAAGACATGGATTTTAGAAACTCTATTTTTACCAGCTGTCACATTGGTATAAAGGGCTTCTTGTGGAATTTTGGGTAACTTCACTTGTATACCCAACTCCATTCTGGTCCCGATTCCAAGCCAAACTTGTTAATCATCTCTTCGTTGTTTCTGTTTGGGAGGATTTGTGGCCAAATTGATGAGCCATTATTGAGTTCGAAGGGAATCATTCGATTGATTCCGGTCTGATTTGTGTAATAATATAGATTGGATCCCAATAATGTTACTTAGAAGAGTGGGATTATCAAAAGAATAAGGAAAAAACACAATTTGCAATGGAACATAAGGTTCCATTAGAGTTATAGATGGAGAAAAATTGAACTTCTTAAAGCCAGTTTCTTGAATGGTGTAAATTTATGTTTTCAAGGGGGTTAGAAATGGTATTTGTGTTAAATGGCTAAAAAACTTCTTTGTAAACATCCATATCAATGTGTATTTGAAGATTTGGAACCAGAATGTCAGAAAAGACGAGTAGCTTCTTTCTCCTGAATAAATAATATAATTCATGAATACATTACAAATTAAAATATAAATTCATCTTAAAAAAGGTAATGCATTTACATTTATCAAGTAGCTTATTTCTCACGAATATAAAATCTTTTAATGTCTTACAAAATATGATTCTCTCCCAAATAGAAATAGACAATCATGAATATAAATATAGATAGTGATTTAACTTAATTATAACATGAGATTAGAGTTAATAAGAACCAGATTCATTCCACATGGTCATATATATACAAGAAACTTGAAAAAATCACTTAAATACACAACACTCAACCAACCATCCTATAAAACCTTAGTCAGAGACTCATATACTAGTGAGTACAGCTACTAATTTGTCATTTATTAAACATAAGGTTTGCCAATTCAATATCTAATAGATATAATACATTATGAAAAAGAGATAAGTCTTACCAATATTATTTAGTAGAATAATCTCCTTTTGTTGAAATGCCATAGCCAACAAACATTGTCTGTAAAAGACATTAAATTATTTGTAATGAAATTTCTATTAATAGAGAGCTTTGACAAAAAACAACATATGACAAGAATTTTTAAATCAGATGATAATCCTAACAATTTACCAAATAAATCATGGAAAACTTAATTTACCAAATAAATCCTAATGCTAATATATAAATGGTTGGTCTCAAATAATATAACAATTTGAAACAAGTATGAAAAATATTAAAGTGTATTTTTACCTTTAACACACATTTGAAAAATTGAAATAATTTGATTCTTTTTGTGTTTTTTTGCTTCCCTTTATTTTACCTACCTTCTCATTCTACTCAATTCATGCCACATATTCATCAACATTAATAATAGATTAAAAGTAATTTTCTGTTTTGAGATAAAATATATTTTTACAAACTAAAAGTATATATAAAATCTAACTATCATACCTTGATATTATTCAGCATTTACCAAGGTATACATGGACGTCATTGAAAAATCTTTAGATTAGTTTTGTGTAATGTTATTTTTCAAAAAAAAAAAGAGTTAGAAGGAAATAAGAAATTAAAGATCAGAAGTTTGACAAAAATCTGGCGATTACAGATATTTCAATTAATCTAGTCTATTCAATGTAGAAACCCTAGATTTAGTAACATGTGAAGCCGAAACAAAAAGCAAGAATCGGCAAATTGTGAATAAGCCATACTAATATATGGGAGTTGTAGGGATTTGATCACGACCATCCAAATAGATTGAAATCAATGGTTGAGAATTATTAAATATTCCCTAAAAAAAAAGCTATCACATTGGGCTAAGCCCAATAAGAGAATTAGTCAATAGACATATATAACTAATAATTAAACTTGAGACACGAAACACAAGCCCACGCATATTTAGAAGTGTTAGTATGCACGGAAGAATTTGTCAGTAATCATATTTATTCTCAATGGTCATAAAGTCCGCCTTAAAATACCATCATAAATACGTCCAACAGTAACTCGTTCTCCCTCTTGTGTAAAACTGCATTCAGACTCATGCTGGTTTCGAAGAGTATAAACAGCATTCAGACTCATGCTGGTTTCGAAGAGTATTGTTAATACTTTTGGACGCTGATTATTATGACTATTTTGAAAACTCACAAGATTACCATATAAAAAGGTTTAAGTCATTGTTTAAAACACAAATTTATCTTCCATATATATAATATAAAATCTCTTTTCTTCTCTTACAAATGTTTCTAATTTTAGAATATAGTAGTAATAGTAATCCCTTTGAGGTTAACGACCATATTTGAAAAATCTTTTTTTAACTACTCAGCGGATCTGAAATATGTTGTATGTTTTTTTTTATGTAACATTTTATTATCTACATACAACTCGTTGAATGTTTATTTTGTACATAAATGTATTTTTGAGATTACTAATTTATATAAGTGTTTGTTAGTTTTACCAACAATATAAAGTTGCAAGCAAATTAAATAACCAAGGGAGCAAAAAAACCATAAAAACGAAAGCCTAATTCCCAACACCAGAGAAGGCTATTGACTGAGTAAATTATAAAAGTGGCACGAATGAAAATACATACACAAAATTCACGCTCTTCAAGTGAAAGATGGAGAAAATGAAATTATGATTAGTTAGTTAGTTACTAAGTTGTAAGTTTTATCATCACCATAATAAAGAACTAAAGGGATTCATATGATCAGTATACATTCAAACATTCTCCTTCAAATGAACTTATTTTCTAGGTGGAAATATTAATGTCTGCTATTTCTATAATTTGTGATGAATTTGAGGAACACTCTCCTTTAAGAGATATTGGTGCATCAGATGCTTTGTTATTCACAATAGATACAACTTATTTCATGAGCCAATGGATACAACTTAAAATAAAAAGATTAGAGCAATGTGCAAAATCTAGGAAATAATTATAGGAGTTAGACAACGAGGATAATGAGCCACCTTTCAAACTAACAATTTATTTTATGCATTAAGAATCTATCCGAAGGAAAAAAACACTTGGCTTTTGACGATTCTTACACGAAACAACAAAGCTATTGACGTTTTTCCTGTCCATAATATATTTTCTGAATACATGTGGAAGCTGTTTGAACCGCCCTTTACTACTACTAACTTGTTCCCGTCCAGACCTAGAAGTTATCAACCACGAAACAGAATAGGCCATTCATCACTAACAAATTGTTTCCTCTCAAAGATTAAATCCTAAATATCTAATGAATACGAGAAGACATATAACTAGCATTATAAACAACAACTAATGAATCATTCAAAGAAATCGCCATATGCCCACAAGTTGCACGTGAAAGAAAGAAGCTGAACATTCAAAGAATAAATTGGATTGAAATGCTTAAGTCAATAAAAAAATAGTCTATAATGTTGTTATCTCTCCTTCATATGTGCTTACATATATGTTCTTCATATGTGGATACATATATCCAGAGAGAAGGTTAAATGGTACAATATTATTTGGGGTAAATACTGTATTTCGAGATGTTCCTTCATCTCATGGTTAGCAATTCTAAATCGATTAGCTACATAAAAACATAATAACTGAATGGGGCTTGAAAATCAATCATCTTTATTTGTTATGTATGAATTGTTCGGAGGATGCAGATCATTTAATCATTGGATGCTCTTACTCTAACAAAATATTAAGTAAGATTCTTGTGAAGTGTGGGATAAAGAGTCCAGTTATATATTTGAATTGAGTAACTAAAATTATTTTTGAAATCCCATCTATGGAACACTTTCTCATTGTTAGCTCTCTATTTATACTATATATGTATTGGATACGGGGTGAGACAAACACTGGAAATTATGACAGATTAAGCTTGAATGAGGAACAAATTTTGGGTGAAGAATGTGGGCCTAAAAAAGGTTTGTAATAGAGTGTTTAGGCTAAAAGGTTTATTTGTAATGTTTTATGGGCTTGTTAGTTTTTTCTTAAAGTTGTTTTGGGCTTTAAGAGTTATATGTAATAGGTTGGATTTTGGCTTCTAGAACTACTTGTAATAGGACTTGGAAATGTTGTGTAAGGAGTTATTAATAAGAAATTTGATTTGCCAATAAAAAAATAGAAAAAGAAAGAATATTCAAATATAATATTTGTACATACAAACATCTCAACAACCAATAAATCATTTAGATACAATGAATAATTTTGAACCAAGCAAATTTATTCTTTTAATTTTGTATGCTTAAATAATACATGTACCATTCACATTTATTTTTTGTGTGAATACTATACTATTTTTACCTTTTAAATGTCACTCACTTCAAAACAAAGAACGAGTTTAGCATTCCATGTTGTTTGTATCAATCCCTTTACTTGATGTATATTTAGTTATAGATCTGGTTTATAAAACCACTTTAACAGATAAAAACCAGAATGCATACTATACATCGCTTGGGTTCTATAAAAACTAGCCACCGGTTAAACTGTCAGCGTCTTCGAAAGATTAATCGAGTAGGCAACCAACCCATTAATTAATTTCAGGTTATTTATGCATAGATGATTTTAAGTATATTTTATTAAAAAATATATATTATAATTATTGTAAATTTAATAGTTAGTTAGTATATCAATAGATATTATATTGAATAAGGTGATATATAAGAAAAATTTCACGGGGTAAATTAAACAAATGTTACCAACGTTCTTATTTTATAATTGTAAAATTAATTCTGTACTTTCTTGACGTTAAATCATTTAAAGTGCGCACAAAATAACCCGGATAACCCATATTACCAAAATAAAAGAAATATTAAATTAAACACAATAATACAAAATACATAATTATGTAAATTTAATTAATACATTAAAAACAAAATTAATATGGGTTAGTGGTAAAATCACCTTTAAACTTCTTGGTATTACCCAATAAATATATATTTATTCGAATATATATGTCTTAATCTTAATGTTCTCTTAAATTAGAGAAGATTAATTTTTAATTTAAATATTTAAGTAATCACCTTATTAAAACATATAAATGAATAATTTTTATTGCAATAAAAATTTAAATGAACACAAAATCAAGCGAATTTTTTTTATTTAATCTATTATGTTACAAGTCACGTTAATATTAAATCACATTTAGATTATTCTCAAAGAACATGAACAACTTATATTTGAAAATAGATAAATTAAATAAAAATTAATTCAACAAATATTGTACAAAAAACATCGCGTTTATATTTATGAACGCAAGAAAATTACTACATCATTACAATAATAAGAGAATCTTACACACTAGAGTACTTAAGAAAATTAAAATAACAATACAAAATATAAACCCTGATACTAGTGATTTCAGTTAGAAGGCGAGTTAGGACCAACATAGTTACATGGCAATGGAGGTAGCTTTGAAGACGAGTTTTAAACTTGTTGCTGAAGTGGTGCTGATAATGATGAGAAAGATATAGATGGGATGCAAGACATGGATTTTAGAAACTCTATTTATTTACGAGCTGTCACATTGGTATAAAGGGCTTCTTGTGGAATTTTGGGTAACTTCACTTGTATACCCAACTCCATTCTGGTCCCGATTCCAAGCCAAACTTGTTAATCATCTCTTCGTTGTTTCTGTTTGGGAGGATTTGTGGCCAAATTGATGAGCCATTATTGAGTTCGAAGGGAATCATTCGATTGATTCCGGTCTGATTTGTGTAATAATATAGATTGGATCCCAATAATGTTACTTAGAAGAGTGGGATTATCAAAAGAATAAGGAAAAAACACAATTTGTAATGGAACATAAGGTTCCATTAGAGTTATAGATGGAGAAAAATTGAACTTCTTAAAGCCAGTTTCTAGAATGGTGTAAATTTATGTTTTCAAGGGGGTTAGAAATGGTATTTGTGTTAAATGGCTAAAAAACTTCTTTGTAAACATCCATATCAATGTGTATTTGAAGATTTGGAACCAGAATGTCAGAAAAGACGAGTAGCTTCTTTCTCCTGAATAAATAATATAATTCATAAATACATTACAAATTAAAATATAAATTCATCTTAAAAAAGGTAATGCATTTACATTTATCAAGTAGCTTATTTCTCACGAATATAAAATCTTTTAATGTCTTACAAAATATGATTCTCTCCCAAATAGAAATAGACAATCATGAATATAAATATAGATAGTGATTTAACTTAATTATAACATGAGATTAGAGTTAATAAGAACCAGATTCATTCCACATGGTCATATATATACAAGAAACTTGAAAAAATCACTTAAATACACAACACTCAACCAACCATCCTATAAAACCTTAGTCAGAGACTCATATACTAGTGAGTACAGCTACTAATTTGTCATTTATTAAACATAAGGTTTGCCAATTCAGTATCTAATATATATAATACATTATGAAAAAGAGATAAGTCTTACCAATATTATTTAGTAGAATAATCTCCTTTTGTTGAAATGCCATAGCCAACAAACATTGTCTGTAAAAGACATTAAATTATTTGTAATGAAATTTCTATTAATAGAGAGCTTTGACAAAAAACAACATATGACAAGAATTTTTAAATCAGATGATAATCCTAACAATTTACCAAATAAATCATGGAAAACATAATTTACCAAATAAATCCTAATGCTAATATATAAATGGTTGGTCTCAAATAATATAACAATTTGAAACAAGTATGAAAAATATTAAAGTGTATTTTTACCTTTAACACACATTTGAAAAATTGAAATAATTTGATTCTTTTTGTGTTTTTTTGCTTCCCTTTATTTTACCTACCTTCTCATTCTACTCAATTCATGCCACAAATTCATCAACATTAATAATAGATTAAAAGTAATTTTCTGTTTTGAGATAAAATATATTTTTACAAACTAAAAGTATATATAAAATCTAACTATCATACCTTGATATTATTCAGCATTTACCAAGGTATACATGGACGTCATTGAAAAATCTTTAGATTAGTTTTGTGTAATGTTATTTTTCAAAAAAAAAAAAGAGTTAGAAGGAAATAAGAAATTAAAGATCAGAAGTTTGACAAAAATCTGGCGATTACAGATATTTCAATTAATCTAGTCTATTCAATGTAGAAACCCTAGATTTAGTAACATGTGAAGCCGAAACAAAAAGCAAGAATCGGCAAATTGTGAATAAGCCATACTAATATATGGGAGTTGTAGGGTTTTGATCACGACCATCCAAATAGATTGAAATCAATGGTTGAGAATTATTAAATATTCCCTAAGAAAAAAGCTATCACATTGGGCTAAGCCCAATAAGAGAATTAGTCAATAGACATATATAACTAATAATTAAACTTGAGACACGAAACACAAGCCCAAGCATATTTAGAAGTGTTAGTATGCACGGAAGAATTTGTCAGTAATCATATTTATTCTCAATGGTCATAAAGTCCGCCTTAAAATACCATCATAAATACGTCCAACAGTAACTCGTTCTCCCTCTTGTGTAAAACTGCATTCAGACTCATGCTGGTTTCGAAGAGTATAAACAGCATTCAGACTCATGCTGGTTTCGAAGAGTATTGTTAATACTTTTGGACGCTGATTATTATGACTATTTTGAAAACTCACAAGATTACCATATAAAAAGGTTTAAGTCATTGTTTAAAACACAAATTTATCTTCCATATATATAATATAAAATCTCTTTTCTTCTCTTACAAATGTTTCTAATTTTAGAATATAGTAGTAATAGTAATCCCTTTGAGGTTAACGACCATATTTGAAAAATCTTTTTTTAACTACTCAGCGGATCTGAAATATGTTGTATGTTTTTTTTTATGTAACATTTTATTATCTACATACAACTCGTTGAATGTTTATTTTGTACATAAATGTATTTTTGAGATTACTAATTTATATAAGTTATTGTTAGTTTTACCAACAATATAAAGTTGCAAACAAATTAAATAACCAAGGGAGCAAAAAAACCATAAAAACGAAAGCCTAATTCCCAACACCAGAGAAGGTTATTGACTGAGTAAATTATAAAAGTGGCACGAATGAAAATACATACACAAAATTCACGCTCTTCAAGTGAAAGATGGAGAAAATGAAATTATGATTAGTTAGTTAGTTACTAAGTTGTAAGTTTTATCATCACCATAATAAAGAACTAAAGGGATTCATATGATCAGTATACATTCAAACATTCTCCTTCAAATGAACTTATTTTCTAGGTTTAAATATTAATGTCTGCTATTACTATAATTTGTGATGAATTTGAGGAACACTCTCCTTTAAGAGATATTGGTGCATCAGATGCTTTGTTATTCACAATAGATACAACTTATTTCATGAGCCAATGGATACAACTTAAAATAAAAAGATTAGAGCAATGTGAAAAATCTAGGAAATAATTATAGGAGTTAGACAACGAGGATAATGAGCCACCTTTCAAAATAACAATTTATTTTATGCATTAAGAATCTATCCGAAGGAAAAAAACACTTGGCTTTTGACGATTCTTACACGAAACAACAAAGCTATTGACGTTTTTCCTGTCCATAATATATTTTCTGAATACATGTGGAAGCTGTTTGAACCGCCCTTTACTACTACTAACTTGTTCCCGTCCAGACCTAGAAGTTATCAACCACGAAACAGAATAGGCCATTCATCACTAACAAATTGTTTCCTCTCAAAGATTAAATCCTAAATATCTAATGAATACGAGAAGACATATAACTAGCATTATAAACAACAACTAATGAATCATTCAAAGAAATCGCCATATGCCCACAAGTTGCACGTGAAAGAAAGAAGCTGAACATTCAAAGAATAAATTGGATTGAAATGCTTAAGTCAATAAAAAAATAGTCTATAATGTTGTTATCTCTCCTTCATATGTGCTTACATATATGTTCTTCATATGTGGATACATATATCCAGAGAGAAGGTTAAATGGTACAATATTATTTGGGGTAAATACTGTATTTCGAGATGTTCCTTCATCTCATGGTTAGCAATTCTAAATCGATTAGCTACATAAAAACATAATAACTGAATGGGGCTTGAAAATCAATCATCTTTATTTGTTATGTATGAATTGTTCGGAGGATGCAAATCATTTAATCATTGGATGCTCTTACTCTAACAAAATATTAAGTAAGATTCTTGTGAAGTGTGGGATAAAGAGTCCAGTTATATATTTGAATTGAGTAACTAAAATTATTTTTGAAATCCCATCTATGGAACACTTTCTCATTGTTAGCTCTCTATTTATACTATATATGTATTGGATACGGGGTGAGACAAACACTGGAAATTATGACAGATTAAGCTTGAATGAGGAACAAATTTTGGGTGAAGAATGTGGGCCTAAAAAAGGTTTGTAATAGAGTGTTTAGGCTAAAAGGTTTATTTGTAATGTTTTATGGGCTTGTTAGTTTTTTCTTAAAGTTGTTTTGGGCTTTAAGAGTTATATGTAATAGGTTGGATTTTGGCTTCTAGAACTACTTGTAATAGGACTTGGAAATGTTGTGTAAGGATTTATTAATAAGAAATTTGATTTGCCAATAAAAAAATAGAAAAAGAAAGAATATTCAAATATAATATTTGTACATACAAACATCTCAACAACCAATAAATCATTTAGATACAATGAATAATTTTGAACCAAGCAAATTTATTCTTTTAATTTTGTATGCTTAAATAATACATGTACCATTCACATTTATTTTTTGTGTGAATACTATACTATTTTTACCTTTTAAATGTCACTCACTTCAAAACAAAGAACGAGTTTAGCATTCCATGTTGTTTGTATCAATCCCTTTACTTTATGTATATTTAGTTATAGATCTGGTTTATAAAACCACTTTAACAGATAAAAACCAGAATGCATACTATACATCGCTTGGGTTCTATAAAAACTAGCCACCGGTTAAACTGTCAGCGTTTTCGAAAGATTAATCGAGTAGGCAACCAACCCATTAATTGATTTCAGGTTATTTATGCATAGACGATTTTAAGTATATTTTATTAAAAAATATATACTATAATTATTGTAAATTTAATAGTTAGTTAGTATATCAATAGATATTATATTGAATAAGGTGATATATAAGAAAAATTTCATGGGGTAAATTAAACAAATGTTACCAACGTTCTTATTTTATAATTGTAAAATTAATTCTGTACTTTCTTGACGTTAAATCATTTAAAGTGCGCACAAAATAACCCGGATAACCCATATTACCAAAATAAAAGAAAGATTAAATTGAACACAATAATACAAAATACATAATTATGTAAATTTAATTAATACATTAAAAACAAAATTAATATGGGTTAGTGGTAAAATCACCTTTAAACTTCTTGGTATTACCCAATAAATATATATTTATTCGAATATATATGTCTTAATCTTAATGTTCTCTTAAATTAGAGAAGATTAATTTTTAATTTAAATATTTAAGTAATCACCTTATTAAAACATATAAATGAATAGTTTTTATTGCAATAAAAATTTAAATGAACACAAAATCAAGCGAATTTTTTTATTTAATTTATTATGTTACAAGTCACGTTTATATTAAATCGCATTTAGATTATTCTCAAAGAACATGAACAACTTATATTTGAAAATAGATAAATTAAATAAAAATTAATTCAACAAATATTGTACAAAAAACATCGCGTTTATATTTATGAACGCAAGAAAATTACTACATCATTACAATAATAAGAGAATCTTACACACTAGAGTACTTAAGAAAATTAAAATTACAATACAAAATATAAACCCTGATACTAGTGATTTCAGTTAGAAGGCGAGTTAGGACCAACATAGTTACATGGCAATGGAGGTAGCTTTGAAGACGAGTTTTAAACTTGTTGCTGAAGTGGTGCTGATAATGATGAGAAAGATATAGATGGGATGCAAGACATGGATTTTAGAAACTCTATTTATTTACCAGCTGTCACATTGGTATAAAGGGCTTCTTGTGGAATTTTGGGTAACTTCACTTGTATACCCAACTCCATTCTGGTCCCGATTCCAAGCCAAACTTGTTAATCATCTCTTCGTTGTTTCTGTTTGGGAGGATTTGTGGCCAAATTGATGAGCCATTATTGAGTTCGAAGGGAATCATTCGATTGATTTCGGTCTGATTTGTGTAATAATATAGATTGGATCCCAATAATGTTACTTAGAAGAGTGGGATTATCAAAAGAATAAGGAAAAAACACAATTTGTAATGGAACATAAGGTTCCATTAGAGTTATAGATGGAGAAAAATTGAACTTCTTAAAGCCAGTTTCTAGAATGGTGTAAATTTATGTTTTCAAGGGGGTTAGAAATGGTATTTGTGTTAAATGGCTAAAAAAACTTCTTTGTAAACATCCATATCAATGTGTATTTGAAGATTTGGAACCAGAATGTCAGAAAAGACGAGTAGCTTCTTTCTCCTGAATAAATAATATAATTCATGAATACATTACAAATTAAAATATAAATTCATCTTAAAAAAGGTAATGCATTTACATTTATCAAGTAGCTTATTTCTCACGAATATAAAATCTTTTAATGTCTTACAAAATATGATTCTCTCCCAAATAGAAATAGACAATCATGAATATAAATATAGATAGTGATTTAACTTAATTATAACATGAGATTAGAGTTAATAAGAACCAGATTCATTCCACATGGTCATATATATACAAGAAACTTGAAAAAATCACTTAAATACACAACACTCAACCAACCATCCTATAAAACCTTAGTCAGAGACTCATATACTAGTGAGTACAGCTACTAATTTGTCATTTATTAAACATAAGGTTTGCCAATTCAATATCTAATAGATATAATACATTATGAAAAAGAGATAAGTCTTACCAATATTATTTAGTAGAATAATCTCCTTTTGTTGAAATGCCATAGCCAACAAACATTGTCTGTAAAAGACATTAAATTATTTGTAATGAAATTTCTATTAATAGAGAGCTTTGACAAAAAACAACATATGACAAGAATTTTTAAATCAGATGATAATCCTAACAATTTACCAAATAAATCATGGAAAACTTAATTTACCAAATAAATCCTAATGCTAATATATAAATGGTTGGTCTCAAATAATATAACAATTTGAAACAAGTATGAAAAATATTAAAGTGTATTTTTACCTTTAACACACATTTGAAAAATTGAAATAATTTGATTCTTTTTGTGTTTTTTTGCTTCCCTTTATTTTACCTACCTTCTCATTCTACTCAATTCATGCCACATATTCATCAACATTAATAATAGATTAAAAGTAATTTTCTGTTTTGAGATAAAATATATTTTTACAAACTAAAAGTATATATAAAATCTAACTATCATACCTTGATATTATTCAGCATTTACCAAGGTATACATGGACGTCATTGAAAAATCTTTAGATTAGTTTTGTGTAATGTTATTTTTCAAAA
Organism: Nemophila menziesii; assembly: GCA_029959085.1. Classification (NCBI taxonomy): domain Eukaryota; kingdom Viridiplantae; phylum Streptophyta; class Magnoliopsida; order Boraginales; family Hydrophyllaceae; genus Nemophila; species Nemophila menziesii. The sequence continues at coordinate 20,059,976 of JARWIR010000015.1, read as the reverse complement.
AAAAAAAGAGTTAGAAGGAAATAAGAAATTAAAGATCAGAAGTTTGACAAAAATCTGGCGATTACAGATATTTCAATTAATCTAGTCTATTCAATGTAGAAACCCTAGATTTAGTAACATGTGAAGCCGAAACAAAAAGCAAGAATCGGCAAATTGTGAATAAGCCATACTAATATATGGGAGTTGTAGGGTTTTGATCACGACCATCCAAATAGATTGAAATCAATGGTTGAGAATTATTAAATATTACCTAAGAAAAAAGCTATCACATTGGGCTAAGCCCAATAAGAGAATTAGTCAATAGACATATATAACTAATAATTAAACTTGAGACACGAAACACAAGCCCAAGCATATTTAGAAGTGTTAGTATGCACGGAAGAATTTGTCAGTAATCATATTTATTCTCAATGGTCATAAAGTCCGCCTTAAAATACCATCATAAATACGTCCAACAGTAACTCGTTCTCCCTCTTGTGTAAAACTGCATTCAGACTCATGCTGGTTTCGAAGAGTATAAACAGCATTCAGACTCATGCTGGTTTCGAAGAGTATTGTTAATACTTTTGGACGCTGATTATTATGACTATTTTGAAAACTCACAAGATTACCATATAAAAATGTTTAAGTCATTGTTTAAAACACAAATTTATCTTCCATATATATAATATAAAATCTCTTTTCTTCTCTTACAAATGTTTCTAATTTTAGAATATAGTAGTAATAGTAATCCCTTTGAGGTTAACGACCATATTTGAAAAATCTTTTTTTAACTACTCAGCGGATCTGAAATATGTTGTATGTTTTTTTTTATGTAACATTTTATTATCTACATACAACTCGTTGAATGTTTATTTTGTACATAAATGTATTTTTGAGATTACTAATTTATATAAGTGTTTGTTAGTTTTACCAACAATATAAAGTTGCAAGCAAATTAAATAACCAAGGGAGCAAAAAAACCATAAAAACGAAAGCCTAATTCCCAACACCAGAGAAGGTTATTGACTGAGTAAATTATAAAAGTGGCACGAATGAAAATACATACACAAAATTCACGCTCTTCAAGTGAAAGATGGAGAAAATGAAATTATGATTAGTTAGTTAGTTACTAAGTTTTAAGTTTTATCATCACCATAATAAAGAACTAAAGGGATTCATATGATCAGTATACATTCAAACATTCTCCTTCAAATGAACTTATTTTCTAGGTGGAAATATTAATGTCTGCTATTTCTATAATTTGTGATGAATTTGAGGAACACTCTCCTTTAAGAGATATTGGTGCATCAGATGCTTTGTTATTCACAATAGATACAACTTATTTCATGAGCCAATGGATACAACTTAAAATAAAAAGATTAGAGCAATGTGCAAAATCTAGGAAATAATTATAGGAGTTAGACAACGAGGATAATGAGCCACCTTTCAAACTAACAATTTATTTTATGCATTAAGAATCTATCCGAAGGAAAAAAACACTTGGCTTTTGACGATTCTTACACGAAACAACAAAGCTATTGATGTTTTTCCTGTCCATAATATATTTTCTGAATACATGTGGAAGCTGTTTGAACCGCCCTTTACTACTACTAACTTGTTCCCGTCCAGACCTAGAAGTTATCAACCACGAAACAGAATAGGCCATTCATCACTAACAAATTGTTTCCTCTCAAAGATTAAATCCTAAATATCTAATGAATACGAGAAGACATATAACTAGCATTATAAACAACAACTAATGAATCATTCAAAGAAATCGCCATATGCCCACAAGTTGCACGTGAAAGAAAGAAGCTGAACATTCAAAGAATAAATTGGATTGAAATGCTTAAGTCAATAAAAAAATAGTCTATAATGTTGTTATCTCTCCTTCATATGTGCTTACATATATGTTCTTCATATGTGGATACATATATCCAGAGAGAAGGTTAAATGGTACAATATTATTTGGGGTAAATACTGTATTTCGAGATGTTCCTTCATCTCATGGTTAGCAATTCTAAATCGATTAGCTACATAAAAACATAATAACTGAATGGGGCTTGAAAATCAATCATCTTTATTTGTTATGTATGAATTGTTCGGAGGATGCAGATCATTTAATCATTGGATGCTCTTACTCTAACAAAATATTAAGTAAGATTCTTGTGAAGTGTGGGATAAAGAGTCCAGTTATATATTTGAATTGAGTAACTAAAATTATTTTTGAAATCCCATCTATGGAACACTTTCTCATTGTTAACTCTCTATTTATACTATATATGTATTGGATACGGGGTGAGACAAACACTGGAAATTATGACAGATTAAGCTTGAATGAGGAACAAATTTTGGGTGAAGAATGTGGGCCTAAAAAAGGTTTGTAATAGAGTGTTTAGGCTAAAAGGTTTATTTGTAATGTTTTATGCGCTTGTTAGTTTTTTCTTAAAGTTGTTTTGGGCTTTAAGAGTTATATGTAATAGGTTGGATTTTGGCTTCTAGAACTACTTGTAATAGGACTTGGAAATGTTGTGTACGGAGTTATTAATAAGAAATTTGATTTGCCAATAAAAAAATAGAAAAAGAAAGAATATTCAAATATAATATTTGTACATACAAACATCTCAACAACCAATAAATCATTTAGATACAATGAATAATTTTGAACCAAGCAAATTTATTCTTTTAATTTTGTATGCTTAAATAATACATGTACCATTCACATTTATTTTTTGTGTGAATACTATACTATTTTTACCTTTTAAATGTCACTCACTTCAAAACAAAGAACGAGTTTAGCATTCCATGTTGTTTGTATCAATCCCTTTACTTGATGTATATTTAGTTATAGATCTGGTTTATAAAACCACTTTAACAGATAAAAACCAGAATGCATACTATACATCGCTTGGGTTCTATAAAAACTAGCCACCGGTTAAACTGTCAGCGTCTTCGAAAGATTAATCGAGTAGGCAACCAACCCATTAATTAATTTCAGGTTATTTATGCATAGATGATTTTAAGTATATTTATTAAAAAATATATATTATAATTATTGTAAATTTAATAGTTAGTTAGTATATCAATAGATATTATATTGAATAAGGTGATATATAAGAAAAATTTCACGGGGTAAATTTAACAAATGTTACCAACGTTCTTATTTTATAATTGTAAAATTAATTCTGTACTTTCTTGACGTTAAATCATTTAAAGTGCGCACAAAATAACCCGGATAACCCATATTACCAAAATAAAAGAAAGATTAAATTAAACACAATAATACAAAATACATAATTATGTAAATTTAATTAATACATTAAAAACAAAATTAATATGGGTTAGTGGTAAAATCACCTTTAAACTTCTTGGTATTACCCAATGAATATATATTTATTCGAATATATATGTCTTAATCTTAATGTTCTCTTAAATTAGAGAAGATTAATTTTTAATTTAAATATTTAAGTAATCACCTTATTAAAAGATATAAATGAATAGTTTTTATTGCAATAAAAATTTAAATGAACACAAAATCTAGCGAATTTTTTTTATTTAATCTATTATGTTACAAGTCACGTTAATATTAAATCACATTTAGATTATTCTCAAAGAACATGAACAACTTATATTTGAAAATAGATAAATTAAATAAAAATTAATTCAACAAATATTGTACAAAAAACATCGCGTTTATATTTATGAACGCAGGAAAATTACTACATCATTACAATAATAAGAGAATCTTACACACTAGAGTACTTAAGAAAATTAAAATTACAATACAAAATATAAACCCTGATACTAGTGATTTCAGTTAGAAGGCGAGTTAGGACCAACATAGTTACATGGCAATGGAGGTAGCTTTGAAGACGAGTTTTAAAATTGTTGCTGAAGTGGTGCTGATAATGATGAGAAAGATATAGATGGGATGCAAGACATGGATTTTAGAAACTCTATTTATTTACCAGCTGTCACATTGGTATAAAGGGCTTCTTGTGGAATTTTGGGTAACTTCACTTGTATACCCAACTCCATTCTGGTCCCGATTCCAAGCCAAACTTGTTAATCATCTCTTCGTTGTTTCTGTTTGGGAGGATTTGTGGCCAAATTGATGAGCCATTATTGAGTTCGAAGGGAATCATTCGATTGATTCCGGTCTGATTTGTGTAATAATATAGATTGGATCCCAATAATGTTACTTAGAAGAGTGGGATTATCAAAAGAATAAGGAAAAAACACAATTTGTAATGGAACATAAGGTTCCATTAGAGTTATAGATGGAGAAAAATTGAACTTCTTAAAGCCAGTTTCTAGAATGGTGTAAATTTATGTTTTCAAGGGGGTTAGAAATGGTATTTGTGTTAAATGGCTAAAAAACTTCTTTGTAAACATCCATATCAATGTGTATTTGAAGATTTGGAACCAGAATGTCAGAAAAGACGAGTAGCTTCTTTCTCCTGAATAAATAATATAATTCATGAATACATTACAAATTAAAATATAAATTCATCTTAAAAAAGGTAATGCATTTACATTTATCAAGTAGCTTATTTCTCACGAATATAAAATCTTTTAATGTCTTACAAAATATGATTCTCTCCCAAATAGAAATAGACAATCATGAATATAAATATAGATAGTGATTTAACTTAATTATAACATGAGATTAGAGTTAATAAGAACCAGATTCATTCCACATGGTCATATATATACAAGAAACTTGAAAAAATCACTTAAATACACAACACTCAACCAACCATCCTATAAAACCTTAGTCAGAGACTCATATACTAGTGAGTACAGCTACTAATTTGTCATTTATTAAACATAAGGTTTGCCAATTCAATATCTAATAGATATAATACATTATGAAAAAGAGATAAGTCTTACCAATATTATTTAGTAGAATAATCTCCTTTTGTTGAAATGCCATAGCCAACAAACATTGTCTGTAAAAGACATTAAATTATTTGTAATGAAATTTCTATTAATAGAGAGCTTTGACAAAAAACAACATATGACAAGAATTTTTAAATCAGATGATAATCCTAACAATTTACCAAATAAATCATGGAAAACTTAATTTACCAAATAAATCCTAATGCTAATATATAAATGGTTGGTCTCAAATAATATAACAATTTGAAACAAGTATGAAAAATATTAAAGTGTATTTTTACCTTTAACACACATTTGAAAAATTGAAATAATTTGATTCTTTTTGTGTTTTTTTGCTTCCCTTTATTTTACCTACCTTCTCATTCTACTCAATTCATGCCACATATTCATCAACATTAATAATAGATTAAAAGTAATTTTCTGTTTTGAGATAAAATATATTTTTACAAACTAAAAGTATATATAAAATCTAACTATCATACCTTGATATTATTCAGCATTTACCAAGGTATACATGGACGTCATTGAAAAATCTTTAGATTAGTTTTGTGTAATGTTATTTTTCAAAAAAAAAAAAGAGTTAGAAGGAAATAAGAAATTAAAGATCAGAAGTTTGACAAAAATCTGGCGATTACAGATATTTCAATTAATCTAGTCTATTCAATGTAGAAACCCTAGATTTAGTAACATGTGAAGCCGAAACAAAAAGCAAGAATCGGCAAATTGTGAATAAGCCATACTAATATATGGGAGTTGTAGGGTTTTGATCACGACCATCCAAATAGATTGAAATCAATGGTTGAGAATTATTAAATATTCCCTAAGAAAAAAGCTATCACATTGGGCTAAGCCCAATAAGAGAATTAGTCAATAGACATATATAACTAATAATTAAACTTGAGACACGAAACACAAGCCCAAGCATATTTAGAAGTGTTAGTATGCACGGAAGAATTTGTCAGTAATCATATTTATTCTCAATGGTCATAAAGTCCGCCTTAAAATACCATCATAAATACGTCCAACAGTAACTCGTTCTCCCTCTTGTGTAAAACTGCATTCAGACTCATGCTGGTTTCGAAGAGTATAAACAGCATTCAGACTCATGCTGGTTTCGAAGAGTATTGTTAATACTTTTGGACGCTGATTATTAAGACTATTTTGAAAACTCACAAGATTACCATATAAAAAGGTTTAAGTCATTGTTTAAAACACAAATTTATCTTCCATATATATAATATAAAATCTCTTTTCTTCTCTTACAAATGTTTCTAATTTTAGAATATAGTAGTAATAGTAATCCCTTTGAGGTTAACGACCATATTTGAAAAATCTTTTTTTAACTACTCAGCGGATCTGAAATATGTTGTATGTTTTTTTTTATGTAACATTTTATTATCTACATACAACTCGTTGAATGTTTATTTTGTACATAAATGTATTTTTGAGATTACTAATTTATATAAGTGTTTGTTAGTTTTACCAACAATATAAAGTTGCAAACAAATTAAATAACCAAGGGAGCAAAAAAACCATAAAAACGAAAGCCTAATTCCCAACACCAGAGAAGGTTATTGACTGAGTAAATTATAAAAGTGGCACGAATGAAAATACATACACAAAATTCACGCTCTTCAAGTGAAAGATGGAGAAAATGAAATTATGATTAGTTAGTTAGTTACTAAGTTGTAAGTTTTATCATCACCATAATAAAGAACTAAAGGGATTCATATGATCAGTATACATTCAAACATTCTCCTTCAAATGAACTTATTTTCTAGGTTTAAATATTAATGTCTGCTATTACTATAATTTGTGATGAATTTGAGGAACACTCTCCTTTAAGAGATATTGGTGCATCAGATGCTTTGTTATTCACAATAGATACAACTTATTTCATGAGCCAATGGATACAACTTAAAATAAAAAGATTAGAGCAATGTGCAAAATCTAGGAAATAATTATAGGAGTTAGACAACGAGGATAATGAGCCACCTTTCAAAATAACAATTTATTTTATGCATTAAGAATCTATCCGAAGGAAAAAAACACTTGGCTTTTGACGATTCTTACACGAAACAACAAAGCTATTGACGTTTTTCCTGTCCATAATATATTTTCTGAATACATGTGGAAGCTGTTTGAACCGCCCTTTACTACTACTAACTTGTTCCCGTCCAGACCTAGAAGTTATCAACCACGAAACAGAATAGGCCATTCATCACTAACAAATTGTTTCCTCTCAAAGATTAAATCCTAAATATCTAATGAATACGAGAAGACATATAACTAGCATTATAAACAACAACTAATGAATCATTCAAAGAAATCGCCATATGCCCACAAGTTGCACGTGAAAGAAAGAAGCTGAACATTCAAAGAATAAATTGGATTGAAATGCTTAAGTCAATAAAAAAATAGTCTATAATGTTGTTATCTCTCCTTCATATGTGCTTACATATATGTTCTTCATATGTGGATACATATATCCAGAGAGAAGGTTAAATGGTACAATATTATTTGGGGTAAATACTGTATTTCGAGATGTTCCTTCATCTCATGGTTAGCAATTCTAAATCGATTAGCTATATAAAAACATAATAACTGAATGGGGCTTGAAAATCAATCATCTTTATTTGTTATGTATTAATTGTTCGGAGGATGCAAATCATTTAATCATTGGATGCTCTTACTCTAACAAAATATTAAGTAAGATTCTTGTGAAGTGTGGGATAAAGAGTAACTAAAATTATTTTTGAAATCCCATCTATGGAACACTTTCTCATTGTTAGCTCTCTGTTTATACTATATATGTATTGGATACGGGGTGAGACAAACACTGGAAATTATGACAGATTAAGCTTGAATGAGGAACAAATTTTGGGTGAAGAATGTGGGCCTAAAAAAGGTTTGTAATACAGTGTTTAGGCTAAAAGGTTTATTTGTAATGTTTTATGGGCTTGTTAGTTTTTTCTTAAATTTGTTTTGGGCTTTAAGAGTTATATGTAATAGGTTGGATTTTGGCTTCTAGAACTACTTGTAATAGGACTTGGAAATGTTGTGTAAGGAGTTATTAATAAGAAATTTGATTTGCCAATAAAAAAATAGAAAAAGAAAGAATATTCAAATATAATATTTGTACATACAAACATCTCAACAACCAATAAATCATTTAGATACAATGAATAATTTTGAACCAAGCAAATTTATTCTTTTAATTTTGTATGCTTAAATAATACATGTACCATTCACATTTATTTTTTTTGTGAATACTATACTATTTTTACCTTTTAAATGTCACTCACTTCAAAACAAAGAACGAGTTTAGCATTCCATGTTGTTTGTATCAATCCCTTTACTTGATGTATATTTAGTTATAGATCTGGTTTATAAAACCACTTTAACAGATAAAAACCAGAATGCATACTATACATCGCTTGGGTTCTATAAAAACTAGCCACCGGTTAAACTGTCAGCGTCTTCGAAAGATTAATCGAGTAGGCAACCAACCCATTAATTGATTTCAGGTTATTTATGCATAGATGATTTTAAGTATATTTTATTAAAAAATATATACTATAATTATTGTAAATTTAATAGTTAGTTAGTATATCAATAGATATTATATTGAATAAGGTGATATATAAGAAAAATTTCATGGGGTAAATTAAACAAATGTTACCAACGTTCTTATTTTATAATTGTAAAATTAATTCTGTACTTTCTTGACGTTAAATCATCTAAAGTGCGCACAAAATAACCCGGATAACCCATATTACCAAAATAAAAGAAAGATTAAATTGAACACAATAATACAAAATACATAATTATGTAAATTTAATTAATACATTAAAAACAAAATTAATATGGGTTAGTGGTAAAATCACCTTTAAACTTCTTGGTATTACCCAATAAATATATATTTATTCGAATATATATGTCTTAATCTTAATGTTCTCTTAAATTAGAGAAGATTAATTTTTAATTTAAATATTTAAGTAATCACCTTATTAAAACATATAAATGAATAGTTTTTATTGCAATAAAAATTTAAATGAACACAAAATCAAGCGAATTTTTTTATTTAATTTATTATGTTACAAGTCACGTTTATATTAAATCGCATTTAGATTATTCTCAAAGAACACGAACAACTTATATTTGAAAATAGATAAATTAAATAAAAATTAATTCAACAAATATTGTACAAAAAACATCGCGTTTATATTTATGAACGCAAGAAAATTACTACATCATTACAATAATAAGAGAATCTTACACACTAGAGTACTTAAGAAAATTAAAATTACAATACAAAATATAAACCCTGATACTAGTGATTTCAGTTAGAAGGCGAGTTAGGACCAACATAGTTACATGGCAATGGAGGTAGCTTTGAAGACGAGTTTTAAACTTGTTGCTGAAGTGGTGCTGATAATGATGAGAAAGATATAGATGGGATGCAAGACATGGATTTTAGAAACTCTATTTATTTACCAGCTGTCACATTGGTATAAAGGGCTTCTTGTGGAATTTTGGGTAACTTCACTTGTATACCCAACTCCATTCTGGTCCCGATTCCAAGCCAAACTTGTTAATCATCTCTTCGTTGTTTCTGTTTGGGAGGATTTGTGGCCAAATTGATGAGCCATTATTGAGTTCGAAGGGAATCATTCGATTGATTTCGGTCTGATTTGTGTAATAATATAGATTGGATCCCAATAATGTTACTTAGAAGAGTGGGATTATCAAAAGAATAAGGAAAAAACACAATTTGTAATGGAACATAAGGTTCCATTAGAGTTATAGATGGAGAAAAATTAAACTTCTTAAAGCCAGTTTCTAGAATGGTGTAAATTAATGTTTTCAAGGGGGTTAGAAATGGTATTTGTGTTAAATGGCTAAAAAACTTCTTTGTAAACATCCATATCAATGTGTATTTGAAGATTTGGAACCAGAATGTCAGAAAAGACGAGTAGCTTCTTTCTCCTGAATAAATAATATAATTCATGAATACATTACAAATTAAAATATAAATTCATCTTAAAAAAGGTAATGCATTTACATTTATCAAGTAGGTTATTTCTCACGAATATAAAATCTTTTAATGTCTTACAAAATATGTTTCTCTCCCAAATAGAAATAGACAATCATGAATATAAATATAGATAGTGATTTAACTTAATTATAACATGAGATTAGAGTTAATAAGAACCAGATTCATTCCACATGGTCATATATATACAAGAAACTTGAAAAAATCACTTAAATACACAACACTCAACCAACCATCCTATAAAACCTTAGTCAGAGACTCATATACTAGTGAGTACAGCTACTAATTTGTCATTTATTAAACATAAGGTTTGCCAATTCAATATATAATAGATATAATACATTATGAAAAAGAGATAAGTCTTACCAATATTATTTAGTAGAATAATCTCCTTTTGTTGAAATGCCATAGCCAACAAACATTGTCTGTAAAAGACATTAAATTATTTGTAATGAAATTTCTATTAATAGAGAGCTTTGACAAAAAACAACATATGACAAGAATTTTTAAATCAGATGATAATCCTAACAATTTACCAAATAAATCATGGAAAACTTAATTTACCAAATAAATCCTAATGCTAATATATAAATGGTTGGTCTCAAATAATATAACAATTTGAAACAAGTATGAAAAATATTAAAGTGTATTTTTACCTTTAACACACATTTGAAAAATTGAAATAATTTGATTCTTTTTGTGTTTTTTTGCTTCCCTTTATTTTACCTACCTTCTCATTCTACTCAATTCATGCCACATATTCATCAACATTAATAATATATTAAAAGTAATTTTCTGTTTTGAGATAAAATATATTTTTACAAACTAAAAGTATATATAAAATCTAACTATCATACCTTGATATTATTCAGCATTTACCAAGGTATACATGGACGTCATTGAAAAATCTTTAGATTAGTTTTGTGTAATGTTATTTTTCAAAAAAAAAAAAAGAGTTAGAAGGAAATAAGAAATTAAAGATCAGAAGTTTGACAAAAATCCGGCGATTACAGATATTTCAATTAATCTAGTCTATTCAATGTAGAAACCCTAGATTTAGTAACATGTGAAGCCGAAACAAAAAGCAAGAATCGGCAAATTGTGAATAAGCCATACTAATATATGGGAGTTGTAGGGTTTTGATCACGACCATCCAAATAGATTGAAATCAATGGTTGAGAATTATTAAATATTCCCTAAGAAAAAAGCTATCACATTGGGCTAAGCCCAATAAGAGAATTAGTCAATAGACATATATAACTAATAATTAAACTTGAGACACGAAACACAAGCCCAAGCATATTTAGAAGTGTTAGCATGCACGGAAGAATTTGTCAGTAATCATATTTATTCTCAATGGTCATAAAGTCCGCCTTAAAATACCATCATAAATACGTCCAACAGTAACTCGTTCTCCCTCTTGTGTAAAACTGCATTCAGACTCATGCTGGTTTCGAAGAGTATAAACAGCATTCAGACTCATGCTGGTTTCGAAGAGTATTGTTAATACTTTTGGACGCTGATTATTATGACTATTTTGAAAACTCACAAGATTACCATATAAAAATGTTTAAGTCATTGTTTAAAACACAAATTTATCTTCCATATATATAATATAAAATCTCTTTTCTTCTCTTACAAATGTTTCTAATTTTAGAATATAGTAGTAATAGTAATCCCTTTGAGGTTAACGACCATATTTGAAAAATCTTTTTTTAACTACTCAGCGGATCTGAAATATGTTGTATGTTTTTTTTTATGTAACATTTTATTATCTACATACAACTCGTTGAATGTTTATTTTGTACATAAATGTATTTTTGAGATTACTAATTTATATAAGTGTTTGTTAGTTTTACCAACAATATAAAGTTGCAAGCAAATTAAATAACCAAGGGAGCAAAAAAACCATAAAAACTAAAGCCTAATTCCCAACACCAGAGAAGGTTATTGACTGAGTAAATTATAAAAGTGGCACGAATGAAAATACATACACAAAATTCACGCTCTTCAAGTGAAAGATGGAGAAAATGAAATTATGATTAGTTAGTTAGTTACTAAGTTGTAAGTTTTATCATCACCATAATAAAGAACTAAAGGGATTCATATGATCAGTATACATTCAAACATTCTCCTTCAAATGAACTTATTGTCTAGGTGGAAATATTAATGTCTGCTATTTCTATAATTTGTGATGAATTTGAGGAACACTCTCCTTTAAGAGATATTGGTGCATCAGATGCTTTGTTATTCACAATAGATACAACTTATTTCATGAGCCAATGGATACAACTTAAAATAAAAAGATTAGAGCAATGTGCAAAATCTAGGAAATAATTATAGGAGTTAGACAACGAGGATAATGAGCCACCTTTCAAACTAACAATTTATTTTATGCATTAAGAATCTATCCGAAGGAAAAAAACACTTGGCTTTTGACTATTCTTACACGAAACAACAAAGCTATTGACGTTTTTCCTGTCCATAATATATTTTCTGAATACATGTGGAAGCTGTTTGAACCGCCCTTTACTACTACTAACTTGTTCCCGTCCAGACCTAGAAGTTATCAACCACGAAACAGAATAGGCCATTCATCACTAACAAATTGTTTCCTCTCAAAGATTAAATCCTAAATATCTAATGAATACGAGAAGACATATAACTAGCATTATAAACAACAACTAATGAATCATTCAAAGAAATCGCCATATGCCCACAAGTTGCACGTGAAAGAAAGAAGCTGAACATTCAAAGAATAAATTGGATTGAAATGCTTAAGTCAATAAAAAAATAGTCTATAATGTTGTTATCTCTCCTTCATATGTGCTTACATATATGTTCTTCATATGTGGATACATATATCCAGAGAGAAGGTTAAATGGTACAATATTATTTGGGGTAAATACTGTATTTCGAGATGTTCCTTCATCTCATGGTTAGCAATTCTAAATCGATTAGCTACATAAAAACATAATAACTGAATGGGGCTTGAAAATCAATCATCTTTATTTGTTATGTATGAATTGTTCGGAGGATGCAGATCATTTAATCATTGGATGCTCTTACTCTAACAAAATATTAAGTAAGATTCTTGTGAAGTGTGGGATAAAGAGTCCAGTTATATATCTGAATTGAGTAACTAAAATTATTTTTGAAATCCCATCTATGGAACACTTTCTCATTGTTAGCTCTCTATTTATACTATATATGTATTGGATACGGGGTGAGACAAACACTGGAAATTATGACAGATTAAGCTTGAATGAGGAACAAATTTTGGGTGAAGAATGTGGGCCTAAAAAAGGTTTGCAATAGAGTGTTTAGGCTAAAAGGTTTATTTGTAATGTTTTATGGGCTTGTTAGTTTTTTCTTAAAGTTGTTTTGGGCTTTAAGAGTTATATGTAATAGGTTGGATTTTGGCTTCTAGAACTACTTGTAATAGGACTTGGAAATGTTGTGTAAGGAGTTATTAATAAGAAATTTGATTTGCCAATAAAAAAATAGAAAAAGAAAGAATATTCAAATATAATATTTGTACATACAAACATCTCAACAACCAATAAATCATTTAGATACAATGAATAATTTTGAACCAAGCAAATTTATTCTTTTAATTTTGTATGCTTAAATAATACATGTACCATTCACATTTATTTTTTGTGTGAATACTATACTATTTTTACCTTTTAAATGTCACTCACTTCAAAGCAAAGAACGAGTTTAGCATTCCATGTTGTTTGTATCAATCCCTTTACTTGATGTATATTTAGTTATAGATCTGGTTTATAAAACCACTTTAACAGATAAAAACCAGAATGCATACTATACATCGCTTGGGTTCTATAAAAACTAGCCACCGGTTAAACTGTCAGCGTCTTCGAAAGATTAATCGAGTAGGCAACCAACCCATTAATTAATTTCAGGTTATTTATGCATAGATGATTTTAAGTATATTTTATTAAAAAATATATATTATAATTATTGTAAATTTAATAGTTAGTTAGTATATCAATAGATATTATATTGAATAAGGTGATATATAAGAAAAATTTCACGGGGTAAATTAAACAAATGTTACCAACGTTCTTATTTTATAATTGTAAAATTAATTCTGTACTTTCTTGACGTTAAATCATTTAAAGTGCGCACAAAATAACCCGGATAACCCATATTACCAAAATAAAAGAAAGATTAAATTAAACACAATAATACAAAATACATAATTATGTAAATTTAATTAATACATTAAAAACAAAATTAATATGGGTTAGTGGTAAAATCACCTTTAAACTTCTTGGTATTACCCAATAAATATATATTTATTCGAATATATATGTCTTAATCTTAATGTTCTCTTAAATTAGAGAAGATTAATTTTTAATTTAAATATTTAAGTAATCACCTTATTAAAACATATAAATGAATAGTTTTTATTGCAATAAAAATTTAAATGAACACAAAATCAAGCGAATTTTTTTTATTTAATCTATTATGTTACAAGTCACGTTAATATTAAATCACATTTAGATTATTCTCAAAGAACATGAACAACTTATATTTGAAAATAGATAAATTAAATAAAAATTAATTCAACAAATATTGTACAAAAAACATCGCGTTTATATTTATGAACGCAAGAAAATTACTACATCATTACAATAATAAGAGAATCTTACACACTAGAGTACTTAAGAAAATTAAAATTACAATACAAAATATAAACCCTGATACTAGTGATTTCAGTTAGAAGGCGAGTTAGGACCAACATAGTTACATGGCAATGGAGGTAGCTTTGAAGACGAGTTTTAAACTTGTTGCTGAAGTGGTGCTGATAATGATGAGAAAGATATAGATGGGATGCAAGACATGGATTTTAGAAACTCTATTTATTTACCAGCTGTCACATTGGTATAAAGGGCTTCTTGTGGAATTTTGGGTAACTTCACTTGTATACCCAACTCCATTCTGGTCCCGATTCCAAGCCAAACTTGTTAATCATCTCTTCGTTGTTTCTGTTTGGGAGGATTTGTGGCCAAATTGATGAGCCATTATTGAGTTCGAAGGGAATCATTCGATTGATTCCGGTCTGATTTGTGTAATAATATAGATTGGATCCCAATAATGTTACTTAGAAGAGTGGGATTATCAAAAGAATAAGGAAAAAACACAATTTGTAATGGAACATAAGGTTCCATTAGAGTTATAGATGGAGAAAAATTGAACTTCTTAAAGCCAGTTTCTAGAATGGTGTAAATTTATGTTTTCAAGGGGGTTAGAAATGGTATTTGTGTTAAATGGCTAAAAAACTTCTTTGTAAACATCCATATCAATGTGTATTTGAATATTTGGAACCAGAATGTCAGAAAAGACGAGTAGCTTCTTTCTCCTGAATAAATAATATAATTCATGAATACATTACAAATTAAAATATAAATTCATCTTAAAAAAGGTAATGCATTTACATTTATCAAGTAGCTTATTTCTCACGAATATAAAATCTTTTAATGTCTTACAAAATATGATTCTCTCCCAAATAGAAATAGACAATCATGAATATAAATATAGATAGTGATTTAACTTAATTATAACATGAGATTAGAGTTAATAAGAACCAGATTCATTCCACATGGTCATATATATACAAGAAACTTGAAAAAATCACTTAAATACACAACACTCAACCAACCATCCTATAAAACCTTAGTCAGAGACTCATATACTAGTGAGTACAGCTACTAATTTGTCATTTATTAAACATAAGGTTTGCCAATTCAATATCTAATAGATATAATACATTATGAAAAAGAGATAAGTCTTACCAATATTATTTAGTAGAATAATCTCCTTTTGTTGAAATGCCATAGCCAACAAACATTGTCTGTAAAAGACATTAAATTATTTGTAATGAAATTTCTATTAATAGAGAGCTTTGACAAAAAACAACATATGACAAGAATTTTTAAATCAGATGATAATCCTAACAATTTACCAAATAAATCATGGAAAACTTAATTTACCAAATAAATCCTAATGCTAATATATAAATGGTTGGTCTCAAATAATATAACAATTTGAAACAAGTATGAAAAATATTAAAGTGTATTTTTACCTTTAACACACATTTGAAAAATTGAAATAATTTGATTCTTTTTGTGTTTTTTTGCTTCCCTTTATTTTACCTACCTTCTCATTCTACTCAATTCATGCCACATATTCATCAACATTAATAATAGATTAAAAGTAATTTTCTGTTTTGAGATAAAATATATTTTTACAAACTAAAAGTATATATAAAATCTAACTATCATACCTTGATATTATTCAGCATTTACCAAGGTATACATGGACGTCATTGAAAAATCTTTAGATTAGTTTTGTGTAATGTTATTTTTCAAAAAAAAAAAAGAGTTAGAAGGAAATAAGAAATTAAAGATCAGAAGTTTGACAAAAATCTGGCGATTACAGATATTTCAATTAATCTAGTCTATTCAATGTAGAAACCCTAGATTTAGTAACATGTGAAGCCGAAACAAAAAGCAAGAATCGGCAAATTGTGAATAAGCCATACTAATATATGGGAGTTGTAGGGTTTTGATCACGACCATCCAAATAGATTGAAATCAATGGTTGAGAATTATTAAATATTCCCTAAGAAAAAAGCTATCACATTGGGCTAAGCCCAATAAGAGAATTAGTCAATAGACATATATAACTAATAATTAAACTTGAGACACGAAACACAAGCCCAAGCATATTTAGAAGTGTTAGTATGCACGGAAGAATTTGTCAGTAATCATATTTATTCTCAATGGTCATAAAGTCCGCCTTAAAATACCATCATAAATAGGTCCAACAGTAACTCGTTCTCCCTCTTGTGTAAAACTGCATTCAGACTCATGCTGGTTTCGAAGAGTATAAACAGCATTCAGACTCATGCTGGTTTCGAAGAGTATTGTTAATACTTTTGGACGCTGATTATTATGACTATTTTGAAAACTCACAAGATTACCATATAAAAAGGTTTAAGTCATTGTTTAAAACACAAATTTATCTTCCATATATATAATATAAAATCTCTTTTCTTCTCTTACAAATGTTTCTAATTTTAGAATATAGTAGTAATAGTAATCCCTTTGAGGTTAACGACCATATTTGAAAAATCTTTTTTTAACTACTCAGCGGATCTGAAATATGTTGTATGTTTTTTTTTATGTAACATTTTATTATCTACATACAACTCGTTGAAAGTTTATTTTGTACATAAATGTATTTTTGAGATTACTAATTTATATAAGTGTTTGTTAGTTTTACCAACAATATAAAGTTGCAAACAAATTAAATAACCAAGGGAGCAAAAAAACCATAAAAACAAAAGCCTAATTCCCAACACCAGAGAAGGTTATTGACTGAGTAAATTATAAAAGTGGCACGAATGAAAATACATACACAAAATTCACGCTCTTCAAGTGAAAGATGGAGAAAATGAAATTATGATTAGTTAGTTAGTTACTAAGTTGTAAGTTTTATCATCACCATAATAAAGAACTAAAGGGATTCATATGATCAGTATACATTCAAACATTCTCCTTCAAATGAACTTATTTTCTAGGTTTAAATATTAATGTCTGCTATTACTATAATTTGTGATGAATTTGAGGAACACTCTCCTTTAAGAGATATTGGTGCATCAGATGCTTTGTTATTCACAATAGATACAACTTATTTCATGAGCCAATGGATACAACTTAAAATAAAAAGATTAGAGCAATGTGCAAAATCTAGGAAATAATTATAGGAGTTAGACAACGAGGATAATGAGCCACCTTTCAAAATAACAATTTATTTTATGCATTAAGAATCTATCCGAAGGAAAAAAACACTTGGCTTTTGACGATTCTTACACGAAACAACAAAGCTATTGACGTTTTTCCTGTCCATAATATATTTTCTGAATACATGTGGAAGCTGTTTGAACCGCCCTTTACTACTACTAACTTGTTCCCGTCCAGACCTAGAAGTTATCAACCACGAAACAGAATAGGCCATTCATCACTAACAAATTGTTTCCTCTCAAAGATTAAATCCTAAATATCTAATGAATACGAGAAGACATATAACTAGCATTATAAACAACAACTAATGAATCATTCAAAGAAATCGCCATATGCCCACAAGTTGCACGTGAAAGAAAGAAGCTGAACATTCAAAGAATAAATTGGATTGAAATGCTTAAGTCAATAAAAAAATAGTCTATAATGTTGTTATCTCTCCTTCATATGTGCTTACATATATGTTCTTCATATGTGGATACATATATCCAGAGAGAAGGTTAAATGGTACAATATTATTTGGGGTAAATACTGTATTTCGAGATGTTCCTTCATCTCATGGTTAGCAATTCTAAATCGATTAGCTACATAAAAACATAATAACTGAATGGGGCTTGAAAATCAATCATCTTTATTTGTTATGTATGAATTGTTCGGAGGATGCAAATCATTTAATCATTGGATGCTCTTACTCTAACAAAATATTAAGTAAGATTCTTGTGAAGTGTGGGATAAAGAGTCCAGTTATATATTTGAATTGAGTAACTAAAATTATTTTTGAAATCCCATCTATGGAACACTTTCTCATTGTTAGCTCTCTATTTATACTATATATGTATTGGATACGGGGTGAGACAAACACTGGAAATTATGACAGATTAAGCTTGAATGAGGAACAAATTTTGGGTGAAGAATGTGGGCCTAAAAAAGGTTTGTAATAGAGTGTTTAGGCTAAAAGGTTTATTTGTAATGTTTTATGGGCTTGTTAGTTTTTTCTTAAAGTTGTTTTGGGCTTTAAGAGTTATATGTAATAGGTTGGATTTTGGCTTCTAGAACTACTTATAATAGGACTTGGAAATGTTGTGTAAGGAGTTATTAATAAGAAATTTGATTTGCCAATAAAAAAATAGAAAAAGAAAGAATATTCAAATATAATATTTGTACATACAAACATCTCAACAACCAATAAATCATTTAGATACAATGAATAATTTTGAACCAAGCAAATTTATTCTTTTAATTTTGTATGCTTAAATAATACATGTACCATTCACATTTATTTTTTGTGTGAATACTATACTATTTTTACCTTTTAAATGTCACTCACTTCAAAACAAAGAACGAGTTTAGCATTCCATGTTGTTTGTATCAATCCCTTTACTTGATGTATATTTAGTTATAGATCTGGTTTATAAAACCACTTTAACAGATAAAAACCAGAATGCATACTATACATCGCTTGGGTTCTATAAAAACTAGCCACCGGTTAAACTGTCAGCGTCTTCGAAAGATTAATCGAGTAGGCAACCAACCCATTAATTGATTTCAGGTTATTTATGCATAGATGATTTTAAGTATATTTTATTAAAAAATATATACTATAATTATTGTAAATTTAATAGTTAGTTAGTATATCAATAGATATTATATTGAATAAGGTGATATATAAGAAAAATTTCAAGGGGTAAATTAAACAAATGTTACTAACGTTCTTATTTTATAATAGTAAAATTAATTCTGTACTTTCTTGACGTTAATTCATTTAAAGTGCGCACAAAATAACCCGGATAACCCATATTACCAAAATTAAAGAAAGATTAAATTGAACACAATAATACAAAATACATAATTATGTAAATTTAATTAATACATTAAAAACAAAATTAATATGGGTTAGTTTTAAAATCACCTTTAAACTTCTTGGTATTACCCAATAAATATATATTTATTCGAATATATATGTCTTAATCTTAATGTTCTCTTAAATTAGAGAAGATTAATTTTTAATTTAAATATTTAAGTAATCACCTTATTAAAACATATAAATGAATAGTTTTTATTGCAAAAAAAATTTAAATGAACACAAAATCAAGCGAATTTTTTTATTTAATTTATTATGTTACAAGTCACGTTTATATTAAATCGCATTTAGATTATTCTCAAAGAACATGAACAACTTATATTTGAAAATAGATAAATTAAATAAAAATTAATTCAACAAATATTGTACAAAAAACATCGCGTTTATATTTATGAACACAAGAAAATTACTACATCATTACAATAATAAGAGAATCTTACACACTAGAGTACTTAAGTAAATTAAAATTACAATACAAAATATAAACCCTGATACTAGTGATTTCAGTTAGAAGGCGAGTTAGGACCAACATAGTTACATGGCAATGGAGGTAGCTTTGAAGACGAGTTTTAAACTTGTTGCTGAAGTGGTGCTGATAATGATGAGAAAGATATAGATGGGATGCAAGACATGGATTTTAGAAACTCTATTTATTTACCAGCTGTCACATTGGTATAAAGGGCTTCTTGTGGAATTTTGGGTAACTTCACTTGTATACCCAACTCCATTCTGGTCCCGATTCCAAGCCAAACTTGTTAATCATCTCTTCGTTGTTTCTGTTTGGGAGGATTTGTGGCCAAATTGATGAGCCATTATTGAGTTCGAAGGGAATCATTCGATTGATTTCGGTCTGATTTGTGTAATAATATAGATTGGATCCCAATAATGTTACTTAGAAGAGTGGGATTATCAAAAGAATAAGGAAAAAACACAATTTGTAATGGAACATAAGGTTCCATTAGAGTTATAGATGGAGAAAAATTGAACTTCTTAAAGCCAGTTTCTAGAATGGTGTAAATTTATGTTTTCAAGGGGGTTAGAAATGGTATTTGTGTTAAATGGCTAAAAAACTTCTTTGTAAACATCCATATCAATGTGTATTTGAAGATTTGGAACCAGAATGTCAGAAAAGACGAGTAGCTTCTTTCTCCTGAATAAATAATATAATTCATGAATACATTACAAATTAAAATATAAATTCATCTTAAAAAAGGTAATGCATTTACATTTATCAAGTAGGTTATTTCTCACGAATATAAAATCTTTTAATGTCTTACAAAATATGATTCTCTCCCAAATAGAAATAGACAATCATGAATATAAATATAGATAGTGATTTAACTTAATTATAACATGAGATTAGAGTTAATAAGAACCAGATTCATTCCACATGGTCATATATATACAAGAAACTTGAAAAAATCACTTAAATACACAACACTCAACCAACCATCCTATAAAACCTTAGTCAGAGACTCATATACTAGTGAGTACAGCTACTAATTTGTCATTTATTAAACATAAGGTTTGCCAATTCAATATCTAATAGATATAATACATTATGAAAAAGAGATAAGTCTTACCAATATTATTTAGTAGAATAATCTCCTTTTGTTGAAATGCCATAGCCAACAAACATTGTCTGTAAAAGACATTAAATTATTTGTAATGAAATTTCTATTAATAGAGAGCTTTGACAAAAAACAACATATGACAAAATTTTTTAAATCAGATGATAATCCTAACAATTTACCAAATAAATCATGGAAAACTTAATTTACCAAATAAATCCTAATGCTAATATATAAATGGTTGGTCTCAAATAATATAACAATTTGAAACAAGTATGAAAAATATTAAAGTGTATTTTTACCTTTAACACACATTTGAAAAATTGAAATAATTTGATTCTTTTTGTGTTTTTTTGCTTCCCTTTATTTTACCTACCTTCTCATTCTACTCAATTCATGCCACATATTCATCAACATTAATAATAGATTAAAAGTAATTTTCTGTTTTGAGATAAAATATATTTTTACAAACTAAAAGTATATATAAAATCTAACTATCATACCTTGATATTATTCAGCATTTACCAAGGTATACATGGACGTCATTGAAAAATCTTTAGATTAGTTTTGTGTAATGTTATTTTTCAAAAAAAAAAAGAGTTAGAAGGAAATAAGAAATTAAAGAACAGAAGTTTGACAAAAATCTGGCGATTACAGATATTTCAATTAATCTAGTCTATTCAATGTAGAAACCCTAGATTTAGTAACATGTGAAGCCGAAACAAAAAGCAAGAATCGGCAAATTGTGAATAAGCCATACTAATATATGGGAGTTGTAGGGTTTTGATCACGACCATCCAAATAGATTGAAATCAATGGTTGAGAATTATTAAATATTCTCTAAGAAAAAAGCTATCACATTGGGCTAAGCCCAATAAGAGAATTAGTCAATAGACATATATAACTAATAATTAAACTTGAGACACGAAACACAAGCCCAAGCATATTTAGAAGTGTTAGTATGCACGGAAGAATTTGTCAGTAATCATATTTATTCTCAATGGTCATAAAGTCCGCCTTAAATACCATCATAAATACGTCCAACAGTAACTCGTTCTTCCTCTTGTGAAAAACTGCATTCAGACTCATGCTGGTTTCGAAGAGTATAAACTGCATTCAGACTCATGCTGGTTTCGAAGAGTATTGTTAATATTTATGGACGCTGATTATTATGACTATTTTGAAAACTCACAAGATTACCATATAAAAAGGTTTAAGTCATATTGTTTAAAACACAAATTTATCTTCCATATATATAATATAAAATCTCTTTTCTTCTCTTACAAATGTTTCTAATTTTAGAATATAGTAGTAATAGTAATCCCTTTGAGGTTAACGACCATATTTGAAAAAAAAAAATTTAACTACTCAGCGGATCTGAAATATGTTGTATGTTTTTTTTATGTAACATTTTATTATCTACATACAAATCGTTGTATGTTTATTTTGTAAATAAATGTATTTTTGAGATTACTAATTTATATAAGTGTTTTTTAGTTTTACCAACAATACAAAGATGAAAACAAATTAAATAACCAAGGGAGCAAAAAACCATAAAAATGAAAGACTAATTCCCAACACTAGAGAAGGTTATTGACTGAGTAAATTATAAAAGTGGCACGAATGAAAATACATACACAAAATTCACGCTCTGCCAGTGAAAGATGGAGAAAATGAAATTATGATTAGTTAGTTAGTTACTAAGTTGTAAGTTTTTTCATCACCATAATTAAGAACTAAAAGGATTCATATGATCAGTATACATTCAAACATTCTCCTTCAAATGAACTTATTTTCTAGGTGGAAATATTAATGTCTGCTATTACTATACTTTGTGATGAATTTGAGGAACACTCTCCTTTAAGAGATATTGGTGCATCAGATGCTTTGTTGTTCACAATAGATACAACTTATTTCATGAAACAATGGATACAACTTAAAATAAAAATATTAGAGCAATGTGCAAAATCCAGGAAATAATTATAGGAGTTAGACAACGAGGACAATGAGCCTCCTTTCAAAATAACAGTTTATTTTATGCATTAAGAATCTATCAAAAGGAAAAAAAACACTTGGCTTTTGACGATTCTTTCACGAAACAACAAAGCTATTGACATTTTTCCTGTCCATAATATTTTTTCTGAATACATGTGGAAGCTGTTTGAACCGCCCTTTACTACTACTAACATGTTCCCGTCCAGACCTAGAAGTTATCAACCACGAAACAGAATAGGCCATTCATCACTAACAAATTGTTTCCTCTCAAAGATTAAATCCTAAATATCTAATGAATACGAGAAGACATATAACTAGAATTATAAACAACAACTAATGAATCATTCAAAGAAATCGCCATATGCCCACAAGTTGCACGTGAAAGAAAGAAGCTGAACATTCAAAGAATAAATTGGATTGAAATGCTTAAGTCAATAAAAAAAATAGTCTATAATGTTGTTATCTCTCCTTCATATGTTCTTACATATATGTTCTTCATATGTGGATACATATATCCAGAGAGAAGGTTAAATGGTACAATATTATTTGGGGTAAATACTGTATTTCGAGATGTTCCTTCATCTCATGTTTAGCAATTCTAAATCGATTAGCTACATAAAAACATAATAATTGAATGGGGCTTGAAAATCAATCATCTTTATTTGTTATGTATGAATTGTTCGGAGGATGCAGATCATTTAATCATTGGATGCTCTTACTCTAACAAAATATTAAGTAAGATTCTTGTGATGTGTGGGATAAAGAGTCCAGTTATAGATTTGAATTCAGTAACTAAAATTATTTTTGAAATCTCATCTATGGAACACTTTCTCATTGTTAGCTATCTATTTATACTATATATGTATTGGATACGGGGTGAGACAAACACTGGAAATTATGACAGATTAAGCTTGAATGAGGAACAAATTTTGGGTGAAGAATGTGGGCCTAAAAAAGGTTTGTAATAGAGTGTTTAGGCTAAAAGGTTTATTTGTAATGTTTTATGGGCTTGTTAGTTTTTTCTTAAAGTTGTTTTGGGCTTTAAGAGTTATATGTAATAGGTTGGATTTGGGCTTCTAGAACTACTTGTAATAGGACTTGGAAATGTTGTGTAAGGAGTTATTAATAAGAAATTTGATTTGCCAATAAAAAAATAGAAAAAGAAAGAATATTCAAATATAATATTTGTACATACAAACATCTGAACAACCAATAAATCATTTAGATACAATGAATAATTTTGAACCAAGCAAATTTATTCTTTTAAGTTTGTATGCTTAAATAATACATGTACCATTCTCATTTATTTTTTGTGTGAATACTATACTATTTTTACCTTTTAAATGTCATTCACTTCAAAACAAAGAACGAGTTTAGCATTCCATGTTGTTTGTATCAATCCCTTTACTTGCTGTATATTTAGTTATAGATCTGGTTTATAAAACCACTTGAACAGATAAAAACCATAATGCATACTATACATCGCTTGGGTTCTATAAAAACTAGCCAGCGGTTAAACTGTCAGCGCCTTCAAAGATTAATTGAGTAGGCAACCAACCCATTGATCGATTTTAGGTTGTTTATGCATAGACGATTTTAAATACATTTTATTTATATTTTATTAAAAAATATATATTATAATTATTTTAAATTTAATAGTTAGTTAGTATATCAATAGATATTATACTGAATAAGGTGATATATAAGAAAAATTTCACAGGGTAAATTAAACATACGTTACCAAGGTTCTTATTTTATAATTGTAAAATTATTTTGTACTTTCTTGACGTAAAATCATTTAACGTGCACACAAACTAACCCGGGTAACCCATATTAACAAAATAAAAGAAAGATTAAATTGAACACAATCATACAAAATACATAATTAGATAAATTTAATTAATACATTAAAAACAAAATTAATATGGGTTAGTGGTATTCTCTTAAATTAGAGAAGATTAATTTTTAATTTAAATATTTAAGTAATCACCTTAATAAAACATATAAATGAATACTTTTTATTGCAAGAAAAAATTAAATGAACAAAAAATCAAGCGACATTTTTTATTTAATCTATTATGTTACAAGTCACGTTAATATTAAATCACATTTAGATTTTCCTCAAAGAACATGAACAACTTATATTTGAAAATAGATAAATTAAATACAAATTAATTCAAAAAATATTGTACAAAAAACATCGCGTTTATATTTATGAGTGCAAGAAAATTACTACATTATTACAATAATAAAAGTATCTTACACACTATAGTACTTAAGAAATTTAAAATTACAATACAAAAATATAAACCCTAGTACTAGTGATTTCAATTAGAAGGGGGGTTAGGGCAAACATAGTTGCATGGAAATGGAGGTAGCTTCGAAGACGAGTTTTATACTTGTTGCTGAGGTGGTACTGATGATGATGAGAAAGATTTTGATGGGATGGACGACATTTAATTTAAAAACTCCAGTTGTCACGTCGGTATAAAGGGCTTCTTGTGCAATTTTGGGTAACTTCACTTCTATCCCAACTCCATTCTAGTCTCGATTCCAAGACAAACTTGTTAATCATCTCTTTGTTGTTTCTGTTTGGGAAGATTTGTGCCCAAATTGACGAGCCATTATTGAGTTCGAAGGGAATCAGTGGAATGATTCCGGTCTGATTTGTGTCATAATCTAGATTGGATCCCAATATTGTTAATTAGAAGAATGGGATTATCAAAAGAATAAGGAAAACACAATTAGTAATGGAACATAAGGTTCCATTAGAGCTATATATGGAGAAAAATTGAACCTCTTAAAGCTAGTTTCCAGAATGGTGTAAATTTATGTTTTCAAGGGGGTTATAAATGGTATTTGTTTTAAATGGATAAAAAACTTCTTTGTAAATATCCATATAAATGTGTATTGGAAGATTTGGAACAGGAATGTCAGAAAAGGCGAGTAGCTTTTTTTTCCTGAATATATAATATAATTCATGAGTACATTATAAATTAAAATATAATTTCATCTTAGAAAAGCTAGTGCATTTACGTTTAGCAAGTAGCTTCTTTCTCCTAAAAATAAAATCTTTTAAAGTGTTGGAAAATATAATTCTCTCCCAAACACAAATTGACAATCATAGAGAGTGTTTTAACTTGATTATACATTCAGCATCTTTAGAGACGAGATCATTAGAGACGACATGTTTTTCGTCTCTAAAGATCGATCATTACAGACGAAAAAAGTTGCAAATTTATAGAGACGAAAATGTCGTCTTTAAAGACCAATATTTTTAGAGACGACAAGTCTTTGTCTCAATAAATATCTTTCGAGACTACTTTTTTGAATTTATTTTTTATTTAAATTAACTTAAAATGAATGTTGTCTTTATTAATCTTGATCTTTAGAGACTACATATTATCGTCTCAAATGACCTAATGTTGTCTCTAAAGATCATTCATTACTGACGACATTTGTCGTCTTTATTGATAGTTGGTCATTGAAGACGACAATTCTTCTCATTAGAGACAAAAAAATGTCATTCTCTAATGAGAGACACGTAATAAATTCCACCAGTAGACATTTTGTCCATTAAAATCCAAATCTCATTTTTAACACTCAATCCCAAACCCTAGTCCAAAAAGGTCCCACCCAAACTCTTCCTACACCCACTCGGCATGCGATACATAATTCTCGGAGGATTCAAAGGTCCACCTAGACATGGGGGCCACTTAAACAAGAAATATCCAAAATTAGTGTTTTCTTTAAATTTAAATCTTTTCAATTTCTTTCGAATTTATATCCTTAGTTGCTTAACTTAATAGATAGTTATTATCTTGTATTAATGTGTTATATTTAGATAATCAGTTAATTTTATATAACGAGGTAAATTGATTCTACTGGGAGCAAAGTCTCCAATGAAACATGACAAAGGACGTATGTTTCGCGATTAGTTGAAAACGTAGAAGTTTCCAGATGGATTTGCCTCAAGTTTGAAAAATAACGTTCATAGTAATTTGGGAAAGATAATCGGAGTGAAATCCCATTATTGTTACATCATGATGCAGCTTCTTTTTGTGGTTAGTATACCCGGAATTATCTACGATGAATCGGTGAGTAATCTGATCATTAGGTTATGCAACGTATTCAGGAATGTTTGTAAAAAGAATGTAACTCTGCGAGAATTAGAAAGAGGAAAAACCGAAGTGGTGGTGCTCATGTGCAAACTTGAAATGATATTTCCTCTAACAATTTTTTACATTATGGTTCATCTAGTCATACATTATATGAGGAAGCACAGTTAGGAGGTTCAGTTCAAATGCGTTGGATAATCCCGTTTGGAAGGTACTTGAAGAAATTAAAAAATATATTCAAAATTTGACTAGGTCTGAGGTTTCAAATGCCGGGAGATACGATGTATAGAAGACATTGACGTTTATATCGCGGTATTTACAAGAAGAAAAGACCAAATTCAATAAACTGGGTAGACACGGTGATGCGCTCGCGGAACCCAATCAAATTTCAGTGTTTAAGAGTTAGTGTCAATTAGTGGGTAAAACAGAGTTTTGTAACCTTCTACACAAAGGAAGTGAGAGAATTAATTGGTACATTCTCCACAACTGCGACGAGATCTAACAATATATGATGTAAGTGATCTTGTATATGGTAATGTAATGACACAGTTAAAAGTATATATTTAATGTTAATGCTTATGTACAGTGAACACAAATCTTCACTTCCAAACAGTAACTAAGAAAAAACTCAAAAAAGTTTTGCCGATGGTTCTCGCAGAAGGTATATATATAAATTTTTTATTTTTTGTGATCTTATACTTTTTAACTTTATATTTTAATGTTAATTTTTTTTGGTAAGTTTATTCAATACGTATAACCGGAGATCCATGGGTTACCGTTGAACTTATTTCATTGGTCAACATGTCCCACGGTGTCGTCCATAGATTTGATTCATGTGTCGTAAAAGGTGTCAAATGGGTATCTCGTGTAAAAGGAAAAAAAGAGTGTGACTGAATATTACGGGGGTTGCACAATAATCGATTGTATTTCTTATTACGGTGAACTGGTGAAAATTTTGAAAGTCATGTTTAGTAATAATTGTTCGATTGTTTTATTTGAGTGTAAATGGTATAACATCGAGGAGCGAGCTAAAAAGAGGAGGTCGGAACACAAAGCAATCATGATCAACACAACTTCTATTTGCCAGAGTGTCTGGCCTTATATTCTTTCTACCCAAGCAAAAAAAAGTATTTTATATCGATGAAATAAACGCAAAGAAGTCACAAAAGGGGTGAAAAGTGGTATGAGAGGTAGATGACCGACATGGACGGAGTCTCGATATGTGGGGTGTTGAATTTGTGGCACCTATCACCATTCCTATAGTCTATGATGTGAGTGAAAGAGTCACCGTTCGAAACGAAATAGAAAGAAAAAGGAAATTCAAAACGAAAAGTGTAAAATCAATTTAAAAGGAAACTAACTATTACAAGAATTGAGATTACAAACGAAAATCAAACTTACATGGAATGAAAAGCAAAAACACCAATACACGGAAATAATCATAGCGTTAAAAAGATATTCCAGCGTACCGGTATCTCTAAACGGAAAGACTACTAGTTCTTATCTCGGAGAAGGGAAGTAGAGAGAGTGTTTTGCTTTGCTTTGTTGTGATTTTCGTAGTCTATAATGGTGGAGAATGAGCTCTATATATAGGGGAGAGGGGGGGTTTGAAACCTTTGTCAATTGTAACAGATCAATCAAGTCCATGATTCCCTTAATTGATTGATTGACGGTTTTCTGATTGATCCTTTTAATCACATTTTTTAGTTGACTTCTTATTCCACACGTTTTGGAAGCTTGTGTAACCGCTGGTTGACTTGGCCATCTGATGGAATAATCTGTAACGGACGCGTGATTGGTGGAGTCTTGTTTTACGTTTTATCTTCTGATTGATTGCCAGTGACTCTATAACAGCTGATAGTAAAACTTGTTTCATTTTTTATTTTTTGACTCCCCAAACTCCCCACGAACTCACGAACCACGAACCACGACCCAAGCCCCACGCCCACGCCCTCGCCTTCGCCGCCGCCGGTGCCGGTGCCGGGCCGGGCGGGTGGGTGGTGGTGGTGTTGGTGCGCGCGTGCATGGGTTTATGTTCTTTGGAAGCTAATGCCATCACAATGGCTAAAATGGGCTTAGTATCCTTCCTATCCACCGATGTGGGAAAAAAACCTTCTTCCACTTTAAATGTAACAACATATGACACAAATGGGGGGAAATTACGTTTGAGTACTGAAGAAGGCCTTGTGATTGATCTGAAGGAGTTAGGATACGACCAAGTGATTGAAGATAATGATGAAATTCTAAACAACACATTGGATGAGTACAAAAATGAGTTGGTGGAGCAACCAATATTATCGACAATGACGATTTATTCATATCCCTAGAGGCTAGAAGGTTACTTGACAGATTAGTTTTATGTAAGTGTAGCTGATTTTATTATATCACCTGAATTGACGATGATTATTTTTGTAATTGTTTTAATCTTCTTTGATTATATTTTTTCATCTTTGAATTTGTGTTATGCGATTCGTGAGTATGATAGTGTGTGGTATTTTTATACCACACATAAATTTTTTGAGTTATTCTATGTTAAAAAATTGATTTTTTAATTAACTTATGTCATTAGAGAATAAATCTTTAAAAACAAAACAAAATGATTGGCCAAAAATAATGGTGGTTCTTTTCCTGCCTTACCTTTGCTTTTTTTTTTCGGGAGTAATATTCCTTTCCATAAACCCGTCCTCTTTATTTCGTCTCAAACATTTTCTAACCCTCCCTCGCCGTTCCATTCTCCTCCCTCATTGCCGTTCCATTCTCTTCCAGTCACCCAACTCGTTGCTCCATTCTCCTCACCGCTTTACCATTATCCCTCACAGCCGTTCCATTATCCTCCAGTCAGCCAGCGCCGCCGGTAACGGTTCCAGTCACCCAGCTGCCACCTCTTTTAATTTAGTTAAGTATTTTCATTTGGTTAAATCAGTTATTTATTGATTTTTTGTTTTCTTAAACCTTTAATTTGTAATTTCAAGGTTGCTGCTATGTTTGAAATGGACGTATTTGTTTTCTGTGAATTCTTGGGTGTATTGATAATTAGTGTGGTGATTTGCAAAAGTAGGTCTTATATCGAATCAGTAGATAATTATTCACACTGGTTGGTAAGTTTCAATTTTGTACTTGTATATTCTTCTTGTATTTATTATTAAGTCCCTTGTTTTTGTGTACTATTACATTAGGTTCACATCATTTGGTGGTCCAATTCCTCGTAGACCTGCGGTAGATTTGGCATTTGCAGTAGCCAGATTCATCCAAAACAATGGTTAGTGGATTTTTAAACATTCCATTTTATCAAGAGAAAATATCATCTTTTTGTTTTTAAAAAAACTAAAGTTTTTATTGATTTCAGTACATTAGAGTCACAAATTTTTGTAGGAAAGCCGATGGTGGTCGTTTCATCAACCACAATTTATGACTATGATGCTCCTATTAATGAATATGGTATGATGTGTATTTTATAAACTAATAATTTATAATATTTTTTGAAAGAATTATAATACATATTGTGATAGGGCCGTGAACAAAAATGGGGACACTTATGAGACTTACATAAAGCCCTGAACCTATGTGAACCAGCCTTGTCTCATCGAATCCTAGCATCACTTGATTTTCAACATTTTTTCTATTTGTAGTATGCTTGATTTATAACATTTTTAACATCTCACTGTATATTTTTTTACTTTTACCAGGCGTTAATTCTTTTGCCAAAAAACGAAGAAGCTCATTGACGCATCCACTACAAATCTTGATGATCCATGATTTTATCTACCCTATATTTGATGACTTTTTATTTCTTTTATAGTTTGTTCGGTTATGTAATACATGAACTTTTGTTTGTATACTAGATTTTAAATCCCGATTTTTTGTGATAATATAATATATTGATTGTATTTTAATTTTGGAATTTTTTCTTTATTTTGTTATTATTTTTTGTTTGCTAAAATTAAATATAAAAAACTAAATAATAAAATAAATGTTTAAATTAAAAAAAATAAGGGTCATTATTGACGACTTTTTTGGTAAAGACTAGCAATCTTTAGCCACTAATCAATACATACCAAACGAGTCGTCTCTAATAATAATGCAACAATAAAGACGACATAATTTGTCTTTAATGACTATTAGTCATTACCAACGACGTCTTTACCGACGAATTATGTCGTCTCTAATGACTAGTGATTAATCCCCACGACATGTCACATTTCGTCTCTAAAAATATCTTCACCTACGAACTTTTAGAGACTAATTATTAGAGACGAAATGTCGTCTCTAAAGAACAAATGCTGTCTTTAGAGACTAAATTTGTAGTCATTAGAGACGAAAAATGTTGTCTCTAATGATCAAAACAGTAGTAGTGTTATAACATAAGATTAGAGTTAATAGGAATCAGATTCATTCCACATGGTCATTTTTGTACAAGAAAAAAAACACTTAAATAAGCAACACTCAACCAACCATCCTATACAACCTTAGTCAGAGACTCATATACTAGTGAGTACAACTACTAATCTGTATTCAATATCTAATAGATATCATACGTTATGAAAAAAGTCTTACCAAGATTATTTAGTAGAATATTCTTCTTTTGTTGGAATGTCATAGCCAACAACCATTTTCGTAAAAGAAATTAAAGTATTTGTAATGAAATTTCTATTAATATTGAGCTTTAACAATAATCCAAAAAATTTACCAAATAAATATGACTAATCAAAAACTTAATTTAATTATCTAAATCCTAATGTTAATATATTAATGGTTGGTCTCAAATTGTATATCAATTTGAAAAAAGTATGATATACAATTGAAAAAGTATGATACACACATTTGCGAAATTTAAATAATTTTATTCTTTTTGTGATTTCTTGCTTCCCTTTATTTTACCTACCTTCCCTTTCTAATTTATTCATGCCATTGCAAATTCATCAGCATTAATAAAAAATTAAAAATAAAATTCTGTTTCTAGATAAAATATATTTTTCAAACTAAAAGTATATATCAAATCCAACCATCAAACCTTGCTATTTATTCAGCATTTACCAAGGTATACATGGACTTCGTTGAAAGATATTTAGATTAGTTTTGTTTAATGTTATTTTTTTAAAGATGGTTAAAAAGTAATAAGAAATTAAAGATCAGAAATTTGACAAAAATCTATCTATTACAGATATTTCAACTAATCTAGTCTATTCAATGTAGAACCCTAAGTTTAGTATCATATGAAACCGAAACAAAAAGTGAGAATCAACAAAATTCTAAATAATCGATACTAATATATGGGAATGGTAGGGTTTTGATCATGACCATCCAAATAGATAAAAATAAATGGTTGAAAGTTATTCAAAATTTATTGAGAAAAAAGCTGTCATATTGGGCTAAGCCCAATAAGACCAATTAGTCATTAGACTAATATAACTAGTTAAATTTGAGACACCCAATCCACATGCCCAAACATATTTGGAAGTGCTTGTACACATCATAGAGTTGTTAGTAATCACATTTATTCTCAATGGTCATAAATTCCCGAATTAAAAAACCATCATAAATGATCCCAACATTAACTCGTTCTCCCCCTTTGAAAGAATACATTCAGACTCATGCTGGTTTCCATGAACATTGTTAACACTTTTGGATTCCATTTATATGTATATTTTGAAACTCACAAGATTACCATATAAAGAGGTTTAAGTTATATTGTTCAATTCACAAATTTATATTCAATAACCATAATAGAAAATGTATATTCTTCTTTTAAATTGTTTCTTATTTTAAAATAGAGTATCAATAGTAAATCCTTTGAGGATACCGACCATATTTGAAAAATCGTTTTTTAACTAAGTCATGTCAGAAGTAACGCTATTACACGGCGGATCTGAAATATGTTGTAAGTTTTTTGTCGTAATACTTATTTATCTATATCTAACTTGTTGTAAGTGTATTTTTGAAATAAATATATGTTTGAGATTACCAATTTAATAAGTGTTTGTTAGTTTTACCAACAATATAGAGATGCATACAAAATCAATAATAAGCGAAGCAAAAAATCATAAAAATGAAATCCTAATTCCAATTGGCACTCAAAGAAGGTTATTGACTGGTTATATTAAAAAAGTGGCGTGATTGAAAATACATACACGAAATTCACCCATCTTTACATAGTAAATTTTTTTTGTAGTATAATGCAAGTGACAGAGTGTGAACATGAAATTATGATTAGTTAGTTTGTTAGTAAGTTGTAGGTTTTATCATCACCATAATTAAGAACTAAAAGGCGTCATATTAGTGGTTTACATTCGAATATTTGCCTTATATTGAACTAATATTATGTGTGGAAACATTAAGAGATATTTTTGACGAATTTTAGGACGACTCTCTTTTAAGAGATATTTGTGTATAGAAGCTTTGTAGGGTTGTGAATCATATATATATATATATATCCATTGAACGGTTGAGAGAAAATTTTAAATATCTTTCTTTGTCATTTTCAATCGTGAAAAAATGTACACTAAGTTATATTAATCGTTCAATAAAACTATGATAATTGGGGAATCCTCGTAAATTTCTAACGTACCGGCCACTTATTTTTCTCTTCTTTCATAAACCAATAGAAACAAATTAAAATGAAAAGATTAGAGCAATGTGCAAATTCTAGGAAATAATTATAGGAGTTAGACAACGAGGACAATGAGACTCCTTTCAAAATCACAGTTTATTTTATGCATTAAGAATCTATCAGAAGGAAAAAAACACTTGGCGTTTGACGATTCTTACACGAAACAACAAAGCTTTTGACGTTTTTCCTATCCATAATATTTTGTCTGAATACATGTGGCAGAAGTTTGAACCACCCTTTACAACTACTAACTTGTTCCCGTCCAGACCTAGAATTTCTCAACCACGAAACAGAATAGGCCATTCATCACTAACAAATTGTTTCCTCTCAAAGATTAAATCCTAAATATTTAACGAATACGAGAAGACATATAACTAGCATTGTAAACTACAACTAATGAATCATTCAAAGAAATCGCCATATGCCCACAAGTTGCATTGGATAGAAAGAAGCTGAACATTCAAAGAATAAATTGGATTGAAATGCTTAAGTCAACGAAAAAATAGTCTATAATGTAGTTATCTCTCCTTCATATGTGCTTACATATATGTTCTTCATATGTGGATACATATATCTAGAGAGGAGGTTACATGGTACAATATTATTTGGGGTAAATACTGTATTTCGAGATGTTCCTTCATCTCACGGTTAGCAATTCTAAATCGATTAGCTACAAAAAAACATAATAATTGAATGGGGTTTGAAAATCAATCATCTTTTTTGTTATGTATGAATTGTTCAGTAGGATGCAGATCATTTAACCATTGGATGCTCTTACTCTAACAAAATATTAAGTAAGATTCTTGTGAAGTGTGGGATAGAGAGTCTAGTTATAGATTTGAAATGAGTAACTAAAATTATTTTTGAAATCCCATCTATGGAACACTTTCTCATTGTTTGCTCACTATTTACACTCTATATGTATTGGATACGGGGTGAGAGAAACACTGGAAATTATGGCAGATTAAGCTTGAATGAGGAACAAATTTTGGGTGAAGAATGTGGACTAAAAAAGGTTTGTAATAGAGTGTTTAGGCTAAAAGGTTTATTTGTAATGTTTTATGGGCTTGTTATTTTTTTCTTAAAGTTGTTTTGGGCTTTAAGAGTTATATGTAATAGGTTGGATTTGGGCTTCTAGAACTACTTCTAATAGGACTTGGAAATGTTGTGTAAGGAGTTATTAATAAGAAATTTGATTTGCCAATAAAAAAATAGAAAAAGAAAAAAATATTCAAATATAATATTTGTACATACAAACATCTCAACAACCAATAAATCATTTAGATACAACGAATAATTTTGAACCAAGCAAATTTATTCTTTTAATTTTGTATGATCAAATATTACATGTACCATTATCATTTAATTTTTGTGTGAATACTATAATATTTTTACCTTTTAAATGTCACTCACTTCAAAACAAAGAACAAGTTTAGCATTCCATGTTGTTTGTATCAATCCATTTACTTGCTGTATTTTTAGTTATAGATCTGCTTTATAAAACTACTTTATCGCTTGGGTTCTATAAAAACTAGCCACCGGTTAAACTGTCAGCGTCTTCAAAGATTAATTGAGTAGGCAACCAACCCATTAATCGATTTTAGGTTGTTTATGCATAGACAATTTTAAATATATTTTATTTATATTGTATTAAAAATATATATTATATTTATTGTAAATTTAATAGTTAGTTAGTATATCAATAGATATTATATTGAATAAGGTGATATATAAGAAAAATTTCACGGGGTAAATTAAAAATATGTTACCAACTTTCTTATTTTATAATTGTAAAATTACTTCTATACTTTCTTGACGTAAAATCATTCAAGGTGCGCACAAACTAACCCGGATAACCATATTAACAAAATAAAAGAAAGATTAAATTGAACAATAATACAAAAAAAACATAATTATGTAAATTTAATTAATATATTAAAAACAAAATTAATATGGGTTAGTGGTAAAACCACCTTTAAGCTTCTCGGTATTACCCAATAAGTATATATTTATTCGAATATATATGTTTCTTAATCTTAAAGTTATCTTAAATTAGAGAAGATTAGTTTTTAATTTAAATATATAATTAATCACCTTATCAAAACATATAAATGAATAGTTTTTATTGCAGAAAAATTTAAATGAACAAAAAAATAAGCGACATTTTTTATTAAATCTATTATGTTACAAGTCACGTTAATATTAAATCACATTTAGATTTTCCTCAAAGAAAATGAAAAACTTATATTTGAAAAAAGATAAATTAAATAAAAATTAATTCAACAAATATTGTACAAAAAACATCGCGTTTATATTTATGAGTGCAAGAAAATTACTACATCATTACAATAATAAGAGAATCTTACACACTGGAGTACTTAAGAAATTTTAAATTACAATACAGAATATAAACCATAATACTTATGATTTCAGTTAGAAGGCGGGTTAGGGCAAACATAGTTGCATAGAAATGGAGGTAGCTTTGAAGACGAGTTTTATACTTGTTGCTGAAGTGGTGATGATGATGATGAAAAAGATTTTGATGGGATGGACGACATAGATTTTAGAAACTTCATTTGATTACCAGCCGTCACGTCGGTATAAAGGGTTTCTTGTGCAATTTTGGGTAACTTCACTTGTATTCCTAACTCCATTATAGTCCCGATTCCAAACCAAACTTGTTAATCATCTCTTCGTTGTTTCTGTTTGGGAGGATTTTTGCCCAAATTAACGAGCCATTTCCGGTTTGATTTGTGCCATAATCTATATTGGATCCCAATATTGTTACTTAGAAGAATAGGATTATCAGAAGAATAAGGAAAAAAACAAAATTCGTAATGGAACATAAGGTTCCATTAGAGTTATAGATGGAGAAAAGTTGAACCTCTTAAAGATAGTCTCCAGAATGGTGTATATTTATGTTTTCAAGGGGGTTATAAATTGTATTTGTGTTAAATGGATAAAAAGATTCTTTGTAAACATCCATATCAATGTGTATTGGAAAATTTGGATCCGGAATGTCAGAAAAGGCGAGTAGCTTCTTTCTCTTGAATATATAATATAATTCATGAATACATTATAAAATTAAAATATACTTTCATCTTAGAAAAGGTAGTCCATTTATGTTCAGCAATTAGTTTATTTCTCCTGAATATAAAATCTTTTAAAATCTTTTAAAATATAATTCTCTCCCAAACACAAATAGACAATCATGAATATAAACATAGATAATGTTTTAACTTGATTATAACATGAGATTAGAGGTTATAGGAATTAGATTCATTCCATCATTCCACATGGTTATTTGTGTACAAGAAAAAAAAACACTTAGATAAGCAACACTCAACCAACCATCATATACAATTTTAGTCTGAGGCTCATATACTAGTGAGTACAACTACTAATCTGTAATTTATTAAACATAAGTTTTGCCAATTCTATATCTAATAGATATCATATGTTATGAAAAGAGGCAAGTCTTACAAAGATTATTGATTAGAATATTCTTCTTTTGTTGAAATTCCATAGCCAACAACCATTATCCATAAAAGACATTAAAGTATTCGTAAAGAAATGTCTTTTAATAGAGAGCTTTAACAATAATCCAAACAATTTACCAAATAAATATGACTGATCAAAAACACAATTTAATTATCTAAATCCTAATATTAATATATTAATGGTTGGTCTCAAATTGTATAATAATTTGAAAAAAGTATGATATACAATTGAAATGTATAGTTACCTTTAACACACATTTGTAAAATTGATATAATTTGATTCTTTTTGTGATTTCTTGCTTCCCTTTATTTCACCTGCCTTCTCTTTCTACTCTATACATGCCATTGCAGATTCATTAGCATTAATAATAGATTAAAATTAATTTTATCTTTTTAGATAATATATATTTTTCCAAACTAAAAGTATATATCGAATCCAACCAGCAAACCTTGTATTTGTTCAGCATTTACCAAGGTATACACGGACGTCGTTGACATTTCGATTAGTTTTGTGTAATGTAGTTTTTTTCGAAAAATTGTTAAAAAGAAATAAATAATTAAAGATAAGAAATTTGACAAAAATCTATTTATTACCGATATTTCAATTAATCTAGTCTATTCAATGTTGAAACCCTAGTTTTAGTATCATATGAAACCGAAACAAAAAGTGAGAATCAGCAAAATTCTAAATCTGCGATGCTAATATATGGGAGTGGTAGGGTTTTGATCACGACCATCCAAATACATCAAAATCAATGGTTGAAAATTATTAAATATTTACAAGAAAAAACATGTCATATTGGGCTAAGACCAGTAAGACCAATTAGTCATTAGACTAATATAACTAGTAATTATACCTGAGACACCCAATACACAAGCCCAAACATATTTGGAAACGCTTGTACATACTGAAGAGTTCTCAGTAATCACATTTATTCTCAATGGTCATAAATTCCCGCCATTAAAAGACTATTGTAAATGCTCCCAACATTAACTCGTTCTCCCCCTTGTGAAAGAATACATTTAGACTCATGCTGGTTTCATGGAACATTGTTAACACTTTTGGATTCATTTTATTAAAAATATTTTGAAATTCACAAGATTATCATATAAAGAGGTTTAAGTCATATTGATTAACACATAAATTTATATTCAATATTCATAATAAAAAATGTCTATTCTTCTCTTAAAATGTTTCTGATTTTAGAATAGAGTTGTAATAGTAATCCCTTCGAGGATACGCCATATTTGAAAAATATATGTTGTAAGTTTATTGTTGTAATATTTAATTATCTACATATAACTTGTTGTAAGTGTATTTTGTAAATAAGTATATTTTTGAGATTACCAATTTAATATAAGTGTTTGTTAGTTTTATTAACAATATAGAGATGCGTACCAATTCAATAACCAAGAGAAGCAAAAAACCATAATAATGAAATCCTAATTCCAATTATCACTCAAAGAAGGTTATTGACTGAGTAAATTATAAAAGTGGCGTAATTGAAAATACAAACATGAAATTCACCCTTCTTTAGCTAGTAGAATGTTTTTAGTATAGTGCAAGTGAAAGAGGGTGAACATGAAATTATGATTAGTTACTTAGTTAGTAAGTTTTAGGTTTTATCATCACCATAATTAAGAAATAAAAGGCGTCATATGAGTGGTTTACATTTGAATATTCGCTTTCAATTGAACTAATTCTCTGCGTGGAAACATTAAGAGATATATGTGATGAATTTTAGGATGGCTCTCCTTTAAGAGATATTGGTGCATATGAAGCTTTGTTGGGTTGTGGACCAGATATATATATATCCATTGATCCATTGAGAGGTAATTTTAGATACCTTTCTTTGTTATTCGTAATCGTGACAAAAATGTACAATAAGTTATACTAATCATAAAACTATAATAATCGGGGAATTATTTTATATTTCTAATGTACTCGCCACTTCTTTTTCTCTTATTTCATGAGCCAAATAGATACAACTTAAAATAAAAAGATTAGAGCAATGAGCAAAATCTAGGAAATAATTATAGGAGTTAGACAACGAGGACAATGAGACTTTTTTCGAAATAACAGTTTATTTTATGCATTAAGTATCTATCAGAAGGAAAAAAAAACACTTGGCTTTTGACGATTCTTACACGAAACAAAAAAGCTTTTGACGTTTTTCCTATCCATAATATTTTGTCTAAATACATGTGGCAGAAGTTTGATCCACCCTTTACTACTACTAACTTGTTCCCGTCCAAACCTTGAATTTCTCAACCACGAAACATAATAGGCCATTCATCACTAACAAATTGTTTCCTCTCAAAGATTAAATCCTAAATATCTAACGAATACGAGAAGACATATAACTAGCATTATAAACTACAACTAATGAATCATTCAAAAAATCTCCATATGCCCACAAGTTGCATAGGAAAGAAAGAAGCTGAACATTCAAAGAATAAATTGGATTGAAATGCTTAAGTCAACGAAAAAATTGTCTATAATGTAGTTATCTCTCCTTCATATGTGCTTACATATATGTTCTTCATATGTGGATACATATGTCCAGAGAGAAGGTTAAATTGTACAATATTATTTGGGGTAAATACTGTATTTCGAGAAGTTCCTTCATCTCAGGTTAGCAATTCTAAATCGATTATCTACAAAAAAACATAATATGGCGCTTGAAAATCAATCATCTTTATTTGTTATGTATGAATTGTCCAGAGGATGCAGATAATTTAATCATTGGATGCTCTTACTCTAACAAAATATTAAGTAAGATTCTTGTGAAGTGTGGGATAAAGAGTCTAGTTATAGATTTAAATTGAGTAACTAAAATTATTGTTGAAATCCCATCTATGGAACACTTTCTCATTGTTAGCTCTCTATTTACACTCTATATGTATTGGATACGGGGTGAGAGAAACACTGGAAATTATGGCAGATTAAGCTTGAATGAGGAACAAATTTTGGCTGAAGAATGTGGGCCTTAAAAAGGTTTGTAATAGAGTGTTTAGGCTAAAAGGTTTATTTGTAATGTTTTATGGGCTTTTTAGTTTTTTCTTAAACATGTTTTGGGCTTTAAGAGTTATATGTAATAGGTTGGATTTGGGCTTCTAGAACTACTTGTAATAGGACTTGGAAATGTTATGTAAGGAGTTATTAATAAGAAATTTGATTTGCCAATTAAAAAATTGAAAAAGAAAGAATTATCAAATATAATATTTGTACATACAAACATCTCAACAACGAATAAATCATTTAGATTCAATGAATAATTTTGAACCAAGCAAATATATTCTTTTAATTTTGTATGCTTAAATATTACATGTACCATTCTCATTTATTTTTTGTGTGAATTCTATACTATTTTTACCTTTTAAATGTCACTCACTTCAAAACAAAGAACGAGTTTAGCATTCCATGTTGTTTGCATCAATCCCTTTACTTGTTGTATTTTTAGTTATAGTTCTGGTTTATAAAACCACTTTAACAGATAAAAACCAGAATGCATACTATACATCGCTTGAGTTCTATAAAAACTAGTCACTGGTTAAACTGTCAGGGCCTTCGAAAGATTAATTGAGTAGGCAACCAACCCATTAATCGATTTTAAGTTGTTTATGCATAGACGATTTTGAATATATTTTATTAAAAATATATATTATAATTATTGTAAATTTAATAGTTAGTTAGTATATCAATAGATATCATATTGAATAAGGTGATATATAAGAAACATTTCACGGGGTAAATTAAAAATATGTTACCAACGTTCTTATTTTATAATTGTAAAATTACTTCTGTACTTACTTGACGTAAAATCATTCAAGGTGCGCACAAACTAACCCGGATAACCCATATAACAAAATAAAAGAAAGATTAAATTAA
Source organism: Nemophila menziesii (assembly GCA_029959085.1). NCBI lineage: Eukaryota > Viridiplantae > Streptophyta > Magnoliopsida > Boraginales > Hydrophyllaceae > Nemophila > Nemophila menziesii. Next base: position 20,018,660 of record JARWIR010000015.1, on the reverse strand, counting down.
ACACAATAATACAAAAAACATAATTATGTAAATTTAATTAATACATTAAAAACAAAATTAATATGGGTTAGTGGTATAACCACCTTTAAACTTCTCGGTATTACCCAATAAATATATATTTATTCGAATATATATGTGTCTTAATCTTAATGTTCTCTTAAATTAGAGAAAATTAATTTTTCATTTAAATATTTAAGTAATCACCTTATCAAAACATATAAATGAATAGTTTCTATTGAAAGACAAATTTAAATGAACAAAAAATCAAGCGACATTTTTTATTTAATCTATTCTGTTACAAGTCACGTTAATATTAAACCACATTTAGATTTTCCTCAAAGAACATGAACAACTTATATTTGAAAATAGATAAATTAAAAAAAATTAATTCAACAAATATTGTACAAAAAACATCGCGTGTTTATTTATTAATGCAAGAAAATTACTACATCATTACAATAATAAGAGAATCTTACACACTGGAGTACTTAAGAAATTTTAAATTACAATACAGAATATAAACCTTAATACTCGTGATTTCAGTTAGAAGGCGGGTTAGGGAAAACATAGTTGCATGGAAATGGAGGTAGATTTGAAGACGAGTTTTATACTTGTTGTTGAGGTGGTGCTGATGATGATGAGAAAGATTTTGATGGGATGGACGACATAGATTTTAAAAACTCCAGTTGATTACCAGCTGTCATATCGGTATAAAGGGCTTTTTGTGCAATTTTGGTTAACTTAACTTGTATCCCCAACTCCATTCTAGCTCCGGTTCCAAGACAAACTTGTAAGTCATCTCTTTGTTGTTTCTGTTTGGGAGGATTTGTGCCAAAATTGACGAGCCATTATTGAGTTCGAAGGGAATCAGTGGAATGATTCCGGTCTGATTTGTGTCATAATCTAGATTGGATCCCAATATTGTTAATTAGAAGAATGGGATTATCAAAAGAATAATGAAAACACAATTAGTAATGGAACATAAGGTTCCATTAGAGTTATATATGGAGAAAAATTGAACCTCTTAAATCTAGTTTCCAGAATGGTGTAAATTTATGTTTTCAAGGGGGTTATAAATGGTATTTGTTATAAATGGATAAAAAACTTCTTTGTAAACATCCATATGAATGTGTATTGGAAGATTTGGAACAGGAATATGCATTAAGAATCTATCAGAAGTAAAAAGAACATTTGGAGTTTGACGATTCTTATACGAAACAACAAAAGTTTTGACGATTTTCCTATCCATAATATTTTGTCTGAATACATGTGGCAGCAGTTTGAACCATTCTTTAATACTACTAACTTGTTCCAGTCCAGACCTAAAATTTCTTCAACCACGAAACAAAATAGGCCATTCATCACTAACAAATTGTTTACTCTGAAAGTATAAATCCCATATATCTAACAAATACGAGTAGACATTTAACTAGCATTATAAACAAAAACTAATGAATCATTCAAAGAAATCACCATATGCCCACAAGTTGCATAGGAAGGAAAGAATCTGAAGATTCAAAGAATAAATTGGATAAATATTCTTAAGTCAACGAAAAAATAGTGTATATTGTAGTTATCTCTCCTGCATATGTTCATACATATATCTTTTTAATTATTCTAAGTAGAATTTATTACATACAAAATGAATTATGTAACATTCTTATTTTGGATTGTGTGGCATTTGGAAGTTGACTTAAAATACAAGCTTAGAGTAATACTGGAGAATGGTAAACATTCTACTTCTCCAAGTTATATGTAATTGATATAGGAAGTTTAATAACTTCTACAGTAACGGAAATTTTTCAAACACTATAATGTGTAAAAAGAAAGTAGAATCAAATTAAATTTATTTATTTTGATTATAACATACAATATAGAGACAATGAACACAATATTTTAGGACCTGATGGCTATATTGCTTTCTTTAACAAATCATCTTGGAGTGTAATTGAAAAGGACTTGAATGTAGCAGTAAAGTAGTTTCTAGATTCAAGTGAATTACTTGGTCAGGTCAAGGCTACTAATATAGTTCTCATTCCAAAAGAAAAATCTGCTTCAAGTGTTAGAAAGTTTAGTCCTATTTCATGTGTAAACACTACTTATAAGGCCATATACAGAGCTATTTTAAATAGATTGAAGACGGTTTTAGAAACAATTATACTTGGTGGAACGTATAAGTGAAAATATCTTGGTTGCTCAGGATATTGTACTTGATTTTGAAAGGAAATTTCTTGAAAAATTTGTACAATGGATTAAAATGTGTGTTTGTACTCCTTCATACTTTATTTGTGTAAACAGAGAAGCTTGAGGATACTTTACAGGAAAGCGAGGTCCTAGACAAGTAGATCCTCTCTCTCTATATCTTTTTACTATTTGCATGGAAGTGTTCACAGTGTGATTTAATCATATGGAAATGAAATCTCAATTAAGTTATCATCATAAGTGTTTGAAGCTAAATCATATTGTGTTTGTTGATGATGTGTTTGTTTTCCATAAAGCTAATGTTAAGTCAGCTAAAATTGTAAAGAAAGCATATACTTCCAAAAGAGTGAATTATATTTTTGTGGAACGGAGGATGATCTTATATGCGGAATCTCAAATATACTTGATACCAAAGTGGCATATCTTCTTGTGAGATACTTATAGAAGATTAAAAGATTATAGAAGATTAATCTTTAATTTAAATATTTAAGTAATCACCTTATCAAAACATAATTGATACTAAATGAATAGTTTTTATTGCAATAAAAATTCAAATTAACCCAAAATCAAGCGACATTTTTAAATTAATCTATTATGTTGCAAGTTATGTTAATATTAAATCACATTTAGATTTTCCTCAAAGAACATGAAAAACTTATATTTGACCATAGATAAATAAAATAAAAACTAATTCAACAAATATTGTAGAAAAATGATTGCGTTTATATTTATGAATGCAAGAAAATTACTACATCATTACAATAATTAGAGAATCTTACGCACTAGAGTACTTGAGAAAATTAAAATTACAATACATAATATAAATCCTGGTACTAGTGATTTCAGTTAGAAGGCGAGTTAGGACAAACATAGTTGCATGGAAATGGAGGTAATTTTGAAGACGAGTTTTAAACTTGTTGCTGAGGTGGTGTTGATTATGATAAGAAATATTTAGATGGGATGGAAGACATAGATTTAGAAACTCTATTTGTTTACCAGTTGTCACGTTGGTATAAAGGGCTTCTTGTGCAATTTTGGGTAACTTAACTTGTATACCCAACTCCATTCTAGTCCCGATTCCAAGCCAAACCTGTTAATCATCTCTTCATTGTTTCTGTTTGGGAGGATTTATGGCCAAATTGATGAGCCATTATTGAGTTCGAAGGGAATAATTTGATTGATTCCGGTCTGATTTGTGTAATAATATAGATTGGATCCCGATATTGTTACTTAGAAGAGTGGGATTATCAAAAGAATAAGGAAAAAACAAAAATTTTAAGGGAACATAAGGTTCCATTAGAGTTATAGATGGAGAAAAATTGAACCTCTTAAAGCTAATTTCTAGAATGGTGTAAATTTATGTTTTCAAGGGGGTTAGAAATGGTATTTGTGTTAAATGGCTAAAAAACTTCTTTGTAAATATCCATATCAATGTGTATTTGAAGATTTGGAACCAGAATGTCAGAAAAGGCGAGTAGCTTCTTTATCCTGAATAAATAATATAATTCATGAATAAATTCAAATTAAAATATAATTTCATCTTAAAAAAGGTAGTGCATTTACATTTATCAAGTAGCTTCTTTCTCAGGAATATAATATCTTTTAAAGTCTTACAAAATATAATTCTCTCCCAAATACAAATAGACAATCATGAATATAAATATAGATAGTGATTTAACTTAATTATAACATGAGATTAGAGTTAATAAGAACCAGATTCATTCCACATGGTCATATATATACAAGAAACTTGAAAAAATCACTTAAATAAACAACATACAACCAAACATCCTATAAAACCTTAGTCAGAGACTCATATACTAGTGAGTACAACTACTAATTTGTCATTTATTAAACATAAGGTTTGCCAATTCAATATCTAATAGATATAATACATTATGAAAAAGAGATAAGTCTTACCAATAATATATAGTAGAATATTCTCCTTTTGTTGAAATGCCATAGCCAACTAACATTGTTTGTAATTAATAGAGAGCTCTGACAAAAAACAACATATGACAAGATTTTTTAAATCAGAGGATAATCCTATGAATGATCGAAAAGTTAATTTACCAAATAAATTCTAATGCTAATATATAAATGGTTGGTCTCAAATTATATAAAAATTTGAAACAAGTATGAATAAAATTAAAATGTATTGTTACCTTTAACACATATTTGAAAAATTGAAATAATATGATTCTTTTTGTGATTTTTTGATTCCCTTTATTTTACCTACCTTCCCTTTCTACTCTATTCATGCCACTGATTCATCAACATTAATAATAGATTAAAAGTAATTTTCAGTTTTGAGATAAAATATATTTTTTCAAACTAAAAGTATATATAAAATCCAACTATCATACCTTGATATTATTCAGCATTTACCAATGTATACATGGACGTCATTGAAAAATCTTTAGATTAGTTTTGTGTAATGTTATTTTTCAATAAAAAAGAGCTAGAAGGAAATAAGAAATTAAAGATCAGAAATTTGACAAAAATCTGGCGATTACAGATATTTCAATTAATGTAGTCTATTCAACGTAGAAACCATAGGATTAGTATCATCTGAAGCCGAAACAAAAAGCAAGAATCGGCAAATTATGAATAAGCCACACTTATACATAGGAGTGGTAGGGTTTTGATCACGACCATCCAAATAGATTGAAATCAATGGTTGAGAATTATTAAATATTCACTAAGAAAAAAACTATCACATTGGGCTAAGCCCAATAAGACAATTAGTCAATAGACTAATATAACTAATAATTAAACTTGAGACACCAAACACAAGCCCAAGTATATTTAGAAGTGCTAGTACCCACGAAAGAAGTTGTCAGTAATCATATTTATTCTGAATGGTCATAAACTCCCGCATTAAAATACCATCATAAATATGTTCAATAGTTATTCGTTCTCGTTCTCCCTCTTGTGAAAAATTGCATTCAGACTCATGCTAGTTTCAATGAATATTGTTAATACTTTTGGACGCTGTTTATTATGAATATTTTGAAAACTCACAAGATTACCATAAAAAATTATTAAGTCATATTTTTTTAAACACAAATTTATCTTCAATATATATAATATAAAATCTCTTTTCTTCTCTTAAAAATATTTCTAATTTTAGAATATAGTAGTAATAGTAATCCCTTTGAGGTTAACGACCATATTTGAAAAATCTTTTTTTAACTACTCAGCGAATCTGAAATATGTTGTATGTTTTTTTATGTAACATTTTATTATCTACATACAACTCGTTGTAAGTTTATTTTGTAAATAAATGTATTTTTTAGTTTACCAATTTAGACAAGTGTTTGTTAGTTTTACCAACAATATAAAGATGCAAACAAATTCAATAACCAAGGGAGCAAAAAAAACATAAAAATGAAATCCTAATTCCCAACACTAAAGAAGGTTATTGACTGAGTAAATTATAAAAGTGGCACGAATAAAAATACATACACGAAATTCACTCTTCTTTTGCTAGAAGAATTTTTTTAAGTATACTGCAAGTGAAAGACTGAGAACATAAAATTTTGATTTGTTAGTTAGTTACTAAGTTGTAAGTTTTATCATCACCATAATTAAGAACTAAAGGGATTCATATGATCAGTATACATTCCAACATTCTCCTTCAAATGAACTTATTTTCTAGGTGGAAATATTAATGTCTGCTATTACTATAATTTGTGATGAATTTGAGGAACACTATCCTTTAAGAGATATTGGTGCATCAGATGCTTTGTTATTCGAAATAGATACAACTTATTTCATGAGCCAATAGATACAACTTAAAATGAAAAGATTAGAGCAATGTGCAAAATCTAGGAAATAATTATAGGAGTTAGACAACGAGGACAATGAGACTCCTTTCAAAATAACAGTTTATTTTATGCATTAAGAATCTATCAGAAGGAAAAAAAACTTGGCTTTTGACGATTCTTACACGAAACAACAAAGCTTTTGACGTTTTTGTTATCCATAATATTTTATCTGAATACATGTGGAAACAGTTTGAACAACCCTTTACTACTACTAACTTGTTCCCGTCCAGACCTAGAATTTCTCAACCAAGAAACAGAATAGGCCATTCATCACTAACAAATTGTTTCCTCCCAAGGATTAAATCCTAAATATCTAACGAATACGAGAAGACCTATAACTAGAATTATAAACAACAACCAATTAATCATTCAAAGAAATCGCCATATGCCCATAAGTTGCACAGGGAAGAAAGAAGCTGAACATTCAAAGAATAAATTGGATTGAAATGCTTAAGTCAACAAAAAAATAGTCTATAATGTAATTATCTCTCCTTCATATGTGCTTACATATATGTTCTTCATATGTGGATACATATATCCAGAGAGAAGGTTAAATGGTACAATATTATTTGGGGTAAATACTGTATTTCGAGATGTTCCTTCATCTCATGGTTAGGAATTCTAAATCGATTATCTACAAAAAACATAATAATTGAATGGGGCTTGAAAATCAATCATCTTTATTTGTTATGTATGAATTGTTCTGAGGATGCGGATCATTTAATCATTGGATGCTCTTACTTTAACAAAATATAAAGTAAGATTCTCGTGAAGTATGGGATAAAGAGTCCAGTTATAGAATTGAATTGAGTAACTAATATTAATTTTGAAATCAAATCAATGGAACACTTTCTCATTGTTAGCTCTCTATTTACACTTTATATGTATTGGATACGGGGTGAGAGAAACACTGGAAATTATGGCAGATTAAGCTTGAATAAGGAACAAATTCTGGGTGAAGAATGTGGGCCTAAAAAAGGTTTGTAATAGAGTGTTTAGGCTAAAAGGTTTATTTGTAATGTTTTATGCGCTTGTTAGTTTTTTCTTAAAGTTGTTTTGGGATTTAAGAGTTATATGTAATAGGTTAGATTTGGGCTTGTAGAACTACTTGTAATAGGACTTGGAAATGTTGTGTAAGGAGTTATTAATAAGAAATTTGATTTGCCAATAAAAAATAGAAAAAAAAAGAATATTCAAATATAATATTTGAACATACAAATATCTCAACAACCAATAAATCATTTAGATACAACGAATAATTTTGAACCAAGCAAATTTATTCTTTTAATTTTGTATGCTTAAATATTACGTGTACCTTTCTCATTTATTTTTTGTGTGAATACAATACTATTTTTACATGTAAATGTCACTCACTTCAAAAAAAAGAATGAGTTTAGCATTCCATGTTGTTTGTATCAATCCCATTACTTGCTGTATTTTTAGTTATAGATCTAGTTTATAAAACCAGTTTAACAGATAAAAACCAAAATGCATACTATACATTGCTTGGGTTCTATAAAAACTAGCAACCGGTTAAACGGTCAGCGCCTTCGAAAGATTAATTGAGTAGGCAACCAACCCATTAATCGATTTTAGATTGTTTATGCATAGACGATTTTAAATATATTTTATTTATATTTTATTAAAAAATATATATTATAATTATTGTAAATTTAATAGTTTGTTAGTATATCAATAGATATTATATTGAATAAGGTGATATATAAGAAAAATGTCACGAGGTAAATTAAACTTATGTTACCAACATTCTTATTTTATAATTGTAAAATTACTTATGTACTTTCTTGACGTAAAACCATTCAAAGTGCGCACAAACTAACCGGATAACCCATATTACCAAAATAAAAGAAAGATTAAATTGAACACAATAATTCAAAATACATAATTATGTAAATTTAATTAATACATTAAAAACAAAATTAATATGGGTTAGTGGTAAAACCACCTTTAAACTTCTCGGTATTACCCAATAAATATATATTTATTCAAATATATATGTTTCTTAATCTTAATGTTCTCTTAAATTAGAGAAGATTAATTTTTAATTTTAAATATTTAAGTAATCACCTTATCAAAACATATAAATGAATAGTTTTTATTGCAAGAAAAATATAAATGAACACAAAATCAAGCGACATTTTTTATTTAATCTATTATGTTACAAGTCACGTTAATATTAAATCACATTTAGATTTTCCTCAAAGAACCTGAACAACTTATATTTGCAAATAGATAAATTAAATACAAATTAATTCAACAAATATTGTACAAAAAACATCGCGTTTATATTTATGAATGCAAGAAAATTACTACATTATTACAATAATAAGATAATCTTACACACAAGAGTACTTAAGAAATTTAAAATTACAATACAAAATATAAACCCTAATACTAGTGATTTCAGTTACAAGGCGGGTTAGGGCAAACATAGTTGCATGGAAATGGAGGTAGCTTTAAAGACGAGTTTTATACTTGTTGCTTAGGTGGTGTTGATGACGATGAGAAAGATTTTGATGGGATGGACGACATAGAATTTAAAAACTCCAATTGATTACCAGCTGTCACGGCAGAATAAAGGCCTTCTTGTGCAATTTTGGGTAACTTCACTTGTATCCCCAACTCCATTCTCGTCCCGATTCCAAGACAAACTTGTTAATCATCTCTTCGTTGTTTCTGTTTGGGAGGATTTGTGCCCAAATTGACGAGTCATTATTGAGTTCGATGGGAATGAGGGGAATGATTTCGGTCTGATTTGTGTCATAATCTAGATTGGATCCCAATATTGTTAATTAGAAGAAAGGGATTATCAAAAGTATAAGGAAACACAATTATTAATGGAACATAAGGTTCCATTAGAGCTATATATGGAGAAAAATTGAACCTCTTAAAGCTAGTTTCCAGAATGGTGTAAATTTATGTTTTCAAGGAGGTTATAAATGGATAAAAAATTTCTTTGTAAACATCCATATCAATGTGTATTGGAAGATTTGGAACAGGAATGTCAGAAAAGGCTTAGTAGTTCTTTTTCCTGAATATATAATATAATTAATTAATACATTATAAATTAAAATATAATTTCATCTTAGAAAAGCTTGTGCATTTACGTTTAGCAAGTAGCTTCTTTCTCCTGAATATAAAATCTTTTAAAGTCTTGGAAAATATAATTCTCTCCCAAACACAAATTGACAATCATAGATAGTGTTTTAACTTGATTATAACATGAGATTAGTTAATAGGAATCAGATTCATTCCACATGGTCATTTTTATACAAGAAAAAACACTTAGAAAAGCAACACTCAACCAACCAACCTATACAACATTAGTCAGAGACTCATATACTAGTGAGTACAACTACTAATCTGTAATTTATTAAACATAAGTTTTGCCAATTCAATATCTAATAGATATCATACGTTATGAAAAAAGGGAAGTCTTACCAAGATTATTTAGTAGAATATTCTTCTTTTGATGAAATGTCATAGCCAACAACCATTGTTGGTAAAAGACATTAAAGTATTTCTAATGAAATTTCTATTAATAGAGAGCTTTAACAATAATCCAAACAATTTACCAAATAAATATGACTAATCAAAAACTTAATTTAATTATCTAAATCCTAATGTTAATATATTAATGGTTGGTCTCAAATTGTATAATAATTTGAAAAAAGTATGATATACAATCGAAATGTATAGTTACCTTCAACACACATTTGCAAAATTTAAATAATTTTATTCTTTTTGTGATTTCTTGCTTCCCTTCATTTTACCTACATTCCCTTTCTAATTTATTTATGCCATTGCAGATTCATCAGAATTAATAATAAATTAAAAATCATTTTCTCTTTTTAGATAATATATTTTTTAAACTAAAAGTATATATGAAATCCAACCATCAAACCTTGTTATTTATTCAGCATTTAACAAGGTATGCATGGACTTTATTGAAAGATATTTAGATTAGTTTTGTGTAATATTTTGTTTTTTTGAAATATGGTTAAAAAGTAATAAGAAATTAAAGATCAGAAATTTGAAAAAAATCTATCTATTATAGATATTTCAATTAATCTAGTCTATTCAATGTAGAACCCTAGGTTAAGTATCATATGAAACCGAAACAAAAAGTGAGAATCAACAAAATTATAAATATGCGATACTAATATATGGGAATGGTAGATCATGACCATCCAAATCGATCAAAATAAAGCTATCATATTGGGCTATGCCCAATAAGACCAATTAGTCATTAGACTAATATAACTAGTAATTAAATTTGAGACACCCAATACACATGCCCAAACATATTTGGAAGATCTTGTACACATCGGTCATAAATTCCTGCATTAAAAGACCATCATAAATGCTCCCAACATTAACTCGTTCTCCCCCTGGTGAAAGAATACATTCAGACTCATGCCGGTTTCCATGGACATTGTTAACACTTCTGGATTCCATTTATATGAATATTTTGAAACTCACAAGATTACCATATACAGAGGTTTAAATTATATTTTTTAACACACAAATTTATATTCAATGAGCATAATAGAAAATGTCTATTCTTCTCTTAAATTGTTTCTGACTTTAAAATAGAGTATTAATAGTAATCCCTTTGAGGATACCCTTTAAAATAGAGTATTAATTGTAATCCCTTTGAGGATACCGACCATATTTGAAAAATCGTTTTTTAACTAAGTTATGTCAGAAGTAACGCTATTACATGGCGGATCTGAAATATGTTGTAAGTATTTTGTAGTAATATTTAATTATCTACATATAACTTGTTGTAAGTATATTTTGGAAATAAATATATGTTTGATATTACTAATTTAATATAAGTGTTTGTTAGTTTAACCAACAATATAGAGATGCATACAAAATCAATAACCAAGTGAAGCAAAAACTCATAAAAATGAAATCCTTAAAGAACATGAACAACTTATATTTGAAAATAGATAAATTAAATAACTAATTCAACAAATATTGTACAAAAAAAATTTCGTTTATATTTATGAATGCAAGAAAATTACTACATCATTATAATAATTAGAGAATCTTACACACTAGAGTAGTTGAGAAAATTAAAATTACAATACAGAATATAAACCCCGATACTAGTGATTTCAGTTAGAAGGCGAGTTAGGACAAACATAGTTGCATGGAAATGGAGGTAGCTTTGAAGACAAGTTTTAAACTTGTTGCTGAGGTGGTGCTGATGATGATGAGAAAGATTTAGATGGGATGGAACACATAGATTTTAGAAACTCTATTTGTTTTACTCACCTTCGTATAAAGGGCTTTTTATGCAATTTTGGGTAACTTCACTTGTATACCCAACTCCATTCTAGTCCTGATTCAAAGCCAAAATTGTTAATCATCTCTTCGTTGTTAAGATTTGGAACCAGAATGTTAGAAAAGATGAGTAGCTTCTTTAACCTGAATAAATAATATAATTCATGAATACATTACAAATTAAAATATAATTTCATCTTAAAAAAGGTAGTGCATTTACATTTATCAAGTAGCTTCTTTCTCATGAGTATAGTATCTTTTAAAGTCTTACAAAATATAATTCTCTCCCAAATACAAATAGAAAATCATTAATATAAATATAGATAGTGATATAACTTTATTATAACATGAGATTAGAGTTAATAAGAACTAGATTTATTCCACATGGTCATATATATACAAGAAACTTGAAAAAATCACTTAAATAAACAACCCTCAACCAAACATCCTATAAAACCTTAGTCAGAGACTCATATACTAGTGAGTACAACTACTAATTTGTCATTTATTAAACATAAGGTTTGCCAATTCAATATCTAATAGATATAATACATTATAAAAAAGAGATAAGTCTTACCAATATTATATAGTAGAATATTCTCCTTTTGTTGAAATGCCATAGCCAACAAACATTGTCTGTAAAAAACATTAAAGTATTTGTAATGAAATTTCTATTAATAGAGAGCTTTGACAAAAACAACATATGACAAGAATTTTTAAATCAGATGATAATCCTAACAATTTACCAAATAAATCTGACTGATCGAAAACTTAATTTACCAAATAAATCCTAATGCTAATATATAAATGGTTGGTCTCAAATTATATAAAAATTTGAAACAAGTATGGATAAAATAAAAATGTATTGTTACCTTTAACACACATTTGAAAAATTGAAATAATTTGATTATTTTTGTTATTTTTTGCTTCCCTTAATTTTACCTACCTTCCCTTTCTACTCTATTCATGCCACAGATTTATCAACATTAATAATAGATTAAAAGTAATTTTCTGTTTTGAGATAAAATATATTTTTTCAAACTAAAAGTATATATCAAATCCAACTATCATACCTTGATTTTATTCAGCATTTACCAAGGTATACATGGACGTCATTGAAAAATCTTTAGATTAGTTTTGTGTAATGTTATTTTTCAAAAAAAAAAGAGTTAGAAGGAAATAAGAAATTAAAGATCATAAATTTGACAAAAATCTGGCGATTACAGATATTTCAATTAATGTAGTCTATTCAACGTAGAAACCCTAGGATTAGTATCATCTGAAGCCGAAACAAAAAGAAAGAATCGGCAAATTATGAATAAGCCACACTTATACATGGGAGTGGTAGGGTTTTGATCACGACCATCCAAATAGATTGAAATCAATGGTTGAGAATTATTAAATATTCACAAAGAAAAAAGCTATCACATTGGGCTAAGCCCAATAAGACAATTAGTCAATAGACTGATATAACTAATAATTAAACTTGAGACACCAAACACAAGCCCAAGTATATTTAGAAGTGCTAGTACCCACGAAAGAATTTGTCAGTAATCATATTTATTCTCAATGGTCATAAAATCCCGCATTAAAATACCATCATAAATACGTCCAACAGTAACTCATTCTCCCTTTTGTGAAAAACTGCATTCAGACTCATGCTGGTTTCGAAGAATATTGTTAATACTTTTGGACGCTGTTTATTTTGAATATTTTAAAAACTCACAAGATTACCATATAAAAAGGATTAAGTCATATTGTTTAAAACACAAATTTATCTTCAATATATATAATATAAAATCTCGTTTCTCCTATAAAAAATGTTTCTAATTTTACAATATAGTAGTAATAGTAATCCCTTTGAGGTTAACAACCATATTTGAAAAAACTTTTTTTAACTACTAAGCGAATCTGAAATATGTTGTATGTTTTTTTATGTAACATTTTATTATCTACATACAGCTCGTTGTAAGTTTATTTTGTAAATAAATGTATTTTTGAGATTACCAATTTAGATAAGTGTTTGTTAGTTTTACCAACAATATAAAGATGCAAAAAATTTAATAACCAAGGGAGCAAAAAAAACATAAAAATGAATCCTAATTCCCAACACTAAATAAGGTTATTAACTGAGTAAATTATAAAAGTGGCACGAATGAAAATACATAAACGAATTTCACGCTTCTTTAGCTAGTAGAATTTTTTTAAGTATACTACAAGTGAAAGACGGAGAAAATGAAATTATGATTAGTTAGTTAGTTACTAAGTTGTAAGTTTTATCATCACCATAATTAAGAACTAAAGGGATTCATATGATCAGTATACATTCTAACATTCTCCTTCAAATGAACTTATTTTCTAGGTGGAAATATTAATGTCTGCTATTACTATAATTTGTGATGAATTTGAGGAACACTCTCCTATAAGAGATATTGGTGCATCAGATGCTTTGTTATTCGCAATAGATACAACTTATTTCATGAGCCAATAGATACAACCTAAAATGAAAAGATTAGAGCAATGTGCAAAATCTAGGAAATAATTATAGGAGTTAGACAACGAGGACAATGAGACTCCTTTCATAATAACAGTTTATTTTATGCTTTAAGAATCTATCAGAAGGAAAAAAAACTTGGCTTTTGACGATTCTTACACGAAACAACAAAGCTTTTAACGTTTTTCCTATCCATAATATTTCGTCGGAATACATGTGGCAACAGATTGAACCACCCTTTACTACTACTAACTTGTTCCCGTCCAGACCTAGAATTTCTCAACCAAGAAACAGAATAGACCATTCATCACTAACAAATTGTTTCCTCTCGAAGATTAAATCCTAAATATCTAACGAATACGAGAAGACCTATAACTAGCATTATAAACAATAACCAATGAATCATTCAAAGAAATCGCCATATGCCCACAAGTTGCACAGGAAAGAAAGAAGCTGAACATTCAAAGAATAAATTTGATTGAAATGCTTAAGTTAACAAAAAAATAGTCTATAATGTAATTATCTCTCCTTCATATGTGCTTACATATATGTTATTCATATGTGGATACATTTATCCAGAGAAAAGGTTAAATGGTACAATATTATTTGGGGTAAATACTGTATTTCGAGATGTTCCTTCATCTCATGGTTAGGAATTCTAAATCGATTAGCTACAAAAAACATAATAATTGAATGGGGCTTGAAAATCAATCATCTTTATTTGTTATGTATGAATTGTTTAGAGGATACAGATCATTTAATCATTGGATGCTCTTACTCTAACAAAATATTAAGTAAGATTCTCGTGAAGTGTGGGATAAAGAGTCCAGTTATAGAATTGAATTGAGTAACTAAAATTAATTTTGAAATCCAATCTATGGAACTCTTTCTCATTGTTAGCTCTCTATTTACACTCTATATGTATTGGATAAGGGGTGAGAGAAACACTGGAAATTATGGCAGATTAAGCTTGAATGAGGAACAAATTATGGGTGAAGAATGTGGGCCTAAAAAATGTTTGTAATAGAGTGTTTAGGCTAAAAGGTCTATTTGTAATATTTTATGGACTTGTTAGTTTTTTCTACAAGTTATTTTGGGCTTTAAATGTTATATGTTATAGGTTGGATTTGGGCTTCTAGAACTAATTGTAATAGGACTTGGAAATGTTGTGTAAGGAGTTATTAATAAGAAATTTGATTTGCCAATAAAAAAATAGAAAAAGAAAGAATATTCAAATATAATATTTATACATACAAACATCTCAACAACAAATAAATCATTTAGATACAACGAAATAATTTTGAACCAAGCAAATTTATTCTTTTAATTTTGTATGCTTAAATATTACATGTACCGTTCTAATTTATTTTTTGTGTGAATATTATAATTTTACCTTTTAAATGTCACTCACTTCAAAACAAAGAACTGAGTTTAGCATTCCATGTTGTTTGTATCAATCCCTTTAATTGCTGTATTTTTAGTTATAGATCTGGTTTATAAAACCACTTTAACATATAAAAACCAGAATGCATACTATACATCGCTTGGGTTCTAAAAAAACTAGCCACCTGTTAAATTGTCTGCGTCTTCGAAAGATGAATTGAGTAGGAAACCAACCCATTGATCAATTTTAGGTTGTTTATGCATAGACAATTTTAAATATATTTTATTTATATTTTATTAAAAAATTTATATTATAATTATTGTAAATTTAATAGTTAGTTAGTATATCAATAGATATTATACTGAATAAGGTGATATATGAGAAAAATTTCACAGGGTAAATTAAACATACATTACTAACGTTCTTATTTTATAATTGTAAAATTATTTTGTACTTTCTTGACGTAAAATCATTTAAAGTGCACACAAACTAACCCGCATAACCCATATTAACAAAATAAAAGAAAGATTAAATTGAACACAATCATAAAAAATACATAATTAGATAAATTTAATTAATACATTAAAAACAAAATTAATATGGGTTAGTGGTATTCTCTTAAATTAGAGAAGATTAATTTTTAATTTAAATATTTAAGTAATCACATTATCAAAACATATAAATGAATAGTTTTTATTGCAAGAAAAATTTAAATGAACAAAAAATCAAGTGACATTTTTTATTTAATCTATTATGTTACAAGTCACGTTAATATTAAATCACATTTAGATTTTCCTCAAAGAACATGAACAACTTATATTTGAAAATAGATAAATTAAATAAAAATTAATTCAACAAATATTGTTCAAAAAACAGCGCGTTTATATTTATGAATGCAAGAAAATTACTACATTATTACAATAATAAGAGTATCTTACACACTAGAGTACTTAAGAAATTTAAAATTACAATATCAAATATAAAACCTAGTACTAGTGATTTCAGTTAGAAGGCGGGTTAGGGCAAACATAGTTGCATGGAAATGGAGGTAACTTTGAAGACGAGTTTTATACTTGTTGCTGAGGTGGTGCTGATGATGATGAGAAAGATTTTGATGGGATGGACGACATACAATTTAAAAACTCCAGTTGTCACGTCGGTATAAAAGGCTTTTTGTGCATTTTATGGGTAACTTCACTTGTATCCCCAAGTCCATTCTAGTCCCGATTACAAGACAAACTTGTTAATCATCTCTTCGTTGTTTCTGTTTGGGAAGATTTGTGCCAAAATTGACGAGCCATTATTGAGTTCGAAGTGAATAGTTGTGTCATAATCTAGATTGGATCCCAATATTGTTAATTAGAAAAATGGGATTATCAAAAGAATAAGGAAAACACAATTAGTAATGGAACATAAGGTTCCATTAGAGCTATATATGGAGAAAAATTGAACCTCTTAAAGCTAGTTTCCAGAATAGTGTAAATTTATGTTTTCAAGGGGGTTATAAATGGTATTTGTTTTAAATGTATTAAAAACTTCTTTGTAAACATCCATATCAATGTGTATTGGAAGATTTGGAACAGGAATGTCAGAAAAGGCGAGTAGCTTATTTTCCTTGAATATATAATATAATTCATGAATACATTATAAATTAAAATATAATTTCATCTTAGAAAATCTAGTGCATTTACGTTTAGCAAGTAGCTTCTTTCTCCTAAAAATAAAATCTTTTAAAGTGTTGGAAAATATAATTCTCTCCCAAACACAAATTGACAATCATAGAGAGTGTTTTAACTTGATTATAACATAAGATTAGAGTTAATAGGAATCAGATTCATTCCACATGGTCATTTTTATACAAGAAAAAAAACACTTAAATAAGCAACACTCAACCAACCATCCTATACAACCTTAGTCAGAGACTCATATACTAGTGAGTACAACTACTAATCTGTAATTTATTAAACATAAGTTTTGCCAATTCAATATCTAATAGATATAATACGTTATGAAAAAAAATAAGTCTTACCAAGATTATTTAGTAGAATATTCTTCTTTTGTTGAAATGTCATAGCCAACAACCATTTTCGTAAAACACATTAAAGTATTTGTAATGAAATTTCTATTAATATTGAGCTTTAACAATAATCCAAACAATTTACCAAATAAATATGACTAATCAAAAACTTAATTTAATTATCTAAATCCCAATGTTAATATATTAATGGTTGGTCTCAAATTGTATAACAATTTGAAAAAAGTATGATATACAATTGAAATGTATAGTAACCTTTAACACACATTTGCAAAATTTAAATAATTTGATTCTTTTTGTGATTTCTTGCCTCCCTTTATTTTACCTACCTTCCCTTTCTAATTTATTCATGTCATTGCAGATTCATCAGCATTAATAATAAATTAAAAATAATTTTCTGTTTTTAGATAAAATATATTTTTCAAACTAAAAGTATATATCAAATCCAACCATCAAACCTTGCTATTTATTCAGCATTTACCAAGGTATACACGGACTTCGTTGAAAGATATTTAGATTAGTTTTGTGTAATGTTGTTTTTTTTGAAAGATGGTTAAAAAGAAATAAGAAATTAAAGATCAGAATTTTGACAAAAATCTATCTATTACAGATATTTCAACTAATCTAGTCTATTCAATGTAGAACCCTAAGTTTAGTATCATATGAAACTAAAACAAAAAGTGAGAATCAACAAAATTTTAAATAAACGATACTAATATATGGGAATGGTAGGGTTTAGATCATGACCATCAAAATAGATCAAAATAAATGGTTGAAAATTATTCAAAATTTATTGGGAAAAAAGCTGTCATATTTGGCTAAGACCAATTAGTCATTAGACTAATATAACTAGTAATTAAATTTAAGACACCCAATACATATGCCCAAACATATTTGGAAGTGCTTGTACACATCATAAAGTTGTCAGTAATCACATTTATTCTCAATGGTCATAAATTCCCGCATTAAAAGACCATCATAAATGCTCCCAACATTAACTCGTTCTCCTCCTTTGAAAGAATACATTCAGACTCATGCTGGTTTACATGAACATTGTTAACACTTTTGGATTCCATTTATATGAATATTTTGAAACTCACAAAATTACCATATAAAGAGGTTTAAGTTATATTGTTTAACAAACAAATTTATATTCAATAATAGTAATAGAAAATGTATATTCTTCTTTTAAATTGTTTCTTATTTTAAAATAGAGTATCAATAGTAATCCCTTTGAGGATACCGACCATATTTGAAAAATCGTTTTTTAACTAAGTCATGTCAGAAGTAACGCTATTACACGGCGGATCTGAAATATGTTGTAAGTTTTTTGTCGTAATATTTAATTATCTACATATAACATGTTGTAAGTATATTTTGGAAATAAATATATGTTTGAGATTACCAATTTAATAAGTGTTTGTTAGTTTTACCAACAATATAGAGATGCATACAAAATTAAATAACCAAGAGAAGCAAAAAATCATAAAAATGAAATCCTAATTCCAATTTGCATTCAAAGAAGGTTATTGACTGGTTATATTAAAAAAGTGGCGTGATTGAAAATACATACACGAAATTCACCCATCTTGAAATAGTAAATTTTTTTTAGTATAATGCAAGTGAAAGAGTTTGAACATGAAATTATGATTAGTTAGTTTGTTTGTAAGTTGTAGGTTTTATCATCACCATAATTAAGTACTAAAAGGCGTCATATTAGTGGTTTACATTTGAATATTCGCCTTATATTGAACTAATTCTATGTGTGGAAACATTAAGAGATATTTTTGATGTATTTTAGGACGAATCTCCTTTAAGAGATATTTGTGCATAGAAGCTTTGTAGGGTTGTGAATCATATATATATCCATTGAACGGTTGAGAGGCAATTTTAAATATTTTTCTTTGTCATTTGCAATCGTGACAAAAATGTACAATAAGTTATATTAATCGTTCAATAAAACTACGATAATTGGGGAATCCTCGTAAATTTATAACGTACCTGCCACTTCTTTTTCTCTTCTTTCATAAGCCAATAGAACCAATTTGAAATGAAAATATTAGAGCAGTGTGCAAAATCTAGGAAAAATTTATATGAGTTAGACAACAAAGACAATAAGACTCCTTTCAAAATAACAGTTTATTTTATGCATTAAAAATCTATCAGAAGTAAAAAAACATTTGGATTTTGACGATTCTTACACGAAACAACAAATCATTTGACGTTTTTCCTATCCATAATATTTTGTATGAATAGATGTGGCAGCAGTTTGAACCATTCTTTAATACTACTAACTTGTTCCATTCCAGACCTATAATTTCTTCAACCAAGAAACAAAATAGGCCATTCATCACCAACAAATTGTTTACTCTGAAAGTTTAAATCCCAAATATCTAACGAATACGAGTAGACATTTAACTAGCATTATAAACAAAAACTAATGAATCATTCAAAGAAATCACCATACGCCCACAAGTTGCACATGAAAGAAAGGAGCTGAAGATTCAAAGAATAAATTGGATTGAAATACTTAAGTCAACGAAAAAATAGTATATATTGTAGTTATCTCTCCATCATATACTCATACATATATATTTTTAATTATTGTAAATAGAATTTTTTACATACAAAATGAATTTTGTAACATTCTTATTTTGGATCGTGTGGCATTTGGAAGTTGACATAAAATAAAAGCTTAGAGTAATACTGGAGAAAGGAAAACATTCTACTTCTCCAAGTTCCCTGTAATTGATATAGGAAGTTTAATAACTTTTAAAGTAACGGAAATTTTTCAAACACTATAATTTGCAAAAAGAAAGTAGAATCAAATTAAATTTATTTATTTTGATTATAACATACAATATAGAGACAATGAACACAAAATTTTTGGACCTGGTGGCTATAATGCTTTCTTTAACAAATTATCTTGGAGTGTAATTGAAAAGGACTTCAATGTAGCAGTAAAGTTTTTCTAGATTCAGGTGAATTACTTGGACAGGTCAAGGCTACTAATATAGTACACATTCAAAAAGAAAAAAATGCTTCAAGTGTTAGAAAGTTTAGTCCTGTTTCATGTGTAAACACTACTTATAAGGCCATATACTGAGTTATTTTAAATAGATTGAAGAAGGATTTAGAAGCTATTATATCTAAAAAAACAGGATGCCTATGTAGGTGGAACGTATAAGTTACAATATCTTGGTTTCTCAGGATATTGTACTTGATTATGAAAAGAAATTTCTTGAAAAATTTGTACAATGAATTAAAATGTGTTTTTGTACTCCTTCATACTTTATTCGTGTAAACAGAGAAGCTTGAGGATACTTTACAGGAAAGCGTGGACCCAGGCAAGGAGATCCTCTCTCTCTATATCTTTTTACTATTTGCATGGAAGTGTGCACAGGATGATTTAATCATATGGAAATGAAATCTCAATTCAGTTATCATCATAAGTGTAAGTGTTTGAAGCTAAATAAAATTTTGTTTGTTGATAATGTGTTGGTTTTCCATAAAACTAATGTTAAGTCAGCTTAAATTGTAAAGAAAGCATATACTTCCAAAAGAGTGAATTATATTTTTGTGGTACTTTGGATGATCTTATATGCAGAATCTCTAATATACTCGATACTAAAGTGGCATATCTTCCTGTGAGATACTTATAGAAGATTAGAAGATTATAGAAGATTAATTTTTAATTTAAATATTTAAGTAATCACCTTATCAAAACATACTTGATACTAAATGAATAGTTTTTATTGCAATAACAATTTAAATGAACCCAAAATCAAGCAACATTTTTAAATTAATCTATTATGTTGCAAGTTATGTTAATATTAAATCACATTTAGATTTTCCTCAAAGAACATGAACAACTTATATATGAACATAGATAAATTAAATAAAATCTAATTCAACAAATATTGTACAAAAAATATCGCGTTTATGTTGATGAACGCAAGAAAGTTACTACATCATTAAAATAATTAGAGAATCTTACACACTAGAGTACTTGAGAAATTAAAATTACAATACAAAATATAAACCCTGATACTAGTGATTTCAGTTAGAAGGCGAGTTAGGACAGTCACATTGAAATGGAGGTAGCTTTGAAGACGAGTTTTAAACTTGTTGCTAAGGTGGTGCTGATAATGATGAGAAAGATATAAATGGGATGGAAGACATGGATTTTAGAAACTCTATTTATTTACCAGCTGTCACATAGGTATAAAGGGCTTCTTGTGGAATTTTGGGTAACTTCACTTGTATACCCAACTCCATTCTGGTCCCGATTAAAGGCCAAACTTGTTAATCATCTCTTCGTTGTTTCTGTTTGGGAGGATTTGTGGCCAAATTGATGAGCCATTATTGAGTTCGAAGGGAATCATTCGATTGATTCCGGTCTGATTTGTGTAATAATATAGATTGGATCCCAATATTGTTACTTAGAAGAGTGGTATTATCAAAAGAATAAGGATAAAACACAATTTGTAATGGAACATAAGGTTCCATTAGAGTTATAGATGGAGAAAAATTGAACTTCTTAAATCTAGTTTCTAAAATGGTGTAAATTTATGTTTTCAAGGGGGTTAGAAATGGTATTTGTGTTAAATGGCTAAAAACTTCTTTGTAAACATCCATATCATTGTGTATTTGAAGATTTGGAACCAGAATGTCAGAAAAGACGAGTAGCTTCTTTCTCCTGAATAAATAATATAATTCATGAATACATTACAAATTAAAATATAATTTCATCTTAAAAAAGGTAATGCATTTACATTTATCAAGTAGCTTCTTTCTCACGAATATAAAATCTTTTAAAGTCTTACAAAATATAATTCTCTCCCAAATACAAATAGACAATCATAAATATAAATATAGATAGTGATTTAACTTGATTATAACATGAGATTAGAGTTAATAAGAATTAGATTCATTCCACATGGTCATATATATACAAGAAACTTGAAAAAATCACTTAAATAAACAACACTCAACCAACCATCCTATAAAACCTTAGTCAGAGACTCATATACTAGTGAGTACAGCTACTGATTTGTCATTTATTAAACATAAGGTTTGCCAATTCAATATCTAATAGATATAATACATTATGAAAAAGAGATAAGTCTTACCAATATTATTTAGTAGAATATTCTCCTTTTGTTGAAATGCCATAGCCAACAAACATTGTCTGTAAAAGACATTAAATTATTTGTAATGAAATTTCTATTAATAGAGAGCTTTGACAAAAAACAACATATGACAAGAATTTTTAAATCAGATAATAATCCTAACAATTTACCAAATAAATCTGACTGGTGGAAAACTTAATTTACCAATTAAATCCTAATGCTAATATATAAATGGTTGGTCTCAAATAATATAACAATTTGAAACAAGTATGGAAAAATATTAAAATGTATTTTTACCTTTAACACACATTTGAAAATTGAAATAATTTGATTATTTTTGTGTTACTTTGCTTCCCTTTATTTTACCTACCTTCCCATTATACTCTATTAATGCCACAGATTCATCAACATTAATAATAGATTAAAAGTAATTTTCTGTTTTGAGATAAAATATATTTTTTCAAACTAAAAGTATATATAAAATCCAACTATCATACCTTGATATTATTCAGCATTTACCAAGGTATACATGGACGTCATTGAAAAATCTTTAGATTAGTTTTGTGTAATGTTATTTTTCAAAAAAGAATTAGAAGGAAATAAGAAATTAAAGATCAGAAATTTGACAAAAATCTGGCGATTACAAATATTTCAATTAATCTAGTCTATTCAATGTAGAAACCCTAGGTTTAGTATCATCTGAAGCCGAAACAAAAAGCAAGAATAGGCAAATTATTAATAAGCCATACTAATATATGGGAGTTGTAGGGTTTTGATCACGACCATCCAAATATATTGAAATCAATGGTTGAGAATTATTAAATATTCCCTAATAAAAACTATCACATTGGGCTAAGCCCAATAAGACAATTAGTCAATAGACATATATAACTAATAATTAAACTTGAGACACGAAAAACAAGCCCAAGCATATTTAGAACTGCAATTATCCACGAAAGAATTTGTCAGTAATAATATTTATTCTCAATGGTCATAAATTCCCGCCTTAAAATACCATCATAAATACGTCCAACAGTAACTTGTTCCCCCTCTTGTGAAAAACTGCATTCAGACTCATGCTGGTTTCGAAGAGTATTGTTAATACTTTTGGACACTGATTATTATGAGTATTTTGAAAACTCACAAGATTACCATATAAAAACGTTTAAGTCATATTGTTTAAAACACAAATTTATCTTCCATATATATAATATAAAATCTCTTTTCTTCTCTTACAAATGTTTCTAATTTTAGAATATAGTAGTAATAGTAATCCCTTTGAGGTTAACGGCCATATTTGAAAAATCTTTTTTTAACTACTCTTGTATGTTTTTTTTATATAACATTTTATTATCTACATACAACTCGTTGTATGTTTATTTTGTAAATAAATGTATTTTTGAGATTACTAATTTATATAAGTGTTTGTTAGTTTTACCAACAATATAAAGATGCAAAAAAATTAAATAACCAAGGGAGCAAAAAAACCATAAAAATGAAAGCCTAATTCCCAATACTAGAGAAGGTTATTGACTGAGTAAATTATAAAAGTGGCACGAATGAAAATACATACACAAAATTCACGCTCTGCAAGTGAAAGATGGAGAAAATGAAATTATGATTAGTTAGCTAGTTACTAAGTTGTAAGTTTTATCATCACCATAATTAAGAACTAAAGGGATTCATATGATCAGTATACATTCAAACATTCTCCTTCAAATGAACTTATTTTCTAGGTGGAAATATTAATGTATGCTATTACTATAATTTGTGATGAATTTGAGGAACACTCTCCTTTAAGAGATATTGGTGCATCAGATGCTTTGTTATTCACAATAGATACAACTTATTTCATGAGCCAATAGATACAACTTAAAATGAAAAGACTAGAGAAATGTGCAAAATCTAGGAAATAATTATAGGAGTTAGACAATAAGGACAATGAGACTGCTTTCAAAATAACAGTTTATTTTATGCATTAAGAATCTATCAGAAGGAAAAAAACACT
The DNA here is from genome assembly GCA_029959085.1 of Nemophila menziesii. Taxonomy (NCBI): domain Eukaryota; kingdom Viridiplantae; phylum Streptophyta; class Magnoliopsida; order Boraginales; family Hydrophyllaceae; genus Nemophila; species Nemophila menziesii. The sequence continues at coordinate 19,994,259 of JARWIR010000015.1, read as the reverse complement.
TGGCTTTTGACGATTCTTACACGAAACGACAAAGCTATTGACGATTTTCCTGTCCATAATATTTTGTCTGAATACATGTGGAAGCTGTTTGAACCGCCTTTACTACTACTAACTTGTTCTCGTTCAGACCTAGAATTTCTCAACCATGAAACTCAATAGGCCATTCATCACTAACAAATTGTTTCCTCTCAAAGATTAAATCCTAAATATCTAATGAATACAAGAAGACATGTAAGTAGCATTATAAACAACAACTAATGAATCATTCAAAGAAATCGCCATATGCCCACAAGTTGCACATGAAAGAAAGAAGCTGAACATTCAAAGAATAAATTGGATTGAAATGCTTAAGTCAACAAAAAAATAGTCTATAATGTAATTATCTCTCCTTCATATGTGCTTACATATATGTTCTTCATATGTGGATACATATATCCAGAGAGAAGGTTAAATGGTACAATATTATTTGGGGGTAAATACTGTATTTCGAGATGTTCCTTCATCTCATGGTTAGGAATTCTAAATCGATTAGCTACAAACAAACATAATAATTGAATGGGACTTGAAAATCAATCATCTTTATTTGTTATGTATGAATTGTTCAGAGGATGCAGATCATTTAATCATTTGATGCTCTTACTCTAACAAAATATTAAGTAAGATTCTCGTGAAGTGTGGGATAAAGAGTCCAGTTATAGAATTGAATTGAGTAACTAAAATTAATTTTGAAATCCAATCTATGGAACACTTTCTCATAGTTAGCTCTCTATTTATACTCTATATGTATTGGATACGGGATGAGAGAAATACTGGAAATTATGGCAGATTAAGCTTGTATGTGGAACAAAATCTGGGTGAAGAATGTAGTCCTAAAAAAGGTTTGTAATAGAGTGTTTAGGCTAAAAGGTTTATTTGTAATAATTTATGGACTTGTTAGTTTTTTCTTCAAGTTAAATTGGGCTTTAAATGTTATATGTAATAGGTTGGATTTTGGCTTCTAGAACTACTTGTAATAGGACTTGGAAATGTTATGTAAGGAGTTATTAATAAGAAATTTGATTTGCCAATAAAAAATAGAAAAAGAAAGAATATATAAATATAATATTTGTACATACAAACATCTCAACAACCAATAAATCATTTAGATACAACGAATAATTTTGAACCAAGCAAATTTATTATTTTAATTTTGTATGCTTAAATATTACATGTACCATTCTAATTTATTTTTTGTGTGAATATTATAATATTTTTACCTTTTAAATGTCACTCACTTCAAAACAAAGAACTGAGTTTAGCATTCCATGTTGTTTGTATCAATCCCTTTAATTGCTGTATTTTTAGTTATAGATCTGGTTTATAAAACCACTTTAACAGATAAAAACCAGAATGCATACTATACATCGCTTGGGTTCTATAAAAACTAGCCACCTGTTAAATTGTCTGCGTCTTCGAAAGATGAATTGAGTAGGCAACCAACCCATTGATCAATTTTAGGTTGTTTATGCATAGACAATTTTAAATATATTTTATTTATATTTTATTAAAAAAATTATATTATTATTATTGTAAATTTAATAGTTAGTTAGTATATCAATAGATATTATACTGAATAAGGTGATATATAAGAAAAATTTCACAGGGTAAATTAAACATACATTACCAACGTTCTTATTTTATAATTGTAAATTTATTTTGTACTTTCTTGACGTAAAATCATTTAAAGTGCGCACAAACTAACCCGGATAACCCATATTAACAAAATAAAAGAAAGATTAAATTGAACACAATCATACAAAATACATAATTAGATAAATTTAATTAATACATTAAAAACAAAATTAATATGGGTTAGTGGTATTCTCTTAAATTAGAGAAGATTAATTTTTAATTTAAATATTTAAGTAATCACCTTATCAAAACATATAAATGAATAGTTTTTATTGCAAGAAAAATTTAAATGAACAAAAAATCAAGTGACATTTTTTATTAAATCTATTATGTTACAAGTCACGTTAATATTAAATCACATTTAGATTTTCCTCAAAGAACATGAACAACTTATATTTGAAAATAGATAAATTAAATAAAAATTAATTCAACAAATATTGTACAAAAAACAACGCGTTTATATTTATGAATGCAAGAAAATTACTACATTATTACAATAATAAGAGTATCTTCACACTAGAGTACTTAAGAAAATTAAAATTACAATATCAAATATAAAACCTAGTACTAGTGATTTCAGTTAGAAGGCGGGTTAGGGCAAACATAGTTGCATGGAAATGGAGGTAACTTTGAAGACGAGTTTTATACTTGTTGCTGAGGTGGTGCTGATGATGATGAGAAAGATTTTGATGGGATGGACGACATACAATTTAAAAACTCCAGTTGTCACGTCGGTATAAAAGGCTTTTTGTGCATTTTATGGGTAACTTCACTTGTATCCCCAAGTCCATTCTAGTCCTGATTCCAAGACAAACTTGTTAATCATCTCTTCGTTGTTTCTGTTTGGGAAGATTTGTGCCCAAATTGACGAGCCATTATTGAGTTCGAAGGGAATAGTTGTGTCATAATCTAGATTGGATCCCAATATTGTTAATTAGAAAAATGGGATTATCAAAAGAATAAGGAAAACACAATTAGTAATGGAACATAAGGTTCCATTAGAGCTATATATGGAGAAAAATTGAACCTCTTAAAGCTAGTTTCCAGAATGGTGTAAATTTATGTTTTCAAGGAGGTTATAAATGGTATTTGTTTTAAATGGATAAAAAATTTCTTTGTAAACATCCATATCAATGTGTATTGAAAGATTTGGAACAGGAATGTCAGAAAAGGCGAGTAGTTCTTTTTCCTGAATATATAATATAATTAATTAATACATTATAAATTAAAATATAATTTCATCTTAGAAAAGCTTGTGCATTTACGTTTAGCAAGTAGCTTCTTTCTCCTGAATATAAAATCTTTTAAAGTCTTGGAAAATATAATTCTCTCCCAAACACAAATTGACAATCATAGATAGTGTTTTAACTTGATTATAACATGAGATTAGTTAATAGGAATCAGATTCATTCCACATGGTCATTTTTATACAAGAAAAAAACACTTAGATAAGCAACACTCAACCAACCAACCTATACAACATTAGTCAGAGACTCATATACTAGTGAGTACAACTACTAATCTGTAATTTATTAAACATAAGTTTTGCCAATACAATATCTAATAGATATCATACGTTATGAAAAAAAGGGAAGTCTTACCAAGATTATTTAGTAGAATATTCTTCTTTTGATGAAATGTCATAGCCAACAACCATTGTTGGTAAAAGACATTAAAGTATTTCTAATGAAATTTCTATTAATAGAGAGCTTTAACAATAATCCAAACAATTTACCAAATAAATATGACTAATCAAAAACTTAATTTAATTATCTAAATCCTAATGTTAATATATTAATGGTTGGTCTCAAATTGTATAATAATTTTAAAAAAGTATGATATACAATTGAAATGTATAGTTACCTTTAACACACATTTGCAAAATTTAAATAATTTTATTCTTTTTGTGATTTCTTGCTTCCCTTCATTTTACCTACATTCCCTTTCTAATTTATTTATGCCATTGCAGATTCATCAGAATTAATAATAAATTAAAAATCATTTTCTCTTTTTAGATAATATATATTTTTTAAACTAAAAGTATATATGAAATCCAACCATCAAACCTTGTTATTTATTCAGCATTTAACAAGGTATGCATGGAATTTATTGAAAGATATTTAGATTAGTTTTGTGTAATATTTTGTTTTTTTGAAATATGGTTAAAAAGAAATAAGAAATTAAAGATCAGAAATTTGAAAAAAATCTATCTATTATAGATATTTCAATTAATCTAGTCTATTCAATGTAGAACCCTAGGTTAAGTATCATATGAAACCGAAACAAAAAGTGAGAATCAACAAAATTATAAATATGCGATACTAATATATGGGAATGGTAGATCATGACCATCCAAATCGATCAAAATAAAGCTATCATATTGGGCTATGCCCAATAAGACCAATTAGTCATTAGACTAATATAACTAGTAATTAAATTTGAGACACCCAATACACATGCCCAAACATATTTGGAAGATCTTGTACACATCGGTCATAAATTCCTGCATTAAAAGACCATCATAAATGCTCCCAACATTAACTCGTTCTCCCCCTGGTGAAAGAATTCATTCAGACTCATGCCGGTTTCCATGGACATTGTTAACACTTTTGGATTCCATTTATATGAATATTTTGAAACTCACAAGATTACCATATACAGAGGTTTAAATTATATTTTTTAACACACAAATTTATATTCAATGAGCATAATAGAAAATGTCTATTCTTCTCTTAAATTGTTTCTGACTTTAAAATAGAGTATTAATAGTAATCCCTTTGATGATACCCTTTAAAATAGAGTATTAATTGTAATCCCTTTGAGGATACCGACCATATTTGAAAAATCGTTTTTTAACTAAGTTATGTCAGAAGTAACGCTATTACATGGCGGATTTGAAATATGTTGTAAGTATTTTGTAGTAATATTTAATTATCTACATATAACTTGTTGTAAGTATATTTTGGAAATAAATATATGTTTGATATTACTAATTTAATATAAGTGTTTGTTAGTTTAACCAACAATATAGAGATGCATACAAAATCAATAACCAAGTGAAGCAAAAACTTATAAAAATGAAATCCTTAAAGAACATGAACAACTTATATTTGAAAATAGATAAATTAAATAACTAATTCAACAAATATCGTACAAAAAAAATTTCGTTTATATTTATGAATGCAAGAAAATTACTACATCATTATAATAATTAGAGAATCTTACACACTAGAGTACTTGAGAAAATTAAAATTACAATACAGAATATAAACCCCGATACTAGTGATTTCAGTTAGAAGGCGAGTTAGGACAAACATAGTTGCATGGAAATGGAGGTAGCTTTGAAGATGTGTTTTAAACTTGTTGCTGAGGTGGTGCTGATGATGATGAGAAAGATCTAGATGGGATGGAAGACATAGATTTTAGAAACTCTATTTGTTTTACTCAACTTGGTATAAAGGGCTTCTTATGCAATTTTGGGTAACTTCACTTGTATACCCAACTCCATTCTAGTCCTGATTCAAAGCCAAAATTGTTAATCATCTCTTCGTTGTTAAGATTTGGAACCAGAATGTTAGAAAAGATGAGTAGCTTCTTTAACCTGAATAAATAATATAATTCATGAATACATTACAAATTAAAATATAATTTCATCTTAAAAAAGGTAGTGCATTTACATTTATCAAGTAGCTTCTTTCTCATGAGTATAGTATCTTTTAAAGTCTTACAAAATATAATTATCTCCCAAATACAAATAGACAATCATTAATATAAATATAGATAGTGATATAACTTTATTATAACATGAGATTAGAGTTAATAAGAACTAGATTTATTCCACATGGTCATATATATACAAGAAACTTGAAAAAATCACTTAAATAAACAACCCTCAACCAAACATCCTATAAAACCTTAGTCAGAGACTCATATACTAGTGAGTACAACTACTAATTTGTCATTTATTAAACATAAGGTTTGCCAATTCAATATCTAATAGATATAATACATTATGAAAAAGAGATAAGTCTTACCAATATTATATAGTAGAATATTCTCCTTTTGTTGAAATGCCATAGCCAACAAACATTGTCTGTAAAAAACATTAAAGTATTTGTAATGAAATTTCTATTAATAGAGAGCTTTGACAAAAACAACATATGACAAGAATTTTTAAATCAGATGATAATCCTAACAATTTACCAAATAAATCTGACTGATCGAAAACTTAATTTACCAAATAAATCCTAATGCTAATATATAAATGGTTGGTCTCAAATTATATAAAAATTTGAAACAAGTATGGATAAAATAAAAATGTATTGTTACCTTTAACACACATTTGAAAAATTGAAATAATTTGATTATTTTTGTTATTTTTTGCTTCCCTTAATTTTACCTACCTTCCCTTTCTACTCTATTCATGCCACAGATTCATCAACATTAATAATAGATTAAAAGTAATTTTCTGTTTTGAGATAAAATATATTTTTTCAAACTAAAAGTATATATCAAATCCAACTATCATACCTTGATTTTATTCAGCATTTACCAAGGTATACATGGACGTCATTGAAAAATCTTTAGATTAGTTTTGTGTAATGTTATTTTTCAAAAAAAAAGAGTTAGAAGGAAATAAGAAATTAAAGATCATAAATTTGACAAAAATCTGGCGATTACAGATATTTCAATTAATGTAGTCTATTCAACGTAGAAACCCTAGGATTAGTATCATCTGAAGCCAAAACAAAAAGAAAGAATCGGCAAATTATGAATAAGCCACACTTATACATGGGAGTGGTAGGGTTTTGATCACGACCATCCAAATAGATTGAAATCAATGGTTGAGAATTATTAAATATTCACAAAGAAAAAAGCTATCACATTGGGCTAAGCCCAATAAGAAAATTAGTCAATAGACTGATATAACTAATAATTAAACTTGAGACACCAAACACAAGCCCAAGTATATTTAGAAGTGCTAGTACCCACGAAAGAATTTGTCAGTAATCATATTTATTCTCAATGGTCATAAAATCCCGCATTAAAATACCATCATAAATACGTCCAACAGTAACTCATTCTCCCTTTTGTGAAAAACTGCATTCAGACTCATGCTGGTTTCGAAGAATATTGTTAATACTTTTGGACGCTGTTTATTATGAATATTTTAAAAACTCACAAGATTACCATATAAAAAGGATTAAGTCATATTGTTTAAAACACAAATTTATCTTCAATATATATAATATAAAATCTCGTTTCTCCTATAAAAAATGTTTCTAATTTTACAATATAGTTGTAATAGTAATCCCTTTGAGGTTAACAACCATATTTGAAAAAACTTTTTTTAACTACTAAGCGAATCTGAAATATGTTGTATGTTTTTTTATGTAACATTTTATTATCTACATACAGCTCGTTGTAAGTTTATGTTGTAAATAAATGTATTTTTGAGATTACCAATTTAGATAAGTGTTTGTTAGTTTTACCAACAATATAAAGATGCAAAAAAATTTAATAACCAAGGGAGCAAAAAAAACATAAAAATGAATCCTAATTCCCAACACTAAATAAGGTTATTAACTGAGTAAATTATAAAAGTGGCACGAATGAAAATACATACACGAATTTCACGCTTCTTTAGCTGGTAGAATTTTTTTAAGTGTACTACAAGTGAAAGACGGAGAAAATGAACTTATGATTAGTTAGTTAGTTACTAAGTTGTAAGTTTTATCATCACAATAATTAAGAACTAAAGGGATTCATATGATCAGTATACATTCTAACATTCTCCTTCAAATGAACTTATTTTCTAGGTGGAAATATTAATGTCTGCTATTACTATAATTTGTGATGAATTTGAGGAACACTCTCCTATAAGAGATATTGGTGCATCAGATGCTTTGTTATTCGTAATAGATACAACTTATTTCATGAGCCAATAGATACAACCTAAAATGAAAAGATTAGAGCAATGTGCAAAATCTAGGAAATAATTATAGGAGTTAGACAACGAGGACAATGAGACTCCTTTCATAATAACAGTTTATTTTATGCATTAAGAATCTATCAGAAGGAAAAAAAACTTGGCTTTTGACGATTCTTACACGAAACAACAAAGCTTTTAACGTTTTTCCTATCCATAATATTTTGTCGGAATACATGTGGCAACAGTTTGAACCACCCTTTACTACTACTAACTTGTTCCCGTCCAGACCTAGAATTTCTCAACCAAGAAACAGAATAGACCATTCATCACTAACAAATTGTTTCCTCTCGAAGATTAAATCCTAGATATCTAACGAATACGAGAAGACCTATAACTAGCATTATAAACAATAACCAATGAATCATTCAAAGAAATCGCCATATGCCCACAAGTTGCACAGGAAAGAAAGAAGCTGAACATTCAAAGAATAAATTTGATTGAAATGCTTAAGTCAACAAAAAAATAGTCTATAATGTAATTATCTCTCCTTCATATGTGCTTACATATATGTTACTCATATGTGGATACATTTATCCAGAGAGAAGGTTAAATGGTACAATATTATTTTGGGTAAATACTGTATTTCGAGATGTTCCTTCATCTCATGGTTAGGAATTCTAAATCGATTAGCTACAAAAAACATAATAATTGAATGGGGCTTGAAAATCAATCATCTTTATTTGTTATGTATGAATTGTTTAGAGGATACAAATCATTTAATCATTGGATGCTCTTACTCTAACAAAATATTAAGTAAGATTCTCGTGAAGTGTGGGATAAAGAGTCCAGTTATAGAATTGAATTGAGTAACTAAAATTAATTTTGAAATCCAATCTATGGAACTCTTTCTCATTGTTAGCTCTCTATATACACTCTATATGTATTGGATAAGGGGTGAGAGAAACACTGGAAATTATGGCAGATTAAGCTTGAATGAGGAACAAATTATGGGTGAAGAATGTGGGCCTAAAAAATGTTTGTAATAGAGTGTTTAGGCTAAAAGGTCTATTTGTAATATTTTATGGACTTGTTAGTTTTTTCAAGTTATTTTGGGCTTTAAATGTTATATGTTATAGGTTGGATTTGGGCTTCTAGAACTAATTGTAATAGGACTTGGAAATGTTGTGTAAGGAGTTATTAATAAGAAATTTGATTTGCCAATAAAAAAATAGAAAAAGAAAGAATATTCAAATATAATATTTGTACATACAAACATCTCAACAACAAATAAATCATTTAGATACAACGAAATAATTTTGAACCAAGCAAATTTATTCTTTTAATTTTGTATGCTTAAATATTACATGTACCGTTCTAATTTATTTTTTGTGTGAATATTATAATTTTACCTTTTAAATGTCACTCACTTCAAAACAAAGAACTGAGTTTAGCATTCCATGTTGTTTGTATCAATCCCTTTAATTGCTGTATTTTTAGTTATAGATCTGGTTTATAAAACCACTTTAACATATAAAAACCAGAATGCATACTATATATTGCTTGGGTTCTATAAAAACTAGCCACCTGTTAAATTGTCTGCGTCTTCGAAAGATGAATTGAGTAGGCAACCAACCCATTGATCAATTTTAGGTTGTTTATGCATAGACAATTTTAAATATATTTTATTTATATTTTATTAAAAAATTTATATTATTATTATTGTAAATTTAATAGTTAGTTAGTATATCAATAGATATTATACTGAATAAGGTGATATATGAGAAAAATTTCACAGGGTAAATTAAACATACATTACTAACGTTCTTATTTTATAATTGTAAAATTATTTTGTACTTTCTTGACGTAAAATCATTTAAAGTGCACACAAACTAACCCGGATAACCCATATTAACAAAATAAAAGAAAGATTAAATTGAACACAATCATAAAAAATACATAATTAGATAAATTTAATTAATACATTAAAAACAAAATTAATATGGGTTAGTGGTATTCTCTTAAATTAGAGAAGATTAATTTTTAATTTAAATATTTAAGTAATCACCTTATCAAAACATATAAATGAATAGTTTTTATTGCAAGAAAAATTTAAATGAACAAAAAATCAAGTGACATTTTTTATTTAATCTATTATGTTACAAGTCACGTTAATATTAAATCACATTTAGATTTTCCTCAAAGAACATGAACAACTTATATTTGAAAATAGATAAATTAAATAAAATTTAATTCAACAAATATTGTACAAAAAACATCGCGTTTATATTTATGAATGCAAGAAAATTACTACATTATTACAATAATAAGAGTATCTTACACACTAGAGTACTTAAGAAATTTAAAATTACAATATCAAATATAAAACCTAGTACTAGTGATTTCAGTTAGAAGGCGGGTTAGGGCAAACATAGTTGCATGGAAATGGAGGTAACTTTGAAGACGAGTTTTATACTTGTTGCTGAGGTGGTGCTGATGATGATGAGAAAGATTTTGATGGGATGGACGACATACAATTTAAAAACTCCAGTTGTCACGTCGGTATAAAAGGCTTTTTGTGCATTTTATGGGTAACTTCACTTGTATCCCCAAGTCCATTCTAGTCCCGATTACAAGACAAACTTGTTAATCATCTCTTCGTTGTTTCTGTTTGGGAAGATTTGTGCCCAAATTGACGAGCCATTATTGAGTTCGAAGGGAATAGTTGTGTCATAATCTAGATTGGATCCCAATATTGTTAATTAGAAAAATGGGATTATCAAAAGAATAAGGAAAACACAATTAGTAATGGAACATAAGGTTCCATTAGAGCTATATATGGAGAAAAATTGAACCTCTTAAAGCAAGTTTCCAGAATAGTGTAAATTTATGTTTTCAAGGGGGTTATAAATGGTATTTGTTTTAAATGTATTAAAAACTTCTTTGTAAACATCCATATCAATGTGTATTGGAAGATTTGGAACAGGAATGTCAGAAAAGGCGAGTAGCTTATTTTCCCTGAATATATAATATAATTCATGAATACATTATAAATTAAAATATAATTTCATCTTAGAAAAGCTAGTGCATTTACTTTTAGCAAGTAGCTTCTTTCTCCTAAAAATAAAATCTTTTAAAGTGTTGGAAAATATAATTCTCTCCCAAACACAAATTGACAATCATAGAGAGTGTTTTAACTTGATTATAACATAAGATTAGAGTTAATAGGAATCAGATTCATTCCACATGGTCATTTTTATACAAGAAAAAAAACACTTAAATAAGAAACACTCAACCAACCATACTTTACAACCTTAGTCAGAAACTCATATACTAGTGAGTACAACTACTAATCTGTAATTTATTAAACATAAGTTTTGCCAATTCAATATATAATAGATATAATACGTTATGAAAAAAAATAAGTCTTACCAAGATTATTTAGTAGAATATTCTTCTTTTGTTGAAATGTCATAGCCAACAACCATTTTCGTAAAACACATTAAAGTATTTGTAATGAAATTTCTATTAATATTGAGCTTTAACAATAATCCAAACAATTTACCAAATAAATATGACTAATCAAAAACTTAATTTAATTATCTAAATCCCAATGTTAATATATTAATGGTTGGTCTCAAACTGTATAACAATTTGAAAAAAGTATGATATACAATTGAAATGTATAGTAACCTTTAACACACATTTGCAAAATTTAAATAATTTGATTCTTTTTGTGATTTCTTGCTTCCCTTTATTTTACCTACCTTCCCTTTCTAATTTATTCATGTCATTGCAGATTCATCAGCATTAATAATAAATTAAAAATAATTTTCTGTATTTAGATAAAATATATTTTTCAAACTAAAAGTATATATCAAATCCAACCATCAAACCTTGCTATTTATTCAGCATTTACCAAGGTATACACGGATTTCGTTGAAAGATATTTAGATTAGTTTTGTGTAATGTTGTTTTTTTTGAAAGATGGTTAAAAAGAAATAAGAAATTAAAGATCAGAAATTTGACAAAAATCTATCTATTACAGATATTTCAACTAATATAGTCTATTCAATGTAGAACCCTATGTTTAGTATCATATGAAACCAAAACAAAAAGTGAGAATCAACAAAATTTTAAATAAACGATACTAATATATGGGAATGGTAGGGTTTAGATCATGACCATCAAAATAGATCAAAATAAATGGTTGAAAATTATTCAAAATTTATTGGGAAAAAAGCTGTCATATTTGGCTAAGACCAATTAGTCATTAGACTAATATAACTAGTAATTAAATTTAAGACACCCAATACATATGTCCAAACATATTTGGAAGTGCTTGTACACATCATAAAGTTGTTAGTAATCACATTTATTCTCAATGGTCATAAATTCCCGCATTAAAAGACCATCATAAATGCTCCCAACATTAACTCGTTCTCCCCCTTTGAAAGAATACATTCAGACTCATGCTGGTTTACATGAACATTGTTAACACTTTTGGATTCCATTTATATGAATATTTTGAAACTCACAAAATTACCATATAAAGAGGTTTAAGTTATATTGTTTAACAAACAAATTTATATTCAATAATAGTAATAGAAAATGTATATTCTTCTTTTAAATTGTTTCTTATTTTAAAATAGAGTATCAATAGTAATCCCTTTGAGGATACCGACCATATTTGAAAAATCGTTTTTTAACTAAGTCATGTCAGAAGTAACGCTATTACACGGCGGATCTGAAATATGTTGTAAGTTTTTTGTCGTAATATTTAATTATCTACATATAACTTGTTGTAAGTATATTTTGGAAATAAATATATGTTTGAGATTACCAATTTAATAAGTGTTTGTTAGTTTTACCAACAATATAGAGATGCATACAAAATTAAATAACCAAGAGAAGCAAAAAATCATAAAAATGAAATCCTAATTCCAATTTGCATTCAAAGAAGGTTATTGACTGGTTATATTAAAAAAGTGGTGTGATTGAAAATACATACACGAAATTCACCCATCTTGAAATAGTAAAATTTTTTTTAGTATAATGCAAGTGAAAGAGTTTGAACATGAAATTATGATTAGTTAGTTTGTTTGTAAGTTGTAGGTTTTATCATCACCATAATTAAGTACTAAAAGGCGTCATATTAGTGGTTTACATTTGAATATTCGCCTTATATTGAACTAATTCTATGTGTGGAAACATTAAGAGATATTTTTGATGTATTTTAGGACGAATCTCCTTTAAGAGATATTTGTGCATAGAAGCTTTGTAGGGTTGTGAATCATATATATATCCATTGAACGGTTGAGAGGCAATTTTAAATATTTTTCTTTGTCATTTGCAATCGTGACAAAAATGTACAATAAGTTATATTAATCGTTCAATAAAACTACGATAATTGGGGAATCCTCGTAAATTTATAACGTACCTGCCACTTCTTTTTCTCTTCTTTCATAAGCCAATAGAACCAATTTGAAATGAAAATATTAGAGCAGTGTGCAAAATCTAGGAAAAATTAATATGAGTTAGACAACAAGGACAATAAGACTCCTTTCAAAATAACAGTTTATTTTATGCATTAAAAATCTATCAGAAGTAAAAAAACATTTGGATTTTGACGATTCTTACACGAAACAACAAATCATTTGACGTTTTTCCTATCCATAATATTTTGTATGAATAGATGTGGCAGCGGTTTGAACCATTCTTTAATACTACTAACTTGTTCCATTCCAGACCTATAATTTCTTCAACCAAGAAACAAAATAGGCCATTCATCACCAACAAATTGTTTACTCTGAAAGTTTAAATCCCAAATATCTAACGAATACGAGTAGACATTTAACTAGCATTATAAACAACAACTAATGAATCATTCAAAGAAATCACCATACGCCCATAAGTTGCACATGAAAGAAAGGAGCTGAAGATTCAAAGAATAAATTGGATTGAAATGCTTAAGTCAACGAAAAAATAGTCTATATTGTAGTTATCTCTCCATCATATGCTCATACATATATATTTTTAATTATTGTAAATAGAATTTTTTACATACAAAATGAATTTTGTAACATTCTTATTTTGGATCGTGTGGCATTTGGAAGTTGACATAAAATAAAAGCTTAGAGTAATACTGGAGAAAGGAAAACATTCTACTTCTCCAAGTTCCCTGTAATTGATATAGGAAGTTTAATAACTTTTAAAGTAACGGAAATTTTTCAAACACTATAATGTGCAAAAAGAAAGTAGAATCAAATTAAATTTATTTATTTTGATTATAACATACAATATAGAGACAATGAACACAAAATTTTTTGACCTGGTGGCTATAATGCTTTCTTTAACAAATTATCTTGGAGTGTAATTGAAAAGGACTTCAATGTAGCAGTAAAGTTTTTCTAGATTCAGGTGAATTACTTGGACAGGTCAAGGCTACTAATATAGTACACATTCAAAAAGAAAAAAATGCTTCAAGTGTTAGAAAGTTTAGTCCTGTTTCATGTGTAAACACTACTTATAAGGCCATATACTGAGTTATTTTAAATAGATTGAAGAAGGATTTAGAAGCTATTATATCTAAAAAAACAGGATGCCTATGTAGGTGGAACGTATAAGTTACAATATCTTGGTTTCTCAGGATATTGTACTTGATTATGAAAAGAAATTTCTTGAAAAATTTGTACAATGAATTAAAATGTGTTTTTGTACTCCTTCATACTTTATTCGTGTAAACAGAGAAGCTTGAGGATACTTTACAGGAAAGCGTGGACCCAGGCAAGGAGATCCTCTCTCTCTATATCTTTTTACTATTTGCATGGAAGTGTGCACAGGATGATTTAATCATATGGAAATGAAATCTCAATTCAGTTATCATCATAAGTGTAAGTGTTTGAAGCTAAATAAAATTTTGTTTGTTGATAATGTGTTGGTTTTCCATAAAACTAATGTTAAGTCAGTTTAAATTGTAAAGAAAGCATATACTTCCAAAAGAGTGAATTATATTTTTGTGGTACTTTGGATGATCTTATATGCAGAATCTCTAATATACTCGATACTAAAGTGGCATATCTTCCTGTGAGATACTTATAGAAGATTAGAAGATTATAGAAGATTAATTTTTAATTTAAATATTTAAGTAATCACCTTATCAAAACATACTTGATACTAAATGAATAGTTTTTATTGCAATAACAATTTAAATGAACCCAAAATCAAGCAACATTTTTAAATTAATCTATTATGTTGCAAGTTATGTTAATATTAAATCACATTTAGATTTTCCTCAAAGAACATGAACAACTTATATATGAACATAGATAAATTAAATAAAATCTAATTCAACAAATATTGTACAAAAAATATCGCGTTTATGTTTATGAACGCAAGAAAGTTACTACATCATTAAAATAATTAGAGAATCTTACACACTAGAGTACTTGAGAAATTAAAATTACAATACAAAATATAAACCCTGATACTAGTGATTTCAGTTAGAAGGCGAGTTAGGACAGTCACATTGAAATGGAGGTAGCTTTGAAGACGAGTTTTAAACTTGTTGCTAAGGTGGTGCTGATAATGATGAGAAAGATATAAATGGGATGGAAGACATGGATTTTAGAAACTCTATTTATTTACCAGCTTTCACATGGGTATAAAGGGCTTCTTGTGGAATTTTGGGTAACTTCACTTGTATACCCAACTCCATTCTGGTCCCGATTAAAGGCCAAACTTGTTAATCATCTCTTCGTTGTTTCTGTTTGGGAGGATTTGTGGCCAAATTGATGAGCAATTATTGAGTTCGAAGGGAATCATTCGATTGATTCCGGTCTGATTTGTGTAATAATATAGATTGGATCCCAATATTGTTACTTAGAAGAGTGGTATTATCAAAAGAATAAGGATAAAACACAATTTGTAATGGAACATAAGGTTCCATTAGAGTTATAGATGGAGAAAAATTGAACTTCTTAAAGCTAGTTTCTAAAATGGTGTAAATTTATGTTTTCAAGGGGGTTAGAAATGGTATTTGTGTTAAATGGCTAAAAACTTCTTTGTAAACATCCATATCATTGTGTATTTGAAGATTTGGAACCAGAATGTCAGAAAAGACGAGTAGCTTCTTTCTCCTGAATAAATAATATAATTCATGAATACATTACAAATTAAAATATAATTTCATCTTAAAAAAGGTAATGCATTTACATTTATCAAGTAGCTTCTTTCTCACGAATATACAATCTTTTAAAGTCTTACAAAATATAATTCTCTCCCAAATACAAATAGACAATCATAAATATAAATATAGATAGTGATTTAACTTGATTATAACATGAGATTAGAGTTAATAAGAACCAGATTCATTCCACATGGTCATATATATACAAGAAACTTGAAAAAATCACTTAAATAAACAACACTCAACCAACCATCCTATAAAACCTTAGTCAGAGACTCATATACTAGTGAGTACAGCTACTGATTTGTCATTTATTAAACATAAGGTTTGCCAATTCAATATCTAATAGATATAATACATTATGAAAAAGAGATAAGTCTTACCAATATTATTTAGTAGAATATTCTCCTTTTGTTGAAATGCCATAGCCAACAAACATTGTCTGTAAAAGACATTAAATTATTTGTAATGAAATTTCTATTAATAGAGAGTTTTGACAAAAAACAACATATGACAAGAATTTTTAAATCAGATAATAATCCTAACAATTTACCAAATAAATCTGACTGGTGGAAAACTTAATTTACCAATTAAATCCTAATGCTAATATATAAATGGTTGGTCTCAAATAATATAACAATTTGAAACAAGTATGGAAAAATATTAAAATGTATTTTTACCTTTAACACACATTTGAAAAATTGAAATAATTTGATTCTTTTTGTGTTTCTTTGCTTCCCTTTATTTTACCTACCTTCCCATTATACTCTATTCATGCCACAGATTCATCAACATTAATAATAGATTTAAAGTAATTTTCTGTTTTGAGATACAATATATTTTTTCAAACTAAAAGTATATATAAAATCCAACTATCATACCTTGATATTATTCAGCATTTACCAAGGTATACATGGACGTCATTGAAAAATCTTTAGATTAGTTTTGTGTAATGTTATTTTTCAAAAAAGAGTTAGAAGGAAATAAGAAATTAAAGATCAGAAATTTAACAAAAATCTGGCGATTACAGATATTTCAATTAATCTAGTCTATTCAATGTAGAAACCCTAGGTTTAGTATCATCTGAAGCCGAAACAAAAAGCAAGAATAGGCAAATTATTAATAAGCCATACTAATATATGGGAGTTGTAGGGTTTTGATCACGACCATCCAAATATATTGAAATCAATGGTTGAGAATTATTAAATATTCCCTAATAAAAACTATCACATTGGGCTAAGCCCAATAAGACAATTAGTCAATAGACATATATAACTAATAATTAAACTTGAGACACGAAACACAAGCCCAAGCATATTTAGAACTGCAATTATCCACGAAAGAATTTGTCAGTAATAATATTTATTCTCAATGGTCATAAATTCCCGCCTTAAAATACCATCATAAATACGTCCAACAGTAACTCGTTCTCCCTCTTGTGAAAAACTGCATTCAGACTCATGCTGGTTTCGAAGAGTATTGTTAATACTTTTGGACACTGATTATTATGAGTATTTTGAAAACTCACAAGATTACCATATAAAAACGTTTAAGTCATATTGTTTAAAACACAAAGTTATCTTCCATATATATAATATAAAATCTCTTTTCTTCTCTTACAAATGTTTCTAATTTTAGAATATAATAGTAATAGTAATCCCTTTGAGGTTAACGACCATATTTGAAAAATCTTTTTTTAACTACTCTTGTATGTTTTTTTATATAACATTTTATTATCTACATACAACTCGTTGTATGTTTATTTTGTAAATAA
The DNA here is from genome assembly GCA_029959085.1 of Nemophila menziesii. Classification (NCBI taxonomy): domain Eukaryota; kingdom Viridiplantae; phylum Streptophyta; class Magnoliopsida; order Boraginales; family Hydrophyllaceae; genus Nemophila; species Nemophila menziesii. The sequence goes on along the minus strand of JARWIR010000015.1, from coordinate 19,976,697 downwards.
ATGTATTTTTGAGATTACTAATTTATATAAGTGTTTGTTAGTTTTACCAACAATATAAAGATGCAAAAAAATTAAATAACCAAGGGAGCAAAAAAACCATAAAAATGAAAGCCTAATTCCCAATACTAGAGAAGGTTATTGACTGAGTAAATTATAAAAGTGGCACGAATGAAAATACATACACAAAATTCACGCTCTGCAAGTGAAAGATGGAGAAAATGAAATTATGATTAGTTAGCTAGTTACTAAGTTGTAAGTTTTATCATCACCATAATTAAGAACTAAAGGGATTCATATGATCAGTATACATTCAAACATTCTCCTTCAAATGAACTTATTTTCTAGGTGGAAATATTAATGTCTGCTATTACTATAATTTGTGATGAATTTGAGGAACACTCTCCTTTAAGAGATATTGGTGCATCAGATGCTTTGTTATTCACAATAGATACAACTTATTTCATGAGCCAATAGATACAACTTAAAATGAAAAGATTAGAGAAATGTGCAAAATCTAGGAAATAATTATAGGAGTTAGACAATAAGGACAATGAGACTGCTTTCAAAATAACAGTTTATTTTATGCATTAAGAATCTATCAGAAGGAAAAAAAACACTTGGCTTTTGACGATTCTTACACGAAACGACAAAGCTATTGACGTTTTTCCTGTCCATAATATTTTGTCTGAATACACGTGGAAGCTGTTTGAACCGCCTTTACTACTACTAACTTGTTCCTGTTCAGACCTAGAATTTCTCAACCACGAAACTGAATAGGCCATTCATCACTAACAAATTGTTTCCTCTCAAAGATTAAATCCTAAATATCTAATGAATACAAGAAGACATGTAAGTAGCATTATAAACAACAACTAATGAATCATTCAAAGAAATCGCCATATGCCCACAAGTTGCACATGAAAGAAAGAAGCTGAACATTCAAAGAATAAATTGGATTGAAATGCTTAAGTCAACAAAAAAATAGTCTATAATGTAATTATCTCTCCTTCATATGTGCTTACATATATGTTCTTCATATGTGGATACATATATCCAGAGAGAAGGTTAAATGGTACAATATTATTTGGGGTAAATACTGTATTTCGAGATGTTCCTTCATCTCATGGTTAGGAATTCTAAATCGATTAGCTACAAACAAACATAATAATTGAATGGGACTTGAAAATCAATCATCTTTATTTGTTATGTATGAATTGATCAGAGGATGCAGATCATTTAATCATTGGATGCTCTTACTCTAACAAAATATTAAGTAAGATTCTCGTGAAGTGTGGGATAAAGAGTCCAGTTATAGAATTGAATTGAGTAACTAAAATTAATTTTGAAATCCAATCTATGGAACACTTTCTCATAGTTAGCTCTCTATTTATACTCTATATGTATTGGATACGGGGTGAGAGAAATACTGGAAATTATGGCAGATTAAGCTTGTATGTGGAACAAAATCTGGGTGAAGAATGTAGGCCTAAAAAAGGTTTGTAATAGAGTGTTTAGGCTAAAAGGTTTATTTGTAATAATTTATGGACTTGTTAGTTTTTTTTTCAAGTTATTTTGGGCTTTAAATGTTATATGTAATAGGTTGGATTTTGGCTTCTAGAACTACTTGTAATAGGACTTGGAAATGTTATGTAAGGAGTTATTAATAAGAAATTTGATTTGCCAATAAAAAATAGAAAAAGAAAGAATATTCAAATATAATATTTGTACATACAAACATCTCAACAACCAATAAATCATTTAGATCAACGAATAATTTTGACCCAAGCAAATTTATTATTTTAATTTTGTATGCTTAAATATTACATGTACCATTCTAATTTATTTTTTGTGTGAATATTATAATATTTTTACCTTTTAAATGTCACTCACTTCAAAACAAAGAACTGAGTTTAGCATTCCATGTTGTTTGTATCAATCCCTTTAATTGCTGTATTTTTAGTTATAGATCTGGTTTATAAAACCACTTTAACAGATAAAAACCAGAATGCATACTATACATCGCTTGGGTTCTATAAAAACTAGCCACCTGTTAAACTGTCTGCGTCTTCGAAAGATTAATTGAGTAGGCAACCAACCCATTGATCAATTTTAGGTTGTTTATGCATAGACAATTTTAAATATATTTTATTTATATTTTATTAAAAAATTTATATTATTATTATTGTAAATTTAATAGTTAGTTAGTATATCAATAGATATTATACTGAATAAGGTGATATATAAGAAAAATTTCACAGGGTAAATTAAACATACATTACCAACGTTCTTATTTTATAATTGTAAATTTATTTTGTACTTTCTTGACGTAAAATCATTTAAAGTGCGCACAAACTAACCCGGATAACCCATATTAACAAAATAAAAGAAAGATTAAATTGAACACAATCATACAAAATACATAATTAGATAAATTTAATTAATACATTAAAAACAAAATTAATATGAGTTAGTGGTATTCTCTTAAATTAGAGAAGATTAATTTTTAATTTAAATATTTAAGTAATCACCTTATCAAAACATATAAATGAATAGTTTTTATTGCAAGAAAAATTTAAATGAACAAAAAATCAAGTGACATTTTTCATTTAATCTATTATGTTACAAGTCACGTTAATATTAAATCACATTTAGATTTTCCTCAAAGAACATGAACAACTTATATTTGAAAATAGATAAATTAAATAAAAATTAATTCAACAAATATTGTACAAAAAACAACGCGTTTATATTTATGAATGCAAGAAAATTACTACATTATTACAATAATAAGAGTATCTTACACACTAGAGTACTTAAGAAAATTAAAATTACAATATCAAATATAAAACCTAGTACTAGTGATTTCAGTTAGAAGGCGGGTTAGGGCAAACATAGTTGCATGGAAATGGAGGTAACTTTGAAGACGAGTTTTATACTTGTTGCTGAGGTGGTGCTGATGATGATGAGAAAGATTTTGATGGGATGGACGACATACAATTTAAAAACTCCAGTTGTCACGTCGGTATAAAAGGCTTTTTGTGCATTTTATGGGTAACTTCACTTGTATCCCCAAGTCCATTCTAGTCCTGATTCCAAGACAAACTTGTTAATCATCTCTTCGTTGTTTCTGTTTGGGAAGATTTGTGCCCAAATTGACGAGCCATTATTGAGTTCGAAGGGAATAGTTGTGTCATAATCTAGATTGGATCCCAATATTGTTAATTAGAAAAATGGGATTATCAAAAGAATAAGGAAAACACAATTAGTAATGGAACATAAGGTTCCATTAGATCTATATATGGAGAAAAATTGAACCTCTTAAAGCTAGTTTCCAGAATGGTGTAAATTTATGTTTTCAAGGGGTTATAAATGGTATTTGTTTTAAATGGATTAAAAACTTCTTTGTAAACATCCATATCAATGTGTATTGGAAGATTTGGAACAGGAATGTCAGAAAAGGCGAGTAGCTTTTTTTTCCTGAATATATAATATAATTCATGAATACATTATAAATTAAAATATAATTTCATCTTAGAAAAGCTAGTGCATTTACTTTTAGCAAGTAGCTTCTTTCTCCTAAAAATAAAATCTTTTAAAGTATTGGAAAATATAATTCTCTCCCAAACACAAATTGACAATCATAGAGAGTGTTTTAACTTGATTATAACATAAGATTAGAATTAATAGGAATCAGATTCATTCCACATGGTCATTTTTATACAAGAAAAAAACACTTAAATAAGCAACACTCAACCAACCATCCTATACAACCTTAGTCAGAGACTCATATACTAGTGAGTACAACTACTAATCTGTAATTTATTAAACATATGTTTTGCCAATTCAATATCTAATAGATATTATACGTTATGAAAAAAAATAAGTTTTACCAAGATTATTTAGTAGAATATTCTTCTTTTGTTGAAATGTCATAGCCAACAACCATTTTCGTAAAACACATTAAAGTATTTGTAATGAAATTTCTATTAATATTGAGCTTTAACAATAATCCAAACAATTTACCAAATAAATATGACTAATCAAAAACTTAATTTAATTATCTAAATCCTAATGTTAATATATTAATGGTTGGTCTCAAATTGTATAACAATTTGAAAAAAGTATGATATACAATTGAAATGTATAGTTACCTTTAACACACATTTGCAAAATTTAAATAATTTGATTTATTTTGTGATTTCTTGCTTCCCTTTATTTTACCTACCTTCCTTTCTAATTTATTCATGCCATTGCAGATTCATCAGCATTAATAATACATTAAAAATAATTTTCTGTTTTTAGATAAAATATATTTTTCAAACTAAAAGTATATATCAAACGCAACCATCAAACCTTGCTATTTATTCAGCATTTTCCAAGGTATACACGGACTTCATTGAAAGATATTTAAATTAGTTTTGTGTAATGTTGTTTTTTTTTAAGATGGTTAAAAAGAAATAAGAAATTAAAGATCAGAAATTTGACAAAAATCTATCTATTACAGATATTTCAACTAATCTAGTCTATTCAATGTAGAACCCTAAGTTTAGTATCATATGAAACCAAAACAAAAAGTGAGAATCAACAAAATTCTAAATAAGCGATACTAATATATGGGAATGGTAGGGTTTAGATCATGACCATCAAAATAGATCAAAATAAATGGTTGAAAATTATTCAAAATTTATTGAGAAAAAAACTGTCATATTTGGCTAAGACCAATTAGTCATTAGACTTATATAACTAGTAATTAAATTTGAGACACCCAATACATATGCCCAAACATATTTGGAAGTTCTTGTACACATCATAAAGTTGTTAGTAATCACATTTATTCTCAATGGTCATAAATTCCCGCATTAAAAGACCATCATAAATGCTCCCAACATTAACTCGTTCTTCCCTTTGAAAGAATACATTCAGACTCATGCTGGTTTCCATGAACATTGTTAACACTTTTGGATTCCATTTATATGAATATTTTGAAACTCACAAGATTACCATATAAAGAGGTTTAAGTTATATTGTTTAACAAACAAATTTATATTCAATAACAGTAATAGAAAATGTATATTCTTCTTTTAAATTAATTCTTTTTTTAAAATAGAGTATCAATAGTAATCCCTTTGAGGATACCGACCATATTTGAAAAATCGTTTTTTAACTAAGTCATGTCAGAAGTAACTCTATCACATGGCGGATCTGAAATATGTTGTAAGTTTTTTGTCGTAATATTTAATTATCTACATATAACTTGTAGTAAGTGTATTTTGGAAATAAATATATGTTTGAGATTACCAATTTAATATGTGTTTGTTAGTTTTACCAACAATATAGAGATGCATACAAAATTAATAACCAAGTGTAGCAAAAAATCATAAAAATGAAATCCTATATCCAATTTGCAGTTAAAGAATGTTATTGACTGGTTATATTTAAAAAGTGGCGTGATTGAAAATACATACACGAAATTCACCCATCTTGAGATAGTAAATTTTTTTTAGTGTAATGCAAGTGAAAGAGTTTGAACATGAAATTATGATTAGTTAGTTTGTTAGTAAGTTGTAGGTTTTATCATCACCATAATTAAGAACTAAAAGGCGTCATATTAGTGGTTTACATTCGAATATTCGCCTTATATTGAACTAATTCTATCTGTGGAAACATTAAGAGATATTTTTGATGAATTTTAGGACGACTCTCCTTTAAGAGATATTTGTGCATAGAAGCTTTGTTAGGTTGTGAATCATATATATATCCATTGAACGGTTGAGAGGCAATTTTAAATATTTTTCTTTGTCATTTGCAATCGTGACAAAAATGTACACTAAGTTATATTAATCGTTCAATAAAACTACGATAATTTGGGAATCCTCGTAAATTTATAACGTACATGCCACCTCTTTTTCTCTTCTTTCATAAGCCAATAGAAACAACTTGAAATGAAAATATTAGAGTAGTGTGCAAAATCTAGGAAAAATTTATATGAGTTAGACAACGAAGACAATGAGACTCCTTTCAAAATAACAGTTTATTTTATGCATTAAGAATCTATCAGAAGTAAAAAAACATTTGGATTTTGACGATTCTTACACGAAACAACAAATCATTTGACGTTTTTCCTATCCATAATATTTTGTATGAATAGATGTGGCAGCAGTTTGAACCATTCTTTAATACTACTAACTTGTTCCATTCCAGACCTATAATTTCTTCAACCACGAAACAAAATAGGCCATTCATCACCAACAAATTTTTTACTCTGAAACTTTAATTCCCAAATATCTAACGAATACGAGTTGACATTTAACTAGCATTATAAACAAAAACTAATGAATCATTCAAAGAAATCACCATATGCCCACAAGTTGAACATGAAAGAAAGAAGCTGGAGATTCAAAGAATAAATTGGTTTGAAATGCTTAAGTCAACGAAAAAATAGTCTATATTGTAGTTATCTCTCCATCATATGCTCATACATATATATTTTTAATTATTGTAAGAAATTTTTTTTACATACAAAATGAATTTTGTAACATTCTTATTTTGGATCGTGTGGCATTTGGAAGTTGACATAAAATACAAGCTTAGAGTAATACTAGAGAAAGGAAAACATTCTACTTCTCCAAGTTCCCTGTAATTGATATAGGAAGTTTAATAACTTTTAAAGTAACGGAAATTTTTCAAACACTATAATGTGCAAAAAGAAAGTAGAATCAAATTAAATTTATTTATTTTGATTATAACATACAATATAGAGACAATGAACACAAAATTTTATGACCTGATGGCTATAATGCTTTCTTTAACAAATTATCTTGGAGTGTAATTGAAAAGGACTTCAATGTAGCGGTAAAGTTTTTCTAGATTCAGGTGAATTACTTGGATAGGTCAAGGCTACTAATATAGTTCACATTTAAAAAGAAAAAAATGCTTCAAGTGTTAGAAAGTTTAGTCCTGTTTCATGTGTAAACAATACTTATAAGGCCATATACTGAGTTATTTTAAATAGATTGAAGAAGGTTTTAGAAGCAATTATATCTAAAACAACAGGATGCCTATGTAGGTGGAACGTATAAGTGACAATATCTTGGTTTCTCAGGATATTGTACTTGATTATGAAAAGAAATTTCTTGAAAAATTTGTACAATGAATTAAAATGTGTGTTTGTACTCCTTCATACTTTATTCGTGTAAACAGAGAAGCTTGAGGATACTTTACAGGAAAGCATGGACCCAGGCAAGGAGATCCTCTCTCTCTATATCTTTTTACTATTTGCATGGAAGTGTGCACAGGATGATTTAATCATATGGAAATGAAATCTCAATTCAGTTATCATCATAAGTGTAAGTGTTTGAAGCTAAATCAAATTTTGTTTGTTGATAATGTGTTGGTTTTCCATAAAACTAATGTTAAGTCAGCTTAAATTGTAAAGAAAGCATATACTTCCAAAAGAGTGAATTATATTTTTTGGTACTTTGGATGATCTTATATGCAGAATCTCTAATATACTCGATACTAAAGTGGCATATCTTCCTGTGAGATACTTATAGAAGATTAGAAGATTATAGAAGATTAATTTTTAATTTAAATATTTAAGTAATCACCTTATCAAAACATACTTGATACTAAATGAATAGTTTTTATTGCAATAACAATTTAAATGAACCCAAAATCAAGCGACATTTTTAAATTAATCTATTATGTTGCAAGTTATGTTAATATTAAATCACATTTATATTTTCCTCAAAGAACATGAACAACTTATATATGAACATAGATAAATTAAATAAAATCTAATTCAACAAATATTGTACAAAAAATATCGCGTTTATGGTTATGAACGCAAGAAAGTTACTACATCATTACAATAATTAGAGAATCTTACACACTAGAGTACTTGAGAAATTAAAATTACAATACAAAATATAAACCCTGATACTAGTGATTTCAGTTAGAAGGCGAGTTAGGACAAACATAGTTACATTGAAATGGAGGTAGCTTTGAAGACGAGTTTTAAACTTGTTGCTGAGGTGGTGCTGATAATGATGAGAAAGATATAGATGGGATGGAAGACATGGATTTTAGAAACTCTATTTATTTACCAGCTGTCACGTTGGTGTAAAGGGCTTCTTGTGGAATTTTGGGTAACTTCACTTGCATACCCAACTCCATTCTGGTCCCGATTCCAAGCCAAACTTGTTAATCATCTCTTCGTTGTTTCTGTTTGGGAGGATTTGTGGCCAAATTGATGAGCCATTATTGAGTTCGAAGGGAATCATTTGATTGATTCCGGTCTGATTTGTGTAATAATATAGATTGGATCCCAATATTTTTACTTAGAAGAGTGGGATTAGCAAAAGAATAAGGAAAAAACACAATTTGTAATGGAACATAAGGTTCCATTAGAGTTATAGATGGAGAAAAATTGGACTTCTTAAAGCTAGTTTCTAAAATGGTGTAAATTTATCTTTTCAAGGGGGTTAGAAATGGTATTTGTGTTAAATGGCTAAAAAACTTCTTTGTAAACATCCATATCAATGTGTATTTGAAGATTTGGAACCAGAATGTCAGAAAAGACGAGTAGCTTCTTTCTCCTGAATAAATAATATAATTCATGAATACATTACAAATTAAAATATAATTTCATCTTAAAAAAGGTAATGCATTACATTTATCAAGTAGCTTCTTTCTCATGGATATAAAATCTTTTAAAGTCTTACAAAATATAATTCTCTCCCAAATACAAATAGACAATCATGAATATAAATATAGATAGTGATTTACCTTGATTATAACATGAGATTAGAGTTAATAAGAACCAGATTCATTCCACATGGTCATATATATACAAGAAACTTGAAAAAATCACTTAAATAAACAACACCTAACCAACCATCCTATAAAACCTTAGTCAGAGACTCATATACTAGTGAGTACAGCTACTAATTTGTCATTTATTAAACATAAGGTTTGCCAATTCAATATCTAATAGATATAATACATTATGAAAAAGAGATAAGTCTTACCAATATTATTTAGTAGAATATTCTCCTTTTGTTGAAATGCCATAGCCAACAAACATTGTCTGTAAAAGACATTAAATTATTTGTAATGAAATTTCTATTAATAGAGAGCTTTGACAAAAAACAACATATGACAAGAATTTTTAAATCAGATAATAATCCTAACAATTTACCAAATAAATATGACTGATGGAAAACTTAATTTACCAATTAAATCCTAATGCTAATATATAAATGGTTGGTCTCAAATAATATAACAATTGGAAACAAGTATGGAAAAATATTAAAATGTATTTTTACCTTTAACACACATTTGAAAAATTGAAATAATTTAATTCTTTTTTTTGTTTCTTTGCTTCCCTTTATTTTACCTACCTTCCCATTCTACTCTATTCATGCCACAGATTCATCAACATTAATAATAGATTAAAAGTAATTTTCTGTTTTGAGATAAAATATATTTTTTCAAACTAAAAGTATATATAAAATCCAACTATCATACCTTGATATTATTCAGCATTTACCGAGGTATACATGGACATCATTGAAAAATCTTTAGATTAGTTTTGTGTAATGTTATTTTTCAAAAAAGAGTTAGAACGAAATAAGAAATTAAAGATCAGAAATTTGACAAAAATCTGGCGATTACAGATATTTCAATTAATCTAGTCTATTCAATGTAGAAACCCTAGGTTTAGTATCATCTGAAGCCGAAACAAAAAGCAAGAATCGGCAAATTATGAATAAGCCATACTAATATATGGGAGTTGTAGGGTTTTGATCACGACCATCCAAATAGATTGAAATCAATAGTTGAGAATTATTAAATATTCCATAAAAAAAACTATCACATTGGGCTAAGCCCAATAAGACAATTAGTCAATAGACATATATAACTAATAATTAAACTTGAGACACGAAACACAAGCCCAAGCATATTTAGAACGGCTAGTATCCACGAAAGAATTTGTCAGTAATCATATTTATTCTCAATGGTCATAAAGTCCCGCCTTAAAATACCATCATAAATACGTCCAACAGTAACTCGTTCTCCCTCTTGAGACTCATGCTGGTTTCGAAGAGTATTGTTAATACTTTTGGACGCTGATTATTATGACTATTTTGAAAACTCACAAGATTACCATATAAAAAGGTTTAAGTCATATTGTTTAAAACACAAATTTATCTTCCATATATATAATATAAAATCTCTTTTCTTCTCTTACAAATGTTTCTAATTTTAGAATATAGTAGTAATAGTAATCCCTTTGAGGTTAACGACCATATTTGAAAAATCTTTTTTTAACTACTCAACGGATCTGAAATATGTTGTATGTTTTTTTTATGTAACATTTTATTATCTACATACAACTCGTTGTATGTTTATTTTGTAAATAAATGTATTTTTGAGATTACTAATTTATATAAGTGTTTGTTAGTTTTACCAACAATATAAAGATGCAAAAAAATTAAATAACCAAGGGAGCAAAAAAACCATAAAAATGAAAGCCTAATTCCCAACACTAGAGAAGGTTATTGACTGAGTAAATTATAAAAGTGGCACGAATAAAAATACATACACAAAATTCACGCTCGGCAAGTGAAAGATGGAGAAAATGAAATTATGATTAGTTAGTTAGTTACTAAGTTGTAAGTTTTATCATCACCATTATTAAGAACTAAAGGGATTCATATGATCAGTATACATTCAAACATTATCCTTCAAATGAACTTATTTTCTAGGTGGAAATATTAATGTCTGCTATTACTATAATTTGTGATGAATTTGAGGAACACTCTCCTTTAAGAGATATTGGTGCATCGGATGCTTTGTTATTCACAATAGATACAACTTATTTCATGAGCCAATCGATAAAACTTAAAATGAAAAGATTAGAGCAATGTGCAAAATCTAGGAAATAATTATAGGAGTTAGACAACGGGGACAATGAGACTCCTTTCAAAATAACATTTTATTTTATGCATTAAGAATCTACCAGAAGGAAAAAAACACTTGGCTTTTGACGATTCTTACACGAAACAACAAAGCTATTGACGTTTTTCCTGTCCATAATATTTTGTCTGAATACATGTGGAAGCTGTTTGAACCGCCCATTACTACTACTAACTTGTTCCCGTCCAGACCTAGAATTTCTCAACCACGAAACTGAATAGGCCATTCATCACTAACAAATTGTTTCCTCTCAAAGATTAAATCCTAAATATCTAATGAATACAAGAAGACATATAAGTAGCATTATAAACAACAACTAATGAATCATTCAAAGAAATCGCCATATTCCCACAAGTTGCACATGAAAGAAAGAAGCTGAACATTCAAAGAATAAATTGGATTGAAATGCTTAAGTCAACAAAAAAATAGTTTATAATGTTGTTATCTCTCCTTCATATGTGCTTACATATATGTTCTTCATATGTGGATACATATATCCAGAGAGAAGGTTAAATGGTACAATATTATTTGGGGTAAATACTGTATTTCGAGATGTTCCTTCATCTCATGGTTAGCAATTCTAAATCGATTAGCTACATAAAAACATAATAATTGAATGGGGCTTGAAAATCAATCATCTTTATTTGATATGTATGAATTGTTCGGAGGATGCAGATCATTTAATCATTGGATGCTCTTACTCTAACAAAATATTAAGTAAGATTCTTGTGATGTGTGGGATAAAGAGTCCAGTTATAGATTTGAATTGAGTAACTAAAATTATTTTTGAAATCCCATCTATGGAATACTTTCTCATTGTTAGCTCTCTATTTATACTATATATGTATTGGATACGGGGTGAGAGAAACATTGGAAATTATGGCAGATTAAGCTTGAATGAGGAACAAATTTTGGGTAAAGAATGTGGGCCTAAAAAAGGTTTGTAATAGAGTGTTTAGGCTAAAAGGTCTATTTGTAATGTTTTATGGGCTTGTTAGTTTTTTCTTAAAGTTGTTTTTGGCTTTAAGAGTTATATGTAATAGGTTGGATTTGGTCTTATAGAACTACTTGTAATAGGACTTGGAAATGTTGTGTAAGGAGTTATTAATAAGAAATTTGATTTGCCAATAAAAAAAATAGCAAAAGAAAGAATATTCAAATATAATATTTGTACATACAAACATCTCAACAATCAATAAATCATTTAGATGCAATGAATAATTTTGAACCAATCAAATTTATTCTATTAATCTTGTATGCTTAAATAATACATGTACCATTCTCATTTATTTTTTGTGTGAATACTATAATATTTTTACCTTTTAAATGTCACTCACTTCAAAACAAAGAACGGGTTTAGCATTCCATGTTGTTTGTATCAATCCCTTTACTTGATGTATATTTAGTTATAGATCTGGTTTATAAAACCACTTTAACAGATAAAAACCAGAATGCATACTATACATCGCTTGGGTTCTATAAAAACAAGCCATCGGTTAAACTGTCAGCGTCTTCGAAAAATTAATCGAGTAGGACCCATTAATCGATTTCAGGTTATTTATGCATAGACGATTTTAAATATATTTTATTTATATTTTATTAAAAAATATATATTATAATTATTGTAAATTTAATAGTTAGTTAGTATATCAATAGATATTATATTGAATAAGGTGATATATAAGAAAAATTTCACGGGGTAAATTAAACAAATGTTACCAATGTTCTTATTTTATAATTGTAAAATTACTTCTGTACTTTCTTGATGTAAAATCATCTAAAGTGGGCAAAAATAACCTGGATAACCCATATTACCAAAATAAAAGAAAGATTATATTGAACACAATAATACAAAATACATAAATATGTAAATTTAATTAATACATTAAAAACAAAATTAATATGGGTTAGTGGTAAAACCACTTTTAAACTTCTCGGTATTACCCAATAAATATATATTTATTCGAATATATATGTGTCTTAATCTTAATGTTCTCTTAAATTAGAGAAGATTAATTTTTAATTTAAATATTTAAGTAATCACCTTATCAAAACATATAAATGAATAGTTTTTATTGCAAGAAAAATTTAAATGAACACAAAATCAAGCGAAATTTTTTATTTAATCTATTATATTACAAGTCACGTTAATATTAAATCACATTTAGATTTTCCTCAAAGAACGTGAACAACTTATATTTGAAAATAGATAAATTAAATAAAAATTAATTCAACAAATATTGTACAAAAAACATCGCGTTTATATTTATGAATGCAAGAAATTACTACATCATTACAATAATAAGAGAATCTTACACACTAGAGTACTTAAGAAATATAAAATTACAATACTAAATATAAACCCTAGTACTAGTGATTTCAGTTAGAAGGCGGGTTAGGGCAAACATAGTTGCATGGCAATGGAGGTAGCTTTGAAGACGAGTTTTATACTTGTTGATGAGGTGCTGATGATGATGAGAAAGATTTTGATGGGATGGACGACATATAATTTAAAAACTCCAGCTGTCACGTCGGTATAAAGGGCTTTTTGTGCAATTTTGGGTAACTTCACTTGTATCCCCAACTCCATTCTAGTCCCGATTCCAAGACAAACTTGTTAATCATCTCTTCGTGGTTTCTGTTTGGGAAGATTTGTGCCCAAATTGACGAGTCATTATTGAGTTCGAAAGGAATTAGTGGAATGATTCTGATCTGATTTGTGTCATAATCTAGATTGGATCCCAATGTTGTTAATTAGAAAAATGGGATTATCAAAAGAATAAGGAAAACACAATTAGTAATGGAACATAAGGTTCCATTAGAGCTATATATGGAGAAAAATTGAACCTCTTAAAGCTGGTTTCTAGAATGGTATAAATTTATGTTTTCAAGGGGGTTATAAATGGTATTTGTTTTAAATGGATAAAAAACTTCTTTGTAAACATCCATATCAATGTGTATTGGAAGATTTGGAACATGAATGTCAGAAAAGGCAAGTAGCTTTTTTTTCCTGAATATATAATATAATTCATGAATACATTATAAATTAAAATATAATTTCATCTTAGAAAAGCTAGTGCATTTACGTTTAGCAAGTAGCTTATTTCTCCTAAAAATAATTTTTTTTAAAGTGTTGGAAAATATATTTCTCTCCCAAACACAAATTGACAATCATAAAGAGAGTTTTAACTTGATTATAACATAAGATTAGAGTTAATAGGAATCAGATTCATTCCACATGGTCATTTTTATACAAGAAAAAAAACACTTAAATAAGCAACACTAAACCAACCATCCTATACAACCTTAGTCAGAGACTCATATACTAGTGAGTACAACTACTAATATGTAATTTATTAAACATAAGTTTTGCCAATTCAATATCTAATAGATATAATACGTTATGAAAAAAAATAAGTCTTACCAAGATTATTTAGTAGAATATTCTTCTTTTGTTGAAATGTCATAGCCAACAACCATTTTCGTAAAACACATTAAAATATTTGTAATGAATTTTCTATTAATATTGAGCTTTAACAATAATCCAAACAATTTACCAAATAAATATGACTAATCAAAAACTTAATTTAATTATCTAAATCCTAATGTTAATATATTAATGATTGGTCTCAAATTGTATAACAATTTGAAAAAAGTATGATATACAATTGAAATGTATAGTTACCTTTAACACACATTTGCAAAATTTAAATAATTTTATTCTTTTTGTGATTTCTTGATTCCGTTTATTTTACCTACCTTCCCTTTCTAATTTATTCATGCCATTGCAGATTCATCAGCATTAATAATAAATTAAAAATAATTTTATGTTTTTAGATAAAATATATTTTTCAAACTAAAAGTATATATCAAATACAACCATCAAACCTTGCTATTTATTAAGCATTTAACAAGGTATATACGGACTTCGTTGAAAGATATTTAGATTAGTTTTGTGTAATGTTGTTTTTTGTGAAAATGGTTAAAAAGAAATAAGAAATTAAAGATCAGAAATTTGACAAAAATCTATCTATTCCAGATATTTCAACTAATCTAGTCTATTCAATGTAGAACCCTAAGTTTAGTATCATATGAAACCGAAACAAAAAGTGAGAATCAACAAAATTCTAAATAAGCGATGCTAATATATGGGAATGGTAGGGTTTAGATCATGACCATCAAAATAGATCAAAATATATGGTTGAAAATTATTCAAAATTTATTGAGGAAAAAGCTGTCATATTGGGCTAAGCCCAATAAGACCAATTAGTCATTAGACTAATATAACTAGTAATTAAATTTGAGACACCCAATACATATGCCGTAACATATTTGGAAGTGCTTGTAAACATCATAGAGTTGTTAGTAATCACATTTATTCTCAATGGTCATAAATTCCCGCATTAAAAGACCATCATAAATGCTCCCAACATTAACTCGTTCTCCCCCTTTGAAAGAATACATTCAGACTCATGATGGTTTCCATGAACATTGTTAACACTTTTGGATTCCATTTATATGAATACTTTGAAACTCACAAGATTACCATATAAAGAGGTTTAAGTTATATTGTTTAACAAACAAATTTATATTCAATAACAGTAATAGAAAATGTATATTCTTCTTTTAAATTGTTTCTTATTTTAAAATAGAGTATCAATAGTAATCCCTTTGAGGATACCGACCATATTTGAAAAATCGTTTTTTAACTAAGTCATGCAGAAGTAACGCTATTACACGGCAAATCTGAAATATGTTGTAAGTTTTTTGTCGTAATATTTAATTATCTACATATAACTTGTTGTAAGTGTATTTTGGAAATAAATATATGTTTGAGATTACCAATTTAATAAGTGTTTGTTAGTTTTACCAACAATATAGAAATGCATACAAAAATAATAACCATGTGAAGCAAAAAATCATAAAAATAAAATCCTAATTCCAATTGGCACTCAAAGAAGGTTATTGACTGATTATATTAAAAAAGTGGCGTGATTGAAAACACATACACGAAATTCACCCATCTTTAGATAGTAAATTTTTTTATAGTATAATGAAAGTGAAAGAGTTTGAACATGAAATTATGATTAGTTATTTTGTTAGTAAGTTGTAGGTTTTATCATCACCATAATTAAGAACTAAAAGGCGTCATATTAGTGGTTTACATTCGAATATTCGCCTTATATTGAACTAATTCTATGTGTGGAAACATTAAGAGATATTTTTGATGAATTTTAGGACGACTCTCCTTTAAGAGATATTTGTGCATAGAAGCTTTGTTGGGTTGTGAATCATATATATATCCATTGAACGGTTGAGAGGAAATTTTAAATATTTTTCTTTGTCATTTGCAATCGTGACAAAAATGTACACTAAGTTATATTAAATTTTTCAATAAACCTATGATAATTGGGGAATCCTCGTAAATTTCTAATGTACCTGCCACTTCTTTTTCTCTTCTTTCATAAGCCAACAGAAACAACTTGAAATGAAAATATTAGAGCAGTGTGCAAAATCTAGGAAAAATTTATATGAGTTAGACAACGAAGACAATGAGACTCCTTTCAAAATAACAGTTTTTTTTATGCATTAAGAATATATCAAAAGTAAAAGAACATTTGGATTTTGACGATTCTTACACGAAACAACAAAACATTTGACGTTTTTCCTATCCATAATATTTTGTCTGAATAGATGTGGCAGCACTTTGAACCATTCTTTAATACTACTAACTTGTTCCATTCCAGACCTAGAACTTCTTCAACCACAAAACAAAATAGGCCATTAATCACCAACAAATTGTTTACTCTGAAAGTTTAAATCTCAAATATCTAACGAATACGAGTAGACATTTAACTAGAATTATAAACAACAACTAATGAATCATTCAAAGAAATCACCATATGCCCACAAGTTGCACACGAAAGAAAGAAGCTGAAGATTCAACGAATAAATTGGATTGAAATGCTTAAGTCAACGAAAAAATAGTCTATATTGTAGTTATCTCTCCATCATATGTTCATACATATATATTTTTCATTATTGTAAGTATAATTTCTTACATTCAAAATGAATTTTTTAACATTCTTATTTTGGATCGTGTGGCATTTGGAAGTTGACATAAAATACAAGCTTAGAGTAATACTGGAGAAAGGAAAACATTCTACTTCTCCAAGTTCTCTGTAATTGATATAGGAAGTTTAATAACTTTTAAAGTGTCAGAAAATTTTCAAACACTATAATGTGCAAAAAGAAAGTAGAATCAAATTAAATTTATTTATTTTTATTATAACATACAATATAGAGACAATGAACACAATATTTTAGGACTTGATGGCTATATTGCTTTCTTTAACAAATCATCTTGGAGTGTAATTGAAAAGGACTTCAATGTAGCAGTAAAGTAGTTTCTAGATTCAGGTGAATTACTTGGACAGGTCAAGGCTGCTAATATAGTTCTCGTTCAAAAAGAAAAAAATGCTTCAAGTGTTAGAAAGTTTAGTCCTATTTCATGTGTAAACACTACTTATAAGGCTATATACTGAGTTATTTTAAATAGATTGAAGAAGTTTTTAGAAACAATTATATCTAAAAAAACAGGATGCCTATGTAGGTGGAACGTATAAGTGACAATATATTGGTTTCTCAGGATTTTGTACTTGATTATGAAAAGAAATTTCTTGAAAATTTTGTACAATGAATTAAAATGTGTGTTTGTACTCCTTCATACTTTATTCGTGTAAATAGAGAGGTTTGAGGATACTTTACAGGAAAGCGTGAACCCAGGCAAGGAGATCCTCTCTTTCTATATCTTTTTACTATTTGCATGTAAGTGTTCACAGGGTGATTTAATCATATGGAAATGAAATCTCAATTCAGTCATCATCATAATTGTAAGTGTTTGAAGCTAAATCATATTGTGTTTGTTGTTAATGTGTTGGTTTTCCATAAAACTAATGTTAAGTCAGCTAAAATTGTAAAGAAACCATATACTTCCAAAAGAGTGAATTATATTTTTGTGGTACTGAGGATGATCTTATATGCAGAATCTCTAATATACTTGATACTAAAGTGGCATATCTTCATGTGAGATACTTATAGAAGATTAGAAGATTATAGAAGATTAATTTTAAATTTAAATATTTAAGTAATCATCTTATCAAAACATACTTGATACTAAATGAATAGTTTTTATTGCAATAAAAATTTAAATGAACCCAAAATCAAGCGACATTTTTAAATTAATCTATTATGTTGCAAGTTATGTTAATATTAAATCACATTTAGATTTTCCTCAAAGATCATGAACAACTTATATTTGAACATAGATAAATTAAATAAAATCTAATTCAACAAATATTGTACAAAAATATCGCGTTTATATTTATAAACGCAAGAAAGTTACTACATCATTACAATAATTAGAGAATTTTACACACTAGAGTACTTGAGAAAATTAAAATTACAATATAAAATATAAACCCTGATACTAGTGATTTCAGTTAGAAGGCGAGTTAGGACAAACATAGTTACATGGCAATGGAGGTAGCTTTGAAGAAGAGATTTAAACTTGTTGCTGAAGTGGTGCTGATAATGATGAGAAAGATATAGATGGGATGGAAGACATGGATTTTAGAAACTCTATTTATTTACCAGCTGTCACATTGGTATAAAGGGCTTCTTGTGGAATTTTGGGTAACTTCACTTGTATACCCAACTCCATTCTGGTCCCGATTCCAAGCCAAACTTGTTAATCATCTCTTCGTTGTTTCTGTTTGGGAGGAATTGCGGCCAAATTGATGAGCCATTATTGAGTTCGAAGTGAATCATTCTATTGATTCCGGTCTGATTTGTGTAATAATATAGATTGGATCCCAATATTGTTACTTAGAAGAGTGGGATTATCAAAAGAATAAGGAAAAAACACAATTTGTAATGGAACATAAGGTTCCATTAGAGTTATAGATGGAGAAAAATTGAACTTCTTAAAGCTAGTTTCTAGAATGGTGTAAATTTATGTTTTCAAGGGGGTTAGAAATGGTATTTGTGTTAAATGGCTAAAAAACTTCTTTGTAAACATCCATATCAATGTGTATTTGAAGATTTGGAACTAGAATGTCAGAAAAGACGAGTAGCTTCTTTCTCCTGAATAAATAATATAATTCATGAATACATTACAAATTAAAATATAATTTCATCTTAAAAAAGGTAATGCATTTACATTTATCAAGTACCTTATTTCTCACGAATATAAAATCTTTTAATGCCTTACAAAATATAATTCTCTCTCAAATAGAAATAGACAATCATGAATATAAATATAGATAGTGATTTAACTTAATTATAACATGAGATTAGAGTTAATAAGAACCAGATTCATTCCACATGGTCATATATATACAAGAAACTTGAAAAAATCACTTAAATAAACAACACTCAACCAACCATCCTATAAAACCTTAGTCAGAGACTCATATACTAGTGAGTACAGCTACTAATTTGTCATTTATTAAACATAAGGTTTGTCATTTCAATATCTAATATATATAATACATTATGAAAAAGAGATAAGTCTTACCAATATTATTTAGTAGAATATTCTCCTTTTGTTGAAATGCCATAGCCAACAAACATTGTCTGGAAAAGAAATTAAATTATTTGTAATGAAATTTCTATTAATAGAGAGCTTTGACAAAAAACAACATATGACAAGAATTTTTAAATCAGATGATAATCCTAACAATTTACCAAATAAATCATGGAAAACTTAATTTACCAAATAAATCCTAATGCTAATATATAAATGGTTGGTCTCAAATAATATAACAATTTGAAACAGGTATGAAAAATATTAAAATGTATTTTTACCTTTAACACACATTTGAAAATTGAAATAATTTGATTCTTTTTGTGTTTTTTTGCTTCCCTTTATTTTACGTACCTTCCCATTCTACTCTATTCATGCCACAGATTCATCCACATTAATAATAGATGAAAAGTAATTTTCTGTTTCGAGATAAAATATATTTTTACAAACTAAAAGTATATCTAAAATCCAACTATCATACCTTAATATTATTCAGCATTTACCAAGGTATACATGGACGTCATTGAAAAATCTGGCGATTACAGATATTTCAATTAATTTAGTCTATTCAATGTAGAAACCCTAGATTTAGTAACATGTGAAGCCGAAACAAAAAGCAAGAATCGGCAAATTGTGAATAAGCCATACTAATATATGGGAGTTGTAGGGTTTTGATCACGACCATCCAAATAGATTGAAATCAATGGTTGAGAATTATTAAATATTCCCTAAGAAAAAAGCTATCACATTGGGCTAAGCCCAATAAGACAATTAGTCAATAGACATATATAACTAATAATTAAACTTGAGACACGAAACACAAGCCCAAGCATATTTAGAAGTGTTAGTATGCACGAAAGAATTTGTCAGTAATCATATTAATTCTCAATGGTCATAAAGTCCGCCTTAAAATACCATCATAAATACGTCCAACAGTAACTCGTTCTCCCTCTTATGAAAAAATGCATTCAAACTCATGCTGGTTTCGAATAGTATAAACTGCATTCAGACTCATGCTGGTTTCGAATAGTATTGTGAATACTTTTGGACGCTGATTATTATGACTATTTTGAAAACTCACAAGATTACCATATAAAAAGGTTTAAGTCATATTGTTTAAAACACAAATTTATCTTCCATATATATAATATAAAATCTCTTTTCTTCTCTTACAAATGTTTCTAAATTTAGAATATAGTAGTAATAGTAATCCCTTTGAGGTTAACGACCATATTTGAAAAATCTTTTTTTTAACTACTCAGCGGATATGAAATATGTTGTATGTTTTTTTAATGTAACATTTTATTATCTACATACAACTCGTTGTATGTTTATTTTGTACATAAATGTATTTTTGATATTACTAATTTCTATAAGTGTTTGTTAGTTCTACCAACAATATAAAGATGCAAACAAATTAAATAACCAAGGGAGCAAAAAAACCATAAAAATGAAAGCCTAATTCCCAACACTATAGAAGGTTATTGACTGAGTAAATTATAAAAGAGGCATGAATGAAAATACATACACAAAATTCACGCTCTGCAAGTGAAATATGGAGAATATGAAATTATGATTAGTTAGTTACTAAGTTGTAAGTTTTATCATCACCATAATTAAGAACTAAAGGGATTCATATGATCAGTATACATTCAAACATTCTCCTTTAAATAACTTATTTTCTAGGTGGAAATATTAATGTATGCTATTACTATAATTTGTGATGAATTTGAGGAACACTCTCCTTTAAGATATATTGGTGCATCAGATGCTTTGTTATTCACAATAGATACAACTTATTTCATGAGCCAATGGATACAACTTAAAATAAAAAGATTAGAGCAATGTGCAAAATCTAGGAAATAATTATAGGAGTTAGACAACGAGGACAATGAGCTTCCTTTCAAAATAACAGTTTATTTTATGCATTAAGAATCTATCAGAAGGAAAAAAAACACTTGGCTTTTGACGATTCTTACACGAAACAACAAAGCTATGTATGTTTTTCCTGTCCATAACATTTTGTCTGAATACATGTGGAAGCTATTTGAACCGCCCTTTACTACTACTCACTTGTTCCCGTCCAGACCTAGAAGTTATCAACCACGAAACAGAATAGGCCATTCATCACTAACAAATTTCTTCCTCTCAAAGATTAAATCCTAAATATCTAATGAATACGAGAAGACGTATAACTAGCATTATAAACAACAACTAATGAATCATTCAAAGAAATCGCCATATGCCCACAAGTTGCACATGAAAGAAAGAAGCTGAACATTCAAAGAATAAATTGGATTGAAATGCTTAAGTCAATAAAAAAATAGTCTATAATGTTGTTATCTCTCCTTCATATGTGCTTACATATATGTTCTTCATATGTGGATACATATATCCAGAGAGAAGGTTAAATGGTACAATATTATTTGGGGTAAATACTGTATTTCGAGATGTTCCTTCATCTCATGGTTAGCAATTCTAAATCGATTAGCTACATAAAAACATAATAATTGAATGGGGCTTGAAAATCAATCATCTTTATTTGATATGTATGAATTGTTCGGAGGATGCAGATCATTTAATCATTGGATGCTCTTACTCTAACAAAATATTAAGTAAGATTCTTGTGATGTGTGGGATAAAGAGTCCAGTTATAGATTTGAATTGAGTAACTAAAATTATTTTTTAAATCCCATCTATGGAACACTTTCTCATTGTTAGCTCTCTATTTATACTATATATGTATTGGATACGGGGTGACACAAACACTGGAAATTATGACAGATTAAGCTTGAATGAGGAACAAATTTTGGGTGAAGAATGTGGGCCTAAAAAAGGTTTGTAATAGAGTGTTTAGGCTAAAAGGTTTATTTGTAATGTTTTATGGGCTTGTTAGTTTTTTTCTTAAAGTTGTTTTGGGCTTTAAGAGTTATATGTAATAGGTTGGATTTGGGCTTCTAGAACTACTTGTTATAGGACTTGGAAATGTTGTGTAAGGAGTTATTAATAAGAAATTTTATTTGCCAATAAAAAAATAGAAAAAGAAAGAATATTCAAATATAATATTTGTACAAACATCTCAACAACCAATAAATCATTTAGATACAATTAATAATTTTGAACCAAGCAAATTTATTCTTTTAATTTTGTATGCTTAAATAATACATGTACCATTCTCATTTATTTTTTGTGTGAATACTATACTATTTTTACCTTTTAAATGTCACTCACTTCAAAACAAAGAACGAGTTTAGCATTCCATGTTGTTTGTATCAATCCCTTTACTTGATGTATATTTAGTTATAGATCTGGTTTATAAAACCACTTTAACAGATAAAAACCAGAATGCATACTATACATCGCTTGGGTTCTATAAAAACTAGCCACCGTTTAAACTGTCACCGTCTTCGAAAGATTAATCGAGTAGGCAACCAACCCATTAATCGATTTCAGGTTATTTATGCATAGACGATTTTAAATATATTTTATTTATATTTTATTAAAAAATATATATTATAATTATTGTAAATTTAATAGTTAGTTAGTATATCAATAGATATTATATTGAATAAGGTGATATATAAGAAAAATTTCACGGGGTAAATTAAACAAATGTTACCAACGTTCTTATATAATAATTGTAAAATTACTTCTTTACTTTCTTGACGTAAAATCATTTAAAGTGCGCACAAAATAACCCGGATAACCCATATTACCAAAATAAAAGAAAGATTAAATTGAACACAATAATACAAAATACATAATTATGTAAATTTAATTAATACATTAAAAACGAAATTAATATGGGTTAGTGGTAAAACCACCTTTAAACTTCTCGGTATTACCCAATAAATATATATTAATTCAAATATATATATGTCTTAATCTTAATGTTCTCTTAAATTAGAGAAGATTAATTTTTAATTTAAATATTTAAGTAATCACCTTATTAAAACATATAAATGAATAGTTTTTATTGCAAGAAAAATTTAAATGAACACAAAATCAAGCGAATTTTTTTATTTAATCTATTATGTTACAAGTCACGTTAATATTAAATCACATTTAGATTTTCCTCAAAGAACATGAACAACTTATATTTGAAAATAGATAAATTAAATAAAAATTAATTCAACAAATATTGTACAAAAAACATCGCGTTTATATTTATGAACGCAAGAAAGTTACTACATCATTACAATAATAAGAGAATCTTACACACTAGAGTACTTAAGAAAATTAAAATTACAATACAAAATATAAAGCCTGATACTAGTGATTTCAGTTAGAAGGCGAGTTAGGACAAACATAGTTACATGGCAACGGAGGTAGCTTTGAAGACGAGTTTTAAACTTGTTGTTGAAGTGGTGCTGATAATGATGAGAAAGATATAGATGGGATGGAAGACATGGATTTTAGAAACTCTATTTATTTACCAGCTGTCACATTGGTATAAAGGGCTTCTTGTGGAATTTCGGGTAACTTCACTTGTATACCCAACTCCATTCTGGTCCCGATTCCAAGCCAAACTTGTTAATCATCTCTTCGTTGTTTCTGTTTGGGAGGATTTGTGGCCAAATTGATGAGCCATTATTGAGTTCGAAGGGAATAATTCGATTGATTCCGGCCTGATTTGTGTAATAATATAGATTGGATCCCAATATTGTTACGTAGAAGAGTGGGATTATCAAAAGAATAAGGAAACAACACAATTTGTAATGGAACATAAGGTTCAATTGGAGTTATAGATGGAGAAAAATTGAACTTCTTAAAGCTAGTTTCTAGAATGGTGTAAATTTATGTTTTCAAGGGGGTTAGAAATGGTATTTGTGTTAAATGTCTAAAAAACTTCTTTGTAAACATCCATATAATTGTGTATTTGAAAATTTGGAACCAGAACGTCAGAAAAAACGAGTAGCTTCTTTCTCCTGAATAAATAATATAATTCATGAATACATTACAAATTAAAATATAATTTCATCTTAAAAAAGGTAATGCATTTACATTTATCAAGTACCTTATTTCTCACGAATATAAAATCTTTTAATGTCTTACAAAATATAAATCTCTCCCAAATAGAAATAGACAATCATGAATATAAATATAGATAGTGATTTAACTTAATTATAACATGAGATTCGAGTTAATAAGAACCAGATTCATTCCACATGGTCATATATATACAAGAAACTTGAAAAAATCACTTAAATAAACAACACTCAACCAACCATCCTAAAAACCTTAGTCAGAGACTCATATACTAGTGAGTACAGCTACTAATTTGTCATTTATTAAACATAAGGTTTGCCAATTCAATATCTAATAGATATAATACATTATGAAAAAGAGATAAGTCTTACCAATATTATTTAGTAGAATATTCTCCTTTTGTTGAAATGCCATAGCCAACAAACATTGTCTGTAAAAGACATTAAATTATTTGTAATGAAATTTCTATTAATAGAGAGCTTTGACAAAAAACAACATATGACAAGAATTTTTAAATCAGATGATAATCCTAACAATTTACCAAATAAATCATCGAAAACTTAATTTACCAAATAAATCCTAATGCTAATATATAAATGGTTGGTCTCAAATAATATAACAATTTGAAACAAGTATGAAAAATATGAAAGTGTATTTTTACCTTTAACACACATTTGAAAAATTGAAATAATTTGATTCTTTTTGTGTTTTTTTGCTTCCCTTTATTTTACCTACCTTCCCATTCTACTCTATTCATGCCACAGATTCATCAACATTAATAATAGATTAAAAGTAATTTTCTGTTTTGAGATAAAATATATTTTTACAAACTAAAAGTATATATAAAATCCAACTATCATACCTTGATATTATTCAGCATTTACCAAGGTATACATAGACGTCATTGAAAAATCTTTAGATTAGTTTTGTGTAATGTTATTTTTCAAAAAAAAAAGAGTTAGAAGGAAATAAGAAATTAAAGATCAGAAGTTTGACAAAAATCTGGCGATTACAGATATTTCAATTAATCTAGTCTATACAATGTAGAAACCCTAGATTTAGTAACATGTGAAGCCGAAACAAAAAGCAAGAATCGACAAATTGTGAATAAGCCATACTAATATATGGGAGTTGTAGGGTTTTGATCACGACCATCCAAATAGATTGAAATCAATGGTTGAGAATTATTAAATATTCCCTAAGAAAAAAGCTATCACATTGGGCTAAGCCCAATAAGACAATTAGTCAATAGACATATATAACTAATAATTAAACTTGAGACACGAAACACAAGCCCAAGCATATTTAGAAGTGTCAGTATGCACGAAAGAATTTGTCAGTAATCATATTTATTCTCAATGGTCATAAAGTCCGCCTTAAATACCATCATAAATACGTCCAACAGTAACTCGTTCTCCCTCTTGTGAAAAACTGCATTCAGACTCATGCTAGTTTCGAAGAGTATAAACTGCATTCAGACTCATGCTGGTTTCGAAGAGTATTGTTAATACTTTTGGGCGCTGATTATTATAACTATTTTGAAAACTCACAAGATTACCATATAAAAAAGTTTAAGTCATATTGTTTAAAACACAAATTTATCTTCCATATATATAATATAAAATATCTTTTCTTCTCTTACAAATGTTTCTAATTTTAGAATATAGTAGTAATAGTAATCCCTTTGAGGTTAACGACCATATTTGAAAAATCTTTTTTTTAACTACTCAGCGGATCTGAAATATGTTGTATGTTTTTTTTTATGTAATATTTTATTATCTACATACAACTCGTTGTATGTTTATTTTGTACATAAATGTATTTTTGAGATTACTAATTTATATAAGTGTTTGTTAGTTCTACCAACAATATAAAGATGCAAACAAATTAAATAACCAAGGGAGCAAAAAAACCATAAAAATGAAAGCCTAATTCCCAACACTAGAGAAGGTTATTGACTGAGTAAATTATAAAAGTGGCACGAATGAAAATACATACACAAAATTCACGCTCTACAAGTGAAAGATGGAGAATATGAAATTATGATTAGTTAGTTAGTTACTAAGTTGTAAGTTTTATCATCACCATAATTAAGAACTAAAGGGATTCATATGATCAGTATACATTCAAACATTCTCCTTTAAATGAACTTATTTTCTAGGTGGAAATATTAATGTCTGCTATTACTATAATTTGTGATGAATTTGAGGAACACTCTCCTTTAAGAGATATTGGTGCATCAGATGCTTTGTTATTCACAATAGATACAACTTATTTCATGAGCCAATGGATACAACTTAAAATAAAAAGATTAGAGCAATGTGCAAAATCTAGGAAATAATTATAGGAGTTAGACAACGAGGACAATGAGACTGCTTTCAAAATAACAGTTTATTTTATGCATTAAGAATCTATAAGAAGGAAAAAAAACACTTGGCTTTTGACGATTCTTACACGAAACAACAAAGCTATGTATGTTTTTCCTGTCCATAATATTTTGTCTGAATACATGTGGAAGCTGTTTGAACCGCCCTTTACTACTACTCACTTGTTCCCGTCCAGACCTAGAAGTTATCAACCACGAAACAGAATAGGCCATTCATCACTAACAAATTTCTTCCTCTCAAAGATTAAATCCTAAATATCTAATGAATACGAGAAGACGTATAACTAGCATTATAAACAACAACTAATGAATCATTCAAAGAAATCGCCATATGCCCACAAGTTGCACATGAAAGAAAGAAGTTGAACATTAAAAGAATAAATTGGATTGAAATGCTTAAGTCAATGAAAAAATAGTCTATAATGTTGTTATCTCTCCTTCATATGTGCTTACATATATGTTCTACATATGTGGATACATATATCCAGAGAGAAGGTTAAATGGTACAATATTATTTGGAGTAAATACTGTATTTCGAGATGTTCCTTCATCTCATGGTTAGCTATTCTAAATCGATTAGCTACATAAAAACATAATAATTGAATGGGGCTTGAAAATCAATCATCTTTATTTGTTATGTATGAATTGTTCGGAGGATGCACATCATTTAATCATTGGATGCTCTTACTCTAACAAAATATTAAGTAAGATTCTTGTGATGTGTGGGATAAAGAGTCCAGTTATAGATTTGAATTGAGTAACTAAAATTATTTTTGAAATCCCATCTATGGAACACTTTCTCATTGTTAGCTCTCTATTTATACTATATGTATTGGATACGGGGTGAGACAAACACTGGAAATTATGACAGATTAAGCTTGAATGAGGAACAAATTTTGGGTGAAAAATGTGGGCCTAAAAAAGGTTTGTAATAGAATGTTTAGGCTAAAAGGTTTATTTGTAATGTTTTATGGGCTTGTTAGTTTTTTCTTAAAGTTGTTTTGGGCTTTAAGAGTTATATGTAATAGGTTGGATTTGGGCTTCTAGAACTACTTGTTATAGGACTTGGAAATGTTGTGTAAGGAGTTATTAATAAGAAATTTGATTTGCCAATAAACAAATAGAAAAAGAAAGAATATTCAAATATAATATTTGTACAAACATCTCAACAACCAATAAATCATTTAGATACAATTAATAATTTTGAACCAAGCAAATTTATTCTTTTAATTTTGTATGCTTAAATAATACATGTACCATTCTCATTTATTTTTTGTGTGAATACTATACTATTTTTACCTTTTAAATGTCACTCACTTCAAAACAAAGAACGAGTTTAGCATTCCATGTTGTTTGTATCAATCCCTTTACTTGATGTATATTTAGTTATAGATCTGGTTTATAAAACCACTTTAACAGATAAAAACCAGAATGCATATTATACATCGCTTGGGTTCTATAAAAACTAGCTACCGTTTAAACTGTCACCGTCTTCGAAAGATTAATCGAGTAGGCAACCAACCCATTAATCGATTTCAGGTTATTTATGCATAGACGATTTTAAATATATTTTATTTATATTTTATTAAAAAATATATATTATAATTATTGTAAATTTAAGAGTTAGTTAGTATATCAATAGATATTATATTGAATAAGGTGATATATAAGAAAAATTTCACGGGGTAAATTAAACAAATGTTACCAACGTTCTTATATAATAATTGTAAAATTACTTCTGTACTTTCTTGACGTAAAATCATTTAAAGTGCGCACAAAATAACCCGGATAACCCATAATACCAAAATAAAAGAAAGATTAAATTGAACACAATAATACAAAATACATAATTATGTAAATTTAATTAATACATTAAAAACAAAATTAATATGGGTTAGTGGTAAAACCACCTTTAAACTTCTCGGTATTACCCAATAAATATATATATTTATTCGAATATATATATGTCTTAATCTTAATGTTCTCTTAAATTAGAGAAGATTAATTTTTAATTTAAATATTTAAGTAATCACCTTATTAAAACATATAAATGAATAGTTTTTATTGCAAGAAAAATTTAAATGAACACAAAATCAAGCGAATTTTTTTATTTAATCTATTATGTTACAAGTCACGTTAATATTAAATCACATTTAGATTTTCCTCAAAGAACATGAACAACTTATATTTGAAAATAGATAAATTAAATAAAAATTAATTCAACAAATATTGTACAAAAAACATCGCGTTTATATTTATGAACGCAAGAAAGTTACTACATCATTACAATAATAAGAGAATCTTACACACTAGAGTACTTAAGAAAATTAAAATTACAATACAAAATATAAAGCCTGATACTAGTGATTTCAGTTAGAAGGCGAGTTAGGACAAACATAGTTACATGGCAACGGAGGTAGCTTTGAAGACGAGTTTTAAACTTGTTGTTGAAGTGGTGCTGATAATGATGAGAAAGATATAGATGGGATGGAAGACATGGATTTTAGAAACTCTATTTATTTACCAGCTGTCACATTGGTATAAAGGGCTTCTTGTGGAATTTCGGGTAACTTCACTTGTATACCCAACTCCATTCTGGTCCCGATTCCAAGCCAAACTTGTTAATCATCTCTTCGTTGTTTCTGTTTGGGAGGATTTGTGGCCAAATTGATGAGCCATTATTGAGTTCGAAGGGAATAATTCGATTGATTCCGGCCTGATTTGTGTAATAATATAGATTGGATCCCAATATTGTTACGTAGAAGAGTGGGATTATCAAAAGAATAAGGAAAAAACACAATTTGTAATGGAACATAAGGTTCAATTGGAGTTATAGATGGAGAAAAATTGAACTTCTTAAAGCTAGTTTCTAGAATGGTGTAAATTTATGTTTTCAAGGGGGTTAGAAATGGTATTTGTGTTAAATGGCTAAAAAACTTCTTTGTAAACATCCATATAATTGTGTATTTGAAAATTTGGAACCAGAACGTCAGAAAAAACGAGTAGCTTCTTTCTCCTGAATAAATAATATAATTCATTAATACATTACAAATTAAAATATAATTTCATCTTAAAAAAGGTAATGCATTTACATTTATCAAGTACCTTATTTCTCACGAATATAAAATCTTTTAATGTCTTACAAAATATAAATCTCTCCCAAATAGAAATAGACAATCATGAATATAAATATAGATAGTGATTTTACTTAATTATAACATGAGATTAGAGTTAATAAGAACCAGATTCATTCCACATGGTCATATATATACAAGAAACTTGAAAAAATCACTTAAATAAACAACACTCAACCAACCATCCTATAAAACCTTAGTCAGAGACTCATATACTAGTGAGTACAACTACTAATTTGTCATTTATTAAACATAAGGTTTGCCAATTCAATATCTAATAGATATAATACATTATGAAAAAGAGATAAGTCTTACCAATATTATTTAGTAGAATATTCTCCTTTTGTTGAAATGCCATAGCCAACAAACATTGTCTGTAAAAGACATTAAATTATTTGTAATGAAATTTCTATTAATAGAGAGCTTTGACAAAAAACAACATATGACAAGAATTTTTAAATCAGATGATAATCCTAACAATTTACCAAATAAATCATGGAACACTTAATTTACCAAATAAATCCTAATGCTAATATATAAATGGTTTGTCTCAAATAATATAACAATTTGAAACAAGTATGAAAAATATGAAAGTGTATTTTTACCTTTAACACACATTTGAAAAATTGAAATAATTTGATTCTTTTTGTGTTTTTTTGCTTCCCTTTATTTTACCTACCTTCCCATTCTACTCTATTCATGCCACAGATTCATCAACATTAATAATAGATTAAAAGTAATTTTCTGTTTTGAGATAAAATATATTTTTACAAACTAAAAGTATATATAAAATCTAACTATCATACCTTGATATTATTCAGCATTTACCAAGGTATACATAGACGTCATTGAAAAATCTTTAGATTAGTTTTGTGTAATGTTATTTTTCAAAAAAAAAGAGTTAGAAGGAAATAAGAAATTAAAGATCAGAAGTTTGACAAAAATCTGGCGATTACAGATATTTCAATTAATCGAGTCTATACAATGTAGAAACCCTAGATTTAGTAACATGTGAAGCCGAAACAAAAAGCAAGAATCGACAAATTGTGAATAAGCCATACTAATATATGGGAGTTGTAGGGTTTTGATCACGACCATCCAAATAGATTGAAATCAATGGTTGAGAATTATTAAATATTCCCTAAGAAAAAAGCTATCACATTGGGCTAAGCCCAATAAGACAATTAGTCAATAGACATATATAACTAATAATTAAACTTGAGACACGAAACACAAGCCCAAGCATATTTAGAAGTGTTAGTATGCACGAAAGAATTTGTCAGTAATCATATTTATTCTCAATGGTCATAAAGTCCGCCTTAAATACCATCATAAATACGTCCAACAGTAACTCGTTCTCCCTCTTGTGAAAAACTGCATTCAGACTCATGCTAGTTTCGAAGAGTATAAACTGCATTCAGACTCATGCTGGTTTCGAAGAGTATTGTTAATACTTTTGGGCGCTGATTATTATGACTATTTTGAAAACTCACAAGATTACCATATAAAAAAGTTTAAGTCATATTGTTTAAAACACAAATTTATCTTCCTTATATATAATATAAAATCTCTTTTCTTCTCTTACAAATGTTTCTAATTTTAGAATATAGTAGTAATAGTAATCCCTTTGAGGTTAACGACCATATTTGAAAAATCTTTTTTTTAACTACTCAGCGGATCTGAAATATGTTGTATGTTTTTTTTTATCTAACATTTTATTATCTACATACAACTCGTTGTATGTTTATTTTGTAAATAAATGTATTTTTGAGATTACTAAGTTATATAAGTGTTTGTTAGTTTTACCAACAATATAAAGATGCAAACAAATTAAATAACCAAGGGAGCAAAAAAACCATAAAAATGAAAGCCTAATTCCCAACACTAGAGAAGATCATTGACTGAGTAAATTATAAAAGTGGCATGAATGAAAATACATACACAAAATTCACGCTCTGCAAGTGAAAGATGGAGAAAATGAAATTATGATTAGTTAGTTAGTTAGTTACTAAGTCGTAAGTTTTATCATCACCATAATTAAGAACTAAAGGGATTCATATGATCAGTATACATTCAAACATTCTCCTTCAAATGAACTTATTTTCTAGGTGGAAATATTAATGTTTGCTATTACTATAATTTGTGATGAATTTGAGTAACACTCTCCTTTAAGAGATATTGGTGCATCAGAAGCTTTGTTATTCACAATAGATACAACTTATTTCACGAGCCAATAGATACAACTTAAAATTAAAAGATTAGAGCAATGTGCAAAATCTAGGAAATAATTATAGGAGTTAGACAACGAGGACAATGAGACTGCTTTCAAAATAACAGTTTATTTTATGCATTAAGAATCTATCAGAAGGAAAAAAAACACTTGGATTTTGACGATTCTTACACGAAACGACAAAGCTATTGACGTTTTTCCTGTCCATAATATTTTGTATGAATACATGTGGAAGCTGTTTGAACCGCCCTTTACTACTACTAACTTGTTCCTGTTCAGACCTAGAATTTCTCAACCACGAAACTGAATAGGCCATTCATCACTAACAAATTGTTTCCTCTCAAAGATTAAATCCTAAATATCTAATGAATACGAAAAGACATATAACTAGCATTATAAACAACAACTAATGAATCATTCAAAGAAATCGCCATATTGTTGGAATTATGTCCCAGACCCGATCGACTTGTAATAAAATTGAACATTAGTGGTTGATCATATTTTGATTTATATTTTTAACTGTAAAGTAAATGTTTCTTTATAAGTTGTGGCAGGCATTTATTTTATTATTATAATTGCGGATCCCTGGTTAAGTTTAGGTTTAGATATCATAAGGAGTTATGATAATGAGAATCTATCCCATATGACTTAACCTGAACAGTTCTTAATCAAAGGATCATCGATTTAGGAGCTTGATGATCCGGTTAGATTAATATGTAGCTAACAAGTATTTATTGGATAAATATCGGTGGTTCTCATTTACCGAGTAAGGTTCATAGATAATGCACATAGAGATGAGATTATCGAACCGACTAAAAACTAGAGATTCCTAATGGTTAATTACCTTGAACTGTCAAGTAGGTTAATCTCTAGAAGGAATTTCATGCTTGTAATCCTTTGACCTGAGATCATCACTATTGTGGTGTATATGCTTGTTGTGTTTTGATACTGGACTAATAGTGTGTCGTAATGCTAGTCGAAAGGATATTGGACACAACTAAGTATATATGCTCCTAGGGATGAGTCAAGATGGAATCTATCAACTCTAGGTAAAGAGTTTGAGCTCTACAATGTCATAAGATTATAACGATTGTATCAAATCCTTGGCCAAGGTGATAGAATGAATGAAGAAGATGTTTCTTAGGTAATTCGTCAATCGTTGATAATCGACGTGTAATGTAGTTGATTTTCTAAATGGGATTTGACAGTTGTACCATATCCCAGGATAATCCGGAGCTGTAAAGATAGAGGGAATACTTGTATGATCCTTCACCGGGTTCTTTGTACAGAGTTACTTCACGTTATCCGGTCGTTGGGGAGTGTTGTTAGACGCCAACCTCGATTAGTGGTTAAGTTAATTAACTACTACCGGTTTAACGATGAACCCACGTAGTCGCACACTAACGAGTGGATTGATCTTGCTTCATGACATTGATTAATTTTATTATTAGATAATAAATATTAATTAATTTTATACTTGGAATATTGGTATATTAATTTGCTAGCACAAATTAATAAATATTATGATATAAGACCGTTCTAAGACAAAAGAGAAAAGAAAAAAAGAATAGGCAAGTTCATGGTTCGAACCACGTACCTCTAGCAAAGTGAAATGTGTCACTTACCGCTAGGCTAGTCAAATCACTTGTTTAATGTAAAAAGTCTAAATCCACTTTAAGTGGGTAGTGGACCTGATTATTAAGATAATTAATTTCATTATACTTTTCACTTACTGCCTTTTCACCTTCTTCTCTAAAAGTTATTATAAGTATAATGAGAAATCATTATACGTACATAACTTTTCTATCAGTTTTTTCTACCAAGAAAAAAACCCCAAGAAACAAAAGGTCTTTTTGTCTCCAAGCTAGAATTGTGATTCTAGAAGTAAGGCTCAAACTCGGTGTGCAAAGCGTGGAGGCTTCAAACTTTTGAAGTTGGGCAATTCGATTCTCATATTCCGTATTAAGGTATGTAATCGAATTTTTCCTTTTTGTTTTAAATCCTTAAATCGCAACTAGATGGTTTTTATTGCAATTTTGTTTCCGCTGAATTATATATGAGATATAATTGAGTTGCAATTTTCCTACAATTGGTATCAGAGCTGGTTGTTGCGATTTAAGTGTTTAATTTTGATATTATCTGATAATATATGAATTTTGTTTTAAGGATTTATATAAAAATTGTTTTTATATATTAAGTTTTTCTGTTGAATCCTTATTAAATTGTTTAATTTAGCTTCGCTGGTCGCTATTTTTTCTTTGTTTTTGATTTCAGTCATTAAACCAGAATAATTAGTTCTTTTTTGGTTTCGATTGTTTATTAAAAAAGAAAAATCACAGTTGTTGCTTTGGATATAGAAAACAGAATTAATAGTGATGGATGGTTGTGTTTCTGTGTGAGAATCATTTAATTTTTTTTTATGAAAAAATGGGCCATCTGTTCACGTGAGTAATTGTTACTGATGTTGTTCCTAGCTGTTGTTTTATCTGCATGATTTCATTGTTCTTTTTATGTTTGTTGTTTTACTTTGTAAACAGAAGTTAAGGTCACTTTTGACTTGTCTTTGTTTCGTTCAAAGATTTTTTTTTTAAAAAAAAACAAACAAAACAAAATGAAATTTCTAGCGGATCTTTTGTAAAGGGAAAAACCAGTTTTCCTTCTTTGACAACAGGTTTTAATAAAAAAAAATTGTTTTTTTTGGAACGTTTGTATATACTTGATATACTATTTTTATTAAATATATAAAAGGTATTGTTTTAGAAACTTACTTTTTTTTTATTTTTTTTATTAATCAATTGGTTGATTAATATTCCTTCTAATAAAATATATATTAGAGCTATATTTGGTGAAATATATTGGTATTACAAATTACTAAAAATTATTATAGTAATAATTTTTTTTAAAGGTAATAAAGCAAATGCTTAGATTATGAATACTAGGCTATTTCCACTTGACATTAAAATTATTGAGTTATTAAATGATTTATATGATATTTCATGAGACTTTTCGATCACATGTATATTTTAATATTTGTTAAGTTTACAGTTTTGTTCTGACTACCAGATAAACCTGTAGTTCGAGTACAAATTATAAAAATATATATTGTTGATAATAGAATAATTTATTAATCCTACGTTTTTAGTCTGGACTACCCAGAGAATGTGAAATTGATAATATTGTATTATTGGATGGATTAACTCAACAAAACTAGTTAGAAACGACCTGACTACCAGGGGGCTAAATAGTTTTGAGTCTCTCATTTTATTTGATAAAATAGATATTGTACCATGCTTTAAATATGATAAGATACGACTTGACTACCAAGGGGCTTATGCATGTTTTAAAGTATAATTTTTGTATATATATCTCTTAGATAAATGTCAACATCTTTGATTGATATATTTACATTCTCTAATGTTCTTATAATTTTGTTTCATGTTTCTTTCTATTATAGATATCTCTATCGCTCTCGAATCATGTCTCACATCTCGCTCCGAAGCATATTAGATGCTAACAAACTGACTGGTAACAACTTTGACGATTGGTACCGTAACGTGATAATTGTTCTCATGCATGAAAAGCTCATCGATACGATCGATAAACCTCTGACCACTGTTCCTGAAGAGGATCAAAAGGAGGAATGGGAAGCTTACATGAACCATTATGAGCTAGGTGTTTCTGCTAAGTGCATCATGTTGGCTTCGATGTCCGCTGATATTCAAAGGCAGCATCAGGATATGGATCCTCCACAGATAATTGAGCATCTTAAGAAGATGTATGGGTCACAGAGTAGGACTGCTAGATACCAGCTATCTAAGAAATTGTTCAAGTCTGAAATGAAGCCCAAAAGTCCTGTAGGAGCACACGTTCTAAAGATGATTGATCTTATGGAACAACTTGAGAAGTTGAAGTGTTCACTCGGAAAGGAATTATCACAAGATTTGATCTTGCAATCACTCCCAGATGACTATTCTCCTTTCATTGTTAACTATAACATGAATAAGATGCAGTGTGATAATCATGAGTTACTCAATTTGTTGATTGACTTTGAGAATCAGAATAACCTAGCTAATAATGAAAAAGTATCTGGATCTGTGAATCTGATTGGACAATCTTCTAAGGGCAAAAGGAAGGGCAAGAACAAGCCCAAGAAAAACCCTCTTGCGCCTAAGAAGTCTGGGAGCAAGCCCCAGGCTAAAGAGAAGAAAGTTGATCAAAAAGATGCTGAATGCTTCTTTTGTAAGAAGAAGGGACATTGGAAGAGAAACTGCCCAGAATACTTGGCATCCTTGAAGGATCAGAAACAAGGTATGACATCTATGAAAAATGTTTTCATGCTTTCTTTAGTATCTATTGATTCTACTAAATGGGTATTGGATACCGGAAGTAGTTTTAACATTTGCAATTCGTTGCAGGAGTTAAAGATCAGTAGAAGGTTGAGGAAAGGAGAAGTAAGCTTACAAGTCGGCAATGGAGCAATTGTTGCAGCCGTAGTTGTAGGATCTATCTCTCTTTTGATGCCTACGGGCAAAACAATAATTCTGGAAAACTGTTATTATGTTCCAAAGTTTGTTTCGAACATTATTTCCATTTCATTGTTGGACAATTATGGGGTTTATTCAGTTTTTAAGGATAATCAATGTAGTATTTTTCATAATGATGTTTTATATGGTGTTGGTTATTTACAGAATGGTGTATATGTTTTGTCTAATGTTACTTATAACAGGGTATTGAATGTTTCCGGCCATAAGAGGAAGCTAGATAATAATGCAAATCAAACCTTTCTTTGGCATTGTAGGCTTGGTCATATTGGTGAGAAAAGGTTCCACAAGTTACACAAGGATGGTTCCCTTGGACAATATAATTATGAATCATATGAGACTTGTGAATCCTGTCTCAAAGGAAAAATGACTAAATCTCCTTTTACAGGAATTGGAGAAAGAGCTACAGAACTCCTTGGTCTCATACATACAGATGTATGTGGACCAATGAGAGTACATGCTAAAGGAGGATACTCTTACTTCATCACCTTTACTGATGATATGTCTAGATATGGATTTGTTTATCTTATGAAACACAAATCTGAATCGTTTGAAATGTTCAAGCGATTCCGCAGTGAAGTTGAGAAACAAACAGGTAAGTGTATTAAAGCACTAAGATCTGACCGTGGCGGTGAATATCTCAGTGATGATTTCATAGATTACCTAAGCCAGAATGAGATACTCTCTAAATGGACGTCTCCAGGAACACCACAACATAATGGTGTGTCTGAAAGGAGAAACTGCACTTTATTAGATATGGTGCGATCCATGATGGGATACACAGATCTTCCAACATTTCTCTGGGGTTACGCTTTAGATTCAGCTGCTTATTTGCTTAATAAAGTTCCCACTAAAACAGTCAACAAAACACCATATGAGATATGGAAAGGACGTAAGCCAAATCTTAAACACTTAAAAGTTTGGGGTTGCCCAGCTTATGTTAAGCGACTAATGACAGATAAGCTTGAGTCAAGATCTGACAAATGTAGATTTGTTGGATATCCAAAGGAGACCATGGGATATTACTTTTATCACCCTTCTGAGCACAAAGTGTTTGTAGCCAGAAATGCAACCTTTCTTGAAAGGGAGTTCCTTGGAGAAGGAATTCATGGTGGAGAGGTAGATCTCGATGAAATGCAAATTTCAGAATCTTCTAGTCAAGCTGAAGAGCAACAAATGTCTGTCAATCCTTCTTTCATTGATGTGTTGAATGTTCCTTCTAATGATCAAGACTCAAATGTTGAGTCAAACGAAATTCCAGTCGAACACGATCATGGACAAGGAAATCAACAACATCGACAAGAAGAAGAACCAATTGCACACGAGACTGTTAGAAGGTCTTCTAGGGACCGTCATGCACCAGAAAGATTAAATCTCATGGTGCAAGTTGATAAAGACGATCATGTGGATGACGTCATATCAATAAGTGACGATCCTAAGACTTATGAAGAAGCTATGGCTGCTACAAATAGTGACAAATGGCTTGGAGCCATGGAATCCGAAATAGAGTCTATGAGAGTCAACAAAGTATGGACTTTGATTGAACCCTCCATAGGCGTAAGACCTATTGGTTGCAAATGGGTGTTTAAGAAAAATATTGGAGCAGACGGGAAGGTAGAGACCTATAAAGCCCGTCTGGTTGCTAAAGGGTTTAATCAAAAGGAAGGAATCGATTACGAGGAAACCTTTTCCCCTGTAGCAATGCTCAAATCTATTCGGATCTTACTTGCAATAGCTGCATATTATGATTACGAGATATGGCAGATGGATGTGAAAACAGCTTTCCTTAATGGGGAGCTCAAGGAGGATGTCTATATGACTCAGCCGAAGGGTTTCACATCCCGATCTCATCCTAATAAAATATGCAAGCTTCAAAGATCCATTTATGGGTTGAAGCAAGCGTCACGAAGTTGGAATCTTCGCTTCCATACAACAATCAAAGAGTTTGGTTTTGTAAGATGTGAAGAGGAGCCATGTGTGTACAAAAGGACTAGTGGGAGTACTATCATATTCCTGGTATTATATGTAGATGACATATTACTATTAGGTAATTATATACCAGCAATGCAACAAACCAAGATTTGGTTATCCGACCAGTTCTCCATGAAGGATTTAGGAGAAGCAGCTTATATTCTAGGAATTAAGATCTATAGAGATAGATCGAAGAAGCTACTTGGCCTATCTCAATCCTTATACATAGATACTATCTTAAAGAGGTATCAAATGGAAAATTCCAAAAAGGGCTATTTACCAATAGGCTCTGGAATTACTCTTAGTAGGGGGGATTGTCCCAAAACCCTAGAGGAAAGAGGACGCATGAGTAAGGTACCATATGCTAGCGCAGTGGGATCGATCATGTATGCCATGACATGTACTAGACTTGAAGTAGCTTACGCGCTAGGAGTAGCGAGTAGATACCAAGGTAACCCAGGTGAGGAACATTGGAAAGTTGTAAAAACTATCCTTAAGTACTTAAGAAGAACTAAAGACCAATTCCTCATCTATGGAGATTGTGAGCTGAAGCTAAATGGGTATACAGATGCCAGTTTTGCTTCAGACAAGGACGATAGCAAATCGATATCTGGATATGCTTTCACACTAAATGGAGGAGCAGTGAGTTGGAAAAGTTCCAAGCAAGCTACTGTAGCTGATTCGGTCACTGAAGCAGAATATATAGCAGCATGTGATGCAGCTAAAGAAGCTGTTTGGATGAAGAAGTTCTTAACATAACTTGGTGTGGTTCCTACAATAAAGGGAGTTGTTCCTTTATATTGTGACAATACTGGAGCTATTGCACAATCCAAGGAACCTAGATCACACCATCGATCTAAACATGTTCTGCGAAAGTACCATCTAATTCGAGAAATTGTGGAGCGTGAAGATGTTCAAATTCAAAAAGTTGAAGGAAAGGAAAACCCAGCAGATCCCTTCACCAAAGCGCTTGGGTCAAAGGAGTTTGACAAGCACAAGATGAAAATAGGATTGCTTTTCTTGAGCGATTGGGTCTAGGTCAAGTGGGAGATTGTTGGAATTATGTCCCAGACCCCATCGACTTGTAATAAAATTGAACATTAGTGGTTGATCATATTTTGATTTATATTTTTAACTGTAAAGTAAATGTTTCTTTATAAGTTGTGGCAGGCATTTATTTTATTATTATAATTGCGGATCCTTGGTTATGTTTAGGTTTAGATATCATAAGGAGTTATGATAATGAGAATCTATCCCATATGACTTAACCTGCACAGTTCTTAATTAAAGGATCATCGAGTTAGGACCTTGATGATCCGGTTAGATTAATATGTAGCTAACAAGTATTTATTGGATAAATATCGGTGGTTCTCGTTTACCGAGTTAGGTGCATAGATAATGCACATAGAGATGAGATTATCGAACCGACTAAAAACTAGAGATTCCTAATGGTTAATTACTTGAACTGTCAAGTAGGTTAATCTCTAGAAGAAATTTCATGCTTGTAATCCTTTGACCTGAGAGCATCACTATTGTGGTGTATATGCTTGTTGTGTTTTGATACTGGACTACTAGTGTGTCATAATGCTAGTCGAAAGGATATTGGACACAACTAAGTATATATGCTCCTAGGGATGAGTCAAGATGGAATCTATCAACTCTAGGTAAAGAGTTTGAGCTCTAAAATGTCATAAGATTATAACGATTGTATCAAATCCTTGGCCAAGGTGATAGAATGAATGAAGAAGATGTTTCTTAGGTCATTCGTCAATCGTTGATAATCGACGTGTAATGTAGTTGATTTTCTAAATGGGATTTGACAGTTCTACCATATCCCAGGATAATCCGGAGCTGTAAAGATAGAGGGAATACTTGTATGATCCTTCACCGGGTTCTTTGTACAGAGTTACTTCACGTTATCCGGTCGTTGGGGAGTGTTGTTAGACGCCAACCTCGATTAGTGGTTAAGTTAATTAACTACTACCGGTTTAACGATGAACCCACGTAGTCGCACACTAACGAGTGGATTGATCTTGCTTCATGCCATTGATTAATTTTATTATTAGATAATAAATATTAATTAATTTTATACTTGGAATATTGGTATATTAATTTGGTAACACAAATTAATAAATATTCTGATATAAGACCGTTTGAAGACAAAAGAGAAAAGAAAAAAAGAATAGGCAAGTTCGTGGTTTGAACCATGTACCTCTAACAAAGTGAAATGTGTCACTTACCGCTAGGCTAGTCAAGTCACTTGTATAATGTAAAAAGTCTAAATCCACTTTAAGTGGGTAGTGGACCTGATTATTAAGATAATTAATTTCATTATACGTTGCTGACTTTTCACTTACTGCCTTTTCACCTTCTTCTCTAAAAGTTATTATAAGTATAATGAGAAATCATTATACGTACATAACTTTTCTATCAGTTTTTTCTACCAAGAAAAAAACCCCCAAGAAACAAAAGGTTTTTTTGTCTCCAAGCTAGAATTGTGATTCTAGAAGTAAGGCTCAAGCTCGGTGTACAAAGCGTGGAGGCTTCAAACTTTTGAAGCTGGGCAATTCGATTCTCATATTCCGTATTAAGGTATGTAATCGAATTTTTCCTTTTTGTTATAAATCCTTAAATCGCAACTAGATGGTTTTTATTGCAATTTTGTTTCCGCTGAATTATATATGAGATATAATTGAGTTGCAATTTTCCTACACATATGCCCACAAGTTGCACATGAAAGAAAGAAGCTGAACATTCAAAGAATAAATTGGATTGAAATGCTTAAGTCAATAAAAAAATAGTCTATAATGTTGTTATCTCTCCTTCATATGTGCTTACATATATGTTCTTCATATGTGGATACATATATCCATAGAGAAGGTTAAATGGTACAATATTATTTGGGGTAAATACTGTATTTCGAGATGTTCCTTCATCTCATGGTTAGCAATTCTAAATCGATTAGC
This sequence comes from Nemophila menziesii, assembly GCA_029959085.1. Lineage (NCBI taxonomy): Eukaryota > Viridiplantae > Streptophyta > Magnoliopsida > Boraginales > Hydrophyllaceae > Nemophila > Nemophila menziesii. The sequence continues at coordinate 19,934,913 of JARWIR010000015.1, read as the reverse complement.
TACATAAAAACATAATAATTGAATGGGGCTTGAAAATCCATCATCTTTATTTGTTATGTATGAATTTATCGGAGGATGCAGATCATTTAATCATTGGATGCTCTTACTCTAACAAAATATTAAGTAAGATTCTTGTGATGTGTGGGATAAAGAGTCCAGTTATAGATTTGAATTGAGTAACTAAAATTATTTTTGAAATCCCATCTATGGAACACTTTCTCATTGTTAGCTCTCTATTTATACTATATATGTATTGGATAAGGGGGTGAGACAAACACTGGAAATTATGACAGATTAAGCTTGAATGAAGAACAAATTTTGGGTGAATAATGTGGGCCTAAAAAAGGTTTGTAATAGAGTGTTTAGGCTAAAAGGTTTATTTGTAATGTTTTATGGGCTTGTTAGTTTTTTCTTAAAGTTGTTTTGGGCTTTAAGAGTTATATGTAATAGGTCGGATTTGGGCTTCTAGAACTACTTGTAATAGGACTTGGAAATGTTGTGTAAGGAGTTATTAATAAGAAATTTGATTTGCCAATAAAAAAATAGAAAGAGAAAGAATATTCAAATATAATATTTGTACATACAAACATCTCAACAACCAATAAATCATTTAGATACAATGAATAATTTTGAACCAAGAAAATTTATTCTTTTATTTTTGTATGCTTAAATAATACATGTACCATTCTCATTTATTTTTTGTGTGAATACTATACTATTTTTACCTTTTAAATGTCACTCACTTCAAAACAAAGAACGAGTTTTGCATTCCATGTTGTTTGTATCAATCCCTTTACTTGATGTATATTTAGTTATAGATCTGGTTTATAAAACCACTTTAACAGATAAAAACCAGAATGCATACTATACATCGCTTGGGTTCTATAAAAACTAGCAACCGGTTAAACTGTCAGCGTCTTCGAAAGATTAATCGAGTAGGCAACCAACCCATTAATCGATTTCAGGTTATTTATGCATAGACGATTTTAAATATATTTTATTTATATTTTATTAAAAAATATATATTATAATTATTGTAAATTTAATAGTTAGTATATCAATAGATATTATATTGAATAAGGTGATATATAAGAAAAATTTCACGCGGTAAATTAAACAAATGTTACCAACGTTCTTATTTTATAATTGTAAAATTACTTCTGTACTTTCTTGACGTAAAATAATTTAAAGTGCGCACAAAATAACCCGGATAACCCATATTACCAAAATAAAAGAAAGATTAAATTGAACACAATAATACAAAATACATAATTATGTAAATTTAATTAATACATTAAAAACGAAATTAATATGGGTTAGTGGTAAAACCACCTTTAAACTTCTCGGTATTACCCAATAAATATATATTAATTCAAATATATATATGTCTTAATCTTAATGTTCTCTTAAATTAGAGAAGATTAATTTTTAATTTAAATATTTAAGTAATCACCTTATTAAAACATATAAATGAATAGTTTTTATTGCAAGAAAAAATTAAATGAACACAAAATCAAGCGAATTTTTTTATTTAATCTATTACGTTACAAGTCACGTTAATATTAAATGACATTTAGATTTTCCTCAAAGAACATGAACAACTTATATTTGAAAATAGATAAATTAAATAAAAATTAATTCAATAAATATTGTACAAAAAATATAGCGTTTCTATTTATGAATGCAAGAAAATTACTACATCATTACAATAATAAGAGAATCTTACACACTAGAGTACTTAAGAAATTTAAAATTACAATACAAAATATAAACCCTAGTACTAGTGATTTCAGTTATAAAAGTGGCACAAATGAAAATACATACACGAAATTCACGCTTCTTTAGCTAGTAGAATTTTTTTAAGTATACTGCAAGTGAAAGAGGGAGAAAATGAAATTATGATTAGTTAGTTAGTTACTAAGTTGTAAATTTTGTCATCACCATAATTAAGAACTAAAGGGATTCATATGATCAGTGTACATTCAAACATTTTCCTTCAAATGAACTTATTTTCTAGGTGGAAATATTAAAGTCTGCTATTACTATAATTTGTGATGAATTTGAGGAACACTCTCCTTTAAGAGATATTGGTGCATCAGATGCTTTGTTATTCACAATAGATACAGCTTATTTCATGAGCCAATAGATACAACTTAAAATGAAAAGATTAGAGCAATGTGCAAAATCTAGGAAATAATTATAGGAGTTAGACAACGAGGACAATGAGACTCCTTTCAAAATAGCAGTTTAGTTTTATGCATTAAGAATCTATCTGAAGGAAAAAAACACTTGGCTTTTGACGATTCTTACACGAAACAACAAAGCTTTTGACGTTTTTCCTATCCGTAATATTTTGTCTGAATACATGTGGCAACAGTTTGAACCACCCTTTACTACTACTAACTTGTTCCCGTCCAGACCTAGAATTTCTCAACCAAGAAACAGAATAGGACATTCATCACCAACAAATTCTGTCCTCTCAAAGATTAAATCCTAAATATCTAACGAATACGAGAAGACCTATAACTAGAATTATAAATAACAACCAATGAATTATTCAAAGAAATCGCCATATGCCCACAAGTTGCATAGGAAAGAAAGAAGCTGAACATTCAAAGAATAAATTGGATTGAAATGCTTAAGTCAACAAAAAATAGTCTATAATGTAATTATCTCTCATTCATATGTGCTTACATAAATGTTCTTCATATGTGGATACATATATCCATAGAGAAGGTTTTATGGTACAATATTATTTAGGGTAAATACTGTATTTCGGGATGTTCCTTAATCTCATGGTTAGGAATTCTAAATCGATTAGCTACAAAAAACATAGTAATTGAATGGCGCTTGAAAATCAATAGTCTTTATTTGTTATGTATGAATTGTTCAGTGGATGCAGATCATTTAATCATTAAATGCTCTTACTCTAACAAAAATATTAAGTAAGATTCTCGTGAAGTGTGGGATAAAGAGTCTAGTTATGGAACTGAATTGAGTAACTAAAATTAATTTTGAAATCCAATCTATGGAACACTTTCTCATTGTTAGCTCTCGATTTACACTCTATATGTAGGGTGAGAGAAACACTGGAAATTATGGCAGATTAAGCTTGAATGAGGAACAAATTCTGGGTGAAGAATGTGGTCCTAAAAAAGGTTTGTAATAGAGTGTTTAGGCTAAAAGGTTTATTTGTAATGTTTTATGGGCTTGTTAGTTTCTTCTTAAAGTTGTTTTGGGCTTTAAGAGTTATATGTAATAGGTTGGATTTGGTCTTCTAGAACTACTTGTGATAGGACTTGGAAATGTTGTGTGAGGAGTTATTAATAATAAATTTGATTTGCCAATAAAAAAATAGAAAAAGAAAGAATATTCAAATATAATATTTGTACATACAAACATCTCAACAACAAATAAATCATTTAGATACAACGAATAATTTTGAACCAAGCAAATTTATTCTTTTAATTTTGTATGCTTAAATATCACATGTACCGTTCTCATTTATTTTTTATGTGAATACAATAATATTTTTACCTTTTAAATGTCACTCACTTCAAAACAAAGAACGAGTTTAGCATTCCATGTTGTTTGTATCAATCCCTTTACTTGTTGTATTTTTAGTTATAGGTATGTTTTATAAAACCAGTTTAACAGATAAAAACCAGAATGCATACTATAAATTGCTTGGGTTCTATAAAAACTAGCCAGCGGTTAAACTGTCAGCGCCTTCAAAGATTAATTGAGTAGGCAACCAACCCATTGATCTATTTTAGGTTGTTTATGCATAGACAATTTTAAATATATTTTATTTATATTTTATTAAAAAATATATATATTATAATTATTGTAAATATAATAGTTAGTTAGTATATCAATAGATATTATACTGAATTAGGTGATATATAAGAAAAATTTCACAGGGTAAATTAAACATACGTTACCAACGTTCTTATTTTATAATTGTAAAATTATTTTGTACTTTCTTGACGTAAAATCATTTAACGTGCGCACAAACTAACCCGGATAACCCATATTAACAAAATAAAAGAAAGATTAAATTGAACACAATCATACAAAATACATAATATGTAAATTTAATTAATACATTAAAAACAAAATTAATATGGGTTAGTGGTATTCTCTTAAATTAGAGAAGATTAATTTTTAATTTAAATATTTAAGTAATCACCTTAATAAAACATATAAATGAATAGTTTTTATTGCAAGAAAAAATTACATGAACAAAAAATCAAGCGACAATTTTTATTTAATCTATTATGTTACAAGTCACGTTAATATTAAATCACATTTAGATTTTCCTCGAAGAACATGAACAACTTATATTTGAAAATAGATAAATTAAATACAAATTAATTCAAAAAATATTGTACAAAAAACATCGCGTTTATATTTATGAATGCAAGAAAATTACTGCATTATTACAATAATAAGATTATCTTACACACTATAGTACTTAAGAAATTTAAAATTACAATACAAAATATAAACCATAGTACTAGTGATTTAAATTAGAAGGCGGGTTAGGGCAAACATAGTTGCATGGAAATGGAGGTAGCTTTGAAGACGAGTTTTATACTTGTTGCTGAGGTGATACTGATGATGATGAGAAAGATTTTGATGGGATGGACGACATTTAATTTAAAAACTCCAGTTGTCACGTCGGTATAAAGGGCTTCTTGTGCAATTTTGGGTAACTTCACTTGTATCCCCAACTCCATTCTAGTCTCGATTCCAAGACAAACTTGTTAATCATCTCTTCGTTGTTTCTGTTTGGGAAGTTTTGTGCCGAAATTGACGAGCCATTATTGAGTTCGAAGGGAATTAGTGGAATGATTCCGGTCTGATTTGTGTCATAATCTCGATTGGATCCCAATATTGTTAATTAGAAGAATGGGATTATCAAAAGAATAAGGAAAACACAATTAGTAATGTAACATAAGGTTCCATTAGAGCTATATATGGAGAAAAATTGAACCTCTTAAAACTAGTTTCCAGAATGGTGTAAATTTATGTTTTCAAGGGGGTTATAAATGGTATTTGTTTTAAATGGATAAAAACCTTCTTTGTAAACATCCATATCAATGTGTATTGGAAGATTTGGAACAGGAATGTCAGAAAAGGCGAGTAGCTTTTTTTTCCTGAATATATAATATAATTCATGAGTACATTATAAATTAAAATATGATTTCATCTTAGAAAAGCTAGTGCATTTACGTTTAGCAAGTAGCTCCTTTCTCCTAAAAATAAAATCTTCTAAAGTGTTGGAAAATATAATTCTCTCCCAAACACAAATTGACAATCATAGAGAGTGTTTTAACTTTATTATACATTCAGCATCTTTAGAGACAACAAAAGTTGCAAATTTATAGAGACGAAAATGTCGTCTTTAAAGACCAATATTTTTAGAGACGACAAGTCTTCGTCTCAATAAATATCTTTCGAGACTACTTTTTTGAATTTATTTTTTATTTAAATTAACTTAAAATGAATGTTGTCTTTATTAATCTTGATCTTTAGAGACTACATATTATCGTCTCAAATGACCTAATGTCATCTCTAAAGATCGGTCATTACTGACGCCATTTGTCGTCTTTATTGATCGTTGGTCATTGAAGACGATAATTCTTCTCATTAGAGACAAAAAAATATCGTCTCTAATGATCGACACGTAATAAATTCCACCAGTAGACAGTTTTGTCCATTAAAATCCAAATCACATTTTTAACACTCAATCCCAAACCCTAGTCCAAAAAGGTCCCACCCAAACTCTTCCTACACCCACTCGGCATGCGATACATCATTCTCGGAGGATTCAAAGGTCCACCTTGACATGGGGGCCACTTAAACAAGAAATAACCAAAATTAGTGTTTTCTTTAAATTTAAATATTTTCAATTTCTTTCAAATTTATATCCTTAGTTGCTTAACTTAATAGATAGTTATTATCTTGTATTAATGTGTTATATATAGATAATCAGTTAATTTTATATAACGAGGTAAATTGATTCTACTGGGAGCAAAGTCTCCAATGAAACATGACAAAGGACGCATGTTTCGCGATTGGTTGAAAACGTAGAAGTTTCCAGATGGATTTGCCTCAAGTTTGAAAAATAACGTTCATAGAAATTTGGGAAAGATAATCGGAGTGAAATCCCATTATTGTTACATCATGATGCAGCTTCTTTTTGTGGCTAGTATACCCGGACTTATCTACGATGAATCGGTGAGTAATCTGATCATTAGGTTATGCAACGTATTCAGGAATGTTTGTAAAAAGAATGTAACTCTGCGAGAATTAGAAAGAGGAAAAACCGAAGTGGTGGTGCTCATGTGCAAACTTGAAATGATGTTTCCTCTAACAATTTTTGACATTATGGTTCATCTAGTCATACATTATACGAGGAAGCACAGTTAGGAGGTTCAGTTCAAATGCGTTGGATAATCCCGTTTGGAAGGTACTTGAAGAAATTAAAAAATATATTCAAAATTTGACTAGGTCTGAGGTTTCAAATGCCGGGAGATACGATGTATAGAAGACATTGACGTTTATATCGCGGTATTTACAAGAAGAAAAGACCAAATTCAATAAACTGGGTAGACACGGTGATGCGCTTGCGGAACCCAAACAAATTTCAGTGTTTAAGAGTTAGTGTCAATTAGTGGGTAAAACAGAGTTTTGTAACCTCCTACACAAAGGAAGTGAGAGAATTAATTGGTACATTCTCCACAATTGCGACGAGATCTAACAATATATGATGTAAGTGATCTTGTATATGGTAATGTAATGACACAGTTAAAAGTATATATTTAATGTTAATGCTTATCTACAGTGAACACAAATCTTCACTTCCAAACAGTAACTAAGAAAAAACTCACCAAAAAAAGTTTTGTCGATGGTTCTCGGAGAAGGTATATATATAAATTTTTTATTTTTTGTGATCTTATACTTTTTAACTTTATATTTTAATGTTAATTATTTTTTTGGTAAGTTTATTCAATACGTATAACCGGAGATCCATGGTTTACCGTTGAACTTATTTCATTGGTCAACATGTCCCACGGTGTCGTCCATAGATTTGATTCATGTGTCGTAAAAGGTGTCAAATGGGTATCTCGTGTAAAAGGAAAAAAAGAGTGTGACTAAATATTACGGGGGTTGAAGAATAATCGATTGTATTTCTTATTACGGTGAACTGGTCAAAATTTTGAAAGTCATGTTTAGTAATAATTGTTCGATTGTTTTATTTGAGTGTAAATGGTATAACACCGAGGAGCGAGCTAAAAAGAGGAGGTCGGAACACAAAGCAATCATGATCAACACAACTTCTTTTTGCCAGAGTGTCTGACCTTATATTCTTTCTACCCAAGCAAAAAAAGTCTTTTATATCGATGAAATAAACGCAAAGAAGTCACAAAAGGGGTGAAAAGTGGTATGACAGGTAGATGACCGACACGGACGGAGTCTCGATATGTGGGGTGTTGAATCTGTGGCACCTATCACCATTCCTATAGTCTATGATGTGAGTGAAAGAGTCACCGTTCGAAACGAAATAGAAAGAAAAAGGAAATTCAAAACGAAAAGTGTAAAATCAATTTAAAAGTAAATTAACTATTACAAGAATTGAGATTACAAACGAAAATCAAACTTACACGGAATGAAAAGCGAAAACACCAATACACGGAAATAATCATAGCGTTAAAAAGATATTCCGGCGTACGGGTATCTCTAAACGGAAAGACTACTAGTTCTTATCTCGGAGAATAGAAGTAGGGAGAGTGTTTTGCTTTGCTTTGTTGTGATTTTCGTAGTCCATACTGGTGGAGAATGAGCTCTATATATAGGGGAGAGGGGGGGGGTTTGAAACCTTTGTCAATTGTAACCGATCAATCAAGTCCATGATTCCCTCAATTGATTGATTGACGGTTTTCTGATTGATCCTTTTAATCACATTTTTTAGTTGACTTCTTATTCCACACGTTTTGGAAGCTTGTGTAACCGCTGGTTGACTTGGCCATCTGATGGAATAATCTGTAACAGACGCGTGATTGGTGGAGTCTTGTTTTACGTTTTATCTTCTGATTGATTGTCAGTGACCCTATAACAGCTGATAGTAAAACTTGTTTCATTTTTCATTTTTTGACTCCCCAAACTCCCCCACGAACTCACGAACCACGAACCACGACCCACGCCCCACGCCCACGCCCTCGCCTTCGCCGCCGCCGGTGCTGGTGCCGGTGCCGGGCCGGGCGGGTGGGTGGTGGTGGTGTTGGTGCGCGCGTGCATGGGGTTATGTTCTTTGGAAGCTAATGCCATCACAATGGCTAAAATGGGCTTAGTATCCTTCCTATCCACCGATGTGGGAAAAAAACCTTCTTCCACTTTAAATGTTCCAACATATGACACAAATGGGGGGAAATTACGTTTGAGTACTGAAGAAGGCCTTGTGATTGATCTGAAGGAGTTAGGATACGACCAAGTGATTGAAGATAATGATGAAATTCTAAACAACACATTGGATGAGTACGAAGATGAGTTGGTGGAGCAACCAATATCATCGACAATGACGATTTATTCATATCCCTAGAGGCTAGAAGGTTACTTGACAGATTAGTTTTATGTTAGTGTAGCTGATTTTATTATATCACCTGAATCGACGATGATTATTTTTGTATTTGTTTTAATATTCTTTGATGATATTTTTTCATCTTTGATTTTGTGTTATGCGATTCGTGAGTATGATAGTGTGTGGTATTTTTATACCACACATAAATTTTTTGAGTTATTCTATGTTAAAAAATTGATTTTTTAATTAACTTATGTCATTAGAGAATAAATCTTTAAAAACAAAACAAAATGATTGGCCAAAAATAATGGCGGTTCTTTTCCCGCCTTACCTTTGTTTTTTTTTGTTCGGGAGTACTATTCCTTTCCATAAACCCGTCCTCTTTATTTCGTCTCAAACATTTTCTAACCCTCCCTCGCCGTTCCATTCTCCTCCCTCATTGCCGTTCCATTCTCTTCCAGTCACCCAACTGTCGTTGCTCTATTCTCCTCACTGATTTACCATTATCCCTCACAGCCGTTCCATTATCCTCCAGTCAGCCAGCGCCGCCGGTAACTGTTCCAGTCACCCAGCTGCCACCTCCTTTAATTTAGTTAAGTATTTTCATTTGGGTAAATCAGTTATTTATTGATTTTTTGTTTTCTTAAACCTTTAATTTGTCATTTCTAGGTTGCTGCTATATTTGAAATGGACGTATTTGATTTCTGTGAATTCTTGGGTGTATTGATAATTAGTGTGGTGATTTGCAAAAATAGGTCTTATATCGAATCAGTAGATAATTATTCACACTGGTTGGTAAGTTTCAATTTTGTACTTGTATATTCTTCTTGTATTTATTATTAAGTCCCTTGTTTTTGTGTACTATTACATTAGGTTCACATCATTTGGTGGTCCAATTCCTCGTAAACCTGCGGTAGATTTGGCATTTGCAGTAGCCATTCATCCAAAACAATGGTTAGTGGATTTTTAAACATTCCATTTTATCAAGAGAAAATATCATCTTTTCGTTTTTAAAAAAACTAAAGTTTTTATTGATTTCAGTACATTAGAGTCACGAATTTTTGTAGGAAAGCCGCTGGTGGTCGTTTCATCAACCACAATTTATGACTATGATGCTCCTATTGATGAATATGGTATGATGTGTATTTTATAAACTAATAATTTATAATCTTTTTTGAAATAATTATAATACATATTGTGATAGGGCCGTGAACGAACAAAAATGGGGACACTTATGAGACTTACATAAAGCCGTGAACCTATGTGAACCAGCCTTGTCTCATCGAATTCTAGCATCACTTGATTTTCAACATTTTTTCTATTTGTAGTATGCTTGATTTATAACATTTTTAACATCTCACTGTATATTTTTTTACTTTTACCAGGCGTTAATTCTCTTGCCAAAAAACGAAGAAGCTCATTGACGCATCCACTACAAATCTTGATGATCCAAGATTTTATCTACCCTATATTTGATGACTTTTTATTTCTTTTATAGTTTGTTCGGTTATGTAATACATGAACTTTTGTATGTATACTAGATTTTAAATCCCGATTTTTTGTGATAATATAATATATTGATTGATATTTTAATTTTGGAATTTTTACTTTATTTTGTTATTATTTTTTGTTAGCTAAAATTAAATATAAAAAACTAAATAATAAAACAAATGTTTAAATTAAAAAAAATAAGGGTCATTATCGACGACTTTAGTTGTCGGTATTAATCTAGTTGGTAAAGACTAGCAATCTTTAGCCACTAATCAATAGATACCAAACGAGTCGTCTCTAATAATAATGCAACAATAAAGACGACAAAATTTGTCTTTAATGACTATTAGTCATTACCAACGACGTCTTTACCGACGAATTATGTCGTCTCTAATGACTAGTGATTAATCCCCACGACATGTCATATTTCGTCTCTAAAAATATCTTTACCTACGAACTTTTAGAGACTAATTATTAGAGACGAAATGTCGTCTCTAAAGACCAAATGCTGTCTTTAGAGACTAAATTTGTAGTCATTAGAGACGAAAAATGTTGTCTCTAATGATCAAAACTGTAGTAGTGTTTATAACATAAGATTAGAGTTAATAGGAATCAGATTCATTCCACATGGTCATTTTTGTACAAGAAAAAAAACACTTAAATAAGCAACACTCAACCAACCATCCTATACAACCTTAGTTAGAGACTCTTATACTAGTGAGTACAACTACTAATCTGTATTCAATATCTAATAGATATCATACGTTATGAAAAAAAAGCAAGTCTTACCAAGATTATTTAGTAGAATATTCTTCTTTTGTTGGAATGTCATAGCCAACAACCATTTTCGTAAAAGAAATTAAAGTATTTGTAATGAAATTTCTATTAATATTGAGCTTTAACAATAATCCAAACAATTTACCAAATAAATATGACTAATCAAAAACTTAATTTAATTATCTAAATCCTAATGTTAATATATTAATGGTTGGTCTCAAATTGTATAACAATTTGAAAAAAGTATGATATACAATTGAAATGTATAGTTACCTTTAACACATATTTGGGAAATTTAAATAATTTTATTCTTTTTGTGATTTCTTGCTTCCCTTTATTTTACCTACCTTCCCTTACTAATTTATTCATGCCATTGCAAATTCATCAGCATTAATAATAAATTAAAAATAAAATTCTGTTTTTAGATAAAATATATTTTTCAAACTAAAAGTATATATCAAATCCAACCATCAAACCTTGCTATTTATTCAGCATTTACCAAGGTATACATGGACTTCGTTGAAAGATATTTCGATTAGTTTTGTGTAATGTTGTTTTTTTTAATGATGGTTAAAAAGAAATAAGAAATTAAAGATCAGAAATTTGACAAAAATCTATCTATTACAGATATTTCAACTAATCTTATCTATTCAATGTAGAACCCTAAGTTTAGTATCATATGAAACCGAAACAAAAAGTGAGAATCAACAAAATTCTAAATAATCGATACTAATATATGGGAATGGTAGGGTTTTGATCATGACCATCCAAATAGATCAAAATAAATGGTTGAAAGTTATTCAAAATTTATTGAGAAAAAAGCTGTCATATTGGGCTAAGCCCAATAAGACCAATTAGACATTAGACTAATATAACTAGTTAAATTTGAGACACCCAATACACATGCCCAAACATATTTGGAAGTGCTTGTACACATCATAGAGTTGTTAGTAATCACATTTATTCTCAATGGTCATAAATTCCCGAATTAAAAAACCATCATAAATGATCCCAACATTAACTCGTTCTCCCCCTTTGAAAGAATACATTCAGACTCATGCTGGTTTCCATGAACATTGTTAACACTTTTGGATTCCATTTATATGTATATTTTGAAACTCACAAGATTACCATATAAAGAGGTTTAAGTTATATTGTTCAACACACAAATTTATATTCAATAACCATATTAGAGAATGTATATTCTTCTTTTAAATTGTTTCTTATTTTAAAATAGAGTATCAATAGTAACCCCTTTGAGGATACCGACCATATTTGAAAAATCGTTTTTTAACTAAGTCATGTCAGAAGTAACGCTATTACACGGCGGATCTGAAATATGTTGTAAGTTTTTTGTCGTAATATTTAATTATCTACATCTAACTTGTTGTAAGTTTATTTTTGAAATAAATATATGTTTGAGATTACCAATTTAATAAGTATTTGTTAGTTTTACCAACAATATAAAGATGCATACAAAATCAATAACAACCGAAGCAAAAAATCATAAAAATGAAATCCTAATTCCAATTGGCACTCAAAGAAGGTTATTGACTGGTTATATTAAAAAAGTGGCGTGATTGAAAATACATACACGAAATTCACCCATCTTTACATAGTAAATTGTTTTTTTAGTATAATGCAAGTGACAGAGTGTGAACATGAAATTATGATTAGTTAGTTTGTTAGTAAGTTGTAGGTTTTATCATCACCATAATTAAGAACTAAAAGGCGTCATATTAGTGGTTTACATTCGAATATTTGCCTTATATTGAACTAATATTATGTGTGGAAACATTAAGAGATATTTTTGACGAATTTTAGGACGACTATCTTTTAAGTGATATTTGTGTATAGAAGCTTGGTAGGGTTGTGAATCATATATATATATATATATATATATATATATATATATATATATATATATATATATATATATCCATTGAACGGTTGAGAAACGATTTTAAATATCTTTCTTTGTCATTTGCAATCGTGACAAAAATGTACACTAAGTTATATTAATCGTTCAATAAAACTATGATAATTGGGGAATCCTCGTAAATTTCTAACGTACCTGCCACTTATTTTTTTCTTCTTTCATAAACCAATAGAAACAAATTAAAATGAAAAGATTAGAGCAATATGCAAATTCTAGGAAATAATTATAGGAGTTAGACAACGAGGACAATGAGACTCCTTTCAAAATAACAGTTTATTTTATGCATTAAGAATCTATCAGAAGGAAAAAAACACTTGGCTTTTGACGATTCTTACACGAAACAACAAAGATTTTGACGTTTTTCCTATCCATAATATTTTGTTTGAATACATGTGGAAGAAGTTTGAACCACCCTTTACTACTACTAACTTGTTCCCGTCCAGACCTAGAATTTCTCAACCACGAAACAGAGTAGGCCATTCATCACTAACAAATTGTTTCCTCTCAAAGATTAAATCCTAACTATTTAACGAATACGAGAAGACATATAACTAGCATTGTAAACTACAACTAATGAATCATTCAAAGAAATCGCCATATGCCCACAAGTTGCATTGGAAAGAAAGAAGCTGAACATTCAAAGAATAAATTGGATTGAAATGCTTAAGTCAACGAAAAAATAGTCTATAATGTAGTTATATCTCCTTCATATGTGCTTACATATATGTTCTTCATATGTGGATACATATATCTAGAGAGGAGGTTACATGGTACAATATTATTTGGGGTAAATACTGTATTTCGAGATGTTCCTTCATCTCACAGTTAGCAATTCTAAATCGATTAGCTACAAAAAAACATAATAATTGAATGGGGTTTGAAAATCAATCATCTTTTTTGTTATGTATGAATTGTCCAGTAGGATGCAGATCATTTAACCATTGGATGCTCTTACTCTAACAAAATATTAAGGAAGATTCTTGTGAAGTGTGGGATAGAGAGTCTAGTTATAGATTTGAATTGAGTAACTAAAATTATTTTTGAAATCCCATCTATGGAACACTTTCTCATTGTTTACTCACTATTTACACTCTATATGTATTGGATACGGGGTGAGAGAAACACTGGAAATTATGGCGGATTAAGCTTGAATGAGGTACAAATTTTGGGTGAAGAATGTGGGCTAAAAAAGGTTTGTAATAGAGTGTTTAGGCTAAAAGGTTTATTTGTAATGTTTTATGGGCTTGTTATTTTTTTCTTAAAGTTGTTTTGGGCTTTAAGAGTTATATGTAATAGGTTGGATTTGGGCTTCTAGAACTACTTGTAATAGGACTTGGAAATGTTGTGTAAGGAGTTATTAATAAGAAATTTGATTTGCCAATAAAAAAATAGAAAAAGAAAAAATATTCAAATATAATATTTGTACATACAAACATCTCAACAACCAATAAATCATTTAGATACAACGAATAATTTTGAACCAAGCAAATTTATTCTTTTAATTCTGTATGCTTAAATATTACACGTACCATTATCATTTAATTTTTGTGTGAATGCTATACTATTTTTACCTTTTAAATGTCACTCACTTCAAAACAAAGAACGAGTTTAGCATTCCATGTTGTTTGTATCAATCCATTTACTTACTGTATTTTTAGTTATAGATCTGGTTTATAAAACCACTTTATCGCTTGGGTTCTATAAAAACTAGCCACCGGTTAAACTGTCAGCGTCTTCAAAGATTAATTGAGTAGGCAACCAACCCATTAATCGATTTTAGGTTGTTTATGCATAGACAATTTTAAATATATTTTATTTATATTGTATTAAAAAATATATATAATAATTATTGTAAATTTAATAGTTAGTTAGTATATCAATAGATATTATATTGAATAAGGTGATATATAAGAAAAATTTCACGGGGTAAATTAAAAATATGTTACCAACTTTCGTATTTTATAATTGTAAAATTACTTCTATACTTTCTTGACGTAAAATCATTCAAGGTGCGCACAAAGTAACCCGGATAACCATATTAACAAAATAAAAGAAAGATTAAATTGAACAATAATACAAAAAAAACATAATTATGTAAATTTAATTAATACATTAAAAACAAAATTAAAATGGGTTAGTGGTAAAACCACCTTTAAACTTCTCGGTATTACCCAATAAGTATATATTTATTCGAATATATATGTGTCTTAATCTTACAGTTATCTTAAATTAGAGAAGATTAGTTTTTAATTTAAATATATAATTAATCACCTTATCAAAACATATAAATGAATAGTTTCTATTGCAAGACAAATTTAAATGAACAAAAAATCAAGCGACATTTTTTATTTAATCTATTATGTTACAAGTCACGTTAATATTAAATCACATTTAGATTTTCCTCAAAGAACATGAAGAACTTATATTTGAAAATAGATAAATTAAATAAAAATTAATTCAACAAATATTTTACAAAAAACATCGCGTTTATATTTATGAGTGCAAGAAAATTACTACATCATTACAATAATAAGAGAATCTTACACATTAGAGTACTTAAGAAATTTTAAATTACAATACAGAATATAAACCATAATACTTGTGATTTCAGTTAGAAGGCGGGTTAGGGCAAACATAGTTGCATGGAAATGGAGGTAGCTTTGAAGACGAGTTTTATACTTGTTGCTGAAGTGGTGATGATGATGATGAAAAAGATTTTGATGGGATGGACGACATAGATTTTAGAAACTTCATTTGATTACCAGCTGTCACGTCGGTATAAAGGGTTTCTTGTGCAATTTTGGGTAACTTCACTTGTATTCCTAACTCCAATATAGTCCCGATTCCAAGCCAAACTTGTTAATCATCTCTTCGTTGTTTCTGTTTGGGAGGATTTTTGCCCAAATTAACGAGCCATTTCCGGTTTGATTTGTGCCATAATCTAGATTGGATCCCAATATTGTGACTTAGAAGAATAGGATTATCAGAAGAATAAGGAAAAAAACAAAATTCGTAATGGAACATAAGGTTCCATTAGAGCTATAGATGGAGAAAAATTGAACCTCTTAAAGCTAGTCTCCAGAATGGTGTATATTTATGTTTTCAAGGGGGTTATAAATTGTATTTGTGTTAAATGGATAAAAAAATTCTTTGTAAACATCCATATCAATATGTATTGGAAAATTTGGATCCGGAATGTCAGAAAAGGCGAGTAGCTTCTTTCTCCTGAATATATAATATAATTCATGAATACATTATAAAATTAAAATATACTTTCATCTTAGAAAAGGTAGTCCATTTATTTTCAGCAATTAGTTTATTTCTCCTGAATATAAAATCTTTTAAAATATAATTCTCTCCCAAACACAAATAGACAATCATGAATATAAACATAGATAGTGTTTTAACTTTGATTATAACATGAGATTAGAGTTAATAGGAATTAGATTCATTCCATCATTCCACATGGTTATTTGTGTACAAGAAAAAAAACACTTAGATAAGCAACACTCAACCAACCATCATATACAATTTTAGTCAGAGACTCATATACTAGTGAGTACAACTACTAATCTGTAATTTATTAAACATAAGTTTTGCCAATTCTATAACTAATAGATATCATATGTTATGAAAAGAGGCAAGTCTTACAAAGATTATTGATTAGAATATTCTTCTTTTGTTGAAATTCCATAGCCAACAACCATTATCCGTAAAAGACATTAGAGTATTCGTAAAGAAATGTCTTTTAATAGAGAGCATTAACAATAATCCAAACAATTTACCAAATAAATATGACTGATCAAAAACACAATTTAATTATCTAAATCCTAATATTAATATATTAATGGTTGGTCTCAAATTGTATAATAATTTGAAAAAAGTATGATATACAATTGAAATGTATAGTTACCTTTAACACACATTTGTAAAATTGATATAATTTGATTCTTTTTGTGATTTCTTGCTTCCCTTTATTTCACCTGCCTTCTCTTTCTACTCTATACATGCCATTGCAGATTCATTAGCATTAATAATAGATTAAAATTAATTTTTTCTTTTTAGATAATATATATTTTTCCAAACTAAAAGTATATATCGAATCCAACCAGCAAACCTTGCTATTTGTTCAGTATTTACCAAGGTATACACGAACGTCGTTGAAAGACATTTCGATTAGTTTTGTGTAATGTAGTTTTTTTCGAAAAATTGTTAAAAAGAAATAAAAAATTAAAGATCAGAAATTTGACAAAAATCTATTTATTACCGATATTTCAATTAATCTAGTCTATTCAATGTTGAAACTCTAGTTTTAGTATCATCTGAAACCGAAACAAAAAGTGAGAATCAGCAAAATTCTAAATCTGCGATGCTAATATATGGGAGTGGTAGGGTTTTGATCACGACCATCCAAATACATCAAAATCAATGGTTAAAAATTATTAAATATTTACGAGAAAAAACATGTCATATTGGGCTAAGACCAGTAAGACCAATTAGTCATTAGACTAATATAACTAGTAATTATACCTGAAACACCCAATACACAAGCCCAAACATATTTGGAAGCGCTTGTACATACTGAAGAGTTCTCAGTAATCACATTTATTCTCAATGGTCATAAATTCCCGCCATTAAAAGACCATTGTAAATGCTCCCAACATTAACTCGTTCTCCCCCTTGTGAAAGAATACATTTAGACTCATGCTGGTTTCTTGGAACATTGTTAACACTTTTGGATTCATTTTATTAAAAATATTTTGAAATTCACAAGATTACCATATAAAGAGGTTTAAGTCATATTGATTAACACATAAATTTATATTCAATATTCATAATAAAAAATGTCTATTCTTCTCTTAAAATGTTTCTAATTTTAGAATAGAGTGTAATAGTAATCCCTTCGAGAATACGCCATATTTGAAAAATATATGTTGTAAGTTTATTGTTGTAATATTTAATTATTTACATATAACTTGTTGTAAGTGTATTTTGTAAATAAGTATATTTTTGAGATTACCAATTTAATATAAGTGTTTGTTAGTTTTATTAACAATATAGAGATGCGTACCAATTCAATAACCAAGAGAAGCAAAAAACCATAATAATGAAATCTTATTTCCAATTAGCACTCAAAGAAGGTTAGCACTCAAAGAAGGTTATTGACTGAGTAAATTATAAAAGTGGCGTAATTGAAAATACAAACACGAAATTTACCCTTCTTTAGCTAGTAGAATGTTTTTAGTATAGTGCAAGTGAAAGAGGGTGAACATGAAATTATGATTAGTTAGTTAGTTAGTAAGTTTTAGGTTTTATCATCACCATAATTAAGAAATAAAAGGCGTCATATGAGTGGTTAACATTTGAATATTCGCTTTCAATTGAACTAATTCTCTGTGTGGATACATTAAGAGATATATATGATGAATTTTAGGATGGCTCTCCTTTAAGAGATATTGGTGCATAAGAAGCTTTGTTGGGTTGTGGACCAGATATATATATATATATATCCATTGATCCATTGAGAGGTAATTTTAGATACCTTTCTTTGTTATTCGTAATCGTGACAAAAATGTACAATAAGTTATACTAATCATAAAACTATAATAATCGGGGAATTATTTTATATTTCTAATGTACTCGCCACTTCTTTTTCTCTTATTTCATGAGCCAAATAGAAACAACTTAAAATGAAAAGATTAGAGCAATGAGCAAAATCTAGGAAAAAATTATAGGAGTTAGACAACGAGGACAATGAGACTCCTTTCGAAATAACAGTTTATTTTATGCATTAAGTATCTATCAGAAGGAAAAAAAACACTTGGCTTTTGACGATTCTTACACGAAACAAAAAAGCTTTTGACGTTTTTCCTATCCATAATATTTTGTCTAAATACATGTGGCAGAAGTTTGATCCACCCTTTACTACTACTAACTGGTTCCCGTCCAGACCTTGAATTTCTCAACCACGAAACAGAATAGGCCATTCATCACTAACAAATTGTTTCCTCTCAAAGATTAAATCCTAAATATCTAACGAATACGAGAAGACATATAACTAGCATTATAAACTACAACTAATGAATCATTCAAAAAATCGCCATATACCCACAAGTTGCATAGGATAGAAAGAAGCTGAACATTCAAAGAATAAATTGGATTGAAATGCTTAAGTCAACGAAAAAATTGTCTATAATGTAGTTATCTCTCCTTCATATGTGCTTACATATATGTTCTTCATATGTGGATACATATGTCCAGAGAGAAGGTTAAATTGTACAATATTATTTGGGGTAAATACTGTATTTCGAGAAGTTCCTTCATCTCAGGTTAGCAATTCTAAATCGATTATCTACAAAAAAACATAATATGACGCTTGAAAATCAATCATCTTTATTTGTTATGTATGAATTGTTCAGAGGATGCAGATCATTTAATCATTGGATGCTCTTACTCTAACAAAATATTAAGTAAGATTCTTATGAAGTGTGGGATAAAGAGTCTAGTTATAGATTTAAATTGAGTAACTAAAATTATTTTTGAAATCCCATCTATGGAACACTGTCTCATTGTTAGCTCTCTATTTACACTCTATATGTATTGGATACGGGGTGAGAGAAACACTGGAAATTATGGCAGATTAAGCTTGAATGAGGAACAAATTTTGGCTGAAGAATGTGGGCCTAAAAAAGGTTTGTAATAGAGTGTTTAGGCTAAAAGGTTTATTTGTAATGTTTTATGGGCTTTTTAGTTTTTTCTTAAACATGTTTTGGGATTTAAGAGTTATATGTAATAGGTTGGATTCGGGCTTCTAGAACTACTTGTAATAGGACTTGGAAATGTTGTGTAAGGAGTTATTAATAAGAAATTTGATTTTCCAATTAAAAAATTGAAAAAGAAAGAATATTCAAATATAATATTTGTACATACAAAACTCTCAACAACGAATAAATCATTTAGATTCAACGAATAATTTTGAACCAAGCAAATATATTCTTTTAATTTTGTATGCTTAAATATTACATGTACCGTTCTCACTTCAAACCAAAGAACAAGTTTTGCATTCCATGTTGTTTGTATCAATCCCTTTACTTGCTGAATTTTTAGTTATAGTTCTGTTTTATAAAACCACTTTAACAGATAAAAACCAGAATGCATACTATACATCGCTTGAGTTCTATAAAAACTAGTCACCGGTTAAACTGTCAGGGCCTTCGAAAGATTAATTGACTAGGCAACCAACCCATTAATCGATTTTAGGTTGTTTATGCATAGACGATTTTAAATATATTTTATTAAAAATATATATTATAATTATTGTAAATTTAATAGTTAGTTAGTATATCAATAGATATTATATTGAATAAGGTGATATATAAGAAAAATTTCACGGGGTAAATTAAAAATATGTTACCAACGTTCTTATTTTATAATTGTAAAATTACTTCTGTACTTTCTTGACGTAAAATCATTCAAGGTGCGCACAAACTAACCCGGATAACCCATATTAACAAAATAAAAGAAAGATTAAATTAAACACAATAATACAAAAAACATAATTATGTAAATTTAATTAATACATTAAAAACAAAATTAATATGGGTTAGTGGTAAAACCACCTTTAAACTTCTCGGTATTACCCAATAAATATATATTTATTCGAATATATATGTGTCTTAATCTTAATGTTCTCTTAAATTAGAGAAAATTAATTTTTAATTTAAATATTTAAGTAATCACCTTATCAAAACATATAAATGAATAGTTTCTATTGCAAGACAAATTTAAATGAACAAAAAATCAAGCGACATTTTTTATTTAATCTATTCTGTTACAAGTCACGTTAATATTAAATCACATTTAGATTTTCCTCAAAGAACATGAACAACTTATATTTGAAAATAGATAAATTAAAAAAAATTAATTCAACAAATATTGTACAAAAAACATCGCGTTTATATTTATGAATGCAAGAAAATTACTACATAATTACAATAATAAGAGAATCTTACACACTGGAGTACTTAAGAAATTTTAAATTACAATACAGAATATAAACCATAATACTCGTGATTTCAGTTAGAAGGCGGGTTAGGGAAAACATAGTTGCATGGAAATGGAGGTAGCTTTGAAGACGAGTTTTATACTTGTTGTTGAAGTGGTGCTGATGATGATGAGAAAGATTTTGATGGGATGGACGACATAGATTTTAAAAACTCTAGTTGATTACCAGCTGTCATATCGGTATAAAGGGCTTTTTGTGCAATTTTGGGTAACTTCACTTGTATCCCCAACTGCATTCTAGCTCCGATTCCAAGACAAACTTGTAAGTCATCTCTTCGTTGTTTATGTTTGGGAGGATTTGTGCCCAAATTGACGAGCCATTATTGAGTTCGAAGGGAATCAGTGGAATGATTCCGGTCTGATTTGTGTCATAATCTAGATTGGATCCCAATATTGTTAATTAGAAGAATGGGATTATCAAAAGAATAATGAAAACACAATTAATAATGGAACATAAGGTTCCATTAGAGCTATATATGGAGAAAAATTGAACCTCTTAAATCTAGTTTCCAGAATGGTGTAAATTTATGTTTTCAAGGGGGTTATAAATGGTTTTTGTTTTAAATGGTTAAAAAACTTCTTTGTAAACATCCATATGAATGTGTATTGGAAGATTTGGAACAGGAATATGCATTAAGAATCTATCAGAAGTAAAAAGAACATTTGGAGTTTGACGATTCTTACACGAAACAACAAAGGTTTTGACGTTTTTCTTATCCATAATATTTTGTCTGAATACATGTGGCAGCAGTTTGAACCATTCTTTAATACTACTAACTTGTTCCAGTCCAGACGTAGAATTTCTTCAACCACGAAACAAAATAGGCCATTCATCACTAACAAATTGTTTACTCTAAAAGTATAAATCCCAAATATCTAACGAATACGAGTAGACATTTAACTAGCATTATAAAAAACAACTAATGAATCATTCAAAGAAATCACCATATGCCCACAAGTTGCATAGGAAGGAAAGAATCTGAAGATTCAAAGAATAAATTGGATATAAATGCTTAAGTCAACGAAAAAATAGTCTATATTGTAGTTATCTCTCCTTCATATGTTCATATATATATCTTTTTAATTATTATAAGTAGAATTTGTTACATACAAAATGAATTATGTAACATTCTTATTTTGGATTGTGTGGCATTTGGAAGTTGACTTAAAATACAAGCTTAGAGTAATACTGGAGAAAGGTAAACATTCTACTTCTCCTAGTTCTATGTAATTGATATAGGAAGTTTAATAACTTCTACAGTAACGGAAATTTTTCAAACACTATAATGTGTAAAAAGAAAGTAGAATCAAATTAAATTTATTTATTTTGATTATAACATACAATATAGAGACAATGAACACAATATTTTAGGACCTGATGGCTATATTGCTTTCTTTAACAAATCATCTTGGAGTGTAATTGAAAAGGACTTCAATGTAGCAGTAAAGTAGTTTCTAGATTCAAGTGATTTACTTGGACAGGTCAAGGCTACTAATATAGTTCTCCTTCCAAAAGAAAAATCTGCTTCAAGTGTTAGAAAGTTTAGTCCTATTTCATGTGTAAACACTACTTATAAGGCAATATACAGCGCTATTTTAAATAGATTGAAGACGGTTTTACAAACAATTATACTTGGTGGAACGTATAAGTGAAAATATTTTGGTTGCTCAGGATATTGTACTTGATTATGAAAGGAAATTTCTTGAAAAATTTGTACAATGGATTAAAATGTGTGTTTGTACTCCTTCATACTTTATTTGTGTAAACAGAGAAGCTTGAGGATACTTTACAGTAAAGCGAGGTCCTAGACAAGGAGATCTTCTCTCTCTATATCTTTTTACTATTTGCTTGGAAGTGTTCACGGTGTGATTTAATCATATGGAAATGAAATCTCAATTCAGTTATCATCATAAGTGTTTGAAGCTAAATCATATTGTGTTTGTTGATGATGTGTTTGTTGATGATGTGTTTGTTTTCCATAAAGCTAATGTTAAGTCAACTAAAATTGTAAAGAAAGCATATACTTCCAAAAGAGTGAATTATATTTTTGTGGAACGGAGGATGATCTTATATCCAGAATCTCAAATATACTTGATACCAAAGTGGCATATCTTCTTGTGAGATACTTATAGAAGATTAGAATATTATAGAAGATTAATTTTTAATTTAAATATTTAAGTAATCACCTTATCAAAACATAATTGATACTAAATGAATAGTTTTCATTGCAATAAAAATTCAAATTAACCCAAAATCAAGCGACATTTTTAAATTAATGTATTATGTTGCAAGTTATGTTAATATTAAATCACATTTAGATTTATCTCAAAGAACATGAAAAACTTATATTTGACCATAGATAAATAAAATAAAAACTAATTCAACAAATATTGTACAAAAATGATTGCGTTTATATTTATGAATGCAAGAAAATTACTACATCATTACAATAATTAGAGAATCTTACGCACTAGAGTACTTGAGAAAATTAAAATTACAATACATAATATAAATCCTCGTACTAGTGATTTCAGTTAGAAGGCGAGTTAGGACAACCATAGTTGCATGGAAATGGAGGTAACTTTGAAGACGAGTTTTAAACTTGTTGCTGAGGTGGTGCTGATTATGATAAGAAAGATTTAGATGGGATGGAAGACATGGATTTAGAAACTCTATTTGTTTACCAGCTGTCACGTTGGTATAAAGGGCTTCTTGTGCAATTTTGGGTAACTTCACTTGTATACCCAACTCCATTCTAGTCCCGATTCCAAGCCAAACTTGTTAATCATCTCTTCGTTGTTTCTGTTTGGGAGGATTTATGGCCAAATTGATGAGCCATTATTGAGTTCGAAAGGAATAATTCGATTGATTCCGGTCTGATTTGTGTAATAATATAGATTGGATCCCAATATTGTTACTTAGAAGAGTGGGATTATCAAAAAAATAAGGAAAAAACAAAAAATTTAAGGGAACATAAGGTTCCATTAGAGTTATAGATGGAGAAAAATTGAACCTCTTAAAGCTAATTTCTAGAATGGTGTAAATTTATGTTTTCAAGGGGGTTAGAAATGGTATTTGTGTTAAATGGCTAAAAAACTTCTTTGTAAATATCCATATCAATGTGTATATAAAGATTTGGAACCAGAATGTCAGAAAAGGCGAGTAGCTTCTTTAACCTGAATAAATAATATAATTCATGAATACATTACAAATTAAAATATAATTTCATCTTAAAAAAGGTAGTGCATTTACATTTATCAAGTAGCTTCATTCTCAGGAATATAATATCTTTTAAAGTCTTACAAAATATAATTCTCTCCCAAATACAAATAGACAATCATGAATATAAATATAGATAGTGATTTAACTTTATTATAACATGAGATGAGAGTTAATAAGAACCAGATTCATTCCACATGGTCATATATATATATATACAAGAAACTTGAAATAATCAATTAAATAAACAACAGACAACCATACATCCTATAAAACCTTAGTCAGAGACTCATATACTAGTGAGTACAACTACTAATTTGTCATTTATTAAACATAAGGTTTGCCAATTCAATATCTAATAGATATAATACATTATGAAAAAGAGATAAGTCTTACCAATAATATATAGTAGAATATTCTCCTTTTGTTGAAATGTCATAGCAAACTAACATTGTCTGTAATTAATAGAGAGCTCTGACAAAAAACAACATATGACAAGAATTTTTAAATCAGAGGATAATCCTAACAATTTACCAAATAAATCTGACTGATCGAAAAGTTAATTTACCAAATAAATCCTAATGCTAATATATAAATGGTTGGTCTCAAATTATATAAAAATTTGAAACAAGTATGAATAAAATTAAAATGTATTGTTACCTTTAACACATATTTGAAAAATTGAAATAATTTGATTCTTTTTGTGATTTTTTGATTCCCTTTATTTTACCTACCTTCCCTTTCTACTCTATTCATGCCATAGATTCATCAACATTAATAATAGTTAAAAGTAATTTTCTGTTTTGAGATAAAATATATTTTTTCAAACTAAAAGTATATATCAAATCCAACTATCATACCTTGATATTATTCAGCATTTACCAAGGTATACATGGACGTCATTGAAAAATCTTTAGATTAGTTTTGTGTAATGTTATTTTTCAAAAAAAAAGAGTTAGAAGGAAATAAGAAATTA
This sequence comes from Nemophila menziesii, assembly GCA_029959085.1. NCBI lineage: Eukaryota > Viridiplantae > Streptophyta > Magnoliopsida > Boraginales > Hydrophyllaceae > Nemophila > Nemophila menziesii. Next base: position 19,909,859 of record JARWIR010000015.1, on the reverse strand, counting down.
AAGATCAGAAATTTGACAAAAGTCTGGCGATATTTCAATTAATGTAGTCTATTCAAAGTAGAAACCCTAGGATTAGTATCATCTGAAACCGAAACAAAAAGCAAGAATCGGCAAATTATGAATAAGCCACACTTTTTTTTTTTCGATGTATGGGTGTCCGGGCCAGCTTACGCGCACCACGACCAATCCCATAGGAAATATACACGCCTCCTCATGCATCATGCATACTTCCACTTAATCAGAACTAGGTTACCCATATTCAGGGAGGAGACTCGAACCATGCACCCCTTACTTACCCCCTTTAAGGGTTCAAGAAATAACACCGTTGAGGGGATTCGAACCCTGTACCTCCTAGTTGAGAGACAGGGTCCTGGCCACTGAGCTAGTCCCAGTGGTTATAAGCCACACTTATATATAGGAGTGGTAGGGTTTTGATCACGACCATCCAAATAGATTGAAATCAATGGTTGAGAATTATTAAATATTCACTAAGAAAAAAGCTATCACATTGGGCTAAGCCCAATAAGACAATTAGTCAATAGACTAATATAACTAATAATTAAACTTGAGACACCAAACACAAGCCCAAGTATATTTAGAATTGCGAGTACCCACGAAAGAAGTTGTCAGTAATCATATTTATTCTCAATGGTCATAAACTCCCGCATTAAAATACCATCATAAATACGTTCAATAGTTACTCGTTCTCCCTCTTGTGAAAAATTGCATTCAGACTCATGCTGGTTTCAAAGAATATTGTTAATACTTTTGGACGCTGTTTATTATGAATATTTTGAAAACTCACAAGATTACCATATAAAAAGGATTAAGTCATATTTTTTTAAACACAAATTTATCTTCAATATATATAATATAAAATCTCTTTTCTTCTCTTAAAAATATTTCTAATTTTAGAATATAGTAGTAATACTAATCCCTTTGAGGTTAACGACCATATTTGAAAAATCTTTTTTTAACTACTCAGCGAATCTGAAATATGTTGTATGTTTTTTTTATGTAACATTTTATTATCTACATACAACTCGTTGTAAGTTTATTTTGTAAATAAATGTATTTTTGAGATTACCAATTTAGATAAGTGTTTGTTAGTTTTACCAACAATATAAAGATGCAAACAAATTCAATAACCAAGGGAGCAAAAAAAACATAAAAATGAAATCCTAATTCCCAACACTAAAGAAGGTTATTGATTGAGTAAATTATAAAAGTGGCACGAATGAAAATACATACACGAAATTCACTCTTCTGTAGCTAGAAGAATTTTTTTAAGTATACTGCAAGTGAAAGACTGAGAAAATGAAATTATGATTAGTTAGTTAGTTACTAAGTTGTAAGTTTTATCATCACCATAATTAAGAACTAAAGGGATTCATATGATCAGTATACATTCAAACATTCTCCTTCAAATGAACTTATTTTCTAGGTGGAAATATTAATGTCTGCTATTACTATAATTTGTGATGAATTTGAGGAACACTCTCTTTTAAGAGATATTGGTGCATCAGATGCTTTGTTATTCGAAATAGATACAACTTATTTCATGAGCCAATAGATACAACTTAAAATGAAAAGATTAGAGCAATGTGCAAAATCTAGGAAATAATTATAGGAGTTAGACAACGAGGACAATGAGACTCCTTTCAAAATAACAGTTTATTTTATGCATTAAGAATCTATCAGAAGGAAAAAAACACTTGGCTTTTGACGATTCTTACACCAAACAACAAAGCTTTTGACGTTTTTCCTATCAATAATATTTTGTCTGAATACATGTGGCAACAGTTTGAACTAACCTTTACTACTACTAACTTGTTCCCGTCCAGACCTAGAATTTCTCAACCAAGAAACAGAATAGGCCATTCATCACTAACAAATTGTTTCCTCCCAAAGATTAAATCCTAAATATCTAACGAATACGAGAAGACCTATAACTAGCATTATAAACAACCACCAATGAATCATTAAAAGAAATCGCCATATGCCCACAAGTTGCACAGGAAAGAAAGAAGCTGAACATTCAAAGAATAAATTGGATTGAAATGCTTAAGTCAACAAAAAATAGTCTATAATGTAATTATCTCTCCTTCATATGTGCTTACATATATGTTCTTCATATGTAGATACATGTATCCAGAGAGAAGGTTAAATGGTACAATATTATTTGGGGTAAATACTGTATTTCGAGATGTTCCTTCATCTCATGGTTAGAAATTCTAAATCGATTAGCTACAAAAAACATAATAATTGAATGGGGCTTGAAAATCAATCATCTTTATTTGTTATGTATGAATTGTTCTGAGGATGCGGATCATTTAATCATTGGATGCTCTTACTTTAACAAAATATAAAGTAAGATTCTCGTGAAGTGTGGGATAAAGAGTCCAGTTATAGAATTGAATTGAGTAACTAATATTAATTTTGAAATCCAATCAATGGAACACTTTCTCATTGTTAGCTCTCTATTTACACTTTATATGTATTGGATACGGGGTGAGAGAAACACTGGAAATTATGGCAAATTAAGCTTGAATAAGGAACAAATTCTGGGTGAAGAATGTGGGCCTAAAAAAGGTTGTTAATAGAGTGTTTAGGCTAAAAGGTTTATTTGTAATGTTTTATGGGCTTGTTAGTTTTTTCTTAAAGTTGTTTTGGGATTTAAGAGTTATATGTAATAGGTTGGATTTGGGCTTCTAGAACTACTTGTAATAGGACTTGGAAATGTTGTGTAAGGAGTTATTAATAAGAAATTTGATTTGCCAATAAAAAATAGAAAAAGAAAGAATATTCAAATATAATATTTGTACATACAAACATCTCAACAACCAATAAATCATTTAGATACAACGAATAATTTTGAACCAAGCAAATTTATTCTTTTAATTTTGTATGCTTAAATATTACGTGTACCGTTCTCATTTATTTTTTGTGTGAATACAATACTATTTTTACTAGTAAATATCACTCACTGCAAAACAAAGAATGAGTTTAGCATTCCATGTTGTTTGTATCAATCCCATTACTTGCTGTATTTTTAGTTATAGATCTAGTTTATAAAACAAGTTTAACAGATAAAAACCAGAATGCATACTATACATTGCTTGGTTTTTATAAAAACTAGCCACCGGTTAAACGGTCAGCGCCTTCGAAAGATTAATTGAGTAGGCAACCAACCCATTAATCGATTTTAGATTGTTTATGCATAGACGATTTTAAATATATTTTATTTATATTTTATTAAAAAATATATATTATAATTATTGTAAATTTAATAGTTAGTTAGTATATCAATAGATATTATATTGAATAAGGTGATATATAAGAAAAATGTCACGAGGTAAATTAAACATATGTTACCAACATTCTTATTTTATAATTGTTAAATTAATTATGTACTTTCTTGACGTAAAACCATTCAAAGTGCGCACAAACTAACCGGATAACCCATATTACCAAAATAAAAGAAAGATTAAATTGAACACAATAATTCAAAATACATAATTATGTAAATTGAATTAATACATTATAAACAAAATTAATATGGGTAAGTGGTAAAACCACCTTTAAACTTCTCGGTATTACCCAATAAATATATATTTATTCGAATATATATGTGTCTTAATCTTAATGTTCTCTTAAATTAGAGAAGATTAATTTTTAATATAAATATTTAAGTAATCACCTTATCAAAACATATAAATGAATAGTTTTTATTGCAAGAAAAATATAAATGAACACAAAATCAAGCGACATTTTTTATTTAATCTATTATGTTACAAGTCACGTTAATATTAAATCACATTTAGATTTTCCTCAAAGAACCTGAACAACTTATATTTGAAAATAGATAAATTAAATACAAATTAATTCAACAAATATTGTACAAAAAACATCGCGTTTATATTTATGAATGCAAGAAAATTACTACATTATTACAATAATAAGATAATCTAACACACAAGAGTACTTAAGAAATTTAAAATTACAATACAAAATATAAACCCTAATACTAGTGATTTCAGTTACAAGGCGGGTTAGGGCAAACATAGTTGCATGGAAACGGAGGTAGCTTTAAAGACGAGTTTTATACTTGTTGCTTAGGTGGTGTTGATGACGATGAGAAAGATTTTGATGGGATGGACGACATAGAATTTAAAACCTCCAATTGATTACCAGCTGTCACGTCGGTATAAAGGGCTTCCTGTGCAATTTTGGGTAACTTCACTTGTATCCCCAACTCCATTCTCGTCCCGATTCCAAGACAAACTTGTTAATCATCTATTCGTTGTTTCTGTTTGGGAGGATTTGTGCCCAAATTGACGAGCCATTATTGAGTTCGATGGGAATGAGGGGAATGATTCCGGTCTAATTTGTGTCATAATCTAGATTGGATCCCAATATTGTTAATTAGAAGAATGGGATTATCAAAAGTATAAGGAAACACAATTAGTAATGGAACATAAGGTTCCATTAGAGCTATATATGGAGAAAAATTGAACCTCTTAAAGCTAGTTTCCAGAATGGTGTAAATTTATGTTTTCAAGGAGGTTATTAATGGTATTTGTTTTAAATGGATAAAAAACTTCTTTGTAAACATCCATATCAATGTGTATTAGATGATTTGGAACAGGAATGTCAGAAAAGGTGAGTAGTTCTTTTTCCTGAATATATAATATAATTAATTAATACATTATAAATTAAAATATAATTTCATCTTAGAAAAGCTTGTGCATTTACATTTAGCAAGTAGCTTCTTTCTCCTGAATATAAAATCTTTTAAAGTCTTGGAAAATATAATTCTCTTCCAAACACAAATTGACAATCATATATAGTGTTTTAACTTGATTATAACATGAGATTAGTTAATAGGAATCAGATTCATTCCACATGGTCATTTTTATACAAGAAAAAAACACTTAGATAAGCAACACTCAACCAACCATCCTATACAACATTAGTCAGAGACTCATATACTAGTGAGTACAATTACTAATTTGTAATTTATTAAACATAAGTTTTGCCAATTCAATATCTAATAGATATCATATGTTATGAAAAAAAGGGAAGTCTTACCAAGATTATTTAGTAGAATATTCTTCTTTGATGAAATGTCATAGCCAACAACCATTGTTGGTAAAAGACATTAAAGTATTTCTAATGAAATTTCTATTAATAGAGAGCTTTAACAATAATCCAAACAATTTACCAAATAAATATGACTAATCAGAAACTTAATTTAATTATCTAAATCCTAATGTTAATATATTAATGGTTGGTCTCAAATTGTATAATAATTTGAAAAAAGTATGATATACAATTGAAAAGTATAGTTACCTTTAACACACATTTGCAAAATTTAAATAATTTTATTCTTTTTGTGATTTCTTGCTTCCCTTTATTTTACCTACATTCCCTTTCTAATTTATTTATGTCATTGCAGATTCATCAGAATTAATAATAAATTAAAAATAATTTTCTCTTTTTAGATAATATATATTTTTTAAACTAAAAGTATATATGAAATCCAACCATCAAACCTTGTTATTTATTCAGCATTTAACAAGGTATACATGGACTTTATTGAAAGATATTTAGATTAGTTTTGTGTAATGTTTTGTTTTTTTGAAATATGGTTAAAAAGAAATAAGAAATTAAAGATCAGAAATTTGAAAAAAATCTATTTATTACAGATACTTCAATTAATCTAGTCTATTCAATGTAGAACCCTAGGTTAAGTATCATATAAAACCAAAACAAAAAGTGAGAATCAACAAAATTATAAATATGCGATACTAATATATGGGAATGGAAGATCATGACCATCCAAATCGATCAAAATAAAGCTATCATATTGGGCTATGGCCAATAAGACCAATTAGTCATAAGACTAATATAACTAGTAATTAAATTTGAGACACCCAATACACATGCCCAAACATATTTGGAAGATCTTGTACACATCGGTCATAAATTCCTGCATTAAAAGACCATCATAAATGCTCCCAACATTAACTCGTTCTCTCCCTGGTGAAAGAATACATTCAGACTCATGCCGGTTTCCATGGACATTGTTAACACTTTTGGATTCCATTTATATGAATATTTTGAAACTCACAAGATTACCATATAAAGAGGTTTACATTATATTTTTTAACACACAAATTTATATTCAATAAGAATAATAGAAAATGTCTATTCTTCTCTTAAATTGTTTCTGACTTTAAAATAGAGTATTAATAGTAATCCCTTTGAGGATACCCTTTAAAATAGAGAATTAATGGTAATCCCTTTGAGGATACCGACCATATTTGAAAAATCTTTTTTTAACTAAGTCATGTCAGAAGTAACGCTATTACATGGCGGATCTGAAATATGTTGTAAGTATTTTGTAGTAATATTTAATTATCTACATATAACTTGTTGTAAGTGTATTTTGGAAATAAATATATGTTTGAGATTACGAATTTAATATAAGTGTTTGTTAGTTTTACCAACAATATAGAGATGCATACAAAATTAATAACCAAGTGAAACAAAAAATCATAAAAATGAAATCCTCAAAGAACATGAACAACTTATATTTGAACATACATAAATTAAATAACTATTTTAAAAATATTGTACAAAAAACATCGCGTTTATATTTATGAATGCAAGAAAATTACTACATCATTATAATAATTAGAGAATCTTACACACTAGAGTACTTGAGAAAATTAAAATTACAATACAGAATATAAACCCTGATACTAGTGATTTCAGTTAGAAGGCGAGTTAGGACAAACATAGTTGCATGGAAATGGAGGTAGCTTTGAAGACAAGTTTTAAACTTGTTGCTGAGGTGGTGCTGATGATGATGAGAAAGATTTAGATGGGATGGAAGACATAGATTTTAGAAACTCTATTTGTTTACTCACCTTGGTATAAAGGGCTTCTTATGCAATTTTGGGTAATTTCACTTGTATACCCAACTCCATTCTAGTCCCGATTCCAAGCCAAAATTGTTAATCATCTCTTCGTTGTTAAGATTTGGAACCAGAATGTTAGAAAAGATGAGTAGCTTCTTAAACCTGAATAAATAATATAATTCATGAATACATTACAAATTAAAATATAATTTCATCTTAAAAAAGGTAGTGCATTTACATTTATCAAGTAGCTTCTTTCTCATGAATATAGTATCTTTTAAAGTCTTACAACATATAATTCTCTCCCAAATACAAATAGTCAATCATTAATATAAATTTAGATAGTAATATAACTTTATTATAACATGAGATTAGAGTTAATAAGAACCAGATTCATTCCACATGGTCATATATATACAAGAAACTTGAAAAAATCACTTAAATAAACAAAACTCAACCAAACATCCTATAAAACCTTAGTCAGAGACTCATATACTACTGAGTACAACTACTAATTTGTCATTTATTAAACATAAGGTTTGCCAATTCAATATCTAATAGATATAATACATTATGAAAAAGAGATAAGTCTTTCCAATAATATATAGTAGAATATTCTCCTTTTGTTGAAATGTCATAGCCAACTAACATTGTCTGTAATTAATAGAGAGCTCTGATAAAAAATAACATATGACAAGAATTTTTAAATCAGAGGATAATCCTAACAATTTACCAAATAAATCTGACTGATCGAAAAGTTAATTTACCAAATAAATCCTAATGCTAATATATAAATGGTTGGTTTCAAATTATATAAAAATTTGAAACAAGTATGAATAAAATTAAAATGTATTGTTACCTTTAACACATATTTGAAAAATTGAAATAATTTGATTCTTTTTGTGATTTTTTGATTCCCTTTATTTTACCTACCTTCCCTTTCTACTCTATTCATGCCACAGATTCATCAACATTAATAATAGATTAAAAGTAATTTTCTGTTTTGAGATAAAATATATTTTCTCAAACTAAAAGTATATATCAAATCCAACTATCATACCTTGATATTATTCAGCATTTACCAAGGTATACATGGACGTCATTGAAAAATCTTTAGATTAGTTTTGTGTAATGTTATTTTTCAAAAAAAAAGAGTTAGAAGGAAATAAGAAATTAAAGATCAGAAATTTGACAAAAATCTGGCGATATTTCAATTAATGTAGTCTATTCAAAGTAGAAACCCTAGGATTAGTATCATCTGAAGCCGAAACAAAAAGCAAGAATCGGCAAATTATGAATAAGCAACACTTATACATAGGAGTGGTAGGGTTTTGATCACGACAATCCAAATAGATTGAAATCAATGGTTGAGAATTATTAAATATTCACTAAGAAAAAAGCTATCACATTGGGCTAAGCCCAATAAGACAATTAGTCAATAGACTAATATAACTAATAATTAAACTTGAGACACCAAACACAAGCCCAAGTATATTTAGAAGTGCTAGTACCCACGAAAGAAGTTGTCAGTAATCATATTTATTCTCAATGGTCATAAACTCCCGCATTAAAATACCATCATAAATACGTTCAATAGTTACTCGTTCTCCCTCTTGTGAAAAATTGCATTCAGACTCATGTTGGTTTCAAAGAATATTGTTAATACTTTTGGACGCTGTTTATTATGAATATTTTGAAAACTCACAAGATTACCATATAAAAACGATTAAGTCATATTTTTTTAAACACAAATTTATCTTCAATATATATAATATAAAATCTCTTTTCTTCTCTTAAAAATATTTCTAATTTTAGAATATAGTAGTAATAGTAATCCCTTTGAGGTTAACGACCATATTTGAAAAATCTTTTTTTAACTACTCAGCGAATCTGAAATATGTTGTATGTTTTTTTATGTAACATTTTATTATCTACATACAACTCGTTGTAAGTTTATTTTGTAAATAAATGTATTTTTGAGATTAATAATTTGGATAAGTGTTTGTTAGTTTTACCAACAATATAAAGATGCAAACAAATTCAATAACCAAGGGAGCAAAAAAAACATAAAAATGAAATCCTAATTCCCAACACTAAAGAAGGTTATTGATTGAGTAAATTATAAAAGTGGCACGAATGAAAAATACATACACGAAATTCACTCTTCTTTAGCTAGAAGAATTTTTTTAAGTATACTGTAAGTGAAAGACTGAGAAAATGAAATTATGATTAGTTAGTTAGTTACTAAGTTGTAAGTTTTATCATCACCATAATTAAGAACTAAAGGGATTCATATGATCAGTATACATTCAAACATTCTCCTTCAAATGAACTTATTTTCTAGGTGGAAATATTAATGTCTGCTATTACTATAATTTGTGATGAATTTGAGGAACACTCTCTTTTAAGAGATATTGGTGCATCAGATGCTTTGTTATTCGAAATAGATACAACTTATTTCATGAGCCAATAGATACAACTTAAAATGAAAAGATTAGAGCAATGTGCAAAATCTAGGAAATAATTATAGGAGTTAGACAACGAGGACAATGAGACTCCTTTCAAAATAACAGTTTATTTTATGCATTAAGAATCTATCAGAAGGAAAAAAACACTTGGCTTTTGACGATTCTTACACGAAACAACAAAGCTTTTGACGTTTTTCCTATCAATAATATTTTGTCTGAATACATGTGGCAACAGTTTGAACCACCCTTTACTACTACTAACTTGTTCCCGTCCAGAACTAGAATTTCTCAACCAAGAAACAAAATAGGCCATTCATCACTAACAAATTGTTTCCTCCCAAAGATTAAATCCTAAATATCTAACGAATACGAGAAGACCTATAACTAGCATTATAAACAACCACCAATGAATCATTAAAAGAAATCGCCATATGCCCACAAGTTGCACAGGAAAGAAAGAAGCTGAACATTCAAAGAATAAATTGGATTGAAATGCTTAAGTCAACAAAAAAATAGTCTATAATGTAATTATCTCTCCTTCATATGTGCTTACATATATGTTCTTCATATGTGGATACATATATCCTGAGAGAAGGTTAAATGGTACAATATTATTTGGGGTAAATACTGTATTTCGAGATGTTCCTTCATCTCATGGTTAGGAATTCTAAATCGATTAGCTACAAAAAACATAATAATTGAATGGGGCTTGAAAATCAATCATCTTTATTTGTTATGTATGAATTGTTCTGAGGATGCGGATCATTTAATCATTGGATGCTCTTACTTTAACAAAATATAAATTAAGATTCTCGTGAGGTGTGGGATAGAGAGTCCAGTTATAGAATTGAATTGAGTAACTAATATTAATTTTGAAATCCAATCAATGGAACACTTTCTCATTGTTAGCTCTCTATTTGCACTTTATATGTATTGGATACGGGTTGGGAGAAACACTGGAAATTATGGCAAATTAAGCTTGAATAAGGAACAAATTTCGGGTGAAGAATGTGGGCCTAAAAAAGGTTTGTAATAGAGTGTTTAGGCTAAAAGGTTTATTTGTAATGTTTTATGGGCTTGTTAGTTTTTTCTTAAAGTTGTTTTGGGATTTAAGAGTTATATGTAATAGGTTGGATTTGGGCTTCTAGAACTACTTGTAATAGGACTTGGAAATGTTGTGTAAGGAGTTATTAATAAGAAATTTGATTTGCCAATAAAAAATAGAAAAAGAAAGAATATTCAAATATAATATTTGTACATACAAACATCTCAACAACCAATAAATCATTTAGATACAACGAATAATTTTGAACCAAGCAAATTTATTCTTTTAATTTTGTATGCTTAAATATTACGTGTACCGTTCTCATTTATTTTTTGTGTGAATACAATACTATTTTTACCTGTAAATATCACTCACTGCAAAACAAAGAATGAGTTTAGCATTCCATGTTGTTTGTATCAATCCCATTACTTGCTGTATTTTTAGTTATAGATCTAGTTTATAAAACCAGTTTAACAGATAAAAACCAGAATGCATACTATACATTGCTTGGGTTTTATAAAAACTAGCCACCAGTTAAACGGTCAGCGCCTTCGAAAGATTAATTGAGTAGGCAACCAACCCATTAATCGATTTTAGATTGTTTATGCATAGACGATTTTAAATATATTTTATTAAAAAATATATATTATAATTATTGTAAATTTAATAGTTAGTTAGTATATCAATAGATATTATATTGAATAAGGTGATATATAATAAAAATGTCACGAGGTAAATTAAACATATGTTACCAACATTCTTATTTTATAATTGTAAAATTACTTATGTACTTTCTTGACGTAAAACCATTCAAAGTGCGCACAAACTAACCGGATAACCCATATTACCAAAATAAAAGAAAGATTAAATTGAACACAATAATTCAAAATACATAATTATGTAAATTTAATTAATACATTAAAAACAAAATTAATATGGGTTAGTGGTAAAACCACCTTTAAACTTCTCGGTATTACCCAATAAATATATATTTATTCGAATATATATGTGTCTTAATCTTAATGTTCTCTTAAATTAGAGAAGATTAATTTTTAGTATAAATATTTAAGTAATTACCTTATCAAAACATATAAATGAATAGTTTTTATTGCAAGAAAAATATAAATGAACACAAAATCAAGCGACATTTTTTATTTAATCTATTATGTTACAAGTCACGTTAATATTAAATCACATTTAGATTTTCCTCAAAGAACCTGAACAACTTATATTTGAAAATAGATAAATTAAATACAAATTAATTCAACAAATATTGTACAAAAAACATCGCGTTTATATTTATGAATGCAAGAAAATTACTACATTATTACAATAATAAGATAATCTTACACACAAGAGTACTTAAGAAATTTAAAATTACAATACAAAATATAAACCCTAATACTAGTGATTTCAGTTACAAGGCGGGTTAAGGCAAACATAGTTGCATGGAAATGGAGGTAGCTTTAAAGACGAGTTTTATACTTGTTGCTTAGGTGGTGTTGATGACGATGAGAAAGATTTTGATGGGATGGACGATATAGAATTTATAAACTCCAATTGATTACCAGCTGCCACGTCGGTATAAAGGGCTTCTTGTGCAATTTTGGGTAACTTCACTTGTATCCCCAACTCCATTCTCGTCCCGATTCCAAGACAAACTTGTTAATCATCTCTTCGTTGTTTCTGTTTGGGAGGATTTGTGCCCAAATTGACGAGCCATTATTGAGTTCGATGGGAATGAGGGGAATGATTCCGGTCTGATTTGTGTCATAATCTAGATTGCATCCCAATATTGTTAATTAGAAGAAAGGGATTATCAAAAGTATAAGGAAACACAATTAGTAATGGAACATCAGGTTCCATTAGAGCTATATATGGAGAAAAATTGAACCACTTAAAGCTAGTTTCCAGAATGGTGTAAATTTATGTTTTCAAGGAGGTTATAAATGGTATTTGTTTTAAATGGATAAAAAACTTCTTTGTAAACATCCATATCAATGTGTATTAGAAGATTTGGAACAGGAATGTCAGAAAAGGCGAGTAGTTCTTTTTTCTGAATATATAATATAATTAATTAATACATTATAAATTAAAATATAATTTCATCTTAGAAAAGCTTGTGCATTTACATTTAGCAAGTAGCTTCTTTCTCCTGAATATAAAATCTTTTAAAGTCTTGGAAAATATAATTCTCTCCCAAACACAAATTGACAATCATATATAGTGTTTTAACTTGATTATAACATGAGATTAGTTAATAGGAATCAGATTCATTCCACATGGTCATTTTTATACAAGAAAAAAACACTTAGATAAGCAACACTCAACCAACCATCCTATACAACATTAGTTAGAGACTCATATACTAGTGAGTACAACTACTAATCTGTAATTTATTAAACATAAGTTTTGCCAATTCAATATCTAATAGATATCACACGTTATGAAAAAAAGGGAAGTCTTACCAAGATTATTTAGTAGAATATTCTTCTTTTGATGAAATGTCATAGCCACAACCATTGTTGGTAAAAGACATTAAAGTATTTCTAATGAAATTTCTATTAATAGAGAGCTTTAACAATAATCCAAACAATTTACCAAATAAATATGACTAATCAAAAACTTAATTAAATTATCTAAATCCTAATGTTAATATATTAATGGTTGGTCTCAAATTGTATAATAATTTGAAAAAAGTATGATATCCAATTGAAAAGTATAGTTACCTTTAACACACATTTGCAAAATTTAAATAATTTTATTCTTTTTGTGATTTCTTGCTTCCCTTTATTTTACCTACATTCCCTTTCTAATTTATTTATGCCATTGCAGATTCATCAGAATTAATAATAAATTAAAAATAATTTTCTCTTTTTAGATAATATATATTTTTTAAACTAAAAGTATATATGAAATCCAACCATCAAACCTTGATATTTATTCAGCATTTAACAAGGTATACATGGACTTTATTGAAAGATATTTAGATTAGTTTTGTGTAATGTTTTGTTTTTTTGAAATATGGTTAAAAAGAAATAAGAAATTTGAAAAAAATCTATCTATTAAAGATACTTCAATTAATCTAGTCTATTCAATATAGAACCCTAGGTTAAGTATCATATAAAATCGAAACAAAAAGTGAGAATCAACAAAATTATAAATATGCGATACTAATATATGGGAATGGTAGATCATGACCATCCAAATCGATCAAAATAAAGCTATCATATTGGGCTATGCCCAATAAGACCAATTAGTCATTAGACTAATATAACTAGTAATTAAATTTGAGACACCCAATACACATGCCCAAACATATTTGGAAGATCTTGTATACATCGGTCATAAATTCCTGCATTAAAAGACCATCATAAATGCTCCCAACATTAACTCGTTCTCCCCCTGGTGAAAGAATACATTCAGACTCATGCCGGTTTCCATGGACATTGTTAACACTTTTGGATTCCATTTATATGAATATTTTGAAACTCACAAGATTACCATATAAAGAGGTTTACATTATATTTTTTAACACACAAATTTATATTCAATAAGCATAATAGAAAATGTCTATTCTTCTCTTAAATTGTTTCTGACTTTAAAATAGAGTATAAATAGTAATCCCTTTGAGGATACCCTTTAAAATAGAGTATTAATTGTAATCCCTTTGAGGATACCAACCATATTTGAAATTTTTTTTTTAACTAAGTCATGTCAGAAGTAACGCTATTACATGGCGGATCTGAAATATGTTGTAAGTATTTTGTAGTAATATTTAATTATCTACATATAACTTGTTGTAAGTGTATTTTGGAAATAAATATATGTTTGAGATTACTAATTTAATATAAGTGTTTGTTAGTTTTACCAACAATATAGAGATGCATACAAAATCAATAACAAAGTGAAGCAAAAAATCATAAAAATGAAATCCTCAAAGAACATGAACAACTTATATTTGAACATACATAAATTAAATAACTATTTTAACAAATATTGTACAAAAAACATCGCGTTTATATTTATGAATGCTAGAAAATTACTATATCATTACAATAATTAGAGAATCTTACACACTAGAGTACTTGAGAAAATTAAAATTACAATACAGAATATAAACCCTGATACTAGTGATTTCAGTTAGAAGGCGAGTTAGGACAAACATAGTTGCATGGAAATGGAGGTAGCTTTGAAGACAAGTTTTAAACTTGTTGCTGAGGTGGTGCTGATGATGATGAGAAAGATTTAGATGGGATGGAAGACATAGATTTTAGAAACTCTATTTGTTTACTCACCTTGGTATAAAGGGCTTCTTATGCAATTTTGGGTAACTTCACTTGTATACCCAACTCCATTCTAGTCCCGATTCCAAGCCAAAATTGTTAATCATCTCTTCGTTGTTAAGATTTGGAACCAGAATGTTAGAAAAGATGAGTAGCTTCTTTAACCTGAATAAATAATATAATTCATGAATACATTACAAATTAAAATATAATTTCATCTTAAAAAAGGTAGTGCATTTACATTTATCAAGTAGCTTCTTTCTCATGAATATAGTATCTTTTAAAGTCTTACAAAATATAATTCTCTCCCAAATACAAATAGACAATCATTAATATAAATATAGATAGTGATATAACTTTATTAGAACATGAGATTAGAGTTAATAAGAACCAGATTCATTCCACATGGTCATATATATACAAGAAACTTGAAAAAATCACTTAAATAAACAACACTCAACCAAACATCCTATAAAACCTTAGTCAGAGACTCATATACTAGTGAGTACAACTACTAATTTGTCATTTATTAAACATAAAGTTTGCCAATTCAATATCTAATAGATATAATACATTATGAAAAAGAGATAAGTCTTACCAATAATATGTAGTAGAATATTCTCCTTTTGTTGAAATGTCATAGCCAACTAACATTGTCTGTAATTAATAGAGAGCTCTGACAAAAAACAACATATGACAAGAATTTGTAAATCAGAGGATAATCCTAACAATTTACCAAATAAATCTGACTGATCGAAAAGTTAATTTACCAAATAAATCCTAATGCTAATATATAAATGGTTGGTCTCAAATTATATAAAAATTTGAAACAAGTATGAATAAAATTAAAGTGTATTGTTACCTTTACCACATACTTGAAAAATTGAAATAATTTGATTCTTTTTGTGATTTTTTGATTCCCTTTATTTTACCTACCTTCCCTTTCTACTCTATTCATGCCACAGATTCATCAACATTAATAATAGATTAAAAGTAATTTTCTGTTTTGAGATAAAATATATTTTTTCAAACTAAAAGTATATATCAAATCCAACTATTATACCTTGATATTATTCAGCATTTACCAAGGTATACATGGACGTCATTGAAAAATCTTTAGATTAGTTTTGTGTAATGTTATTTTTCAAAATAAAAGAGTTAGAAGGAAATAAGAAATTAAAGATCAGAAATTTGACAAAAATCTGGCGATATTTCAATTAATGTAGTCTATTCAAAGTAGAAACCCTAGGATTAGTATCATCTGAAGTCGAAACAAAAAGCAAGAATCGGCAAATTATGAATAAGCCACACTTATACATAGGAGTGGTAGGGTTTTGATCACGACCATCCAAATAGATTGAAATCAATGGTTGAGAATTATTAAATATTCACTAAGAAAAAATCTATCACATTGGGCTAAGCCCAATAAGACAATTAGTCAATAGACTAATATAACTAATAATTAAACTTGAGACACCAAACACAAGCCCAAGTATATTTAGAAGTGCTAGTACCCACGAAAGAAGTTGTCAGTAATCATATTTATTCTCAATGGTCATAAACTCCCGCATTAAAATACCATCATAAATACGTTCAATAGTTACTCGTTCTTCCTCTTGTGAAAAATTGCATTCAGACTCATGCTGGTTTCAAAGAATATTGGTAATACTTTTGGACGCTGTTTATTATGAATATTTTGAAAACTCACAAGATTACCATATAAAAAGCATTAAGTCATATTTTTTTAAACACAAATTTATCTTCAATATATATAATATAAAATCTCTTTTCTTCTCTTAAAAATATTTCTAATTTTAGAATATAGTAGTAATAGTAATCCCTTTGAGGTTAACGACCATATTTGAAAAATCTTTTTTTAACTACTCAGCGAATCTGAAATATGTTGTATGTTTTTTTATGTAACATTTTATTATCTACATACAACTCGTTGTAAGTTTATTTTGTAAATAAATGTATTTTTGAGATTAATAATTTAGATAAGTGTTTGTTAGTTTTACCAACAATATAAAGATGCAAACAAATTCAATAACCAAGGGAGCAAAAAAAACATAAAAATGAAATCCTAATTCCCAACACTAAAAAAGGTTATTGATTGAGTAAATTATAAAAGTGGCACGAATGAAAAATACATACACGAAATTCACTCTTCTTTAGCTAGAAGAATTTTTTTAAGTATACTGCAAGTGAAAGACTGAGAAAATGAAATTATGATTAGTTAGTTAGTTACTAAGTTGTAAGTTTTATCATCACCATAATTAAGAACTAAAGGGATTCATATGATTTGTATACATTCAAACATTCTCCTTCAAATGAACTTATTTTCTAGGTGGAAATATTAATGTCTGCTATTACTATAATTTGTGATGAATTTGAGGAACACTCTCTTTTAAGAGATATTGGTGCATCAGATGCTTTGTTATTCGAAATAGATACAACTTATTTCATGAGCCAATAGATACAACTTAAAATGAAAAGATTAGAGCAATGTGCAAAATCTAGGAAATAATTATAGGAGTTAGACAACGAGGACAATGAGACTCCTTTCAAAATAACAGTTTATTTTATGCATTAAGAATGTATCAGAAGGAAAAAAAACACTTGGCTTTTGACGATTCTTACACGAAACAACAAAGCTTTTGGCCTTTTTCCTATCAATAATATTTTGTCTGAATACATGTGGCAACAGTTTGAACCACCCTTTACTACTACTAACTTGTTCCCGTCCAGACCTAGAATTTCTCAACCAAGAAACAGAATAGGCCATTCATCACTAACAAATTCTTTCCTCCCAAAGATTAAATCCTAAATATCTAACGAATACGAGAAGACCTATAACTAGGATTATAAACAACCACCAATGAATCATTAAAAGAAATCGACATATGCCCACAAGTTGCACAGGAAAGAAAGAAGTTGAACATTCAAAGAATAAATTGGATTGAAATGCTTAAGTCAACAAAAAAATAGTCTATAATGTAATTATCTCTCCTTCATATGTGCTTACATATATGTTCTTCATATGTGGATACATATATCCAGAGAGAAGGTTAAATGGTACAATATTATTTGGGGTAAATACTGTATTTCGAGATGTTCCTTCATCTCATGGTTAGGAATTCTAAATCGATTAGCTACAAAAAACATAATAATTGAATGAGGCTTGAAAATCAATCATCTTTATTTTTTATGTTTGAATTGTTCTGAGGATGCGGATCATTTAATCATTGTATGCTCTTACTTTAACAAAATATAAAGTAAGATTCTCATGAAGTGTGGGATAAAGAGTCCAGTTATATAATTGAATTGAGTAACTAATATTAATTTTGAAATCCGATCAATGGAACACTTTCTCATTGTTAGCTCTCTATTTACACTTTATATGTATTGGATACGGGGTTAGAGAAACACTGGAAATTATGGCAAATTAAGCTTGAATAAGGAACAAATTCTGGGTGAAGAATGTGGGCCTAAAAAAGGTTTGTAATAGAGTGTTTAGGCTAAAAGGTTTATTTGTAATGTTTTATGGGCTTGTTAGTTTTTTCTTAAAGTTGTTTTGGGATTTAAGAGTTATATGTAATAGGTTGGATTTGGGCTTCTAGAACTACTTGTAATAGGACTTGGAAATGTTGTGTAATGAGTTATTAATAACAAATTTGATTTTCCAATAAAAAATAGAAAAAGAAAGAATATTCAAATATAATATTTGTACATACAAACATCTCAACAACCAATAAATCATTTAGATACAACGAATAATTTTGAACCAAGCAAATTTATTCTTTTAATTTTGTATGCTTAAATATTATGTGTACCGTTCTCATTTATTTTTTGTGTGAATACAACACTATTTTTACCTGTAAATATCACTCACTGCAAAACAAAGAATGAGTTTAGCATTCCATGTTGTTTGTATCAATCCCATTACTTGCTGTATTTTTAGTTATAGATCTAGTTTATAAAACCAGTTTAACAGATAAAAACCAGAATGCATACTATACATTGCTTGGGTTTTATAAAAACTAGCCACCGGTTAAACGGTCAGCGCCTTCGAAAGATTATTTGAGTAGGCAACCAACCCATTAATCGATTTTAGATTGTTTATGCATAGACGATTTTAAATATATTTTATTAAAAAATATATATTATAATTATTGTAAATTTAATAGTTAGTTAGTATATCAATAGATATTATATTGAATAAGGTGATATATAATAAAAATGTCACGAGGTAAATTAAACATATGTTACCAACATTCTTATTTTATAATTGTAAAATTACTTATGTACTTTCTTGACGTAAAACCATTCAAAGTGCGCACAAACTAACCGGATAACCCATATTACCAAAATAAAAGAAAGATTAAATTGAACACAATAATTCAAAATACATAATTATGTAAATTTAATTAATACATTAAAAACAAAATTAATATGGGTTAGTGGTAAAACCACCTTTAAACTTCTCGGTATTACCCAATAAATTTATATTTATTCGAATATATATGTGTCTTAATCTTAATGTTCTCTTAAATTAGAGAAGATTA
Source organism: Nemophila menziesii (assembly GCA_029959085.1). NCBI lineage: Eukaryota > Viridiplantae > Streptophyta > Magnoliopsida > Boraginales > Hydrophyllaceae > Nemophila > Nemophila menziesii. Next base: position 19,890,569 of record JARWIR010000015.1, on the reverse strand, counting down.
ATTTTTAGTATAATTATTTAAGTAATCAACTTATCAAAACATATAAATGAATAGTTTTTATTGCAAGAAAAATATAAATGAACACAAAATCAAGCGACATTTTTTATTTAATCTATTATGTTACAAGTCACGTTAATATTAAATCACATTTAGATTTTCCTCAAAGAACCTGAACAACTTATATTTGAAAATAGATAAATTAAATACAAATTAATTCAACAAATATTGTACAAAAAACATCGCGTTTATATTTATGAATGCAAGAAAATTACTACATTATTACAATAATAAGATAATCTTACATACAAGAGTACTTAAGAAATTTAAAATTACAATACAAAATATAAACCCTAATACTAGTGATTTCAGTTACAAGGCGGGTTAGGGCAAACATAGTTGCATGGAAACGGATGTAGCTTTAAAGACGAGTTTTATACTTGTTGCTTAGGTGGTGTTGATGACGATGAGAAAGATTTTGATGGGATGGACGACATAGAATTTAAAAGCTCCAATTGATTACCAGCTGTCACGTCGGTATAAAGGGCTTCTTGTGCAATTTTGGGTAACTTCACTTGTATCCCCAACTCCATTCTCGTCCCGATTCCAAGACAAACTTGTTAATCATCTCTTCGTTGTTTCTGTTTGGAAGGATTTGTGCCCAAATTGACGAGCCATTATTGAGTTCGATGGGAATGAGGGGAATGATTCCGGTCTGATTTGTGTCATAATCTAGATTGGATCCCAATATTGTTAATTAGAAGAATGGGATTATCAAAAGTATAAGGAAACACAATTATTAATGGAACATCAGGTTCCATTAGAGCTATATATGGAGAAAAATTGAACCTCTTAAAGCTAGTTTCCAGAATGGTGTAAATTTATGTTTTCAAGGAGGTTATAAATGGTATTTGTTATAAATGGATAAAAAACTTCTTTGTAAACATCCATATCAATGTGTATTAGAAGATTTGGAACAGGAATGTCAGAAAAGGCGAGTAGTTCTTTTTCCTGAATATATAATATAATTAATTAATACATTATAAATTAAAATATAATTTCATCTTAGAAAAGCTTGTGCATTTACATTTAGCAAGTAGCTTCTTTCTCCTGAATATAAAATCTTTTAAAGTCTTGGAAAATATAATTCTCTCCCAAACACAAATTGACAATCATATATAGTGTTTTAACTTGATTATAACATGAGATTAGTTAATAGGAATCAGATTCATTCCACATGGTCATTTTTATACAAGAAAAAAACACTTAGATAAGCAACACTCAACCAACCATCCTATACAACATTAGTTAGAGACTCATATACTAGTGAGTACAACTACTAATCTGTAATTTATTAAACATAAGTTTTGCCAATTCAATATCTAATAGATATCATACGTTATGAAAAAAAGGGAAGTCTTACCAAGATTATTTAGTAGAATATTCTTCTTTTGATGAAATGTCATAGCCAACAACCATTGTTGGTAAAAGACATTAAAGTATTTCTAATGAAATTTCTATTAATAGAGAGCTTTAACAATAATCCAAACAATTTACCAAATAAATATGACTAATCAGAAACTTAATTTAATTATCTAAATCCTAATGTTAATATATTAATGGTTGGTCTCAAATTGTATAATAATTTGAAAAAAGTATGATATGCAATTGAAAAGTATAGTTACCTTTAACACACATTTGCAAAATTTAAATAATTTTATTCTTTTTGTGATTTCTTGCTTCCCTTTATTTTACCTACATTCCCTTTCTAATTTATTTATGCCATTGCAGATTCATCAGAATTAATAATAAATTAAAAATATAATCCAAACAATTTACCAAATAAATATGACTAATCAAAAACTTAATTTAATTATCTAAATCCTAATGTTAATATATTAATGGTTGGTCTCAAATTGTATAATAATTTGAAAAAAGTATGATATGCAATTGAAAAGTATAGTTACCTTTAACACACATTTGCAAAATTTAAATAATTTTATTCTTTTTGTGATTTCTTGCTTCCCTTTATTTTACCTACATTCCCTTTCTAATTTATTTATGCCATTGCAGATTCATCAGAATTAATAATAAATTAAAAATTATTTTCTCTTTTTAGATAATATATATTTTTTAAACTAAAAGTATATATGAAATCCAACCATCAAACCTTGATATTTATTCAGCATTTAACAAGGTATACATGGACTTTATTGAAAGATATTTAGATTAGTTTTGTGTAATGTTTTGTTTTTTTGAAATATGGTTAAAAATAAATATGAAATTAAAGATCAGAAATTTGAAAAAAATCTATCTATTACAGATACTTCAATTAATCTAGTCTATTCAATATAGAACCCTAGGTTAAGTATCATATAAAACCGAAACAAAAAGTAAGAATCAACAAAATTATAAATATGCGATACTAATATATGGGAATGGTAGATCATGACCATCCAAATCGATCAAAATAAAGCTATCATATTGGGCTATGCCCAATAAGACCAATTAGTCATTAGACTAATATAACTAGTAATTAAATTTGAGACACGCAATACACATGCCCAAACATATTTGGAAGATCTTGTACACATCGGTCATAAATTCCTGCATTAAAAGACCATCATAAATGCTCCCAACATTAACTCGTTCTCCCCCTGGTGAAAGAATACATTAAGACTCATGCCGGTTTCCATGGACATTGTTAACACTTTTGGATTCCATTTATATGAATATTTTGAAACTCACAAGATTACCATATAAAGAGGTTTACATTATATTTTTTAACACACAAATTTATATTCAATAAGCATAATAGAAAATGTCTATTCTTCTCTTAAATTTTTTCTGACATTAAAATAGAGTATTAATAGTAATCCCTTTGAGGATACCCTTTAAAATAGAGTATTAATTGTAATCCCTTTGAGGATACCGACCATATTTGAAATTTTTTTTTAACTAAGTCATGTAGAAGTAACTCTATTACATGGCGGATCTGAAATATGTTGTAAGTATTTTGTAGTAATATTTAATTATCTACATATAACTTGTTGTAAGTGTATTTTGGAAATAAATATATGTTTGAGATTACTAATTTAATAAAAGTGTTTGTTAGTTTTACCAACAATATAGAGATGCATACAAAATCAATAACCAAGTGAAGCAAAAAATCATAAAAATGAAATTCTCAAAGAACATGAACAACTTATATTTGAACCTACATAAATTAAATAACTATTTTAACAAATATTGTACAAAAAACATCGCGTTTATATTTATGAATGCAAGAAAATTACTATATCATTACAATAATTAGAGAATCTTACACACTAGAGTACTTGAGAAAATTAAAATTACAATACAGAATATAAACCCTGATACTAGTGATTTCAGTTAGAAGGCGAGTTAGGACAAACATAGTTGCATGGAAATGGAGGTAGCTTTGAAGACAAGTTTTAAACTTGTTGCTGAGGTGGTGCTGATGATGATGAGAAAGATTTAGATGGGATGGAAGACATAGATTTTAGAAACTCTATTTGTTTACTCACCTTGGTATAAAGGGCTTCTAATGCAATTTTGGGTAACTTCACTTGTATACCCAACTCCATTCTAGTCCCGATTCCAAGCCAAAATTGTTAATCATCTCTTCATTGTTAAGATTTGGAACCAGAATGTTAGAAAAGATGAGTAGCTTCTTTAACCTGAATAAATAATATAATTCATGAATACATTACAAATTAAAATATAATTTCATCTTAAAAAAGGTAGTGCATTTACATTTATCAAGTAGCTTCTTTCTCATGAATATAGTATCTTTTAAAGTCTTACAAAATATAATTCTCTCCCAAATACAAATAGACAATCATTAATATAAATATAGATAGTGATATAACTTTATTATAACATGAGATTAGAGTTAATAAGAACCAGATTCATTCCACATGGTCATATATATACAAGAAACTTGAAAAAATCACTTAAATAAACAACACTCAACCAAACATCCTATAAAACCTTAGTCAGAGACTCATATACTAGTGAGTACAACTACTAATTTGTCATTTATTAAACATAAGGTTTGCCAATTCAATATCTAATAGATATAATACATTATGAAAAAGATATAAGACTTACCAATATTATATAGTAGAATATTCTCCTTTTGTTGAAATGCCATAGCCAACAAACATTGTCTGTAAAAGACATTAAAGTATTTGTAATGAAATTTCTATTAATAGAGAGCTTTGACAAAAAACAACATATGACAAGAATTTTTAAATCAGATGATAATCCTAACAATATATCAAATAAATGACTGATCGAAAACTTAATTTACCAAATAAATCCTAATGCTAATATATAAATGGTTGGTCTCTAATTATATAAAAATTTGAAACAAGTATGGATAAAATTAAAATGTATTGTTACCTTTAACACACATTTGAAAAATTGAAATAATTTGATTCTTTTTGTTATTTTTTGCTTCCCTTTATTTTACCTACCTTCCCCTTCTACTCTATTCATGTCACAGATTCATCAACATTAATAATAGATTAAAAGTAATTTTCTTTTTGAGATAAAATATATTTTTTCAAACTAAAAGTATATATCAAATCCAACTATCATACCTTGATATTATTCAGCATTTACCAATGTATACATGGACGTCATTGAAAAAGCTTTAGATTAGTTTTGTGTAATGTTATTTTTCAAAAAAAAGAGTTAGAAGGAAATAAGAAATTAAAGATCATAAATTTGACAAAAATCTGGCGATTACAGATATTTCAATTAATGTAGTCTATTCAACGTAGAAACCCTAGAATTAGTATCATCTGAAGCCGAAACAAAAAGAAAAAACCGGCAAATTATGAATAAGCCACACTTATACATGGGAGTCCATCCAAATAGATTGAAATCAATGGTTGAGAATTATTAAATATTCACTAAGAAAAAAGCTATCACATTGGGCTAAGCCCAATAAGACAATTAGTCAATAGACTGATATAACTAATAATTAAACTTGAGACACCAAACACAAGCCCAAGTATATTTAGAAGTGCTAGTACCCACGAAAGAATTTGTCAGTAATCATATTTATTCTCAATGGTCATAAAATCCCGCATTAAATTACCATCATAAATACGTCCAACAGTAACTCATTCTCCCTCTTGTGAAAAACTGCATTCAGACTCATGCTGGTTTCGAAGAATATTGTTTATACTTTTGTACGCTGTTTATTATGAATATTTTGAAAACTCACAAGATTACCATATAAAAAGGATTAAGTCATATTGTTTAAAACACAAATTTATCTTCAATATATATAATATAAAATCACTTTTCTCCTATAAAAAATGTTTCTAATTTTAGAATATAGTAGTAATAGTAATCCCTTTGAGGTTAACGACCATATTTGAAAAATCTTTTTTTAACTACTCAGCAAATTTGAAATATGTTGTATGTTTTTTATGTAACATTTTATTATCTACATACAACTCGTTGTAAGTTTATTTTGTAAATAAATGTATTTTTGAGATTATCAATTTAGATAAGTGTTTGTTAGTTTTACCAACAATATAAAGATGCAAAAAAATTCAATAACCAAGGGAGCAAAAAAAACATAAAAATGAATCATAATTCCCAACACTAAAGAAGGTTATTGACTGAGTAAATTATAAAAGTGGCACAAATGAAAATACATACACGAAATTCACGCTTCTTTAGCTAGTGGAATTTTTTTAAGTGTACAGCAAGTGAAAGACGGAGAAAATGAAATTATGATTAGTTAGTTAGTTACTAAGTTGTAAGTTTTATCATCACCATAATTAAGAACTAAAGGGATTCATATGATCAGTATACATTCAAACATTCTCCTTCAAATGAACTTATTTTCTAGGTGGAAATATTAATGTCTGCTATTACTATAATTTGTGATGAATTTGAGGAACACTCTCCTATAAGAGATATTGGGGCATCAGATTCTTTGTTATTCGCAATAGATACAACTTATTTCATGAGCCAATAGATACAACTTAAAATGAAAAGATTAGAGCAATGTGCAAAATCTAGGAAATAATTATAGGAGTTAGACAACGAGGACAATGAGACTCCTTTCATAATAACAGTTTATTTTATGCATTAAGAATCTATCAGAAGGAAAAAAAACACTTGGCTTTTGACGATTCTTACTCGAAACAACAAAGCTTTTAACGTTTTTCCTATCCATAATATTTTGTCGGAATACATATGCCAACAGTTTGAACCACCCTTTACTACTACTAACTTGTTCCCGTCCAGACCTAGAATTTCTCAACCAAGAAACAGAATAGACCATTCATCACTAACAAATTGTTTCATCTCAAAGATTAAATCCTAAATATCTAACGAATACGAGAAGACCTATAACTAGCATTATAAACAACAACCAATGAATCATTAAAAGAAATCGCCATATGCCCACAAGTTGCACAGGAAAGAAAGAAGCTGAACATTCAAAGAATAAATTTGATTGAAATGCTTAAGTCAACAAAAAATAGTCTATAATGTAATTATCTCTCCTTCATATGTGCTTACATATATGTTCTTCATATGTGGATACATATATCCAGAGAGAAGGTTAAATGGTACAATATTATTTGGGGTAAATACTGTATTTCGAGATGTTCCTTCATCTCATGGTTAGGAATTCTAAATCGATTAGCTACAAAAAACATAATAATTGAATGGGGCTTGAAAATCAATCATCTTTATTTGTTATGTATGAATTGTTTAGAGGATGCAGATCATTTAATCATTGGATGCTCTTACTCTAACAAAATATTAAGTACGATTCTCGTGAAGTGTGGGATAAAGATTCCAGTTATAGAATTGAATTGAGTAACTAAAATTAATTTTGAAATCCAATCTATGGAACACTTTCTCATAGTTAGCTCTCTATTTACACTCTATATGTATTGGATACGGGGTGAGAGAAACACTGGAAATTATGGCAGATTAAGCTTGTATGTGGAACAAAATTTGGGTGAAGAATGTAGACCTAAAAAAGGTTTGTAATAGAGTGTTTAGGCTAAAAGGTTTATTTGTAATGTTTTATGGGCTTGTTAGTTTTTTCTTCAAGTTATTTTGGGCTTTAAATGTTATATGTAATAGGTTGGATTTGGGCTTCTAGAACTACTTGTAATAGGACTTGGAAATGTTGTGTAAGGAGTTATTAATAAGAAATTTGATTTGCCAATAAAAAATAGAAAAAGAAAGAATATTCAAATATAATATTTGTACATACAAACATCTCAACAACCAATAAATCATTTAGATACAACGAATAATTTTGAACCAATCAAATTTATTCTTTTAATTTTGTATGCTTAAATATTACATGTACCATTCTAATTTATTTTTTGTGTGAATATTATAATATTTTTACCTTTTAAATGTCACTCACTTCAAAACAAAGAACTGAGTTTAGCATTCCATGTTGTTTGTATCAATCCCTTTAATTGTTGTATTTTTAGTTATAGATCTGGTTTATAAAACCACTTTAACAGATAAAAACCAGAATGCATACTATACATCGCTTGGGTTCTATAAAAACTAGCCACCTGTTAAACTGTCTGCGTCTTCGAAAGATTAATTGAGTAGGCAACCAACCCATTGATCAATTTTAGGTTGTTTATGCATAGACAATTTTAAATATATTTTATTTATATTTTATTAAAAAATTTATATTATTATTATTGTAAATTTAATAGTTAGTTAGTATATCAATAGATATTATACTGAATAAGGTGATATATAAGAAATATTTCACAGGGTAAATTAAATATACATTACCAACGTTCTTATTTTATAATTGTAAAATTATTTTGTACTTTCTTGACGTAAAATCATTTAAAGTGCGCACAAACTAACCCGGATAACCCATATTAACAAAATAAAAGAAAAATTAAATTGAACACAATCATACAAAATACATAATTAGATAAATTTAATTAATACATTAAAAACAAAATTAATATGGGTTAGTGGTATTCTCTTAAATTAGAGAAGATTAATTTTTAATTTAAATATTTAAGTAATCACCTTATCAAAACATATAAATGAATAGTTTTTATTGCAAGAAAAATTTAAATTAACAAAAAATCAAGTGACATTTTTAATTTAATCTATTATGTTACAAGTCACTTTAATATTAAATCACATTTAGATTTTCCTCAAAGAAAATGAACAACTTATATTTGAAAATAGATAAATTAAATAAAAATTAATTCAACAAATATTGTACAAAAAACAGCGCGTTTATATTTATGAATGCAAGAAAATTACTACATTATTACAATAATAAGAGTATCTTACACACTAGAGTACTTAAGAAATTTAAAATTTCAATATCAAATATAAAACCTAGTACTAGTGATTTCAGTTAGAAGGCGGGTAAGGGCAAACATAGTTGCATGGAAATGGAGGTAGCTTTGAAGACGAGTTTTATACTTGTTGCTGAGGTGGTGCTGATGATGATGAGAAAGATTTTGATGGGATGGACGACATACAATTTAAAAACTCCAGTTGTCACGTCGGTATAAAAGGCTTTTTGTGCATTTATTGGGTAACTTCACTTGTATCCCAAGTCCATTCTAGTCCCGATTCCAAGACAAACTTGTTAATCATCTCTTCGTTGTTTCTGTTTGGGAAGATTTGTGCCCAAATTGACGAGCCATTATTGAGTTTGAAGGGAATATTTGTGTCATAATCAAGATTGGATCCCAATATTGTTAATTAGAAAAATGGGATTATCAAAAGAATAAGGAAAACACAAAAATTGAACCTCTTAAAGCTAGTTTCCAGAATGGTGTAAATTTATGTTTTCAAGGGGGTTATAAATGGTATTTGTTTTAAATGGATTAAAAACTTCTTTGTAAACATCCATATCAATGTGTATTGGAAGATTTGGAACAGGAATGTCAGAAAAAGCAAGTAGCTTTTTTTTCCTGAATATATAATATAATTCATGAATACATTATAAATTAAAATATAATTTCATCTTAGAAAAGCTAGTGCATTCACGTTTAGCAAGTAGCATCTTTCTCCTAAAAATAAAATCTTTTAAAGTGTTGGAATATATAATTCTCTCCCAAACACAAATTGACAATCATATAGAGTGTTTTAACTTGATTATAACATAAGATTAGAGTTAATAGGAATCATATTCATTACATATGGTCATTTTTATACAAGAAAAAAAACACTTAAATAAGCAACACTCAACCAACCATCCTATACAACCTTAGTCAGAGACTCATATACTAGTGAGTACAACTACTAATCTGTAATTTATTAAACATAAGTTTTGCCAATTCAATATCTAATAGATATCATATGTTATGAAAAAAAATAAGTTTTACCAAGATTATTTAGTAGAATATTCTTCTTTTGTTGAAATGTCATAGCCAACAACCATTTTCGTAAAACACATTAAAGTATTTGTAATGAAATTTCTATTAATATTGAGCTTTAACAATAATCCAAACAATTTACCAAATAAATATGACTAATCAAAAACTTAATTTAATTATCTAAATCCTAATGTTAATATATTAATGGTTGGTCTCAAATTGTATAACAATTTGAAAAAAGTATGATATACAATTAAAATGTATAGTTACCTTTAACACAAATTTGAAAAATTTAAATAATTTGATTCTTTTTGTGATTTCTTGCTTCCCTTTATTTTACCTACCTTCCCTTTCTAATTTATTCATGCCATTGCAGATTCATCACCATTAATAATAAATTAAAAATAATTTTCTGTGTTTAGATAAAATATATTTTTCAAACTAAAAGTATATATCAAATCCAACCATCAAACCTTGCTATTTATTCAGCATTTACCAAGGTATACACGGACTTCGTTGAAAGATATTTAGATTAGTTTTGTGTAATGTTGTTTTTTTTGAAAGATGGTTAAAAAGAAATAAGAAATTAAAGATCCGAAATTTGACAAAAATCTATCTATTACAGATATTTCAACTAATCTAGTCTATTCAATGTAGAACCCTAAGTTTAGTATCATATGAAACCAAAACAAAAAGTGAGTATCAACAAAATTCTAAATAAGCGATACTAATATATGGGAATGGTAGGGTTTAGATCTTGACCATCAAAATAGATCAAAATAAATGGTTGAAAATTATTCAAAATTTATTGAGAAAAAAGATGTCATATTTGGCTAAGACCAATTAGTCATTAGACTAATATAACTAGTAATTAAATTTGAGACACCCAATACATATGCCCAAACATATTTGAAAGTGCTTGTACACATCATAAAGTTGTTAGTAATCACATTTATTCTCAATGGTCATAAATTCCCGCATTAAAAGACCATCATAAATGCTCCCAACATTAACTCGTTCTCCCCCTTTGAAAGAATACATTCAGACTCATGCTGGTTTCCATGAACATTGTTAACACTTTTGGATTCCATTTATATGAATATTTTTAAACTCACAAGATTACCATATAAAGAGGTTTAAGTTATATTGTTTAACAAACAAATTTATATTCAATAACAGTAATAGAAAATGTATATTCTTCTTTTAAATTGTTTCTTATTTAAAAATAGAGTATCAATAGTAATCCCTTTGAGGATACCGACCATATTTGAAAAATCGTTTTTTAACTAAGTCATGTCAAAAGTAACGCTATTACAGGCGGATCTGAAATATGTTGTAAGTTTTTTGTCGTAATATTTAATTATCTACATATAACTTGTTGTAAGTGTATTTTAGAAATAAATATATGTTTGAGATTACCAATTTAATAAGTGTTTGTTAGTATTACCAACAATATAGAGATGCATACAAAATTAATAACCAAGTGAAGCAAAAAATCATAAAAATGAAATCCTAATTCCAATTTGCAGTCAAAGAAGGTTATTGACTGGTTATATTAAAAAAGTGGCGTGATTGAAAATACATACACGAAATTCACCCATCTTGAGATAGTAAAATTTTTTTTAGTATAATGCAAGTGAAAGAGTTTGAACATGAAATTATGATTAGTTAGTTTGTTAGTAAGTTGTAGGTTTTATCATCACCATAATTAAGAACTAAAAGGCGTCATATTAGTGGTTTACATTCGAATATCCGCCTTATATTGAACTAATTCTATGTGTGGAAACATTAAGAGATATTTTTGATGAATTTTAGGACGACTCTCCTTTAAGAGATATTTGTGCATAGAAGCTTTGTTGGGTTGTGAATCATATATATATCCATTGAACGGTTGAGAGGTAATTTTAAATATTTTTCTTTGTCATTTGCAATCGTGACAAAAATGTACACTAAGTTATATTAATCGTTCAATAAAACTACGATAATTGGGGAATCCTCGTAAATTTATAACGTACCTGCCACTTCTTTTTCTCTTCTTTCATAAGCCAATAGAAACAACTTGAAATGAAAATATTAGAGCAATGTGCAAAATCTAGGAAAAATTTATATGAGTTAGACAACGAAGACAATGAGACTCCTTTCAAAATAACAGTTTATTTTATGCATTAAGAATCTATCAGAAGTAAAAAAACATTTGGATTTTGATGATTCTTACACAAAACAACAAATCATTTGACGTTTTTCCTATCCATAATATTTTGTATGAATAGATGTGGCAGCAGTTTGAACCATTCTTTAATACTACTAACTTGTTCCATTCCAGACCTATAATTTCTTCAACCACGAAACAAAATAGGTCATTCATCACCAACAAATTGTTTACTCTGAAAGTTTAAATCCAAAATATATAACGAATACGAGTAGACATTTAACTAGCATTATAGACAACAACTAATGAATCATTCAAAGAAATCACCATATGCCCACAAGTTGCACATGAAAGAAAGAAGCTGAAGATTCAAAGAATAAATTGGATTGAAATGCTTAAGTCAACGAAAAAATTGTCTATATTGTAGTTATCTCTCCATCATATGCTCATACATATATATTTTTAATTATTGTAAGTAGAATTTTTTACATACAAAATGAATTTTGTAACATTCTTATTTTGGATCGTGTGGCATTTGGAAGTTGACATAAAATAAAAGCTTAGAGTAATACTGGAGAAAGGAAAACATTCTACTTCTCCAAGTTCCCTGTAATTGATATAGGAAGTTTAATAACTTTTAAAGTAACGGAAATTTTTCAAACACTATAATGTGCAAAAAGAAAGTAGAATCAAATTAAATTTATTTATTTTGATTATAACATACAATATAGAGACAATGGACACAAAATTTTAGGACCTGGTGGCTATAATGCTTTCTTTAACAAATTATCTTGGAGTGTAATTGAAAAGGACTTCAATGTAGCAGTAAAGTTTTTCTAGATTCAGGTGAATTACTTGGACAGGTCAAGGCTACTAATATAGTTCACATTCAAAAAGAAAAAAATGCTTCAAGTGTTAGAAAGTTTAGTCCTGTTTCATGTGTAAACACTACTTATAAGGCCATATACTGAGTTATTTTTAATAGATTGAAGAAGGTTTTAGAAGCAATTATATCTAAAAAAACAGGATGCCTATGTAGGTGGAACGTATAAGTGACAATATCTTGGTTTCTCAGGATATTGTACTTGATTATGAAAAGAAATTTCTTGAAAAATTTGTACAATGAATTAAAATGTGTGTTTGTACTCCTTCATACTTTATTCGTGTAAACAGAGAAGCTTGAGGATACTTTACAGGAAAGCGTTGACCCAGGCAAGGAGATCCTCTCTCTCTATATCTTTTTACTATTTGCATGGAAGTGTGCACCGGATGATTTAATCATATGGAAATGAAATCTCAATTCAGTTATCATCATAAGTGTAAGTGTTTGAAGCTAAATCAAATTTTGTTTGTTGATAATGTGTTGGTTTTCCATAAAACTAATGTTAAGTCAGCTTCAATTGTAAAGAAAGCATATACTTCCAAAAGAGTGAATTATATTTTTGTGGTACTGAGGATGATCTTATATGCAGAATCTCTAATATACTTGATACTAAAGTGTCATATCTTCCTCTGAGATACTTATAGAAGATTATAAGATTATAGAAGATTAATTTTTAATTTAAATATTTCAGTAATCACCTTATCAAAACATACTTGATACTAAATGAATAGTTTTTATTGCAATAAAAATTTAAATGAACCCAAAATCAAGCGACATTTTTAAATTAATCTATTATGTTGCAAGTTATGTTAATATTAAATCACATTTAGATTTTTCTCAAAGAACATAAACAACTTATATATGAACATAGATAAATTAAATAAAATCTAATTCAACAAATATTGTACAAAAAATATCGCGTTTATATTTATGAACGCAAGAAAGTTACTACATCATTACAATAATTAGAGAATCTTACACACTAGAGTACTTGAGAAATTAAAATTACAATACAAACTATAAACCCTGATACTAGTGATTTCAGTTAGAAGGCGAGTTAGGACAAACATAGTTACATTGAAATGGAGGTAGTTTTGAAGACGAGTTTTAAACTTGTTGCTGAGGTGGTGCTGATAATGATGAGAAAGATATAGATAGGATGGAAGACATGGATTTTAGAAACTCTATTTATTTACCAGCTGTCACATTGGTATAAAGGGCTTCTTGTGGAATTTTGGGTAACTTCACTTGAATACCCAACTCCATTCTGGTCCCGATTCCAAGCCAAACTTGTTAATCATCTCTTCGTTGTTTCTGTTTATGAGGATTTGTGGCCAAATTGATAAGCCATTATTGAGTTCAAAGGGAATCATTCGATTGATTCCGGTCTGATTTGTGTAATAATATAGATTGGTTCCCAATATTGTTACTTAGAAGAGTGGGATTATCAAAAGAATAAGGAAAAAACACAATTTGTAATGGAACATAAGGTTCCATTAGAGTTATAGATGGAGAAAAATTGAACTTCTTAAAGCTAGTTTCTAAAATGGTGTAAATTTATGTTTTCATGGGGGTTAGGAATGGTATTTGTGTTAAATGGCTAAAGATCTTCTTTGTAAACATCCATATCAATGTGTATTTGAAGATTTGGAACCAGAATGTCAGAAAAGACGAGTAGCTTCTTTCTCGTGAATAAATAATATAATTCATGAATACATTACAAATTAAAATATAATTTCATCTTAAAAAAGGTAATGAATTTACATTTATCAAGTAGCTTCTTTCTCACGAATATAAAATCTTTTAAAGTCTTACAAAATGTAATTCTCTCCCAAATACAAATAGACAATCATGAATATAAATATAGATAGTGATTTAACTTGATTATAACATGAGATTAGAGTTAATAAGAACCAGATTCATTCCACATGGTCATATATATACAAGAAACTTGAAAAAATCACTTAAATAAACAACACCCAACCAACCATCCTATAAAACCTTAGCCAGAGACTCATATACTAGTGAGTACAGCTACTAATTTGTCATTTATTAAACATAAGGTTTGCCAATTAAATATCTAATAGATATAATACATTATGAAAAAGAGATAATTCTTACCAATATTATTTAGTAGAATATTCTCCTTTTGTTGAAATACCATAGCCAACAAACATTGTCTGTAAAAGACATTAAATTATTTGTAATGAAATTTCTATTAATAGAGAGCTTTGACAAAAAACAACAAATGACAAGAATTTTTAAATCAGATAATAATCCTAACAATTTACCAAAAAAGTCTGACTCATGGAAAACTTAATTTACCAATTAAATCCTAATACTAATATATAAATGGTTGGTCTCAAATTACATAACAATTTGAAACAAGTATGGAAAAATATTAAAATGTATTTTTACCTTTAACACACATTTGAAAAATTGAAATAATTTGATTCTTTTTGCGTTTTTTTCTTCCCTTTATTTTACCTACCTTCCCATTCTACTCTATTCATGCCACAGATTCATCAACATTAATAATAGATTAAAAGTAATTTTCTATTTTGAGATAAAATATATTTTTTCAAACTAAAAGTATATATAAAATCCAACTATCATACCTTGATATTATTCAGAATTTACCAAGGTATACATGGAGGTCATTGAAAAATCTTTAGATTAGTTTTGTGCAATGTTATTTTTCAAAAAAGAGTTAGAAGGAAATAAGAAATTAAAGATCAGAAATTTGACAAAAATCTGGCGATTACAGATATTTCAATTAATCTAGTCTATTCAATGTAGAAACCCTAGGTTTAGTATCATCTGAAGCCGAAACAAAAAGCAAGAATCGGCAAATTATGAATAAGCCATACTAATATATGGGAGTTGTAGGGTTTTGATCACGACCATCCAAATAGATTGAAATCAATGGTTGAGAATTATTAAATATTCCCTAAAAAAACTATCACATTGGGCTAAGCCCAATAAGACAATTAGTCAATAGACATATATAACTAATAATTAAACTTCAGACACGAAGCACAAGCCCAATCATATTTAGAACTACTAGTATCCACGAAAGAATTTGTCAGTAATCATATTTATTCTCAATGGTCATAAAGTCCCGCCTTAAAATGCCATCATAAATACGTCCAACAGTAACTCGTTCTCCCTCTTATGAAAAACTGCATTCAGACTCATGCTGGTTTCGAAGAGTATTGTTAATACTTTTGGACGCTGATTATTAAGAGTATTTTGAAAACTCACAAGATTACCATATAAAAAGGTTTAAGTCATATTGTTTAAAACACAAATTTATCTTCCATATATATAATATAAAATCTCTTTTCTTCTCTTACAAATTTTCTAATTTTAGAATATAGTAGTAATAGTAATCCCTTGCGGTTAACGACCATATTTGAAAAATCTTTTTTTAACTACTCAGCGGATCTGAAATATGTTGTATGTTTTTTTATGTAACATTTTATTATCTACATACAACTCGTTGTATGTTTATTTTGTAAATAAATGTATTTTTGAGATTACTAATTTATATAAGTGTTTGTTAGTTTTACCAACAATATAAAGATGCAAAAAAATTAAATAACCAAGGGAGCAAAAAAAACCGTAAAAATGAAAGCCTAATTCCCAACACTAGAGAAGGTTATTGACTGAGTAAATTATAAAAGTGGCACGAATAAAAATACATACACAAAATTCACGCTCTGCAAGTAAAAGATGGAGAAAATGAAATTATGATTAGTTAGTTAGTTACTAAGTTGTAAGTTTTATCATCACCATAATTAAGAACTAAAGGGATTCATATGATCAGTATACATTCAAACATTCTCCTTCAAATGAACTTATTTTCTAGGTGGAAATATTAATGTCTGCTATTACTATAATTTGTGATGAATTTGAGGAACACTCTCCTTTAAGAGATATTGGTGCATCAGATGCTTTGTTATTCACAATTGATACAACTTATTTCATGAGCCAATAGATACAACTTAAAATGAAAAGATTAGAGCAATATGCAAAATCTAGGAAATAATTATAGGAGTTAGACAACGAGGACAATGAGACTCCTTTCAAAATAACAGTTTATTTTATGCATTAAGAATCGATCAGAAGGAAAAAAACACTTGGCTTTTGACGATTCTTACACGAAACAACAAAGCTATTGACGTTTTTCCTGTCCATAATATTTTGTCTGAATACATGTGGAAGCTGTTTGAACCGCCCTTTACTACTACTAACTTGTTCCCATCCAGACCTAGAATTTCTCAACCACGAAACTGAATAGGCCATTCATCACTAACAAATTGTTTCCTCTCAAAGATTAAATCCTAAATATCTAATGAATACAAGAAGACATATAAGTAGCATTATAAACAACAACTAATGAATCATTCAAAGAAATCGCCATATGCCCACAAGTTGCACATGAAAGAAAGAAGCTGAACATTCAAAGAATAAATTTGATTGAAATGCTTAAGTCAACAAAAAAATAGTCTATAATGTAATTATCTCTCCTTCATATGTGCTTACATATATGTTCTTCATATGTGGATACATATATCCAGAGAGAAGGTTAAATGGTACAATATTATTTGTGGTAAATACTGTATTTCGAGATGTTCCTTTATCAAATGGTTAGGAATTCTAAATCGATTAGCTACAAACAAACATAATAATTGAATGGGGCTTGAAAATCAATCATCTTTATTTTTTATGTATGAATTGTTCAGAGGATGCAGATCATTTAATCATTGGATGCTCTTACTCTAACAAAATATTAAGTAAGATTCTCGTGAAGTGTGGGATAAAGAGTCCAGTTATATAATTGAATTGAGTAACTAAAATTAATTTTGAAATCCAATCTATGGAACACTTTCTCATAGTTAGCTCTCTATTTACACTCTATATGTATTGGATACGGGGTGAGAGAAATACTGGAAATTATGGCAGATTAAGCTTGTATGTGGAACAAAATTTGGGTGAAGATTGTAGGCCTAAAAAAGATTTGTTATAGAGTGTTTAGGCTAAAAGGTTTATTTGTAATATTTTGTGGACTTGTTAGTTTTTTCTTCAAGTTATTTTGGGCTTTAAATGTTATATGTAATAGGTTGGATTTGGGCTTCTAGAACTACTTGTAATAGGACTTGGAAATGTTGTGTAAGGAGTTATTAATAAGAAATTCGATTTGCCAATAAAAAATAGAAAAAGAAAGAATATTCAAATATAATATTTGTACAGACAAACATCTCAACAACCAATAAATCATTTAGATACAACGAATAATTTTGAACCAAGCAAATTTATTCTTTTAATTTTGTATGCTTAAATATTACATGTACCATTCTAATTTATTTTTTGTGTGAATATTATAATATTTTTACCTTTTAAATGTCACTCACTTCAAAACAAAGAACTGAGTTTAGCATTCCATGTTGTTTGTATCAATCCCTTTAATTGCTGTATTTTTAGTTATAGATATGGTTTATAAAACCCCTTTAACAGATAAAAACCAGAATGCATACTATACATCGTTTGGTTTCTATAAAAACTAGCCACCTGTTAAACTATCTGCGTCTTCGAAAGATTAATTGAGTAGGCAACCAACCCATTGATCAATTTTAGGTTGTTTATGCATAGACAATTTTAAATATATTTTATTTATATTTTATTAAAAAATTTATATTATTATTATTGTAAATTTAATAGTTAGTTAGTATATCAATAGATATTATACTGAATAAGGTGATATATAAGAAAAATTTCACAGGGTAAATTAAACATACATTACAACGTTCTTATTTTATAATTGTAAAATTATTTTGTACTTTCTTGACGTAAAATCATTTAAAGTGCGCACAAACTAACCTAGATAACCCATATTAACAAAATAAAAGAAAGATTAAATTGAACACAATCATACAAAATACATAATTAGATAAATTTAATTAATACATTAAAAACAAAATTAATATGGGTTAGTGGTATTCTCTTAAATTAGAGAAGATTAATTTTTAATTTAAATATTTAAGTAATCACCTTATCAAAACATATAAATGAATAGTTTTTATTTCAAGAAAAATTTAAATGAACAAAAAATCAAGTGACATTTTTTATTTAATCTATTATGTTACACGTCACGTTAATATTATATCACATTTAGATTTTCCTCAAAGAACATGAACAACTTATATTTGAAAATAGATAAATTAAATAAAAATTAATTCAACAAATATTGTACAAAAAACCAGCGCGTTTATATTTATGAATGCAAGAAAAGTACTACATTATTACAATAATATGAGTATCTTACACACTAGAGTACTTAAGAAATTTAAAATTACAATATCAAATATAAAACCTAGTACTAGTGATTTCAGTTAGAAGGCGGGTTAGGGCAAACATAGTTGCATGGAAATCGAGGTAGCTTTGAAGACGAGTTTTATACTTGTTGATGAGGTGGTGTTGATGATGATGAGAAAGATTTTGATGTGATGGACGACATAAAATTTAAAAACTCGAGTTGTCACGTCGGTATAAAAGGCTTTTTGTGCATTTTTTGGGTAACTTCACTTGTATCCCCAAGTCCATTCTAGTCCCGATTCCAAGACAAACTTGTTAATCATCTCTTTGTTGTTTCTGTTTGGGAAGATTTGTGCCCAAATTGACGAGCCATTTTTGAGTTCGAAGGGAATATTTGTGTCATAATCTAGATTGGATCGCAATATTGTTAATTGGAAAAATGGGATTATCAAAAGAATAAGGAAAACACAATTAGTAATGGAACATAAGGTTCCATTAGAGCTATATATGAAGAAAAATTGAACCTCTTAAAGCTAGTTTCCAGAATGGTGTAAATTTATGTTTTCAAGGGGACTATAAATGGTATTTGTTTTAAATGGATTAAAAACTTCTTTGTAAACATCCATATCAATGTGTATTGGAAGATTTGGAACAGGAATGTCAGAAAAGGCGAGTAGCTTTTTTTTCCTGAATATATAATACAATTCATGAATACATTATAAATTAAAATATAATTTCATCTTAGAAAAGCTAGTGCATTTACGTTTAGCAAGTAGCATCTTTCTCCTAAAAATAAAATCTTTTAAAGTGTTGGAAAATATAATTCTCTCCCAAACACAAATTGACAATCATAGAGAGTGTTTTAACTTGATTATAACATAAAATTAGAGTTAATAGGAATCAGATTCATTCCACATGGTCCTTTTTATACAAGAAAAAAAACACTTAAATAAGCAACACTCAACCAACCATCCTATACAACCTTAGTCAGAGACTCATATACTAGTGAGTACAACTACTAATCTGTAATTTATTAAACATAAGTTTTGCCAATTTAATATCTAATAGATATCATACGTTATGAAAAAAATAAGTTTTACCAAGATTATTTAGTAGAATATTCTTCTTTTGTTGAAATGTCATAGCCAACAACCATTTTCGTAAAACACATTAAAGTATTTGTAATGAAATTTCTATTAATATTGAGCTTTAACAATAATCCAAACAATTTACCAAATAAATATGACTAATCAAAAACTTAATTTAATTATCTAAATCCTAATGTTAATATATTAATGGTTGGTCTCAAATTGTATAACAATTTGAAAAAAGTATGATATACAATTGAAATGTATAGTTACCTTTAACACACATTTGCAAAATTTAAATAATTTGATTCTTTTTGTGATTTCTTGCTTCCCTTTATTTTACCTACCATCCCTTTCTAATTTATTCATGCCATTGCAGATTCATCAGCATTAATAATAAATTAAAAATAATTTTCTGTTTTTAGATAAAATATATTTTTCAAACTAAAAGTATATATCAAATCCAACCATCAAACCTTGCTATTTATTCAGCATTTACCAAGGTATACACGGACTTCGTTGAAAGATATTTGGATTAGTTTTGTGTAATGTTGTTTTTTTTGAAAGATGGTTAAGAAAAAATAAGAAATTAAAGATCAGAAATTTGACAAAAATCTATCTATTACAGATATTTCAACTAATCTAGTCTATTCAATGTAGAACCCTAAGTTTAGTATCATATGAAACCAAAACAAAAAGTGAGAATCAACAAAATTCTAAATAAGCGATACTAATATATGGGAATGGTAGGGCTTAGATCATGACCATCAAAATAGATCAAAATAAATGGTTGAAAATTATTCAAAATTTATTGAGAAAAAAGCTGTCATATTAGGCTAAGACCAATTAGTCATTAGACTAATATAACTAGTAATTAAATTTGAGAGACCCAATACATATAGCAAAACATATTTGGAAGTGCTTGTACACATCATAAAGTTGTTAGTAATCACATTTATTCTCAATGGTCATAAATTCCTGCATTAAAAGACCATCATAAATGCTCCCAACATTAACTTAGTTCTCCCCCATTGAAAGAATACATTCAGACTCATGCTGGTTTCCATGAACATTGTTAACACTTTAGGATTCCATTTATATGAATATTTTGAAACTCACAAGATTACCATATAAAGAGGTTTAAGTTATATTGTTTAACAAACAAATTTTTATTCAATAACAGTAATAGAAAATGTATGTTCTTCTTTTAAATTGTTTCTTATTTTAAAATAGAGTATCAATAGTAATCCCTTTGAGGATACCGACCATATTTGAAAAATAGTTTTTTAACTAAGTCATGTCAGAAGTAACGCTATTACACGGCGGATCTGAAATATGTTGTAAGTTTTTTGTCGTAATATTTAATTATCTACATATAACTTGTTGTAAGTATATTTTGGAAATAAATATATGTTTGAGCTTACCAATTTAATAAGTGTTTGTTGGTTTTACCAACAATATAGAGATGCATACAAAATTAATAACCAAGTGAAGCAAAAAATCATAAAAATGAAATCCTAATTCCAATTTGCATTCAAAGAAGGTTATTGACTGGTTATATCAAAAAAGTGGCGTGATTGAAAATACATACACGAAATTCACCCATCTTGAGATAGTAAATTTTTTTTAGTATAATGCAAGTGAAAGAGTTTGAACATGAAATTATGATTAGTTAGTTTGTTAGTAAGTTGTAGGTTTTATCATCACCATAATTAAGAACTTAAAGGCGTCATATTAGTGGTTTACATTCGAATATTCGCCTTATATTGAACTAATTCTATGTGTGGAAACATTAAGAGATATTTTTGATGAATTTTAGGACAACTCCCCTTTAGGAGATATTTGTGCATAGAAACTTTGTTGGGTTGTGAATCATATATATATCCATTGAACGGTTGAGAGGCAATTTTAAATATTTTTCTTTGTCATTTGCAATCGTGACAAAAATGTACACTAAGTTATATTAATCGTTCAATAAAACTATGATAATTGGGGAATCCTCGTAAATTTATAACGTACCTGCCACTTCTTTTTCTCTTCTTTCATAAGCCAATAGAAACAACTTGAAATGAAAATATTAGAGCAGTGTGCAAAATATAGGAAAAAATTATATGAGTTAGACAACTAAGACAATGAGACTCCTTTCAAAATAACAGTTTATTTTATGCATTAAGAATCTATCAGAAGTAAAAAAAACATTTGGATTTTGACGATTCTTACACGAAACAACAAATCATTTGACGTTTTTCCTATCCATAATATTTTGTATGAATAGATGTGGCAGCAGTTTGAACCATTCTTTAATACTACTAACTTGTTCCATTCCAGACCTATAATTTCTTCAACCACAAAACAAAATAGGCCATTAATCACCAACAAATTGTTTACTCTGAAAGTTTAAATCCCAAATATCTAACGAATACGAGTAGACATTTAACTAGCATTATAAACAACAACTAATGAATCATTCAAAGAAATTACCATATGCCCACAAGTTGCACATGAAAGAAAGAAGCTGAAGATTCAAAGAATAAATTGGATTGAAATGCTTAAGTCAACGAAAAAATAGTCTATATTGTAGTTATCTCTCCATCATATGCTCATACATATATATTTTTAATTATTGTAAGAAATTTTTTTTACATACAAAACGAATTTAGTAACATTCTTATTTTGGATCGTGTGGCATTTGGAAGTTGACATAAAATACAAGCTTAGAGTAATACTGGAGAAAAGAAAACATTCTACTTCTCCAAGTTCCCTGTAATTGATATAGGAAGTTTAATAACTTTTAAAGTAACGGAAATATTTCAAACACTATAATGTGCAAAAAGAAAGTAGAATCAAATTAAATTTATTTATTTTGATTATAACATACAATATAGAGACAATGAACACAAAATTTTAGGACCTGATGGCTATAATGCTTTCTTTAACAAATTATCTTGGAGTGTAATTGAAAAGGACTTCAATGTAGCAGTAAAGTTTTTCTAGATTCAGGTGAATTACTTGGATAGGTCAAGGCTACTAATATAGTTCACATTCAAAAAGAAAAAAATGCTTCAAGTGTTAGAAAGTTTAGTCCTGTTTCATGTGTAAACACTACTTATAAGGCCATATACTGAGTTATTTTAAATAGATTGAAGAAGGTTTTAGAAGCAATTATATCTAAAAAAACAGGATGTCTATGTAGGTGGAACGTATAAGTGACAATATCTTGGTTTCTCAGGATATTGTACTTGATTATGAAAAGAAATTTCTTAAAAATTTGTACAATGAATTAAAATGTGTGTTTGTACTCCTTCATACTTTATTCGTGTAAACAGAGAAGCTTGAGGATACTTTACATGAAAGCGTGGACCAAGGCAAGGAGATCCTCTCTCTCTCTATATCTTTTTACTATTTGCATGGAAGTGTGCACAGGATGATTTAATCATATGGAAATGAAATCTCAATTCAGTTATCATCATAAGTGTAAGTGTTTGAAGCTAAATCAAATTTGTTTGTTGATAATGTGTTGGTTTTCCATAAAACTAATGGTAAGTCAGCTTAAATTGTAAAGAAAGCATATACTTCCAAAAGAGTGAATTATATTTTTGTGGTACTGAGGATGATCTTATATGCAGAATATCTAATATACTTGATACTAAAGTGGCATATCTTCCTGTGAGATACTTATAGAAGATTAGAAGATTATAGAAGATTATTTTTTAATTTAATTATTTAAGTAATCACCTTATCAAAACATACTTGATACTAAATGAATAGTTTTTATTGCAATAAAAATTTAAATGAACCCAAAATCAAGCTACATTTTTAAATTAATCTATTATGTTGCAAGTTATGTTAATATTAAATCACATTTAGATTTTCCTCAAAGAACATGAACAACTTATATATGAACATAGATAAATGAAATAAAATCTAATTCAACAAATATTGTACAAAAAATATCACGTTTATATTTATGAACGCAAGAAAGTTACTTCATCATTACAATAATTAGAGAATCTTACACACTAGAGTACTTGAGAAATTAAAATTACAATACAAATATAAACCCTGATACTAGTGATTTCAGTTAGAAGGCGAGTTAGGACAAACATAGTTACATTTAAATGGAGGTAGCTTTGAAGACGAGTTTTAAACTTGTTGCTGAGGTGGTGCTGATAATGATGAGAAAGATATAGATGGGATGGAAGACATGGATTTTAGAAACTCTATTTATTTACCAGCTGTCACATTGGTATAAAAGGCTTCTTGTGGAATTTTGGGTAACTTCACTTGTATACCCAACTCCATTCTGGTCCCGATTCCAAGCCAAACTTGTTAATCATCTGTTCGTTGTTTCTGTTTGGGAGGATTTGTGGCCAAATTGATGAGCCATTATTGAGTTCGAAGGGAATCATTTGATTGATTCCGGTCTGATTTGTGTAATAATATAGATTGGATCCCAATATTGTTACTTAGAAGAGTGGGATTATCAAAAGAATAAGGAAAAAACATAATTTGTAATGGAACATAAGGTTCCATTAGAGTTATAGATGGAGAA
This sequence comes from Nemophila menziesii, assembly GCA_029959085.1. NCBI lineage: Eukaryota > Viridiplantae > Streptophyta > Magnoliopsida > Boraginales > Hydrophyllaceae > Nemophila > Nemophila menziesii. The sequence continues at coordinate 19,866,193 of JARWIR010000015.1, read as the reverse complement.
AAATTGAACTTCTTTAAGCTAGTTTCTAAAATGGTGTAAATTTATGTTTTCAAGGGGGTTAGAAATGGTATTTGTGTTAAATGGCTAAAAAACTTCTTTGTAAACATCCATATCAATGTGTATTTGACGATTTGGAACCAGAATGTCAGAAAAGACGAGTAGCTTCTTTCTCCTGAATAAATAATATAATTCATGAATACATTAAAAATTAAAATATAATTTCATCTTAAAAAAGGTAATGCATTTACATTTATCAAGTAGCTTCTTTCTCACGAATATAAAATCTTTTAAAGTCTTACTAAATATAATTCTCTCCCAAATATAAATAGACAATCATGAATATAAATATAGATAGTGATTTAACTTGATTATAACATGATATTAGAGTTAATAAGAACCAGATTGATTCCACATGGTCATATATATACAAGAAACTTGAAAAAATCACTTAAATAAACAACACTCAACCAACGATCCTATAAAACCTTAGTCAGAGACTCATATACTAGTGAGTACAGCTACTAATTTGTCATTTATTAAACATAAGGTTTGCCAATTCAATATCTAATAGATATAATACATTATGAAAAAGAGATAAGTCTTACCAATATTATTTAGTAGAATATTCTCCTTTTGTTGAAATGCCATAGCCAACAAACATTGTCTGTAAAAGACATTAAATTATTTGTAATGAAATTTCTATTAATAGAGAGCTTTGACAAAAAACAACATATGACAAGAATTTTTAAATCAGATAATAATCCTAACAATTTTCCAAATAAATCTGACTGATGGAAAACTTAATTTACCAATTAAATCCTAATGCTAATATATAAATGGTTGGTCTCAAATAATATAACAATTTGAAACAAGTATGAAAAAATATTAAAATGTATTTTTACCTTTAACACACATTTGAAAAATTGAAATAATTTGATTCTTTTTGTGTTTTTTTGCTTCCCTTTATTTTACCTACTTTCCCATTCTACTCTATTCATGCCACAGATTCATCAACATTAATAATAGATTAAAAGTAATTTTCTGTTTTGAGATAAAATATATTTTTTCAAACTAAAAGTATATATAAAATTCAACTATCATACCTTGATATTATTCAGCATTTACCAAGGTATACATGGACGTCATTGAAAAAGCTTTAGATTAGTTTTGTGTAATGTTATTATTAAAAAAAGAGTTAGAAGGAAATAAGAAATTAAAGATCAGAAATTTGTCAAAAATCTGGCGATTACAGATATTTCAATTAATCTAGTCTATTCAATGTAGAAACCCTAGGTTTAGTATCATCTGAAGCCGAAACAAAAAGCAAGAATCGGCAAATTATGAATAAGCCATACTAATATATGGGAGTTGTAGGGTTTTGATCACGACCATCCAAATAGATTGAAATCAATGGTTGAGAATTATTAAATATTCCCTAAAAAAAACTATCACATTGGGCTAAGCCCAATAAGACAATTAGTCAATAGACATATATAACTAATAATTAAACTTGAGAGACACGAAACACAAGCCCAAGCATATTTAGAACTGCTAGTATCCACGAAAGAATTTGTCAGTAATCATATTTATTCTCAATGGTCATAAAGTCCCGCCTTAAAATACCATCATAAAGACGTCAACCAGTAACTCAGTTCTCCCTCTTGTGAAAAACTGCATTCAGACTCATGCTGGTTTCGAAGAGTATTGTTAATACTTTTGGACGCTGATTATTATGAGTATTTTGAAAACTCACAAGATTACCATATAAAAAGGTTTAAGTCATATTGTTTAAAACATAAATTTATCTTCCATATATATAATATAAAATCTCTTTTCTTCTTTTACAAATGTTTCTAATTTTAGAATATAGTAGTAATAGTAATCCCTTTGAGGTTAACGACCATATTTGAAAAATCTTTTTTTAACTACTCAGCGGATCTGAAACATGTTGTATGTTTTTTATATGTAACATTTTATTATCTACATACAACTTGTTGTATGTTTATTTTGTAAATAAATGTATTTTTGAGATTACTAATTTATATAAGTGTTTGTTAGTTTTACCAACTATATAAAGATGCAAAAAAATTAAATAACCAAGGGAGCAAAAAAACCATAAAAATGAAAGCCTAATTCCCAACACTAGAGAAGGTTATTGACTGAGTAAATTATAAAAGTGGCACGAATGAAAATACATACACAAAATTCACGATCTGCAAGTGAAAGATGGAGAAAATGAAATTATGATTAGTTAGTTAGTTACTAAGTTGTAAGTTTTATCATCACCATAATTAAGAACTAAAGGGATTCATATGATCAGTATACATTCAAACATTCTCCTTCAAATGAACTTATTTTCTAGGTGGAAATATTAATGTCTGCTATTACTATAATTTGTGATGAATTTGAGGAACACTCTCCTTTAAGAGATATTGGTGCATCAGATGCTTTGTTATTCACAATAGATACAACTAATTTCATGAGCCAATAGATACAACTTAAAATGAAAAGATTAGAGCAATGTGCAAAATCTAGGAAATAATTGAAGGAGTTAGACAACGAGGACAATGAGACTCCTTTCAAAATAACAATTTATTTTATGCATTAAGAATCTATCAGAAGGAAAAAAAACACTTGGCTTTTGACGATTCTTACACGAAACAACAAAGCTATTGACGTTTTTCCTGTCCATAATATTTTTTCTGAATACATGTGGAAGCTGTTTGAACCGCCCATTACTACTACTAACTTGTTCCCGTCCAGACCTAGAATTTCTCAACCACGAAACTGAATAGGCCATTCATCACTATCAAATTGTTTCCTCTCAAAGATTAAATCCTAAATATCTAATAAATACAAGAAGACATATAAGTAGCATTATAAACAACAACTAATGAATCATTCAAAGAAATCGCCATATGCCCACAAGTTGAACATGAAAGAAAGAAGTTGAACATTCAAAGAATAAATTGGATTGAAATGCTTAAGTCAACAAAAAAATAGTCTATAATGTTGTTATCTCTCCTTCATATGTGCTTACATATATGTTCTTCATATGTGGATACATATATCCAGAGAGAAGGTTAAATGGTACAATATTATTTGGGGTAAATACTGTATTTCGAGATGTTCCTTCATCTCATGGTTAGCAATTCTAAATCGATTAGCTACATAAAAACATAATAATTGAATGGGGCTTGAAAATCAATCATCTTTATTTGTTATGTATGAATTGTTCGGAGGATGCAGATCATTTAATCATTGGATGCTCTTACTCTAACAAAATATTAAGTAAGATTCTTGTGATGTGTGGGATAAAGAGTCCAGTTATAGATTTGAATTGAGTAACTAAAATTATTTTTGAAATCCCATCTATGGAACACTTTCTCATTGTTAGCTCTCTATTTATACTATATATGTATTGGATACGGGGTGGGAGAAACACTGGAAATTATGGCAGATTAAGTTTGAATGAGGAACAAATTTTGGGTGAAGAATGTGGGCCTAAAAAAGGTTTGTAATAGAGTGTTTAGGCTAAAAGGTTTATTTGTAATGTTTTATGGGCTTGTTAGTTTTTTCTTAAAGTTGTTTTGGGCTTTAAGAGTTATATGTAATAGGTTGGATTTGGGCTTCTAGAACTACTTGTAATAGGACTTGGAAATGTTGTGTGAGGAGTTATAAATAAGAAATTTGATTTGCCAATAAAAAAATAGAAAAAGAAAGAATATTCAAATATAATATTTGTACATAGAAACATCTCAACAACCAATAAATCATTTAGATACAATGAATAATTTTGAACCAAGCAAATTTATTCTTTTAATTTTGTATGCTTAAATAATACATGTACCATTCTCATTTATTTTTTGTGTGAATACTATACTATTTTTACCTTTTAAATGTCACTCACTTCAAAACAAAGAACGAGTTTAGCATTCCATGTTGTTTGTATCGTCCCTTTACTTGATGTATATTTAGTTATAGATCTGGTTTATAAAACCACTTTAACAGATAAAAACCAGAATGCATACTATACATCGCTTGGGTTCTATAAAAACTAGCCACCGGCTAAACTGTCAGCGTCTTCGAAAGATTAATCGAGTAGGCAACCAACCCATTAATCGATTTCAGGTTATTTATGCATAGACGATTTTAAATATATTTTATTTATATTTTATTAAAAAATATATATTATAATTATTGTAAATTTAATAGTTAGTTAGTATATCAATAGATATTATATTGAATAAGGTGATATATAAGAAAAATTTCACGGGGTAAATTAAACAAATGTTACCAACGTTCTTATTTTATAATTGTAAAATTACTTCTGTACTTTCTTGATGTAAAATCATTTAAAGTGCGCACAAAATAACCCGGATAACCCATATTACCAAAATAAAAGAAAGATTAAATTGAACACAATAATACAAAATACATAATTATGTAAATTTAATTAATACATTGAAAACAAAATTAATATGGGTTAGTGGTAAAACCACCTTTAAACTTCTCGGTATTACCCAATAAATATATATTTATTCGAATATATATATATGTCTTAATCTAAATTAGAGAAGATTAATTTTTAATTTAAATAATTAAGTAATCACCTTATTAAAACATATAAATGAATAGTTTTTATTGCAAGAAAAATTTAAATGAACACAAAATCAAGCGAAATTTTTTATTTAATCTATTATGTTACAAGTCACGTTAATATTAAATCACATTTAGATTTTCCTCAAAGAACATGAACAACTTATATTTGAAAATAGATAAATTAAATAAAAATTAATTCAACAAATATTGTATAAAAAACATAGCGTTTATATTTATGAATGCAAGAAAATTACTACATCATTACAATAATAAGAGAATCTTACACACTATAGTACTTAAGAAATTTAAAATTACAATACAAAATATAAACCCTAGTACTAGTGATTTCAGTTAGAAGGCGGGTTAGGGCAAACATAGTTGCATGGAAATGGAGGTAGCTTTGAAGACGAGTTTTATACTTGTTGCTAAGGTGGTGCTGATGATGATGAGAAAGATTTTGATGGGATGGACGACATATAATTTAAAAACTCCAGCTGTCACGTCGGTATAAAGGGCTTTTTGTGCAATTTTGGGTAACATCACTTGTATCCCCAACTCCATTCTAGTCCCGATTCCAAGACAAACTTGTTAATCATCTCTTTGTTGTTTCTGTTTGGGAAGATTTGTGCCCAAATTGACGAGCCATTATGGAGTTCGAAGGGAATCAGTGGAATGATTCCGATCTGATTTGTGTCATAATCTAGATTGGATCCCAATATTGTTAATTAGAAAAATGGGATTATCAAAAGAATAAGGAAAACACAATTAGTAATGGAACGTAAGGTTCCATTAGAGCTATATATGGAGAAAAATTGAACCTCATAAAGCTGGTTTCCAGAATGGTGTAAATTTATGTTTTCAAGGGGGTTATAAATGGTATTTGTTTTAAATGGATAAAAAACTTCTTTGTAAACATCCATATCAATGTGTATTGGAAGATTTGGAACAGGAATGTCAGAAAAGGCGAGTAGATTTTGTTTCCCGAATATTTAATATAATTCATGCATACATTATAAATTAAAATATAATTTCATCTTAGAAAAGCTAGTGCATTTACGTTTAGCAAGTAGCTTCTTTCTCCTAAAAATAAAATCTTTTAAAGTGTTGGAAAATATAATTCTCTCCCAAACACAAATTAACAATCATAGAGAGTGTTTTAACTTGATTATACCATAAGATTAGAGTTAATAGGAATCAGATTCATTCCACATGGTCATTTTTATATAAGAAAAAAAACACTTAAATAAGCAACACGCAACCAACCATCCTATACAACCTTAGTCAGAGACTCATATACTAGTGAGTACAACTACTAATCTATAATTTATTAAACATAAGTTTTGCCAATTCAATATCTAATAGATATCATACGTTATGTAAAAAACAAGTCTTACCAAGATTATTTAGTAGAATATTCTTCTTTTGTTGAAATGTCATAGCCAACAACCATTTTCGTAAAACACATTAAAGTATTTGAAATGAAATTTCTATTAATATTGAGCTTTAACAATAATCCAAACAATTTACCAAATAAATATGACTAATCAAAAACTTAATTTAATTATCTAAATCCTAATGTTAATATATTAATGGTTGGTCTCAAATTGTAAAACAATTTGAAAAAAATATGATATATAATTGAAATGTATAGTTACCTTTAACACACATTTGCAAAATTTAAATAATTTTATTCTTTTTGTGATTTCTTGCTTCCCTTTATTTTACCTACCTTCCCTTTCTAATTTATTCATGTCATTGCAGATTCATCAGCATTAATAATAAATTAAAAATAATTTTATGTTTTTAGATAAAATATATTTTTGAAACTAAAAGTATATATATAATCCAACCATCAAACCTTGCTATTTATTCAGCATTTACCAAGGTATACATGGACTTCGTTGAAAGATATTTAGATTAGTTTTGTGTAATGTTGTTTTTTGTGAAAGATGGTTAAAAAGAAATAAGAAATTAAAGATCAGAAATTTGACAAAAATCTATCTATTACAGATATTTCAACTAATCTAGTCTATTCAATGTAGAACTCTAAGTTTAGTATCATATGAAATCGAAACAAAAAGTGAGAATCAATCAAATTCTAAATAAGCGATACTAATATATGGAAATGGAAGGGTTTTGAACATGACCATCAAAATAGATCAAAATAAATGGTTGAAAATTATTCAAAATTTATTGAGAAAAAAGCTGTCATATTGGGCTAAGCCCAATAAGACCAATTAGTCATTAGACTAATATAACTAGTAATTAAATTTGAGACACCCAATACATATGTCGTAACATATTTGGAAGTGCTTGTACACATCATAGAGTTGTTAGTAATCACATTTATTCTCAATGGTCATAAATTCCCGCTTTAAAAGACCATCATAAATGCTTCCAACATTAACACGTTCTCCCCCTTTGAAAGAATACATTCAGACTCATGATGGTTTCCATGAAAATTGTTAACACTTTTGGATTCCATTTATATTAATATTTTGAAACTCACAAGATTACCATATAAAGAGATTTAAGTTATATTGTTTAACAAACAAATTTATATTCAATAACAGTAATAGAAAATGTATATTCTTCTTTTAAATTGTTTATTATTTTAAAATAGAGTATCAATAGTAATCCCTTTGAGGATACCGACCATATTTGAAAAATCGTTTTTTAACTAAGTCATGTCAGAAGTAACGCTATTACACGGCGGATCTGAAATATGTTGTAAGTTTTTTGTCGTAATATTTAATTATCTACATATAACTTGTTGTAAGTGTATTTTGGAAATAAATATATGTTTGAGATTACCAATTTAATAAGTGTTTGTTAGTTTTACCAACAATATAGAAATGCATACAAAACTAATAACCATGTGAAGCAAAAAATCATAAAAATAAAATCCTAATTCCAATTGGCACTCAAAGAAGGTTATTGACTGATTATATTAAAAAAAGTGGCGTGATTGAAAACACATACACGAAATTCACCCATCTTTAGATAGTAAATTTTTTTTTAGTATAATGAAAGTGAAAGAGTTTGAACATGAAATTATGATTAGTTATTTTGTTAGTAAGTTGTAGGTTTTATCATCACCATAATGAAGAACTAAAAGGCGTCATATTAGTGGTTTACATTCGAATATTCGCCTTATATTGAACTAATTCTATGTGTGGAAACATTAAGAGATATTTTTGATGAATTTTAGGACGACTCTCCTTTAAGAGATATTTGTGCATAGAAGCTTTGTTGGGTTGTGAATCATATATATATCCATTGAACGGTTGAGAGGCAATTTTAAATATTTTTCTTTGTCATTTGCAATCGTGACAAAAATGTACACTAAGTTATATTAATCGTTCAATAAACCTATGATAATTGGGGAATCCTCGTAAATTTCTAACGTACCTGCCACTTCTTTTTCTCTTCTTTCATAAGCCAACAGAAACAACTTGAAATGAAAATATTAGAGGAGTGTGCAAAATCTAGGAAAAATTTATATGAGTTAGACAACGAAGACAATGAGACTCCTTTCAAAATAACAGTTTATTTTATGCATTAAGAATCTATCAGAAGTAAAAAAAACATTTGGATTTTGACGATTCTTACACGACACAACAAAACATTTGACGTTTTCCTATCCATAATATTTTGTCTGAATAGATGTGGCAGCACTTTGAATCATTCTTTAATACTACTAACTTGTTCCATTCCAGACCTAGAATTTCTTCAACCACGAAATAAAATAGGCCATTCATCACCAACAAATTGTTTACTCTGAAAGTTTAAATCCCAAATATCTAACGAATACGAGTAGACATTTAACTAGCATTATAAACAACAACTAATGAATCATTCAAAGAAATCACCATATGCCCACAAGTTGCACATGAAAGAAAGAAGCTGAAGATTCAAAGAATAAATTGGATTGAAATGCTTAAGTCAACGAAAAAATAGTCTATATTGTAGTTATCTCTCAATCATATGTTCATACATATATATTTTTAATTATTGTAAGTATAATTTCTTACATACAAAATGAATTTTTTAACATTCTTATTTTGGATCGTGTGGTATTTGGAAGTTGACATAAAATACAAGCTTAGAGTAATACTGGAGAAAGGAAAACATTCTACTTCTCCAAGATCTCTGTAATTGATATAGGAAGTTTAATAACTTTTAAAGTGTCGGAAAGTTTTCAAACACTATAATATGCAAAAAGAAAGTAGAATCAAATTAAATTTATTTATTTTTATTATAACATACAATATAGAGACAATGAACACAATATTTTAGGACCTGATGGCTATATTGCTTTCTTTAACAAATCATCTTGGAGTGTAATTGAAAAGGACTTCAATGTAGCAGTAAAGTAGTTTCTAGATTCAGGTGAATTACTTGGACATGTCAAGGCTACTAATATAGTTCTCATTCAAAAAGAAAAAAAATGCTTCAAGTGTTAGAAAGTTTAGTCCTATTTCGTGTGTAAACACTACTTATAAGGCCAAATACTGAGTTATTTTAAATAGATTGAAGAAGTTTTTAGAAACAATTATATCTAAAAAAACAGGATGCCTATGTAGGTGGAACGTATAAGTGACAATATATTGGTTTCTCAGGATATTGTACTTGATTATGAAAAGAAAATTCTTGAAAAATTTGTACAATGAATTAAAATGTGTGTTTGTACTCCTTCATACTTTATTCGTGTAAACAGAGAAGCTTGAGGATACTTTACAGGAAAGCGTGAACCCAGGCAAGGAGATCCTCTCTCTCTATATCTTTTTACTATTTGCATGGAAGTGTTCACAAGGTGATTTAATCATATGGAAATGAAATCTCAATTCAGTTATCATCATAAGTGTAAGTGTTTGAAGCTAAATTATATTGTGTTTGTTGATGATGTGTATGTTTTCCATAAAACTAATGTTAAGTCAGCTAAAATTGTAAAAAAAGTATATACTTCCAAAAGAGTGAATTATATTTTTGTGGTACTGAGGATGATCTTATATGCAGAATCTCTAATATACTTGATACTAAAGTGGCATATCTTCTTGTGAGATACTTATAGACGATGAGAAGATTATAGAAGATTAATTTTTACTTTAAATATTTAAGTAATCACCTTATCAAAACATACTTCATACTAAATGAATAGTTTTTATTGCAATAAAAATTTAAATGAACCCAAAATCAAGCGACATTTTTAAATTAATCTATTATGTTGCAAGTTATGTTAATATTAAATCACATTTAGATTTTCCTCAAAGAACATGAACAACTTATATTTGAACATAGATAAATTAAATAAAAACTAATTCAACAAATATTGTACAAAAAATATCGCGTTTATATTTATGAACGCAAGAAAGTTACTACATCATTACAATAATTAGAGAATCTTACACACTAGAGTACTTGAGAAAATTAAAATTACAATACTAAATATAAACCCTGATACTAGTGATTTCAGTTAGAAGGAGAGTTAGGATAAACATAGTTACATGGAAATGGAGGTAGCTTTGAAGACGAGTTTTAAACTTGTTGCTGAGGTGGTGCTGATAATGATGAGAAAGATTTAGATGGGATGGAAGACATAGATTTTAGAAACTCTATTTATTTACCAGCTGTCACGTTGGTAGAAAGGGCTTCTTGTGGAATTTTGGGTAACTTCACTTGTATACCCAACTCCATTCTGGTCCCGATTCCAAGCCAAACTTGTTAATCATCTCTTCGTTGTTTCTGTTTGGGAGGATTTGTGGACAAATTGATGAGCCATTATTGAGTTCGAAGAGAATCATTCGATTGTATCTGGTATGATTTGTGTAATAATATAGATTGGATCCCAATATTGTTACTTAGAAGAGTGGGATTATCAAAAGAATAAGGAAAAAACACAATTTGTAATGGAACATAAGGTTCCATTAGAGTTATAGATGGAGAAAAATTGAACTTCTTAAAGCTAGTTTCTAGAATGGTGTAAATTTATGTTTTCAAGGGGGTTAGAAATGGTATTTGTGTTAAATGGCTAAAAAACTTCTTTGTAAACATCCATATCAATGTGTATTTGAAGATTTGGAACCAGAATGTTAGAAATGACGAGTAGCTTCTTTCTCCTGAATAAATAATATAATTCATGAATACATTACAAATTAAAATATAATTTCATCTTAAAAAAGGTAATGCATTTACCATTATCATCAAGTAGCTTCTTTTTAACGAATATAAAATCTTTCAAAGTCTTACAAAATATAAGTCTCTCCCAAATACAAATAGACAATCATAAATATAAATATAGATAGTGATTTAACTTGATTATAACATGAGATTAGAGTTAATAAGAACCAGATTCATTCCACATGGTCATATATATACAAGAAACTTGAAAAAATCACTTAAATAAACAACACTCAACCAACCATCCTATTAAACCTTAGTCAGAGACTCATATAGTAGTAAGTACAACTACTAATTTGTCATTTATTAAACATAAGGTTTGCCAATTCAATATCTAATAGATATAATACATTATGAAAAAGAAATAAGTCTTACCAATATTATTTAGTAGAATATTCTCATTTTGTTGAAATGCCATAGCCAACAAACATTGTCTCTAAAAGACATTAAAGTATCTGTAATGAAATTTCTATTAATAGAGAGCTTTGACAAAAAACAACATATGACAAGAATTTTTAAATTAGATGATAATCCTAACAATTTACCAAATAATTCTGACTAATCGAAAACTTAATTTACCAAATAAATCCTAATGCTAATATATAAATGGTTGGTCTCAAATTATATAACAATTTGAAACAAGTATGAATAAAATTAAAATGTATTATTACCTTTAACACACATTTGAAAAATTGAAATAATTTGATTCTTTTAGTGACTTCTTGTTTCCCTTTATTTTACCTACCTCCCCTTTCTACTCTATTCATGCCACAGATTCATCAACAAGAATAATAGATTAAAAATAATTTTCTGTTTTGAGATAAAATATATTTTTTCAAACTAAAAGTATATATATCAAATCCAACTATCATACCTTGATATTATTCAACATTTACCAATGTATCATGGAAGTCATTGAAAAATTTTTAGATTAGTTTTGTGTAATGTTATTTTTCCGAAAAAAGAGTTAGAAGGAAATAAGAAACTAAAGATCAGTAATTTGACAAAAATCTGGCGATTACAGATATTTCAATTAATCTAGTCTATTCAATGTAGAAACCCTTGGTTTAGTATTATCTGAAACCGAAACAAAAAGCAAGAATCGGCAAATTATGAATAAGCCATACTAATATATGGGAGTGGTAGGGTTTTGATCACGACCATCCAAATAGATTGAAATCAATGGTTGAGAATTATTAAATATTCACCAAGAAAAAGCTATCACATTGGGCTAAGCCCAATAAGACCAATTACTCAATAAACTAATATAACTAATAATTAAACTTGAGATACAAAACACAAGCCCAAGAATATTTTGAAGCGCTAGTACCCACGTAAGAATTTGTCAGTAATCATATATATTCTCAATGGTCATAAACTCCACATTAAAATACCATCATAAATACGTCCAACAGTAACTCGTTCTCCCTCTTGTGAAAAACTGCATTCAGACTCATGCTGGTTTCGAAAAATATTGTTAATACTTTTGGACGCTGTTTATTATGAATATTTTGAAAACTCACAAGATTATCATATAAAAAGAATTAAGTCATATTGTTTAAAACACAAATTTATCTTCAATATATAAAATATAAAATCTCGTTTCTCCTATAAAAAAATGTTTCTAATTTTAGAATATAGTAGTAATCGTAATCCCTTTGAGGTTAACGACCATATTTGAAAAAACTTTTTTTAACTACTCAGCGAATCTAAAATATGTTGTATGTTTTTTTATGTAACATTTTATTATCTACATACAACTCGTTGTAAGTTTATTTTGTAAATAAATGTATTTTTGAGATTACCAATTTAGATAAGTCTTTGTTAGTTTTACCAACAATATAAAGATGCAAACAAATTCAATAACCAAGGGAGCAAAAAAACCATAAAAATGAAATCCTAATTCCCAGCACTAAAGAAGGTTATTGACTGAGTAAATTATAAAAGTGGCACGAATGAAAATCCATACACGAAATTCACGCTTCTTTAGCTAGTAGAATTCTTTTAAGTATACTGCAAGTGTAAGACGGAGAAATTGAAATTATGATTAGTTAGTTAGTTACTAAGTTGTAAGTTTTATCATCACCATAATCAAGAACTAAAGGGATTCATATGATCAGTATACATTCAAATATTCTCCTTCAAACAAAATTATTTTATAGGTGGAAATATTAATGTCTGATATTACTATAATTTGTGATGAATTTGAGGAACACTCTCCTTTAAGAGATATTGGTGCATTAGATGCTTTGTTATTCGCAATAGATACAACTTAAAATGAAAAGATTAGAGCAATGTGAAAAATATAGGAAATCATTATAGGAGTTAGACAACGAGGACAATGAGACTCCTTTCAAAATAACAGTTTATTTTATGCATTAAGAATCTACCAGAAGGAAAAAAACACTTGGCTTTTGAAAATTCTTACACGAAACAACAAAGCTTTTGACGTTTTTCCTATCGATAATATTTTGTCTGAATACATGTGGCAGCAGTTTGAACCACCCTTTACTACTACTAACTTGTTCTCGTCTAGAACTAGAATTTCTTCAAGCACGAAAGAGAATAGGCCATTCATCACTAACAAATTGTTTCCTCTCAAAGATTAAATCCTAAATATCTAACGGACGAGAAGACATATAATTAGCATTATAAACAACAACTAATGAATCATTCAAAGAAAATGCCATATACCCACAGGTTGCACAGGATAGAAAGAAGCTAAACATTCAAAGAATAAATTGGATTGAAATGCTTAAGTCAACGAAAAAATAGTCTATAATGTAGTTATCTCTCCTTCATATGTGCTTACATATATGTTCTTCATATGTGGATACATATATCCAGAGAGAAGGTTAAATGGTATAATATGATTTGGGGTAAATACGGTATTTCGAGATGTTCCTTCATCTCATGGTTAGCAATTCTAAATCGATTAGCTACAAAAAAAACATAATAATTGAATGGGGCTTGAAAATCAATCATCTTTATTTGTTATGTATGAATTGTTCAGAGGATGCAGATCATTTAATCATTGGATGCTCTTACCCTAACAAAATATAAAGTAAGATTCTTGTGAAGTGTGGGATAAAGAGTCCAGTTATAGATTTGAATTGAGTAACTAAAATTAATTTTGAAATCCCATTTATGGAACACTTTCTCATTGTTAGCTCTCTATTTACACTCTATATGTATTGGATACGAGGTGAGAGAAACACTGGAAATTATGGCAGATTAAGCTTGAATGAGGAACAAATTTTGGGTGAAGAATATGGGCCTAAATAAGGTTTGTAATACAGTGTTTAGGCTAAAAGGTTTATTTGTAATGTTTTATGGGTTTGTTAGTTTTTTCATAAAGATGTTTTGGGCTTTAAGAGTTATATGTAATAGGTTGGATTTGGGCTTCTAGAACTACTTGTAATAGGACTTGGAAATGTTGTGTAAGGAGTTATTAATAAGAAATTTTATTTGCCAATAAAAAAATAGAAAAAGAAAGAATATTCAAATATAATATTTGTACATACAAACATCTCAACAACCAATAAATCATTTAGATACAACGAATAATTTTGAACCAAGCAAATTTATTATTTTAATTTTGTATGCTTAAATATTACATGTACCATTCTCATTTAATTTTTGTGTGAATACTATACTATTTTTACCTTTTAAATGTCACTCACTTCAAAACAAAGTAAGAGTTTAGCATTCCATGTTGTTTGTATCAATCCCTTTACTTGCTATATTTTTAGTTATAGATCTGGTTTATAAAACCACTTTAACAATGCATACTATACATCGCTTGGGTTCTATAAAAACTAGCCACCGGTCAAACTGTTAGCGTCTTTGAAAGATTAATTGAGTAGGAAACCAACCCATTAATCGATTTTAGGTTGTTTATGCATAGACGGTTTTAAATATATTTTATTAAAAAATATATATTATAATTATTGTAAATTTAATAGTTAGTTAGCATATCAATAGATTTTATACTGAATAAGGTGATATATAAGAAACATTTCATGGGGTAAATTAAACATATGTTACCAACGTTCTTATTTTATAACTATAAAATTACTTCTACTTGCTTGACGTAAAATCATTCAAGGTACGCACAAACTAACCCGAATAACCCATATTACCAAAATAAAAGAAAGATTAAATTGAACACAATAATACAAAATACAGAATTATGTAAATTTAATTAATACTTTAAAAACAAAATTAATATGGGTTAGTGGTAAAACCACCTTTAAACTTCTCCGTATTACCCAATAAATATATATTTATTCGAATATATATATGTGTCTTTATCTTAATGTTCTCTTAAATTAGAGAAGATTAATTTTTAATTTAAATATTTAAGTAATCACCTTATCAAAACATATTATGATAGTTTTTATTGCAAGAAAAATTTAAATGAACACAAAATCAAGCGACATTTTTTATTCAATCTATTATGTTACAAGTCACGTTAATATTAAATCACATTTAGATTTTCCTCAAAGAACATGAACAACTTATATTTGAAAATAGATAAATTAAAAAAAAATTAATTCAACAAATATTGTACAAAAAACATCGCGTTTATATTTATGAATGGAAGCAAATTACTACATCATTACAATAATAAGAGAATCTTACACACTAGAGTACTTAAGAAATTTAAAATTACAATACAAAATATAAACCCTAATACTAGTGATTTCAGTTAGAAGGCGGGTTAGGGCAAACATAGTTGCACGGAAATGGAGGTAGCTTTGAAGACGAGTTTTATACTTGTTGCTGAGGTGGTGTTGATGATGATGAGAAAGATATTGATGGGATGGACGACATAGAATTTAAAAACTCCAATTGATTACCAGCTGTCACGTCGGTATAAAGGGCTTCTTGTGCAATTTTGGGTAACTTCACTTGTATCCCCAACTCCATTCTAGTCCCGATTACAAGACAAACATTTTTATCATCTCTTCGTTGTTTCTGTTTGGGAGGATTTGTGCCCAAATTGACGAGCCATTATTGAGTTCGAAGGAAATCAGTGGAATGATTTCTGTCTGATTTGTGTCATAATCTAGATTGGATCCCTATATTGTTAATTAGAAGAAAGGGATTATCAAAAGAATAAGGAAAACACAATTAGTAATGGAACATAAGGTTCCATTAGAGCTATATATGGAGAAAAATTGAACCTCTTAGAGCTAGTTTCCAGAATGGTGTAAATTTATGTTTTCAAGGGGGTTATAAATGGTATTTGTTTTAAATGGATAAAAAACTTCTTTATAAACATCCATATCAATGTGTATTGGAAGATTTGGAACAGGTATGTCAGAAAAGGCGAGTAGTTCTTTTTCCTGAATATATAATATAATTCATGAATACATTATAAATTAAAATATAATTTCATCTTAGAAAAGCTATTGCATTTACGTTTAGAAAGTAGCTTCTTTCTCCCAAATATAAAATCTTTTAAAGTCTTGGAAAATATAATTCTCTCCCAAACACAAATTGACAATCATAAATTCAACCTCTATATACTACCATATATAAAGGTTGAATTTATATTGTTTAAGACACAAATTATCTTAAATATCCATAATAGAAAATCTCTTTCCTCTTCTTAAAATGTTTATAATTTTAGAATGGAGTAGTAATAGTAATCCCTTTGAGAATACCAGCAATATCTGGAAAAATATTAACGAAGTGTTGTTAGAAGTCATGCTTTTACTCGGCGGTTTCAACATATGTTTTAAGTTTTTGCATTCATTGATTTAAATCTTCGCTCCTTCAGTTTAATCGCAACAAAAGCCTCAATTCGATTATAAATAGATTCTTCGTTTCTCTATGAATCTACGTGTACTCTAAAATTTCATTCACCCCAAATATAGTACACATAAGTAGTGCAGCAGATGCTAGCAATCATGTGAACCTCACTATTAGGGCACACATTAGTCAACCCTTCACTTAAGATCATCAACTCAGATGACGCGTACGTAATTAGACAATTATTCATCAATCTTGTAAGAATTTTCTTCGCATAAGGATACGTAATGAGTAAATGATTAATATCCTTAGTACATTGACTGCAAAACACACAAAGTGGGTTGTTCAGTAATCCTCATCCTTTCATTTTTTTTAGGTAATCGATCTTGAATTGAAAACCAAGTAGTATGGGAGCATCTTGGGATGCAACCCTTAGCCTAGATGGTGCATTACAATTTAACACTATTCTTCTCACGAAGAATTCTCAAAAGTGTTTTTGTAAATGATAATTTCAAATTTACACTTTCACTCCATAAGATAAGATCATTCCCACTTGTAAGGGAAATTGAGTTGAGTTTAGAAAGAATCTTACCTATACAAGGCGACAATCTCCGTGATTTATCCCAAAACATGAAGCCACAGTCTTGTTGCAACTAGAATTAGAACTATTGATTTCAATGTTTAAGATAGAAGCTACATTGCATTTATTTATCCAAATATCCCAAAGTATATATGTACTTTCACAATTTTTAACAGTATGGTGAATAAATTGAAAGGCAGATTCTCTAATCTATATTAACTATTTCCATATCCATGTGCGTGGATTGCTTATACTCTATACTCCATAAATATTTGACATTAAGAGTATTGGAATAAACCCACTTACTTCAAAGATTGTTACCCATAGCATACATTCTCCAGAAAGTGTAAAGTAGACAAACCTTAATAATCTTCTCAATGCAGGGGATATTCAAACCACCAAATTCTTATAAGTACAAAATCTTACAAGACAACTTCAGCTCCTTGAACTCCACTGAGATCACCTTCCCATAAATAACTTGTTGTAAATTTATTTTGTAAATAAATATATTTTTGAGATTACCAATTTACGATCAGTGTTTGTTAGTTTTACCAACAATATAAAGATGCATACAAATTCTGTAACCAAGGGAAGCGGCAAACCGTAAAAATGAAATCCTAACTCCAATTAGCACTCAAATAAGGTTATTGACTGAGTAAACTTTAAAAGTGGCGTGAATGAAAAAAATACACGAAATTCACCCTTCTTTAACCTGTATAATTTTTTTTCCAATATACTACAAGTGAAAGAAAGAGAAAATGAAATTATACTTAACTGGTTAGTTAGTAAGTTGTAGGTTTTATCATCGCCGTAAAAAAATCGCAATTCACGTTATTATTAAATCACATTTAGATTTTCCCCGAAGAACACGAACAACTTGTATTTGAACATAGATAAATTAACTAAAAATTAATTCAACAAATATTTTACAAAAAGCATAGAGTTTATATTTATAAATGCAAGAAAATTACTACATCATTATAATAATAAGAGAACCTTACACACTAGAGTACTTAAAAAATTTAAAATTACAATACTGAATATAACCCTTAATACTAGTGATTTCAGTTAGAAGACGGGTTAGGGTAAACATAGTTGCATGGAAATGGAGGTAGTGATGTCTCTGTAATTGCTCTTATTTTATACCCTTGGGAGACATCATTTTTTGTGTTTATTTGATTAATTTGATAGACTTTTGTGCTAAATATGAAATAATTTGAATTTCCTCTTTTATTTCTAGTATTTTTGATTTATTAAACTTTTGCGCGTAATCTTGTGTGTTTTAGTGAAAAGTTTGTAGGTTTTGAATATTAGCTAGGAGAGGAACATGAGAATAAAGTCAAAGATCGTGATATGGAGTCAAAGCTTGAAGATAAATCGCGAAAAGAATTATATTTTGGAGTAGCAAATCTGGAAAACAGGCCAAAGATTGCTAATTTCGAGGCACTTACGAGTTGATTTAGCCGCTGACCTTTGAAGATATTAACGCTCCTAGTATCATTATTACTACTTGGGACAACCGTACACTTGCGGTTGTGGTTCAATTACTTTTCGCATTTATTTTAGAGCACACAAAGGACCACCAAGTTTTTGGCGCCACTGCCGGGGACGGTAGCTTGTGACCCCGGTGTTTATCCTTTAGTGTTTAATTGAATTTTTTCTTTCAGTTTTACGCTTTGTTTTTTTTCTTTTCAGGTTCTTGTATTCATGTAATGATCAAGAGATTCAATTAAAGATGTATAGAGGACATTACCCAAATCCCGGTCCATTTAACTATTGGGAAGACCCTTCGGGCCAACAATAACGGGGTATTAATTCTTACCAACAACCTTATCAAAACCTGCAAGAGCAACGATGGAACAATCAATGGATCAGGAATAATCAACAGCAGTTATCATATCAATATCAACACGAGCATGAATGGGACAACCAGTGGGTTGAAAATATTCAACAACCTCCACCTTCACCACAAAGTTCCGAATTAGATAGATCATTAAAAGAACTCGTGCACTTATATGAACAAAGGCTGGAGTCAATAGAGGAAACTAATTCCAGCTTGAAAAGAATGCAGAATATGCTAGATAAAATGCTTACTCAAATTAGAGAAACAGTTGAGGAGGAAGTGTTGAAAGAAGATATTATTGATAGTGATTTGACCATCGTGCCAATTATAAATGGAGACCACCTTGTGGGTGAAAATCTTGTTAGCATGGTGGAAGAAGGAGTAGCAACGAAAATCCTAGAAATTGACACAGAAATTGTTATTCCTATGGTGCGTGTATATGATCAAGGTATAGAACGAAAAAAGGAGGAAGAGGTGATCGAGATTAGAGAGATTTCATAGAAAAAATATGATGAGGTAATAGTGGAAGAATGGGTTGAAAGCGAAGACGAATGTGAAATGGTTGGAGAATCAATTGAAGAATTAAAGGAGAAAGATAAAATAGAAATTGAATATCTGCCACAAAAAGTTCACCAATCATCATCTCCACCATGAATCATTATTAGAGATGAAAAATCAGAATCACCTCTATCACTACAAATGGTCAAAATGTGCTATATAAACAAGGTGCAACGCCGTGAGAGTAAGGCGACAAGGAGGAGCACCTACCCACCACATTTTAAAGATGAATCCGAGATTGAAACAAGGAATAAAAATGATCTTATACCGTTGAGAACGGTTATCTACTCTAATGTGGTGGAAAATGAGTTTCGTCGTGAAAGTAAGAAGGCGAAACGAAGTACTTACCCACCCCCTTTCAGAGATCGATTAAATAATATTCTCAAGGGAAAGGTTCTAAATATTTCACATCAAGGAAGAGGCGAGTTTAAGCGGAAGAACACCGCAAAGGCCTCAATACCATCTTCATGGAAGGTAACGCGTCGAACTTAGAGACGTAATAAACAAAAGTGCTTCTTGGGAGACAACCCATGTTTTAAATTGCTTTCATGTCTTTTAAATTCTTAGTGTAAATTAGAATAATGGTTATTGATTTAGTGTTTATTTATAAGAAATGAGGAAGGTTGGTGTTTTTGATGATAACAGAAGTGAAGGTCACGAGTTTGGAGTAGTTAGAACGAAAAAGATTGAATATTTTGGGTTCCAATACAGTAGAAACCGGGGACCCGTTTTTTGTGCTGTACCCCAGGTATCAAAACTTCGGAAGATCATAACTTGACGCACGGAGGTCGAAATTAACTTTTTCTTGAGTCTAAACCACATAACTTTTCGATCTCTATCTAATGGTGAAGTCAAAAATTTCGCATGAACAGCTAAAAGTTTCTGACCCAGCGTTTTGGGACCTGCCATTAGTTGCGTATCGTGGTAGCGTCTCCACTTGCGCCGTCGACGCAAACCGGGAACCCGGTTTCGTGAGGAGAATTTTCTGACCCAGCGTTTTGGGGTCCAGCCATTTATTGCGTCTTAGCCTCCAACACATGAAACACCATTGATGACGAACCAAAGCTCCAAAAACACTCAAATTTCATCATCAAACCACCGAAATATCACCAATCCATCGCTCTAAACATCATCCAAACACATAATCAATCACAAATCTTTCCAAAAACACTAAGAAATTCAAGTTTTTATCCAAAAATTTCTTCACCAAAGCTTAAATTATATCCTTTAAACCTTTCCAACACTATAGATATTAAATACCCATCTCAAATAAATCACCAATTCCACTACTGTGCCACTTTCAACAATATGAAGCAACACAAATTTCATCAATAGCTTTGGTACTTTGAAGGTTGAAGATTTCAAGTGCAAGTGCAAGGTATCAAGTCATTATAAATTCCATGGCCAATCCGGTAAAATAGCTAGAACTCTTCTTTTCTTTCTATTACTAGTTAGGAATTAAGATTTGTTTTAGTTATTTATCGGAGGAATTGTGAATTGTTTGAGCCTACTATTATATATTTTTCAAGTAATCTTTAAGTAGGTGAAAAATTGAGTTTGTGGTCATCAAAGATGACCATGAAGGTTGGAAAGGGTACGAAGAACATGATGAAGATAGAAAGTTGGGTGTTGAGGAGAGATTTTCGTAGAAGAGATGATGATTTAGAGAGCTAGGACATGATTGCTACTTTAGGAAACGTTACAAAAGAGCTGGACCTTATCCGAAACTTGTTGGCGTGAATACTGTTCAACACGCCACTTATGATCTTCTAACGCAGGATAAAGTTCATGGACGCAACACTGGTAACCAGCAACACGCTGTTTGAGATACGTTTTATATCCTTTTCTCATTTAGTATAAATTATATTATTGCTTTGAGTCTTTTCGAGTCGTGGGGACACGACTCATTTTTGAGTTTGGGGTGGGGTTCGTTGCCTCATCCCAGTTTTTATGTGCTATTTGTTTTTATTTGCTTTCAATAAAATAATTTCGGAGTTACTTTGACTGTAGAAGATTTTAAATGTCCCTTTAAGCATACTTTTGATAAATCTATGATAGTAAATAGTGGACTTTAGGGAATGATATAAAACGCATTTAGAATTGCATGCAAACATAGGTAATTGATAGGAAAAATTAATGAACAATGCAAATGAAGTAAGCTTGTACTTAAGGAATATGTTTTCTGTGTAGAACGTGAAATCCTAATTAGTAGAGAACCCACTTAGATATGAACTAAAGACGAGCTATATACTTAGGAAAATGATAGCGGCAGTTCTTTGTTAACCATTTGTGACCTTTTTAGCCTTCGATCCCTTATATTAAATATTATCCGTCTTAGCCCATTTGGAGCCTTTATCCTTTTCTTTTGTAGCCACGATATAAGCCCATTATCCCTTAGACTATTAGGCATGACCATATGACCCGCACTTGAATCACGATCCTGAGACATGTCTCGAGCTTGAGTTTGGGGTGGTGGGTCCACTTATGGGGAAATTATTTGGTAGGGATTGATGTGTTTGTATTGTAGCACAATTGCAGATGATATACACTTGTAACCCTTTGCTGGAATTGAGAAAAAATGAAAAAGAAAGAAAAAAATAAAAAATTCGAATTCCATTACAGTAGGAACCGGGAACCCGGTCCGCAAAAACTGGGAACCCGATTGGCAACTGTACAAAAAAAAAGGAAAAAAGAGAAAAGAAAAGAAAAAGAAAAATATGAAAGAATAAACATCCGGCAAACTGGAATTTTTCTGAAAAATCATCTTATTTGTAATGGGTAGACATGGGACGCTAAATAGTTGTGTAAATGGGTGAGTGAGAACATTTTTTAGCGTAAACTCAAGCTCGAGGACATTTGTTGATGGTAAGTGAGGAGAGAGCCAAAAGCTCACTTCAAATTTATCAAATATACATCAACACCGTCTTTAAGCCAATATTAAAACCATAAAGACCTCGTGATTCCTAAGTGCATAGTGAATGTATGATTCTGTTGATAGAGAATATACTAGGTGGAGCGTTCAAAGCGATTTAGGATTGAGGAACACCCTATAGCCATCATACAGAGATGAGTACAAGTGTAACCTTCAAGCATTGCTACTTTAATTTTATGATTGAGATTATTTGTGTTTGATTTTGCATTATAGATGTATGTTTATAATAGTTTCTAGAGTTTGATATATGAGATTTATCTTAAGAATTGCTTTAGGCTTATTTGCTAGCTTCTACTTTCTTGCGTTTGCTTCTACCCCTTTGTTTTTAATTTTCGTTTGTCGGGACGATAAAGGTTTGAGTTGGGGGTCTTGATGTCTCCCTAATTGTTCTTATTTTATACCCTTGGGAGACATCATTTTTGGTGTTTATTTGATTAATTTGATAGACTTTTGGGCTAAATATGCAATAATCCGAATTTCCTCTTTTATTTCTAGTATTTTTGATTTATTAAACTTTTGCGCGTAATCTTGTGTATTTTAGTGAAAAGTTTGTAGGTTTTAAATATTATCTAGGAGAGGAACATGAGAATAAAGTCAAAGATTGTGATATGGAGTCAAAGCTTGAAGATAAATCCCGAAAAGAATTATATTTTGGAGCTACAAATCTGGAAAACAGGCCAAAGATTGCTGATTTTGAGGCACTTAAGAGTTGACTTAGCCGCTAACCATTGAAGAGATTATGTTCCTTATAGAGCTTCGGAAATTTAGCAAGTGATTTGAGGTCAACCGGAGTTATAACGAATCGGCTAGAGCTGTTTTAATGGAGGTGGTGCAGCAATTACGGGATTTTGGGCTTAATTATGGACTTGGGATTTTCTAAAATGGCTTTTTATTTAAAATAAAGCCCTAGTCTGATTTTACTAGTATAAATAGGCCTTTAGACCTCATTATTTCTTACCTCTCATTTTATTCTTCAATTCAATTCATCCTTTGAAGAGAGTGTCCAGAGAAAAAGTAGAAGCAAGGAAGAGAAGAAGCTAAGAGCTGGAGACTGACTATATCTCCATTCGCAGCCAAAACCAATTCCGAAATTAGGTTTCTTTGTATTTTCTTTCTGTAAACAATATGAGTTTTATTATTTTTAATTTAGTTTTATTTTCCATTAGCATGAGCTAATTCTATTTAATACTTGGGAACGCATAATGGGTTAATCCCTACTTTGTTTAATTTCATATGATTGGATTTGGGATTTCAGTAATTTAATTCAAATTGGGTCTTTTACATGTTTTTGTAATTTGCGGTTATTTATTATTCTTAAAGTATCTAATTAGTAATAGGTATTAGTATCTAGGCTATTCCATATAGTGGCGTGTGGATCATCTTGACGGGGGTTTTAGGTGCAGAATCAATTACAGAATATAAAATAGAAACTATTTGACTTTGACGAGCGTAGTTAATTTTATGGCCAATGAGGTAATTTTAGCTTAATCATTCGAAAGTGGATCATATTTACCCTGACGGGACTAATGACACTCTAGAATAGCCTTGTAGTCCACCCTAACAGGGGTACAAGGAATTTAGAATCCCGACCATTGTTAATTGACCAATTTAACCCTTAGACATCATATGTTATGAAATAGAATTAGGAGGATCCCTTGCGTTTCTCAAGTACTGCCTTCTCATATTTGCGTTTTACCTTCATTTACTTGCGTCTTAGTATTTACTTGCATTTTCTCTTTAGTCTTTCATACTTAGAATTAATACAAAACAACCAACCAATCATTATATCTTTTTATTGCTTTCATAAGTGCAATCATTCATTATCTGATAAGCATTGTAGTTAACCAACCATCCCTGCGAACGATCCTAGTATCATTATTACTACTTGGGACAACCGTACACTTGCGGTTGTGGTTCAATTACTTTTCGCATTAATTTAGAACACACAAAGGACCACCAGGTAGCCTTGAAGACAAGTTTTAAACTTGTTGTTGAGGTGTTGCTGATGATGATGACAATGATGTAGATGGGTTGGACAACATAGATTTTGGAAACACTATATCATTACCAGCTGTCACCTTAATATAAAGGGCTTGTTGTGCAATTTTGGGTAATTTCACTTGCATCGCCAACTCCATTCTAGTCCTGATTCCATGCCCGGACTTGTTTATCATCTCTTGGTTGATTCAATTTGGGAGATTTGTGCCCGAATTGACGAGCCATTGTTGCGTTCAAAGGGAAACATTGGATTGATTCCGGTCTGAGTTGTGTACCTAGATTAGATCCTGAACCAACACTATAAATTTCTTTTGATAATTAAGAAAAACAATATCATCAAAATAAGAAAAAAAGACACAATGCTAATGGAAAAGGTTCTATTAGAGCTATATATGGAGAAAAATTTAACTCCTTAAAGCTAGTTTCGAAATGTTTTATATTTATGTTTTCAGGGGGTTAGAAATGGTATTTGTGGTAAATGGATGAAAAACTTCTTTGGAAACATCCATATCATTGGGAATTTGAAGATTTAATACCGAAATGTCAAAAAAGACGAGTAGCTTCTTTCTCCTGAATATAAAATATAATTCTTGAATACATTATAAATTAACATATAATTTCATCTTAGAAAAGGTTGGGCGGATACGTTTAGCAAGTAGCTTCTTTCTCACGAATATGAAATGTTTCAAAGTCGTGAAAATATAAACACAAATATACAATCTTAAATATAAATATAGATAGTGATTTCCTTGATTATAACATGGAATTAGAGTGAATAAGAATCAGATCTATTCCACGTGGACATACGTACACAACAAACTTAAAAACAGCACTTAGTAAAGCAACACACAACCAACCATCCTATACAACCTTAGTCAGAGACCCATATACTAGTGAGTACAACTACTAATATCTATTTATTAAACATAAGTTTTGTATAACACCAATTCAATATCTAATAGATATCATACATTATCAAAACGTGGCAAGTCTTACCAAGATTATTTAGTAGAATAATCTTCTTTTATTGAAATTCCATAGCCAACAACCATTGTCTGCATAATACATTAAAGTATTAGTCATAAAATTTCTATTAATAGAGAGCTTTAACAA
The DNA here is from genome assembly GCA_029959085.1 of Nemophila menziesii. Classification (NCBI taxonomy): domain Eukaryota; kingdom Viridiplantae; phylum Streptophyta; class Magnoliopsida; order Boraginales; family Hydrophyllaceae; genus Nemophila; species Nemophila menziesii. The sequence continues at coordinate 19,840,627 of JARWIR010000015.1, read as the reverse complement.
AAAAACATCTGACAACGAATTTGAAACTGCAACACTCAGATGATAATCCGAACAAATTACCAAATAAATTTGACTGATCAAAAACTTAATTTAATTATCCAAATCCCAGTGTTAATATATTGATGTTTGGTCTCTGTATAAAAATTTGAAAGAAGTATGATATTAAATTTTATGATTCTTTTTTAAATAACTTGATTCTGTTTGTGATTTATTGCTTCCTTTTATTTTACCTACCTTTCTTTTATACTCTATTCATGCCATTGCAATATCATAACATTAATAATAGATTAAAAATTTTATTTTCTATTTAGATAATTTTTTTTAACTAAAAGTATATATCAAATCCAACTATCAAACCTTACTATTTATTCAGCATTTACCAAGGTATTCATGGACATCGGTGAAAGATCTTTAGATTAGTTTTGTGTAATGTTGTTTTTTAGAAAAAGGGGTTAAAAAGAAATAAGAAATTTAAGATCCAAAATTTGACAAAAATCTAGCTATTACAGATATTTCAATTAATCTAGTCTATTCAATGTAGAAACCCTAGTTTTAGAATCATCTGAAACCGAAACAAAAGCGAGAATCATCAAAATTCTAAATAAGTGATACTAATATATTGTAGTGGTAGGGTTTTGATCATGGCCATACAAATAGATCGAAATCAATGGTAGACAATTATTTAATCTTTGCTAAGAAAAAAGCTGTCATATTGAGCTAAGCCCAATAAGACAAATTAGTCAATAGAATAATATAACAAGTACTTAAACTTGAGACACCCAAAACACAAGCCCAAACATATTTAGAAGCCCCCACAGTACCCACAGAAAAATTATTAGTAATCACATCTATTTTCAATGGTCATAAACTCCCACGTTTAAAAGACCATCATGAATGCTCTCGTTCTCCCTCTTATGAAATAATACATTATGAGTTATGTTGGTTTCCAAGAATATAGTTAACACTTTTGGACACCATTTCGTTTGAATATTTTGAACCTTACTAGACTACCTTATAAAGAGGTTGAAGTCATATTGTTTAAGATTTATCTTCAATATCCATAATAGAAAATCTCTTTTCTTCTCTTAGATTTTCTGTAATTTTATAATAGAGTTGTAATAGTAATCCCTTTGAAGATACCGGCCGAATCTGAAAAATCGTTTTTTAACGAAGTGATGTCAGAAGTCACGCTATTACTTGGCGCAGTTCTGAAATATGTGGTAAGTGTTTTGTTGTAATATTTAATTATCTACGTATAACTTGTTCTAAGTTTATTTTGTAAATAAATATAGATAGATATTACCAATTTACGATAAGTGGTTGTTTGGTTTACCAACAATATAAAGATGCATACAAATTTTATATTCAAGGGAAGCAAACCATAAATATGAAATCGTAATTACAATTAGCACTCAAAGAAGGTTATTGTGTGAGTAAAAAAATAAAAGTGGCGACTCATATAACAAACTTGAAAACAACATTTAGATAAGCAACACTCAACCAACCATCCTATACAACCTTAGACAGAGACTCATATACTAGTGAGTACAACTACTAATCTGTCACTTATTAAACATAAGTTTTGTATAACACCAATTCAATATCTAATAGATATCATACATTATAGAAAAGAGGCAAGTCGTACCAAGATTATTTAGTAGAATATTATACTGAATAAGGTGACATAAGCAAAATATTATGGTGTAAATTACCCTATACTATTTTTACCTTCTTAAATGTCACTCACTTCAAAACATAGAATGAGTTGAGCATTTCTCGTAAGTTGTATCAACTCATTTTAGTTGACGTATTTTTAGTTATAGGTATATTTTATAAAAGCACTCTAATTGACGAAAACCATAATGCATACTATATATAACTAGGGTTCTAAAACAACTAGTCACTAGTTTAACTGTCATCATCTTAGAAAAAATAATTGAGTAGGCAACCCATTAATCGGGTTTTTTGTGGTTTATGCATAGACTATTTTAAATATATTTTTATTGAAAAATATATATTATTATTATTGTAATTTTTTTAGTTAGTTAGCATATCAATAGATATTATATTTAATAAGGTGATATATAAGAAAAATATAATGGGGTAAATTAAACATATGTTACCAACGTTCTCATTTTCCAATTGTAAATTACTTATGTACTTTTGACGTAAAATCTTTCAAGGTCCGCACAAACAAATCTGAATAACCCATATAACCAAAATAAAATAAATTAAATTTATCACAATAATACAAAATACACAATTATGAAAATTTGATTAATACATTAAAAAACGAAATTCGTATGGGTTAGTGGTAAAACAACCTTTAGACTTCTCGGTATTACCCAAGAAATATATATTTATTCGAATATATATGTGTGTTAATCTTATTGTTCTTTTAAATTATACAAGATTACTTTTTAATTTAAATATTTAAGTAATCGCCTTATAAAAACATATAAATGAATAGTTTTTATTGCACGGAAAATTTAAATGAACCCAAAATTAAGCATCAATTTTTCATTATTCTATTAAGTCGCAAGTCACGTTAATATTAAATCAAATTTATATTTTCCTCAAAGAACACGAACAACTTATATTTGAAAATAGATAATTAAACTAAAAATTAATTCAACAAATATTGTACAAAAAACATCACGTTTATATTTATGAATGCAAGAAAATTACTAAATAATTATAATAATAAGAGAACCTAACACACTGGAGTACTTAAGACATTTAAAATTACAATACAGAATATAAACCCTAATACTAGTGATTTCCATTAGAAGGCCGGTTAGGGTAAACATAGGTGCATGAAAATGTAGTTAGCTTTGAAGACGGGTTCTAAACTTGTTGTTGAGGTGGCGCTAATGATGATGAGAAAGATGTAGATGGGTTGAACAACGTAGAATTTAGAAACACCATTTCATTACCAGCTGTCACGTTGATATAAAGGTTTATTGTGCAATTTTGGGTAATTTCACTTGCATCCCCAACTCCATTCTAGTCCTGATTACATGCCCAAACTTGTTAATCATCTCTTGGTTGTTTCAATTAGGGAGGATTTTTGCCCAAATTAACGAGCCATTGTTGAGTTCAAAGGGAAACATTGGATTGATTCCCGTCTGATTTGATTAATAATCTAGATCAGTATACTGCAATTGAAAGAGGTTGAACATGAAATTATGATTAATTAGTTAGTTATTAAGTTATAGGTTTTATCTTCACCATTGTTAAGAACTAAAGGGTGTCATATGAGTGGTTTACATTCAAATAATCGCCTTCAATTGAACTAATTTTTTGTGTGGAAACATTAAGAGATATTTGTTTTAAATTTTAGGAAGGCTCTCCCTTAAAATATATTGGGGCATCAGAAGCTTTATTGGGTTGTGAATCAGATATATATCCATTGAACGGTTGAGAGGAAATTTTTCTCTGTTATTCGCAATCGTGACAAAAATGTACACTAAGTTATACTAATCGTTAAATAAAACTATAATAATTTGGAATCATTGTAAATTTCTAATGTACCTGCCACTTCTTTTTCTCTTCCTTCATGAGCTAATATATACAACTTAAAAAGAAAAGATTAGAGCAATGTGGAAATTCTAGGAAAATGATTATAGGAGTTAGACAGAGAGGACAATGAGACTCCTTGGAAGAATCTATCAGAAGTAAAAAAAAACACCTGCCTTTTGACGATTCTTACACAAAACAACAAAACTTTGGATGTTTTTCCTATTCATGATATTTTGTCTGAATACATATGGCAGCAGTTTGAACCCCCCTTTACTACTACTAACTTGTTCTAGTCTATACCTAGAATTTCTCCAACCACAAAACAAAATAGCCTATTCATCACTAACAAATTGTTTCCTCTCAAATATTGAATCCTAAATATCTTATGAATACGAGTAGACTCTTAAGTAGCATTATAAACCACAATTATTGAATCATTCAAAGAAATCGCCATATGCCCACATGTTGCACGGGAAAGAAAGAAATGTAACATTAAAAGACTAAATTGGATTGAAATTCTTAAGTCAACAGAAAAAAAGACTATATTATCATTATCTCTCCTTCATATGTGCATATTGTAAGAAGAATTTCTTACCTACAAAATGAATTCTGTAATATTCTTATTTTGGATCGTGTGGCAATTGGAAGTTGAATTAAAATACAAGCTTAGAGTAAAACTGGAGAAAGGTAAACTTTCTACTTCTCCAAGTTCTCTGTAATTGATATAGGTACTTTAATAACATTTACAATAACTGAAATCTTGTAAACACTATAATGTGTAAAAAGAAAGTAGAATCAGATTTAATTTATCTATTTTGATTCTAACATACAATATAGTATTGAACAAAAAAGTTTAGGACCTGATGGCTATTATTATTTCTTGAACAAAGCATCTTGGAGTGTAATTGAAAAGGACTTCAATGAAAGCAGTAAAGTAGTGTCTAGATTCAGGTGAATTACTTGGACAGGTCAAGGCTACTAATATAGTTCTCATTCCAAAAGAAAAAAATGCTTCAAGTGTTAGAAAGTTTAGGCCTATTTCATGTGTAAACACTACTTATAAGGCCATATCCAGAGCTATTTAAATATATTGAAGAAGGTTTTAGAACCAATTATATCTATAAACTAGGCTGCCTATGTAGGTGGAAAGTATATAAGTGACAATATTTTGGTTGCTCAGGATATTGTACTTGATTATGAAAAGAAAAATTATCCACCAAATTGTACTACAAACTTGGATTTGCATAAGGCATATGGTAGTGTCAATTGGAAGTTTCTAAAAATCACTTAGTATTCTTTTAGATTTCTTGAAAAATTTGTACAATGGATTAAAATGTGTGATTGTTCTCCTTCATACTTCAATTGTGTAAATGAAGAAGCTTGTGGTTACTTTAACGGAAAGAGAGGACCCAGGCAAGGAGATCCTCTCTCTCCATATCTTTTTACTATTTGCATGGAAGTGTTCACAAGGTTCAAATCAGTTATCATCATAAGTGTAAGTGTTTGAACCTAATTCATATTGTGTTTGTTGATAATGTGTTGGTTTTCCATAAAGCTAATGATAAGTCAGCTAAAATTGTAAAGAAAGCATTTACATCCAAAAGAGTGAATTATATTTTTATGTAACTGAGGATGATCTTATCTGCAGAATCTCTAATATACTTGATACTAAAGTGGCATATATTCCTGTGAGATACTTATAGAAGATTAGAAGATTATAGAAGATTAATTTTTAATTTAAATATTTAAGTAATCACCTTATCAAAACATACTTGATACTAAATGAATAGTTTTTATTGCAATAAAAATTTAAAATGAACCCAAAATCAAGCGACATTTTTAAATTAATCTATTATGTTGCAAGTCATGTTAATATTAAATCACATTTAGATTTTCCTCAAAGAACATGAACAACTTATATTTGAACATAGATAAATTAAATAAAAACTAATTCAACATATATTGTACAAAAAACATCGCGTTTATATTTATGAATGCAAGAAAATTACTACATCATTACAATAATTAGAGAAACTTACACAATAGAGTACTTGAGAATTTTAAAATTACGATACAGAATATAAACCTTGATACTAGTGATTTCAGTTAGAAGACAAGTTAGGACAAACATAGTTGCATAGAAATGGAGGTAGCTTTGAAGACGAGATTTAAACTTGTTGCTGAGGTGGTGCTGATGATGATGAGAACGATTTAGATGGGATGGAAGACAAAGATTTTAGAAACTCTATTTGTTTACCAGCTGTCATGTTTGTTTAAATCAGATGATAATCCTAACAATTTACCAGATAAATCTGACTGATCAAAAACTTAATTTACCAAATAAATCCTAATGCTAATATATAAATGGTTGGTCTAAAATTATATAACAATTTGAAACAAGTGATGAATAAAATTAAAATGTATCGTTGCCTTTAACACACATTTGAAAAATTGAAATAATTTGATTCTTTTTCTGATTTTTTGCTTCCCTTTATTTTACCTACCTTCCTTTTCTACTCTATTCATGCCATTGATTTATCAACATTAATAATAGATTAAAAATAATTTTATGTTTTGAGATAAAATATATTTTTTCAAACTAAAAGTATATATCAAATCCAACTATCATACCTTGATATTATCCAGCATTTACCAAGGTATACATGGACGTCATTGAAAAATCTTTAGATTAGTTTTGTGTAATGTTATGTTTTTTAAAAAGTTAGAAGGAAATAAGAAACTAAAGATCAGAAATTTGACAAAAATATGGCGATTGATTACAGATATTTCAATTAATCTAGTCTATTAAATGTAGAAACCCTAGGTTTAGTATCATCTGAAGCCGAAACAAAAAGCGAGAATCGACAAATTATGAATAAGCCATACTAATAATATATGGGAGTGGTAGGGTTTTGATCACGACCATCCAAATAGATTGAAATAAATGGTTGAGAATTATTAAATATTCACTAAGAAAAAAGCTATCACATTGGGCTAAGCCCAATAAGACAAATTAGTCAATAGACCTATATAACTAATAATTAAACTTGAGACACCAAACACAAGCCAAAGTATATTTAGAAGCGCTAGTACCCACGAAAGAATTTGTCAGTAATCATATTTATTCTAAATGGTCATAAACTCCTGCATTAAAATACCATCATAAATACGTCGAACAGTAACTCGTTCTCCCTCTTGTGAAAAATTGCATTCAGACTCATGCTGGTTTCGAAGAATATTGTTAATACTTTTGGACGCTGTTTATTATGAATATTTCGAAAACTCACAAGATTACCATATAAAAAGGTTTAAGTCATATCGTTTAAAACACAAATTTATCTTCAATATATATAATATAAAATCTCTTTTCTTCTCTTAAAAATGTTTCTAGTTTTAGAATATAGTAGTAATAGTAATCCCTTTGAGGTTAACGACCATATTTGAAAAATATTTTTTTAACTACTCAGCGGATCTGAAATATGTTGTATGTTTATTTTTATGTGACATTTTATTATCTACATACATCTTGTTGTAAGTTTATTTTGTAAATAAATGTATTCTTGAGATTACCAATTTAGATAAGTGTTTGTTAGTTTTACCAACAACATAAAGATGCAAACAAATTCAATAACCAAGGGAGCAAAAAAACCATTAAAATGAAATCCTAATTACTAATACTAAAGAAGGTTATTGACTGAGTAAATCCTAATTCACGCTTCTTTAGCTAGTAGAATTTTTTAAGTATACTGCAAGTGAAAGATGGAGAAAATGAAATTATGATTAGTTAGTTAGTTACTAAGTAGTAAGTTTTATCATCACCATAATTAAGAACTAAAGGGATTCATATGATCAGTATACATCAGATATTCTCCTTCAAATGAACTTATTTTCTAGGTGGAAATATTAATGTCTGCTATTACTATAATTTGTGATGAATTCGAGGAACACTCTCCTTTAAGAGATATTGGTGCATCAGATGCTTTGTTATTCGCAATTGATACAACTTAAAATGAAAAGATTAGAGCAATGTGCAAAATCTAGGAAATCATTATAGGAGTTAGACAACGAGGACAATGAGACTCCTTTCAAAATAACTGTTTATTTTATGCATTAAGAATCTATCAGAAGGAAAAAAAACCTTGGCTTTTGACGATTCTTACACGAAATAACAAAGCTTTTGACGTTTTTCCTATCCATAATATTTTGTCTAAATACATGTGGCAGCAGTTTGAACCACCCTTTACTACTACTAACTTGTTCCCGTCCAGACCTAGAATTTCTTCAAGCACGAAACGGAATAGGCCATTCATCAATAATAAATTGTTTCCTCTCAAAGATTAAATCCTAAATATCTAACGAATACGAGAAGACATATAACTAGCATTATAAACAACAACTAATGAATCATTCAAAAAATCGCCATATGCCCACAAGTTGCATAGGAAAGAAAGAAGATGAACATTCAAAGAATAAATTGGATTGAAATGCTTAAGACAACGAAAAATAGTCTATAATGTAGTTATCTCTCCTTCATATGTGCTTACATATATGTTCTTCATATGTGGATACATATATCCAGGGGGAAGGTTAAATGGTACAATATTATTTGGGGTAAATAATGTATTTCGAGATGTTCCTTCATCTCATGGTTAGCAATTCAAAATCGATTAGCTAAAAAAAACATAATAATTGAATGGGGCTTGAAAATCAATCATCTTTATTCGTTATGTATGAATTGTTCAGAGGATGCAGATCATTTAATCATTGGATTCTCTTACTCTAAAAAAATATTAAGTAAGATTCTTGTGAAATGTGGGATAAAGAGTCCAGTTATAGTTTTAAATTGAGTAACTAAAATTATTTTTGAAATCCCATCTATGGAACACTTTCTCATTGTTATCTCTCTATTTACACTCTATATGTATTGGATATGGGGTGAGAGAAACACTGGAAATTATGGCAGATTAAGCTTGAATGAGGAACAAATTTTGGGTGAAGAATGTGGGCCTAAAAAAGGTTTGTAATAGAGTGTTTAGGCTAAATGGTTTATTTGTAATGTTTTATGGGCTTGTTAGTATTTTCTTAAAGTTGTTTTGGGCTTTAAGAGTTATATCTAATAGGTTGGATTTGAGCTTCTAGAACTACTTGTATTAGGACTTGGAAATGTTGTGTAAGGAGTTATTAATAAGAAATTTGATTTGCCAATAAAAAAATAGAAAAAGAAAGAATATTCAAATATAATATTTGTACATACAAACATCTCAACAACCAATAAATCATTTGGATACAACGAATAATTTTGAACCAAGCAAATTTATTCTTTTAATTTTGTATGCTTAAATATTACATGTACCATTCTCATTTAATTTTTGTGTGAATACTATACTATTTTTACCTTTTAAATGTCACTCACTTCAAAACAAAGAAAGAGTTTAGCATTCCATGTTGTTTGTATCAATCCATTTACTTGCTATATTTTTAGTTATAGATCTGGTTTATAAAACCAATTTAACAGATAAAAACTAGAATGCATACTATACATCGCTTGGGTTCTATAAAAACTAGCCACCGGTTAAACTGTCAGCGTCTTTGAAAGATTAATTGAGTAGGCAACCAACCCATTAATCGATTTTAGGTTGTTTATGAATAGACGATTTTAAATATATTTTATTTATATGTTATTAAAAAATATATATTTTAATTATTGTAAATTTAATAGTTAGTTAGCATATCAATAGATATTATACTGAATAAGGTGATATATAAGAAACATTTCATGGGGTAAATTAAACATATGTTACCAACGTTCTTATATTATAACCGTAAAATTACTTCTACTTTCTTGACGTAAAATCATTCAAGGTGCGCACAAACTAACCCGAATAACCCATATTACCAAAATAAAAGAAATATTAAATTGAACACAATAATACAAAATACAGAATTATGTAAATTTAATTAATACTTTAAAAACAAAATTAATATGGGTTAGTGGTAAAACCACCTTTAAACTTCTCCGTATTACCCAATAAATATATATTTATTCGAATATATATGTGTCTTTATCTTAATGTTCTCTTAAATTAGAGAAGATTAATTTTTAATTTAAATATTTAAGTAATCACCTTATTAAAACATATTATGAATAGTTTTTATTGCAAGAAAAATTTAAATGAACACAAAATCAAGCGACATTTTTTATTCAATCTATTATGTTACAAGTCACGTTAATATTAAATCACATTTAGATTTTCCTCAAAGAACATGAACAACTTATATTTGAAAATAGATAAATTAAATAAAATTAATTCAACAAATATTGTACAAAAAACATCGCGTTTATATTTATGAATGCAAGCAAATTACTACATCATTACAATAATAAGATAATCTTACACACTAGAGTACTTAAGAAATTTAAAATTAAAATACAAAATATAAACCCTATTACTAGTGATTTCAGTTAGAAGGCGGGTTAGGGCAAACATAGTTGCACGGAAATGGAGGTAGCTTTAAAGACGAGTTTTATACTTGTTGCTGAGGTGGTGTTGATGATGATGATAAAGATATTGATGGGATGGACGACATAGAATTTAAAAACTCCAGTTGATTACCAGCTGTCACGTCGGTATAAAGGGCTTCTTGTGCAATTTGGGTAACTTCACTTGTATCCTGGTGGGGGCAAAGGTGTGATAAATAAATAGATAAATAAAGATAATAATAAAGAGTCACACACCCTTGAGAACCACGGAACTCACTGCAAGTATCACAGATCGTATGCAAGTTTTAATGATAAGTCAAGTTCGTTCGCAGGGATTGTATCCGTTAGATCAATTTATGTTTAACAAGCGTAGATGAATTTAGATGTTTGGATAAAATATGAAAAGATAAATAACTATCTAATGCAAATAAATAAATAAAACAATTAAACAAAACAAATTACTAAATATGAAAGTACGTCAAATAGATTAGGATTACTAGGTCTACTACTCAATTGTTATTCTAACCTGTCACATTAAGCATTATATATTAACCAGGATTCTAAATTCTCCGTAGCCTTTCCTTAGGCGTAGGAGCAACCTCTCCACTACTAGGGATTTCTAAGTAATGATTGGTGATTAAATCAAACCTTAATGGCTATCTAGTTACACTAGACGATTATGTGCTGTTGTCAATAACTAAGATTAATCCTAAGATTGATCAGATCTAGGGGAATAAGTCAAAACACATAATACAATATACGCCAAGCTTAACCAATTAGAATAAACAAATAGTAATTAAAGACAAAATAATAATCCAACAATTAAAAGTAAACTTACAGAATAAAAGCTTAAAAATATGGTTGAGTATAGATCTATAGCTAATTACCCTAAATATAGAGAAGGTGAGATGTAGAAGAGGAGTTTGTCAGTCTCCAATCTTCTTCTTCTTGTCTTCTTCTATAGGTCAACTTGCTTCTTGGATGAGTAGCTTGATTCTAAGGATGAATATCTATCTAAAGGACTAAGCTATTGTTTAAAACTAAGAAAATATAAGTAAAGACTAAGCCTATACTTTGCAATTGAGCAAGGACATGTTTACAATGGTTTAAGGGTGTATTTATAGGTGTTTTGGAAACCCTAATTCGTTTTCTTGAAGGAGAAGTAAGTAGTGGACTCCAAGCCCAACTCAAATTCGTAACCCTAAAAACATGAAATCAGGTCCGGTTTTCTTTTGGCTCTAACAGCTTCAATATTCATCCGTTTGACGCGTATGAATATACCAAATTGATCGTCTCGGAAAGCTCTTCAACTTATCTCTTGACCGTTTCTCCAAATTCCTCACCGTTCTTGAGATATAAGCTGATTTGTGGTCGTAGGTGCAGAAATTCAGGATTAAGGCAGCTTTTCCTTTTCCATGTTTTTAGCTTTTATTTCCTTATCTCCAATTACCATGTCTATCTCTTTCCATATCTTGTAGTCTTTGACTTGGAATCTAATTAATCTCCATAATTATCTTTAAAGCTTCACCCTAAATAAATAATTAAACCCAATATGCTCTAAAAATATTATTTTACTAAATTAAGACTCAAAATAGGAAAGTGTAGCATTTCTCAAGAAAATCGACTATAATGACTTCTAAATCACTAAAAATGATGTCTCATCCTAATATAAATCTATCACAAATGAGGAGACATCAAGACCCCCAACTCAAAGTTGTATCGTCCCGATACAATAAATATAAAAATAAAGGGAAGTCTCTAAATACACACCTAGGTCAATGAAGCACAGAAGACAGAAGATAGAAGAATATGGAGAATAGACTCGAAGCAACTACTCAGAAAATTTCATGTAATAATATTTAAAAACTACATACATGTACACTTCTCATATCTACAGTAAACACGTTTTGAATTCAAGATCAGATTAGTTTCGCAATGTAAGAAGGAGAGGAACTTTACTCAGTTCACCAAGGAAGCTATAGATTGTTCATCAAACTTCACTAGTGTCCAAAGATCCATTTAACTACTCTCTATTGGCTCAATCACTTCTCAATTACATATCAAAGAATCAAAAGGTCTTTAAGGTTGTAATGTAGGCTTAGGGATGGTATGATAAGTATATTTGGATAATTTAGAGTGAGCTTTTGGCTCTCTCCTCACTAGCCATCAACGAATCGCCCTAGAGGTTGAGTTACTCTCATGAAACGTTTCTCACTCAACCCAATGATTTCTTGATGCACAATTTAGCATCCCCAATAACCCAATTAAAGCATAACATGTTCACATAAAAATTCCACTTTGCCAGTCCGAATATATATATTTTTCTTTTCAAATCAATTTCTTCTTTTGTATAGCCATGACTCTCTTTTTAATGTTGAGATATCACGCTAATTTTCTCATATATATATTTTTATGCCCTTATTGGCAAAATTAGCTCGTAGCTTCTTTTTCATTCACTATTACCCCGGCAAAGGGTTACAATACAAATCTGTGAATCATCATCAATATAAATAACAGAGCACAATTAATAAGCTCAAAATCCCATCCCAATAATATTTCCCATAATGGTGGACCACTACCCCAAACTCAAGCTCTAAAACAACTGTCTATGCATCGTGATTCGAGTGCGGGTCATATGGAAAGGTCCTATAATCTAAAGGGATATGGCTTATAACGTGTTTCAATAAAAAGCTTTAGAAAGGCTAGAAGGGGCTGAGAAGGATATAGCATATACAATAAAAAATCACAAGGTGAGAAGGTATAAAAAGGCTTCAAGGGCTTCAATATGAAAGAACTGCCTTAATCACTTTCTACACTATGTAATTTCGTTATTTTCTTACCTTTAGCACTTTCATCAAATGGTTTTGTCACTAGCTTGGATCTCACGGCATACACACTTCTCAAGGTTCCCTGAGATCGAACATAATTTCTATCGCATTGCTCACTAATCTTCTCTTTACTATCAACGTGTGTTTTCCTGCAAAACTCAAAGCATACAAAATAAAATAGCTCATAAACATACTACTTTCTATCATTAACTTACTGAGCTTATGCTTTTAATCTATTAAACACACTCTACATACATCTAAACCTTCAAATAAAAATTTTAATTTCTACCTAAAAACAGAAAAATGGAGATGAGAGACAACGAATCCCCACACCCCCAACTCAAAAATGAGACGTGTCCCCACGACTCTAAAAGACTCGTAAATAAAAGAAAAGAAAATTAAAATTTTACAGATATTGCACATAAGGAAAAGGTAGAGAAGAAAGAAAACATACTCTTCGAGGCTATTTACCTCGCCTGATCAATACACGGAATAGGGTGCAGTGCTTTCATGTATATAAATTTCTATTATCACCAATTTCGCTTTCCCTTAGATCTTCTTATGCTCTATCCCAATCAATCACACTCTAGAAATCTCTTGTTTATCTTCTTCCAACTTTGCTCTTTGAATAATCTCTCATGTGACAGTTGTTCATTCATGAATATGTTTTGAATACAGCTACTAGCGTCCCAGAAGCTTTTGTTCATCTTTGATATAGAAATCTTTGATTAGAAGAGGTATTGGCATATTCTGTTCCCTAATTACAATTGCTTGCTTTTTAGGATTTGAATCCACCAAAAACCGGTTCCTCTCTAATTGCTTGACTCCAATTATCTTGTAATATATTCCCAAACTATTATCCATCTCAATTGATTTCATCTAGAACTTACCCAATACCTTGCTTTGATTCTTCATATCCCATAACACTTGATAATATCTCTATTCTCTTTATCATCTCTTTTGACCCCCAACTCAAAGCTTTGAACACTCTTGAAATTTGTAACTTATGATCATTGGTGGAACAAGCTTTATTTTGGTTAGGAAAGGTGTTAGGATGACAATTCTCCATGTGGGTATGATGGAATCAAGCTTTAATGGTGTGGGCTTAAGGATTTTTAGAAAAAGATGTTGAGATTCATGGCTTTGATTCTTGGTTTCTAGGTATTTTGATATGATTTGGGTGCTTGAATCTTCTTTGTAATGATGTAGGGAAGGATTTGGATGAGAATTCATGGTTATTTGGTGATGTTTTGATGTTAGGTGAAGGTTTGTTGAAACTTTAATGGAGTTGGGAGAGTTCTGGAGAGAAGAAAGAGGTTTAAGGTTTGATAAATTCGGAATAATAAGCATTAGATCTCCTTATAAGCTTGAAACCCTTTCTTTTCTCTCTCTGGCGGCTCGTGCGGACCAGGGGGTGTACCGCGGGGTACACCGCAGCATCTGATGGGTGAAAATTTTTGCTCACTGGATTGGACCCGTGGTAGGACCCCGTGGCACGTGTTTTTGAGCTGCGGACCAGGGTCCGGTGTACCGCGGGGGTGCTCCGCGCCTCCTACGTCAAAAAACCCGTGGTAGGACCCCGTGGCACGTGTTTGTGCGGTGCATGGCGCGGTATAGGTTCCGGTATACCGGACCCATCAGCTATTTTTTTTTTCGTTTCTGGATAAAACACGTGGCTCTACCCCGTGGCGCGGGTTTCTCCTCTGCGGTGCACCGCGGCTGAGGTCCGGTGTACCGCGCTTGGAAAAAACTTCCCCAACAGCTAGATCTCGAAAATTTATGCAGTTTAGGCTCAAAGATCACCTGATTCCGACATCCGAGCGCAAAGATATGACTTGCCGAAGTTTCTGTCCGAAAAAATTTTGTTCGCCTCCCTAACTCGATTTCTCCAATACCTAAGCATCAAAAACACTAATACCTTTCTCAAATATGCAATATCAACTAAGAACAACTAAATTAAACATAAATTAAAAACATAAAAGACATGAATATTAAAAAAAACTACGGGTTGTCTCCCGTACAGCACTTTTGTTTAACGTCTTTCAAAGTTAGACGTGTTACCTCGATTAAGGCTTGCGTACATAACCTTCCCAATAACGGGTTAGTTCATGCTCATCTACTATCCGAAGTTTGTGACCCTTCTTAGCTTGTATTTCAATCCGTTTTGACGAAATAACTCTCGTAACTACAAACGGACCCATCCACGAATCCTTGAATCATTGTGGTCTATTCTCTTGTTTGGGGGCTTTCCATGCAACCATGTCACCAACCCCAAACTCACTTTTGATTCTCTTTTTCACGGGTTGACTGTGGACTTTCTTTTTAATTTCTTTTGTCACAACTCGGAGTGTCGGGGCTTCTATACGTGATTCCTCATGCTTTTCATCCACCAAGTGGAATGTTTTAGATTCTTTTCCCACTCGGAAAGTCACGGTTCCCCTAGGAATATCAATTATGATGTGACTTGTCGCCAAGAATGGGCGTCCAAGTATAAATGGAACATGTTGACCTGCAATGCTATCAAGGATAACAAAATCTGTAGGTATATTTAAAGTACCTACTTGGACAAGCACGTCTTCAATGACTCCCCATGGCTTTATCGTTGAATTATCTAGGAGCAGCAAATCAATATCTTTTCTTTTGGTATCTCCCATGCCTAACTTCTCGAACAAACTCTTGGGCATGATATTCCTTCCTGAGCCCAAGTCACACATCGCTTTGGCCTTGAAATTACCACCTATATTAATGTGGAGATATAAAGCTCCAAGATCTTGCATCTTTTGTGGTAGTTTCTTTGGAATCGTTGCAAGCTTTCTTTAGTACGGTCCCTATTCTCAATCTCAACTTCTACACTTTCACTCTTTTTAGACAGATCTTCCTTGGAGACTAGTGGTGGTGTAGGCTCTTTATATGCGATTACGTCCTCTATGCATATCGTGCTTTGTTCTTCTAGCTCATTAAGTTGACTTTGTGGTGATTCCACCTCCTCCTCTTCTTGAAGGCTGAACTCTTCAACAACATCGAACCAAACATCGCTATCGATTTCAGTGGCATCATCATCAATTTCTTTACCTCGACCAGTTGGCACGTATGGGACATCGAGTATAGGAACAATGATTTCTTCTGGGCTTGACGTTTCAGATTTAGTATCACCACTAGGATAAGTAATTCTTTGTAGATGAAGTGGTGATAGTAACGGATGTGTAGGTGGTGGTTCCACCTTACTTTCTTCTTTTTGCACCTTTTGTGCGGTTGTCTCTTCTTTATCGGTTTCTTTTTCTTCTTCCACATGCTTGAATTCTGGTTCAACCTCCTTCGTAATTTGATCTTTAACAATTACTTCTTCTAAGCTAAGCTTGGTTGGTTCTTCTACGGTTGAAATTTCGAACCCAACATTGCTATAACCCAGTTTCTTATGTAATTCTTGTTGTAACTGTTGATTGATCGTAGTGAGGTCCGTTAATCTTTGCTCCGTTGCTTGATATTTTTGGTGCATAGAACGTATTAAGGTTGTATTAGCATCTATATTTTCCGCATGTTGCTCTTCCATGTTTTCCAAATAACTTATACTTTCAAAAACATGATGAGACGGAAGAGCTTGTCGAACCTGTTCTTCTATGATACTTCGGATTAACGGTGGAAACTCTTGTTGGAATTTTAGAGAAGCATTGGTCACTTGAGTGACTTGTGTCTCCAGGGTTTCCACTTTTGCAGCCAGCTCCTTGGATGTTTTATTGTTGAGCTGCGTAAAATTTTGAACCAGAATCAATAATCTATCCATCATTTCTGTCATAGCTTCATTTTGTGGATTATGCATGGGTTGTGGTGGAGCTTGCAGTTGGTAGCTCGAACCTTCTTGATAAAAATTTTGACTTCGGGCCCCATGCATATTTGGTGCGTAGTAATTCTCCATACCTAATAAACCTGAGAAGAGACTAACAAGAAAACGCGTAAAACTGAAAACAAATAAAAACTTCTGCACTAAATAAACACAAAATAGATTTAACTTAAAGATAAATCTCCGGCTGCTGCGCCAAAAACTTGGTGGGGGCAAAGGTGTGATAAATAAATAGATAAATAAAGATAATAATATAGAGTCACACACCCTTGAGAACCACAGAACTCACTGCAAGTATCACAGATCGTATGCAAGTTTTAATGATAAGTCAAGTTCGTTCGCAGGGATTGTATCCGTTAGATCAATTTATGTTTAACAAGCGTAGATGAATTTAGATGTTTGGATAATATATGAAAAGATAAATAACTATCTAATGCAAATAAATAAATAAAACAATTAAACTAAACAAATAACTAAATATGAAAGTATGTCAAATAGATTAGGATTACTAGGTCTAATACTCAATTGTTATTCTAACCTGTCACATTAAGCATTATATATTAACCAGGATTCTAAATTCTCCGTAGCCTTTCCTTAGGCGTAGGAGCAACCTCTCCACTACTAGGGATTCCTAAGTAATGATTGGTGATTAAATCAAACCTTAATGGCTATTTAGTTACACTAGACGATTATGTGGTGTTGTCAATAACTAAGATTAATCCTAAGATTGATCAGATCTAGGGGAATAAGTCAAAACAGATAATACAATATACGCCAAGCTTAACCAATTAGAATAAACAAATAGTAATTAAAGACAAAATAATAATCCAACAATTAAAAGTAAACTTACAGAATAAAAGCTTAAAAATATGGTTGAGCATAGATCTATAGCTAATTACCCTAAATATAGAGAAGGTGAGATGTAGAAGAGGAGTTTGTCAGTCTCCAATCTTCTTCTTCTTGTCTTCTTCTATAGGTCAACTTGCTTCTTGGATGAATAGCTTGATTCTAAGGATGAATATCTATCTAAAGGACTAAGCTATTGTTTAAAACTAAGAAAATATAAGTAAAGACTAAGCCTATACTTTGCAATTGAGCAAGGACATGTTTACAATGGTTTAAGGGTGTATTTATAGGTGTTTTGGAAACTCTAATTCGTTTTCTTGAAGGAGAAGTAAGTAGTGGACTCCAAGCCCAACTCAAATTCGTAACCCTAAAAACATGAAATCAGGTCCGGTTTTCTTTTGGCTCTAACAGCTTCAATATTCATCCGTTTGACGCGTATGAATATACCAAATTGATCGTCTCGGAAAGCTCTTCAACTTTTCTCTTGACCGTTTCTCCAAATTCCTCACCGTTCTTGAGATATAAGCTGATTTGTGGTCGTAGGTGCAGAAATTCAGGATTAAGGCAGCTTTTCCTTTTCCATGTTTTTAGCTTTTATTTCCTTATCTCCAATTACCATGTCTATCTCTTTCCATATCTTGTAGTCTTTGACTTGGAATCTAATTAATCTCCATAATTATCTTTAAAGCTTCACACTAAATAAATAATTAAACCCAATATGCTCTAAAAATATTATTTTACTAAATCAAGACTCAAAATAGGAAAGTGTAGCATTTCTCAAGAAAATCGACTATAATGACTTCTAAATCACTAAAAATGATGTCTCATCCTAATATAAATCTATCACAAATGAGGAGACATCATATCCCCTACTCCATTCTAGTCCCTATTACAAGACAAACATTTTAATCATCTCTTCGTTATTTCTGTTTGGGAGGATTTGTGCCCAAATTGACGAGCCATTATTGAGTTCGAAGAAATCAGTGGAATGATTTCGGTCTGATTTGTGTCATAATCTAGATTGGATCCCAATATTGTTAATTAGAAGAAAGGGATTATCAAAAGAATAAGGAAAACACAATTAGTAATGGAACATAAGGTTCCATTAGAGCTATACATGGAGGAAAACTGAACCTCTTAGAGCTAGTTTCCAGAATGGTGTAAATCTATGTTTTCAAGGGGGTTATAAATGGTATTTGTTTTAAATGGATAAAAAACTTCTTTGTAAACATCCATATCAATGTGTATTGGAAGATTTGGAACAGGTAGGTCAGAAAAGGCGAGTAGTTCTTTTTCCTGAATATATAATATAATTCATGAATACATTATAAATTAAAATATAATTTCATCTTAGAAAAGCTAGTGCATTTACGTTTAGCAAGTAGCTTCTTTAACCTGAATATAAAATCTTTTAAAGTCTTGGAAAATATAATTCTCTCCCAAACACAAATTGACAATCATAAATTCAACCTCTATATACTACCATATATAGAGGTTGAATTTATATTGTTTAAGACACAAATTATCTTAAATATACATCATATAAAATCTCTTTCCTCTTCTTAAAATGTTTATAATTTTAGAATGGAGTAGTAATAGTAATCCCTTTGAGGATATCGGCAATATCTGGAAAAATATTAACGAAGTGTTGTTAGAAGTCATGCTTTTACTCGGTGGTTTCAACATATGTTTTAATTTTTTGCATTCATTGATTTAAATCTTCGCTCCTTCAGTTTAATCGCAACAAAAGCCTCAATTCGATTATAAATAGATTCTTCGTTTCTCTATGAATCTCCGTGTTCTCTAAAATTTCATTCACCCCAAATATAGTACACATAAGTAGTGAAGCAGATGCTAGCAATCATGTGAACCTCACTATTAGGGCACACATTAGTCAACCCTTCACTTAAGATCATCAACTCAGATGACGCGTACGTAATTAAACAATTATTCATCAATCTTGTAAGAATTTGCTTCGCATAAGGATACGTAATGAGTAAATGATTAATATCCTTAGTACATTGACTCCAAAACACACAAAGTGGGTTATTCAGTAATCCTCATCCTTTAATTTTTATAGGTAATCGATCTTGAATTGAAAACCAAGTAGTATGGGAGCATCTTGGGATGCAACCCTTAGCCCAAATGGTGCATTACAATTTAACACTATTCTTCTCGCGAAGAATTCTCAAAAGTGTTTTCGTAAATGATAATTTCAAATTTACACTTTCACTCCATAAGATAAGATCATTCCCACTTGTAAGGGAAATTGAGTTGAGTTTAGAAAGAATCTTACCTATACAAGGCGACAATATCCCTGATTTATCCCAGAACATGAAGCCACAGTCTTGTTGCAACTAGAATTAGAACTATTGATTTCAATGCTTAAGATAGAAGCTACATTGCATTTATTTATCCAAATATCCCAGAGTATATATGTACTTTCACAATTTTTAACAGTATGGTGAATAAATTGAAAGGCAGATTCTCTAATCTATATTAACTATTTCCATATCCGTGTGCGTGGATTGCTTATACTCTATACTCCATAAATATTTGACATTAAGAGTATTGGAATAAACCCACTTACTTCAAAGATTGTTACCCATATCATATATTCTCCAGAAAGTGTAAAGTAGACAAACCTTAATAATCTTCTCAATGCAGGAGATATTCAAACCACCAAATTCTTATAAGTACAAAATCTTACAAAGCAACTTTAGCTCCTTGAACTCCACTGAGATCACCTTCCCATAAATAACTTGTTGTAAATTTATTTTGTAAATAAATATATTTTTGAGATTACCAATTTACGATCAGTGTTTGTTAGTTTTACCAACAATATAAAGATGCATACAAATTCTGTAATCAAGGGAAGCGGCAAACCGTAAAAATGAAATCCTAACTCCAATTAGCACTCAAATAAGGTTATTGACTGAGTAAAGTTTAAAAGTGGCATGAATGAAAAAAATACACGAAATTCACCCTTCTTTAACTTGTATAATTATTTTTCAGTATACTACAAGTGAAAGAAAGAGAAAATGAAATTATAATTAGTTGGTTAGTTAGTAAGTTGTAGGTTTTATCATCGCCGTAAAAAAATCGCAATTCACGTTACTATTAAATTACATTTAGATTTTCCCCGAAGAACACGAACAACTTGTATCTGAACATAGATAAATTAACTAAAAGTTAATTCAACAAATATTTTACAAAAAGCATAGAGTTTATATTTATAAATGCAAGAAAATTACTACATCATTATAATAATAAGATAACCTTACACACTAGAGTACTTAAAAAATATAAAATTACAATACTGAATATAAACCTTAATACTAGTGATTTCAGTTAGAAGACGGGTTAGGGTAAACATAGTTGCATGGAAATGGAGGTAGTGATGTCTCCGTAATTGTTCTTATTTTATACCCTTGGGAGACATCATTTTTTGTGTTTATTAGATTAATTTGATAGACTTTTGTGCTAAATATGCAATAATCTGAATTTCTTCTTTTTTTTCTAGTATTTCTGATTTATTAAACTTTTACGCGTAATCTTGTGTGTTTTAGTAAAAAGTTTGTAGGTTTTGAATATTAGCTAGGAGAGGAACATGAGAATAAAGTCAAAGATCGTGATATGGAGTCAAAGCTTGAAGATAAATCGCGAAAAGAATTATATTTTGGAACTGCAAATCTGGAAAAAAGGCCAATGATTTCTGATTTCGAGGCACTTACGAGTTTATTTAGCCACTGCCCTTTGAAGATATTATGTTCCTTATTGAGTTACGGAAATTTAGCAAGTGATTTGAGATCAATCGGAGTTATAACGAATCGGCTAGAGCTGTTTTAGTGGAGGTGGTGCAGCAGTTACGGGATTTTGGGCTTAATTATGGACTTGTGATTTTCTAAAATGACTTTTTATTTAAAATAAATCCCTAGTCCGATTTTACTAGTATAAATAGGCCTTTAGACCTCATTATTTCTTACCTCTCATTTTTTTTCTTCAATTCAATTCATCCTTTGAAGAGAGTGTCCAGAGAAGAAGCAGAAGCAAGGAAGAGAAGAAGCTAAGAAGCAAGGAAGAGAAGAAGCTAAGAGCTGGAGACTGTCTATATCTCCATTCGCAGCCCAACCAAATCCGAAATTAGGTTTCTTTGTATTTTTTTCTATAAACAATATGAGTTTTATTATTTTTAATTTAGTTTTATTTTCCATTAGCATGAGCTAATTCCATTTAATACTTGGAAACGCATCATGGGTTAATCCCTACTTTGTTTAATTTCATATGATTGGATTTGGGATTTCAGTAATTTAATACAAATTGGGTCTTTTACATGTTTCTGTAATTTGCGATTATTTACTGTTCTTAAAGTAGCTAATTAGTAACAGGTATTAGTATCTAGGCTATTCCACATAGTGGCGTGTGGATCATCTTGACTGGGGGTTTAGGTGCAGAATCAATTACAGAATATAAAATAGAGACTATTTGACTTTGACGAGCGTAGTTAATTTTATGGCCAATGAGGTAATTTTAGCTTAATCATTCGAAAGTGGATCATATTTACCCTGACGGGACTAGTGACACTCTAGAATAGCCTTGTTGTCCACCCTGACGGGGGTACAAGGAATTTAGAATCCCGACCATTGTTAATTGACCAATTTAACCCTTAGACAGCATATGTTATGAAATAGAATTAGGAGGATCCCTTGCGTTTCTCATGTACTGCCTTCTCATATTTGCGTCTTAGTATTTACTTGCATTTTCTCTTTAGTATTTCACACTTAGAATTAATACAAAACAACCAACCAATCATTATATCTTTTTATTGCTTTCATAAGTGTCATTATCTGATAAGTATTGTAGTTAACCAATCGTCCCTGCCACCGCTCCTCGTATCATTATTACTACTTGGGACAGCCGTACACTTGCGGTTGTGGTTCAATTACTTTTCGCATTTATTTTAGAACACACAAAGGACCACCAGGTAGCCTTGAAGACAAGTTTTAAACTTGTTGTTGAGGTGTTGCTGATGATGATTACAATGATATAGATGGGTTGGACAACATAGATTTTAGAAACATTATATCATTACCAGCTGTCACCTTAATATAAAGGGCTTGTTGTGCCATTTTGGGTAATTTCACTTGCATCGCCAACTCCATTCTAGTCCTGATTCCATGCCCGGACTTGTTAATCATCTCTTGGTTGATTCAGTTTGGGAGATTTGTGCCCGAATTGACGAGACATTGTTGTGTTCAAAGGGAAACATTTGATTGATTCCGGTCTGAGTTGTGTATCTAGATTAGATCCTGAACCAACACTATAAATTTCTTTTGATAATTAAGAAAAACAATATCATCAAAATAAGAAAAAATGACACAATGCTAATGGAAAAGGTTCCATTAGAGCTATATATGGAGAAAAATTTAACTCCTTAAAGCTAGTTTCGAAATGTTTTAAATTTATTTTTTCAGGGGGTTAGAAATGGTATTTGTGGTAAATGGATGAAAAACTTCTTTGGAAACATCCATATCATTGGGAATTTGGAGATTTAATACCGAAATGTCAAAAAAGACAAGTAGCTTCTTTCTCCTGAATATAAAATATAATTCATGAATACATTATAAATTAACATATAATTTCATCTTAGAAAATGTTGTGCGGATACGTTTAGCAAGTAGCTTCTTTCTCACGAATATGAAATGTTTCAAAGTCGTGAAAATATAAACACAAATATACAATCTTAAATATAAATATAGATAGTGATTTTCCTTGATTATAACATGGAATTAGAGTGAATAAGAATCAGATTCATTCCATGTGGTCATACGTACACAACAAACTTAAAAACAACACTTAGATAAGCAACACTCAACAAACCATCCTATACAACCTTAGAAAGAGACTCATATACTAGTGAGTACAACTACTAATATCTATTTATTAAACATAAGTTTGTATAACACTAATTCAATATCTAATAGATATCATACATTATCAAAACGTGGCAAGTCTTACCAAGATTATTTAGTAGAATAATCTTCTTTTATTGAAATGCCATTGCCAACAACCATTGTCTGCATAATACATTAAAGTATTAGTCATAAAATTTCTATTAATAGAGAGCTTTAACAAAAAACATCTTACAAAACTGCAACACTCAGATGATAATCCGAACAAATTACCAAATAAATTTGACTGATCAAAAACTTAATTTAATTATCCAAATCCCAGTGTTAATATATTAATGTTTGGTCTCAGATTGTATAAAAATTTGAAAGAAGTATGATATTAAATTTTATGATTCTTTTTTAAATAACTTGATTCTTTTTGTGATTTCTTGCTTCCTTTTATTTTACCTACCTTTCTTTTATACTCTATTCATGCCATTGCAGTATCATAACATTAAATAGATTAAAAATATTATTTTCTATTTAGATAATTATTTTTTAACGAAAAGTATATATCAAATCCAACTATCAAACCTTACTATTTATTCAGCATTTACCAAGGACATCGTTGAAAGATCTTTAGATTAGTTTTGTGTAATGTTGTTTTTTAGAAAAAGGGGTTAAAAAGAAATAAGAAATTTAAGATCCAAAATTTGACAAAAATCTAGCTATTACAGATATTTTAATTAATCTAGTCTATTCAATGTAGAAACCCTAGTTTTAGAATCATCTGAAACCGAAACAAAAGCGAGAATCAGCAAAATTCTAAATAAGTGATACTAATATATTGTAGTGGTAGGGTTTTGATCATGGCCATACAAATAGATCGAAATCAATGGTAGACAATTTTTTAATCTTTGCTAAGAAAAAAGCTGTCATATTGAGCTAAGCCCAATAAAACAAATTAGTCAATAGAATAATATAACAAGTACTCAAACTTGAGACACCCAAAACACAAGCCCAAACATATTTAGAAGCGCCCACAGTACCCACAGAAAAATTGTTAGTAATCACATCTATTTTCAATGGTCATAAACTCCCATGTTTAAAAGACCATCATGAATGCTCTCGTTCTCCCTCTTATGAAATAATATATTCTGAGTCATGTTGGTTTCCAAGAATATAGTTAACACTTTTGGACTTACTAGACTACCTTATAAAGAGGTTGAAGTCATATTGATTAAGATTTATCTTCAATATCCATAATAGAAAATCTCTTTTCTTCTCTTGGATTTTCTGTAATTTTATAATAGAGTTGTAATAGTAATCCCTTTGAAGATACCGGTCGAATCTGAAAAATCGTTTTTTAACGAAGTGATGTCAGAACTATTACTTGGCGCAGTTCTGAAATATGTGGTACGTGTTTTGTTGTAATATTTAATTATCTACGTATAACTTGTTCTAAGTTTATTTTGTAAATAAATATATATAGATATTACCAATTTACGATAAGTGTTTGTTTGTTTTACCAACAATATAAAGCTGCATACAAATTTTATAATCAAGGGAAGCAAACCATAAATATGAAATTTTAATTCCAATTAGCACTCAAAGAAGGTTATTAACTGAGTAAAAAAATAAAAGTGGCGACTCATATAACAAACTTGAAAACAACATTTAGATAAGCAACACTCAACCAACCATCCTATACAACCTTAGAGAGAGACTCATATACTAGTGAGTACAACTACTAATCTGTCACTTATTAAACATAAGTTTTGTATAACACCAATTCAATATCTAATAGATATCATACATTATAAAAAAGAGGCAAGTCGTACCAAGATTATTTAGTAGAACATTATACTAAATAAGGTGACATAAGCAAAATATTATGGTGTAAATTACCCTATACTATTTTTACCTTCTTAAATGTCACTCACTTCAAAACATAGAATGAGTTGAGTATTCCTCGTAAGTTGTATCAACTCATTTTAGTTGATGTATTTTTAGTTATAGGTATATTTTATAAAAACACTCTAATTGACGAAAACCATAATGCATACTATATATAACTAGGGTTCTAAAACAACTAGCCACTAGTTAAACTGTCAGCATCTTAGAAAAACTAATTGAGTAGGCAACCCATTAATCGGGTTTTTGGTGGTTTATGCATAGACTATTTTAAATATATTTTTATTGAGAAATATATATTATTATTATTGTAAATTTTTTAGTTAGTTAGCATATCAATAGATATTATATTTAGGTGATATATAAGAAAAATATAATGGGGTAAATTAAACATATGTTACCAACGTTCTCATTTTCCAATTGTAAATTACTTCTGTACTTTTGACGTAAAATCTTTCAAGGTGCGCACAAACAAATCTGAATAACCCATATAACCAAAATAAAATAAATTAAATTAAATTTATCACAATAATACAAAATACAAAATTATGAAAATTTGATTAATACATTAAAAAACGAAATTCATATGGCTTAGTGGTAAAACAACCTTTAGACT
The DNA here is from genome assembly GCA_029959085.1 of Nemophila menziesii. Taxonomy (NCBI): domain Eukaryota; kingdom Viridiplantae; phylum Streptophyta; class Magnoliopsida; order Boraginales; family Hydrophyllaceae; genus Nemophila; species Nemophila menziesii. Next base: position 19,814,691 of record JARWIR010000015.1, on the reverse strand, counting down.
TCTCGGTATTACCCAAGAAAAATATTTATTCGAATATATATGTGTGTTAATCTTATTGTTCTTTTAAATTATACAAGATTACTTTTTAATTTAAATATTTAAGTAATCACCTTATAAAAACATATAAATGAATAGTTTTTATTGCACGGAAAATTTAAACGAACCCAAAATTAAGCATCATTTTTTTATTCTATTAAGTCGCAAGTCTCGTTAGTATTAAATCAAATTTATATTTTCCTCAAAGAACACGAACAATGTATATTTGAAAATAGATAAATTAACTAAAAATTAATTCAACAAATATTGTACAAAAAACATGACGTTTATATTTATGAATGCAAGAAAATTACTACATAATTATAATAATAAGAGAACCTTACACACTGGAGTACTTAAGACATTTAAAATTACAATACAGAATATAAACCCTAATATAAGTGATTTCCATTAGAAGTGATTTCCATTAGAAGGCCGGTTAGGGTAAACATAGGTGCATGAAAATGTAGGTAGCTTTGAAGACGAGTTCTAAACTTGTTGTTGAGGTGGCGCTGATGATGATGAGAAAGATGTAGATGGGTTGGACAACATAGAATTTAGAAACACAATTTCATTACCAGCTGTCACGTTGATATAAAGGTTTATTGTGCAATTTTGGCTAATTTCACTTGCATCCCCAACTCCATTCTAGTCCCGATTACATGCCCAAACTTGTTAATCTCTCTTGGTTGTTTTGGTTAGGAAGGATTTTTGCCCAAATTGACGAGCCATTGTTGAGTTCAAACGGAAACATTGGATTGATTCCCGTCTGATTTGTGTAATAATCTAGAACAGTATACTGCAATTGAAAGAGGTTGAACATGAAATTATGATTAATTAGTTAGTTAGTAAGTTATAGGTTTTATCTTCACCATTATTAAGAACTAAAGGGTGTCATATGAGTGGTTTACATTCAAATAATCGCCTTCAATTGAACTAATTTTTTGTATGGAAACATTAAGAGATATTTGTTATGAATTTTAGGAAGGCTCTCCCTTAAAAGATATTGGGGCATCAGAAGCTTTATTGGGTTGTGAATCAGATATATATCCATTGAACGGTTGAGAGGAAATTTTTCTTTGTTATTCGCAATCGTGACAAAAATGTACACTAAGATATACTTATCGTTAAATAAAACTATAATAATTTGGAATCATTGTAAATTTATAATGTACCTGCCACTTCTTTTTTCTCTTCCTTCATGAGCTAATATATACAACTTAAAAAGAAAAGATTAGAGCAATGTGGAAAATCTTGGAAAATGATTATAGGAGTTAGACAGAGAGGACAATGAGACTCCTTGCAAGAATCTATCAGAAGTAAAAAAAAAACCTGCCTTTTGACGATTCTTACACGAAACAACAAAACTTTTGATGTTTTTCCTATTCATGATATTTTGTCTGAATACATATGGAAGCAGTTTAAAACCACCCTTTACTACTACTAACTTGTTCCAGTCTAGACCTAGAATTTCTCCAACCACAAAACAAAATAGCCTATTCATCACTAACAAATTGTTTCCTCTCAAATATTGAATCCTAAATATCTTATGAATACGAGTAGACGCTTAAGTAGCATTATAAACCACAATTATTGAATCATTCAAAGAAATTGCCATATGCCCACATGTTGCACGGGAAAGAAAGAAATGTAACATTAAAAGACTAAATTGGATTGAAATTCTTAAGTCAACGGAAAAAAGTCTATATTATCATTATCTCTCCTTCATATGTGCATATTGTAAGAAGAATTTCTTACCTACAAAATGAATTCTGTAATATTCTTATTTTGGATCGTGTGGCAATTGGAAGTTCAATTAAAATACAAGCTTAGAGTAAAACTGGAGAAAGGTAAACTTTCTACTTCTCCAAGTTCTCTGTAATTGATATAGGTACTTTAATAACATTTCCAATAACTGAAATCTTGCAAACACTTTAATGTGTAAAAAGAAAGTAGAATCAGATTTAATTTATCTATTTTGATTCTAACATACAATATAGTAATGAACAAAAAAGTTTAGGACCTGATGGCTATTATTATTTCTTTAACAAAGCATCTTGAAGTGTTATTGAAAAGGACTTCAATGAAAGCAGTAAAGTAGTGTCTAGATTCAGGTGAATTACTTGGACAGGTCAAGGCTACTAATATAGTTCTCATTCCAAAAGAAAAAAATGCTTCAAGTGTTAGAAAGTTTAGGCCTATTTCATGTGTAAACACTACTTATAAGGCCATATCTAGAGCTATTTAAATATATTGAAGAAGGTTTTAGAACCAATTATATCTATAAACTAGGCTGCCTATGTAGGTGGAAAGTATATAAGTGACAATATTTTCGTTGCTCAGGATATTGTACTTGATTATGAAAAGAAAATTTCTCCACCAAATTGTACTATAAACTTGGATTTGCAGAAGGCATATGGTAGTGTCGATTGGAAGTTTCTAAAAATCACTTAGTATTCTTTTAGATTTCTTGAAAAATTTGTACAATGGATTAAATTGTGTGATTGTTCTCCTTCATACTTCAATTGTGTAAATGAAGAAGCTTGTGGTTACTTTAAAGGAAAGAGAGGACCCAGGCAAGGAGATCCTCTCTCTCCATATCTTTTTACTATTTGCATGGAAGTGTTCACAGGGTTCAAATCAGTTATCATCATAAGTATAGGTGTTTGAAGGTCAATCACATTGTGTTTGCTGATGATGTGTTGGTTTTCCATAAAGCTGATGTTAAGTCAGCTAAAATTGTAAAGAAAGCATATACTTTCAAAAGAGTGAATTATATTTTAGTGGAACTGAGGATGATCTTATCTGTAGAACCTCTAATATACTTGATACTAAAAAGGGATATCTTCCTATGAGATACTTAGGAGTATCTTCAAACTCTAAGAAGTTGAGTGTCAGTGATGGGAATAAGCTTTTTAATAAGATATTTTAAAGTATAAGTCAATGGTCATCTAAACTTCTTTCTTATGCCGGAAGAGTTGAACTAATTAGATGTGTTCTTGTTAGTAAAATATTGTTTAGGTGTAAGTGTTTTTATTACCTAAAAAAGTTATATATATGCTCAATTAAATGATGTCTACCTTTCTATGTAAGGGAAATGATGAAGGTGCACAAGGATAAAAAATAGATAGGAACAATATATGTGAAAGTAAACAAAAAGGAGGTCTTAATATCCCAAACATTGAAGACTTAAATAAGGTATGTTTGCTCTTTACTTTTTGGAGAATGTATACTAAGGAGCACAATTTATGGAGTAGATTGACACATGACAATATTCTTAAGGGTAAATGTATATGGAGTCTAGAAGCCAAACAACACCACACTTGGATTTAGAAGAAGCTGATGAAAAATAGAGAAACTGCTTTTGAATTATTTAAACACAAAGTTAGAAATGGAGAAAACACTTTATGATTTGGGATAAGTGGATTGATATAAAAGAGTGTTCAAGAAATACTTAAGATTGTACTTGAAAATCAGGACATTAACTACAACAAAACTTTTTTTCCTTTGATGGTAAAGGAAGATGGAGATTGCCTCCTTTTATTGGTAAAATCCTTCTTTTAATTGAGAAGTGTATATTAACTTTAGGCAATTATTTGAAAATTTTGAAAGAAAGTAGTAAAGTAAGATTTTCTTTTAGGAAAAGTTTAAGTTGTATTTCTGAAAATAGAGAGAAGGGTAAATGGTACAAGATTATTTTGGAAAAATATTCTATTCCGAGATGTTCCTTCATCTCATGGTTAGCAATTCAAAATGATTAGCTGCAAAAATCAGAATGATTTAATGGTGCTTCCAAATAAATCATCTTTATTTGTTCTATATAAATTGTTCAAAGGATGCAGATTATTTATTCATTGGATGCTCTTTCTCTAACAGAATATTAATTAAGATTCTCGTGAAATGTGGAATAAAGAGTTCAGCTGTAGATTTGAATGGAGTAATTGAATTTATTTTACAAATCTCATTGTTAGCTCTCTATTTACATTCTATATATTGGATATAGGGTGAGAAAAACACTATAAATCATGGAAAATTGAGCATGAATAAGGGAGTGTTTAGGCTAAAATGTTTATTTGTAATGTTTTATGAGCTTGTTAGTTTTTTCTTAAAGCTGCTTTGAGCTTTTAGAGTTATATGTAATAGGCTGGCCTTGAGCTTCTAGAACTAAATAAAATAGGAATGGGAAATGTTGTGTAAGGATATTGGGATGTTAATCTGTTATTAATAAGAAATTTTATTTGCCAATCAAAAAAGAAAAAGAAGATTTAAATATAATATTTGTACATACAAGCATCTTAACAACCAATAAATCATTTACATACAACGAATGATTATGAACCAAGAAAGTTTATATATTTTTATTTTGTATGCTTAAAAATTAAAGGTAGAACTCTCATTTATTTTTTGTGTGATACTATACTATTGTTACCTTCTTAAATGTCACTCACTTCAAAACATAGAATTAGTCTAGCATTCCGCGTAAGTTGTATCAACTAATTTTAGTTGATGTATTTATAGCTATAGATATATTTTATAAAAACACTCTAACTGATGAAAACCATAATGCATACTATACATAACTAGGGTTTTTACAAAACAAACTAGCCACAGGTTAAAAATATATATTATTAAACTGTCATCTTCGAAAGATTAATTAATTAGGCAACCCTATATTTTTAAAAAAAATATATATTATTATAATTGTCAATTTTATAGTTATTTAGCATATCAATATATATTATATTAAATAAGGTTATATATAAGAAAAATATCATGGGGTAAATTAAACATATGTTACTGTTCTTATTTTCTAATTGTAGATTACTTATGTACTTTTTTGACGTAAAATCTTTTAAGGTGCGCACAAAATAATCCGGATCACCCACATTACATAAAATAAAATAAATTAAATTTAACACAATAATATAAAATACACAATTATGTAAATTTAATTAATTTAAAAAAAATCATATGGGTTAGTGATAAAACCACCTATAAAGGTGGTTTTATCACTAACCCATATATATATATATATATATATATATATATATATATATATATATATATATATATATATATATATATGTATATGTGTGTGTTAATCTTAATGTTCTTTTAATTTATACAAGATTACCTTTTAATTTAAATATTTATGTAATCACCTAATAAAAACATATAAATGAATAGGTTTATTGCACTAAAAATTTAAATGAACCCAAAATCAAGCATCGTTTTTTATTTATTCTATTAAGTCGCAAGTCATGTTAATATTAAATCACATTTAGATTTTCCTCAAAGGATACGAACAACTTATATTCCAACATAGATAAATTAACTAAAAACTAATTCAATAAATATTGTACAAAAAACATCGCGTTTATATTTATGAATGTAAGAAAATTACTACATCATTACAATAACAAGCGAACCTTACACACTAAAGTACTTAAGAATTTAAAATTACAACACAGAATATAAACCCTAATACTAGTGATTTCAGTTATAAGGCGGGTTAGGGTAAACATAGTTGCATGGAAATGGAGGTAGCTTTGAAAACAAGTTTTAAACTTGTTGTTGAGATGGTGCTGATGATGATGACAAAGATGTAGATAGGATGGACAACATAGATTTTAGAAACACTATTTCATTACCAGCTGTCATGTTGATATAAAGGGCTTGTTGTGTAATTTTGAGTAATTTCACTTGCATCCCCAACTCCATTCTAGTCCAGATTCCATGCCTGAACTTGTTAATCATCCCTTGGTTGTTTCAGTTTGGAAGGATTTGTGCCCAAATTGACGAGTCATTGGTGAGTTCAAAGGGAAACATTGGATTGATTCATGTCCGATTTGTGTAATAATCTAGATTAGATACCAAACCAACACTATAAATTTCTTTTGATTACTAAGAAAAACAATATCATCAAAAGAAGAAAAAAAAGACACAATTCTAAGAAACATAAGGTTCCATTAGAGCTATAGATGGAGAAAAATTTTACCCCTTAAAGCTAGTTTTGGAATGTTGTAAGTTTATGTTTTCAGGGGGTTAGAAATGGTATTTGTGGTAAATGGATAAAAAACTTCTTTGTAAACATCCATATCATTGTGCATTAGAAGATTTGGTACCAGAATGTCAAAAAAGACGAGTAGCTTCATTCTCCTGAATATAAAATATAATTCATGAATACATTATAAATTAACATATAATTTCATCTTAGAAAAGGTGGTGCATTTACGTTTAGCAAGTAGCTTCTTTCTCACGAATATAAAATCTTTCAAAGTCATGAAAATATAAATACAAATAGATAATCATGAATATAAATATAGATAGTGATTTTCTTTGATTATAACATGGGATTAGAGTTGATAAGAATCGGATTCATTCCACATGGAAATGTTTATACAACAAACTTGAAAATAACACTTAGATAAGCAAACTCAACCTACCGACTACTACAGATCGTATCTTTAGGGGCGAAAGTTTACCTACGACACGTGAGTCGTCGGTAAAGAAACATCATTACCGACGACAACTGTTTACCGACGAGGTTCATCGTCGGTAAGCATTTTTTGCTTACCGACGATAGACATTTGTAGGTAAAGATTTTAAAAAACGCAAGTAAATATTTTTTTTATTTCTGATTTTTTTTTTTGGTTTGGAACGTCGTCAGTATTATAGTGACAATAGCAGTTCGTCGGTATTTTCTATTTTACCGACGATTTGTTTATACATACCGACGACACGTTTGTCGTCGGTATAAATTGTTATTTATCTCAAAAAACTAAAAAATTCCATTTATTTTTCCCCATTTTCTCCCAAAAACCTTAACCAAATTCATTCAAATTTGCCAATTGATTCTCCAAATCATCTTGCATCATTTCTAGGTTCATATTCAAGGTGGGTGATATTAAATATACAATTCCATCCACAAATTAAACGTAATTTCTTGAAATATAATTTTTTTATTGTGTGTAATTCTTTCACTATTATGTGATTAGGTTAGTAATACATTTTCAAGGTGGAAAGCTTGATCATCAATCTCCAATTTCTCCAACAAAATCAAGGTATTTTCTATAAATTTCAATTTTTTTATATTGGATTATGATTGTGTATTAGTTGCTATAAGATATGATTAGGTATATTTTTTTATTGTCTAGTTAATTATTAAGTGTAAATCATGCATATGTTCATTTATTTTTATTATCTTCTCATATATTTCTGTATTTCTGTATTTAATTATATGAAATTGTTTATTTATTTATTGTGTTGTAATTTTATTTATTTATTGGTTTGTAATTTAATCTATTTATTGGTTTGTAATTCTTATTATGTTATTTATTGTATTGTAATTTTATTTATTTATTGGTTTGTAATTTTATCTATTTATTGGTTTGTAATTTTTATTATGTTATTTATTGTGTTGTAATTTTTATTCATTTTATTAATTGGTTTGTAATAATTATTATATTATTTTCATATGAATTTAGTTGCCTAGTTATATAAATTTGTTTCTAAGAGATGGCTTCGGGTATGGATAAGAGTTGGATCATTGCGAAGAATTTACTCACGCCAGAATATTTTTTTGGGGTTTGGATTTTGTCAAATATGTTGAAAAACAAGATGATTATACAGGTTATATGTCTTGTCTGTGTAACTATTGTAAAAATAATCGTCGATTACCCACCCAGGAGGTTAGGGGCCACCTTCTAACAAATGGGTTTATGCATACGTATCAGGTTTGGACAAAATACGGTGAAACGTTGGTAATTCCCGAAGAAAATCCTATGCCGAATATAGATAATGAAATGCATGAAGTGTGTGACGATGATGTGAGCCACATTTATGCTATTGGTGGACATCAGGGTGACACCGAGATGAGAGACGCAAATATTCCAAATCGAAGTAGTTTCGAAAAACTGTTGGACGAATTGGAGACAGAATTATATCCTGGTTGTACAGTGATGAGCTCCTTGAACTTCATTGCCAAGCTTATGCACGTGAAAGTAAAGAACGAGTGGACTAACACATCATTCACCGAGCTACTGGAGTTGGTTGGTCGTACTTTACCCAAATCTCACAATTTACCTGATTCTTATGATGCATACAACAAGTTGAAAAGTTTGGGTATGGGATATATTACTATCGATGTCTTTGAACGATTGTGTCATTTTTTGCAAAGAGAATGAAGACCTTGACAAGTGTCCAGTTTGCAGTTAATCGATATGGGACCCAAAGAAGGGTCAGAAAGTACCGCATAAGAAGCTCTTTTACTTTCAGATTCCCCCCGAGATCGCAGCAACTATACGGTTCGAAGCACACCGCTGAAGACATGATATGACACCAATACCGGAAAGAGTACTGATCCAGATGCGTTACGTCATCCAGTTGACGGTCATAGCTGGAAACGATTTGCAAAGTTACATCCAGAGTTTACCAGTGAACCTTGGAATGTATATTTGGGACAGGGTATCGATGGTTTTTGTTTGTTTTCTATGCAGAACAACTCGTACAGCATGTGGCCTGTCATATTGACCGTGTATAACTTCCCACCATGGACATGCATGAAGGATACCATATTTAGCTTTGTTTGTTGATTCCGGGTCCCCGCTCACCCGGAAAAGACATGGATGTCTTTCTCTGTCATGTTATAGATGAGTTGGACATGTTGTGGGAAACCAGGATACCCACGTATGATGCCCACACGAAGCACGAGTTTACGATGAAGGTTTGTTTGTTGTCCACGACCAATGATTACCCCGCTTAGTCATACACTTCAGGATGGTCGGGTCAAGGTTACATGGCTTGTCCAGAATGCATGGATTCTACTCCGTCGTTAAGGGTGAAGAAAGGGGTGCTTTATTTTGATCACAGACGTTGGTTACCTCCCGGACATCGGTTTAGAAGAGACAAGGTGTCGTACCCGGCTTCCAATTATAGGGGCCAACCGAGGAAACATACTCCTGCTAATATCCAGACACAGTTAGATGGGCTTCCCATTGTGTATCGTGGTAAACACAAGGATTTTGGGGGCAAGTTGGCAAAGAAAATAGGTCATCGCGAGTCTAACTGGAAGAAAAAGAGTATTTTTTATCGTTTTCCTTATTGGTCATAAAACGTGTTAAAACATAACATCGATGTAATGCATTGCGAGAAGAATGTGTGCGACAGTTTGCTTGGTACAGGTATAGGACTTTATGGGAAAATAAACAAAGACAACGTTAAGGCGCGTATGGATCTTTAGGATATTAAAATGAGGAAAGAGTTGTGGTTGACATCAAGAGGTGGTAAAGCGATACTAAAGAGAGGAAAGTGTACGTTGTCAGCGAAGAAGGGGAAAATGTTTCTTGAGTGGTTACAGGCACAGAGGTTTCCCGATGGTTTCGCGTCTAGTCTGGGGAACAATGTTCAAATCGATACGGAAAAGATTATTGGAATGAAATCGCATGATTGTCACGTTATGATGCAGTATTTTTTTTGTATGTTGCCTCACTGGTTCCTACAGATGATAAACCGATCACCGATGCGATAATTGGGTTAGCTAACGTGTTTAGAGTCGTTTGTAACAAGAATCTGAGTAAGAAAGAGTTGGACGCCGGTAAGGCGGGAGTGGTTGAAGTGATGTGCAAACTATAAATGATCTTACCTCCAGCATTTTTTGATATAATGATCCACTTGGTGATACACTTATACGATTAAGCATTGCTAGGGGGTCCGGTTCAAATGCAGGGGATCTACCCATTTGAAAGGTATTTGAAAAAGTTGAAAGAGTATATTCGAAACCCGGCAAGGCCAAGGGTTCGATAGCCGAGGGTTACGTGGCGGAAGAGACGTTGACTTTCATATCAAGGTATCTTAGTGAAGAAATAACAAAGTTCAACGATCCAGGTAGATACAACGAACCACCGCCAGTGCCAAAAGAGTTATCCGTTTTTAAGTCTCAGTGTACTCCAGTTGGCAAGAAAGAATCTAGTTTAATACCACCTAAGGAGAAGGAGCACATCAGTTGGTATATTTTGAACAATTGTGACGAACTCGAAATGTACGGGACGTAAGTATTGTTTACTTATTTATATTTATATTTATATTTATATTTATATATATATATTTATATTTATATTTATATTTATATTTATATTTATATTTATATTTATATTTATATTTATATTTATATTTATATTTATATTTATATTTATATTTATATTTATATTTATATTTATATTTATATTTATATTTATATTTATATTTATATTTATATTTATATTTATATTTATATTTATATTTATATTTATATTTATATTTATATTCATATTTATATTTATATTTATATTTATTTATTTATATTCATTTACGTTTTTAGTGAACACAAATCCACACCTTCGGGAACGAGTAGCGAAATAGAGAATATGCAGCGTCAAATGTTTAAGGGATGGTTTTTGGAAAAGGTATGTAACTTTACGAATTAGTTTAAATATTATCTATTTATTTTCAAAGTATTAAATATTATTTTTGTATGACAGATTTATGGAATGAAATCCCGTGGTGATGCATTAGCTACCCCTGAGATGGTGTCCTTGGCAACCATGTCTTATGGTGCGGTGAATAAATACGATTCATGTGTTGTGAATGGTGTCAAGTGGGTAACTAAGGATAAAGGAGAAAAATGAGTGACACAAGATTACATAGTTTGTACCATGTACGATGAAAGACCTTATTACGGTGAATTATTGAAAACCTTTTAGGATAAGTACACTGGAGGGTGCTTGGTTGTGTTATTTGTTTGTAAGTTGTACAGAATGAGCAATGCGAGGACAGAACACGGGGTAACCTTTATCAACACATCAAACTTTGAGTGTGCCGACAAACCATACATTTTAGCATCGCAGGCCAACAGCGTGTTTTACATTGACGAGATTAATGCAAAGAAATCAATGAATGGTTGGAAAGTCGTTTGGGAAATAAACGATCGTCGCGGATAGAGTCCCGGGTTATGTGGTTCGGACTCACTACCTACTGACAATGAGAGCATCAGGATACCGTTGGTTAACACTGGGAGGGTTTCCGATCCGGTGAACTTGGAAACTACTGAGGAGATCGAATTCGACCTGTCCCATCCACGAGTCTTTGTAACTTCGTGGCCTATTTTCTGGTTTATGGGCTTTCCATAGAACTTCATGGCCGACCCCAAACACGTTTTTAGCATTCACAAGACGTAGAATGTCTCAGACACGTTTTTAGCATGAAGGGTAATGGTCCCTTCTTGGAAGTTGATTATGCTCTGACGTGTGGCCATGAAAGGCCTTCTAAGTATGATTGTAACCTGCTTATTTGCATCAAAATCAAGTATAACAAAGTCAGTAGGGATGACGATATTACATGATCGGACAAGAACGTCCTCCACTGTTCCCCATGTCTTGGTAACTGAGTTGTCAGCAAACTGCAACTTCACTGGAGCTTTCTCTGATTTCTGAAGTCCAAGTCTCTCGAACACGGACTTCGGCATAAGATTCACACCTGAACCTACATCGTACATGGCTTTTGTCTTGAGCATACCATTTATTTGAATAGGAAGATTAAATCTTCCAAGATCTTTGAGATTCAATGGTAACTCTTTCTCTTCTCCTCTTGAGACTCTCACAGTCTCTTTCTTGGCTTCTACACTAGCTTCTTTATCATGAATAACTTGCGTAAAAACTTGTTGTGGTGTAAGCTCTTTCTTAGCAATCTCAAGCATTTGGGCGTTGATATTTTCAGGAGTGTACGCTTCTACAAATGTCTTGAGTTCAATGTCATGCTTCAGATTTGTATCAGGAATAGTTGATGACACTATTTGAACAACTGGTGGCGATTCCACCTTCTCTTCTTCTTTCTTTTATTGCACAACAGGTGCAACTTCAACTCTTGGTTCTTTTGAGGCTTCTTCCTCTTTCTCTTTAGCTCGCTCAGCTTGTAATTCCATTACCGATCTAATCTCTTCTTGGATATCTCTCAGAAGCTGTATAAAATCGGATTTTTCTGAATCTTCCTCCACATCATCCTCAGAACACTAAGAGTCCAGGGGGCTAGACTTGGTTGGTTAATCTTCGGTACTCGGAACTTCCACGGCACTTTCGGAAGCATGCGGTATTTCCTTATTTTCTTCAATCTCAAGGCAAATAGCCTTACAAGCTTCGAACCCAACATTGGCATCACCTTCTTCGATAGCCTTCAATTCTTTTTGTTCCATAATATTTGTAAGAACTTTATTCATTTGTTCTACTTGAGTACCTAAAATCTGAATTGAAACTTCTTGTTCTCGTAACTTCTCGCTCTGTGAATGCATATTAGTGGTCTTAAGATCCATAAATTTCTTCAACTATTGATCATACTTACCTCCTCCTTGAGGATACTATGGTAGAGCTCTCTGAGCTAACGTCTCGGTATATGCATCATTAACAGGTTGTTGTGGAGGAGCAGGTCGACTATAATTTTGATTTTGATATTGACCTCTTGGTTGGAAAGAGTTATTCTGGGAACGAGGTTGATAATGACCAGGATTAGCGGCCCCCTGTGGATTTGAATATTGCATACCCGGATGATTTATGTTACCAAATTGATAATTTCCTCGGTTGGATATGAAATAAACATATGCTGGATTTCCTTCGCACTCTTCCCATGTATGATTTGTGACCCCACATTGATGACAACCTTGTGCTTCTTGCACTACATATGATGCGGCTAAATTTCTATGCATCTCAAGCTTAAGTTCTTTAATTTAATTCTCTAATGCGGATAAATGAGCTGAGTTTGTAGTTTCTACATCTAATCGAAGTGTACCTTTGGCATTTGTAATAGGAGCTCGTGAAGATGGCCAACGCCTTTCTGTTTCGATAATATTTTTTAAACCTTCGGCGGCTTCTGCAAGATCCATGTACACGAAATTTCCCTTTCCAAAATTATCTACCTTCAATCTACTTTCTCTATTGATACCTTGATAAAATATAGCTAACTATAAAGATGGAGTGTAACCATGGAGTGGACATCTAGCTAACTTCTTTTGAAACCTTGTCCATGCTTCTCCTACTTCTTCTCTATTCTCTTGACAAAACTTCGCAAGCTCGCTTTGGTATTTGAGTCTCATACTCTTCGGATAAAAACGGTTAAAGAATGTGGCTTGAAGTTCTACCCATGTATTAATAGTCCTGGTGGTTGCCTATCTAGCCACTCACCAGCTTTACCAGTCCGAAAGAACAAAAACATATGACATTACAGTTGCTCGCGTGTAATGCCTAGAGTAACATAGGCATCACAAATCTGCATGAACTTCTGAATCGCTCTTACCGGATCTTGAATTGTTGTACCACTATACATTCCTAAACTTTGAAATTGACTGAGCATGCCCAGATCGGGCCTAAATTTAATATTCTGGATCTCTGGAGGACGGTAACCTAATGGTTGAACTTGAAATGGTACTCCCAAGCCTGGGAGGTCTTGCTCAACTCTGTTCTGATTATTATTATTCCCGTTACCTCCTACCGGTGGTGGTATTTATCCTAAAGGACCAAGGACTCTCGGATCTACTAGGTCTTGTACGTCTGCCATAGCTCTTCTTAAGGCTCTTTCTTCTCGGATACGTCTGTTATAAGCTGTGAAGCTCCTCTCGGGCTCCGGTAAAGGAGGCCAAAGATTAAACACTATTGAAACCTGAAAAAGACTAAAGCAAACAACAAGCGTAAATCTGGAAAAATAAAAATAAAAACTGAAAAATAAAAATTAATTAAAAATTACTACTCAAAATAGATAACCCACACGCTAACGAGGCACAAGTCCCCTTCAGCGGCGCCAAAAACTTGGTCTCGCCTAGGGTGTGATAAAAATATGATAAATAAATGCTGAAAACAATGCACTAAGGCACCCTAGACAAGCACGTTACTGCAAGTATTACAAGACGTATGCAAGTTTTACTGATAAGTTAGATTCGTTCTCAGGGACTTAGTGTGTCATACGAATGAGCAAATAATACGAGTAGAAAGATATTAATTAAAAGACAGAAAATAAAGAGGAATAATAGAGAGGATATTAATTAAACTAATGAAAATTAAAGACAATAAATTAAACACGAAGAAATATGAGATGAGAAATATAGCTTAGGTTTTGCTAGTGTGCATTAATCCTTCTAATTCTTTATATCAAATTCTAGTTAATAAGGGAGATAATTAGCTCTTAGATACTTAGTTAGGATTCTAAATTCCCTCTCCTAGACCTTGAGCGCGACTAGGGGGCTACCGACACACCACGAGGCAACCTAAACTTAGGGTTATCCTACGCCACTAGGTTCCTAAGAAATTCAATTCCAAACATGGTGATAGTGATTAAAACAAACCCTAATGACTATCTAGTTAGAATCAGTGTTGTCAAGACTAATATAAGACACTAGACGTTATGTGGTGTTTCAATAATTAGACACCCAGTTAAGGTGACCATCTAACTACTATTAAGAAAGCCTAAAGTGATTAGGACAGGCAATAATTCAAAACATATAAACAAATATATGGGTTTGCAGCTAATATCATATTAAAACATATAATTCCCTAAGAAAATTAGAAAGAAAGAAAATAGAATTCATAGATTATACATAATGCAAAACCCAAGCTATGGGAAAATTAGTTCATACCTGAAGGAAATAAACTAAAAAATTGATATAAAGAATTCATCTTGCTCTCTTCAATAACTCTAATGATAAATAACCTAAGGACTAATAAATGGGAGGCAAGGATAATTTACGAGTGATATAAGGGTGTATTTATAGGTGTAGAGAAGCCTAATTCGTTTTCTTGGAGTAGAAGAAAAGTAATGGACTTCTAGCCCAACTCAAATCCGTAACCCTAAAATATAGAATTAGCCCCGTTTTTGTTTTGGTCAATACTTATCCGTTTGACGTGTATCAATAGTCAAAATTCATCGTCTCAGAAAGATATTTAACTTTTCTTCTAACCATTCTTCCAAATTCCGCACCAATATGGAGATATAAGACCATTTGTGGTCGTGGGTGGTGAAATTCGGATTTATTTGACAGCTTTTTCTTTCCATATTTTAGCTTTTGGATCCTTATCTCCAATTTCCATGCATATCTTATTTCCTTTATCTCTTATAATTGACTTGGAATCTAATTAATCTCCATATATATCTTTAAAGTTTCACACTAAATAAATAATTAAACCCAATATGCTCTAAAAATAATAATTCATTAAATCAAGACTTGAAATAGGAAAGTGCACCAATACATGTGAAAATCGAGTATTTAGACTTCTAAAACACTAAAAATGATGTCTCTAACTAATATTAATTAATGACAAATGAGGAGACATCAGCATTCTCCTGTCACTTCTTATAGTACATCCTTCTTTTCTTAGCACAAAGAGTATCCTTACCTTTAAAGCGAGCAGTACTGTCAACATCAGATTCTGTTATATCTCCCAGTGTGTTATATGTCTTTTAATTAGTTATAGTCTTGTCCTCTTTATTCTTAGCTTCTTCGTGACCTTGGAGTGTATCAGTCTCATCGTCACTAACCAAAACAGTCTTAACTGCCTGCTGAGTAAAATTTCCTTGTCTGGCAGCCTCCTCCATCACCTCATCCACTCTTTTCTGCCAGCGAGAAGTACCTTCACTACCCATGTCTTGATCTCCATCACTGTCAGAACTATCATCTTTCGCCTCACGCTTTTTGCACTAGTATCTGTAATTGTCCCTTTTAGATCTCAGCTCAACTTCACGCCCCCTACCAGACGGAGGGGGAATTCTGTCTTCTTTCCTATCCCATGTGAACGTTGTGATATGAGAATTGAAGTCATCCCTAACCCTCTTACGAATTCCAAAAATTGGCTCATCCAAGGTGTCCTTAATAACGTTTTCCATGCTCCCGGTTACAATTCTAAGCTTATTTTCATAAAGTCCCACAACCTTAATTGGATTATCACAGTTTTCGCGTTTATGTCCCAGTTTACCACACGCGAAGCAAAATAACCCAATGTTCTCGTACTTGAAAGTCACCCACGCCACTCCATCTTCCTGCCTTAGGAAAACCCCAGGAGGAATAGGATCTAACACACGGAAGCTTACCCTAAAGCGAAGTATCTTAACCACTACCTTATAAAACTCAGGAAAGTAAAAATCCTCAAAGTCTGTAAAAACTATAGTAATATTCTTAATATTACTAATAGTATTCTGGATTTGGGCTTGCCCCGTAACCTAAACCCAAGCCGCAGAGTAATTAGATTTAGTGTATGTGCCATTGAAACCACTGTAACCTTTAATGAAACCAGCATGGTAACCGATCATATTTCCTGGTCTCAAAACCCAGAGCCTATCTCTTTCACGTTTAATGTCTATCTCAAGTTTAAAGTAATTAGTGCTTACCTCAGAAGTATTGACATTCCCACGTACTAACCACCTATCTGAGACGCATTTCCTGAAGCCAAGAAGATTAACTTTCTCGTTACCCATGATACAGACCATTAAGACTCGATCTATGTCTAAGTGTTCCACGCTACGGACCCGAATGTCTAATTTGATGAGTTATATGCAAAGCATGTCGAAAGTGAGTAGCCATAATGATAGCAAGGATTGATTTAGGATTAATGCAGTAAGAAGTAAAAGAGAAACCACAACAAGAGAACTCTTTGAGATAAAGTAGAGAGAGAAATTAGTTGTAAAAATTGAAATACTATAAATGACCGTAAGAAAAGAGATAAAGTTAGAAAAATTAACCTTATTAACCGTGCAAATGAAGAGATAAGTATGGATAGTGGAAGTTATGATGTTTATTCTCCAACTATTGATTCCCCATGTAATAAGTGAGATTAGTGTCCTTACCAATCTCGATAATCCTTCCAACGTGTACTCCACTACTAGAACTGAAAGGTCTATGAATAGATTCATGAACCTTCCATTTACCAAAAGTGTACCACTTTTCTCGAAGTCTGCTTGTAGTCCAACTCTTTGTTCTCCAAGCCAGATGGTGGAAGTAGAAGCTATACCCAATCCTCTACGTGTCCCTTTCTACTTTCTTCTTCTTAGTATAGAAAAAGATCTGAGTATCCATCACACTATTCGAATAATTCATCCTCTCCACCTTATTCCGCTTACCCTTCCTCCATTTCAATAAATAATAAACATTATTCATCTAAAAACCTTTATCAGTCTTCAAACAACAAAGCCTAACAAGGATAAAAAACCTAGCAATGCCACACCTCCCGCCTCTATTTGTAGCACAACTCTGGTTCCTATTGAGCCAAACCTCTTTAACTTCAAGATTTCCTTAAATCACGACCCTTGTCTGAACCCTAACCCTCTTCCTCGTCTTTCTATTTCATCCTCCGTAAGAAGTACCGACTCCACCTGTACCTAAAGTGACCGGTGCAAGCCTCCACCCAAGAGAATAGAAGACTGCAAGACCAATCAGCTTCAGAAGCTCCCCTAAAAGCTAAATATTATGACGGTTTCACCAATCCAGACAAGACCAAAAGAACATGAATCGCCTAAGCTCTGTAAAAAGTGAGTCGGCTGACTTTTTCCAAGAGGTTGACGTCGTTGTTGAACCTTGAAGTCGTAATATATTTGAAACCACCACCTCGCCCAGGATGGAGGAGGTGAACCCTTTATTTGTTAAGTAAAACGATCAGTTAACATCCTAAACCAGAGAGTTAAACCACCGACAACATTTCTCCAGACCGCACAAAACCCAGAGAACCTCCGTCCGTGGACAGCCCCATCGAAGAGGAAAGTATAACCACAAATAAATAACCTTCTTGATACCTAAATACAAAGCTTCGAGATGGCAGGATGAAGAAATCAGAGAAAAATCAAACCCCTAGAAATTCGCACAAATCGCACCTAGTGATAGGTGTACTATGTGAAGTTTTTATTGAAACTTTTAAAATTGCTTGTTAGTTAAATATAGTATGTATGTTTAGTTAAATATTTATTTTATACTACTAAATTTGTGTTAGTAATATATAAATATAAATTGTAATTTTTGAAACTATAATCCTCGACAAGTTAATTTAACTAATTGTTCTGATCGGTCTGATTATTCAGCAAATATTCAGTATCTTTTCTCCTATTGTTTTGAACGTCACCTCAACTCCAATGTTTGGAATATTGAATTCTAAATTATTCCCACTTGATAATAAAAAATTATTGAGTCTATTAAACAACACATAAGATGTTTTGTGAGACTTGTCCATCGCAAGTAAAGTTTCAAGTATGATAACAAGTTTTGATCTAACTATCAGGTGTAATTGTACTTCGTATACAAATTGTAAGACTCTAGATTGTTTGATAATAGGATTTACTTATTGATTTCATGTTTGTATTCTGGACTACCCTGAGGATGTGGTATTGATAATATTTGATTATAGGATGGATAAACTCCAAAAAACTAAATAGAAACGACTTGACTACCAGGGGGTTAAATATTTTTTAGTATCTTATTTTATATGATAAAGTATGTAACATACCACACATTTATTATGAGTGAGAAACAACCTGGCTGCCATGGGGCTCATTCATGTTTTATAGTTTTCATTCTTCACTTTAATTATGCATGAGGATTGACCTAACTACCAGGGGTCATTCACGATTTAAAGCTTCTAATTATTTATCTCTTAGATAAACGTTCATATATTTCAGTTATATAATAGTGTTCTTATAAAGTTATTCTCTATTCCTTCCTACTATTAGATTTCTCGGTATTTCTACTAAATCACTTTTTGAATCAAACAATTCAGTTGGATAAAATCTCAAGGATTGTGACAGCAACTTGAGGGTCTTTTTTATGCACATTAGACTCGTTGATATGCTCAATGAGCTATTGGCTAAAGTGTCTCTTGAGGATGCATAAAATGTATCTGATGCATGTCTAAAGTAATATGAACTTAGTAACTGTATTAAATGTAAATTCTTATATCCATGTGTTCTGAACTCCAAAAATAGCATAAGCATAATAATCCCATGAATCATTAACATTTCTAGAAGATGTATAAGTAATCTAGTATGACCATTAGATACCAGTTATCTAATAGCAAGAAACAAGGTAAAATGGAATTATTTTTGTAATTTCTCTAACTTCTATTTATTACACACTATGGTATTGAATACTTGTAGTAGTTTAGAAATATGAAATATGTTTCATACTCTAAATATTACTAGAATACTAAGAATAGAAGAAGTGAACATCACAATTTAGGTAGTGGGGCTTTTGTTGCAACAACAGTTGTAATAACTAATTCTTCTAAGATGCATACGACAATACATATTGTAAGAAAACTGTATTTTTGTTCGTAAACTTGTTTTCGAACAAAATAGTAATTTGATCATAAGATGGTTATGATGTATTTAAAATGACCAATGGATTCTTTAATATTGATGAATTACACACCATTAGACACTTACAATATGGTGATTATAGTTTCTTAAAGTAACTATGTAAAAGTGTTATAGTTGTTTCTGGTCATAAATCGAGATAGGTAATCATACTAATCAAACCTTATTCTTGGCTTTATAGAATAAGTCATAAATTATGAGAAAATGGTATACTAGATTCACAAGGAAAAATTCCTTGAAGTATGATTTCGAATCATATAAAAATTTTGGGACTTATCTTAATGATACATGACTAAATCTTATTATGATGAAAATGGAGATAGAGTCAATGAGTTCTTATGTCCACTACATATTGATGTATGTGGACAATCCAAACTTTAGCCAAAGATTGACATTCTTACTTCATCTTCTTCACTTACTATATATTAGATATACATGTGTTCACAAAAAAAGCACCAACACGAATCATTTGAAATGTTCAAATTACTATTAAGTGAAGTTGAAAGCAAGTATATAAGATTCTGAAGGAAAAAGATATTAACCTGTAGAGGTGAAAACTTAACAATGAATTAATATATTATCTATTAAAAAATTAGATTTTGTCTCGGTGACCATCTCTAGGATCACCAAGGTTTAATGGTGTGTCCAGAAAGAGAAATTGCACTTCATTGGACAAACTGCAATTCATGATAAGATTCAATGGTATTCAAATATATCCATGGGATTATGGTTTCATGTTCAATTGCATATTTAATGAACTCTTAGGTCCCACTAAATATATGGTGGTCCTTTGTGCGTTCTTAAAATAATGTAATAAGTAAGGATAACCACAATTGCAAGTGTACGGTTGTCCCAAGTAATAATAGTGATAAACAGGATCGTTCGCAGGGACGGTATGGTTAACTACAATGCTTATCGATTAATGAATGATTGCACTTATGAAAACAAATAAATGAAATAATAATTGGTTGGTTGATTTTACTAATTCTAAGTATGAAAGACTAAAGTAAAAATGCAAGTAAATAAGTAGACGTAAGTAAATAGAAACTAGACGCAAATATGAGCAGGCAGTA
Source organism: Nemophila menziesii (assembly GCA_029959085.1). Classification (NCBI taxonomy): domain Eukaryota; kingdom Viridiplantae; phylum Streptophyta; class Magnoliopsida; order Boraginales; family Hydrophyllaceae; genus Nemophila; species Nemophila menziesii. The sequence continues at coordinate 19,794,220 of JARWIR010000015.1, read as the reverse complement.
CTTGTGAGACGCGAGGATTTCTCCTAACTCTGTTTTATTCCATATGTTGTTTAAGGGACAAATTGGTCAATTAACATAGATCGGGATTCGGGAATCTTCGTACCCCCGTCAGGGTGGACTACGAAGCTATTCTAGGGTGTCACAAACCCCGTCAGGGTGATTATGATCCACCTTCGAATAATTAAGCTAAAATACCCAATAGGCCATAAGATTAATTACGCTCGTCAGAGTCAAATAATTTCTATCATATATTCTGTAATTAATTCTGTACCTAAACTCCCCGTCAAGATGATCCACACGCCACTATGTGGAATAGCTTAGATACTAAAACCTGTTATTAATTAGCTACTTTGAGAAAAGTAAATAATCACAAAGTACATAAACATGTAAAAGACCCAATTTGAATTAAATTACTGATATCCCAAATCCAATCATATGAAATTAAACAAAGTAGGGATTAACCCATTATGAGTTCCCAAGTACTAAATGGATTTAGCTCATAATTAAAGGAAAAACAAAAACTAAATTAAAAGAAGAATTCATATTGTTTTACAAAAAGAACTTAAAGAAAAACCTAATTGTGGAATTTAGTTAGCTGTGATTTGGAGATATAGACCGTCTCCAGCTCTCTAGCTTTCCTGCTTCCTTGCCTTGACTTCTCTCTGGTGTTTTCTTTTGTAAAAATTGAATTGTATGAAAAATAGAAGTCAAAAACCTTATTTATACTCAAAAATTCGGACTAGGCCTTTAGGTAAATTTTTAAATGAAATAATAAAGGCCCAAGTCCATTATCTTAGCCTAAAATCCCGTAACTGTTGCACCACCTCCACTAAAACAGCTCTAACTGGCTCGTTTCAACTCAGATTGATCTGATTCTAGTTGCTAAAGTTCTGTAACTCAATGGGGCACGTTTTCTCTTCACAAGTCAACGGCTAGATCTCCTAATAGGTGGCTCGAAATCAGAAATCCTTGGCAACTTTTCAGATTTGTAGCTTTAAAATATCACTTTTTTCGGGATTTGTCTTCACGCTTTGACTCCTTATCATGATCTTTGACTTTATTCTCGGATTCATCTTCTAGCTAACATTCAAAACCTACAAACTTTCCACTAATCGAAACTGGACCTGAGAGAGACTAGTAAGAGAGAGGTTTGGAACCCCCTTCCCTTATAGAGGAGTGAGACAGAGTCGAAGCGGTGAGCGCAGAATCAACAGAAGACCCCGCAAGCAACCTCCTTCCCTACCTCCTGAGAGAGTTCCTGCTGTAAGCCTAAGCCTAATAAGGTTCGTTCCTTGGTAACTTCTAGTTTGATCAGGGAAACCACAGGCTGGGTCTGTCTAGAGTATCAGCATTAAGTGGAGGATGCGTTCTTTCAGGAGGAGAGCAGTAGTAACATCCTGTCTTCTATCTCCTCGTCGTTCACAAAGAAGATTTCGACCCAATGCTTTATTACCTTCCAGAACCAGCTGGCGGCTGCTGGCTCAAGGCCTCTTGGGCCGGAGATCCCAATTCCGTGTATCCGGTTAAGCAAGCCCTGCCCGCCAGCTTCCACGCAGACAAAAAAGGTGAGCCCTACCTTTCACTAGCAGAAGCAAAAGATAGTTGATGCACTTCCTGAGAAAGAAGTCGATAATAAGGTAAGCTTTGAAGCTCTTTCTTGCTGCTTGCTGTCTACTTCGCGAGGTTCTATTTTGTCTTGTTGACACACAAGACAGGCTCAAGAGATGGAAAGCAACAGACCGGTTCCTGCAAAGACGTAGGTGATAGATCGAATCGTTTAGTACGCTAATCTTGACAGTTTCTGGAAAAAGGGCAGATTGGAGAATCTATAGTGAGTGGTACAGATATTGAATGAAAGGCTCCGGGTACATTGTGAATAGGCGCTGTTTGACAATTCATTCGGGGAAGACTAAAAGTAGAAGACTGCTGGCCTGAGTATGCGCCATACCGCGCAGGCTAATTCCTGACTGAACTCAATAAAGCGGACGGCGAACAACAACTAGGAGAGTAAGATGCGTAACTCTTCAGCTGACTTCACCCCAAGAGACTAGGAGAGTTTCATGCGATTGGCGTTCCTTTGTGGATCTGCGGATTTCACCCCTGATTCTACCGACCCCAGGCCCCCTCTGGGCGCTGGTGCGTTTATGTTCCACTCAGCAACGCTGAGGAAGCCCTGGCTTACTGCCATTCGTTCAACGGAAGGGAAGGAAAGGTGCGTACGGTCCAAGCTCAGTTTACAAGAGCATGAAATGAGGCAAGGCTCGACATAGTTGAGGAGAGCTTTTTGATCGTAGCGAATTTTGATTCAATTGTGACAGAGCTTAATGCGCGAAAACAATGAGGGATTAGCTCACCGATTCTATCGCTTCTTCTGATTCGGGGTTAATCTTGACTTTCTAGTACAGTCAGCTTTGCTGGAGTTATAACATTTGAATTTCTCTTACACTCGGCTTCGTCCTAGAAACGACTGCTTCCGCCTCCACTTCATTCCCCCTTAGGACCTCGGTGAGCCTTGCCCCAGGAGACCCAGTCTTTTAAAAGGTTTGAAGAACGACGTGTAAAGTGCTCGTATTCATATGTATGAATACATTTCCACCTTTCTTTCGCAAGAGTCCAGATAATTCCAAGTAGTAGTTCATGAGACCTCGAATTCCGACCTTAGTTGAGTGCCGTCAGTCAGTGTCCTGAACCCTTCGTTCAGTCGCCTCAGGAATTGCGGCATTTCCACTGTTGGAAGAACAGGGATACTCAAAACCATCTAGCTACGAGGAACAAGAGATGCTAACGGGGCGGGAATCGAAGTGGGGGACCAAGGGAAACAAGAGCTGCTAGGAATAGAGTGCTCGTTTGAAGGAATAGCAAGCAGAAAACTACAAAAAGCGGTAGCACATAAACCAAGCTATGATTTTATCAATCGCATAGAAGATACGAGTCTTCTTTCAATCTTCTAGAAAGAGTCGACGGACGTCTTTTACAATTTTTCATACCAGCTTCTCACTGCTGACGGACGTGGTGCTACCCGAAGACTTAAATGAATAGCCATCGCAGATGTTTGACTAGGGAAAGCGGAATAGGTTGTTACATTGCTAAGCTCCTCTCCTCCTGGTTCCAGGAGACATTAGTCGAAAGACTCTTCTGGAATGAAACGCAGCCTCGGAACAGAATTATGCTGTGGTATTCTAAGGCAGATCAAACAAGAACTTGATGAATACACAATATTACGCGCAAAAGCTTAATAAATTAAAAATGCTAGAAATAAAAGAGGAAATTCGGATTATTGCATATTTAGTCAAAAAATCTATCAAAATAAACGAATAAACACAAAAAATGATGTCTCCCAAGGTCATAAAATTAGAACATTTAGGGAGACATCAAGACCCCCAACTCAAACCTTTGTCTTCCCGACAAAGCAAAATTAAAACAAAAGGGGTAAGAAAGTCTTTGCATGAGAAGGCAAAAGCTAGCAAATAAACCTAAAGCAATTCTTAAAATAAATCTCATATAGTAAAACTCTGGGAACTAGTATACACATACACCTACCATGCAAAATCGAACATAATTAATCTCAATCATAAAATTAAAGTAGCAATGCTTGAAGGTTACACTTGTACTTATCTCTTTATGATGGCTATAGGTTGTTCCTCAATCCTAACTCGCTTTGAACGCTCCACTAAGTATATTCCCTATCAACAGAATCATAAATTCACTATGCACTTAGGAATCATGAGGAATTTACGGTTTTAGCGTAGGCTTAGGGACGGTATGGTATGTATATTTGGTAAATTTGAAGTGAGCTTTTGGCTCTCTCCTCACTTACCATCAACAACTGTCCACGAGCTTGAGTTTACACTCATATAATGTTCTCACTCAACCCATTTGACGCGCTAATGTTGCGCTCATGTCAACCCAATATACTAAGATGATTTTTCAAAATATTCCACTTTGTCATCTTTTTATTTTTGTGCCTCAATGATAACACATAAATCCCACGCAATGAAATTTGCCAAATGTGGACCCTCCACCCCAAACACAAGCTCGAGACAGGTCTCAGGATTGTGATTCAAGTGCGGGTCATTTGGTCATGCCTAATAATCTATGGGATAATGGGCTTATACCGTGGCTACAAAAGAAAAGGCTTAAGGCTCAAAATTGGGCTAAGATGAATAAAATTAATATAAGGGATAGCAAGCTAAAAGGCTACAAATGGCTAACAAAGAACTGCTCTATCATTTTCCTAAGTACATAGCTCGTCTTTAGTTCATAACTCAGTAGGTTCTCTACTAATTTGGATTTCACGTTCTACACACCAAACATATTTCTTAAGTACAAGCTTACTTCATTTGCATTGTTCATTATTATTTCCTATCAATTACCTATGTTCGCATGCAAAATTCTAAGTGTGTTTTATATTATTCCCTAAAGTCCACTATTTACTATCATAGATTTACTAAAAGTATGCATAAAGGAGCATTTAAAATCTTCTACAGTCTAACGCAACTCCGAAATTATTTTATTGAAAGCAAAACACATACACATAAAAACTGGGATGAGGCAACGAACCCCACCCCAAACTCAAAAATGAGTCGTGTCCCCACGAATCGAAAAAGACTCAACGCAATAAAATAAACTAAGCTAAAATAAAACGCGGAAGGGATAGAAAACGTATCTTAACCAGCGTGTGGCTGGTCATCGGTGTTGCGTCCATGAACTTTATCCTTTGTAAGTATACCATAGGTGGCGTGTTGAATGGTTCTCACCCCCATTAGCATGTTTCGGAGAAGTTCTAGCTCTTTTGTAACGTTTCCTAAAGAAGCAATCATCTTCACTTGGTTCTCTTCTAACACCTTAACTTTCGCTTCCAACTCGTGATCGGTATGCATTTTTTTCTTTGGAGGAGATCTAGGAGTTCTTACCGCTTTTATTACTTCATCATGAGCATTTTGGATTGAAGTTAAAACCATGTTCTCTCCAACTGCCACACGGTCAATATCTGCGTTCCTGCGTGGAACTTTTGCGTCTAGACACAAAGTAGTGATAGTACAAGGGAATTTGAGATTTTGTTGCGAAGTTGGGATTCTAACAAACTCCATGATGGTATCATAAATCACACGAGCAACATCCATTGGTTTCTCCTCAATAATACACTTGATAAACATAAGATGCTCCTTCTTCACTTATGATATGTGTTCAATTCCGAAGAAGGTAGGGATTATGAAACGGGACCATACATTAACACATGCTAACATGCTATACATCTGTCCAGGATATCTTTTTCCTTCAGGAATTGGGCGAGCCTCATTAATAAGTACTTTCCCCCAAAGGGATTCATAATCGAAAGAAGGTTCATTAAGGGATTCTTGGAAAGGGCATAGTCCAGTAAAGTTGGGTAATTTCAATGATTTTCGAATAAGCTCAACGGAGAAAGGAACTACCTTTTTGCGAACTACAACTGCGTCTTTCAAAAAGGCGATGCCTTCATAAAAATCTTGCACCAAGGTAGGAATATACTCAAGCTTCCTTTCTCTTAATTCTTTCCAACCCAACTTGTCACAAGTAATACAATAATCTTTAAAAGAACTAGTCATAATACCCTTAGGAAGATTCATCTCCTCACCAAACTTCAAGAAATTAATTCTATCACGAACCTGATCATCCCAAGGAACGAAAACTTTCTTTGGCTTTTGAGCCCAGACCTTCCTACACGGAGGTTTCTGTTGTTGCTCGGGTTCTTCGGGAACTTCTTGTGCTGTTTCTTCCTCAATCTCTTCTTCACTTTCGTCCTCACTTTCATCAATTAATCTGCTCTTTTTCGGGTTAGCCTTGCTTGGATTTTCCTTCCTTTTCGGAGCAATTGGGATTTGTTCAGTCTTTTTGGAACGCGAATCCGGAATCTCAATTGCTTGTTCTGGGCTAGCACCAGCATTGTTCCTGTTTCTTGGTAATTTTCTTCGACAGTTGCACATGGAATCGGTTCTGTTAGTCATCTCTTTTCACCCAAAACTCAAAACTTCGGATAGTGATAAAGCTAGAGAAAAGCTTAGAACTTTGATGTTTTGAGGCTTTAAACTTGAAGAATATGGTGGAATATGAGATGGGTTAAGGTTAATTGAGAAGAATTATGGAAGAACTGGGTTTAATTTGAAGGTTAGGAAGAAGAAATTTTTGGAGAAAAGATGAAATTTGATGATGTTTTGGAGAATATATGAGTTGATTGTGTGTTTTTGTGATGAAAGAGGCCTTGGTTTGATGATTTTATAGCTGTTAAGTGATTATTTTCGGAGTAGGTGGAGGCTAGGATTCGTAATAGGAGGTAGGCTTGGAAAAGAAGGTAAAAATTAGGTTTAATAGGCTAAAAACCGCCTCTCGCAACAGCGCGCCAGCTAGCCGGTGGCTGACCGGCATGCTGGTCGCGATGGCGGCGAAAAATAATTTCCAAATTTGATTTTTTTTTACCTCAGACGCAGACCACCTTGTGTCAATGCTGACGCAGTGGTCAGAGAGTTCCTTCGTCATTGGCTGGCTAGCCGGTCATCTGGCCGGCATGCCGGCGGCATGTCGCAGGCGCATTCTCAGACGTAGCGTCGTTGCGTCAAAGCTGACGCAATGGTCAGAAACTTTTCCTTCGCTGGCCGGCATTACGGCGGTTCCTCGCTAGCGCATTCCGAGACGCAGTCATGCTGCGTCAAAGCTGACGCAGTGGTCAGAGAGTTGGGGTCTTCAGTTAGTTTGGCCGGTATGCCGGCCAGCTCGCCGGCTAGCCGGTCAAACCTGCTGTTGAGTCCATATTTTTTCGTTTTCTCATTGTTTTGACCCCAAACTCATGACCTTTTTACCCCTGAAATCATCAAAAACAACTACCCTTCCTCATTTCTTAATATTAAACACTAAATTTAGCAAAAATCAAACTAATTTACTCTACGAAAATAAAAATACTTAAACTAATATACAAGAAATTGGCTTTTGTTTAACGTCGTTAAAGCTCGACGGGTTACCTCACGCTTCTAAGGAGTTTCGAGGAGGTACATGACCTCTCCGGGATGTGGATCATCTGAGCGCTTGGTGTCTTCACCTCCATGGTATATCTTTAAGCGATGACCGTTCACCATGAATGTATGGTTCTCGAGTGGATGTTCTATCTCTATCGCCCCATAAGGTGTAACTTTGGTTACAATGTACGGACCCGACCACTTCGATCTTAGTTTACCCGGATAATTGCTGAACTTTGAGTTATATTTCAATACTTTTTGTCCCACCACAAAGTTCTTCTCACAAATCCGATTATCATGCCACCTCTTAGTATTTTCTTTGTAAAGTTTAGCATTTTCATAAGCATGTAATCGGAATTCATCAAGCTCATTAAGTTTCATCATTCAATTCTGACCGGCTAAGTTAGGATCTAAGTTTAACTACGCAATAGCCCAATATGCACCCATTTCAAGCTCAAGAGGTAAGTGACAAGCCTTACCATACACCATTCGATACGGAGATGCACCAACTGGAGTTTTGAACGCGTTAGGATAAGCCCATAATGCATCGTCTAACTTCATTGACCAATCTTTTCTTGTAGGACCAACGGTTTTCTCTAAAATAGATTTTACCTCACGATTTGAGACTTTGGCTTGACCATTGGCTTGTGGATGATAAGCGGTAGATACACGATGTCTCGCCCCATACTTCTCTAAAACTGTCTTCAAGTACCTATTCACGAAATGAGTACCTACATCGCTAATAATTACTCTCGGAGTACCATGTTTATTGAAGATGTGTGATTAAAGAAACTTAATTACTACTCGCGAATCATTGGTTGGTAGAGCAACAGCTTCTACCCATTTGGACACGTAATCAACAACTAATAAGATGTAGAGGTTACTATTTGAAGGAACAAATGGACCCATAAAGTCTATACCCCAAACATCAAATATCTCTACTTCAAGAACATTATTATGTGGCATCTCATCCCTCTTGGATATATTTCCGGTAGATTGACATCTTTCACATCTCTTAACATATTCATGACAATCTTTCATAATAGAAGGCCAGTAAAAACCTGATTGTAATACCTTAGCAGCAGTTCGATCTCCTTTAAAATGTCCACCATATGGTGAATCATGACACCCTGCTACAATCGCTTCAGTTTCTTTCTTGGCTACACATCTTCTTACCATTTGGTCAGCACATATTTTGTAGAGGAAATGATCCTCCCAAAAGAATTGCCAAGCACGATGAGCTAACCTCTTTCTGTCTTTATAAGTGGATCCTTCAGGAAAAGAGCCACTTACAATTAAATATGCAATATCTGCATACCAAGGAGCTTCATAATCACGAACAGCAAATAAACTCTCGTCAGGGAATTCTTCTCTAACTACTTCATCTCCACCATTTGTCTATGAACCTTCAAGACGCGATAGATGATCTACGACCTGATTCTCACAGCCCTTTCTATCCTTAATCTCTAAATTGAATTCTTGAAGCAATAAAACCCATCTGATTAACCTCGGTTTAGCATCTTTCTTTTCCATAAGATATCTAATAGCTGAATGATCTGTATAAACAATAACCTTCGCTCCAAGAAGATAAGAGCGAAACTTATCGAATGAATACACAACTGCTAGCAATTCTTTCTCTGTAACTGTATAATTAATCTGAGCACCATTGAAAGTTTTACTAGCATAATAAATCGAATGAAATATCTTATCTTTTCTTTGTCTCAATACAGCTCCCATACACAAATCACTAGCATCACACATAACTTCAAAAGGCAAACTCCAATCTAAAGGTAATACTATAGGAGCGGAAATAAGCTTTTCTTCGATTGATTGGAAAGCCGCTAAGCAAGCTTCATCAAAAAGGAATTTGGAATCCTTTTCAAGTAAGTTACATAGCGGTTTAG